>OW026425.1:13222500-15759166 GCA_932274075.1 Diarsia rubi
CCAAGCGTTTATATCGAGACGTAAGAGCTGCGCTCAGTCTAAGTTCCTAGATTAAAGGCGGGAGGTTTTTTCGCACTAAATGCGAGTGGGATTTAGACCTGCTAACGTTATTGGGGGTAGTTTTTACTGTTAAACTGGCGACGGTGTTTTGTCTTTGTAGGTTGACTTTGTTTGCGCTGAGAGGAGCTCGGGGAGTTGCGAAGCCGTCGTTGTTAAGCTTGAGGGCGGATCGTGTGAGCCTAGTCGGTGTGTACAGGAGGTTGTTCGGTTTCGGCGTCACCTGCATGTTGTTGCTATGTATGTTGTTGCCGTGCTGAATGTTCTCTTTGCCGACCTTAGGCGTCAAAGGTGTTTTGACCCTCGGGGTTTTTTTTGGGCTACCGCTCTTCTCTTCTATTGTATGGTAGACGATGGTGGGGAGGACTACTTCAGTCGGTCTTTGGTTCGCCATTGAGCTGCGGCTGATCTGCTTTTCGTTGATGCCATCCTGTAAAGAAAAAACACAGTAATTATTCCGTCTATATAAACCACTAGCGGACGTTAAGCGGTTTCACCCGCGTAGTTCCCGTTCCCGTAAGAATACAGGGATGAAAAGTAGCCCATGTTACTCAGGGTGAATGTTTCTAATGGTGAAATAATTTTTGAAATTGGCGCAGTAGTTTTTGAGTTTATTATTATTATTTGTAATTATAATATTAGTGTAGATGATCTTGAAATAAGAAAAATCTACTTTGATTACATGTTCCCATTTTAGACAGCCAATCTCAACA
Organism: Diarsia rubi; assembly: GCA_932274075.1. NCBI lineage: Eukaryota > Metazoa > Arthropoda > Insecta > Lepidoptera > Noctuidae > Diarsia > Diarsia rubi. The sequence goes on from OW026425.1 coordinate 13,223,271, forward strand.
GCGAAAGGCAGAGATATACTTAGAAACATGCCAAAGAAAAAATCATAATTATGTCTAGAAAGAGGTGAATGCTGAGATGTATGAATGAAGAAGACTTGGTGACTGAACTGCTGACAAAATTGAAATATGGGCTGGAGGATGATAATTTCAGTTAGTAACTAACCTTGAAGTCAGTATAGGTGGTCAGTAGCGTAGTCTCCATGAGCGGGTCCTTGTGTGATCGTTCCTCCTCCTGAGAGCCAGTGGATTGTGTCGCGTTGGTGGACCGACGACTGGTACTGCGACGCTTGCCGTGAGACTGAAATGTTAATCGAAGTGATAACATATGCTTTGAATCGCACAATTTACTGTAGATAGCATATTGTTATTATGTTCTGAAAGCGTTTAGTTTCATTAGTGTTTGTGCAAGGCATATTTTAGTGATAAAGCAATTGTCGGACTCATGCTCACAGATTGGTTAAACTACAGCAGCTGACACTTACAATGACCATCTTGTTATCACATAGAATGGTTATGGATTGCTGTTTAAACATTATTGTACTGCAAATAAAACTATTGGTGTTTTGAAGGAAACACCAATAGTTCTTAGATTGTGCGGTCACCAGTAATTTCTATTATTTTCTAGCAACAAAAGGAGTCTCTAAATCCATGTTTTTTCTTTAGCCTGCTATGTCCTACTGGTAAGAAAAGGTTTTCCAAGTTTGTTTATAGTTTGCCTTCTCTGCCCAATCAGTTTGAAATATATACGAAGAATGAGTCCAGATCGTCACGCCAGCGATTGTTGAGCCTGCCTCGGTTACGACAGCCGTCTTCAGGCACCCACTGTGTGACTATCTTCTAAATATATTCTAACAGAAAATATATTATTATACACTATTCTAACTTACGGTACGCTTATGTTTGAGAATGCTGCCATTGACTTTGGGTGTCTTCCTCAGTTCGCCACCATAATCCAGCTTCCTCTTAGCGTCCTTGCCCTCCGCAACAACCCGAGCAGCCAAACGCCCGCTAATGCGCCTGTCACAAATAATAAAACGTTAGCTTGGATGCTATGACATAGACATAATACAAGTTATATAGCATAGATATGGTCCTTCGAGAAAGATACTCCGAATAAGTCGTGATTTCCTCATATCCATGAACAACCTCTCTTTTTAAAATGTGGGTATTCAAATACTGCGGAAAGCCACATGCTATGATCTTTTCATTAGTAGCTATTAGTCCTGTATGGAAGACCTTCATACAAGACTAAAAGCTTGGCTTCCGCTTATACAATACTACGAAGTTGACGTTTCTGAACAGTCCGCTTGCCTTATGGGTTTGCCGTATTGTTAGCCTTCAGGCGGCTTGCATACTATTCGCTTCCTTTTGCTTTAATTTCCTCATTTGGTAGAAATTTTATATAACAGCCGATAATTCAATTTAATTTCGAAAACATAATAGCGCCGATATCTGGCGCAAATATCTATCTACTCCTACAATCTACCAAGTAATTACTTCTATCAAATATTCTAATTACTTCATGCTTTTCTGAACAATGAACTGTAATGACTACATACAATTTGTTCTACATGTATAATTAATACATTATATAACGCTAGTGCAATATTTCTCATTCCCTCTACTTACGCAATACGTCAAAGTATAATATTTTGTGTTCGATCGCTACCTAGTCATCAATCAAACGCAACTTGCCTCAATAGTTATGACGTAATGGTGTTTTCACATCAATAAATTCACAAGCGAGCGCTGAAATAGTAAAGGAATGAAAAATATTATCTAAATCGCAAGTGTGTGCGAAAGTGCGTGGTGTAACTAATGATTGTTTTTTATGCTGAATAAAAAGTGAGTGATGCCAATAACATTTATTTTTTTCTGCACCGGTAATTTATTTGCGAGGCTATAAAATATTTAGAACTAGTTTACGAAACAATGATAAAATCTGATTTTATGGAATGGAAAGTGTTTATGATAATTACGGAAAACTGATTATTATCTCGCATCGCATTATCCAATAATGAATTCAAGTTGTGAATCTTATGTAGTTAGCTACATTACACGATTTTAGTTTTACTAACAAACAACAGGATTTTTTTTTTTAAATAACATCAACAATAAATAACACACGAAATTATTATTTAGTGAACAAACACATATACAATTAAACACACAGTCAGCAGCATAATTAGATAAACTTTTGTATTTCAAAATAAAATAAGTATCACTGAAACTTTCTACTTATTTCAAAAGTCATATATTACAAAATTCTTTATATATATATGTCTTCTGTACGTGTGTTTGTCACTGAAGTACTCCTAAACGGCTGAACCGATTTAAAAGAAAAATTTTGTGTGTTCAAGTAGATTTGAGAATGGTTTAGATTTACAACTGGACCCGGTAGGTGGCACTGCTGTCCGGGCAGGACGACGTCTGCCAGGTCCTCTTAATTTCACTATATTTTTTTACTCTCGAATCAATAATTAACCATTCAATTTCTGTGAAGACTGGTTACATACTTAACGGATAAAAGTCAAGTTAAAATCACACACAAAGAAGAAAAATACCTCTGCAAAAATCTTATCTACTATTCTGCTGACTTGACTATTTTATCAATAAAAGTATCTTCTTACCTCTTAACAGTAGTGATAGCAGACCTCTTGAGGGCAGACAAGTTGTTGGTGAAGGTAGTTACAGCCTTGGTCGCGCTGCCCGTTATCAGCTGACGCTTCGACGGCGGCCTACGAGTTAAAAGACCTGCTTACAGTCAATGCGACTATGCTTACATCTAACACATATTGTAGGGACGCCACAGTTTATTTCTTAACTCTTACGCCATTTATCCTAAGACGGTTTGGTAAAGAGGATTATATGATGTATGGAGACACCAAATGAATATCTTAGGCAGCACCATATCTTCTTATACAAGGTGATTTTTTAGTTACCGTCCAAATTCTGATATAATAATCTTTTGCGAAAATTGAATACGTGGTTTTTCTCTTAGTATCACTCAATACAAAAATATTGAGATATCACATCACGAAGTTATAACGTTTCACGGAGAACGGATAATTCTTTCGAGAAAATGATTTAATATGAAAATTATACGTATCGTTTTTTTTTTTCATAAATGTAGTTAGTGAATCATACCTAATGCCTTATTTTTTTTTAAATGGGACAAGCCCGCCTCACTATTGTCAAACCACTGTAACTCTTGTAAGCCAGATACCTAATGCCTAGAAAAACTTGGAAGGTGACTAAAAAACTCTTGTATAAGTATGTTCATTCTGCTGTCAAAACTAAAACTTGGCAATGTAGTTTACCCCTGTATTCATTTACTGTAACGGGTTCTTGAAACTATGCAGTAGAACACAATAACTAATAAAAGCTATGAACAAGCGATTTAAGTATCATGATATGGCTCGCGAGGTTGTCAGTCTCGGCATGTGGATTACAAGTAAAGCAGTCTTAGTGATGGTAGTCGTGCCAGTCAATGGTTAATAGCCAAAAGTATCGACTAACAACTGAGGAGGCTTTCGCTCGGCAGCTGGATCTTTGCTTTATTCAGAATGCATTACTTCTCGACACAGCACGTACTTATTGTTAGAAAGTTCCTCTCGGAAGAGCCCTGGCCACTGGTCATACGAACCCTGTTCCCGATACCGGTCGGCTAATAGTACTATTTCTTATATCCTTTAACTATGAATAAACGAAAATATGTATGAAAAACCACCATCACCAATCGCATCATTAAACGTTACCTATTCCTTTCAGCAGTAGCAGCCAATCCCGCAGCAGTCCTATTACGTTTGCCGAGCGGTGACGTCGCAAGCGAGCGGAACAGTGGCGTCGTCGGTGTTAACGCCTGTTTGCGTGCCGATAGCTTGTTGTGACGCTCCTGTGAGAAATGTCTTGTTAGGAAAACGAGCAATGGATTGCACGCTCGTCGAGGCAAGACGAGGTGTCGATAATACAAAAAAGAACACCCCGAAACAGTTGAATATTAGTTTTGGGCAAACCTCTGTAAGGTCACTATTATCTCACAGTTCTTTTTTCTGAACACAATTTTAGATCTTCAATGCATATCACCAGCCAACAACCATTATTTTGTTGGCTGTATGAACCGCTATGGCAACTTTAATCACGTACCAATATGCTCACGATATTAAATGGTTGCGGTTTAGCTGACCAGTCGTGCTTATACCTACCACTTTATTCACGATTGTACTTCATGTTACGCTTTAGATCTTAAGGGACTTCTAAAGAAGCCCTTTAAAGTCTGTAGAACGTGTGAACAAGCAAGTTGGGGTACATTTGTGATTACTCCCCATACCCTTTTTTTTGTGTGGTGGGAAATCATCAAATAACCCCACCCGCTCTTGGGCAGAGCGAAAGGGAGTGTCAGACTTCTACTAACTAAAAACCACCCATGTTCCTTCTTAGCCTTTTATATCGAGGCCGCGGTATCTCTAACAACAACCCGCAGTCACTCCCCATACCCTGACGCGTGAAAGCATAAGTATGACATAAATAAAAATTCCCAGTACTTCTCGCCTCACCTCCTTACTTAGAGCGAGTTACATGAGACGAGGTGAGACATACCTATCGACAAAACGCTGTCGCTATTCCCTCGTGACGCTGTATTACTTCTATATTTTCTTGATAGGTTTGAGTTAAGATCAATCCACTGAAATAGAATTCTACTTTCAATAGCTAGATTAATTCAAGTGCTACTTAGTTCATATTGATCAACTACTCGTATAATGGATGGAAAACCACCATTAACGGCGCCGAAAGGCTCTTGTTCTTCCCGTCGTTGTGATATTTTTTTGTCTAGACCATACCTGGGAACCTTCTAATTTCGGATATATTGAGAGTAAAACTTCGGCTGCGATGCATCATGTCATGCGAAGGAAATCCGAGGAAGTAAGCATTCCTCGGCGATTCCATTTACCTACGTATCTCACTTACTATGCGTACTTAAACGTAACATATTAGCCGTAAAGCGTGGGCAAATTTTTTTAAATATTATGTTAACATTAAACTTACAGCTTTCCTGGTCTCCCATTCATCTTCCATAAGTTGAAGTAGAGGCTTGCCATCAATAGTGAACGTGTTTCCAGTCTTGGCCTCATATTCTGACACTAGGTCACGGATTTGTGCCTCGATTTTCGGTAACTGTAAGAATACACATATCACACGATTAAATTATGTAGAATAGAGTATTTAATTTTCACCAAAAATATCTTATTAGTCCGTCGATAGATTACCAAAAAGTAATGGACACGTATTTTTTCTTTTTTCACGTAAACAAAAGATGTAGACGATACAGTGCTTCGAAAAGTCGTGTGACGTCACAAGGTTAGTACTTACTTTTTTTACTTCACTCATGTTCTTTGACGTTTTATTTTCGTTAATTATTATTAATTTGATAAAACAAAAAACATGTACCTATCCAATATTTTTCGATAATCTAACAGGCGGACTAATAGATTTTTTTCGTGAAATACCCTATTCGTCTTCAGTCAATTTAATTGTAAGTAGAGATAATCCTTTTTGCAGGTCGTTTGAAGAGACACTTAAGTTGGTTGAAACAAAGTGATAGCATTTTCAGTCTATAATGTTCTCACTGCTTAGAGAATGGGCTATTCTTTTACCACGCGGGACGGTAGACGTTACATGCCTTTGATTTTTTGTTTCTAGGAAATCACTATTTCTTCATGTAACTATCATCGTTTTGAGTGCAGTAGTGATGAAATAAATTACAAAAAGTAATGCACCTGCCTGGGTTCGAACCCACACCTTACTGCCCTCGGTCGGGGCCGACACCGCTGCTCAATTATTGTATCGTATGTCTCATAAAAATAACTAAGCATTGAAATATTCAAGGTCAGCCAATGCAATATAAATCACATATACACCGAAAACCACCTTCTTCTTCGCCGCGTCGACAAGTCTGCAACCTCTTACGAATCAAAGGCGTGAAAATGATTTGTGGTCGTATGAACGTTATACAACTTACGTTACTAGCGATAGCCTTCCTCTCCTTCTCTTCGCGCAGCAGCTGGCCGCCTCGGTTGTGATAACGACCCGGCTCCGTAGCTCGAGCCTCGAGCTCCGTCATCTTCAGCCAAAGGTTCTTACGTGTCACTACCAGCTCGAAAATGTGCCTGAGAAAAGAAAGAAGAGATCGTAATCGTATCGAGTACGTTGATTTTTTTAAAAGAACCGATATAGAGATAAAATCATGATGTATGTAATCTCCGAACCTGACTAACCCGGAAGAGAAAATACAAATAATTAACAAAAACAAAAAAATACATTTCGCCAGTAATGTTTGAGTTCCATGTAATAGGGGGCGAACCTATTGCCATCAAGCGAGAACAAATACAGATTAAACAAAAAATAACAATAAACAATATTTGTCAATAAATTATCAATAATGATTCCGTGGCTGCTACTAAGATATTCTTGATGGAAAAACCCAATAACACTTTGCCTACACCGGGAAACGAACCCAAGACCGCATGCTCAGTAGGCGCTTGCGACCACTTTATTAACGACTTTATAATTATTTACACGGAAATTTTCTAAACTAGAACGATCAGATCTAATTTTGAAAGGGAATCTGCAATGCGGTGTGTGATTGATAAAAATACCTAACATAATAACTCAGATCTAACTTTGAAAGGGAATCTGGAATTTAGTATGTGCTTGATAAAAATACCTAACACAATAACTTGTTCTTTTAAGAAAGGTTCTAATTAATTCTGTTATGAAGTGATAGATACTCGTAGGTACACTTACTTGTGTTCATTATAATACTTGGTGATCTTCTCCAGATACAGCTCATGCAAGGTCAGCGTATCCTCACTGAAGATATCTTGGAAGTAATGCACGAACTCCTCGCGTTCGCGGGTCGAGTACATTATGCTGTCCCACATCAACTTGATCTTAGTGCGGACGTTTGCTACGAACACCTGGGAAGAGGGGAAATGGTCATAAGAAAACATATATAATTTCACGCCTGTAACTCCCGAAGGATAAGGTAGAGGTGTATCTCACAGTAGACCCACATTTCGCCAGAATGTTGTGAAAGTCCCGAGGAATTCTTAATTAGGATAACAGTGTTCTGTTCAGCAGTGTGTGCGTCTGTAGAGACTGTTCAAAGCAAGCCGAACCCCGTACGGCATGCGGGACCGATTGAACGCGCCGATTGTTTTAGTGATGCAGTCGCGCCAAGCGGAGCACCTCTACACAAGTTGGTTGAAGGCAAGAAGGCTGTCACGTGTCTGTGGCGTGAGCGGAGTTCGCCACGCATCCGAAGCGGGATTTTTAAACAGAAGTAGGAAAACATCTGTGATTATTGGGTCTATTTTCTCTCTCTACTTTGTGAACATGACGTATTACTAGAATCTACTGAGAACTATGAGTAATTCTACTCGACTGAACGCAATAATATTACGACGATAATGAAATGCTGCTCGACACATACTAAATATCGTGACTATGGTCACCTGATAGTCAGCAATAGGCGTATTGCAGGTGACTTTAAAATCCTGAAAATTTTAAGTTGCTGTTATTCTGAGTACCTTCGTATAGACATTTAATTTATTGATTTTGTGAAATTGTGGAACACAGGGTACACGGGTGCGGGTAGTTGTAAGAGATACCGCAGCGTCGACATAAAGGGCTAAGGAACATGTGTGGGTTTTAGTCAGTAGAAGTCTGACACCCCCCCACCTCCCCAAAGGTACAAAATATGATGTTCAATAAAAAAAAAGTTTGGTTCATCCTATGCTCCGCCGCTAGGTTTACTAAATAGTGCTCTGAGAGCCGTTGGATGAGAAAAGACTAGCAGAATGAATAAAATAAACGTGACATGGTTGCTGAGCAAATCACTAATAACAGTAACCTAGCTATAAGCCCTTTCTAAGCATGTTTAATTACCATAAATCAAAATGTAACAATTAAAATACATGACATCTAGATAGCGACACTGATGGCTATCAATACTTGTTTGTAGAAAGTAAACCGATTTATAATCCAGCCGAGCAAAACGACTGGTTAGATTACGCATTTACGTTACTACACTTTGCATAGTACGTTATATCGATGTTAATTGCAGATAGAATAGTTAAAACGGGGTTTTTAAATACCCATTGTAAAATACGGATTATCAACCAAACCTGCATAAGAGTTCCTTCAACAATTCAAGTTTCGAAGTTATAAAATAAAATAGGTACCTACTTAGTTATTTGCAAACAAAACGGAAACATTACACAAAAATACTTAGGGCCTATTTAACTATTCATAAAAATAGTTAGGGCTTTTGTTCCATTTTCGAATATATTCGAATATGCAACAGAATTTGTATAAAATTATCTGCTAAGTTAGTTAACGAGAACTCAATCGTAGGCTTTCCAAGAGTCTTTCATAAATTCTTTTTTAAATTCTCAATGCCTAAAATACGCAAGTTCATTAGCAAGGTAAATAAATATACAATTGCTTGCTCTTTGGTCTTAGTTACTAAATTATTATTTTTATAAACGAAGACGTAGGTAACAATTCAGCAAGGACCCGCAACACACCGCTGCGATAACCCTAAATTTGCAGAATTGCAATCCCTTCGTAATTGATTCATAATTTCATACTAAGTAATCCATTAATATCAGTCATTATGTGGTGTAGCAAGTAACAGGCCCTAATGGTGATGAAAGATTCCAGTATGACTAGACCATTCTCCATGTAACTGCTGTATCAATATTTAATATTCCAATCTTAAAATCTCTACTATCTCAGATGAGAGAAAACTACTCTGGAATGCTAAGAAGTTGAGTAACAAATTGATTTATGATTTTTTTTTTTTTTTGGTGTTGGGAAATCATCAAATAACCCCTCTCGCTCTTGGGCAGAGCGAAAGGGAGTATCAGACTTCTACTGACTAAAAACCACCCATGTTCCTTCTTAGCCCTATAAGTCAAGGCCGCGGTATCTTTTACAACATCCCGCAGCCCCGACGGGAGATTGATTTACCCTGAGATACATTCACGTAGCGCGTTGTGCCGAAGTAGTAGAGAATGAATTTTCCTATTACATTGTGGATTTATACAAAAATATTTATTCAGAAATGCGATGTAAAGACGATAAAATTACTTACAGGTATATAAAGATTTTTTTTAGTCTAGTGTATCATACAGCATACTTGTGGAGTCTTAGACATTTAACCCATCACGCTTGTCTAAAGCGAGTTGATGGGTGAACAGTGAACCTGCTTACTTGGCTCATGGGTGCTACAGCTATATTAAGGTTAATAATCGCCGACACCACCTTAAATCAGCGTCCCAGCGACCGGCCATTTGCAAACGACGGGAGATCTTTGCCAAGGAGTGGGAAAGAGCAGGTAAAAAAGGTAGTTTCAATTCAATTAAATACAAACCAACCCATAGGAGCCCCTTCTTTAAGAATCTATCACGTTACCGCTGCACTAGACTCTACTTACTTGTGTTACTATGCATTTTATAGTTTGATGCATAAGAAAAAACATGTAATAGTCAAATTAAATAAACTACCGAAACTTAACAGATGGGCGGAGAGATGAAGGTGCTAGTGGGTATCATTGTATTTCGAATAGATAAGTAACAGTTTTTATTGGAAAAAGCGACATCTAAAACGACGAAAGTTAATATCGTTTTTTTTTATTGTCATACCTGTATCTTCTGCCTCTTGATCTGATCACAGCGCTTGATCTCCTCTTTGATAGCGGCTTCAGTCTGTGGATGACACCCAGGATGTGCGTGCAAGAAGTTATCCCGGTAGATCAGATCTTCTTCCAAACATTCCCAGAGCTTCGTCAGGCGTTCTCTTAGTTCTAGTACCTAGAAAAGAAAGTTCTTCGATACTCTCTGTCTGTGCCTTGATTCAACTGCTTGTCACTGCCTTTTATAAGTATAAGTATAACGGGCTGGTGTCCGCAACTCCACGCCCAATGCGCGTATTTTGCGTGCGGGCGGGAACTGTCACTGCCTTTTATGCTAGCCACTTGTCTAGTATCTCGAAATTAACGTGGCAGTGTTGAATACACTAATTGAAAAATATAATCATTTGTCAAGAGATGAAGCGATTTGTCAACAACTAGACGAAATAAATTATCTACATTAGAAAGGCGCAGACTTTTTATACTTATTATTTAAAATATGTTGTTATCGTTTTTTGTGTCCGAGCTATATTTACTAGAAAATACTTAGTTTAATAAAGTAGTTTGTGCATAGTTAGGGATTGAAACTTTGTGGTGTTTAGTTAGGGACATTATCTTTTCATATAAACTAGAACTTACTTTATGATGTATTACTAAGTTTTAAATTTATTCCCCAGAACTATACAAACAGACTATATGACAGAAATTTTCTGTTATTATATTAGTAAAATTCCTATAAATAAATAAACTAAAAAAAGAACTTGGTACCTTGATATTAACAAACAATTGGTTTGTATACATACCCTGTTGTTAGTCTGTTCAAACTTCTCTTGCAGGTCTTGTTGAAGTTTAGAAAGGCGGTCCATGTTGAGATCAGTCACTTTGAAGTCCACAGAGAGAGATGATGTCACAATGTGTTCAAACTTGTTCTGAGGTTTGATGCGGAGTTTGTCTGAAATTATGACATTATAATGAGTAGATGATTATGAGTATTTAAATTAAATACCTATTTTCAAAATTGTACAAGTTAATAACTAATTGATTGATAGGTAAAACAAAGCATGCGAAAATAATAAAATTTAAAAAAAAATGAGTTTACTACGTCACATACGAAAATAGCACTATATCTCATAATTTGAAATGGCAATGGCCTACTAATTCCAAGATAATAGGTAATTAATCAAATAAGGAATGTCAAAGGTCAACTTATTAATGGTTAGCAGGAACTAAGAATTAATTCATACAAAAGTTTGATAAGGTCTAGGTACCTTCTCAACTTATTAAAAGAAAAGTAAGTAAAACGCTGAAGGCTCAAAAAACTCAATACAACATAGGTATATTGTTCAACTTTAACCTTCTATTTTGGCTACTACTTATTCAATCTACACCTTGGGCCTGTTAGGAAATAGTACAAAGATAAGAACCTTACAATAACCAAGAACATACTCACCCATAATATCCTTAATTTCAACTTGAATATTCAGAAAGATCTCAGCCCTCTTATCCCTCTCCGCTTGCAACATTTCCAGGTGTTCCTTCAACTTGTCCAGTTCATCCTCAGAAGGCAAAGGCACCTCTTGGAGCTCATGGATGGTCACTCCAAGCTTGTCAGCAAGGTCTCGCTGCCATTCTAGCAGTCTTTCCATTTTCATGCGACGCTGTTCCACTTGTTCTCTGTATCTGTTGATATAAGGCGCATTTTTGTGTGATAAGTTTGGTAAAGATTATTTGTCAGCCGGTAAATTATATTTGCTTTGTACTTAACACCGTGAACACCAAAGGGTCATTTTGTGCCTCATTGTGTCAACAACAGTGATAAGTGTCACAAATATGTTGACTATGCCAACTTGGAAGATTTTGCTTTTAAGTATCAATAGGTTCAGGAGCTTCATACGAGCTTACGTTCCGTATCGCGTTTAGGCTAGGGCTTTTGGAAATTGTTATTATTTCGTGAAGTGTTCAGTGGGGTTTAAGGTAGATTAAATAATTACAGCGATTTAAACCCTAATGAACTAAAGCATTGATCTTAATGAGAACACAGAAGTGTCTAAATATTAGCAGTTAAAGTCAAATTATGTACTTTAAAATCCAACAATCACAAGATGTTATAAAATGTCATTATCCATCATACAAATGCAATCACAGTTCTCATGAGAAGATAACACTGTTGCACATGAGGTAATTAACAAAGAAAGATGCACAATAACAGATGACCCAAGAATGTTTCTCATGTCATCAAACTGTTACAAAATTGAACTCCAGCTATTGTCTTATTACCTCTTTTGAAAAGTGTGAGAATATGTTTAATTGTAATGTTTCTATGTATGATTGTAAAGTAACTAAATTAATTGGTTGTGAAAAGTTCTTTCTCCTAGAGTTATTTCTACTTCAAATCTCTTGTTTAAAGTTACTAAATTATGCTGGTTGTCATAAAAAGACCACCAAAAGTAAAGTATTTCAATTAATCCCTACTATGATAAATGCGGAAGTATCTTTAGTCCCAAAAAAAAAACTGGATGAGGCTACAAAATGATAATAATAATTAGCCATATTGTGTCATCAACCACTATTGTGTCTACCTAGCTGTAAGTTTTCCAAAAATAATAAAATAAAACAAATAAATATGAAGATTGACAGTAAAGAGACGCCTTTATGTACCTAGCAGTGGGTGAATGAGAACACAAGTTGTGGATGATGATGAACTCTTTGTTCCTAGGGGAAAGTTGCCGAGGTCCATGCAGGTAATGTCACAGGTAAAACCTAATGTTCCAAAAAAAGTTATGCAAGCTTTTGTTATTATCTTCTCATGACATATTTATAAACCATTACAAAATGAAATGATTGCTTACCCAGCAATCTGTTCTTCCAGCTCTCTCTTGTACTCCACAAGCATCATTTCTTCCTTAAAGTCCAGAATGGTGATGTCGACAGACAAGCATCTGCTCAATTCTTCTGTTTCCTCCTTTAATTCTGTGGATTTCGTTACCATTTATTAATTCATTTTATACATATATCTATTAGGTATAACCTATTTGTTTTGTATGAGAATGTTGTTCAACTAGAGTTCAGCTTAATGGATTTGCATAGCTTGATTGGTTGTTCTACATAGACAAATGATGAAGCAGATCAGATTTTAGTATGAGTTTACTGTAGTTCAAACATAAATCAAAAATCAAGATAGGTATAGCTAGAATGTTGGTTGCAATAATGTAATATTGGTCATATTAATTTAAAAGAAATCAAGGACTTTCCATTCAAATGATGGATATTATTTGTAATCTAATTACTGTTTCCCATAAACAATGTCTTAGTTTCATACATGATTGAGATGAATTTTATAGATCTGCTTAAGTAAAAATAACAATTCAAAATGAGTGTAGGTAAGTGAAATGTTGGTCCACAGACAATGGGGCACTTGATATTGTGTCCTGCCTGTCCTGTTGCCTGCACATCACAGTAACTAATAGATGCTGCTGTGCCAAACATGCCAATTTTGGAATGCCTCACAATTGTCATTGACATTTATTTCATTATCTCCAATAAAAACACTGATCTCTAAAACAGCTATATTAACATAACAAGTTCTTCAACTCACTGTCAACCTGCCCCTGCATGGTCTTGAGTTTCTGTCTGGTCTCAGAGATGACATCTCTATGCAGTTCTTTCTCAATCTGCACCAGCTTGGTAATATTGTTTACTTTTGTGGCATCATCCACGCCCAGGTGTGACCAGTTCAGCCAAAGTTCCTCCATCATTGAGCGGACATTCTGTGATATCTCCATGAGGACCTCATTGCTGTAATAAGAAGAATTACGTTAGGGAAAATGGTAGTGTGAAAATAAGCATTAGTACAGATTATATGATAGATTCCATGTAGCATTTAGGTAATTGAGTATGATTAAATACAGTTTTAATTAAGCCCCTTACATTCAGTATAGGTACTTTCTTAGACCTCCCCTAAGACACCAACTGACTGACTCTAAAGAGCCTGTCCCAAGTTGTAAACCTTTTTCTGGGATTGATGTAATGTTCAATTTAATCACATAATTATTATGTATAACAGCAAATGGTGTAACTGAGCCATCAAAACATTGTTTGATATTTTTGTCATTTGATTGCATCAATGCATGCTAGTTTTTTTAAATCAAATAATAAACTAATTAAATTTTTTTTTCGTAATGCTTAAAGTTACAAAAATAACGGGTTTTGACCCTAATTTAAAAAAAATACCTACGGTTCAGTTCACTGTTCACAAGTAGTTTTTGGAACATTCTTTGAAGGTTTTTAGAATTTATTATAAACTAATAAAATGCAAGGAATATGATGGTACCGGTAATTTATGTTAATCTAGGTTCAAATCGCAGTATGTTATATAAATAGATGCGGAAGTTTATTTTAAACAAGAAAATGTGTAACGGTGAGAATGATGGGACGCTACATTGAGTAGTACTACAAAACCGGCGAAGGCCAAATAATATCAGTTTTGATCTGTTAATACAGTTCATCGGCAATATTTGCTAATGGAAACAGGAACAAAGGCTGGCAGGAATATTGAAATACATCCGTGGCATAAAATCTCGGAAACTTACAATAGCTTGTTGACATCTTCGGATAACGTAATCATTTTGTATATTTTATTCACTGGTTTTCTTCCAACAAAACTCACATAGGTTCACAATAAATGTCTATATGTTTAGTGGTTGTATTATAATTCACTAATAAAACCCAATAACTATAAAATACTTAAATACCACCAACACGAATCCGAAATCCAACGAGTCTTGAACGTTTGTTTTCAAAATTCAATACGTTACAAATGAAAGTGTGCTACTGCGTTGTGATTGGTCGGTTTAGTTTTCGTTCAGAAACATAGAATCGATGTTTTTTTTTTATGAATTTTGTTTGAAATGTTTACAGTTACTTAATTTCAATGTTTTCATTATTTATTATAACTGCAGCTGTTCAAACTAATAAATTATCAAACTTATCTAAATGATATAAAAAAAATATGTGTTTTAGTTTTGTTTATGTTCGGGGTGGCACCACTGTGCACTGTCCTCATAGCAAAGCAGGTTTTGTGCCGTGATAAGCCGAGACCTTTTACAACAAACGACTAATGAATTTTAACTTTTAACTAATGAATTCGAATGTGGCATTGTGCGGCCAATCCATTCAAATAAATAATATAAATAACTGTCTCAGTTCACATTACTTCCTTGATTGCCTTTTTCATAAATAGCCACTCCTAAGAATAAATCAACTCAAGAGAATCATTGTATTCATGATTTTAATAAAATATTAAATACATTACGCATTACGTGCGCGAATCATATTTTAATCAAAAATCCTGTACCTAACTTGCAAGTGCCTGCAAATTGCAAAAAACGTAAGAATTTTTGAATTTTGCGAGTTACCCTGGTCGGGTTCATCTTGTGTGTGTGGTAATAATAACAATGTGGATAGCCTGTAGTAAGTACTTACCTACCTACCTAAATGAGTTAGGTACAACTTATTTAATACTTAGGTAGGTACCTGCCTACAGTGCCTACGTTAAGCTCCCGGCCAGGTGCGTATTGCTTACTTAGGCACCAGTCGTGGTCCTAAGGGGCATGAGTTCATGTCCCACCAAGAAATTCAGAAAATAGTAGGTAGCTATTTTACGGAAACTAATGATTAACTTTCTGCACAAGAAAATTAACTATTCCAAGGCAGAATGCGAAATTTTGAAGCTTGCATCACTCGCTAAATACATTGTAGCCTGGAATGTCATCTCTGTGCAAGCGAGTAGGATATAGGTACCTATATGAATGTAGCTCCTGCAGGGCTATTGCGTATCTTTTAAATTGCAGTGTAATGTGACATCTCTTTGAGGCGCGCGTGGATCACGAACGCGCCGTCGACACGGCCTGTCGTCGTCATAAGACGGACGGACGGCGAGCTACCCCATTACTCACCGTCTACAGGCCCTCGTCTACGGTGGCCGGAAGCCGTCACGTGGCCCCCGACGCCCGGAACGTCTCCCGCAACGGTTGGGCCGTGAGGTTCTCTCCCCCTAACGTTCCACCACCTCCTTCGCTATCATCACTGCTTCGCAGAAGAAGGCGACGGCGTCCCATTTCTCCTCACCCTGGACGATGGCTTGCACCAGGGACACGAGAGGTCGCCGCCGCCGATGGCCGCTACGAGGACACGCACGGCGAGGCTGCGCCCAAGTGGGGCATGACATTTAAGCAGGTGCGCGAGGACTATTGCCTCCAGATCTCATGGTTGCAATCGCGGGAGACCGTGCAAAATCCACGGACTAGCTTTACGGCCATCACCTTTTGGGTCGCGTACAGGTAGTGGGCGGCCCGCTTCCTCACCGCACCGGGGCCCCATGGACCGCATGATCCCCGCATAGAGCCTCGGTACTTCAAAGTACACTCGACGCCGTTGGGAACCCCTCCCACCATTAACTGGGATCCCGACGGTAGCGCATTCCCCCTTTTCCCACGTGTACACCGCACGACATCTCTCACCGGTTCCATTCTCCGTCTTGACCAGGGTAGATAACAGTCCTGTCTGTGAAATAGTCCCCGACTACACGACGAAGGTATCCGGTGATACCGGAGTGCCTCCCTAATGCAGCTCCAGGGCTTGGTGTTTAAGGTGTTGGCGATGTCGAGAGACACCGCCAAGACAAAACCGCCCGAGATACAGCAACCCCCGTCGTGAGGGCTCTCAAGCGCATCATGGCGTCCACCGTCGAGCGTCTCTTGCGGAAACCAAACTGGTGTTCCGCAAGATCCGGACGCATTCCCTCAAAGTGCTCGGCGAGGTGGTTTGCAATGACTCTTTCAAAGAGCTTGCTCACCTCGTCGAGCAGCACAATGGGCCGGTATGCGGACGGCGAGTCCGCAGGGCGCCCCGGCTTCTGGATGAGAACCAGCTTCCCGGTCTTCCAACGAAGCGGGAACTGGCAGTATTTTTGGCCTTAAGCCTCCGTATCGCCACTCTAAGGTCTACCCCAGTCACCTCCCGAGTTGATTCCACCATCTTGTAAGGGCGCCCCCACGGATCTCTGTTGAGAGTCTCCAGCATCTCCTCTCGGGCCTGATCCTTGGCCCGCCGACGAGCCTCGAGGATTGCGGTCTTCGCCGCTCTGTACCCTTCATAGAGCTCCGCCTCAGTGTTGACGTCGGCGGGCCTGACCGCCTGACTGGTGATGGCACCCAGGCCCGCACGATCAAGGCTTTCAGGAGAAGCTCCCGGTCCAGCGGCTTCAGCGCCACTCGGGGTCTGTGGGACCGGCGCGCTTAAGGACTGGGCAGAGACCTTAAACCAGATATACCGGTGGTCGGAATAGGTCTCCACCCCTTCCAAGACGCGCCAGTCAACGACACGCCATGACAGAGTGGACCTGGCGAACGAGATGTCCACCACAGGCTCGCCCCGCATTCGCACACATACGCAATAGCCCTGCTGATCCTCTTGAGTAGGGTTACCATACGTCTGGGTATCTCCGGATTTGTTTCATTTTGGAGGGCGTTCGACGGGGATTTTTAAAAGTCTGGCTAAATACGGTCGGTATTGGACCTACCTTAAAACAATTTTTTCAATATTTTACTTTAGCACTTTGTCAGCGTAACTTTGTATATTCATGCTAAATCACAGCTTTCTAGTACTGAGCGTTTTTTTAGATATTGTGCGGACCCTCACCGGAGTGTCCCCACGTTGCCGTCGTGGTGGGGCTTGTGCGTCTCAATGATCCTTGGAGCTCTGCCGGTAGATATATTCATGCCGTAAAAGGTCCAAGTGTGAGAGAACAGACAAAGAGGGACACGCGAGGGGCACACCGCCCGGAGACGAGAACAGTGTTCGGGTTCTCGGGCGGTGTGCTTGTCGGAGGAAGTAACCCGACTTGCTACTCTCTGGTTCGCGTCTGCTCATCAGACGTTACTGTGAGGGCAGCGAGTAGGCGGAGGGAGAACAGGGACCATACCCTTAAAAATAAATTTAATGAGGAAACGCCCGGATGTCTTCACTGTGAGGATCGGCCGGGGGACACGGTGGGGCACACCGTGGCGGTCTGCCCTGCTTGACCCGGGCCCGCCGTGTTCTCATAGCGGCAATCGACGGCGGCGACCTCTCGCTTCCGGTCCTGGTGCAAGCCATGGTCCGGGGAGAGATGGAATGGGACGCCGTCGTCTCCTTCTGCAAAGCAGTGATGCTAGCGACGGAGGGGGCGGAACGTGAGAGGGAGAGTACCTCTCGTCCCGGCCGCCGCGGGAGACGCTCCGGGCGTCGGGGGCCACGTGACGGCTTCCGGCCACCGTAGACGAGAGCTATATATAATGGGCTAGCTCGCCGTCCGTCCGTCATATGACGACGACAGTCCGTGTCGACGGCGCGTTCGTGTTCCACGCGCGCCTGAAAAGTTGTCAGCATCGTATAAGGGGCCCGCAAGAGCTTAGAGTTGTTGTTAGAGATACCGTAGCCTCAACATGTAGGGCTAGGAAGGAACATGGGTGGTTTTTAGTCAGTAGAAGTCTGACACTCCCTTTCGCTCTGCCAAAGAGCGGGAGGGGTTATTTGATGCAAATAAATGAATATGAATATGAATATGATTTTCCACCCGCCAAAAAAAAAAGATATAATGTGGATGGACGGACGCACAGACAGACAGACGGACATGGCAAAACTATAAGGGTTCCATATTGACTACGGAACCCTAAAAACCGCAAATGTGACTTTGTCATTCATACAAACACTATGAAAAACAAATTTATCCCAAAATATGTTTTTCTGTTGCCGCTTTAACAAGAAATAATACAAATTAAAGGGGGCTTCCCTACTACGATGGTACGAAACCCTTCATGTGCAAGTCCGATGACATACATTTTATTAACTTAACTTGGGTAGTCTAAGGCTAGAAAAAGTCAGTGAAACAGTTTTCACTTTTAGTGCTTATTTGGAAATCGGTTAGCCGATAATCTAGCACTATTCCTCATTTTCGTATAGATCTATATTATCTTTATGCGTAATCCTAACAAGCTGCTAATACCCTGTTAGGTGTACCTGCGAAGTACCGTTACACTTTACAGCGCAACTTTGTCATTAACTTGGCAGACATGCTGTAACCGATTGGAATGCACTGATCACTTTAGATAACCAACTTGCTTGTTGGTCGTCCTTTCTGGTTAACAAATAAAAACAATTTCTTGGAATTTATGATTTAGGTACCTACTTGTATGTAATTAGGTAAGTAGGTACTGATTATGTTTTGTGAGATGGTTTGAATACTTCGTCCTTACATTTCACCAATTTCTTTTCTAATTATGAGAAATTACTGTCCTTTCCTTCCGTCATTATCAGTTTGGAATGCACATTTATGTTTTAAAGAAGGCTTTTACAAATAAGTTTTTTTTTATTTATTTATTTATTTAAATTAATTAGTACATAGGTGTTCCTGAAATTTAAACTCGCCAAACTTTAACGTTTGATGGCGAGAGGCGCTCTAGTACAAAACAATGAACCATCTTACTAACTATAATAGGTACTAATAATTATTTACTTATATGTATACTAACTGACAACAAAATCCAACAGTCATATCACACAGTCCAACAACATATACTTATAATTCTAGAATGTTAGTAACAATTTTACTTAATAACTATGTTAGTTCTAAATATTTACAGGTATAAGTACCACACACGTCGATTATTATCGGCGTGCGTGTATGACCAGATGTATGAATGTGGACGAACCAAAAGGAGTGTGTGAGGATCGTAGTAGGTGGCGTTCTATGATTTCTGCCAACACCCATGGGAAAAGGGCGTGAGTTTATGTATGTGTGTATATATTATACAGAACATATATTTAGTTTCCTTTAGTTCTGTATGCTGTCTAGTACAAAGCTTTTTAATTTCGTCCTAAGTGACCCTTTACTAACTTTTACTTTTCCTCTTAATAAATCTATTCTGTTAAATACATTAGGTACCAAATACTTAGATGTTCTCTTACCATAATAGTTTGTTATCTGAGGCTGAATCAGTCTGTTTTCTCTGACGCTACGTGTGTTGTACTTATTTTTAACATTAACTTTATATTCATCACTTTTATAATAATATTCTAGGCCTACCAAATAATGTACTTTTTTATCTACGGGTATAATTTTACAGATGGGAAATAACTTATCATACTCTTTGTTGCACTTATCTTTAACATTTTTACTAACTAGAAATTTTATCAGTCTTGTTTGGATATCTTTGATATCTCTCAAATATGTAATAAAGGTTCGCCCGTACACAAGCAGTCCATAGCTCATTAGCGAATCGGCAAGTGCAAAATACACAGTTCATAACGTCTGTTTGTTCAATACATTTTTTAAGTGGTAAAACTTACTTAGTACCGATCTTAACCTATTACAAATATCATTTACATGCAATCTCCAATTAAAGTTCTTATCAATCGTTAGACCTAAATATTTAAAATTATCAACACAGTCCAATTTTGCACAGTTACAGTTATATTTATTTCTATGCAAACATTCGTATGTATGTCCTATCACTATACGATTATCATTGTTTACATATTTAGCATTTCGATTATATGGCGAGTGTACATGCATACCTACATTTAGTTTTCGACAGATTTAATATTATACCATTGTCGTGTGCCCATTTACTAATATTTTCAAAGTCACCTTAAATACACTTTTGGATTTCAGCTATATCTTTGGAGGCATAAACAAGACACATATCGTCTGCGCACATGAACACCTTACACTTACTTACGACATTTGACACAAACACCCCTCCCGCTCTTGAGCAGAGCGAATGGGAGTGTATTCAGACTTCTACCGACTAAAAACCACCCATGTTCCTTCTTAGCCATGTATGTCGAGGCTACGGTATCTTTGTGAACAACCCGCTGCCCCGACGGAAGATGGAAGGGACCTCGACGCACAAACAGTTATATGCAGTAGATACATCATTCTGTATCCCTCCACAATCAGTTTTTTTTTTTATCAAATACTGATTATGTAGGTACCTAGCTAACAGGGCAGCAGCGGTGGCCCAGTGGTGGCGGCCCCTACTTATAAACAGTAAGTCGTGGGTTCGAACCCAGGCAGGCTACTTTGTGTAATTTATTTCATCACCACTGCTCTCAAAAACGGTGAAGGAAAACATCGTGAGGAAACCGGCTTGTCCTAGAACCAAAAACTCGAAGACTTGTGACATCCACCAATGCGCACTGGGCCCGCGTGGTAGATTGTAGCCCATTCACTCTCAAAGAGACGAGGCTTGTGTCCCAGCAGTGGGAATATAAATAGGCTGATGATGATGGACCTACCACACATTTTGCAATGTTTAGGCATAATATCTGCATATACTTAGCGCTTTGTTCGGATCCGCGGAAATTCACCTCGAAACTGAATCGTGTCTACTGATTAAAAATAGCATGATGAAAACAATAGAAAAATCTAGTAAATAAACAATGAACAAACAAAAGGAAATAAACGTATAGTAGTGTATTGTTTAGTTAGCTTATCGTGAATTACAATTGTTTTGGAAGCATTCACTCCAAATAAATGAGCTACATACATAGAACACTAAAAGAAGCCTACTTATGCTTATAAAGTCGAAGAAAAGTTAGAAATTCCTTGTCTTCAATGTATAATAATATATTCTGGCTTACAATACTTAAATAAATTGCAATTGCTACTGATGGTGGTAAAAATGTCGCTAAATTCTAAATCGACACAATCGAATCGAATAATAATAATAATAATAATCGAATAACATATTGTTTCCTTGTACTACTGTAAACTATGTAAAAGTTGTTTACGTAATTAAGTAAACATGAAACGATGTGGATGTTGCTAAAGCTGTTACTTCCTTTGATGACACCTAGGGCAGACCCTGTGGCGTGCGCTCCGGCACGGCGGCGGCGGCGGTGCTCGCTGTTGCAAGAGGAAATATCTCTACGCACTGAGGGCTCAGTGTGAAGATTACACGTTATAAAGCGCGTAATTACTATTGTTAGCAATCTGATTCAGATTATAACAATGTTTACTTACCGTTTAGTTATCCTCTGAAACCAATAGGGGTAGTTAACAAAAAAAAAATAAGTCCGTCGGATAGATTTCCAAAAAATATTGGACACGTATTTTTTATTTTTTCACGTAAACAAACAATGAAGACGATACAGTGCTTTGAAAACTTGAGTGACGTCATTTTCTGAGACATTAGTACGACATTCTTTAGCGGTTAGTGACGTGACAACCCCTACTCAAATCTTGGACGCGTTTTATCTTCATCAATTTTTATTGATTTGATAAAACAAAAAATACGTATCCAATATTTTTCGATAATCTAACAGACGGACTATTTTTTAAGTCAGTAAACATCCCTATTGAAGTAAAATATTTAGAACAAGGACAGTTATGGTTGGTAACGTAGTTAAGAAGTGGCGTTTTGTAGTTTCTGCCTACTCCTTAGGAAAAAGGCGTAGGTACTCAACAGACATAAGTACGTAATTACGTATGCATGTATCTAGAACAGTCAAATCCGTTGGTCTACCGTAGATCTTCTACAAAGTATTTCCGGATATCCTACAAAGAAGAATCTTGCTAAGTATGTAGTTCTCAATGTCACGGTCAAACAGGTCGTACTTTCATTTAAAACAAAAGCGAGGCCAGCTAGATTGTTTGAGCATTAATGTTAAAACTAGTATCTACTTTAAACGACAGTCTTTGGCACCCTTAAGCTGCTTTAGTGATGGCATGTCTATCTTTCAATGTCTGGATAATGCGAGTAATTTTGAATGTTATATCAATTATAATCGGTTGTAGTACCACATCAAGCAGCACTATTGTAAGAACGACGGTTCTGACCGACAGACATGACGTCGACGAAGGAACGAGCTTTATACTCGCGACCTAAATAGGTTGGGGTCAAATGAACTTGGGAACACCGAAGGTGGTAGTGGTGTGGTAAGTATACATGTGAATACCTACCTAATTTTGTTTCGCGTTGCAGGACCCCATACGAAGCAGTGCTCAGGTAGACCAACTACGTCGATATAGGTGTGGCCCTAACACATTTGAAGAACATATAGGGTGTAAATTAACCCTTCACACATACGTCAACCAAGCATTCTGTACATCAAACTATTACCTACGCAAAAAAATTTGACTGTCTTTTTTTTTGGGGTCAAAAATTTCACTTTACTGTAAAACTCAATGTAGCACTCTTAAAACATTGTGCTAGTGTATGCTTTGAGTAGTAAAAAGGTCTTGGAGGCAATTTAAGTAATAACCTAAAAAACTAGTATTTACAAAAACAGCTGTGCATAATTTGGAACTAGGGGGTCTAGAACAAAAAAATGATTGCAGTGGTGGGGAGAACAAGTGCCCTTCGTTTGAGTTAATGGTTTTTTATTCACTTGATCAGCAAGCGAGCCTACTTTTACTAGATACAAACATAACCGCTCGTTTTTGCCTAACACCACTTTGCATACTTAGCTCAGCATTACTTATTCTCCTCGCTACATAATAAAACGTAACACATAAGAACATGTGTCGGATACGGATGAACAATGAAAGTGGTCTTTTTATGGGACGTTAGAAGAAAACTATTGGCTTTACATAATTATGTAGATTTTACTTAGTTACGTTTGAATGCTATTGTTTATCGTTGACAGGTTGATCGAGGTTTGTTTTTTTGTCTTCTCTCGTCGTACAATTGTGATGACAAAGCGTTATAAATTATGTTTGTGATATGAAATTATAGTGAATTTAATTGTTTCTGCTAATATGACATTTTGTTTTGTGATTAATTGTTATATGATGAACAGTTTATACCTAACGTTATTAAATGCTTCTATCACGCCGTACTTCGCTCGGATGCTCGGATGGTCAACATGGCAAATGTTGTCACGGTTGGTTCATTTTCTCCACACTGTTACTTGCAGACACCAGGGCACGCAGGAAAGTGTCTCGTTAGTGAAACAATATCAGTGATACCTGAGAAAAGTGGAAGAATATTATTATCAGGTACCTAGGTTCATAAAACGGGAAACAAAAAACAGGAGGTCAATGTCCAGAAGTGAAACATAATATGAGAGTAAAGATCCAGAGAGTTTACCTCTCTGAACAGTTCTCAGTACATCTCCCGCACAAGCGGTCAAGAGAACTTTACTTGAAAGCATGGCATAACCACAAAACTATCTTTCTCCCAAAGCAAACTATTCTACCCGTTTTCCAAACCAACCAATTTCAAAACCCCAGACACATTCAAACTGTCAATACTCATACCACCCTACTAATGACCCACAAGCCCCACAAAGTCATAAGTACCAACCAAAGTCACCACTTTACTTACTACTTATCAATTAGCGGTTGCTAACGCATTACAGCAACCGGGCTTAGATTATAGCTCGCAACCCGTATTACGTATTGTACGTACAATGTGAATTGGGTTGCTCAATCACTGCCTGCTTTGAGATTTTTGTTCGAACGTAACGTATTTGTACTAAAAAAGGTTATGTGGGTTGATGATGTGATATATGTGTAGATGAGAGAATTAAAACCATCACGCATGTAATCCCTGTTAGGTTAGGCAGAAAGTCCCATGTAATAGGGGTCGAGCCTATTGCCATTAACCGGGCTCAAATCCGGACCCCGTTGATATATACTGAGAAATTCCTGATGGGGTATTAGGGTATTTCACCAAACAAATCTAATAAGTCCGTCAGATCGATTTTCAAAAAATTATGGCCTCATTTTTTTTCTTTTTTCTCATAAACAAAAGATGAAGACAATATAGTGCTTCGAAAAGAAGCGTCAAGTCGTGTGACGTCGCCCGTCGGGGCTGCGGAATGCTGTAAGAGATACCGCGGCCTTGATATATAGGGCTAAGAAGGAACATGGGTGGTTTTTAGTCAGTAGAAGTCTGATACTCCCTCAGCGGGAGGGGTTATTTGATGATTTCCCAACCCAAAAAAAAAGAAGTCGTGTGTCGTCACAAGGTTAGTACGAGAAGTCGTCACAAAGTGACGTCAAAAGCCCCCACTCATGATCTTTGACACGTTTTATTTTCGTCAATTTTTATTAATTTCGTAAAACCAAAAAAGACGTATCCAATATTTTTCGATAATCTAACATACGGACTAAAAAGATTTTTTTGGTGAAATACCCTAGCTCGACCCAGGAGTCAAACCAAAGACTGAAGGTCTTACGCTCAGTAGTCCTGCTTGCGACCAAAAGACCAACGAGGCAGTCACAAGACCAACAAGGTCTGTATAAATATTATGTTTATAATCAACAAGCTTTAAAGCATTTTATCATTTCGGCTAGAAGGTTTTCCGTTCATTGTTTTATGTTAGTTAACAAAAATTTTAGTTGAATAAGCCATCATTTTTTCGCAGGCCTCGAATTTCTTCACATCTAAAATAATTTTCACAAAGACAGTCTGCCGCATGCCAGACAAACTATGGGCCAAAACAGCCCTGACACAATGAGGCGGGGTCACGGCACGAGGTGGAAGAAGGACGTGTCGGTTCGCGAGAAATAGAAAGATAGATATATAGAGTGGTGTGAGGCTTTTTATTTTTTGAGGGTGGAAAATCATCCTAGTCCAGTTAACAAAAAAAAAATCTAATTAGTCATATAGATTACCAAAAAATATTGGACACGTATTTTTTCTTTTTTCACGTAAACAAACAATAAAGAAGATACAGTGCTTTGAAAACTCGCGTGACGTCATAATGTAAGACATTAGTATGACATTTTTTTGCGGTCAGTGACGTCACCAACCCCCACTCAAATCTTGGCGCGTTTTATCTGTGTGAATTTTCATTGATTTGATAAAACAAAAAATACGTATCCAATATTTTTCGATAATCTAACAGACGGACTAATTAGAATATTTTTTTTTTAAGTCAGTAAACATTCCTATGACTCCTCCCGCTCAGAGGACAGAGCGGTAGGGACTGTCGGACTTCTACCGACTAAAAGCCACCATGTTCCTTCTTAGCCCATAGTGCAGAGGCCGCGGTATCACTTTCGAACAACCTGCAGCCCCGACTTTGTTTAATTTTGTTTTTTTTTTCCACCGTTTTCAGAACCTGATTTTTCTACGTTTTAGGTCCCGAAATGTTGACCGTATCTTTATGGGGTTCAGGTTTCCGCACTTAGTCCTTGAAGTGGACCATTGTGCGTGTCCATGTTGACCGTATAAAGTTTTATGTAATTGAAAATATAATCAGGCACGTATTCCAAAACAACTGTTAATAATAAGTACCTACATAACAAAGCAAATATTTATCATCCATTTTATTAACACTTCAATTAATCGTTTTCTTCCGACTTTTCTGATCGAAAAACACACCGTTTTCCGATATTTACGTGATGATATAAGTAATTAATCACTCTATCTAACCAATGAGGCGGAATCAGCTGTGCATTTATAGGTGTAGTATTTAACAATTTCCAAAGTTGATATGCCAGAAATTATAGCCTGCTGGGTTTTTGAAATTTTTTTTTTTTTTTTTTAGATTTTAGCTATTTATTTGTCTAGTAATAGAGAAGTTTAGTAAGAAACAAGAAGACATGTTGCACCAACCCTAAATTAATAAGGGCTGAAGTTTTGAATGATGATAAGTTTATAATTTATTGCACACTTTGGTTACAACCTTTGTAAAAAATAACTACTAGACATTATTACTTTTATTAGTTTTCTCTTCAGCGTATTAAATGGAGTATGCTGAAAGGTTGATTGTATGGAAATAATTTAAGTGTTACAAATGCAAGCTAAAATATTATAAAAAAAAAAAATATTCTGAAAGAAACACATTTTAGGTTCACAAAAACAATTTTCCAAATAAAAATGAACATTATAGATAATAGAGTATCGTTGGTGCCTGTACTAATGAAGATCATTGTATCACAGACACCAGAAAAAATAAGCCAACTCTAAGTTACAGTCGACTTCTATCTGTAAATGCCAGCCTCAATCTGATGAGAAACGACTTACTCTGACGTCGCAGGTTGTAATTGAAATAATTAGCATCTTTACTTGCTGGGCAGATTTCTTGATTTCTGCATAATGAAGTAGGCATTTCTGCTACCATTTTTGTTTTAATTTAACCCACAGCATATCAGATTTGAAATCTTAAATAGAATAACAATTAACAGTAAATAAAACTCCATACATAATATATTACATAAAGTTAATTATATAATCCAAAATGAAATAATCAACATCCGTCCATTGCTCTATTACTAGAGCAGAGTGACCTTGGTATATCATTCAAATAAATTAGATACGTAAATAATGAAAAGGTTTCACATCAAAGATTTTTTTTTGGTACGTTTAGTAGATATTAGTACTACTTTTTATACTTTTTGGATTACAAAGTCGCTTAGCTTATCCCATATTTCCTAGTTTATTTGTGTCGAGCCAGCGAAACCAAGTATGATTTGGCGACTAATGATCATGCCGAACAAAGTTTGCCGATTGGCACGAGCCCAAAGAAGCAGTAGTATTATTTTTGTATTGAAGTTTCGGGTCAGGTATGTCTGCAAATAATGTCGAATTGGACCAAACTGAAACCAGTCCTTTACACTATAAAACACACAAACTTTATTTAATTTTCTACCACCTTGGATGACCAACATCAGAAACCCACATTTGGCGCAAACGCAGAACAAAAGACATCAACGCGCTCCACGACGCGTAACAAGCATTATTGGTTTAATCACATACAAATTGCAGAAACAATTGCATTATTTAAATTAATGACTAGTAATACTGCTACAATGTTCTTAAGTGATGCAAGACTCCAGATGGATGCAAGATTCAAGGTGCATTGCATCGCTCAGTTCAAGATCAGTGGCCATTCATTGTCTTTAATGCAATTTATCTCGTTTTTATTATAGGGTGCGTCGTATAAAAGAGTTATTAATTTAATTATGATTTGTTTGTTTTTAATGGTTATGACTGGTGTTTGATTTATTAATATGCAGAGTTTTTTTTACTTTAAATAATAAATCAATGTATCGTGTAAACCTTTTACACGATTTTGAATTAATGGAATGCTGTGTACGTATTTTCAACTGCTTAAGTCAATCGATTACAAAATGTATCAGTATTGGAACACTCTTACTTTCTACCGTCAATCATAATAAAAGCAATCTATAAATAAACTCTTAGTTAACCAGTATTTAAGAGCAAAAGTTTACCGACAAAACATAAAAATATTTAATTGCAATATAAATGCGCTCACACGCAATTATTGCAATAAGAATAAAAAAAAGAAAGTCGTGTTATAAACGTTTACGTTATTCTGTAAGTTTACTTCAATTTTGGGACACACGGAAGAAACAGCCACGACTTGCCGTCACGAGTTATTTTAGGACCCCAATTACTTCTGTACGTAATGTAAAATATAAACGCCCTAATCTTAAGTTTATTAAATTACGAAACAATGGAAATTTATTGGAAGTGTGTTACGTTATGGTAGCAGTCTTATTACCTTCTGTCTGGTCAGTATTAAGGTTTCTGTGAACGTATAGCAAAGATTTTGACTCTAGAGAATGTATGGTGTTTTGCTACCGTCCTTTAATGGGAATCCCATTCAAGATTTTACATTAGAAACTTTGAAGTGTTTACCTTTTTGTCTTTAAAAATATTCTTCTAATATTTTGAGTAACTGTTTTTTTTTTGTGTAGTCGATGGAATTTAGTTCTAACGTATCGATGCCAATCTAAATTACACCATCCCAAAGTTTGACAGCCTTAAGAAGGATCCATCAGCCTTTGTTTTACAAACAGTTAAGATAACATTTTAAATCCCCACCTGAATAAGATCTCCTTGATGTTGATCTACGCTATAAGAGTATAGGAAGACCAAAGAATAATGGATGAACTGTGTGATGAAGAAGATGGCGACTACTAGTGAAGTATGGAAGAAGCAAAATTACTGCAACGACATCAAATCATTCGGGATATAGGCAAGGCATGTGGCGGCCCTCAAACTCAAACTTTTATTTAAATTAAATCATTACTGGCACTTTTGAATGTCATAAGAATAATTCATAAAACAAAACTACGAAAAACTACGAGTGCAATACGTCATTCCGAAAGCCACCATGCCGAACCACGTGCCGCCGAATGCCCGCAACGACGAACACTGCGAGTACGAAAGCACGCAGCCCACGACTGACTTACAAACAGTTGGTCGTGGGTTCGAACCCAGGCAGGCGCATCACTTTGTGTAATTTATTTCATCATCACTGCTCTCAAAACGGTGATTGCAAACATCGTGAGGAAACCAGCATATCTTAGAACCAAAAATTCGAAGATATGTGACATCTACCAATCCGCACTGGTCCCGGATGGTGGATTATAGCCCATCCCTCTCCTAGGGAGTACGCCTGAGTCCCTGTAGTGAGAAAAATATATAGGCTGATGTTGAGGATGATGATAATGTGATGACGACGCCGTGCTTGTTCAACTCTCATCACCACCCATGAACCACCCCTTAGAAAACGGGGTTGCACAATTATTAAAGTTATTTATTCGTCTATACTTTTGTTGCTAACTGTAGGTAGATCAGCCGAATGCAGATGGTAAATGCCAACGATTGGAGAGTGTCCCTTCACTTTGTCCTTACAACGATATCTAGAACAATTCTTGTTATCGCATTAAATTATTATACGTTTTTGTTTATATTTCACCGACAGAAATATTATTTTAATCAGTAGATTATCGTTATCATATTTAATTAGCAGTGTAATTGAAGACAGTTAATTATAAAACTAAAAGGTATTTTACCTGGTGATACTGGAAGCCGACTCAAATATAGTTGAGAAAAACTTTTTTGAAAAAAAATACCGTGAGAAAAACTAAATCACGCAAAATGAAAGATAAACCTCAGAAGAACAATCAGCTTCTGAAGTCGGTGGCAAAGAAAATTAAGTCAAACAAAAAACGGTCACCGACTTCTCAAGTAAAAAACGTAATGTGTGCCTATAAAATTCGAGGGTTGCGCTCGATTTCTCAGGGTTTCCATCATCAGATCCTGATTTATTGACAATGGGACCACCTCGAAAGTATATTCTTGCAAATACAACAATAATTTTGAAAATCGGTTCATTAATGACGGAGATACCCGGAAACATACATGCAAAAAAAACATACAGACGAATTGAGAACCTCCTCCTTTTTGGAATTCGGTTATAAAGCTATGTAATCTGATGTTGATACCTGCTTTACGTTTGTCTAACATGGCTTGTATTTTGTCTAATATGGCTTGTATTTTGTCTAATATTTATTATTGCTTGTATACGTGATAATATATAACATATAGCATGGTGCAGTGATGATGTAAACACAAAAAGAAAAAGTTTAAACAATTTATTTTATAAATATAAAACATCAAATAAAAACTATTCAACATCAGAAAAGCCAGACAAAAGACACACTCCTATTTAACAACAAAACACTTCGTACCGATCAATTTCGACGCACATTTTTAGAAGCGAAACAATGACCGCAAAACCCATCACTATAACATTACCAATTTATAATCATCGACACTCGACACACACACGTACTAAAAAAACAAAGGATGCATTGTTTTCAATGCGTATCGTTGTGAAAGACACCATTTTGAAACGGAATCTGTATTAAACGCAGTGTTTGCGAAACCTCGAGACGATTAAGCGGTGGTTTGATCAGACTCTTACGTACGGCAATCAACTAATTGTTACTTGCATTTTAAACAGAAGCATTCCTGTTTTACTTGGTTTTAGTAGCAGTCAATATGTTACTAAACCTGCAGATTACACTTTCAGTTTGATTCGGAAACGTTTGCTAGAAAACACATGCCATTTATTACCCTACTGCGGCGAAGCCCAAAAGGAGGGTTATGTGTTTGGCATGTATTTTTAACTATTAAGTCTCCTTAGCCTAGTTCCCTTTCACGCAAAGTTCTATGCATAATTTCTGCATGAAGTTTTTACTGAGCTTTCCCTACGATTTTTTTTGTAGGTTGGACTTTCGAAACGAGACAGATGAATAAAAAAAGGAATACGAAAACTAGTCACACTAATTACAAGGGACTTGGAACATAACTGGCAAAATATGGGTGAACACACACACAGGTCTGCTGCCTAACTTTTCAGGGCTGATGTAATAAACAGAGTGTAAAGTAACCCTTCACACATAAGTCAACCAAGCATTCTGTACATTAAACTAAGTACGCCTACGCAAAAATGTTTGGGTTTTGTTTTTTTTTTGGGATCCAAAATCACATTTTAATTTAAAACTCAATGTTGCACTCTTGAAACATTGTGCTAGTGGGTACTCTGAATACTAAAGGGGCTATGGAAGTAATTTAAGTAAAGTTATAACCTGAAAAACAGGTATTTACAAAAACAGCTGTGCAAAATTTGGATCTTTGACCCCAATATCTCCGTAACTAGGGGGTTCCCAGGTATGGTCTATAACCAAAAATGATCGCAGTGGTGGGGAGAACAAGTGCCCTTCGTTTGCGTTAAGGTTACTTTTACACCCTTTATGTAATAGGAACCTTACCTTTTCACGAAAGATGTGTTCGTTAATATCAATAACAATAAATAGATATAAAAGCATACACTATTCTGTTTCCTCATACTAAACTATATCTTTCAGTCATAAATTACGATTACTCCACATACTTCCCGTATGAACTTATAAAAATAGTGGGACTTCCTACTAGTTGTAGCAGAGTTTTAATTGTCAATTAAACCATATCCATAAAAATGATGTCAATTATTTTTTTGTAATTTATTACTTTACTTATGATAAAATCTCTGTAATTAGAAAGCAACTTTCAATGAATCCTATAATTTTAAAATATTATAAATTTTATAATAATGTAAATGCGAAAGTTTGTCGAGAATATTTGGATATCTGGAGTTCGTTACTCTTTCACGTAGAAGCTACTGACCGTATTTTGTTGAAATTTGGCACACAGAGAGTTTATAACCTGGATTAACATAAAGTATACATTTTATCCCGGTAATACGTTCCTGTGAGACAATTCCCACGGGATCATATCACCGTCAGCTATAATCCTCGTACATCTACATTACAAAAAATAAACACACATCAATGTCAATGCGGACTTCAAATATACAATGTAAAGTTAATCGCTTCATTTTATGATCCGATTGCGAAACCAGCTTTCGTATTATAAGTAATATTATTTCTTAGCTTTTAACGTTATTAAGCAAAAATACAGAAAATATAAAATTGATCGTCCTTGCTCCGCATATTGTCCGTTTGTGCATATTTCTGTAATGTACTAACGTAATTGTATTTCGTACCTATCGTGCGGTCTAGATTTAGTTTCCAAACATATAAACAAAAGTGTGTTTTTGGAAATACAACTTTAAAACTCATATTCATAGTTCAGTTTGTGTTACAAGTTTATTCACATTTAAATGCCTTTTTCAGTAGTATTAGTTATTCTAAAACCAACTTAATTTTCACTGAAATAAAGTTGATATTTGTTGAAGTGGAAATAACTTCAATTGGGAACAAGGATTTGAATGAACTTTACTTATCTGCTTTTAATTTTAATTTCAGAAAGTGAAGGTCGGGAAGCATTTGTACCAAAATGTGTGTGGATCGTTGTGGAATTTTTAATAAGTACTTATAGAAAAAATGGCAAAAAAGGCTTTAGGGTTAAACATTAACTAGAGAACTTAAAAAAAAATACTATTACTGATGTCTGCTGAATGAAGATGCTACACGAGAAAATATGAAACAAATTAGAAAAAAATAAAATGACACACGAAACGGATGCACGGAAGTTATGTCATCTTATGCACAACAATAACTGCATACAAAATAACACCTAATATGAGAAACTATTAGAGCTCAATAAGTATTCATAATTTATTCAAACGCAAATTATCAATTTACATAATTAAGATATACATCTTAATTACACCACGTATTACTGTCGATAAATAAATACAGTAAAAATACATGTTTAACGTCTTTGAACTTATATATCTGAACGATAGAAAACAGCGAGAGTTCATAATGAGAAACACAGTATAAGTACCACATAAACCTTGAGATGTTTCTTCAAATTATTCATAACGGTATATCATTTCCGTAATACAAGACTCAATTTAATGATATATCAAAAATTATTGGGTGTTTGTATGTAAAGATCATTTGGGCAAAGCAAATCAATTCTTAACAGTACTACTATTTAAGTATACTCTTAAACAAAAAGTTTTAAAGTTTAAACAAAACAATAGGACATCACATATTAAAAGTGTTAAAAGTAACTAATTAATTGATTCATAATATACCCATAAATGTAAAATCAGACTTACTTACATAAAATATGCAAATTCAAATCAACATTTTGCGCGTCTGTCGATATTACCGAACAATCACGAGTTATATGATAATTATGTCAAAATATGTTAATGCTGTCGATATCGAGGGCTTTTTCTACAAATCTCCCAACAAATTTCTATCTATTGTTCTAATTGAGACGCTGATAGACTGACAATGCGCCGCACCGCGTACACGTAACTGCAGCCAGAGCACTCGCACACACCGGCCGCTAAGTGAAAACGAGTATAAATACGATGCAAATTACAAATGCTGGCATTACCCACCACCCTCTCGTGGAGTCAGGTGTTCCACAGTAATCCACCGCCGAAATGTACTACCATGTGCGTAACTGTGTATTCAATATTTGTGATATCTAAGTGCTATTGCTGAAATCGTCCACCCAGTGTGCCAATCGTAAACTTACTCGTGATCGTGCTAATTGGACTGTGCTGAATATGTTAATTAGCCAATTACACCGAATTAGTACTAAAACAAGGAACATTTACCTCATTGATTGAACGCACTGATGAACGAGTCCAGTGAAGCATCTATAAGAGCAATTCTTCCTGACATAGATAACACGTCGTTTAGCTTCATAGGAAGTATTTCGCATTACATAAATCAGATTGGCTCTGCTCCTCGAGTTAGTGCCCGCAGCGAAACTGGTTAATAACATATAGCTCGGGATTTTATCGTCGATTCTTCGGTTATTAATTGGCAGCACGACGTCCGCTATTGCTGCAAGAGTATAGACGAGCCTACATGTTCTTGTTACGAGCATAGATAATTTACAAGCTCCATTTTCTTATTTTATATCTCTCTAGCTGTACTTCTCATAATTCAACATTTTAACTACTTGTCACTAAAGCTTTCTTTTTGTTCCTTGTGCAGTATTTCCTGGGATTCTTGGCCGTGGTGGCCGCCTACCCTGGATTCGTCCACGAGGAGGCACCACAACTCGAGGCCAAATACGACCACGCCCTCATCGGCGAAACGGGACACCATCATCAAGTAGAGCATGAACATGCCAAGTCACACCAGTCGATCAAATTCGAACACTTCCATCCAGTCCCCGTGTACGTGAAGAAAGAGCACAGCCATCTGCTCAAGCACCCGCTCGAGAAGGGCAAGTCTGAGCAGAACCTGAAGCTGATCCACCCCGAGACCGAGCACAAACATGGCGGCGGTCTCGTGCTAGAAGACGACAGGCATAACACCGACCACGCCGCTGCTCTCGAGCACGGAAGCTTCGAGCACGGCGGTTTCGAACAAGGAGGTTACGAGCACCTCTCCGGCGGCTACGAAGGTGGTCACGGAGGTTTGGAAGGTGGTCATGGAGGTTTTGAAGGCGGCCATGGTGGATACGAAGGCTACGGCGGCGGTGAGGGCCTTAAAGCTTACGCAGAGCTCGCCCAACCCGAAGCCGAGGGGCACTACTACGCGGAGTCTGGACATGCGCTCGCCGCTGATTCCGGCGAGGGCTACAAATACGAGAGCTATTAACTGCATTTAACATAGACTTTACCACGGGATACCAGCATGGAGACCACTCCGTCGTCTGAAGTAACTTTAGGTCTATCTCTTGCCTGTTGATATTAGTACACTTAAGGTTAGATCGTAGCTTGAGACTAATATGTATTCAGCTTACGTTATGCAGTTGAAATGTTTCTTGTAGATTCAAAATGTACCTGATCTAGGATTAATTCTAAAATCGTATTTAGAAAATTGTTTATAGGTCTTGAAGTTTTATCGTTATAGATTCTCGGCACTACGCGGCAATTAAATTATGAAATGTTAGAAACAGTTCCGTTAGGTGTTAGAAAGTATATACCGCGTGGTGCTATTCAGAGTTGATCGACTGCTTGTTCGTGTGATTGTTTTCTTTGTAATTGTTCTCTCGCTTGATTCTCATATTAGTAATTATTGTGACTAGGCGATCGTTGATTGAGTCCCAGAGAAATTGTGATATTAATAAAAATGTTTGTTTTTTCATAAACATTGGTCTTTGTTTTTGAAACATTAAGTTCTCCACATAACCT
This sequence comes from Diarsia rubi, assembly GCA_932274075.1. Lineage (NCBI taxonomy): Eukaryota > Metazoa > Arthropoda > Insecta > Lepidoptera > Noctuidae > Diarsia > Diarsia rubi. Next base: position 13,258,396 of record OW026425.1, read on the forward strand.
TACGTTACAATCGGTGTTCTTCTGCTCCAATAGACCATGTCTAGATATCGACCATCATGTGTTAATTTGTAATTATGTTGACGGCACATGTAATTGTTACCGGCTGATTATCGCTCGGTAGTTCGTGAAAAGGATCGATCATAGCGATCACATAACTATGATTTAACAGAGTTACAACATGTGTTTCATTATTGAGAACCTGGTTAACACGATTGTTTTTTTTTAACTGAACTAGTTACACGAGTCATAAACTATAATATTTGACGGTAATAATTGGTGAACACAACAAAAGAAAATACTGTTATAATTATATTTTGTAATCAATCTCTTTACATAATGCACATGGCAACACAGGCTTACTAGTACCAATAGTAGCACAGATTTTAATCACAGTAAGCAATCAAAACATATAGTTTGACTAACTAACGTTGGTCAAAGAAATTGTGAAAGGCTCTGTCGGCAGTGCGCTCTTATTTCATATAAATTGCAGTCTTGTGAGTCACGATATCGACTCTATGTATATTCCTTATATAAGGAAATAATACTAAACTATAACTATTACTTATCTAGGTAGATACTCGACGTAATACGCGTGAGAAAATTGTTCAAGTCACGATTTTACAGGACTTAATTCTTGAGACATGTTTTACAGTTAGTTCCTAGTATAGTTCGATCGTTAACACGTTCGCTGCGACACTGATTTATCTGTACTTTCTATTACTGCGTTACGAGACGTTTTAAGCCTCGTTCTGAACCAGAGGTTGTAGCGGCACGAGGCTTATTAAACCCCATCGCCCACAGGAGACAAAAATCCATTTTTTTGCGCCAAATAAGGCGAATTATACGGTTTTTGTCAAGATTATTATTATCAATGAGTTGTTTAATCTAAATCTGCCGCCGCCTGTAGGCAGATTATTTAGTTGAACTTCTATAGTTAAAATAAAATGTGGGGTCTTATGTACCCCATACCGCACTGAAAAAGGGCAGTTTTTCATATTGTTTAGTGAAGGGAAAAAAAACGATTTTATTTAATTGCACTTATATATAATGATACTTTTTATTAATACAGCATATTTTAAATATACATAGCTAGAATTTATTTATTATATTCCTGCATAATTATTTCACTTAGACTGAGAATAATTTGTAAATATTGATTGGAAACTTACCTGTTTTTCAAGTACCGGTAATTTTTAATTATATTTACCCTCTAATTCCTCTTCATCATCAATAATATTATTAATTAACTTTCTTCGGCAACGTTTCCACATCTTATTATATCGTCGCGGGCGCAGCGTTCAACGTTTTGCACAACACTAACCGCGTGAAGCTAGCGTAGCGTGCGGTACGAGGTATGCGGGGGTACGAGGTGTTCGCAACCTCGTAACGCACTGTATTAAACTTTTATTTATTCAGAGCGGTACGAAGCCTAAAAAATCCGGTATTAAGGTAGGCATACTAAAAAACTCGGCATCAACAGCACATCTCAGATATATAGTAGTCTCTTTCCTAGACTGAACCAGACGTAAGTTACGCCTCTCGCACAACAGAGAAGTTTAAGTTTTTTCTTACCGCTATAAAGACGCGACACATACGAGGTGTTTCAAGCCTCATTTCGCACTCATCGTCGTTGTCGTTGTCATCACTTTGATAGACTTACACTTACTTATAGCTATTGCAAAATCTAAATCAACCAGTTTTTATACTTCCCTATTCTGTATATAGTAGAATTAGCCGTTCACGGGGCATGTGGAGCAAGCAACGTTCTTGATTTCTAGATGATACCAATGCGTTCGTAAAACATCGATTTGATGATGAAAACGACATGAAAAACTAACCTGAAGTGCCATTATTATCATCATCTGCCTAGCTGGTGCCATCTATGTTGGGGTAAGCTTCTAATCTAACCGGGTGTACCTGAATACCAGTTTTCTACAAGGAGCAACTACCGGTATATCTTACCTCTACAACCCAGTTAATACTTTAAGACTGGTAGGTTGGGTTCCAGTGGTGAATTAAGTATAGCAGAAAAATATAGATTGCAACCAATATTTTCCCATAAAATAAAGGAAAGTAAGAACAATCCTACTTAAACATAAGCACACCAAGAACTCACTCACCGTTCACGGTTCACTTTACTCGTACGCATATTATATTCTAAGTACATACCAATTAAGTTCGCTCCAGTTCCGAGTGTCAACGTCACAATTATGATGACGTAATAGAAGATAACGCTGTTCACACCACAGCACACTTCTGTCACACCACTGTGCCCTAGTTAACACTCTTTATTCTTAACCATCATTTTTCTTATTATGTACAGGAAAAGGTGTATTTTACAACTTCCTATTGATAATGTATGTGGTTTCAATTATTGTGCTCACGTATTATTTTGATATTTTGCAATAGGTCAAGACTAGTTACTGCAAGAGTAAAATAGACAGTAAGTTCATGGAACTTCCTGTTTTCTTAGAATACAATGGACTTTGTGCGTTGGATAAATATGATAAAGTTGAGTTCAAGTTGAACAGTTTAGGATAGCGTAAGATTCTCACTAGAATACACACAGCATTATAAACAAGGCTTATACCGGGTTAGATTATCGAAACCCTGCAGTCGTGTCGTGATCTCGATACCATGTTTTCAGTAGCAGTCTTGTAGTCTGGATTTGTGCCCGATTGATGGTAATAGGCTTGCCCCTATTACATGGGACATAAACATACCTGGCACAATGTGGGTGTACTATTAGGAACTCTGCGCAATCATTCGAGGTTTACATGTTATGTTATATGGTAGATACCATGTTAATCAGTAAAATCTGTTTAAAGGTATTAGAGCGAAATGTCTCTAATCTCAAACCATTTGAAATCTATCACTCTTGTTGCCATAAACACATTGAATCAACAAACTTTTATGAATAAATTACCAAAACTAAACCATAAAACACTTATGTGGGGCGATGTTACAACTTGACCGAATTATGCAATAGCGGCGAATACGAATCTTGTGATTTTAAAACGCGACATCGCAGCTTCCTGCTCGACTCGGCGATTTCGTATTCATTCTGTAGGTGGCACCGCTTTCTACCCGATGATATACAGAATCAGATATTCCGAATGTATTTTGCAATTTCTATTACGGAAGATTGCGATTGATATGCGAAAAAATATTTAAGGCAGTTTTTATTTCCTAGTATTAAAAGTTGTTCTTTCGCTAATTTATAGTTTTTGAAGGCTTTGATATCCGGTTGATTAATATTGGTTTTTGAAGATTGTAAGTTGCTGTAAGATTAGGAAGTGTTTGTGACTTTAATCCAAAAGTGATAGTTATATTAAATGATTTACTTTATATGACCATTAGTTTGGGAAACGGATATGTTAATTTATTTAATCGAATTCACTTAATCAGTCATCATTGCATTAAACAAAGTCTTTACGCTAATGTCCATAGTATTCAAAATTTTCTTGAACCATAATTTCAACACATGTAGTAAAAATACTCCTGTATAAATAATAATAGCATAAAACTAAGTTGCATGCTTTTCAAAGCGCCTTAGTACATAGTATTTGCAAATTGCTATGTCAAGTCACAACACACGAAGTAATTATTACCCAGGCGTTACTGAATTAAAAGATACAGTTTCTAGTCAAAATCAACTCATTTAATTTAATATAACTACAACAACATTCATAATATTAAATACAAATAATATCACTCAATCAATGGCACCAATATTGCACTCGAATTAAACAATACTTAATTTCAAAAATAATTTTAGTTTTATTACAAACTTAACAATAAGTCTTTATATCAGTTCAACCAGCGTCGACGTCTTTAAATCTAATAACGAAATTAATGTTCCCAAATGTGACGAATTATTTTTAGTTGATCCGCAGTAATGGGGATCGTTACAGGAACCCTTTGTTTGTCTGTGTACGGAACATACTGTGGCATTGGGTATGGCCTATCTACTTTGACATAAACATTTCTCACGCCTTCAACGGGACGTCTTCCTCCAACTGTGGGTCTTGGAACCCGGAATTGTTGTTGCATAAATTGTGTAGGAGCAGGATACGGTTCAGGTATTTTAACTTCATGAGGTTTCGGAATCCGGATTAGCATTGGACCTTTAGTTCTTTTCACGAATTCTATCGGCCGATTTTCAGTAGTTTCTGATCCTCGGTTAACAAAAACTGTCTGGGTAGGAGAAACAGTCGAAGTAGCAGCTTCAATCCTTGCTAAAGCGTTTTGTTCTCCAAAGTTTCTAGTCAACTTTTCTAATTCCACGGTGTACTCTTGCTGGTTATAATATTGAGGCGTCTCTTTCATCTTTTGTAACTTAGTTCTAATATTATACTCGTTTTTTAACAGTTCTTCTTTTTGTCGAGATATACTATCAGTTATTGTTTGATGTTGGTAAAGCGGAGCCAAAAGGAGGGAGAGTTTATCTTGGTTTAAAATGTTAGTTTGTACCGTAGGTGTCGGTGGTGCTGAGGTTACATCTGGCTTGTTTGTTTGAGGTTCTTCCAGTGGTACAACTGGTGTCAGCGGTAGTAATGGTGGTAGTCCTTCAATAGAACTGAGAGTTTCCTTAAATTCTTTCGAACCCTGAGATATAACATATGTTTTCTCTGTAGGTCTTTGTGTAGTCACTGGCGTTGTAGCTTTTTCAAGTTTTTGTGGTTTTTTGAATCCTTTTGGTAGTTGGATTCGGGTTGGTCTTGATGGCTTGTAGAGGTTTCTTTGGCTCTCTCTGTTTATTTGGTAATATGTTTTTTGCTTCGCTTTCGTACTTGCTTCAGTATATGCAGTTCGTTGAGCTTTTGTACTTGCTTCAGTAAATGCAGTTCGTTGAGCTTTTGTACTTGCTTCAGTATATGCAGTTCGTTGAGCTTTTGTACTTGCTTCAGTATATGCAGCTGGTTGAGCCTCTGTATTTGCTACAGTATTTGCAATTTGTTGCCCTAGTGCACTTGCTTGAGAATACACAATTTGTTCCGCTTCGGAGTTTGTCAATTTTTTTGCATTTTCTTGAACCGATGTATTTGTTAGAGTATAAGCAATTTGAGGAGCCTCTGTATTTGTTAAATTATTGGCAATTTGTTGAGTCACTGTATTTGCTTGAGAAAATGCATTTCTTTGCGTTACTGTATAAACTTGTGAATATGTATTTGGTGGAGCATCTGTTCTTGATACTTGATTCGCAGTGATTTGATCCGTATATGCTTGAGAATGTGTATTTTGTTGAGCCGCTAAGATTGTTTGAGAATGTGCATTATGTTGACCTTGTATGTTTTCTTGTGAATATGCATTTCGCTGTGCCTCTGTAGTTTCTTGAGAATATGCATTTTGTATAGCCTCTGTATTTGTTTCAGTATTTACACTCCTTTGACTTTCTGTAGTTTCATGAGGATATGCGTTTCGTTGCGCCTCGGTATTAACTTGAGTGAATACATTTCGATTAGCTTCTGTGCTCGCCTGAGAAAACGCATTTCTTTGAGCCTCTTCGGTTTTTTGAGCATATGCATTTTGTTGAACTTCTCCGTTTTCTTGATAAAAAACATTTTGTTGAGTCACCGCATTACCTCGTTCAAATGTATTTTGATAAGCCTCAGTACTTACTTGAGTAAACGCACTTTGTTGAGTTACCGGATTTGCTGTAGAAAATACATTTTGGTACGCTTCATTATTTACTTGAATAAAAGCATTGTTTTGAGCTTCAATATTCGCTGCATTTTGTTGGGCCTCTGTATTTGCAACAATAAACATATTTTGCGGTGCCTCGGCATTTCCTACATTAAACGCTATCTGTTGAGCCATATAGTTGGCTTGAGAATATGCATTTCGTTGCGCGTCTTCATTTGCTTGGAGAAACATTGATTGCATATCCTCGAAGTTATACGGTGATAAAGGCAATGGCTGATAAGGGACCATTTGTAGAACCTCATGTTCATAATTTGGCAGAAAGCGAACATACGCTTCCGCATTATTGCTTTGGTTAGCGATTTTTGTTTTCGTTTTTTTAGGAACATAAGGAGTGGAATATTCTTTCTCTTTGTATTGCTGCCGTGCCTTAGTATATTTGTAACGCTGAGTGGTTGTTGTAACCTTTTCTGTGGTACTTTCAGTACTCTGCGTTTCCAATGTCAAATCATCATTAATTTCTTGAATGTTTAAGAGCTTGTAGTAATCTTGTATCTCACGGTCATCTTTCTGTACTTCAGCTGGACTCATCCAGGTTTGATATCGTTGTACATTTTGTTGTTCAACACTTTGCTGGAACTGTTGTTGTAGTTCAGCAAAATCGTTATCGTATTCTGGGTAAGGTTGTACTACTGCACCAGCTGCTTCTAAAGTTTCCACCTGTTCAGGTGTTAGGAATAGTACAATTTCTTTCATTCCTACAAGTTCAGGTCGTTGAGATAGCGTGGTTACCGGCGTTGGTGATGAAGACTGCGGTTCCTCGTAGAAAGATTGTGCGACGACATCATGTAGCCCTGCTCTCACGGAGACAAGGAATATTGGTGCTATCAAGCACCATATCTGAAAATGTGAAATATTTTTCTTGATAAGGTCGTTCCATCTGTCTGTACGCTTAGATCTTTTACACTACGCAACGGATTTAAAAAGCACCTTTTCCGCAATAGATTGAATGATCATGAGGAAGCTTTGTAAGAAGTACATTACACCCGTGCGAAGCCGGGCGGGTCGCTAGTGTTAAACATATTTTATTGTTTTACTTACGGGTATCCCCATGGTTGCTGTTTATCGATCGACCAGCCACTGTCCTGCTACGCCACCGTTGGTCGTTTGCTCTAAAATGAAGAAGAACAACATTTTATATAAGTATCTTACACATACATAAATTCAATAGATTCATAACTATGACGGTCGAAGACTTCCGTAATGATTACGTTTATGAAATCAAAGTGTGGTTTGTATCAATATTCAACACCATCGCAATCTTATTAATATTTGGGTGAAAGTTGTAGTCATTAGAGAGAAATAATAAGATATTTGGGCAATAGTCAACATGATTAACATTACATGTGTGAAGCTGATTGCTATTATGAGGCTTTGAATTGAAATTAAAGATATAAACTAAAGATTGCTTTATCATGTAAGACAATTGGTGTTTATACTCAGAACTTGGTACCGAACAAGTTACTGAGCATAAACAACAATTCAACAAAGTGTGAAAACTGTAATGAGAAGAAGAAGTTTAGAAACAGTTGTCTATCAACAAGTATGGCAGACCATAGCACAATGGGCTAAGGGAGAAGGAGAATGGCTTAGTTCCTTGATTTTTATCATTATTAAAAGCTACTGAAAAACGTATGTCAGCCCTGATATAGGACGTTGAAGAAATACGAAACGCCTTCGAAAGCCAGCCACTAGTCAAGTAACTACTAGATTAGACAAAGAACATTTTATTTCTAAAGCTAGCTAGCAGTCTAGTATCTATTACAATAGCATGAAACCAGTTACAATGTCATAAATAATGATTAGCAAACAGGTATACATACCTAATTTTCTTCCACTAGCACATCTCGCTTCTCCAATTTGCAAGTGTTTTTGTACAAAGTGTCAAAGATAAAGATTGATTGTAGTCTCTAATTGATATTTTATAAATTACATATCGGTAAGTCATTGAACTCAAAACCAGTTCTGCACTAATAAACTCCTTTATTTTATTTCAATAATACTTAACAGGGGTGCACCCAACTGCAGCTTACCTAACCTAATGGTTCATTATCATTTTCGTTTCCTCGCTTTTATATAAACTTTTGGCGAAACCCCCCGAGAGGCGACCATTCGTGTCTTGCTATCCATTTTTAATTAGGAGACTATCAAAAATGTTCGCGATTTATTCAAATGCCATTAATCTGTTAAGTAATACTGTTGAAAACAGGTTTAGACATCCTCTTATCCAATTTCCGTCCATTCGGAACTATCTCGTTTTGAATTAAATACTGCAACAGAAACAAGTTTTTTATACGTTTTTTGCTAGCTATTGAAGCAAGATGATGATGGTGTATTTAAAATATTTTTTGTAGGTGCTATACTTAGCAAGATAATTAAACTTGAAGAGATCATAAGGTTTATTTGGGATGCATGTGTTAGATAATCCTGTAGAAAAGAAAATGCTACTGAAAATTTCAGAACATTTTCATAAAGACGTTAGCTGCTTTTCTAAACGCCATGAGCTGAAACTGTATGAATTTCTTTTGTTTATTGCTGTGTTTTTCAAAGTTATCCCGACAAACAGGATTGACATGGATAACTACTTGTAATAACCCTTCCAAAAGGGTTTAGTTAAGTAATTTTAAGTACTGTTTACAATATCATGTTCCAGACTAGCTATATAAGCGCCAATTGTGTTTTAAAAGTGCTATCAGCGCCTACTGTTATATGAATAGTAACGTGCCGTTACTGATCTGTTCACGTAGATTCCACTGCAGCATAGGACAATACCGTACACAAAATGCGTTCCGTGTACCAAATCTTCTTCATAACTAACAGGTTCTAACTGTGTCAAATGAATCACAGGCTAACCGTTGCTCACAGAGAAGAGAGAAGAGAAGCGGTGTTCATAGCCACACCCCTTTATAACCGTAACACACATTCCGATCAGTATCCGTGTTAATTCGTGAGTACCTACACCTATATATGATCCGGTTTCAGTATCAGATGTTTATTACACGGAGGCATAACACAAAATGGAGACAGTCTATACTTAACGGTAAGTGGAACAACAAACAACAGTGAATGATTATGTTATCACTCCACTCCGTCGGGGCTGTGGGTTGTTCGAAACAGATACCGCGTCCTCGACACAAAGGGGTAAGAAGGAACATGGGTGGTGCTTAGTCAGTAGAAGTCTAACTCTCCCTATCGTTCTGCCCAGAGCGGAAGAAGTCATTTGATGATGGAAAGTCATTAAATGACTTCTTCAACTTCAACCTCCAAAAAACTAAATGATCACTCCACTAAAAATAGCCACCAAGGTAAAAAAGCTCTGTTGTCAACTTTGGTAGCTGGTAGCGAGTCTAAAGGCCACGGCAAATCCATAAGGCAAACAGATTCTTCACAAACCGTAACATCATAAAAAGCAGTATTAGCAGTAGGTTATAAGTGCAAACTGAGCTTGTATGATAGAACCGCCAATAACGACTTGACCAATGGCCATGTCATAAACTTCTCCCTAAAGCTTTACAAAATTTCAATATCTATAGTCGACCCATACGTGGCGATGGGATGGCTGATGATTTTATCGCGATTATGGACCAACAAACCAATGTTCCATGGAAAAACTTTTTTATGTTGATGGTCTGTAACACACCTTTAAGGATAACTATAGATCTTTTCGGGGCTGCGGGTTGTTCGAAAGAGATACCGCGGCCTCGACACAAAGGGCTAAGAAGGAACATGGGTGGTTTTAGTCAGTAGAAGTCTGACACTCCCTACCGCTCTGCCCAGAGCGGGAGGAGTAATTTGATGACGATTCCCACCCTACAAAAAAAAAGGATGACTATCCCTATGATGACTATACCTATCTGTTACAAGCCATAATAGGGATGTTTACTGACAAAAAAAATGTGATTCTAATTAGTCCGTCTGTTAGATTATCGAAAAATATTGGATACGTATTTTTTGGTTTATCAAATCAATAAAAATTGACGAAGATAAAACGCGTCAAAGATTTGAGTGGGGGCTTGTAACGTCAAAAACGAAAAAATACGTTTCCAATATTTTTTGGAAATCTTAGATCTGACGGACTAATTTTGTTTTTTTTTGTTAACTACCCTAATATGGCAAAAACTAGCACACAAAAAACACACCCGCTAAAGTTTTAGTATAAGAGGCTAGGCAAAGACGAACTACGGTTTCATGGCTAAATGTTATAGGTGTGGTAGGCATTTAACATATCATATAACAACTGGAAAAACTTGTGAACCATAAGAAAAGTAATATAACTGAAAATTTATCTGATATTTGAAAGGTTTTCTCTTTGTTTAGACACACTGTTTGAACTTAGGACCTCAGGCTAAGTGCGTTGATGCACTTTCTACCTATTCTAGTATTACTATTATTTCATTCGAATGGCTGTTAACTAAAGTCTTGATAATAATCAGATGTGAGTTATGAAACCCTTCTGAGGTCCTACATCTGACCTTATCTTACTCGACTTATCCAGTTATCCTATAAAACGAGAATTATATTATCGATCAATCAAAATGATTAATAAATCACCTCAGTCATTTATGGTCGTCACATCTGCTATTTAGTCTTATCGAGAGGTAGTCAAAACGCTTCTAACCCTTTTGAACGGCTATAAGACCTATACTTTATTAATTAACTATACTTCAATCGTTATTCAATCGCCATATATGCTCGACTGCTGATTTTCTTTCCATGACGTGATGTTGTTTGCAAGCGCATCAGCTGAACATGAAGTCCAAAGTTCAACTCCCGGGTAGGGCTAAATATTATTGGATCATTCTATCAGTAATTTGTCAGTAACAGCTACTAAGGAGTCTGGGTGTGTCCGGTTGCTGCCAATTAATAGACTCGCCCTCTGTTATAGGGGACCTAACGACATAGCTTAGGTCTGTCTTCCTATTGGAGAATTACTGTCGTGATGTTATGTTATATAACTACTTTAATTTCCTTACTAAGACACGCCACGTTACACAATTTTGTTAGGCTGTAAACGGTCCTCTATGAAGCTGCTATAAACAATTGTATCAAAATATTCCGTCACTATGTGGGCTGCGATTACATCCAAACCCGTTTGATCATTTCCACATCAGGGCATTGAATTAACATAACAAAATTGATTGTAATATTATCTCATTTAATTTCACTCTCGCCTCAAGTTTATTGGCTTTAGTCACAGAGTTATATAATTGTCTACTATAGCAGAACTAACGAATGAAAACTAGGTGATAATCGCTATTAAGTATTTGTTTCCGCTGCTTCTTAGTGAACAATGGCCCAGGTCATACCTACTTCGGGGTCAACGGCCAGGTCATTCCTACTACGGGGTCAATGACCAAGTCAAACCTACAATGGTGTAGCTACGCTACTTCAGCTTTACTTGATATAATCTAAGACCAAATATGAAGAAGATAGTGTTATAAATAATCTAACCAACATTTTTGATGAGCATATCCTCTAACACTATTTAAAGAAATCCTCCTTTTTACTTCGTTTTGGTCACAATAACGAGGTTTACGGTGAGTATATAATGATCACTTTAATGGGACTGAAAAGTAAACAATATATTGATCGATAATGACCTTTAATACAGGTACAGTAAAACCTGAGTCCCAAACTAGGATATTCATTTCATTTTCATCTGGCATATTCACTAAAATTCATGAATAATGAATGTTAAAGGTTGATGTATAAATCAAGATTGTTATTTATTTTTCCATTTGCCATTCACTCACTGCTTATCTACTAAACCGTTTTGGCTTACTAAATAGTAGCGAATATAAGGAAATGTAAACAAGCTTCAAAATTCTCAAATTATTATAAAACTAAAACTTTCTTATTAAAATTAGTTTGATGATTATTTAATCAACTAAACAGGTTACAGATTAAGTAAACCAAACAGCTGATGGAATTCTGTTCGATCACAATATTAGTCTATATTGTCTTTATAAAATATGGTTGTCTGCAGTTATACTCAATTCTATTTAATTCTATAAACATATGAATGTTTTCATTAATTCAAAAACCCACCGTTTTTGAATGAATGAATGTTGATTAACCATGACAAGATATTTTGGCTATAGAAGCATTTAACGTTAGTATAGTGAAGGTAGCTTTACTCGTGACATGAAGCTACGATATGTTTTCAGAGGGTGCAGACAAAACGACTTTCCATGTAAAGACAACAATAAATAAAGAATGTTGGAAAATTCAAGTTTAAGATTGATAAAGCTATCGAAAAGTTTTTGCGTTGAAAGACGAAGGTAGAAGCTTTGATAGCTACTGCCAAGTAACTAGATCCTCTAAACTTTAACTTTAAGCGTTAGCAAGGTCAAAAATCAAACGACAAAATAAGTTGTAAAACGATACGTTTTATCTTCATCTATTTACATGTACAAACTAATGACTATCAAAGTATTTACAATTCTATTGACTATTTGGTATGATCACGACTGTTGCTGGTAGGCTCACCAGCTGATTGAAGAGCAAGGCACAGCCTTACCAGCAGCAGCTCTTCTTCTTGTAGTGTGTAACGTGTTTGATGATATGGAGTGGGTAGGGCTTCCACACGGCGACTGGGACCTCTACGTGCTTCTCAATGGGCACATGAACCTTTTTGATAACTTCGTAGGGCCTGTCAACAGGGATGTGGACCTTCTTGATGACCTCAAATGGAACCTCTTTGACAACCTCGTAAGGGACTGGTCTATCAACATGAACATGCTCAGTCTTGTACACGGGGTACGGGACGTGCTTCACGACTTCAACAGGAACTTCGTAGGGCTGGGGCACTGGAACCTTGACTTCCTGACGGACAGGAACTGGGACGGGTTGCGGTACAGCAACCTGGATGTGACGGGTCACCTCAATAGGGATGCGACGGATAATGTTCTGTACGACAGATTGAAGCTCGTATCTGGTAGCAGAAGCATCAGGGCGGCCGACGTTGACAGTAGTGCCGATTACACGTGGGGCTCCAAGAGTACCTGGTCCAATGCCGTTACCACCGTTTCCGGGTCCAGGAAGGTTTGAATCGAGGAGTAGGCTGCCCTCGGAGTATCCGTTACCTGATGGGGAAGGAGCAGATAGGTCAGATGAGAGAGAACCGTAGCCAGGTCCAGAGCCGTAGCCAGAGTTTCCAGGTCCAGAGCCGTAGCCAGAGTTTCCAGGTCCAGAGGCGGATGGTCCGCTTATGTAGGATCCTTGGTTGATTTGACCTTGTCCGTATCCTCCGTTTCCAAGATGGCCTCCATGACCACCGTCACTGTGTCCATGTCCACTGGAGTAGTGTCCGTGCCCACCAGCAAGGGAGTCACCGCCGAAGGATGCAGCAGCGGCGATAGACCCGATACCGGGAAGAGAAGCTCCATTCAGTACTGGATGATCATCGACCACATGCTCTTCAATGGTCACGGTCTGTTGTCCATGTCCATGTCCATGTCCATGTCCATGTCCATGTCCACCACCACCACCTCCATGGTTTGGTGGTCCATACGTATTGGAGGGGCCGAAAGAAACTGACGGAGAATTTAACGCTGATGACAGGAATGAGTCTGGGCTATGGTGCTGTCCATTTAAATAGCCGCCATTAGTGCTGTACACTAGCGCTGACAGGAAGAGTAGTTTGACCTGAAACAAATGTTTGTATGTTTAGTATGTGAAGGAGTTAGATGGAGTTGTAATTTTTTGTTTGTTATTGAGCTATGTTTATGAACTTACAACAAATGCCATGGCTTTTAGCTAATCGCTTTGCAGCCAGCCAAAAAAAAACGAGCTAGTTGTTGTCCCTTCCGAGTATCGGTAGCTTGTGCTGTGACATCGGACGGCCCCACATATTTATACAACTCGCTCTGTCGAACGACGCCTATGAATATATTAGATACAAACTCGAACGGACATCGCCGGATCCTCTACGTCACCGATGCTAAAATATATTATGTTAATGTCTGTACTGATCTCGTTAACTTCTTTTCTATGGTTATGCAAGGGAAACTGTGTCTCAAAGGTCTAGAAAACCATCTGCCACGGGATTGCCTCACCTAAAAATGAATAAGAAATTTTAATTCAAGGCAATCGGTTATAGGAGTTGCAAATGTTTAAAGTTATACATAGATTGATTTACCTAATATTGGGTTTGTATTAGGAGTTTTCTACATGTGTCAATGTATCATAAATTAATTTGTTTCACTGATTTACTGTTACACATTTCCTAACAAAATTATGTTGAAACCTGCAATAGTAAATCAATGAATTTAGTTGATGGGTCATCTAATGTCTATGCTTATTTACGTTTCTCGACTTCACCTCATCTTAGCCGTAGGTACATTTCAGTTTTTTTTGTCATATTTTTACACCTTTGCCTTTTATAAAGGTTACATGTATGCGTTTTGTTTGGTCCACTGATGACCGATTCAAGCAAGCGACTTTGTTTGTTTTAACCTTTGACCAACTTATCATCACTTTACAAAGGCATTGTCAGATTATAAAAAGTTATTAGTGGTTTTCAGCACTGCTGGGAGAGACTTTTCAGTGATTCAGAATGTTTCAGTGCACGTTTTCAGGGACCAGTGGGCCTAGAATAAACGTGTTTAGTTAACGATACGCATATTCAACGATTTTTAATTGACAATACCTACTCGTTGCAGTCACATTTTGACTTGGTTATTGATTTCATTAATACTTATTGTATTTGTGGTATCTTTTAGGTTTCATAAGTGCACTTTGGTCGAGACATCACATGCATTCACATCGTGTGTTAGAAGGATATTTAATTCCCCTTCTTGCCAAATTCGTCTTACTTAATGTGCCTCATTGGCTTAGTGATCGTAAGCATCACTGCTATGCATGAGGTCCTAAGTTCGATTCTTAGGTCGGGCAAAGTGTTATTGGGTTCTTCCGTAAGGAATTTCTTGGTAGCAGCCACAGAGTTTGAATTTGTTGCCAGGCAAATAGGCACGCCCCATTTTACATAAGACTTAAACGTAAATGGCAAAATATTATGGGTGTACTAATAATATGGGTGTACTAATATTATGGGTTTGCTAATGCGTGCACCTCTGTCTAACCCTTCGGGGATTACATGCGTCATGTTATGTTATGTCAGGATTATAACTTTCCCGTCGGGGCTGCGGGTTGTTCGAAAAATATACCACGGCCTCGGACACAAAGGGCTAAGAAGGAACATGGGTGGTTTTTTGTCAGTAGTAGTCTGACACTCCCTACCGCTCTGCTCAGAGCGGGAGGAGTCATTTGATGATTTCCCAAACTCTAAAAAAAGTTAGGTATAGACTGCCTCGTTGTTGTAGTGATCACAATAAGCGCCACTGCTGTCCATGAGGTCCAGGATTCGATTTCAGGTCGGGCTAAGTGAGTTCTACCATAAAGGAATTCTCGTTAGCAGTCACGGAGTCTAGATTTGTGCCCAGTTGATGGCAATTGGTTCGCCCTCTTTTACATTGGATCTAAACATCACTACCAAAATATAGGTCTACTAATGCGTACACCTCTGCTAACCCTTCGGGAATTAGATGCGTCATGTTATATTATGTCAGGATTATAATTTTCTTGCAATCTTAGCTAATAACAAGTACACGTATTTACATAGAGAATACGGAAAAAGTAGTCCACTTGTTCTATTCACAAATGTTACTTAATATGTAGTACAAGAGTAGGTATATGCCTAACACTTTTTTATAGCTAGAAAGCTACATTTATTACGCCTAAACCTGTCCAAATATGTTGTACTATAAAAGTAGGTGATGGATGGTCTGATATGTATATTATTATGCCTCTGTTCTGGTGTGAAAAGAAAACAAGAGCTATTTTTACCGACTGATTCACATACGCAGGAATGTTATCAACAAGTTAACAGTAAGGCACTATTTATTCCCGTCAAGGCTGCGAATCCCGTTGGGGCTGCGGGTTGTTCGAAAGTGATACCGTGGCTTCAACACAAAAGGCTAAGAAGGAATCCTTCATTGGCTGTAGGATAAGTTTAAATTTTTAAAATAAAATTTCAAGAGCTGTGGATTTTGTGAATAATAAATAAATAAATAAATAAATAACTAAATAAATAAATATGGGTGGTTTTTGGTTAGTAGAAGTCTGACACTCACTACTGCTCTGCCCAGAGCGGGAGGAGTAATTTTATGCTTTCCGGCCCTCTAAAAAAAACACTATTTACTGATAACCGGAAATGTTGTGACTGTCCGTGACTGCTGAGCATGACGTCCTAGATTTGAATCCCGGGTCGGTCGAAGTTTTATTCGATTGTTCCATCAGAAATTTCTCAGTACCATCTTAATTAGCCTTATTGATGTGACGTATCTGCGAGCTTGACTGAAATGTCAATACCGTTGTAATGCTTTCTGTTGACAAACAAAACATGAAACGAAAGATTTTCATAACATCAATATGAAATTCGAATATAGTATTGAATTTCTTGTTCCAAAGTCCATATAAAAGCTTAATTTTCTCCTAGCTTGATCATCGTATGCCTAGCCTTTTCCTAATTGTATTGGAGTCGGATTCGAGTCTAACTAGGAGCAGTTGAATACCGGTATTTTACTATAGTATATATATATATATTTATATTTATATTTTGAATACGGTATAATACGATTCCTCTTGGTAAGACCGGTTGACAGACTTTCAAACCTTTAGCGACAGTCATAGTTCTACAAAATTTGTAGAACTATACTAGCAGAAAATTCCATTGGCTGTCATTTCATCCTATAATGTTCCTGGGACACAGGCCTCCTCTCTAGGAGAGGGGGATGGGCTATAATCCACCACGCGGGCCCAGTGCGTTTTGGTAGATGTCACATGTCTTCGAATTTTTTGATTCTAAGACATGCCGGTTTCCTCACGATGTTTTCCTTCACCGTTTTGAAGGCAGCGGTGATGAAATAAATTACACAAAGTAATGCGCCTGCCTGGATTCGAACCCACGACCAACTGTTTGAAAGTCGGGGCCGACACCACTTTGCCACCGCTGCTCTCCATTCCATTTCCAATCCAATCCATCAATCCATTTCCAGCCAATTCCATTGGCTGTCATTTAATGACAGCCAATGGAATTTTCTGCTATACTATGCTGGAGTAATTGGATACCTACTGCTGCTGTCTGCTGACATACGGCCTCACCTATCTAAACCGTGACAGAACACACAAATTCTTGCCTAAAAAAGAAATTATAAAGGATGGGCAAATTCTACTACCGGCACACTTTAGATTGCCATAGATATGCTAAACATAAACAGCTGCTTATATTTCTTCATCTCATTTAAATATGAATCTTTAGTTTACTACTTTTCTGCCCTTGCAAATTAAATGAGATTTACAACGGTTTATTTTTACCCGACTGCGGCGAAACCCAAAAGGTTATTTGATGATTTTTCACCCGCCAAAAAAAAAAGGGTTACGTGTAGCGTGTATGTATGTACGTATGTCTGTCGCTTTGTTTCCTCATAACTCCTAAAGAATGAAGGGATTTCAATAAAATATACGTCGTTCGATTTGTCTTGATGGCGCGAGTGTCACTGGCTACATTAAAATTAAAAAAAAGAAAAATTGCATATTTAGGGGGCCATATCTCGGATTAAAAAAAAACCGATACCATCGAGTGATACCCTTATCAAAATGAAGGGTTTAAAAGGAGATTGCAATACATATAAGACACATGTGTTTAAAACAAATTCAAAGTCACAAATTCTAAAAACAAACACAAAAGTTAAATCATCTGCGAAGAATTTTACGCGAACAACGAAAGAACAAACACGAAAGAACTAAAAAGTTGGTAATAAAAAAAAGTAGTTTAAAAACTAAAAAAACACGACAGAAAAACTGATAAGCAAAAAACAAGCACATTTTAAATTAAACAAAACTTGGAAGCAGGCCTCTGAAGAATGGATCCCGCCTCCTTCCAAGTTTTGTTTAATTTAAAATGTGCTTGTTTTTTGCTTTTTAGTTTTTTCTGTCGGCGTTTTATGCTTTTCAGTTTTTCCAGTCGAATTTTTATGCATAATGGTCAATAAATGAAATGGCCTAATTTTAAAGACACGGACGATTTGATATTCAATGTCTCCAAGCAACCGTGGCTCCAAGTCTGTGGATGGGTAATCAATCCCAACATTAGATCCCTGCATGTCTGAAAAAGTAGATTATGCCGTTGCGTTGGTCCCAGCTATCATTTGCACACCTTTGACAGTCCATACGGGGATCAGAAGTCAGAAGCTACGACAGCCAGTCTTACCAAACGGATCATCATGTAACGCAGATACTAGTTTATCGAGACCAAATAGACAGTCGCTTCATGTTGGAATCAAATATAACAGCTCACAACTTAGGACCCAGTAATATTAATGACAACAATATCCGTGGTGCTAGGCAACTGGGCTTATCCCAGTTGTATACGTCCCTGTGTGCCTATTAGCCTTGTTCTTTTCTGTCTCCTGCTGATATGGAGGGAAGTCGCTTCATGTAAATCACTGGTATTCAGCTGCATCCGGTTAGGTTAAAAGCTGACCAAACATAGTTAGTAAAAGGCTAGGCAGCACATGACGATTTGTCTGAATATTACATAAATAGTTCCCTATGATGTCAATAGATATTTGGCATTATTATAAGTAGGTACGATATAAAGTTTCCGATTTCACCTGTTCGGGGGAATTTGAATGTAAATAACAAAGTCTTCAAAGCGATCATTTCCGCTTTGACGCATGTTTTACATAATTGTAAATATATTAAACTTATTGACCTACTTTTTGTTTGAATTTGTAATGTTAGAACACTGTTTTTAACGTATTTTGGCTATCTGTTATGTGTTTAATTAATTCATTAGTAAAAAGTGTATGTTAAGTTTAAGACTGGTTCGCATCATTTTTAGAGGATAGAAAGCAATTAGTCGAGGTTGAATACTTTAATCAAAAATCAAAAGAAGTACAGCTCATCAGATCTGATGTTAAAACAGTACACGCTTCAATTCCCCAGGGAAGTGTTATAGGTTGCCTCCTTTTCCTAATATATATAAACGACCTCCCCAAAACCATAGACGGCCCTTGTGTTCTTTTTGCGGATGATATCTCAACAAATGCCAATTTAAATGAAAAACTTACAAATATTCTCGACAAAACTTTAAACTGGATGCACGATCATAATCTCGAAATTAATTTTTCTAAAACTAAATTAATAGCATTTCACCCCTGGCAGAAAAACCAAATAAAAATAGATTTTACTTATAACCAACAAAAAATAGAAACAGTTAGCAATTTCACTCTCCTAGGTTTAACAATAGATACAAACATAAACTGGAAAACACACATACTACGCGTATGCCCACGCTTGGTTTAACTATGGCATCATCTTATGGGGAAACAGCACAGACGCCCCGTCACTATTTACCCTCCAAAAAAAGTTAATTAGAATTATTACTAATATAGAATCAACAGACAGTTGCAAACCGCACTTCCAGAAACACAAGATTCTCACGTTAGTTAGCATTTATATATTGGAATTATGTAAACTAGTACGCAAATATCCGGATTCTTACAGCACACGGGGAGACGTACAAACAAATTATTCTTTGCGACATAAGAACAAACTAAATTTGCCCCCTTCCCGTCTTAAATTACACCAATCTAGTCCATATTCAATGTCTATAAAAATATATAATAAATTACCAGAAAACATAAAGCAACAAAAGAAAACCAATACATTTGTAAATAAGTTAAAGCAACACTTAATTAAAAAAAGTTACTATACAATACACGAATATTTAATGGATAAATCCAATAAAAATACATAATTTAAGTACCTACAAAACTAATATAAAAAAAAGGTCCATAACAAGGACGTAAACAAATAAGCAATTTAAAAATATAACTAAATAAATTATAAAATAATACATAGATTGCATAACAATATTAATAGAATAAGTATATAAATAGATATATTCTTAGATTAATAGAATATAATTATAAAATAGATATTTTTAAGCCAACTTAATAATAAAAGAAACGCTCTTCCGCTCTTCCGCTGTACTTGTACAAACATTTGCTGTGCCCGACAGGGTCCATAATTGTGTCTAGAATTAATTTCCATAACACCTGTTAATGTACATTATGGATTGCAATAAACAATTTGAATTTGAATTTGAATTTGAAGTTATGAATAACTTGTTGACAACCTAATAGCCGATACTCTATTTACGAATTTAAAATAAGATTTCTTAATAGACTTGCCTTATATTAATAGGTTTTAAACCTCTGGGGTTCTAAAGCGGCAACTTTAGCAGATCATAATAGGATCAAATATGAATTGCGTTAAAATTCGTAAAATGGACCATTTATAAATAGTAAATGCGTCTATGATCATTGATATTATTTTCCTATTATGATCTGCTGAAGTGGCCATTTTAGACCCACTGGTAAGCTTTTGTTTCGGTTGCATAAACTAACTGCAGGGCTATTGCGTATCTTTTAAATGACAGTGGCTAACCTATAGTGCCTTTCAATTACTGTCAAATGGTTCCATTTTGTACTAAACCATAACCAATTTGATAGTTAATCCATAGACAATATGATAGCCACTGTGATTTAAAAGATACGCAATAGCCCTGCTGGACTAAATCAGCCACGTGACAAGACAACAAACAATAGGTTTAAAAAAAACTTTTGACAAATCCGAAAAACACTCGTTCTCCTCATCATTGCCTTTTAACTTCTGGTTTCAGGGATATTGGAGGTCTAAGTACCAACTTTTCCACAAGTTTTTTTGAAAAACAGTCCTCATTATAGTCGTCAGTATATTCATCAATCGGCACTGTGTTTAGTGTGCATTACACTGAGTCCTACCGGTAACCAGGATTTTTTAGCCGAAAAAGAAAAGTCGTCTCCCAGAAATATTTTTTAAGTAAACGTTACTATAAACAAAATGATAGGTTGACGGCTTCATCATGGGTCCGTTTACACCTTTTATGATTTAATCAGCTTTTAGCAACTAGCGGGTAATCCCTAGATTCTGGAATGTAAAACAGTGTCTTATAGTGATCATATTTAACAATGTAAATAATGTTGTGCGTTAAAATTCAAGTTTGTTTCCAAAAATAACATAACATAACATTATGCCTGCAATTCCTGAAGGGTTTCACATTTCATTAGTTTCGCCAGTAACGTTTAGTAGGGTGGAGTCCGTTGAATAGGGTGGAGCCCATTGGTAACAGACGGGCATAAATTCAGATGCCGCGGCTGCTACTAAGAAATTCTTGATGGCAAAACCCAATAACACTTTGCCTTAGTACCGGACCTTATGCACAGCAGTTCCGCTTTGCGAGGCAGTAAGTTCCCGAAAATTAAAGGTCTATTAAACTGGTCTTAGATTTACGATCTGTAACTTCGCAACCTACTTGTATCATGTTTTATAGAGTGCACGTTTCTCTCAATGAATCACTGTATTACGTAAACGACACGACAATTTATCATTTCTGAAGTCGCACGCGCTTCGAAAACAAGTGAAAAGCACATCCCACATAGATCAACCTCGTTCAATCTTAAATGTTACTCGGATTTATTTATAGATTTATCTTGGTTTTAAAATGACAGATTTTTTTTTTGTGAAAATGTTAACAAGAATGAAAGGATTTAAATCACTTTAAGTAAATCTATGGTTGAATCTAATACAGTAAAAAAGAGCTTTTTAAATTGCACGAACGGCACAGTTGGCGCAGTGCCTGAGTCGCTACGTGCCCGTGCACGTACAAGCAATTTAAGAAATATTTTAGGTTAGGGCACACAAGTAGATGTATATTTTTAATTTTTTATAATAGCACCGTCGATACAAGATAAATTCCTAAAGTGGGGGGGCATAGTACAGAAAAAATACTTCCAGTGTTTTCTAAATCTATTTATAACTCGTTTGTTTACGAAGTTACTCAACTATTTGACCTATTTGAAGTTACCTAAATATTTGATTTTCTAATTTCAATTAATATTCTTATGGTTTTAGGAAATACGAAGTTTCTTTACCATATTTACCTACCTAATAACACCCTATCCACTGAACATCTTATAACAGTCACTGAACAGAAATCTTTGTGGTTCAGTCTAGGTCAGCTTATAAGCTATCAGTATTTTTATACTTACTGTAGTTTTTTCAGGCAGTTTAAAAGTTGCGCCAGTTACAAAAAAGTTGAAAGGAAATCGAAAGTCGTGGTATGGACATGTTATGAAGAGGGACAAATCGCATGTGACTACAAAGGTGATGGATATAAATGTTGATGAATGGAGAGGGAGAGAAAGGCCAAAGAAAAGATGGATGGATTGTGTGAGGAATGATATGAAAGAGGAAGGAGTAAATGCCACCGTGACGTCTCACAGGGAAGAATGGAAAAAGAAAACGTGTTCCGCCTACCCCAAATAGAATGTAATAAGAGCAGGAAGATGAAAATATAAAGAGTGCTTGGAAGCAAGAATAACTTTATCTCATCATCAGCCTATAATTTTCCACTGCAGGGTCTCAGGCCTCCTCTCTAGGAGAGGGATGGACGATAATCCACCACACAGGCCCAGTTCGGGTTGGTAGATGTCACATGTCTTCGAATTTTTTGATTCTAAGACATGCCGGTTTCCTCACGATGTTTTCCTTCACCGTTTTGAGAGCAGCGGTGATGAAATAAATTACACAAAGTAATGCGCCTGCCCGGATTCGAACCCACGACCTACTGTTCGGAAGTCGAGGCTGACACCACTGGGCCACTGCTGCTCCTTTTACTACGGCAACTTTATCTACGACAACTAAAACACTATGTTGCTTGGTTCCTGGAAAAGCTTTTCATAACACCAAGTGTTATTGTTGTATGTTGTATGACGACAGGGCATGAGAATAGCTTAATTTTATGTAGATGAAGTTGTGTCTATGGATAATACCTATTATTACAAATGTAGATAAAGATCAGATGGAGGACATTGTGGGTGTTAGCTTATGTTATCTTAAAGTGAAAAAAAATATGATTTTCAGCCTAATTTTAATAAATTATTTTACTCAAAAATGCATGTAATGTTGTCATTATTTTGACAACCTTGTTTGAGCAAAGTCGACCTTGCCGTTCTGTTTCAAGGAGCGGCCGGCAAAGTTTTGCTGGCCGCTCTAACAGGCCGGCAATGTTTTGCCGACCGCTATTTTGACGTTTCAACGTTTTAAAAAATCAATTCAAAAAGATTTTATTTAAAACACAGCTGTTTGTACATCTAAAGGTAAAAAAAAAAAGATTTAAATGAAGTAATAAATGAAGAAATAATCCAGCAGTCAAACACCGCATTAGAATTATCGCAAACTATCAGTAATATCAAACCGGGAAAGTCGGTGTTGAATTTTAGTAACTGTACTTTTCATAATTGTCATTTTAATTAAAATTCTAGTTAATTAATATATTTTTTATTTAAATTACTTGCTGGTTTTATTTAGATTAGGTACTTGCATTTTTGAGTAAAGCACTATACAAACCTTGGCCCACAATGACTGCTTCGCTGGTCACGCTATGATTGCCTCGAGCTAGCCTAGCTACGCTCTAGGCCTTTTAGCTTGGCCATCATTGCAGCCCTTGCTGTCCTCGCTGTAAAAGCCTCGACCTACGGTCTCGGCCTTTATCTCAGCTCGTCCATCAAGTGCTGCACGCTGACCGCGCTGTGTCGGCCTGGAGCTGCGCTACGCTGCGCTGTCGGCCATCATCAGCGCGACCAGCAAAGTAGTCATTATAGACCGCGGCAGTAATGTACTATAATTTTTCAAGCCGAACTTAATTATGTGTCTGATGATGATATTACTTATATTCGGAATGTGGCTTATAATATGTTTTGATACAGTACATGGTTTTGTCGAATGAGCGAGCTGTGCTCTATAAAATTATAGTTATTTGTAGTTCAAGGAAAAATAAAAATCACAAATTCTTTGGAAACTTATTTTTTTATTAAAGTTAAAAAGCATAACGTTACTATTTACAGCAAACATTACAAGTATTAGAACATACTGTTAGCACATTCGCTTAAATTAATGACTTAGTTATCACCCTAGAGTGCAGCCTCACGATGAGCTATGAAGCGATAATATTTACAATAGACCGGACTAGGTGTGTGACGAAACTACTATGTACATGGATTTCTTTGGTCATCCAGGATTACCAGCTGGACCAACCGTGGCTGCTGTGACCGCCATGGCTGCTGTGACCGTGCCCATGTCCATGGCCGTGGCTTTCGTGCACCTTGTGGTGGACTGTCTTCACATGTGGTACGGCGTACCTCTTCTCGTAAGGAACGGGCACCTTGATCACCTTCACAACTGGCACCTCGACGATCCTCTCAACGGGGACAGGGTTGTCAACGTGCACATGTACAACCTTCTCGTATGGGACCTTCACGATCTTCTCAACGGGGTAGGGGACTGGCTTGTCAACCTTCACTTGCTGGATCTTGACTACGGGCACTGGAACGTTCTTGTAGTGTGGCACTTGGACGGGGTAGGGCTGGGGTACGGGAATCTCGACTCTCTGGGGCACGGGGTAAGGTACAGGCTGGGGCACTCTGTGGGTCACATCCCTGAAGACCTGGTAGGGCTCTTCACGAACGCGGTACTGAGTGGGTGCACCGTTACCGTTGGCAAGTCCGTGGATCTCTTCAATGACGGGTGCCTTCTGGCCTGGGGGAGGAGCGTCACCGCCGGCAACAGTCAAACCAGGTCCGCCGAATCCTGAGCCGCCGTTGAAGCTAGGTCCGCCAAATCCGGAACCACTACCGATGGAAGGTCCACCAAATCCAGAACCACTACCGATACTGGGGCTACCGATTAAAGAGCCGCTTGAGTAACTGGGTCCGCCTCCGATGCCATGTCCACCGCCGAATCCGGATCCACCTCCGAGGTCATGTCCACCTCCAATTCCATGTCCAGAGCTGATTATGGATCCACCTCCGAGGCCATGTCCGCCTCCAATTCCATGTCCAGAGCTGATAATGGATCCACCTCCAAGGCCATGTCCACCTCCGATGCCATGTCCGCCGCCAAATCCAGAGTCACCAAATCCCGAACCACCATGTCCATGAGATCCAGAAAGTGAAGAGTCCAGAATGCTGCCACCGTGAGAGTGACCACCATGGCTTAATCCTGATCCGGAGTATGTGGCTGAGGGTAATGACCCAGCAGGAAAGCTGCTAGGCGAAAAGCTGGATTGATGAGAGGGATATCCACCGGATGAACTGCCTGAATGGTCATGTCCGTGGAGTATACCAGCGTAGCTGCTGCTCAATAGGATGGCTAAGCATGTCACTTTCATCTGGAAAGATATGATTTGGTTATTGTAATTTAATCCTTAAACCTTAGCTGTAGGACAGGAGTTTATTTTTTGTTGTAAATACTTACATAAGTAGCCATAGTGATTAGCTAATCGCTGGCCACACGGTGAACTTGTGTCGACTGTAACAAGCGACGCTTGTTTGTGATGATGTCGTATACTTCCATCTTATTTATATTGATGTCTCGTGTGGGTCAACTTTGTTGAGAACGAGAGTAAACGAACTGGTTTCTTAATACTCTTTCCTTTTCTAACGGAAACGGCGTATACTTGAGTATGGAATATATTATACTCATCGGTTACTTAATATCTGCTCCACTGTTGAAGGAGCTTAGGTCGTTGATGTGAGTATTATGGCGATTTCTCACTGAGGTGGTATTGTGAAGGTCTGATTATCGAAATGTGTTTAATATTCTATTTTAATATTAAACAAGGTATATAATATAATTAAAGGTTATTATTGTTATTATTATTATTATTATTATTATCCAATATTATTTAAGGTCATTAATGTGAAATTTCAAAACGATGGCACCGTATGTTATGGTAATAAATTAAGACGTTTGAGAAATGGGCTCATTATAATAATTCAAAGTTTCTTTGGTCCTAGTTTTATGTACCTACTATGACTATTGCCTGTATACCATCAATCATCCAATCTTCCACACCAATGTTATAAATACGAAAGTAACTCTAGTTTGTTTGTTACCATTTCACAACCAAACAACTGATCGGATTCAAATGAAATTTGACAAAGTTATTGATTATAATCCAGGGAAAAAACGTAGACTACTTTTCTTAACACTTTCATACTCTTCAAATTTACCATACGAACGGTATCGTGGGCAACAGCTAGTTACCTATATTCTGAAAAAGACTTAAATAAACTCCTTTACTGAATCTTTCATTCGTATCTTCTACTGATTGTTCTTATCACTTAATTAGCTTCACTTCTATCTCTTTAGGGTAGATTTATTATATATACTAGCTGTTGCCAGCGGCTTCACCCGCTACAACACGAAATTTGTTCCACAGGAAGATAAAATCGGGATAAAAACTATCCTATGTGTTAATCCAAGTTTTCAGCTAACTCCATATCAAATTTTATTGAAGTCGCTCAAGCCGTTTAGACGTGAAGAACAAACACACACTCACACACTCACAAACTTTCGCCTTTATAAAATTAGTGTGATGTGATGTGATTTGTCAATGGGTACCCAGTAGGTACTAACTGGGCTGTGGAGGTCAGATAGTCAGTCGCTCCATATTACATACTCGTATTCAACTGCATCCGGTTAGACTAGACGCTGACCCCAAAATAATTGGGAAAAGGCTAACATTTTCTCAATTATTTTGCTTTTGCTTTTTGCTCTCTCTCTGCTGGGAATATTTAAAGATTACTTCCTTAAATATTCATCTTTTAATGATCGGTAAACTACTAAATAATATATTTGATTTTAGCCTACCCCAGTTATTAATATCGTGCTCCTTATGATAATGAATGCAGATCAAAATAATATAATTCATCTTGTCGGATCACAAAACTTTCATTTTCGAGAGCTTCATTCGTGCTAACAAAATACCACTGTTTTTCACCAATTCAACTAGATTTTCTTTATAGGTATATTTTTAGAAGTATTTTGCTTTACTCAATCATTATCATTCCTAGCCTTTTCCCTAGATACTCAATATAAATTAAAAGTGTAAGTGGATCAGCAGTTGTCTACGCCCAAATATTTGTGCTTATACGAGTATGTGGTTTTTTTTTTATTGTGGTTGAGGTTCTTATGTAGTCTATAATATAAGTATTGAAGAACCACAAGTTTTAATTTTTATGTTTACTTATGTAAAGAGAAAAGATTTGTATTTTTGTATAGAGATTTTTATAAAGAGGACATAAATAACGCATTAAAAGAAACTGTAGCATGGTTGGACAATAATAATTTAAAAATAAATCTTGCAAAGACTTTAATTATGCATTTTAGCCAGCGTACATTGACTCTTCCAAATCTTGACGTAACATACAATAATAACAAAATTGACACAGTTAACACAACCAAGTTTTTGGGAGTAACGATAGATAGAAGTTTAAATTGGAAGGCGCATGTAGAGGACCTGACTAAAAGAATAAGCAGTAGTGCATTTGCCCTGTACATTTTGGCTCGTAAAGTCAACATAGATGCCTTATTAACTGCTTACTACGGGTTGACTGAATCTGTTCTCAGATATGGGGTTATCTTTTGGGGTAACTCAACTGATAAAGAAGCCGCATTCAAAGCACAAAAGAGATGTCTCAGAGCCATGTTTAAGTTGAAAACCACCGATAGTTGTAAGCCATATTTCTTACGTTATAAAATATTGACACTGACCTCCCTTTATATTCTGGAAATGGTAATGTTTATTAGGAATAACAGTAACTTATTTTCGCGAATGACTGATAAATTCCCAAGAAACAGGCGTGATCAATATCAGCTGTGTTTGCACAGGAGTAGGACGGCACTTATGCGCAAAAGTGTTTTCTGCATGGCTCCCATTATTTATAATAAATTGCCTAAAAGTTGGAGAGAGCTTAGTAATGTACAATTGTTGAAACAACTAAAATCATTTCTAACTGACAAAGCATACTATAATATTGATGAATTTCTGGCAGAACCATTTACTGTGACATAGATTAAATTATAATTTTATTAAATACCTAATTTGACATGATTTAATATAATAATACCTACATTTTGACATTTATTATTGTGCTTACTATTTTTTATTATAATTTTGAATGACTTTTATTATTATGTGTTTACTATTTTTTATTATAATTTAGATTTTTTTTTTTACTTTAGACATGACTGTACCTATATTTTGACATTTGCCATGTGTTTAATATTTTTTTATAATTCACTTCTAAGTAATCGTATTGGACGACTGAAATGATATACCTAATTAAAATCACAAATTACAAATTATTATTCAAAGTATTTGCACGCCATATTATGTGGCAAACATGTATGAACGAATATTTACCTATGTCATCCTACATGCACTTTTTATTACTGTATGTGTACACATGTTTAAGCAAATAAATTTATTCTATTCTATTCTATTCTTGTATGTAACTAATAAACTTCAAAACTACTGGACCGATTTGAAAAATTCTTTAACCCTTCGGAAGCTACACTACCACCGGGTGACATAGGCTACTTTTTATCCCTGTATTTTCACGGGAACACGAGTGAAACAGCGTGAAGTCCACTAGTACCATACATTTTGGGTTGAGGTCAAATATGGTGCAATTGTAGAGACGGCGAAGTGAAGAACTTAGGGCATTACTAGCTCAGAAATGCTGCATATCATAACATTACACCTGTCTGAAAGGTTAAGCAAAAGTTCCTAATAGTACTTACACCCATTTTGCAGGGGGGGGGTGACAAATCATCAAATATCCTCTCCCGCTCTTGGGCAGAGCGAATGGGAGTGTCAGACTTATACTGACTAAAAACTACCCATGTTCCTTCTTAGCCCTTTATGTCGAGGCCGCGGTATCTCTCACAACATCCCGCAGCCCCGATAGGACCCGCACTGGGCCTGCGTGGTAGATTATTGCCCATCCCTCTCCTAGAGAGAAGGCCTGAGTCCCTCCAGTGAGAACATTATAAGCTGATGATGAATAGGGGGCGAGCCTATTACCATCATCCAGACTCCGTGGCATTATGTACGACCTGGGAGTTAAACCGAGAACCTAATACCTCAGGCTCAGCAGTTACGCTTGCAACCAGTAGACCAACGAAGCAGGCAGTCCTTACATCCTTCACAGAAACCGAGGAGGTTTTTTCATTCTTGCCAATATTCAGTACTAGTTGTTGCCAGCGGCTTCACCCGCTACAACTCAAAAATAATCCTACTGGAAGATAAAATTGAGATAAATACTATCCTAAGTGTTAATCCAGGTTATAAACTATCTGTGTACCAAATTTTATCTAAATCCGTTCAGTAGTTTTTGCTTGAAGAAGTAACAAACATACACACTCACACTCACAAACTTTCGCCTTTATAATATTAGTGTGATTCTTACTACTGGCCTTTTTTTTTGGCGGGTGGAAAATCATCAAATAACCCCTCCCGCTCTTGGGCAGAACGAAAGGGAGTGTCCGCCTTCTACTGACTAAAAACCACACATGAACATGGTGTTGTTAGCCCTATATGTCGAGGCCGCGATAACATGTAAACAACCCGCATCCCGACGGAAGCTTCTACTAGCCTACCTCTACTATTGAGTCATAACGTGTTATATCTAAGTTGTACTCGTATGTATTATGTAAAAATGTTATGGGACTTGCGACCATTGAGATAAAAATAAAGTAAAATTATGGCACAATGACAACTGACAATCTAGTTGTTACGAGTATTATAATTCCAGTTTTCTTATTTTACTTGCTCCAAGTGAAACTTTCGAGAATCATTTTTTTATTGTTTGGTTTAACATCACGCCCGAAAGTTTAGGCAATATTGTTTAGTCTGATCTATCTTTGGCAATAGCCTATAAGTAGGATTGAGAGCGCTTATAAACGATGCATATGTTACGTGTACAATGTTTGACTGCCTGCGGTTGGACGACAGCGAGACTGTGAAACATGATGCCACTTTTTATTTATTTTTGGCGGGTGGGAAATCATCAAATAACCCCTCCCGCTCTTGGGCAGAGCGAAAGGGAGTGTCAGACTTCTACTGACTAAAAACCACCCATGTTCCTTCTTAGCCCTTTATGTCGAGGCCGCGATAACTAGTGTACAACTCGCGGGAACATGAGGTCTTGGGTTTGATTCTCAGGTCTGGCAACGTGATAATGGGTTTCTCATCAGGAATTTCTCAGTAACCAGTTTCACAAAACCTGCATTCATGCCCGGTTAAGTGCATTTGCCCATTCCATACTTAAAAAACTGGCGGAAGATGGGTGTACTTTCAGGTACATCTCCAACTGCCGAACCAAATAACTTTAGTTTTCAAGAAAACACTTCATATTATACAGGGTGTAAATGTAACCTTCACGAAGCCGTCATCCAAGCATTCTGTACCTTAAACTAAGTACCCCTACGCAAAAATTATTACTGGGAATCGACTTTTTTTGGGTCAAAATTAACATTTTGCGATAAAACTCAATGTAGCATCTTAAAACATTGTGCTAGTGGATGCTTTGAATAGTAAATGAGCCAAGCAGGTATTTAACTGCGGTACTCAGAGATATTTTAATAATAGGGGATCGGACAAAAAAAAATTAATTAGTCCGTCAGATAGATCTCCGAAAAAATATTGGAGACGTATTTTTTCTTTTTTCACATAAACAAAACTTGAAGTCAATACAGTGCTTCGAAAACTCGTTAACTCTTCGAAAACGTTATATGATAGTACATTTTTACTACAAATGACGTCACAACCACATCTTATCTTAGTCAATTTTGATTAATTTGATAAAACAAAAAACACGTATCCAATATTTTTCGATAATCTAACTGACGGACTAATTAGAATCATTGTTTTTTGACTCAGTCCGATCCCCTATTACTTAAGCCGTCACTTAGTCAAGATTTGACATACTTTTGTATGACTAAACTGTCAAAACCTTTTCTAAGTGATAGCCTAAGTAATCATTAAAGCTCTCTGAGTGCGGCAATAAGTAAAATTATAACCTGAAAAACTAGTATTTACTGAAACAGCTGTGAACATTTTGGTACTTGACCCCTAATATCTTCGTAAGAGAGGGTTCCCAGTTATGGTCTAGAACAAAACAATTATCACAGTGACGGGGAGAACAAGTGCCTTTCGGCTTCGTCAACTGTTCACTATTTGAATACGATATTAACAACAAATCACATTTAATACAGCAAGAAACTTTTATTTAAAAAAATTGCGGGCGAGACATTTATAAATAGGCAAGTAAATAAACACAGCCCTTCTAACTCTAACATTACTTCTCTATGTGAAACATTACCTCTGTACGGGTTAGTAAGGAGAATCAAGTTCAACAGTTGGCCAATGTATAATTATGATAATGTTTACTTTTCCACATAGATCACAAAGGTCAAAACGTTCAATATTTTCTAGAAATTGATGACGGTATAATTATGACAAATGAAAGTGCCATTTCTAATTATATGCATATTTTTCGCAACAAATACGATATATTTCTCAGCTAAGACGTAATACCACGCGGCCGCGGGTTGTACACTAGTTATCGCGGCCTCGACATAGAGGGCTAAGAAGGAACATGGGTGGTTTTTAGTCAGTAGAAGTCTGACACTCCCTTTCGCTCTGTCCAAGAGCGGGAGGGGTTATTCGATGATTATCAACCCGCCAAAAAAAAAATGTAATACCACAATGCACATAAGGCAATGCGATATCATAATAAATCGTATAAATAATATTAACATAATTATAGTTTTGAGTCGTTTGGGGTCGAAACGCTCGGCTCATGGGGCCGAGTGCGCGTCTCCTTTTCAAGGAGATCTCTCGCCGTCTAGTCGAACCTGTGCGCGACCAGAGGGCTGGCTCTTTCTTTGGTCAAAGGATTAGCATTGTCATTCAACGTGGCAATGCTGCCAGTCATCTGTAATTTTTATTTTGTTATAAATCGTTCAAAAATTACGATGATTTACTTGTATTGCCTATATAGGCAATACAAGTAAATCATCGTAATTTTTCCTTGTTTTTCAGATAGGCAACGATTCTACGATTATGCATTCTTTGACTATGTATTAACTTCGGAGTTTACACGGTGACTAGCCTCAAATATAATCATCATCATCATACACAGCCTGAATATACCCACAGCTGGGTATCGGTGTCGCTTTTCTTGTGCCAATCTTCGCGGTCCTGTGCCAGCCTCATCCAGGTTTACCCGCGATAGCAATTATGTCGTCTGCCCATCTCGCCGCTGGAAGACCTAAATGTCTTTCGCCAGTTCTTGTCGCCAATCGGTTGCACCTTCGTCCACCTGTCATCACTGTGCCTTCCTAGGTATCCTGCCCAATTCTATTTGAGTTATATAACACGATTTCCACTATCGAAAACCTTCAGATTTCGGCGTTAGCCTAATAAAATATTAACGTCAATGTTTTTTACATGTTTTCATAAAAAAGATTCGTATTTACTCCATGACGTACTTTATTATGAAATTGGGAAGTAGGTACAATTGACCGAAGGCTTCTTAATACCCCAGTACTTTTCCAGTGATTGTTATTATCATTTAATATATTCATGACAAAAATTCTAATTAGATCCATTTTGTTAATGCTTCTTCATTAGTCATACTCTGAAAGTACTTACTACTTTTCAGCCCTAGGGAGAATCGCCTTCAACTGACTGCTGACAAATTATTTTTAAAATATCTAGGTCTATTTTCACATTTTTATTCAAACATGTTCCAACTTTTTATACAGCCACTAAATTAGAGCGCGATTTTAAATTAAAATAAAATCAAGTTAACGTAGGAATATAATTATAGTATGATTTAATTTTATCTGTTTCTTTAAAATAACATAGACTTCGGCAAAATCTATGTCATTATTTTAAAATGATGAAAATGCAATATACTGGCTGTATAGCTGGACGACCAGAGGACAAAAAAAAAAAACAAAATAAGCGGGAAAGCGACAATCCGATCAACACTGATTTTTTCTTTAGTTTTTATGTTCTTATTTTCCTTGTATTCGTAATGAAAAGCACAGTGTTTACCGCGGGTAAATTACTTATTTAGTCCCTCGAACTATTAGCGTCCTCACTACGTTACGCGCGCCAAATCTCAGTCTCGGGACTAAATAAGTAACTCTCGCCCCTTGGATAACAATGTACTATTGTTTTTAAATAGATCCAATGATAAAATAAATTCTCACTAGATCCATCTATTTATCATAAATGGATGGATCTAGTGACTTACTGAGATCCACTTATTTCGATAATGGATCTATTGAGCAAACAAATTCCCAGTTGATTCATCATGGATCTAACCAATGGATCTACTGAGAATGATCCCTTTTTAGCAGCATGCATTAATTACAGAGGAGAAAACTGAAATGATGTCATATATTCAGCAATAGCTTTTCTCCAAACGACATCTCGATGGAAAAGCCAGGTCTGAAATCTAAATATCACACGCAAACTAAACGTACGAGACAGATGTTCAAAACAATTAGCCAATTATAACGACCGATGCGTTTCATAATTTGAATCGATCGCAAAACTAGACGCACGCTGAGTCCCATCGGACGACGCGGGCAGAAAGCGAGACGCACGCGAGTTCCACAATATTTCAATACATTTAACACATAACAGTGAGTGAGTGCGTTTTTTAATTAAATAATAGTAATTAACAAACTGAGAGTAATCAACTGTAGGTTTAAGTGCGTAAAAAACATGACAGGTTTTATGTTTAACAGAAATCGGCCTGAAATTCCTACGTAGTCTTACGTAGGAATTTCAGGCCGATTTCTGTAAGGTTGATTTCTACACAAATTCTAAATACGACAGACTATACTAAAATCATGCATTCCTACGCTTATGCCTGCCATATTGCTTAGGGTCGGCGCAACATGTTTATTTTCATCCATTATTTCATTATTTCTTCTCCGTTCATAACATTCCTCAAACAAGCAATGTATGCATGCAGACTACTAAAACACTGTAACAATTTATAGCGTACTTGGTCAATTTAATAGTCTGATTGATCGTCTAGATCATAAGATGAATTTTCATTGATGTTCGTAAGAGGTGCAAATTGACAGATAATAACTTCATTACAGTAGTATGTTACGTTAAAGTTAAGCTTACAATGAATAAATTGCCACCTCTTTTACGATCATAATATGATGATGTATTACGTTCGTGAAAACTGAATCAATTTCGTTTTTAATTCTTGTCTCGCAATAATTAGCGCTTAATTACGTAATTTTCTGTCTCGGTGACATTAGCCTTCGTAACATATTATCGTCAACATTGCTCGGGAGAAATCAGAAGAAAATTATACAGAGATAGATTGATTACGTGATACAGTAGCAATTTTTTTACTGTTCGCGAACATGCATCACTTGAACTATTGAAACTTGCGTGAAAGACTTCAGGGAATATTCTAAGAGAGATTGAACGTCAATCAAATAATACGCAGTTTATTTCTACATTTTATTTTTTTAAAACATCGAGAATTCTTACAATAATTTAACAACAACCTCAACAGTTTTAAGTTTAACTTATCACAACAATAAAATTAGAACAAAATTATTAATTTAAGAACAATATTTACAATATATTTTTTGTCTGCACTAGACGCATTAACATACAAAGATGTTATGTACAAAATCGTAACAAGTCTTATCGATATTTTTAACCTTAAACATAAAAAAATAAATGCCAAATTTTAAAAATACATCGTTTGAAGCAGTCCAATGAAATCTTTCCAGATAATAATTACAGTAGGTAAATTATAACAACTTAAAAAATAAATACAATATAGAACATTGTACATCAGTTCAGAACATATACTTAGTTATAAATAAGTTATAATAATACTCTACGTAGTATCGTCTTCACCAACGGTATCAGACTTGGACTCCGCAACTGGTGGTGGAGGTCGCAATAATATTGGTACAGAAGTTTCTAGACTTTCGGGTTCAGCACCAGCCTCAAACAAGGGCTCAGTCTTCATAATCCTAAGGAGTTTCGGTTTGTTAACGCGCCGCCTGCGAGGAGAATGTTTCTCCATCTTCATATGACTCCCTCTACCCATAGGTGAATGAGGTGGAGGAGGTTTCAACAAAGGATAAGGTTCATCGACATCAGACTTGGGATACTTTCTCTGATACGAATGACGTCCCGACAGTAAATTAGGATGTCTATGTCTCTCGTTTATCGATCTAGATCCTGACATGTAACGACTTTTTGTTCTACTATCCCCGAAACTATTTGAAATATCTTCACCTTGTCCCGTTAGTTCTGACGCAGAGCTAACTTCCCTTTCACTTGCTGAATCTTCTTGTTCTATTACAGCGCCTATAGGATGTGTACTTGATGCGTCAGCAATAGGCACAATACTTTCTTCCTCTTCTTGACTTCGAGAGTATTTCACTCCTTGATAAGGAAATCTCCCGTTGTTGTAAATATCCATGTAAGAGCCACCTAGCGCACTAAGTCCGTCGTTTATCGGTGCTAAGCCTCCAGTGTTTTCATTTTTTAATAAGAATTGAAGCTGTGAAATATCGAACTTCATTGGTGCCGGTTTTGAATATTGGTCTCTCATTGACATCATTTGCGAATCGTCTACAGTGGGCTTTCCTTTTAACATGTCTGCTACCAATTTGAGGTCTACATTAAATGGGTTTGCTACTTTAAAGCCATTGATTGTCGACAATAAACTGGTATCTATTTCCGGTCTATTCATATTCATAGCCGGTTGCTTATTTAATAATAACTTGTTGAGTAAGCTAGTTGTGACATCTAGCTGATGGCTCCCAACGTTTTGATTGATTCTCATAGGCAGTGGAGAGGGTATGCTCCCTTGATCAAAATTGATATTGTGTAATTTTAGAGCATCGTTGGCCATACCTTGAGTTAATTTATAAGGGATATCGTTGAATTTTAAAATGCTGGCTAAATCTGATGGCAACTGGTTTTGGTTGCGATTGTATCCTATCTGTTGTCCGCTCTGTGATTGTAAATTATCTTGATAGTTGTTAGGCTGTTGAGATAAATAGCTGCCGAGCCCAGATCCAGAGTAAGTTCCAGAATTAAAATTAGATTCCGCTGATTGTGGTTTGTTTCCGTAAAATGTTGACTCTATTTGTTTCATATTGTCAGATGTTAAATAGTCATCGGACTTTGTTTTAATGTTGAATCCGTAAATAGCATTTTTGTCTTTATAGAATGAATCTGTAACAGGTCTTATGTACTGTCTTATATTTTGATCTAGTTGATCTTTTCCATAATTGGCAGAAGTGTATCGACTGTTATTGTCCAAACTGGTTCCTGCCTTTGAGGGATCTGAATTGGCCACTACATTCGATACGTCTATTGGGACGATATTTTTCAAAGCTTTGTCGTGATCAAACGGTTGTTTAGGCTTGCCATCTAGAATTTCTCTCGGTGTTGAAAGGAAATAAGGAGACGCTGTTATAAGATCGTTTTGTGTATTAAACAAGTAAGGATTGTTTGAATTATCAGTGTATTTATTCTTTTGTTTATCATTGTTACCATAATATCCACCAGCATTGTTAATGTCTGAGTTCCCAACATTAGAAAATCCGTAGTTATTGTTGTTTCCGTATAGCTGTTGCTGTTGTTGTTGTTGTTGTTGCTGCTGCTGCTGCTGTTGTTGTTGCTGCTGTTGTTGTTTCAGCCTCTCATGTGCTTTGGCAGCTGCTTTTGCAAATTCTTGAGCTTCAATTGCTTCTGAGCCTGACTTAGAGACTTGATCGTAACTATAAGGCTTACCAGTTTCCATGTGGAAATTCATCTGACTTACTGCCGGGCTATCTGATTGCATACTTAACTGGGAGTACCTTGGGGGATACCCAGAACTATATTCAATCAAGGGCTTTTTACCTGTTAGTTTCCATCCAAAATCACCGTTGGAGTATAAATCTTGAGTTTGACCTGTCTCATGTTCTAGGTCTCTTGTGCGAATTTTCAGATTATTCAACATTTGGTTATCCGGCTGTACATAATTAACAAATAGGTTATTCGCAGCAGTCATGCTACCGATGCGATGAGTATCACTGTCACCATTATCCGAGTTTGAGTCTAACCTTGAATCTTGTTGGGCATTTTGATACTGATAATTCTGATACAGGTTATATTGACTCTCTTGTAGTGATTTCGAGGCCGCGTTGATATTGGAGTTCATAGCATTTTGCCAAGAGTCCCTCAACTGGTCCTGGTAAGATGAAGTGGTGGTTGTCGTTGATGAAGAGTACTCATTTGGATATTGTTGTTGGATATTGTTCGGATACCTGACTCCGTTACCAGCGTAATCATAATGGTCAATTTGCATCTTCTTACCTTGATCATTACTATCGTAACTCCCGACATTATTACCAATCGTGGTCGTAACTCTATTGTTGTAGTCAGGCGACCCAGTTTGTATGACTGATAGTGGTGACGATACATATGACTGTAAATTCGATGGACTAGAAAGGAACATTGGCGATGAACTAGAAACATATGAACTAGACTGTGTCCCACTGTACTGACCATTGTTCAATGGTGTAGACAAATAAGAT
This sequence comes from Diarsia rubi, assembly GCA_932274075.1. Classification (NCBI taxonomy): domain Eukaryota; kingdom Metazoa; phylum Arthropoda; class Insecta; order Lepidoptera; family Noctuidae; genus Diarsia; species Diarsia rubi. Next base: position 13,295,710 of record OW026425.1, read on the forward strand.
GGCAACGGAGATGGAGTACTCTGTACGCTATCTAAAAACGAATTTGGCGTACTATACTGGTAAGGACTCGGACTAGACAAGAACGTTTGACCAATTGACGCTTTAGGCTCTAACGGTATTTGATTATTCTGTTGGTTGTTGTTATCGTAATTAGATGGAGAGACTGTCGAGTACTGGTACTGTGGTTGCGGTGTTGCTGTATACCCTAAGCTCGGAGCTGGGGTAGACATTTGTGTTTGTTGGTAGTACTGATTCTCTGCTCTCAGTTGCTGGAGGAATTCCTCTGGTGGCAGGGAGTACTGCATGGATGCATACTGGTTACTAGCCCCTGCGCCGCTGTCCTGCGATTCCGTATTCTCTGGTTGCTTCTCAGTATCTTCTATCTGTTGCTGGAACGGGTTCTTGATTCTGTAAATCTTTCGGCTCCTCGAGTAGAATGTTCTACCGTAGTTATTGTTTTTGTTTGTGTCATCGTTGATGTTATACTGTATGCTGGGTGAACTTAAAGACTGGCTATTCTGGTCTCTCTGCAGGATGTTGTTGAAACCCGTGATGGTCTCGACTTGGCCATCGTTGGAAGCCATCTGTTGGTAACGGAGAATGTCTTGCTCGGTGAATCCATTTTGACAGCGGGTGGATTTTATCAGTTGTACTATGACTAGTAGCCGTATCTGAAAGAAAAAAATAATAATGTAAGTCTTACAAAAATAAACAAGCAATTGTACAGCCACGTGCAGTTATGTTACACAATATTACTAAGATGCCGTATGATTTCCGTTGCGATTATTCTATTTTTAGCGATGGATCGTAAACTGGTTATACTTTTTTATTTTGTAAATGCATCAAGTTCAAGAACTTGTTTCTGCACATACTACACAACGCAATTCATTTATGTCAACACATATTTAAATCAATTAATTAAACTTAAACGTTGTTATGGCTAACTGAAATCAACTTGTTTAAAGACACCCGAAGCACCTGTTTAGAAATTACCATGTTGATGAGTCAATTATAGATTTAGAAAACTGCCAGCATTTTAGAAAGGCAGACGCTTTCGTTAAAGGACTTGCATACTGTTGACATCGTATCTGACCTATCCACTCTCGATCTTTGCTCGTTCCTAACTTGCCTATCCAGTTGTTATTTTTATCTAAGTTACTGCCAGTACAAGGTTTTCCCTTTCAACTACCACTCCTCAAGGGTCAACCAGCCTACGGTCAGTTCTGGTCAGACCCACCCACAAACCCATAAACGATTTTAATTTGAGAAAACATTGACTAGTACTTTCACAAAACTAGTATCTTGAATTTGAAATTATTTTCTTATCAGAAACCTGTTGATATCGTGTTATAGAACTGTAAATTACACAAAACAGCGTTTTAATCGTTAATCGTTAAGGAGTGTAAAATATGTATCTCGTGCAGTTGTGTAAAAGCGTAATTATGACACGCCTAGAGAAGAGAAACTTCTAACAATATTTGCATCAATTGCATGTTATAAATAGCGACAGAAATGAAATCATTCACTCGCCATCCAAAACAGCAGTATCTTATAACTACTTCTGAGCTTAGCAAGAGATGTAAAACATATATTTTATGTCATAGCTTTCATGCTGAGATCTACATGCACTCAAACTGTAATGGTCAATTTGCGTGTTGCTCCGCTTTATAAACACAACTATAGGCATACTTGAAACTATGTTTTTAAGCTATATTAGTAACGACGTGTTGCTAACAAAACTGGGCACTAAAAATAAAAAAATAAGTTTAAAAACTAAAACCCGACTACGAATAAAAACGCAGACTAATAAAACCGCGGTCTTGAAAGTATTAAACAAGAAAAATCGTCTAGTAAGTAGATAATTAGATAATTATTATAGAGGACAGCCGTAGTCGCATGCCACTGATACCTGATGCTCCTTCATGGCGTTCTCATTAATACAGAAGTCAGCTGCTAGTTGCCATTAGCAAGGTGGCATGCGACTACGACTATCGTCTTTAATTTAACATGGAACATACAAACATACATACATACATAGACTGCCAAAATCATTACCCTTCCTTTTGGCTTCGCCGTAGTTGGGTAAAAAGTAAACATTTGAGGAACACTTAAAATTAGGACATACATACTCGTACATTCAATTCAAATTAGTCCCGTTCGAAGCCAAAAGGCCACTATCTCAGCATGGTGCTGTAATATTTAGGACAAATGTCACAGCGCTGGTATTCTGATAGGGCCCAAAAGTGACGTTCAAGACACAAAAAAAAACTTAAGGTAAAATATAAGCCCAATAATAAACCCTCTGCAACCTGTCGTAAATTGTTTTGAAAAACCAAAAAATTACAATTAACGAATGATGAATGCTTTTGGAAATATTTCAGTATTTTAGATTTTTGTCACCACTGCTCATTTTTCTAGACTGCGGCAAAGCCCAAAAGGAGGGTTATGTGTACACACAAACAAATAAATGTTTGAGTGTATTTGTCCATCTCTTTTTCTCCTCGTAACTCCTAAACGGATGACCGGATTTGGATAAATTATACGTCGTCATTAGATTCGTCTTGGTGTTACGATTGTCACTGGTTACATTACAAATAAAATCAATGAAAAATTACGGATGTTAGATGCCATATTGCCTGCTCCAACTTTTATTTAATTTCAAATGTGCTTGTTTTCAAAAGCATTTATTTCTTTTTCAGTTTTTTCAACTACTTTTTTTACCTTTTTACTAGACAAACAAAACAATATAGTTGTCTCGACTATATTGCTCGAAGTATTTTGTTTCACGTTGTATTGATTGACACAGAGTTGGTTCGGCACAGCTAACATGATGCGTGCACAACTAAACGTATACACGTTCGTCGACCATGCGGTATGCACGGGCGATAGTGAGACGTCTGTGGGTCCTCAGCCGTGAAACTTTCCTACTCTCCGTGCTGATTCGCCTGATACTTCATTTATTTTACTGCGGCCATAAATATACCTTCGTTCAAAACTCGGGTATTAAATGAGCGTGCAGTAACAACAAATAAAGTCATATTTTTTTAGTTTATGGTTCGTTATGGACCATAAACAAAAGGTTTTCACATGAATGAAATGAAATTACACGAAGTATGGTTTTGCATTTGATTTAAAATCTTAACTTAATTATGACAGTGCTAGTATATTCCAATTTACACCACATATTTCGTGCACTTTTATTTTCAAAATCATAACACGTTCGCGATTTTTGTTTCACTCACACTAAATGTACATTGTAGATAAAAATAAAGAGAACCAGTTTTTTAAACAAATATTACGTAAGACTATTTACGTTTTAATTTTAAAGGAGATGGTAATTTAAACATGCATTATTTAGAAGATCTGTGTAGAGCTCCAAATGTTGTATTTTAAGAAACATTAGATAACAACCTGCATATTCATATATTATTTACATCCATTCTTGTAATTAAAAAGCAATATTTATCATCTGTTCAATAAATGTCTATAAAAGTCCGTAAATTATTTTAATTCAGTTTTGAAAAAACTGAAAAATGTGCCGACAGTTGAGACGCAAGAGTCGACATAAGAATTGCAACTTGTGTAGATAATTATTCTTATTAAATAAGTACGCCGAAGATTAATTACATAATACATTTCTATTTTTTCCAGTCAGACTATGAGAATGATTATTTTATTCTTATCGTCAAGACAGTGCTCCTTATTTTTACAATGACTTCCAATGGGACTGAGATACCCTTTTCGTTAATCCTCATACACTTTTGACTATTTAATTTTCGTGATACTGATATTTAAAATTACATGTTTTCGAGGCTTTTTGTTGCTGTTATATGACAGATAAATCGATTTACCTTTGAACATTTCAAAACTAGGCCCAAAGGAGACCAAACAAGTGAAACGCGGAATTTGGAAACCCAAGAAGAATTATACCAAACCACTATTTTATATTCATATACATCACTGTTTTATAAATAATTTATATTTTATACAAGATGATATATACCTAGCGGCTAAGTATTAGAATCGCGAATCCATTGATTTACGATTAAAGGAGTCGTGAACAGATTCACACAATAGAAAGTAAGGGAAGCTTTCAATTCGTGACCATTATGCATGCAAGACAGGATAATACTCGTCCGGGGGCGAAAGGGCAACGGTATAAGTTAACAGCTACACACAGATGTGGGAGGTGAATGGATAATGTTAATAGTTAATCGCATGTTATTCGATTTTATAGAGGAATAAACGTGTTATTGAACTTATACATGCAAAAGCACTAACTTGATAGAAAAGAGCAAGAAGAAATCGCTATAACACAGGTACTTATCTACATTTTGTTTTTTGCATGCATTACATAATATTTTCTTTAAAAAACGGAACATATTATATGTATTTAGAATATTTAGATCCGATCCATTGATAATAACTAGTTACTTAGTACATTTTAAATTAAGTATACAAAAATATGATATTGATACTGAAATTCATAATCCAATCCTTGGCGTTGGTTCAAACAAATGAACATGTTCATAAACGCTACCGAGTGTTCAAATAAATGGACATTGCCTTATTTTTTCAATAATTAATAATTTCATTAATACAATAGAGGCATAAACAGGCTGTTGCCTGCTACATGGATGGCGTGAAAAAAGTAGGTAAACAGTTTCCTTTATGCTATTCCAAAACTATAATTTATCTCTGTGCCAAATTGAATCCAGATCCGAGCAACCGTTCTAGTGTGATTGAGTTATACATATACATCCATCCATTCCAACTCTCACATTTATAAAAGGAACATAATTTCGTGAGATTACTCCATAAATCGATATTCACCATCTATCGACACAAGTCATCTTAGATCTACATAAAGATTAAGTATCTCGTGTTTAAACTCTATTAGAGTTAGACTAACTTGATACACTGTAATCCTTTATGTTAAACTCAATGAAATTGATAGCTCTACCTCTTAAGTATTGACCCTAAGGTCAGTCCTAAGTGATGGTGTGTGCCTTTCAATCGTGATACAGGGGGATTTGCAGCCATGTTTAAGTCTGAGATGTTTTTAACAAACTCATTTGGTTTAATGTTCTGTTTTGCGTATTGAAAATGGTCGTAGGGAAGATTTTATGGCGTGATAAACGGTGTTCTTCGGTGATACCGTGATATAAATAGTAATGGGATACAGTAAAAGTGCTGGTTTATTTTCTTTTCTTTAATAGCGGAAATCGGAGACTTTGTTAAGAGCTTTTTGCTCTAGAAAGTAGTCTTCAAATAAATGATCCAATTTTTTTTTGTTTGTTTAACGTATCTATTGTATTTCTTTGTACTTACTAGTATTTTTGTATTTTTGTCCGAACTGAGGATTAAATTAATTATTCACAACTTTTGACATTAACAAGTCTTTTTTCACTTTCACTTGCTAAAACTCGTCAATTTTGAAAGGAAACCACGAAATTAAACACTATAGCAAATCGATTAACACCTCATTCATTTAAATCGAATAAGTAACTTAGGCGCTACCGTGAACCATTCGCAAATTCTAAGATAGACGTACTTACTTTTAAAGTACACGAAACAAAAACAAATCCTTTTGTCTTCACCGTAGTCAGGCAAAAAACAGCAATCAGTAAACGAAACCCAGCATAAACAACGTTTAAAGTTGCATAACTAAGGGCACCACCAGATACACGAACGTCAAAGGTCGTGAAGACATCGGGATGTTCGATGTTCACCGTTTCTCTGCCCTCAACGGTCACGCGTTTCACCCGGTGTGGCCAGGGAAAGTGCGCTTCTGAACATGCCATGTCGCTTTTAGCACTAACTACCTGTTCAAACAGGCTACGAGTTCTTTGACGTAGTGTGGGAACGACAGGGAAATTGATTGGCGCAAAATGTTAGTGCAATGAAAGTGCAAGTTTGGTTGGTAGGTGATTTGGTACGGTTACGTTTTAGATGGTAATTATTTTGAGTGGCTTAGAATTGTTTGGGTTATGGTGAACGGTAGATTGGATAGGCGATATAGGTGTGTTTGATTTTAGTTATGCATCTCAAATAAGTATAAGCTGGTTGGAGTTAGATGTTCTATCTTTATTCGAATTTTGTGGCCTCGTTGTGGTTCATGGTTTTTTTCTAAATCTTATTCATATAGGGTTTAGTACATAAGTATGTTTATTTTTAGATTGTCTTTAGGAATAAGAGTTCTAATTTTTCTGTATTATGATAGTGTCACAAAAGAAATCAGTTTAAAATAACGAAGAAAACTTAACAATCTTGCAAAACCATTTGCAATGAATTCTATAGTTTACAAACAGAGAATCAATGGTTTATGTATGTACTTGTACCTGTCTTGTACATCACATTGAAAGTTTACGTACCTACGTTTCTTGCGAACATAATAATAAACTCCAGTGCTACGCCATTTGCTACGGCATACACCGCTACGTACCATATTGGGTAAGGTTAGTTAGGTGACTACGTGTTTATACACTTTATAGTAATTTTATTCCTCGTAGACATTTCACGATTTAGCCATTTTATTTATTGATTTAGTGGTAGATGGTAGATGAGACTTATGTTTAAAAAAGAAAGGCTGTTTTTGCGAATTATTGTAACTTTCTTTTAAGTTTGAAACTGATCCATTAGAAACAGAGATAAATGAGATTCGTTCAATGGTTTTAGAAAACAAACATTTTAGTGTGTGTTTTTAGGGTCGTTTAGTCCGCCAGCGACGAGCAACGACGATAGACTAAAATGATTTAAATAAAGATGCGATTCCAATCGCTTAATTTAAATTTATGCGAATATAATCATATATTCGCATAAATTTAATTTGGGTATCTCCAGCTGGTAAAAATCATATCTCTGTCGCATCTATTGGTGAGATAAGGTTTGCTCAGAATTACGCTATTTTAAATCTGATGTACCCGACTGCAGGTTCCTTCTTTCCATTTTTTTTTATTTTTGGCAATTGGGCCCAATGCTTTTGGTCTGTAGTCATCTGCTCAGACTTAGTTGTGGTAAAAAGAAGTTGACATTTTTGCAATATTCACAGCTGCTCGTACTTATTTAGAGTGGTCTATAAACTTTATCATAACATCACAAATGTAAACTGTGTTTTTAGTCCCAAAACCTCAAAATTACCATACCACTTAAACGTTCAATTTAAAGGGTCTACGACAGCCATTATATTATGACATAACATTATGAACATTTTCGATGTTTTACCGCTCTAAAGTGGGACGACATCACTCTAAACGGGACCAAGCGTTATATAACTCTGATATTGTCAGAGAAAGTGAGCAAGGCAAGAGTCAAGAATTTATTGTTTAGACGTAAAACTGATGCGGGACTTTTATAATTATTGCTTGAGGCGGTAGTATCACTGTTGTTGTATTTGTAAGCTATGTTTTAGTTTCGTTTTGAAATAATGAAGCTTAGGTTTGAGGAGATAATGGTTCACTTAGCTTTGTAGACTAATATATCTAATAATATACCTTATTTGATATGTAATTGGTACAACACAGACTACTTGCAGCATTGCTTCATCCGCTTCTTATAATCCATGCAAAGGTGGTCTTGAAAAGATCGCTTTGAGCGATAACACTCTCATAGTGTCAACCTATGTAAAATTGTTTTTTTTTTAATGAATGTTACTTGTCGGTATAGTGCACATAATAAAGAACATTTTATTCTATAGGTATGGACTGCACTCCGTTTGGTATACTTAACTTCGTGGTACTAAGATTAGTGATGCAGCTGAAAATGTCCACTGGCTTTGTGTACTCAGCTGTACTTTGGATGTTTCAGTTATGCATTTGCACTCATATTAACTGATTTAAGTGTAGGACTAGATATAACTGTAGGTTACTCATCTAAATAATTAGGAAAGTTTTGATTTTTGTGTGTTGCTTTTAAATTCTGTCTGCTTGAGATTCTTACATGATAATTTCCTCGATCATACTTCTACTAGTCAAATCATAATCATTCGTCATAGTCTACACACACAGTCACAGTTCTTGGTTCCGAGTTCTAAAATAGACACGGTAATGTAAACTCTATTGTTTTATTTTTAAAATATTGTTTGTGATATTATGTTTATTGTTACTCGTGATGCAGATTCAATCTTTCATAATTACACCTTCAAACATAATGATAGCTATTGTGACACGTTTTATATTATTTTTAACCGTCTTGACAGTTTCGTTTTTTATTGTTCTTTACTTATTTTGATAGATAAAATATTAATCGTTCGTAAAAGTTTTATAGAAGTTTTTCCAGTGTTGCAACTAAATATAAACATTTCTATGAATATCAATTAATGTCGAAATTCATTTTAATACAGAATAGTTAATATGTGGAAATATTAATATATTTCCACATTATTATGATAATTGAAGTAGCTCTGAAGGGAATGCTTAACACAAAAGTCAAGTGTTTATTACCTTCAACCGTTTTCATTACAAATAGATTAATTAGAGCCAGATCTTTGCTATGTCACTGAGCAGCCATTGGAATCTATAATTTATTATTATTGTATAATGAGTAAACACAAAATAGCCTAGTTGACGAACCTATTTAACCTAACCTAGCTACCTATTATAATATCAAACCCAAAATAACGGATTGCTTCAAGAGCTAAATAAATCTCAGAATGGGCACCTAAATGATATCTCAAGGTGTTAAACTCCCCGTCGGGGCTGCGGGTTGTACACTAGTCACCGCAGCCTCGACATATAGGGCTAAGAAGGAACATGGGTGGTTTTAAGTCAGTAGAAGTCTGACACTCCCTTTCGCTCTGCCCAAGAGCGGGAGGGGTTATTTGAAGATTTCCCAACCCCCCCCCCCCCAAAAAGGTGTTAAAACTGGTATCTGGAAATATTTTGATAAAGAATATAAACGCTGAATTCTAAAATATACACAACAAAACATAAATTTTTAAAACCACTTGAGTTACAAGATCAATACTGATTTACGACCTACAATTAAACCATAATTTCAATGCTAATAGAAACGTAGTTCCATCAATCTCATTCGCACTTCAGATCATCATAATTGCGAATAAATATGTCATAATTGAACACTGATCAAGTGTCAAGTTTCACTCGTAATCAGCATTAATCAGTTACAATTACCAATGAAGGACTGATTACAGGAATAAGTTCAGTTGCCGTAACGGATCAGGCTCAATAGCGCCATCGATATGTCATCGGCTATGCTATGATGCTTCAGGCTATAATTCTATGATAATCTGGTCGATGCACTTTTGTAATTGATAGTTGAAGTGAACATTGCCTTCTGTTCGATATTGTCGTTTATGTCTTAGGTTATGTAACGGATTTCTCTGCAGTATTCAATACTGCTCAAGATGGAAAGAAAATATGGAAGCTATTCATTGTTACATTATGTACACAGTAAAATACGGGATGTTTGACCAGGAAGTGTAGACCAGCTAAGCAGTCATACAATCCATGCAATATACAGCAATATTCAGCTGCATCTTGTGATGTTGCATCTCTCGCGAAAGACTGACGAAGATGATTCTTAATAGAAAACGTCAAGTCAGAGACCGTCGGACGGCCAAATCATAGGTCTCGACTTCGAGCCGATTCTTCGGATGATTGTCATTTTGTATAATACAATATTACCAAGTATTACTTCGTTGAAGGCAAACGTCGCCGCGTCGTGATGAAACCAAACCAGCAGGACTGCGAGATATTTTTCGACGGCACGTAAAGTCATGGGCGATATAAAAACTCTGACACTAGGCACTAACAAAAGAAATAATTACTCGTAGCAAACGACAGTCTAAACCGACATTAGATATTATTTTCCATATCATTTCACAAGATATTTACAGAAGTAGAATAAACTTTAAGAAAGAAATATCATATATACTTAAATTTAATACCCGTAAATAATTTTCCGCTCAAGCAATATCGCGACACGAAGATGAATCTCTTGTAATTACTATTAATCGCACGATATCATTAGGTAATGAAGCAGGTAAGCAATTCATTATATTTCGTTCATAAATAACTCCTAACGATTATAATGCGTGACTTTTATGCACGGTTTCACTAACACAAGACGACATCTGAATTAATGCCTTAATAAAACCCTACTGCTGGATTTTCAACCCTCGACTCATTGCCGAGAGTTGACCATTAAACTGTGCAATAGAGAGTGGGTTGATTCTTAGGTTAAGATAAGAAGCGCTTGGCTAGGTTGCTCCCTGGCGGTGGACCAACCATTGCATACCGAGCTTCTTCCGTACCTCGGATATAACCTTATGCCGTTGGTACTGGTTATCATCTGTAGATCTTTTACGATCTATATAGTGACCCGCAAAATCTGACCAGTCTTACTAAAGGGTTTTATAACCCACCCAGGTTGAGGTCAATTGGGCATTTCATCATCATCATCATCAGCCTATTAATGTTCCTACTGCTGGGACACAGGCCTCCACTCTTCGAGAGGGAATGGGCAATAATCTACTACGCGGGCCCAGTGCGGATTGGTAGATGACGCAAGTCTTCGAATTTGTAGTTCTAGGACATGCTGATTTCCTGACGATGTTTTCCTTCACCGTTTTGAGAGCAGTAGTGATGAAATAAATTACAGAAAGTAATACGCCCGCCTGAGTTCGACCGTTCGTAAGTCGGGGCCGCCACCACTGGCCCACCACTGCTCATAAATTATCATTACCCAAAAATTCAAGAAGGTTAGTAAATATGTAGAAGGGATTGTTTTCTTTTATGCTATATTTATCTGTATCTCATAATGGATCTAATGTATTCGTAAACAGCACATATATTTTAGTTTCCTAAAAATATATGCTAATACACATATAGTAGCTGCAGACTTAATGGCGTCGTTTTTCTTTATAAGTTACTATTTTGTAATCCTTTAGAGCTTTGGGCCAATTAATTTTCTTTGAACTGATTTAGAAATCAATGAGTTATAAACTTATGAAGTAAGGCGTTACGATAACTTCTCCAATATGTATTGCCTCTTCCTATGGGTTTTTCCTAAATTAAGTTGTTATGTAATAATGATGTTTGAGTTCAGTATGGTAATTCTGTTTTACATGAGTTAGGTAATTCTCCTTTTAGTTTATTATTATTAAATTAGTAGTACAACCAACCATATATGGTTTGTTCGCATTTTATTGCTAAAATATCAAAAGAAAAGGCACTGGAAACCTCAATACAGGCCTAGTTCGATTGCAATGGCTACCGTTTACTAGAAATGAATACTGTCAAAATATTTTCTGAAATATTTATTAAGTTTTTTGAGATATATATTTATTTATTTATTAAAATGTACCTAACACTTTGGAATGTAATCCACCAAGATTTATGGGTAGAATTTGATTAAAAGAGCAGTTATTCTACAATTGAATTATAAACTCTCATATCATTTCATTTTCATTTCAATTATTTGTTTTCGTTCGTTTTTCGAATTTGAGATATGTTTGTTGTTATAAAATTATTGTTTTAATTATTTATTTGAGAAACAGAAGTAATATTAGTATTTATTTGAGAAACTGTTGAAACTTATTTTACCTTATTAACGACAGTTTTGAAGGTTTAACAAACTGAAGTGAAATTATTAAAGTTTTGAATGATAAGTAGAGGGTTCTTAATACACGCAACTAGCGTGTATTAAGAACCCTTAAGGATAAGGAATAAGGTAAAATAAGTTTCAACAGTTTCCTAAAGAAAAGTAAGACTCACTTTCCTTACCTCCATTAATATTTCTTAACTAAAATAACGACATTGTATGTAAACATGATATCTTCCTACTGAGCCATTATACCAGCACTAAATTGTCATTATAATGAGAAGATCGACACTCTTGCGCATTGCAATGTGTCACTAACGACATTAGCTGTCGCCATTTCTTTGTCTATATCCACTTTCATCGTGCCATTGTTCTCTTGGAATATTTATTTAGGAAGGAAACTGCATTGTTATTTGTGGGACCTTGTGCATTTATTTATATTCACTTTTCATACATAACATGAAGCCGATATTTATATGGGACTGATGAATTACTGAAAGATGCTATTATTGATAATAGCATCTTTCAGTAATTCATCAGTCATTGTAATAATAACTTTAATATTTGTTACATATTGTTTCCTCCTTTTATCTCCTTATAATAATTTAGGCTTTTTTCGGGTGTTTCAGAAATACACATATGTTCTGTATTTTTAAAGCAAACTGGCATAATGTGGGGGTGTACCACACTTGTAGTTACATCTTTGCCTAAACATTTAAGAAAAACGTCGTGATGTTATGTTGATGTTTTCAGTTTTATATAATTCTAAAAGCTTAAAATAAACTTATTAAAATGAAATAGATGAACTAGAAATCCAAAATATAAATTATGCAATAATGCACGTTGATGTAGAACTTTAATAAATTCGTCGGTATTTATAAGAATGTTTATACATTATCTAATTACTACTTTAGAAACCATTAGTAAAGTTTACAGTATAAACAGTCATAATTAGACAATAAAAAAAAAACGTTACTTTTGATCAACGTTTTGTTTTATTTCTTTGGTTACTTTGTACAGACGCATTTATTTACGCTAAAATAAATTGTGAATAAATTATACGAAATTAATCGACTTTTGGACCATTGAAACATTTATGGACTACTAATAGAAACAATTAAGATAACCTACACATTTGATGTACAAAATCATATTTTGGTAAGCGAATAGTAATTTAAATCATTTTAATGTTTTCAGGTTATGTTATTAAAATTATTTATTACTATTAAACAGACTTAAATATATCATTTATGCCACACAACTAAAGACTTTAAAGAATGGTATTTCAGTTTTCAGTCTTTTAGCATAATCAATATTGGAATAATTACATATTTGTAACACATTATTTCCCAGTTTTTCGTGTGCTATGTTTCATTTTTTTTACGAAAATAAACTTAATTTCTTTCTTTTATTTATTTAAACATAACTGGCGAGATGTGGTGTAGCTACTAATATAAAACAATAAATCCCAACTTACGGTTTGCAGTACGGTCATCATTTTCACGCGTGTATTAGAAGACACCAATCAACACAGTTCTGTTCAACACAACATGGTTTATTCACTGACACCGTAGTCCAATTCCTAATCTTCGGTTAAGGGTTGGTAAATATTAACGGGGGTTTAATACGGCCGTGTGTTCGTTGTAGCCGTGCTGAAGTGAAGTTCAAGGCTAGGCTGAGTTAGGTTTATATACGGGGGTAGCGGACCGTGGAGTTTTGTATGTGTGAGTGTGCATTGGTGCAGTGGGTGCATAGACGGGTGTTGAGCTAGACGCACACTGTTGTAGAACGTTGATGCTCAAAGTACGCCCTTTGATTCATGCGATGATTGTATGGTAATTTGGTGGTTGGTGATCGAGTTGTTGAGAAGTTGTATCTTAAAGTTCGTCGTAACATATTATGTTCACATATTTTGTGAAATTATGGAACTTTTTGATTTATTCTTTGTAATAGGAATTGTAAGAAAATATGCTAAAAGTATAGATCAAATAATGCGTAGATAAAAGACGCAGCGCTTTCCATCAACCGTGATCGAGGTCAAGAGCAGGCCCATTAAGCAATTAAAAACATAGTTTTGATATTTAGCAACTTATACTCGTAACAAAATGAAAAAAAAAATACACAAATGAAAATGAATTCTTATAGTACGAGTATAAGTTACGAGTATATGTAACTTATACTCGTACTATAAGAATTCATTTTCATTTGTGTATTTATTTTTATTTATTTTTCACAAATGAAAATGAATTCTTATAGTACGAGTATAAGTTACGAGTATATGTAACTTATACTCGTACTATAAGAATTCATTTTCATTTGTGTATTTTTTAACACCATTATGTTTTTTGAATAAACAACCCTTCTAAAGTTTTGATTTGATTCACCCCGTCGTCTTAATATCCCCGTTTTCTAGGTACGTCTATGCACGCCTGTAATTCCCGAAGGGCTAGGCAGAAGTGTACCTAATATCTATTCTAAACAGTTTTTTTTTAGTAATTTAATCATATTGATACGTTGAAAAATACTTCAAAATCCGTGGGCATCACATAAGTGTGAACTATGACGAAACAAATAACTAAAAACACAAGCCATAAATCTATTAGTCACAGATGTTACATCTGTCAGCCTATTTAAATAATTAAAAAGTTGCGATAACACCATAATTTATTAAATAATTTATGCCGAAATATTGATATTAAAACTTCTCATGGCTGATGAAGGGTTAATCTGAGACGAGCGATGTTTAAATTATATTTGTAAACATATTCATGTTACCTATTGTATTTACATATGACTTAACCTAGTTTACTAAAACGGCCAATATGGTAATAAGCCAATATCCATTAAAACTAACTGTCATTCGTTTAAATTTGTGACTTAATTATATTCATTATATCACCGTTAATATTATTAATGTTGAAACAATTTTGCGCACTAGGAATTTCTTCTTTATCGTTGGTGCGTTTACAAACATATAGACAAAAAGAAAACCAGCAACGGCTATCTGTACAGGCTATTTTGCTGGGGAGTTTGTTCTGTCACTTCTTCTTTCCGGCTAAACACTAGGAAGTGCCGAAGGGTGGGCGTTTTGGGGGACTGTCTCTTGTAAATAAGTAGAGTAAAGTACATTTTGACGTTCGAAAAGTGCTGATTATCAGCCTAATTTGAATAAATGACTTTTGATTTTGATTATACAATTCGTATGGGAATCAAACCCGAAACACGTAGCACAGCAGGCAATCGGTGAGCCACTGCGCAAACCGTGCCGTCAATTACTGTTTCTTATTTTCTTCTTCTACGACGTGACAACGACGGGTACTTTGATTGAACTCCTAAAGTGTTTTGAACCTAGTAGGAAGTCATATTGATCCAAAATGTGCACTAGAACTAATTTTAAATATTGACCTCTTGACAACTGAGATGACTCTAATCATCAATAGGCCAGCGGATATGAGTAATATAACTACCTCGTCGGTCTAGTAGTCGGAGGCGCGACTGTTGTGCAGTTGGACCGGGGTTTATTTATTTAAACTTCATGCACAAACGTGGTACATAGGCGGGCTTAATGCCACAAAGCATTCTCTACCAGTCAACCTTAGGGTCAAATAGGACAGCATCGTGGTAACTCTACCACGATGCTGTCCTATTTTAAAAAAAAATTAGGAGAATAGTACTTTGTTAACATAAATTAATATACCTACATAAATGGTACATACCTAATACATAGATATATAAAGATGGAATCAAATAAACTAATATATAAACCAATAAACACACCAACAAACTAATAAATAATTGCCAGGTCGGGCAAACTGTTATTAGTTTATCCATCAGGAATTTTTCTGTAGCAGCCATGAAGTCTAGATTTCCGGTTCCGGTTGAAGGCTATTGCCCCAAAAAGGATGTTTCCTGACTAAAAAAATATGATTCTAATTAGTCCGTCTGTTAGATTATCGAAAAATATTGGATACGTGTGTTTTTGTTTTACCAAATCAATAAAAAAATGACGAAGATAAAACTCGTCAAAGATTTGACTGGGGGTTTGTGACGTCGCTCATCGATAAAAAATGACATTCTAATGTCTTAGAATACGGCGTCACACTAGTTTTCAAAGCACTGTATCGTCTTCGTTGTTTGCCTACGTGAAAAAAGAAAAAATACGTGTCCAATATTTTTTGGTAATCTGTCTGACGGACTAATTAGTTTTTTTTTACTACCTATTACATGGACATAACTTAAACATAACTGGTGAAATGTGCCTAACCCTTTTTTTTTGGGTTAGGAAATCATCAAATAACGGGGTCCCGAGGGATTGTCAGACTTCTACTGACTACAAACCACCCATGTTCCTTCTTAGCCCTATATGTTAAGGCCGCGGTATCTCTTACAACATCCCGCAGCCCCTACGGGCATGTGCCTAACCCTTCGGGGATCACAGGAATGATAGCATGTTATGTTATGTGAGTAATAAAAAGTATGATTTGTTTGAGTTATTATTTATGAAAGAGTAATTAATTAAATTAGAACAAAACTTTGAGTACCTACGACTGTAAATCTTCGCGGAGCGTTAAAATTTCCACGCCTAGGGCGCAACTAATCGTCTTAAAGGGTACCTTTAACGTTTACTTATACGTAACTTAATTAGGACATTTACATCTTACGTTGAATCTTGACATAGAACATCGTACTCAAAAACGTCACTATACCCACAAAATTTTTTTTTTATTAAATTTAATCCCTTTCTCTAAATCTTATCAATTTGATATAAACAGTTATGGGACGATGAAGCCATTTGGAAATCACGACTCTTAACTAAATGTAAACAACATCATTTATTTCAAGCTATAATAGCCAATAGATATATGGAGTTTTGTTTTTGAAGCATTGGTAAAATAACTGATGCCACTCGGGTTGATCTATAGGTTAAGCCGCGCTTGCTTAGGTTGGTCTGTGGATGGGTGACCACCCGTTACATAACAAGTTTCTTCCGTGCCTCGGATAGCACGTTAAGCTGTTGGTCCCGGCTGCCATATAAAGATCTTATTCTTTGCTTAAAAAACGCCAAGCCAAAAGGAAGGTATTATTGAGTTGGATAAATATTTTTAAACAAACGTTGGTGAAACAAAAGTCGATGTAAGGCTTTCGGTGTAAAGAAACATCGAACAAAAAAAGGCGTAGACCAAACATAACGTCGCAGTATTTTAGGTGAAACAATTTTCGCAGAATAGTGTTTCGAAGTAACGTAGGGAACCCACGGTACTACACTCTAAAAGTCCTCCGGGTGTATTTAAACTGCACGACTGGTGAGGGGTCCCTCACCAGTCGTGCAGCTTAAACACACCCGCCAAGTTTCCTATCGCCCGCCATAACTTCCCAGTATATAAGTTAACAAAGCTATCGGCGCATCTAGAAAGGGAAACTATTGTTTATTAGTCCGATTCGACGATATAATTCACACGTAGTATGTCATTGTAGCGTTAAAAGTATTTTATAGTTGTTTCCTTTCCTTTGACACGTTTGTTGCATTGTTTAATATTTATGTTGTTAAGTTTCCTAGACAAATTTTCCTGTGGGCACATTTAATCCTGGTAGGAAATATTTATTGAACGAAGCTGACCCGAATAAATTCCTGGTAATTCAGATCATGATGATGGACACGTTTTGTAAGACCAGCTGCAATGAGGGTCAAGTCCGTTCGGAATAATTCCAGTTAAAATTCTATATATTGTGACGGAAAAGGGGTGCGTGGCGCAGGTTAATATAAATAAGACCACGCAACCAGTCTACATAAAATATATTTAAATAAAAAAATGGGTGTGGGAAGGTCTACGGACACAAACTCCTAAGGCATCCCCGTGGGATGTGCTGTACTGCCCTGATAGCCGGCGTGGCGATGACCGCAGCGAGGTGCCACGCTGGATGCGTAGGGGTGATGGCCAGCTCTTCTTTACGTCGGCCCGGCTCGGCCCACGTGGCAAGTATGGCCAACAGGTGGGAAGTCCGATGCCGGCCCGATTTAAGCACGCACGACGGAACCAGCCGCGTAACTAAATCTGGCCAAATGGGGTAACTATCCTCGATCCATCCCAAACAAATTGCCCGTGTGGGACCCCTCTGCATACCATGATATGTAATACCAGTCGCCGACTCCTGCCCTGCCCATCCTGCACAACCACTTGCACCTTTCAAGATTTATACCAAATCAAATGTAAGAGCTGTGCGGGTGCTACATACTGGTCTAACACAACTTGAGTTCATCGACACGCAAAGGAGAAGAAAAATTCCAGCTAAATAGAGCAGATATTACTCATAAATAAACTGGATTGCTGATTCTTAACTGGTGAACTCATATCGACTGGAGCAATAGGGTTAGTCCCTACAATATGACGGTGATTATTTTGTTGAAAGACACAGGGAATTTGTGGATGTGGTAAGACTAGACCCCTTTTTTTTTTTTTTTTTTTTTGGTGGGTGTAAAATCATCGAATAACCCCTCCCGCTCTTGGGCAGAGCGAAAGGGAGTGTCAGACTTCTACTGACTAAAAACCACCCATGTTCCTTCTTCGCCCTCTATGTCGAGGCCGCGATAACCGTTGGACTACCCGCGGCCCCGACAGGCGTCGGCCCTTTCGGGCCCCTCCCATGTTGCTGACATCTCTTTGAGGCGCGCGTGGAACACGAACGCGCCGTCGACACGGCCTGATTTCGTCGTGAGACGGACGGACGGCGAGTTAGCCCATCACTCACCGTCCACAGGCCCGCGTCTACGGTGGCCGGAGGTCATCGCGGGACCCCCGACGCCCGGAGCGCCTCCCGCGGCGGCTGGGACGAGAGGTTCTCTCCCTCTCGCGTTCCGCCACCTCCTTCGCCAGCATCACTGCTTCACAGGAGGCGACGGCGTCCCATTCCTCCTCGCCCCGGACCATGGCTTGCACCAGGGCCGGGCGCGAGAGGTCGCCGCCGCCGATCGCTGCTACGAGAACACGGCGGGGAAGACTAGACCCCTTGCCGCCATATTTTTATGCAGTATTACTTTAACACGTTGCCTGCCATATGGAAATCCGAATACATTTGCGTTTTTCATCAGTCGCTTAAATGACGTGAAATGACTTATTTATAAGATTTCTATATATAATATATGTTTTTATATATTTTTTTGTATATTATGTGCTGTTTTTAATCCGCCGGTCATTTACACCCGGCGCGGCGCAAATGTAATATTTTTTTCATTGGAGCCACGCCGGTCAAATCGCCGGTCATCCTTTTCGGTTGGGTTCGGTTCGGTTGTTACAAAAATAATTCACAAACGCATGGAAGAAAAATTGCCAAAAACAAAACCAAAAAGGTTACGACATTTTGTTCAGTTTGCCCAGACAAGCCATATTTGTGCAGACCGTGTTTTGATAAAAATCATTAATTTTCTGTTTGTTTTTTAATTTTAAATTACTTTGATCTCAACACAACATAATGTGTCTCTAAATAACACTAGTCCTTGATTTGTAATAATAAAAATATTTTAAAAAGTATACTGTCTTTAATTTACATCATAATTTTGTTTGACTCGCTACAAAAACATTCATACAACCAAAAAATTATAAAAATATTTTGAGGCCAAGTTATCTAAAGTGATCATTGGGGCCGCGCCGGCCACTTGTAATGGTATTTTGCGTTACACGCATGGCCGTCAGCGAGCAAAAGGTGTTCAAGTTCACCTTAGTTGTGCCGGTCATTTAAGCCCCCCATGGCCCAAACGCTTCTACCAAGTGCCGGTCATTTGGACCCCCCATGGCAGCTAACGTGTTTAACAGTTTGGTGTGGGAAGAGATGAAGTAGTACAGGACGACTTACTCTATCTTTATCTTACACTG
Organism: Diarsia rubi; assembly: GCA_932274075.1. Classification (NCBI taxonomy): domain Eukaryota; kingdom Metazoa; phylum Arthropoda; class Insecta; order Lepidoptera; family Noctuidae; genus Diarsia; species Diarsia rubi. The sequence continues at coordinate 13,315,140 of OW026425.1, forward strand.
AAGCAAAATCAAAGCAATACTGCTTTAAAATGTCATAGTAAGTCATCAGTTCTTTTGGGAATAGGACAGTAATACTTAACAAAACCTGCAAATTTAACAAATTACATAGAACCACTGCTCTCAGAACAGTGAAGGAAAACATCGTAAGGAAACCAGCATATCTTAGAACCAAAAAAATCGAAGATATGTGACATCTGCCAACCCGCATTGGGCCCGCGGGGGATTATAGCCCATCCCCATGCCTAGAGAGGAGGCCTGAGTCTCTACAGCCGGAAAATTATAGGCTGATGATAATGACATAGGGCCATGTTCAGCAATCACATTATTTTGTAGTCATCATGGTTTTCTTATTCGTAAAATCTTTAACTAAGCGCCTACCTAAAATCTTTTCAACCACACCTCAAGAGATCAATACGGAACAGCTTGCTTTATTCCACCCATAACGTTTATCACCGGACACAACATGCATACCTACAAGACTACTTACAACACCTACTTATTACCGGTCGTCGAGAGCCATGCGACTGCAAATTATCCACCGTCCAATTATCACTAACACCAACAAGTACTGATACCACTGTGTAACATAGGGTAGTACTTCAAGTGATTGAAAATTGCCAGTTTCCGCTGGATTTCCTACAATAAAGCCCGCGCCTTGGTTTGGTTTTGAGCGCCTGCGCAAACATGTAACTGTTTATGCCGCGATGCAGCGTTGCTGTGTTTCTATTTGAAGGTAATGCGTGCTGTTGGGACTATAGGTCATGTAATGTGCGTCGATTAGATTATCAAATTCATCTTAAACTATATTACGTTTATGTATTCTATTTTCTCTGCATGTCTTTTATCTCCTTCGCAGGTATGCTGAAAAGATTGCTTTTAAAAAACGCATCAAAGTAATTTGTCGTCCTTCACTGTTGCGTTATTCTCTTTTGTATTTAGTATAGTCTGAAATGTTCCTATTAGTAACAACCAATAAAGAAGTGCTAGACTACTTATGTTATTGGGTACATTAAGTAAATGTTTATAATATACATGTAGAGTAATAGATTCTGGATCAAAATTCATAAAAATGTCAACTTCAGGTTAAATGAAAACGTCTGAGATTGAGTTGTAATTGTATGTAACACCAACAGTTTCTTTGCCAATTAACATTACAGTATGATTACATTAGAGTATACATGACTGACATTAACGCTCATCATTATAGACAGACAGCTGATTCAGTGACCGATTGCATATCGTGACAAGAGACACTTACATACAAGTAATTATTATTATATGTCCTAATTAATGTACTCATAAGTTTCCAGAATAGAGAGTAATAATGATTATAACATAACAGCACGCCTGTAATGGTCAAAGGCAGAGGTATACCTAGTAGGTAGTACACCCACATTTCGCCAGTATTTAAGTACCATGAAATAGGGAGCAACCCTAATGCCATCAATCCAGACTCCGTGGCTGATACTGAGAAATTAGTGATGGAAATCAAAACTAGGACCTAAATCTCAGAAGACGCGTTTGCAACCCCTACACCAACGTCGCAGTCAATAATAGAAAGTGAAATTAATAAAAAATAATAGTTAACAAAAAAAATCTAATTAGTCCGTCATATAGATTTTCAAAAAATATTCGACACGTATTTTTTCTTTTTCGTGCTTGCTTTGAAAACTCGTGTAACGTACACTCATAGACATTTTTAGCGGTCAGTGACGTCGCCAACCCCTACTCAAACTTTGACGCGTTTTATTTTCGTAAATTTATATTGATTTGATAAAACAAAAAATACGTATCCAATATTTTTCGATAATCTAACAGACGGGCTAATTAGAATCACATTTTTTAAGTCAGTAAACATCCCTATTATTAAAGACATCGATATCAATAAAGCTAACACCAAAAAAGACAAACTCGTATAAATTACTTTAAAAGGATATTATCAGACTCGTAAAGGCCAGACAATATTTATCACCAGAATAAAGTACTACCTAATAGAAGGTTTACTAAAGGTACCTACGGTTCCGTCCGCCAGCTTTTACAACGGCGTTCACTCAATCTAATGATAGTTTACCGTCTTTGCCTTTTTCCTGATTCCTCATAGCAGGTTTAGTTTGTACCGGAAAACGCGGAAGTTGGAGGGAAACGAGAGTGAAATTCGCAAACCCAGTCACCCAACCCCTTGAGATAAGAATATTACAAACCTGACCAGTTTTGTGGCCAGTTTTTATACCAACCTGCCAGTTGATGTGGCAATTAGTAGGTTTTCCTGGTCAAGCTTCTTTATCCAATTATAGAATGTAACTTTGTAAACAAGAAAGTATCCGGTTAGGCGTTTATATCCTAGTCGGTGTAAGGTGGGAATTATTAAAGTATTTATTTGTTTAATTACAGGAAGTGATGGCGTTTTCCTTAATTTGTATGGTTATAAGATTTGGTCACTCTCAATGTTACAACACGTGAGCTCGTGCGTACATGATAAGAGACTGACTGAATGCACATAAATCATATTTATTTCTGTAAATTAGTTTTATACAACACTTTGACACGTGACATCATGTTTTAAAGCTAGACAGGGCTGGTATTTCGTACTGACTACAACACTACACTGAGAAGAAACAGCTGAAACAAACTCAGAGGCAACTATTTTCGTTTAAAGTCCAGACATAGCAAGTCATATAGGGACCATGCAAATTAGTGTCTGAGATGGTCGTTTGAAAAAAGAACCATACAGATGATACCTATTTGAGTGCACTTGTCCGGTCAGTGCAAGCATTAAAATTTGACAATAATCGTTTAGCTCGACTGATTACCTAAGGAGATCAAATAGGAATCTCATAACTACAAACGACCATCTCAGACACTAATTTGCATGGTCCCTACCATGCAACCATCCGACCATCTCAGACACTAATTTGCATGGTCCCTACCATGCAAATTAGTGTCTGAGATAGTCGTTTGAAGAAAGAACCATACAGATGATACCTATTTGAGTGCACTTGTCCGGTCAGTGCAAGCATTAAAATTTGTCAATGATCGTTTAGCTCAACTGATTACCTAAGGAGCTCAAATAGGAATCTCATAACTTTTATTCATGGTGATGCTAACTGGACTTATCTGAGTTGTAAACGTCCGCGATCCTTTGTGCCTATTGGCCTTGTTTTGTTCTGTCCCCTGCTGGTATTGAGGTAAGTCGAAATTATGTCTTTCCTACTCCGTTGGTTTTCTTATTACTTTTCCGTTGCTGGATTTTCTGGGACTTCTTCGTCGCGCTTCATTGTCTCGGCGCTACTGATGGTCGCCACTATTGATGCTAACTTTTAGGAGATGCAGTGGTTTGGGTATAATGTGACGGGATTATATCAATTAAAAAAAAATTAAAATACACGGTAGGATTTAATACAAGTTGTCACCTACCCCATACAATTGTTATGGCTGTAGCTGACGTTTATTTTTTCCTACGTAAACGCTCATATGATTTACATATTATAGCCTCAAAGCTTAAGAATCCTATTAAACGTATAATATCAGTCAATCAATTCTGAGTCTTTACTCATAGGGAATTCCGCAGGTAGATGCGACCTACGAGCGTGTGCAGACTGCTTCTATCAAATATACTATTCGTCAGTCTATGGCAGTCCACCATTTATAAACGTCACCAGCATTACACGGCTTTATTTGTAATTTCTTACTATTGTTTTATTCGGGAGTTCTAGTTTCTAGCACATTTACGTGTATGAAAAGTGCAAGTCAAAGCAACGGCCTTCTAAGAATGGCTTCTGAGAACAGATGTATCTACAGTAAAAAAACTTGCAAATCATTCTCAGCTGACATCTGAAAATTGCTTTGCAGTTTGATAAATAACTTATAAATTCATCTTCAGCTAGACTTTTCGTTCGTGATAATGAAAACTACAGCACGTCTACAGGTACTAGTATTCAGTATGTTTGTCAGTTTGGATGTAGGGGTAATCTTTAGGATAACATAACATAACATCAAGTCTGTAATCCCGAAGGGTTAGGCTAATAGTTTCTACACCGACATTACTGATCCAATTTTAAAAATTCTTTCACATCTGTTAAACTACATTATTTCCGAGTGTCAAACGCTATAATTTAAAATGTTCCTGTGGGATAAATTCCTAAATAACACCAGCGAAGCTGCAGGCAAAAGCTAGTTTTAAAAGTCAACGGATTTTAATAAATTTTGAAGTGTGAGCGCTAGATAGATAGGTTAATTTGGACCCGATAGGCGAAGCACAGGCGGGTCTCTAGTATCTTATAAATTAATCTTCAGCAAGATTTTATGTTCGTGATAAAGAAAATTACAGTGCGTATGTTATAAAGCGGTATTTAATTATTGTATCATTACTGGCTAAGACACGGCGATCTTGCACGAGTGCTCAATAGGTCGTGATTTATGTACGAGAATCCTGCTTATATTATAAGCGTGATAAAGCGTGAAAGTTTATATATTCGGATATTTATAATTCGGTCTTGCAAAAACTGCTGATCGGATTTTAAAGAAATTTGGTATAGATATATTCATAACCTGGATTAACACTTGGGATCCATTTCATCCCAATTCTGAAGTCCACAGAGATGAAGCCGCCGCAATAACAAGTATCTAATAATTTATTGTCTCATCACCCGTTCGAACACAGGCTCTCTTGCACTAGCGCTCAATAGGTCGTGAAGCGTGGACATAATTATATGATCAATAATGATCAATAATTTTAATAGGTTCTGGTTAATTTAACTTCAAATGGTTAAGTTTCGTGTCTTCTTGTTTTACTTTTACTTTTGCACATAAGTTAAATAATTCTGCTTATGCATGGCACTGCAGTTACATCATTTTAAATAAAGTCATTGGTTTAATAACTGTCCGTGTTTTTTTGGGATGGCATCGTGAATATCAACCTATGAGGCTGCTTCTGCTTAATCAGAATATCCTGTGGGTGCCTTTTTTTCGGATAATTATCAAATAACCCCTCCCGCTCTTGGGCAGAGCTAAAGGGAGTATCAGACTTCTACTGACTAAAAACCACCCATGTTCCTTCTTAGCCCTATATGTCGAGGCCGCGGTATCTCTTACAACATCCCGCAGCCCCGACGACGTGAGTGTGAGGTTTCCATTCAGGGGCATAAATTATGTAAGGGCTTTAAACTATGTAAGTTAAAACACGCTAAGGGTAACCCCTGTTTGGTACGAGACACGGCTAAAGGCGACGCTAGGGAGGCCAGCAAAGAGGCTGAAAAGCGAGGGTCGGGAGTAATGATTCGTGAATGGATTCATTCTTTAAAAAACTTTCTTTGACTTCTAAAAAACATTCCTTTGTTTAGTTATTGTTTCTTCATAAATTTTTCATCCTCTTTCCCCTATCGTGAACATTTATTTACCTTTATTTACCTGTGGTCAGTAAACATTTTCTTTGTACATAATTATCTTTCACATTGATTATCTTCTTAGAGCCTGTCCTGTTATGTTTTTATTCTTTTTCGCCTTAACTGTACCAATAACTAAGATTCTAGAAGATCTTCTTTCTTTCTATTACTTATTGGATTTTGTGAATTCGTTAAACTGCTGCTGGTAAAGATTACCAATTGGTTATTTCTCGTCTGAAGATAAGGTTTTTAGGGGTTCAATTTCAAACACAAGCATAAATATAGTTTATTATACAATTTAATTTATTACACACTAAGTCAAACCTATCCCAAATTATTGCACATCAAATTAGGAAGAATACACAACATCAAATTTTGTAATAAATAATTCAAAGCATTGTTTTACAATATTGCCATTCACACTTAACCATATTTTGTTATAACCTTAACTATAGTATAGCCTCTTCTTGTACATTCTGTGTGTATTTACATGTTTGTGGTTTATAAAGCACAATCAATCCTGCATGTTTATCTAGTCAGACATTAAATATACTGCTAGAAGGTGTGATTTAGTGTCTTAATAATAGCAAGGTCTATGTTCAGATTATTATCTTAGATATCAATCAGACAATGATCCTGTAAAATATCATACATGTTGGAAGAAAAACGTCTTCTTTCTTCTTTCAAGCATCGCCATTAAACTCTTCAACAAAATCAATAACCATAATGGAGTCTTGATTTTTTACTAAACTCGATGTATTTATTTCGAATGTTAATAGGCTCCTATATTTACATCACCTATGTACTTCTTAACCATTCTAATACATTGTGACCTATTGATATTTACTTATGATAACCTTTTCTTTTCGTGTCTTTCATTTTTGTTCTTAGAAAAAGCTGATGAGCTTAATTCTGGCTTGTTTTCAGGTTTAACCATACGTTTGGGATGTGAGTGGTAATTTCTGGGATAAGATGGCGGCTTCTGCTTACCAATTGGTGGCACGTAACGATATGGAACTGTGTATTCCGCTTCGGGGTTGTAGTCCTGATGACTTACCGACTGGCTGAAAGCTGAGACCATCGGTTGCGAGTTTACATAATGCACCTTCTCTGTAGATGGATTGTGAAGGAAGGTCTGTGGAACCATGACTCTGTATGGCATCTGATACTTTGGGTGAGGCATTGGGGTGACGTAGCTTACGCTTTGAATCATCCCAGAGTTTTGTTTGCCAGTCTTGTACTGTGTAGGTAAAACCGTCGCAATTGTATGGGCCTTGCTTGGGTAGTTCTCTGAAAGGACTAACCCGTGAGCATCGGCCTGTGGCGGTTGCTGTTGCTGTTGTTGTTGCTGGTACACATAGTTCTGCTGTTCACCTGAGTCTGATTGAGATGAATGACTTGATTGTGCGTTTTGAGACGAATAGCCGGAATCACCTTGTTGGTCGTGTACTGTTTGAGTGTAATAAGATCCATGAGAAACTTGGGACACTGCGGATTCCTTTGAAGCGCCATAAGATGGTGCGGGTGTTCCTGCTGATTCGTATCCTGCTGAAACTGATTGTGAATGTTCTTGAGGTGTTCCATATTCAGGAGCTACAGTGTTAGTGTGTTCGTATTCTGCCTCAGCATGAGGATTAGGAGTACCATACTCAGGAGCAGGAGATCCATATTCAGGAACAGGAGACCCATATGCAGGGGCAGGGGACCCATATTCAGGGGCAGGCGAAGCGTATTTAGCACTTGGAGTTCCGTATTCAGCGCCCGGAGTGACAGCAGATTCATATCCAGCACTGACCTGCGCAGGAACTTGATATTGATAATGAGGATTGGTATCATGAACACCACCTCCTTGCTCCTGAGAAGATTGTTGAACCTCTTGTGATGACACATGTTCCGTTTCTTGTTGATAATGTGTTACAGGCATGTAAAACTTATGTGACGACACGGCTGACTGAGGTGTGTATTGATATTGGTACTCGTACTTCTGTGGCAGCGCGGGTTGTTTGTAAAGGGAGTAACCCTTAGGCATTGTCACATAATGGTGACGAACATAGCTGGCTGGGTACCTAGCCATTACAGGTTGCACTGCCGAGTATTGGACTCCATCAGTAAGATGAGCTTGCGTGTAAGACGGCTGAACATACGGATGAGCGTAATGCTGAGGCTCATACTGAGACACAGAGGAAGCACCATGACCATGACCCTCTTGACTATAACTCTCATACCCCTGACTCTCCTGGCTAGTGCTAGGATATGCCATTACTTGAGGAGCAAACTTATAACCGGCTTTCTTAAAGTACTGGTTCACTAACTCTTGTAAATTCAAATGATTTAAGTAGCTGGACAATGGGTAATTCTGCGGTAAGTTAGCGTACAGTTCTGCTGAGGGATTTGTCAGGGATGAACTAGGTATTCTCAACACTAACACTGGAACAACCTTCTGTTCTAAGTGAGAACCGGGTGTGTGCAAATGATCCTGGGTTAATCCAACATTTTGGTAATCTGGGTTTTTGATCAGCTGGGAAGGATCGACTAAATAATCTGGCATAACTGTCGGGAACTGTCCACTCAATCCTGAAAATTGTTCACCATTGTATGTGGTGTATAGAGTTGATGGATGCGAAGAGTAAGAGCTACTGCTATGTTCGCCTGATGAGTACGAAGAAGGCTGTGACGCTGGTGTCGTAAACTCGATCGATGGTTTCTCGTAGTGATAAGCGGGTTTCTCCTGTTTCACAGGTACCAACTCAAAGGCTTGTGATGGTTGGATTTCAACACTGGTCTTAACATGCTTTCCAGAGTGATCATAATGACGAAAAGAGTGAGAGTGAGTATTAACTGGAGGAATATCTTCCTGCGAGTAAGGGTATACCATGAATTTTCCTTTTTCTTGCGCAGGTTTTCCGAAATAAGAGTAAGTGTATCCGTTGTTTGTTTTATATCCGTATCCGAGGTTAGCGTCAATGGTACGTTTTCCTTTGGATTTTGTGTCAGTATCGTTGACTATTTCAATAGCTATAACAGCTGGAAAATGTGGATTTACTGCTGGTGGGGCTTTTGAGGCTTTTGTTTTAGTTTCACTAGCATTTTCTTTTTCTTCTTTTGGAGCTTCGGATGTAATTCCATACTTTTCTTCCACTTCTCTAAGGAATTTCTTCTCATCTGCTGTCAGTGTTGTATTTGATTGTTTATCTTTATCTTTTACTTCTGATTTGTATTTCTTTGGATCTGGATCGGCCCATGTTGTTGCTAGTGCCACACAAAACAGCATCTGAAATTGATATAAGAATATGCTTAATAAAATAGTATGTTGTTGCGAAATTATCAGTCATAAAGCCTGGAATGATGAATCCCAAAGAAATCATGTCGGAATTCCCGATATAATAATAATAATGTATGTAATGCTATGCGTAATACTACACATTTGTTTTCAATCACCTACTGAGTTGTAGCCAACATATACACTTCTCATCAAAAAAAATCGAAACACCTCGCAGTTTATGATTTGATAAGGATTATCAGAAAAATGTGTATATTTAGGAATAAATGTAAAATGTCATTTAATAGTGAGTAGTATGGGTTTTTTAAATCCTAATGTTAATGTTCTAAATTCAAATGAAGTCTTCATAGGTTACGTATTTTGTATAATGAGTAATTTTTACCCTGTATGGAATATGAAGGAAATGGGTAAAACAACACGCGTAAATGAAAAAAAAATGTAAGAAACGTTTATTTAATAACTTGTATTCCCTCCGCGAGCTCTTATACTGCTTCCATACGGTTCTTCATCGATCGGATGAGAGTCACGATCACATGTTGTGGTATATTATCCCATTCCTCTTGGATTGCATTTTGCAGCTGGCTAAGTGTTTCTGGGGCTGGATCTCTTGCTCGAATTCGTCTCTTTAATTCATCCCATAGATGTTCAATGGGATTCATGTCCGGGCTTCTTGCTGGCCATACCATAATGGAGATACCGACTTCGGTAAGATAATCTCGTACGACGCCCGCGGTGTGAGCTCTAGCATTGTCGTGCATGAATATGAAGTCGTTGCCAATAAAATGTGCATAGGGCATCACATGAGGTTCAAGACACTGTTCGATGTACCGATGAGAGTTTAGTGCAGGCAGCCGTGGCCCAGACACAAAGGCAAGTTCTGTCTTACCGTCGGCGCTGATTCCTCCCCAAACCGTCCACGAACCGCCACCATAGCTGACCTTTTCTTCAATGCAGCATTGTGCAAAGCGTTCTCCATCTCTTCTGTAGACCTTGTTCCTTCCGTCGTTACCATACAGCATAATTTTACACTCATCAGAAAACAGTACTTTGCTCCACTGAAGGTATGACCAAGGTTAGGTGCTCGCGTGCAAAGTTAAGGCGCGCTCTTCGATGGTCTGTAGTTAATGTCGGCCCATTCGCTGGCTTATGCGGTGCCAATCCGCGTTCCTTCAACCTTCTTCTTATTGTAGAGTCACTTACAGCTACTCTTCGTACAACGCGAAGCTGCTGCTGCAGTTGAAAAGCGTTAAGGCGTCGATTTCGTAAAGAAGTTGTTACAATAAATCGATCATCTCGCTCAGAAGTGACCCGATTCCTGCCAGATTCTGAACGGCGCGTGAACGAACCAGTCTCCCGATAGCGTTTGTAGACTCTATGAACAGATGATAAGCTTAGATGCAATCTTGCAGCCACAACACGCTGACTAAGTCCAGAATCCAGCAATGCCACCACTTGGGCGGCTTCTGCGGGCGAAGTATCCATATGTTTTAGAAAAAAAAGTTTTTTCAGACGTCCCAAAGTCACAGTAAATGACTAAGAAACAAAAAGTTTAAAGACAAGCGCTAATTTTTAGTTTTTAAACGAGAAACGTACTCCAACCCTAAATACACATTTGTCTCAAAACAGTGATTAATTTCATTTATAGGATAAACAAATGAAATTCTAATTTCGAATTTTGATTTTTTTCTTCTTACTGTAATGACCAAACTGCCAGCTACACAATAATGTTTTTTTTTCATGGAATTAATTCTCTTTTGTAAAAAATTAGGACAAAAACAATAAAAACGAAAGTGTTTCGATTTTTTTGATGAGAAGTGTATAAATCGAGCAAAAACGTTTTACATAGATTGATCATAAATCACTTCTTGATTATCGATTGACATATCTTCATCAATAATAATAAACCTACCGACCTACTACCGAACATAAAAAGTACTGCTTCTGTCGATGCCCTTTTGTTATCTCTTCTAGTACTTATTTTACATTATTTTATTTTTTGAAATGAGAACTTATGTTCTCGACCCTTCGCGCTTTCTCCGAAATGCTAATGTGATAACGTCACCACCAAAAAGGTGCGTGCACACTCCTGCTTCGTTAACCACTTCTATACAAAGCAGAGTTCTTAACTGCCATAAAACAATGAAGTTAGTCTCGATTGCATGTGGACTAGCAGTGTCCGTCTGTACAACGTCCCATTAAGCGATTGCGTGTTTGTCTCATCGTTCACTCTCTAAGCGAGCTCTGCAATTAGGTAACATAACATTATCTTTCTTAGTATTCCAACATTGAGGTGATCTTGTGAAATTTACCATCTGTTACGAGGCGATGACGCCAGATGATCACTTCATATAATGCACACATCCGCATACAAATTGATGCACATATCTGAGTTTAGATTTATTGAAATTTCTCCGTTTATGACGCGCACACTTTCGATTCATAAAAGATTATTTTGAAAATAACATACGATATGATAATTTTGACATTTTGTTTTATCTCGATCGTTAAGCTGTTCGAAAAAGAATAAGTAGAGTGTTGTGTGGATGCGCGCTATCGTTCCTTATGATCTGTCGCTTGCGCAACAGCGATTTTCTCGCGGAGCGCGCGACCCGTCGCGCCTGCGACTTTCCACGACCTCAGGTTCTCGATGGTTACCTCGCTGATTAATTAACGACATGTTCGCATTATGTGGAAGTTGTAACTATGAACTTACGTAAGAGTTGTACGCTCAGCGGTGACTACTCTGCGAAATTTATACGCATCCGTAGTTGATCGTAATATTGTCGGCTAATTGGTTACGACGTCTCTAGACGAATAACTGAATAAATGTTCCTACTGAAGATGCATTGCTTTTAATGCTTATAGCTGCAATGTCCGCATAGAGAATGTGTTTTATGCGGTATCTAAATGTACAAATTATTACATATATCACCTCGCGGTGCTAAATAGCAATAATCTTGATGAGTTCGTGCAGTTAGCGATGCAATACGAGATGAAAGTAATCGTCGGGGGCTGATATAAATGTTCGGAGAAAGTCTGCAGACCAACGTCCAGCGTTCAGGATTGCAACACCGAATAACAATACGTTTCCTAGTTACGAACTCCTGCCAACTTTAGATAACTGTAATTTAAAGTGTGTTTTAAACTCGTGACTCCTTTGTTGTGTTGTCTTGGCAGTGTGTCCGAGCAATACAAGGAAAATAAAATAGACTGATGGCGGAGACGATAAAGATAGAAAATCGGATAAACTGCAGCGTGAAATTAATTTAACAATTTAGTGAACAAAAACGTAGAAAAAGTTTATAATCAGTACGTTGTAAATGGTTAAGAACTATTGACTGAAGTAAGATAACTCAATATAACTGAAAGTATAGGTAATTACTAGTACAAATGTAAAAAAAACAACTTTAATAACACAATTACAGTATAAAATACTTATATTATGTATTTTCATGAAATTTTAATACATTCATTAATGTTTTGCTTACAAATCGTCACTTCTCTATCCTAAATCGTCATATCGGTAGCTCGTAGCCTAAATAGCAATTAGGCTAACTCTAAATGGACGAGGGCAGGACACTTGGTTGAACGTGGCGATGACAATGGTAGAACCCTCACTGAACGTGATCGAGAGTCAATAGAAAAATTGTTTACAGACTATGCCAGACTCGACATAAAGGGCTAAGAAGAAACATGGGTGGTTTTAAGTCAGTAGAAGTCTGACACTCCCTTTCACTCTGCCCAAGAGCGGGAGGGATTATTTGATGAATTCCCACCCGGCAAAAACAAAAAAATCGAAATATGTACTGTTGGTGTACCCAGTTTAAATAAATAAATAAGACCAAGGAAGTGTGCCACATCGGTAACGCAAGTCGCGTATATTCAGAGTATGTGATAATGATTAAAATTATGATAGCCCATCTAAAGGAATTTAAATACAACTTCTATAAAACCACAATGTATTGCCTTATTTTTTTTTTTTAATACGTTACCCCACACTAAGAATTTCTCCTGTATCGTGGGTGCGTTCACAAAAATTTATACTAACATACACAAATACCCAACCCCGGAACAACTATCGGTAGGCCATACAAATATTTGTTCCGTGCGGGGATCGAACCCACGACACGTGTCGTCGTTATTGGTCTAGTACTCAGAAAAGCGATTACTGAGCATGAGGACCTGGGTTCAAGGATATCTTAGCAGCAGCCACGGTGGCTGTATTTGTGCCTGGCTCATAACAATAGGTTTCCTACCATTAACATGGGACTTAACATAACCGGCGCAATGTGGGTATAACATTATTATACATACATTTTTAGTTTTAAGATTCATATTGTTGGTTTTGCCTTTTTGGGATTCTAAATTTTTTTTTTAAATATTATTATTACACCTTTCGCTCTTGGGCAGAGCAAAAGAGAGTGACAGACTTCTACTGACAAAAAATCACCCATGTTCCTTCTTAGCCCTTTATGTCGAGGCCGCGGTATCTCTTACAACATCCCGCAGCCCCGACGGGATTATTATTACACCTCAGTTATCTTTCGGGGAATACAATCGTGATATAAGTTTTTAAACTGTTATGGTCACTAACTATGAGTGATTGTTACTTGAATAAATAGTTGAATTATTATTATTACTAACACTATTATTAATACTGAAGCGTGATACTTACCATGAAAATATCCCGTTTTCGGTATTAATAATAGTACAAGCGTGATGTACTGTGAAGCCTAAAGCACAGTCTCCTCACTACACTTCAAGATGCTATTAATGCTGAACGCGTGCGCAATCACGATGACAGTTACATTATTATTCAACGAATACGTTCAGGTCACACACTGTCTGCATTTGCACGTTCCTACACTAGTGACTTACAGTTATTCTGTTCAGCGGACCTGATGGACCCGCCAGTACTTTTCTTACATAATACTTGCATTTTTGCAAGCTTTATTCACTTATAATTGACATATGAGAGGTAAAAGTTACTGAACAGGTTGATGAAAAGAATTAATGGAACTGGTTTTTTTTTATAAAAAAGCTTTGTTTGTCTTGTCGCAATTATGTCAGATAACCGGTTGATCTGGTGGCGTGACTGCAATATCGATTTCGATAATCGATGAAATCATTACTTACGTGTTTTTTTTTTATGTTTGTTCAAGTGGCTTACCATGATGTCGTGAAACAGTATTGTTTTAATCTTTTTCCTGAATTATAAAAAGATGGTGCTAGAAGTCCTCTTTAGCTCCTTTATATTGGTGTATCATTAAAATAAGACTAACTGCCGCACTCAGAGAACTTTAATGGTGACTTAGGCCATCACTTAGTAATGGTTTTGACAGTTTTGTCATACAAAAATATGTCAAACCTTTACTAAGTGACAGCTCAAGTAATCATTAAATATCTCTGAGTACAGCAGTAAGTGCGTAATACTTTACACGTCATGATAGCCCCAAGAATAACTGTGTACTTTTTAAATTTTACTAGACTACTTGATCTGTGATTTTATATTCGTTTTAGTAGCTATTTTGTTTGAAAGATAAAACACATATTTATGTAGCACATGCCACAAGTGCACACAGTAAACAATAAATTATAGTTTGTACTGAGAGTTACCATAATAAGGAATTTCTGTTCGTGTTTTCTATATTAATTTCATCACAAACTGCACTTTACTACATTTACTTTACACAGAAATGCTGCATGCTTAATACTACTTGTAGTAAACTGAAATGAACTTGTACACATCATAAAACCGCAACTTTTTCGTCACTTATCTTGACGTTATGTAGTACTAAACTGCCTAAAGGGTAATCATATTTGTAGTGAAGAAGGAAATGAGATTAAACCGTTTAAAAAATGTCTTCATACTTATTAAGCAGCTAGAGTATTGAGCCGTTTGGTTTCAAACGACTAGCTAGCCTACCTAGTCGTTTGAAACCAAATAATAATATAGTCAATTTGAAACACAGCTGTATTTACGCAGTGACATGTATTGTATTATCTTTATGTATATATTTCTTCTGTACGTGTGTTTGTCACTAAACGCCTGGACGGATTTTGATAAAAAAATCGTATAGTGTTCAAGTGGATTCGAGAATGGTTTAGATTTACAATTGGACCTGGTAGGTAGCGCTGCTGCCCAGGCAGGACGACGTCTGCCAGGTCATAAAAATACATTACCTACGGGTTCTTTCTGACAAAATCCCATTCAACATCATACCTAACCTATTCCCAACTATGTTGAGGTTGCCTTCCCGTCTAACCGAATGCAGCTGAATACTAGTATTCAGATTTGTATTTTGTTGTATTTTTGTAGTTCAATGTACAATTGCTATTGACTTGCTTTCAAGAATCAAGACTCGATATGTAATAGTACACTAACTTTTTCCTTTTACCCGCAACATTGTAAAAATTGTGTCGACTAGTTAACTTATTTATTTACTAGTACCTACCTTCATGTAATTCTTATATTTAGTTTTAAGTTTATTTTGTATTTCTCATATTAAGTGAATGTATTCTTTTTGAGAAATAAATATCTTAAACCGTAGATGTCAAAATACCATAACTGTGCCAAATACAAAATCAGATGCTAGTAGGAGAAATGAATTCGTAATTTTACATCTATCTCACAATTAAATTAGCGATAAAAGAACGTAAAAGTAAATGAGCAGTAAAGTATGCGTAATTATAAATTAAGACCAATTTCTAGTGCATTATCGGCACATGCTACTATTACATAATATTCAAATTATTTGTTGTGAATATATCATTGATTACGCAACCGACTAATAAGATATAATATAATGCGGGAAATATGCGCATAATCTGACTGATTCCGTAAAAAATAAGGGAAATAATTACGTGTGTTCGTCCGCTTGCGTCTACCGCATGTTATGTTATGTTTTAGCGAATAATTTATGCGTGGTAATAGGATATGATCTACGTATTTATAGCTATGGTCAATGACCTGATTTTCAGAAAGGGCCTATTTCCAATAGTTTACGTGAAGGTGTCATTTTTGATTAAGAATATTGTTTACTGACCTAAAAAAAATGTGATTCTAATGAAAAAAACGAAAAATATTGGATACCTATTTTTAGTTTTATCAAATCAATAAAATTGACGGAGATAAAACGCGTCAAAGATTTGAGTGAGGGTTTGTGACGGCACTGACCGGTAAATAATGCCATAAGTACTAATCTCTTAGAACGTCACGCGAGTTTTCAAAGCACTGTATCGTCTTCATTGTTTGATTACGTGAAAAAGATAAAATGCGTGTCCAATATTTTTTGGAAATCTATCTGACGGACTAATTTTTTTTTGTTTACTACTATTTTGATTTACTTTTGATCAATTTAGGTTTAATGATACAGCCATGTTATTAAATTGAGAAGCTCGTGGCTGAATAATATCAGCCACTCAGAACAATCTTCGGGTGGAGTCGCGCTTGCCTAGAGTAGCGTTGATCTGCGGATGGGTTCCAGTGTAAGATGAAAACTGTGAAAGCTTAAAATTATATTTTCAATTAAATCAACAACATTGAACCAACACCAATAAATTATACCTACAAAACAAAAACATAGAATTTAAAGAATATAACTGAACTAAACCAACTAATTGATTACAACCTTTTTTGAACTGAAACTACTTTTTTTTTTTTTGGCGGGTGAAAAGTCATCGAATAACCCCTTCCGCTCTTGGGCAGAGCGAAAGGAAGTGTCAGACTTCTACTGACTAAAAACCAACCATGTTCCTTCTTCGCCCTCTATGTCGAGGCCGCGATAACCAGTGTACAACCCGCGGCCCCGACGGGATTGATTACAACCTTCAGTACAAAATATATTCAATCAACTTAGTAACAAAAAGCTCTTCGTAAAATAATACGCTAGCTTTCTGTCAATAGAAGTAGGTTGTTAAGCGATGGGCTGCAGGATGTTGTAAGAGATACCGCGGCCTCGACATAAAGGGCTAAGAAGGAACATGGGTGGTTTTTAGTCAGTAGAAGTCTGACACTCCCTTTCGCTCTACCCAAGAGCGGGAGGGGTTATTTGATGATTTATAACCCCCCGAAAAAAGAAAAGTAGGTTCAGCGATTAATCGCTTGTATCATAATATTGATATTGTTAATGACTCTTATTAACCAATTAATTACTAAGACTGATCCGTGTTTAATGCGTTGTGTCATAAGTGTTGAGCAATCTTAACTTTTAATTACGATGGCATCGAAAGTATATTGTACTAGCTGCTCCCCGCGGTTTCGTCGGCGATAATTTAGAATTTGAAAAGTTTATCTAGATAAGTTTTAATTCTATCATGTTTCGAAAGACATGTGGCGCCATCTATTTACGTAATAATGTTATTGTTGTTTTCCTCAGGAACAGTTTTATTTTCGAGATGAAAAGTTTACGTCTGATCCGAATCGGATGACGTGAAAAGGTAACAAAAAAACTAACTTTCGCATTTATAATATTAGTTAGGATTGAGCAGGACAGGCTTTAGTTGCTTTATTGGTGTGGTTAGAGGTGTTCTTGATTTAAATTATCTTTACATCATCTGCCAGTATTTTACACCAAGCGGCTGCCTATTAACATAGCTATTCATTGTCCGTCATATCCAATCGATCGATCGTACCTACTATCGAAAATCGCTATTCACAAAACCGAAGAAGATTATAAATTCTGCCGACAGCTATTTGCTATCGGAAGTGCAATCGAATCAGAATAACGACGCCATTTTATACTATACTCTATACAAGAGTCGTTGCGTATCCATTTAAAATTAAAATCATTTTTAAATGATATGTTTAGTTACACGACGGATATTCAGTACAATCTATAGTAAAACTTATACTCATTAAAGATAATTTCATCATCATCATCATCATTTCAGCCGAAAGACGTCCACTGCTGGATATAGGCCTCCTGGGAAAGATAATTTATTGGCTACATAATAGTACATTGTTACCCAAAGGATGGAAGCTACTTATTTAGTCCCGAGACGGGGTTTGGCGCCCGTAACGTAGTGAGGGCGCTAATAGTTCGAGGGACTAAATAAGTAATTTACCCGAGGTAAACACTGTGCTTTTCATTACGAATACGAGGAAAATAAGAACATAAATTATTAAATAAAGAAAAAATTAGTGTTGATTGGATGTTGTCGCTTTCCCGCTTATTTTGTTTTTTTTGTCCTCTGGTCGTCCAGCTATTAGCCAGTATTTTTCATGTTCATCATGAAAAAACATGGCAAAGATTTTGTCAAAATCTATGTCATTTTAGAGAAATATGTAGTTAAAACTAAACTATATTAAAGTCTTATTTTAATTTTAATGTTATGAACTTTGTGTTATGTTAATTTTAAATCGCGCTGTAATTGAGTGGCTGTATAAAAAGTTGGGACATGGTTCAATAAAAATGTGAAATAGTTAGACCAAGTTTTTTTCAATAATTTCACAGCTGTCAGTTGAAAGCGATTCTCCCTAGTGCTGATAGTAATTGAGTGGCTGTATAAAAAGTTGGGACATGGTTCAATAAAAATGTGAAATAGTTAGACCAAGTTTTTTTCAATAATTTCACAGCTGTCAGTTGAAAGCGATTCTCCCTAGTGCTGAAAAGTAGTACTTTGAACCCGCTCCGTAGGCATGTTATGACCTACTTTCAGAGTATGGGTAATGAAAAATTTTAACCACGACTGTTTATGAACTACCATGTCGATCGAATCTGTGAATAGCATTTTCCAATCGTTTGATATAAAAGTCTGATACTCGAAAAAGTCTCACGATCGATTCGAATGTTTTTGAATAGCATAGCTGACCTTCACAACGCAGTAAGTACTGGGTAATACGACAATTCTTGGTAAGACTGGCTACCTGAAACGACTGTAAAAGATCTAGTAATGACAGCCGGGATCAAACGGTTAAAGTGCTTTTAGAGACACGTCGTAAACTCAGAATGTAATGAGCGGTGACCCATCCACGGACAACCTAGGCAAGTGCGGCTTAAACTGAAAAATTACCCGAACTAAAAACGTAAAAGAGCTTTGGTCTGCATTATAAAAATTATCATTTGTTTTTGGCAAGGATATCCTGGATGAGGTTGGCACAAGAACGTGGTGCTTGGAACAAGCAAAGAGAAGCCTATGTCCAGCGGTGGGTGAAGTCGGGCCATGGATGATGCTGAGATAATTAATCAACAAAGCACCTAACTACATCTGAGATCTTACCTGATCTAGGAGTAGATTGTATCTTTAACAAAAATGCATCTACACAACTATGTATTATTTTTTAATAGATTTCGATTGGTACCATTACTAAGTGATGGCCTAAGTAATCATTAAAGCTCTCTGAGTCCGGCAGTTAGTAATTGTTTTGACAGTTTTGTCATACAAAAATATGTCAAACATTTACTAAATGACGGCTTAAGTAATCATTAAATAAATCTGAGTACGGCAGTTAGCAATATTTCACAACACCAACTTTTATGTAAAGCGTCTACCATTACATTATTCTACCTATAAACTGGTAAGTAAGTAAAGTAAAAGCTTCAACTCACTGTAAGTTACATGAGCGATGTGTAGTCATGGTTTACTGGCATTTATGTCATAATTAAATATCATCTTGCACATAAAGTGCATTCAGTGATTGTCAGTTTATTCAATTCTTTTTCAATTTGAGACGTCAAAGAGAGTGCTTGATTGTGCTTGCTGGCAGCGATAGTTAACCGCGTTAGGTATTCGCTGTATATATATAAGCTTTTTTTATTATAATAAGTATAATCAGCGTATAATGTTCCCACTATTGGGACACAAGACTCCTGTCTATGTGAGAGAATGGCCTATATAATCCCCGGGGACTCTTGGTTGATAAAGGTCACATATTTGTCTTCGAAATTCTGGTTCTAGTTTCGTCGTGGGTTTTAACTTGGTTGTACGGAATCCCAATTACTTTTTTTTCTAAAATAAAAGTACTTAAAGTTACTAGCTATCCAATCAAAATTATCGTTAAAATCGGCCAAGCTGATTCGGAGATTACGCGTAACAAACAGACACACAAACAAAAAATTTATGAAATATGTTTTGTAAAGCGTATACGATACTTTCATATCCATTCAATAAAAAACTGTTATTTTGAAATTACAAACAAACACTTTAATTTCATTAATTTGTATAGATTAAAATGCTGATTCTAAATTGACTATTTTCCTCAACAAATATACTTACAAACATTTTCTAAATTAATATTAGACTTAATTAGCTCAGCTTTAGCGATAGTCTATCGCTAAAGCTGAGCATATGAACCGGGTCTTCATTCCCATGGCTTTTTTTTTTGTTGGTGGGGATATCATCAAATAGCCTCTCCCTCTCTGGGCAGAGCGAAAGGGAGTGTCACACTTCTACTGACTAAAAACCACCCCTGTTCCTTCTTAGCCCTTTGTGTCGAGGCCGCGGTACCTCTTTCGAACAACCCGCAGCCCGACGGGTGATTCCCAGGCCTGGTAGGTGCTTTTAGATGTTCGATCTCTTCTTTAGTTATTTACTCTGGATTTGTAACCGATTGCCAATAGACTTGCCACCATTACACGTGAATTAAATATTACTGAAAGCTTTTTCAGTAATATTTAATTTGGCGGGTGGAAAGTAATTAAATAACCCCCCCGCTCTTGGGCAGAGCGAAAAAAAGTGTCAGACTTCTACTGACTTAAAACCACCCATGTTCCTTCTTAGCCCTATATGTCGAGGCCGCGGCAACTTGTGACCTTGAACCTAAATTGTTTTTTAACCCAAATGGAGTGTCTGATAGTACTTGAATGTTTCGGAAAACGCCTACCTAGGTACGAGTTTTGATAAATAAGATACGTAGGGGAGCAGGTGATGGCCCTTCTGATTGGTAACCGCTCCAATTTATAGTTGAGTTAGTTTTACATAATTATTACATCATCACAGCCCTGAAACTGTGAAGGAATTCTTAAGAGATGTGACATTTACCATACTGTACTGGGATATTGTGGTAGATTTTGGCCCACTCCTCTCACAGAGGAGGTCTATGCCCCAGCTGCAGAAACGATATAGGCTAGTGCTTATGTTAAACGAAAAAACTGGCCAAGTGCAAGTTGGACTTGCACATGAAGGGTTCCGTGCCATTGTAGGAGATATTGAGAGATTTTCTATGTTAATTTAGCACCATAGACTTTTTATAGGTTATCTTGTTATCTATAAGTGTTGAACTAATTTCTGTGTCTTAGTGGTTTCGGCGATAAGGGGTATGGTGGGAGAAACAGACAGACACAAGAGTTATTTTTTTTCCTTTTGAGGTACGGAATACGGAAATAAACTTTTCCATAGTTACGTAAGTTTAATTTCCTAATTAAGTCAACAGTCAATAGGTGACTTTGATCATTTTCATATCATGACCTAGCTAAGTATTGTAGCCTTATGCTACAAACATGACTTTGACATCACACGCAATAGCATAACATTTTATTAAAGTTTACACAAAATAAAACAACATATTATTAGAGTGACATGTAGAGAGAGATTCCGGCGCTACTTGATAAGCTTTTCAGAATTATGATCTGAAACGCGATTTTGAGCAATATCTATATGTCATTAGAGCATCATCATCTTATTACGATTAAAAAGGGTGTAAAAGTACCATTAACGCAAACGAAAGACACTTGTTCTCCACACCACTGCGATCATTTTTTGGTTCTAGACCATACCTGGGAACCCCCTAGTTACGGAGATATTTTGGGTCAAAGTTCCAAATTTTGCACAGCTGTTTTTGTAAATACTAGTTTTTAAGGTTATAACTTTACTTAAATTATCTCCATGACCCGTTTACTATTCAAAGCATCCACTAGCACAATGTTTTAAGAGTGCTACATTGAGTTTTACCGTAAAATGTGATATTGACCCCAAAAAAAAATTGGTTCCCAGTAAAAATTTTTGCGTAGGGTTACTTAGTTTGATGTACAGAATGCTTGGTTGACGTATGTGTGACGGGTTGATTTACACCCTGTATAATAATGCTCTAATTTTCTGTAATAAGGTGAACACATATACCGAGGCCTTACCTTTTTATCTTTTCAATATTAAAATTGAGACAGTATAACAACATTGAATCATTCACAAACATCCAACTAAGTACCCTTAAGCAAAATTTTTTTTTGCTGGGAAACGACTTTTTTTTGGGGTCAAAAATTACATTTTACTGTAAAACTCAATGTAGCACTCTTAAAACATTGTGCTAGTGGATGCTTTGAATAGTAAAAGGGTCATGGAGGTTATTCAAGTGAAGTTACAACCAGAAAAACTAGTATTTACAAAAACAGTTGTGCAAAATTTGGAACTTTGACCCCCAATTTCTCCGTAACTAGGGGGTTCCCAGGTATGATGTGTGTCTATAACATAAAAATTATTGCAGTGGTGGGGAGAACAAGTGCCCTTCGTTTGCGTTAAGGGTACTTTTACACCCTTAATAGTAGAGCAGTCTTCCCAAATTTTAAGATACATTTTTCTATCAACAACATTTTGTTTTACTCTGATACGGAAATAGCCTTCGTCAAAAATTATGCATATAAACTAGTTTTCTCCGGTAACGAAAGTGCATTTAAATAAGGCAAATATTCTTACAGGTTTGAATAATATACAGACGCAAACAAACTTTATTTACATACTTGAGTACTTATGTATCTCAAAAAATCGAAAGTTCCATTAATTTCATCCGATTACATTAACGAGTTGAATAAAAAGTTTGTGATCGATGCATCATCTTTTACAAGCAATTTTTTGATTAAATACTAACAAATAAGAAATAAGTTAGAGATTAGTTTTGAATTATCATTATTGGGATTATCTTTTATTGATTCCTATTATATTCCGTCTTTCACCTTGCTTATTATTTCTAGATTCTTATGAAAAGGAATGAGAAGGTTCAAAAACAATTGTTTTGAATTTAGCACAAACGCTATGTTATGCAACTTGATAAGCTGATTGTACTTGTCTAGAGTAGTTACAAGTTCAAACGTCAACGTTTTACAACCAGACGACAAACGCACACAATTATTATGAATGGCAACACTTTTGAAGATTACAACCACGATTGAGAAACAAACTTGAACTTTATGCCAATTGCAGAACACTCTCATTACACTTATATAATACAAAAAGTATTTACCAGTAAATATAACCGCATGTTGACGTCACCGCGCCGCACTTTCTGTCAAAAGAAAACAGACTTATCAGATCACAACACTAAGACACATCACATCACTGTCCTCACGTTATCACAACACTGTTGTATACCTGTGTGTTGTCCGGAGTGGGTATATGGAGCGAGCGGGTACATGCAAAGCAATGGTTCAGCGAAACATAGCGTTACGTTCTTTTATACCTCGGAAACATTCCCACGAGATGCGCAAGAGTCTCCGCTTGACCGAAAGCGCTCGCGCCGGTAGAACGCCGTGTGTATAGTCCGCGCGACAAACGAGATTGCGTGCTTTCACTGGGAGACAAGATAAACTTCTTTTGCATTGATTTTTGCTATACTTTCACGGTCCACTCGGCTTTATATTGGTTATTTGCTTTGTAATTGGAAGTGTTAGGTACTGTATTTGCAGTTCTTTCTTATTTTGACTTTTGTAGACACGAAATTGTGTTCTGTAACTATTCCGCCCACCTCAATTATTCACATTTACTCCAGATGACAATTAGTGAGCGTATTGTTCACTAGCACAAAACTCCTAATAAAGTTGAAACAAACAGCGTAGTCTATAAATTATGAAAACTGGCTCATTTTGAGATCCTTAACTCCATTGAGCTCTTCAACTGATACCAAGTTGAGCCGAGCGCTGAACATAAAATTATGAATGCTAAAACGGCATGGCCTAATATTTGTAAGGTGGCATGTTGAGAAGCTTACTGACGTCAATATCTTAATAAGTAGTAGGTACAAAATTTCATCACTACAATCATTATCGATTAAACTCAGTAGTTCATCAAACAAAAGCTTTTTCATCAACGTGCCAAGATAACCCATCATGGGTCAAAGGTTCTACGTGACCGTTGACCTGTAACCCTTGCAAGTGTTACTACATATAACTTGTCAAATAACCGTTATTGTAATATATAACCTCTTTGACGACTACTGGTGATTACTGGTGAAAAGTTCACGCTCAAATCAGTTAACTTGCTCATGGAATTAGGCAAAATTACAATACATACATCTTAAATATCTAACCAGTATTGATTAAATAAGAGGTCATGTGCTGCGTGAGGGTTATAGCGGAGTTAATCGTTACTTTTTAGTTTTTGTAGTGTGGAAAATCGTCAAATGACATCTCCCGGTCTGGGCAGTGTGAGTGAGTGTCAGACTTCCATTGACTGAAAACAACCCTTGTTCCTTCTTAGCCCTTTGTGTAGAGGCCGCGGTATCTCTTTCGAACAACCCACAGTCCTTGCCACGATACTGGAGCTTCTCCACAAATGCCGTGAACACTTTGTCAAGTTTTAGGTCATACCTATAACCGTTTGACACCAGGGAGATAGAAATATAATAGTCTATGATCATCATCATCAGCCTATCATGCTCCCACTGCTGGGACTCAAGACTCCCTATTAGAGGGAGTGGGCCTTAATCCACCACGCGCCAGTACGAGTTGGTAGATGTCACATGTCATATCTTCGATTTTTTTGGTTCCAGGACATGCCGATTTCCTCGCGATGTTTTCCTTCTTCGGTCTACGATCACCAACTGAAATCGCAATATACCTACAAATAAAAATGGAATTAAATCACTGCAGTGGCCGGAAATATAAGAACTGCGTATTCAAGATGGCTGCTACCGCTCCAATATATGCATATGGGGGGCTGGGGTACGATCTTGGATTCAATGCGAGTGTGGAACCCAACACAGCAGCTCCTCTCTTGCCCGTGCACCACAATTAACTGCACCCTTTTGGGCTTGAATGAAGCAAACGACAGAGCAGTCCAGGTTGGGATACTGGTTGGACAAAATCTGAGCCATCGATTCGAAAAGAAAAAAAAAACCAAGGAAAATCTCATAAAAATCAAATGGTGCACCTATTTTTAGTGAACGAACTACAGTAGTCGGTAGCGCTTTCGATTTATTTGCATACAGCCGGCAGTGAAGCTGAACGGACGGCGTAGTATTGCCAAAACTTTGGTTTATCTGCTATGATGACATAGAAGAACCACCTGTTTAGTGCAAAGCAAAACAAAAATGTTACCGATAAACAGATACAATTCCCTGCTAATTAAAAAGTTGACTAAAAGAAGCCAGTTTATGAGATTAGACCGTCAGCTGTACCCCAATTATTCATCAGGTGCCGAAAGTTGAGGAAAAGGCATTTTCCCAACTTTGCTGGAATCGGTTTCCAGTCTAACCGGATGCAGTTGAACACGAGCATTTTAAACGGAACGAGTGCCTAGATGACCTCCACAACCAACCATGGACATGTACTGGATAACACGATAACCCTTGGTAAGATATTAAGACTGGCTGTCAGACTATCAGGACCTGTAACCTGTAATACCTGTAATTTATAACTGTCAAAGATCAACAAATTACAGCCAGCGGGACCAACGGTTTCATCTGTTTTCTCAGGCAATCACCAAATGACTCCTGCTCTGGGCAGAGCTGTAAGGAGTATCTGACTTCTACTGACTAAAAACCACCCATGCTCCTTCCTAGCCCTTTGTGTCGACGATACGGTATCTCTTTCGAACATCCCGCAGCCCCGACGGGCGTCGGCCCTGGCACTCCTCAACTCGGTATGTATTCGGGTGGTCACCCATCCACGGACACACTAACGCAAGCACAGCTTTAACTGAAGATTGACCCGAACCAATGAACGAGTATAAGCGAGACTTTCAAATAAATTATAATTTTTGGAAATTCGAAAACAATTAAAAAAGAGTATGCATTTTAAATGTAATATTTAGTATTCGGTGTTTTGATTAATTTGTCAATAATGGTGGATTACATTTTTTTAGTCACTATGCTTTTTATTTTTTGGCGGGTGGAAAATCATCAAATAACCCCTCCTGCTCTTGGGCAGCGCGAAAGGGAATGCCAGACTTCTACTGAATAAAAACCACCCATGTTCCTTCTTAGCCCTATATGTCGAGGCCGCGGTAACTTCTAAACAACCCGCAGCCCCGACGGGATCCGCAGCCCCGATGGGATAACACTTTGCTTGACCTGGGGATCAAACCCAATTACTTTTCTTAAATATAGAAGCTACTCAAGCTAGGCTAATTACCCAGCTCTGTCCCTCTCTTAGGCAAAGGCCTCTTTCTACTCCTTCCATTTCTTGCGAAGTCCTCCTTCCAGTTGTGACGGAATCTGTCTAGTTCATAGTACTTCCACTAAAATTACTTCACTATTATGTAGTTCACAATTATAGCAGCTCATGAAGTAATCTCTTGTTTACGACCCAGCAAATTAAATGATGAAACTTAATATAGTAATGTCGATTGGGCTTGGTTTAACATCTTCATAAATCTTAACTTAAATTGGTTCAAGAAATAATTGATGTACGCTTTATTATGTCTTATGCAAACATTATACCAATAACTGTTGGTTATTTCGGCTCATCGGAACGCCTCAAATAATATCTAAATGTAGGTTGTTAAAGCGATTTATTAATGTCAGTAGTACCATAGTGGTTAAGTAAGCTTGACTTTCGAGAAGCGCAAAAACTTACTTGTGAGATTGTAATCAATCAATCGATCAACTCGGTCTAGTAATGTACTAGATTTTGAGACCTACTTGCGGGGTATTTATTGTGGCATCGAGATCGACAATAAATATCATAATCATCATCAGCCTATAATTTTCCCACTGCAGGGACTCAGGCCTCCGCTCTAAGAGAGTGACTATAAATATGTAATAAATAAAAATGCACTCAAAATATTTAATACGCAACATTACATCTTTTCGATAACTTTAATCCTGGATTAAAAAGGTGTGTACATTTCAAGAATCAAGTTACATGAGTTGGAAAATTTTGATCAATTAGTAGTTATAATCGAGATTTCCCCCTATTCCTTTAGAAGATAAATCAGAATTGGTACGAAAATTTACAAATGAATGAATTGGCAACTAAAATTTTGATATTGTCTTAGATTTAAGCAATTAAAGTATCGAATGCGTGTCAACAATTATATCTAAAAAAATAGGTATGTCTAACAATTTCTTTCTTATCCAACTGCCTCTAAAATTACCGCAAAATTTATGTATTCAGTTCTTGTAACTGGCAAAAAATACATTCCTCACATAATTTCCGTAAACTTTAACATAATTGTCGATTTAATTGTTTTAATTCGGTTTTCGTAACCTTTTATTAGTTGATTACTGCAATTATTCAAAATAGGTAATATGTGTTTTATGCGTTAATACATAACACGTGTTTTGCAATGCATTTCTTAGTACATAAGCTTGCAAGATGGTTTATGTTTACTGTAATACTGCAATATAACACAGGATAGTATAGACACCAAAGAGTAGACATGTAACAGAGACTACACGCTAACAGATAACTACACGGTGGTAATGTGTAAGTGTCGTCTTACCCCTACAAAAACAATTCAGAAAACAGCTACGACTTCGATTTGTGGTGCACAAAGAGGAAGCAATGTCTTGAATTGAACGTCGATGTCTTTTTTATAAATATTATCATTTTTGCATTATACATTTTACATAATGACCGTATGTAGCTTACTCTCTGACAAAAAGTTAAAAAAAAAACAAAATATTTTATTTCCAAAATAATATTTTACTTAGGCAGTAGGCACGTATAAAACGTTGATAAAAGGGTTTCGGGTTGGTCGTTTTCTATGGAGAAGAAACGGCAAGAAATTCTATGGTTTTTATAATGATTTCACAATATTTTCATAAAAAAAAAAAAAAAAAAAAATTAACTTTAACTTTTTCATGTTACAGCAGTTGAAATACTCAGTGATCTATACACTGTATTACACACACTGTCAGCGTAATTATACATCCTCTCCAATCTCTACGCGATTATCCGTACAAAGTTGAACCCCCTCTAACATCCATACATAGAACCGAACTGTATCGAATTCAATTTTAGACGCTACAGTAAAGTTATCTGAATCAATAACCAAAAAAATTAGAGCAATACTTTTTGTGGTCGCTTCGTATTGAGTCATATCATTGTCGTATACATTGGTTTTTACTGAAGGTCGTATAGGTTAGATGTTCAGAAGCATTCACCTGTAACCGGAGACAATATACTATGTAGACAGGATCTCAGAAACCTCATGACGTCATATATTAAGCAATATAAACTGATTGTAACGCAATATTAAATGGAGCACAATATTTGTTGGACCTCTTACAAAACTCCATTATACAAAATACCTGTCGTACCTACGTAAATTTGTTCACATAACAACACAATAAGAAAATCGAAATAATAGCTTGTCACAGGATGTACCAAAATCATTGCAGCAAACAAACAACGTAATAATCACTTTTTGCATCAAACCTCATTTGCATCTGTAACAACTAAACGGAAAAGTCAAAATACGTTTTAAAAAAGTTGTACTCGAACGCATTTGTCTATGCCGCAACAGTTCCGTCGTAACCGCTATAATTTAAATTTGGAACAATGGCGAGAATGTACTCGTGTGTATAATGAGTCGGAGAAAAGAGACAGTTCGCGAGAAATTAAATTCTTTACGTAATAATAACAATTAGCTCGTTAGTGGCTTAATTGTAATGTTTGTAATTATATAAAATTGTGAGTAAACTGTTACTTTAGACAATGTGATGCACGATTTGGAAAATTTGTAAACTTTAAGGCGCGTTTAGAGCAAAGTTTGTTGTGGGCGATTTTCCTATGTCAATTCTTCTTATAGCAATGTCTCTGTTTTAATAAATATTAAGTTAATTGATTCTGAATTATATTTAAAAAAAATATTATTATGAAGTCCTTTGTTTATTATTTGTTGATTTTGGAATGCAAATTAATTAATTAAGGAGCTGTTAATTTTTATAAAATTCCTATTTAATATCACTCACAACAACTAAATCCTCTTGATTTGTTTTGTCGGAACTACCTTTTAGTTAAGCTGCATGCTCTCAATTTAGATGCTCAATATTCCTATAATTCTTTTAGATTAGTCTATGGATTTTGAAATTTTATTCTTTATTATCTCAATGTGTCCTGCGCTTAGAATAATTGTCTCTCGTAGTTTGTATGCAAGTGAGAGGCAACATCTAAGATGTCATGTCACTGTCTTATCCGTTACCATCTCAACGCTTCATGTTGTTACAGCATTTTTCCTTACATAACATTTCAGTACGCAGGGTATTCTTGGCCTAGAAAACTATAAATAGCTAAATTCTACCTATGTCTACGTAAATTCCTATGCATAATTTTTCTAGAAGAAGATTCTGACCCACAAAATTATAATTGCTCATATCGGTTTGTGCCTATTTGTTATGTCATTCGAATACGCTAAAGCTTATTATATTCTTGTTTTTCAACTACATGACCAAAACTAAATCTAAAAATAGCAATATATAAATCAATCAAATTCGACGATAAACTTAAATAAATGTTCGTAACTTACCGATATCGATTCGTTTATAGCAAGCGGAAATATCATGTCTTATTGATATACTAGTAGTTAGTTCGTACAACGACCATTCAAACTAATCAAATCCAAATATTAAGCAGATCTTCCATTGGACTGAAAGCTCCTACAAAGCGAGGTCAGATTGTACTGGTTATGATAGCTTAATGTGTACCACCAATAAAAAAAAAAAATAATTGATTGAATTTACGTGGCGTCGTTTTACAAAAAGCGAAGTGATTTATGAAGGTTTGTTTTTATTTAAATCCATTCAAAGAAACGAAAACCAGCATTTCATCCTCATCATTTCAGCTGAAAGATGTCTGCACTGCTGGACATAGGCCTCCCCCATGTGTCGCCATATTACCAGGTCTCGTACGTCTCCTGCGGATCCCCGCAAACTTTTACCAGGTCGCTTTAACGATTTTGCTCTTATAACAATAGGGTATTTAAAAAAAAAATCTAATTAGTCCGTCAGATAGATTTAAAAAAAAAATAATAGACACTTTTTTTACTTAAACATAAAATAAAGACGATACAGTGCTTCGAAAAGTCGTGTCAAGTCGTGTGACGTCACAAGGTTAGTACGTTTTTACCCACAAAAAGACGAAAAACACCCCCACTCTTGATCTTTGAGACGTTTTATTTTTTGCATTTTTTTATTTATTTGATTAAACAAAAAACACTTTCACAACATTAATCTAACAGACGGACTAATTAGCTATTTTGTTTAAATACCCTATTGTACTGCAATAGGACCAAGAAAATGTCTGAATATTCTAATGTAGAACATTTTACCCATATAGGCAGGATGTTCTGGTCATCTGTAAATAATTCAGCATACACATTCATAAGTCTTATTATAAAATGAGTATACATTACACAATAATAATTATAGTAATTTGGACACGAATATTGCCTCAAGCAAGGAAAAAAGTTACGGAATGCAGTTGTTTAAGATCATCAGTTATTAAAGACACCTGCGATGTTACAGATGCTTGGTGTTCACTGACGCAATGCAGACCAGTTTAATAGAAGAATCGGATGATTTAATTTCACACCATAACTAATTAGTAATTAAAGGGTCTTTCGTCACACGATCATCTTTCAAAACTCGATAAATTAACAACTATTACAAATGCGTGGCCCATTTATATCAACAAAACAATCTACATTCGATTCTCTGATCAACTAATACGCAATCGTTAACTATCGTAACTTACACTAATTACAACGACCTTAGTACATTTAATATAATAAAATAACAAAAGAGTACCTATCAGCATGATAGATTGTAGAAAACGTAACTCATAATCTAAAGACCAGTGTCCTTCTCAATTTCAAATCTTATCACAATAGCACACAGTTCTAAGTTCTCCGGCTAGTATCACATGATATATCGTAGAAAACTAACTTCTAATCTATACATCAGTACTCTAATACAAATCTTATAACTATCGCACTAAGTTATAAATCCACTGGCTCATCAAAGGAAATCAACGCATTACGAATTGTAAACGAATTGAACCTTATTGCTGCACACGTGACTAGCGGATTATTTGGCGAAATCATAATTAAATGCCGTTTCGACATAACACATAATATAATTTAGAACAATGATGATGAAAGACGTTTTGTTTTTGCATGACAGGAAGTGTAGGCGTAAATGTACTCTCAAGGAAGGAAAAGGTTTTACAATTTGTAAGACCATTATAACACATGTTTTTTTCCAATGAATGTTATTGTACAACTATGCCAAACTTTGACGACACATTGGCGTAGTGGCTCAAGCAGTTGACTGCTGCGTTACGTGTCGCGGGTTCGAACCCCGCACGGAACAAATATTTGTATGGCCTACAAATAGTTGTTTGTTTCGGGTCTGGTTATTTGTGTATGTGATTTTAGATGTCTGTGAACGCACCTACGATACAGGAGGGTTTTTTTTTTGTAAAAAACCTTTCGACTAAAAAAAGCATAATATGAAGATATACCTACCTAACTTTCCGGCTCGTGTATGTCATGTTTTTGAACTTGGTATAATTATGGGTCCGCTGGATGCGAGACGAACGGGACCGGTCAATTTGGTGACACTTGGGGTAGACACATACCAGCAGTGGAACAGTGGTGGCAGTGGATTATGGATGCAAAATGTTAAGACTGAAAACTAAAAACGTTCAGTGATGTGCAATTCAAAACAGACTCAAAAGTTGAACCTTTTCGATTCTAGACAGAACATAAAAAAAATTATACATAATTAATTCGACCGTTATAGATCTCCTTATCTCATCCGTGAATACATGATGTTTCTTAACTACTGTGTGAATGAGAGAATCCTTGAAAGTATTAGCTACATTTTGTTACAGGTAGAACTTTACGAAATAAAGGCTGTGCACTCCAAAACCGAACTCAATACGCTACTTAATATTTATTTACTCTTAAAGTGCGTAAGCAGTGAACGAGGCGTACGTATTTGCAAGGCAAATGCAATTTTGAAAACCAGCGCTGTGCTGTGGGTCCCCATAGCACAGCATAATGCTGAGTGGTGACCCGTTAGTCGCAGCCACGATCAGTTAACATTTTTTTTTTGTATTCCGTTTTTTAATTTAAGTTTAACTTTTGTTTTTTCTCATTTGTACTTATTTTTTAATTTTTGTCGTGCGTTGTATGTTTACTGCTTCTTTTATTGCATCTCATGGTTCTGCGTTCTTTATTTCTTTCTTCCTTTCAAAGACGTATACGCATATGGGCCTTCGTTGGTCTACTGGTCACAAGCACCACTGCTGCGCATCCTGGACTCGATTCCCGGGGTGGGTAAAGTGTTATTGGGTTTTTCATCAGAAAAGGAGTTTCTCTAAGTAAGTTCGCCCGGTTACTAGCAAAAGGCTCACCGCTGGTGAAATGTGTGTGTCGAAAATACTATGGTATTTTACCAAAAAAAAAATTGTTTATTAATTTGATAAAACAAAAACACTTACTTATCCAATATTTTTCTATAATAGTTTTAATTAAAAAAAAATGAAGAACATAACACGTGTCAAAGTGGTCGTCACAAGTCCCACCCGGGCTTGTGACGTCCCTTTCTAGGCAAAAAGGTACTAATTGTGACGACACACGACTTGACACGACTTTTCGAAGCACTGCACTGTATCGTATTCATCTTCTGTTTACGTGAAAAAAGAAAACTATGTGTCCATTACTTTTTGAAAATCTATCTGACGGACTAATTAATTTTTTTTGGTGAAATACCCTATTGGGCACCCCTCAGTCTAACCTTTTAGGGATTAGAAAGAAAGAAAGAAAGAAACAATATTTATTAGTTAAATATTATTTTAATAATAAGTTCTAAAGTACGTCAGCAGTGCCAATTAGGCGTCGATCAACTCTTGCGTAAAATCTGAAAAGACGTAAACGAATATTTTAATCATAAAAGTTGTAATAAACAGTTTTGTCAGCTCTAATGATATGTATGATAAACATATCTTATCGAAGCTATGACTCCATGATAGTAGTCAACACACGTAGCAGCCACGGAGTTTGAACTGTGCCCTGTTGACGGCAATAGGCCTACCCCCGTTACATGGCATTTAGACATTACTGGTGACATTACATTAGGGTAGTTAACAAAAAAAATCTAATTAGTCCGTCAGATAGATTCCCAAAAAATATTGGACACGAATGTTTTTCTTTTTTCACGTAAACAAACAATGAAGACGATACAGTGCTTTGAAAACTCGTGTGACGTCATTTTTTGAGACATCAGTATGACATTTTTTAGCGGTCAGTGACGTCACAACCCCCCCCCCCCACTCAAATCTTTGACGCGTTTTATCTTCGTAAATTTTTATTGATTTGATAAAACAAAAAATACGTATCCAATATTTTTCGATAATCTAACAGACGGACTAATTAGAATCATATATTTTTTCAGTCACTGAACATCCCTATTGCGTACACCTCTGTCTAACCCATCGAGAATTACAGGCTTTATGTTATATTATTATATGTATTACATAATAAGCAATCCAATAGTTCGAGATACATATTATTTTTGTTATTAGTTCTAAAACGCGTCAGCATTGAAGTGGGCGTACATTCTTGCATACAATTTGAAAAGACGTAGACTTATAGTAAGAGTTCTTAGACATAATTTTGTCAGTTCTAACGATAATTATGTATGATATTTATAGTTCTTAGCGGACCTATTAATCCATGAGAGACTTCCAATTCGATGAGCAACCCAATATTCGTCCATCAACTCTTGCGTAAAATCTGAAAAGACGTAAACGCATATTTTAATTATAAAAGTTGTAATAAATAGTTTTGTCAGCTCTAATGATATGTTTGATAAACAGATCTTGTCGAAGCTATGACCTCATGAGAGACTACCAGCACGAAAATGATTTCAAAATTATGGTATGCATGTTCTTAGACCCCTCAAGGCAATTTTCTGCAGAAGCCGTAGATTAAACTGACCCAGCTCCATTATACCCTTACATCATAAAATTAATGGCCACTTACGCGTTTTGACACAATTCTTTGTATTTTCTATAAAAACTATTATTTAATTTATCATTTTAACTTTGCCTACTAAACACGTCTCTCTCTCTATTGACAAATTGAGTATCCATAATCTCAGAATTAATATAACATTTGATTCACATAGGGTCAGTGGCTATACTGGCTATAGTGGTTGATGATAATCAGCTCGCGTCCCATTACATAGGACATAAACATAAATGGCAAAAAGTAGGTGTTCCATAATAGGGCAGTTAACAAAAAAAAATCTAATAAGTCCGTCAGATAGATTTCCAAAAAAAATTGGACACGTATTTTTTCTTTTTTCACGTAAACAAACAGTGAAGACGATACAGTGTTTTGAAAACTCGTGTGACGTCATTTTCTGAGACATTAGTATGACAGTCTTTAGCGGTCAGTGACGCTTTGTGACAGTGAATCTTTGACGCGTTTTATCTTCGTCAATTTTTATTCATTTGATAAAACAAAAAATACGTATCCAATATTTTTCGATAACCTAACAGAAGGACTAATTAGAATCATATTTTTTTAAGTCAGTAAACATTCCTATTGCGTACACCTCTGCCTAATCCTTTGGGGATTACAGGCATAACGTTATGCATATTCCATAATAACCAACCCAATAGTTCAAACTACTTATTATTTGTAATATTAGTCCAAATCCAATGAAGTGGGCGTACATTCTTGCATAAAATTTTAAAAGACGTAAGCGCATATTTTAATACTAAAAGGTCTAAGAAATAGTTCTGTCAGCTCTATACGATAAACAGATCTTATGGAAGCTGTCTCCATGGTTAACTATCAACACGAAAACTGTTTCAAAACTTAGGCATGTATTTTCTAAATGTGATAAATGAAGAACCGCTCGACCGATTTTGAGCAAACTTCACATAAACCATCTTCTAAATAGTCCGAACAAAGCCTAATCATTTGGTTTGGATAGGTGAGCCCGTTCTTGAGTATAACAACGAAAAGTGGCATTGATTTGTATATAATTATATAGATGGATAGTATCCACGAATAGGTACTGTATCTTCCTATTTTTTAGAATGGAATCATTCGTTCCGAATATTATCTCAAACATACAAAACAAAACCTCTTTATAATATTAGTATGAAGAAGTGGTGTCCCAGAACGCAAAATAGTGAAAATAACAAACACTTTTTTGTGATTTAGTTTTTTTTCATTATTTTGTTTTTGAAGTCGGTTTTCTTTTTGCAAAAAAGTTTTTTTTTATTTCCATTTTTAGTTGTAATACAAATACTTACCATGCATTTAACATTTAACCAAGAAACCAAACCCTTAACCTTCAAGATTCCCTTATTATTGCTTTCAACTCTTAACTATTGAGGAGTAGTACCATCCATAATCAGCTCACCTAGATAACCTGAAAGAATACAACCATTTATACGTCCCCATAATGCTTTATTAATCATTAACCCTCCAACTTCTATACCGTCAAGAAGTTGTTAGTACCTTCCATCATCAGCTCATAAACATGAAGTGATAACTGCTAGATGCGAATACTTAAAAGTTTGAAACAAAGCACGAAACACGTACTACGTGCCTACAAACTTTGAGGGTTGCTCTAAATTTCTCTGGGATGCCATCAACATCAGGTTAACATAACAGCCTGAAAGAATACAACCGTCCATAAGTACGTATAATATTGATAGAATTTTCTTTCAACTCCTAACCGTTGAGGAGTTGTACCTTCCATCATCAGAGCATCCACATAAGATTATTTTATTTATTTTTTGTTTAAACTTTATGCACAATAGTGATACATAGGCGGCCTTAATGCCACAAGGCATTCTCTACCAGTCAACCTTAGGGTCAGATAAGACAACATTGTGGTAGGCTACAAAATAACTAAAAAAGAACAAAATCAATTAATATATATACTTATTATGGTTATCAGACGCAAATACATCAACAGCTTAAGAAAATATATGGAAAACTAAACAAGTGCCTGTAAACTTTGAGAGTTGCCCTCGATTTCCCTGGGATCCCATCATCAGATCCTGACTTGGTGACAATGGGAACACCTCGGGAGAATACTCTTTCGAATACAGAAAGGATTTTGAAAATCGGTTCATTAATGACGGAAATATCCTATAACAAACATGCAACAAAAAAAGAACACACAAACGAATTGAGAACCTCCTCCTTTATGGAAGTCGATTAAAAACGTATTCTAGTTTGGTTAAATATTTAATTATTTCACAAAAAATATTATTTATCACATGTGCTTTTACCTACTTACTGCAAAAGAGACAAATCATTATAACTTGGCGTAACGATTTAATTTCTTCCAATATACTCTCTCAGCTGTCACGCTATTATTTTCTTTGTTTACTTTCATATCATTCCTCATAAAATCTATCCATCTTTGGTCTTCCTCCCTCTCTCTTTCCATTCACATAATTATGTACGTACAAACATAAATGAAAATAATCCACCATCCGTAGTTGCAAGTCTAAATTGAGCTGTTTTTGGGTTCCGCATCCTTGATCGCAAAAAGAATAAAGGTAAAGATAGTATTTAGCTTGATACGTAAGTTCAAATTTAAATATTCATGTCCATCTCCTTCGTCATCTAATTAGCTAATAATCACTGCCGGCAGAAATTAAATATGCACTCTAACATGTAAAATGCAACTTATGCAAAGTTCCAGTTTGGAAAGCAAAAAAAAACACGAATTGTGAAGAAATTAAAATCAAATCACATACGTCGGAAATCAGCAGTTTTTAAACGACAAAAGTTACGAGATATCCTCGAAATATAACTTTAAAATCTTATATATCTATAGCAAATTAAGCCACCTAATGATCTTGCGATAACTTTCATTTATTTTGTAGATAGATAAAAACCTCGACTGAATAGTTGTATTGGTCGCAAGTGCGACAGCGATATTAAAAATACTACAGGTTATTTACTAGCATGATAGTGTTTTGGATTTCTCAAATTTAAAATGATTTTAGAGTAAAAGAAATACGATGTGGGTGGCGCTAGTTTCGCGTTTAGTGGCGCCTTAAGCATTAAGAAAGAGTACCTGCAAGACATTTTTAACTTACTAATCCATAAAATTACAAATCTTTGAGTTGTTGATATTTTATCACCAGTTTCCTTGTATCAACAGCTTGCATAAAAATATGATTTCCCAATGTAATCCCTAAATCTTATTAAATTAATAAAAGTCAGAATTGTATGTCACTTTCTATAGTAAGAGTAAGTTGTGTGTGTTTGAGTATTATGCTTTTGGTCATAAGATGACGATGGATGACTTTAATACTATATCCTTTTGTTGTCCATACATTCTTGTCAGTGCGGAAGATTATAAGATTTCGTAATTATCCGACTACGGCGAAGCCCAAAAGGAGGGTTATGTGTTTGACATGTATGTATGTATGTCTTTGTATGTATGTATACCTGTTTCTTTGTTCCCTCATAACTCCTAAACGAATGAAGGGATTTGAATGGAATATACGTCGTTAGATTTGTCTTGATGGCGCAAGTATTACTGGCTACATTCAAATAAAAAAAAACAAAGAAAAATTATGGATTTGGGGGGCCATATCGCGGAGTTAAAAATTAATGTTTCCATTACCATCGAGTAGCGAGTAGGGTATCAAAATGAAGGGTTTTAAAAGGAGATTCCAAAAATATATTATAATCATATGTTTAAAAGAAATTCAAAGTGACAAATCCTATAAACAAACAAAAAAATCATCTGCAAAGAATTTTACGCGACCAACGATAAAACAAACACAAAAGAACTAAAAAGCTGCAAATAAAGAAAGTAGTTAAAAACCTGACTGAAAAAAGGAAGCAGGAAGCAGGCGGGGTTCCTTTGAATATTATTATAAAATGAAAATAGAATGGCCTGCTTCCTAGTTTTGTTTAATTTAAAATGTACTTATTTTTTTCTTTTCAGTTTTTTTAGTCGGGTTTTTTAGTTTTTTAACAATGTTTTTTTTGCATTTTACTTTACGTCGGGCGCTAGTGGACATTATTGATCGGTCTATATAGAAATGCATAAATACACGTACGTTCCACATCATCATCATTTTCGTCTTCCTGTCCTTGTTCCAAATTATTTATTTTTATCCATTGGCTGGCTTTTTAATGATATTTTTTAATAATCAACATATATAAAAATCAATGCCACTTTTTCGTTATAATTTTATAACTCAAGAACGGGCTCACCTATCCAAACCAAATACCAGGCTTTGTTTGGACCATTTAGTAGATGGTTTATGTGAAGCTTGCGCAAAATCGGTCGAGCGGTTCTTCATTTACATCGGCGCCGTAGTTTTTGAGTTTATTCATTACAAACAAACACAACAAATCTTTCCTGTTTATAATAGTGTAGATAAAAGATGGCTAACCGGTGCGCCTACGCAAGATCAAAGATCAAGTCAGGCATTCCGACTATCACAGAAATATAGAAGTAAACTTTTCCTATTTGACATAATGATGATGACAGCTATCTTTTACCCCATAACTTAAGTGACTTCCTAATGATCGCTTTCATAAGCTGTATATGTATTTAAGTCAAATCAAGCAAGCATAGGCTTATGAAACAAGACCTTACTTTAGTAATTTAACTGGTGATTTTAGTTGTTTGATCCTCTCAAAGAGAGGAAGCCTGTGTCGCAGCAGTTCCCAACATGAATAGGCTGTTGATGATGATGAATGATGAATGATCCTGGGTTCGATTCCCGTCAGGCAAACTGTGATTGGGTTTTTCCGTCAGGAATTCTTTAATTTTTTTTAATTCAGTAACAGCACGGAGTCTGGATTTGTATTCGTTTGATGGCAATAGGTTCACCCACAGTTGCATGGGACCTAAACAGATATCTGGCTAATCGCGGGTGTACTTTCAAGTATACCTACCTCTGCCTAACCCTTCGGGATTACGGGGATGCTATGATTTGTTAAACGTGGGCAATAATATGAAATACTTTTAAAAGTAAATCGAACGTGAAGCCACGAAATTAAAATGTTTAATTGATATTTCATAGGAAGTCTTATTTTAAAAGTTATTCATATTTTATGAGGACTAAACTTCCTTAAAGTATTGCTTAATGGTTCACTAATAATCCTGTGTAATGGCCTAAGTAAGATCTTGCTGAGTTAATCTTAGAAAACTATGATTAAGTGCGTGATGTACGCACTTTATAAGAAGTATCAAGTCATAAAGATTTTAATAACCGAGAGCGCTATTTAAATAAGAACGTTAAAAATTTACTATGACTGTAGGCAAATATTTAATCACGTACGTAAATTATAAAATTACATAATGAAGAGAAACTAGGCTTAGTAAATCATTTAATTATTATACGAGTAGCATGAATAGTCAAATTCCATTGTCATTTTCTTGTTATTATTTGATTTCGATCTACATTATTTTAGACAATGGAACAGAACTGGGTGCTTACTCTCGAATTTAATTCCGATAGATCGACATTGGAATTGTCAGTCAAACGTCAGGGATTGGCTAGACTCACTGAGTTTAGCCAATCCCTGACGTTTAACTCAACCAACTGACGTTTCACCAATGTCGATCTATCGGAATTATATTCCAGAGTAAGCACACTGGTTGTAATGAGAGTGCCTTAGCTTATCATAAGTAGAAGTAAATTTTAAAGTAAGAAATCCATTTAAATATACTCTTTACAGGCCCTTGTAGAGACGCTAGTCAAGCTATTTCATTAATAATTTTTCAACTTTATAGCTTAAAGCATAGGTTCAAGGTTGATTGAACCAAAAATTTCCTCGCCTTCACCAACTGACTCCCCTTTCTTCTGCCACTCTTCTCTTCTCCTTCCGACAAAGATCTACAAATACTAAATCGTAGTATGAAGGACTTTCAATATGAAGTAACACATTTTTAGGGTGCCGTACCCAAAGGGTAGGGACACTATTACTAAGATTTCGCTGTCGCTGTCCGTTTGTCTGTCAGCAGACTGTATCACAAGAACCGCGATAGCTAGACAGTTGAAATTTGCACAAATTATATATTTTTGTTGGCGCTATAACAAAAAATGCTAGAAACAAAATAAATTAAATATTTAAGGGGGGCTCCCATACAACAAACGCGAATTTTGTAAGGAACCCTTCGTGCGCTAGTCCGACTTGCACTTGGCCGGATTTATATAGATGTACCTATATAAATCCGGCACATATTATATAATATCTACTAAGTAACTCTGTCATCGCATGTGCGTTTATCAGTTAAGTTAGCATCTTTGACAATAAGCTGACAACAACAATCTATCACACAAATACAAGTTCAAGTTGCTCACCTTAGCATTGATCTACCCATAACAACTAAAAAAAATTTAAATAATTTAAGTACAAAAACATGTCTACGTTCCAAACAAGTTGAATGAACTGGACCACTTTCTTACTTTCGATAGTTTAGTTCACGACAATGGTCGCGTTGACCAACAGAAAACGAGCTACTTAACACCTGTTAAGTACCGGTAAAATTAATGCAAGTTCCATTGCGCCTGCAATGGAACTTGCATTAATTTTACCGCCTACCTACAGCAAAGTTGAAGTTAAACCTAAAGCAAGCTTTTCGACCCATAATAACTTAATAGCTATGATTGGTCGAAAAGCTACTAATGATACTACCATGAGAAAAGTTAAAAAAACCTGGTAAAGCCTAAAAGCAAATCATAGAGAAATATTACTAGATCATATTAGCCCATATTAGATTTCCGTAATCCAGCCGTTGTATTGTATGATACAAGTTGCCATCATCCAGTAAATTGTTGCCTTAAACATCAGTCGCAAAATGTAGGTGTACTTTTACGTACACATCCGCCTAACCTCTCTTGAATTGGTGTCGTGATGTTAAGTTTGATTTTATTTGGATTTTCCAACTCAACTTGGCTTGTATCGTGTTCAACACTAAGCAAGAGGCGTCAAATGTATTGTGTATTTATTATTTATTTCTGATCATTTATTTATAAAATGTTGACGATTAAATATAAATTAGGAATAATAAGGCACATAAATAGTTTGAACGTCTCGCTTATGATAAAATATCATATGAATTTTAAAGCGGCGGCTGTGATGGGCAATTCGATCCGTTGTTCATTCTCATTGTCAAGTGAACGGTAAAACCTGATATTTCAATCGGTATTAAATTACCCATCTAACTGCCCTCACACACGAAAACTAGTCGTTTTTTTGCACCATGGTTTATGTTCTTATGTGCGATTCAATGCGATAACGAACTAGTAAAATATTTAAGATGGCATAATCTAGATATTTAATTGAATGCATATTTGTATAAAAAAAATATTATTAAATTAATAGTTAACCCATATAGCAATATTGTCCCACCGCTGGGCAAAGACCATTCCTTGCAACGACTACGATTCTGTGCTACTTCTTTTGAATTCTCAAGTAGGACATCCATCCGACATTTTGTTCCGCCATATCTATGTCTTTGTTTAAAGAAGGCCAGATATGCCTACATTATTAAAATTATACTGTTACCATGAACTGTTTGATTTTTGCCTAGTGATATTAAAAAAAGAAAGATATATCAGCACAAATATAAGCAAATTTGGAAAAATATAATACGATCGTGAACGTCACCCCTATGTTATTAGAAACACTGGTAGCGCTATTAAAATCATATCGGAAAATAATTTTCTAATATATTAATATACTAATCAAATTATTTAAATTATTAATAAAACCTTGTAAACACCTATGCTTTCACTAAAAACAAACTTAATGATAAACATTCTTAGGTCTGTATAGTAAGTAAATAATGTAGTAACTATACGTCTCCTTTATACTGTAATATTCGGTATATATGTATGTTCATGTATTAAAGGTATATAATAATATATATTCATAATACTATTCAATGCACAAACTATTTTTTTTTCATTTTGTCTTTTATTCACACTGTGTCTACACTTCTAATCAAACTTTCCTCTCGCAGGTCTGCTGGAAGAAATTTCTTATGAAATAACAAAACATGCAGTGCAGTGCCTTTGTGCTCTTCTATTTTTTATGTGATTATCCTTTTTTGTATATTGTATATACATAAATAAATAAATAATACTTTTTTTTTCTTGAAACTATGACTCAGATTGTATCCGACCAATACGTAGCAACCTGGACAGCTCTGTCGTTTGTTTGTATTTATCTAAGTTCTGGAGCAGACGGGCAAGAGAGGTGTCCAACACAGGAGCCAAACCTGTGTTGGGACTCTACCCTCACATTAAGAAAGATGGGTCGATTATACCTCATCTAGATATATTGGATCGACTACGGCCAACTTGAGCATGTAGTCTGCTCAAAGATTTCCATATCGGCTATAGATATTATATGATATCGAAGTGACGAATATTAAATTAAATTTTCAAAGATGATAAATCGAAACCAAATTGTTTATGTGATAAATTTTACTTAGCTAGGCCCATTCATCTTATATAACTTAACGCGAAGTTTCCACTGGTTTGACACCAAAATTTACATTAATATTTATGTTTTGAACCTTATGACTTAGGTCTGTGGTACCATCATTTAATTTATTTAATTTCCAGTTAGTTTTTGACATTCTTCGTGTCATTATATAATTATAATGGACGATTTAATTATATATCCGGCAATGAAACTCAATGTAATGTGCATAATTTCTAATTATAAGCGTAAAAGCCTATAAATTTATTATGTATTTAATAAATATAATTATATATATGAAGAGCTCGTGGCTTTAATAATAACTGCCACTCGGGCTAATCTTCAGGTTAAGCCACGCTTGCCTATGTTTGTCTGTGGATGGGTGACCCGTTACATACCAAGTTTTCCTCAGTGTTTCGGAAAGCACGTTAAGCTGTTGGTCCCGGTGCCATATATAGAACTTTGGCAGTCGTTTCAGGTAGTCGGTAACCTGAAAGTCTGACAACAAGTCTTACCAAAAGGTACAGTATTACCCAGTATTAACTAGGTTGTGGAGGTCAGATAGGCAGTCGCTCCATGTAAAATACTGGTATTCAGCTGCATCCGTTTAGACTGGAAGCCGACCCCAACATAGTTGGGAAAAGGCTAGGTAGATGATGAGTAAATATAATTATATTATAGCGGCTTAAAAGTAAAAGTTAATTTGAACACCCATTTGTCTTTAGCATAGACAAGATACACGACGTGATATCATCACGCGTCTATAAACCCCGAAGGGTTTTGGCAGAGGTTTGTCTAATAATACGCTAGTTATGTTTAAAAAGGCGTATTGCAATGGCTGCGGGATGTTGTAAGAGATACTGCGGCCTTGACATAAACGGCTAAGAAGTAACATGGGTGGTTTTTAGTCAGTAGAAGTCTGACACTCCCTTTCGCTCTGCCCAAGAGCGGGAGGGGTTATTTGATGAATTCCCACCTCACAAACAAAATGCTTATTGCAATCAACTTGACACAAATACTCACTCAACTCCTTGTCTGCTACTAAGTAATTCCTGTAAGAAAAACTTAATAACACTTTGTCCGACTCGGGAATCGAACCTGGTACCACTAGACCAACGAGGCATTATTTTAATATTATTACTATCGAAGATATCAAGCAAGTCATGTTCTTCTACATATATATCACCTTATTTGCATGGCACATGCACCAATATGCGTTTCCTAAAGCTGATACAAATAAATTTGGGCTTACAAAACATCTCACTTATACGAACCCTAATTTTAACACCTTCTTTACGCAATTGCTTACCTTCGAGGATAGACATAACGTCAGTAGCTACCTTCAACAAACCTCTATCCATTGATATCAATGTCATGTCTACGCAATGAAAAAAGCGTTGTAACATAAACAAAACCTTACATAGAAAACTTTTTGTCAACATCGTCTATAGGCCTTGACATAAAAATAATACGTTTAATACTCCACTAGCATCTGATTGTTCCAAAAACACTAGATCGCTATTCGCGTTGATGTAACCAAGTAACAAACACATCGTCCCACCTTTTCACTTTTTCTCAGATGAAGTATCTCATTCGGCTTAGCATGCATGAATTCGGGTGTAATAACCGTCGGCACGTCGGCTATGAAATATTTATGAGTTGTTTGTTGACTCCGATCTCACTTTATTGTCGCACAACGTGTCTTATGTAATGTGTTCCATTTTAAAAGTCAGTTAGTGCGTATTTATTCAAGGGGCCATGATTTATAATGGGAATTTCGCGTGTCTGCGAATTATGGATGGTGATTCGCGAGGTGTCAATTTGTCGGATGGAGTTTTAGCGGTGGCGGATGTAGAGTTATTGTAACACTAAGGTGGAATTTATGGTAATTGGATAAGCTTATAGACTCGCCCCTTATTACATCGGTGTGAAATTTGGGTGTAATTGTTAGTTACACCGATGGCTAACCCCTCGAGGGTTACAGGTGGCTACAGGCATGATTATATGTTTTTTTAAGCCTGCTATATGCTCCTGACTCGCAAAATTCTCAACCCACTCCAACTTATAATTTCATAAAACCTTAATTTTGATGATACGTCAGAATAGTTCAAATTCTCCACCAACTACTGCCATGCCGTCAAAAAGATCATTTTCCTCTTCTCGAATCGATGACTCAGATTTTGTCCGACTAATAGCGATTAGGACAGCTCTTTTGTTTACCGCACTAAAGACCTGGAGGGTACAGTTACTTGTGATCTACGGGCAGGAGATCAGGTGCGGCATTTCCTGTGTTTGGCCCCAATCCTTATTATACCCCATCAGCTAGTATAGATCTAATGATGGATATTGATGTTGTTGATGGATGGAGAGGGAGAGGAAGGCCAAAGAAAAGATGGATTGATTGTGTGAGGAATGATATTAGGGATAAAGGAGTAATTGTTGCCGTGACGACTAACAGAGGAGAATAGAAGATGAAAACATGATGCACCGACGTCTAGTAATAGCGAGTTATGTGTGAATGTTTTTCTAAAAGAATAGGGTAGGGTAGGGTAGGGTAGGGTAGGGTAGGGTAAGGTAGGGCAAAAAAAAAAATTTGTCCGTCAAATAAAAAATCCGTACACGTATTTTTTCGTTTTGCAAACAATGAAGACCAGCTCTTTGAAAACTCGTGT
Organism: Diarsia rubi; assembly: GCA_932274075.1. Lineage (NCBI taxonomy): Eukaryota > Metazoa > Arthropoda > Insecta > Lepidoptera > Noctuidae > Diarsia > Diarsia rubi. The sequence goes on from OW026425.1 coordinate 13,360,070, forward strand.
GACGTCATATTCCAACATATTAGTATGACATTTTTAGCGGTTACTGACGTCACAAACCCCCACTCAAATCTTTGACGCGTTTTATCTTTGTAATTTTTTATTGATTTGATAAAACAAAAAATACGTATCCAATATTTTTCGATAATCTAACAGACGGACTAATTAGAATCTTATTTTTTTTAAGTCAGTAAACTTCCCTATTGAGATTGCGACAGTAGCTAGATGTAAAAGGAACTTTGCCTGTCTACTAATTACACCATGTATGTAATTAACAAACAGGTACAGGTACTTCCGTAAAACAAACATTAAATATTTTAATGACTCAATAAAATTATAGTTAAGTCGAGAGAAATGTGCTAAGACATAAGTTATGTAACTTTTACAGTCAGTTTTATTCAATTTTATATGTTCTAAACTACCTTTTATGTAGGAAGTGTATGTGAGTTAGTGTTTTATTTGAAACTCTCGTTAGTCCGCTGTTCTATCCAGAGAGAATCTCTGAGTAATTGAAGTGAATTGAATCTGTTACTCGCAGTAATCACGGAGTTATAATATGTGGCTACTAAAACGGAGATTAAAATTTTTTAAACTTGTATACTGTTAAAGGATAACTTGTGTGATTATGCATTTATTTTTTATTTTTTTAAATACGTTGCTCCACACTAGGAATGTCTCCTGTATCGTCGATGCATTTACAAACATTTAAACTCACATTCACAAATACCCAGACCCGAAGCAACTATCTGTAGGCCATACAAATATTTGTTCCGTGCGGGGATCAAACCCGCGGCACGCAGCGCAGCAGTCCAATCGCTCAGCCACTGCGCCAACCGTGCCGTCAATATTTATTATGAGCTCCCGATACTTCGACGCCACTGTTGCAAGTGCCTTAATCAATTTCCTTGATAAGATTAGACTATTGATTTTTTTATTTTCTGTATGATTAATTTTTGTATTAAAGTAAAGGAAAGAAACGTCATAATAACTGAAATAGGGTTGAATTTTTAGCTCAGCCATCTATGGAGCGGACCGTCGATTTAGTGATGTGCGATTGTACTGTACCTATTTGACTGTAAGCTGATGATGATGATGAATGTTACGACGCGACAGAGCCATAAATCAATGATATAAATGAAATGAAGACAGTCACGCTTTAACTTTGCTAGCATGCTTCTCTTCTAAGATGAAAAGATGGCAATCTTAATCGTATCGGTCCAGAATTATCATTAATGTTCTAAGATGAATCGTACCAGTAAAAAATAACAATATCTTGTTTGTTACTCAATCTTATTGCAAATATTCAAAACCAATATCCAAGCTCCAGAATGATTAATGAGCATCTAACCGCTAAAGCATAAACTAATGAAGATCTAGTGTTACTTTGGCCGACTAACAATATATATGTGTTATATAACATCTCATTATAAATGACATTTGACCCCAAAATATTCTAGGTCTTCTTGGTGTATCAAAATACGAACAGGTTATTATTATAACGGTTATAACAAGCATTGGTGATATGATATAAAAAAACAGCAAATTAAGTCTCGAGCCGAAATGCTCAAGATTTTTCTAGTGTTTTCTGTTGAAATAATGTTAAAAGTTAAAAATATTCAGTGTCGTTTGTGATATTATTTATCAATTTATAAAATACATGGCGCGGAGGTTCAGTAACTTCAGTACGTAAATCAAACTCAGCATTTATTTAAATTTACTATTGCAAGCACTTTTGAGCATCAGAAAAACAAAGAAAATGCAGCTTGTTACAGTCACAAAGCATAATAACTTGTGAGTGTACTGTAGCTGTCCATTCGAATGCGTACATCTCTATGGAGAAGAATAATATGGGCATGAAGCTCCACGGGCACACTTTTAAACCAAATTTTTTGTTACAAAAAAAGGATGCATAAAGTTTTCCTCCGCTCAAGAGTCAGTCCCTTTTACGCTTTTCTAATGGCCACACTTTACGACTTCCGGGTACGAGATTTGTTGTAGTTTTCGCAAGTTAGAAAATCGAGTAATTCTTTGACATATTTGGGTAATAATGACTGTAAGTACCCACAAAATATGACAAACTATATGAATATTGTCTAGTAATCTGATCAAACACACTTGCCTCGCAAATGTGGAAAATGTGTTAATCGTATTTACTGTATTGCTTACATACATTTGTATATTGCTTACTTACCTTTGCACACAATCTTCTTTGGCAAGTGCATGAATAGACAGATTTTGCGGTAAAAATGTGTTAATCGTCCCCTATATGAAGACTATGTCGAAGGTTATTATTTATTCTAACAACTTGAGTAATGCCATAACATTACGCCTGTAATCCTCAATGGGTAAGGCAAAGGTGTACCAATACGTAATTGGGAGCGAGCCTATTGTCATGCACGAATTCAAACTCCATGGCTGCTACTGAAAAATGGAAAAGCTCAAAAACACGTTGCCCGAGCTGGGAATCGAACCCACCCCTGCTCAGTAGACGCGCTTGCGACCACTAGACCAATGTGAGGCACCTTCATCATTTCATCATCATCATCATCATTTCAGCAAAAAGACGTTTATTACTGGACATAGGCCTCCCCCATGTGTCGCCACATTGACCGGTCTCGTGCGTCTCGCATCCAGCGGGTCCCAACAACCTTGACCAGATCATCGGTCCACCTAGTGGGAGGGCTTTCAACAGAACGTCTTCCAGTTAATCATTTTATCGATAAATATTAGTAATGAAAGGAGGCGGCAGACACAGAAGCCGTACCTAAGTTAATCATGTATTTTTTTATGTTACGAGCTTGGACCTACAAATAAGGATTACTCAATAATTTAGATATTGTAGAAAACCAGGACTGAAGCTTACAACAACCTCATTTACAACAAAACGTACAACAATGCAACTCACAAACACACAGCCTTTAAATAAGTAAACAGTACCTACATAATTTCAAATGTAGCAGCGCCGTCTAACCGTTTGCATTCGAACTTATTCGTAATATCTTCAACACAAAATACCTATTCAAACTTTCTTTTACCACAGTGTTCCACAGAAGTCGACTCTAGGATGCTTACGACGATGTCAATGCCATCTACAGTTAACTGGTAACACTGTTTATCTAAATGGCTTTCGATTCACACCACGTTTTCAATCGAGTGAAAGGCGATGTTGGCGTTGCTTTCAACTGCTCTTGCTTCCTTCGGCTACCGCTATCTCTTCTGTTGATAGTTTCATTGCTTCTCGACAGATGGCGCCTTTTATTTTTCTCAAAAGGTCATCGTCCCTGATCAGTTTGAGATTGTAGCTTTCATGGTTTATGACCGTGATACAACTCATAACAACAGCACACAAAGACACACTATACCATAGTCGAATCATACCCGGGAGTATTATTAATTCAAACAAAGCAAGCAGTGATGGAATAATGTAGTGTGATTCTCAATGTCGCAAAGAATGTCGCAATGTTCGAAAGAGATACCGCGGCCTCGACACAAAGGGCTAATAAGAAATATGTGTGGTTTTTAGCCAGTAGAAGTGTACCGCTCTGTCCAGGAGCGGGACGAGTCATGAAAAAAAAGGACCCTCGCTTCTTATTTTTCGGATTCGCACATGGATCGATATGGATAGTAAACGACGCGCGATGTCAATGCCATCTACAGTTAACTGGTAGCACTGTCTATCGAACTTGTTTTTGTTTCGAACCACATTTTCAACCGAGTGAAAGGCAATGTTGGCGTTGCTTTCAGCTGCTCTTGCGGTTACACCGCCGATGTTAGGTAGCTGTTCTACTATAAACGTTGATAGTTCGGTTGCTTCTCAATAGATGGCGCCTTTCATTTTTCTCAAAAAGTCATCGTCTTGAGAATTCTGAGATTGTGGGTTTCATGTTGGCCCTACTCTTATGTATAACAGCTTTATTTATGTTTTAATTAAAATGTCGAATGAAACCAAAAATATTTGGAATATTATTAATTATTAACTAATTAAAACTAATCGAACCAAGACACGAAACACGTGATTTTTTGGATTCCTATACGAATTGTATAATTATCACTTGGTTCGGTAAAGGAAAACGTCGCCGCGTCGTGAAAAAACCAGTGTACCTTTTTTTGGAGGTTGGGAATTTCTCAAATTACTAGCGGTGACTGACTAAAAATCACCCATGTTCCTTCTTAGCCCTTTGTGTCGAGGCCGCGGTATCTTATTCGAACAACCCGCAGCCCCGACGGGAAAACCTGCCTGAGACATTTTTCTTGACATTTTTCATTAAAACTCTAACACCAGGTGAAGCAAAGAAATTAAAAATACTCAAGCCACTTCCACTGCTGGGACGCAGGCCTCCTCTCTATAAGAGAGAGGTACCATAATCTAATCTCCTAGTATGCCTAGTTCTATACAAACATGACACTATATTTAAAATTCTAAGCTCCTGTCATTATCATCATTATCTGCCGAGCTTTTTCCCAACTATGTTGAGATTAGTTTCGACTCTAACCGGATACAACTCGAACCAAAAAAACATATCTCCTATGCATAATTACAAATAATAATCGTCATCTGGCTCCCAGAATACGATCTGTCTTTTGACCTGGCTGCAGTAGCATCATAAAGTGAACTTAAAACAGCTTTAACATCACGGCACGTACAACCTTAATAACACAGGGCTAGCTATAATAAAAATGAAGCAATCGAAAGTGCAAGAACTATAATTTCAGTCAAATGTACTAAAGTAACAAAAGGAGTAGAAACTATAATAATACTCTTGAAATCCATAAATTACCTGTGAAATCTTCAAAAATATTGTTATTTGCAAGACTGAATATAATTTCAGTCAATTTTCTGTCCTAAATAAAGTTATTAGAAAAATACAATAGCTGCAGGTTTAAAAGAATGTTATTCTTCATATTTTGATCTAAAATTATGCCTTAAACTTTCAAGACAGGTAATCGATTTTTCAATACTAGATAGAGTAGATAATGTAACTTTTTATGTGAAGTGATGATGCAGTCTATGAAGGAGCACGTTTGCCTAGAAGATTTGAATTGAAGCCATCCAGTGAATTCCAACATAACCACATCTGTGTTTCACCGCAGGAATGATTTCGCCCGTTGATTCAAATCCCATGTACTAAGTCTGTAATGTCAACCAGACACGACCAGGCTCCGAGGCTCCGGAGCTCTGAAGAGATACCGTGACCCCGGGAAACCAAGGGTTATGAAGGAACATGGGTGGGTTTTAGCCAGTAGACGTCTGATACACCCTTCTGCTCTACCCAGAGCGGGATCATTTAAGGATTTCCTGAAAAATCCCCGAGGCTACTCAAAAAATCCTGATAGAAAACCCACTTTGCTCAACGTAGGAATCGTACACAGGACCTAATGCTCAGCAAAAGCGTGTCCAACGCATTCAACTTTCAAAACAGGTCCCTATATCAACGAAATAAGTATTGTTATAAATTCAAATTCTTTTATTACATAACTTGTTGTCACGTCATTCCATTGTGATCACGATTACCGTGGGTTTTTATTTCGGAGTGGGGCTCTTTCGTCTAGACAATATTAATCATTTTAACTGGACTGGCAGAAATGTAAATTACATTATTTGCATTAATGTTAACGGTGCTGGATTTCTAGTCCGATAACATGTAATGGACGTGTGTCATCAGGTCTTACACATACACCCTAGTAATATTATAAATGCGAAAGTTTGTGAGAATGTTTGTATGGATGGATGGATGGATGTTTGTTACTTTTACACGCAAAAACTACTGAACGGATGTAGATGAAATTTAGAACACAGATAGTTTATAACCTGGATTAACACATAGGATACTTCTTATCCCGGTAGTATGATTCCGTGGGTCAATTATCGAACTCCACGCGGATGAAGCCGCTGGCACAAGCTACTACGATCTAATTCTGATTATTCAATACTAACTTATTGCTTGACCCGCGTGTAGTTTCCACTGGAACATGAGTTCCCAATACCACTGCAACTTCTGAAAGCCAGAATTAACAGTGGCGACCAGAAAAACGCTGACACCATTGTGTCGGCGCTTTTCTGGTCAACGAAGTCCTAGAGAAACAATTTAACTTTCTTAAATCACGCAACGAAATTAATGAGAAAATGGGGGGAGTAGGAAAACCATAATTTCCATTTTACATACATTCAAGAATAGAGACGATTACTTCAATAATGTTCATAAGTCCCTCAGCATGATAAACCCCAGAACTATGTATAGTAGAATGGATTTATATCAGCCTCCAAATAATAACGGGTGTGATATCATGAGTAACCAATGTGAACACACCGATACAAATATCACTTAACGCAATTGCAAGCCAATCAAAATGCATTTTAACTGCCCACTTCATTAAGCACACATTAAAGTGCTAACAAACATCTAGACATCGCATCGGCGTCTGACTGACAGATCATGACGGTAACGACAGCTTCATTAGCTGCCTTTGCAGATCTGCATACAGACTTGATAGGTTAAGTAGCTGTGGCTTAATCACCTATAAACTGTTCTTTATAAGTGTAGCAGCAGAAGTTTTCGTAGAAAGAATTTGTATAATTGAAAATATTGACTCGTCTTAAATTGGGTAAATATTTTGATGTGTTTTATGAAGGTAGTTATGTGGTCTCTCTTGACCGTTTCCGGTCACAGCGGAGATTAGCCAGCTACTTCCAGTTGAATTGGAAACTGACTACAACAAAGTTGAAAATAACCTAAGCAGTCCATGATGGTGAGTTATTTATTAAACTTCGTTGCAAATGTATTTTAGACACACGGAACAGTGATCGTATCGGATCTGGTAGACCGCTGACAGGTTGTCGCTGTTTTCTATCAAGAGCGGTATAGATTTCAGTACACGGACTTAACTGATGATGAAGTTGGTAAACGAAGACGTTATGTTTTAGTAATGACTGATGTTGTGACGTATTTGTGAAGACTAACTTTAAAACCACCCCGTGGAATGAACAGGTGGTTAATGAAATAAATAAAAACTAAAACCGCAGTTCCACTTACCATTTAAAATTATGCAGTGAATAATCGTTCAGCAGTTGCCTATTTCAAGTGTCAAATTCCCTTTCACGCTTACATTAGTCATTCAGCAATTAAGTGACTAACAATGTTACAAAAGAGATTGCAACAACAATATTGTGCCTACGATTAATCTCAGTCTATCTAGAATGCCTTGTTGACCTGACGATCTGGGCGTCACACTTCGTCTTCATGGTTTTCATTCATCAATTTCAAAGGTAGTGTGAATTATGTTTGATGTCAATATTTCAAATCGTCATACAAATTGATAGATTCAATACAATAAACTCATGTCGTGATATCAGGCTCGGTAAAGGGACGATCTTCGCAAGGTGGCTGGTACCAGATGGATGAGAGTTGCTTAGAATCGAGTTGTAGGTTTCATGAACAGAATGTGTTGATGACGACTATTTGATTGATACTTTATGTAATGATTAATACGAAGACATGATTTAATTACGTCGTTACGTGTTTTGTTTAATCAATTGTCTCGTAGAGATAACAGCACAAATGATTCAACAGTTACAGGCAACTCATAATATCGTCAACAATGTTCGCATATTGTTGACGATATTAGGACATGAAGTAGGTACTTTCTTCAATGGTAGTTACAAATATAAATATAAAAACAACACACAGCATATTGTATCAGAATGATGTGGTCATATCTAAGGATGAGACTTTCTAGGTCCTATGATCATCAAATCAGGAATCTTATGATGGAATCCTGGAGAAATCGAGAGAACTCTTCATATTTTATAGGTACACTTGAAGCGATTAGGGTAGTGTTTGCCAGAGTACTTTCTCGGAGTGATCCCATTTCAATTTGGTAAAGATATGATGAAGAACTTGGGAGATAGGCAACGGAACTCCTCAATAAATAAAAGCAAATCAACTGTGATTGCTGAAATCTCGTGTCTATCTATTGTTATCACTAGTTCATAACATAACGCCGGTACGCTGTGTACGCACATTTGAACTACAAAAAAGTGAAAATTTAAACTTCAGATGATAAATCAGTTTATGAAGTCGGTGGCAAAAAAATCGAAATCAATGAAACAAAAGTCACCGTTTTCAGAAGCTGACTTTTCATCTGAACAATTTTTTTTTTCTTTTTTGAAGTCGGTTTTATTTTTAAAAACAATTCAATTTTGTTTTATCATATAATAATTTTAGGACCTTGATACTAGTAGTATAGTACCTTTAAGATCCAAAATGTTGACTTTTTTGAGCTATACTTTAGAAGATATTCATATTCGTGCATTCGATGTTCGTTTAATGAATGGGTAACTGTACTTTACTGAAGTACAGCTCACAGAATGTCGACATTTTGGATTTGTAAAGTACATAATAGTATCAAGCTCGTATACTAACACTATTTTATTATGGAAAAAACAGTATTTAAAAACAGGCACGTTGGCTGAACGATTGTTAAAATAACGAAAATCTTCAGAAGGTTCACAGAAAATCGAAATTCTGGATTTGTAAGGTACATATTAGTTTTCTAACTCCAAGCACTATTAGGTGATCTGAGAGTTTAATAACAATTAAAATAATATTTAGAGGCCCGCTAGCTAAACACTTCATACGTCATTCAAGCAAAAACTGTCAAGGTACAAAATATATCTTATTTATTTTCTCTAAGTACATAATTATATCTTTATGAAAAGCTATCACCTGTTGATAAATCGCGTTGGGGCCTGCCAGATAGACTCTCACCGTTGTCATGACGTTGATGATCAAGAAATTCTGCCAAAACTTAGAGACCTTGGCAGCGATAGTAGAGGCTTTGGATAGGTATTTTCAAGATTCATGAGGAGTTCTACAAGAAGTAGGAGATGACGACAGCGTAAGTAATATAATTCTAGACTTACACCCCCTTTTTTTTTTTTTTGGCGGATGTAAAATCATCGAATAACCCCTTCCGCTCTTGGGCAGAGTGAAAGGGAGTGTCAGACTTCTACTGACTAAAAACCACCCATGTTCCTTCTTAGCCGAGTCGAGGCCGTAGTAACTTGTGAACAACCCGCAGCACCGACGGGCGTCGGCCCTTGCCCCTCCCATGTTGCTAACATCTCTTTGAGGCGCGCGTGAAACACAAATGCGCCGATGCTACTCCTTAAACTGAAAATTCGTGGTTGCCCTAAAAACATATACAATCTTGTATACTCGTACTTCTTAAATGGTTCCGCGAAACTCAAACTCGGACATCATTCTATGTCAAAGTCCCTCACCATGGGATGCCCTCAGGGTTCGGTTATGGGTCCGTATGTATGGAACGTAGGCTTTGATGACTTCCTCGCGATTCCACTTCCATGCGGCTGTTCATTAACCGGTTACGCGGACGACGGCCTGCTGCTCATTCAGTCAAGTACTCGGGCTGGACTCGAAAATTTGGCTGACACTTGCCTAAAATTAATATCCCAGTGGGGTGATCGTAACCGTCTGACCTTTGCACCACATAAAACTTATCAACTTCTTTTAAAAGGTAATCTTAAATCATGCCCCAGTATAAAATTTAATAACGTTCCCGTGAAAAAGAAGGAGTCCGTGTGCTACCTTGGGTTTGTCTTAGAGAGGAATTTTTCATTCATTGAACATATAAAAACCGTCGGTGAAAAAGCTAAAAAGAACTTTTATGCCTTAACGAGAATATCTAAATCTACGTGGGGTTTATCATTTGTAACTCTGAAGACGATCTATGGGGCTACTTACTTGGGGTGTATGTGCTACGGGGCACCAGTTTGGGCCGATAGGGCCACCATAGGAGCGGCACGACGTAAATTACTTCAAAGCCAGCGGTTGGCCTTGATTTTCTTGTGTAAAGCGTATAGGACGGTTAGTACTGAAGCCTTACCGGTACTGGCAGGGGTACTTCCTGTAGTATATTGTAATTTAAGAAATTATTAAGTTACTGGTAACACTATTTTATAAAGGGAGAATTTAATAATGTAGGGCTAGCAACCCGACACACTCCATTTCCGTCCGCTAAAGTCTGCTGCACTAAAAGTTTAATTAAAACCTATTTTAAATCATTCAAGTGTTTTATTGGCAATATTGTGATACAAGGCGTATACACAACAAATGGCGACGAGGATAAACAAGAATTTCAAAGCATAAAGGTAAACATTTTTACGGCTGAAACATGGCCAACGATTTTCGTAAAGACGCTTTCAAACAAGATGGCGATATCTTATGTTTTTTGGAAAGGATAGAGCAGTATTTTGAAGCAAATGAGACTAAAACGGAAAAAAGATGCTCAATATTATTAATAAGTCTTCACGAGGATGTATACAAAATTCTCAAGAATATGTGTCATCCGAAGATGCCCAAGGAGTTGTCATATGAGGAGCTGCAGAATTTGTTAAAACTAAGGTTCGAAAAAAGAATTTCGCATTTTCGAAAAAGGATTCAATTCGAAAAATTACAACAATTGGAAGGGGAGAGTATAGCCAAATGGTATGCTCGTGTTAGAGAATTTGCTGCGGGATGCAATTTTACAAATACTTTAGAAGAACGTGTTAAGGATAAATTCGTTACGAGTCTGCGTCCAGGACCAATCCAGGAAAAATTATGCGAGCAAGATGTTTCCAAGTCGGTGACATTTTTAGTAGATACGGCACTGAATAAGGAAATGGCTTTGAAGGAGGTGCAGGGAGTACATCAAGTAGCTCAGTATGGACATGCCAAGACGAATAGAAGTTCCCACAACACATTTAAAAAGACTGAGAAGAGACAGGATGGTGAGTCATTGTTATTAAAGTGCATTCATTGCGGTAAACCAAACCATAATTTTTCAAAATGTAAATTTAAGTCATTTAAATGTAAAATATGTAACAAAATTGGACACCTATCTATTGTATGTAAGAGTAAGGGTCAAACTCATAATGTAGAGGTAAATGAAGATACTTTAAATAATTCTATTGATATCTTTGCAATAGAGAAAAATGTTAACTATGTTTTACCAATATCAATTAAATGTTGTATTGATAACATATCGGTCCAAATGGAACTGGACACCGGTGCTGCAATTTCATGTTTACCTGAAAACATTTATTTGTCTAAATTTTCTCACATTAAGTTAGAAAATTCAGATATTGAGTTAAAAACTTACAATGGTCATATTTTGAAACCAGTTGGAGAAATAAACTGTAGAATTAAGTTAAAAGATAAAGAGGTGAATTGTAATATGGTTATTGTTAAAAATGGTTGTAAAATTTTATTTGGTAGAGATTTAATTCAGAAATTTAATTTAGATATTTCAAAACTTTTACAAATTAACTATGTGCAAAGTACAGATGAAAAATTGCAATTATTGTTACAGGAATTTGAAATATTATTTAAAAGTGAGTTAGGTATTATTAAAGGTGAGGAAATTACATTAGAGTTAATTGATAAAGATGTAAAACCTATTTTTCACAAACTGAGGCAAGTACCTCATGCTTTTAAAGAACAGGTTGAATCTGAATTAACTAGATTAGAGAAAGAAGGTGTTATTACAAAAGCAGAAACATCCCAATGGGGGACACCTTTAGTTCCAGTTTTGAAGGAAAATAATAAAATAAGATTATGTGCAAATTACAAAATTACTGTGAATAAACATATTAAAGATGTTAACCATCCTTTACCTAGAATTGAGGACATTTTTACTGCATTACAAGGTGGTACATCATTTTCAAAATTAGATTTAAGAAATGCATTTAATCATTTGTGTTTAAGTAAGGAGAGTAGTGAACTCTTAGCTTGGTCAACACCAAAAGGGATATACCGAGTAAATAGATTGCCATACGGTACAAAGCCCGCTAGTGCTATTTTTCAAAACAAACTTGAGAAAGTCTTGTTGGGGGCTCGGGGTGTTGTAAATTTCATTGATGACGTCCTAGTCACAGGTACTAATGATGTTGAACATTTAGAAAACTTAAAGGAAGTTTTAAGAAGATTCAAGGAGGCAGGTATTCGTTTAAATAAGAGTAAATGTGAATTTATGCAACCTAGAATAAAATATTTAGGTCATTTTATTTCAAAGAGTGGATTATCCAAAGATATGTCAAAGGTTGACTCTGTTGTCAATGCACCTGCACCTAAGAATGTTTCAGAAGTTCGTTCATGGCTAGGAATGGTAAATTACTATGGTAAATTCATTTGCAATTTATCTATAAAACTAAAGCCTTTATATGATTTATTACAAAAAAATTGCAAATTTTATTGGAATAGAGTATGTCAAAAGAGTTTCAATACAATTACGAAAGATATTATTTCTGATAATGTTTTAATTCATTACAGTAGAGATATGCCTTTACGTTTAGCTTGTGATGCTTCACAAAATGGAATAGGGGCAGTTTTAAGCCACATTTTGCCAGATGGGTCAGACAGACCAATTAGTTTCATTTCTAGAGTTTTCTCAAAGGCTGAGAAGGGTTATTCTATGATCCATAAAGAGGCGCTTGCAATTTATTGGGCAGTGCAAAAATTCTATCAATATTTAATTGGTAGAAAGTTTGAGTTATTATCTGATCACAAACCGTTATTAGCATTATTTGGTGAGCACAAGAGTTTACCACAAATGGCAGCGGGGCGTCTGCAAAGATGGTCATTATATTTGTCAAGTTTTGATTATACATTTAAACATGTAAAAGGCATCGAAAATGTTAAAGCAGATTGTATGTCAAGATTGCCATTACCAACAACGATTTTAGATAATAACAAGAAGGAATGTGATTACATTAATTTTATTGAAGATCAGAATGTTATAGATTTAAATTTAGTACGTTCAGAAACTAGAAAGGATCCAGTTTTGAGTAGTGTTTATAACATGGTCAGGTATGGATTTCCAAAACATGTGAATAGTGAAGTCTTGAAACCATTCTTAAACAGAAAAAGTGAACTCTATATTGAAAACGGGGTTATCATGTGGGGTTATAGAGTAGTAATACCCAATAAATTACAAAAAAGTATGTTACAGGAACTTCATGTTTCACATGAAGGCATTGTTAAAATGAAAAATAATGCTAGATCTTATTTTTGGTTTCCTAATTTAGACAGTACTATTGAAAATTTTGTTAAATCCTGTCAAGTCTGTATGTCCGCTAGACCAGAACCACAGAAATCTAAAATTATAACATGGCCAAAAGCCAATTTTCCATATGAAAGAGTACATGCTGATTTTTTAGGACCTATAAGTGGTAAAATGATATTAATAATAATAGATTGTTACACTAAGTGGCCAGAAGCATTTATAGTAAAGAATTTAGAATCTAATACAACTGTAGAAAAATTCAGAGAATGCTTTAGTAGATTTGGTTTGCCTAAAGTAGTGGTTACAGATAATGCTGCTACATTTTGTTCTAAGGAATTTTCTGAATTTCTATCTAAAAATGGTATTCAACATGAAACTTCTCCACCGTTCCATCCTGCAACAAATGGGTTTGCAGAGAATGCTGTTAAAAGTTTTAAAAATGCTATGTATAAGTCTTTAAATGATGTTAGAAATAGAAATGTGTCATTTGTAACTTTAATGAACAGATATTTATTCCATTACAGAAATTCAATTCATTGCATTACAAATATTTCACCATCGGAAGCTATGTTTAATAGAAAACTTAGATCTAGATTAGATTTGTTGTCTACTAAAAAAGATAAAAAAATGTGTAATGTAGGAAAAAGAGAAGAAACATTTAGAGAGGGAGAGTATGCTTACTGTAGGGACTATAGGAATCCTAATAAAAAGAAATTTGTGAAATGTGTAATTGATGAGGTATTGGGACAAAGAACTTATTTATGTAGAGTTTTAGAAGAGAACTTAATTTGGAAACGTCATTTAGACCAGATTATAAGTTCTTGGCCTCAAGATCAAAAGGAAGATTTAAATGAAACCAGTTTTGTAGTAGATGATAGTTTATTGCTAAATTCTAAGGATTTAAGAGATAACTTTGATAAGCAAATAGTTCTTAATGATGAATCTGATGTTATTGTAAATGAGCCAATTTCAGAGATATTGCAAGAAGAAAATGATAATGTTAATACTATACCAGAAAGTTTTAATAAAGTCTCTGAAGTTAGCCCACAGATTTCAAATACTTACCAGGATGCAAAAACTTGTAACAGTACACACAGTAACTTACTTGTTAATCAACCCATTGTTTCTTGTAGTAATGAGAATCAAACTTTGAGGCGTTCTGATAGACAGAGGAAAGCACCTCAACGTTTGAATTTGTAAAGGGGGAGTATTGTAGTATATTGTAATTTAAGAAATTATTAAGTTACTGGTAACACTATTTTATAAAGGGAGAATTTAATAATGTAGGGCTAGCAACCCGACACACTCCATTTCCGTCCGCTAAAGTCTGCTGCACTAAAAGTTTAATTAAAACCTATTTTAAATCATTCAAGTGTTTTATTGGCAATATTGTGATACAAGGCGTATACACAACACTTCCAGTCGATCTCGAAGTGCAGCGCCGTGCTTCAATGTACTATTGCGCACGAGAGACCGCGGACGCAGACTTTTTAACACAACGTGACCGTACTAAAATAGCTAGATTACTTAAACCACAGACTGACGTCTGGGAGGATCTTTTGTCAGAATGGCAATGTAGGTGGGATAATTCCATCAAAGGCCGACACCTCCACCAGTTCTTTCCATCCGTTCGTGAGCGGCTGGCCAGGACATGGCTGGAGGTGGATCACTGTGTTGCCCAATTTCTCACTGGTCATGGTAACTTTAAGAGTAAATTATTTTCCTTCAAGCTTGTTGCGTCGCCTTTTTGTCAATGTTCTACATCTGACTGCGAATATGAACAATCTGCACATCACATTTTATGGGAGTGTAGTCTTTGGCAGAATGAACGCAATATTATGTTGGATAGTGTACAGGTTACATCCGGAGTTATTTACTATACGGACCTTGTAGAAACTAGAACAAATTTCCGTGCGTTCAAGCATTTTTGTCATACCTATTATTGGAATCAGATATAACAGCTCACAACTTAGGACCCAGTAATATTAATGACAACAATATCCGTGGTGCTAGGCAACTGGGCTTATCCCAGTTGTATGCGTCCCTGTGTGCCTATTGGCCTTGTTCTTTTCTGTCTCCTGCTGGTATGGAGGGAAGTGGAAATTTCTGCTTTTCCTACTCCTCCGCTATTATTATAGCTAGCCTATATTGTCCCACAGCTGGGCAAAAGCCTTCCTCCATTCCTTGCAACGTCTCTCCAATTCTCAAAGAAGACACCCAGTTCGTCCCGCCATCTCCTTCGTTGTCTGCCACGACCTCTAATAGGTATGTATTGATAGGGTAATAAATGCTAGGGTAATAAAACGAACAATTAATAACAACAGTTTTATTTTAAATAACAATACATTCAAAATAATACAATACTGACCTTTCAATTACTTCTTTAAACAAAATACTATAAACCATAATAATATGAGCTTTATCCACTTTGTCAATTTTACTTAAAAATACTTACTTTCTATTTTTTTACTAATACACTCATTCGTTGTACCTACTATTGCTGTCATACTTATATTGATTTTTTTTAATTATCTATTTCTTTTATCATTTCATTACTTCATTTTTCGTAACTACATTCACGCAATTCAAAATTACAGCAATTCAAAATATTATTCTATCTCTATATCTACATTTAAAGTATTTTGTTTTCAGTCATGTGGTCATTTATGTGGAAACTTTTCAATTTTTGGATTTCTTTTGTAGTGGCCGTATGTGAAACCACCGGCACCTGTAGGGTACATCTGGTTCGGAAGAAAACCTCGTTCGAGATGTCGAGGGATCGTGTGGGGCAACCGTCCACTTGCCAACGCCTCGTACAAAGACGAAGGGTCCTTCGCCAAACCTCTTTTCAGATATTCCACCTGAACGTTAGAAGGTACGTAAGAGTCAAGCAAGGAGGTAGGCCGTCTCTTGTACGGACCATGAGCTGCGTGCGGTCGTGGGAACGCACTTGGAGGTGGGGCACCTTCTTGGTATACCTGCTTCGTGTAAGGGCGTAACATCGGTAACGCCCTTGGAATGTGTGACAGGTGCGCAGGGGGAGCCTTCAACAGCAATGGATTAGGGGCAGGTAGATCAGGTATACCATGATGACTTTTGTAGAGCCCTCGCAGGGGCGCACGAGAATTATAGTGACGCGGAAACTCCTGTTCCGCTGGCTCGTACTGCGGGACTTCAGTTTGAGACGTAGTTTCATCGATTGCATTCGCATCACTGTAGTCTTCCGTTGCGTAATAAGGCTTAGGAGCTAAGGGGACATTCTGTGCTACTGCTTTTGGGACAACCGCATTATTGAAGTGTAAAATGGGTAAGTGATAGCCTAGCACAGGCTGTACCGCTGCCAGAGTGGGGGCAGCTGTTGGCTGCGCTCGGTACACGTACGTGACTGGCTGAGGAGCAGTACGCGGCGCATATGCCTCTACGTAAGTGTTAGATGTACTGGAACCATGTGGAGCATTTTGATTAAACTCTGCAAGCGCGTGTGGCGTTTGTACTGGTGAGAGCTGTTGCTGCTGTTGTAATTGTTGGAATTGCGGGACTAGATATATTTGCATCGGCATGTTTGACAAATATCCCACCATGGCTTGTTGAGGCGCTTGTGATTCGTATTGTATTTGGTGCGCTGCTGGGACATATTTCTCTGGCGGCTCGGTCACTGCGTACTGGTGTATATACCGTTGTTGTTGTGGTTGAGGATGGAATGACTGAAATTGAGGATCCGAGAAAAACTTCAGGAATCCAGTTTTCATGAAGTCTAAAGAGTTATATCCTAGCGCCGTTACAGGGCCTGTACTTTCTTGACCATCAGATTTGTCATGGTCCTTTTCTAATTCGCTTTTCAGCTCACTCCTTAGGTTATCTTCCTCGATGTCTTGCAACTCGACTTTTTTCTCGGCTCCCACGGCGAGAGCCACGAGGAAAAAGGCAGCCACCTGAAAGTAAAAGCGGAAAAGTGAGTTGAGAGCGAGGTGGACGTCCGAGGCGGTAGCCGCCGCTGCACTAGATCGCTAGTGATGGCGCGAAGAGGCGTGCCCGCCGCCCGCACCCAACATTACGCCAAACAGGTGAAGGGCAAAAAATAGACTAGAACCTATTATGAAACCGGTTAACTTTGCGAACGTACTTAGATACGGGAATGCAAACTTTTACTTGTAATTTATGTGGTTAAAAAATACCACAGGTACCTACCATGTTACGTGTAACTTACATTGTCTACTATGATTACAACTATCAACTCAACACATTATAATCATTAGAAACTAACGCATCGAATACTATATAACAAGCAGAATATATTTTTTAACGTCCAGTCCAAATAATGAAAACGTAGGTTGATGTGTGAAATGTATTCACATTAAAAAAAAAACAGCATGTCTTGCGGAATTAATTCTTTTGTTTTCGAATTTCACATCACACGCAAGGTATTGAAAATGGTGACATGTGGGCTAAACCTTTTATTCCCTCACATTAGGATGTGTGTTGGTTGTGGTAATCCGAAAAATAATAGACACTGTGCTACTTAGGCTTCACAGCGGTAATTACTGTTAATTTCTCTGCCGGATTATACTCAAGCATGTGTTGATGAGCTGTCAAGTTGATCATTAATTTACTCGGTCCGAAAATGGTCCGATGATTAGACCTCGCGTAAAACCACGTGCATATCCATCTGTGATTAAAATTGAGATCTGCACTTAGTAAATTAACGCTAGTTTTATCACTTACTTAGATCTTTTTCGTTCGTAGTTTTACAACATTCTAACGTCATTTCGGAAACCAATCACGTGCATTTTGCGAAATTTATTCTAAAACTGTGTTAAAATTTTGTATTATTTGATTACAAACTGTTTATTGGCTAATATAAAGTATCTTGAACGTCATCGCCAGTTTTATTAACAAGATAATTTCATGAGCAGGAATGCTTGTATTCCAAAATGTAGATAGAATTTTGTATTCAGCTTTTGACCCAGATTTTGAAACCTAATCATCCAAGATATAGTCAAATTATACGCTAGAACTATTTTATGGATGTTCGTGGGGATTGTTATATAATTACGTTGTGTCAAATTCTAAGATGCAGATAAATAATTATTATGCAAAATGAAAGTTGCATTAGGATTGGTACTTATTATTTCTATCTGTGAATGTTTGTCTAGATTCATGGCTAAAGAATGTGAGTATACATTTAAGAACTTCTTTTTAATATTAGAAGCTAAGTATGTAACGTTCCTGTCGGGGCAGCAGGTTGTTCGACAGAAATACTGCGGCCTCGGCACAAAGGGCTAAGAAGGAAGATGGGTGGTTTTTAGTCAGTAAAAGTCTGACACTCCTTAACGCTCTGCCCTGAGCGAGAGGAAGTCATTTGAGGATTTCCCAATTTCCCAAAAAAAGGTATGTAACGTTTCTGTCCTAATCCTTCTTTTTTGCCTTGGCTGAAAGATTTTCTACTACAGACGGGAATGATTCAACTCATAAGTCCTTTTACGAAAATCAATAAAAATATTTGGAAATCCTTATATCCGGTACCTATCTGAAAAATTAATTAACTATAGTCTTGTTTTTATTCAGGTTTCTCACTTTATCCACTTCATACAATTAATTACTTTTGTTACACATGTTGTTGTATTGTCCGAAGATGATTAGTCCCACCCGACCCAGAATCTCCATGCTATATAGTCATATAAGCCCATGCTCATATGTTACCCTATGTTGTAAAACCAATAAATTGCTATAAACTTATTGAAGCTAGTTTCAGAGATAGATGACAGGAGACGGTGGCGTTCGGAAATATGTTTTTTCTTTAAACTTATATGTGACGTCAGAATGTAATCCCGAGACTGTATTCAAACATCCAGTCCGTTAGAAATTGCAGGTATATACGTAGGTAGGTATATGAACCTTGAACGTGGTAGCTAAACTGCATTACCCGCATGCATTTGTATGTAAATGATACACTTTCTACATTTCTCTGTCGCATTATTATTCATATGTCGATATAATACCTATATTCAATTAAAAACACATTAATTAAGGATATATTCTTGAAATATGCCATTTTTTTTCAGTATTTTAAATCTGTAGATACATATTTTATATACGGGTGCATCTGCATATATGCACCCCGATACAGCGTGGGGCAGGTAAAATTATAATTGTACTTTTATAGGATTTTATTGTGATGTTTCAATTATGTATTATTAAATTTTAACTTTTTTTTAGATTATTTTCAAATTTGATTGGGGTCATTTTTATATTTTACATTTTGCATAGACTTTTATATTTTGACATGTGTCGTTATTTTATTAATCGAATTTTGTTTTGTTATTAAATATAATAGATAGTAGTGTGTTACGTGTACTACCCTGATTATTTATTTTGCTTACTAACATTATTTTTACTTATGGATCATTGCTGTCTGAGTTTTTAATGAATTATTAATTATTATTATTGACAATGTGCCCGGTCATGGGTTAGCGAAATTCTGGGTACTTATCCTAGTACCTACACAAATGCAATCCAGTTCTAAAGTAGTATTTTTGGTGAAATATTGTCTACGTGTGTGAAAAAAATGGCAAAGGTGCTTTATACCCATTTCCCGTGGTGTGAAATTACAGTTCTGTCTCCATCACCTTTATGTTTCTTGAATAGGAATGGCAAAATTAAATTAGAAACGGACGTACTTCACGCATTCAAATCCTTTTATATTCTTTGAATTCGTAATGATGCAAAATCTAAGTAGGTAGTCAAATGTGATTTGGGAATAGACTTACGTTAAGGTGAAGGCGACAAGGTAGCCCGCGAAATTCGAATTTTCTTACGTTTTTTGCAATTTCCCGGTCAGTGTCAAGTCGTATGTTCAATAAAAATGGTATTCGCGGCACTAACAAATGTGTATTTACTGAATAATAATGATTAAAATCACCAATACAAACGTCTCAGTTCATATAAGTCTCATGAGTGACTGTTTGATGAAAAAGGCATTCCGGGAAATTGCAACAAAAGTAAGAAAATTCGAATTTTGCGGCCTTCACCTTAAACGAGTAAAAAGTTTTTTAATTCGCGATATATTTGCCAAACAAATAGCTTTTTTTGTAGTCGCCCGCGTTTCTTTTTGGAAATCCTAATCCTAACTAATGTTATAAATGCGAAAGTAAGTTGATGTATTATCTTTTCACGCCTAAACTCAGTGGTTTAATAAAAATTGAATCGATCATCCAGTTTGCATATCAGAATCTGTTGTTAGATGTACAGATATGCATAAAGGGTCCTCATCCTGAAAAAAGGTGCTGTCCCCGAGTAAAGTGACGAGGCTCAGCTAGTTACCAATAAAGGTAACGTAGTAGCGGGATTGATAGTCGCATGACTTAAAACAGTTTTTTTTTTTTATCAAAAGCTACTGTGCTGTTAACAAACACACAGACATTCATAAGTTCATAACAAAGATACTTTCATATTTATAATATTAGTAATTATGAAAGCGAAAATGAAGGGCATTTTGTTCTGACCGGATCTACCTTAAACGAGAATGCAAGTGATATTTATTTCAACCTGTCTATCATAATGTTTCTTGTACTTTTTACAAAGTTACGTCAGTTGAGGTAATTTTGGTAAAAACCTGTTTAAGTAGCGGAGACCGTAATATTTTAAGTCCCAAATACGGTGTTTGTGACTTTACAAAATTCCATGATACCTCAGTTTATTTTTGGGTACGTACGGCTTGTTTGAAGCCACATGGCCTAAACTGGATTGGCAGCAGAACCAGACATCGAAAGTAGACCGAGATTTAGAAAGGTTCTCAAAAGCCGACCAGTAAGGTCCGCAAGTGTATTCAGAACTTTAATTTGTTACTCTAAGACTCATTTCAATTTGCCGAGAAGGAGTCATAAATAGTATTACTAATTAAATTATTTATTTATCATCTTTGACATTTAGGTACTCGCCATCGACTCTGTTCTTTATTATCGAAATTAATTAATCTGAATTGGCAGCCGACGATAAATAGAGATTGAACATAAAGTTTACATAAGTAAGTCGGTACATTCCCTTCACACTAATCCATCTAATAATTGGCTGAACTACTTTATGACTATAATATGGTTTGTGGGCGAAATAATTGCGGTAGAGAACCCAGCTATAAACGCTTACTAGCCAGTACGAAAGGTTAATTAAGTAAAAGTAAATTTCGTAATAAGATAATAACTTATTTACTTATTTGGGTTTAAATTCTCACCTTCCCGGTACAATAGCAATTAATGGCAATTAAGATGAAAGGAAACCACACCACAAAAGGTGTAACGTGTAGGTTACATATCCAAGTTATGCTACAAATTCAAGGCATTGCTTAAATTTGACGCGACGGCAATGACGCGGCCCACATTTTTTTTAATAGTTGTGAAGTCCTTCAATCGTCAAAATTGCATTCGTTATGTAGGCCATTCCAAAAATAATAAATGACTGTTCCCACAGAACATGAAACATTCATGGAAATCGCGTAATCGCACTCAAATTGAGTTGGCAGGACAGTGATGACAGGTGTAGTAAAGCTGTGACCGAATAGCGTCCAAGAAATGAAAATAAAGTGTTGGTCGTCCAGTGCGAAGATGGGCAGACGATATGATTGCCACTGCGGGAATATCCTGTATTAAGCAGACACAAGAACATGGACTTTGGCACAAACAAAGAGAGGCCTAACTTAGCAGTGGGTAAAGTCGGGCTGTGGATGAGGGTGATAGAACATACAATACTACCAAAGATGTAACAGGTGTAGAAACTTTACGTTAATATTGTAAATCTTATTTGTAAGAGACGTTAGTTCAAAATGTATTACATTCATTTAAAAGGACTAGACTACAATAGCGTCGATTGAATATTTGCTATGAAGGTTGCTATGTTCCCATAATTTTCTTTGTTACATTTTAGTGAACTCTTTAGTGCACAATCATAATTTCAGTATAGTCTACCATCCCATAGAATCAAGAGGTGTTACAATTTCTATTGTATTGTAAACCCATTTTGATATTACACAACTTTAAATAATGCTGCCTTAACCTAGTTTTCTCCCACACCAAACAGAAGAAGCTGGGATCTTTTGAAAGATGATATGATTCATATTTGTTCATAGTTGTGTCTATGAATTCATATGAGTCTACTCATCAATGAACATTATGTGGATTGGGTGGGATAAATTGTGAAAAATCCTAAAAGTCAATCATTGCCTTAATATTCGACTGATTAGGATAAAGGTGGCGGATTATTTATTCTATAATAAGTTTCTAAACTAACTTGGTCACTTACACTATAATTAACACCAAAATTAATTTACCATAATTATCTATAAATGTTATTTGTTTTGCGTTCCTGATATAACTTCAGTTACTACCAGCAATAACTACAGTTTATGCAAGCAACAACGTCGACATATGGGATCCCGTTTAAGCGTCATACAATACACTTTTTTTTCATGGCCTTAAATAAACATGCATCTAAAATACTTTAAAAAAAAAAACAATCCGTAATATGTACAAAACTTCAATCTATCTATCAATATTATCTTCAATCCAATCTTCTTCGAGATAGGTACCGCTTTTACGTTTGCACGAGAGGGTTTTACCCATTAAACTAGCATCAATATCTAAGAGCTATCTAACGAAGAAACAAATGGAGATAAATTATGAGCTATCATTAATCTATTGCATTTAACAAGCTAATTTTGTCTATTCAAGTGCACTAAATATTCCATGACCACCTTAACCGTAATGTCCACGGTAGATATTGAATGAAAATCATTTCTAAGTGACAACTACTAGCTTTCTACATTGCTTCCTAGAATCCAATACAAATGATCATTATTGTATGATGTGGTCATCACAATCATATAAAATAAGATATATAGGTATGTTTGCGAATTAAACACACGGACTACAAAGTTTCCAAGCAATCACCGAGGAATTGAGGTAGTTATAGTTTTAAAATATACATGATTAAATAATAAAAAAACTAAAATAGCGAGAGATGACGAGAGACAGAAAAATAAGAAAGTATCCTAAATCAATCGGGAGAATTTAACTCTGACTTTTGTCAGATTCTTTCCTAAATGCAATAAAGACGCTTACACTGTCTATTATTAATTAAGCTATACTACCTACTTTAGATAATTTTCAGTCATTACAATCAACAAAACTCCTAAACCTTTTCACTGTAACTGTAAGACATTAATTATGACACTGCAGGCATGTCATAATGACATAACATAGAGTCCTTTTATTACCCACATTTTTAAGACGATGTCCTCTTACACCTGTTTTATTTACACCGTTACCGAGAGCAACATTGATTGTCAAACAATAAAATTGATGTTCGAACGTTATATTAGAAAACAATAATAATAACAAACATTTGGGAGCATAGAAATTGTCTATTTGATCTTGCTTACAAAACGTTTTGTACGACTGTATATTTTAATGATCGCGGAAAGGAAAGAAGAACAGATAATAAAATATAAATGTATAATTTTCTTCCCTTTAAACTTTATCGTACTCTCTTTTCGTGTTGTTAGTGCCTTTTTTTTTTAGGGGGGGGGGGATCATCAAATAACCCCTTCCGCTCTTGGGCGAAAGGGAGTGTCAGACTTCTACCGACTAAAAACCACCCATGTTCCTTCTTAGTTCTTTATATCAGCCGCGGTATCTCTTACAACATCCCGCAGCCCTGACGGGATGTTGTTAGTGCCTTACTTGGTGCCAGAGTCTTTATATCGCCCATAGGTCACATGTTTTCATAAAATTGATACTTTTTATCGGCTCAATTATGCTGTATGAAAAAGTACCCATATTCTAACTATCAATCAATGGCCGATTATATATAATGTAATATATTTCACCCTAGCCCCATTTCATCTGCTCAATTCTTCGAGGATTATAAGCGTGAAGTTATGTTAAGTTATTACTAAGTACCTCAAAACTTTCTTATTTAATTTTAAGTGCAGACCTATGTAAATATATTTTATAAGGAGGTTCTACAGGATGCATTGAAGGTTGCCTGTAGTGACAGTGAGCCATAGAGCTCAACGGTTAAGTTTCAATTAGTTAGACTACGTCGCAGTCAGCGATTTGCATAGACAACCTAGGTACCTAGATCAGATACTGTGTCTAAAGATGAAAAGGTACCGTTACACAAATACAACAGGCGCATTCAAACCTCTTCACAAAAGTATGAAATTGAAAGTTATGCTCACCTTCAAGAAAAACATCATGAACTATGTATTCAACACAGAACAGAGTCCCCAAAAGTTTAGTTGTTCCAGTCACAAATCACCAAAAATCACGATCACTGAGTTCATAGACACTACACCTCCACCTGTTCACCGCATCTTGCCTTCTAAGTGTTGCTTCGATGACAACTTCGTATGTCTGTCTTCACATCCGTCGTTGCAGCCCACTGCCCACGCAAGCGCAGCGTATGAAATCCTACAATTTGAACAAAACCATCATTTAAAAAAAGAAAAACTTTGCACCATTGATTGCACTCGATAATTGAACCATGCACATGTCATTAGCATGTCACAATTTGCACGGGAAATTCGAAAATCGAATTGAGTTTTTTTTTTTATTTATAGTTGTTTATGATAAGAGAAAGATGTCACTGGTAATTAAAGGTTTTATGTTATGAATAATAAATTATTGAATTAGAAATACGCACTTGTTTTTATTAAAAAGTCATGGATGGCAAATGCGTTCGGACGGCTGCCCGCTCGGAAAGTGGTCGCGCGTATCGGCCGTTTGTTGTTAAATACCGCACTACTCTACATATTGGCGCACAGAAAGGCGATCATATCACGTTTGCTGTTATGATGAGCTCAATTTGATGCCAAGGAGATCATCCCGTCAATGGCCAGTAATGGGTCAGACTCAGTACTATTTGTATTTATAATGATTCATTTATTGAACCTGAATAACATTATTCTACTCATTGTTCTACGTATGTTTAGAGGTGCATTTTTCTTATTCGATGTTTATATTTTATTTCATTTGTAATTTTACGATAAACTAAAAGAGAATAATGCTTTAAGTGCATGTCAGATTTGCCTAACCTACAAGTTCCATCCGACCAAAACTAAAAAAACATTGCCTACATTAATTTTATTAGTGATTTACTAACAGGGTTGAAAATAAACTAAGAGACATCATGTATAAAAGAATTCCAGTTTCACTTATTGACAATTTATGTATATTTTTACTGAAATGAGTAAAGCCTTATCTACTATTACCATCACCTTTTATCTACCTTAAATTCTTACTAAACCAGCTAAAAGTTGTGTTTACCGAAGCAATGGGTCCTACATTAACACTTCAATAATTTTAGGTTCATTTTGTTTGAATAATGATATGAATGAGACAGAAGTAAATGCTCCTGTGACGTCTGACAAGGGAGAATGGAAAAAGTAAATGTATTCGATCCCAAGTAGAGGTCAAGGCAGAGCATGAAAAATTAAAAGTCCTTTTACTTTCTGTCGATCCGGACTACAATAAAATCCGAGGAAAACTATTTCTGCGTATCCAGCCTAATAGTTTCATTACTCTTTAGGTTTTTTAACCTTAGTTACTCCTTCCGCGATGAAAACTTAGATAGTTATGTTCGTAATAATTCTGACAGATAACTGAAATGAAGTCCAAAATATTGCAGATCATTTGTTATCGTTATTATTCACGACTCATGTCGCTATCCCCGAATAAATTGGCCATTCATCAATCTAAAGATTATAATGATAAAGCTGCTACCACTACCAGCAAACATATTTAATTGAAAGTTATCCTGCAACGATTGTATATACAAAAGAGAAAGAGTACCTATTCCATGCATGCATAGAATAAAGATACATTCTTGAAATTACTGAATTCTCAATTTTGTGGAACACTATAACAATATATAAATAATATATTACCTAAACAATAATCCACGTGTTGAACCGACCCAACAGTGTCGTCTTTTGTTTTTCTGTAGCCACGAGAATTGAGGCGATACAATAGTACAGCTTTAGTTCTATGTTTATTCAAACAATCACGGATGTAAGAGCCTACGTAAATTCTTCCTACTGGCCAGTACGCAGAATTTCTTTGTGAACAATAGAATTATAACATCACGTGTTATGTAGCTTCCTCAGGTACTGGGCTAGCATAAGTACTAGGCCGTAGCCTGAAGCCTAAAACTATATAATTAGAAGACAATTCCTGTTGATACTAGTGCTATTAAGACACTAGACTTGAACAGATTGGAGATTTATCGTGGTATCGAAGTGATATCGATCACTTCAAAAGTGGGGTATTATCGGCATGACCAAATGTCTCTTTTAGTAGCCGCCATGCTCATTCTTTTGTTTCAAATATTTCTTAATTTAAAAAAGTACGTGCTTATATGATTGTTTTGTGGTTTCGTAATTGAAGTATTCTTTCCGTGAGTTCATTCATTCGAAAGTTTAAATCGATGAATGAAAGATTGAGATATTATTTGATTGAATGAATGAAACTATGTTTTCGTGTTTTTCGAAACAGGGCATCATAGTGAATCGGTCGTTGGAGAAATATTAGATTTAGAGGAATGATTAAAACATGAATATTCAAGTCATCAATCGATACAAATTGTTGAAATTAAGGTAAAATTTACCAAGAGGTTTTTCTGAACTGTCTTGAAGTAATTTCTTACTTCTGTACCTCTACCATGATTTTACACAGCCAAATCTCGCAAGCGTCTACGTAAATTATTTGTATGAAATATCGTACAGCGCCTCTAGCGGTCACGGAAAGAATTACAATCCGTAACATGAGCACTATAGATGACGATAGGTTAAAAACCTAACGTAATCTATTCTATAGTTACTAACGTTTTTCAGCTGTCACCATACAAAACGGTACCATGAGTCACTAATTTCACTGAACCTATCGAATAATTCGCTTACTATAGTGGTTACGTAGCTCACTAGCATTTTGGCGTGTGAAACATATGTTTACAACAAAATTATGTACGTTTTTGAGTCTAATGCAGTCAAAATAATGTTTGCAAAGCTTATTTGGTATGAAATATGTTAGTGGCCGCTGAATTTGAAGACCAACGACGTGAATAAGGTGAATTTCGAGAAATGATTTTCCGAAATGAGAATTCATGTTAGACACCAATTGCAAAATATAAATGAATGAAGGTTTATTAAACATTATAGACTCTTTAAAGAATACTTTAAAGGTTTGTGCATATGTATGAATAATGTTACGGATTTGATGTCAACACAACGAGTTTCATTAGAACTAAAGGTACCATGCAGTTCTCTCAAAACAAAACACAATAATTTTGAAGAAAGTTGAAACATACCTTTCTATGAACTCTACCAACAATTGAAACTGAGGCACAGGGTCCTTATTGTTTAAAATAATCTGTTTGAATCTACTAATGTAAACTGTTAAACAACAAAACACAGCTCTGTGACACAAGGTCAACAAAAAAAATTACAAATTGAATACACGACAGTGACATATTATAAGGAATAAAAATTCAAAAACCACTAAATACTATAAGTAGTCTAATAACCGTCAACTTTTCTATTTTGTCGGTTTATTTGTGTATATATCGATCTCTCCTCTTATTAGTGGGAAAGAAAGAAACAAAACATGAGTAGAGTGAAGTTATCTAGACGACACAATCTATCGAGCTTACATTAGCGCCTGCGTAAGACTCCGTAAATCTCATGGTGCAAGCATTATCGAAATCTATTTGATACACGTTAGCACGCTAGCGAGTTCAACGTTAGCGAGTAAGTTTTCTATGACAACTCATGGTAGAGCTACAGTTCATGTAGTATGACATACTAGCGTTACGTGTTATAAATAAAAATAAGTGGTAATATAAAAAGTTAGGCAAAAATCGTCTTCAATCATGTGTTACTAAACAAAAACAGGTCGCATTCTTCAGCCATTAATAGATACAAATTGAAATAAAAAGTTTTTCAAGGCTATCACGAAATATGTATCATCAAACTTACACAACCACACTCAAACAATCCCACATATTTTGCGACCGCTAAACAAATAAAAGTGGTGCTCACTTTTATATTTTTTAGTATTGGTCACATCCGCCATTAAAAATGGCGGGATAGTTGTGTACTTCAACGGTTACGTCATAACGAGATACTTTTTTCACATTATCGAAAGAGGCTCTAAAAAGAAGATTTTAGTCACGAAAGAATTTTCGAAGGTAATTTTGCTATTACAAAAGATGTCGTGATGTGAAAAGTAGTAAAGTTCACGTTCAAGACCATTAAAGCTATTATGGATGAATAAAGGATGAGGATTTCAAGTGTGCTGTGACTAAATCAATTTTACGTTAGATTAGTCAGGTTTTTTGCAAGTTTCGGGTTGCAAAATGGTTTACACTTACAATTTCATATTTTAGAACCGCAAAGAGGGCTAAAGAGGTACTTAACCAACTTTCAGATGTCAATTTTGACTTTTTTTGTATGGCGTGTTTATTACGTATATGTTTAAAATAATGTCACTCAACTGAGTACGTCATACCTACATAATTACGGATTTCGGACTAAGTTATTTTACTTTCAAATCAATTAAAACTGTATGTAGGTAAAACCTAGACTTCACAATTCGATGCGTTTCGTTACAGTTGACGCAAAACATTATACATTGAGGTCCCATTATAAAAAAACATTTTTGTTGGAAATTCCTACCTAATAATTACTTACCCCGATGCTGGCCTGAAGTGAAACGTTTTTTACTTTATACATATTTTAACATTAGTAAATACACTATGTAAGGTTAAATAAACTCTGCACTTGGAAGGCTTAAAACCTATAATATGGAACTTATATCTCGCAATATGACTGAGTGGTTTCAGAAATCGACTTTTTGGAAATTATTAGACCTTGTATCAGTGCCGTGGACAAAAACTAATTTACGAACATGAGCATGTTAAATTAAAATGACGAATTCAAGTCGTAAAGTTTCCAAAATTAATAGACTTAACACATCAACGAAAGTGCAATCTTTTGACTCATGTAGTTGCATGGAACTTGCAAAAACAAATGTGTAATCACATAACTATAGCTATACCCCGCGACCCTTCGCGTGAAATTATTATTAAAAAATATTATTTTTCCATTTGTATTGCATTTAATTACCAATTTCAAGGGTATTCATTTTTTACACAGAACCCTAATGCTGCAAGATTCCAAAATAATACTAAAATAATTTTATGCATACATTTTAATTTTAGATTAAAAGAAAAGAAAGAAAGAAAACATATATATTCAAAACATTCCACAAGTGCACACAACAAACTATAAAAATAAAAAGATCGTTTCCGCAATCCTATTTTTTAAAATCTAAGTTGTGTCTCCAGAAAGTAGTGTAGTCCGCAACGTAAATTCCAATAGAATAAATAGTCACGTGATCAAATCCGCGGGCACAGCTAGTTATAACAAAACGTAAATTAAAAGCTACATACGACTTCAAACCGTTTTCCATTGCCATAAAGCCTTTACTAAATTGTACCTACTCCAGTAAAAGTTGACTCGTGTTTTGTTTCATTTGCTGCACTTTTGTTTTCAAATTATAGCTTACGGGCTTATTCTTGCAGCTGTCATGTTAGTTCTTCACTCATGACAATTTAAGTATGATTGGTCAGAAGTCTTCATCATGGTGAATGATAATACCGATCACAACCAGTCTTAGCAAGGGGTATCGTAATTATCCAGTACTGAGTTGTGGAGGTCAGAAAGGCACTCGCTCCATATACAATACTGATATTCAGCTGAATCCATTAATCGGAAACCGACTGCAAATAGTTTGAAAAAGGTTAGGCAGATGATGAAGGGTGGTTTCTTAAAGCAAAGGAGTCTATACAGGTTTGAATGTTCCTGTTGTTGCATACTTGCATAGATTTTTTTTAAAGATTGTGCTTTTGTCGAGTCATAATAATTGAGTCGAGTTAATGAAGTGTCGAGCCAAGGTCATGATTTAACAACCTTAATGATAATATATGCGAGAATTAGCAGCATGTATTATTCGAACCTTTCCAGCTTCTTGAACTCCTAAAATGAGTTAATTTACGGATTATACATAGATTTTATGTTTCCATGTGACAAAGTGTTCCTATCAAAGAGACATGCCTGCAATGTGGACAAACCCTCTTTGTTAAATAAAGATTTAAAGAAAAGAAGATTAATTTCACACTGAACATTAAATATTTGGAACGACAACATACTTATATTTTAATTTCGTATTAGTCAGTCGTATATCTGTTGCACCTTATTTTTAGTCTACAAATATCTGTCACTGCTTTTAGTTTATAATATATTCGTTTCCTTATCTTTATAGCTTAATAAATAAGTGTGTTGCACTTAATTAAGATATGTGTACACCGACGGATATTTTGTAGACACGATGTCCTCCTTCAACTGATTTATATTTATCAGGATCTTTCATCTTCTGACCAATTCGTTATTGATTTGACATAATACGTGATGACGTAGTGAGAGAAGTGTGAAAGAATACATCCTGCACAGACCCCCAAAAAATGTGATAAGGGAGGGATGTACAGTCGAACAAGCTATTAAGTATACAGCCAGCTAACTTGCATTTCCTTTCAAGATTATACAGATACATTTAGAGACTGATGCCCAACGAATACAGCGTTTGAAATCAGTCACTTAATGCGAAACGCTTTATAAAACAAAATTGCAATCAATATTTTCAGTGTACTAGAGTTATAAAAAACTCTACCTGTATACTTATTTGCTAGTTCGACTGTACCTAATAATACCTTTTTGATGATGATGGGAAAGCATCAAATTACTCTTCCTATTCTGAACGTAGCAGGAGTGATTGTAAAACCCATCCATGTTCCTTCTTATGCCCTTTGCGTTCCAGGGCCGCTTTAACTCTTTCGAACAAATTTCGCTACTGGGTGCTTCCGCAACCCTGGTAGGACCTAATAGTACCTCCACCCACATTTCGCTAGTTATTTGTAGAAGGGACACGTCCAGACGAGTCTATTGCCATCTATCGAACACGAATGAGGCTTGGTAACGTGGCTGCTACTGAGGAAGTAATAATCCAAAATGTTTACAATCGAAGGGCGACAAGCCAAGCATTTAATTTTACTTCCTAGAAATGAGAGACGTGCCACCGTGACTTTTTGCACGCACAAAAAGAACATCGTCAAATTGCCATATAATAAAAGCTTTTAAGTTTTTACATCATCACATATTTGTTACGCGTATACACGAAAAAGTAAATCACGTGCGCAATTTAAACATAATCAGGCCTTTTTAACATTTCAGCAATTTTTTGTGGTCAAAACTGTCGACAACCACTTAAAACGCATCGTGAGTTTCTTGTATCATCAACATAATCATCGTGTCAAGAAAAAAAGGCCTTATGTCAACTGGTAAAAGGAGGCCTTCTTTCAATTTGCCTGACATGGCAGTCATGAGCTTCGTGACTACTCGTGATAGTTTGTACTCATCAGAATAAGAACATACGAACTAGGAAAAAATAAAAATTTCAGTAAAATCTTAACTGGTTACCTAATGGGTGTCAAAAGACTCTTAACGAAGCTGATAGATAATAGTTCCTGTTTCGGGACCTACACATTGTGAGGATCGGCCGAAGGACACGGTGGAGGTCTACTCCGCTTGGGTGGAGCTTCGTCGTGTCCTCGTAGCGGCAATTGGCGGCGGTAAACTCTCGCGTCCGGACCTGGTTCATTACATCCGCAAGATGGTGGTGGAACGTGAGAAAACCTCGTCCCAGCCACCGCAGAAAACACTCCAGGCGTCGCGACCACGTGATGGCTTCTGGCCATCTTAGGCGCTGGCCTGTGGACAGCTCACAGTCCGTTCATCTTTTGACAACAGGCCATGTCGACGCCCGTTCGTGTTCCACGCGCTCCTCAAAGAGATGTCCATCCCACAAAGGCCGCCGCCTGCCGGATACCGCGACCCCGGAACACAAAGGGCTAAGGAGAAACATGGGTGGTTTTAGTCAGTAGAAATCTGACACTTTCTTCCGCCCCGCCCAGAGCTAGGGGAGTCATTTAATAATTTCAAAACCCCCGTCATTCTCCCCGTCATTACTTTTTTTTTAAGTATTTTTTTTTTTTTGTAGGTACCGTCAGAAACTTTAGTTACATGAAGGTCTAAATTGAATATATTGTAGTTGTAACTTTGGCTTAAATACCTCCATGAAACTCACTACTGAATCGTACTTACTATTCAACATGTTAATTCACAACGTTCTGAGAGCGCTACATTGAGTTCTACCGTAAACCATTATTTTCCAACCCAAAAAATTAGTCCTGGGTTGGATACTCGGGTCGGGCAAATTGCTTATGGGTTTTTCTATCAAGAATTTCTTAGGTTAATGGCAATAGGCTGCCCCCCTATTACACGGCATTTAAACATAACTGGCAATGTGGGTGTACCATTAGGTACACCTTTGTTGTTATATTTCTAATATAACAAACCAGTTGTTGAAACACCTAGCTCACAAAGTGAAAATGTTTAATTGACGAAACAGTAATTAGCGCCAATGTTCTTATACGTTAAAGTTCCATTAGCTACTTTCGATAAGCAGTACTTATAGGTATTATTCACTACCTTCTACTGGTGTAAAAGTAAATTCTCTTAGAAAACTCAGTTGTTCTTTAGAGATAGGACAATTCAAAAACAAATATTGATGGACTACTGTTTGTACCAATTAATCATTCGGTCAGTTGTTTGATTTTGTCTTACTTACTTAATCAGCTGATTTGCCTGAAAAGATAAGCCAATTTGACGATAAACTTGAACATCCTATTAAGGTAAAAGCGCCAGGGTAGCCAGAGAAATTCGGGGTCAGTGTCAGGTTGTATGTTACTTAAAATATAATCGGCGCTAAACTTACTTAAATATCATTCTTCATAGACCATAGTTATGGCTGCTTATTTTATTAAAGTGCTCACACAATCAACCTTAAAACAAATTACAACAAATTTCTCGAAAACCTTAACATCGTTTCTCGTATGCAAGAATCTGCTCAATATAGCCTGATCAAGTCATCGGCAAATTCTTCACTAATCATGTAACTACGATACTGCTATTAAACTGTGTATCAAAGTGTTTGAATGACGTCCACTGGATCGGTTTCACTGCGTACTTTCTAAGCAAGCGGAGCAACTCAGGCGCACCCGATGTCTCTTTACGCACTCCCTTTTGTAACCCATACCTTTAGTGTAACGGACCTTCATTACGCTCGTTTTCATTTACATAGATGGATATTGTAATTGAATAATACGTTAGTAATTATTGAAAGATATTCACCAGATCAATATCTTTAATTTCTTGAAATAACAGCATTTTACCAGTATAACTGACTGGAAAGAATCCTGTGAAAATTATACTCATGTGAAGTTCCTCTGATTAATGATGTGATAGTCCCAGATGCAGCTGGAGGAGAGTCAGATAGCCTCTGTGTAATTCATATCACCGCCAATAAACAAATTAGCAAAAGCTTCCCAGAGCTTTCCAAAAGTCCTAACAATGCTATTGTTTAATACAATTTAAAATGCTCATCCTCAACTTTGGCTTTTTTCATACTAACGTCAATCACAATTTCACGCTTGAATGAACACATCAATCATCATACATAGGTACGCAAATAATTTGACATGTAAACGATTAAATAATTTGATTCGACCCCGTTCGATGCTCTAGTGACGACTTGGTAGCGCTACTTAATTTTATGCAACATACAAAATACACAGTAAAATATATACAGAGGTAAAAGTTAATGAGGACTTTGTCTTAGGACTTTATCTTTATTTTTAGCACGTTTTTTAGATTCATCTGTATTCTCACACTATGTAAAGAAATCTTAGAAGTTTTTGACCGAGCCCCCGGTTTTCAATGGAGCTGGAGTTGCATATATATTTAGTTTGGATGACAATGCTTGGTAAGTGACACTATTTTAAATCCAATATGGCGGATTCCTTAAAAAAATTACGACTAAAGCGTGTTTTTTTTTATTTTATTATTTTACTTTATTAGTTATTCAACTCAGCTTATCAAAGTCTGCGGTTAGACATAGACCTCTTCCAAGCTGCGCCACAACTCCGCCTTCTGCATTCAGTCTTCTTTTTTCATTCAGTCTGTCAACCAGTTGTTGTTGTTGTCGTTGTTGTATGTACCTAGTTGTTTTATTGTATACTCCCAGCACCACAGCACCACAGCAACAACTTCTGTTGTTGCAGACTTTCCCTTCATGTCTCCACTTCATGACTTGTTTACTCCATCGGCAATCGTTCCTCCGACAATATGGTCAGTCAACTTCCACTTTAATTGTTTAACCACCGTGCAGGTAATAAACGAACACTTGGATGAAAGTGGTCGAGGTTGGAGTTCAATGGCATTCAATTGTAAGTCCAGATATAAACTGCTTTAGTTATAGTGATGATACCTGATAATGGAACTGGGTCAAGAATGATAATGCAAGAGAGGAGATGTCTGACGAGATGACCCGAAATGAATTTGACTAAAGAGAACGAGCAGCGGTGGCCCAGTGGTGGCGGCCCCGACTTACGAACAGTAGGTGGCATGGGTTCAAATCCAGGCAGGCACATTACTTTGTGTACTTTATTTCATCACCACTGCTCTCAAAACGGTAAAGGAAAACATCGTGAGGAAACCGGCATGTCTTAGAATCAAAAAATTCGAAGACATGTGACATCTACCAATCCGCACTGGGCCCGCGTGGTAGATTATAGCCCATTCCCTCTCAAAGAGATGAGGCCTGTGTCCCAGCAGTGGTAACATTTCTAAGCTGTTGATGATGATGATGATGATGAAGAGAACGATGATGACCTAATGAAGGTAAAAATCATGGATCGTCAACAGTTTTCACTTTCTTTCTATCCTACCGAAAGGCAATGATACGAACTCATGGTCTTTCTGACAGCAGAGACAGACGGAGTAACGGGCTCAACCATGTATCTCTATTTAATAACGAGATAGTCTAACTTTTTACTAACTTTAAATTGATGTTGGCAGGAGGATGAACTGAGACCGTCAGTATTGCTATAATTATAAAGCACTACCTCTAGAATTTCTTCCAAGTATAAATTAAGTTAGGAGAATAAGTAGGTGCTTTATGTAAGCTCTCATTTGGTATAATTATTCGTACCGTGAGATATTGTGTACGTTTTTTAGGTCACAGGCAGTCAGAATATTATTTGAATGATGCTAATTATCTACATAATTATTTCTTCAGTTGCCAAAACTAGATGATTTTATCAGCATGAATGATCAAAGAATGTCGCTTTTGAAATATTTATTATATAAAAATAAAAATAGGTAAAAAAACTTTTTAAGTTAAACGGTTTTATGTTAAACATACATTGCAATGTTTAAGATAAATGTACTAAAAACCAAAAAATAATAAAATAGATATAGTCGTGGGAATTATAAACATATGCATAGACTAGACTAATATAAAACCGTGGGGCACGTCTCTTTTATTTACATGGAGTGTATAACTATTGGAATTTCCATGAGCAAGAAAATAGTAAGTAATTTCCTCACCGTCTGCGGGCCAACTGCCTATTTTAACGACGAATTAAACGATTCTTCTATCGCACATTAAGTCGATAATTTGTAGACAATTGACGTGCCCCACGGTTTTATTTTAGTCTAGTCTATGCATTGGATATTTATGGTATTTTTTGTTTTATCAAATCAATAAAAATTGACGAAGATAAAACGTCGTGACGTCACTGACCGCAAAAAAATGACATACTAATGTCTTAGAGTATGACGTCATAAAAGTTTTCAAAGCACTGTATCGTCTTCATTGCTTGTTTAGGTGAAAAAAGAAAAATACGTGTCCAATATTTTTGGTAATCTATGTGACTAATTTGATTTTTTTTTGTTAATTACCCTATCTACAAAATACCTGAGTAAATGCAAAAGTAAAAGACCTATATATCAGAAGAGGCCAAGTTCATTCATCATCCGCCTACACTTTTCAATTTCAAATCATTAGATTAACTCTACTGCGTCACAAAATAATAAACTAATCACGTTCAGTGTATATCTAACTATCTATAGGTGCTCACTATAGAAACAATGACCACTACTCGAGATCTAATGGCGTTTCAAAGGACGTTGTCAGTACGTGAAGATAGCCTTGGTTTATTTCTATGGAAAAGAAGAAACTTAGTCAATTTAAGTTAGAGTTCATAATTTTAGTTATTTAGTAACGTTACAGATGTCTTAATCAGAGTTTTCACTGCTGAGATATTGGCCTACTAACGAACACATTTAATACATGGTAAAAGGGACATCTGTACCTACTGAAATCTTTGGATTCACTTTTATCACGGCTCTTGGAATCTTATCACCAACTCATTCTACAATTTCAAATCGAAGCGACATCGTTATAATTTTGACATACAACTAGAAATCATGTCTTTATTATCCTTCCCTTTTACCGTATAATATTATAGTGTTGGTATGTAAGTCATTTACGTGAAAACTGGCCTTGAAGAAAGTTGTCCTTGATGATAGATAGATTAGGAACTTTCAACGAAACCTGTCTTTCAATATTACTTGTTTATTTTATACTTAGATATGCGATTTCAATTAAGATTAAACATTTATCTGATTCGAACGTGGTATTTTGTTATAACAACTGCAAGAGGACTGATCTAATCAAAAACACAGGTGTATGGAAAATAACAAAAGATAGTTTTCTTTTTAATAAATAATTATAATTTGTTTTATTTCGGACACAATAAAATCCATAGAGTGTTTAACATAATATTAAATAATTTATTATCTAGTGTTAGTACCAATTGACCTCCGCACAAGAAAAAATACGATTGGACAGCTATAGCTCTCCGCTATAGTTCTCAGGATGATGTTGCGACTATCTCTCAATCTCCTGAGTAGCGAGGCACTTTTTTGTGAACTATCGCTCGTAATCCGTGGGTTGCTTGCCTGCGCAAACATCCCCGGCGCACTCCAGTAGCGAGGCGCGAGGGTTTTTAGTTTATTTATCGTAGTTTCCATTTTTCGTTTTTTCATACAATCTCTCATGATTTGTTTTAAATATTATTATAATTTATTTCAGATTTCTTACATCCATAGATTGTTAGTCAAAATTTTTGAATGTTTGCAATAAACTTCCATATCCTCGATAAGATTAAACAACGCTCTAAATTGTTTTACACCCCAATGACTTGATAGCTTCTCAATAAAATCATCCTTATTTACCATGCGTAAGTTATTGCGCACACAGATTATTCTATTTTATCTATTAAACTCTGGAACGCGCTACCCCTGGGAATTAAAAAAGCTGAAAGCAAATTCACTTTTAAAAGAAAAGTACGTTCCCACTACTTAAATCAGACCAAATAGCTACACTTCTCATCAAAAAAATCGAAACACTTTCGTTTTTATTGTTTTTGTCCTAATTTTTTACAAAAGAGAATTAATTCCATGAAAAAAAAACATTATTGTGTAACTGGCAGTTTGGTCATTACAGTAAGAAGAAAAAAATCAAAATTCGAAATTAGAATTTCATTTGTTTATCCTATAAATGAAACTAATCACTGTTTTGAGACAAATGTGTATTTAGGGTTGGAGTACGTTTCTCGTTTAAAAACTAAAAATTAGCGCTTGTCTTTAAACTTTTTGTTTCTTATTTCATTTACTGTGACTTTGGGACGTCTGAAAAAACTTTTTTTTCTAAAACATATGGATACTTCGCCCGCAGAAGCCGCCCAAGTGGTGGCATTGCTGGATTCTGGACTTAGTCAGCGTGTTGTGGCTGCAAGATTGCATCTAAGCTTATCATCTGTTCATAGAGTCTACAAACGCTATCGGGAGACTGGTTCGTTCACGCGCCGTTCAGGATCTGGCAGGAATCGGGTCACTTCTGAGCGAGATGATCGATTTATTGTAACAACTTCTTTACGAAATCGACGCCTTAACGCTTTTCAACTGCAGCAGCAGCTTCGCGTTGTACGAAGAGTAGCTGTAAGTGACTCTACAATAAGAAGAAGGTTGAAGGAACGCGGATTGGCACCGCATAAGCCAGCGAATGGGCCGAAATTAACTACAGACCATCGAAGAGCGCGCCTTAACTTTGCACGCGAGCACCTAACTTGGTCATACCTTCAGTGGAGCAAAGTACTGTTTTCTGATGAGTGTAAAATTATGCTGTATGGTAACGACGGAAGGAACAAGGTCTACAGAAGAGATGGAGAACGCTTTGCACAATGCTGCATTGAAGAAAAGGTCAGCGATGGTGGCGGTTCGTGGACGGTTTGGGGAGGAATCAGCGCCGACGGTAAGACAGAACTTGCCTTTGTGTCTGGGCCACGGCTGCCTGCACTAAACTCTCATCGGTACATCGAACAGTGTCTTGAACCTCATGTGATGCCCTATGCACATTTTATTGGCAACGACTTCATATTCATGCACGACAATGCTAGAGCTCACACCGCGGGCGTCGTACGAGATTATCTTACCGAAGTCGGTATCTCCATTATGGTATGGCCAGCAAGAAGCCCGGACATGAATCCCATTGAACATCTATGGGATGAATTAAAGAGACGAATTCGAGCAAGAGATCCAGCCCCAGAAACACTTAGCCAGCTGCAAAATGCAATCCAAGAGGAATGGGATAATATACCACAACATGTGATCGTGACTCTCATCCGATCGATGAAGAACCGTATGGAAGCAGTAATAAGAGCTCGCGGAGGGAATACAAGTTATTAAATAAACGTTTCTTACATTTTTTTTTCATTTACGCGTGTTGTTTTACCCATTTCCTTCATATTCCATACAGGGTAAAAATTACTCATTATACAAAATACGAAACCTATGAAGACTTCATTTGAATTTAGAACATTAACATTAGGATTTAAAAACCTCATACTACTCACTATTAAATGACATTTTACATTTATTCCTAAATATACACATTTTTCTGATAATCCTTATCAAATCATAAACTGCGAGGTGTTTCGATTTTTTTGATGAGAAGTGTATTTTACAAGTTAGTCATGGTAATTACCAGTTACGTTTTGTTTTGGTATTTCTTGCAATATTTATTAGTTTATGTTATTTTTATATGTGTATTAGTATTAATATAAGTATATATATATTTTAATTGATACTGTATTTTTTTTTCTAGTTAGTTTGTAGCCTACCACAATGTTGTCTTGTTTGATCCTAAGGTTGACTGGTAGAGAATGCCTTGTGGCATTAAGTCCGCCTATGTATCACTATTGTGCATAAAGTTTAAATAAATAAATAAATAAATTATTTTACGATCGCTCTACTAATTAAGCTATCTTCTAATAACCATTAATTTTGCACTACCAACTGGCCCATAAAAAAACTAATCATTCACGCTTCTCGATGTATCTGCTGTGGTGTGTAATCAGCCTTAAAATGAATTGCCAAATCTAATTACTTTGTAAGTAAAGTAAGTATATACATTCATCAATGATAACGAGATTCATTTGATTTCAGGAATTTCTCAATAGTAGCTTGGAGTTTGAGTTAGCGAACAAAACACCAGAATACTTCCATTTAAGAACTTCCTCCTTTTTTGAAGTGAGTCAAAGGTATTGGCCGCAGTGGTTGGTGTTCCGTTGCTTCCGCGGGCAAGTGCTACATAAACGCACTGTAACATAGTGCCCAAATGAAGTAATAGTAATATAGTTTTAAAGTTCTATTTACTAACTCAAGCTGTATCACAAAATGCTTTCTCCTGAATGACTGACGGATCAACGCAAAGGCCAAACCCTTTGGGCTAGATTCTTAAAAGTTGGCGCACGTATTCCTCTTATGACGTAGGCATCCACTAAGAAAGGATTTTTTTTAAATTCAAACCCCAAGGGGGTGAAATATGGGATGAAAGATTGTATTGAAAATCGTCATTTTTGATATTTCCGACATACACGCGGGCGAAGCCGGTATGTTGTAGCCAATTTTGACAAATAGTAACACTATTTCTAATAGCAAATCCAGTATTACGGATAAAGGAAATTGTAAATAATTTTTTGTAAAACGTTCTAAAATATTTTGATAGTTATGTACCAATGCTCTGAATCAGTTAAGTTAAGCCGAGTAAAGCTACATAAGATTTAATCATATTTCCAAAAAACCGTAGACTAAATCCGTATTGCTTTCATTCTTTTATGATAATAATTATGATGGACAAACTTACACATGTGTCACATACGAACAAAATCAGTTCAATAAATAACGCAGGTTCGGAATTTCTCAAAAACAGCCGTGGAATTTGGACTTGTGCCTGGTTGATGGCATTAGGCTTGCCCCCTATCACATGGGACTTAAACATAATAGCGAAATGTGTTATTAGGTACACCTCTGCCTAACCCTCTCGATTACAGGCGTGATGTTATGTTACCGATAGAATGTTCAAATAATAAAACCACAAGGAAATAGTGCAATGGATACTCGAAACGATTCCGATACAATTCTAAAGTCACGGTTGTGGTCAAAAACAATCCGTACCACAAATTATTCAAATGACTTGCATACTACCTGTTTCCCTATAAAAGATTTGCTACATATACGAATTAAAAACTACGTAACATTCTATAAAATAACAAAACACCAGTATTGGTGTTGTAATAAGATTGCATTCGATAACATGCAGAGCTACGGTACGGGTTGATAGAACCATTAAAAATTATAATGACTATAATCTAACCAGCATATTTAAAAACCACAATAAGAATGCTGATACACAAGTTTTTAGTTACTGGGGTCATCCGTATCGAATTCGCTTATCCTAATATGTACAGACAAGGACTTATGACTTACATAACTGACGAAGGGTAAAGGAAAATCCCCGTCGGGGCTGCGGGTTGTTCACAAGTTACCGCGCCCTCGACATATAGAGCTAAGAAGGAATATGGGTGGTTTTTAGTCAGTAGAAGTCTGACACTCCCTTTCGCTCTGCCCAAGAGCGGGAGGGGTTATTTGATGATTATCCACCCGCCAAAAAAAAAGAAGACGTACTGACCGGACTAAGAAAACTCGCATGTTCTAGAACCAAAAAATCAAAGACATGTGACATCTGCCAACCCACACTGGACCCACATGGAGCCCATTCCCTCTCATAAAGAGAAGGCCTGCGTCGCGGCAGCGGAAACATTATAGGCTAATAATGATGAAGGACTTAGTGCCTCGGGCAATTTATGGCATTCGATCTTTGGGTGATGCAGATACAGTTAACAAATACATCATTATGGAATGAAGATAAAAATTACAATGCCTTGCTAAGCAACCAACTGTGGGGTGAATAAAACAGTAATTACATTTATTAGAAACACATGAACGATTATCTATACACACCAAAAGCGTGATGACCTCGATGCCTTTAAAGCAAAAAACGTGGGACCTGTCTCTAGGATACGAGCCAGAAGCACGTACATAAACTAAACAGGTACGGACTAAGAAGGACATTCAGGCAATTATTCAGTGCGTACTGGAAGCAAAAACTAGCAAATCACAACTAATCTAGGTCACGTACGAATATCATTAGCACGCCCAAATCAAACATGCGTTCTAAGGAATGTTTTCGTATAAGTAACTTACATTATACGAGTTTAAAGATCAATTTATTTGTATTAAAATGTATTATGATCTCTTCGAGCGATTAACTATCGATTGCAGGCACATGGACCTCGCCCAAATGTTGCAACAACAACAAATTACACAAATTGTAAAATCATTAATCATCCATATCCTTGCTATTATAACAGTTCATTCCCATACACAAAACTTGAATATTGAATTGCTAAAACAGAACTGGTTTTCTGCATTGGAAACCCCAGATCGAAGTATCATCTGATAAAACTGAATCACGTGCAAATGATGTCACAATACCTCTTTCTCTCGAAAACAAAGCTATGTAAAGCAGGGGCATCCGCGTTGCTTGCATAACTATTGTGTCGTGGTTCAGGGTTCACGCACGCTGGCTTTTGGCAAGATATCAACGCACCAGGTGGCGTGGATCGGGTAGGGTTGTCACGCATCAAGTGTTTTGAGTGCGAAGCCTTTTCTTTTTTGACAAGTGAACTTTCGACGCTTCAACGCGTTTGGTTAACAGAAGGTGGTCGTGTTTTGTTTCTTATTGTTGGTCAGAGTATGCGTATATCGGTATCGCCTAAACTTCCGCCGGTTGACAGGGTTGACATTCTATGTATGAAACTCCATATTGCAACGCGCACTTATTAGCGTAAGGCATTTCCGCGGATTGGTATCAGTTAATCAAAATAAGGGGTAGATTATGCCGATCCAGTACAGTGCTTATGCGTAAGCTTTTGAGCTTTATCATAACGTGCGCAAAGAAGGTGTACCTCTGCCAAACCCTTGAGGAAAACAGTCGTGATGTTCATGGGTTTTATCAGAATGATCTGTTATCAAACGATTCTCGGACATGTAAAGTCTTCTTAGTTCGCTTCTCTCGTTTATCCATTTCGATAGGTTCTACGTTCAAGGGTCACTTGCTTCACATCATACGTCAAGCAAACACACTGACGACTGACACTTGGCTATAAATCCATGGGAAAATGGGCGTGAAGTAGTGACCAGTGTAAACATGCACCATAATATGTACCTGTCTACTAATATGGCGTCTCAAGGCTGATGGAGAGGAAACATTTTTGACTTTAAGAGTTATTGCATTACGTAACTTCTTGCTTGTACGTTTAATTGAATTATTGAAAACCCTAAAGAATATTTTTTCCTGTTCGTAATAGACACTACGACATTATCCAACTTAGGATCTACGGAGACTTTGAAGAAGGTATTAAATAATAAATTGAATTTCATTTTGAAGGTTACGTTTTAGTCCCTCTCGTCTAGGTGATTAAGAAAGCAGTCGTACGTTCATATATGAAGTAACATTTAAAAAAGAACCGGCCAAGTGCATGTCGGACTACGCACAATGTAGGGTTCCGCAGTTGCCCATCAAAACATGTATACTTACTAAACTGATTAACCACCCTGCCTATCTGCCTCCGTACGATGATTTTTATTGTAAAAATAAAACAAACTTACATTTGCAGTTTTGAGACCTAAGGGCCCGGAAGGGCCGACGCCCGTCGGGGCTGCGAAATGTTGTAAGAGATCCCGCACCCTCGACATATAGGGCTAAGAAGGAACATGGGTGGTTTTTAGTCAGTAGAAGTCTGACACTCCCTTTCGCTCTGCCCAAGAGCGGGAGGGGTTATTAGATGATTTCCCACCCCCCAAAAAAAAAAAAAAAAAGACCTGCGCTCCCATACATTATTAGGAAAATATTTCATACAACTACATTTTATAAATTGGTCGAATATTACTCGTAAAATTGTAAAGCCTACTCAGTTGTGATAGTTTTCCTTTTATTTTCGTTATATATGCTACTACTGTGAATTTTTTCACAGACCCAAACACAACCAACCAATAATGTGTACTGCATGTTCATTACTGTTTATAATAAATTACCTGACAGCTTCAAAACTCTCAACCACAGATCATTTAAAATTTAATTATTTAACTTTCTCTTAAGCAATTGTTTCTACTCGACTGAAGATTATCATCATCAGCCTATAGCAGTCCACTGCTGGACATAGGCCTCTCCAATTGCACGCCACTTTTCTCTATCCTCGGCAACTCTCATCCAGCTGCTACCAGCCACCCTGCGAAGATCGTCGCTCCACCTAGCCTGAGGGCGTCCCACCTTACGTTTGCCAATTTGCGGTCTCCACTCAAGAACACGTCTACCCCAACGGTTATCGGTTCTGCGACAAATATGGCCGGCCCATTGCCACTTCAACTTGCTTATTCTGTGAGCTATGTCGACAACTTTAGTTCTCTGCCGGATTACCTCATTCCGGATTCGATCCCTCAGAGAAACTCCAAGCATAGCTCTTTCCATAGCTCGCTGAGCGACCTTGAACTGATGGACCAGCCGTACCGTGAGTGTCCACGTCTCGGCTCCGTAAGTCATAACAGGTAGGACGCACTAATTGAAGACTTTAGTCTTAAGGCTCTGGGGAATACGCGAC
Organism: Diarsia rubi; assembly: GCA_932274075.1. Taxonomy (NCBI): domain Eukaryota; kingdom Metazoa; phylum Arthropoda; class Insecta; order Lepidoptera; family Noctuidae; genus Diarsia; species Diarsia rubi. The sequence goes on from OW026425.1 coordinate 13,404,257, forward strand.
GAGAAGACTCGACGAAGTTTCCCAAACGCCGCCCAGCCCAGCTGAATTCTTCTGCTAGCCTCCCTCTCAAAGTTGTTCTTACCAAACTGCAAAGTTTGCCCGAGGTAAACGTATTCTTGAACAACTTCGAGAGCACCGCCATTGATAGCCACCGGCTCCGGAGAACTGAAGATTATATGAATGAAAAATTTACCTAAGTATTTGACATCATTGCCTATAAATTGTATTGTATCTCTTTGACTAAAATAATGAATGCCGTTCAAGTTATTTCAATTATTTGTAATTCTTATGATTGTTAATCTAATTTTAATGTATGATGAATTGATGACCCATAATCTTATAAACCATATTTGTACGCCGGAAACGGCAGAATATTGTGATCGTAATTATATTATACATAACGCACATTACAACCTTGTACAATATTCTGACAAATAAATGACTTCTATTCTATTCTATTCATATTATAAGCCCAAATAATAATGATCCACATTACAGTGAATATATGAACCTAACTGCATCGCAGGGACTGCTACCTGCATACACATCTCCCACTAGGGAAAACAATTGTCTGGATCACACAATGATAAAGGTAAAAAGTTCAGTGGTTTCTTGTATTCTGGATACACACATTACCGATCATGCACCAATATTAGTATGTTTAAAAACTAATCAGAGAACACCTAAAAGATCCAAATTAGTTGCAAGAATCGACTATCCTAAAGTACTCTCAGAAATATCCAAAACGGATTTTAGTCCTGTCTTACTGTCCAAAGATCCGAATGAAGCTACTGATCTTCTTATAAAAACCATTACCTCAATAGTACAAACAAACACTAAAAACAGACTTGTGCCTTCAAAAATGGTAACAATAAAGCCCTGGATCACACAGGGGCTACTAAAATGCATTCGAAACAGGGATAATATGCACAAGAAACATAAAAAATCACCAGAAAATTACACCCTGAAAATCACATACCTCCGTTATCGTAACTTCTGTAACAAGCTATTAAATCGACTAAAAACTAATTATGAGAATAATGAATTTACTAAAGCTAAAAACAATCCTAAGGCAACCTAGCAAGTCATAAATGATGTTATTAATAAGCAGACTTCTAAACCTCCGCCCACAGACTTGTTGACCCTGTCGGAATCTGATGAAAAGTCCTCGATAAATGCTGTTAATGAATTCTTCGCAAATGTAGGCAAAAATCTTGCGGAAAGACACCTAAATAGAAGTACCTGCGATAAACATGTTCCATTTCTTAGGGATGATGTACAGACGAATTCTCTTGCGCTTCTTACCCCGGATTTTGATGAAATTGAAAGAATCATAGTGAGTCTGCGTACTGATTCTGCTGCGGGATGGGACGGAATTCCAACTAGAATTATCAAAGCGAATCGCCAATTCCTCGTACCGGCTATCGCACACATTTGTGACCTATGTATCTCCAATGGAGTATTTCCAAGGTCCTTAAAGAAAGCTATAGTGCATCCTATTCACAAGGGTGGAGACAGAGACAGTGTAAATAATTACAGACCTATATCTGTCCTTCCAGCGCTTTCAAAAATTTTGGAAAAGGTTTTAAACAGTCGTCTCGTTAATTTTATGGATGCACATAGCATTTTGTCAAATAACCAATACGGTTTTCGTAGAAAGAAATCTTGCGAGGACGCTGTTGCTGCCTTTGTTGATAGTGCTGTTAATGTTCTTGACGGAAGGTCCAAGTGTCTGGGTATTTTCTTAGACTTATCCAAGGCATTTGACACTGTCTCTGTCCCTATCCTGTTGTCTAAATTAGAGAGGATAGGAGTGAGGGGTCCAGCACTGGCTATCTTTGAGAGCTACCTATCAGAGAGGACACAGCGTGTAAAGATAGGCTCATACGTCAGTGACGAACAATCACTATCTTTCGGAGTCCCCCAAGGCTCAATTTTGGGGCCTACCCTTTTTCTTATATATGTTAACAGCCTATGTAATATATCTATCCCATACACTAATATATATACCTACGCAGACGATACCGCTTTGCTCGTACATGGACTGAACTGGAGAGAAGTTCAAGAGAGAGCGGAGTTCGCAATGAGTATCGTGATGTCTTGGTTAGGAGCCAATATTCTTTCTCGTAATATTGATAAAACGAAATACATTCCGTTTTCAATAAAATCCCGTACCCAGCCAGATAATGCATTTATTATTAGGGCCCACACTTGCAATGAGCAAGTTGATCAATGCCACTGCCCTCCTCTAGTCAGAACAACACAGATCAGGTACCTTGGTATCATAATAGATAACTTGATGTCCTGGAAGGAGCAAATTGATAGAACGTCTGGCAGAGTGAGAAAACTCATAGCGATTTTCAAAAGTCTGCGCCATAGTGCAGACTTAGGTACACTTCGGATGGTCTATTTCTCACTCTGTCAGTCAGTACTCACTTTTGGTATTACGTCTTGGGGGGGTGCTCCAAAAACTTATTTTATCAGGCTAGAAAGGGCGCAGCGGGCTGTCCTCAAAGTTATGACTTTTAAACATTTCCGGTATAGCACCATAGCATTGTATCAAGACTGCAAAGTCATGACTGTGAGACAGCTCTTTGTGCTAAACACCACCTTGCGCAGGCATGGTTCACTGGAGTACAGTACTGGTCATCTGGCAAAGAGGAGATGTAAATATGTTTGTCCCACAGTGAGTTACAGAACTAAACTGGCAGAAAGACATTTTCGGGTATTAGGTAGTCGAATTTATAACACAATTAACATACAATGCGATATTTATGGTTTAAATATGTTCGATTGCAAAAAGAAAATTAGTCAGTGGCTTGCTGCTCGTGCATATGAGGAAATAGAAAAGTTACTAGGAAAGTTTTTCTAACTATACTGACTATAAACCCACTCGCATATAAACATACGACGCAAGAACGACACATTTACACAACACAAAACACAAACTTACACACACTACATACACACGACACTTACACACATCACATACACAAATCACATTTAATTACAAACTACGAACCAACATACTGCTGAGAGGCTATACTCTTTCTTCTTATATTTTTTATTTATCTTAAAGTTAAAGTTTATTTTAACTGTTTTTGTTTTTCTGTTGTATTTTAACTTTGTTTTGTTTATGCTCAACAATGCATACTATCCAAATGTAACTCCGTACTGGTTTGTGTAACGTAAATAATAGTTTAATAATAGAGAGAGCCCTGGCACCCAAAACACAAGTTTAATCTTAGTTTGGGTGTCAGTGGTACAATTGGAGACTTATGCAATTTAAACTGTCATAATCTGATATGTAATAACCAAAACAATTCTATGTAAATTGCAATTTTTTGGAAATAAAGTTATTATTATTATTATTCCCTTTATTTATTTTGTCACAAACTTATTACATTTTTAAATATTCTTTACAAAAAAAAAAACAATAAAAAAACATTTAAAAATATAAAAAATTGTAGCCCACCGGTATCGGGAACAGGGTCCAAGCTACCGGCGGTCAGGGCTCCAGAGAAAGGAACCTCCTAACAATGCGTGCCGTGTCCAGGAGTACCGCTCTCTGCATCAAGCCCTTGATCCAGCTGCCTAACGAGAGCCTCCTCAGGTGTTGGTCGAGGCTCTTGGCTATTAAGCCATTGGCTGAAACGACTATCGGTACAATGATCGCTGAGTCCACATCCCACATGTCGACAACCTCGCGAGCCAAGTCAAGATACTTGATTTGCTTATCTTTCTCGGCTTTCACGAGGTTCTCGTCATGCGGGACGGTTATGTCAACGATCATTGCGCGCCGCTCTGATCGATCCACCACCACTATATCAGGTTTATTAGCTATAATAGTCCTGTCAGTGATGATGGATTGATCCCAGTACAGTGTGATATGGCCATTTTCGAGAACTGGGTCGGGCACATATCTGTAGTACGGCACTTCTAATTCCACAAGGTTGTACTGCAGAGCAAGTTGCTGATGGATAATCCTGGCTACAAGGTTGTGTCTATGTAAATATTCTCCGTTAGCCAGACGAGAACACCCGGAGATAATGTGACGGATTGATTCACCCGGACGGTGGCATGCCCGACATATGTCAACCGTACCGTCCTTCACAATAAATCTCCGGTAGTTATTGGTCATCATAACTTCGTCCATAATTGCACAGACAAAACCTTCGGTTTCTCCGAAGAGTTCCCCGGAACGTAGCCAGGCCACGGACGCTAGGAAGTCTACATCAGGCCCGTGTAGGGCCCGGAAAAAGCGTCCGTGAAGCTCCTTACTCTGCCATACCTCCATGCGGTCGTTAGTGTCAAGCACTACAGGTTTGCGCCAATTCTCTTTAGCCAAGGAGAGCGCGGTAAGGCCCCTGTCCACTGCTACAACATCTCGATGCATCCCCACGTCGGCTTCTAGGAAATATTCCCTGAGACTGCATATCTCACGATTATGAAGAGTCTTAGCATTTAAAAAGCCTCGACCTCCACACTTCCGTGGGATATACAGTCTCATAACCGAAGAACGTGGGTGATGCATTCGATATGTCGTCAACAATGTACGGACCCGCCTATCCAGGGCATCTAGCTCTGTTTGAGTCCATTTGAGTATACCGAAAGAGTACATCAAAACCGGCATGACCCAACCGTTGAAGGCTCGCACTTTATTTCCGCCTGATAAAAGACTATTAAATACTTTTCTCAGGCGGCCAAAGAAGCGCTCCTTCAACGATTGTTTCATGTCGGCAACGTTGATGCCCAGTGCTTCCGACATACCCAAATACTTATAGGTTTCGGTTGCTGAGAGGGATCTAAGATTTATGGAATCTGTGAGCTGGGTTCCCACAGATTCCACAATCCCCCCTCGCTTTACATGCATGATCGCACATTTGTCCACACCGAATTCCATCCTGATGGCGTTACTGAAAGTTTCAGTGACCTTCAATAGCTCCATCAGTTGCAAATCGTTGGGGGCAAAGAGTTTCAGGTCATCCATGTAAAGGAGGTGAGATATAACCTGACCACCTCTTTTCAACCGATAGCCTAGACCTGAATCCTCCAGCAGCGTGCTAAGAGGATTCAAGGCTAAGCAGAACCAAAGTGGACTCAAACTGTCGCCCTGAAATATACCCCGCTCTATTCTTACCGGCTCACTATTCCTATGGATTTGCCGACATCCTGGATAGCGAAGGACTGTCCTCCATTGCCTCATACACGACATCAGGAAGGTGCGCAGGGTTGTATCAATTTTATACAACTCTAGCACCCTTATGAGCCATGTATGTGGCACCGAGTCATAGGCCTTCTTATAGTCTATCCAACATGTCGACAGATCCTTTCGGAAACGGCGAACCTGTTGACTAATGGCCATATCAATGAGGAGTAACTCCTTAGTACCACGGGACCCGTTCTTACATCCATTTTGAGAAGCAGACATAATAGAATTCTCGTTAATATGTTTATTTATTTTAGCTCTCAAAATGGAGGTAAGAACTTTATAGACCGTTGGAAGACACGTAATCGGTCTATAATTTTTGGGTTCCGCAGTACTACCCGATTTATGGAGCAGGTGAGTTATTCCAGTCGTCAGGAACTCTGGTAGCGACCCTGACTCTAAGGCTAACTGGAATAGGGTTGCCAAGCAAGCATGCGATCTTGTGAACCATTTAATCCAGAAGTTGTGCAGTCCGTCCGGTCCTGGTGATTTCCAATTTGGCAACGGACGAACTGCACAACCTACATCTTGGGGGCTGATCGTTATTGCCCCCATTTCTGTTATTGGATCGCATGCTCGCTCGACGTCCCGAGTCCACTCACCCTCGGTATGACTGACAGGTACCGACCAGATGTTACGCCAAAATGAACACATGGCGTTATCATCCGGTAGGCACGTGTCAGTCACACCTTGGTCCGGTCGCTCCCATGCTCTGTAAACCCACCTTTCATCGCTTTGGAAGGTGCGATTTAGAGTGTACCGTTCCACCCGACGCTTATACCTACGAATACGGTTTGCCCATGCATACACTTTCTGCTTCCAGAAGTCGATGCGCTCTGTGACACGGGACATGTAGTCTTGAGGACTGATATCAGTCCCCGTAAACGCCCGTCTCACAAAGCGCATCACTCGAGGGCGATTGTTGCCCTCCCGGAAGCAGATTAGTTTGCCGATGAACGCCCTGGCCCCAGCAATGCGTCGTTCAATCCTATACTGCCATGCCGGTACGGCTGGTTTCGGTCGTGTAGCTCTGTCATCCGGAAATTTGACATGAGCTACACGACATGCCGTTACAGCCGCGCAATAGAGGATTGAATGAGCATCACTGAGGTTATCGCAGTTATCAAAAAAGCTTGACAACTGCGAATCCAGAACAGCCACCAGCGCCCTATTTCTGTTATGCATGGGCAAACGAGGTAAGCGTGGTCTACGTTCGGGTGTCATGAACTTATATTCTCTGATCGCACCCTCCAAAGTACTCCTCATTTTCTCACTGCACTGGATACTTACGTTAGTAACCATGTCACTACTCACGTCGTTTTCACAAATAAGTGGCGTGGTAGACTGTGATTGTACCACAACCTGTGACGGCGTAGCAATGACATGGTTACTCTGCATTTCAGTCCGCAAGCGATCAAGTACGGTGTCATCCAACATACGATTACGCTGGATGACTCGCACCTGATCCGACAGTCGTTGTGCCGATACGTTGACAGCCGGCTCAAGTACCTGAAACAGAGAGAGCATCCGAACACGGTACGCGGTCAGGTTGTTTCCTCCCTCTGTAGCCCCATAGTATGAGCGCATGACGTTCTCGTTGATGGATTGCGTCCATCGCATGCGCTGCACACTTCCGCCGGGAGCTGGGACCCTATCAGAAGCCGGTGGGCCTCGAGGTCCTAAGCCGTCCGGCGGCCGGCGTCCTCTCCGTCGCCGAGCAGGTGGTGGTGTCGGGGACAGCGAGAAATACTCGTCGCTCGAGCTCGACGCGACTGCCGCGGTCGGTGTCACAGCACTCACGATGGGGCTGGGTTCCGGCGGCGACGAGGCGGAGCTGAGCGACGAGTCCGGGGATGGTGGGCGTGCACGTCTTGCTGCAGCTGCAGATCTTGTCAACATAATATCTTGATCATACTTTAACAATTTTCTTCACATTCATTTTGGCAATTTTGGGCTGACATATGTCATTTATTTTTCTTCTATGGTATTTCCTTGAATTTTGTCTCATTTTATTGTATTGTGATAGAAATTATGATAATATTTTAAATAATGATGAAAATGTTGGTCCCAAACTTTGAAAATAAAACAGAATATATATTTAAATTAAATAAAATTGGACGAAGAAATTGTATGACAACTATGTTGACGTTGGTGTTGCTAGCTTATTATTATTATTATTATTCAACCCGTATAAGTGGTTTAGGTTGGCATACTTGAGTCTAACATAAATTTGCATTCGAATCCTTTCATCGAATAACTGTTTGAGCAAACTCGCAGTATTTTTTAAAGACCTATTCAACGACATCCCACACAATGGACTTTGCGAGAAAAAAAAATCATCCCCACTTTAATGTGTAGGTACTGAGGATACCACAAAAAAAAATCAATACTTCACTATAGCACTTTGACGTCGTTACTCATTTGTATATTCATGCCAAATTATAGCTTTCTAGTACTAAGAGACTTTGAGATATAGTGCGGACGGACAGACAGACAAGCAGGACAAGGCGAAACTATAAGGGTTCCATATTGACTAAGGAACCCTAAAAATGATAATTTTTGTCCTACTTAGTAAAATATTCGTTTGAACTTTGAGCATAGCTTGTACCTTCATCGTGGGAGGTGTCTGATAGTCTGCAATCTTTAAATAAATGAAACATTTTTATGTTTACTTTTTTTTGTGTACTTCGTAATTGGCGCATTGTTTTGTAATAATGTTAGTAATTTTACTGTAAGCTGTGAAGCTACCTTTCATAAATAAATAAATAAACCCTACTCACTGGTACCTTGTCAAACTAGCTCTTTATACATAAGTATGTAATTTAAAGTAATAGTCTATAAGAAAAATCCGATAGCACTGTTATTAATCTAAATGATGAATTTGTTATAGGTAAAGGAAAACTTTCATACCACGACATGACAGTTTTCTTTATGTAAAAAATTCAACGATGTACATTATGTTTTGTTATCTTGGCTGCCGACCGGCCTAACTTATTGAAAATGGCTATCACCGCCTTTGGACACCTGCAGTGTCAAAGATATTGCCGACATTAGAAACTCAGTTAAGAGTCCAAATGCAAATATGAAACCTCCTTTTCTTTTATCGTGTGGTTAGTGCTGAACCTAGTGGACCTGGACCTGGACTTGGCTTTACATACCGTCGAGAAATATCTCTTTGTATATGATCTAGATATATACATCATGAATTCGGAAAATCAGAGGTGCGTATCTTTTTTTTTTTTTTGGCGGGTGTAAAATCATCGAATAACCCCTTCCGCTCTTGGGCAGAGCGAAAGGGAGTGTCAGACTTCTACTGACTAAAAACCACCCATGTTCCTTCTTCGCCCTCTATGTCGAGGCCGCGATAACCTGTGGACAACCCGCGGCCCCGACGGGCGTCGGCCCTTTCGGGCCCCTCCCATGTTGCTGACATCTCTTTGAGGCGCGCGTGGAACACGAACGCGCCGTCCACACGACCTGTTTTCGTCGTAAGACGGACGGACGGCGAGTAAGCCCATCACTCACCGTCCACAGGCCCGCGTCTACGGTGGCCGGAGGTCATCGCTGGACCCCCGACGCCCGGAGCGCCTCCCGCGGCGGCTGGGACGAGAGGTTCTCTCCCTCTCGCGTTCTACCACCTCCTTCGCTAGCATCACTGCTTCGCAGAAGGAGGCGACGGCGTCCCATTCCTCCTCGCCCCGGACCATGGCTTGCACCAGGGCCGGGCTCGAGAGGTCGCCGCCGCCGATCGCCGCTACGAGAACACGTCGGGGCTCCGCCCAAGCAGGGCACACCTCCACTGTGTGCTCCACCGTGTCCTCCGGCCGATCCTCGCAATGGTGGCATCCGGGCGTTTCCTCCCGCCTGATTCGGTGCAGGTACCTCCCGAAACAACCGTGTCCGGTGAGGACCTGCGTCAGACGGAAGGTGAGGGCGCCGTGGCGCCTCTCAAGCCACTCCTCAAAGAGGGGACTTACCGCTACTATCGTGGCGTGCCCTGGAGGTGCGTATCTTGGGTTCGAATTCGAGACCTATGACTTGCTAGTTCGACTGTCAAACGCTAGACTAGACTATTCAAAGTAATGGGAAAACTATTGACTATAGGAACTTGTGGTTTTAGTCGTATAAAATGATATTGGGCTTTCTGTTTCGAGATTATCATAGTTGCTGTTGCAAGATTTACTTTTGAATTTGAGCCTGATTGACATTTTTTTTTTGTAGGCTGGGAAATCGTCGAATGACTCCTCCCACTCTGGGCAGAGCGGTGGGGAGTGTCAGACTTCTACTGACTAAAACCACCCATGTTCCTTCTAAGGCCTTTGTGCCGATGCCGCGGTATCTCTTTCGAACAAACAATACCTTTACCCTTAGAACTTAAATGAGCTAGTTAAGAGGAGGCCCATTTCATACAAAAAATTGCTAAGCCCATAAACGCGTATATAGGGATGATCAGTGGCGTGCCCAGGGGCCAACAATACGGCAAATTCATCAGGTAAGCAGGCGGTACAGAAACCCTGACATCATGAAGATTAGGTCGTAAGGGCAAGTCAAGCTTTAGGCCGGTATGAAACAGCCGCCAAGAACATTTATATAATTGTTGTAAAATGCGTACTACACATGTCTTGTCTGCAATTATGATGTAACGATATACTTCCCCTTTCCCTTACAGAGGCGGACGGAAGCGTGGGCTGGAACCTGTGTTGTCTAGATCACTTTCACGTAAAGGGATCGGTGTCCAACTGCCTACCTAACGATAGGTTTTAGTGCGTACGGTATCTTGCGGGAACTCTTTATACTGTGCGTCTTATGCCGCCGTTTTTGTTAACACGAGTTAGGAGATACATAAATGAATCTATACGAATATAAACTCTTTTGCAAAAAAAACGGGCGCTTTAGATTTTTTTCTCTATTTCAATGAAGAAGAACAAGAAATAGGTTTTATTCATTTGACGATGTATTGGCATGTTATTTGAAGCATCCTGGCATGATTCTTTACGTTCCAAATTTTAAATTTTTAAATTAATAAAAGAAAAATAATGATTAATGATTCCACAATAATCATTATTTTTCTTTTATTGCTATAGGTACTAATTGCGCGAATTGCTGAAACGATTTTTAACTGATTACGATATTTTAAAACTTTTTGGATATTTTCTGCAAATTAAACAATTTAATCTTTCTTTTTACATTAAATACCACTTTTTGATATGAGTGATAAAGCGATAAGGGCCGGTAAAATTATAGCCCTACTTGAAGAAGGTTGTTTGCAAAATAACGTGTCTCAGCGACTAAATGTGAGTCGTTCAACTGTCCAGAGGACTTGGCAACGGTATCAAGAAACCGGTTCGGTCAAAAGAAGACCCGGTTCGGGAAGAAAACGATGCTCAGAACCAAGAGATGACCGCTTTTTGGTGAGTCAGGCGTTGCGGAATCGTAAGGCGTCAAGTGTGGACCTGAAGAAGAGCCTTGAAGAAGTAAGAGGAGTGGAAGTTAGCTTGTGGACGGTCAGGAGGAGGCTTTGGCTGCCAATATCAGGAGTTACCGCCCAGCTCGGGGCCCTAAATTACTCCGAGAGCACCGTGTTGCTCGACTTCAGTTTGCTCGGAACTGTACTTCATGGACTCTGGAGGACTGGAATAAAGTATTGTTTTCTGATGAAGCTAGAATCTCTTTGTGTGGAGAGGACCGACGCCGGCGAGTGCTGCGAAGACCACGGGAACGTTATGCGGAAGTGTGTTTCGAAAAAATCACTCCTTATGGCGGAGGCTCCGTTATGTTTTGGGCTGCAATTAATTCGACGGAGCGTACGGAGTTAGTTTTCATAGAAAATGGAACATTCAATGCACACCGGTACACAATGGAAGTCCTAGTTCCATATGCACAACCCACATCGACTGCACTTGGGGAAGATTCCATTTTTATGGACGACAATGCTCGCCCGCACCGTTCTGGCGACGTGGAAGCGTACATGCAAGAAGTTGGGATCCGTCGTTTAGATTGGCCAGCTCGAAGTCCTGACCTCAATCCAATTGAGCATGTCTGGAATGTTCTAAAGAGACGGGTAAGATCAGTGCAACTTGCTCCACAAAACATCAAAGAGCTAAAAAGAGTCATTGCAGAAGATGAGAAGAGTGGGAACGTATTCCTCAAAACGTTATTAAAAACATCGTGGAAAGCATGCCCAGAAGGATTCAAGCTGTGATTTTGGCAAGAGGAGGTCACACTCGTTATTAGGTTTTCTACCTTTTGCATGCCTATTGCTAAAATATGGCTGAACCTACCTATATTTGTTAAGCACCATGTACTGTACCCATAATTGCAAAATCAAATTTACTTACATTTGTAACTTTATTTAACTAAAAAAAGTTTTAAAAAAACTTTGTCTATATTGCCGACCACTTCTTATTGTTTGGGCGTGTACATCGGTTTTAAAGAATACATCGTTTTTTTTTCTTTTAATTGCCCGAATTCACTTCACGCGCATTAATTTACACGATTATAAGTATACAGACTACGTCAAAGAAATAAATTTCATTTAATTAACTCAAATCGACCTTAGAACGTAAGTTTCCTCAGGTGCCCGTTTTTTTTTGCAAAAGAGTGTATTAGGTCCTTACTTATTTATCGTACTGACCGCTTTGATCTGAAATATATCCTCTTTGGTTAAGAATTCCAAATTCAAATTTATAAATTCATTTAACATTTGAGTTTTGAAAACAGTCATTCATTTGTTTTTTCCACGTTATTTTTTTCTTTGGCGTCGCTTATTACCGCACAATAGAAAACATAAAAATCGGTATATTTAAAAGTACGATGTCTACCGTGGCACCAGTGCTGCGGAAACAGCTCGAAGGATTAATGATGTGTACGGCGCTGGTGTTGCAAAAGAAAGCACGGTAAGTTTTTGGTTTCAACGTTTTCGTACTGGAAATTTCGACCTTCAGAACCAATCCCGTGGAAAATGAAGAATTAAAGGCTATTGTGGAAGCGCATCCATTACAAAGCATTTCAGAGATAGCTGCAGGGTTCGGGGTAAGTGATAAAACTGTATTAATCCACTTGAAGCAAATCGGGAAAGTAAAAAACACTTGAATGATGGGTACCTCATGAATTAAGTGAATTGAACTTGCAAACACGCGTCGACTGCTATGTTACTCGAACTTTGCTCAACCGACACAATAATGAAGGGATTTTAAATCGAATCATTACTTGTGATGAAAAATGGATACTGTACAATAATCGGAAGCCCTCGTCGCAATGACTGAACCCTGGAGACCCAGCCCAGCCAAATCCTGCCCTAATCGAAAATTCACTCAGAAAAAGTAGTACAAAGTAGTACTTGTGAGTGTTTGGTGGACTAGCGCCGCCGGTGACGTTCACTACAGTTTTCTGAAATCTGGCCAAACGATTACGGCAGATATCAATTGCCAGTAACTGCAAACCACGAAGGAAGAGATTAACAACCGAGATTGGTCAATCGCTCTAGGCCACTGCTGCTAACGACAGCGCAAGACCACACACTGCACAACAAACAACCACTAAGTTAGATGAGCTACAATTGGAATGTCTGCGACATCCACCGTAGGTACTCCTTCAACCTTGCTCAAACAGATTACCATTTTTTTCCGGAATTTGGACAATTTCTTACAAGGCAAAAAAATTAACTATGCGGCAGTCCACCTTTAAAGAGTTTATTGATTCTCGCCTCCACGGTTTTTTTAGTAAAGGATCAATGAACTACCTGTGAGATGACAAAAGCGCATACTTTGATTAAATAAATATAACACACTACCTTCTAAAGTCAGGTTCGGCACAAAGGGCTAAGAGGGAACATGGGTGGTTTTTAGTCAGTAAAAGTCTGACACTCCCTACCGCTCTGCCCTGCCTGAGCGGGAGGACGTGTCATTTTTGATAATTTCCAACCATCCAATAAAAACGGTTATAGACTCTTTAACAAAGGAGCCGAGCAACTTTTAGTAACGACGAGTATAACAGTTTGTAAATTAACAGTGCTCTGTTGTATTTTGTATTTTCTCACTGAGAGTTACAATTACAAAAGCATGTAACCTAATAACATTTAGGTATTTAGACAAAGTTAGTGAAAACAGGCTTCAATTTCTATTAAATATTGCTGTGATAATTTTTAAGCTGGCAAGCTGGGATATCCTCAGGGTCTATAGGAAGCTGATAATTGTATTTTGACGGACAGATGGACTGACAAAGTACAAGTAAGTACAACTTTTTATGAAACTGTTTAGACCTAAACAGTTACATAAAAAAGTTGCACCTACAAGTACCTATTAATTAATTACACACGACGTTTAATGAGCTGTAAAACTCACCAACACGCCAGAATCAAACCTACAAGTTTTCTGATCTTAAATCAAGTTTACCACCAATAAATTCCTCTTATTAGTTTCACACGCAATTCATTATATCGGTGATTAAAGAGAATTGCCGAAAATATGAGATTTTAATGTAAATTTGTCTCTTCTTCGAACGCATACCATGGCGCCAAGTATAAATTATTACAAAGTTTATTTATTTTTATTATGAAATATTTATGCTCTACTTCGGGTAATAAAAATTAGAGGATCATGCAAATTTTTAGCAATAAATGTCCTAATTGGAAACGCTTTATAGCGTTACGTACTCGTTTTAATCTAGATTTATTGTGATTTCATGAGTCTAGCTCGTGTGAACTGATTGGTTTGGTTAGACAGAAATTACACAAATACAGGTTTTTTTATGTTATTTTACGGTTAGGTAGATTTTAAATTATGCAAGATTTAAAATGCAAACCCAAAAAAATATTAATTAGTAAAATATTACACATTACTGCCGAAAATATAGTAGGTACTGGGTCAAATAAGACCCAAACTGCATTAACATTGGTAACTTTAAAGACTGTATGAAGGTTAAATTCCGCAAGTTATAAAGGGTTAACCAGTAACCCTGTATCATCATTACCCACATTCCGAATTCACCCGCTGCTTTTGCCAATCTTCAACGTTTTTTTTGTCATCGTAAACCTGTATAGGATAAATCATATATACTGAAACTCAAGAACCGCTCTGACACGACAACATGATGCCCAAGATCAAGTCGCAAATTATTATTTAGCACAGCTTATTATTTGCTTCTGTAAATCGATTGACCAAATTCAACACTTAATAAAAAAAATCTGTTCGGTTCGTTTCTGAGAAAGTGAATTAACGAACTAGGATTTAACGATAGAATTTTCAAATAAATTGACACTAAGCTTTTTTCTAAATATATTTCTGTATGGATATATTTATGTAGATAAATTGGTAGAAGATTTTTCATTAAACGTTACGTTTAATCCATCGAGTATATGATATATATATACAATATATATATATATACATATATATATATATATATATATCATATATAAATCTTCTACCAATTTATCTACAAACGTTCTCAAATCAAATGACACGGAAATCGTAATGAATAATATCCAAGTGAAGCTTAAGTTGTTCGCGAAAGTTGTTCCGACTACAAATAATATGAAATAGGACTCGCGTATGAGGCTTTGAGGCCATTTGATAATTAATGGCTATTACGTGGATGGGAGATGCGTTACAGATGTACAGACCGGTCTTCATACAAATTGAACAACTTGTACATAGAATATAGGGTGTGACGAGTTTCGACAGTGTGATTTAGTTGCTAATTATTCAATAAATTAATCGACTTTTAAAAAGAAGACGTTGCTGAATTTGGCTGTATTTTATAATGATAAATGATGTTTATTTTACAAATAGTTTATAAAACCTAGATGGGGCCAGAGTTTCGTACCTGACTACTCTAAGAAAAAACTTGGTATACTCACCTGGGACCTATGCAGATTAGTGCCTTTTTTTTTTTTTTTTGGTGGGTGTAATATCATCGAATAACCCCTCCCGCTCTTGGGCAGAGCGAAAGGGAGTGTCAGACTTCTACTGACTAAAAACCACCCATGTTCCTTCTTCGCCCTCTATATCGAGGCCGCGATAACCGTTGGACTACCCGCGGCCCCGACAGGAGTCGGCCCTTTCGGGCCCCTCCCATGTTGCTGACATCTCTTTGAGGCGCGCGTGGAACACGAACGCGCCGTCGACACGGCCTGTTTTCGTCGTGAGACGGACGGACGGCGAGTTAGCCCATCACTCACCGTCCACAGGCCCGCGTCTACGGTGGCCGGAGGTCATCGCGGGACCCCCGACGCCCGGAGCGCCTCCCGCGGCGGCTGGGACGAGAGGTTTCCTCCCTCTCGCGTTCCGCCACCTCCTTCGCCAGCATCACTGCTTCGCAGAAGGAGGCGACGGCGTCCCATTCCTCCTCGCCCCGGACCATGGCTTGCACCAGGGCCGGGCGCGAGAGGTCGCCGCCGCCGATCGCCGCTACGAGAACACGGCGGGGCTCCGCCCAAGCGGGGCACACCTCCACTGTGTGCTCCACCGTGTCCTCCGGCCGATCCTCACAATGGTGGCATCCGGGCGTTTCCTCCCGCCTGATTCGGTGCAGGTACCTCCCGAAACAACCGTGTCCGGTGAGGACCTGCGTCAGACGGAAGGTGAGGGCGCCGTGGCGCCTCTCAAGTCACTCCTCAAAGAGGGGACTTACCGCCACTATCGTGGCGATGTAGATTAGTGCCTGCGATGGTATTTTGAAGATATCTTGAAAATACCATCTCAGGCACTAATCTGCATAGCAACAACTACTACTACTGTTTGTTACCTCATACAATAATCTACGATTCATGGTTTCTACATTAACTTTATACGTTCCTTGACAATCAAAAATAAATAAATATGTATATTATTATTCTCTTATAATGTATATTTATTATTAGATAGGTTAAGTTAGATAAGGTGCCATACGTCTACATTTCTTTTTTCATTCCTCCTTTTGCAGGTCTGCTGGCAGAAATTTCTTGAGAAATAAGCAGTACCTTTGTACTCAAATGTTATATTTTGTTATTTTCCTATGTTGTCTACTGTGTGTACATAAATAGTAAAATAAATAATAAATAAATAAATCCATGAGTTAAAATAAATTAAAACTTAAAAGTTCAATAATATTATAATAATATAATCAACCATATATAGAAATGAACGTTCCAAAACAACCTAAAAGTTATCAAAATTAGCAAAGAATTGCATTTGAAAAATATTTCTCATTTCTGATTGTATTTATATGTAAACTAGCTTTTTCCCCGGTTTCACTCGTGACGACGACGTCAGAAATTATTCCACACTAGCATTTCGTTCACGTGTATTTAAAAAATAAAATAATAATGTAGCCTATGTTACTCGATAAAGATGTAGCTTTCTAACAGAGAAAGATTTTTTGAAAAAGGATTAGTAAACAGTATATAAAAAAATATTAAAAAGAACACAAATGGTCAAAGTACAAACGTTATAATTATTACTATATATTATTATAGGAAAGATTCAAAAAATCTTTCTCTGTTAGAAAGCTTTCTAACAGAGAAAGATTTTTTGAAATCGTTACTAACAAAAAATCTAATCTTTCCTCTATGCTGTTTATTTGTTTTTGCTTTATTTAAATATTGTATAAGTACTTGTGAAAACCAGTAATTGTTTTTATAAAACTAACTATTGTATCAGCTGTAAGTTTTCCAAAAATAATAAAATAAATATTAAAATAGTTTGGAAGATCGTCCTACCGGTACAAAATTATCATGTCCTAACCCAAGCCATAGTTTATTTGTATACTAAATCCCAAAAACGGCTGAACAGTCATTAAACCAGCGGGACATACAAACAAATGCACTCTTCATTTATATTATGAGTTCTAGGACAATTTAGGATGCAATCAAATGCATCTAGAAAGGTTTGCAACATAAATATTTAAATGAAATGTTAATTCTTAAAATAAATGAGATCATTATTTTGTATCCGCTTGGTTTTGCGTTAGATATGTATTTTCTATTTTAAGCAGTCACATGCTTTTGTAGACATTTGATAATATGCAGATTTTTGCATTCCTACAGAAACTACGTAAGGCAGACATAATATTTAGCAATAGTAAAACTTTTTACATTTATATCTGTAATTTACATGTAGTCTACACTAATATTATATAGAGGAAAGATTTGTATGTTTGTTATTTATAAACTTGTAATGAATTAACTCGAAAACTACCCAGCGATTTAAAAAAAAATATTCACCATTAGAATGGTACACTATCCCCAAGTAACTTATGCTATATCTTTATTTGTAAATGGCCTTCAAATTCATATTTTTCAAGAATACTGTTTGTATTAGCTGATAGTTTCCGGAACAGAATAAAATAAAATAAAATATTTATAACCAGTTCGATAAAAATTCCGTGCGAAACCGGGACGGGCCGCTATTGCATAATAAACATCTTTTTCGATCATCGATCTATCTGACTTTTCGATTTGTAGGTAAAACGTTTTGTTATCAATCAATTAAAATACACTCATAAACTCACGCCTTTTTTCCCATGAGGAGAGGCAGACTCCATAGAACGCCACCTGCTACGATCGTGACATACTATATGGAGTATGTGACGATCGTAGCCGGTGGTTCTTTACTTCGTCCATTCAACGAAAATGATAAAATTTCCTTTAATACATAAAAGTAATTTTTGTTCCTTTCGCGTTTTTTTGACAATAAAAAAACGACATGTTTAAAACATCTAGGGCATTTTTCATCTCCACCTCAATTACGGGCAGATGCTTCTCCAAAAAAACCCATCCCACATACCTGTGCTAGTAACAACATATTACACAACAAAACATTAGTGAACACGCCCTATAAGACAGGTGCGTCAGATTGCGCATCTTAGAAATGATACAAATAAAACGAAGGCAATTAAGTAAGCACGCAGCTTCCTTTCACTACTGATATGAGGTGTCCGAACTGTAGTGATTACTAGAGGTGGGCTTAGTTCCGTTGTTGTTCGGTTTCGGCTTTATGTTCTGCTGTTCGACCGTAGGTTTGATAACAGAGAGTGCGTAAGAGACGAAACTATGAGTCACGTTTTTTGATTTCTGTAAAGTTATGTGTAAATAATAGGGAAACGAATCTTTGGAAGTGAATCTGTTGTAACAACACTTGTAAAATATTTAAAAAATCCCGAAAATGGTTCCATAATATCTGATTTTATATCTAGGTACATAGAAAATACCATATCACTTGATATTGTCAAGTAAATAACCCCTATCTATAAAATCTGACAACAAGTCTTTCCAATTCATGGATAACCATCGTATTAGTCAGCAACTGGATACTAGAGATCAAATAGGCAGATCATGTAAAACTTGTATTCATCAACATGCGGCTGGCCTTGAAAGCCGACCCTAACATAGTTGGTATAACGGATATTCTAAGAGAAAACTTTTGTAAAAGATTTGCGATTCTACGTTTTCGGCTTTAAATCTTTCGGCCTACAACATGACCTTGTGCCAACCTCTACTGATAACTCTTACACCACCCAGTGATTACGTTAATTCACACGTCCGTCAAACAGATAATAATTTCGCTCAATTTATTAACAGCACCGCGCATCGTTTGTTAACACAATTTTTATTGGAACGAGTTTTGACTGGTCGTGTCGTAAATTATCTTATGCAGACTTTTATGACTTGGATAATTTTATTTTATTTCATAAGTCTGGGTGTGTTTTGTGTGCTAACTCTGACATTCTTTTGAGACCTTCTTCTTCGTCACATGACTGGAGTTACTGTAACTTCAACATTTGACTAAGAGACAAGAGCCTGCAGTTTCCAAATAATTTAGACAGCTTACTTATTGATTACTAGAATACATTTTTAAAGATAGAATGACGAAAATACTTAATTTGAATGTAAATCTTTGTCTTTATTTGCATGAAAAATTATACATACATATCGATACATTACCTTACTCGGTCTTATAAATAAAAAGGTTTCACATAATTTCGCTGGGGACATTTTCCACATACACGTCGCTTCAGGATCATTATTATAAGTTTATAACGACAAGTTTCACTTTCTATAAATAGCAAAGGCTTAAACCTAAGATAAGCTTTCTAGCATGAGCTTAGCTATCAAGCTATTTATTATGATATTATAAATTAAACAGCTGGATAAGTTGTCAGTTCACTAATAATGTGTTTGGTCCCCTGAAACAACTTCCATTTAAAAGTAATACAGCAAAGATTCATCATCAATCACTTAACATTTCTCAAAAATAATTTCCCACATACTTCGTCATCATACCAATATCCTTGTTTACACTAATTACAAACATTTGAAAACCAGACAACGCATTAGTAACTAGCGAGCAAGACAAATAGAGGGCGTGAAAGAAATCAATTTGAAAGAACAACAGTACCCATATTATGCAAACCATTACTTTAAACCAAGCGATAGATAGAAAGTAATACCTTGCATTGTGTTCCCACCAAATACCAGTAATACTGAAAGGAGAATTAATATTACCTCAGGGAGTTCTGCCTACCATATCACGGTTCGATGGTTTGAATAGTGCAAACAATTTAGGGCAGGCAAGCCTACTGTACTCGAAGTCCGGAGAAAATTATAGAGTGCAAGCGTTGCGTACGAAGATGTATATATCATACTTGTGAAATTGTTTGTTTTTGTTGGTATTTGAACTACATACCAAAGGTTTTAAGGCTGTTATTATGTTAGTGTTAGTTTAGAGGACTTGTTGAGTACATCATGAATGTTTAAAACAGATTGAAATGGATGTCGTAAAGTAAAAGTTCCATCAGCACTCGGAATCCGTTGTTTTTAAGCCTTTTCTTACCACCTTAGTAATTGAGTTTGAAGCTTTTAGACAGACCGATAACTAAGATACAGGACAGGTGTGGTGACAGGTACTTATTTGACAAGAAATAAATAAAATACGAGATAAAAAAAAACATGCAACATTTATTTCCAAACCCAAAAATCGATAACAATAACACTGACAACAAAATTAACGTATAACAATATGTCAACATAACTAATTACTAAAAACTATACAGTCTCCAATTTGCAATAAATATCTGTGGTTAACGTAATGGCAACTATATGTCCAACAAATAAGGTAGGTACTTCTACTCAGGCGCTTACAGCTAGACAAAGCTATAGCTTAGCGTAAGTATTACGACTAGCTGAATAGGCGCTCTTATAGCTCGAGCTGGCATCAGATGGGGGACCAGTATACTCACTAGCATGAACGATGTCATTATCCTCCTTTGGAACACTCTGCGAAATAGGACCTTGCAATTTTTCATACTCAGGGGTAGACCCTTGCGGAACATACTGAACGTTGTATTTACTTTGAGCATTCGAAGGGTAGTAATTATAGAAGCTCTGGACAGGGTTTTGATATAGAAGATTATTGTATGGAGAAGGATTTGGCTGAGCAAACAGCAGCATTTGCGGTTGACCCAGTTGGTAAGAGCCACCAAGAGACAAAGGCTGATAACCAGCCATGTTATAGTGCCCCTGAGGAACCTGACCAATCAAAGGATTCTGATGTGGATTTATCTGGCTTGTAGGATTGGGTGAGAACAATTGAGGAGCATAAGGAACTATCGGCTGTGTTGGATAACTAGTCGGCTGTTGCAGGTAAGCGTACTGGATATTCCCACCAGCCTTCGAAGGTACTATTTGGTACTTTGACTGGTAACCAGGATTTGGTACAAAGTTCAGAGGTACAAACTGAGAAGTGGTCTGTGGGGGTAGCAGGTTTATCTGAGGCTGTTGCTGCTGAGAGCCGTAAGAGGATGATGATGATGGTTCACTCTGCGAGCTTGGTGATGAGTAATACTGACTACCTCCTTGACTTGGGTAGAACGAATTTGGCACTTGAGATTGGTAAGACGATGGGCTGGTCGAACCACTCTGTGAACTAGGATTCTGTGTGTAAATGCTGTAGGTGTAATCCTGTTTCTGCGCTCCGGTCGGAATCGAATTTATGCTCGTCCCCTTCCCAGCATTCCGTTTCTTCTGCTCGACATCCTCGACCTCAGTACAGCATACCAGTGTAGTGAAAGCGACGAAAATCTGTAACAAATTATACACATAATCAATCATGTTGTTTCTACAAACATGTAGAAGCCAATCAATCAGCTACCTCGTTATCACAATACATATTTATTTCGCATCACACAATAAACCGAGAGCGTTTACTTTTGCCTCAACGAGTTGTAACAAATGACCTAAGAAAAAACATCCGAACACATTTATCTACCTACAATTGAACGGTTGTCAGTACTTGTTAGCATCATTACATAAGAAGTAAACTTACCAAAAGCTCCCATTTCGCCATTTTGTATAACGTATGAAGTAACGCGTGTCTCTATGAATATAATTACATTATTTACTTGAGTGGACAACGCGTATTGCGAAAAGAAAAGTGTTCTATTCACCGGACCGCGCGGAAAAGTGCAAGACGGTATCAAGTTCATGCATTTATATGAACGGCCGTGGACAACTTTCCTTAGTTCCAGATCACAGCGAGGGAAGTGACCGCTCGATAGGTCTTTGTCCTGTATCGGAACGTATCCAGTTTACTGTGATAGTGTCAGTTTCCTAGCGCGGCTAGCGGAAATACGTTGCGTTAATGCCTTCATATTTCTCTCTAAAGACGGCTAAAGTATTCGTGGTTGGATCGGGTGTATAAATTAGAGCGAATACCGATCGCATTGCTTTGCCAATAAGTTATTATCAACGCTATCACTAAATAGACCAACGTCGGAAAGGTTTAGTTAATTAAACGAACAGAAATCCCTTTCACAATAAACTCGAACAACAAAACAAACCAAAAAAACAAACAAAATGCTATAGGAATTTGTAGCAGATTAAGATCAACAAAAAGCTCAAGTGCATTACGTAACTTTATCTGAAGAGTTTACAATCAACGATGAGGTAACCAATGAGATCATATCGATAAAAAATCGAGTAAAGTCAAGTCCTACTTTACCTAGTATATGTTAAGGTAGCCCAGGGAAGCGATTTTAAAATTTTCTTAGCAATAGGGTATCGGACAAAAAAAACTAATTAGACAGATAGATTTCCAAAAAATATTGAACACGTATTTTTTCTTTTTTAAAATAAACAAAAAATGAAGACAGAGATACAATGCTTCGAAAACTCGTGAACTTCTCGAAAACGTCACATGTCAGTACAGCTTTTGCCTACAAATGACGTCACAACACCCCATTCATGATCTTTGACGCGTTTATCTTCGTCAATTTGATAAAAAAACACGTATCAAATATTTTTCTTAATGTAACTGACGGACTAATTAGAATCATGTTTTTTTGACTCAGTCCGATCCCCTATTGGCACCTGCAAATTGTCACAATATCAGGTTGTATGAGTATATTCGCGACCGTAAGAAATATGATTTAATATATGTAGAGTATTACTTATTAGGATCATCATTACATTTTTTCATGAAATTTTCTTAGATTGGATTAAAAAAAATCCCACTTTAGTTGAGTCCAGTATGACTAGTAGATCCTACTTACTATTGGAAAAGATGAAATTTCATCTCAACTTTAAGAATTTTACCAAGTGTGAAAGATTTATATGACCCCCAAATAGATTTTATTTTTCAGAATTATGTATTATCTAAACACTAATACGTGGTAATCATTTTATCACGGTGTCCCTTCGACCTTATGTTTGGAACCTAAAACGCGTTCTTAGTACCAACATTCATATCGCGAATTACAAATCGAACAAGTTCTAAGGAAATTCATTGCCACCAAACACGTGCAAGTAAAAGGGATCTCGAAGTATCTCACGAGCTTTCTACCGCGGCTCGCGAATTACCTCTAATTGTGGCTAGCAGGTGGCTACTAATGAAAATTGCAGCACTCCGCTCCTTTCAACGCAATTGAAGGTTATGTAACACGTGTTTAGATGTAGTTCTGTGGGAATGGAAGCAGAGCTGTTTGAGATGTTTCCTGTGTCCTTGTATTGTGTATGTTTATGCTGGGACTGGCTTTAGACTGCGATTTCGTTTGGTATACAAAATTCGATCGACAATGCTTTGGCTTAAGTTTTGAAGAAACTTATTTTTACACTTTCTAAGTTTTTTTAAAATATTTTGTTGGTCTAGTGGTCTCAATCACGACCGCTGATCATGAGACCGTGGGTTCAATTCCCGGGTCGGGCAAAATGATATTGGGTTTTCCATCAAAAACTCAGTAGCAGTCACGTTATTTAAATTTGTTTTTTGGAACTAAAACATAACAAGGAAGACGTGGGTTCTCTAATGGGTATACTTCTGCCTAATCCTTAGGGGATTACAGGCATTATGATATGTTATATTTAAGATTCTTATGTCATCATAATTAACTGTCAATACGTCAGGCATGTTTCTATGGCCGCGGGTTGTACCACTAGTTATCGCGGCCTCGACATAGAGGGCTAAGAAGGAACATGGGTGGTTTTTAGTCAGTAGAAGTCTGACACTCCCTTTCGCTCTGCCAAAGAGCGGGAGGGGTTATTTGATGATTTTCGACCCGCCAAAAAAAATATGCATGTTTCTATAGTGTATCAAGTGCAGATTGATCAATGATAATAATTTTGCAAATAAGTAGGTTTACAAACACTTTTACATTTACTAGTCATTTTTTATTTTATTAGGACGGACTAAAAACTTTGGGCTATCAGTCACTCATTCATGTTGCCATTCTTGAACTACCTATATCTTCTCACGTTCCGTCATTTTTGATAATCATGAGCCAATGTTACTCCTCGACTTCAGTCGATCAAAAGCAGAGCGCCAAAAACATAGAAGTTCCGGCTCATCAATTTAACCATGTCTAAAATCAATCAAATTACGTCTATTCTACAATGATTGATCTTACACAACCTCCGACAGGATGCAGACCTAATCATAAAATAAGTGAGTGCTTCTTTAGCCCTAAATAACGTTATAAACATCTACTTATAATAAATCTAAGGTGCCTATGTACCGGAAGCCTTTACGTAACTAAGTGGATATTTCCACCGTCATCAATCAATAACTTATGTCAAAAATTATATAAAATGACTTATTGATTCGTTTTTTGCTGTTTGATGTTTGATTTCCTTCATCTGCAAGATGTTTGGCATATCGAACATATAGGAGTATTGCATATTTTAATATGGCAAGTGTATATCAAAGGCTATCATAACATATGTGTAAATATCCTCTCACCTTCATAAATAATAATTGGACTATGTGAAGCTCAAAACGATTCTTCAAGTTCGACTGATAGTTCCACAGATTTTTTTTTATTAGGTCGTTCAAGAAAACAAACCAGCTCTTCAGATTAGGGTTAGGGTCGTTCTTCAGGTTAAGCCACATTTGCTTTAGTTGGTCCGAGAATGGATTATTAACTAACCATTCACAGCAAGTTTCCTCCGTACTTCGCAAAGCATGTAAAGCCTTTGGTTCCGGCTGTCATTTGCAAGTCGGTGGACCGAAAATCTGACAACCAGTCTTGCCAAGGGATATCGTATCACCCAATACTTACTGGATTATGGAGGTCAGAAAAGCAGTTGCTCCTGGCATTCAGCTGCATCCAGTTAGACTGAAAGCTGACGCCAAAATACGAGTAGTTGGGAAAAGACTAGGCTGATATGATGATGCCTTGATAACATAGATTGCTTCTTTGTCTCGAATTTAACGAACAAAAGGGGTAGAGTAAAGAAACGATTATTTAAGTATTTCTCAACTGAAATATCGTAACGAATTTAATTTCCAGTAATACTAGAAAAGCGGCGAAAACAAAAGCTAGAAATTGACAATAAATACACACCACGTGCACATTTCGCGCGCATGCCCTTTCAGACTAATGTAATGATTATACCAGATCGGATATACGGGTTGATTCTAACTGATGTATCTATCATCAAATGGATGGTTGGAAGTGAATGACTGGATCTTAATTCGCGCGTTCATTAGACCCTATGCACTATGGCCCAGTGTACTCGCAATGTCTCCAACCGGCAGAAATGGAACTACATCGCTGAAAGAGCAATTCTTGGTAAAGTCTAAAGCTACCAGATATCTTTCCGTGTTCCTTTCTGCGTAACCACGACCACTCTGACAAGAGTGTTTGGACTAAATAGACCCCGCCCCGAGTCGGGATACCACAAGTCCTAAGTTTTTTTTTAAATAGGTAGTTAACCCGTATTTGCCCACTCCTGAATAAAACCAGATCTTTCACTTCACTCGAGTTTGTGCTTCTCCTAAATTCGCAAAGAGTTTGATCCATCTCAATGAATCACCCCATATAGATAGTACCATTCTCTTTTCCCCTTACGACTTTAATAGCAGCATTATCACGAATCTAACTGTAATATGCTGTAATTACTAAGTTAAGTGCAGAAAAATAAAGTTATTATGCTGTTACAACATGTTCGAAACAAAATGAAGGCAGTACCAACATCTTGTTAATTTAGAAAACAATTACTGTGTTATTAGCGAGGTTGTTGTGAAAAAAATTGAGTGTACTTTTTGATACATTTCTGTCTAATACTTCGGGGAATACAGGCGTGATACTATGTTATGGTAGAGTATAATCAGCCTATAAGCCTATATGTTTGTTTTGCAAAAATAAATTAGTGTGCTTCATTATTTTATTTTTACCCAATTTGATTTTACCCAAATGGTTAAGCAAATGGCTCATGCTAAGGTAAATGATTCTTAACTTCACTGACATTGCAAAGAGTGTTTTTTTATTTAAATGTACGTTTGTGACGGTTGTCGTGTCCGAGGCAGGCCCAAGAGACGCTGATGTGACGATTAGGACTCGTTTTTGGCTGATTAGCTAGAGGAGGCTAAACTCCGCACCGGGTTATAAGGAATAAGGAAGGCCTTTGCCCAGCAATGGGAGAGAAAAGGTCTTTTATTAAATTCTTTGACAGTATTAGTAGATAACTTTTAAAACAACTACACAATTTTATAATCAAGACTGTTAAATAATTCACAAAAATCATCATCTGAAGAATTTGGGGGCTTTTTAAAGCTATAAAGATTCTTGTTCTATATGCAACACTTTATATAAGCGCCATCTGTAGTGATCTAGCGAAACGTTGTATCACGTAATCCATACTTTCACCTGCAGCGAATGACTCTATGGATAACGTAAACTCGACTGTTTACAATGAACACCTTTGATTTTGTATAGATGGTGTTGGTTTATGAACAACACTGTTGATATCTGACATCCAGTCTTACCGAGGGGTATCATAACTCCCAGTGCTAATTGGATTGTGAAGGTCAGATAGGCTGTGGCTCCATGCAAAATCCTGGTATTCAGCTGCATCCGGTAAGACTGGAAGCCAACCCCAGCGTAGGGAAAAGGCTAGGCCGATGATGATGGTGTTGTTTATAAAACGCAATACAAAAATGATTTCAGACAGAAGTAGCCTTAAATTAACAGTCGCCATGAATGGCAAAGTTTTATTTATTATCAACTAGCTATTGCCAGCGGTTTCACCCGCTACAGCTCGAAAATTATCCCACGGGAAGATAAAATCGGGATAAAAAACTATCCTATGTTTTAATCCAGGTTATAAACTATCTGTGTACCAAATTTCATCCGTGCAGAAGTTTTTGCTTAAAGAAGTAACAAACATACACACTCACAAACTTTCGCCTTTATAATATTAGTGTGATGTGATTCATCCAACAATACCAGAGATGATGAAAACTAAGCTAAAGTTGGAGGCAGTTATGTATTTAGTGCATCATTCTGAACCCACATAGAAATATTTTGTCGTTTATTAAAAAACAAGTAACTAAAGAAAACGTGTTGTTTCGACCCCAAATAGAACTCGATAAGGGCAGGAAGATGATGATTAAAAAATAAATATCCGAAGCAAGTGAGATTTTTCGGATTTTTGTATGTACATTCAACCAAGCTAATATACAGGGTGTAAATTAACCCTTCACACATACATCAACCAAGCATTCTGTACATCAAACCAAGTACCCCTACGCAAATATTTTTGCTGGGAAACGACTTTTTTTTAGGTCAAAAATCTGATTTTACGGTAAAACTCAATGTAGCACTCTTAAAACATTGTGCTAGTGGATGCTTTGAATAGTAAAAGGGCCATGGAGGTAATTTAAGTAAAGTTAAACCTGAAAAAATTGTATTTACAAAATTTTGGAATTTTGACCCCCAATATCTCCGTAACTAGGGGGTTCCCAGGTATGGCCTAGAACAAAAAAATGATCGTAGTAGTGGGAGAACAAGTGCCCTTCATTTGCGTTAAGGGAACTTTTACACCCTCAGCCAGCTTACTTCCATTTACATTAAAGATTATACAGATTTATTTAGAGACTGCTGCCAAACGATGCAGCGTTTGATATCAGCCACTTAATGCAAAACACTTTATAAAACCAAATTGCAATCAATATTTTCAGTGTACTAGAATTATAAAAAGCTCTACCTGTATACTTATTTGCTTGTTAGATTGTACATGAATGTGAAAAATCTGAGGTGCGTGTCTTAGTTTGACTCGTAACTCGAGACCTTGACTACTTGACTATTACTGCTTACCCATACTCGACTTCCTTACTTTATTAAACCGGGACCTCACAGTACTTCATTAAATCTAAGATGTACTTGTGCCTATTTAGCCAGAACTTACGATGCCCTATTTACTACAGATTTATCGGAATCGTGTTTGTGATCTCGTAATTGACACTAAATGCTTGAATCTAAGGAAATACACGACAGTTTGTTCAATATAAGGTAGATTGTCTTGTCAGTACAGACGGAGAATAAGTTCCTGTTTATTTGTACTTGTAGCTTTTAATACAGAGATAAAGTTTAACGAGATTTGTGTGTTATCTTATTGAGAAAATATCTGAACAACCAAGTCAGAAAGGTCGAGTTGGAACTGCTTTTTCGGATAAATGTACTTATTGAAACTTCGTGAGCAAGCCAAACCAGCATATCTTTTTTTTTGGAGTGTGGAAATCATCAAATGACTCCTCCCACTTTGGGCGGAGCGGAAGAGAGTGTCAGACTTCTACTGACTAAAAACCACCCATGTTCTTTCTTTAACAATACATTGACGGCACGGTTGGTGTTAGTAGTTGAGCGACAGGCTGCTGCACTGCGTGACGCGGGTTCCATCTCCGCATGTTTTTGTTTGCAACTTTTTGTATGGCCTACAGGTTACAGTTGTCCGGGTCTATGTGTGTATGTGAGTTAAAAATGTTTGTAAACGCAACCACGATGCAAGAGAAAATCCAAAATCCGCGCAACATAAAAAAAAATAGTACATTTTGATACAAGTTCGGGAAGTTTGTTATTACAACCGGCGCGGATTGAACACTCGAGCCGTATGGCGAGGGTGTTCATGGGGTCAAGAAGTGCAATAACAAATTCCTGCGTGTATCAAACGAGCGACGTTAATCAATACACTTTCGAAGAAATAAATTAACAAAACAATAAGTATGTTTGTCATCAATTTTTAGGAGACTATGATTTAATTTGCTTTTTCTTAGCGGTTTGATTTTGCCAGGTAGAACAAGAAGCAAAGTTATGAAGCCGCTAAACAGTCTCACAGATCGTGGTGGAAAGTATGTTGCACAATGGGGGGTGCTAATGGTTATACGTTATAATAGTAGGTAATGAGTAAGTCATGCACATAGGTAATTTATGGATCCATACACTCATCCAATTATCACTGACGTTTGATTGGAGCTGTAATATGGCTCATAAAGCTGTTGCTCATTAGGTATCAGAACGTACAGGATTACATCGCTTAAGGAAACATCAATAGGTCGGAAAAAGTTAATAAAACTCCAAAATATAACGGGGAAACAGAAGTATCATATTGAGTTCCAAATGATTATTTCCATAGGATATTGCTGCCTCGCTTAGGCAATACATGATACGCAGATATAGTAATACATGCCGAGAATGACGCCCTTATACGTCGAGACAGGGCAAAATATTGGGTTTTTCTCATCAGGAATTTCTTTTGTGTCGACCTGTTGATGGCAGGTTATGATTATGTATGACTAAAACATAACTGGCGAAAGAAAAGGTTACAAAACAAAAAATACGAAAAATATTGATATTGATGATTATTGATGCCTTGGCTTCCGTACGTTTTTCTTGGGTGACCACTGAAAACTAACACTATGCAGTGGCCTCCCCGCATAGCACAGTATAATGCTCAGTATTAACCTGCTTTTCGCAGTCAGCAAAGGGGATTTTTTTGATTTTTTTTTATATTTCAATTTTACCTTCGTTCCGTCATTTTGTATTTATAAATATTTGTAATGTTTTATGTTTATTTATTTTTGTTTGTACGTCATAAGTATTATCCCTACAACACATTTAAACAAG
Source organism: Diarsia rubi (assembly GCA_932274075.1). Taxonomy (NCBI): domain Eukaryota; kingdom Metazoa; phylum Arthropoda; class Insecta; order Lepidoptera; family Noctuidae; genus Diarsia; species Diarsia rubi. The sequence goes on from OW026425.1 coordinate 13,433,838, forward strand.
ATAGAAGAAGAGATTTTTAGTCACATTATTTGGCAAAAATCATTGAATACATGTTTTTTTGCTTTTAGTACCTACCACTCAATATAAAAATATTGAGATATCACAGGACAGTCGAAGTCGCGTGCCACCTTGCTAATGACAACCTAGCAGCTGACTTCTGTGTCAATGAGAACGCCATGAAGGAGCATCAGGTATCAGTGGCATGCGACCATCATGCGACTACGGCTGTCCTCTTTAAAATTAAATTAAATTATACTTATTATTAAGTTATTTACTTAAATTAATTTGAGTAGGTATTATTTTCTTGTTTTCTACTTTTCGTAGTCGGGTTTTAGTTTTTAAAACTTTGCTTTTTTTTCAAAAATGGTGTTAGTGAATGTTACCTAATGCCTAGAAAAAATTTGGAGTAAATGGTAAGTAAAAAATCACAAAAATTCTCCTCTTCTCCTCTCTCTCTCTCTCGTATATCTTATTTTTTTCATTACATCTCTTCCTAAACCTTCGGGAAAATTCAGGCGTTAAAGTAGCTCCATTAAAGGTCGATTTTCACTTTCATATTTCTTCATATCTAAAGCAGTTTATTACACGTGTTTAGTATTCATATCAAGAGAACAAGGTTTAGATGTTATCTTAAGATATAAGAGCATGTCTATCTGCTCTAGTATGTAAAATTGGCTTTTCTTAGAACCATTTGCATTTTCAACTTTCAAACAGGCACTCGGTACTTTTGCGTAATATAATTGCTAATAAATTATAGATCATTGCAAAAAAGCAACTTAAATCTGTTAACTGTCAACAGTGATTTTTGGCGGATATTCTCGTTTTACTCTGATTGAAATGTTACGATAGGTTTCATAGACAATTTCAAGCTGCAATTGTCATACGAGGAACTGTCTTTTGTTAAACGTGGGAAAACACCTCGTATAAGTTTTAAGTTCATACAATAGCTCCGTTTATGTTGTCGTATCTCCTTTTACTTACATTATTATAACCACTGATTATTAAGTAATCATTATAAAAACACATCGTAATATTAATTACATACCACTGCGAACGCAATAATAAATCGCATCACGGAAAGAACGCAAGCTTCAATCATTTTATTAGCGGTGGGTCTTACTAAAAGTGTGTAAAATATTTTGAAATATTTTACTTTTTTTTAAACGTTTCCCCACGCTAGGAATTACTCCTGTATCGTGGGTGCGTTTACAAATATTAAACTCAGAAACACAAACACCCAGACCTGAAACAACTATCTGTAATTTAATGGGCAACTACCTACAGTTTACTCACAGTCATTATGCCTTGTGACTGGGACTGTTGCTTATTTTATTTTGTATTCGTTCAACTATTTAAAAGTGCCTGTAACTGGCCTACTTGAAATAAATGTTTTGATTTTTGATACAAATATTTGTTCCATGCGGGGATCGATCCCGCGACACGCGACGCTGCAGTCCAATCGCTCAGCCACTGCGCCAACCGTGTCGTCACCCATCTGTTGTATTGAACCCCGTACGATTGATCAGGTATACAGTAACTATACCATTCAATTACACAGTTAGTTATCAGGAACATATCTGAAATATACATACCCTTTTGACTTGTCTCAGAGAAATCAACAATTTTTCCTGATTTAAATATTTTGGGTCCCGCTTTTGGCAGCTGATTACATCCTTCACTGACGTCTACGATCACATTTTCTGCAATGAACCCGACTACATACAAAGGAAGCGTTCAAGTATTACGTAACGAATTTGGGGGCCTTGTAAAATGTTACGATGCGTTACATGGGAGGGTTTGAACTACGCGTTACGTAACATTGTTTTTTTACACCCTTCAGAACGATTCTCTCACGCATTTAAACGTTTTTTTCACAATATTTCTGTTTTTTTTTTGTAACAATGGTCACTTGGTGGTTGCGTACCGTTTTACTAGGAAGGAGGGGGTGCAAAAAACGTTACGGCCCGTTATTTAGGGAAGGCGGGTTAATAATCTCCAAAAAATGCGTTACATAATACTTGACTTACCAACCCAGTTGACTGGCTTATATTGTCTCTAAATAACGAGCTCTAAAGATGTGAAGAAAGTTAAATTGAACTTCAGCAATGCTGAGGTTAAACTATGTTTAACGCAAAATGATATTCTACTTTTTTCACAGACTATTTAATCGTTCCGAACGATCAAACTGTAAAATTGGACGTGATTTATTAACGGATGAAGTAAACTCTATGTTAATGTGTAACTATGCATTTTCGTACATTGTAGTCGTCAGCTGGTTGGGTCGGAAAATTACGTTATTAGCTTATAATTTGTTTTGTATAAGCTGCAGAAGTGATTAAATGTTATTGATACTGGTATCTGTGACTGTGTGTGTGTGGTGTTTGCCTGCCTCATTGGTCTAATGGTCGCAATGGGCTCACCCTATTTTATATGGGACTTATATTTACATAACTGTTGAGATGTGGGTGTACTAATGTGTACACCTCCGCATTAACCTTTGGGGATTAAAAGTGTGATATTATGTTTACAGAGTAACGTAGGCTTGTATGATCAGTGGAAGTCAATTTAAGTAACGTCATACTCTGACAAATAGGTAGGCGTCTTAGAAACGGACTAACATTCGGCAATAGACGCGTTACTAGAAAAGATTCTCCTTAAAACACGCTATCCATAGATATGCATGACTAATGCCTATTCGACCTAAGGGTTCCATAAGTAAGTGCCCATTCTCCTTTTATCAGAACGTCATTTCCAAATAGAGATAGGCTTACAGTAATAACAGTAGGACCGCGTAACGTTACTATGAATCAGAGTAGGTAAACAAAACAAATACTCCGATTCAGTTGGAGCTATTCAGCCGCGTCAAAATTAAGCCACTCGGTCAATAACGCCGCTATTGTTTTTTTATAAAGCAAATCAAGCATAACTTCTGGTCAATCTGATTATGGGTTAACCACGAGACCGTAACTTACACAGTCCTAATTTCAACCCTATTAATATGGTTGATCCATGGTTGGTTGGTTGTTTCCCATGGTTGATTGGACGCAACACTTGTTACCATGCTTTTCGTAGTTGGTTTTCGGTTGATTCTTTTTTTACCCGACTGCAAGGAAAGGGTAATGTTTTTCGCGACTATCTTCGTTTTTATACAAGGTATAAGCGGACCTTTAACCGAAGCCGTCAATTAAGTATTTTGTACTTACCTACATCAAATTAAAAAATCTATTTACAAATTATTGCTGAGAAACGATTTTTTTTTTGTTAAAAATCACGTTGTAGGTTCGAAATCAATGATGTAACGCACTCAAAAGTCAGTTGTGCTGATGGATGCATTGCATAGTACTGAACCCCGTTACCATGGTGGAATTTAAAGTTAAGTCTTAACATTAAACTTAAATTACTTGAATATAAAAAAAAAACTTTCGATAAAGTTTTAACTTTGCACCACAATATCTATAAAGACTAACTAGCTACATATAGACGGTATATTAAAACTAGTATACTTACCTCAGTTACATGAGAACGTAAATTAGGAAACGTCAACTTGTCGGAACATACAACGTAGCCTAATAGACGTCATAGTTAATTCGATATCAATCTACGTATACCAAGAAATACGAAACAAAAGAAACGACAAACAAAAATGCGTAGTATAAACATGTAGCATTCAGATTAGTTTAAATATTTTGTAAAATTTTCACGTGGGTCGTGTGATCGTTGTAAACATTGTGTAACTATGTATTTGCATTACTACGATGACGAACAAAGTAGGTATATAAACTATTTAAAGAACAAAATCATTAATGACGGACTATTGAAATGACATCCCAAATCTGAGCCAGTTCGATGGCAATAGGGTCGCCCCATAAAACATGGTACCAAAAGATAATTGACGAAATATAAGGTACCTACTATATTCAAGGTATATGTAATCCTACCTTTGGGAATTACAGGCTTTATAGGTATTATGTCATTGGAATTACATAAGGTAACTTTATAAGAATGAGTAACCGAACTAAAAGGGGCACAGAGAACATTCCTACCGAAACGCCAAAAGTTTGTTACAACTCCAACTTAAAACGTACGCTCACAAGAATGCTAATATTGTGACTTTGTGACAAACAACATCAATCTGAGGTATACACAATAGAAATCCAGATTGCAACAACGGTACCCTGAATGCATAATACCTAGGTGGCGGTTAAAAATGAATCGTTGCGTAAGGAACGTTTAAGAATTCGGAAGTGAATGCAGTCGGCTTCCATTCTGAGTTCTGACTGTACATGTTTCCTCGACCGTGAAGTATTAAGTAACTGTTTACTCAGAGCATACAATAACAACTATCATCTTATGCGTTAAGTGTCATGCTACACGTTAGAGCTGATCTGATTTTGATTTGTCTATTGCACATCCTCATTTGCTAGGTTACAAAACTTCTGTTGTAAGTACATACAAAAATAATCTTTACTGTGTGTGAATTGCTCTACTTTTATAAGGACATGCCCATTGTTCGTGTTCGTTATACAGGGTGTTTGGAAGGGAGCTGTACATACGCCTAGGGTAGAAACTAGGGATAGTCTGCTACCTACCCCCGCCCATTATATTGACCTTGGCCTCAAGGTTTTTTTTTAATTTATTATTATTTTTTATTTGACTTTTTGACTAAAACTACCTGTAGCTCAAAATCTATCCATGGGACCGGTCGGCTAATGGTCTTGTTTTAATCGTTAGAGTCTTAGGGTCCTGCAAAAAATTATTTTACACCAGAAAATTGTGGAGAAGAAAAGTTATGGGGCCTGAAGTACCGTAGTAAGGTAAAGAAATAATTTTAAATTAAAAAAAAACCTTGAGGCCAAGGTCAATATAATGGGCGGGGGTAGGTAGCAGACTATCCCTAGTTTCTACCCTAGGCGTATGTACAGCTCCCTTCCAAACACCCTGTATAACAAAATTTTTGTGTTACAAACGGAACTAAATCTGCCTCATCAACGTTCAGGTTATTCACCTACTTGTTCCTACTGTTACATTTTAATTACATACTAATGTTCTACTTTCACGTCAGATCTACGGACACTCGAATTAAGATCCGGTCCCAAGTTAATTGAGATGAAATCTATTGCTCAATCAGGTTGACAGGCTGCCTGCTCTCAACATGGTGTTAGTTGTCCGGTCGAGTCTATTACGCGGAAGTCAGGCGACATCGGACGCGAGAGGCGGTATTAGGATTATTTCAATTTCCTATAGTACTTTCATATGAGTGAAACTGGCGATGCGCGCCAAGTGCCGATTACTCAAGCAGTATCATGTTTCCTGTGGATGTTACGCTCTCTGAATGATTTTCCATTCAATAGTGTCCAACCATTGGCACAAATATGAAATGGAATACCCGGGGAAATGAAAGTCAAATATTTTATTGGCATTTTATTATAACAATAACGACCATAAAACTAAATTTATAAAATAATAAATAGACAACCTTAACTATTCACTATATTTACAGAAATTCACGTCGTTACACACAACAGTTTCAAGCGGCGCAGTGGTTATTCAGATTAGATGCGCATCACGATTCGATATTGTTATTGCTAACAAAACAAGTTTCTAACCTGTCCGCGATGAAAGATATCAAGCTACCATGATTATACAAATTATACACATGTTACCGAAAAGAAAGCACTCCGACGAGATAACCGAAACACGACACGTACGCGCTGACGCTCAGGCGGCGGCGAGTATCACAGAGCACGCTCACAGTGGTGCCCGCACAGCTAATTAGCGGAACATAAGCAAATAAATAACACCAAGAGCGATACTTTCGCTCACATACACCATGCGATCATACGTACCACGCCTACAACACACCCCTCACACAATACTGTCAATTACTATTTACACAAAGTTATTCGCGAAACCTTATTTTAATGAGCTCGTGGCTTCAGTTCTTCACTGTACTTGATAGTATTGTACGAAGTCTCGCTGGCAGCGCCGTACGCGTCTTTAGGTGAATAATGGGAACTTGAACCTCCAAAGCTGTATTTAGGGCCAGAGGAAAAAGAGCTTAGAGAACTGTGGCTCGAAGCAGGCGCCCTGTACGATGAGCTGCCTTCTCCAAAACTGCTAGGGCCCGCGTGGTGAAGGTGCTTTGTGCTGACATAATAGGGTTTGTTGGAAGAAGCTGCATGAGCATTGTTAGCAGAGTATGAAGATGAAGGGAACCCGTAGGTGGTTCCAGGAGGAGCAACATGTCCTGAAGAGAAAGAGCTACCACCATCTAATCCTTCACCTTTGGCAGAATGGTAAGTTCCCCCAATAAATTTAGATGAGCCGCCACCGAAACCTCCTTGAGATCCTCCGAAACTGGCGCCATGACCACCAGAGCCAAGGGACAGAGCACCGAGACCAGCGCTGCGGTAACCACCGTAAGATGGAGCACCGTAAGATCCAGACGAACCAGACAGACCGTGACTGGAAAGACCCTGGCTAGAGAGACCGTGACTGGAAAGACCCTGGCTTGAGAAACCTTGGCTAGAAATTCCCTGGCTAGACGGACCGTGGCCAGATTCTCCTTGAACAGATGAGCCTAGGTAAGCAGATGGTTTGAAAGAAGATTTGCCGAGCCCAGGATAGCTGCTTAATTGTTTGTAACCGCCACCGAGAGATTGTCCAGCTCCACCGAAGGAATGTCCAGCGCCACCAAAGGAATGTCCAGCACCACCAAGATTAAATCCGGATCCCAGACCAAGTCCAGCTAAGGAGTGACCGCCACCGCCAAGAGACAGAGAGCTTGCATCGAACGAGTGTCCAGAGCTCGGAGATCCATACGACTGCTGAGGTGCGTTAGATTGGCTCTCGGAAGGAGTAAACAGAACCGGACCAGTAGAATAAGAACCCAACCCCTTGTTGCCAGAAGAATAAGAAGGTGCGCTTGCTAACTGCTGTTGTAACTGTTCAGATAATACAAATTGCTGCTGCTGCTTAGGGGCTCCGTATGAAAACTGAGGAAACGAGTACTCCTGACCGCCTTGGGTTGCTTGACCACCCTCAACACCGTGACCTTGATGGAACTCCGCAACGGTGGTCGATGGCTGCAATGAGACTCCTCCGGCGCCGAGGCTGTGGGATAGCTGGCTCATGAACTGAGAGAGGTCTCCGGTTGTGAAACCACCACCGTGACTGGGTTGTAAAGTGATGGGAGCCAGCTGGATGCTGCCGTGACTGTTGGGGGACAGTTGAGATAAGCCTTCAGCGGAGTACTGTAAGGCTCCGCTGGATCCTTGGCCGCCGAAGCTATAGCTGGGCTTGGCGCCGCCGATGCTGTAGCCGGCCCCAACGCTGATGGCGCTGGCGTCGCCCTGGCTGAGCGATGGCTGATAGCTGTGTGCAGAGAGACCAGGCGAGCCGTAGCCTACAGGCGCCTCGCGCTTGTCTTTGTCTTCCACCTTCTTCGCCAGAACGGCCCATGACGTCGAAATACACAAGAGTGTAGTGAAAACGATCTGTAACAGATAAAACATAATTACATACTTGTACTTTCTTCGAGATAGCAATCGCAGGAGAGAATCGAGTCGAACAGTAGTAAGAAACATAAAATACTATATTTTACGCAAAAGTAATTCAGAAACGGGTTTCCAAATACTGCGGTCGTGCAAGTGCAAGTTTAACGACGACCCGCATGGCAATGTTAATATTTACGCCCACATTATAAAAATTTCACTTTTCCACTTTTACTTTAAACATAATAAATGTATGTTTTTTTGTAATAAATATTGCCATCGAGGATCATCAATCACTTTTGAAATTACATGTTTGAATGAGCAGTTAACGATATAATGGTAGGTAATAACTACAGTTAGCACTCGATGATGTTATTAAACTCTGTACTTTTAATACTTTGTATTTACTACATGTTTAAAAGTGCACTTTATTATTTAATTCATATTAAATCGTTCACAATTCCGATTTAAAAAAAAAATGTAAATAAACTCTTAAAAAATCTATATTTGCACAAGGGTCCTTAAAATCCAACTCAGGCCACTCTCGTTGGCCGCGGGTAGTCCAACGGTTATCGCGGCCTCGACATAGAGGGCGAAGAAGGAACATGGGTGGTTTTTAGTCAGTAGAAGTCTGACACTCCCTTTCGCTCTGCCCAAGAGCGGGAGGGGTTATTCGATGATTTTACACCCACCAAAAAAAAAAAAAAAAAAAGGCCACTCTCGTTTTCCTATGAACCACAAACACTTAATTCTAATTGCACTTTTCCATCACAGAACGCGAACTCACCGTGAATTTCATTTTAGATGCTTATTTAGTATACTCGTCGCGTAGATGAAACTAAATCACTTCACAATGTTTGGTGCACAACACAAACAAAATATCTCCGTGTATCGGTCGGCCTGCCGGTACAGCCGCCGAATTCGTAATGTGATGTCGCTGTGTTTTCACCGAATTTATAAGAGAGCGATCGGTGGCGCGCACCCGTCTGACGGAAGGGTAAAAGTGTATCGGAGGACCCTTTCACTGCACTAGCTGAAAGAATGGGAGCGAGCCAGTTGAGCTTCCGAACCCAACAATGAGGTAATAGAAGCCGGAAGCATTGCGTCACACCCGATCACGGTTAGATGCACTTATCGACATAGATGTCATACGAACGAGAGCCCCTGCTGGCGACCTAGTTTCGGCTACAATTGATGCTCTTTTTTTGTAACTTGGCTATCAATTTAAGCATTCGTTTGGTACAGTCGTTTGGTGGTCCGGAAGGAAACTATAAGCTATAATTGTATGGTCGTAGCTAATCTGATCTAGTGCTCGTGTTTGAATCTTCACGCTTTATTTACTCCAATGCCTTTATTTATGTTATTATTTAGCACTTAGTTCATTAACATCTGTATCATTAAGTTCGAGAGGTCGTTTTGTAACCGAAATTTTGCATAATTTGTGCTAAAAACTCACGGCTATCGTGTAACTATAACCCAACGACGACCTATTTATCTGATTATACTTGTAAAATACAGTCATACACAAGCCTGAGGTAGTAAATAATATCTCATACATAATTTCACTTTCATTTCTAGATGTTACGCGTTAATATTATTATGCTCTCTGAAGTTATAACTTGTAACAAAGTAATTTAATTAGAAATATACATTAATTACTATATCAAAAGGCGGTTTATGTAGCTACCTTGTTGATGACTCATACATTATTATTAGATTATCTTGAAAAATACTGTTTTTTTCCGTTAAATGTGCTTCCTGAAAATAAAATGATCGGTGAACTTTGGTATCTTTTACTTGGTAGCGCCCAATATCAATCGAGAATCAGTGTGAAGACCATTTTTTTTTGGGGGTGGAAAATCATCGCTCTTGGGCTTAACGAAAGGTAATGTCAGACTTCTACTGACTAAAAACCACCTATGTTCCTTCTTAGCCCTTTATGTCGAGGCCGCGGTAGCTCTTGCGAATAACCCACAGCCCCGACGGGAGTGTAAAGACCTCCTAAGTTTTTTTAAGCATACTCATCATCAACTTATATGTTTCCATTGGGACACAAGTCTTCTGTCTTTTGGAATGTGGCGAGGATGCGGGGTCAGTAAGGGTCACCAATATCAAAACATTGAAAATCAAAGCAAAAACTGACTTATTATCGTGTCGATGGCAATCCCAATTGATTCAGCCCAAACTTGACGACCTCTTGGTTATTACCAGTAGCATCCATCAGATCCTGTAATGTGCAAAACAGCAGGACAGACAGGACACGTTATCAAGTGTCCCATCGTTGGTTGAATAACACCACAAGAACTGAATATCAAATGTCTATTACATGGTATTCAACACCATGTTTAACATCTCTCACGACTTAGGTGTTCAATCACGCCGCATAAACCCATCAAGTTTACGTTCAAGTTTATAGCACTGACATTACAGCTACAGACTACCGAGTTAGCGAGAACGAATGCACTTTCATTCATTGATGTCATTTGTACGCGAGATGAACACACAAGTAGGTAAAGTGAGTGTATGTAGGTATCTCTCCACATCACCGCGGTTTTAGACAAGCGCTAAGTATTAAGCCGTTGTTTCGCTCTGTTGAAGTTTCTAAGTTACTAAGAATCATCCAATAGGATGTTCGTGATTTTTTTTTCATTAATGGTTGTTATCATCAAAGCATAGATACATACGCAGGCAACTCAAGCGTCCCGAAACTGTAAAATTATCCCAATCAACCTAGAACCTAATACTTCTGTGATTAAGTTGAAAATATATCAAAAGCATTTGGCAGATTGAACTAGCTTGATGTGCTGGCGTCTGTACGTCATGTAGGGTTACAGTTACATCTCTGCCTAACTTTTCGGGGACTACTAGAGTAATGTTGTGTGTTCACCACCTATGCCTTGATTTATTTTCTCTTTGTCTTCGTCCACCTTTAATCTGGGTAATGCGGAAGGTGAAATAGCTCATCATTATCTGCCTGGCCTTTTTCCAAAACTATGTTGGGGTCATCCAGTTCAACCGGATACTGCTGAATTTAACATGGAGCGACTGCCTACCTGAGCTCCACAACCCAATTAATATTGCGGAAAGCGTAATAACTTAAATGTAAAATGACATGTAGCCCGCTTGGAAGACATAACTGCTGGTAGATAAGGATCCTGCCATTTCCCGTTTCACTAGGAATGTCCAGCCATATCAATATCAGATGCACGAAACGGTGACTACATGGTAGAGGAAATCAATAACCCTGTTAGCCTGACATAGGTTTGATATAATCAGTATTTTATTTCACTGCCCGAGGCTCTAGGGATTTTCTACAGACTTCCATATTTATGTTATTAATGATTTCCTATTTACAAACGTCATCGTAACAACGTCACTATTTCACCACACTGTTCGGTACAGGAAGTCTTGAAATGATCGTTTTAGCTAACAGACTGCCCATTGTGTCATCTAATGTTAAATGTCTAAATTTCTTACCTGTATTTTTTATGGTGCTTTAAAGACGAGCACTTACTTGTGTACACGCAGTAACTTTTAAAAGTGATTTTCTCCTACTGTATTCATTGTTATTTTATGTCATACACTTTTACGGACATAGCTTTTTCGATTTCAAACTATTACGAAATATGTCTTATCTTAAAGTAGAAACTGATGTTTTGTTTGATCCAATTATGTGCCCGTGACCGACGTAAAAAAAACCCTTTGTTTTTGGCTTCCACAAATAGTATACCTACCATATAATCTCTTCACACGCACCTCTTAAAAAGTTTTAAATTCCTTCGATTGTCATAAGTATAGTGGTCCCAAGCGCGACTGCTGATTACTTCGGTCCTGGGGTCGATTCCCGGGTTAGGAAGTGTTATTGGAGTTTCTATCACGAATTGTTCAGTAGCAACCATGGAGTCTGTGATTTTTGCCCATGGAACTTGTAACATAACATGAAAATATGGGTTTACAATTCGGTACACCTTTGTCCATAGAGAGTGTAAAAGTACCCTTAACGCAAACGAAAGGCACTTGTTCTCCCCACCACTGCGATATTTTTTTTGTCCGTAACTATACTCTCCGTTCCCAGGTCCATACCTGGGAACGGACAGACAAAACGGACGGACGGACGAACGGACGTACATATTGGGGGTCAAAGTTCCAAATTTTTCACAGCTGTTTTTGTAAATACTAGTTTTTCAGATTATAACTTTACTTAAATTACCTCCATGACCCGTCTACTATTCAAAGCATCCACTAGCAAAATGTTAAGAGTGCTACATTGAGTTCTACCGTAAAATATGAAAAATGTGATTTTTGACACCAAAAAAAATGTCGTTTCCCAGCAAATTTTTTTGCGTAGGGGTACTTAGTTTGATGTACAGAGTGCTTGGTTATATATACCCTGTATACCCTGCGGGGATTACAGGCGAGATGTTATGTTACATTATATTATTATGCCCACACGACGGCGGCGTTTACGCGACCTGTGAGTTTGTCGCTTTTCACATTTGATCTTCGTCGTCAGATAGTTGAAGAATCTTCGTCATTTCCTTCGATTCAATCTGCACTTTCTCTTAGGTAATTTTATAATACGTGCATCAAGACCCAAGTTAGGTACTTAACGGATAATTATGATTTAATGACATAACAGTATTATCTTATAAAATTCTCGTGTCACAGTGTTAATGACCATATTCCTCGGAAACACTTGCTCGACCGATTTTTATGAAATTTTATACGTATATTCGGTAGGTTTGAGATTCGGTCGTAATCTATTTTTGATACCCCTAAGTGATAAGGGTGGTCCACCCCAAAAAGTTTAGTCACACGTCAAAATTTCCGCGGGATTGAAGTCGAGGCCACCAGTTTAATCAAAAATAATAAATGTATTTATTATCTCCTCAAATTGTAGAATCTGTACCATTGAATTGGAAAGTGACTATTACATAGGTAATTATGATTATTTTTATTTTGCTCCGTATTATTTTGACAACGCTAATAGCACTATTGTTGGAATGTCGAGTTCTTTCATAATATGTTCCTCACAACATGCGCTCTGCTTGCCAGTCTAAATAATTACTATTACATAAAAGTCTATTGTACTCGTGACATTGATCGTTTATTCCACGTATTGTTTTGCTATGACTAGAGTAATGTGAGGTGTAAAATTTGAAGATATATATAAATAAAGATATAAATAATCATAATATAACATACATAGACTAACGCCTTTTTTATGGGGGTGGCCAGAAACCATCGAACGCCACCTGCCTTTCATACTTACTTTGTGTTGTCATAAAATCTTTTTTTTCTACACCCATCAGGTCTGCGTGATTTGTGCGCTAGCTAATATGATATGTAAACTTATTTTTAAAACCATCACAGAGTCGTAAACAGTCTTAGCTTACCGTAACTTTATAAGGACCTCCATCACTAACATTGACTGAAACTCTGATCTTATCTCTTCTGATTCATTCAGATGTGAATATAGGCCTCCCCATTCTTCTGCCACTCTTCTCTGTTCTGTGCGTCCTTCATCTATACGTTTCCCACGCGATCCTGGTGAGATTCGTTTCTTAGGCCCAACCTTGACCACAATTCGTCCAGGACCAAGACCTTACTCCATCGGCCATCTCCGTGTCTAGCCAGATGTCACCACTTTAGATGTATCACCCTGTACCCGACGTAGAACACTTACACTCGAGAGCAATGAATCCGGGTCACTTAAAGAATCCTAAAAATCTCGGAAACTAAAAATGCTAGGTTAATGCAATAAATTTTATTTAATAGACAATGTAATACTCCTTAAATGAAGGTATTAAAACTTCTTAGTTATTGTAAAGTTATATCATAAAAAAAGCAAATTTGAAAAAGGGCCACTTTCGAAGATGGAACTACGAAATTACAGCATTTGGTTTTGCTTTTGTTTGTAATCTGTCATTTATGTGGGTACATAAACCATGTTGATAGTGCTCTATATTCATTATTCAAGCTGAAATTATGTCGCTTACGCCTGAAGAATGCACCAGAATACTTACAATGCTGGAAACCGGCCGGAGTCAGCGCGATACAGCCAGGACTGTCGGTGTGTCGCTGTCAACAGTACAAAGAGTTCTCCGACGTTACGAAGAAACTGGTTCTAACCTACGCAGACCAGGAACGGGCAGAACCAGGTGTACCACAGCACGAGAAGACCGATACTTGGTGAACACCATGCTTCGAAATCGCTTTCTCACAGGAACTGAACTCACAAATCAGTTTCGACGCCTCGGAGGAAGTAACCCAAGTGCATGGACAGTAAGACGTCGGCTTGCTGAATCTAACTTAAAACCCTTTAGACCTGCAAACGGCCCTAAACTGGAGCGTGGGCATCGTATTTCAAGACTAAGATATGCCCAGAGCCACGTAAATTGGAGTATTGAAGATTGGTCAAAAGTTATGTTCTCCAACGAATCAAAATTTATGCTCTACAAGCACGATGGAAGACACAGAGTGTATCGAAGACCAGGGGAAAGATTCAAGCAAGCATGCATCGAAGAAAAAGTAGCCTACGGTGGTGGGTCTGTACTTGTGTGGGCCGGAATTTCTTCTGAAAGTCGCACAGAGCTGGTGATCATAGAAAACGGCTCTTTAACTAGCGTAAGATATGTAGAAGAAATCCTCAATGATCACGTTGGTCCATTTATGGTCAATTTAGGTGAGTATGCTATATTTATGCATGACAATGCCCGACCTCATACAGGTAGGATTGTGAATGACTACCTTCAAGAGATGAACATTACTCGTATGGAGTGGCCAGCGCGCAGCCCGGATATCAACCCGATCGAGCATGCTTGGGACGAGCTAGGCAGATGCGTAAAACAACGAAACCCTCCCCCAATCACGCTTCGTGAGCTCAAAATTGCTCTCACAGAGGAATGGGAGAATATTCCCCAAAATCGTATAAGGAACTTGGTGTACAGCATGCCAAACCGCGTAAACGCAGTAATGGAAGCACGAGGAAGCAATACGAAGTATTAAAATTCAAGAAAATCGTAATAAAGTTCAAAAATTTCATGTTTCCTATTTTTGTTTTAAGGAGAGATCAGCAGTTTTTTTCTTTATGTAATTTTGTGTTAATAAAATGTATGGTGACTCATATTTTTTTTACTTTCATTTAAGGAGTATTACATTGTCTATTAAATACAATTTTTTTTTTATTTTTTTTTTTTGCATTAACCTATCATTTTTAGTTTCCGAGATTTTTAACATTCTTTAAGTGACCCGGATTCATTGCTCTCGAGTGTATTTCATTGGCGATGGCAATATCTACATTGCTATAGCCAAAGGGAAGGAAGGCAATAACAACTTTTGACATAATATTAATTAATCTTCTATTACACCACCCACAAATCATATAAAACACAATAGTAGTTTATTACCAAACTCCGTTTGAAAACCTGCGCCTAACACGAACATACATAAGTGTATTATGTTTATGAATACGTAACATTATTGTCACGGTTTTCGTGCTAGCTCCATAATATTACTTCACATTTTTACTATAATAATAATAATATTCCACAACTATCACACAACGCCATCTAGTCCCAAGCTAAGCAGAGCTTGTGTTATGGGTACTAGACAACTGATAAACATACTTATATATTTCTAAATACATACATATTATAGATAAATTACACCCAGACACAGAACAAATGTTCGTGCTCATCACACAAACATTTGTCCTGGGTGGGAATCGAACCCACGACCTCCGGCATAGCCGTTAGGGTCACTAACCACTAGACCAACAGGCCAGTCAAACTACTAACAATTCTAGACGACTGGGTACCCCATTGATTTCAACAGCATTAATCATCAGCATTTCAGCCTATAATGTTGCCTCTGCGGGGACTCAGGCCGCCGCTCCAGGAGAGGGATGGGCTATAGTCCACCACGCGTGCCTATTGCGTTTTCGTAGATGTCACATGTTTTCGATTTTTTTGGTTTTAAGCAGCAACAGCATTGCCTGAAATGTTATGGAAATCTTTTACGTCCCCCAAATCACCATCTCAGGTTCAGTTGAAAATCAGCCTTTAGCTGCGCGATAGATTGAACTGGGCCTATTTGATGCAGCCGTAAGACACACAATATTATCTCTTTTAGGTCTGTATAGATTAAAGTTTATTTTATTTTATTTTGTGTTGTGCCATGTGCCAAATAGATGTTTTCTTTCTTCCCCTTAAAATGATAATATTTTTGATTTTGGCATACTCACTGTCGCTCATAGAATCGAGGAACTCGTGCTGAATGTCAGCCGTACGGGTCGATCTTCAAAGTTAGGCCACGCTTGTCAAGGTCGGTTTGCAGATGGACGACCATCCATTTGATTACTTGAGGAGTTTCCTCCATGCCTCCGCAAGCACGCCTAGTCGTTGTTACCGGCATTCGTTTTTGTAGATCTTTGATAGTTATTACAGGTAGTCAGTGGCGACAACCAGTCTTATCAAGGGGGATAGCCGAATAACCTAATATGACCACGAGGAGGAACAGCATCGTGTGGAAAACAATAAAAAAAGCAATTTGAATAAAGACCACATTTATAATAGAACTCTTCTCTTATATCACACACGTTTACAAACATTATGTTATTTTTATGATAATAATGGATATTAAGACAAGACGCAAGTTGCCACTACATGCTTCGTTACTCATTTTCTTTCTGTATGAGATAATGAAAACATTATGTGGTGTAAACCTGCATGAATTGTATGAGTTGTGTGAACATTTACATAAGAACCTGTATATACCGTGGGTAATGACAAAGTCTACACATAAAGTTAAACTTCGCACGATTTTGTTTAAATTATTTTCAATTAATTATAATTATTTGCTGGTAATTCAATAACAAGGAAACGTTAGTGTATGTGAAATATAATACAGTTCACAGCAAAACGTCATTTTTACATTCGAATTAGTATAGTAGTTGTTAAATGTAAGGCTCTCGTAAACAAGATCGTGTCACACGATCGATCGTGTGACGTCATATTCTTTTTTTTTGGGGGGGTGGGAAATCATCAAATAACCCCTCCCGCTCTTGGGCAGAGCGAAAGGGAGTGTCAGACTTCTACTGACTAAAAACCACCCATGTTCCTTCTTCTTCTTAGCCCTATATGTCGAGGTCGCGGTCATGCCGCCGCGTCATATTCTTAGACATTAATATGACATTTTTTACCCGGTCACTGACGTCACAAGCTCCCACTCAAATATTTGACGCGTTTTATCTTCGTATTTTTATTGATTTGATAAAACAAAAAGTACGTATTCAATATTTTTCGATAATCTAACAGACGGATTAATTAGAATCATACTTTTTTGGTCAAGTAACATCCCTATTGCTATTACTCAATTCCTTATTTGAAAATACCGGCCTATACACTTCGGACTCTAGTTACACCGGGGCAGCGGGCCTGTACGAAAAAGATACCACGAATCGGGAACACTAAGGGCTAAGAAGGAACATGTATGGGTTTTAATCAGTTGAAGTCTGACACGTCACTCCGCCCAGAGCGGGTCATTATATGATTTCCAATCCACAAAATAAAAACGAAAAGGTCATCAAAATAAAGGTCTCTTCATACCATCTAGGTGAAAAGCATCACTGGTACGCCTGACTCAACTAAATTTAAACATATTTTCGGTTCGTGACCTTGGTCAATTTGCATTATTATTACTATCCAGTTCTAACTAGGTTGTGTAGGTCAGATAGGCCTCCATGTAAAATACTGGTATTCAGCTGCAACCAGTTAGACTGGAAGACGTCCCCAACATATTTCGGAAAAGGTTAGGCATTATGATGATGACCTAGGTCAATTTACAAGCACTACTGCCGGTCACCGACATAACTCTCAGAGTATGCAAGTTGAAGTGGCAATGGGCAGGCCACATCGCTAGAAGAACCAACTACCGATGGGGAAGAAAGGTTCTCAAGTGGCGACCACGAACCGGAAGACGCCTCGGTAGGCCTCCCACCAGGTGGAGCGACGACATCGTGCGAGTTGCGGGCAACCGGTGGATGCAAACGGCAGGCTGCCGTTCTGTATGGCGTTCTATGGGGGAGGCCTTTGTCCAGCAGTGGACCTCTTATTGCTGATGATGATGATGATGACTGCCAAACCGCAAGTATTTCGCTTCCGGCTCTAATTAAACAAATCAAGGAATAACAAATGTCAAGTTCTCCGAGACATATAACAATAACGGTACATACTCAAGGTACATATTGTAATTCACACAGTGTATATAAACGATATTGCTTTCTTATGGTAATATGAAAATACTACGTGCTACTACTGCGTGCACCTATGTGGTTATTTTAAATGTATGTGTATGTTTTAATGGTTTCTTCGACCGCTGCTACCTTGGTAATTATTTTTGTAGTTCCAATTACGTTTCTAGGAGTTTTGTCTGTTTTCGGGATGTATTTCATGATTCGTTATAGGCAGTTGAAATCTTTAACAAAAATGAATTAAAATAAATTAAAAATAAAAGGGGGCTCACTTATCATGATGGGATGAACCAGCCATCCACTCGCGCTTGGCCTGTTTCTTTCTATCTACTAAAGTTCAGCGGCTTCGCACGCGTGGAGTTTGATAATTTTCCCACGGGATCATACTACCGGGATAAAATGTATCCCATGTAATAATCCAGGTTATAACCTATCTGTGTTCTTAATTTCATTCACATCCGTTCAGTAGTTTTTGCGTGAAAGAGTAACAAACATCCATCCATACTCACAAACTGTCGCATTTATAAAATTAGTAGGATTCAGGACAACTTATAGGCCACCTCAATTACGGGCTTATGAATACTCCAATGCAGGACAAAAGTAGGTACCATTTATTGACATTTAGTTTTTTTAGAATTATCACGTTTTGGCGTGACATCTAAAATACCGGCAAAAATGGCATGACACATTCTGTGAAATATAATTAGGTTCATAAACCTAGAGCAGCAGAAAGCAGGAGCTTTCACTTCTACAGAGAGTTACTGATTTATAAAACTGCCCTGCCCTTTACAAAAACTACTAATAAGAACATACTGTGATGATCATCAGAACCAACACCAAACGTTGTTTAACAAGGGGTAAACTGAACCTTTACGAAGCCGTCAACTACACTAAACTAAGTAACTGTCCGCATAAGCTATATTGCTGGGAGACTAGTCTTTTCGTGGTGATAAATAACGGTTTACAGTAGCACTACATGTGATACTCTCAAAACATTGTGCTGGTGGGTGAAAAATTGTAACACAAAAAACATGTATTTCCTAAAAAAGTTGGGACTTTGACCACCAACATCTCCGTAATTAGAAAGTTAGCAGGTATAGGCGGTAGCCCTAAACTAAAAAATGGTCCCAATGACGGACGGGAAGAAAAGAGACTTTCGGCATTGTTAAGGGTATTTTTGCACCAATTAGAAACACCTTTTGTAGTCATCCCATTAATTGGCCTAAGTTCTACTTGTTAACGAATAGCTAAAAGCCTCATCATAATATATAATAGTCCATAAAATAGAAGGAACAACATAATCAACATGCAAGTATTGATGTCGAGAGCTGCATTCGTTAAAGCGAAGCAAGATGCTATCAGCCTAAAGCTGTCAGTTTGAATTTTAATTGAATGCTCGAGGCGCGAATGCAATCGGGAGTACTCGCGACTACTCGCGAGGCGCGAATTTATGCGCGAAGCGAACAGGTGCGAGGCACGCTTCTTAGAATAGTATAAATAAGTGTGTTGCGATTAATTAGCAAAGGACTTACTTATGTAGAAGACTCCAGTAGGCTGCCTGACATGCTTACTCTGTCACGACTGTCTCATCTTGTTTAAGAGAGACAACCGTGACAGGACACAACTAAGGAAAATAGAAAAAGTTGGAGTATATTTCAAACATGCCATCTGAAATATAAATAAGTAATGATAGAGTAAGCAAGACATAGCTTTTAGGAAAAATTGAATAGTGGAGGTATATTTCAAACATAATGATCACTAAGTACATAGTATAAAACAAAGTCGCTTTCTCTGTCCCTATATCCCTATGTATGCTTAAATCTTTAAAACTACGTAACTACGTAACGGGTTTTTTTTTAAATAGAGTGCTTCAAGAGGAAGGTTTTAGTATCTTTTTTGCACCCGTTTGAAGCCGGGGCGGGTCACTAGTTTAATATAAAGTTAATATCTAAAAATAAAAGCAGAAGTGTTACTAATAGTACACTCATTTCACCATTTATGTTTAAATAATAGGAGACGGGCCTATTGCCATCAACCGATCACAAATCCAGACCGCAAACTGCGACTGAGAAAAAAAAATTGCAAAATCAAAACCCAATCGCACTTAGTCCAACCCGGGAATCGAACCCAGGACCTCATTAACAGTAGTCCCGTGTGCGACCACTAGACCAGCGAGACAATACAACTAAGTTATTTTATAATTCCTTAAAATAATATCACTTCTATAGTCCCAGAAGCGTGAGAGATATACGCAAGAAACAGAAAAGTACAGTATCTATCTAGAACTTTTGACAAAATAACTATTAATCATGACCCGGATTAAATTTCTACCTATTTTTGTAACCGAGTTATTCAATCATCCATCAAATTAAAACACTAACGACCTAAGCAAAGTCAGACAAATTCATTACGCTTGATTACTACTCTAATCAAATCATCAATTATATAAGATTAAATTTTTACTAAAACGTCGAAATATTTGTAACGATCAATTTTGTTTTTTTACTAGAAACTTACCTCTTAGGTCTAGTGGTCACAAACGCGACTGCTGTGCTTGAAGTTCTGGGTTAGATTCCAAAATCGGGCAAAGTGTTATTGAGTTTTTTGCATCGGGGTTTTTAAGTTGCTGCCACGGAGTTTGTCTGCCCGGTCGATGGCAATAGCCTCGCCTCTTAATTCATGGGACTTGAGTCTTAATTCATGGGACTTGAGTCTTAATTCATGGGACTTGAGTCTTAATTCATAGGACTTGAGTCTTAATTAATGAGACTGGAGTCATGTGGGTGTATTATCGGGTACACCTCTGCCTAACCTTTCGAGGATCACAGGCGTGATCGTTATACTAGAAACTTTCCATTAAGTTTTCTGAATGAAACACTAATTCAATTGAACCAGAAGTAGAGCATTGAACGCTAGCATTCACAAATGTTTCCACTAGTTACATAAGCCTTAAAACATGACTATGACTCGTCAGCGTGTAGATGAAACTTTTCTCTTTTATAGGTGGACCTTCTCAATTCTCACAGTAGACACACCCAAGGAAAGTCGAAATGTCGCAATATGCGTAAACCGAAGTAATATATTCGGAACGAAACAAATGCATGCATCGATCTTACTGAGGAAAGTTTGCCACTATTGCAACAAGATCGAAGCCGAACGTAACATAACAGAACTTCTCGATTGTAATCTCCAAATTCTGAACCAAAAATGTACCCTGTAGTACACCAATATTTCCAGATTTTCTTTTTTACTAAGCGATGCATGATTTCTGTAATGGAACGAGCGTGCCCAGAAGATGTCTGTTCACTCTCGCTTTGAAGGCAGATGGGTTAAATGTGGCCAGTTATATTTTAAGTCGTGTAATCGGGAGCCAGACTATTCCATACAATCGAATACAAACCCAGATAAACTAAATTCTTGATAACGTTATCTCTAAAATTCAAACTTCCGAAGTTTCGATCAAATTTTTCATGCTAATCTCTCATTTAATGACGCACAAAAGCTGGGCTCGGTTTGCGGAATTAAAAAAAAAGAGAATTGTGCAAGAAGACTTGTTCTAAAAAAGAATCAATTTCCATAGATCCATTATGTCTGCGTCATTTGATAGCGACAGCGATGGTGTAACGTCCGATCACTGCCAGAATGACGTCATCTCCCATTTCTGTTCCTTGTCTACTTAGAAAACGGTCACTGGAATACCAGTTAGTCCAGCACCGATTCTTAATATAAACCATTTTGTTTATTCAATTGTTCATTTATATTTCTACGAGTTAGAAGGTATCGACCTACATTTCGTACTGATGACCGGTTCATTAGTAGCAAGTAAGCTCGACGGTGAAAAAATTCGCACTTCAAGTAGCTTTCGCCCTACATTTTTTGTCGTGATGAGTTTTTAACTATCGTCTAATAGCATCCGTTGGAGTTTTCACGGTCGTTTCTTTTTATTTGACTGTTAAATTCTATCTAGTATCTGCTTTATCACTAAGTTAAAGATTGATATTTCCGAATCATATTTAATTTGTTTATTTACAACATCTAATTTCATCAAAAAACCAAGGAAATCTTACGATACCATCCTGTTCTGAAGTAGGAAGTTCTTCACAGCTAAACGTTGCCAGAGAAACCTTTCAAATATCTATAAGTGAACGATACCCACTTGACAAAGTAAATCAAATCTCTCACTTAGTTACGAAACCTATCACAGTAGGAGGTATATCTCATTCACATAATCGTGCGTATGTCCCTTTGCTAAGTCATCGTTAGTTAGCATGTTATGTACGGTTTCTATAACCGAAAGCTAATCGCTTTGCCTACTTATGAATTGGTGCAATTTGGTAAGGTCAAACCACGGAGTATATACTTATAAAGGTTGTAATGAAAGAGTCGTAATTTGTCCTAAATAAAATAAACGAATTAACAAAGAAGGAGTGACATCCATCAGGTGCAGGGAATAAAAACGGTGTTATTTGCAAAGAAATAAAAAAGACAGACGTTTTCAGGGCAGATGTAAAGAGGACCAAGGGATGGGTGTGTCTATTCCACTATTCTTACGCTACGAAAGCACCGTTTTAGTTAAAGATGAATTTCAATTCTGAGCTAAATATTGTACTTCTCGATCTAGTTTGATAACTGTCGTATGTTCTTCTTCAATCTTAGCCTGACTTTAGTGATCCAAGATTGTATGTACTCTCGTCTGAAAGATTTCTGTACCTTGTATTTATTTTCTAGGATAGCCAGCAAACCGGTCCAGAGCATTGCAAATCTTGTAACGAGAACTGTGAATCTATTACTTTGTTCATTAAACCAATGTTACTTGTAGGGCTGGCCTTTATCTCGTGGAAATTATGATATCGATGTTATCTGGGTCATATTTAAATGTTTACTCCTAATGAATATGTTGAATCAAGATTTGATGTTATTCATGGTGATAAGATGTCGATCAATCAGTGCAATTAACCTGAACTGGTTTTGTTTCAAGGGCTTAAAATAGTTTTTCTTCTTAGTCAGGTTCCTGTACTTTGCAGCTTGCTAATTATAATGGCTTTATCAATATGTGCATAGTGTCTTGCCGTGTGCGTGTTTATTTAAATTTTAATTTTGCTATATAATACGTGTTTACCAAAGTGGCCATAGATTTGAGAGTTTGATTTGTTTTTTTTTTCGTTGGGAGTTTAGAAAAGAGTGTACAAAAAATACTGTGGACTGCGAATTGAATTTGTTCCAATTTGGCATTACAAGTGTAGTTAACATATACAGATTAGGTAATATATAATTTATTGTACGCCAAAATTGTAACACATCTTCATAGAGAGGATTACTTTTTTTCCATAACCTATTTTGTGCCCCACTGCTGGGCAGCGACCTCCCCTTTCTCCCTCCAAATCTCTCTGTGTTTTACAATTTATTATTTTTAATTTCGGAAAAACATTCTATATCTTCACTAGAGAAACTGAAGAAAAAATCTTGCTTGTAAACAATACAATCTACAACAAGAACCTTAGGAACAAATGGTTCCGTACTCTGTATAACTTGCATGGAATAATCTGGTGCTTAAGCTGTTGCAGAGATATATGCTTATGTTGATTTTTGTTGCAAAACATGTTTTTGATCACTATTAAACATTACTGTGACCTGCTTTCTACGAGACAGCAGTGCCAATTATATTCCAATTTCCTATCTATTTCCGACAGTGATTAATAGATTATTATTTTGTAATTTGTCGCATCATCATAGGGGTTACGAGTTTCAGTGTTTTGTTAGTTTTACGTGTCTGATGACTACTGAAAAACATCGGAACCAAACCATGTGCAGATTTTTTGCGTTCCAAAAATACATCGTGCGCCAGCTGTATTAGCAATTTTTGATTTGTACAGGTTGGTCCAAAGTTCTCGTTAGAAGAATAATGTAACAAATAAAAGAATTCAATTGGTGGACGACTTCGAGTAGGGTCCGTTTACATCTTTTATAATATTTGGTAATTTTTGTAAATATTTAATTTTAATTATTTTATATGTAGCTTATTAATGAATTAAATGGATAGAAGATAGCAAGAAAGATTTTTTAAATAAAATAACATTGTTACAAATAAGTATTACAAGTTTGAAATTTTATTGTTTTTTTATTGGCTTTTTACTTTGGTTGCTAACTTGTAGTACTGCTATAACCATAAACTAAAAAATATACCAGACCGTCTGTAGATATTAACAGGCCTAAAATCGGCAAAGAAAAGAGTGTGCACAAAAAATGAGGGCACCGTTTTTATTTGAACACAGATTGCGAGAATCTGTCAAGTTTTTTCCGGCTTATTGAGGATCTATAAATCAGCAATTGATGGAGCATAAAAACGTTTGGGCTTTTAGTATTCACCGAAGATCACGATGAGAGAGTTTTTTCCGGTAGTAAGTAGGTATTTACTGGTTACCAACACAATTTCTGGTGCTTTTTTTTAAACTGTCACTGCAGGAAGCTTTGATGGTTTAGTTAATTATTGGAAGTCGGCATTGTTTAATGAGAGCAAATACTTTTTACAACTACTTCACTGTCGGATTCATTAGGCTATAAAATGTTCTTATCTTTATTTATTAGCGACTAGCGCTAGCGCAAAAATTGTAATAGCTCGACTAATATGCATGATATAAATAAAATATATACCCTATAATACCCACAAATAGTGTATCTTACATTCAGAGATTTTTTTTGCTGGAATTGTATTACTAGTTCCGGATTACCCCCTACATACAAACTTACAAATAAATACCTCTTATAATATTAGTATTAATTAAAGTTTAAGCACCTTTAACCAAGCAACCAAGTTGTCTGCGTGAGTACTTAAACTGAAAAATAACAGCGGATTCCCTCGTTTCCCCATGAAGCAACAAAAACATTGACATATCGTTACCGTGACTGATTTTATATAAGAGGTTACATCGGAGCACGCCTTTCGAAAGCCTTTCTAAGCTGTACCAGCTGAATCCTCTCATTATGATGTAACTGGATACGTGGGACTAAAGGAACTGTTGGTAACATACATTATTGCACCTATTACTTAGGTTCTACAGTCTCTTTCCTTCCTGAATCTGTCGTGTATTGATGAAGAGTTTCGAGCGTTTGATTATCCGTTTTTATAATTGCTACTTTTGTAGTTTTAGTATTTGTTGTTGATTATAATTATTTGTTCATGCATCAATATACTGAAGAACCTTTTGCATTATGCGTACGTTATTTACTTTAGTTATTATTCTATTTTCAGGCATAGAAGGTCCGTAGAAACAATACACAAAATATTCTTATATCACAATAAAAAACTTATAGGTACATACAAAAAAGGGCTGGCCTATTCTTTAGCCAAAGAATCAGCATTGCCATCTAACGTGGGAATGCTGCCAGCCTTCTGGGTACTTTTCCTGTTGACAGCGATGTGGACGAATTTTTTGACGCCCTGTAATTCTTCTCTTTTTGATATTTGTATACATATAATTTAATATAATTTTAGTTCTGTAAATTGTAGTTTGTTGATATTGTAAATAAAGAATACATACAAAAAATATTGATAAAAACTATTTACTTCACTCTACGTTGTGTCGGCGACGTATATCTTTTCATTTGCATAGCTCTTTATTTGTACCTACCTTTAGCAACAATACAATATTTCTATAGCTCGCTTGAGAACATCTGAGTGATGTAAGTTTTGGTCTTTCAGTCGACCATTACTGTATTACACATTATTTTGACTGCCATCATTATTATCATGAGGCTCCTAGTAATCCTAGTATAAACAACCACATCATTGAGATGGTTGGCTAGCTGCATATTAAACAACAAATTAGAAATTATAGCTAATGTGAAAATAAAAAGACTTGAATATTATTAATTAACGAATTTAATGAAATCATAATGTCTCTTTAATTTCCGCTGGTTCTGATGTGCTCCGAAATGAGAGCGTCAGTAATGTCGGCCGAAGCAAGCCAGTTTAAAGTTGTCTTTTTTTTATTTTACAAGTCTGACCACTTTTACTATCTCTCTAAATCGACGACTCTGTTACGACCAGTGAGATTTACATCATTTTATACCAAATTACATTATATTATGTAACACGTATAATAATGAGTACCTTTATTGCATGAATGGCAAAAAATGCGAAATTGAAATGTTTTTTTTTCCCTTTCGTTTAGCGGCTGTTTCTTTTTGGTTTTTTTTTTTTTGGTGTTGTTCGTATGTTTGTGTAGTTAAATTGATTTCTTACGGGTCATGCAGTCGTGCTACCGAGAGCGTGCCGATACGCTTTAAGTTTTTGCAAACGCATGTTTATATGTTTTTTTATTCTATATATCTAGAAACTGTTACAGGTCTCTCTATGTGTTAGTGGTACACCTATTTTTTAAATCCTTTGCTAATTGTAGTACGCCTATCTTATTAGGTAGTTGAAGACTCTTACTTTAAAATATTTTGGCATAATCATAGGTATCACCTACAAGAAAATTGGTTTTTTAAAGTTCTACATTTCTGAACGCGTAGAAAATTTACCACAATAATAATATCGTTTGCCTAGTAACAACATTAGTTTTGCAAATGGCCAATAAACATTCAAATGACATAAAATTACATTATTTACGTAACTGCATTAAAAACATTAAAATTCTTTGAATACTCATGTTTAAACTATGATAATTTAATTCGTCGCTGACGTCAGCTGTGGGACAATTTCTACCATAAAATATAACTTTCACGTGTTTCGCTACAAATAATACTGATTTTTTAATATGAGTTTATTAAACTTTGTCTTCGTGATAACTGTCGTTTCGCCTAAACACTGACATTCATTGCTTAGATCCTCAACTCATACGAATGCATATCTATAAAGGTTATAAATATAAAGGTTATCAAGAAAGGTTCTGTAATAAATAGAAGACCACCAGACAGTAACTTGGAAGTAAAATGGTACCACAACAAAGTTTTACACTTGCAAATTGATTATCTAAAATTAATATCCATCAAGCAAATATATGACAATTTATTATGGACATAATTTTTTATTTCGTATGTAAAGACTGTTGATACAGAACCAGCGTAAAACTTTGTAGCGGGAGTACCCGCAAAGTACTCCAACAAAACCACCTCCTCCTCTTCACGTAACGCTTCTTAGCTTCATCATCATCCACGGCCAGCCTTCACCCGCTGCTGAGATAGGTCTCTCTTTGTTTGAGCCGCTACACGAAGCTACACGTACTTGTGACAGTCTCATCCTCATATTACTTCGATAGCAACAATGTCGTCTGCCCATCTTTGACGGCACGGCTGGTGCTGTGGCTGAGCGATCGGACTGCTGCGCAACGTGTCGCGGGCTCGATTCCCGCACGGAACAAATATTTGTATGGCCTACAGATAGTTGTTTCGGGTCTGGGTATTTGTGTATGTTTGTGAACGTACCCACGATACAGGAGAAATTCCTAAAGTGGCAGGGTTTAAGAAAAAATAAGTTATCTTGCCTTCTTCTTTGTAAGGCAAAGAAGAAGGCAAGATAACTTATTTTTTCTAAAACAAAACAACACAAAACAACTTATATTATTTTCCAATAAAAGCATCAGAATCTCCACTCTGATAAGGTTGGCTCCACGGAATAGCTTGTTAAAGAAACCGTTTAAAATAACCAGATTAAAATCGCCAGTACAACTTATTATACAATAACCTGTCCATGCCCATTTGAATCGGAACAGCCATCTTTGGCGACTGCACTGAAAGGAGATAAAATCTGGATCTGG
Organism: Diarsia rubi; assembly: GCA_932274075.1. Lineage (NCBI taxonomy): Eukaryota > Metazoa > Arthropoda > Insecta > Lepidoptera > Noctuidae > Diarsia > Diarsia rubi. The sequence goes on from OW026425.1 coordinate 13,461,341, forward strand.
TTTAACGATTATTTTGGCAATTGATATTAATTCAATGGTCAGTTAAGATAACGGAATATGGGTCAATTGGTTTTTGGTAAATAACTTAACAAAGCAGTATTTTACCATAATGTATAAAAAGAACGTTAGGGTAAAGAAACCAGGGCCGTCATAAAGCTCGTTGGGTTGATGATATCGCCAAAATTGTTGGAAACAAGTGGATACAGTACCTAGGCACAGAACCGGGAAATATGGCAGAAAAAAAAGTAGTTTAAGCTTGTTTTTTACTTTTCAGTTTTTTCAGTCGGGTTTTTTAGTTTTTAAACTACTTTTTTTTATTTCCAACTTTTTAGTTCTTTTGTGTCTGTTCTTTCGTTAGTCGCGTAAAAATCTTCGCAGATGATTTAACTTTTGTGTCTGTTTATATGATTTGTGACTTTGAATTTATTTTAAACATATAAGTGTCATATATTTTTGTAATCTCCTTTTAAAACCCTTCATTTTGATTCCCTACTCGATTGTAATGGATTTTTTTATTTTTTGAAATACGCTAAGGCCCCCAAAATCCGCAAATTTCTTTTCTTTTTTAATTTTTATGTAGCCAGTGACACTCGCGCCATCAAGACGAATCTAACGACGTATATTTTATTCAAGTCCCTTCATCCGTTTAGGAATTATAAGGGGAACAAAGAAACGGACATACATACATACATACACGCCAAACACATAACCCTCCTTTTGCGCTTCGCCGCAGTCGGGTAAAAAAAGGGGAGGCCTATACTTACTCAGCAGTGGGTGATTCCGGGCTGATATGAAGATGATGATATCGTACATAGGTATTACAAACTTCGGAGTTCAGTAATACAGTCATAGTAAGTAAGTAAGTAAGTAAGTAAGTGTTTATTTTGCAAATATGGGTACAGGACATGGTGATATAAACAAATAAGAGGCAGGTTCTGCCATATTTTACCAAAAGGCATGCAAAAATTATAATTTTACGCTAACACAATAAAAGCAATTAATACGTGTTCAGTTCAGTTTCACTGAAGTAGTTTTAAATCACAAGATAATTATAAAATTGCAAAACAATTTATAGAACCGAATAGAGTGCATTTGTCAAAAATATTGTACAAAGCTGGACTATAATTAATTACATTTAAATTAAATTATTAATCATTAGAATTACAAATAAAATAAATAAATTGAATAATTTGTAAAAGAGATCAATTAATATAAAAACCGAAAAATTCATGTCAAAAAGATTAATAATGATTTATTGGTAGAAATGTCAAAGATTGAGGCAAATACTCAACTCGCATGAAGACAACGTTATGAAACTTTTATTAGTTTCCATTACACAGTCATAATGTACTGTGACTGTAAGAATCCTTACTGTAGACCTGATGGTAAGTTCCTTTAGATCTAGTACAACTATTAAAATAATACGCATCTGATACGGGATTGTCTTCTCCGATCGCGATAGCAGACTGAATTAACCACGGATCATAGTGAGTGTATCTACTAATAAGAGTGTTGTTTTTACCTCCTGATCACGGTATCTGTGGCTATTAGGTATTTAATTTTAATTATACAATTTCCACCTGCGAGTTTTCTCAACTTTTGAAGAACTGAATCCTTCTTGACCAACTCACAGTACCTAGGGCATCAAAACAGCATGAGCTGGCTTTTTTTTCTATTGCAACTCCGTATACAACACCAGGCCAGTACCGACATTTTAACTACCAGGAGTAATATATTAATATTATATTAGATAATAAAACGACAACATATTTACAAAATACTTTCAATTTATTAGATCAGTATTTACAAGTTCATACAGAATGAGAACCAATGGCCAAAGTGCGAGTAATACAGCTGCAGAGAAGACCCATAAAGCTGTGATTAGAAGTAAGCTGGACCGACATATCCAGGGGCGACATAGCGGGCTCCGAAGCCGTTCACCACGGTAGGACCAGCAACCAGGGTCTGTGGGGAACATCGAAAAGGTTTAGAAAAAAGTTTTTTTCAATACAGTTGCTCAAAAAGTGGCGTATTGCAGGGACGTATAGCGTTCGGGATGTGGGCTATAATTACATACTCGTGTTTTTTTTTACCTTTCCCGAATTCGTGCGTTTTCTTTCCCAACTGTCAAAATAATGTCTATGAAAAACCAACCATGAAGTTTTTACTAAAAAAAATTATAGAAGTTTTTATGATTCATGCAAATACGTATATTTCTAAAAAGAAGCTACTAATTTGTTTCAATATCAGATTTAATGATTTGATTGAATGATTTAGGTTAGGTTTCATTTAATTTCATCTCATTAAATTTCATTTTCATTTCATACCAATAAAAAAAATCTACTGAAGACTTGGTTGTATGGGCATAGTTCCCTTTGCCTACCAGAATGGGTGAAGAAAAAAGAAAATTCTGCTTATATTCTACAATTGGCGCCATTTTTTTTCAGAAATTTTCTTTGCAAATAGGTTTTCAGAAAATGTTATTTTTGCGTACTTCTCCGTACTCTCAGAAAAATTAAAATCTTCTACGATATGGTCGAGGTTTCCGATGATAAAAATTATGCTGAAAATAAGGAACAACGTGGATATAAGTGCCGAAACGCCATTGTATGACAAATATACATGAACAATCATACGAAATTAACAATAGTTTGTCTCAAACAGTAAATATGCAACCTAAAACTTCCCCAGTTAGTATACAAAACTGTACCAATTTCAATGTATATGTGAATTATAACTTTTATAAGAAATAAATTATTAGATAGGTAGTTGAGTTTATTGTGTTTTTATTAAATTGCTTAATTTTTTCGCAACTGTATTAAAAATAGTCGTTCAGTACACGTGCGAAACCGTCATTGCAACTTGTTCCGACTGTCAACCCTCGCCTTCGGCTGCGCCTCGGTTCGGGTAGACATTTGTCGGAACTCTTTGCAATGACAACCTTTCCGCACTTGTAATGAAATATACTATTTTCGTTCATCGTATTTAAAAAACAGAAGTAGATCTTGAAGGCCGTAAAGAAGCATACGAGTAAATTTATGTATATTAATTTATGTTAACAAAGTACTCCACCACAGTGCTAGCTATCCTATTTTGCCCAAAGGCCGATAGAGAAAGCATTGTTGCATTAAGTCCGTTTATGTAGGCACCACTATGGTACCACTCTTGTACATAAAGTTTAAATAAATGAACTGTGACCCCGACAGATATTATTGAATTAATTTAAATATCAATAGATTAAAAAGCGACAAGACAAAAACAAAATCAGAGAAAACTGCTGTGGCGTTACATCATAACAAACGTTTATGAATGAGAATGTTTTTCTCGGTCATCAATTAATAATCTCATTCATAACATGATTACAAATCATTCGTTATATTCTTTTAGCTTTCAAGAGGTGCGCCTAATGGTGCACCCACAATAATACCAACCAAACCCACCAATACCAAACAAGGAACCATATTCAATTATTTATTTCCTATCCTGTCAATCAATCAAGGTTTGAATTACTGTCATTGTATTTTAATCATTATACACGGTAAGATTCTGACACATTAGCTAAATCGGCGGGGTGAGAATTCAAGAATTTTGGTAAACTTTCAGCATTCGTTTTGATAATGAAAAATATGTCACGGCAGCAGTTTCAGACGATATGTTTGGGGTTAATATGTCCAATAACATCATGAGGTTTTAACTTACCCTAGCTGCAGGGGCAAATCCGGTGTATCCTGGCCAGGCAAAGAACTGAGGAGCAGCGGCGGCCATAGCCACGCAGACGACGAGGAAAACCAGCTATGAAAGAAAGAAAATTATTTAATTGTCGCAGCGCAGATACATGACATGCATGCTATAATTGACGGCACGGTTAATGCAGTGGCTAAGCGATTGGATTGCTGCACTGCGTGTCGCGGGTTCGATCCCTGCATAAAACAAATATTTTTATGGCCTACAGATAGTTGTTTCGGGTCTAGGTATTTGTGTATGTGAGCTTAAATGTTTGTGAACACTCCCACGATACCGGAAAATTTCCTAGTGTCGATCGTTTAGATCGTGTCGTGTGTAGATCGTTTTAAAAAAAAAATTGTGAGCAAAGCAAGCAACAGTATGAAGCAAAGTACGAGTATATGCGGTTGTGAATAACTATGTACCAAATTATTGTTATAATGATCCAAAGAACTTTTGGCACACGAATTACGTGAACGTTTGCTGTTGGTGAATATTTTTAGCCGACTTAAAAAAAGAGGAGGTTCTCAATTCCAATTTTTTTATGTTTGTCATCTCATTTGTTTTTTCTTCTGATAGGATACTTTCATATTGGTCCCATAGAAATTGATCATAATCGGTTCAGTAGCTTGGCTTTTTTGGGCTATGTGACATGAGTTTTAGTGGGGTACTATGTAAAATTAATTCATGACAGGTATTTGTGAGAATTTCTACAACTAAAAAGTAACAAAAACTAACTACCTAGAAGTCTAAACTAACTTTATTTATTAGTGTTAATTTAGTTTTGTTTTTGCTTATGGCCGTTGAACAGCTATAAACGGGAATGAGTATGATGACCGATATTATGATTTTTCATGTGTGAAGAAGTCCGTTTATAAATTCATCCATTGTACATGGTGAAATGATAAAAATTCTATTGCTCTTTATTTTTCTTTTTCATAAAAATAATTGATAAAATTATTACCTCGCATCAATAATAGAAAGAAACTTTCGCAAAGCGTTTTAAAAAGTGTAAAATACAGGGTGTTTGGAAGGGAGCTGTACATACGCCTAGGGTAGAAACTAGGGATAGTCTGCTACCTACCCCCGCCCATTATATTGACCTTGGCCTCAAGGTTTTTTTTTAATTTAAAATTATTTCTTTACCTTACTACGGTACTTCAGGCCCCATAACTTTTCTTCTCCACAATTTTCTGGTGTAAAATAATTTTTTGCAGGACCCTAAGACTCTAACGATTAAAACAAGACCATTAGCCGACCGGTCCCATGGATAGATTTTGAGCTACAGGTAGTTTTAGTCAAAAAATCAAATAAAAAATAATAATAAATTAAAAAAAAACCTTGAGGCCAAGGTCAATATAATGGGCGGGGGTAGGTAGCAGACTATCCCTAGTTTCTACCCTAGGCGTATGTACAGCTCCCTACCAAACACCCTGTATATTAAGAAACATTTTTTTTATTTGACTATAAATACTAATAGACAATAATACTTACGAAGTATTTCATTTTGATGGCAGTGTATGTAGATCTCACTAGAACTGCTGTTGAGCCTTCTCAGTGCAAACTATGCCGTCTCACGGAAGATAGGCGCATATATAGGGCCCTTGAAGGTCGCCAGCAATGCACCCAGCCCAACACAGACCAGCCTAGACCCTGCTAAGGTCACAACCGCCTATCTGAATATCTAATGAAAATACCAGTTGTCAGGAAAAAATGGTGCACAACTTAATTATTCGCTCCACTACTAGATATGGTGCGCATAATAATTTAGTAGGACTGCTTTGTCATCTGTGTTGGTAAAGGTTGATATTGTTTTATCATCGCAGTGATAAATATAGATATTTGTAGTACTGAGGTCAATATATCAAGCGCTTGATGAGGAATTTAAATTCCGAGATACCTTCGTAAGGGAATGAGGCAATTTTGTATGTGCATCATCATCAGCCCATATGTTCCCACTGCTGCGACACAGTCCTCCTCCTTCCTCTCTGTGAGAGGAAATAGGCTAATAATCCACCACACGGGCCCAGTGCGCGTTGGTAGATGTCACAAAATTAAATGTCGTCGAATTTTTGGTTGTAGGACATGCTGGTTTCCTCACGATGTTTTTCTTCACCGTTTTTGATAGCAGTGGTGATGAAATAATTACACAAAGTACTTAATGCGCCTGTCTGGGTTCGAGTTACTGCAGCCGCCATCACGGGGTCACCGCTGCTCTTGGTCGAGGCCTCCACCAGAGCCGCCATCGGTGCTCTTATAAAAATAATGTATGCTAATAGTAATTTATTATAATGTGGTAAAATTTTATCGTTTTTAGGAGCCGGAACTTCAGGAGGTCTAAAATAACCACCAAATGGCAAAACCGTAAAATGGGCCTTTCATAGTAGTAACTGCCATTTAGGAAAATAATAGAATAGTCACATACGCAGTTACTATTATATATATATATATACATTTACTTTCTAGACAATCAAACTTAGGTTTGCTTGGTTTCACTAATGTTACTAAAATCCTATTTACCATGCCTATGGAGGGTAACCTCCTGTCTTTTATCTTTGTAAAACCTGTAAAAATCTTCTTCATGAACAAACTTTCATACGGGGCACCGGTTTGGGCCGATAGGGCCACCATAAGAGCGGCACGACGTAAATGGCTTCAAAGCCAGCGGTTGGCCTTCATTTTCTTGTGTAAAGCGTATAGGACGGTTAGTAAGTGAAGCCTTACCGGTACTGGCATGAGGGATACTTCCAGTCGATCTTGAATTGCAGCGCCGTGCTTCAATGTAGGTACTACTGCGCACGAGAGACCGCAGACGCAGACTTTTTAACGCAACGTGACCGTGCTAAAATAGCTAGATTACTTAAACCACAGACTGACGTCTGGGAGGAACTTTTGTCTGAATGGCTATGTAGGTGGGATAATTCCATCAAAGGCCGACACCTCCACCAGTTCTTTCCATCCGTTCGTGAGTGGCTGGCCAGGACATGGCAGGAGGTGGATCACTGTGTTGCCCAATTTCTCACTGGTCATAGTAACTCGATGAGTAAATTATTTTCCTTCAAGCTTGTTGCGTCGCCTTTTTGTCTATGTTCTACATCTGACTGCGAATTTAAACAATCTGTACATCACATTTTATTGGAGTGTAGTCTTTGGCAGAATGAACGTAATATTATGTTAAATAGTGTAGGTACAGGTCACATCCGGAGTTATTTACTACTAGCTGCTGCCCGCGACTTCGTCTGCGTGAACGCTATACAGCACCAAACATACCTACAATTCTACTTTTTAAACATTAATTTACCCGTTACTTCTTTACATTTCATATCTACAGAAAGTGCAGTACCTAACCGAGGAGACTATCTTTTGTAAAACTGACCTTCAAAAAGTGCTGATTTTCAGCCTCCTTTGAATAAATGACTTTATGGTGATTCTGCTAAATTTAGTCATAAGTTGTGACTGAAGCAGATGGAGAAAATAATAAATAAGGAATACAGAAAAGGGTTAACATACATACTTATAGGACTTCTCGATAAACAACATTAGTGGTTTGGTATTCCGCAGCCAAAATGTAAAGAGACTCAGGACTGGTGACGCAGGAGCAAGCGACGCACAGTACCTCGTCCGGAGGTCGACACCAGCTGCCCTCAGTGTCTGCCCCTGCGACTTATTGATGGTTATCGCGAAGCAAACACTCACGGAGAACTGTACGCGCTTGAACTGGAACGGGAAGTTATGAGGTATGAGGGGATTGCGTCGTATAAATACTGCCTTGCCGACGCCACAAATTTCCGCCTCAATGGTGTCTCTGTCTAGCGAGATGACTTTAAGGCGGGTCCCGTTACACAATTTCGGAGGAGATAAGTGTTCTGAAGAAGCATAATCGGGACACTGACCTTCAGTATGCGCTAGAAGTCCACTTGCTGACAGGGAGTATATAAATTCCACGGGATTATGTGTGGTGTCATCTTGCTCGATGACAGTGTTTATAGAGGTGTAGACCACTTCATTCGTCTCAATTTCCGGGAGAATGCATTCATTAATTGCTGCATCCTGATCATTTTTGGTCGTCAAAATGGCCCGCTCACACACCCAAGAATTCTGCTGGTGCGGTATACGACTGATGTCCCCGTACACACAGCGAATAAGTTCTTCTAAGCTGGATACAACTCTACCGAGAGACTCTGGAAGCACCACCTGTCCAACTCTCTCTTCTGGTAGAGTGCCAAAACTTAGAAGGACATCGGAGAATGTCAAGCGCAGCGTACAAACTTGTGACCACAACTAAGATCGATTTAATGAAGCATTCACCTCGTCAGACCTCGATCCCCGCGTCACCACGGGAAGCGTTTGTCGGAAATCGCCACTGAACAGAACTGTGACACCGCCCATGAAATGTTCGTTCCTGCGGATGTACTACAGGGTTCTGTCCACGGCCTCAACTGCCTTCCTATTGGCCATCGTACACTCATCCCATACGATCAGAGAGCAATCCTTGAGCACGTGTCCCTTATCACAGTTACGTGACACACCACAAACAGGCGTTTCAGCGCTATCTTAATTGATGTATATTTGAAGCACGGCATGTGCTGTCTTGCCACCCGGAAGCAGTGTGGCAGCGATTCCCGACGACGCTACAGCAATGGTAATTTTACCTTGCCTCTTGACCTCTGCAACTATGCTAGTGGTAACAATGTTTTTTTTTGTTCCACCAGGAGCATCCAAGAAAATTATTTTACCCTGGTTTCGCACAACGCTTTCAAAGATGGTGCCATAAATTAGTTTTTGCTTCGAAGAGAACAAAGTGACATGTTCATTTCGTATGGTGGTAATTTCGCCCGTATCGGAAGTTGTCTCAGCGTTATACTCCCGATTTCCACGGTCTTGATGCGGTGATGATTTGGGAGCTGGTAACCCATATTCGACCAGTGGATTTCCACCGATAGAAATGACCACGTCTTGAAATGAACTGAGACAGGTGTTCAGCACGCGTTCATCAGTTACTTCGACTTCGTCTCCAGTAGCACGCCTCAAAGCTCGTAGAAAATCTTCAGACAGATGATGGCTGGATACCTCTCCCACAAAGCTACCGGATTCGCAACTCCACAAAACACCAAGATGACGCATGCGGCTGGGACTGTCACTGACGCTCGCCTCTGCGAGAGTGTCATCCCAGTTTTAGTCACCGTCGAGAAGGTGACGTACTACGCAGTCTGCGCGATAAGTGGGATACTCCACGCCATCAAATGTCCTCAGAAAGGCGAAAGACCGCAAAAAATAGCATTCACCTGTTTTCGGGTGCACGGTATAAACTCTATCCAATGCGGTTTCCTTGAAAATTCCCGGAAAACCTTCCACAGCACCTCCTTGTCGATCTAATTGGACGCCAACGTCATCTAGTAAGCTCAAAGGAAACATTTTTATATGGTGAAAAATTATAACACATCTAAGTTATGAATTTACACGATTTTAACATAAAATAAAACGCTGTGTGTGAGTATAAAAATCTAGCTAGTTCCACATCTTATTTAAGTTTATATGCGAACAAAAATATTAACAGTCAATGTTTATTTTGTACTAACTCTTTTACTATTTATTCTGTACTGAAAAAAATAAGCATGCCTTATATCTTTAAGATAATTATATAATATGGCATGCTTAATTTTCCTCTTTCTTCGTTATTTAGCTCAAATTGCTTACAGCAATCGCGTGCCGTTTTCTAGTTTAAATTTTGTTATAAATCTATGCAGTTACAGACCAACTCGATGAATTTTATAAGACATAGATTAAGCAGCTTAGAATTTATATAAACACATTTTTTTTTAATTGTCTTGCAATTTTGTTTTCTTAAAAAAATATATTCAATGTACAGTTTTGACTTTCCTACCTTTTTATTATATGTATAGATAGGATACGGACTTTGTAGAAACTAGAACAAATTTCCATGCGTTCAAGCATTTTTGTCATACCTATTATTGAAATCGCTTTGGGCTTATCCCAGTTGTATACGTCCCTGTGTGTGTGCCTATTGGCCTTGTTCTGTTCTGTCTCCTGCTGATATGGAATGGGAATTATGTTTTTCCTTCTCCTCCGCTATTCTTTTCTGATTAATTTCGTTATGGGATCCAACACAACTAAATCGTTTCTCTGGGACTTCGTCGAGCTTCATTGTCTCGGCGCTTTTCTTGTGGTCGCCACTGTTGATTCTGGCTTTCAGGAGTTACAGTGGTTTGGGAATAGTGTGGCGGGCTTGTATCAATAAAAAAAAACCATTCCAAAATATTCAAAAATGCAAAACGTTAATGTTCAAGTTTTCTCTTCTGCCGGCAACCCGTTGTTTTTTTTTGGTGGGTAGGAAATAATCAAATGACTCCTCCCGCTCTGGGCAGAGCGGTAGGAAGTGTCAGACTTCTACTGACTAAAAACCACCCTTTTCAACAACCTACTGTTGATTCTGGCTTACAGGAGTTACAGTGGTTTGGGAATAGTGAGGCGGGCTTGTCCCAATAAAAAAAAAACCCGCAGCTTTCGATCTTTTTATAGATTCATTTCCATGTAGTAGGTACGTCGTCGTACGTCCCTTCACCTTTTTTTTTAATTTTTGTACAAATACGAGTAATAGTAGATAAATGGATTCTGTAAACCTCTTTACAATGTAAAGAGGTTTACAGAATCCATTTATCTACTAACCAAGTTTCAACTCAACCGGCCTTATTACAAAAGTGGTTAAACCTGGGTTTAACTTGGTTTATCTCGCATGCCGTGAGACGGCATGCGAGATAAACCAAGTCTAAGTTTAATCACTCTTGTAATAATGCCGAACAAGTCATAATAGATTTCGAATAAAGTGGCTGTGACATACGGACGGAGAGACGAACGAACGGACAGAGATGATGGATCTACTCGTATAAGGGTTCCGATTTTTGCCATTCGACTACGCATCCCTAAAAAGATGCTGGCCGAAAACCTCCTCCTTTTTAGAAGTTGAATTTTCCACATGACACGTCTTCACACGTCTTGAGTCGCGTTTTCCGATTGTAAATTGGCCTACGCAACAAGCCAGGACCATCAGCATAACTGCATAAGGTAAGGTACTCGAAAACAAAGCTGGATTCCCTGATAATTATTATTTAGTCATTCATTCAATTAGCATACTAGCATTCGTGCTGATTTTTAGACATAGTCCATTGCTTCTTAGAAGTTACGTTGTTACCTTGCATGTCTAGATCTAGTTAACAATCATATTTACTTTTACAGTTATTTTATAAATATGAAAAGCATTTAAATGTTAACATTGTTACGTTAAAATGCTTTTTATGTTATGTTTTTTTTTAATCAGATATAGTTATGTTTCGTGGTATTAAAACGACAATGAATTTATAGACAATTATTTTATTTTTATTTACGTTTATAGTTATAAAAGTTACAGATCAATATGTACAAGATACGAGGATGCTCTGGTTGGATCGATAGACAAAGTGCAAGTCGCTAAGGGTTGTGGGTTGTATGGTGAGGGGTAGTCATGGTGGTCTAGTAGAATGCGGGCCAGCCAGGGGCGAAGAAGCGGGGGGCAGCTTCGTTCACCACGGTAGGACCAGCAACCACGGTCTGTGGACAAAGTAGGTACCAAACAGTAAGTCAATAGTATATAAACTATGTTTTTCCAACTCTTCCGCTATTCTTTTTTGATTAATGTCACTGCGGGATCTAAGACAACTCAATTGTTTCTATGGGACTTCGCCGAGCTTCATTGCCTCGGCGCTTTTCTGGTGGTCAGCACTGTTGATTCTAGATTTTAGAAGTTGCAGACATTTGGGAATAGTGTGACCGGTTTCTCCCATAAAACAGAAAAGTCAAAAGTACCTCATAGTTGCTGCAGATATTGTTTGATGAAGCCGACGGTGAGGCTAAAATGACTACTAGTGATGTTTACAAATTTCACTTTTCCAAAAACACTCCAGCAGTGAGATGCTTTATGCAGTTTACAAAAACATAAACGGTGTTACTATAAAGAACATTCAGGTATTTTATTTACCACTAGCGACCCGCCCCGGCTTCGCATAGGTGCAATGTAGATACCGAATTTCGCGGCTTTTCTTTACTTTTCTTTATAATATGCAGGAAAACTACACATAAACCTTCTCTTTGAATCACTCTATCTATTGCTGAAAACTGCATTAAAATCTGTTGCCTAGTTTAAATGATCTAAGCATACAAACAGCGGGAGCAATTTTGTTTTATACTATGTAAAGACAAAATATGTCAAATGGATCACAAGTGAACCAAGAGTGTGAATAGAGAAGGACTCTCATACATACCCTAGAAGCAGGAGCTATGCCAGCATATCCAGGCCAGGCGGCGATGAACTGGGGAGAGGCTGCGGCTATTGCCACGCAGACAACGAGGAAGATCAGCTAAAAATTGATGAAGTTAAAGTAACAATATCAGGGGAGTATCAAACCACGTCAGGGCTGCGGGTTGTTCGAAAAAGATACCGCGGCCTCCACTGAGAAGGAACATGGGTGGTTTTTAGTCAGTAGAAGTCAGACACTCCCTACCGCACTCGCATCCGGTTAGACTGGAAGCCGACCCCAACATAGTTGGGAAAAGGCTAGGCAGATGATGATGATATAAAAACAATGGGGACCATCAAATAGAACAAGCTGATAAGACTGATATGGTTGAAGAGTAAACGTTAACACATCGGTGGTCGTTGCACTCCGCGTTGTCAATTATTTGGCTCTGATATATCGATAGGATTAAAAAAAATCTTAGTTGGAAAGCAACTTTTATTAGAATTTAGTGTTTAAGCTGGAATTCTTTAGAATATTCTCAGATGCCTCTCCGCATTTTGTTTTCGGTACCTGATAAGATAATCAGGTAAATATGGTATACTTACGAAGTATTTCATGTTGGATTGGGTAGAACTGCTGCAAAGCCTTCTCAAAGTGAACTATATCGTCCTACGGAAGGCAGACGCATTATATAGGGCCCTTGAAGGTCATCAAGCAAAGCAGCTTTGTCGCCAATAGATAAAAGTGGCCACTGCATATTTATCAAAGAATGGTATTTGATAACTTGTTACACCTAGTTCATGTTGATGACAAAGTTTGCGGTTGCTAGGTGCAGTATTCTGATATTCTGAAGTCTAAGCAAATGGTTAGCCTGCAATTCTCTCATCATTGGGATAGCTTTTTTTGTCCCACACAATGGACTTTGCAAGAAAAAAAAATCATTCCCACTTTAATATGTTACCTACATATTAAAGTACTATGGTCTACTGGGGATACCCTAAAAAAATGTTCAATATTTTACTTTAGCATTTTGTCGGCGTTACTCACACCTACAGCTTTCTAGTACTAAGAGTCTTTGAGATATAGTGCGGGCGGACGGACGGACGGACAGACAGACAGACAGATATTGACTACGGAACCCTAAAAATGGGCAAAAAACTCTATGGACCAAATGGACATTCTTTTAATCAAAACAACTTGTTTTACAATATTGTTAGTGAATGAATATATTTAAGAAACCATGTTCATAAATTCATAACTCTACTAGTAGTAAATTATTTCCTAGTCAACGAAGTCCCGTCAACAATAAACTATAATTACACATGTCATAATAACCCATACTATTAGTCCATTACACTTCATAACTATAGCATGCATAACCTAACATATTAACTTCTTTGTTATCAAGTATGCAAAGTCCATAAAAGTGTAAATGAAAATCATAAACGTCGGTGTAAATACTGGTGTATAAGGTTGCGTATACATAACTGGATCAAAATGTAGGCGTTTCTCATAATTTAGTCATTCGTTGAGCTCACATTAAATGCTAAATTATGAAGGTATGGACGCGTTTTAATTAGCAGTCGTTTATTGATTTATGTTATTGCAAACAATACTTTATGAATCATGTATGAGAGAATTGTGACGTTTCCTTTTTTGTCGGGTTATCCTAACCTTGAAATCTTTCATATAGGCAGTCGCTCCATGTAAAATAGTGGTATTCAGCTGCATCCACTTTGAACTGGAAACCGTCCTAAATGTAATTGGGAAAAGACCAGGCAGATGATAATGCCTTATACTTTCTGGTGTGCGTAGTCGCAGCGGAAAAATGTAGATTTTTTAATTTTCAGTTTTGCAGATGTTTAGTGTATGACGTCGTGTAAATGTGTATGGTAAGTACACATTTGTGCATCCAACCATTGAGGAGTTATTCAATAAAAAGTGTTTCCGCTGGAACTACGTCATCCTAGCGGCACTTTTTTTTTCCTATGGACGTACAAGAAAAAAAATACATTCAATCTTTAGTGTGTAACCAGGGGTAAATGTGTATGTTTAAATGATAAATGTGTGCCGTAAAACAGCGAAGATAATCAAGTTTCCGCTGCGCTGACGTTTGGCTATTTCATGAAAATCGTATAAAACGGTTTAGTGCAGAGTTGTAATATTTTACGCACGTTGCTTTGAATTTGTGTGTAATGTTTGGGAAAAAGAATTTAAAAAAAAAACGTACCATTCAGAAGATATACACGCAAAAGTAAAATAAGGTTATTAGGTCCAAGTTCTTAAAATAGGAACTCTAGAGCCAAACTTAAAACGTTCATATGTATCTTGTAAGGGTCTACAACGTCTTGCGGAGTTTCATATAAGTGCGGTTAGTAATTAATGAGCTATGGCATAATTTACTACGACTGGACCACTATTTGTATGACATCCGATTGTAGGACTTTTTAATGGAAAAGCTGAATAAAACATATTCCGATTTTTAGTGTATTAATCCAACTATTCGCATGTTAAATTGCAGCTCATTACACTAAATAATTAAAGAGATATAATAAAAATACCAGAACAACCGCCATAGATGGATAAACCGACCAGGTTTAAATGGTTACAAATAAGCGGCCGTGCAGTATATATAGATAACGTTCTCAAATTTCCAGTGTTGTACCACTATTGCATTGGTACAGATGGGCACATAATTCTGGAACAAGTAACTAATAACTTTCATGATAAAAATAGTAGGTCACTTGTTTTTTTTTTAAACTTACGAAATTATTACAATAATAAGCATCAGTATTAAAAAATGAATTTATTTGTCAGAATATTGCAAAAAATTGTCACATTAGGTAATTGTCAACTCCGATAAAGCCCCAGTAGCACCCCTGTGTGTCACTTTTCTCCGACCTTCAAGCCCCGCGGATAAACCGGTGTGCCACCCTATAAACTTGGCTTTCATCTCTAAAACTACTATACTACTATAAAATAAGGGCTAATATCCCGTGTGGGCAGTTTCACTCTACGACCTGAAAAAAGGAGTCTCGTCGACTTACCTACTGCATGATTCCAAATCATAAATACCGATAGATTTTGTTTTAATAAAAAGAACACACGGACATTGCAATGACGTTGGATGTCAACGGGACTTGATCAGCTTAAATTCTGCTGGCGCCACCGTTTTGAGGCGCACTACCATAGTTTTTTTTTTAAAAGCTTGTACTGTCCCACTGCTGGGTAAAGGCCTCCCCCAAATCCTTCCAAGTGCTCTTTTCAAGGAGTATAGAGCCTTTGCAAATTGTATAAAATAACGTGTTTTACTTATTATCGATAGTTTCAGTTAGTATCCTATATCTCTATTCGAAAATTACTCATAGCGGCGCTTCGAGGGAAAAAAGTTAATATTTTTAATTGTTATCGGGAGCGCTACTAAAAGGTGCGCTCTGAGGAATAATAAAGGTGCGCCTCATTAGGTTCGCCTCAAAACGGTTGCGCTTCGAGGAATACCTCGACGAATTGATTGCTGTCGCACTTTTAGTGATGCTTTTAAATCTGCTCCCAAGCCAAGTCTTTTACGTCTCTATTGTGATAGTCCGTATTTTAAATATTCCATATGCATGGATTTCGTTCCATCACCATAATTAAATTTTCGGCTACACACATTTTGTTACCTACAATTACGATGCGATGACGTCTACTCGTTACAAAGTTCACGCGGATCTGAATTAAACTTTCCATGCGTGTACGGTGGAGGAGCCAAAATGTACGCGAGTGCTGCGATCCGAAGGCATCGAACCGAGCGTTAGGTTAGGTTAGGTATAAGAATAATGTGCTCTATGTTGAATATTTTGTATGTAAGTAGAGCATTCAGGTTTCCGAATCTTAATTGCCAGCCTAAAATAATTTTGTTTAATTTTTATTGGTCATTAACTAATAAATTCGTTTAAGAGAACATAGTTTATGTAGTTGTTTTATTTTTTGCAAAACTATTTAACGCACCTGTACGAAACTATTAAACACAATAATGGTACAACACTGGAAATTTGAAAACGTTATCTGTTTATACTGCACGGCCGCTTTTTTGTAACCATTTAAATTTGGTCGGTATATCCATGTATGGCGGTTGTTCTGATATTTTTATTATATCTCTTTAATTATTGAGTTTAATGAGCTGCAATTTTACATATGAATAGTTGCATTAATACACTAAAAATCGGAATATGTTTTATTCAGCTTTTCCATTAAAAAGTCCTACAATCGGATGTCATACAAATAGTGGTCCAGTCGTAGTAAATTATGCCATAGCTCATTAATTACTAAGCGCACTTATATGAAACTCCGCAAGACGTTGTAGACCCTTACAAGATACATATCAACGTTTTAAGTTTGGCTCTAGAGTTCCTATTTTAAGTACTTGGACCTAATAACCCTATTTTACTTTTGCGTGTATATCTTCTGAACGGTACGTTTTTTTTTTAATTCTTTTTCCCAAACATTACACACAAATTCAAAGCAACGTGCGTAAAATATTACAACTCTGCACTAAACCGTTTTATACGAGTTTCATGAAATAGCCAAACGTCAGCGCAGCGGAAACTTGATTATCTTCGCTGTTTTACGGCACACATTTATCATTTAAACATACACATTTACCCCTGGTTACACACTAAAGATTGAATGTATTTTTTTTCTTGTACGTCCTTAGGTGCCGCTAGGATGACGTAGTTCCAGCGGAAACACTTTTTATTGAATAACTCCTCAATGGTTGGATGCACAAATGTGTACTTACCATACACATTTACACGACGTCATACACTAAACATCTGCGAAACTGAAAATAAAAAAATCGACATTTTTCCGCTGCGACTACGCACACTACTTTCTGAAATCTCTAGGTAGGATTTATTTTTCTTAAATGATTCTTCTTCTTCTTTCGATTCGACAACTCAAATTTTGTCCGACCACCGACGACCGTTTGGTTGACGTAGCAACCTGGATAACTCTTTCGTTTGCCTCGTCTTTGAACGTGCATTATGTTGGGCACGACGGACAAGAGAGAAGGTGTGGCATGTCCTGTGTTGGGGCTCCACTCTATTTAAGTGCGGCCTATTCAAGACAACACGAGTCCAGTTCTCGTAGTTCTTGCCTCGTTGGTCTATTGGTCGTAAGCGGGAGTGGTGAGCAAGAGTTCCTGGATTCGAGTCACAAAGGCAAAGTGATAGTAGTGCAACTTTTGAAATTACTGCCAGGTTTCCGCACCTACTTCTTTCATTTTTAATGCTCTAGTGATTTGTCTATTAAAGAGACAGACTTCGTTCGCTCACACTCACGTTAAAGACATTAATCTTAATAGTATCGTTTTAGCTTTCCATTAGAATTAATTTTCAAAATCGGTTCAATAGTTTCCAAGATTTCATCCAAACTTATGAACATTCAAAGTTATAATATGTATTAGTACCTATGGATAAACTGAACCTCATCTTTTAATAAAATGTAAAAATGATTACATCACCTCATACTAAAGCAATTTATGCATTATTGTAGTACCATAAAATTCCATTTTATCTTCATATTTCTACTTTAGAATGCTGTATGTCCATAAAATTGATTAAATAACTCCTAAATAAGTACCTAGATATTGAGATCGACAGCATTCACTGCTTTTGTGTTTATGTCTGTTTAACGATATTTAAGACGCGAGAACTTTTAGGTTTAGCATTTTAATTTATCTATCACTACCATATGAGTCAAGATAAAAAAATAAAGTTGAAAGTTTTAAAGTTGTATAAAACTTCAAAAATGCATGGTTAGAAAACCTTATCATGGCTTACCTTAAAGGAGTCTGCCCAGTACCCACTACAAAGTTGGCCACACCATGAACCATCATGCTATGAACTAATCAAGCACGAAAAGAAACATGATACGGACTACCGTACCCTTTAGAACGTTTCAACAGCGTAACATAATTATCCGTAACAGGGAACGTCACAAAATGTTTTGCCGGCGACACCCCGTGCTCCGCGGAAGGGATGTGACGGTGTTTGCTCACTAGGAAACACTCTCATACTTTACACTACAAAGAATATTTTCTGCCTGACAGTCCTGACACATTCCTTGCACGGTCACGGTATGATAGGGTATAGGGGGCAGACTACTTTTTTTTTTTTTGGGGGGGTTGGGGAATCATCAAATAACCCCTCCCGCTCTTGGGCAGAGCGAAAGGGAGTGTCAGACTTCCACTGACTAAAAACCACCCATGTTCCTTCTTAGCCCTATATGTCGACGCCCCGGTGACTAGTGTACAACCCGCAGCCCCGACGGGGGGGGGGCAGACTCCTTAAACAACGTTTATGAATTGGAACCTACCCAAAGAATATCTAAACACTCAACTCACAATTGAAACCTTAGAACAATCAGCATTTGAGTGGCGTTTCCGCATCAAGACGTATGTGAACGTCAGGCCCCTTTGGTAGGCCAAGTGGCTCATTGGCATCAGCTCGGTAGACCACGTTCTCGATCCAGACCGCGATGCGGTCGGAAACAGCAACCATAAACCGAGCGAGACGACCGGGGTTCGTGCGGGTTGGTTTTGGTTCACCTAGCATTTAGAACAGCACATGCAATATATTTAGAAACCAACCAACATTTAGAATAACAGTCCTGTAGATTAAAATTCTGGTTACGAACTACGAAATAAACAATATTTTGCCTTGGTGACTGTGTAAAAGATGCTTTAGAATGGTATTTGATTTTTCCATTAAAATGTTATTAGAAGCAGCCTCGAGTCTAGATTTCTGACAAATTGATAGTCTAGAACCAAAAAATGATTGCAGTGGTGGGGAGAACAAGTGCCCTTTGTTTGCGTTAAGGGTACTTTTACACCCTTTATATATTTACCGAAGTGTGCGCCCTAATTGATTCGCCAAACCGAATTTAGACTTAATCATTAAGAATACTAACCCAGAATATCAGCAATTCTTTCCAAGACGACATCGGCGATGCTTCTCAAGCGGTTGGAGACCAACATTTCTTTCTGTCCCTTAGCTATATAATCACATAGACGATACGCCACCTGAGAAGAACAGTATTCCTTATTAAACCAAATATTATGTAGTAGGTCCTGTACCATAAAGGTGTTACCTGGACTTTGCCAACCGACCTCCATGGTTATTTTGATGGCATATGATTAGAAAAATTAAGTGTTTTTACCATGCACCGTCCCCTTCGGGTGGAAAATCATCGAATAATCCCGCTCTTGGGCAGAGCGAAAGGGAGAGTCAGACTTCTACTGACTAAAAACCACCCATGTTTCTTCTTAGCCCTCTATGTCGAGGCCGCGATAACTAGTGTGCAACCCTCTCCTAATTGATAGCCCCGTCTTGTTGTAAAAAAAGTAGTAAGTAGTAGCAGCATTCAGATAACGTTGGCGGCTGTTCAAAACTTCTATGCAAAAAAGGAGAATTCATCACGTTCACGTCGTAGAACTCGTGACTGCCTAGTCAGTGTAATCGTCGGAAGCGCGATTGTTGGCCATGATTTCCAAGTCGAGCAAAGTTTCATGGATTGAACCGCTAGTAATTTCCCAGGGTAATTCAAAGGGTATGGATTTGCCGCCGCCCCTCTAGCAAAAGTAAATGGTAAAACCGTTTTAAGATTGAACACACTGGAATACTAACGTAATTTTATGTTTCTAAATATTAGGGACTGTACGAACTCTTGCTTCAGAGTAGGAAAGAGTTAAGCCGTAAATTCTATTAAGTATCATCCCTTTTCCACAATGAAATAAGATTGAAATACAGCTATAGAGGTATGCCTTTGATCAAACCTGAGCACTAAAGTTCACAAGCCAAGACTGCCTCTGGCGGAGCTCCTTGTTCTTCACATTCACATCCTTGCGGTTAAGCGTGCCTATGCCAATCTTTGAAGCTTCGCTCATGGCTAAAAAGTACTGCTCAGTTTGCCTGTGTAAAAAGATTGCGAATGAAACTTAAAAGAATTACTTTAACTGCGGTCCTCCGAGATATTTAATGATTACTTAAGCCGTCACTTAGTAAATATTTGACAATTTTTATATGACAAAACTGTCAAAACCTGTACTAAGTGAAGGCCTAAGTAGTTATTAAAGCTGTCTGAGTGCGGCAGTAAGTGATAAAATTGCAGTTTTATAGGACCGTAGGCACGACACGCGTGATGCAGATTTAAAACCTGGAGAGAGAATGTAGCAGGGAAGTATTGGAAAAAATCTTTAATGAAGGCTCAAGATTGAGAAGAATGGCGTGTAAAGGACTTTGTTACTGGTTCCGTGCACTAATAGAGCTCTAGAATTTAGAATCTGGCCTAAAATCTAGTGAGTGACAAATCTAGACTTATCAAGAACCATCATCGTAAAAAACGTATCCTTTGTCATACACCGCTTGTACATACAGGGTGTAACTGTAAATTAACCCTTCACGCATCATGTGAACTAAGCATTCTGTATCGATGTACAGAATGCTTACTACGTCTTACTAAGTCTAAAATCAATGGAACTATAGGAACTTTTTGATACCATGTGTACCATATAACATGAAAAATCATTCAGTTAGACCAGAGTACCTACGTATTTCATCACGAGCTTCGGATGAATGAGCATTCACAACGAGCATTGCCTAGTATGTCCTAATCGTTATAATATAACGCGTTTCGGACAATTGTGTGTACGCAAAATGGCTTTGTAGTCATTTCGATTGTAAATGATCGATACAGTCAACGGATTGAGCAAATTGGTAAGTTTTTTTTATTTTCAAACATTTTAATCACTACTGAAGAAAATTAAAAGAAATAAAGAAAATTGTGTTTC
Source organism: Diarsia rubi (assembly GCA_932274075.1). Lineage (NCBI taxonomy): Eukaryota > Metazoa > Arthropoda > Insecta > Lepidoptera > Noctuidae > Diarsia > Diarsia rubi. Next base: position 13,482,185 of record OW026425.1, read on the forward strand.
TTTGGCATTATTCACAAAAAAACACCCTATTTTTTACAAAACGAGAAAACGAGCTGATAATACCAAAAGGGCCTCAGCTCAGCATATTGCCAGATGGCAACACAGTGTGTGTACCATCTGACGCTGATTTTCAGCTGCTGCCACGGATATATATTATAATACTAGCGGACAAGGCAGACGTCGTCCTGCCCGGACAGCAGCGCCACCTACCGGTTCCAATTGTGTTTTCTAACCATCCAAGAACCCATTGAAATATCCCCAGAAAGTTTCATCCAAATCGGCCCAGCCTTTTATGAGGAGTTCAGTGACATACACACGTACAGTAGAATTATAAATATAAAATATAGGAGAATTTTGTACTTAGCAATTGAGTGAGTTAGTTATCCATATCATTTTAGTGTCTGTCAATAGACTTCTGTCGTTGAACGTTCTTTCTGAATTGTGTTCCGATTGTTTTGTGCGTATTATGAAATCTCACTTACATATAGTTACTTTGCAGCGTGACTATAGCCGAAACTAAACTGGTATTACATATTGCTGAAGTACTGTGTTTAACCTCACAATTTCATTCAAGAACCAAATTTACTATGCTGCACTGTATATCATTAAACTTCCGATTTGAAAATTGTTAAGTGAAAACCTGTCGAACTCTGCTCGAGCAATAAATAGGTACCGTACATAATAATATTAAAGGGAGAATCGCCAGACTAACCTGCGAAATTGAAATCTTCCTACGATTTTTTGCAATTAGCAGGTCAGTGTCAGGTTGTATGTTGTACAAAATATGATTTACGGCCGTAATACGCATGTATTTACAGAATTGTAACAATAATTTTCATAAAATAGGCATACAATCGGATTTAACTTGAGTACCCTGGGCGCTTACATGGATTGATTCCATCACAATGCAAAACAAAATGATAAATTAGAGTTCGACACTTTCTCAACTTTAAATTCTTCACTGAGAAACCAGGGCGTCTAAAATGGCCACTTGAGCAGATCATAATAAAATTCGTGAAATGAACTATTCATAATAGTAACTGCTTCTGTGAATATTTACGAATTTTGAAGTAATTCATATTATGATCTTATAATGATCTGCTAAAGTGGCCATTTTAGACCCCAGGTCATAATCATACTCAGGACTTAGGAAGTAGTCCTGCTCCAAAGCACTCTTGATCTTATCTCTGCGCTCACGAGATAACGTCTCGCACTTCTCATCCCATAGATCACGAAGTCGGCGGGCATTGGGCCGAGCCAACATCTGCACACGCTCCATGTTCCGGCGTACACGATCCGCTTTTTTGTAGGGAAAAGCACCTTAGAGGAACGAATTGGGTAAATTAGATTTGGGTAGACTTTACAGTAGCCACAGCGAAACCTGGGGAATATTTGAGTCACCTCTACTAGGTACTTCTTCATAGCGTGTCGATGGCAATCTAAATTGTATCGGCCCAGAACTGAGCTACTAGTTTGGCGCTTTCAGTAGCGGCCATCAGTTCCTATAGTGAACAAACAACAGGACAGACATGATTTGAAATGCCCCATTATTTGTTGAACAGCATCACATTTACACACCAGCAGGACTATTGCGTATCTTTTAAATGACTGTGGCTAATTGGCTATCATATTATCGATGGATATAACTGTCAAATTGGTTATGGTTTAGTACAAAATGGAACCATTTGACAGTAATTGATAGGCACTATAGGTTAGCCACTGTCATTTAAAAGATACGCTATAGCCCAGCTGAACAGTCGTTTATGAATCTTTACCTCAGCAGGTTTTCTTTGTTGCCAACCTGGGCCAACCTGGGTCCAGAATCTGTTTAAAGACTTCCAGGTCGACCATCGCAACTGTCTCTTCTACTGACCTACTTACCCATTAATTAGAAGCGAGTCGTTATGCTCCAATAAAACCTAAAGTCTATAAAGTCCTACTTTCCAATTAAATATTGTTATTTCTACTTTAACTGATTTTGTCTAATGTTGATAGTGTTATTTAAGGTTTGTACCTATTTATAAAAACGAAACTACACACAACATAACTGCACTAAAACACAACAGGGTATCTAAAATGGCCACACAGTCTTTAAGGCATAAAGACGCGGTAAGGTTACCTTCCTTTTTAGTGGACTGGGGTTTTTTTTTCTCTATATGTTCAGGTTTTTCCTTTTTGTCGTCCTTATGGCTTGACTTGACAGAATGGGTTGACGTGGTTGTTTGGAGCTGACTAATCTTTGGGGATGGGGACCCGGGCACTCTCGTTGAGGAAGTCGGCATGATTGCTTATTATGACAATAGAGCACTAATAATTTAAATAAAAAAATCACGATATCAAATTACATGTTTCGTTTTATTTGACGTTCGACATAAGAAAACATATTTTTGTCGTTGACATAAAGAGCTTCCAGCCATGATTTTTAGCATATATATATCGAGAAAACCTTTTTTGCACCCTCGATGGAAGATCTCTCTCGAAAATTACCTCACAGTACCTCTAGGTTTTGAAGAGTCCTTACACAACGCCGCCGGCTGAAAAATACTTCTAGTTTAAAAATAAATTGTCAGCTAAAATACAAACTATTTATTTAATCGTAAGGTTATTTGAAAAGTACTAATAAAATGGTTATATGAAATATGACTCCCTGGACTGAAAACGTCTAAACAAAGTACTGGCCTGCTGGCTTGATAAAAGTTTTGCAGGTCCATATCCATTTATAATGAAAATAAATACTTATGTAAATTTAAAAAAATTGTAGGTTCAATCCTCGATTTGTACTTATCATCAAAAGTTATATGAACATGAAGTTGAAGATGGCACCTCAATCTAAGTTGTTGGATTGAAGAGCCACGTCAAACCCCGTCAGGGCTGCGGGTTGATCGCAAGAGATACCGCGGCCTCGGCACAAGAGCTAAAAAGGAACATGGGTGGTTTTTAGTCAGTAGAAGTCTGACACTCCCTTTCGCTCTGCCCAAGAGCGGGAGGGGTTATTTGATGATTTCCCACACCCCAAAACAAAAAAGAAGTAGCCACGTCAGAACTAGGAACATCATGGATTAATGCTAGCATTTCAGAGTAGCTAGTAGCCAAAATTTGAGAAGGGATCCGTAAGTACCATACTTAACATTGTAATTGACAAACTTACATTTGCAGTTGGAATGTATGGGTGACCATACATTGCAACTACAAATGTAAGTGTGTGCGCATAATATTGAGAGATTTTCATGTTATTTTAGCACCATAACTTTGGCAAAGACCTTAATTCTATTTTGAAATTTTATTTTTACCTAAAATAATTGTATGGTGCAAAAACAATACTACGCCAGATGTACAAATTACTAGAAAATATCCTTGTGATATCAGCTGTCTAAAAAAGTAATACAAAGTTATCTAGACTAAATTCAAAAAAAATGTTTTTTTACAGGTAGAAAAAAATGTTTTTTTTTTTTTTATATGTACAGTAGTAAATGTGAAATCTTGAGTGGCTTAATTTATTGCATTTTAACCCTACTTTGACGTCCTGTCATGAAGTGTAATATCAATTGAAGAGTTAGATAAAATAACTCCTGTTAAACCTCCAACTGTAAATAGAAATACAAATCCTAAACAAGGAATTCGTCGAGTTACCTTATGTCGCCGCCGCCGCGCCACTACTTCTACCGCCACGGCATCCGCAGAGGCGCGGCGACGGGATTAAATAGAATTGATTGTTGTTAGGAGAGTGAGATGTACCTGGGGTTTACTTTTGCTTCGCTTAAATCGGCTTACAGTTCTTACTAGCTCGTACCATGATTCAGCTCACCATCTGTAGTTAAAAATAAAACAAACAAACAACTACGAACTCATCTTCGTTGGAGATTGGTTATTAGAGAGTTAATTTCCGCAGCCTCTTTGCAGATAACATCTCATTTTATCTGTGTGCACATCAGAACTATTGCTCATGGCATATCACTATTGCAATGTACCTTCGTGTACACCCAACTAGCGCCATTGGTAGAGACTTCGTATTTCAGCACCGAAGTTCTCCTACCAGACTGATCACGGCCTTTCGCCCAGTCTCATTTTCATGAGGTTCTCGCCTTCCACGAAACCTCACAGAACTATTTCTCATGGCATATCTCTATTGCAATGTACCTTCGTGTACACCCAACTAGCACCATTGGTGGAGACTTCGTATTGCAGCACCGAAGTTCTCCTACCAGACTGATCACGGCCTTTCGCCCAATCTCATTTTCATGAGGTTCTCGCCTTCCACGAGATCCTCTTAATTTAACAGATGCCAAGCTCCTCGGCTTCATCGAAGATCGCATAAGTTAACGACACAAAAGACCTACGAAGTTAGGGAATCTAGAGTTTAGGTATTTAGGTGGGGAACCTCTAAACCACTACTTAAGTGATACCACTTAGCTTATATTTCTCCTAGATGAGTCGCCACCAGGTTGGACGCCTCCATCAGGACACTAATCACTTTACACTTATTGAAATAACTACTTTCATAGCTTGCGTCTTGCGCGCCTAAATGACTAAAAATGAAGCGGAAGCGGCAAAGCAAGCCCCACAGACTATAAATGTTCTGTAACTTTGGTGATTACTCTATGGGTTTGGTGTTGCCATTAAATTGTTATGTATGACTAGTTTGTTACACGTTTCGCTCTAAAAATATTTAGTACGATCATTTTACCTTCTACTTCGTGACTCACTCGTCACGACACCTTAGGTACCTTTAACCCTGTATTATTTCTTCTTCTTTTCGTGTCGATTCTATTTCCATCTTATACAATTCGGGCCACGTTTATTGCAGCGGCAGAAGCTTTATATATATACTACGCACGTTACTATTTACACTTCAGCTTTTAATCCAATTCAACATAGGGCCCTGCTGGGTATACAGATATTTTGATTATTGATAATTGAGGAAAATTAAAATATACACAAAACAAATTACAAAAACTATATATTTATTTATCATTTATGCCTTAAACAGATCCAGCTGAAAAGATCTGGTGTTCCATCGTTTATTGGTGATGCTGTTGTCAACATCTCTCGTTCGAATGGAAGATGCCAGGTGTTGTTCTTCTTTTGAGCACAGGGTGTGAACTTTAAGGGTGGCTAAAAATAATTAAAAAAAAAACGTGTTAGCTTAGCTTTCAGTGGTTCTTATGAGTACTATGTAAAAAGGCGTTTCCTCATTGTGAGCATGCTTCGTAAGGTAACGATTCAGATTCGAGCATTACCACAGCTATGAGCTATTACATCGGTGTGCAACCGGTAACCATGTATTCCCACTGATAGAGTGATAGGTAGCTAGCTAGTGATGTAGCTAGGTCGTATGCAGATTCATTCGATAGATATCGATAAAAGTACTCTACATTCTGATATAGGTTTTTTTTTATTAATTAGGTATTCTAATATTAACGTAGATGTTTCACATCTGCCGAGCGACACGGACATTTTTTTGTTTCTGTTACTTTTGACTGCGGGAAAAATTAAAGGAATACATGCACACGGGTGCATGTGTTCCTTTAATTTTTTGCTATAGGAGAAAAGGTTGATTATAAATGAAGTATAAGTACTGCTTTGCAGTATGTTATAGGTGATAATTATGAATGATTCTCTGAACAAATAATGTTATGTTTATTTATGTACTAAACAAAGCATTTTTCTAATATACCTGTAAAGGTGCCCTTTGATTACTTGGGAAGACCATCCACTGATGCTGCCACTGCCATCTTTTAAATATAAGCCTGAGACTCTCCTCCTTCAATAGGAATTTGTGACCTCTTAGTAAGTCTTTGGACACAATGTCTGTTTGTGGACCACTTAGTATTGCCGCTGTTATAAAATATGGATCATCCTGGGATCTGTGAAGGAAATTATAACATCTGCAATCCTCGAAGGGTTAGGCTGAGGTGTACCTAAGCCTAATAGTACACCCACGTTTCGCCAGTTTAGGTTATTAAGTACCAAATAATAGGTAGTTAACAAAAAAAAAATCTAATTAGTCTGTCATATAGATTTCCAAAAAATATTGGACACGTATTTTTTCTTTTTTCACGTAAACAAACAATGAAGACGATACAGTGCTTTGAAAACTCGTGTGACGTCATATTCTGAGACATTAGTATGACATTCTTTAGCGTCCAGTGACATCACGAATCCCCACTCAAATCTTTGACGCGTTTTATCTCCGTCAATTTTTATTGATTTGATAAAAAAAATAATACGTATCCAATATTTTTCGATAATCTAACAGACGGACTAATTAGAATCACATCTTTTTTAGTCAGTAAACATTCCTATTAGTGGGCGAGCACAACGTGTTGCGACCCTAAATAGAATGGGATTAGATCAGGAATATGATGATTTATTAGTGGGCGAGCCCATTGCCATCAACCGGGCACGAATCAAGACTCCGTGGCGCCTACTGAGAAATTCCTGATAGAAAAAACAATAACATTTAACCGGAACCGGGAAAAAGTATCTCGCCAGTATTAGCTATTTGACTACTGTTGAAAATTCACGAAAATGTAATGTTATTTTAAAGAACTAACAGAGATAACCCGATGTGTGAAAAAAGTAATAAAATCGATCAAAAATGGCTTTATTTTAACTGATTTTAAATGACGTATTAGGCAAAGACAGCGCTAAAGAAACGTGACGTCATATTTCATACCGCCATAGTTACGTCACAGTTACGTAGTACAAATGACCGTATCGCGCGACAAGGATAGAAAGTGCCCCCACCAAAAACTTCTAATGCATGTAGTTACTCCAGTTTTTTTTCGATATTACTTTTTTCACACATCGTGTTATTTCTGTTAGTTCTTTGAAATGACATAACATTTTCGTGAATTTTTAACAGTATTTAAATAGCCAATTACAATTTTTTTTTTTCTTAATTACTGTATCCTACTCCTGGGCAAGGCGTCCCTCGGCTCCTTCCATTACACATGTTTAGGGAATTCTCAAGTCAATAATTTCACAAATTACTGACTCAGTAAATTATAGTAAAAGATGTTACAAAAATTGAAACTTCAAAGAGTTGGATATGATGTTTTAGAGTCATATGAGGCTGAGGAAGATTGAGGGCAAGAACTTTTCATATTGTAACTTACAAGCAGTACACAGTTTTTTGTTTGTGAGGTTTCTGCTTATTAAAACTTACCAGTATTACCAGTAAGCGAAAATAAAATATTAGTGAAGGTGCAGACAAAAAAAACCCGTTGGGGCTGCGGGTTGTTCAGAAGTTACCGCGGCCTCGTCATTTAGGGCTAAGAAGGAACATTGATTTTTTAGTCAATAGAAGTCTGGCACTCCCTTTCGATCTGCCCAAGAAGGGAGGGATTATTTGATGATATACCACACGCCAAAAAAAAAAAATAGGTTGCAGAAAAAACACTACTTACAAATTATCAGTAAAGAAAGAACTTGTATTATGCATGATTTGCTGCATAATTCTCCTATTCCATCTCATCATGTGTTCCCTGCCTAAAAGCAGGATCTTTTTCCTTTGTCTCACCAAATGTTCAACAACATTATTCAACAATTTGGCCTTATCCATATTACTGCCTAGGCCAACTGCATAGGCTATGTTAAGCCCATCTAAAACAATGTCATAAGGTGCAGTTCTTTCTACAAAGTTAGAAAACCTCTTTAGTTCCTCAGGAGATGTTTTTAAAAATAAATCTGAACCTACAATCAATTTATCCTTCACATTTTGCTGTAGTGAGGTGAATTCTTCATCGGTTAATGACAAACAGTCTAATGTATCGTTACAGCATGAGCACTGGCCACTAAAACAAGAAACAGTATTTTTCTAAGAAAATTCCACAAAAAAATAACATTGTTGTCCTGACCTGAAGGGTTAGGTTTGACAGAGGTGTACCTTTCATGTTCAGGGACTGGACTTTCAGCGAGGTTAGAGGCCATAATTTTATTGTGATATTTCATGACTCGCCATATTCAAACCTCAAGTAATTAAGAATATGTCCTAAGTTGTTAATTAAGATACAAATGTCTTCTTACTTACTCTGCCTTCCTTATTCTTGTAAATTGTGCATCCCACCCCATAGAACCATATAACTCTTTTAATTTATTGGCAGTATTCAATGGAATAATAGCACAATTCTTAGCTACAAATGAAAAAACTTCATCCAAATGTTTTGCTATTACTTTCTTGTCTTTATATTTTCTTAGAATATAATTCAACCATGCTTCATATGCATTCTCAAGAAGAGGCCTCTTATACTTGAGGCTTTCATCAATAAGTTCCAAAGCCTTTTTCTTTTTATTTAGTTTAAAAAATGTGGCTATTACGGTACTATAGGCTGAATGTGTGGGAACAGTGCTGAAATGTATCTCATCTAAAACCTTTAAAGCCTTTTCCCATTCATTGATAACGCAAAGTGCATGTAAAAGTCTCTCACATGTACTGTACTCAAGGAACTTGTATTTTTCATGTAAACTCTTGTGAACATCTAAAATAAACATTGTTTGTTCTTTTGATAATTTGTCTGTCTTTCCGATTTCGTAGTAAAGATTTAGCAAGGCATTGATTGTGCCTAAAGATAGTTCTTCAGTTGAACTTTTAATATGTTCAGCAAAAGACAGTGCAGCATTATAATTCCTCATGCCTACCATAAACTTTAACATGACAGCATCAACATTCTTTTGGTTCACATTGCCTTGTTTGGACAGAATATCATTCTTAACGACAGCCCAGTCTTCTGCACTATTTTCAATGGTTGACTTTAGGTAGTCTATTTGCTCATCAATATATTTTTCTCTTGTGAATGAAGCATTTTGACTAAAAACTCGTGTGGCAACTCTTGCAACTGTAAGATAAAATTTGAGGTTTAATACATAGATTAATATACTTCTTTAATATTTGTTACATTCTCGGTTAAATATGTACGGTTTACGTATTATGTGCAAAACCTCAAGGGACGCACTGGGATGAAACTTACTTGAACTACGTGGGGAAATAATACGAGTTAATGAATACAACATGACGTAAACTGTATATATTTAGTTTTTATTTCTAAAGTTATTCTCCTTGACTCTGTTTCAATATTTAGGTTATATTTGTATTGGACATGGCCATTGACGATTTGACGAGTTTGAGTACTTTGAGTTTGACATAACTTGACGTTGACAGTACTACTTTTTTTTTTATAAATTAGTTCCTGACTGAGTTCCTGACGGAACAGGCTAAGGTCTGAGACCATGCTGCCTGACAGTACTACTGTTCGACGTTCGTTTACATCTCACAATAAAGCCATGGAAGTCCTAGTCTTTTCTGCGGCAGCTCAGTAACAGAGATGTAGGGAAGAAGAAAACATGCTGCACCGACCCCAAATTAATCGGGATAAGGGCAAGAGAATGATGATTAGTACTGTTCAAGCATTTTGCTCCGTTTATATAAGTTTTTTTACATTTAAAAGCATCTAGCTAGACTATTCTTCCAGTCTTTGATTTGTTAGTTTAGTATTTTTGGTACAAGCGTCTTCTATCTACTCTTTGGCTAACTGACTTGTTGTCAATTGTCTATGCTTTATTTACACAGGACTTCATTCATGTCATTTCGTCTCGTATTTACGAAGATTTTAACTATTAGTAGCTAAATCAAGCACAAAACTAATATTTGTAACTTAGAAGAACCATGGACGGTAAAACTACAAAAATGCCCAAAGTGGCAAAGGTAAACTTTTCATTTTTATATCCAAAACCGTGTTACAATTATATTAAAAGCCCATTTTGACCCTCTAAGTATAACTCTGCAACTTACTTATACTTTCAGGTTAAAAATAAAGCACCAGCAGAGATACAAATTACTGCTGAGCAGCTTCTCAGAGAGGCCAAAGAGAGAGATTTGGAAATTTTACCGCCACCACCGAAACAGAAGATCTCTGATCCAGAAGAGCTACGGGATTATCAGCATCGGAAGCGAAAGGCATTTGAAGACAACATCCGCAAGAACAGACTTGTAAGTAACTGATACTTTTAATTTACCGTTCTATTTGTTTTCAAATACCTAACCTAAAAACTTCGATATTATTATGTGGTAAGTGATTCATCTCATTAGAATTATAAACCATCATGAACGGCAGGGCTTTCAATTCGTATTGAAGCTCTAAATTCGTACAGGCTCCAGAGTATGTCGACCTTTAGTTTATTTACTAATTTACATCATAATTATAGATTTGTTTGTAAATCAGCTGTGAACACACAATATGACCCTATAACAAACAACAATCAATCTAATTTCAGGTTATTGGAAACTGGCTTAAATATGCTCAATGGGAAGAATCACAGAAGCAAGTCCAGAGGGCAAGATCTATTTATGAAAGAGCTTTGGATGTGGACCACAGGAATGTTACCTTATGGTAGGTATTACTACATTTAGTCTAACTTTTGTCCAGCAGCACCATTGAATCTATCAGAATATCTTTTTAATTGACATAATATTATCAATTATAATGTTCCTTAATTTTCTATTCTCTAGGTTGAAGTATACTGAAATGGAGATGAGGAACAGGCAAGTGAATCATGCTCGTAACTTGTGGGACAGAGCTGTGACCATACTGCCCAGAGTGTCACAGTTTTGGTATAAGTACACCTATATGGAGGAGATGTTGGAAAATGTAGCTGGTGCCAGACAAGTATGTATCAACTATGGTGTTCATCATGAACAATTAAATTGTATGACAGGTATGCAATGATTTAATATCTTTTCTAGGTCTTTGAACGCTGGATGGAATGGCAACCAGATGAACAAGCATGGCAAACTTACATTAACTTTGAACTACGATACAAAGAACTGGATAGAGCTCGTCAAATATATGAAAGATTTGTCATGGTACATCCTGATGTAAAAAACTGGATAAAATATGCTAAGTTTGAAGAAAATCATGGATTTATAAATGGTTCAAGAAAGGTGTTTGAAAGAGCTGTTGAGTTCTTTGGTGATGAAGAACTTGATGAAAGATTGTTTATTGCTTTTGCTAAGTTTGAAGAAAACCAAAAAGAACATGACAGGGCCAGAGTCATTTACAAATATGCTTTGGATCATATTCCAAAAGACAGGAATAAGGAATTGTATAAAGCCTACACAATACACGAGAAGAAGTATGGTGACAGATCTGGTATTGAAGATGTTATTGTAAACAAGAGAAAATATATGTATGAGCAGGAAGTTATTGAGAATCCTACCAACTATGATGCATGGTTTGATTACATTAGACTTGTTGAAAATGAAGGAAATGTTGATGACATCAGGGACACATATGAAAGAGCCATAGCAAATGTTCCTCCCTCTAAAGACAAACAGTTCTGGCGACGCTATATTTATCTGTGGATCAATTATGCATTATATGAAGAGTTAGAAGCTGAGGATGCTGAGAGGACAAGACAAGTTTACAGAACATGTTTAGAACTAATACCACACAAAATATTTACTTTCTCTAAAATATGGTTAATGTATGCCCAATTTGAAGTCAGATGTAAAGATCTAAAGCAAGCAAGAAAGACGTTGGGCATGGCACTTGGTATATGCCCTAGAGACAAATTGTACAGAGGTTATATTGATTTAGAGATTCAATTGAGGGAATTTGATAGGTGTAGAATATTATACCAAAAGTTTCTGGAGTATGGCCCAGAAAACTGCATAACATGGATCAAGTTTGCTGAATTAGAGACATTATTAGGAGACATAGACAGGGCCAGAGCTATTTATGAAATAGCAGTGGGGCAGCCAAGACTAGATATGCCAGAACTGTTATGGAAAAGCTACATAGACTTTGAAGTTCAACAGGGAGAAACTGAGAAAGCAAGACAACTTTATGAAAGGTTGTTAGAGAGAACAGTCCATGTGAAAGTATGGCTGTCTTATGCAAAGTTTGAACTGAATGCTGAAAATGCTGATAATATAAATGTGGAATTAGCGCGACGCGTCTACGAGCGTGCTAACGACAGCCTTCGAAGTGCCGGTGAAAAGGAGGCCAGAGTACTGCTTTTAGAAGCATGGAAAGATTTTGAAACAGAAATTGGTGAAGAGGAAAAGCTTGAAAAGGTTATGGCGAAAATGCCAAGAAGAGTCAAAAAGAGACAAAAGATTATCAGTGAAAGTGGAGTTGAAGAAGGGTGGGAAGAAGTATTTGATTACATATTCCCGGAGGATGAAATGGTTAGACCTAATCTTAAATTGCTTGCTGCTGCTAAGAATTGGCGCAAACAAAAAGAAGTTACACTACCTACGGAGAGTGAAAACAAGCAAGATGATGATGATGATAATGATGATGATGATGAAGAGGAAGGACAAACACCACCACAGAGAAATAATGAAGATGATGAATAAATAATATAAGTTTTTTAAATAAAATGTATGACTTTTTATATGAATATTTTATTGAGATATTAAAATCTAATCCACATCTTCTGGTCGAACAGGATGAGTCAATGGTATAACAGACTTTTTATGTACATCTCTTGAACAAGCCTTTCGCATATCTGGAATTTAAAAGAAAAACACTGAAATCTTAACTTCCAACTTCCTTATTTTATCAACACAAAATATCAAACATACTGTACCATAAGCATCTTCATCTGGGTCTCCAGAATAATATTCTAGTACAGTCCTATAAACTATGTAACCCAAATTCTTGTACATGTTAATTGCAACCTTGTTGCTTACTCTTACAAAGAGATCTACAAAATAAGCTTTCTTCTTCTCAGACACATCTTCCAGAATATTCATAAGTGTTGCGGCAAGACCTAGTCGTCTGTATTCAGGACCTACTGTCAAGGCTGTTACATGACCATGCCAGTTGTCTCCATGTCCCTCAGCTTTTCCCATTACTGAAAGATTAAATTATAATTTTGTTTATGGATACAATTTATTGTACTTAGGTAATTATAATATAAAACTACTTTGTTGTAACTTACTGTATCCCATAATTTCTCCGCTTGGTGCCTCCACAACTTGGAAATATTCGGGCCAATGTGCTAAATACTGAGTATAAAATGATAACCCATAAGTCTCAGTCAGGGGATCCAAGTTCCTACAAATGATAGAATTTGAAGTATTTGTTTATTTAGCAAACGTAGTTTATTATGGTAATAAAGTATGTTGTGTTACTTTTTGGTTACAGGGATGTCTTAGGAACTGAGTGTTATTGATCATTCATTACAGTTTGGTTTGAGTTCAATACAAAAACTTACACATTGTTAAATTTTAACATATCTTCACACACAAACGGTCTGATTGTAGTCATTTTGGATGAGACTTGAACCGTAAAACACAAACAGTTTCAGAGACCAGCGTTACGAATTTATTTTAATATTCACAGGCCTGAGCAAGTCACGCACATTTCACTTTTTTTTTTCTATCAACTCAAAATCCAATCCAACCAAGTCAAGTCATTGACAGACAAGAAATGACAACACTGTTGACAACCTATCATTTTTATTTTTTTTAATAAATCAGTTCCTGACGGAACAGGCTAAGGTCTGAGACCATGCTGCCTAGTCATCAGTTTGACAACCTATCAAGTTTTGTTTATTCATAGTTTATCAAAAACAATATTTTTTGATCACCACATCCGAAATAAAGCTAGGAACAGGCCGCTTTCACGTTATTCTCAACGGAAGAGGGGCGTCGCGCGGCGCGTTGTGCGTTTTTAATTCAAGCACATGTCGATATAAGAAAACGGTAACGATTTTACGAAAAGTGATTTTTCGCCCGTTTGTTGCGGTGGACCCGCTTCTCAGTAAATGAATAAAATAGCACGCGACTTCTGTCTCCGTAAACGAGCCCGTGAAGGCGACGATGTAGCCCGCGAAATTCGAATTTCCTTCCGTTTTTTTGCAATTTCCCGGTCAGTGTTAAGAATGTCTTTTTCATCGAATAAATAATCACTCTTGACACTTGTATGAACTGAGACGGTTGTTTTGGTGGTTTTTATCATTATTAGTCAGAAAAAAGATAATTGTTACTGCCGCGAATTCCATTTTATTTAACATACGCCTTGACACTGACCGGGAAATTGCAAAAAACGTGTAAGGAAATTCTAATTTCACAGGCTACCTCGTCGCCTTTACCCTATGGCACTTTCGTCTATATCACAGACCAATTAGCTTGTCTATATGATTGAATATCATGACAAACAATTATCCAATTATCAAAATACATAGTCAACGACGGGTATGACATCTTGATTTAGAACACGAGGTTGTCGACGTTGACATGTGTGTCGTGGTTAATGGACAAATTATAGGTACCTTGAAACCGTCACTGCGTGGCTTAATTCAGAAAGCATCACTACTGGACAGTTAAAACAGAAAGTCAAATATTAATTCAAAATATGAATTTCAATTAAATCATAATAAGCCTCAGACCAAATAAAAAGTAAAGACGGAACTCTGCGAACAGCAAAGTGAGGCCGGTCAAACTACGCCTCGCCGTGTACATACACAATACACGTACAACATAAACTACGCTTTGGTCTGAGACGTGTGTGCGTGTTCGCAGAGTTCCGTCTTTACTTTTTATTTGGTCTGAGTAATACGCTATGAAAAAAAAAATGGGTGATTTCTGTTTGCGATTTTGGTGCTAGCTTCCAGCACCACTAGTGTCCTTTACTCCTTTGAGAGTAATAGGCCTGTGACTGCTTTTATTAACCGACTTCCTAAAAGGAGGAGGTTCTCAATTCGATTTTTTAAATGTATTTTCAGACGGTGTGAGTGACCAAAAAAAAAGGTTTTTTAATTAATCTATTAATTTGCTGACAGCGTTGAGGAGGAATTTTTCGATGCCCTTTTAAAGTTAGTTTGTTTTTAGGTTAGTTTAGTTTATATATTTAGTATAGTCTTACCTATATCTCAATAAATATTTTTTAATAATCATAAATTAAAAAAAGTGAGTTAACGCGCCTCCCGCAAAAAAATACAGATGTTTATCTTGTTTACTAGATTAGTTCCTGACGGTACGGACTAAGCTCTGAGACCATGCTGCCTAGCTAGTCATCAGTAAACAGATTTTCTTTTTTCGGCGATTCGCTTTCAAACAACCCTAGAGCTTTTTTTCTATGGCGCTGGGAGCATAGAGGAATACGCTCAGGAAATCGGTGCACACACTCTATTATCTTTTTATTAATCGACTAAAAAAGGAAAATTTTACAAATTATGAAGAAAACAATTCCTTAGGCTGGATTAAATATAATGATTTTTTGCAGTGACCATCTGCATAAAACACTATCATATGATTTTAAAATGTCAAGTTTTGAATACACAAAATTATAAACAAAAGCACAACATGTCGCGCTTAGCGCTTGCCCAATGCCCAACATTAGAAAATTAGAAAGACGTATGACATTGTTGCCACTATAAATAATTTTCCTGGAACCAAAAGAAAATGATTGTCTGACTCGTTTTAACACATGTCGAAAGACATATTTATTACTCTTTTACAAGCTAAAAGCTCAAGTGGAGCGATCTATGGGCTTCATGCAGTTTACCAACACGACAATGGCCGAATTGTCCGTATAGGATATTTTTTATTGGCCCGTACGTCCCAACCTGCCATGTCTTTGGTTTTAAAAATGGCGTATACAAGCTTTTTGTTTGCCGGTTTACGCTGTTGAATACTTTCCAAGACCTCGCGCGTACTCGGATAACATCTAAACGTCGTGAATATGAAATTAAAGTACATGTGTAGGTATATAATCAACGCTGTGAACCCCGTGAACGAAATTTAGTATCGTTATGGTGAATTAGAATGGTGCCTGTGGCTTGTCAATCTCGCACGTCGCCAGGTTATCCGTTCGTAACGTAAATATCACCCAGCGAGCGTTTTATATTTCAGATATGACAGCGTCGCAAAACAGTAGATAATGGAGAGTTCAGAAGATGATGCGGGCACAGCGACGAACGCTTCCCGCCGTGCATCGGCGCGGGAAAAGGACGTCGGACTGGCCGAGGAAGTCAATGCAACTAGTAGTTTGCAGCAGGATCCATTCGAAGCGCGGCAGTCGTGTGAAACTCCCGCTATGTCGGAGGATAACTTCGACGGCGATAGCGTTCCATCGCCGTCGACGCAAGACATCAACACAAGCACCGAGGCGATTTTGGATATGATAGATGAAATCGTCGACGGTCCGGGTGCACCGAAGCGGGTACCGCTAGATTCAGGATCTGATGACATGCTTTTTGATGAGCTCGAACTGACCAGTGACCAATCGAATATCATACAGGAATCATCTAAGAGTAGTGACAACAACTCTGCGCCCCTTCCCCTCGAAGCATCGGCTGTCGACAGTGCCAAAAGTGAACTATTAACTCAAGCTGGCATTGATACACAACCCGAATCATCATCTCTCAGTGATATATCACCAGGCATTTTAAATCCAGATAGTCTTGTTTCATTACCAGAAAGTTCATCTTTGCCGGAGAATAATGAATCCGTAGTGTCAACAAAAACTGAAAACAGTGTTGTGTCAAATGTGGTTCCTGAAGCGTGTGTTGCAGTTCGAGTAAGTTCATCTATGCCTGCAAGCAATGAACCTGCAGTGTTTACACAAACTGAAAACAGTACTGTGACAAATGTGGTGCAGGACGTATCAGCTAGCTCTATGCCAGAAAGTTTACCTGTGCCGGAGAGTAATGAACATGCATTGTCTCCACAAACCAAAAACAGTGCAGTGTCAAATGTGGTTCCTGAGGTGTCAGTTGGCTCTGTTGATTCAGTACCAGAAAGTTCATCTTTACCTGAGAGTAACAAACCTACAGTGTGTATTGAAAACAGTGCTGTGAGAAATGTGCTTCCTGACGTATCAGCTAGCTCTGTTCCAGAAAGTTTGTCTGTGCCGGAGAGTAATGCACCTGCAGTGTGTGCACAAACTGAAGACAGTAGTGTGTCAAAGGTAGTTCCTGGGGTAACTGTTAGCTCTGTTGATTCAGTATCAGAAAGTTCATCTTTACCTCAGGGTGATGAACCAGCTTTGTTAACACAAGTGAAACATAATATTGTGTCAAATGAGGCACCCGAGGCATCAAGGAGTTGTGAAAAATCAAGAACAGGAAATTCCTCTTTGCCTGAAAGTGAAGAACCAGTAGGGTCCGCAATACCTGAAAACAGTGATGTTTCAAATGTGGCACCTGCTAGTGGTGTATCATCATTACCAGAAAGTTCTTCTGTGCCTGAACATGTTAGGCCAGTGGTATCTACACAAGTGGAAGATAGTACTGTTTCAAATGTGGTTTGTGAAGCAACATTAGTACCAGAGAGCTCTACCCTGCCTGAGAGTGGTGAGCCTGCAGTATCTGAAAATAGTGTAGGGACAAATGTGGTATCTGAAGCATCATCATTACCAGAACATTCATCTATGCCTGAACCTGACGTACCAGTAGTATCTACACAAACAGAAGATAGAGCTGTGTCAAAGGTGGATTCTGAGACAAACTTGATACCAGAAAGTTCATCTCAGCCTAAGAGTGATGAGCCTTTAGCATCTACACAATCAGAACAGAGTGCTGTAGCAAATGTGGTATCTGAGACAACAACAATACCAGAAAGTTCATCTATGCCTGAGCCTGATGAGCCTGCAGTGCCTACACAACCAGAAGATACTACTGTATCAAATGTTGTATCGGAGACAATATCAATAGCAGAAAGTTCATCTATGCTTGAACGTGATGGGCCTACAGTGTCTACAGAACCAGAACACAGTGTAGAGTGGAATGTGGTATCTAAAGCATCATCATTACCAGAAAGTTCAACTGTGCCTGAAATTGACGGGCCAGTAGTGTCTACTCAACCAGAAGATAGTGTGGTATCAAATGTAGTATCTGAGGCACAAAATGCATCAGATAGTGGTGTTTATTCAGCACCAGAATGTTCATCTTTGTTTGAGGGAAATGAACCTGCAGTGTCAACTCAACCAGAAGAAAGTGCTGTGTTAAATGTGGTACCTGAGGCATCTGCTAGTTGCCCTCCACCCGATATTCCTTCCAGCAGTGAAGAAAAGACTGTGCATATTGTTTCAGACATTAGTAAGTGTGAACCACAGGGACGAACAGTAAAGTGTGTATCATCCAGTGATAGCAGGGACAATGTGACTGTAGAAAGTGCAGAATCAACGTCTAGTGATAGTAGTGTTAGTGAAGGTAGAGCAGTGCTTATAGAACAACAATTGCGGTCGCCACTCAGGAGGCGGCTCATACGTCCAGCTCCAAGTGACCGACGACCTGACTCTACTGTGTCCTCAACCGTTGATTCTCAAGTTATTCATTCACCTGCTACTGAACAACAAAGTAGTGAAAATATCACCAAGGATGTAACAAGTTCATCTGATGCTGTGCCCACAATACATGGTAATGTAAAACCAGAAGAGATTAGACATGTAAGTGAAATTAATTTCTGCAAAGCAGAAACATCTGTGAGTCCTTCTAAAAAAATTAAGCTTATTAGACAAAAACTTATTACTGGTAATAGTAATAGAGAGCCTTCTAGTAATCAGTCAGCTATTCAATCAGATAAGGATCAGTGTCAGTCAACTTCATCTGATAACCATTCAGTACCCTTGCCAGAGCCTCATAAAGAATCTTCAAATACCATTAGGATCTTACAATCTCAAGACAACTATGAACCATCAATATCTGTCAGTAACTGTGTAGTTGAGGAGCCAGTTAAAACTCCTGAACAAGCAGTATGCTCTGAAGAACATTCCCAACCCAGTAAAGAACATTTAAAGCCTCCAAAGGAAGGAGAGGTGGAAAAGCATGATGACAATGTCCATGTTCCACCTGTACAACCCTCCTTGTGTCTACTAAATTCCTCAGAACCAGAGGTTAATGCTAATATCATTATTGATGCCAATTCTAGTAAAATAGTACAAGAAAGCAATAATATGCCTAGCACAAGTTCAGTTGAGCCAGTAGCTGTCGTCATAGTAAATGATTTAGAACATGGTATTGTCAGTGATGAGGACAAAGATGTACACATAGACACAAAACATCCTGAAATTGCCCAAAATGAAGTCTTACCCTTACCAGAAAGCATGTCTCCAAGTGCATTAGTTGTGACAACCACTGAGAATTCTGAACCTGAGAAAAGGAACAAGGAAGTGCAAGAAGATCAAAAAAGGGTTCCACCTTTTAAACTTAACTTAACCATGTCAAATGTGTCAGAATCTAAATCAGAGACAGAAAATAGCAGTATTAGTAAAAACAGTGTGATTCAAGAAGAACCTGAGGTGACCAAACAGGTCCCAAAATTAACAATCAAACTAAAACAACAAGATGAAATAAAATCACCTGTACCAAAAGTAACGATTAAACCTATTAGGCCACCTGCTGAACAAGATTCAGATGACAAAACTGACAAAAATCAGCACATACCTAGTGTGACTAAAATAAACATTAAACCCATTCTTAAACCACCAGAAAATATCAATGTTAAATCAACGAGGTCACAACATGCTGTAGATGGAGATGCTAGATCAAATGCTATTGAACAGTTACCTTGTATCACAAAATTAAATATCAAACCGATTCTTAAGCCACCAGAGAAAATAAATGACATTCACAGAAAATCCAGTAGTAGTGAAATTTCAGAATCAGAATATTCTGAAAATGATGAAACAAGTACCTCAGACCAAGCATCTACTTCTGATCATGGACCTTCTGATGTTGTCCCAAAAGTTACTATAAAACTAGGAAAACCTGGCACTGAAAGTGAAGGTAAATTTTATACTGAAAAAAATCATCCAAAGGTTACAATAAAAGGAGGAAAAGAAAAGGATGAAAAAGAAGAACAAGAACCTAAATTGAAGATGGTAATTAGCCAATCTGAATCATCTTCAGACACATCACCTGAAAAAGTTCCAAAACTTACAATTAAAACAGTATCAAAATCAGAAAACCAGCCCTTAAGTCCAAAGCTAACTATTAAACCATTGAAACCATCAGAAACACCCAGTAAAGATGGGGAAATCCTTAAGATAAAGATATCCACTGAAACATTTTCTTCATCAGCGGAAGTAAAAGAAAGTCAGCATGTGCCTAAAATTACAATCAAACCTGTAACAAGGTCTTCAACAATGAGTGACAGTGCTGAACATATCCCTGTAGTAACAAAATTAAACATCAAACCTATTTTGAAACCTACAGACAGTGGAGAGTCCTCCGAGGACTTTGATAATAAAGTTCCTGTAGTTTCAAAATTAAATATTAAACCTGTTATAAAGCCTAAAGATAATGATGTAGATTCTAGTGTAGATGATGTACCTAAAATAACTAAATTAAATATTAAACCAATAAAAAATCCTGAGGAGAATTCTTCAGAGGAAAAAGACTGTGATTTGAATGCTGACATTGATGAAAATAGTATACCTGTTGTTACTAAAATTAATATTAAGCCTATAATTAAGCCCCAAGATGAAGAAACATTAAAAGATTCAGAAAACCAATCATCAGAGACTGGGAACTCAAGTGATGATAATGGAGATCACATACCTGTGGTTACAAAACTGAATATTAAACCTATTATAAAACCTGATAGCTTAGACGAATCATCTAAGGCAGTTTCATCAAGTGAACAAAGCATTCCTGTTATAACTAAATTAAATATTAAACCATTAGTAAAACCAGGAGATAGTATCTCACCCTCATCCCCTAAGAAGGAACATTCAAAAATGGATGGCCACAGTCCCATACCTGTTGTGACTAAATTGAACATTAAACCAGTTCTGAGGCCTGAAGAAGTTGAACTATCAAAATCTAAGGATGATGTTGGGGAAAAAATAATAACAAAGAATCCTCCATTGGTTATGAAAATTAATATGAAAACCATGACAGAAAATTACAATAATGAACATGCTTGTAATAATGTAAATGATGAAAGGTTATCTTTGTCGCCAAAAAAGAAGGTAGCTAATGCACTAGAAACAAAATCAGAAGTGTGCCTGGACAACAAGAATCTTAAAAAGAGTGGTGGACTGGTCAATGATATACCATCTTCAGCAAAGGACCATTCTTCTGAAGAGAAGCCTAAACAAAACTGCATACCTGACTCAATTGAAAAGAGTAAAGAAAGTGATGATAAAACATCTGTAAATGATAAAAATTTGTCTATAACCGAAAAAGAAAAGCATACGAAATCAGATAAAGCTCCAGAAAGTGATTCTTTAGTCACAGGATCTTCATATCCTGAGACAAGTACATTGAAGGATCCTAATGATGTTAAAGGAATTCACATTAGCCAAGAACACAAACATATTAACTATGGAATTACTGATGGAGTCAAAGAGTCAAGTATGATGCAAGCAATCGGTAGACAGAAGTTTTCATCGGTACAAAATTGTACATTGTTGAAAAAACTTTTAGAAAATACTAAATGCAGTTTGGATAAGAATCTTGAAGTGTCTTCAATAGTAAGTTATGCTTCACCAGCTGAGAGAAATGACAAAAGTAATGTAATTAGTGATCATTTGGTACAATCAGGAAATTCAAGTTCAGATAAAACACATATTGGAAAATTGGAGAAAAAGGAAAAAAGAAGTTCTACTCCTGATAAGATCAATGATTCAATTAAATCATTAGATTCAGGATCACATTCACTACAAGACCATGGTGAAAAAACAAATGAGAGCTTAACTAAACCACTAGAAATCACCATATCTGATAAAATAACAAATCAAAGCTCTGGTCAAGATTCTCCAAGAATAATATTAAAAATAAATAAGACTGATCATGGTCCATCAGCTAAAATAATTACGGAAGAAGTCAAGAGACCTGATACACAACAGAATTACACTGAAAATACTCAAGATATTATTAATGATAAGCCAAGTCCGAAAAAATATGTAAATAGTCGAAAAAAGCAAGCAGTGGATACGTCTTTAAATTTATCAGCAGGGAAACGATTACGAAGCTCAAGGATAGTAGAAAATACAGAGAAAACTCCTATTGGTAGGCGAAATGTAGGTAAGAGACCCTCAACAACAGATATTAGCCCTCCACAAAATAAAGAAACTGACCTTTCTCTGTTACAAACAAAGAGGTTAAAATTAGGGCAACTTCTGTCCAATAAATCTTTAACTATTACTCCTGTTTCAAAACCTTCGCCACCATCACCTACAAAAACTAGTTTAGACATGAAGCAAGGACTAAGAACTGCTAATCATTCAATACTGAATAACGAAAATTGTTCAAAGAATGGCAACTCGAAATTACACAATATCCTATCTAATTTACAAGCAAAACAAATGCAAACTTTGCATAATAATTCAAATTGTTTAGAGAAAGCTCAAACTGTGGTTACAGATATAGAATTAAAACCCTCAGTGAGCAATTCAAATGCAGTTGAAATTACTCCTGTTGAAAACTCGCACCCTGAGCTACAAGAGATGATAATCAACGAAAACTCTGACTACCGTGATTTTGCCACTACTCCTGAAGAGGTTTCTCAAGATCCTCTGGAAGTGAAACCTTCGGAAGAACCTCCAGAGGTCATCGAAATTCCCAAACCAGTGGAAGTGTTAACACCGCAACCCAAAAAACGTGGGCGACCACGGAAATTGCCAGTGTCGGAAGGTGCAAAACCCGTTACTTTGCCTGTTCCCGCCCTTGAGGAGCGGCCGCAGCGGTCGCTACGTCTAATGAGGTGAATATGATTTTTCTAAGCATGCTACAAATCTTTCTTTGTTTTTGTTGATAAAATGTGATTGATACATCAATATTTATTATTTTTCCAGGGATAGGCCGACGATACTGCAGAAGCCGCGTGGACGAGGCAGAGGGCGTGGAGGACGCCGATCTGCAGCTACGCCGCCGTCAGAGCCCGAGACCGTCGTAGTGATTGAAACTGCGGACGAGCCCGAGGAAAATCCGCCGCCGCCCGTGGACATCGACCCCACCAGCTCAAGAATCAAACTCCCGCGGATGACGGAGGCTCTCGACAAAATGCCATCCGTCTGCGTAACGCCATTAACAAGTAGACGACGGAATTCTTCTGGGAATTTTTCGACTGGTGAAACTCCGGAAGTTAAAGTTGAGCCTGAAACTCCGAAATCGGAGGAGTTAGAGAAGACGCCGGAAGCTGGTGGGTCGGGGAAAGGACGAGGTGGGCGGGGCGGGCGGGCGAAGCGAGGTCGCACGCCCCGTCCTCGCGGCCGGGGGCGGGGTGGAGGTCGCGGCGCTATGTATATGAAGGTACGCTAAATCCTAGTAGAAAAAAAAAATTATTTTGGAGCAAAACCAGCTAAGACAATAAATATTAAAAGATTGTTTTGAGTAACTTGTATGTATAGCCTTTATGTCGTGTTTCAGGAAACTCTGGGCATCTACGGGCGGGTATGCGGGCCCGCTACTACGACAGTGCAGCTTTTCGAGGAAGAAACGTGCATGATGGACGATAACGCCACTCCTGCCAAGTGAGTACGATTGTCGTCTAGATAAAACCGCAACTCTCTCTTCTTTACAATGAATTAACTTTGAACTAAAGTTATTTCATTGTGAACTTCAGGCTCCAATTGATGCATGAGCTGATTGTATAAAAAGAAGCCAAATTCTGAAGTTTTTTCAGCTAATAAAACTCTTTTGTAATTTTATTGCAGACCTTCGCACTTACTTGACGAAGATTCTCAAAGTTCGGTCAAGAGTTCGACGAATGAGAGCTCTAAAATGAAGAAATCTAAATTCGCTGATTTGTTTGACAGGTAATTGACAATAATGTTTCATGGATTATAATTTTATTTTCAACTAAGAAAATGATGTCATGTGTGTTTTATTTTTGTTATTTACAGTAATAAGGTGTGGACGGCAGCGGATGTAAAGGAATACACGTGGCCGCCTCCTGATAGGGCTGATGTAGACCATAAGGTACCTACATTTTTAAAAACCCATAAAAATACTGAAAACGGAATATTTACCATGTTTAATTTTTGTTTCGAGTATCCCGATATTTTGGTGCTGCTACAAGCACCATGATCACGGATAAACTGAAGTCATTGCGAATACCCTCTTTTTTGTTCGTTTCTTTGCGTTCGGTACCACTACCATTGTCACTCACTACACGATTCTGTTCCCGACACACAAAAGTCACTGTGGCCACTCGCGAACTTTTTTCGGCACTCTGCGCCGAAATATCGGAAACTCGAAACAAAATTAAACATGCCAAATATCTCGTTTTCAGTATTAATAGTAGTGTCAGTGACCATGCCAGTTTAAAAACTTGTACCTTTGAGTAGGTCCAGAAAACAATGTCAAGACCAATTAGTGTAAAATACAATTTCATTATTGGTGTTAGAATCCTCTCTGTAAGGACCTATAAAAGGCGGCTGAGACAGACTGAATGCAGAAGGCTGTGTATTGACGCAGTTTAGGAGGCTATTCACAGAGATTGGCTTAGTGGATTGATTGAGAAGGATATATTATCTCAATGCAGGGAAGGTCTTCTGTTTTCCTTGTCTTTTCCATTATCTAAGAAATACCAGTTTTTCTCGAAAGGCCACGGCACAAAGCCGCGGGTTGTACACTAGTTATCGCGGCCTCGACATAGAGGGCTAAGAAGGAACATGGGTGGTTTTTTAGTCAGTAGAAGTCTGACACTTCGGAAGGGTTATTCGATGATTTTCCACCCGCCAAAAAAAAAGGCACCGGTACAAAAAGCTTTTATATTCAGGTGCACTCTTACCAAGGGATATCATATTACCCAGTACTAAGTGGGTTGTGGAGATCAGATAGGCAGTCACTCTATTTAAAATACAGATAGTCAGTTGCATCCGGTTATACTGGAGGTCGACCCCAACATAGTTAGGAGAAGCCTGGGCAGCTGATGATGATTCAGGTGCATTTAAATCAATTTTCTATTCATGTTACAGGTGATGATGATACAAGAACAAGTGGCGATGTTCTTGGGGGTGAAGAGTTTCAAGCGGCGATACGCGGAGTTAAAGAGGCGAACAATCTCAGGAGAGGAACGGGACTACGTCCTCAGCAAAGGTCTCGTGACTGAAGCTTTGTGCGATCTTGGTAAGTTACCATTTTGACTATCATCATCATCATTTCAGCCAAATACTGCTATAAAAAGGCCTCCACAAAGTGTCACCACTTTGACTAGTCCCGTTCGTCTCGCATCGAGCGGATCCCCGCAACCTTCACCAGGGCGTCGGTCCCACTACTGGAAAGTCTTGAAACGTTAGGTCTTCTGGTTCGCGGTCGCTACTTCAAAACTTTTCAGCCCCATCGGCCCATCCATTCTGCGAGAAATGTGCTCTTCCCACGGCCACTTAAGTTATTAATAAGTTAGTAATTATTTCTATAGGCTTATTTGTTGTTGTGTTCTTCTACCAAAGGTTACAATACTTTTTTTACCAGTTAGGATAGAATACTAAAACACTGTTTTGGGGGGGGCCTGGTAATCTGTGTGACAGGGTTTTTCCTAGTGCAGATACCAGTCTCCCACAAAGGATTTATCTGAAGTATTATGTACATATTTTTAAGGCGCCTTTGTGGAAGAGAAATAAAAAATGTTTATTATTATTATTATTTAATTTAATACTACCGGCAGTTTTATCCACATGGAAATTGCTACAGAGGAAACAGTGCTATGTTACTTGGGGTAGTTTTCAATAATGAAAGTAGTGAACATTTTTCGGATCATTATTTCCAGAGATAACCTTTTTTACAGATGTACAATAGTATATTATGCAACTAGTGAATGAAGGACGGGATTTAAAGCGAGGGCCGTAGATGAGTCACGAGCAAGTGAAGGATTCTAATGATTGAATCAAATAAAAAATATTGAATAAAAGGCCTTTTTATTCATTGTTTTGCGTGAACAAAATAAGCTTTTTAGAGTAGGTATGGTATAAAATATTATTTTGTGACAGCTTTCAGCCAGAAATAGGCCTGGTACCTGCATCATGTTTACTTTACATTCTAGATTAATTAAATAAGTTATGTTTCAACTGTGTCTCTGTGAGAGTAGTAGGTAAACCTTAACCTACCTCTAGCTTTTTAAGGGCAATGGCAATGCGCAAAGTTGTATCTGAAAGATGTGTTGACGATATCGATATGACCACTTATTCGGCCATCTAGTATTCCTCTTTAGCTCATATATCTTCTTTCAACAGGAATCACCGCTGTAGATGCTAGTGACGTACTCGACATCATGTTGTCAGACTACCCACACAAATACGAAGAGTATCGGGCGCATCAGCGGCAGAGGCAACTGATGGGACCCGAAGAAGCGTCGGAAGACGTTAAAACTGAAGAGAAGGTGATGAAGGTGGAAATGAAGCCGGAGAAACCGGTGGAACAAAAGCCCGAGCTACCGAAAGTCGACCCGGAGAAGACCAGACAGGTAGGTTTTAGTTGGAAAACTATTAACGAAGTAAAAACTTAGGATTTGCATAAACGGAAAACTTTAACACTTTTTAAATCATACATGTACATTTAATTCTCAACTCATTCGCACGCCTCGTTTCTTTAATTGAGGAGACAGTTTTACTATACAACTGTTTACAAAATGTAACAAGGTAATTAAACTTATACAATTTCTTGAATAGGGTAGTTAACAAAAAAAAATATTTTTAAATTTAAATTTTTTTTTATTTTTTTCACGTAAACAAACAATGAAGAGGATACAGTGCTTTAGTATGATATTTTTTAGCGGTCAGTGACGTCACCAACCCCCACTAAAATCTTTGACGCGTTTTTTTTTCGTCAAATTTTATTGATGACAAAAAATGACAAAAAATATGTATCCAATATTTTTCAATAAGACGGACTAATTAGAATCACATTTTTTTAAGTCAGTTAACATTCCTATTGATTTTGAAAAGTTTCCTGCTACTACGTATTTTTAAACGTTTCGATGCCTCGTCTAGTTTGTAAAATGTAATTTTTTTTCAAGATGGTGCGAATAACAGTTTTTCCAAAAAGTAACCGTTTGTTCATCGCAGGACATGGCAGCAGCAGCGATAGCGTCAGCGAGCGAGTGGAACGCGCGCACGAACGCTCTGCGGCGCGGCGCGTGCGCGGACCTGCAGTCGCTGTGCGTGCAGCGCGCGCGCCCGCCGCAGCCCCCGCCCGGCCCCGCGCACCTGCGCCCGCCCGCCGGCTTCTACCCGCACGCGCTGCTGCCGGGCCAGTACCAGCACTCCTATCGGCTCTATACACCCGATCAGCTGAGGTGAGTGGACAGCTCCTTTACTAGCTCATCCGTTGATTGCGAGTTTGATTGCTGATCCTCCTTTTTTACTAAGCGGTATAAAATGTCTAACGCATACCGCACCGCCCGGGGGGACGATTTGGTTGTGTGCCAACTGTTGCCTTGGCGGATAGGCCACGAGAAATGCTTCGTATGCTATTCGTGACAAGCCACTTTACTGAATCTCTTGACTCAAGGAGTCTGGGTTTTCTCAGACCGGGCTGTTATTGCATGTTCATTTAAATACTCCTCAGTGTCTGCCGGATTTATTAGATTACTTTATTCTTCTACGTCGGAATTATTTAACTCATTCCAGACCCAACCAGAAAGCTAGACTTACGATCATGTCAATGTAACCGTTCTTCGCTTTATTTGGCTCAATTTGTTTGTTTTATTTGAAGTGTCAGTCAACTATCTGCCAAAGTTTAAACGTCTAGTACATTAGTTTTGGTCTACATAGCTCTCCACAAATACAGATTCTATACAAAAAATAAATACGACTATCTGCAGTGCAGCAGACACCTATAAAAACCTTGAACATACCGCAGTAGCTTTGAAATTTGTTGTCAGTATGTACATTATTTTATTAAGCGTTTTGTGTGTACATATCTCTTAAACACATCTCTCTCTTGTAGGTACTTCCCGCTGAACACAGTGTTGGCAGCACCGCCCGCGCCAGTCGAGGAGTGGAGCTCTGAGTCGGAGCCCGACTGGCCCGAGCGGCCCAGCTCTGGGGCCGACTCCGACGGGCCCACACACCAGTCCGCTAAGGTACACAACATCACCATCTATAAGATCCCATTAAAATAGATGGACAAAGTTTTAGAAATCATTCAGACCACCAAAAAAATGACAAGTGTAAAAAATTATGAAAAACATACACTTAGTAAAAAAAAAACAACTAAAATACACCAAAAATGTTGGTTACTTGGGTTACATTTTTGGTGTGTTTTAAACCAAATTTTAACCTAAACCCAACAATCTATTGTAACCGAAATATTCAGTATACATTAATAATGTGGATTTGTTGTCTACAATTAAATCTGTATTTTGCCATCAACTTCATCTGGATTTTACATAAAACTACCGTGCTTTTGACATGTAAAACTTCAACTCAACCTTTTGAACTACAGCGCAAGAAGCTAACAAAAACGAAGCGAAGCAGTCACACGGAGGTAGCTAGCAGTAGCAAAGAAGAGCCGCGCGCGACTGAGGAGGTGGACCTGTGTCGTGTGTGCAAACTGCGGCTTGAGGCCAACCGCAAGTACGCGCAGGAGCGCTTCCTTGTGTGCGCGGCCTGCAACTCCAAGCGTGAGTATTGTGTTGCTAGCTCATAATACCATAATACCTTTTACAAGTTTTTTTCCAGTAGGAGTTGGGCCGACATTAAAACGTCACTCTCCGTAGACAGACGCGGGTGTCGAGAAGTATTTCCTGACAACTTTTTTTTATGAATGGGAAATGATCAAATGACTTCTCCCGCTCAGGGCGGAGCTGAAGGGAGTGTCAGACTTACTGAATACTGAATGATACTCATCCGTGCTTTTCCTAATGCCTTTTGCAGTGCAGGGCCGCGGTGCCTCTTGTGACCAAATTCCGTAAAAAGGGTTATACCGTAAAATGCAGGTGACGGTGTTGGTCATAATGCAGGCTTAACATAAATCCAAACATTCAAAACCCTGACAGAGTTGGAACGGCGCGTCATGCCCGAATCTTGCTACGCAATGCCCTCGAGATAAATCAAACTTCCGACGAGGGTGTGAGCTATACCCTTCGCGAACGCATAAATCCAAGACAAACATTGATCATGCAATATGAACACAAAACTTTAAAAGTAAACTATTTCTTCATCTTGCTAATTCTTCTTGCGTGAACAAGCAACAGGATTCGCAGGACACGATATATATTTATAATTATTACCCTATTGTTTGTGGAACAGCACCGCATCTACATTCCAGGACAGTCATATATGAAACCTCAGCAGGAATAATCATAAACCACGTTATTTGCCTCCCCAGTACACCCCTCCTGCCTAGAGCTAGGCGCGGACACGATACGCAAGTGCCGCGAGTACGCGTGGCAGTGCGCGGAGTGCAAGACCTGTTGCTCGTGCCGCCAGCCTGCAGATGACGACAAGATGCTGTTCTGCGACCTGTGCGACAGAGGCTTCCATATCTACTGCGTCGGACTGGAAACTGTGCCCAGTGGTATGTTGAATATACAGGGTATAAATTAACCCTTCACACATCCGTCAACCAAGCATTCTATACATCAAACCAAGTAAGTACCCCTACGCAAAAATTTTTGCTGCGAAACGACTTTTTTTTTTGGGGTCAAAAATCACATTTTACGGTAAAACTCACTCAATGTAGCACTCCTAAAAAAGTGTGCTAGTGGATGCTTTGGATAGTAAACGGGTCATTGAGGTAATTTATGTAAAGTTATAACCTGAAAAACTAGTATTTACAAAAAAAAGCTGTGTAAAATATGGAACTTTAACCCCCAATATCTCCGTAACTAGGGGGTTCCCAGGTATGGTCTAGAACCAAAAAAATGATCGCAGTGGTGGGAAGAACAAATGCACTTCGTTTGCGTTAAGGGTACTTTTACACCCTTTATATATTTTTTTGAACCTTTGCCCCACACTAGGAGCTTCTCTTGTATAGTGGATGCGTTCACAGATATTTAAACTCACATACACACATACTGAGTTAATTTTTGTGTTTACTGCCGCTAATGCGTGCTCTCCGAACGCCCAACCTCATAGCGAGAAAGACGGACTTATTTCTGTTATTTCCCAATATTTGTCAAAATATTGAGAACTCGTAACAAAAGTAAATATCCCATTTCTAGTTGTATTAACAATTAGTTACGATGAATGCACCGAGTATAAACAATCAATGAAGTACTTATCATATTTTGGTTGTGTGATAAGAGTTATCTAGTTGATTGTACCACGTGTTCAGGTAGCGTAATTTGTTTGTTTATCAACAATGCCAAAGCGTGGGTAGGTCAGCGTAAAAAGGAAATGTTACATAATAGATTTGTCGGCCGGTACGACGCGAGCCCGTGACCTTGGAGATCTGTCCCTCGTCAGTTTAGAAATTGTATCTTATAATACAGGGGACAGAAGTGTTGTGTTGAGGAGTTTTTTACAATTGCTGTGGAGGTCTTAAGTTGGAATAATGATTATGACATCTCATTGACTCCAATTATTGATGTAGAAACTGTAAAAGCATAGTATAATATCACGCCTGTAATCACTGAAACATAAGACAGACGCTAGAGCCAGAGCTACCAACAACGCACATGTAAAAACTCCAGACTGCTACTGAGAAATTCCTGTAATTTTATTTATTCGTATATTACGTCGGCCGGCATTATCTATCAATTTAATTAACCTTTGGGTTAAATAAAACCACATTGTGATTGAGTACAAATACCAATGTTTCTATTCTCTTTATCTATACTAATACACACATCAAAAGTGTCTAGGGATCAAGCATTTTTATGCGGATTTCTTGAGATTGAGATGTGGCTTTGTAATAAATTTATGATTTTATAAATTTATATGGATCCTTTTTGGTGCATTTCATAATTTGAATCAGGAACTGTGAATCAAATTCGAGTAAAAGATGAAAATCAGCTGTCAATATTTTCCCTATAAAAACATACAACGCATTGAAGACATTATTAGTGCTACTGTTTCCCTACTACTGATTAAAACCAACGTTATTATGGAGCGGCGACGTCATTTAAGCAGGGAAGAAATGCTCAGAGCCGTGGGAATGATAGAAGCTGGTTCCCGGCAACGTACTGTGGCTTTAGCTCTGAATACAAGTCAGAGTGTTATCAGTCGACTTTGGACACGTTACCGAAGCACTGGTACCGTGGCTGAGCGCCATGGAGGACGGTATCGCTGCACCACACGGAGACAAGACCGATACATTCAAATCTTAACTCGAAGAGCTCCAACAATAACCGCCATGATGTTAGCCGTGAGGCTTCATCACTCTTCAGGGAACTTAATTAGCGACCAAACAGTCAGAAACCGCTTGCATGAAGTGAACCTTCATTCCCGAAGACCGCTACGGGTACCACCTATAGCAATGCACAATCGTAGGATTCGATATCAATGGGCTCTTGAACACAGAAATTGGGCAGAAGAACAATGGCGTTTCGTGTGCTTTTCTGATGAGTCTCGTTTTGGTATGAGACCGGATACAAGACGTATACGACACTGGAGAACCCCTGGACGCCAACAGCGATTAAAATCCTGCCAGGAAGTCCATCCTTATAGTGGTGGAACCATCATGGTATGGGCGGGTATTTGGATCGGCGGAAGAACTGAGTTGATTTGGATCAGAGGCAACCTCAACGCTCAAATTTATGCTGAGACGATTGTATCAGACGTCATCGTTCCTCTACAAGTGCAAATCGGTCCCTTATTTCAGTTAATGCATGATAATGCACGACCGCACACCGCAAGAGTTGTAAGACAGACTCTCGCCGCAGCTAACATCAATGTCCTGCCCTGGCCTGCTCAGTCGCCAGACTTGAACCCGATTGAGCATGCATGGGATATGCTACAGAGAAGAGCTCTGCCGAATATGGAGGGTATCCAGTCGCAAAAAGACCTTTTTTTGTTGTTGCAACGAACATGGGCGGCCATTCCACAGCGTGATTTGGATGAACTCATTTTGAGTATGCCAAACCGATGTTCTTGTGTTGTTAGTGTTCGCGGTAGAAACACGGATTATTAATTGTTTAAGTTACCCAATAAAATTTTAAAGAAAACTGTTATTTCAGTCTTTTTTTCGAACTTTAATGTTAGTGGTTCAAATGTCAAAAATCCCTTTATTAGGAAAATGGCAAATTTCTTTATTAATGCAAAGGTGACATAGA
This sequence comes from Diarsia rubi, assembly GCA_932274075.1. Taxonomy (NCBI): domain Eukaryota; kingdom Metazoa; phylum Arthropoda; class Insecta; order Lepidoptera; family Noctuidae; genus Diarsia; species Diarsia rubi. The sequence continues at coordinate 13,514,301 of OW026425.1, forward strand.
GGATATTATTTTTTATTATAAAGCTGAGGATTTTGTTTGGTTAGGCAAGAGCTACTGATTTGAGTTGATATTTTAGTTTTGGATAGCTCATTTATCGAGAAACGTTATCACTACATCACTACATATTATAAAACAAAGTCCTCCACCGCGTCTGTCTGTCAGTTTGTTCGCGATAAACTTAAAAACTATTGCACCGATTTTCATGCTGTTTTCACCAAAAAAAAGTGTTAAAAAGTTTAAGTACATAATTTACACGCGGACGAAGTCGCGTGTGAAATGCTAGTAAGTAACATTATGTGACGCAAACGAAGTTGCAGTGGTCTGTTAGTAATAAATAAAATATAACTGTTGCCTTTTTCTTTAGGTATATTTTTTAGAACAATAGCTGCGGCCTCAGAGAAACGATTTAACAGTCTTGGTTCCCGCAACGAAATTAATCAGAAAGGAATAGCGAAAAGGGATAAGTCCCTTTGTGCCTATTGTCCTTGTTCTATTCTGTCTGAAACTGATATGAAAATTAGTTTTTTTCCTGCTACTCCGCTATTCTTTTCTGATTAAATTATCTATTATTATTATAATCCTATATTATCCCACTGCAGGGCAAAGGCCTCCCTTCCCTCCTTCCACTTTTCGCGATCTAGTGCGATTATAGGCAAATACATGTCAATAATTGATTTAGTTAATTTTGTCTGTCAGGTATTGATGTAATATTGTTTTGTTTTATCGTACATTGCAGGTCGATGGCACTGCGTGGAGTGCGCGGTGTGCAAGTCGTGCGGCGCGCGGTCGCCGGGCGCGGGCGCGGACTGGCAGCACCAGACGCGGCGCGGCCCGGGCGGCCACAAGGTGTACTCGCACTCGCTCTGCGCGCCCTGCGCCAGGTCAGTACTCCCGCTACCTACTGCACACACACCTCGCCACAGGAAGCGAGCGTGATGTTGATTACCGATCTTTCGATAATAGGGCAGTTGACTAAGTCCGTCAGATAGATTTCCAAAAAAATATTTGGACACGTATTTGTTTCTTGTAAACTAAAAAAAAATTAAGACGATACAGTGCTTTAAAAACTTGTGTGATTGCAGTATTTTTTTAACCGGAAAGTGTCGTCTCTAGACTCGTGATCTTTGACGCGTTTTATCTTCACAATTTTTTATTAATTTGATAAAAGAAAGTAGGTAACTAAATTTTATTTAGCGAAAAAAAAAAACGTTTCCAATATTTTTCGATAATCTAGCTGACAGACTAAAAATAATCACATTTTTTTGTTAGTCAGAAAACATCCCTATTGCCGGTCGTTTAATTGAGTATTTGGAATTTGGGACTAGTCAAATTCAACTTGAGGTTTGAGCGGCATTTACATTACTGGAAGCATCTTGAGTGCAGTTTGACTAGTTCTGTATTCAAATAATCAAAACTGGAACTGGCGGTGATTCTCTGAGGCTACGACTGTACTGATAGGTGATTGGTTTAAACGTAGATATTAAAGAGACGGATTAATAAATCAAAATACTGGAAGAGAGATTTTTGTAAGTTATAAACAATATCTTGGATCAGTAATTGATATTAGAGAAGAAGTCTAACATATCGTCACGCCTGTAATTCCTGAAGGGTTAGGCAGAGGTGTACCTAACAGTACACACACATTTCGCCAGTTTATTGTATCTCATCATTCATTATTAATATCGTTAGTAATCTTACTGATCCTATATCCCAAATTCTGTTTCAAATAATAAATAATTTTAATAAATTCCAGTTTCGCTATCTTTGTCTCCTACACTAAAATATATAACTTGACATTGGATAAATGCATAAATCATGCGAAGCCAGAGAAAAAAAAGTCTCTTTTAATACAGGGCGAGATTATTGCCATCTCTCTGCTGTTACTAAAAAAAGTCCATTATAGAGAAGAAAAGATATCTATGGAATACTGTATTAAACTTGTCAGTACGGTCAAAGCCTTAAGTACTACAAAAGTTTCAATTGTTTCAATTACTTACCTCAAAATCAAGCGACCAATTTATATTATATTGTCGCTTCGAATTAGTAAAAACCGAACAAGTGATAGCATTGTAGGAAATATCCATATTTTAAGCAGTAATCTAATATTATTGACTTTATAATGTGTACATACAATTCCTATCCTATGAATTTTATAATGCTTTATCAATAATATAAAACTAGACCTATCAAAGAGGTGTGATAACCTTTAAAGTATTTTAAACCCTGGTAATTTAGAAATTAATATAATTATCACTTGAATACCTTTTCTGCAGTAGAAAATCATGAAATAGTTTCGTCATCAATATTCAGAAATACCATAAAAATCGATTCTATTTACGTTTTATTCAGTTTTTTAACCAACATGAAATCAATGTAGGTGAAAAGTGAACTCCAGTATGATTTGATTCCGATTATGTAAAGGTTTGAGGAGAATCGATTGCCTTACCTTACGAACTTCGCAACTAAACTTACAACTAGGTTTATTTTTGTTTATAAATAAAGCAAAATATTAAAATAATTTAATATTATTTTTCAATAGTAATGCCAAGAGGGGCCCCAACAAAACCTGAACTTTCTCAAAAGAAGAGTATATATCGAGGGATGCAGACAAAAAGTACAAAGATTCATACAAACTTCATTAAATGAGTTTATGTGTATATGTTTACGTATTAATTGGTCTTGGTAGTTGATGTGTTCTCACGTCATTTCATGCGTGTTTGATGTGGACTAACACGTGCTGGTCATAGTGTCGTCTCGACGTTCGCTCTCACTCTGTCGACATCCGCTTTGTCCCTGGTATCGTAGCATTGTGGTCCCCGCAGAATGTTTACTTTTGCCCCCAACGCAGCGTTCTTATTCAGCACATCCCAGTATCATATAAGTTGCATGCCATCCCCATAGACATAAGTTTATTATTTATGCATATTTGAAGAATGTTTGTTGATTGTTATAATCTATTAATAATTTCTTTAACTTTGTATATTTATCATATTAAAGTCTAATCATTTGCGAGCAAACAGTCTTCACAGAAAGAACAGCAAAGTGGACCATTTATGCGCAGCACCGCCAATTGGTATGAGGGAATCACTTTCTCTAGCACTGTCTTTATACAAAGTTGCTTTATTTGCAAACACTAAATCGACAGTTGAACAAAATTCTGGGCTTAATGAGAAAACTGCCAACTTTACTGTTCCTCCTATTTTTTCGATTATTTTACTCTCATTTGTTTCATAATTGATGCAATACACATTAGGTAGCTAATAACTTTTTTGTATTTCTGTATATTGTTGTTTCGATGGTTGTACTGCGTCAATTAGTCTTGTATCATCAAAGACAATGGGCGTCAACATATCATCAGTCATCCTGCAGTCGGCTGCGACTAACTCACATCCATACTGATAACTAACAAGGGCGTAGTACCATCACTCCCCGGCGTTCACTAACTCGACTTTATGTTTGTTGCTCGTCTTCGGACTCGATACACACCCAACACTTTTATTATTTACTTGTAGCTAGATTTTAAAATATACAGGCTGTATTTGTTTTATGTCCAGTAAATTAGTTTATTTGCTAATATTTGCGCATTTACTCTCAATGTTTTTTAATATGGCATTGCTGCGTAATATAGGTATTTCTGAGATATCGTATAAAATCTTGTTGTTATTCAAGTTTTTGAAAAATAAATATCCAAACCGTTGTCCATAAGCGTGAATTCCCGCACAGCAATCCCAAGTCATACGAAGACAAGCAACAAACGCGACGAATGAAGCGAGACCGTCCACTCGGCGCGGGGTTTCGGTGTTTAATACTAATGGCGTGTTTCTGTGTTCCGGTGCTTGTGCGCGTACGGTCCGTATGTGTGTGTGCGTGCGTAGGGCGTATCGCATTGGTCGCTACTGCCCGCTCTGCGAGCGCTCCTTCATCGGCCCGAAGGGGACCATGCAGCTCGTCATATGTAAGCTCTGCGATAGGCAACTGCATCAAGGTACGTCATAACCACCGAACGTGTAGACGCATACGCTTGCCCGCCCGCTGAACCGGTCAGACATGATTGTGCTCTTGCATGATGAGCTTATTCTCGCCCTTTGAATCTGTCCCTGGGTCTAAACCAAGTTCAACAGTAGATATCCCTACATTAAACACCCCCAAACAACCAATTTACCCCTAAATTGTAACCATGGCTTCGTAAATACATGTCAGAAACAAACCATAGATGTAGCTATATTGTGCTATAGTTGAGCTTCGTTTAAGTCCGATATAGGACTCTTAGAGCGAAAATAATCTTACGGGTTTTTTAGTAAAAATATTGACATTACTACCGTTTTCTTTTATAGTGGGGTAAATACTACTGCATTTTTCCTACCACGTACAGTCATGTCTAACTTGTTGCGGTTTTCAGAAAGTGAGGATAAATATTTTATGTTCATTGTCCGAAAATCGTTTGTTATTGTAGCGCATGGTACTACTGTTTGTGAATGCGCTGTGCATGGTCTGTAGTAAATACGTGAAGATGATATTCTCACAAAGCTTCATTCAATCCTTCATTATTGTCATGATACATAGTTTCGTTTCCATAGACATTATGTAACCTATAGTATGTATATTTATGCTTATTTTTCCATCTGTATCGCTATATCCTATAACAGTCCAATATTTGTGCTACCTGTTATGATTGCCTACAGAACAACTTGTACAATATATCCTGATATATACGTAACACCACGGTTCGCCGTCCAATCATAAACTTACGAAATATATACCGATAGGGGAGCTTTTGTTTTTGTTAGATGTGATTTAGACAACGTATAGGTGAAAGCATGATGTATAATACACAGTAAGCAATGATCTGCCTAAATTAGAACATAGCTGAAAATATAATGGGTCGGAAAACACGAAGGTTACCGGAACTTGCCGAATTGTGTGTGCCATGCATTGTCGTGTACTAGGTGTAGGTAAACGGTTCGATTACGAGCCACCGGCATGGGGATGAAAGGGAGATATAATTATGGCTTAGGTATGTATTAAAAGTACTAAAGTACACCCTAACAAATGTATTTATTAACGCCCCGTTATGCTGACCGTTTACGATTTTATTGTACCTGAGTAAGTATGAACGGTTGGTTCCACCTCCATCCTCAAGAAATCGTATAAAATGACATTTTCTGTTACTTTAAACCGCGTTGACACTGTCAAAGATTGCTCGGACAGAGTGGACTCGTAGGAGTATGCTTCATGCTGCGGGACAGTTCGAAAGAGATACCACGGCCCCAAAACACAGAGGGCTAAGAAGGAACATGAGTGGGTTTTAGTCATGGTCTAAGAGCCGGTGAAGATCGACCTTCTCAGCTCTGATAACTAGATGAGACGCATTTCTTATCAAATATAATTTATAAACAAATATGCATAGCTATTTTTTGCAGATTGGTTTTGTAATTAAAATATTAGTGATGAAATAAAAATATTAAAATTAAATTAAATTGATGATGATGATGATTGATGTTGAATTGGTGTTGATTGTTTGATTGATGTCGATCTTCACCGTCTCCTCTACTATCAGTATAAGTTTGACACTCCCTTCCGCTCCGTCATTTGATGATTTACCACCTACCAAAATAAAAAAGTAAGGTGATATTGACATAGTTCACTTGTTTTTCTACTTACTCGTCTACGAACTAGCTCAGGAAAGTAGAACGAGATCCGAGTAAGCACGGATCGGATGCCGCCGTCCGGGTGCGCCCCCTCGGACTATGGGTTGCCACAATACGAGTTGTCGTCCCCGGACGGAGCGGCTTTAGGCATTTTTCACCGCTCAAAAAAAAAAAAAGTATGTATCGCAAGTTCAGTCAGTCCGAGCATACACTGATAGTGACAACGCAGCTTTAGTGAAAAGCTACAGTCTAGAGCCAACCTTTTCGTGCGTGGTGGGACCAAACATAAACGATGAGACGTGAGTGGTCAGTCAGTTCCGGAGTTCCTGTGCTATCATAAATAGAGCTCTTACTTTCTCGATGACCCTCTTCAAGTTCAGATATAACTATACAAAATAATTGTGAATCTAGTGCTATTTACACCAGCTGGTACACGTTGGGCCGCATCGAAGCATATTGTGGAAAAGGAAATTGAAGCATTTATTAAGTAGTTCAATGTTATACTTGAATTTAGTTTATACAACTTGGAACTACTGGTTGGAACCGCATGCAATTTTATTATAATATGTCATGTAACTAATTTATGAACGCTTCAATTGATTTTACCACTTTATAAAACGCGGCCCGACGCGCGCCGGCCGTTGTGAATCGCACGGAAATTCTCTGCTGTCGTTTGTGAATGACAAACGAAGAATTGTGAACTTTGGTACGAAATATGAGGGCACGGGAGCTCCGGTATAACGGCGAAGTCGCGACTTAATTCTGACATGATCCGTCACTCCCCACAGAATGCGTTAGACAGACGGTGTCGTCGCTGAGCGTGCTGGACTACACGTGCGCGGAGTGCCGGCGCGGCGGCATCACGTCCCGCGCCGCCGCCGTGCGCCTGGCGCCGCGCACTATCGCCACGCTGTTCATGGCCAAGCGCCGCTTCAACAAGTACGCGCACCGCCAGTACCTCGCCAGCCGACAGCGCGAGGCCGAGGCGCGCGGCGAGGCGGCGCCGCTGCCCGTCGACGTGGAGCACGACTCCGACGGCTCCGACGCCGGCGCCGACGCGGGCGACACTAGCGACCCGCTCGACGCCGCGCCCGACGCCTCGCTAGACGCTCCGCCCGACGGCGCACTCGACGCCGACGCCTCACTCGACACCGCGCCCGACGCCTCACTCGACGCCGCGCCCGATGCCTGAACTCAAGTGTCGAGTGAAAACGTGAACTGTATAAAAACTGACCGTGTAATATATTATGTAGCTGTTCTTAGTTCATATGTAACTCTTATTCGCTTCGGTACTACGGTTGTAAGGTAAACTGTTACATAAATCTGATTAATATAACGATTAACCGGTAGGTGTAAGTTGTCGGATAGTGAGGAGATACTAGGTGTATTGTCTCTTTGTGTTATCGCTGCGTTTTGTTTTCTGTACGCTGAATGTTTGCGATTACGATCCCGGAGGAGCCGGCGCTGTCAAAATATTAATGTATATTATTATATCCCTAGTGGGAGTTAGACGGTTTGATTTAACAGAAGATAAAGATCATAAAAGTGGTTAGATTGATAGCTGTAGATCGCAGGACTCTTAACATGTTAACTGTACAGTAATTTAATACTAACTTCACTATATGGGTAGCTGGGCAATCATACTATTTTTAATATCATAGATTTGAATAAAAGTATCCTGCAAGACAAATCATGTATTGTATTGTGTATTCGTCCACAATTGGTTATGTTGAAAGTGATTAGATTACGTGAGATTGTGTAGTTGTACTGTTGTTTGTTATACTTTATGAGAGGATGATGATTTCAATCATGTTCGTTTTTGTGCGTGACTCTATATTAGAACTGTAAACGGACATGGTATCTTTTGTCATTTAAGAATTAATTAGTTCTCAGGAATACAAAATAATAATAAATGCATACAATAGAAATCTGCCTTTTAATGCATTTTTTATTTTTGTTTCTAAATTGTTTTTTGTTTTTGTTTTTTGACACTGCAGTTTATGAATCAATCCACACTTATAGACAGTGCGCATTTCGTTTTATTTTTGATATAGTATAATTTTTAGATAATCGTTAATTTCGCTTAATAAGGTATTTATTTTAGTTGTACTTTTATATGGATACAGCTGTATACAATCTTATGTCCCAGATACTATTCGCGGAGGATTGTTACATGAACATAGGGAGTCATTGGATTCATCAGGATCGTTAAGATAGATTCTGTTGCCTGATATGAATTTTATTTATGAATCGATTGGGTATGATTTAAGAAATGTTTCCCCCTAATACGCACTTTATGAAAGTTATTGATTAATTACACTATTTAGATTATTTTATAAGATTTTTATCGTTTCTGTAGTTTAATTATGTACGAATGAAATTCAGCAGCTCTTCTCTCAAGTGACAACTGATTGTTTTCCCTTACTTAATTTCAAAGTACAAAACACATAGCTACCTTTATGTACTATTACTTGCACTCGTTCTGGAACGCAATATGAACCCAATGAATATAGTTTTATAGAAAGATCAAATAAATTATTTAACTCAGAGTATAGTATGTTTATTTTTCATTACGAGAAAATTATTTATTTATATCGACGGTGTTACAAAGATAGTATTAAATATAGCTGAATTGGGTGGTATTTATTTCCAGGGCGAATCCGGAAATGTTTTGGACATTGGTTTATTAGCAGCCACAGGTATTCGTTTTCGGTATACGTAACATTCGATTCACAAGTGTATGCATTTGCTGTACTTACGATAAAATATAATCTCTGCGCGCTATCGTCTTTTAACCACTGCTGTGTGCAATTATCCCCATAATGTTGTGTATTATATCTTGTATTAGAATTATATTGTGTAAGTGCAGGTGATGACCGTAGTAACTTCATTGAATACTGACACTAATGTATCAATGTTTTAGTTTTTAGTTATGCTTTGGTTAATATTAATCATAATTTACTTATTAGTGATGACTTTTAAGGTAAAATTGATGTCCTCGAAATCATGATATAAACCTTTTATACAATATACACAACTGATCCCGGTGTGGCTCACGCCGTAACTCGCATTGCTTTGTCGACACAGGTGAATTTGTAAGACTTACTTGTAAGAGAATAATGATAACTTTATGTCTACTTAATGCAAGTGTAAACGTTCTAGAAATCTCGCACTGTTCGGTCAATTTTGTAAAAAAAGATAAATAAATTTTAATTTGAATGTTTGTTTTTTCATTGCAATGCACGATTCAAGTAAAAGGACAATAAAAGACAAATGTGCAATAAAAAATAATGTATATATAATTTGACTTACAGTATGGTAAACTCGGTAGCATAATTTTAACAAAATTTTATAAACACTGAAAATATTCAGCAAATATATTTTATAAACTGGCAATAAAGCATCTGTATTCTTAAATTTCGATGAAACCTGTTGACAAACAAAAACGTTACACATTAATTTTAAGATAATTAAAACACATTAATGCTTATTTTTTTAAGCAATTATTCATATAAAACCGGCTGTTATTTTAGCAATATTTCATTTGTATCGTGGCTTAATGTATGCTCATAAAGCAACAAGTTTTTGTTTTGTTCTAAACATTTGCTAGCAGCATTAGAATTTGCATACAGAATGTTTGTTGAAATATATTTTCAGCAATCTAAACTAATGTAAAATTTGATTTCCAAGAGTTGTGGCAAAATGTTTACAGCATTTATCAAAAACGTGTGGTCATATTTCAAGGTGTAGAGTATAGCACAGACCATCATACAAGTGCAGTATGCATTCTGTAAAAAATAAGTCACATTTTTTTTTTTCGTGATTATGGTGTTGAAATGTTGGAGAAGTTAGAACACAGAAATTCGTTCAGTTTGATAGCCGTTGGGATGTCAGTGAGTAAGAAGCGAGCGAGGTAAGAAGGCTGGGGTCAAATGTGTGCCAACAAATGACGATTCTCACATTGACTGGGACCGTCATTTGTTGGCCGACATAGGCCAAGACTAAGGCGTACGCGCGGGAGCTGCTTGCCGACGTGTGGGGGCGTTGGTATTCAGCAAACGAGCATCGGCACATAACTGACAACAGCTCGCCGCTCTGTGTGGCACTGTACTCGTGTGACACCGCTAATATCAGCTAATGAATTACACATTAATCGCGTCAATTGTATGGTCAGTTCGTCACCCTAAAATATGACCAAACCTATTGGATATTATGTTGTATATTACCATCCGACTTAGCCGAATCACGGTCGACCCATGTTTTACGTTTAAAAACTAGGCAACACTAATTACTTGCAATGAGGATAGCAGCATTTATATTTTAGTGTTAGCAACATTGACCTGTGCAAAGACACGTCACTCGTCGAGCCTGAAAAAGCGTATGGATAGGAAGATGAATGAACGCTATTGATTTACTATTGTCTGTGCTGTGTACATTTGATAAAGTGCGTGGTGGTTCTTTTAGCGTTTGGACGACATTGACAGGAGGACTCAGATGCTTTTTTTTATTGATAAAACAAGATCCCGACATTAGCTCCGACTATGGTTACACGCCAAAAGAACCATGATGCACTCTAGTACCCGTTTACAAGTACTTTTCAATGAAACAATTAATAAGGCATAATACCATACTCTATCTACGTCTATATTTCAGCGCGCGTAACATTGACCTTGTCGAGCCTCAGGCCGCTGATGGGTAGGCGAAGCATTGCGATATACATTATTATGTATATCGCAATGCTCCGCGGTGATATACATTATTATTATATGCTTGGAAAGTATTATCTATTTATCTTTGCAATAGTGCGTCATTGATAAGCATTTTTTATTAGCTTAATTCTGTCCAACTGATAGGCAAAGGTCTTGGCTTTCCAAGCAGGCATTGTTGAAATTACATTGAAAAAAAAAAAACAAGATAGTGGCGTCAGTTCCGACTATGGCCACGTGTCAAAAGAACCATGAGGCGCTCTATGACTATCCATTTACAAGGCATCTATTGCATACTGTCTATCTACGGGGGAAAACATAAAACAAAAACATAAACATCAAGCTTCTATATTTTAGTAAACAACATTGACCTGTGCGAATACACGTCACTCGTCGAGCCTCAGGCCGCTGATGGAAAGGAAGGTGAATGCGTTGTGGAGAGCTAGTACTGGTACTGCGGTTACTGCTGCGCTCACGCCTGTGCGCTGGCGAACTGCTGATACCGCATTCGTTATGATGGACATCGCTGGGGCACTCCATACCTGGAAAGGTGTTTATGATGGTGTTGAATGTACGAGTGCACAGTTAGGGCAGTATCTCGAATGAAAGAAATATACGACGAATCATATGCTAGTGTCTTTCCATATGGCCCGTATATGATGGCTTGCTTCTATCAAAATAATAAGTCTATAACAAGGGCGTTCAGTCGATTCTAACATAGTGGAGAATAGCTGCATCTGCCAAGCTATTTCATCATCGAGCTGGATCGAAGCTGGAAAGACCCATCAGTCAATTACCACGTCTTAAATACTTCAGGTCAATGACGTCACGGGGAAGCAACGTCAATATTACGAGACGATTTTCTCAGCGGTCACTGACCTTTTAGAAAAGTTCATTGACCACATTTTTTATTTTATTTAATGTTCTTACTCTTAACCTCAATCTTTCCTGAGGGCAGAGATGAGGTCGACCATGGAACTTGGTAATACAGAAGTTCCTATAAAGGCACAAAAATAGCTGTATCAAACAAGGTCATACCTGATAGAGTATCCTCATCTTGACGGCATGCCTGGCGTCCATGTCGCGCTCCTGCGTGAGCTTGCGCAGTGCATACTCCAGTACCTCCTCTATCTGCGCCTGCGTTATGCCGGCCGCGCGTGTCCGGTGCGTCGCGCATACCTCCTCGCTAGGGAACGATAGCTGGCAACTTGATGGCGATGAGCCTGGGGACACCCAATAGTTAGTCATTCAGGAGCATCCTTCAATTAGCCCGCGAAATTCGTTTCTTTTACGTTTTTTGCAATTTGCCGATCAGTGCCAGGTTGTGTGATAAATAAAATAGTATACGCGATCGTTAAAAAAGTTGACGTTACTAATTAATAAAAATGAAGAATATATCTCTCAAATGCTTATTAACGTCATCCAAGCGCCACAAGATCCATGTATTGGTGAATCCTTCAAGGTAGCCCGCGAATGATCATCAAATAGTCACTCAAAGAAGTATACTGAGAGGGTTGTTTGTACATGGATCTTGTGGCGGTTGGATGCCGTTGGTAGAAAAAGGTGTTGATAATCATTTGAGAAATGCATTCTTCTTTTTTTAACGTGTGGTGAGCGCCTAACCTGGTGTCAGTTTTTCCACCGCACCTGCCTGCCTGTTGCCTTTGACTTCGCTTTTTAAGTCGATAAGAAATATTTATTTATTTAAATATAATATCTCTCAGGCATACTGGTTTCCTCGTGATAATTATACCATACGCACATGAACCCGAAAAATTAGATGTGCGTGTCTTGGGTTCGAACGCGAGACCTACAACTTAGCAGTCCGACAGACACACCAGTAGACTATCCCTGCTAGAAATTTATAATATTATGAAAACAAGATGGCAGCTTAATTACGATTTTGGTTACCGTTACTGATTCAAATGACGAGCGGTCTCGTGAAACTTTTTATTTAGTGTGATGTCTACAAGTTTGAACTAACAAACAGGATCATAGGGATGTCGGTCGGTTAGTCTGGAGTCTAATTGACATCTGCGACATGCGAAGTTAAATAATCGGGCGAATTATAAAATAATATTCTGCCTTGAAATTTCTTATAATATTCGTCAACTGGACTTTTCAGCAAAGTTATGTTAAAATTAATTAACATCAGTAAATCTATAAAATAGTAAATGAGTAGTGTTACCTGTAGCAACATAACAAACAAACGCAGCAACAGTATTCTCGTAGTTCCACCTCCTCGTGATGGCAACTTTGTAATCACCCACGTTACATCCAGTCTCCTCATCTGGAATATTATTTGAGGAGTTTCGTCACTAGTGCATTGCAAATAAATAATTCCTCAAATAAATAAATAAATAATTGCATTGCAGCTGGGGAATATAGCCAAATGGCCTGATTGATCGACTTCGGAAACATTAATAAAATAAATAAACATTTATAGTAATTACAGTCAATTGATGAAGTTATTATAGGCATGGTTCTAATAACGTCATCAATTGACTATAAATGTTTATTTCTTCAATATCAATATAAATCTCGAATATCTAATTCGATCTTACACTATATTTTTTCAGAGTTCCAGAAGAAGTTCTACGATGAAGCTTTAATACTGGGGGTTTCGTTAGAAAGGGAGGGCGCAAATTTGTATTTCAGTCATGAAAAGTTCATACTCCACTGTACAAAAGACAGAATGTGAGCAGCCGTCATTTCACGACCGCCTTATGATGACGAACTCCTTGCGGAGCTTCAGTAAACTGAAGCGACAAGACTACCTTGGCGACGGCCGTGCATCCCTTTTTTAATCGCAAAATGCGCCTGTTTCTTGACTTCGAACACGCCGAATGTTTTCATTCGGTGTGATCGAAGTCAAGAGCAGGCGATGAGGTTTATAGTAGGACGAGTGAGCCTAGAAGATGTCTGTCGACTTTTGTTTTGAAGGCAGACGGGTTAGAGGGTTGCCTCTCCCACAAAAGTTATAGTAACCTGTAGCTACTGTACTCACACTCGAAGCGGTTGTTGTCAGTGTGTGCCCAGGCGTGCCACTCGACCTGCGCGTCCCGCGGCAGCGCCTGCACCACGGCGTACTGCACGATAGCACCGGCCGTGCGTCTCTCTAGCTGTCGCCTCGCCTCGCTCACTGCACTGCCGTGGGTTACGTAACACACGCTCTGAGGAGGAATGGTTTGAAATTATAAGCGGATATTGAGCTGTCCAGGTCACTTGACATGTTAACTTTCCAGTGTATCAAATACGGTACACGCCGCGTGGGTCCACCACGTCCGTGTACCATGTAAACGACGTGATGGAGCCACGCCGCGTGTTACTCGCCCGTCCCTTTATTCAACTCGACAAGTCCGTGTACCGTATTAGGTAAAAAGTTATGTGATAAACCGAGTGATTTTTTATTAAGTAGGCATATGTATCCAAAATAGTTTATTTTTTTTGTGTTGGTTAGGACGACACTTCAGATTTTACCTGCAACCGGCGTTACTTTGACTTCGTCTTACCAAGGTGTTTCGTGTTAGGTGTCACCCATTAACTGAATATTAGAATAGACTGGAGGTCATTTGTGATGGTAGCAAGTTGGAAAAGAAAAACATACCTCAATTTGGGAAAAGATTAAGCAGATAATAAAAACCATACCTGAACAACACTACGTATATGCGCCCTTGGGTGTAACGCCCTCAGTACTCGTGTGAGATGTCTGAGCGATAGAGCGCTCTGTGCGCGCGGCCCACCGCCCGCCAGGCGCAGTGTGCCCGGGACTAGTGCGATCTGCCCGCATGTGCCCATTACTTCACCCACCTGTATTCAAATACATAGATAGATAGATATACTATTACTGATACTATTTATTATGTAAATATGTCACACAAATCATCCGTCTCTTGTATTATTAGAAGTCATGTATTCAAATGAGTTTATTTGTTTGTGTGCAAAAATTACGAGCTCACTTCGCTCGCTCTTGCGTCATTAATACTCTGCAGTCTAAAACTTTTTTGCATAAGTCGAAAAAAAACTTCGTAGATAAAACTAGGGATGAAAAGGAACGTTTTACGGTGGAACTCAATGTAACGCAGTCAAAACATTGTGCAGACGGATGCATTGGATAATTAAGGGGTCATGGAGGTATTTAGTGTAAAGTAATGACGCGACTTTCGGATTTGTTAAGGGTATTTTTTACACCCATTTATTATGAAGAGTAAGAAAGAAAGAAAGTAAGTTTGGTACGTTTCTTAAGAAATAGAATGGAACGTTATAACATACCTTCACAGCCTGACTATAAGGTCCAATATTAGCGGGCGCCCAGTGCGATATGCCTTGCACGTGCATAGTGACCCTCTCCTTCGTGATAACTCCCTCACAGTCGTGAGTGTTGTTAAACGTCGACTTGTGGGCCACCTAGTGGGAAAAGGCATATTTTAGCGTTCTCTTAACATGACATAAAATGTGTAATCTCCGCAGGGTTAGGTAGAAGTGTACATAATAGTACACCCACATTTCGCCGTGGTTTAAGTCTCGTGTAATAGAGGTCTTGGCCGTCTTGGTTATTTCCAATAACCGGGAACAAATCTAGACCTTTATACTGGTACTGAGAAATTCCTGATGGAAAGATTAAATGACGCTGACCTGGGAATGGACGACAGGACCTAATGTTCAGCAGTAGTAGTTGAGAAACCTACACCAACGTTTTTATTGTTCCCTAGAGGACGTCACGCAGTTTCACCCGCGTAGTTCCCGTTCCAGTGGGAATACAGGGATAAAAAGTAGCCTATGTCACCCGGGGATAGTGTGCCCAACGGTGAAAGTTTTTTTCAAACCGGTCCAGTAGTTTCGGAGCCTATTCGTTACAAACAAACAAACAAAACTTTCCTCTTTATAATATTAATACATTCAAGTATTCATTACAAACAAAAATACAAATCTTTCCTCTCTATAATATTAGTGAAACCGAAAGACGCCCACTGATGGACATAGGCCTCCCCCAAGTGTTGCCACTTTGTTCGCCTCGTACGTCTCGCTCCAGAGGATCCCCGCATCCTTCACCAGGTCATCGGTTCACCTAGTGGGAGTCCTTCCAACGCAACGTTTTAAGGTATACGGTCGCCAACCCAGAACTTTTCGGCCCCATCGGCTATTTAACGTTTATATTGCATCGATATAAAGCTCTTTCTTGGTAATTAAGGTAATATCTTTTATATCTGTTTACCACGAAATAAAAACGCCCACAAACTTAAGCATCATTCCCTTGAACTTGTACCCCAATGAACCCTATATCATATCAGGTAAATACCAAATCGCAATCTTTGTTATCTTGTTAATTCTATGCCATTGTATATATGTATATCAGTGTTCATCTATTGTATAAAGTGGCATTTTTATCAGAGTTCAAGATTATTTTTACAATGTAGTTGAGTAACGTGTGAAATTGTTATTTTTGGTGTGATGTGGTAGGCGTAAATTGCATAAAGTTTTATTGTCTACACATAATATATTGTATGTAGTGTAAGGTTCAGATAAAATTTTATAGTTTAGTATGATAGGTCTGAATGAATGCTAACCTAGTTAGAATTAAACAATATTCTTATTATTTAATGTACACAAAAAATATACATACAAAATGCAATAATACATATATAATAGCAACTTTAACCTAAAACTGGGTCACAATATATGCTATAGATTGTTTAGTTTTCTTTATCCTTCTTTATAACACGTGTCTTCAGTACTGATTGAATGGCAACACTTGCTATCGTTGAGAAATACTGCAGCAAAATTTTTCTTACTGTATGTCATTGTCTTTTATCATTTACATAACAAACTAATCCCTTTGTTTATACAGCTTATAAGTGATATGCTAACGTTATCAAGACCGGTTGTTATTCATTGCATCATACCCACTAACATACACAGCATAAGGTTGAAATTTCTCAAAAAATTGGTCCCATATCATCAGGCAGCGGTCATTGCACGCAATCATGCGTCGATTATTCGGCGCTGAATTTTAATCTCATATGTAGCATACAATAAGGTTGAACTTTACTTACACCATTTTGCAAAATTCCTTATTATCAGGTACCGCCCGGTACCTTTTTGATTTATCGCACACGTGGGTTAGTTTTTAGCCACTGAATTATGCAAACTATATTGTAGACGGTAAGGATCAATTTTACTTTTTTTTTTAATTAGCTTATTGCGTCTCTCTGAGAAACAAAGGCCTCTCCTATTATTTTCCGTCTCGCAAGGTGTTTTGCCTTCTCTGGTCAATCAGTGAGAAATTAGCCTAAATCGTCACGCCAGGACTTCTTCGGCCTCCCGTCGGGGCTGCGGGTTGTTGTCCCCGTCGGGGCCGCGAACTCGACATAAAAGGCTGGGTAGGAACATGGGTGGTTTTTAGTCAGTAGAAGTCTGACATTCCCTTTCGCTCTGCCCAAGAGCAGGAGGGGTTATTTGGTAAGTTCCTAAGTACCGAAAAAAGAAAAAAAGGTTTATCTGGCCGACGCCAGTCAGGGCTGCGGGTTGTTCGAAAGAGATACCGCGGCCTCGACGCAAAGGGCTAAGAAGGAACATGGGTGGTTTTTAGTCAGTCGGTGACAACGACCGTTTTCAGACATACACTGTGTGACTGATTCCGGCTCTTCTGCCCTGGCCCATTCTGGAAATGTGACCCACCCAGTTCCATTTTAAGCTCGCAGACTTATTGCCAACAACGGCGATGCGCCTGTCTTGTCCATTTAATTTCACTTACGGCACTAAAATTACTACTCAGCATAAGGTAAAGTAATTCAACATAAGGTTACATTTACTTACAGCATCAAAAATAAGTCCAACATCGGCAGGCAACGGGCATTGCACGCACACACGCGTTGGTGGATTAGGGAAACTGAACGTGTTCGCATAAACTTCGTTTAAAGCGGCATACTCTTTCATGTCCCTCATGTAGATGTTGACAGAGCATACGTCGTTTAGACGTAGTGACTCGGAATCCAGTAAGCCTGAAATGTGGGATAGGCATAAATTATAAGGATTCTTTCTATGTTTATTTAATTAGGGATAGTCAAACATTGAAGTATAAAAAAGATGGAGAATGATTTAAGAAAATAGAGAGGACACTTTCCCCTATTTGATTAAATAGTACAAAAAAAAACATTAGTTTAGCCAGTTCTTAAAATTCATAATAAATAGAACTATAGTATTCTGTTTTGGGCCATGCAGATGATTGCGCCTTAACCTTAGCATAGCGTAACATCAGGTCTGTAATCCCCCAAAGAGTAAGGCAGATGTGTACCTAATACCTATAAGCTAATGGGGAGCGAGCTTATTTGCCATCAACCGGGCACAGATTCAAACTCTGTGGCTGAAAATTCCCGATCCGACCACGCTTGCAACCACTCGACGAACAAGGCAGTGATAATTATGATGGTAAGCTCAATATGAACAACACAAATAAAAAACTACATAAAATAAAGCGCGTGCACAAGTTTACCTACTAATGAGTTTCTTCATAGCATTCTCCGTTGCCAGCCTCGTATCGACGCCCTCGCCGACTATGCCACCAATAAAGTACCATCCGTGCTTGTTCCCATATATACTCCTGTGGTCTAAGATCGGCAGGCTCTCATGCTTACTATGTGCCTGCTCGTAAGTGTAACCAGCAGGAACATCTATACTATCTTCAGCGTTCTCATATTCTACCTCTACACTAGCTATCTTATCACCAGAATATGTGAGCAAAGGATTCAGTTCATTCTGTTTTTTCTTCTCCTCCTTTTCTAACTGCTCTATAGACTCTATCTCGGACTCGCTGAGTTCAATATCGCTTACATCGCTAAACACCGAATCGCTTAAGTCGTTTACAAAATCTAACGGGTTTTTGACAGTGGGAGGTAGTTTGATTGCTTCGTCGAAGTTTTCTTTTGGCGCTAGATGTAGTTTTAAGTTTAAATAGCCGACGGGAGCGACGGGGTCATCTGTGTGTAACACCAGCTCTTTATCATCTCTGTAGGTATAAAAATATATGGTTGACATAAAAATATATTTTGACACGTCTAAATCAATAAGTTTAAATGATGTTGTTGTTTGTTAACAAGTGATATGAAAATTCGTGTAAACAGACTTATTGGAACAATATGAATGTAATTAAAAAAAAAAATCAGTTTACAATATTTTTTACGAAGAAGAAGTTAGGTAATTTAAAAAAAAACTGCCACTCCATACATTTTAACCGTGTAGGGTATTGCACTTCGTAGGGAAACAGCATTTTCTTGATGTACTCAATACGTGGTAAGCGCTTTTGCGTCAGCATCCCTTCCACCCTATATTTTACCCTTCCGAAACAACCTCAAAACCCTACCTATTAATTAAACACATCTAATCCTTATTTTGACATATAATTGGTATCTATAGTCAGTGACCGAATGACGTCATAGTGAAATTGTCTAATTTGTACGGGACAGAACATTAGCCACACGCGTGCGACATGATCGATAAGAACCTACAGTCTATTGATTACAGCCCGCCTAAGCTGATCAAATATGGTCCACAGATAACAGTTTATTACAAATCTGTATTTATGGAGGAGATAATGAGTTTTATGACTATAATATTAAGGCATTATTTGTTTTTGCTGAATATTGCTACATCGCATGTTTAGGGGGTCTCGAAGCTTTCATATAGCGAGATATATAGTAGCATTCTTTACATAAAATAATAAAAATTATTTCGGTATAAAATGCATCATGAAACATTTTTTACACGTCTTTATTTACTGATGTAAAACGCCTGCTTTTACATTATGTTTGTTCTGCGTTACAAATAATTGCGTGTTATTTGTTTGGTAAGACGCAGAGAATTCAAAAATCAAATCTTAATTGACCAAAAACTTAAAAAAAGTGTGATAACAAAATTATGGATCGTTGTGTCCGAAATAAATGTTATGATTCGATTTATAATTCACTAAACATTTTAGGGCGATGTTTATTAATAAATTTAACATGACTGCTGTGGAAAACTGACACTGGCAGGTCGAGGTTTAGATGAGCTGATCCGATCAGCTAACCACGATGGTTCTTCGTGGTTAGTGTCATAGGTGAATCGTTTTCTGATGGGATATTTGGGGTGTTGTACATGTCCACTTTGTGCTCGTACTTTCTCGGCCAAAGTTGGATATGCTAGCCACTTAAGAGCACACGAAAGAGCAGTACAACAAAGCTCTTAGAACTAGAAAGTCAGCGAATGCAGTCGCTGTGGCCGAAATCGGCTAGATGGCATCATCATCATATAAAAGTTCTAATAAATTTATTTATAGAATACATTTCTAACATCACACATAAATAACTATTATTTTTAAATTAAAAGGCAGATAAATCATTTAAGAATAAAAAAAAATATACTATAAGTATTATAAAAAATATTTATTTATTTGTTTATTTTATGTTAATTGATGAATTTATATGGATTAATTTTTTATCTGAAATAAATTGATTAATAATAATAATAAAACTCAAGTAAGTAAGCTTTGGTACTCACATAACTAATTTCTTCTTAAACAAGGGGCAGTCTAGCGTGAAGGTCTCATATTCTCCGCCCTCGCCACACATATTGAGCCCGTACTTCTCCTGCATGACTAGAAGATGCGGCTGAATGTCTCGGAGGGACAGCCCTAGGTGTACCCGCGGGTCTAGACCTAGTGCTGCCACCTGTTGGACAATTCAACTTGTTATTAACGACGAACTGGATGTAACATAACATTAGTTCTCCAGTAATTCTCGAAGAGTTAGGCAGAGGTCTAACTACCTACTACCTAATAGTACACCCACATTTAGCACGTTTTTTTTAAATATCATGTAATAGGGGGTATAAACAATAATATTAAACAGGTTGTGCCGTACAGAAAAACTCGTATAGTGAATTTTGATTGAGAGTTGACATTTGTCTAAAGTACGAGTAGTATACGTTGATGAGAATCTTCCTCTTTTATGTTGGCACGAGCTGCGAGTTTGCATTAGCTTAAGCCGTGCCAATGGCAAAAAGATTGGTGGACCAATCTTTTTCCACGTTGTAAATACGAATCTTGCCGAAAGGCTAGTCGACTCTTGCTGTTTTGTTTTAATAATGGTTTTCGTATTTCTCCAAGATTATTTTCTACTATTTTTTTTTTAAACGCTTGTGGTAATAAAAAATAAATAGTATATTTTTATTGTTTTTATTTAACCTATCTCATTGATCACGACAAAAACAAACACATTGATTATTGTAGCGCTTAATCACGGATCACAATTAGATCAAAGACACGAAATAAAGAATCTTATTATTTGGCATTTCATTTTGACACCATGCATTTAGTATTTTAGACAGACAAGTGGATGCCTGATTATGACCCCGAATCATATCTTCCACGTGTTAAAATAAATGACAATCTGAATGATGAACGTCA
Organism: Diarsia rubi; assembly: GCA_932274075.1. Taxonomy (NCBI): domain Eukaryota; kingdom Metazoa; phylum Arthropoda; class Insecta; order Lepidoptera; family Noctuidae; genus Diarsia; species Diarsia rubi. Next base: position 13,535,096 of record OW026425.1, read on the forward strand.
AATATATTGCATAAACCATCACTGACGAATGACGTTTGGCCGTATGTACTACGAAGTTATTTTTGACCAATAATTATTGCAAGCATTCGCTTGGGTTACTAATATTAGTATTTCAAATCCTAAATAAAGAGCACCGTTTATATGCTTCCTAATATCTTTTTAGACTATATTGTGCCTGCGGATTCGCCCGCGTGTTGCTCGGTAATTATCCCACGGTATCGTACTGCCGGGATAAAAGTGATTTCAGGTTTATATACACTATCTGTGTGCCAAGTTTAATCCAAATCTGGCCAGTAGTTTTTGCGTGAAAGTGTAACAACCATTCAGAGATTCTTACAAACTTTCGCATTTATAATATCAGTAGGATTAATTACTACGATATACATACACCTAGCTACCACTGTTTGTCTCTGCATCACCGAAAGGTTGACTGGTAGAAAATGACAATGTCGCATTTCATCATCATCAACAGCCTATTAATGTTCCCACTGCTGGGACACAGGCCTCCTCTCTTTTGAGTCTACTACGCGGGCCCAGTGCAGATGTCACATGTCTTCGAATTTTCTTGTCACATGTAATTGGCTTTAAATATGAATGAAAATGAATTACTCGTATTTATCAATCAAACTTAAATACCTTCGAAACTATGCATTTTTAGACCACATAATTATTCTAGGAAGTTTAGTATTATTTTTACTTATCACACTAATATTATACAAGCGAAAGTTTGTGAGTGTGTGAGTGTGTATATTTGTTACTTCTTCACGTCTAAACGGCTGGAGCGATTTTAATAAAATTTGGCATGGAGTTAGCTGACACCCTGGATAAACACATAGGATATTTTTTATCCCGATTGTATATTCCCGTGGGATAATTTTCGAGTTGTAGCGGGTGAAGCCGCTGGCAACAGCTAGTAGAATATAACCTTCCGAGTTCTGAGCTATAAAGAAAAACACGTTAAATAAGAGCGTCATCGAACGCTTTATGTAAATAGGTGTGATGACCCCGATTGTACGTTCACTTACTTCAATTGCACGCTCAAAGAATTGTAACTATCTACATTTATTATCTGGGACATGATTGCGATGGTTGCAAATCACATCTCCTTGATAGGTACTGATATCAGAAAGGGTGTTGACACAACAAGTATGTCGATAACATGAATGAGTTTGAATGACTAATAAGACTATAAAGATTAGCTATAAGAGTTTATGTCTAGTTAGGTTATATACTAGATTTTTCTTAGATTGATATCCTATTTATTACATATAAAAAAAATACGATTAGTGTAGTAATAACTCTAAGCTAAACAGTAGCTATTAAAAGGCTACGAACAGCAGATATCTCTGTTAATGAAGTTTTATAGTTATTTATATGAAACACAAAGTACTGAGGCGGACTTTAAAGCTATAGGCGTTCTCTACCAGTTAACCTTCGGGTTATACAGATACAAGCAAAGATGTGCATTTTTGAACATCATTTAATTTGGAGATAAATTACAAAATTATGGGGAAAACGTTAACGTTGTGACGAAACTGCCAGCCTTTTCCTAAATATACCTACTTTTAAACTTAAATTTTAAAATACAAGCAATATTGTGATTGAATAACAGTCAATCAAAGCACCGCATTTGAATTTCCAAAACGAATTATTACGGAGAAAAGAGTGGTAGGCTATGGGAGAGGCTTTTGCCCAGCAGTGGGACAAAATAGGGTAAATAAAAAAAATCTTTCGTATTGACGGTCCCATTATGGGCCCTTACTTAGACATGTATGCGACGTTACTAGCGTTTTTTAATATCCTCTAAAGTGGCGATGTACTTCCGAATATTTGATTAAATAAATTAATAACTTACCTTAATAATGATAGCTTCAACACCGCTTGCTATCATTTCCTGCAACAATTCCTTTTGGTTCCGCCTCCATAAGTACGCAAGGGAAACTAGACCTAACCGGTGACATCTATAAAGAAAAAAAAAACTATTACTACACGATAAGAAAATCTTAAGGTTAGCACGACGCGCGACGAGCAGACGATCAATCAAGTTATGTAAAACCAGTTCATGCGCGTTTTTTATTGTACGGGAAATATATACGAGACCATGTTAAACAGGAAATAAATTGCTTTTTTGAACGGTGTGTTATTATCAAATTACTCCTCCCGCTCTGGGCGGAGCGGAAGGGAGTGTCAGACTTCTACTGACTAAAAATTAAAACCCACCCATGTTCCTTCTTAGCGCTTTGTGTCCGGGGCCGCAACATCGCTATCGAACAACCCAGCCCCGGGAAATGTATGGCTTGATGTGTGACCGTGTGTAAGAATCGAAAAGAATCTTAAGAAGTATCATGTATTGACGAGTGGCTAAACAATTTAAACGGACTAAAATATATGTGTCTTTATAGTTATGGCTATCAATAACAGCGCCTTTATAGTAAAAGCTATTAATAAATTGTGCCTTTGATGATTTGTTGGGTCAACTTAGGGTCTGAGGGTAAACCAGTGAAATCGAAAACGCCATAAGAGGGAACAGGTTCTTAATAGTTCTCCAAATTCTAAAGAAAGCTCCACAGCTGAATTTATGGAGAACACCACTGACATTAAGGTTATTACACCATTAGATAATTATTACTTTGACATTATTAATTGTATGTTAGTTGGTAATAACATTATGTATATTTTAGTTGTAATTAAAATAATAAAATGTAATTATAAAAACGTCCCTGTTTTTTAAACTTAACTATTTTACACACTACAGCCATCTTAATAAAACATCATAATTATTATAGTAAGGTAACCTACATTTACAATTTAATTTGATTTATAATAAATATCTAACATCATTTTAGCAGTAGCTAATTAGCCACAGCTTATGCTTGTTTTGTAGGCTTGACACTATGAGCAAAGGTCTTTCATTTGAAACATTCAAGAATTATTGAGGACACAGTGACAAAGTCTTAACACAAGTGCAATCTTTTAAATAACTTATTGAGGGTAAAACACTTAAAAACCTATTAAAACTAAATCATGCGCGCACACAGTTGTTTCTAGTCTCATTAGTTTTAGTGCTGACATAAATATTAAAAACTATTTTGAAGCTAGGTTGAATGACAGAAAACAGAAATATTGCAACATGAGGCATCTTAAATGGATATTTACAAGTCATACTGTGTATTTAACAAACTTGTATGATAAGGATAACCTAATTAAAATCACAAAACAATTCTTACGCTGGATAAATGATGTTGAGCCAATCCAGTACTTAACATAAACAAATATCAGATTAGTTTATTGTATTTAACTTAAAATAATGTGATTTTTTTGGAGTATGGAATTAAGCGATATTAAAATCTCTTTAATTATGAGCTTTGGTAAACTAATAATTAGAATGTTGTTATCATTATAATTATCATGACCGCTAGTCGGCAACCTATCATAGTCTAAGAAATCAAACAATGTTATGGTAGGCATCTGGGTCCAAAGTTCACATAATATTTACTATGCAGATACATGATAAATTAACTACATTCTATCTCTTTTAACTCATTCATTCTAACTCTATTCATGTATGTACCTATAACATTGCATTTTTCACCTCCTAGCATTTCTTTATCACAAAATGTTATGAATAACATTTTTTTTTTCATTTATGATTGTAATGGTATGTTACACCTTTACATACCATTACATTATTTTATAATTATCCTGCTTCTTGAAAAATTGTAAATACATTTATTTGAGAATTTATTCCATTTATATTATTCAAAATTAGTTGTGTCAATTGATGGTATAAAAAAATACTTACACATTTTCAACCCTAATTCTTTGGTAATCTGACAAAATGGCACCAACGGCGACCGCCTCTACATCTAAATCATTCTGAAACAATAATTATCATTAAATTAAATAGATTCATATAACAGACACATTAACTTATCACTGCAGATTTTGTTTACATTCAGATTAGTATGTGAACATACTCTCTGCAGTATACAAATATTATTAACACATATTTACAATGTCAATGTTCTTTCAAAGTCACATACTTTCTTGACAATTAGAATGAATCACAACTCGTTGGGTTTTTGTTTCTGCTGATAATGCCCCCAGCAAGTGTATGATACACTGTATGCTGTATGGCATCATCACAAACCTGTCTGTAAACAGGATGCCAAATTTTTAGTTTACAGGAAAGAATTAGGAACGACTCAGAGAATTTAAGGATAACTGATGACTGAGTGATTGTTATAAATGACAAATTGATGACAAGTGATAGGAAATCAATTGAGTAACCACAATCATCATCATCTGCTTAGTCCATTAGGGCTATTGCGTATCTTTTAAATGACAGGGGCTATCTTATAGTGTCCATCAATTAACTGTCAAATGGTTCGATTTTGTACTGAACCCTAACCAATTTGACAGTTAATCCATGGACAATATGATAGCCACTGTCATTTAAAAGATACGCAATAGCCCTGCAGACCAGTCAAGTCTATCCAGGTGCAGCTGAATTTCAGTATTTTATGTGAAGCAACTGTCATCACAGAGATCCCTATACCCAGCAGTGGGTGCAGTCAGGCTGCGGATGATGATGCTAATGTCTTTTTGTAATGAGCAAATTAATTTATCCGTAAATCGAGTTTAGCAGTTATGAGATACATCAATTCATATCAAATATCTTTTAAAAAAAATATTGCCTATACTTTCACTCAACTCAAAGATGGATAAGCAGTTTCAGACTACATTATGAAAGCATCATTATCTTTTCATAACACAACCTTTCATGTAGGTTTTGATAAAATGTATATTTTTGTTTAAAGGAACACAGATAAAATGTAGCTTCATTACTGTATTTCATGATCACTATTTACCACAAATCTGTGGTAAATAATATGGTTCCATCTGTGGTTTTCCATAAAGGAAATATAATTGTTTTAGGTCATATTTTGTCATCCAGTGTAAATATTACGTTTTCAGATTATGACTTTCACAACTTAATAACAAAAACATGAACATTTTAAATCACATTTTTATAATAGAAATAGCCATTTTGTAAAAGAGCTGGGTCACAATTAAAATAAAGTATACAGGGTGTAAATTAACCCTTTACACATTATGTCAACCAAGCATTCTGTACATCAAACTAAGTACCCCTACGCAAAAATTTTTGCTGGGAAACGACTTTCTTTTTTGGGGTCAAAAATCACATTTTACGGTAAAACTCAATGTACAACTCATAAAACATTGTGCTAGTGGATGCTTTGAATAGTAAACGGGTCATGGAGGTAATTTAAGTAAAGTTATAATCTGACAAACTAGTATTTACAAAAACAGCTGTGCAAAATTTGGAACTTTGACCCCCAATATCTCCGTAACTAGGGGGTTCCCAGGTATGGTATAGAACAAAAAATGATCGCAGTGGTGGGGAGAACAAATGCCTTTTGTTTGCCTTAAGGGTACTTTTACACCCTTTATATTTTTATCTATCTATAAAACTAGTTACCTCCTTGCTAAAGTCATTCAAAACATTATTAGTTATTATTACAAAGCATCTCATCATTCATCATTCACAATTGGCCATTTAAATAGTTGAATGGACTGGTTCTGTATTCACTTATATAGTGGTAATTTAAAACCTGTGGCATGACTGTTGTGGTAATGTATGTAAATCTATGTTTTAAATGGTTACAATAAGTAGGTACTTAGTTGACCTTCTATGCGCATTTCAATTACTTAGATCAGATTTGATCTATTATTTTTTTGCAGGCAAATATAGAACTATCTCCTGAGAGAGTAATGTTAAGCATTTATTAAAATTAGGTCAAGCCAATCTTACCTTAACTTTAGAAAGGAGCCTGTATAAGTCCTCAACCTCATCATTTTCTGTGGGGTGATAATTCTTGCCCTGGTTGACTGCTTCACCAGTAATTGCTTCCCTGTATAGCGGCAGACCCATAGCCTCAGCATACAGGTCTATACCTTGGTGCCCAACTGTTTGGTACATATAGCTATCCATCTCATCTGAAATATTAAATTATAAAATTGATTAAATTCAAAATAAGGTGAAAGAACATGCTGGTCAGTAGGTCGTCTTAGGGGCGGCTACTCATAATTGACCAATCAAAATTCAGCGATTGTAATATTGTAGTGTCATGGTCAAAATAAATACAGTGTTAAAGTTCAAAGAACAAAAAGGTTAAAACTGCACCATATTAATTTGATAGCTCTGCACAGGTAAACTGATAATAAAAACAATTGATGCCAAATCACAGGTAGGCTTAAAATAACTTCAGATATTTTTATTTTAAGACATATGTTACAATATGTGGGTCTTTACATTCATGAAACTTTTATTTTTATTTCAGGGCTATTTTCCGAGTGTTTGAAGTATAACAACAATCAAAAAGCTTTGGACATAGTAAATATATGCATCTAAATCAGTTAACGGGACGAAATTAACCTTTATGTATAGGTTGGAGGTTGGCCAGCGCGACGATCGTGTGCCCGGCACCGACACACTGCATCATGTTGTAGCAGCTGTCCTTACCCCCGCTGATCAACGCCACCGTCCTCATCTTCCCCGCAATATTATAAGCACTCACGATAACACTACAATACACATTACATAACGTTCACACTAATTGTGCGCCCTTTTTGGCAAAATAAAGAACAAAACGCGGTCCTGATCACGACAGTGGCATTTCTCACAACGACTCGTTAGAGTGTACTTCTTCCTACTATCTCTGACGTGAATTTACCACCTGTTCGTGAAGGAATTACAACGCAACATAATCGTTATCTATTTTGATAACATTCTTGAAACTTAAAGCAAAATTAAAATGTTCCCAAAAACCTCGGCAACAGCATCTGTCAGACTGTCAAACTGCGTTTCGTTCTGAAATCTTCCACAAACTAAACATAAATGTTTGACTTGACAAAAATAATGGCATTTTAATATTATCTCCTTTTCTCACATGCAAACGTGAATTACGTTTGTATGTAAGAAAAGTCAATTTTGGGCTTACTTGTGTTAACTTTATTTTAATAAACCAATATTGTAAGCAAAAATAAGGTTAATATTGGTTTTATCACAAGCTTGATGCAGAAATTAAAATAATGTCAGAAACACTTTGGTTACCGCTAAGTGCAAACCCATTATCAAACTGCAGGCACATTTACAGATGTTCTGGCTTACTGAAAATAAGTGAGAGTACGGTATTCAACAAGTAGTTGAAATTTACCATAATGCGACTTATGCGACGACAAGACCGACGCATAGCAGTTTGTGCGCATGACCGCAAAAAAATCATTAGTTGCCTTCCACAAAACAACTGAAGCATTGCAGCGTGGCACTAGGGAAACCCCAACAACTTTACTAGTACATCACTCTCATGGAATCTACTCATCATCATCTACCTGGCCTTGTCCCATGCATGTTACTTGAAGTCGGCGAAAATCTACAACTGATAAATTATTCGCAACGACCACTGCTCTCGCGTCTATTTTGGAATAACAGCCGCTCGGATCAATCTTCATCTTTAGCCTATTGCCTAAGTTGTTCTGTGTGTGTGTGGGTGACCACCCATTCCATAAGTAGGTACTGACTTTCTTCATGCTTCGGAAAGCACGATAAGCCGAGTTAGTCCCGTCGACGCGGCGACGTACAGATTACAGTGGACTGAAACTTATACAACCACTATTTCTTTAAGGATTAAAGTACATAACGCATTTTATGCTAACTGGAGGTTAGATAGGCAGTCACTTCATGAAAATACTGGTATTCGGGTGCATCGGGTAAGACTGGAAGCCGACCCGACATGGTTGGGAAAAGGCGACGCAGATGTTGAAAGCTACTAAAGTAAACAATTTTCAGAGTTGCTCTATGAATTGGATAGTAGTTTACATATTATTGTAGGCTTTTGCCCTATCAAGGCTTTTCTGATTATCGATACGATGCATAATGTGTTAGTCTTACACATACCTTAAAATACCGTTTTTTATACGTTCATCGAAACATTTTTGTAACGACGACTGGATTTTACCTATTTTATTTGTTCTTATTGCGAGTCCTTCCTTCGTTGCAAATTCGTCCCTAAGACGACCCACTGACTCTTAATTGATAAGTGTAGGAAAATCTGAGGAAAAAAAAATTGCCCATTCACGTAGGAAAACTTTGTTGAGAATTAATGCTGTATAACGGTCTAAACAAAGGGTACAACAAAACAAATACGTGGTTTTCAAAAACCTGCCGATGTAAATCTGCCAGCAATGCAATAAATAACTTAACGAGGTATACTACCTACTACTGAAAAAATGCAGTTTTTAAATTTTTGAATGTGAATCTTTCACCGGTCTCAAGCACTCAAGTTCCGTATATATAAAAGTAGGTACCTACCTACTCTGTGCACTCAAGTTTCGGCAACCTCAGTCCAATGTCGCTGAATAGCGCCATCTCTTGTTTTAAAAACATAAACAGTACGTATTAAACTCAAGTTGGTTAGAGGCGTTTTACTTGAAAAGTAATTATTTTGATGATAAAAGTTGGCGGTGCATATCTTCTTGCGTTTGATAATTTAAAAATAAAACTATATTCATTATAGGAACGAGGATAATTGCTCATAAAACTAATTAATTTACGGAAGATGTTTTGTTTCATTCACAAAAGTCTGTAAACAAAAGTTACTAGTGCAGAAAAAAATTAAACGGTTTTTGTAGGAATATTATGCAGCTTTTTCTTTAGGAAATCTCATTATTTGATTAATCTAAAAATAAGGAATAAACGTGACAAGTTTGAAAATTTGAAATGGCATGGTTTTTATTTCATCAAATTAGAATAAAGTGAATGCTCAGCGAACTACAGACGCTATTAAATGAACCATTACGTTCCGTGGCTGGTTTGTCAAATTATTGATGCGGTGGTTTGAATCACGTTTGAATTTAAGTGCGAAGCTCTTAATTCTTTTAATTTCTGATAATTGTCCACAATATCCCGTAAATGATTTTATAGATTGCGTGGTAATTAAGTGAAATCTGTGTTAGCAAGTGTGTAATCATGGTTTTGGCCGAAAGAAGTACTGATGTTCGAAACGGGAAGCGATCAAGGGGGCCAAGCCCCAATGGCCATGGAAGTCCAGATTCCAGTTCTGAAGACGAGAATGGTACAAGATATTTCCAATTACTTATCGCTTAACATTGCTTTGGATAATTATTTTTACGGGAAATCGGGGAGCTTTTAGCATGTTTGTTGGTAACTTACGATTTGTACAATACGTACATCTATATTATGTACCTACTTATTATTCGATTGTAATCTCGATGTGAATATACACTTGTGCAAAACGCTCATGCAGTGGAGACATTAATCATCATCATCTGACGTTCGTGCTTTATTTTTTATGCTTACCATCATCGCCTTCCTGCTGCCATCTCATCCACAATTTGTAACACGAAACCAAGCAGTAATACCGTTTGCAGCTGAGAAAATAAGAGTGGGTAGAGATTATCAGGCTGTGTGCCCTGAACTGGAACCAGTAGAAGATCGCAAACCTGATCAAATTTCTGACAGAGCTTTGTTGGTTTGGTCACCCACTTGTGACATATCTGATCTCAAATGTAAGTGAAAACTGGTTTTCGAATATTCTTCAAGTGAGTTTCTTTTGCAACTTTTCAACATGTTTGTAATTTTTAGTGGATGAATACATTACCACAGCCAAGGAGAAATATGGGTATAATGGTGAGCAAGCACTGGGGATGTTATTCTGGCACAAACATGACCTGAACAGGGCTTCAATGGACCTTGCCAACTTCACTCCTTTCCCTGATGAGTGGACTGTTGAAGATAAGGTGCTCTTTGAACAGGCTTTCCAGTTTCATGGAAAAAGTTTTCACAGAATAAGACAAATGGTAGGTCCTTCTTGCTTATGTGAATAGGGGATCGGACTGGGTCAAAAAGTATGATTATAATTAGTCAGTTAATTGTTTACATGTTTTTTTTTTTTTATCAAATAAATAAAAATTTACAGAGATAAAACGTCTCAAAGATCATGTGGGGGGTTGTGACGTCAATTGTAGGTCAAAAAGCGAGGACTTCACTAGTTTTCGAAACACTGTATCGTCTTCAATTTTTGTTTATGTGAAAAAAGAAAAAATATGTGTTCAATATTTTTTGGAAATTATCTAACGGACTAATTCGTTTTTTTTGTCCAATCCCCTATTAACTCTGCAGTTGAACTAATTAAAACATTTCTATATTCTAACTTTGGTTATCTTTAGTTGCCAGACAAATCAATTGCATCATTAGTTAAGTATTATTACTCATGGAAAAAAACAAGAGCACGTACTTCACTGATGGATGTGGTCAGTGAAGTTGCTGGTCGCAATGCTACCGGCTCAGGAACTGGCAAGCGTGAATCAGGTGCTGGCTCTGAACCTGGAGGTTCGGATAAAGACTCCGATAATGATGAGAAGGTATGTACTGCTTGTGTTTTAGGTTTCATTGCTTGTTGTAAAGTTGAATCAGATATAATTTGCTCCTTTTTTATTGTGTGCAATGTCATTGTATTACCAATGTACCTAATTACTGAAACAATGTCAACTATATCATATTTTTCACAATTTTAGACTACCTTTTGATAGTATATCTGGATTGTCCAAATTATTAATTGTGTACAAATTCTAAGTGGCAAATTTTTAGTAAATAAAATCGCAGAGTGGCAGAAATTAGCTTTTGCAGAAATAGAAATAATAAACATGGGTTTATTTTGTAGCTGGCAAATTACTTTCTTGTATCCATAATAAAAATGATATTTACAGAGTAGATAATTTGTGTCATTGTAAATTATTTGCTCTGCATGTGGACATTTCATAATGGGTGTAATGATGTTCAAAAGAAGAGATTCACCATTATTACTTAATAAATATATAATAATATATAGCATAGCAACTTGTTGGGTGCTTGATGGGTTTATTATTATTCTGAGTGACGGACTTGTGTTCAATGTGACAGAAGTGGACATTCCACCGTGGTATTGTCCGAGGAGGGAAGTCCCTCGCGGCAGGCGGGGCCCCACACCGCGCCGCCGGCCAGCAGGGCGCCCAGGTGGGTGCTTTTGCTTCCCCACAATGAGTATAAACATTGCTGTCACCATGGAAACTTGATGTTCAGTGTCTTCTTCCACCCTCTCACATATATGTCTATTCAATCGGTGTTTGTCATTCACTATTTGATGTTAGTATCTTCTACTTGAGTAATGTTGGTCCCTGTCTCAAAAACCAATTTTATAAAATGTCTGTTTGAGTCATGTCATTTCAATAGCATTGCACTTCACAGCATTACTTTGTCATCCATCATGCAAGTTTTGATTGTGGCAACATGTGCTTGTATATTAGTCTATGTATAATACAGCAGTTAGTTGAGTCAAACAATGAGTATGTTTATACATGGTTGCTTCAAATAACTGTTAATATTAATATATTGTACTCAACTATCATTATTTTAATTTTAAATTATGTATTCAGATGATGCTTTTTCATTTTTTTACGCTCTGCATTTTTATTTACAAACTATGATTGCTACCACTGTCATATGCAACATTCATTTATAATATTCTCTATGTATTCATTAAAATATTACATAGTATTTACACACACTTAATAAACAGATAATATTATTTTGGTATTACCTGAGACACATTCTTTATTAAAATCTCCTTAATTATTGAGCTGTATGTAGCACTTACCTATTTTATGTACTTTTATGCAAATGAATTAAGTTTATTTTTCTTTATTTTCTTGCAATATATATTTTTGGTACGGAATACGATTATATGCATTACTGAAAAAGGAGAATGTTTGTTAAAATTATTGTCTGTTTTTGAATGATGCATCAAATATGATATTAATGTGTTGTATCTTGATGGACCTCTAAGGCTAGAATCCATCAATGTTAGTGCTATAACTGTGTACCCACTGTGTTTCCGCATTGTACTAATGTCTAACATGTAGCCTGCCTCCTCCCTTCCTTCCAATTTCCTTTGATTATCCCGCATGCTTCCTTTAATAGCCCCGACAATGAAGGACTACTTGTTTAATAAATCTAATGTGTGCAGAATATCATTTAATATTCTAATGGGTTTTAAAAGAAGTGTGTGAGAAGTCATTGTGTACGTCTTGTCTATCCTTACACGAGAGCTCATAAATTGTGTGTAGTTGGTGGTAGCCGTAATGTGAGAAGAGTAAAATGTTAATTGGGGTTTAGGGCGAGGGCGGCGGCGAGAGCGCGGGCAAGTGGTGCACTGTGTGCGGCATTCTGTGCAACCAGATCACGGCGCACAATTCGCAGAAGTTGTGTCAGGCATGCCTCGTGCACGCCAGGTCGGTAACGATACTATTCATACTACAGTTTTATTAGTTTATCCGCTCGTTACAATCATTTGCATGTTACACAATGCAGCTCAATAATTTTCCGAGTGTGGTTTAATTGAATGTAAATAGGGAATGTTGTTTGAATATTGGCGGTAATGTAACAGACGCACGGGGACGATGAGACCGCTGTGCGGGCCGTCCGGGAGACGCGGGACGGGTCCCAAACAGCAGCGGTACAAGCACCGGCTGCCGCGTGGCATTTACATCAATCACGACGATCTCGTCGCCATGGCTACCGGGCCTCAGCCAGGCGACCCCCCGCAGCCCGGACTTATCAATCATGGCGAAGCCATGCTCAAAGCTATGGACAGAGAAGTTATATCTCTAAAGAGACAAGTAAGATGCAACCTGCTACGATGTCGCTATGTAGTGTCGTTGCGAGACACATTCTCACCCTTACGTCGACACTGTACTCCTCTCAATTCGTATGTGTTAGTCATTAGTCCAGATAGAGCATGGATGTGACTAAGCGTTTGTGTGATGTAATGTGAGAATGTGATAATTCAACTAATTTTATTAATTAAATAGTCAATAATTTTGTAGTAATTCATGCTAATTATACTACAATACTGTATTAGGTAGTATTGTGGGAAAATGTATTCTGCACACATAGATTAGTTGATCGACCTTTTTTTTTTCAAGTTTTATGATTTATAACCATTAAACCCCCTAAGTTATTGCGCTTCAAATGTTGCTGGCGCCCAAATCCCAAGTCCTACTATGTAGTTTCTTGGATAATCCAGATATGCACTTTATATTCTATGTTCTGAAATTTTTAGATCTAAATTTGTGTTTGTATGAAGTGAAATTGTGGATAAATGTGGTGGTTTGAGTATAGCGAGTATAATTTTTTAAACAGGTGCAACAGAACAAGCAACAGTTGAGTGCGATGAAGCGCAAGGTGGGTGACACAGGCGTCGAGGAGTTGAGGCCTGGTGAGCCACCAGCAAAGATTAATTCTCGCTGGACTAACGACGAACTACTCATGGCCGTGACGGCCGTTCGGAAATATGGTAAGGGATTCCCACTAACTTATTACGTTACATTTATTATGGAAAAATCACCTTTAAAATTGTGACGTAATGTAGTCGAGTGATTTCTTATTTTTGCTCAATAAACCCGTAATGACGGATGCGCGTTTATCATTTCAATACATTTTTCCTTAACATAAAAAGATGTTAGTAAAGTAGGCAAATATATATTTGATAAAGCATAATAAATGTTCCTTGGTACACAGGTAGGGACTTCCAAGCGATCGCCGAGACCCTGGGCACGAAGACTGAGGCGCACGTACGTTCGTTCTTCATCTCCTACCGGCGACGATACAACCTGGATGCTATGGTGCGCGAGCATGAGGCTGAACGTGGAAACGTATATATTCAAGCCGCTGGTACGTATTCTTCTAAAATGTGAAAAATAAACCAGTCGACATGAAAAACAGCCTGCTACATTAATTTGTAAGTAATTAGATAATTATCCCCACCTTCCAGCCCTTGTCCCATTCTACATTGGATCCGCGCAACACGGTTTCTTCAATTCTCCCTTGTCAGACGTCACGGCATCATTTACTCCATTCTCTATCATATCATTCTTCACACAATTAATCCATCTCTTTTTTTTTGGCCTTTTTCTCCTTATAACTCCATGAACAAAACTGTTAAGTCACATGCGTCTCATCCCTCCTCATTACATGTCCATTGTTCAATACCAAGATAGATGATTGCCTTAAAAGTCTTATGTGTCAGGCGCCCCTTTTCAAACTTCCTCTAATATATTATGCTCATTCCTAAAATTCTCTAATATATGCTTATTCTGAAAATGTGTGGAAACACTAGAGTAGTAAACATCGCTAACGTATTTTAAAAAAAATAAACAAACAAACAAAAGTTTAAATGGTGAATACTATGCTAAACTAAATAGTAAATATAAGACTACCTACGTGACAGTGTTAGTGACTTTTAAAACTAAGTGCTATCCTATAAATGAGTGACATGTAAAAACAGTGCCTTTCTTCTCGAAATAGATGATAATAAAAATTATAAATTACAGGTACCACAAGTACAGGATCAGCTGAAACTGGTGACAATGTTAACAATGGAACAGACTCTCCCCAGTCCATGAACAAAGATGAAAAAGTGAGTGTGAAACTTAACATTTTATGAAACCTGACAATTACTTGTTTAATGGGTTTAAAAAGTCCATTCACGACGCCGAGAGGCACTTGTTCTTGTCATCATTGGGAAGAAGACTTTGCGACTGTTGACGCCTTTTTAAAACGTATGATGATTTTTGATCGCCCTATCGAGGCTTGCTGCCCAGATGTATGCTAATACCAATTTAACATTTTGTTTTAATTGTTAACATTTAGCTTTTTTTGTTGAAGACGGAGGTAGACAGCGAAGGCGTAGCTATCGGCGCGTCGGCGGAGGCAGGTGGGCCCCCCACGACGCCGCCCAAGCACAAGCCCGCCAAGTGATGCGCGGAGGACCCCATAGCGCGAGCGCCGCGCTTCTAGCGACCGTAGTGTATGACCCCACGAAACATTCTGGTATCACACCCCATTCCATAATTATGATATTACAGCGTGGCGGGACATACTACCGCGTAAATCCCATTACTATAATATTTATACAACAGTAGATGAACTCGTTTATACTTACATCTATCAAGTAGGAAAAACAAAATGGTGTTTTTCAAAGCTGTACATTAAAATGCTGGTTTCAGTATTCAGTCGAGTATCTCCGAGCGGCTTTAATGCACAACTCGTAACTCACTATTTAATGTATTTTTAATGGTGCGGATTCTTATTATCAACTAGACGTACTAATCATAATGTCTGGTTGATTGTAAATCCTTGAAATATGATGGAATAGGGACAGAAATGTTTGTATACGCTTTAGGGAAGCATTGGACTTGTGTAAATAATTTTATAATGAATGCTAATAGGTTAGTTTCCAGTTTAGGAAGATCGTGTAAAAAATATAATCATAAGTGTGTTCCTGTCTCTGGTATCTTAATGACTGACGCCCAAGAGCTGTGCTCTGATGTTGAGTGGTCGTGCTTTGTCCAATA
This sequence comes from Diarsia rubi, assembly GCA_932274075.1. NCBI lineage: Eukaryota > Metazoa > Arthropoda > Insecta > Lepidoptera > Noctuidae > Diarsia > Diarsia rubi. The sequence continues at coordinate 13,550,591 of OW026425.1, forward strand.
TTTCTTCAGATTTCTCGAGTGTGATAGATTTAATATAGAAATAACATATTAATCACTTGCCTTATGTAATAAGTTTGTGTCATGTACTCGCATGTTTATGATATGACTTACCACACGAGATAGATTCAGGTCTAACAACAGAGTGGTATTGTAATAGTTTTCTATTTAAATGATTTTAAGAGATAATAGTAGCTAGATATTTTCATTTAAGACTTATTATTTTATCAATAAGGGTACTATCAAACTTGAATTATTTATAATGTCCAGCTGTAGTTGTATAGGTACAAAAAAAACGAAGGATGTTTTAGTGGTAACGCAGATTTCTATTATGGATACTCGTATAATAGGTAAACTAAGGTGGCATTTATAGTTGCGAAAGTATAAAGTTCCATTATAACGCCATACTTACTGCTTGGTTCTCAATAAAAGCAATATATCGAATAATACATTATTTTTTATGCACACATAGTATAGCTATATTATAAATTTAATTAATGAAACTTTTTCCATATAATTAAAAAAGAGAATATGGACGATATTTTTGTACTAGTAAAAGACCTCCCGAAGATTAGCACATTTTGGTATGATTAATTAATGTTTTTTAATGATGGTATTAACTTTAATTTTTTACTATATTGTAGGTATTATTTAGTGTATTGGACTTCCGCGTCGTTTTTAGCATAATTTACTGCATAGTTTTAAAAGTGTGTACATCACAAATGAGATGAGCTGTTCGTACCCGTTGCTACGAAGCCGAAGATGAATTGTTACTGAAATATCAGTTTTCTTATTCAAAGTGACTAAACTTGGCTGTACATAGTTATGTAGTATTATTTACTAATAAACTTCGGACGATGCATTCGGTAGTAAAATTATGTTCCATACAATTTGGATGAGATTTGGTTCCACAATTTTTTCTTTGTTAAATTCAACGTCCGCCTAACATTGATGTAAGCAATATTTTTTAATCCAATTATTTCTAATTGATGTTAAAGCATATCTAATTAACAGAATACATCTTACAGATAAGTCTGTAATAATTTTATTCTTGGGAAATGGGTTTTAAATAATGCCTGTAAATATAAGTTCCTCGATTTAAACAATATTTGTAACTAATTTGTGGTCAGACAAAAACCGGTTATTCTTTAGATATCGTTTCAAATCTTTAGCATACTTACGAACGGCGTAAAACCTTAATTCCTCCAAAGAGATCCACAAAATAAAGTCATCTTATTTATTGATGCTAATTAGGGCTAGTAGGAAGATTGTTACTGAATTTAAATTATTTTTATTAGGATTATTGTTTTCTGTATATTAAGAACTTAAATCAATTGACATTGTGTTTTTATTAATTAAGTCATGCTCAAACTTATTGTTTTGTCCCATCACTTGACAGTGGTCTCCACAAATTATTTAGTAGCTATTACCGAAGTTAAGGGAGTTTTCATTTTAAGAATAATAAATAATTATAAGTATGTACGAAAAATTGCTTTATTTTTATTTTCATCATCCATAAACTAATAATCCTGGTGTCTCCAAAGTTATAAAATTTAATAAATATGCCTGAATCCACATCATTGTTTAATCAGACAGCTGCAATATGCTTTGCTATAAATTACGTAGCTAATAATTTGTAAGCGTCAGGACCCCTGGACTCCTGGAGATATGTTTAGAAAATACCAAAATGTACTACCTTTCTGCTACTACTATTATAACAATTATTATTCGGTTCCATTTCTTATTTTGGGTGCCATATTGAATTTTAATTTTTGACCATTGACAAGTTCATAATCAGCTCACCTAGAAACACCCGAAAGAATAAAACTAAATATACTTATTGTCCTACTCCTAACTGTTAAGGAGTTATTCATTCCATCATCAGCTCATCAACATGGGGTGATGACTGCCAGATGCAAATACTTGATTAACTTTATAAAAAGCACGAAACACGTAATACGTGCCTATAAAATTTAAGGGTTGCCCTCGATTTCCCTGAGTTTCCATCATCAGATCCTAACATGGGGACAATGGGACCACCTCGGAAGTATATTCTTTCGAATAAAAAAATAATTTTTAAAATCGGTTCATGAATGTCGGAGTTATACCGTTTCTCCCCTATAGTCTCGATTCCAGCCCTTGTCATCCCGATAATATTCGGCTTATGTTTCGCGAGAGACAAAGGTCACGTGAGCGGGTTCAGACGAATTTAGTTCTGAATTCAGACACCCGAGCACCGGCTTGTTTGGCGCTGTCTGTTGCTTTCTTTGTTGAAATGAAATGTTGGCATTTTTGTTATATTTTTAATTCTGTGATGTATATTTTTATCCAGAGATCTGATAATTAATAATTTGAATAAAGAAGACACTACGTACCTATAGTGTAATTTTCCCGAAGGGAAGCCGGTGGGAATCGAGCTAAAAGCACGCAACCTACGTCCCTGAAACACGACTATGTGGAACATGACAGTAACATAGTACAGTATTTTTAGTTCAGCAGTAGTAAAGAAAAAAAAGCAGACAAGAACGAAAACCTCATATACGAAATAAAAAAAAATTACTTCTTTCTTTTACTGTCATCCTCAACTGTCGGATTGCAGAAGTCAGTGTTTGGTCAGTGTTCCGTATACATATTGTAGTCTTTGCAGTGTTCCCAAAGAGTGTTCCCTTTTGGTAAGAGTATTCTACTATAGCAAAAGTACCCTGTGATTCTACTTGAGGTATCTGTAGTTTTATGAGATCATCGGCTGCTGTGCGTAAACTATAAAAGATCAAGCTGTACAGTTTTAGTAACGTTAACAAAAACATTGTGAGGTGTAGTAAGAAAATATGCCGAAGAGGTTGGGCACCGTGCGTATCGCTGATGTAGGAGATGCATCTCAGATACTGGATTTGCTGAACGAGTCTATATCTCAGCACTTCAGGGTCAACTGTACCTACGATATCACTCGTCTCATGTAAGATGATTGTTATTTTTTAAAATTAACTCTTTATATTTAAATTAAAAAGAGTAAGTTTAGATTTGCCCAGGAGTGGGACAGACCAGGCTAGAAAAAAAAGAAAAAAATCTTAGAATGGAGAGGATGAGTGAAATGGTATTTATGAGGTAAATGTGAGTGGCAACGCCCTGGCAGGAAGGCACGCCCTAGAAAGAGATACAGTGACCTTATTGGTGAGGTTATTCAGAAAGGGCAGGTGCGTAGTACTCGCAACTGGCGTGCGTGTATGATCAGTAGGGCTATTGCGTATCTTATAAATGACAGTGGCTAACCTATAGTGCCTATCAATTACTGTCAAATGGTTCTATTTTGTACTAAACCATAACCAATTTGACAGTTAATCCATAGACAATATGATAGCCACTGTCATTTAAAAGATACGCAATAGCCCTGCTGATGTATGAATGTGGGATGAGGCAAACGGAGTATGTCTTGTCTTGTGGTTTTTGCCTACTACCATGGGATAAAGGCGTGACCACGTGAGTTTATGTATGTGTGAACTCTTCGGTTTTAAATACCCGGCGACACGAGAATTTTGGAGATTAGTATTGTGAGCTTGTGCTGCGTAAAAGACGTCGCTTTTGTCAGTGTGTCGTCTTAGGGGTGTTAGCATACAAATGAACTAGGTATTTGTACTTATTGGGTTTTCAGTGAGAATTGTGTATTGTGCATATGCCAGCTGAACGTAAAAAAAGAGATTGTTGGATTCCTGGCCGCTCAGGATTATCCGATTCTGCCATCAGTACATCCAGGTGCTTGGGAGGAGTATTTCTGGGCCAAATACAAGTGAGTCTTACATTACTTTACACACCTACCTACTTTGAAATATACTTAGTAACTAAACCTTGTGCCTGGCGACGCTCTGGATTTTGAACGCCCAGTGTGCTGAAAATCAGCACCTATTTCATGATTGGTGCCTATAGGTATTGCGTAGTGGTAGAGAAAGCAGTCGTTAGACCTGTAAATCTTAAAGTAATCGGCGCGGGAGATATTGTAGACTACAAGTGCGTGCTCAGTCCCAAGTGCACTCTCTGTGCCTTTATGGGCAGTACATCGCGCGTGTTGTTGGTAATGGTAATACAGTTTTACCAACAACACGCGCGATGTACCGTGTGCACAGTGTAATCGCGCAGGCAAAAGTGTGGTGCAGCTTGAGCGTGTGGTAGGCTCATTACTCTCATAGTGCGATGGGTCGGCAAACCGGCACTTGATAACATTTTAAGAAAAACCTAAAACCACTTTTTGCCCGAGCCGGCAATCGAATCCAGGACCTCACGTACCCCACAAACATTAAGTATGAAGATATCTACGAGTACTTATATTAATATTATAAAGAAACTTGTTGGATATGCAGACGGTAGGCAATCTCCAGAACCACAGCACCGATTTGAAAACTTGTTTCACCTTTTGTTCACATTATTTCCAGATTTACATAAGCTTCTTTTTTCCGGAAACCACGCGGGTAAAGGCGCGCAAAGAAGCTAGTAACTTTAAACTAAAAACAGCATAATACCTGTACCTACCTTTTAGATACACTGATAGGTGGGATGTAAGAATTTACGGGAGCATTTTTTTATTTTTTACAATAACGTTGCCCCATTGCACACTAGGAATTTCTCCTGTATCGTGGGTGCGTTCACAAACATTTAAACTCACATACACAAATACCCAGACCCGAAACAACTATCTGTAGGTCATACAAATATTTGTTCCGTGCGGGAATCAAACCCGCGACACGCAGCGCAGCAGTCCATTGCTTGAGCAATTGCGCCAACCGTGCCGTCGAATTCACGTCTTCGTCATTGCCACGGTACTGCGGTGCTTCTTAGTTTGCGTACGGAACTTACATCTCTGCACCGTTCGACCTTTTCTGGAAAAGGCTTTTTACTAGGAGCTGCAGGACGTCCCGGTGACGCTGGTGCTGGCTAAATACTTCCGTAGGCATTTCGCCAGGGCTGCGGTATCTAGACGCGGCATTGCAAACATAACCTTCAGCCTTTGTCCTATATTTTCAGGGTAATGGAAATGAATGCCCGTAACACGCTGTTTATAAATTTGTTATGCTGGCATCCGAGCTTTGGCCGCGAGCTTATCGATAACATGCTTAAGAGCATGTTTATGCATGATCCCTACATTATGCACATTGCTATGCTGAAAACTTCGCTCAAATATCCTCGTAAGTATCAATGTACATAGTTATGCTAAATTATGTGTATTAATGTTATGCCAAACATGATTGTACTTAGTATAGCAGCGGTGGCATTATGGTAACGATATTTTATGTTAATTGTGGGTTCCCTAGTGTAACTTATTCACCAGTAGGTACTCCCAAAATGGTGAAGGGAAACATTGTGAGGAAACCGTAATGTCTTAGAACAATAGATTCGTAGAAAATTTACACCTACCAACCCACACTAGACCTGTCTGGCGGATTACGTTACGGCCGGTGGTCCACGATGTATTTGCTCGTAATAATCAAACTATCTTTGTAGACTTGATGCCCGGTCAGTCCCGTGCGGAAGGTTCATTCAGGCGAGTACAGGCGAGCGAAAGCGGTGTGTCTGGGGACAAACTGCCGGTGCTATGCATCGCTGACCGTTCGGAGGTCTGCCCACGACTCAAAATTAGAAGAGCCGTGTAAGTCTAGCGACTCATCATAATAAAACAAAATCATTTTCTTCCTGCTCTTTTTATTCATTTGGTCGGAAATCATCTAATAACCCCTCTCGCTTTGCCCAAGAGCGGGAGGGGTTAGAGTGTCAGACTTCTACTGACTAAAAAGCACCCATGTTCCTTCTTAGTCGTTTATGTCGAGGCCGCGGTATCTCAGCAAGAAGATCCCGTCGAGGGGATCTTCCTGCCCTTATACCATGTCACTTGGGGTCGGCCCAACACGTTTGTTCTTCCATTCTCCCCTGTTATTCGTCACGCTGTTATTTATTCCCCTTTCCTTTATATCATTCCTCACACGCTCCATTCATCTTTTTTTGGTCTTCTTCTCCCTTTCCATCCATCTACATTTATATTCATCACTTTTTAGTCACATGCGATTCATCCCTCCTCATCACAAGCCCATAACACGACAGTCGATTCCCTTTTTAACCGACTTCAAAAAGGAGGAGGTTATTAATTCGTCCGATGTCTTTTTTATCACTTTTCTGTAAATGGCGCAACTTTCTTACTTTATCCATATATAGCACCCGTGAAAATAGAATTATCAAAAAAAAATCCGACAAGGTAGCCTGCGAAATAAAATCTCAAGTCGAACAATCGCAAAAATTATCTCACGGACGATTAATGGACGTCCCCCAAAGATCAAGAATGTTTTTAATTTATAATTTTATGCAAATAATGAATCTTCATCTGAAAAAAAAATTATGTTCTTTATACAATAAAAAGGGTGTAAAAACACCCTTAAACCCAAAAAAAAAAGTCGTTTCCCAGCAAAAATTTTTGCGTAGGGGTACTTAGTTTGATGTACAGAATGCTTGGTTGACGTATGTGTGAAGGGTTAATTTACACCCTGTGTACCTAATTTTTGTTTTTCCTACTCCTCGAATCCGCTATTCTTTTCTGATTAATTTCGTTGCGAGATCCAAGACAGTTAAATCATTTCTCTGGGACTTCGTTGAGCTTCATTGTCTCGGCGCTTTTCTTGTGGTCGCCACTGTTGATTCTGGCTTGACTTACAGGAGTTGTACAGTGGTTTGGGAATAGTGAGGCGGGCTTGTCCCATTTAAAAAAAATATAATTCTACTTTAGGTATGGGTGTATGTTACTCGTGATCTCCTCCTAAACGGCTGGACTGATTGTGATGAAAATGTTTGTGTGTGTTCAAGTAGATTTGAGAATGGTTTAGATTTACAATGGGACCCGGTAGGTGGCGCTGCTGTCCGGGCAGCACGACGTCTGCCAAGTCCGCTAGTTAAATATAAATTGTTTTTTTGACGACACACAGCGAAGAAGACAACGATGATTTAGTGCCAATCCTAGAACAACACTCCGAGCGACTGCGAGAGCTTTACGGGGAGTTCTACATCAGTGAGCTGATTGCCATGCGGCAGGGCTCGGACAGAGTGCTACTCGTTTGTGAGGTGATTATTATTTTAGGGCTGCGGGTTGTTTGGCGTTGCGGGTTGTTTGGGGCTGCGGGTTGTTCGAAAGAGATCCGCGGCACATGGGTGATTTTTTGTCAGTAGAAGTCTGGTACCGCTCTGCTCAGAGCGGGAGGAGTCATTTGATGATTTCCCACACTTCAAAAAAAGCTGATTATTATATTTTCGAAAGGGCATCTCACAGGTCAACCTATGAAGCTGGCTTCTGCTTAACCGGGCAAGTCCTGTGGATTACTTGAGTTTAAGGCCTCCATCCAGTAGGGCTATTGCGTATCTTTTAAATGACAGTGGCTATCCTATAGTGTACATCAAATAATGTTAAATGGTTCCATTTTGTACTAAACCATAACCAATTTGACAGTTAATCCATGGACAACATGATAGCCACTGTCATTTAAAAGATACGCAATAGCCCTGCAGGGGTGAGGTGATTTTATAGACGATCTCCTTTTATTAGTATCCATTTCCAAAATGAAGTTACACTGTCCATCGACGAATATAAAATATTGAATGATACTATCGAATCTTAAAGGGCACATAGCTACTTATGCCATAACTATTTCTCTTAAATTTGTTTGAAATAATCGAGTCACATAGACTGTGAGTCGATTCCTTCAAACAAGTCTGTCCCCAGGTAGGAATTATTGGTACCTAGTACTTCTTAATTTGGACGGCATGGTTGGCTGAGCGATTGCTTGCCGTGCTGCGTGTCACGGGTTCGATTTCCTCAAGTAACACATTTGTATGATCTGCTGGCAGTTATTCCAGGTCTGGCTGTTCCTGTATGTTCGTAAACGCATCCACAATACAGGAGAAACTTCTAGTGCTAATTTATTTCTTAACGTTATTTATACAAAGTAGAGTTGGATGAAAGGGATCTCATAGACAGGAGGCCTAAGTCCCAGCAATGGGAACATTAAAGACTGATTATTATTATAAGGTATAACTTAACGATCCTCGTAGGTAAACCTTAACGGATTTTGTGTTGGTTAAATGTACTCTCATACTTATTTTCTAAAATTGTCTTTATAAATTATACATGGTATGTTTTCCAGCATAATGAATTAGCTGTTGGAGTGATGTGTCTGGGCACAACGATCAATTACGAAAGTCTGGAGGAATATTACGTGTTATTACCTTTTGGTGGTCTTAAACATGTTAATAAATCACCGCATGAATTACCCAAAAGGGTCGATTCAAATGACAGGTAAAATGTCTAAGCCTTATCTTTTAGCGTACAATTGAAAGCATTTATGATCAATATTTTTAGCGATGTTCCATCATAAAAGTTTCGTGATCATCACTTCAGCCGAAAGATGTCCACAGCTGGATTTAGGCCTCTCCATAATAAGGACCGGTCATTATGGCGACACTTGGGAGGCCGGAGATCCGCTAGATGCAAGCATCTAGCGGATCTCCGGCCTCCGCAACCTTTTTGTAGAAATCGTTATTTCACAATTTTGAACATTGGTACACACGTACATAATTATGATTGCTCGTGATTGTACCTTTTTTTTGGCGTGTGAGAAATCATCAAATCCGCTCTTGGGCAGAGCGAAAGGGAGTGTCAGACTTCTACTGACTAAAAATCACCCATGTTCCTTCTTAGCACTTTATGTCGAGGCCGCGGTATCTCTAACAACATCCCGCAGCCCCGACTAGTGATTGTACCTTATTTAAGGTTATTGGTTCCATAATAATATTAAATGTATTTTGTAGCCTATTTTGTATAAACGACTAAAATATATTTAGTCGTTTTTAAAGAACTAATATGATTTTGTATAAAAACTAAGTAGTCAGTGTTTATGGACAAAAAAGGGTCTAATTTTTTATAGTGTCTGGTTTAGTGCCGAGCAGCCTCCTACGAAGATAAGGAAGGCTACGGTCAGTAGTATGGAGCAGACCAGACCTTCAAGGGTGAGGATCAAACTGTACCACATTTATATAAGAACAGATACTTTACCCAATAACCCAACTACAGTAAGATCAGGATCAAGGCACCCATATGGTAATGGTAACTGTGAAGCTTATGGCGCTGGCATAGCATGACCTGGGGGTCTGAAATGGCCACTTTAGCAGATCAAAATATGAATTACGTTAAAATTCGTAAAATGGACTAAGTATTCATAATAGTGACTCCGTCTACGTGGTCACAGACGGAGTCGCTATTATGAATGGTCCATTTTACGAATTTTATATTTTGATAGATCTATTTAGGTACAAGTTTAATAATATGAATATCCACCCTTATGAAGTCGGGATAGCCGCTAGCATACAATGTGATATTTCATAGTTTGTCAATATTTTAGTCACTAATTAATACTACAAACTGTTGCAACAGTAACAGAGGAAGAACAAGTAGAACTAGTTGAAGACATTAATTGGCTTCGTCTATTTCGCCGCTGGAGACATCCAATAGCCTATTTTTTTCAGCCAGGAGTGTTTTAATCTTATTTCAGTGTGGAAAGGAGATCGCTAGACACCCTGTATAGCTCTGTTGGTTTCCCTCACAATAAGACGTCATGGTGAACCCACAGGTCACAAAAAAGCTTTTATTTACTTTGTGAAATGTTCACCATTTACTATTGAACACAGATTACATGGATATTCGAAGATAACGATAAATCATACAAAAGCGTTGGGATGGTGCAGCCTGTAGAACTGAACCAGGAACCGGAAGCGGTGAGTTTGAGTTTACTTTTTTATCTAATTTGACTAAAAATCGCACCTACAAAACAAATGTGTTATCAACACATTTGTTTGAAAATAATTTTAATAGATTGTCAAAGTTTCTTCGTACTTGAATGACTTAGACTGGTTGTTGTGGAATTGTCTTTTAATATTGTATTGAAAAAGCAAGATGGCGGCGGTGGAAACGTCAGGGTTGCCCGCGGATTTTTTTTTTCTAACGGTTTTGTAATTTGCAGGTCAGTGTTAGGTAAGTTGAATAAAATATGAGTCGTGCACGACCGTAACATGTAGGTGTTTCCTGTATCATCAAATAATCCCTCCCGCTTTTGGGCAGAGCGAAAGGGAGCGTCAGACTTCTACTGACTAAAAACCACCCATGTTCCTTCTTAGCCCTATACAGGCTGTAAATTAACCCTTCACACATACGTCAACCAAGCATTCTGTACATCAAACTAACTACCCCTACGCAAAAATTTTTGCTGGGAAACGACTTTTTTTTTTGGGGTCAAAAATTTAATTTAAGGCCGTACCCTGACCAATTAACCTTGAGCATTCGTTCCCTCTGTACTGTACAGTAGTGAATACGCTCATATTTTAGAATAAAATCTATATAAAATAAAATTTTGGTCTTTTGGAATTTTTATTTGTGTCAAAATGTTCATTATTAAATTGTCTATCCATTAGTGTCAGTAGCAAAATTAAATAATGTTTACGTTACGAGGAGATGCGTGTTATTAATCACTATTTCTCATTTCGGGGGTTGTGTTGGAAGGAGATTTATTAAAGATATACTCAATAAAAAATAAAAATAAATCTGCAATTATGGAATCAAGATTATGTAGAAATTTAATATGTTTTTTATTAGTTGATATTTCTTTTAAATAACAAGTAGATAGCTCCAAAAAACTGCACAAAAACGGTTTGCGTGGCGTTTTGGTCGGGGAGGCGCCTTAAGGTAAAACTCAATGTTTGTGCTAGTGAATGCTTTGAATAGGAAGAGGGTCATGGAGGTAATTCAAGTAAAGTTATAACCTGAAAATCTAGTATTTACAAAAACAGCTGTGAAAAAAAATTTGAACTTTAACCCCTAATATCTCCGTAACAAGGGGGTTCTCAGGTGTGGTCTAGAACAAAAAATGTTCGCAGTAGTGGGGAGAACAAGTGCCTTTTTTTTTTTTGGCCGGTGTATAATTATCAAATAACCCTTCCCGCTCTTGGGCAGAGTGAAAGGGAGTGTCAGACTTCTACTGACTAAAAACCACCCATGTTCCTTCTTAGCCCTTTATGTCGAGGCCGCGGTATCTCTTACAACATCCCGCAGCTAATGATGCATACCTAATGTTAGCTTTAATAACTTCTTGTTGTTTTGAGTGAGTGTTGTGATGAGAATATTATGACTGATCAAAATAGATAACTGTTATATTTTAGGCGTTAGCAGAAGAACAGGATAGAAAAAAGCTGAAATTTAACATGTCGTGGGTAAGTGATTAGTACTAGCGGCCTACGCAGACAATGGACAAAATATATGGCGTACTAATGCATCGAGTGATACGGAACTGTAGTTGCTCGTATAGTGTAGGTCTTCGATGGACTGGGCTACGCAAAACTAAGGGGACTCACCCTTCTGTGCCGCTAGCCTCCTGAAAGAATGATTGAACATTCCTGCAAAATCTCTTCATCTTTTCAAGATACTGGGACTTTTCAAGATCGGGAAAAGATACTAATAATATTATAGACGTATAGGTACGTGTATCACGTGTTGCCAGTTTTTAGCAAAGTGCTCGATCATACTATCATCAACAGAATCTTACACGATCAGCAGTATAGTTCACCAAGGGAGGTTGTAAGATTGACGTCGTCGGTCCCCAGACGCCATAAGAATATTTTGTGACTTCTCCAAAGCATTTGATTACGTGAAATTACTTTTGAAACTTGAGGATCTCGGACGTGCATTTATGGGAACAACATGTTAAAATAAATGGTATTAATTCACAGGGTTTATACGTACAAAATTGGGGTTTCGCATGACCAATATTGAGTAATTTCCTATTTTTAGTATATTTTAATGATCCACGCTATTTATTGAAAAACCAGCCTCAAAATATGGTGATCTTTGTTGATTCACTTCCCTATTTTTAAGATAAAAACTGCCCAAGTGCAAGTAGTACTTGCACATGAAGGGTTCCGTCCCATCGTCGTAGGGAAGGCAGCAACAGAATGACATATTTTGTAATAAGTTTGTTTTACGTAGTGTTTGCATGAATGACGAAGTTATATTTTCAGTTTTTTAAATGTGCTATATCTTAAAACTATTTACTATATAATATTGTTGTTGTTGTTGTATTGTTGTTGTTGTTGTTGTTTGTTAACTTTAGTTGAAAGTTTCTATTACGATCACCAGCATATATTTTTTTGTTGATCTTTCTCTCTCTTAGTTTAAAAGCTATAGGGGGACACACATATTTTACCACTTTGAAAGTGTATATCTTTCAAATGATTGTCTTGGAATAATTATGAACCTCAAAGTCATTTGTTTAAGACCTGTCTATAGACACCCCACGCGTATAGGTCTGATAAAACAAGTTTTTTTCAGTTAGTTTCAGTTCCATGAATGGGGACCCCCTTTAATCTTTTATTTTTTCTTTCCTTTTTTTTGTATGAAAAACGTAAAGCGGTTCACAGTATTTAGTCTTAATCGTTTCCGAATAAAGTGGCTGTGACATACGGACGGACAGACTGACATGACGAATCTATTAGGGTTCCGTTTTTTTGCCATTCGGCTACAGAACCCTAAAAATGGGCAGGCTCAAAATAGATGAATATAGTCTTACTAATATAGCCTTACTTCAGGTCCATAATTGGTTTACAGCAAATAATTTAGTATTCATAGAAAGATATAGACTGACAACTGCATTAAAATAGGTGACTGACTACAGTACTTTTGTTATTTTGCCTTGCAGTTATTATGCCTTGTAACTGGCCTGTAACTTCATTTTGTTTCGCGTTGTTTTGTCTTCCGCGAGTCTTTTGTCCGACTTTCCACAGTCAAAAAAAAAAAAAACAAATGGCATTGGAAAGTTATAGGCAGGTGTGAGGTAGGAATAAAACGAGACTGATTGGGCAATGTAACTTGTTACTGAAGCACTGAGTAGACGATGGATATTTGTCCGTCGGATAGAAATTACCGTTCCTGTTCATTAGTCGCATACTGACTGAGCGAGCAGCCTCACGAGGCAGCCGCGTGAGGCACATCGTCGGTCGGTTAGGACGTGCCACACCCTAGGCAAACGCACGCGCTACCTCGCTCGAGCGTCCCGCGTCCCGAGCCAAGCGCCTCGGTATACGCCGCGCGCAGTCAAGACGGTTGTGTTTTGCCTCGCTTGTTCGATGAACGACGGAAGAATAAATAACAGTGTTTAAAATTAATACAATTATATGGCGAATGTAGACTTCGCACAATGTTCTGATTATACTAATAGGGGACTAAAAGAAGATGCGTGGAGAAACATAAATAATGTAAAACATGTATAAATAGATCGAGGCGGCCTCGCGCGGCAAATGTTGCGCGGCACACGCCGAGGCTGCTTCGCGTGGCTGCTCTCTCAGTCAGTAACTCAGTACGCTGCTTTGGTGATTCTGTTGTTTTTCATCTATTGGTTGACGTGCATTATTGTAATTTGTAACAAGCAATTGTTTTTCACGGTAAAATTGTCCATCGTTTGCTTAGCGCCTAAGTGTTTACGATTGTTCTAAGAAATATTTTATTTTTTATTGATTTTAATGGCTTAATCTTAGTAATCTAACAAACTGTAGAAAGAGAAATATGCTTACATTTTGTTGGTTAAGTAGAAAAACTGTGTTAAAATAATATTAAATATTATACTACAGTTTGTACTGGACGAATTGGAGTTACTTGAGAATCAAATAGATATCCTAAATCTTTTCCAAGATGAAGATGAGGAAGAGTTCGAGTTTGATATTGTTAATATTAATACTGACCTGTTAAGTTTTCCTGAGTTGGTAATATACGACGCTCTTGGTGTCGGGTAAGATGTTACTCCATTTCTTAATATTCTAAAGTTAAGCACCCGACAACCTAGATTTTTCGAAACATCATCAGCCTATAATGTTCCCACTGCAGGGACTCAGACCTCCTGTCTGGGAGAGGGATGGGCTATAATCCACTACGCGGGCCCAGTGCGGATTGGTAGATGTCACATGTCTTCAATTTTTTCGGTTCTAAGACATGCTGCTTCCTTCACCGTTTTGAGAGCAGTGGTGATGAAATACATTACACAAAGTAATGTGCCTGACTGGGTTCGAACCCGCGACTCACTGTTCATGAGTCGGGGCCGCCAGCACTGGGCCACCACTGCTCTGATTATTCGAATATTGAACTCTATTCATTACGGTAAATTTATTAAGGTAAAGCATTGGCCCCTGCAACACAGTTTCATGTTTTCAACTACCACCGTTTCATATCCATTAAATCATTCATTTTTGTATTTATTAACAGTCAGGATTTGTTTATAGAATATTTATCCGACTGTTTTAAAATACATACTATAAATAAACTTTTGCGTTTATGTTCAAGCCCCGTGTAAAAGGGGTCGAGCCTATTGCCTTTAACTGGGTGCAAATCCAGGCCCAGGGTTCTCGAAATTTTATATTGAAAAACCCAATAACATTTGCTTGATTTGCTTTATTTCGTTACTTTTTTATTTTTTATTTTTACAGACCTGCCGACAGTATGATGAAAATGATAGATGGACAGGGACGGAGTAACACATCACAGGAGAAACCGAAACCTGATAAAATGAAAAGACCCGGTGGGTTTAATTTCTCTATTTGCGGAAGAAGAAAATAATCCTGGCTGATTTGCGTTTCGTTGTGCAAGTTGGTCCTCGTTGGTCTAGTGGTTGCAAGTGCCACTAATTATAATTGAAATTACACTTTAATTATTTAAAATTAAGAACATCGTGAGGAAACCGGCATGTCTTAGAACCAAAAAATTCGAAGACATGTGACATCTACCAATCCACACTGGGTCCGCGTGGTGGATTATAGCCCATCCCTCCCCTAGTGAGGAGGCCTGAGTCCCTGCAGTGGGCTGAAGATGATAATCGAGGTGTAATTTAGGGTTAGGGATATTTTAAGAAAAGGACATTTCGGTAAGGGGTTACTTTGGGATATGGACATTTCGGGAAAGGGATATTCTGGGAAATATACATTACGGGGAGGGGACATTTCGGGAAAGGGACTTTTTGAAACCAAGGGACATTCAAACAACAACAACATGAGGTCCTGCTGGGTTTGATCCCCGTGTCGGGCAAAGTGTTATAATGTATGGAAAAAGCTATTCTTGATCAGTAATTTTTTAGTAGCAGTCGTTAATAGTTAACGGCAATAGTCTCGACTTCTGTTTATTACATGGGACTTGAACACAACTGGCGAAATGCGGGTTTATTATTAGGTAGGTACATCTCTGCCTTACCCTTCGAGAATTTCTGGCGTAATGTTATGTGCAAGTTATAAGCATGTGTAGTGTGACATTTAATGCTGTCATCATTCAGTTGCAAGATCGATGTTGTAGGTCATGAATAGCTCCCTTTCACCATTTCATAATGGTGTAGGTAAGGTTGTTATAAATAAATAAATAAATAAATAAATAAATAAATAAATAAATAAATAAATAAATAAATAAATAAATAAATAAATAAATAAATAAATAAATAAATAAATAAATAAATAAATAAATAAATAAATAAATAAATAAATAAATAAATAAGTAAATAAATAAATAAATGTTTTAGCCCCGAGTCTTAGGGTTCTCCTTTCCATCAACTATAGAGGGTGTAAAAGTACTCTTAACGCATGTTGGGGCGTAACTCCCAACAGTGAAAATGTTATGTACTTGTTATGTATGTAGACTTGTAAGGTCTTGTTATGTAAATGAGTAGACAAGTGACTCCCTTGATGGATTTATTGCTACTAAAATATATTTACACGATTACATATTAAGTTAGAGAAATGCACACCTAAACAACATAGATGTGCATAAATAAGTGCGACGTACAAACTACAAAAGGTCAATGTACAGCGTAGCTCGTACATATTGCCCACTCACAAAATGTAACAGTGTATTAAAAATGTAAATGTTATGTAAAGATCAAAAATTATAAAAAGAGGATAAAATCTAAAATTAAATTATAAAATCCAATCCTTATACTATCAATTCACAACGCGCAATAGGCGACGTTGCTTTGTTGAGTGTGTGTGCACTGGATGAGTGCGTCACACTGTTGTCGTCTGTGACGTTAGACACCGCGTTGTCCACGATGCTTGCAGTTGACCTCCTTCGTGGCGCTGGATTCGGAAAAGGTGTCGCAATGGGTTTCTGTTGACTCCTGCAATGTTTCCGAAGTCGGTGGTATGCGTAGATTGCGCCTGCTGTCGCTGCTGCTGCTGCCAAGATGTATATGACCACATATTGATGGACATCGTGGTATGTTGCCCGATCTGATATAATGCCATCTGCTGTTGCGGCCTTCATCTGTTCGATTTGTTTTCCCAGATCTAGCAGTAATGAGCTCTGCTCCGTTACCGACTCTTCTTTGGGTTCTTGTTTCACAACCGGTATAGATAGGTTGATTATCCGATTGATTGGAGGAATCACCATCGTGACTTCTTCGACCTGGGCATGAATTGTGTCTGTGAATTGTCTTTGGGAGTGAACAGTGAACGTCTCACTATTGATAGTGCAGTCGCTACTGAGTGTCATCACCCCTGCGTTGCTAAGTACTTTTGTTGAAACTTGATTTCCGCATATAACGCGTATTTTGCATGCGTCACAACAAAAGTATAAGTAGCTATTTATGTTATTAAGTTCCAGCCATGTGTCTCGACAGGTTTCTTGTTTTGTTTTGCATTCCGGCGAGCCTTTGTTTCTCATGCAGAGGTTCTCGTCGGATTTCATGTGGTATACTGGTGTCCTCATGGGGCACAACAGAGTTGCACTGTCTTGATCAATGCATCGATGTAGGTCAGTTGTTGTCATCGGGAGGAAATAATCCTTATGTATATTGATGGCTAATAGTTCCGCTATAGGCAGTAGTGTAACCATTTCGCCGCCGTTCCTTTTTGGGACCGGTATGATGTGAAAAACTTCGTAATTTTCTCTGCTTATTAACGGCACCCGTATCTCAATGATAAGATATCGTTCTGACATCCTTGCCTTCACTTGTAGAAGATGATACAGGCGGAAGAAATCTTCTTGAATGTTCCTGATGGGAAGTGCCACATCCTTTGACAGCTGACCCGATATGACGTTCAACTCATCTCGTAGCTGTTCTGGCGCAATGAGGTGTAAGTTCATCTTGCCATTGTAAATATTGGTTACAGTGTCCAACAGAGTTTCTTGCACATTTCTTAGGTGCTCTATGAAGCTGTTTGCCGAGATAGCCGACATCACAAATTCGATTGATAATTCTTGTGACTCAATCTCTTGCTGAAGGTTACTCGTTAGCTTGTCTAGGTTTAGCACATGTTGATTGAATAATTTGTATTGTTTTTCGATTGTTTCTTCTGCTCTCCGAAGTATGTTGTATTCGGCTTCGATAATAGTTGTTTGATTTTTGGCTAATCGAGCGAGATGTTTCTCATTTTCATGTATGAGTTCAATGTCTCGTTGGTATTGTTCGGCGAATTGGTCATCCAATACTCCGAACAGGGAGCGTGCGATTGACCCGACACCGTTGATAAGGCCGCGTTTGCTTCTCATATTTACCCGACCTTGCGGATTCAGCAACAAACGGTTGTAGTGTTCGAGCTCGGCAAATGCGTGCTGTAATTGTATTGAAATAATGTCACATTGTGTCTTCTGTTTTAGTTGTGAACATATGTTTTCGAGATGGTCATTGAACTTGTTGAACACTGCTGTACCATGCCAGTAGGGTTTGACGTCGTAATACACTACTATTTTCCACTCGTCACGAATCAGCCTCATGTTGCTTGACTTATCGAAATATAGGCCTTGTTGCAATTCGATAAAGTCTGTTTTGTTTGTCGTTGCTGTGGCTGGATTAAGTAGGTATAGCAGGGTCATCACTAATCCAATGAAGTTGATTTTGCTTGTAATTGTAGATTGTTGGCGTTTTGTTGTTTTCTTGTGTTCATTTTCGGTGTTTTGTGGTTTGGAGTTTTCCTCGCTGTCTATTGGTAAAATAGATAGCTTAGTTATGGGTCTCTTTATGATGCCGTTTCTTGTTTTAAGGGTTACGACACGAACGTATCCGTCTTCTCCCGGGTGGAGTTCTGTTACTCGACCCATTAACCATTTTCCTGCGGGACGCTGGTCGTCATTAACAACAACCAAGTCACCAACTTTTAGGTTGTCTTGCGGCTTCTGCCACTTTGTTCTTGCTAACAATTGGCATAGGTACTCATTTTTCCATTTCTTCCAAATTTCTGTGTAAATTTTTCTAGTCAGCTCCCATCTTGTTCGGGCGTCTTCTCTTGTTTCGATGACGGTCAACCCAGACCTTCCTGTGAGAAAGTGTGCTGGTGTTAGACAGTCGAGATCTTCAACATTTTCACTCAGCGCACACAGTGGTCTAGAGTTCAGACAAGCTTCTAGTTTTGTTAAGATAGTGGTGAACTCCTCGAATGTTAATCTCTGCTCACCCACCACTCTTTTCAAATGGTGTTTCAAGCTTCTCACGGCTCGTTCCCACAATCCACCCGCCGATGGCCATGCCGGAGCGTTGAAATGCCACTGTATGGCCATCTCGGCGACTATCTTCTGTAATTCTTCGTTTCTGTAGCTGTTTTCTATTTCCCCGTATTGTTCCATTAGTAGTCGATTAGCTCCGACAAAGTTCGTGCCGTTATCGCTGTATAAATGGCGGGGGGCACCTCTCCTTGCTGCCATTCTGTTAATGGCTGCCAGAAATGCCGAACTTGTGAGATCAGACACCAATTCAATGTGTACTGCCTTTGTCACCATGCAAATAAAGATGGCGATGTAACCTTTCGTTGATTTAGCCCCTCGCCCTTTATTCATCTTGACGTCGACAAATCCTGTATAGTCCACTCCTGTATGGTAGAATGGCGGGGCAGGGTTTATTCTTGCGCTCGGCAGTTCACCCATGACTTGTTTTTGTTTTGTTGGACTTATTTTGCGACATGTTACGCATCTTCTAACTTGCATCTTTGTTACTCGTACGCCACCGATGACCCAGTATTTTTGACGAAGGTGCGATAAAGTGAGTCGCGGACCTCCATGAAAAGTCATTTGGTGGGCTTGATCGATGAGCAAATGCGTTAAACGGCCGTCGTGGGGGATGATCATCGGATGTTTCATTTCTTCTGTTAGCGTAGCCTTGTTTAATCTTCTTCCAACTCTTAGCAAGCCTTCTTGATCGATGTAAGGATTGAGAGGTAGTAATTTGCTGTGTGATGAAACTGTACCGTGTTTACGTAAATGACTCATATCCGTTTCAAATACATTTTGTTGTGTTTGTTTCACAATTGCCTTAGTTGCGCTGTTTAATTCTTGCAACGTAAGATAACTTGGTAATTGACAATGTTTCGAGTCCAATGTTCCAAGTTTTAAGTTCAATGCTCTTTGTATCCATGCTACTATTCGTGTGACATGATTTATAGAACTATGTTTTTGTAATAATTCTTGTATAATATTACTTGTTTTTCTGTTAATTTGGGCAGCATTGACTTGTTTCGATGCCGTCGTTTTTACATCTTGATCTGACTTGTAGATCTTTTTTATTTGGTTTTTCATTTCAAATGATGATAGCCACGTAGGACCTTCCCACCACAGTTTGTTTTCCTTCAGTTGACCGGCGTATTGGCCTCGGCTTGCGGAGTCAGCGGGATTTTCGCTTGATTTGACGTAGTTCCAACACGAGCGCGGTATCACAGAGTTTATTTTTTGGACTCGATTCTCTACGTATGTTTTCCATCGTGAAGGGTCTCCTGTTATCCAACCCAGGACCACCATCGAATCAGTCCAGCCATAAACTCGAACTTCTTGTTGATGTAAAGCTTCCTTAACCTTTTGCATTAATTTGCATAGTAGGTGTGCTCCATTTAGTTCTAATCGCGGCAACGTTGTTATTTTTCTGTGTGGCACAATTTTTGATTTTGCAGCAACGAGTGTGACGATTGTTGACGGGTGAACTCTTGCATAAATGACACATGCATAGGCATCCAGGGAGGCGTCACTGAAGCCATGTAGTTCTATTACTTGTTTCCCATCACATCTAAGCCATCTTGGTACTTCACACATGTTTACCGCCATAATGTCGGCTTGTACTTTGCACCATTCCTTGTGTATACTGTCCGGGACTTCGTCATCCCATTGTAATTTGACCTCCCATAGTTTTTGAAATAACAATTTCAATTTTGTAGATACAGGAGCCAGCCAGCCAAGTGGGTCAAACAGTTTTGATATTTCAGCTAATAAGCTGCGTTTTGTCTGTTTTTTGATGACGCTTGAAATCGAACATTGGAATGTGAATTTGTCCTCTGTCGGAGTCCAGCACAGGCCCAATGTTTTTGATGTTTGTTCTGTTTTGAAGTTGAAAATAGTGTTTTCATTGTTCTGTTGTATTGTAGCATTTTCCAAGAGTGCAGGTTCGTTTGATGACCATTTTCTGAGGTTAAACCCCCCACGCTCAAGTAATTGTTTTAAGTCCGAAATAAGCTCTTGTGCTTTTTCAATGGTATGGGAACCGTGAACGAGATCGTCGACGTAAAATGACTCCTCCACTACCTTTGAAGCTTCCGGAAAATGTTGTCGCTCGTCTTCTGCCAATCTTCTTAATGTCATTATGGCTAAGAACGGCGCTGCCTTGGTGCCATATGTTACTGTGGCGAGTTGGAGAGAATGTATAGGTTCTTCCGGTGATTCTCGCCACACAATCTGTTGTAGATTCTGGTCACCGTGGGCCACTAAAATCTGTCTGTACATTTTTTCGATGTCCGCTGTATATGCGTATTTGTATTGCCTCCACTGTATCAGTGTTGTTTGCAGATCTTGTTGTAGGTTTGGACCTTTGTACATAAGGTCGTTCAAACTCCATCCTGTAGATGTTTTTGCCGATGCATTAAACACCACTCTGTATTTAGTTGTTGTTGACTCGGCGCGTTCGACGCCGTGATGGGGCAGGTAGCAGTCGAGTGTCTTGTTACACACTGATTTTCGCATATGACCTAAGTCAATGTATTCTGATATAAACTCTTTGTAGGCTTTTGCTAATTCTTTTTGTTTATCGAATTTTCGTTCCAACGTTTTAAATTGTGCAATTGCCATTTGTTTAGATGAGCCCAGCTTCCACTCCCAGTCATGTCTCATTGGTAGTCTTACTTCGTATCTTCCATTTTGTAAGCGTTGTGTTGTTTTGGAGTAGTATTCAATGCATTTCTGGTCTTCCTCTGAAAAATTGGCTTGATCCTTGATATCTTCGGAATCCCAAAACTGTATCATGTCTTCTAGATTGTTCAAAACTACGTTGCAATGAAATGTTCTGACGTTTCCGCATAGTAGCCATCCTAATTTGGTTTGTTGTGCGATAGGCTGATTGACGTTTTCGCTTCTGATCATTCCTCCTAGCATGATCTGGGAGTAAATGTCTGCTCCAAATAGTAGATCTACCGGACGGCTGCTATTGAACTCCGGGTCCGCCAAGTCGATGTTTTGAATGTGGGGCCATGATGGTTTAGCGAAAGATTTGTTTGGTAGATTCTTGATTAATTGTTTCATAATAAACACTGATTTCTTGAATGTGAATTCGCTGATGGCAGAGCTACATGAAATTGTTATCATGCCCTTGCAATTGCTCTCCTTTTCCCCAATTCCGGAGACAACTCCTTTGCATTTCTGGCGTTTGTTCCCAAGAAGTTGAGCAGCGCGTTCCGTTATTAATGATATTTGAGACCCTTGATCGACAAGAGCCCGCATGTTGTACAGTGTCCCATCTGCTCCCTCTACCTTGATAATAGCGGTTGCTAATAGAATCTCCGTAGCTTCATTGTCTTGAGAGACGTGAGATGAGGAATTGGGTGGTTCTTTATTTTTTGTAGCGGCTTCGTGCATTAGCGTGTTATGCTTAGCTTTGCACTTGCGACATCGGTTGCTCGATGTACATTTTTTCCCGTTGTGGCTGTATAGGCAATTAATGCAAACTTGTTTTTTGTTTATTGTGTTAAGTCTTTCGTCATTCGACATTTCTAAAAACTTAGCACAAAAATAGAGTCCATGCTCGTCATTGCAGAGTGGACAAATAATTGTTGACGCATGGTAGGATTTCGTAACCTTGTTGTTACTAGCCGCTTGATTCTTGTTAAAATTGTAATTTTTCTTGTTATGGGCAGCTTCTTGATGCTGATTTGTTCCAGAACTTGATTTCTGGAAGCTTTCTTGTTTGCGCTGCGACGATTCCATTGATGTAAACTTCGCCTCTAGGTAGTCCAGAAAATCCTTTAGTGTTTTGGTAATTCTCGGGAGTTCTTCAGTGACTCAATGTAATCTGAATATGTCACAGCGTCCAGCTTTTGCGCTAAAATATGTACTAGTAGCGGATCCCAGGTTTTCACATCCACTCCCAAATTCTTGATGGCGTGCAGACATTCTATTGTGACGTCGTGCATTTTCTTGATAGGCGCCAATGCCTGTTGTTGCATTGTTGGCAAATTGAAGAGCATGGTAATGTGCGATGTAAATATGAGTTTTTTGTTGTTGTAGCGGTTGTTAATAATATCCCAACATACTACATAGTTGTCTGAGCTTATCTGTAGGTGTTGTATCAGTCTTTCAGCTTCTCCTTGGACCTTGCTCTTTAAAAATTGCATTTTCTGTGCATTTGATAAAGACGAGTTGTTGTGGATGGCTTCAGTGAAGAGGTCTTTGAATGGTATCCACTGATTAAATTTGCCATGAAAGACCGGTATCTCTAATTTTGGTGTTGTTTTTTCCCGATAAGCTCCGGACCACATTTTTGTATTTAAAGCCTTCTTCAAATTGAGATATTGGCTTTCAAACCTTGTATAGCGCTCTTCATAGATAGCGTTCTTGTCCCCGTCGAGTTCGCACTCTATCTCCCAATGAAGACTGTCAATCTGCGACCAACGCGCCTGTAAGGTGTGCAGCGCATCTTGAAACTCCCACTTTTCAGAGATAAAGTCCACTTGTGTGATGGCGACTGCTCTCATGAAGGCTTTGAAGTTAGCTGATTGTTTGCGAAGAAGATCGTCCAACATGCTATTGGAGCCTGTATCCCTCTTGTTAGGGTTTTGTTGTTGACGAGGAGGCGGTTGATTCATGTTGTTCTCACCTTTCTTCTCATCTGTGTAAGTGGCTTCTTCTCCCTCTTCGCTCTCATGTTCTTGCTGTTGTATTGTTATGCCCGATGTACTTGCTATCTCTTGTTGATGCGTACCTACGAGCGGTGGCGGTTGCGCCGAAGGTCCACCGGACCCTTTGTGAGTCGACAGTTGTTGATGTTGGAGAATTAAATCCTTGACATCTTCATAACACTGCAACGCTGTGTTATATAAATTAGTTGTAAAATAAGCATGACTCACACCAACCTCTGTAGATAGACGGTCATGGTTGAACTGGAATTCACTCCATAAATTTTCCAGCATCTGCAGACGCCGTTTGAAGTAGTCCGTGTTCTTTCTGTCCCAGCCATCCTTCTTGATGTTGATGCCGACTTTCTTGATGTTGTCGTAAAGTTCACGCTGATTTTCGAAGGTGTCTGCCGACGACGTCATGTTGTCAAACTTCTCGACGAATTCCAGACGAACTTTTGTACTTGTTTTGAGTAGTAGACTGATGTCCCACACTCCTGGTTCTTTGTATCGTGTAACCTTTCCCTTCTACGATAATGCGATTCTCAATTGGTTACTGGGGCGACTCGCTTGTGAGAGACCAGTCCAACCGATTCGCGACCGTAAAAGATCTTAATCACACAACACAAAATGGCTCGAAGGACCAAATGTTGGGGCGTAACTCCCAACAGTGAAAATGTTATGTACTTGTTATGTATGTAGACTTGTAAGGTCTTGTTATGTAAATGAGTAGACAAGTGACTCCCTTGATGGATTTATTGCTACTAAAATATATTTACACGATTACATATTAAGTTAGAGAAATGCACACCTAAACAACATAGATGTGCATAAATAAGTGCGACGTACAAACTACAAAAGGTCAATGTACAGCGTAGCTCGTACAACGCAAACAAAGGGCACTTGTTCTCCCCACCACTGCGAACATTTTTTTGTTCTAGACTAGAACAAAAAAATGAAAAAAACCCAGGTATGCCTGGGAACACACAACTAGGGGGTTGTAGATATTGGGGGTCAAAGTTCCAAATTTTGAACAGCAGTTTTTGTAAATACTAGTTTTTCAGGTTATAACTTTACTTAAATTACCTCCATGACCCTTTTACTATTTAAAGCATCCACTAGCACAATGTTTTAAGAGTGCTACATTGAGTTTTACCGTAAAATGAGATTTTTGACTCCAAAAAAAAGTCGTTTCCAAGCAAAAACTTTTGCGCACATATTTTGATGTACAAAATGTTTGGTAGACGTATGTGTGAAGGGTTAATTTACACCCTGTATAGTAAGTATACGGTTCTTCATACCTAGTTTACACAAAAATACGTACACATTCACAGCGGCAGCCAGTTCTTCAGTTTTCGAAATGCCTGATCCTGTACGAGTTTCTGGAAAACCGAATGCCTTCCTTCTTGAGTTGTTCGCTATTCATCCCGATTACGACGACAGGTGAGCTTACAGAATTCGTCTTATGTCATCTGCCTCTACTCCTCTAGCCGACTCCTCATTTCATCATCATCGTTATCATTCTCTTGACCTATATATGTTTTATTTTTGGGTGTTGGTAAATCATCGAATGATTCCTCTCGCTCTGGGCAGAGCGGTAGGGATTGTCAGACTTTTATACTGACTAAAAACCACCCATGTTACTTCTTAGCCCTTTGTGCCAAAGCCGCGTTACTATTATATCTCTTTCGAACAACCCACAGCCCCGATGGGATCATTCTCTTGCCCATATCCGCTAATTTGTTTGAGGTCGCGCAGCTTGACTTCTCCTATCGGACTTCCCTATTGCTCGTCATCTCGGCAGTCACCTTCTTTCTGGCCATATCATCCTACACGCAGTCCATGCATCGCTTTTATTTTAAATTTAGTCTTCCTCCACTCTTATAGTCATCCACATTCATACTCAAATCTTTTCACACGACATTTTTCTCATTTATCATTTTCACGCACCTTTTCACTCACCGGAGCCACTTTTCTCTTTTGCAATAATTTCTTATTTTATACATTCGTATAACACTACACATCAGCATTCCCATATCCAGTATTTTTTTCTGTAACCCAACATTCTGATCCATACAAGACAGCAGGTCTAACTATGGTTTTACCTTTTAATCTCTCCATGGTTTTAATGGTAATGCGGTGTTATTGGTTCCGTGACCGGCCGCCATTTCATCTATTCAGTGCTGCTTATTCCGATCTGCTTCTCCGTCACTTTGCACGAGTGAACCGCGATATGATTTTATTATTACAAATATTATGTTAAACCAACAAAACAGTGTTTACAATACGACGCATTAAATGTATGCTACGTTGAACAGCCATACTTACGGAGGGGCGAGCGATTTCGTACCTAGGTCACTATGTATATGTAGCTGTCTGCTGAATGTTGACTGGCATCACGTCAATCAAATCTTTTCTTCCATACCAAGCCTGAGAAGAAGATATGCTTCACAATTAACACAGACAGATTTTTTTTTCTTATCTTACATCCTACGTGATGTATTTTTCAGGTACGGGTTTGATATGCTGGAAGTGGCATTCGAGATGTTTCCCGACAGGGACTATTGTGTTGTATGCCTTCCTACCAGCCAGCCTGCTTTTCCCTTGTTAGAGCATTTCACGGTACGTATAATATAAATTTATATTATAATATAGAATTATAATATAAATTATTGACTAGTGGTTGTCTTCCGGCAACCATCGTGTGGAGACAGTGCAAGCGGCTGACGTGACCGCCCGATCCCATTTTGGCCTAGCAGCCAAGACCACGATGCCCATCTTGGATCAGATTAAACTTAAATAAACACAAGTTACGTAGATTCGGTTATTCCGGTTACTTTTATTAGTCATTAAAAAAAAAAAACGTTTCGTTACAGCTAGTTACTCCATATGGTTGCAAGGTGAAGTATATGAACGAGTCGTTATATGTGACGCACGTGAATTCAATTCGAGGGTAACTATCTCAAGTTGTGTTTTATAAAATATAATATACTCTTTATCTATAAGGAGCAGCGGTGGCCCAGTGGTGGCGGTCCCGACTTACGAACATTACATTTATTTTATTTATTGTGTAATTTATTTCATCACCGCTGCTCTCAAAACGGTGAAGGAAAACATCGTGAGGAAACCGGCATGTCTTAGAACCAAAAATTCCAAGACATGTGACATCTACCAATCCACATTGGGCCCGCGTGGTAGATTATAGCCCATTCCCTCTCACAGAGAGGTGGCCTGTGTCCCAGCAGTGGGAACATTAATAGGCTGTTGATGATGATGATGATGATAAGGAGGTAACGAAAATCTAGCGCATAATATATATTGTAAAGTGAAAACAGACACCTAATATTCATCTTTACTTTTTTTTTAAAACACGCTTTTGATAGGTTTAGCTACTGACAAGTGTTGCCAAATGACAGTGGACTTTCTTTTCGTCACCATATAAGCTGATGTTAGGTTGTTGCTATTACAGGCAAAATAATTGACTTTTATTTTCAGCAACATGTCGGTTCGTCCTGGAGAAGCGAGCGACTTGACACCTCTGAAGGAAGTGTTGGAGCACGCGCCGCGCAAAGAAAAGCTATTGGATCTGTTCCAGTCCACACTGGAGTCACAATGTCTGCAGTCCTTTACACTGCTCAGTGAGAATCAACCTATTGGCGTCGTTGTTCTAGGGTGAGTGTTGCAATGATACTCCACCATCTCGAGTAACTTATTATAATAATTTAGGATGGCATATTAAGAGGAGCTCGTTGCTAATAACAGCCGCTCGGGTCAATCTGGAGATGAAATCGCGCTTGCCTAGGTCGGTCCATATAGGTGACCACCCATTACATACCGAGTTTCCTCTGTGCCTCGTAAAGCACTACGATCTTTGACGGTCGTTACCCGGTCTGGAGACCAGTGGTGGCTCAGTTGTGACGGCCTCGACTTACGAACAGTAAGTCGTGGGTTCGAACCCAGACAGGCGCAATACTTTGTGTAATTTATTTCATCACCGCTGCTCTCAAAACGGTGAAGGAAAACATTGTGGTAAATGTATGTGAACCAAAAAATTGGAAGACATGTGATATCTACCAAACCGCACTGGGCACTCGTGGTAGATCATAGCCCATCCGCTCTAATGCAGCTGCCACATACTCGACGAGTGGCATGGGAAGTAGCGAGGAAAGGAGTCAGAGACATAGTGTGGCCACTTTACTCGTCATGCTCCTCGTCCTGCCCACCGCTCTCTATGTTGTCGGTTTTTGTTTTTGTAGGAGCGTCGCGATTAATTGCGCGAGTAGAGCAGTGTGGGCAGAGCGGGCAACATCGCGGCAAATAGTGGCAGCGCGAGGAGCATAGCGATAAGCAGCGCGAGGAGCATAGTGTGGCGGCCGCATTATAGAGAGGAGGCCTGAGAGAACAGCCAGTGGGAAGATTATAAGCGGATGATGATGATGACCCGATCTGCGGCCGAAAATCCGACGACCAGTCTTACCAAGAGGTATCGTTTTACCAGTACTCACTGGGTTGTGGAGGTTAGCCGTTGAAGCGTCACATTCATATTCAAACCCCGCCTGTAAAGTTACAGATCTTTTTAAGTACCTAATTATTAAATTGTATTTTATCAGACCCTTAGATAACGCGGCATCTATTCGAACACATTATGACTTGGAACCGGAGCCACGTCGGCCAGGCACCGATGCAATGGTAAGAGTCCAATAGTTTAGTGCCCTGCGTTACCCTGAATCCTGGGGTAAGGGTCATTTAGTGCGGCTGCAGGATGTTGTAAGAGATACTGTGGCCTCGACATAAAGGGCTAAGAAGGAACATGGGTGGTTTTTAGTCAGTAGAAGTCTGACACTCTCTTTCGCTCTGCCCAAGAGCGGAAGGGGTTATTTGATGATTTTCGACCCGCCAAAAAAAACAAAAAAAAAAAGGTTATTTAGTACCGGGTACTGTCTGTCCACACCTAGAGACGAGGCCTGAGTCCCTGCAGTGAGAACAATATAGCCTGATGATGATGATGACTGTCTGTATTTCTATGTGGTTAGTAAATGGTTGTGGAATTAAGTCGACTTATCTGTAAACATTTTTTTATCAACAATATGCGACTAATACTGCGATCGCCAACCCGCCCGCCATGCGTGGCGATTATGGCAAAATTTGGGGGAGGCCTATATCCAGCATTGGACGTCTTTTGGCTGAAATGATGATGATGATGATTCGACTAAAGTGACTGAAATAACGCAGTAAAAGGTTAACATAAATCCAAAAGTGGAGTCGAGTAAAACATTTGGCTAGACTAGGAGATGGCCGTTGATGTATGGTTCAGACCGAATGGTGGCCAAGGTTGTGGCCAAGGTTGGGCCTAAGAAACCAGGGCCGTTCAAAAGCGCGTAGGGTTGACGGTATTGATCGACTTGGATTTACATGCCATTGAGAAATATTTATTTATTTTACAGAAAGCTTACAGACTAATTACAAAGTTGAATCATTTTTTCTGCTTGCGGACAATTGCTAATTATAAGCTTCCATATATCGTCGCTCGCAGTACTAACTGTCCTATCTCCGAACTGTCAATTGCTAACTGTCCTATCTCCGTACTGTCAATTGTTCAGGAAAAGCGTTTTGCGGTTACGATAAATACTCTTTACGAATAAATGTAATCAAATATTCAGAATTGCCAATAGATTATAATTTGATCTTAGTTAGAAATGTCGTAGATAGGACAGTTAGTCATGCGAGCGACGATATTATGTTATACTTCGGGTATCTTGGTTTCCTCATGATGTTTTCTTTCAACGAAGCCTCTTTGATTCTAACTTGACACCGGATGATTTGGCAGTTTGTTCATTTATCTTTATTTTCTAGATATTAGCCGGTGTTCTTTCACCGGTTTTTGAGCCTCATGCCCGATGGTTTATGAGAGAGCTGATACGGCATTCAAAGTATTCTACTCTCTTCTGGATGTGTAAGCTGTTCGCAAAAGGTGAAGCTGTAAGTTGCACTTATTAATGACTAGCTGATGCCCGCGACTTCGTTCACGTGGAAATTTTAATGTGAGTGATCGAGTAGTCCTAAGCGTAACTACTGAGCATGTGGTCCAGGGTTGATTACCGAGACGGGCTTGAAGGTTTTCTCAGTAGTGGCCACGGAGTCTGGTTTTTGTGCCCAGTTGATGGCAATAGCCAATATTACATCTATAACGTCAAGCGCCCCCTGTCACATGGTGCTTCAACATTACTTAGCCACACGTTCTATGGTGATAGCACTGCCCTTTTTTTTGTCACATAATATAAATAAATACAGATTCAGATTCAGAGTAATTTATAATTTTGCATCGATGTGTTTTTAATGAATACGTGTGTTTTCCTATTCAGTTGTCAAATAGGTGGCTCTCAGAAACTATAAACGTAATGTGAGAACTACAACCCTGACTTTTGGGTTTTTTCCGGAACTAAACTGTTACCACCAAGAGACGGATCCCACAGATCAGTTTATTTTTAAATTTTCTTTTCTTATAGAGCCCATCTCGTAATTTGATGTCCCTGGCCGGTCACATGAATCCAGTTCACCCGCGAGCGTACCTACCCAATATTAGTAAAAACAGAGAGTTGGGAAAAGTAATTCAAAGTTTGTACGTTTTTTTATATATTTTTTTGTTTTCCATCCTTTATCTACGCTCGCATGCTAAAAATTATTACTAAAATCCTTAATACCACAGTTAATTGCAAAAATCTAAAACCGGAACAGCTTTTAATTTTGTTTGATGACACGAAAACTTAATAAAAGAAAAAAACTTAATAATATCCTCCTTCATACATGATAGTATGGTATTCATTAACAGATTTACTCATCCTTGATTTTAATTATGAGGAATAATAACTAGTACATTATGGTATAAGTGTGTAATGTAGGTGATTACTGCTGAGGCGCCATTGAGACCCGAGCCGTTAGGTGAGGGTCTTAAGAGAGCCGAGAACGGTAATTATCAATACACACGTGTATCATACGACGTTTTTCAACACACTTGTGAAGAAAACAATACTAGAAAACCATTTTCAACAGTGAAAACGAGTTGTGAAATTTTTAACGTAATGGCGGGAAAAATTTATTAGTTTTCCTATGCGCGCATCTAACAATCGCGAATGGCCATCGACTACAAGAATGAGCTTTCTTTTATTTGGTTATTTGCGGATAGCGTTTTAGCTACGTACAAAATGGCGACTTCAAAGTTTTATTATTATTACAAAGAAATAAAAGTGAAATTCAAGTTAAAATTTTCTATTTAAATACGAAGTTGCATGAAATGAGCAAGCCGTGGGTACATTAATTTATTTCGATTATTGAATACCATCTTTTATGTATCGAAACTATTTTAAGAACAAAGATCTCTCTTGGCTTTAATTCAGTTTTTTTGTTGGCGCAGTAAGTCATCTTATTTCCTATTACTCGTCATTTTACCAGTCAACCCCCCCAT
Organism: Diarsia rubi; assembly: GCA_932274075.1. Classification (NCBI taxonomy): domain Eukaryota; kingdom Metazoa; phylum Arthropoda; class Insecta; order Lepidoptera; family Noctuidae; genus Diarsia; species Diarsia rubi. The sequence goes on from OW026425.1 coordinate 13,581,222, forward strand.
CTATCTTTCAAGCGTTTATGGCATAGGTTAGATGCTATTATAGCCATTTACAAATCACAGAGGCTGTCCATTCTCGCTGTGGGTATGCGAGCGCCCCCTGACCAGTCTGCCCAAAGTCAACGTGAACACTAATATCGTGGTGGTGGGCGCCAGTCGCACGGGACTCGCGTTCCTTGAGACTCTGCTTATGGGGTAAGTTTCAACCCTGTCCAGGCTTATTGAAATCCGTTCAGGGGTTAATAAGGTGTTAAAACTGAACGACAGACGGAGAGTTGTTTTGAGATTTATACTATTAGTATGAATGGCTACTAGACCCATCATACACCTCAGCTATACCACATCTTTGAACTTTTCAACTTTGAATAAACTATGAACCCCCTACATCATCATCAGCCTACAGCAATCCACTGGATATCTCTTTATTTGTAGTCGTATTCTTCATTATTGAAGGTCGTGCCTTTGATGAAACTCCTTCATAGATCTTACAATCAGTGTCCATTTCTCTCGATGTTCGCCTTTCCTTAGAGCAGTTGTAACAGAGAGTTGAGTGAGTGCGGTAACTTGATCACACCAACGGTTAAGTGACCGGCCGCGGGGTCCTTCGATATTGCCCACCACGATTGCCACTGATAGGCCTTTTCAATCACACGCTATTCAACTAGTTATACAGCCACCTCCTTACTCCTTTAATTTTTCCCCAGGCCCGCATCTCAGTACCTAACGTTTACTAACGTGACCCTTATCTCGGAGTTCGGTGTGCCAGATGTGGCTGATTGTCTGAAGGCCGCAGATATCTGCGTGCCCAAAGATGGCCGGTATACCGACCGCTACCTCAAGAGTATACCCTTCTACTTCTATTTAGATATCATGACAGCTGTCATGATTAAGATTGACAGGTGATTTATTATACAATTCTTTAGGGCCCTCTTCCTGGCTCGACTAACGTCAACCTGAGCATCGTCGTGCTTGTTGTAACTTCCAGCGCTCACTTGCGACACGAAAATAGAATCTCTTTTACATGTGCAAGGTTTCTATTAAGAAATTTTCTTTACTCTTACAATTAATTAGTACATTAAGGAACGGCCAAGTTCAGGTAAAATGTGTGCATAACAGCAATTTTTTGTTTGGAGGCTTAGACTGAATTTGTTTCTCTAAATTTTTATTTGTTGCTTTCAAGAAACCAAGATATAGTGCACAAGATACCTATTAATTAAAACGGCATATTTAGGCGCGTTTGTATGAAACTTATGATGGGTTGGGCGCTCTTAACTCGTTAGCTTTTAGGCTTGTATTGAAGTACCGCCACTTCCTATGCCTATGTTCACTTAGTTTTATTGCAGAAAGAGAAAATGCATAATTTTAAAAGGCGGTGGTTATAAGTACTACGACCAACTGGTGTTGACTTGTGGCCAACAGTTTCAGCATCCAGATTATTTGAAGGAATCCCTTGGACTTTTTAAGGAAGTTGCGTAAGTATACAAAGTGGAAGAAACACCGACGAACAAGCGCTTAGATAGCACGTGTTCAATTTATTATTGTTGGGGAGTTTGCCCTGCCATATCTTCTTTCCAGCTAAATCACTAGGAAGTGTTGAAGGGTGGGCGTGTTGGGGTACTGTTTCTCGTAAACTTTGATTTGATATTGGACCCGATGAAATAGATTTCATCGGTAATTTGAAGTGTAATCAAGTATTGCACTAATGTAGGAAATGGTAGGTACTTTTTTGTTGTAAATTACCGATGAATATTTTTTTTTGTGAAGGTGTTCAGGATAATTCTAAATTGCTAACCATTAAGGCGAAGGTGTCCGTTTTGCAATGATTTTGTGTTATCAAGGCCCAAATAGTAGATTGGTAGATAGTTAAAGATAAGTTTTTAGTAGTCGCAGTCATGCAGTTTAAGAAGCGATGGATTGACTGTGTGAAGAATTATATGGCTTGAAATGAGGTGACTGCTGAAGTTACCAGTTATCGAGAAATCGGAAAGAAAAAGATATGGTAAAAAATCTAATTAGTCCGTCAGATAGATTTCCAAAAAATATTGGACACGTATTTTTTCACATAAACAATAAATGAAGATGCTACAGTGCTTAGAAAAGTCGCGCGACGTCACAGTTTGGTACATTTTTTACCAGAAAGTGACGTCACCAGCCCCCACTCACGATGTTTTAGACGTTTTATTTTCGTCAATTTTTATTTATTTGATAAAACGAAAAACACGTATATAATATTTTTCGATGATCTAACAGACTGACTAAACAGAATCATATTTTTTTGTCAGTCCACTACTCTTTTGCTTTTAGATTTTCAAAGAAGTTGCTGGGCAGAAAACATCAGTTACCTACCTTTTTTCCCCTTTTTTGATTGCGTTGCTATTCACTAAAGAATTTTGCCTGTTTCTAAGCCAATCATGATAGTCATGACTTCTAAACACAATATTTATGAATGTAGAAAGCTGTCAATTTCCTTTATTTACTTTATTCAGACGAGGAAAACCCTGCCAAAGAATACTCCTGGATAATCCTAAGCATATACCGGATTCAGTTCCAATGCCTCCCGACCTGCCTGAGAATGTGTTTCTGATCAACTCCTTGTACACAGCCAACATCTGCTTGAAGAAACTCATGCTCATGATCAGTGAAACGAGTTAGTACAGTTTTTATATTAAACTAGCTTTTGCCCGAAGCTTCGCCCGACTAGATGTCGGTTAAACTCCAACATCCCCTATTTAACTTTTTTAGGTGTTGAATTTCGGAAAATACTTCCTTATTCGTAGTCTACATTATAAAGCGAACCTCTGTGCAAAATTTCGGCTTTCTAGGTCTAAGAGTTTCGTCTGGATGTTGATGAGTCAGTTATATATAGAATCAGATTGGACCTTCTCTTAAACGAGTCCAAAAGAAACCTTGCAGCTTAAATAGATTAGGGTCATACGAGTATTAGCTTGAGAAAACTGCTGGCAGGGATCTCCAATCCTTGTCTGTGCGCATTATAAAAATGTAGCAAATCGCTTTGTGCGAATGTGTGGAATAACGACAAGGTATGGGTGATAACCTGCAGTACGTCTAGACTCCGGATGGTTTTTCATTCCTTGCCCGAACTTCAGCAGAGGGTGTGCAGGCGCAGTCTATACCACTGTAGGGTCAGAGGCCTCCTCTCTACTAGAGGGACCAGTGTATAATCCACCACGAAAGACTAGTGTGGTAGCCTTCATCACCATGTCTTCGTATTATTGGCTAAGGTTTTCCGTCACTGATGCCACAAAAATATCGTTATCATCGGAGCACGGGACAAAATCTACTTTCCTTTATAGACTTTAACTCTTACTTTTGATTGTGATACAGAGGATACGTTAGCTTTAAGCAACAATAACCAAGTGATTGTGTACGGAGACTGTATCGAAGCTTACACCTGTATGGCAGCACTTTTGGAGCTGGGTATATCGCCAGAGAAGATCGTCTTCGTTGAGCCGTTCCCTTCGACCGATGAGCCTGCCCCTCTAAGAGTCAACTGTTTCAATGATGAGTTGGTACGTAACGGTTAATTAAAATACCATGATATGGCTCAGGTCAGTTGATTAAATCTTACTTTGTGCCACTCGACTGAGCCTAAACGAGAACATGAGTCTGGCACACCTAAGAATCATATTTGTCTTTTACAAATTAATAGAATTTTTTGAGAAAAAAATGGTTCAAACTAAAATCTCTAATTGTAGATTGACAAAAGAGTCCAAGATACCGTGGAAAAGCTTGGCATACGTGTGTTACGCCAATGTCATTTGGCTGCATGGCATCAGATAGACAGCCGGGTGGAATCTATAGATTTCATGGCACCCCTTAGTTTGATCTCGCTTCACAGCTTTGCACTCTTCTATTATGGATTGCGTGCTATCAACTTGCACGCATTTAAAGGTACTTCAATGTTATTTTACTAGACTTTGATCCTAATATAAATAGTATAGATTTTTGACGACGTAGAGCATAGGAATACTTGTTCGATCATGTTTTTTTTAGTATAGTTTTATAGTTTTCTCGTAGGTATAAAACGATTGCGATGGCGATTTAATTTATAGATAAATATGCCAATTTCTGATTTTAGTAAAATTAGCCCATTACCATTGAACGTTGGGCCTTGCTGACATTTCAAAAACCTATACCTACATATGAACGATGATGATTAGGCAATTTATTCTTCGTCCATCATCAGTTTACAACAATCATACTGGATATAAGCTTCTTCAATCGCATTCTACATTAAAACTGTGTCAGTACGATATTGTCATCTATCGTATCAAGATAAAGTTTGTTTCACCCTGCACAGCTATAAACGACAGTGGTTTAGTGTATGACGGTGGGCTGGTGGTGAGCCCCACATTTGAAACAAACGATCCGTGCATATCTGGAGCAGGAACCTGCGTTAGGTACTCGCGCCGGCTGTACGCACAAAGCCATATGCATCGGCACCATTACTCTGAGGACATTGGAGAAGCGGTAATTGGTTTTTCATCAAAATGGGTTTATTATTTTTAGTTAATGAAATTCAGGTCTAATGACTTTTCATAGACTTTTTTCCATCAAAATTTTCTTAATAGCAGCCACGGAGTCTGGATTTGTGCGCGATTGACGGTAATAGGCTCGCCCCCTATTACATATATGACACTTAAACATAACTGGTGGAAATGTGGGTGTAAACCTTTCGAGGATTGTAAACGTGTTGTATGTTATGTGTGTGTAATTTGCCCGATATGAAGCGATGATGTGACCAGCACTAGCGCGATTTTTGTGTTCTCTGAATAAGCAAATAATGATAGAAAAGAGACGTTCAAGTTCCATTTAATCGGGGAAGAATTCAGACTTTGGAATGGAAAAAATATACTGAATACTGTTTATACTAGTATCCAGTACAATTTTGCCAGCTTTGTACTTACATGAGGTATGCTATTGTAACATGAGGCTGGCTTCTGATGGAGCTGCGGGATGTTGTGGGGCTGCAGGATGTTGTGGGGCTGCAGGATGTTGTGGAGCTGCAGGATGTTGTGGGGCTGCGGGATGTTGTGGGGCTGCAGGATGTTGTGGGGCTGCAGGATGTTGTGGGGCTGCGGGATGTTGTGGAGCTGCAGGATGTTATGGGGCTGGGGGATGTTGTAAGAGATACCGCGGCCTTGACATATAGGGCTTAGAAGGAACATGGGTGGTTTTAAGTCAGTAGAAGCCTGACACTCCCTTTCGCTCAACCCAAGAGCGGGAGGGGTCATTTGATGATTTCCCACCCCCCCCAAAAAAAAAGAAAAAAGGCTGGCTTCTGACTGACCGGACAATTCTGTGGCCATGCCTTGAGGAGACCTCCAGTCAGGGGCTATGTTGTAATTCGCACGTTACGTCCCTAAATATTTTTTCTTAGTTCTATTACTTCTTTTTACCCAAAATAAAAGACTGTTTTATGTAATGCATACGTTAAAAGTAAGGCTTATTTGAATAAATTTATAAATACTCGATTCTCTGCTTTCAGCTGGGAAGACTATTCTTATATAAGCTGGATCCGTTCATGATGGGTGATCCGAACTTCCAAGACGCACCTGATGATTTGTTACCCAGATACAGTACCACTGTCATGGGGTAATATAATCAGGATGTTGATTCACTAGTGGAGTCTTTATATTTAGATTAGATTATAATTTATTGGCATAAGCAGTGTGTATGGAAAATAAGGTAACGATCCTAGGGTAGAAACTAGTCACCATTGAAACTGCAGATTCCTTGCCATCCTGATCCCGTTCCCAAAGTAAATCAAACAAGGTGTACACAGACCAACACGGACCCTTCAGAAGTCATCAATCAAACATTCTGAACAGCAAACTAAGTACATCACATCACACTAAGCTGCGTAAAATTTACTGCTGCAAAATTTGTTGTGTGAAATATCACACTTTACGGTAGCGCTCCATGTAACCTACGCAAAAGAGTCATGGAGGTTCAGAATTAAATAATGGAACTAACCTTTCAGGTTCGCTCGTACCGATTCTTGCGTAAACAGTTTTGCGCGACTAGTGGGAGGTGCTAACGAAATAACACGGTCAGTAACTCAGCCACTACTTGTGGTGTTCAATTCCACTATAAATTACAGACGCTTTATAGACTATTGTTTATATTTTCTACGCTATAATTATAACACGCTATAACAAAACTCGTCAGCAATCTCAACGTGGAGACGTTATCATTTCATTTGGCAACACACTAAGCGGGTGCAATAGTGTGCAGTGAATGTTATCTCGTAGCGGATTGTACACGAACAAATTATAATAACATGAAGTGTTATAAAATAATAATAATAATATTCCACAACTATCACACAACGCCATCTAGTCCCAAGCTAAGCAGAGCTTGTGTTATGGGTACTAGACAACTGATAAACATACTTATATATTTCTAAATACATACATATTATAGATAAATTACACCCAGACACAGAACAAATGATCGTGCTCATCACACAAACATTTGTCCTGGGTGGGAATCGAACCCACGACCTCCGGCATAGCAGTTAGGGTCACTAACCACTAGACCAACAGGTCAGTCCAAAATATGATCGATGAACTTTTCTTCATACTTTCTGCAGGCTCAGGACTGTCTACAATAACATTGATCAAACGTTATTTCGTATTGAGGGTTAGATATAAATGACCAAATCAAACCGAAGGTCCATTTTAAATATTATTGTCGAATAAAATACAATAAAAAATAGCATTCATTTATATTCAAATATGTACGTAAATAAATATTACTTTAGACCTTATATATTATTGTTATTGAATAAATCTTTTTTCTGTCTTTATATAATTATATATACCTACTTATTGTGAAATAGATGGCAACCTGTGATGAAATTTGAGTCTCCAGTTGTGCAGTATGCTATATTACCGGGGCCCTTGTTCTACATGCAACTGAGGAAGCCTGGCAAAGAGATACCTATGGCGATCCAACAGAGCTTGCCGCGACAGGTATCAACACATTACCTGCTAACGAATATTCCTTAGGGTGTCTATGACAATCTTAATCCAATCATCATCTGCCTTTTTCTCGAGCTATGTTAGGATCTGCTTAATCTAACCGGGTGCAGCTGAGTAGCAGTATTTTACATCTGCTTCAGCTGCCTATTTGACATTCACAACCTATACACCTAGTAAGTAACTGGGTATTACGATACTTCTTGGTAAAGCTGGATGTCAGACTTCGGCTTCTGACTACTTGTAACAACTCCCAATGAGATCTTTAACAGCCATCATTAAGTACGGTCAGCATCAGAAGTAGCTTAACATTTTGAAATTTTAATTATTTGATGTACAGGATTCCAGCTATTATTTTTAATGTTTCAGAAGATTATTCTTAAAACTTTTCCTTACTCTTCAACAACTTGTTAGTAACGAGTAATATCTAGCAAGTTTTTATTGAAAAACCTTCTTAGTAAGTTGGCGTTGTGTTAATCTACTTCTGATGCTGACTGTACCTAGTCAGTTTTTGAGTCAGTCTGTCGTCCATGTCAAATGACAGCCGGGAACAACGGCTTTCGGAGGCACGGAGAAAACTTGGTGTGTAATGATGGTCATCCGTCCACGGATCAAACTCTTCAAGCCCGGCTTAACATTGAATGTCAATCCGTGCGACTGTTATTAGTTAGCCACGACTTCCTCCGACAGTCTTTTTTCTTCAATTGAATCGGTTTAGAATTTGGCAAAAAGTTTCAGTAGAATCTACCAGTTTCTGTAAAATGCAGTCAAGAAACCACACAAACCATTTTATGAACACAAGTGTCTAATCGCTTGTGGAATTGCATTTTCAACGACGCGATGTTTAATAATCATGTTAAGTTTATTTATTTATCTGCCCCGCCCTTTTTTCAACCATTGGAGAATGATGACTCCTGTTTACTGTATAGACATAAGGATCTTAGTTTCCTCAAGCTTCTCCCTACTCCTCAGGGCCATAACCTGGTAACAGACAAGAACGACAACTACTTCCGTGTCCATCTGAATGTACTCCACGTGGTTGATGCGGTGACCTGCCTCTCCCACAAACCTTTCTCTTCAGAGGTGTATCAGCAGCTGTATGGCAAGCATGAGGCATTCTTCAATAAGCTTTATACTAGATATCAGGTAAAGATTATAACCACACTATTAGCTTGTTTCTATGATCAGAGACCATGCCTGTCCTAATCTCTCTAGCTGGACAGTGGCACATTATACTCTGAATACTGTATCACCGCTCGTACCAAAACACAAACTTGACTCCTATCTTGTTCATTTTTAGGAGAAGCTAATCGACGATTTCTACGTGTTCTTCACGCAACCTTGGATGTCCACATTGTACCAGGAGACGTTTAGAGATCTCGTGAATGATATTAACGACCAAGACATTGGCACGGTAGGTCCTATTAATTGTTAGCAATTCACATCAATATGGTAGAATTACCTCCGTTTTTCTGTTTCCACAATAATCTCAAAGGAGGTACATACTGTATGAACTGCAATAATTTCGAATAAGCTAAGACCGTATTTTGCTGTTTGACGAAAGGACAGAGCTATTTGTCGTGTATCGTCTTTCTCTCGCATGGGAATAACGATGGCTACGCGGGGAAAACCGACCATAAACATAATTTTGAATAGAAAATGCCTAAGGTCTTTTGGGAACGGTCAAATGAGGTCCATGCAGTTCCCATTAAAGATAACCTTTACTAAACTTTTAAAGATATCAAGAGTTGTGGTATTTTAATCAACAATGCCATCTATTGCGTAGAACTGTATACTAATGTTCGCCCTACTTTTACGTAAACCATCACACTGTACTATTTGTCATAAGGGTGAGTTATGTATGAAGCTCAGATACAGTTGTACAAAAACTTTGTTGGTATTACTACTAGATGGCGGTAGTAGGATGCAATTAATAAATCGTCGTCATGAATTATTTTGTCTTGTGAATATATTAAATACTTTGAATATTATACTCATACTGTTAGCCTGTATCACCCCAATGCTGGGCAAAGGCCTATGTTTCCAGTTGTTTTATATACATACGTATTTATATTTCTTTTCACCCTGTCCCGTATGTAAAAATAGATAGATAGTTATTTTTTTACATGACTATGTATATTTTGATTAGTTTTATGTATTGTGGTTGCGATCAAAATTGGCAGATGTATCTACTATTTAGGATTATGTGAATGTCCGGCCATACGGGTAGGTACGGATAATTTGCAGACGCCTCTTCAGACACGGTTCTGTGTCAGTAAAATGTTTCCCATGTCCGTGCTGGTCCGCTTTCTGTCCGTGCTGGTTTTCCTAAACCTTTATAACGTCTTGCAATCGTCTAATTTTTCTTCTATAATAGATAATCTATTCCATTTCAGATAAGTGATTTGGTGAAATCAAAATTCGCCTTATTTGACTCTGTATGTATGAACACAATGAAGTCAACATTGTTGGACGAGCAGCAATCCTATAATTCCGTTTCCTCCGTCAGCAGTTACCTTTACGTATGTAACAATAATTTTTGTTTTCGTGTACTTTTTAACCTTACAATATAATAATCAGTCTGTGTGATTATGGACAAAGTTATGTTGACGAACAACTACCGGAAATACATTATGAAGGATGGAACGGTTGACGTGTGTCGGGCATGCCACTGTCCGGGTGAGTCCATCAAACATATTATTTCTGGTTGTTCTCGTCTGGCTAACGGCTAGTACTTGCACAGGCACAATCAAGGAGCCAGGATTATTCACCAGCAACCTGCCTTGAAATATAAACTTGTGGAATCTGAGGTACCGTACTACAAGTATGTACCAGAGTCAGTTCTCGAAAAAGATCATGTCACGTTTTACTAGGATCACTATATAATCACCGACAGGACTATTGTTGCCAATAAGCCTGATACGAGTATAGTGGTGATAGACCGATCAGTGCGCCGCGTAATGATAGTCGAAACAAATAAAATATCCCGCTTACGACTACGCTACTTAAAATATTACGCACACGAGGTTGTCGACATGTGGAATGTGAACTCGGCTATCGGTATCTAATGTTAACGATAACACCGCTATATTTTTAAATTTTCCTATAATATTCAATGAGCAATATTTGTTTCTACTATCACGTAAATACGTATTTATCTCGTTCTCGAAAACGCCTTTAACAATTTCGATGAACGTAGCAATATAGGGGTGATGATTACGAGAGCCAAATACAATCTTGTTTAATTAATCTTCTCAATTTTATCCGAGCAGAGCTAGGTCGCCCAGGTACTGATTTAAAATAGGACTTGGAACTGCTTCTGACTTCCGAGTTCCGAGTCTGGTTCCGCGTTCAATTCAATATAATAGGAAATTACTTATCTACATTATGGGTTGTTTCCGTCCCATTGGTTCCGTCGTGTATTGAATATTGAATCAAAAACTGCAGTATTTCTGTGTTTTCATGTTGTAGGAACCTCGTCGGCTGGGCACTTTCCGTGCTGTGGTTGATAAATTCGTTGCAAAGACTGCCTTTGTAAGTATTTATTATTATGTATCATCATCATCATCAGCCTATATTGTTCCCACTGCTCTGGGAACAAAATATCTGGGACTTAGGCCTCTTCTCTAGGAGAGGGATGGGCTATAATCCACCATGCGGCCCTAGTGCGTGTTGGTAGATGTCACATGTCTTCGAATATTCGTCATATTATCTTTTTAGAACTTTAGCATTTCGTCGGTGCCTTGGAAGGTGGTTAGGCCTTTGGTGTGGTATACAACCTTCGACACCCTTACATTTTGTAATCACGATGGGCCTTGGGCCTGCTGATATCCTAAAGTAGCGTAAATACTGTAACCTTATTTGTAGGTACAGTTTGGAGCCGTTTGAGCGTCGAGACGCTTGGGTCATGGACCCCAATCGGGCGTATCTCCTTTTTAAGGAAATCTAGTAGTAATCTTATAGTAAAGTATGTTGTTCTTATAAAATAAGCTGCTACATACTGTTTACACGATCAGATACTACACTTGACAGTTATGGGAATGTGGATTCATAATGATCGATAATAGTAGTAACATTATTGTATTTATTTGCAGACCAAGTCCCAAATTTCGAAGACCAATATACCATCGGTAAGAAATTATGTTTATTTTGTAGGCCTTTTCATTTCGTGTACTGTTTTTATTTGTATGATAAAATACAACGAGAATGGCATATCATTGCAGATGATTCGACTGTAAGGTAAAACAGTATGAAATGGCAACTGTAACGGTATTGCGCAAATTTAGAAACTTCTAATTCTCATACTGCTTTGCTATCTCTCTGTTATGTTGCCTGTTGCAAACGAACGTCATTTCTGTTACCCAAAAGTCATTTTAATTACACAGAGTTGATAACTCATAATCTTGTAACACCGAAGGTACAAAATATGCGTGTATTTTCATTGTTATAACATAATATAAAAGATCTTATCATCATGGGTTCGTATTTCCGAAAATCAATGGTTGCCGAAGTTCTTACGGCTTTGTTTTTTAAATAATTTTGTTTTCTACAGGAATGCGGTCAAAGTCAGCAAGTTCGCGCGCTGGCTACTAAGTTCTGGAAGAAAGCCTGCGGCGAGCGTATAGTGATGGCTCTCGTGTCTCGATATCTTGAAAAGAACTCACTTACTAATCCGCACTTCGCCGCTCCTAGATTTGAAGACCCTTAGAAATGACAGTTCCTAGAGATGATAATGATAAGGAAAGGATGAGTGACAACGCCGGGAGGGAACGCCTTAGGAAGACATACACTGACATTATTGGTAAGGTTTTTCAGAAAGGACAGGTGCGTAGTAGGTACGCGTGCGTGTATATGTTACAGGCAAAACTCTTAATCGGTTAAAACTACTTTTGACTGGTTTCTGTCAAAACCCTTATTACGCTAAAACGCGTTTACTCTATTCAAATAAATGTTAACTATCGCACAAGGTTATGAAAGGGTAAAAAAAAACCTAGCAACCAAATAAGTTTTAAGAGACAAAACAAAAACTACCTAATAATTGGTTATAATAGTTTTGACCGGTCAAAAGTGGTTTTGACTGATTAACAGTTTTGAATGTGATGTGTCTCATTAAAATAGATGGACACATTTTAACACAGTGTTCAGTACATCTAACTAAATATATCCAAGCAAAATTTATTCTGACCTAAAATGTTGGAAGCCAACATTTTTAGGGTATTCTTGATAACTGTTTTGTTTTCTTGGTACCTATCGAGGTTTTCTCATTTTTTTGTTTTACCATTGTCCTTATTTTGGTGGTCTGAGTGATTAATAAAAGTGTATCCATCTATTTTAATGGGACCTTTTATATGTATGAATGTGGGCGAGGCAAAACGAGTGTGTATTAAGAATCGTGGCAAGTGGCGTTCTGTGGTTTCTGTGCACAATGGGAAAAGAGTGAGTTTATATAAGTATTTATGTAGGATAGAACGACAATGTTTAAGGAAACAAAGGATCTAATGAATAATGATGCAAGGATTATGATGGAATGCAGAAAATACGTAAGGTTTTGAAAATAATTTTAGAAGGCAATGGTAATTTACAGGTAGGTAACAGGTTACTGTCACTAATAATAATCATAGATGAATTATAGTTTACACTGTTTTTTTTTTTGTAAAAATGTTAATTAATAGCAGAAATTATATTTTAATTATGTTGTTGCTGTAACATTATTTGTACTATTTGAGAAAGAATATGGATCAGTATTTGTTTATTGTTTTAAATTAAACTAGACGATTACATTTTAGACAATTTATTTCATTTTACACATGTTCATTATTAGACAAGTTTCCTTACATATTATATTTACATTAAAATGCACAGTATGGCCACTGACTGTGAATGGAAATCGCCAGAACAGTCTTAATTGATATGATTTTGTTTTTGTACAAAAGCCGAAACAATTATAATTATATTGATTTTATTTTATTACTATAATAACTTACTATGAGATCAAAGGGTGTTGATAAATGTGTATGAGTTTTGACTAGCAATCTTTGGCTTTAGAGCCCTTTCACACTAGCGATATAAGTGCGATGCGACGGCGAATCATGCACTTACACGGCTTCGGTAGAAAGCATAATTTATTCTTAGAGACGTGCCGCGTGTGTCGCCGTGACATCAAAATTGTATGAAAGGGCTCTTATATTATATTCTGTTTTAAAATGTAATGAAAATGGCCTCTTATTAAAGATTTGACTAAACAATATCTAGTTAATATTACAATATCGTTGAGCTGTTAACACCTTAGAAATGATCATGCAAACCGAATTATATTTACACAGGCTGTATTTTTAATGCACGCTTTATCTATGACGGCTCTATATTTTATACCACAACAAGCTTAAGACAACACAGATTTGTCATAGTTAGGAAAAACTTCCATTTTCCGCTACGGGTTGCAAGAACATAATGGAGGACTTTTAAGACTTAATGTTGAACTGAATAGAAAGTGCTATCTTGATTATCTCACTAAAACACATTAAAATTTAAGTGTAACTGCGGTAATCATAGATATTTAATGATTACTTAAGCTGTCACTTGACTGTCAAAACCTTTACTAAGTGATGGAATAAGTAATCATTAAAGCTCAGTTGAGCTTTAATGATTACTTAGTAAAATTTTTGAAAGCTTTGTGAAGGTTTTGTATGTCAAATCTTTACTAAGTAGCGGCTCAAGAAATCATAAGTATCTATGAGTACCGCAGTAAAATAATAACTAATTAATACAGGCTTTTTAAGAAATTAATTGTCTCTTTCTCTAATTTCAGTACATTGCCTTTACGTTCCTCAATTGTTAAAATTGCACATTTAGAATCTAAACATATATTAACTGGTCAGGAATAGAGCCGTCAAAGATATAAAGGTAGTTTATTTATCTCAATGAATACAACAATCAAGAAAATACGTCACTTATCTTATTCGATTTAAAATGTCTGTACAATAATGACTAGCATACACAATTTACGCATATCGTGAAACAAACGTTTCAGAACCGTACTCATATTTCACTCGTAGAATTTCCATATTGATTTTGAACTCATCGACAACGAAAATTACTATATGTATGTACATTACTTGTTTGTACATGTACATTTGACATTAAAATAGTATATAATGATTTCATAGACCCTCGTCTTTTGTTTCACGCGTGATGCGTACCATTGTTGACGCACTAACAAAACTCGTAGAAGCGTGAGTCGCGAACGACGCCTACGTGCGCACCCGCTAACGCCACGCAAAAACGACAAGCACGTGTACGTGTGTTCGATTTTTCGAAGTGTGTAACGTGGCGCGCGTACGCCTATACAGACTTATACGCTTTATAAAATACGATATTTTGAAACCGATCTAAGAAATATATCCCCACAAATCCCTCTGCCGCTGAAAGTTTACATAAACGGGCAAGGACAAAATGAGGCTTACTTACATAACGGGCGACTTCAATTATTAATTCGCGTTGGACTTAATGGCTGGAAAATCTTTAAAAAGTCTCTTGCAAGTTTGCAAGATATCGATGAGCATGTATGTTATGTTGCGAACTCACAATTTTCCTTGTGCCTGTGTATTGAAGGAATCTTCGAAAGTATCATAGCATAGAGTGGTCTATGAATACGGATCTCATTAAATTAAAACACTATTTATACCTATTTATAGACTAAAAGGTATTCACGCGTGAAAGTAATTCGATAGAACTTTTAGTTTGCGCGACAACTTGTGACATTTTTCAAATTATATTATAGTAAGTATGAGTTTTGTTCGTGGAAACAGACGCATTTTAGTGGTACTTTAAGAACACGATTAGAAATATTTTTTACAAATAACAATCCCTGAAAGTCTAAATAATAATATGTATGAATATGTCATGTATTTTTTTTACAACACTTAAAAGTTTCATTGTTGATAATACCTTAAATGGTCTTAAATTACAAATCTGCTATAAATCTTTAAATCGCTGGAGTGATTTATAGGTACAACTCTTGCTTACCTATGTTCTGCAGAATCGTTTTAATCCAAAATCATGTAAATAAGTGGTGGCGTGAATTTTCAACATTTGGCGTAATACCAAATCCGAAAATTCTTTGATTCGTACATACTCGCTAGTACGAATGTTTCCGACACCATTACACAAAAAAAACTGGAAAAGGAGCACAGGAGCCGTAGAAAAGAGACACATTATCATCTCTTTCGCTTTGAGACAACGATGACTTTAAAACTTCGATACGGACTACACAAGTTAACAACAGCGGGTAGTAAAAAGAGATGGTGATGTGCAAGACACAGCGCTATCTCTTTCGCTCGGACACGACGATGACTTTAACACTCCGATACGAACCACACAATTTTACATTAACTGGTCGTTAAAAGAGATGGTGCTAAGCAAGTCAAAGCGCTATCTCTTTCGCACTAAGACAATAATGACTGACACTGTCTTCTGTACGGCTCTCAAAACGGTTAATTTAATGCACACTTAAAAGAATAGTAACCACAAAAGTTATGCGACGTTTCCACATGCCACAGTGTTCGCGTTCCATTGCGCGCCGACTACGGGGGTGCGTAGTCGTGCGCCGGCGCCGGCGAGTAATCGGCGCCGTGCAGCAACGATTAGGTCTGGTATTGCAGCATCGGCGCGGCCGCTAGGTTTGCGTGGTGGCCGCTGTTCATCCGGAGTGCGGACAGCGACTTGTTGTACCATTCGTCCTCGGCGCTCATGCCTGTTGATAAAACAAACGTATAAAAATAAAATATATCATTAAATTGTGTAATCATAAACCGACCCACACTGTATTATAGAGGTTTATAATGACAAAAAAAAATAAAGAAAGCATTTTTATTATTTAGCTCAAAACTCCCTCTCACAAAAAAAGGCGTGTATTGTGTCCCAGTCCCACTTATGAGCCCGTTGATTATGAACTAAACTGTTAGGTATACTTCTGCCTAAAACTTCGGGAATTACAGTCGTGATGTTATGTTAATTAGTCACCATATAATCATTCCCAATCTGCTGTTAAATCTATTTTTGAGCGATTCTATTGCTATTAGCTATATAATAGGTTTACAATATTATTTTGTTATTAAATAATTTAGTTCACGCAATATCCGGCAGTAACTTTCACTTTTTTGGTAATAAGCATTTTTATCTTATTGAGAATTGACTGCAAGAAAATAATTTAGTCTTCAATCAAAACGTAAGTATTGATTAGACTTTATAACACGCTTTTACTAAGTCATTGCATCTAAAATTTAAACCCAAATGAAAACCGCTCCAATAATACAAGACAAAACACTAGGTTAGAACACAAACTCAAGTAATATTTAACTTCGTTCAATAAGACATTAGACATTGTTAGTACGAAGAACATATTAGCAGTCTACGAGAGTTCGTAGCAAGTTCGTAGCACGTTCGGCCCGTAGTCGCGTAGCTCGTAGCACCGCTACGTAGCTATATATTCGATATACGCAGAAGGAGGGCAGGGAAGCGAATAGTGAGGTACCGAATCGACCCTCGCGTTTTCTCAAGATGCAATCTCGCCGCAGGAAATAAGATATTTGCCAAGACGCCGCGAGGACGCCCGCCAAAGTAAATGTAGTGGAAATTTTCTTATTAGAATATCTACGGTACGATGCCTCGCCTCCATTACTTGCTCGTTTTTTCTTACGCAGGAATCTTTGCGCCCGCGGCCGCCTCGTATTTCACGGTTTATCGCCTTGAGCTTTTTTCTCGTTTCTATTTTTGAAATAGAGTGCAGTAAATGGATTCTGGGTACGGAAACCTATTAAAATGTAATATTGAAATGGCGTGATTTTACGGGTTGTTGACTTTAGAAACCACGAAGTTACTTTATAGTAAAAAAAACTTTCGATATAAAGAATTTATCTTATTATCTTTGTCTTTGCCGTTTGGTATTTCGACCTGAACCACCAAGATTAGTTATTAGTTTGGTGTATTAAGATATTAGGTCACACATAACGTCTTGACTTGAGCACGGCAAACGATCAATCTCCGGCCGCATGCTCAAGACGTGATCAATTATATACAACACATGTACTCCCTGCATCATTATGTATATGCGTATATCACAGTAAATGAAATGTCGTAAGAAACATTGAATGTGCTGATGGAATTTCTACTTTAGACGGTGAGCTTAACGCTGCAAATCCAACAGAGAAATTTCCCTTATTTCAAGTTACCATACTCGTGTATGTTACAACTCAATCGATATGTTGGACGTCTTGTAGCAACATTCGCGATTACAAAAGCAAAGCAAAAGATTAGCAAAGTATTGCTTTAGAATTTATGTGTTATTTGAACGAACAGTTGTAAATTGTAATAATTGTACTCGTATGATTGCGTTTACCCCACTGCACGTCAACTATAGACTGAATAGCTTATCTACCTGAAGTCATGACAATAAACTCACACGAGTACATAACGGATATATAAAGATTTTTAATATCTATAACGAAGATTAAAACCGTATGTCCGTAATCACATACCCCAGCAAAGAGTAATAAAAACCAGAGCGGTTGGTATTAATAAATTGTAATCAAGTTCTTTTTCTCTCGCGATCATCTGTCGGAACCGGCGGCCGTGTGGCGACGAGCAAGTTTTCCCATTATTACAATGGATATTTGTATAAAAACGAGGCATCATCTTCGCTCCAGCCAACTTTATAATTGCCTTGACGGGTCTAATAGAAACTTGATGAAAGCTGCCGCTCTCTCGCTGTCTGCCACTTTTTGTTTTATGCTTCAAACTTACATTTTAGTTGGTATCGCTCTTAGTGTAATTTGTTGTATGAAAATATTTAAAATTTTAGGGTAGTTATTTTGTTAGATGTTCTGGTGGTATTAATAAGTTTTTGGAGGTTAAAGTACTTTCTTTTTGATGTTTTTGTCTTTGGCAAAAATATTTTTGGGGGACTAATTTTTGAGAATACACAAAATAAATCGAAAAAAATATACAGCTAGCAATGCAGGAATGTAAAACATTCACGAAACTACTCTATTTTGTTTTGTATTATTCTGGTATGTAGCCTAAATACTATTCAGCATAAAATAAACCTACTCAAACAGTTAATTACAATGAGGTTTGAACTGTTTTCTGTGTTTAAGCTGTTGGATGACTCCTCCGCCAGTTTCATCTTTGTTCTAAATTATGATGCTTGGTAAAGATAAGTTATGAGATCGATATGATTCGGTAATACATTACTTGACAGGGTCAATTATATATTTTTGGTTAAAGTTAATACAAGATGTTAACGGACCTTTCACTAAGCCGTCAACTCAGCAAACTGTCCACCAAACTAACTAACTCTGCAAAAAACATTGCAGGGAAACCACTCTTATTTTGAGGTAACACATGGTATGTATCGCATTTAAAACACTGTGCTGGCGGATGCAATGAATGCTATAGGGGTCACGGAGGGATTGTGACTAAAGAAAAGTTCCAACAATCAAAACTTGTATTACAAAAAAATCTTGTAAAAGAACTTTAACTCCCAATATCTCCGGACCTAGAGGTGATCCAGAACAAACTATTATCACATTGCCAGGGGGAACAAGTGCTTCTCGGCATCGTGAATGATGTTTTTACACCCATTATATTCAGTATCCATTTAATGTCATTGTATTCCTTTAAGCAAAATTACAAAATAGTGCTCGACTGACTATGCCACATTTCTACTAGATTTCAAACCTTGTTTTCTCTTTTCCATTTCGACCTAGAAATTCTTGTCAACAGTCCTGAACTCACCCATAGTATCCTGCCTCATGCCAACAGCGCTCATGTTGGCGCCATGTCCCATGGAGAATCCCTGTGGCATGGGGTAGGAGCCTCCACCCATCTGCGATAGGGAGAATATGTCCTTCTGCAACTCTTCGTAACTGCCGTGGTGCTGTGGGACAATTTTGGAGGTTAGTCTTTGATATTGTAAGAAGGGTATATATGTGATGGAATGAAACATGGAGCCGAGACGAAATAGTACCTTAATTGTTTTCTTTAAAGCATTCACTCTAGGAATTACTCCTGTCTATGTATCATGGTTTGTGCGTTTAAAAACATTTAAACTCACATACACAAGTACCCAGACCCGGAACTCTATCTGTAAGATATATAAATATTAGTTCCGTGCGGGGATTGAACCCGCGACACGTAGCACAGCAGCCTAATCGCTCAGCCACGGCGCCAAGCGTGTGATACGCTTTCATAAGGTTCACCTGAAACTAACTTATTCTGTAAAATAGTTTTTAATTTTTGTGACCCGCTTCCCGCTTTTCGATTCGAACTGAACTTTTTCATACATGTTTAGTTTTACTACCAATCCATAGTTAGATAAGTGACGTTATTCTAAATCCAACATTGTAGACTTCTATAAACTGCGGACTAGTTTTTTTTTATGCATACCCTGATATGGGTATCAAATGTAAGGAGCTTACTGAGAAGAATACGATAAATGAAATGAAGTCACTCTAAACCGTGTTCTTAGATTTTCTAAAATTTACCAGATTATGGACACGTCTTTCTATCAACTTCTTAAATCGGCTTAAGTTTCAGTGGATCAAAACTGTTTATTGAAAAAAACAACTTCCCAAGTCAAAAACATTTTATTTTTGTTTCAATTAATCCAAACAAGAACCTTTGACTTCTCTAGGAGTCGGTCTATCAGACAGTTTGCACTACAGGCCCCCCAGAAATAAAGATAATCGAAAATGCTTACATGAATAATATTCTCGCACCAAACTTACTCCCCAAATACTTTAATACCGAACCAACATTGCTCGACAAAAACCTACCTACGATTATAATATTATTCGCAATCTCGTCATCGCATTACTGGCACGCAGCTTCGCGCGGCTGCGAACATAATGATTTTTCCCGCCCTGTTTTATGTTAATCGCGTAAATTAAACCGTGGCTTTATGTTTTATACCGATTAACACTCGCGTTAATGGGATAGCGGTGTGGAATTACGTTAGGCCAGCGAAGCGGTGGTCATGGTTAGGTCTGATTTTATAACTTATTTGCACTTTAATGTTAATTTTATCTGAACTGATAGTTGGAAGTTTATATAAAAAGTGATGGGTATCTTTCAGCAGCAGTTATTTGTAGGACTTGCTATAGATCCATGAAGCTACTCCTTACAAGAAATGTCAAGTAAGCCTTGGTTCCGGGGCTGCCGGTTGTCCAGGGTTGCGGGTTGTTCGGAAGAGATACACACGTCACGTCGACACGACACGTCAATGTAATATTTTTTTGTCAAAGAACGATAGACGGAACAAAACTAAGAAATTCATAATCCCTTATTTGTTACAACTTTGTAACAGTTTTCTGCGTATCACTAGGAAGCTACCAAAATCATCATCGACCAAAATCTGAGCAAACTGCGACATACCTCATAAACACACCAGTGGTTAATGCCAAATTATCTACAAGTTAACCTTTGGCTGATACTCTGTCTATGTTGTTGTGGTGTATGTCTGTTTTAACAATTATAATATTTATTTTTTGTTTGTTTCAGTCCGCTACTAACACAACAAGTCCAACTGTATCAACCGATTTTTTTTTATTTATGTTAACAGTTTTTATCTATTTTTTATTTCTTATAACACTCACTTGCCGTTCCATTTCACTTTTGACATTGGCAGAATAGTCGACATCGGCTTCAATTGCCATTCATCAAAAATAGAATAGAATAGAACCTTTGGGTGACGCAGACATGACAGAACTGTTGTAGGTGCAATCGAGAGATCTGTGGATTTATTTTAACCTGTACCTGAAGCTTTATCTACCCTTCGTGGAAACAGGCATAGTACAGTCAGAAGCGATCAAGTTGGCAAAATACGCCAAATTATTTAGGATTTGGTAACAGCCTAAGTTCAGGAAACCAGCTAACACTTAACTGCGAGGTTAACCCAAATCCATTTCACGCAATCTCAATCAACGAATCAACCTGTCTCCCAGAATCCACATTTATTTCTACAGTTTCAGAATTATTGGAACGTGTGTGTATTTGCATTATTTTCGTCGGTCAGTCGTTCCGAGCGTTCAACCGTATTATGGCGTAATCACGGAGTCTGATTAGCGCCGCATAGTAATGGCGTCCAAATTGTGGCGAAAACGAACACAATCTGCATGTATGTAGGCATGTGTTTTAAGTTCGTCATTAGTCATTTGTTCGTCAAAATTTGGTTTTTGCAAAACCTGATCAAACGTGGCAAATTGTTTGTGGAATATTGTGACAGAAATTGTTATCGAACAATAAGTTGCTTTTAACACAGTCAAAATTAAATACGTATTCTGATACTGAGACAATAATTTCACAGCGTATTATCATCAAAACTAACAAACACGTGCCCCTCGACTAAGTGGAAGAGTACCTACTACTTTATTTGAGAATTAGAAGAATGCTTATTATATCTTATTTAAATTACATGTTTCAAGGAGCAGAGTTAGACTTCTTCATCTTCAAGCTTTAGTTCAGGGGCTTCTTTCATTGTCATGATCTTTCATTGAGATATAAAGTAATTCACCTGAACAGGACTATGTGTGACCTATCTTGTTTCGCTTAAATTCTATAAACAAGCACCAGCACATTAAAATACTACAATCAGTCATATTTCTTTAATAGATTTTCAACTTTATCGCTAATGCTATTAAGGTTGATTAGGAAAATTTGATAGTATCGGGTAGCTTCATGTGCTGGCGATTGTCCACTACGCATCTTTGCACCTCTTCCCCGTATAGATTCGGTAGAAAAACTTCACAGGTCTGGTATAAATGTACCCTAGAGGGCAAACTGGTTTCCGTCGGGGCTGCGGGTCCCGTCTGGGCTGCGGGTTGTTCACAAGTTTCCGCGGCCTCGACATATAGGGCTAAGAAGGAACATGGGTGGTTTTTAGGTGAACCCACGACTCGCTGTTCGTAAGTCGAGGTCGCCACCACTGGGTTACCTTTGCTCTCACTTCTCGCTCTTTAATCATCTTACCATAATAAAAGTACTCTGTGATCTTACCTGTGGGTATCTGTTGATGGTGTTGGGGTGTGGGTACGGCTGATATCCTCGATAGCCCTGGATATTTCTCATCATGCCGTTGCAGCCAGGCAGTACTGCGGGTGCCAGCGCCTTTTGTAACTGCTTCTCTTGTTTGCGGTATTTGGCTCGGCGGTTTTGAAACCACACCTGTACAAAGAAATTTTTGTTCGTGACTTATGGTGATAGAGAGGGGATATCAGAGGGAATGCCGTACAAAAGCTGTACAAAACGAACATATAATTATGACCAATTAGCTTTTGGTTGGCTTATAGATGAGCAGTTTAGTGTGGTGACAGTTTGGTAGTCGTTATCCACACAGTGATTTTTAAAACTATATTGTAGTGTATTTTTTTTTTTAAACTTTGCTCCACACTGGTAATTTCTCCTGTATCGTCGTTCACAAACATTTAAACTCACAATACCCAGACCATATATTGAATGAGGTAAGCAAAGAAGAAGTAAGACTCATCAGTGTCCGAACATCATAATACCTAGCCTTTTCCCTACTATATTGGGGTGGGCTTCCAGGATGCAGCTAATAATAGCTTTTAACAATTTTTTTCAATATCGAAATAAGAATTGGAAAGGCTATATATTCTGAGATATACATTATGAAGTTTCCTTATAGCATGCGGTGTGAGTGATCCACTCTATTGACCATATTATTTTTATCTCGGGCTTAACAATTTTTTTAACCTGGATGGTTTCAACAATTTTTTATTAAATAAACATCGATTTTCGTTAAGATTGAATAGAGGATCACTCAATCCACATGCACATGCTGTAAACCAGTATTTTATATGGAGCGGCTGCCTATCTGACCTCCAACCCAACGAACAACCCAGTGAATACAGGGTACAATACTCTTTTGTAAGACTGGTTGTCAGACTTTTTGGTCACTAACGACTGCCATAGGTCTGCTGTGGCAGCCGAGACCAACTGCTTAACGTGCTTTTTGAGACACGGAGGAAACTCGGTTTGTCACGGGTGGTCACCCATCCACAGACCAGCCTAGACAAGCGTGGCTTATCCTAAAGATCGACACGAGTGGCAGTAATTGTTCAGCTACAAGCATCAAATTATATTAGCTTATATTAAAAATATTGAGTGGTGTTATAAATTAAATTTTTGCTTTGAAGTACAAGGATTTAACGATACTAAAAACTTAGCTAAATCCTCTTTGTTTTCAGTTTCATACATATAAGTTTATAGATTTATGTAGCTAAAACAATGGCCAAAACACACGAGCCCCTAATCTGTGTGTTGTCAACGGGAATGAAAGCGTGCGTCGTTTGATATGGTGATTAGAGCTGATTAGAGGGAGAGGGTGGAGGGCCGCCCTCCCCCTCCCACTTCGCAAGCCCGGGAGGGCGGAGCGCCCTCGTACGCACTCTCCATATAAATAAACCGATATACCCTATACCTAACAGTTAGTGAAGCCACCCTATCCAAAATATACATTATGTAGGTATTTTGTATCGGCGGTTCTCAACATTGTCTTTTGTGATTTATTTAGTTGTTGTGTGAAGAAGTTTGTTTTTCTTTAATTTTGCCGTAAAGATTGGATTCCCGTCTAGATACTCCGTGTTACCAGGAGAAAAAGTTGCGTATCGATGTTAAGCCAACACGTTTTTGAAAATATCGTGAGGAAGCATAAGAGAGATTTCTTGACGGCATGAAGGTAAAGCCAAATTAGAGGCCCAATGGCGACATTACAACTCTGCTGTGGTTAGGCAGTGACTGCACGATAAAGAAGTAGAACACAATTATTCTATTTTGCTTTCTCATAAGCATTCTGTGGGTAACTTTTGTGGAAGAAGTAGTAAAATTCATTCTAGAAAAAATGCAAGAACAGTCCGTAGCCCAATACTCAAGACCAAAGTTTTAGCATTACTGACAT
This sequence comes from Diarsia rubi, assembly GCA_932274075.1. Taxonomy (NCBI): domain Eukaryota; kingdom Metazoa; phylum Arthropoda; class Insecta; order Lepidoptera; family Noctuidae; genus Diarsia; species Diarsia rubi. The sequence goes on from OW026425.1 coordinate 13,605,195, forward strand.
AAACACTTTCAACTGCAATTATCAAATTTCTGGGGGTCTAAAATGGCCAATTAAGCTGATCATAATAATATTTATAAAAATAAAATAAAAAGCCTTTATTGTTAAATTTACAAGTTTTACATACATTAGTTTTGTGTGCCTTAAACTAAAACTATTAAATAATAAGAACATATTGACTGTTAACTAAATTTTAATTATTATATACCTATTAAGTTTTTATTACTATGTAATATCGGCAAACGGTAGTTCGGTTTCAACTTTTCTTCCGGCAAAGGCAAGTCTTTTCTTATCTTTGCAGTACGAGTCCATATTGGAACCGCTATTTTTTCGACGTCGTCCTCCCATCGCTTAGTCTGTCTACCTCTATTTCTCTTTCCGTCTACAAGGTACCATTCTGCAATTAGTTCTGTCCATTTTTCTTTCCTTTCTCTTATCATATGCCCTGTCCATCTCCACTTCAGCTGTTTGTATGTTGTGTATGCATTCTTAAACTTAGTTTTACTTTTCATGTCTATAAATTTTTCTCGGTCCTTTCTTTTCACGCATAGTAAATAAAATAAAAATAAATATCCTTGGACATTTCACACAACGCCATCTAGTCCCAAGCTAAGCAACCTAATGCTTGTGTTATGGTAACGAGATGGCTGATAAACTACTTATATACATTTTTTTTGTAAATACATACATATTATAGATAGAAAAACACCCAGACTCGGAACAAATACTTGTAGGTCGTACAAATATTTGTGATTTGTGTTTGTGTGTTTTGTTTGTGTTATTTGTGTATTTTTTGTATTTGTGTATAGTGTACTTCTTTCTATGCTGTTTTGACAAATTTTAATTAATTTGCTAGATGTTCTGTCAATGCCCAAGTTTGACACCCGTATAGTAAACATGGTAGAATGCACATATTATATACCTTCCTTTTTCTTCCAGAGGCATGTTTTCGTGCTTCATCACTTCACTGAGTGACCAATATCTTTTCCAAGTATTCTCCAACTCTTCTTTCAAATTGAATAATATTTATGAATAGGGATGTTAACTAAAAAAATCATACTAGTCCGCCAGATAGATTTCCTAAAAATATTGGACACATATTTTTTATTTTTCCACATAAACAAACAGTGAAGACGATACAATGCTTTGAAAACTCGTGTGACGTCATTTTCTGAGACAATAGTATGACATTCTTTAGTGGTCAGTGACGTCACAACCCCCACTCAAATCTTTGACGCGTTTTATCTCCGTCAATTTCTATTGATTTGATAAAACAAAAAATACGTATCCAATATTTTTCAATAATCTAACAGACGGACCAATTAGAATCATATTTTTTTAAGTCAGTAAACATCCCTATTGCTTTAAAAAGTGTAAAATGCAATTCATATTAAGATCCACTAAAGTGGCCATTATATTATTATACCGCAATAACCAAAAACAATAAAACTATCGAAGTAAATAAGTACTTTGTGAACCAAATCATAATCTACCAAAACTAACACGCACGGTTTCCATATTTATGTTTCCGTTTAGAAATGGATGATCCCCACAGATTGGGAACCGCTCCGTCCTTATAGGTAGGTATGGATGAAGGGAGGAAACATAAATGGGATATTAGTTTTTTCGCAAAGCTACCCGGCTTCCGCCCGCATTGCGCGTTGTAATGAAAAACGAAGCGATTTCCTAGCGGTTTAAATAAACGTAGCTTTGTATAAATGGATTCGATTAGGGCAGTAGGTAATGTCTGAAATGTTTTGTAGTTTTAGATAATATTGCTTTGGAATGGTCAAATACATTACTTTCACGTTACTATGCGTTGTGACTGTGACTGTAGCTTTGCTTTCTTTGTTTTTTATTGAAAAGTGCCTGTAATGATCTAATTGAAATAAACGCTTATAGTTTGAGTTTATCTCTTTTGGAACGATCGAGAATATAATAGGCAGTATATTCACAACACTACTGGCTAAATGCAGGCAACGGATTTAAAATCGGCATTCAAAAGTGGAATGTTAAAGTGAAGGCGGAAAATCCGGAAGAAAAGCATACGCTTCGGCGGGAAACATAATGTACCCATTTTTATTTTTTCGCGTAAAATGCTGTTCACAACGTGATATGATAAGACGTCAGGATATGCTTAGCTATTTATAAAAATAACATCTCGTAATGAAACGTAGCCTAAATTAATATTAAAATTATGTTTCGTTATCAAACGTACAAGTGCCTAATTCCCAAGTATTTTGAGTTCAAAGAATTACTGATTGGTTTGTATTCATAATTGTCCGTTAAAACAATAGAAATAGCCATTATAATACTTATTCCTTTAGAGAACATCAAATATTTTCAAACAGAACACTACCAATCAACAAGAAACAATTTACAGATAAAGTTAACTAAGTAAAGATCCTTCTCTAAGACACTTTGTTCAGGACAGAACAAAGTATAGATAGCTATCTAATACCGTGGCAGAGGACCGAGTTATCCGAAGAAAACGGTCGCCTTTAAACTGAAAAAGCACGGGGATCCAACAAAACATTTTCTTATTTCCAATTGTAGAATTCATTTGAGGGCAGAGACAATGTCGGGAGGCGCGCGGGGAGGATGAGCGGTAACTTCGTTACGGATCCATTTGATGGGATTGCAATGCCTCAGGGGCCACCCGCCCCCCGCACCCCTTCCCGCCACCCGCGACCCTCGCACACCCGACGACGTTGTATTTTTATATCGAAATTTCCTCTAGAAGGAGGGAGCTTGACGTCGTCGTCGTCTTTAACGTTTACATTCTTATGTAGCGTCGCCTAAACGTTAATAGCCTCCTACGGAGCGCGCGTACACGAGCTCAGTGCTACATACATCATGTATCGGCTCGAGACTCGAGTAGATATACGAGTACATGTAGTCTACGGTACTCACAAGTAGCGCACGCTCGCCCACGCGCATTTCACGTGCTTTTAGCGTCGCCACCGACGTAAAAGTATGAAATAATGTCGTTTCGTTCATAACCTTTCATTCCCAAGAAAAGCTTCGACATTCGTTGCGCTTAAAAGAAAAGAGTAATTGTCGTCTTGATGGAGCGACAGTGAATAAAATATCACTTGAAAGCTATTTCATATGTATGAGAGTTAATATGTGATGATTAGATTAGGCACTTTTAGAAAGAAAGCGTCTTTTTAAGTAAGGTGCGGTACGAAAAAGCGTTCGTATAAAATAAGAGCAAGTCGACAAAACATTCATAGGTAGACAGTCAGACGTGACGTTAATAGAGGATGCTAAAAGTCATGTTCTGAATAAAACATCTAAAGCGACAAATTAGGTGCTCCGGCGACAAATCAATACGGAGGGTCCCGGGGGATTGAGCAATTTTAAAACTGAGATAAAGATCTCTCGCGAGTTACTGTAAGCATTTCGTATTCATACGGTCGAGCCCGACAGATGCCACTTTAATTCAATCCGCCTCCGGCCTACGCTCCAAATTGTATTATCCGAGTATTCGCGCATCATTGATATTTCGACAATTCCATCCAAGAACGACTGGCGTGATACTATTGTGCCGCCTGCAATATTTTACGTACGTTTTTATTCGCACCGCGGGTGGTCCATTTTTGTCGACATTCCTGTGTACGTTAATTGAATCGTGAATGTGGTGAGAATTTAACATAATGCATCTGAATAAAAATCTACGTGAATGTTTTCTTTGGAAAATGAATACGTATATTTTCATACATATTACGTGGAGTTGGAGTTGTTATTTTCGGGAATAAAGACATACCCTTAGCCCTTTTATGCCCTTTGTTTTTAAGTGAATGTCGTTTGCTCTTGGAGCACAAAACCGGTGTACCTTAATCAAATCGGATTAGATTAGCAACAATCCATCCGTCAATAGTCAAGGCTTGACTTGTGTCATAGGGGCAACGCTAAGCATGTGCTTGGGCAAAATCAGATACATATTTAGCTGCCAGGTGTGCCGAAAAAACCGACGCGGACTTGAAAAGTATGTACGAAACGAGAACGAGTGTGTACGATTTACTATACTGAGGTGTTTTTTATATTGCTACCTATATACAACATAATATCGGTGTTGACCGCGCTTGCGGTATAAGTTCAGTACATAATAAATGATAGGTAACTGACCTGTATCCTCGCCTCGTTGAGTTTCGTCGTCCGTGCCAGCTCTTCTCTACAGTAAATGTCGGGGTAATGTGATTTGGCGAAAGCCGCTTCTAATTCTGCTAATTGTTCCTGTCGCAATAAAAACAAACAATTATTTAGTTATAGTAATTAACCTGGTTAAAATCGGGGGTAATGACTGCGATGTAGTTTTAAATGGCCGTTTAATCATGAAATGGAGTAGAATTGGTCACTGTTGGCAGCCTCAGCGACATGAAAACTTATCCTAGATATATGCAATAAAATCTTCTCGATGGTGGTTTTTGTTGGAATCATAGGTAGTTCTTAGTTTGTAGTGGGACCATGTAGCTTTTAATAGTATGAAAGTTGTTCCGTGTTGACGGCATGATTCCAAATACATGCGTTGGTAGGTTCAGTTACTGTCACATCTAGAGAGAACGTAACATAGAGCTCTAACACAGTAATATCTTTTGGTCACAAGATTTTAGTATCGTTATCTTAAATGACCTGAAGCTAAAGCTACTTTCAGATGCCAAAAATGTCGTTCTACCTGTGAGTGATTGCATTAAGTGTATATGGCGCTTGTAAAACTAGTTATCGTGACTAAACAAAAACTGTAAGGTAAATGGTTGAATTTAATACATTAAGTACTAGAGTACAAATTCCATCACGATAGCGGTGTGCCGTCGCCGTCGGCTTACACCACAAGTCGACGGTGACGGCGCACCACTATCGTGGATGCAGAGGATAGATCCTCCGCCTGGATGAGAGAAAAACACCGGGACCGGAAAGGCTACCCGGGTAGGTGTTTAAAAACCGGGTTCGTTTTTCTTAATGAGCCTATGGTAAGTGTACTGAGTTAATTAATTACCGTTTACCGGTTTTCCCGATTAAACCGTCCCTGCTCTACATAACTTGTGTAAAGGAATCCATTGCCGATATACAGTCCTGCATGTTATGTTATGTTCCTTATTTATGAGTAGACACAAAAGCTGAGATACCACAATTTTGAAGATCACACATATTGTTGTATAAAGGCAGTAATACCTGTGTGAAGGTGGTCCTATGGCGCCGGCGTGCAGGCGTGGGACAAGATGCTGTAGTAGGTGTATGCCCTGCGTGTTGAGGACCTAAGGCTGGAGACAGGGCGGAGGCACCACCAGACACTCCACCGCTACCCCCACCCGGCTCAGGCTTTAATTTTTTGAAGGCGCCTTCCGCTGTTGAATAAAATATAGGATTAAATCATCATTCATCATTCTCCTGCCCTTATCCCAATTTACTTGGGGTCGGCGCAACATGTCTTAAAATATGGGATTAAATATTATACAAAATTGCAAAAACTAAGTTAAATAGGAATTTTGTGAATGTATGCTGAATAATTATTCTTGTGTAAACGTTTGTACATTACGTACTTGTTTATTAAGAAAATCAGATGTGTTTTAGTTTCATATTACATACCCACTAAAGTTGACAATTACTTTTACGGTCAAAAAAAACTGTAAGTCAAAAACTGTGTGTGTAAAATTGTTTAAAACTCATCATCTGCGTAAACTCTTCCCATGTATGTTGTGGTTGGCGGTCAGTCTCACTGGATGCAGATGAATACAAAATTTTTTTATGGAGCGACTGCCCATTCATTCTCAACGATCCAATTAATACTGAGTAATACGATACAAGGATATATATATATATATATATATATATATTATCGACGGGTTGTCGGATTTTCGGGTCACTGACTGTCTGCCTGTAAAGACTGTCAATGACAGCCGGGAACAACGGCTAGGCACAGAGGAAATTCAGTAATCAGTATGTAATTGATGGTCACCCATCCAGAGACCAACCTGGGCAAACACTGCTAAACTTTGAAGGTCGACCCTTGTGGTTGATGTTATTTAGCCACGAGCACCACAAATTGATAACGGTATTTAAAAAGATAACAAATAACAATAGCAGAAGAATGTTGATGTCGAACTACAACAAAACATCCAATTGACCTACAAACCATCACCACTAATCACATCAGAACAGCTCACTCCAGATTGACACAAAGACCCAAATCCTTAGCCTTTCCAAATCACGTCAACTTCACTACTAAAGAAACGGTCTTATTTGCATAGCCGCGTTGCGCATCGACCCCTTAGCGTAGGTCAAGATCGCGCGGCCCGCGTAAATGTAATTGCGTTGGTTTAACTAACGCTGTTAACAGGCTAATGATTCTCGTCCAGAGGTGCGCTGCAGACGTTTGAGCTTGTACTACTGCTTTGGAACTTTACTGTACTGTTGAGGTTTTTATTGCTTTGGGAACATGAAACTATTTTTCTGAGGATTGATAAATAATGTTTATTTTGTAAATAGGTTTTTGAAACACTTTTACAAGTCACCTTTTTACTACTAGATGGAGCCGGGGTTTCGTATCTGACTACTCTCAGAAGAAACATCTGAAACAAACTCAGAGGTCATAGTCTCTTTTAAGGTCCAGACATAGTCTTGGTATACAAAATCAAAATCAAAATCAAAATCAAAACTCATTTATTCAAACTAGGCTGATAATCAGCACTTTTCGAACGTCAAAATTTACTTTACTTTACTTATTTACAAGAGACAGTTCCCCAAAACGCCCCCCCTTCGACACTTCCTAGTGTTTTACACACATGAGAACTATGCAGATTAGTGTCTTACATGGTCTTTCGAAGAAAACACACAGGCTTGAGTCGACCCGACCAGTCAGACCGCAAATATTTGTCAGTTATCGTGAAGCACGACATAACTCAAGGAGCTCCACTTCACAACGAACAATATCAAAGAAATTAAGATTGTGATGTTCTTTTCGTTATTAAACGGTGAGGATCATAAAATCACATTACATTTGGTGTGTTATAGCATAAGCATAATAAGCCTATCATGTTCCTACTGCTACAGGCTCTATTAGAAACAATGGGGTATAATCCACCATGCAGGTAGGCCTAATCTGCATTAGGGTGCAGATTGGTGGATGTCACATGTCTTCTTATTTCTGGTTCTAGAACACACCATCAATATCTTCACAAGCCGAACAAATCCGTTTTAAAATGTATTACAAAATCGGAACATAAATTGATCGTGAGTGTGTGAATTTCAACTAAAAATTCCTTCATATTCATGAAAAAACCATTTAGAGAAAATATAGACCAAGCATCAGAGATAGGAAAATTCACATTTTAAAGTAGATTAATCCTCACAACGAATTTCAAATAGCGATCCTTAGCTCGTTTTAATTGTATTCCCACATGACCGTCCTAACTGCAACGCCGGAATGCCTCAAACGTTACGTTCATTTTTGTGAAAAATTCGCATATTGGCGACATGATCGCTTTACCTTCGGTTTCTCTGGCTTCTGAATTAAGTGGGGGAGATTTTAAAAGCACCGTCGGAGGTCGGTTTCGAAGTATTCATGCATTCCCTTTGACGCTGTTCCTGGCTACTTACTAATTAACATGGAGCTAAGTGTTTGCGTCCGCGGTAAACGGGGCCTTTTAACGTTTAAAAGGTTGTATTTTTTTTGTCGCTTCTATGTTTTTAGGGGCTTTGATGGCGAATATATTGGTTTCGCTTTTTGCCTGACATTTTTCCGAGATGCGATTATGCCATTAGAGATGGAAATTAAAAATGAATATTTTAGACGGTCCCGTTAATTTTTTTTCTGTTTTTCCGCGGTTTGTGCTAATAGGCTGACGTGATTAATGTCTCGGTTAGTGGTGATTATTAACTGTCAATTATTTATCAATCTATCGCAACAAGTGAACGGTATATTAAACTGTTAAACAGGAAAGTCACATCGATATTATCAAACAGCTTCAAAATCTTTTCCAATTTCAACAAACAATTTTATCTCAGCGAATCACCAGGGGTAGTATCAATTAGAGTCGTAAAATTGCGCCTGACTCGCAACAAGTCAGCGAACAGTATTTATTTGTTGAACATTTGTTCGGGGCGTAAGAGAGATTCAATGTAACATGTCATTAGGGGGTTGTAATCCCCTAATTATGACGATTGACATGAAAGCGCCATCTGTGGCCATCGAGAGTGTCGGGTGACTGCGCGAAGTGTTGCAAATAATAGATTTTGTGTAAATTGAGGCGTTATATCTTGGGGATTATGTTAGTAGAAACTTGTCGCTTTTTGTTGTAAGAAGTACAAAGAACACGTTTATACTAACACATGTTGATTTTGACTTATCGTTTGTTTTGTAAACCAAATATCAAATAGGTAAGTATATATCGCATCCATCGTAGTAGCAATACTCGTAGTCGTAGTAGCAAGTGTCATAGAACTTTGATACGTAGGTCATAAGTTAATAAAATAATAAATATTTATTCACCATACAAAGTTACAGATCATCATCACAAAAACAATTAACAAATGTTGCAATTTCTGCACAAAAATGTATACAACCCTGCCTCTTAAACTAGGGTAACCTGTATTTTAAGAGACAGTGTTCGGTCGAGCAGTTCCCTAAACATTAGTTGTCAACAGGTGAAGGTGCAAAGATTATTCAATATATTATTATGTTAAAAATGTTACAATACATAGATTGGTTGTATGAAGTGTGAGTATGCTGTGTGCGTGCGTGTATGTGTGCATGTGTGTGAAGTGTTCATGGGTTCATGTATGATTTTATTTATTGCTAGCTGTTGCCAGCGGCTTCGCCCATTACAACTCGAAAATTACCCCACGGGAAGATAAAATTGAGATAAAAACTATCATATGTGTTATTCCAGGTTATAAACTATCTGTGTACCAAATTTTATCCAAATCCGTTCAGCAGTTTTTACGTGAAGAAGTAACAAACATACACACTCACACACTCAAAAACTTTCGCCTTTATTATATTATAGTGTGACCATAATGTCGATGCCAACCAAGGAGGTGTCTGATAGGGTGACGAGTAGGTATTAGAGAAGCACCTATGGAAAAGACACATTCTGCGCCGACTTCAAATTAACTGGGACACGGGCAAGAGTACGATGATGCTGTCGGAGTCACCCTGTATACTGTGATAAGATTTGATATCACTTTATCTGATATTAAAGATCTAATCTGTCGTCGATGATAAAACAAAATCCTACTATAATCAACGTATTAAATATTATTTTTTATTAAAAACTCTATTTCTACTTCAAAATTGTATTTCTCGTGAAGGGGACCCCAAATGGAGACCGCCCCAGGCTAGCTGCGGGGTATTGGCAGATCGTCCATATGTTCTGCACATTAATGCACTTGTGATCGACACAAATGCCGCAAATCCTTTATATGGCTGTTTAATTGTCGATTTAGAAAACGGCTTAGAATATCAGGTGGTAATCGCTAGACCAATACCTTTCTAAAACATGCGCTTACTCAGAAATTAAACGAAGCAAATCAATAATATAAAAACATAATATAACATAACATCACGCCTGCAATCCCCGAAGGATGAGACAGAGGTGTACCTAATAGTCATACACCTCGCCAGTTATGTTTAACTGCGATGTAATAGGGGTTTAGCCTATTGCCATCATTTGGGTACACATCTGAAATCCATGTTTGCTACGGGGATATTCCCAATCAATAATATAAATTAACAAAAAAATAAGGTTAAGTATAAAAATACGTTTTGATGTGTTTATAAAGGCGATATATTCAGCCTTTGTAATAAAATAATTCTCAACCTGAAAACAAATAGAATAAGATCACATGTAAACAGCTTGAATTAATTTGTGTATAAATATAGACCTTTAAAATTAATCAATCAGTCAATGTATTAACCCAGTGAAAACAATGGCATGCAAATAATGGGTGTAAAAAGACCCTTAACAAAGACAAAAATCACTTTCTAGAACATATCTGGGAACTTTCTGGTTATTGAGATATTGTAGGTCAGTCTCAAGTTTTTAAAGGTGAAACATGACCTGTTTACTATTCATTGCATACATAAGCACAAAGTTTTGAGTGGGTTACATTCTGTTTTACAAAAGGATTTTTTTAAATGTCTAATAATTTTGGTCTAGAGTACTTAGTTGGATGTACAGGCTGCTTTGTTGACGGCAGACTATTTCGTAAAGGGTCCGTTTACACCTTGTATGTCATCCGTTTAATATCTTTTACGTAACTAAAATACCAAAATCAGTTTTAAGACGCAATAAACCTTACATTCTCAAACCGCCACCTCCCAGCCAAAACCATAAGGTACACATTTCTAACCCGTTAAATAACTTTTTTTCGAGTGCCAGCTGATTCCAGGGGTGGATGTGTCACAATAGGCTTACCGGATTTGTCCGAGGGTGCGCGCGCGCAGACAATCGACACTCTATTATGTCGAGAGGCTCTTACAACCAGATTATTATGCGCATATTGGTTAGCTGTTTAGGGGAATCACTGGGACTTTTATTTACAGTTTAGTTTTTTTTTGGTTCTTCATCAATGTGCACGTTGTGGTTTTTTTGTGAGCGTCTTAAAATGTGGTCTTTATGACCCGTGGAAATTGGTATAAAAGGCTTCGGACACTGGCCTTTGACAGAAAATGTGGTCATGTACCTGTTTGTGCCTGATCACAGCCAGTTCGTATTCCCTCTGTATTAATTCAACCAAGCCTCACAGCCTGTTGTAGCCGTAAGCCGAACGGACGATGAGCTATTCAACCGAGCCTCAACAAAAATCGTTTATTTTCGGCTATCACGCAGGTAGGTACGAATTAAGATTAAGTGACAATACCAAGACTAAGACGTGGTGATGATACATGCGTCATGTTCGTGAACGGTCGCTGTCAGTGAGGAATGGGCAGCTACAGCGCTTTCAGAAGTTATTGCGTTGTGACTGCAGTTTCGCCTTTTTTGACATTCAAAAGTGCATGTTATAAGTCTAATTGGAATCACCATGTCAGCCAAAAGACGTCCACTGCTGGGCAAATGCTTACCCTAGTCTAATTGAAATAAATAGTTTGAAATTGAGTTGAGTTAAGTTTGAGGAACCTGTGTTATGAATTCAATACCTGTCTCATTTTTCCATCAAGAATTTCTTGATTGATGTTGTGCCATCAGAACCCATTTATTAGCTGCCAAAAAACAATAACCATGGCCATCCAAATCTTTATATATATAATTCTACTGTACGTGTGGATGTCACTGAACTCCTCCTTCACGGCTGTACCGATTTGGATGACATTTTTCATGTGTGTTCCAGTAGATTCGAGAATGGTTTAGATTCACAATTGGACCCGGTAGGTGGCGCGGCTGTCCGGGGTAGATAAAACCGAAGACTTGAGTTTAACATTCAGCCTTATTTTCAACAATACTGTACACCATCTGCATTCTTCCAAATGTTTGCCCAAATGACCGTTTCCGTCCAAAACATCGGCCATTACTGGTAAAAGGGGATAATGGGAAGCTTATGGACAGGTGTGAGCGGCACACGACTGCCACACGCCATGGATTATCGGTTACTACCGTATTTTGTTAAATTAAAATAAAAAGTTTTAAGTAGAGGCGTGACGTTATGAGGGTAGCACATCATCGGGGCTACGGGATGTTCGGGGCTGCGAGAGTTGTATGAGATATCGCGGCCTCGACATAAAGGGCTAAGAAGAAACATGAGTGGTTTTCAGTCAGTAGAAGTCTGACACTCCCTTTCGCTCAACCCAAGAGCGGGAGGGGTTATTTTATGATTACCCACAACAAAAAAAAAAACTTATCTATGTTGGGGTTGGCTTCTAGTCGAAACAGCAGCTAAATACTAGCATTTTACATGTAGCGACTGCCTATCTGCAGGGCTATTGCGTATCTTTTAAATGACAGTAGCTATCATATTGTCCATGGATTAACTGTCAAATTGGTTATGGTTTAGTACAAGAACCATTTGACATTATTTGATGTACACTATATGATAGCCACTGTCATTTAAAGATACGCAATAGCCCTGACCTAAACCACCCAGTGTACTATAGCACATGTAGGCTGGTAAATCGAACACCATGTGAAGGATATAACTGTTTGCATTCACGGTCTTACATATTTATGATATTAAGTTAGTTAATCTGAAATTAGAGTCTCCATGGAATTTCTTGCCCATTCTTCTCCATAAAATCTAGGATTTTGGAATGGGCAACTACAGTTCACTTACAGTTATTATGCCTGTGGTTGGAATGTGGGTAGCTTATTTTTACCCGACTATGGCCAAGCCAAAAGGAAGGGTAATGATTTTTTACTATGCAAAGGTGCTTGTCACGGATTTATTTGAAACAAATGCTTTGATTTTAAGTTAATTTAAATGAGAACATGGAGATTTGTTTTTTTACAAACCTCATCTGAGTTAACTTAATAGCTAGAGATAAAAATACTGAGCATGATAACAGGATAGTAGTATCATACATTACTTTCTGCATCAGTCAAATGAAATAATGAATAGACCTTGTAGACTGCTTGACTTTGAGAGCTCCACTATAGCTTTGAGTCCAATTTTATACCCGAAAACATAGTGGTGTTCACAAGATTCAATCCCGCTCCATTTTCTAGTACACTAGTTTTCACCTCGTGGCCTGCTTATTATTAAGTTCACGCAGATTACGTGCCAGCGGCTTCGCCCGCTACAACTTGAAAATTATCCCACAGGAAGCTAAAATCAGGATGAAAACTATCCTATGTGTTAATCCAGGTGGTAAAGTGTCTGTGTACTAAATTTTGTCCAAATATGTTCAGTAGTTTTTACGTAAAAGAGTAACAAACTTCTATCCATCCATCCATCCATACTTACGAAGTTTTGCGTTTATAATATTAGTAGGATTATAGTTTTCGTTGTACTGTCTAGCCACAGCTTTAGTCTTTCTTTGATTAATCACCAGCGAGTTCGGAACCAAAGAAGTTGTTCTGGTCGGCTGTGAAGGGTCAGTTTACACCCTGTGCAAGCCCATGCCTTTTCCCCATGGAGTTTGATGTTTGATCACTACAGACCATACCATACCACAAAAAAAAAGAAAAGAAAAGTCTGCTGTTACATTGACAGAATCAATCATGTCTTGTGTCATGAATATAAACGAGTTTTCTATAAGATTTGTGATTAAGTAAATATTAGCTTTATAAAAATACATTTTCTGCGTAAAAACAGTTTATAAGCAAGTGGAAGATACTTGATGTTAGAATATTTCGTATAGTTTTTTGTACGTAATTTACAACCAACATGTGGCTACTCTAAAGAAGGGCGCTGATAAAATTGTTTTGATTTTAATTGATTTGTTCATTAGTCCTACAAAGTCGGGTACAATTGGCTTGCGTGTGCGTCAGTATCTATTGGAATATTGTTCAGACAATCATGGAATCGGTTTATCTGCTATTTGTCGTATTCGTGATTATTGGTAAGTGATACCATTCATACCATTTTATATTTATATTTTATGTAATTATTAATTATTTATGTACCATTGTTCCCTATCTTCTAGCTATTTTAGACAAGCACATGAAGTACTGTATTTGTATGCTTATGTTTTGAATAGATGGTTATAGAATGAATAAAAGTTGTTGCAAAAATATTAAAAATAATCTAAAATATTACGTCTAAGCTTTCGGTGAATAAAGAAGATGTTATGTTAAGAATTAATTTTGTAATGAATAAAGATTTTGGGAGTTTTTGGCATTAAAAGAGAACCTATGAACGTCTAATAATAGTGTAGTTGTTCAAAATAATGCATTAACGAACAGAGTTTAGGTTGGTTTTTATTATTACTTATGCCACTTTTACCTTTAGTTTTTATCGATTAAATAACATTATTATTTTATTTCCTTGCGTTTGCTTTACGTATGTGCAGATCCAGACGTGCCCGTTTTTGCAAATTAGTTCAATTAAACATATTTTAGGAAAAATGTATTCTCTATAAACCTTTTTGTTACGTAACAAAGGAAAACATTATCGATTTAATTGTGCAGCTGCACTGACAAATAATTAAAAAAAAAACAAAATTTTTCTCTCTCTTTTTGTCTCAAAGTTGCTAGTCCATTTGCGTATTAGTGAATGTCTTTGATTTAAAGTGTTGGTTGAAATGTTTCAGGATACACAACTCCGACAACTTCAGCTGGACTACTAGATCCAATCAGAAATATTTTCAATCCGGTTCGAGTTCATCCTCAGAGTAGGCCACAACTGTCAATTGATGAATTGATTTCACAATTTCGAAAAAACAACCCACGATTTCATGAAAACAACCCACGATTTCGAGAAAACAACCCACGATTTCATGAAAACAACCCACGATTTCGAGAAAACAACCCACGATTAGATACAAACCAACCCTCTGATGTTGATCCAGATAATCCGACAATATCTGCTGAATCGAACTATCAATTTTCACCATTTGATTCATATCAAGATCAAGGCGAAGTCAACGATCAAGTTGATTCGCCTGGTTCAACACGTAATTTAAATCTAATTAAATCAACTCCTGATAAACCTACATTTAAACCTAAACCGAAGGAACAAAAACCACCCCCTAAACATCCTCAAAAAGCACCTACTGTAACTGTAATTAAACCTAAACTTCAACAAAAATTGCAAGAGAAAACCAATCAAAATGAAAATCCAAAATTGTCACCGATTATTCCAAGTAAACCGAAACTTTCTGCCGTAGGGAACCATAATTCTAAACTACCTCCTCTCGATCATGGTAATTCAAAATTACCGTCTGATCCTCTAAGTAATTCTAAAATACCTTCTGATCCTCTAAGTTATTCAAAAATACCTATTGGTCCCCTAAGTAATTCAAATTTACCTTCTGATCAACTAGGTAATTCTAAATTATCATCTGACGATAGTAGTCATTCAGAATTGCCTTCAGTGGATTCAAACAATTCAAAATTGCCTGCCGATGGTCCATATAATTCAAATGTACCTACTGATGGTCCATATAAGTCAAATTTACCATCAGACAATCTAAGTGATTCAAAATTGCCATCTATGGATTCTAGTTATTCTGAATTGCCTTCGGTTGATCCAAGTAACTCAGAATTACCTTTCAATGGTTCACATTTTTCAAATTCACCTTCTGACGATCGATTTAATTTAGAATGGCCTGCTGACAGTAAAAGTGATTCAGAATTGCCTGCTGACGGTCAAAGCAATTCAGAATTGCCTGCTGACGGTGAAAGTAATTCAAATTTACCATCTGATGATAAAATTAATTCTGAAGAGCGTTCCAACGGCCCCTTTAATTCTGAATCCTCTTCTGATGGTAATTCTATTTCAGAAATAAATCCAAGCAATCCGATCAATTCAATGCCTTCTGACGAGTCAGGTACTTCGGATTATATTGGGAGTCAATTTGAATCACGACAACCATCTGAAGGTAATTCAGTACTAACTTTGGACGGTTCAAATAATTATAAAATTCCTTCAAATGGTCCATATAACTCTGAATTACCTTCGGATGGTTCATATAATTCAGAAATAACTCCTGTCGGTCTAACTCGTTATAAATTACCTTCTGATGGTCAACCTTCCAGATATTCATCATCTAAATTCCCTTATGAAAATAATTCTAAATACCCTTCTAATGATCCATTTAATACAAAATTTAGTTCTAACCCACTAAGATTTTCAAATTCAGAATTTCCCCCTGAGCCTTCAAGTAGTTTAAATTCAGAATTTCCCCCTGAACCTTCAAGTAGTTCAAATACAGAATTTCCTTCTGACCCTCGAGGTACTACAAATTCAGAATTTCCTTCTAAACCTCTAAGTAATTCAAAATCAGAAATGCCATCTGATGTACGAAATACTCCAAACCTAAGTAACGAGCTAAATAGTCCAAATACACACCAGGCCGCTGATAAGTGGCCCTCAAATGATTACGATCAAGTCATAGCCCAGAGGTTTCCTGATGCGGTTAAGTTGCTCGAGAAGTTAAGAGAACTAAACAGAATAAAGGAACAACAGAAAAATAAGAAACGAATTGAAAATAGTCAACAAAATGAAAATAATAATAACAACAACAATTTTCAAAAGAATGAGAATAATAATATGAATATAAATAATCCCGATAATGGCGAAAGTGATGAACACTCAACAGCTACACCTGAATCATCGGCATCATTTACTGGTGACCAATCAACACCTAGCACGAGTCTTGACAAAAACAGAGTAATTGTTATGAGGAAAATAACAGAAAGAAAATTTTATTATCAGGTGAAACCGGTTAGACCCGAAAATGAGATAAATGATAGCAAAGAGACAATATATTTCACAGACTTATAATTCTATCAAGATTTTAGGTTGGTCCTTAAGAATCTTAAGATGTTTACGTTTAGATGAATATATATTACGCATTTGAATAAACTGTAATTGAAAATTGTAGTTGTTTTTATTCATCATCACGCATGTAATCCCTGTAGAATTAGGCAGAGGTGTACCTAGTGTACATTACATTTCACTGGTTTTGTTTAAGTTCCATGTAATAGGGGGCAAGCCTATTGACATCAACCGGGCACAAATCCAGACTCCGTAGATTCTACCTACTGATAAATTCCTGATGGAAAAACTCATAATAACGCAAAGTGTTAGACTCGGGAATCGATCCCAGCAAGGCTATTGCGTATCTTTTAAATGTCAGTGGATGTGTCCATCAATTAATTGTCAAATGGTTTCATTTTGTACTAAACCATAACCAATTTGACAGCTATCCATGGACAATATGAAGTGGTCGCAAGAGTGACTACTGAGCATGAGGACTCATGCTCAGTAGTCACTCTTGCGACCACTTTACCACGAGTCAGTCGACGCAGATGTTTTTAATTGTTTCAATTATTAGATTGCAATAATGGGTTTCTGTGTTATTATTACAATATCAATTTGAATGATACTGTTAATGTATTTTGCAATTATTGACATAGAATGCAGTTTTTGTCATTATTTTATCGCGGACTTAAATGTCTTATCATATTAATAGCATCACCAAAATAATTGCCTTTTTAAAAGTTTCATATCAACGAGTACGTACAGATGCCAGTATATCAAGTTTCCCGAAATTGTCAAATTATTCCAATCAACCTTGAACCAACCTAACCAATTGATTGGTTAGGTTGGCGTTAAAGTCCAAAATCTATTAAAGTATTTTGACAGACTGCAGTAGTTTGATGTGCTGGCGTCTGTACTTTACTGTTACGCCGACCGTAAATAGAATGATATAAGGGTAGGAAAAATCAATCAGCACACAAAAGAAAATATTCGTAAAAAAATACGGTTTGAATTGTGAGCCTGTTCCTTCTCTGGTTTAAAAACTTTTACTCGTGCCCTTCAGTGAATTATTTTTGCAGTAAACTAATGGCAGCATTTACAATTATAGAGGAGGATATTGAAGTAGAGCAGTGGTGGCCCAGTGGTGGCAGCCCCGACTTACGAACAGATGGGCGTGGGTTCGAACCCAGGCAAGCGCATTAGTTTGTGTAATTTATTTCGTCACCACTGCTCTCAAAGCGGTGAAGGGAAACATCGTGGGGAAACCGGTTTTTTTTTAAACGTTGCCTCTCACTAGGAATTTCTACTGTATCGTGGGTGCGTTTATAAACATTTAAACTCACATACACAAACACACCCATATATTAGAACCAAAAAATCCAAGATATGTGACATCTACCAATCCGCACTGGGGTCGCGTGGTGGATTATAGACCATCCCTCTTCTAGAGAGAAGACCTGAGTCCCTGCAGAGGGAACAATATGGGCTGATGATGATGATATTGAAGTTGAGTGGGGTATTATTTAAACAATAATAGTTTTGTGATATCACAGACAGGGGCCGCCTCCACTGGGCCACCCCCAGTGGAGGCGGCCCCGACTTACAAACACTAACTAAGTCTAGGTGGGTTCCAACCTAGGCAGGCGCATTACTTTGTGTAATTTATTTCATCACCACTGCTCTCAAAACGGTGATGGAAAACATCGTAATATATAAAGACTAGCGGACCTCCTGCCCAGACAGCAGGGCCACCTACCGGGTCCAATAGGGGATCGGACAAAAAAAAACTAATTGGTCCGTCAGATAGATTTCTAAAAAATATTGGACACGCATTTTTTCTTTTTTCACATAAACAAAAAATGAAGACTAAGATTTTACCTACAAATGACGTCACAACCCCCCATTCATGATCTTTAACGCGTCCTATCTTCGTCAATTTTTATTAATTTGAGCAAAAACACTTACACTTGAGCAATTTGGTTAAAACACGTATCCAATATTTTTCGATAATTTAACTAATTAGAATCATATTTTTTTGACTCAGTCCGATCCCCTATTGTAAATCTAAACCATTCTCGAATTTATTTGAACACTTACCAACATTTTCGTCAAAATCGGTCCTGATGTTTAGATGGAGTTCAGTGACAAACACACGTACAGAAGAATTGTATATAAAAGGAAGATAGTTCAACTATTAAGATTCAAAAGACACGTAATGCCATCTTTTATCTTAAAGCGTTATGTTGTTTTTTTCGGAAAATGTATTTTTTTTTCATGATTAATAGTTATAGTTTCGTGAAAAGTTAACAAACAAACATTAGTAGATAAGGTAAGATCACAGGCAATAGAAGGTCTGGTAAGTATTGTGTCTCAAAGTTTTCATCACTCTGTGGCAGTGAGCAGTGACTGTTTCGAACGGATACTGTATTTCGTACGCTCGTATTCGCAAAGCGATGAGTCACGTTCCTATGGCCATTGTTAGTGCTTGCCTACGTGATCAGCTGCAGTCCGTAGTCCATAGATGTTTCTTTTATTATGTACGTGTTGCTCGCTGTCGATGAATATACGCATTTAGTGCACATTGTAGCATCAGTATTTGCCTACAATAATGTACATACGGTCTATTATTTCAAGCAAAACTGGTGCTGCATCTAATATTGTTTTCTATTTCAGTCATTAGGCACATTACCTGCGAAGTTCAATATATCATTTTTAGGGTTCCCTACCCAAGGGTAAATACGGGACCCTATTACTAAGTCTTCGCTGCCAGTCCGTCTGTCTGTCACCAGGCTGTATCTCAAGAACCGCGATAGCTAGACAGTTGATGTTTCACAAATCATGTATTTCTGTTGCCGCTATAAATAATAAATTCTAAAAATTAATATAAAATCAATATTTAAGGGGGGCGGAAACCTTAATGTGCGAGTCCTCCTCGCACTTGGCCAGTTTCTTCTTTGTTTACTCAAAATTGCCAAGTCATTATTCACCAGTTATCTTTGGGTGTTTGCACCACGATTTTTTTTCTCTTCTAAATACTGTTACTGACAATTTTAATTTTTAACAATTTTTTTGGTATTATTTAATAATTAAGTTGATTTTTTTAATGAATATTTGAATTTTAATAATTTTATTTAATGAGAAATGACATAACTGATTTAAAGTTCCAATAAGAATTTAAGTTTTATCAATTTTATATAATGAAAATGTTTGCATGCCGAATGGTGAAATATGGCAGAACCCAGATGGAAACCTACTACTACCTACTTATGTATAACCCATATTTGCAAATAAATGCTATTCTATTCTATTCATCAAGCTACGTACAGCGACAACTCGGAGGCGGGATGCGCCACACAAAGGAATTATTGTTCGACCCATATGCTTTTTACCAAAAGTGTTATGAAAAGTAGTCCAGTGGCTAAAAATTCGGTAAGTATGTTGTTGATTTTTAGAAGCACCAATATTTTGTAGCATAAAGCTACCTACACTGCTATCAAACCAAAAAAAGATTCCAAATGTAGGCCTTCATACGACGAAAGTTGTAGTTTTAAATGTAAAATGACTTAATTTCGCTGAAACCTATTAAACTAAACAAAGTTCCGAGTAATCATTTCCCATACAACGTTACCGCCACACATTTTCGTCAATGTTACAATTATTATTCAACAACATTAAACGTGCAGAGCGTATATTCAGCTCGGCAACCCGACTCGCTTGAAAATTCAGGCTTCGCTCGCGGCGGGGGGGTACGACGGGTGTTGAGGGGGGGGGAGGTAGGGGACGGTCGTTAGTGACATTTCGTATTCATGACGTCAGCCGCGGGCCGATTGTTTGCAATATTACTCTAATTGGAATTGTAATTATACGCACATATCCCGCATAGAGGCTACCTACGTGCTCGCTTCAGCGGATATCTCTGTTTCAAATATAACCAAGAGCTACAATATATAAATTTCAGAGTAAATAAATAAGTAACTAACCCCGTTTGAAAAATACATACACATACAATGATAATCATCATCATCACCAGCCTATAATGTTCCCACTGCAGGGACTTAGGCCTCCCCTCTAGGAGAGGGATGGGCTATAATCGACCACGCGGGCCCAGTGCCGGTTGGTAGATGTCACATGTCTTCGATTTTTTTGGTTCTAAGACATATCCTCACGATGTAGATGAGACGTATCCTCACGATGTTTTACTTCACCGTTATGAGAGCAGTGGTGATGAAATAAATTACACAAAGTTATTCGTCTGACTGGGTTCGAACCCGTTCGTAAGTCGGGGCCGCCACTACTGGGCCACCACTGCTCTCCAATGATAATATGGGGTACAAAATATAAAATGAAATCAAGTAGGCGAAAATTGCATACATATTTGGTGGCGCTGACGGTACATCACGATGCTAGGGTGTAAACGAAGCCTTCAACCAGGCATTACGTACATAAAACTAAGTACCCCTACGCAAACATTTTTTGCTGGCTACGACTTTTTTTTTTGGGGTTGTAAAAGTACATTCTACGATAAAACTCAATCTCTTAAAACATTGTGCTAGTGGATGCTTTGCTTGGAGTAGTAAACAGGTCATGGAAGTAATTTAAGTAAAGCTTGGACCTCCTATATATCTCCGTGACTAGGGGGTTCCCAGGAAACGTCTACAACAAAAAAAATATCGCAGTGACGCGGAGATCAAGTGCTGTTCGGCTTCGTAAAGGGTACGTTTACACCCTTTATAGTGCAAATACTTTATAGTGTACCTAGACAAGAAAACATACAATGTTTGCACGTTCCGTCCAAACATTGTATATTTTCTTGTTGGTCAAACAGATTCATTATTTACTTGTGTCAAACTATGTCTATTGAAATTGAAATTGAAATTGAAATAGCCTTTATTAACAAACTATATACATATAAAAATTACAATAAAATTGAGTATAAATCAGACATCGGTTACAAGTTTGTCTTGCTTTCTAGCATAGGCCTCCCCCAGACCCTTCCAAACTTCACGATCGTGAGCTATCCTTCTCCATGTTGCGCCTGCTGTCGATTTGAGATCATCCTCCCATCTACGTGCCGGTCTTCCTCTTTTCCGCACTCCCTCTCTCGGGTACCATTCAGTTACGTCTTTGGCCCACTTGTCTGCTCTGCTTCTAATTGTGTGACCGGCCCACTGCCATTTCAGTTTTTTTATCGTGAATGTCACGTCGGTGATATTAGTTTTTTTCCGTATAAGTTGCAATTTTACTTTGTGCTTTCTTTTCAAGTTTAGTATGCTGCGCTCCATATTATGCTGACAAGTTTCCAATTTATTTAAACCTTGACTGGTTAGTGGCCATGTTTGGCAACCGTACGTCAAAACAGGAAGAATGCAGGAGTCGAATGTCTGTTTTTTTTATTTTAAGTGGTACAGATGAATTTTTGAGAATCTCTTTTAATGACCAGTATCTTCTCCATGAGGTGTTAATCCTGTTTTGTATTTCTTTGGTGGTGAGTTGTATTGGAGAGATAATTTGTCCCAAGTAAGTGTAATCTTCGACATATTCGATGTTGTTATTATCTATAGAGATTGGTACTTTTGTGCGGTTGGTCATTAATTTTGTTTTTAATGTGTTCATCTGAAGTCCAACTTTGTTGCTTTCTCTGACCAGCTGTTCTAACATTTCTTGTAAGTGTATCGGGTTTTCAGTAATTAAAATAAGATCATCAGCAAATCTTAGATGGTTGAATGTTGCTCCGTTTATTTTAATTCCATAACAGGTCCAGTCTAGATTTTTAAATACCTGTTCTAGAGTGGCAGAGAAGAGTTTCGGCGATAACGGATCCCCTTGTCTAACACCCCTGTTTATATCAAATGTATTCCCTAATCTTTCTGTTTTCACTCTAGCCGTCATATTTGTGTAAATCTTCTTTATTATTCTTATATATTTTTTGTGTACACCTTGATTTAGTAGTGCCTCCCAGATACTTTGATGTTTTAAGGAATCAAATGCTTTGTTGTAGTCCACGAACGCAAGATAATATGGCATTTGGTACTCGTTGTATTTTTCGATTACTTGTTTTATCGTATGAATGTGGTCTATCGTTGAGAAACCACTGCGGAATCCTGCTTGCTCTTTTGGTTGATTCTCATCTAACACTTTAGTGATTCGTTCCAAAATAACCTTCGCGAATATCTTGTACAAGTTCGACATTAAACTAATTGGACGGTAGTTGCCTATATCGTCTCTTCCACCTTTCTTGTGTAGCAGAATGATCGTCGAAGTTGACCATTGAGGTGGTATCTCTTCCTTTTCTTGTACTTCATTAAATAAGTCTCGCAAAGCGTTCATTATGGCAGTTGTTGAGCCTTTCAAAAGTTCATTTGAGATACCATCTTCGCCAGGTGATTTTCCGCTCTTTTGAGATTGTATCGCTTTGTATATTTCAGCATCTAAGATTGGAAGTACTTCTTCTACATTGTAATTGTCCTCTAGATTGAGTTTTAGTGAGGAGTCTTTGCTGTTTTCGCTGTAAAGGGTTTTGTAAAATTTCGTGGCTATATTTAATATGTCAATTCTCTTTGTCTTGTTCTTCTTGCTTCTCTGATCTTGTAATTTTGGTATCCAATCTTTACTTTCTTGTAGTTCTTTCCAAGCTTTTTTCACTCCTCCCGTGGTCTTTATATGAAATATTATTCTTTCCGTTCTTGTAGCTTGCCTATGTTTTCTTATACTTTATTTTATTTCCTTACTTATGTGAGCTATTTCTTTTCTGTCTCTTGGTATTTGCTGTTGCAAGGTTTGGCGTTTTAGTATTAACTCTTTTGCTTTATCACCAACTTTGCTTTTGTCAGTTCTCGTTGTTGTTATTTTTCTTTCAGCTTTTCTGAGTTCTTTTTCTAGAGTGTCATACTTTTCACATAAGCTTTCAGTTTCTTTAATATTTCGTAGTGATTCTTTAAGAGGGACTAAAATATCGTCTGGTAGTGGCAGATGTACTGGATTATTTAAGCTCCGTATGTTTTTCCTTGTTGTCTTGGGTTGGCTTCCATGGATTTTTGCGCGTACCATGCGGTGGTCCGTGTTGAAATTAAGTTGTTTAATAACATTAACGTCCATGAAAAGTTTCGGTTTGTTCGTGGTTATAAAGTCTATTTCATTTTTCGCAAGGCCATTTGGAGAAACCCATGTCCATCTTTTATGCGGTTTTTTGTTGTAGAAGCTGTTCATTATATACAAGTCATGCTCTTGAACAAAATCTATCAGCCTTTGGCCATTACTATTTCTTTTTCCAGTCGTGTAAGGTCCCAAGTGTCTATTAGTAGTTTGAAACAAGTCTTAATCAAATAGATTTGTGTGTTTTCAATCTAAGAGCTGAAGACGACAGTGCAAAAGCGAGCGTTCTGTCTCACTCGTTTCTATGTATCTCTTTGTTAACGGTAACAAGCAACAATGTCGGTTAGGAAACATTTACATAGAGAACACATGGCGACACATCAAGCTATATCTAAAATATAACAACATCTTCAGGATGCTGATGCGGCTGCCTCCCTATTGTAGTGCGTCTGGTATGTTTGCGGAGGCGCGAACGGACGGCTTCCATGCGATTGTGACTAAAAAGGTAGCTTCGTTGTCACAGCGGTTATGGACACTTTCGATTAATCGGACTACGTGAACTTTTTTTCCAGTTCAATCGATTTATCGGACCACGTGTTTTTAAGATTCCTGATAGTTCGATCAATCGGACTACGTGAACTTCTTTGGTTTGGTTCGTAGTACATTACACCTCAATGGTTTGTTCTCGCTGAGTTTCACACGGACTTACTTATCGGAATAAAAAGGTACCAGTGTTACAGAACCCGGACTCTCACAGATTACCAGGAGGCCAGAAACATGAAGGAGGTATTGTATATAGTTAATAGGATTACCAAATCCGAATAATTATGTAAAATATCTGATTTCCTAGACCTGAGACCTAGATTCGATATCCTGTTGCATAGAGGTCGGTAGTCGGATTATGAAAACTTGGGATTCCTTTATATTTCGATGAATCGGACCAAGTGAACTGGTAATCGTTCACCTGGTTCGACCGCGTGGTTCGACTCTAAAGTCGGACCACGCGGTCGTAAGAATTAGTAGTTAGACTAGCAACATTCTAAAATCGCACCAACTGGAAAAAAAAGTTCACGTAGTCCGATTGATCGGACTATGCGGTCAGATCACGTGTCCATAACCAGCACAGCGCGTGCGAGGCAGTAGCAAAGCCATCCTGCTTATGATTATTTCTTGCACAGATTGTATAATATTCGAACAAAACAAATGGATGTGCATTGTTCTGGGCGCTCATTGACACAATGTTTCTATTGTAAAATGACACAATTTTTATTATTTTTGTTTTTATTTTGATTTAATTTTAATTTTTTGATGTAATGGTGTGCAAAATGATCTGATTTTTTTTTAATGTGTGATTATTTTGAGTTTGATGGTCGTTCTAATAAATAATGATTTGTTGTTTTTGATAATTATTAATAAATAAACTAAATTAAACTATTTGATTTGCTCGAAATTGTTGCCTCGTCCACCAACTTTCATTGCTGTCAACTTCGGTTACTTATAATATCTGCGAGGGACTCATCCTCTTGCCTTTTCTCTTATATACGACATTGAATTGTATTAGAATTTTTAATTAAATTAACTATCACTTTAAAGATAAAAAAAGTTTGTTGCTTGCTGTTAAATGGGACTTAAATATAACTGATGGTATGTGGGTCAACAGATCTGCCTAACCCTTCGGGGTTTGTTGTTTTCTTCGGGAGTCATGTTATGTCAACTATCAATTAAGCAGTGAAAAATGATATTTCGTCAGTTTCAGTTTAAGTAGTCCAATGGTAAGTCTGATTCAGTCATCTATTAGCATTTCTGCAAGATTTTTTTAATTATAATGTAACTGGTTTACCAACTGAAATTACATAACCCAAGTAAGGTGAAAATGTGAAGATAGTGAGAGTAAAAGATTCAGATACATGTGTAAAAATGTGCTTACTTTCTCGAGGGTTCATTTAATGTTCTGGATGATTTTACTCTGCGAATTCTAAAATATGTGAAACCTTTTATTTTTTATACTACATAATATATTGTACCATATTTCATGCAATTAAAGAATCTTGAATATAATTTCATCCACATACAGAAACAGGTTTTATAACTAACAAATTAAAGTCTAGTTTACTTACAGGTTATTACGTTAGATGTACTTTTTTGCAGGTTTGCCAGAAATCAAGACTGGGAGGAAATTATGAAACACGAAACACGTGGTCATTGCGTAGATCGATCGAATAGCGGTTATCTGGGGGTCTAAAATGGCAACTTTAGCAGATCATAATCTGAATTGCATTAAAAAGAGTAAAATAGACCTCTTATAATACTAATGCGTCTGTGAACATTTAGAAAAATAGACATAGTAGAAAAATAATATGAATTGCGTTTCAATTCGTAAAATGTTCACAGACGCAGTTTTTATGATAAAAAGTCCATTTTTAACGCAATTCATATTATGATCAGCTAAAGTGGCCATTTTAGACCCCCTGACTAGATTCAGTTTAGTATCTCGCAGGCTTTTATACCTATAGATTGCACATTGATTTAAACTTATAATCACAATAAAGAAAGGAAAATCTATCTATCTATACATATATTAATATTATATTATATACCTAATAAACATGTAACGGATCGCTGTCTGCACATGTAAGATATATGAGAAAAAAATGTTATGGGATGCAAATAGCACACAAGACAATGGTTGTTAGATTTTTTGTCTGTTTATCTGTTTGTCTGTGCGTTTGTGCACGCCCATCTCAGAAACGGCTTATCAGATTTAGGTGTGGTTTTCACTATATATTGTGGTAAGCTTTACTTACCATTTAGTGTTTGTTTCATGTCAATAGGTTCATAAATAAAAAAAATACGTTAATTTAATTAACCATGTCGAAATTTTGTTCAACATCTGCCTAGCCTTTTCCCAACTATATTGGGGTCGGCTTCCAGTCTAACTGGATGCAGCTGAATACCAGTATTTTACATAGAGCGACTGCCTATCTGACCTCCACAACCCAGTTAATACTAGGTAATACGATACCCTTTGGTAAGACTGGATGTCAGACTTTCAGGTCACTATATATGGCACCCGGGACCAACAGCTTAACGTGCTTTCCGAGGCACGGAGGAAACTCGGTATGTAATGGGCGGTCACCCATCCACAGATCGACCTAGGCAAGCGCAGCTTAACCTAAAGATCGACCCGAGTGGCAGTTCTTATAAAGCCACGAGCTCCTCTCGAAATTTTGTTATAGCGACATATAGAACATATGTTATAGCGACATATAGATCTAATGTTGCAGGGACCTATCGATATCAGGGATTTCACGAAATCCTTAAGGATATCACGAAATCCCGGAAGAAAACGAATTTTCTTGTTTGTTACGTCTTCTTACTAAAAGTATCTAGTGATAGGACAAAACACCAATTCATCGTCAGTAATATGTCGTTTCACAAATCTAGGTAAATCTAGTAAAATGTCAGAAAAGTGGATACTGCCGAATAAAAATCGAGCCATGCATTTCTATTTCATTTTATGTTGGGGTCGACTTCCAGTCTTATCAGGTACAGCTGAGTAGCAGTATTTTACATGGAGCAACCACCAATCTGACCTCCACAGTGATAATGCGTTAAGTTACTCTAACTGACCCGATAGCCGCTGTCCTGTCCCGATGTTTTTTGGATTTTGGCAACAGCGCCACCTACCTTGTCCAAGTGTAGGTAATATCCATCCAAATGCCGCCATAAGTAAAACAACACAAACACATATTCTAACCTGAATGTTACGTAAAATTTAAAGATTGAGTATCCAATGATTCACTGCAGTAAAGAAAATCAGAAAAATATCTGATATTCTTCAGCACATACCTACGCTAGTGACATAGTGTTGAAAACATAATACAACAAATTTTACTTGATAGAAGAAAATCGTAAAAAAACCTCTAAAAATGTTTTTTAACGAGTACAAAACCATATTAAAATACATGTGATCGTTCAGATTTTTTGGCAAATGATTCTTCAAGCAACATACTAAGGTGTTTTATTTTTTTAGTTCAATCAATAGTTTTTTTGTAAATCGCATATTCTTATTCCCGAACATAATTTTGTTTGGTGATAAAAATCGGGCTGGACAGTCCTTACAATTTGAAACGTATAGTTACCCTACGAAATTACGAGCGGGCATTGCGGGGATGCGTTTTGCGGTCGTGGGGAGTGACGCAAGTTCCAACCACTCGCTCAAGGTCGCTGACATTTATTGTTGTCTTAATAAGACTGGTTGTCACATTTTCGGGTCACTGACTACCAGACTGTAACGACTGACAAAGATCTACAAAAAACAGCCGGGAGTAACGGGTAACATGCTTACCGAGGCACGGAGGAAACTCTGTAACTCGGTTCGATAAAATTATCGAAATCATTTAATACAGGTAAATATGCATCTTGCCTGTTGGTAAGCGATGGACGGGAATATAGATGCTGGCAGAGAGTCCTCACTCGGACCTAAATATGGTGGTGGAACACTGAATACTTTACGGTATATCTTATAGACCAGCAGGTTGTGATAGGGATATGATAGAATCAGGTCTTCACGCTCCGAGGTATCAAAATAAAATAATTTATTTCAAGTAGGCTAGATAAAGCCACAAAATGAAGCAACAGCCTCAGTCAAGGCATAATATATAATTGAAGTACCTCTAGGAGAAGAACGGGCAAGAAATTCCATGGACACTCTTCTAATTCAGAATTTTGTTAGAAAACCTTGGTTACATCAGTAATGATTTGGTGAGCAAGATGTCAAAGTCAAAGTCAAAGTCAATTTTATTTGTGTAACATAGGTAGTGAATACAGTTCTTAAATTAATCATCATAAGAAAACAGGCAATAGCCTAGCGTTGATGTGATACATTGTGACACCAGCGTCGCGTCACAATATGTGTTGGGAGCAGGGTCCACGTTACCGGTGGTTAGAGATAATTGTTTTCTTTTTTCTAACTTTATTTTTTATCAAACTCTAATGGAGTAATTTAAGGTCTGTTAATCGTACTAATATCATGTTGTGTTCAAGACTTCAAGCTTTTAAAGAGATTAGGCATACGGGTTACCGACTGATTCTTAAGAAGTTATAATAATAATCTAGAAGTTATAATAATAATAATAAAGTTCCTTTGGATTTAATTGGCTGTCCTTATTTTTTTTATTTTTCTACATCTTAGCACATTTCACTCACAATAGGTACACTTATGGTACACTACCACAATCTCTAGGATTTTGAAGGAATGACGTTTTCAATTTTTAAGTCCGGCCTGCCTTCCTTTCGCCATTTGATTTTCAAAATAATAAACATGACGCAATAGCTGATACCAAAATTTTACTGCCAACTATGAAGGCTTGTAAATGGCTTTTCGTTGAAAGCTTCACTATCATTTTCTATATTTTAGCTGTAAGGCACGCAAACACAATCAAAATAAATTAAAATACAAACAATTAATGTATGAGACAAAAACTTCTAAAGAGCCATGTTTCTGATGAATAAGCTATCAAAGTTGTAGTGGTGCATTATCAGGGAATAGATTTTCTATATTTGGACGGTATTTGGCCGCTTTGAAAGAAAAAAAAAATAATGTCAGTTATGTTAGAGGTCAAAATATATACAGTCCAACTATGTTTATTGTTTTATATATTTTTTTAATGTTTTGTGATATTTCGACGCTGTTGCAAGCACAATGATGAGTCAAAATATCGGGAGCTCTTAAGAAAGAAAGAAAGAAAAAGTATTTATTGGTTTAGTTTGGCATAGTTGATAATCACGGCAGATATCCCGTAAGTGACATCACAGGACATGACAGCATAGGTTTAGTTATTTATAACACGTGAAATCTTAATAAAGTATTTTTAGCATTAGGAAGCTAACGATAAGAGTAACAAACCCGATCAATTAAAAATTAAAATTTCAAAGAATCCAAATCTTATAGGCAGGCTCTAGATTACTTACACAAATATGTAGAAGTCATTTATTTAAAATAGCATGGATTGAATATTTAATTTTAGTAACTAGTGTAGCATTTAGCACCCTCGTTTAGTATAGGTATATCTTTTGACCAGTGAAAAAATGTTTAGAATTTATTTATTTATTGACAACGTGTCAAAATTAAACTCGTGGCAAGTTACCTGATTAGCTCTATCAAGGTTCAAGAGCTGAATAGCATAAAGTTAACGTAACATAGTATTTAATGTTCGTTTGACAATTAACTAGCTACATACAAAAAATACTACCACAACTGCATAAACAACTTAGTACCTATAAAAAAGAAGCAACCTGGGCCTGCAGTCTGTACAAAGATAGCGATCGCTTTACGACAAAATTCGGTCGCAAAGCTATAACGATGCGGATTTAAGGTGGACGTGAGCCGGACGCGACCCGCCGGTATTAGCTACCAACTTAAATCCGCATCGTTATAGCTTTGCGACTGAATTTTGTCGTAAAGCGATCGCTATCTTTGTAGAGACTGCAGGCCCTGTATAAGATACGTTGACCAAAACCGGCTTTCTAATGAGCGGCAGAACCGCCCAAATAGCAAGCACTCACTTACGGATAGATGTTTACGCGTAGTTGCGTGCAAAATATTATTAATGTACCTACCTACATCTTAACTTATATTTATTTTTAGTGATTGTCTTTTTTTGTGTTGTTAAAGCGAATGTGAGTACCAATACAAACCATCTATGGTTTAATGGTACGAAATTAATATAAACTTGTGTTAAGACTGTATGTGTAAATAAAAAAAAAACATCTTTTGTTGATCGTTGTGGCGACTGATTGTTAAGGTATCTACGGTTTTATCATCCAGTTTCTTTTATGAAAATATCAATGAATCTTAATGAAACACCGTTTGATTGGTTTGATCAATTTATCGACAGTCAATTGCATTATGTGACTTGATTTTTGTACTATAAACTGGGCGTAAGTGTACAACCCAAGGCACACGACGGCGAGGTGTAAACTTAACGTAAATACACATAAAAGAAAATCGACGTATTTACACCGCACGCTGGCTCTATTGCAGAACCAAGTCCAGGTCATTTGCATAAAAGTGCCAACACTGGAATTATTTTTCATAATATAAACTATCAATAAAAATATATTATATAAAAAATATCTTAGAAAATAATTAGTTGCTGTCAGTTGTCTAAGCTAACACCAGCCTTTCAAATCAGTGACATGAAATTAACAGTCTGTTAGCAGTTTTAATTGTTTATAATCTTTTCTAAAGCCGGGTAATGTAAACTGATAATAATAATATGTAAGACGAATGAATCATTTTAACTACTTATTTTCGATAGTGGAACAAATGAGGATAATCACTTCAATATTACAGAGCCTCATTGCGTACCGGTGACTCGTTAAGACAATCAGTTTAATAATTACCTTTAAATAAATTCTTTGTTGTTGTTCCAATATTTAAGTAATTAGTGAAATTGACTACAATAAACACACAAAAGATCAACAATGAATGGAGAGGGAGAGGAAGGTCAAAGAAAAGATGCATGGATTGTGTGAAGAATAATATGAAAGAGAAAAGAATCAATGCCACCGTGACGTTTAACAGGGCAGAGTGGAAAAAGAAAACGTGTTGACCGCTCAAAAGATCAACGCGATGAATTCAAATGAAAGCGATTATTATTATGAGTCTTAAGTATCTCTTATCCTACATGTCAGGTCAATGCTACATGACAAACCCTCAAACCAAACTATTGGGGATCAATGTAACTAGCTTGTCTTATTAATCAGCATTAACAATCATCTCATCTTAAACATAATCTCATCTCATCTTAGATATCATCTTTCACACAATCTGGTCATCATTTTAGTCTGCTCTATTGTTTTTAATAACAACGAACTAACAAAGTAAGAGTATATCATTAATTGAATACAACGAAATCTCTAAAATCTCTAGGATAAGTAGGTCATATTTTATTTAACAAGAGTAGGTAATTACGTCTAACATAAAGACTAGTAAATAATATTTCTTGATTTAAAGCCAAGTCACAGGCCTGTGAGTGGAATGAAAACTGACACCAGGCCCTATAAACCACTTGATACGGAAGAGGACTCACACTCAAAACGTCTTCGTCGTGATAGCCTTAATTCACTTTTGTAAACAAACAAAAAATATTGAAGAAAAATATCTTGCCCATTATGGGTAGGTACTTACCCGACATTTATTTATGGATATTATTAGATGGTGTTTGATTCTGTAAAATAACAATCGATAAAAAAAAAATATTTCGTGAAAGAAATGAAAAATGAAAAAAACGTAAGAAGAATAAAGAACACTGAAAAGAACTCAGTCATTAAACAGAAAAGCCAAATAATAACAACTTCTGCACGAAGCTTAACGAACTACATACTCATGATAAGGTTGTAACTGACAGGTTACTTTCTGTAAGATATGTCTCAGAGAATAATGATCTCTGTGGTGAACAGACATAGCCATACGGTGGGTCCATCAATAGGAACACGCTTCTTTTGTCTTAACAACAATGTCATTGATTTGAATCTCGTACATTTATGTTTGCTACGAATTGAACACAGAGGTATTACCAAAATTTTGGTGCAACAACACTTCTATACGCTCTTGTTGCTGTTGTAAATATTAGGAAACTACTGCAGGACAGTACAGGACACTAACAGTCGAAAATCTTTACATAAGAAGAAGACGGGTACATACCTGTGTTGTCTTGTAAGGAACGGCTGAGAGGTGGCGCAGGCGGCGTCGCAGCGTGCTCGCCGCCATACAGCCCGCCAAACTCCTCCGCAGATGACGACGATGCGTTGCTACACTTGCGGCCCTTGTCCGGCGTGTACTTGCTCTCACCACCCGAAGTTAGGAACTTCGCGTCTTGTTGATGCTCGTCTAGAAGCCCCGGCACACCCAGCAGCCCCCCGACCAGGTTCGGTCGCAACTCTTCCATTATCTTGGAACCCTGACCACATGCCCCACCGCCACTGAAGTTGAGCTGGCGGCTGAAGAAGGCCGGAAAGATGTTGAACTGCTGCGGGTCCGGCAGCGCGGTAAGCGGCGCGGGTGGCTCGGAGGCCCCCGCGCACGCCGCGCTCTTGAACTCCACCGTGCTGTGGCCGGTCCGCTGGCTGAGCGACCAGCGCGGCTCTCCCGCGCTACGGTGCTCGTG
This sequence comes from Diarsia rubi, assembly GCA_932274075.1. Lineage (NCBI taxonomy): Eukaryota > Metazoa > Arthropoda > Insecta > Lepidoptera > Noctuidae > Diarsia > Diarsia rubi. The sequence continues at coordinate 13,637,816 of OW026425.1, forward strand.
ATCCGTGCCGTCGCCGTCGCCGTCGGCTCGGCCCCGACGCTCACTGACTAACCACATTATAGTGACGTCGCACGTCGCGCCGCACCGACCACGCCGCCCCGCGCGTTAATTGTTCGCGACTGCGCGAGAGGAACTCACGTCGCCGCCCACGGGCGAGACAGAAACGGCCTGCTCCCATACCCCCATAATCGATGTAAAATCTTTATAGGGATGCTGCGTCTCATTCATCCGCGGCGGAGAGTGCGGGCCGGCCGGGGCGGGCCGATGGGGCGGCCGAGCGCGGGCTCTGATTGGTTGTTAGGCGCTGTTCCCGCCCCTCGCCGCGCACCGCTCCGGGCCAGATACGCTTTTCTTTGTTTTATTGTCCCCACGGCTCCTCGTCGATCTTGCGTTTAAAGTTTATGCATTGCACTATGTTTTGTTTCACAAAACGCAAAATCATGTATGGAAGTTCTTGAGGTAAAACGTGAAACAGAGAAGGGTGGATGCTTTTAATGTAGCGAGTGCATTGTGTCGGTGATTGTGTCTGTATGCCTGTCTGTATAGCATGGGGTGTAGCGGGTGGCCCGGCTGGAGCTACGTACGCGATGACAAATCTTTGTTAAATGTTAAACGCAATTATTATGTATGTAGGTACGCCGTATCACGTATTAGCTGCGAGCTTATAACTTGTGAACTTATGCCGCGTCTCTTTGCTCTGTTACATTATAATAATTATGTCAAGAATAAAGAGCAAATTAAAAAACTATTGTATTGTTCGCTTTGGAGCAATTAGGATCATAACTTTAAGATTTTAAGCAGCAAGTACTTATGTACTTTCTGCTATATTTTAGTCTTAATTATTTTTATTACTCTATGAACAAAATATGCACTGTCTGGTTTTTTTGGTTTAATAAAGAAATAATGTAATGTGTTTTATTAATCTACATTTTTTTAACACTGTTTCGCTACTTATTAGGTAATAGGCAGTTGCAGATATTAATTGACGGAACATTCATTAATTATTTAGATAAAAAATTCAAAAAGATTATTTAATAAAAAACGACAATCCGACATAAGGTCACAAAAATACTACAATGTTATCACCAAATCTTTTGAACAAGTGTTCAAAAACCAACCCTTTTGCACCCTACACTGGTTATGAATATCATTAGGAGTATCAAGTTGAGAGATTCGTTACTAGATGAAAGATATCTAATTGATATTCAATTTCAGTTCAGATCACTTTGAGGGTCTCACCGCTAAATGATTGATGATATTCCATTAAATATTTTGCGTATTCTAATATGATGTGGTATTAGTTTTGAATTTAAAGGGTTTTTTGTTAGTTGTGCAGATGCATCTTGGTTTGATGTAAAAACACTCGAGTAATAGATTGTCAATTTTCATGTCCCTTACGGTTTTGTACATTATTTTGGTTTTGCAATAAAGCTTATTCTTTCTTTCTTTTTTTAAAAAACGTTGCCCCACACTAGGAATTTCTCCTGTGTCGTGGGTGCGTTCACAAACATTTAAACTCACATACACAAATATTTAGACCCGGAACAACTATCTGTAGGTCATACAAATATTTGTTCCGTGCGGGAATCGAACCCGCGACACGCAGCGCAGCAGTCCATTGCTTGAGCCACAGCGCCAACCGTGCCGTCAATCATCATAATTATCATCATTCTCCTGCCCTTATCCCAATTTATTTGGGGTCGGCGCAACATGTATATTCTTCTTGCTGCATACTTCTCTATTTCTCGTCATCCCGGCAGTCACCTGCTTTCTAGCCATATCTTCCTTATTTATTATACCTATATGGTCTTCCATTGCTCTTACATGCAATAATAGAAGATTATGCACCAAGGGGATAAAGTAGTGTCTTATGTAGCGGGCGCTGTATTGAATTCCGAGCAAAGCGAAGGATTCTGGGGTTAACTTCCGAGCGGAGCGGGACAGGAATCCTGAGTGCAGCGAGGGAATCAAGGTCGCCCAAGACGAATGCACTTTTATCCCCGAGGTCAATACTCTACTTTTCACACCATCTACGAGACAATAAAAGCAATAGTTAGTAGACCTATTTCAAAGCACTGATTCAAAATACAGATTTGACGCCCTTTGTATAGTTTTCCACTTGTATAAATCGTCGTAGGCTTTCGTGTAGGATTCCTTGAACTTTTCTGGGAGCAGATTTTTGGTAATGCCAGTGGCTTCAGATTTAATGTACTCCGGAGTCAAATCACTATAGTCACTCGACATTTTTGTAAGAATTTGCAATATTTTAAGTAGTTTGGTGTATAACAATGAACAAAGCAAATAATTTTTTAGTATTCGCGCCACCTTTTAATTTGTGTTCTATTTTTCTTTTTTTTTATATTCTATCTCGTGGAGACTGTATTGTTATTTTAATAAATACCCTGATTCTAGTACTATTGCTTTTATTGTCTCGTAGATGGTGTGAAAAGTAGAGTATTCACCTCAGGGATAAAGGTGCCTTCGTCTTGGGCGACCTTGATTCCCACGCTGCACAGGATTCTTGTCTTAACTCCCTCGCTTTGTTTGGGAGGTAACAATAGGATACTTCGTTTTGCTCGGGATTCAATACGGCGCCCGTTACTTACTTATGACACTACTTTATCCCCAATAGGTGCATAATCTACTATACCTTAGGTTAGGTTTGCATGACATATTATATAATGGAACATTATCGAGCAGGTGGTGTGAAAAACTTATTATCAGTATCATTAGCTATCTTTTTTGTTCTGATTGAATTTTTGCGTCTGTATCTTAATCCTATCTAGATCTTGGACCTCTGAAAATAGCAGGTACGATCACCTCTTGGAAGTGTTTTACCGGTTTTACCTATTCTTAGACACGAAAATGTTCCTTTTAAAGGTCATCGGTTTATCTGGCTTTGGACAGACTGTGTGTCGCAACTTGGAAGAGGCCTATTGTCAACAAAAATTCAACAAAGACCAATTGTGAGTCAACTAGACTCACAATTGGTCTTTGTTGAATTTTTAAAAAATGATTTTATTTATATCTCGTCTATGACAGAATGTATAAGTTTGTACACTTTTCAACAACAAAAATACCTTGAAATAGGGAAAATGTTACCAATCTTCTTTCAATTGGCACATGTATGAACCACTGAACACCACTAGAGGACGGCTCAACGTATCTTCGTAATTTTCAGGACAAAGTTTAAAGGAAAGAAAACAAAAACCACGATATTTTTAATAAAGAAATCAAGAAATACTTCTCGATTTCTTCATACTTAAATTGAACCCTTGTGAAGCCGTGGCCGATCGCTAGTTTGATAGATAACAATAAAAAAAAGAACGAGAAAACGCTTTTTAATATATGTATTCGAAAACTACAGACGTGTTTCCCTTTTTCTGTCAACATTCGCAAAACTGGGGGTTTCCCTGCTCTGCATATATCCAAGAATTGGCACTACAGTTCCTGAAATGTAAACCTTATACAATCGACGTGTCAGTACAGGGAATAGGACTAAATACGTTATTGTAGTAGTAGAGTAGTGGAGGGTTGATACAACCCGCTTCCCAGCGATATATTAATTAGAACGTAGTTTATCGATACTTCGAACTGATGCTGCTTTATAGCGTTTTGTTTTTTTTGGAATGAAGGATTTGTAGGATTCCGTACTCAACAAGGAACCCGTATACTTAGGTGGTAAAAAAATCCCATTATGCCCATTGTGGGGGATGTCGTTGGATACATCTTTAAAATACATAGACTGCCAAAATCATTACACTACCTTTTGGCTTCGCCGTAGTCGGGTAAAAATACAGCGAGTATACTCGAATAGTTTTTCGATTAAGGGATTCGTTTGTGAAATGTTAAGTTTTAAGGTGCAAATTTTTGTTAGACTCGAGTGTTCCAACACTGCCAGCTAAACGGTTGTGTTTGGGTGTGTGAAAAAAATCTAGCATTGTCGGACCTCTAGTATTAAGAAGAAGAGGGCAAGTGGTATGAGAAGAGAGGTCAGGTAATGCTGGGCACTGACTGTATGGACGACGATTAATCAAGCTATACAAACTTTGATTATTGTACAGGAAACATATACAAAGCGAGGTCATGTTATACTGGAAACGTACAGCTTGATGTATCGCCGAGTATACGCGCGAAAGATTCGTGGCGAAGTCGGCCTTTCTGATCTAGGTCTAGGTGCGTATTTATTATATGACAAGAGAGATTCGCCTTATTTTTGATTTTCTTTCCTTACCTTTCTTCTTCCTTTCCTTACCAAAGCAATGTCACTAATAGGATCGATTCGCACAAAAGAAACGCAACGGCTGCGTGTTAGTCCAACGATCACTCTTGTTAGGACACGGCCATCGAAATATCGCAGGCATTAAGAGATTAACCCTATGTTACCATTTTTCAGACATCGGAACGGAATCAGTAAAACACTGATGGCATATCTTTGCATTTCTAAGCTCTGACCAAGCTCATGAGAGGCGAATCTCACACGGGATAGGTACATTAGGTAATATTCATAAGATTTTTTACACGATTGACGACGGCGACGATAAGTTGTGTAGTTGTTTCATGTAAAACACCGACTGGTACTCAGCTGCATTCAGTTAGAATAGATCATTTAGTAAGAATCGATCATCATCATCATTATCATCAGCCTAATGTTCCAACTGCAGAGATTCAGGCCTCCTCTTTAAGAGAGGGAAGGGCAGTAATGCATCAAGCGGGCCCAGTGTGGCTTGGCAGACATTACATGTCTTCGAACTTTTTGGCTCTAAGACATGCCGGTTTCCTCACGAGGTTTTCCTTCAACGTTTTGAGAGCAGCGGTGATGAAAATATATTACATTGTGAGGTCACTTTCTGGCAAAAATGTACCAAAGTGTGACGTCACACGACTTTTCAAAGCACTGTATCGTCTTAATATTTAGTTTACGTGAAAAAAAAAATTTGTATCCAATATTTTTTGGAAATCTGCCTGATGAACTAATTAGTAAGTAGTAGTAGTTATTAATTTTTTTAACTACCCTATTCGGCTTTAAATTTTTAAAATAAAATCGAACTGGTAATTCCTCAGCATTAAAAAAAAACAAACTAACTCTACATCTCTATTATAATAGTATACGTATACACTATACATAGATAAGTGTCGTATGTGATAAGTGTGCTATATGTATAGGTAAGTATGCTAGATAACCTTTAACCCCAATGTACATATATGCACATCAATATCATTGAGTTACTGCATTATCAACACACGATTACACTGTTGTTTATGCTGCTACAATTCTGGGACGACATAATGTTGGTTGGAGTAGGTTATATTTAAACGTCACGCACAATGGAACAATCAAGAGGCTAAGTGCGGATAAAAGCCCAGTTCAACTAAACTATACGTAAACTTAAATACTGTTGTATCATCATCTGATGTCCAACTTTTTCCCAACTATGCTTAAGTCGGCTTCCATTCTAATCGGAAACAGCTGAATACCTGTATTTTACATGGAGCGACTGCCTACCTGAACTCAACTCAAAAACCCAGTTAGAAGCCTTGGTAAGACTGGATATCAGAATTTCGGGCTAAATATCTACAAATGACAGCCGAAACCAACTGCTTAACGTGCTTTCCGATTCACGGAGGAAAGGTAGGTATGCAATGGTTCACCCATCCATGGACCAAGCACGGCTTAACCTGAAGATCGGTTCGAGCGGCTGCTATTATGAAGTATTCTCCATGAGCTCCTCTCGATAACACTGTTCTATATGGTAAAAGAAATCCTATTTATACCTACTAAAGGTACAAACACCTCCACCAAGTTTAACGAACAAAAGGTATTTGTTCGTATCCAAAACAATTCTTGCCTCTAATTGAGGACTGACGGAAGGCAGAGCGAAATAGAATTCATCTTACACTAAAGGCAACTTTTTGGGGAGCAAGTAGGGGGAGAAGTGAAACGTCTTAGAACTTTATTAGTAGTTTTAATTGATTTGCCGCTCCTTGAAGTAAGACTTGGCGCCTTGGCTAAGTTTTGTGTACTTATATGTATAGATGAAGTTGCCGTATGTATGTAGAGGAAAAGTGGGCAGGTACTTGTAATTGGGTTTTTTTGTTACTGCGTAATGTAAGTTAAAAGATCTTTGACGTAATTAGGCGTTGGGCTTTTACACAATATAGATGCAAGCCCGCCACATAATTCCCAAACCACTGCAACTCCTGAAAGACAGTCAATGGTGGCGATTACCAGAAAAGTGCCGAGACAATGAGAGCCAGCAAAGTCACATAGAAACAATTTAACCGTCTTGTATCACGCAACGAAATTAATCAAAAAAAGACAAGCGAAGAAAAAAAAAAATAGAAAAACATAGTTTCCAACAATATTTATTTCCTTGTTGGTCTAGTGGCCTGTTCAAAGTTCGATTCTCAGATCGGATTCGATTCCGAGTGCTATTAGGTTTCTGCATCAAGAACCTGCATCCATCTGCTTAACTCTCTTAACAGGCGTGATGACTTAAGGTTAATAATGTATTCAGATAAGTTAATATAAATTGTACTCGGTTTAAGGTGAGTAATGTATAAAAATAACTGTTTTATAAAGTAATTAGATGAAAAACGAAGAACAAAAAAACAAAAGACCAAAAAAAGTAAAGCGACCTTGCCAGGATTCGAACCTGGAATCTTCTGATCCGTAGTCAGACGCGTTATCCATTGCGCCACAAGGCCAGATGATAGATAGTGCAAAAGTACTGTTGTTGAGAACAGGATATTTTTTTAAAGTAATGAAACCACAAGTTCAGCTTCTCATATATTGTAGCACATATTTTTCACAGACTGACTTTATTCTTAAAACAAAACATAAATTGACAAGCAAAAATAAAGAAATATAAATTATCAAAAAGTTTGGTAGCTGGTCGCCAACATGGCCCCCGACGGTGTGAGGCACCAATTTACTGGCCGGCGACCAGCAATACCACCTTTCGAGTGGGACGTCGCAGCACGCCGCCCTTCGTAGTGACGTCCACAACTCTGACGATGCCGTCTTTCCCCGGGTGCACTGCCGCGATTCGCCCTCGGGGCCATTGGTTCCTGGGTAGCGTGCCATCTGCAATGAGGACTAGATCACCCACCCTTAACGGACGAGTCTCCTGCAACCGCCTTCTAGGTGTGAGCGTGGGTAGATATTCGAGCACGAAGCGCTGCCAGAAGTGGTCTGCCAGCCTCTGCGCTTTCCTCCAGTTAGCACGTCGAAGCAAGTCGGCGTCGTCAAAAACATTAATGTCTGGCTCGCTGCTTGGGCTTCCGATCAAAAAAGTGAATGGAGTCAGGGCGTACTCTGCGTCTGCATCCACAGAGACGTGCGTCAGTGGTCTTGAGTTGATAGTGCACTCGGCCTCTAAGAGCAGGGTGTTTAACACATCTTCCTTTGGAGTCCGCTGCTTCAATGTGACTGCGATAGCATTTTTCACCGAGCGGACTAGCCGCTCCCAACAGCCCCCCATAAAGGGCGCGGATGGGGGTATGAATCGCCATTCGATTCTTTTATTGGCGCAGAAGTTGAACAGCTCTGGCAGCATTTTTGCTGCGCCAGTGAATGACGTTCCGTTGTCAGAGTATATCCTAGTCGGGCATCCCCTTCTCGCAATAAACCGCCTGAGTGCCATCAGGGCGGAGTCCGACGATAATGTCTCCACAATCTCTAAATGCAGAGCTCGCACTGTCAAACATGTAAAAAGGGCAATCCATCTCTTGGCGGTGCGTCTGCCAATAGCAACGTTCAGAGGGCCAAAATAATCCAGCCCTACGTATGTGTGACACCAATGTTGAGAACAGGATATTTTTTTTTAAAGTAATGAAACCACAAGTTCAGCTTCTCATATATTGTAGCACATATTTTTCACAGACTGACTTTTTTCTTAAAACAAAACATAAATTGACAAGCAAAAATAAAGAAATATAAATTATCAAAAAGTTTGGTAGCTGGTCGCCAACATGGCCCCCGACGGTGTGAGGCACCAATTTACTGGCCGGCGACCAGCAATACCACCTTTCGAGTGGGTCGTCGCAGCACGCCGCCCTTCGTAGTGACGTCCACAACTCTGACGATGCCGTCTTTCCCCGGGTGCACTGCCGTGATTCGCCCTCGGGGCCATTGGTTCCTGGGTAGCGTGCCATCTGCAATGAGGACTAGATCACCCACCCTTAACGGACGAGTCTCCTGCAAATGTTGAGAACAGGATATTTTTTTTTAGAGTAATGAAACCACAAGTTCAGCTTCTCATATATTGTAGCACATATTTTTTCACAGACTGACTTTATTCTTAAAACAAAACATAAATTGTCAAGCAAAAATAAAGAAATATAAATTATCAAAAAGTTTGGTAGCTGGTCGCCAACATGGCCCCCGACGGTGTGAGGCACCAATTTACTGGCCGGCGACCAGCAATACACCTTTCGAGTGGGTCGTCGCAGCACGCCGCCCTTCGTAGTAACGTCCACAACTCTGACGATGCCGTCTTTCCCCGGGTGCACTGCCGTGATTCGCCCTCGGGGCCTCGGGGCTCGGGGGGTTCGCTGCACGGTGCTGCGAAAGAGGCAGTCTCCATCAGATTAATAGCAGCTGATGACCCGGAGCAGATTGTTGAAGCGCTCGAGACCAGGTTCGCTCAACCGGAAGTCATCGTACTCCACCAGATCTCTGAAGTCAAAACCCTCTCTAAAATAGGTATGTACGAGTCTGCGAGAGAGCTGAACATCTTTGCCTGTCGCGTCCGTAATTGTGTCGAAATCATCCGCTTGCTGGATCTGCCCGAGCACCTTGCTTCACCGGACCTTCTCAAATAAAATAAATATCTTTAAAAAAACATTAAGTTCATTCATATACTGATAGACAACGTTTGTCTGGGTCAAATGGTTTGTTTAATTCAAGTTCGACCTTTTGCTTTTGATCAATAGGAAACCATCCAATAAGCAAAAGATCCATACTTAAATTTTCTGAAAATCCTATCCTACTAATAAATAACACCTAAATTTATATACTTATTTCGGTTGTTGTAGATATAAGTATTGTTTTTAATTTCTACCATCTCTCTCTCTGTAAGTGCCTCTCTAACTAGTGATGGTTGGCAGTCAGCTCCGCATATCCAACCCGGTCTTTTGCTAGTCGAAAAACTTCCGCGGCGCTCTTTCTGCCATATTTCTTTGTTACTCAAACAACAATCTACTTGTCTTAAATAAGACATTTACTTTTAAGAAAACAGTAAAATAATACAAACTCACGTCATTTGGCTATGTATGCCTAATTGCCTAGTCACATGAACCTAGCGTGTATCGGATACCTGTTTAGAATTATGGAACATGGATATTTAATTTTTGTCACGCATCTACAAAAAAGGACTTCCGGTGATTTTTTTAAAGTGATTGAAATATCTGAAAATCAAAACAAACAGAACTCTTAGTAAATGTCTCGTTTTTAGTGTTTGAACGATATTATGTGTTAGTAAATTTATGCCAGATAAAAACATTCTTTTACGTCCCGTTAAAAACCCCGTTTCTAATTATCACTTTTAATGGCACAGTATTATCGCCAGTCACTGTCAGTTTATGTTAAATTTGCCTCATCATGCTCTCATTTCCCTTTGGTTCTTAACACTAGCTTAATTCATTTCATCACAAAACTATGATAGGCAAACAAGGATTTGTGACATTTGTTGAGACCATGTGTGGGGTCCGCCCTACCCCGCCCCCGCTCTTACTATAATGCCATGTCATACACGCTACAAATGGAGATATGTATTGTCATTGTGCGAGCAGGGGCTTTGCAGACAAATTGCATAGCTTTCATGTCCACTTACTGGCGGCACGTGGCTAGTGTATTCTTAGCTTTATTTATGAATAAATAGCATTCGACTTTTGAATGTTTTGGTATTGGTGAACGGAAAAGTGAATTTGGAATAGAGAAAAAACTAACCTTGGGATGTATTTCAAACTAAAGAATTAAAACCAGTATGCTGATAATCGTTTTTTTTTTGTCGGACATACAACAACTATCTTATATCTTCCTCCTTCTTCTATCTTCCTATTGTGACAAGCATAATCTAGATAGAGTTCATCTGTCGCTTTCCATCAGGTGTAATCGAGATCAAAAGCAGGTCCATTGAGTTGTAAAAAACAATCCAAATGTTCAACGAATTTTTTTCTCTAGATATAAACAAGAAACACTCGTATTCTCTGTCTATATTTTCCTTAATCATAAAAAGGCCAAAAAAGCTTCAACATTAAAGACGAGAAAACAGCATCACAAAATCAATTTCTCCGCTAATTTAACGCTAATAATCTTCGGCCCTCGAAATTTTATATCGGAATAGTGAAAATATAGTGAAATCAATTCCAGTTCGTTGCCGACGACGTGTCTGCTTCCGGTGGCCAGGCAGCCGCGGCTTCCGCCGTCGTGGCCGACGGAGGATCCTGGGTAAACAGGGTTATATAGACGGTGCAGTGGTTGTGTAAACGGTACACGCTGGCTAGGTACATGTGGTTTGAATGGATCAGACTGTCCAATCAAACGTTCGTGAGGTTTGATCGATGGCATTTGTTTGGTTTTGGATGTTGGTTGAAAGTTGGCTGTTTGCAATCGCATTAATCTTCTTCTTTACCATCATCAGCCTATAATGTTCCACTGCAAGGACTCAGGCCTCCTCTCTAAGAGAGAGATGGGCTATCCACCAAGCGAGCCCATTACGGGTTGTTCACATGTCTTCGTTTATTTTTTGGTTCTAAGTCACGGTTTCCTCACGATGTTTTCGTTGAACTTTTTACTTGTGTAAATCTTATCTTAATTCTTATTACTATTTTAATGCGAAGGTTGGTGCGGATGGATGGATGCTTGTTACTCTTTGACGTTAAAACTACTTAGATGATATGACTAGAATAAAGTTTTGTTGCTGATATGACGAGAAATAGAGAAGTATGGCACAGAATTATGATATAACCTGGATTAACACATAAAATAGTTTTTATCCCGATTTTATTATCTTCCCGTGGGATAATTTTCCGGTTGTAGCGGGCGAAGCCGCTGGCAACAGCTAGTATTAACTAAATGGACTGAACATTTTATTAGCGTTTCCTAAAACCAGAAAACTGATAGTTGTTATGACACAAAATTCATCAATTACTTGTGAACCGTTTGAACGTGAATAAATGTCACCCTATTATTTTTACAGTAGGTATTTGTAAAATACGTCCTCGATTTAACTTTGAGCTAACACTAGCCAGCGACAGGTGGGGGGGGGGGGCAGGCGGTGCGTTGGCTCAGCTCAACTTAGGAGGGAGGAGTAATTGCTCGAGATGATGTTTAATAAGTTTTTAATGGCTGTGACGGTGCGGACCCCGCCGTTTAACCATGCCCGAATACATAAATTTTTAGAACCAGCTTCACCAGACCCCCCTTCCTTCACTCTACTTGCCATTCATCAGACGACGACAGGGAGAGAAAAGGGAGCTCCACAGGGCAATTTATAGTAGACACACGATTTATCTGTCGTTTCAAGAAACGTTTCAATTTTACTTTATAATGTACCCTTACCCTTTAACTTTTCGATTTGTCTTTACCAAATTATTGATACTCGTGCTTTATGTACGGGAGATTGCTTTTATTTAAGGAGTTTTCATTTTAAATTATTTCTCCTTTATAAATTATAATTTTCTGATTTGGAGAACTGTTTCTTTGTCCCACTTTTCTTGAAATAAAATCTTCATCATTATCTTGCTCTGATCCCAATTGATTTGAAAATTGAAAAAAAATGTGTTCTAAATAATATCGGCACAAACTGTTGGTATACCTACTTTTATGGGGCACCCTTTTATTGCGAAGGGACGGAATTTACCAACGACTGAGTGTAGGCGACCCTTGAAAGGGGTGTATTCACCTGCCCATGCAACCTGGAGTGCAAAAAGAGACAGAAACATCATGTGTAAAGCTCTTGAAAGCCCTTTTCGGTCGCCACGAAACGTTTGAAAGGTAATTTTATAATTTATCCTTTTTGGACCATTTTCACTGATTAATAATGTATTTTACTCAAAAATGCATGTAATGTTGTCATTATTTTGACAAACTTGTTTGAGCAAAGTCGACCTTGCCGGTCTGTTTCAAGGAGCGGCCGGCAAAGTTTTGCTGGCCGCTCTAACAGGCCGGCAATGTTTTGCCGGCCGCTATTTTGACGTTTCAACGTTTTAAAAAATCAATTCCAAAAAGATTTTATTTAAAACACAGCTGTTTGTACGTCTAAAGGTAAAAAAAAAAAAGATTTAAATGAAGTAATAAATGAAGAAATAATCCAGCAGTCAAACACCGCATTAGAATTATCGCAAACTATCAGTAATATCAAACCGGGAAAGTCGGTGTTGAATTTTAGTAACTGTACTTTTCATAATTGTCATTTTAATTAAAAGTCTAGTTAATTAATATATTTTTTATTTAAATTACTTGCTGGTTTTATTTAGATTAGGTACTTGCATTTTTGAGTAAAGCACTATACAAACCTTGGCCCACAATGACTGCTTCGCTGGTCACGCTATGATTGCCTCGAGCTAGCCTAGCTACGCTCTAGGCCTTTCAGCTTGGCCATCATTGCAGCCCTTGCTGTCCTCGCTGTAAAGGCCTCGGCCTACGGTCTCGGCCTTTATCTCAGCTCGTCCATCAAGTGCTGCACGCTGACCGCGCTGTGTCGGCCTGGAGCTGCGCTACGCTGCGCTGTCGGCCATCATCAGCGCGACCAGCAAAGTAGTCATTATAGACCGCGGCAGTAATGTACTATAACGATCCGGATTTGTTAGGCAGCTCACTTAGGGTAATGAATTATTTCCATCGCATTTATTTTTAACGTTTAAATCGTGCCTGTCAAAAGTAGAAGGCGGAACATTGACTCACTGAATAGAGTATTGTGTTTTAACAATAAAAGTAACAAACTAACTATTATGCTAATTGTGGTTTTGTTTTGTTATTTGAAAAGTGGGCGTTAAAAACTTTTATTGAATGCGAACAAGTCAATTGTTTGCAAAAATATTTTGACAGGAAAATTCTAAGTTACCCCGCTGTCAAAATTGCCGCCTAATTTGGAGCGCGCGCTCGTTTACGCCCACTGTTAATTTGAAATTAGAACTCGTAACTTTTTTATTGCAGCCACGCGGCTTGTGCCATTGTGTTTTGACACATTTTTATTTATTTATATTTTCTAGTCGCGTGTGCTACGAAATTGTACACAAGGCTTAGATCTTACTGTAGTTAGTTAGAATTTTATACCTAACGTTCTTAATCAGGTTAATCCGTATTCGACGAAATGTTTACTCCGAAGTTCGATTTTTGTAGTGGTTTGTACCATCACGTAGAAAAGTATCTATCAAATAATCGGAAAATGTCTCATTCTAAGGTGCTTAATCTGTGATCTTTTTATGTTGCCTACCCTAGGATACAATTAAAATTATTGTCTTTAATATAAAAATCGTCGAGGATAACTTTAATTAAATATTAGAAAAACCACACCAATGCAACCAATAAACAACGAAAAAAGAGAAAGAAATATCTCTCCTCGTAAATACAACCTCAATTTTGAGTAAAGAGTTTTTATGCAGACTCAAACGGCGACCTGGCTGACAATTTTTTTTTGTTTGTAGGTAGTTATTTTGTCGCGGGAAAACGGCTCCATATTCGTTTTAGTCGTTGGCAGTACACGGACGACGTCAAACGAACGCGCGGCAGTCTTAAAAGCTCACCAATTACGGGCTAAAAGCACCTTCGAGCCCAACCTGCTTCGCGGCTCGCGTGGTTACGTACCCTCATCAATTTTGTACGTAGCTCTCTCGCAACGTAAAAACTTTACATTCTGGATAAAAAAATCACAGAATGGTTTAAAGAGAAGGTTTTTTTTTACATAAATCACAGATTTGGGGTTGGCTGGACTTTATTTTAATGACTTTTTTAAGTTCGGTACTCAGTGCATTGAAGAAAGAAAAGAGTTTGCTATTTTTATTTGGATTTACAGAAGTCTAGGTACCTACAGAAGACAGTTCTGTTTACACGGAGTACGGTTGCAGTACAAGATAAGACTTACTCACACTGATTGTTAGACTAATGACATAAAGTTTTATTTATTTGAGCTAAAGTTGAAATTAAATATAAGCATATATTTTAGAATCAAATTCCTTTAGTCAATCGTTTTGTAATACAATAGGTACGGTGGTTTCCGATACACAATATTTACTCTGAAGTAAAGTACTAGTTACGAAGTGAGTAAAATAACCGAAGAGAATCTAACATAAATAAGACACCGAAAATGTTAAATTGACAATCAGCTCATTTGGAATTGTTTCATTTCATTCAACATTTGCCTTTTTTTTAATGGGGCGAGTCCGCCACACCATTCCCAAACCACTGTAACTCCTATAAGCCAGAATCAACAATGGCGACCACAAGAAAAGCGCCGAGACAATGAAGCTCGACGAAGTCCCAGAGAAACGATGCAAGTGTATTGGATCCCGCAACGTAATTAATCAGAAATGAATAGCGGAGGAGTAGGAAAAACATTAAAATTTCCACTTCAACATTTGCCTAGTCGTTTCCCAACTATGTTGGGGTCCACTTCCAGTCTAACCGGATGCAGCTGGATGCTAGTATTTTATATATCTGACCCCACAACCCAGTTCGTACGGTAAGACTGGTTGTCAGACTTTTAGGTCACTGACTCACTGTAACGTCTGTCAAAGATCTATGTATGGCAGTCGGGACCAACTATGGCTTAACGTGCTTTCTACTAGTATATACTAAATTATAACTCTAAAAAAAAGTAGTTAAGAAACTAAAAAACCCGACTGTATAAACTGAAAAGCAAAAAACAAGCACATTTTAAATTAAAAAAAAACTTGGAAACAGGCGGGGTCCATTCTATGTATTTTCATTTCATAATTTAATATTCAAATGAACCCTGCTAGCTTCCAAGTTTTGTTAAATTTAAAATGTGCTTGTTTTTTGCTTTTCAGTCTACACAGTCGGGTTTTTTAGTTTCTTAACTACTTTTTTTATTTCCAACTTTTTAGTTCTGTTGTGTTTTTTCTTTCGTTGGTCGCGTAAAATTCTTCGCAGATGATTTAACTTTTGTGTTTGTTTATATGATTTGTGACTTTGAATTTATTTTAAACATATAGGTATCATACACTTTTGTAATGTCCTTTTAAAACCCTTCATTTTGATACCCTACTCGATGGTATAGGAAAATATTTTTTAAAATCCGCAAATTTATTTTCTTTTTTAATTTCAATTTAGCCAGTGACACTCGCGCCATCAAGACGAATCTAACGTCGTATATTTTATTCAAATCCCTTCATCCGTTTAATAGTTATGAAGGAACAAAAAAACGGACGTACATACGCCAAACACATAACCCTCCTTTTGGGCTTCGAAGCAGGCGGGTAAAAACACTAATATTCATGTTTACATACTTCATAAAATCGTTTCTATAATGACATATTATCGAAATTTTCAGCCTACAAAAAACTCACTATATCTAGAGTTTTATAAAACCGGTTAAACTGCATTATTACCTCCATATACCGGCAGGTGGGGAGGCAAATATCTCGACATTTTCCAACATTAAATGAGCGTGGAAAAATTTTCCATCTTTTTTTGAAGCATGTCGAGCACTTTACAGGAAACACATACTTACCTATACATATAGCTACGTACCTTCATAAGTTTATTTTTACTAATTTAAATATAGCTTTTAGTAGTATGTTTTTCTTGTGTTACAAAAAAATAGCGGAGCAGTGGTGGCCCAGTGGTGGCGGCTCCGACTTACGAACAGTGAGTCATGGGTTCGAACCCAGTCGGGCGACTACTTTGTGTTATTTATTTCATCACCACTGCTCTCAAAACGGTGAAGGAAAACATCGTGAGGAAACCGGCATGTCCTAGAACCAAAAAATTCGAAGACATGTGACATCTACCAACCCGCACTGAATAAACGATAGATAGACGATGTTATAACTATATGAGGAGCTCGTTCATAACTAAACACCGCACTAACAGCCGCTCGGATTGATCTTCAGGTGAATCGGCGGTTGATGAAGTCCATCCAGGTCGGGGATGGGTCCACTCATGACATACCGGGTTTCCTCCATGCCTCGGAAATCGTGAAAGGTAGTTACGCATCAGCTGTCTTTCCCAACCATGGGCAAGGGCATATGATGAGATCATACAGCATGGGATGTTATAACTATATGAGTGAGAGAGTTTTTTTTGTCTGTAGAATTAGGAGAATTTTTCTCCTTGAATCTGCTGATCAAATTCAGAATAAATAATATGATATTTCCAAATCAAATCATCTCTCAATGCTAGTAGAAAATATTTCTCTTTTGCTTCTTTAATTGTATTAGACGACACGCTTGGTTCGTATCCTATGTTAATATATACATTTTACGAGTCAAAGAATTTCCTTATATCTGCTTAAACGAATTAGGTAGGTACCTTATTCCGAATATTTTTCTCAAGAACATTTTAAGGGCACGTGTACTTTGATCGTGTTGTTTTCCTGCGAAAGAAGCTTACAACAAAAAGATGGCGAATCCGAGAGCCACAAGTAAACCTTAAAAACTTTCCGACATGAAAGTTTAAAAGTGATCCGGGTAGGGGGAGGTCGGGGTGGCAGGGCGGGCGGTTGCCTAGCAACGCCGCCCACACCCGCCCTACGCCGCAAATCTCCGTTTGATACAGAAAACCGAAAATTTATTGTTCATAACATAGAGATTTATTATTCATGTTTTACTTATAAATGAAATATATATATATACGTGGAGATTTTTAGTAGGAATTATATAGATTTTAGGTTTAATATCTGCTGAAAATGAGGAAGGTGGAGAAGGTGGGATGTTTCAAATGAATACGATTATTTTATGACGCGTCGGCGGCATTTGAATTCAGTATCGATGGAATCCCTCGAGTCATATCGCCCTTGAAAAATGAATTGATTTGATAGCTGTTTGTTAACATTATAGCCCAATTTACGAGCAAACGGTTTGTCGTATTGGATTTAAATAATATTACATAATGGGATATGCATTCAAGACCTTTGAGTGAAAGCAACAACATTTTCTGACAACAGATTCTAAGCATTATTTTTGTTACTAAATTGATAAACAAAATCAAAATATTTCATTTCCCATAGACCTACATGGGCTTAAAACGTCGAGAAACGGTGCACGGTTCGTTTTGTCTTTACCTATGGAGAAGAACCAGCAATAAATCTAATTAGGTTTCGAACAGCACTTTTTCTGAAGATCCTCGCTATTATTCACCCCACTAAACTGCTCATCTACAAGCCAACAAGAATTTAATTCGTCTCAATTTGCGTCACACACGACAAAAGGAACGCAGCGAGAGAAGTCAATTAGCATGCAAATGTAAGAAAACGACCATTAGGAAACAGAGACACGCAGCCAGCTCGCGTATTGATCATACAATCCCTCACACGCTTACATACTCCCGTCTCTTTTTAACTTCCTACAACAGATCGCTATAAACATAAGCATTTTCATACTGAAAAGCCTTCTATGAAACCACTCCCCAACCAAAAATCAACCCTAACCACAATCCATTTAAGATTCAATTTTTATCTTGATGACACATGTGTACATAAGACGGTATACCCGCGAACAAAAGCGTTGTTGTGCCAGCAAATTCTGTGCCTATCTTTAAAGGAATAAAGATCTATTTCAAAGTAGAGTCAAGAGAAAATGAGTCGTATTTAGACATTTCAAAGGTTGTTATCGATGGGATATGCAAGGTTTCAATTGTTGTTGAGTGTGTGCCATAGTGTATGTATGTTTGTGTGGTTGACTAAGATTGAGGCTCGTAAACACCATGATGAGTTGTGGATTTTATGTGTAGTTGCTTAGATTATGTTAGATTCACTTGTGAAGGGTTCGTAAAGCCTTCAATTTAAATGCAAACAGTTTGTCTTCATTCATTTTATGTTTTTCTATACTTCACTTTCCGTAGGTACTTCTAAAAATAGTCAAGATTTAATAAAAAGGGCTCTGATTGAAATAGTTTGATTATCTTTGCAAGATTGTTATCAAACGTTTCATACGATAAACAAACAGGGTCACCGGACTTCGGATTCTTCCTTACGCGGCTTTCAGTTTTCAGGCACGTGAACGTGAAAAAAGAAGGCGTTATTTTATGAATTACATAACACCACGCGTGAGCCTCAAAGGTTTAGGCATATGTATGTGTATTTTTATTAACAAAAATTAAAACCGACTTCAACAAAAAATAAAACACAATAAAGTGAAAAAATAACTTGAGAAGAAAAAGCTGTTTCTGAAGTCGGTGGCAAAAAAATGAAATCAAACAAACAAAAGTCAACGACTTTTTATTTTTTGACGGTTTTATTTCATATTATATTTTTCACTTTTTAGTGGTTCACTTGTGTTTACCCCTTCTTAGCGTACCGACGAGGTGTTATGTTATGAATTGTAAAAAATAGACAAACTTTTAATAATAGAGTGGGAGTGAGTTCCAACACCCTATCTTACAGGAAAAATCAAAATATTTACGTCTACTCAAATACACAAAATAAATACAGTTATGTGGATTCTCAGCCTTCCGACATAAGCTAAACATAAAAGACAACAATGTTTATTACATATTGTTGTCTTTTATGTTTAGTTGTCTTTTATGTTTATTATTATACAAAATTTGATATGGAGTTAGCTGACAACCTGGATTAACACATAGGAAAGTTTTATCCCGATTTTATCTTCCCGTGGGATAATTTTCGTGTTGTAGCGGGTGAAGCCGCTGGCAACAGCTACTGATGATTATTTGTGAAAAAAAACTCATAATCTTTCATGCACGAGACCTCCTATCACAGAACAAGCACACGATTAAATTCCTTGACATGCTTTGGAATGTTGTCTTCTTCTTCTTTGGAAAAAAATTGGAGGGCTGTACAAAATGCCACGTTAATGCTGGTTTTGGCTCCAGGTCCATGCAAATATCATTCCGCCTTTAGTTATCATTACAGTGATCAGAAGAGGGAAAACGACATTCTTTGACCGACTCACTACGACAGGTTTTACTGTGCATTGTTGTGGGACAATTAAAGATAATTTTCTAAACAGTCCCGTCATCTGCCTAGCTTTTTCCCAACGATGTTGGCGGCTTCCAATTAAACCGGATAAAATACCAGTATTGACCGCCACAACGCCGACTTGATTGATAAGTCTGGTTGTAAGATTTTCGGACTATAGAGTACTTTTTAATTTTTTTTTGGCGTTTTTAAAAGCATCAAATAACGCCTCCCGCTCATGGGCAGAGCGAAAGGGAATGTCAGACTTCTACTGACTAAGAACCACCCATGTGCCTTCTTAGCCCTATATTTTGAGGCTGCGGTAACTTGTGAACAACCCGCAGCCCCGACGGGAGTATTGAGTACTAAGTGACTGTCAAAGATCTAGAAATGACAGTCGGGACAAACGGCTTAATGTGCTTTCCAAGGTATACGGAGGAATATCAGTATGTAATAGGTCTCATCCACGAATCAACCTTTTTCTTCCGTCTTTAAGTCCGGCTGGATAAAGATCGACCCGAGCGGCTTTAATTATTTAGCCACGAGCTCAATGATTTTCTAAATACATAATTTATCCTTGTAATTCCAGTTAATACACAACCATATCCCAAACCTCTACATAAGTACTTGTAGCTATTTATGTATATGTTACTAATCGCTATTCAAACAAGAAGTAAATAAAATCGTTTCAAAATTAACAAAAGTGCAAAGTGACAATTTGCTCCACGCCTCAGGCCAAATAGTCCACTCTCCCGGCATCTCCCTTACTGACCCATTCCCCTATAATCAATTAAATTCTGTGATTTTCAATCTATGGCGATAAGTGAAAATAAAAGCCTGTTACATATTCGTCCCTTCAAGACTCGTAGTGACATCTAGCGGAGGGTGTTGTAAACTATGGCACCCTCCGAGATATAAACTTTGTCATGCGCTAAAGCCGATCATGAAACAAGCAATAGTAGTCTTTACTTTTCGATAAATAAAGTACTAAGTTGCATGTATTGTTTGCGCGTGCGCTTTTAAATTGATTTCTAACGTCAGCTTTTGACAGATGCCTCAAAATGTGCTAGTAAGAAAGTGTGATGTTATTTTGTTTTTAAAAGGAAAACAAGTGAGAATCTGAGTGATGCTACAGACATGAAAGTAGAGGGTAAGATCTGAATTCTATTTAATTCATAATCTTGGTTTTGAACGAAGGAATTCTGAGTTAGATCACTGTATCAGTATGATTTCATAGAAGTAACCTCAAAGCTCTTAGAATTATTGGTGCTATTTTAGATGTTTTATCACCTAATACCTGTCTCTCTTCTCTCCTTCTCTCCCCAACATTCTTATCATTCGTTACCTTAATATTTAAAACAAGACATGATAAATAGAAAAAATATGAACATTTTAGCCAATTCAATCACGAAATGATTCTAAACATCGCCGTATAAAATCTGATAATAAGCTTACTAAACCACTCTAAAGATTCTTATCCGAAATCCTTCTTCATTAGCTCATTATACTGCATTGTAGTGCAAAACCAAAATGTAACCAAGGCTCAGTGCCAAATAAAGGAGGCCATGACCCGTGGCGACAAATCTATTGTAATCGCATGGGATTAGAGTGTTATCAGACGATAATATGGCGGGATGGAGGCCGCGAAACCCTAGTCCATTCGTATTGTGTGACATACTGCGTTGTTGCGTGGCGAATATTTGTTTAAGTTACTTTGATTTTGTAGGAAATAATTGACTGAATGAACCGCGTTGTGTTTCTTTTTACCCGATTGCGGCGAAGCTCAAAAGGAGGGTTATTATTGACAGATAAAAAAGAGGTTCTAGATTGATTTATAAACATTTCAGTGTTGATCGTGACCCACCCACAAATCTTCTCTTAGATCTTTATAATGGGCTGTGTCTGAAAATAAACAGTTCTTGCTAGAGTGACGATTGACAGATTGACATGTTTAATGAAAGAAACAACGTGTTCTGCCGGTCCCAAATTACACGGTACAAAGAAAAACATAATTTCCACTATATATTTTCTTGTTTGTGTGATTTTCCTCCGCTATGCTTTTCTGATTTCGTTGCGGGATCCAAGACTTCGCCGAACTTCCTTGTCTGGGCGCTTTGATGATGACGATGAAAAGACATTAATACCTAAGATTTATTGATTGGGATCGTAAAGATAGTTTGTATTAAAAAAAACTGGCTAGTTTGGTCATAATTCTAATTTGGAACATTTTGCACAACCATTTTGATTAAGCAAAATGTGTAAAATTGAACTGTTTTCGTACATCGGTTTTGCTCAATAATTTCATACAGTATTTTATTTATTCGCCATTCTACAGTTCCGTATGTCCCCTTGGCCGTAGCACCGTTTGCTACGGACACCCCGACATATGGACCCCGCACTTGTCACAGCGAGTGCATAATTTGTCCCCCATTACGGCTTTATACTGCTCTATAATAAAGTGGGGTCCGATTAAAGACCAGTCTCGTCTTTCTCTATGCCAACTGTTCAGAAATCGAGGGGCTAAAATAAATTATGCATTCGATACATTGAGAGTTCTTTGTAATAGTTTTTTTTTATCTAAAGGGTGACGGCACCTGTTGTTTTTTGTTTTAATGGATTTTTATGAGATCCAGTTGTCATATTCGGGGCAGCTGGAAAATTTGGGCACTTGTATTCGATATTGATTTGTTTGATTTTTATGGGTAGAAAAGTATATTTAAACATGCAATGCATAAAGCATATTTTTTACTTTTAGACATCATTATCCGATGATCTTATCTAACTACTTATATGATATCCTGAACAAATCTATGTTGTTGAGAGAAAAGGTTTTGAATTCAATAATAGGAAGATCTAAACGGTTATCTTTTTTTACAAACGCTCTCATCCAAACTTATCGAACTACTAGATTACAAAAACGCCATTTTAATTTAAATCATCGTTTTCTTGTCCTTATCCCAATTCATTGGGATCCTCGCAGAATGTTTTCTTCTTCACACTTGTTTTTTTTAAAACGTTGCCCCACACTACAAATTTCTCCTGTATCGTGGATGGGTTTATAAAAATTTAAACTCACATAAAACAGCCTCGAATTACTCGTCATCTCACAAGACATACCATCCATATCATCCTTTACTCATTTCATCAATCGTTTCTTTGGTCTTCCTCTACTCGTATGTACCCCATTTGAATTTAAATAAGCTTGCAAATTACAATACGGCTAATTTAAAAAACAGAAATCGCGCTAAATATTCAATTTGACGTGCATTTTACTAGGCGATGACAAATGTAATGGGCAGGACTCTTGTGAAATGAGGTGTGAATATTGGGTCCCTGCGGGATGTCCGTGGACCGCATGGGGCACGAGGGGGCCCCAGCTGCCACCCTTTATGTTCTCAAGTACAATGCAGTGTAAATTAAAGACAGGTATTGAGCACTGTTGGTTCTCTGATTGTTGTAATATTTGGCACTGTTATAATGTTATTTGTCGATTGATGCGACTGATTTGCGGCGCGTGCCGCTTGTTAGCGTTTGGATCTTCCTTGTGACACGCGTATGGGGTTGTCAGTTGTATTTTTGTTGGAAATTTTTAGATGTGAATAAAGAAAGACGCAGGAGGCCTTCATCCAGTCATGGATGGCCCTTAATAGTTTATAGGTTTAGTTAATAAAAAAAAGGTTTTGAGGTTTTTTACCTACCCAAACGACGGTGTTTATAGTCCAAAATATACCAAAAGATATATCCAAAAAATACTGCAGAAAAGTCACTATTCTATGGGAACGAATTCGCGGGCACAGCTAGTCCAAAATAAAAACCCTCCGTCCCATTCTCGTTCCAGCATGTTTTATACTAATGCTGAACGCGCTGACGTTGGGCATGCGGCGGGGTCCACATCACCCCCACGGGCAGACCCCGGTTGAGCAGAAGCACCATCACTACAAGCCGCGGGGCTCGGACTCACTCACCGGAGATGTACAGCTGCTACATGATACCAAGTAAGTTGAGAAGACCATCTCAAACATTAATCTGCATAGTCAGTCATCTTATGTGTATACCAAGATTATGTCTGGACCTTTAAAAAAAACGTAGTTACAAAACTTAAAATACAAAAACAAGCACATTTGAAATAAAAAAAAACTTGTAATCATTCTATTTTTATTTCATAATTTAATTGTATTATCCAAATGAACCCCGCTTTTTAGTTTTTAAACTACTTTTTTTTTATAACTTTTTTGTAATCTCTTTTTAAAAACCTTTATTTTGATACCCTACTCGATGGTAAGGGTTTTTTTTTTTGAAATCCGCGATATGACCCTCAAAATCAGCAAATTTCTTCAAATCCCTTCATCCGTTTAGGAGTTATGAGGGAACAAAGAAACGGACATACATACATACACGCCAAACACATAACCCTCCATTTGGGCTTCGCCGCAGTCGGGTAAAAAGACTATAAACTCTGAATTTTTATTAAGTAGTCGACGGCCCATAGCACCGGCCTCATAAATTTTCAAGAAAATCCCATGTAAAAGTGATTTCCCACACAATGTCAAATCCTCAAAAATTGATTTTGTATAGCTTGATTGGTTCCCTAGCGTACTTAGAATAAAGAAAGGCCAATAGCTACCTTGGACCTTACAAAAAAAAAGAGACAGTCAGTGTTGAAACAAGAAGAGTTATGATTATGAGACACCATTTTCATTGTTTTTCAACTGAGTACAAGCCCAAGGGTAACTGTCTTGTCTTGTATGATTCTTAATAGAAAGACGCAACTGTTGCACGATAAGCATGAAGTAAGTTTTTACTACAATACTGGTGACGTTCCGGTCTACGGCGTGGAACGAAACATTGTTAGCAAATTTGAAGGCAGAGGAATTAATTGTAAAGCAAATTGATTACCAACCAAATAAAATAAAATAAACTTGTGTATGATTCACGGGTCAACGAAATACATCGTAATGTCAAACTTGTCAACTAAGTTATTTTGCTATAATGCATAATATTCAGACATGTTACAATTTTTCTAAAACATTTCTTCGGGTAGTATCAATACGTAGTTCCTATAACAAATCTCTTTGATATTAACAATAATTAAATTCTGTTTATCAAATCATTTTCTCTTCATTTTCCATTCTTCTCATTGGTAGAATAAAAAATGGGTATATCGGGTGAAAGGGACACTATTCTGAACATATAAAATTCTCATCCGTAATTTCAAAACAGCCGTTTCTTACAAAAGTGCAATAATATCTTAGAATGAAAAAAATCGATCGTTTGTGCGTTGGCGACATTCCGCCTTGTATAAGAATAACAGCGATTGATTGATGGCACGGTCGGTACAGTGGCTGAGTAATTGGCTGCTGCGCTGCGTATCGCGGGTTTGATCCCTGTACTACTAATATTTGTAGTATCTAAGGATAGTTGCCTTTGGTCTAGCAATTGATTTCACTGGCCATGACGGTATAAAGATCACCGAGATGTTTAATAATTTTGCTAATTACAGACACATTGAAGAAGACTCTCATGTCCTCACGGCCGAAGCGTTGTCGCAGATGACGCCCGAAGAACTGGAGTTCCATTACTTCTCAGCTCACGATTTTGATAAAAACTCTATGTTGGATGGTCTGGAGTTGTTAAAGGTGAGTAGAATAAGTAATTAGCTTGTAACCCTGAAAGTTATTTTCGAATTAAAATTAGATTCGCAAATCTAGTCTTATTAGTATCCTTTCGGAAACTTTTTGATAGTCACTTTGCCATCGGCCTGTTATATAAATTAGATCTTAAGATTCCCTTCCACTTTGGGAACTGCCTCGTTGGTCTAGTAATCGCAAGCACGACCGCTGGGCATGAGGTCCTGAGTTCGATTCCCAGTTCGAGCCAAGTGTTAATAAGTTTTTCCATTAGGAATGTGTCTGTGGTGGCCACGTAGTTTGGATTTTTGCCCGGTTGATGGCAATTGACTGGCCCCCTATTAATAGTGTAGGAGACATATGTTATGTTTTTTTTTAAGTAAAGTAAAGTCTATTTTTGTGGCTTTCTTTCAGTAATTGAAGTTTTATGGTTAATTCATAGTGCAGACTCTAATTAGATTGTCTTCAATATAAAGTAGAAGATACGTAATGAGCCTACCACACGCACAGGCTTCACCACAGTCTTGCCTCCGCGTTGGTGTTGGTTGGTAATGGTAATACAATTTTATAAACCACACGCGCGATGTACCGTGTGCATCGTGTAATCGCGCAGGCCAAAAGTGTGGTGAAGCTTGAGCGTGTGGTAGGCCTATTACGTATGCCGCCGCGGGAGGCGCTCCGGGCGTCGGGGGTCCCGCGATGACCTCCGGCCACCGTAGACGCGGGCCTGTGGACGGTGAGTGATGGGCTAACTCGCCGTCCGTCCGTCTCACGACGAAAACAGGCCGTGTCGACGGCGCGTTCGTGTTCCACGCGCGCCTCAAAGAGATGTCAGCAACATGGGAGGGGCCCGAAAGGGCCGACGCCTGTCGGGGCCGCGGGTAGTCCTCTGGTTATCGCGGCCTCGACATAGAGGGCGAAGAAGGAACATGGGTGGTTTTTAGTCAGTAGAAGTCTGACACTCCCTTTCGCTCTGCCCAAGAGCGGGAGGGGTTATTCGATGATTTTACACCCACCAAAAAAAAAAAAAAAAAAAGGCCTATTACGTATCTTCTACTTTATATTGATGATGACAATCTAATTAGAGTCTGACCAGAAATTAACTATGAATTAACTAGCAATGACAATATTCTCTAATCCGGTCTATTTCAGGCAGTATACCACACGATAGAGCATGAAGCTCCCGATCCAGATTCGGATTCATCCATTGAACCTGAAGCCAATGAACTGGACGGTTATATAGGTAAGTTTTATATAATTTTAAACCATATATCTTATGCATATAAGGTTGACTGGTAAAATGCCTAATACCTATTACATAAAGTCCGAGAAAAACAAAATGAAAAAATACGAAATAGCATAGAACTGTAAACGAAATACAATACAATTTAAAAACAAATATTGGTTTACTAACTTTAGGAATAATTACCCGAGTAACGTGGAAATAAAATGTAACGAACGAAATTGGCAAAGACATTTATAAATGTCTAACTATATAGTTAGTTTATTGTCGTATCGTCGGCACCATCCTGTATACTGCCAATAACTACTAACTAACTATCAATAACTATCAATGGAATTCCTTGACTTGCATAACACAAACTTTGATTTTCATATTATGTCAGACGGTTTCCATTATATAATTATGGATTTCTCGAATTAAATTGAACGTGATAAACATCTTAATCGGTTTAAATGCGTTCAGTTTCCTTTATAAATTCGCATTTATTTTGTTCCCATATCAGAATTACAACTTGTCCCTACGAAAATAAAGTACTGTGCAATTATTTTCAGCTCTGGTGGATCGTACCCTGGCATCGGACGACAAAGATGGCGACGGTTATGTTTCCTACGCAGAGTACCGAGCTGCTCGAGCGAACAACGATAGAACTCCCAGGGTACTGGCTGCAATACCTCCTTAGTTCTTATTTTATTGATCAAATGAAAAATAAAGAACAATGATAGGAATAAAAAAAAAAATTGGAGTTAGGCCGTATGTGCACTTCACGGAATTTTATGGCATGAATTTGCAGATGTAGTAATATTTATTCGAGGGCCTTGGACGTTAGAGGCGCTACGAAAATCGCCTAAAAGTTTCGAATTCGAGTACAAAACTTTTATTAGTTAGCGTTTATAATTAATACGATGCAATCCGGTAAACTTTAACTCTGGCTCTGGTACGGTTTGATTTTCAAGTAAATAGGATATGTTTCAAGGTTAGATAAAAACCCTCGAGTAGAGACTAACCCTTAAAATAAGGTCAATAAGCCTTTATTAACCGATTAACGCACAGTTTTGAAAATTGCATGTCAAGGGACGGAGTTAGACCGCTCTCGGTGCTTTGTCTCTTTTATTGTGTTTAACCACTCATATTTAAATTTAAAAAAATCTTTGTATTATAATAGTTAAACGGTATTATGGATAATCAAATATATATCTTATAAGTATAAGTTATCGGTTAACCTTTCAACACGATTAACCGGTCTCTGCGCTTACTGCACAATAAGGGAGTGAGTGGGTGATTGAGAGTGTTAGTGAGTGCATGGGTGAGCGAGTGAGTGAGTCAGAGAGTAAGTAAATGAATGAGCAAGTGAGTAAGTGAGTTGTTTGGCAAATAAGTAGTTACGAACTATAAAATTCCGTTTAGTGGACAAACGATCTTGGTGGTTAGTATTTTGTAAGGAGTAGGTATAATTAGAAAATTACGGACCTGTAACTTGGAAAAGTGTGTGACTTAGACTGATTCGGGCTAATATTGTAATGTGTGGAAAAAAGATGGGAAAGTACCAATATTGTGGGATTCCAAAATAATCTTTAAACGAACTATTTATATGTTAAATGAAAACATCCGCTAATGTACAAATTAAGTTTAATATAACTAGATACGAATTCAAAATAAACGACATTTACTTACTGAAAATAAAACTTTAATTTAAATTATTTATAATTATGACTAAGTATGATCTTATTTTATTGTAGTTTTGTGACTTATTTAGAATCAGACAATTATTATAGTAGCTTTTATATTATAACTGTGTCCAAGCCTTATTTTTCTTTCTTACATTAATTATTATCGTTAAACAAAAAAAAAGTACATGCTGCACCAACCCCAAATTAAACAAACAACTAACCCACACAGTTTTTTAAATAAAGAAAGTTGCGTTACTTTTAAATTCGTTCGTTTAGATAGTGTCATGTATCACTGAGATAGTTATTTATTTACCAAAATCATCATTACTTATTCTGTTCTCCACATTTGTATCTGGTCTCGCAGTTCATACCACCTTCTCCCCATTCAGCAGCTTGCTTGATCCCCATTGATATTTCAGCATAAGGTTCCAGTTCAACACTCTCCCTGTAATTCAAAAGAAAATATTCAAATCTGCAGGCTCGTGGCTAAAGAATAAGAGCTGCACGGTTCGAAAGTCTGACAACTTAAGTTATTAAATGGTGTATTGTAACAAAATTACTGGATTGTGGAAATGTGAAGGTCATAATTATAGGTGATCACTCCGTGTAAAATAATATTCTGCTACATGCAGTTAGGCTGGAAGTCGACCGCCACTTAGTCTGGTAAAATGTGGGTGGATAACGAGGCTGAGTGTCGATTCATCGATAAGTTTCTAGATGCTCTTGTAAACTAACTCACTAACTGCGGTACTCAGAGATATTTAATGCCTCAAGCCGTCACCGTTGACATACTTTTGTATGACAAAGCTGTCAAAACCTTTACTAAGTAATGGCCTAAGTAATGATTAAAGCTCTCTAACTGCGGCAGTAACTCTTTTAACACTATTAACGTGAATTTTAGTACGTTTCATACTCGTAGCTGGCATTTTACACTCCCGTAAAATCCTTCGGGGCTCAAAAGTATATATTGTATCATGCGTTATTCTATAATTTCACCCGTACCCTTGCAACATCTTCACTCCTTGCAGCAGCAGTTCAGCTCCGGAGGAGTACAGTGCGGCCTGCTGGTGTCTCTGGCACGACAACAGGTACAGGCAGCCGAAGTCTTTCTTCTGCTGGCCAGCTAGATAGCTCAGGTACAACAGGATCTCATCCTCACTTATGTAGGTCGCGTTTTTGTTGTCTAGATCAACAGATGTAGCAAGAAAATCAATGTTATAAAGCTCTGCTCTGCTGATTCTTTACTTTATTTTCGACAGTACATTCAAAAGGCGATTTTGTAATTTTTTACTAGCCTTTAATGTTACTGCTTGTCAAAGGCCTCCGCAAGTCTTTCCAGGTACCTTGCGCTACCCCGAACCAGTCGTGGAATTTAAAAGGTTTTGTGTTCCTTTTGAAATACTAGCAATCAAAATCAGCCTATTATGGTACCACTGCTGGGACACAGGCCTTCTTTTTATGAGAAGGAATGGGCTAAAATCCACCAGCTGTTAATCTATGCTGGATAAGTTGGTTTCTCGTGATGTTTTCCTTCATCGCTGGTCATGAAATAAATTACACCAAGTAATGCACTTCCCTTGGTTCGAACCCAATATTTTACTGCTCGTAAGATGGGACCGTCATCACTGGCCCACCACTGGCTACTCTTTAATCACTAAAATAATTCAAATATTAATTCGACAGCGAGCTAAAGTCCAGTCACTAACTCTTTACCGGACACCAATCACCAATGAATCAATTGACCATCCATCTGCCGTCCACCTTTCAAGGGCGCGAGACAAACAGACAGCCCGTGTCCGTAATCCAATAACACTGGACGATGGGTTTGCCGTGTCCGGTTCGTAATCCCATTGCTACAGGATTATCTCCATACACCCGCCCGCCAAATGACCAGCAAATTGTATCAGCCAATGGACAACGTTCGGAACTTTCGATTCTAAATACTGTTATACTGTTTCACCCGGTAAGTAAGATCTGTCGTAACGGGAGAAAGCCAATTTTGATTTAGAATAGGCTTTCAATTATGTGTTTTATGAGCATTGTTATTAGTAGTGAAGTTTATTGATTTACTTGTGCGTTTATGGACTTAGTCGCGTTTTCTATGACGACGCAGATCACTTGTTTTAACAATTTCTATGAACTAAATCCATTTAAAACTGGAGCCGCGTTTCAAGACAACGTTAAGCTTTAATTTATCTTTTAATTAAGATTTATTTTAATTCATATAAAGTTTTTTACTGTTTTTTTTACAACGTTTCGTATGACTTTATTTACAATATTTACAAACTACAATAAATTAGGCACTTCACCATGGTCAATCAATTCAACATGGATGCTCACAAAGGAGACTATCTATCGAGTGCGAGTGGCACAAAGGGCCATGGAGCGAGCCATGCTGGACATAAGCCTCTTAGATCGAGTGCGTAACACCGAAATCCGCCATCGGACGAAAGTCTACGATGTCGGGGACCGGGCAGTGCGACTCAAGTGGACCTGGGCAGGACATCTGGCTAGACGCGGAGATGGCCGATGGAGCAAGGCTTTGACCGAGTGGTGGCCAAGGATAGGGCAAAGAAACAAGGGCCGTCCTAAAGCTCGTTGGGTTGACGATATCGTCAAAGTCGCCGGAAACACGTGGATAAGGTACGCACAGAACCGGGAAGTGTGGCAGAAAAAAGGGGAGGCCTATACTCAGCAGTGGGTGATTCCGGGCTGATATGATGATGATGATGATGATAATGAATCCATTCAAATGTAAGAATGAAATTGATCTAATTTCTCAAAATATCACTATCTCGTTCGACGACTTGTTGAAGGTCGGGGTTTGTTTCCCGGGTAGGGCCAAGTGTTACTATGATTTCTTAACAGCAGCCACGGTGTCCGAAACAATAGACTCCCCCTATTATCTACATGAGACTTAGACCATACCTGGCGAAACGTGGGTTTACCGTGAGGTACACCGCTGCCTAATCCTTAGGCGGTTACTGGCGTGATATTGTGTTTTAACATGACCAAGCTAACTTGCTACCGAAACATTCCGAAGATTGATTCTTTTTCCAAAAGAATATTATTAAGTTACTCATTTACGACACAGCTGTGACAGATTATGAAGAGAGGAAATGAAAATAATTAAAGTCTTCAATTAAAACCTTGTACACTTTGTTTTAAAAGTGAGATTTATCTACACACTTGGTTATGTATTTAAAATGAAAGTGTGGCTTACCATCAAGGCTCCTTCCGTAGTAGGAATGTCCGCCTTTCCATGCGCCTGCGCCGAAGAAGCCAGCAGCTAAGATCAATGCCTTTAACACGATCAGGATCACTAGGTTGGTCAAGTTTAAGCTTAGAACCTGCGAAAGTAATAATTTGAGAGGTGAATGGTCAATTTTAAATGTTTTTTTTGCTTATGTTTCCTTATTTAAATGAACTCAAAAAATTCTGTGTGTAATGTTCTAATTACTGTTTATTAATTTTTAATTAATGTAACTTAAATGCTATTACCTATCATTTTTTTAATGTGAACTATTTTATTATTATTAAGATCTTGTAAAACACATGTGACATGCAATAAATGATTGAATTGAATTGAATTAAAATGATTTTCTGATAATGATCAGCTGTGTGAACTTGGACAATGTGAAATAAGTATGTAAGGATCGTCGTGTGCTTGCTCCGATACAATAAAGACGCGTGTTTATGTATATGTATAGCTGTACGACGAAATTTCAACTCCTTCAGTGTATTTCTTTCCCGAAAGACTTTATCTAGGTAAATACCTTGTATGCCTGCCTATACTGTATCTGATAAAAGCATTTTTTGTGGACATAATATGGAAAACTTATGCTGAACAGAGAGGATTTGAAAACGGTATTCATAAAACTTTCGCCAGAAAAAAATCTAATCTATCTGGTAAAAGTTTCAAGAATAGTTATTGACACATTCTTCCTGCTTAGAAAAAGAAGAAAGAAATGAATGTAACAGTTAAAGATAAGAAAGATTAAAAAAAAAACACTTTCGCAGGAACTGCCTATTACGTCATCCCCTACCCTTCGCTATGACTCACACTAAAACTATTCAACTTCAAGATTCCAGACAAAAAGCATATTACTCAAGCAAAACACGCGTGCAGCTTTATGAAGAAGTGCATTAAGTACGAACCTGTGACGCGCAGTCAAAACCAACCTGACTGCTTCCTGTGGACCTGGCAATGAAGTCCTTCGCTATGCTGGTCACTACTTGTCCCCCTGTACCACTGAGGAAGCTGCCTGCCGCATCCAGAAATGTCGACCTTCCGTACTGAGCTGTGTCATTATTATTGTCAAATCTTGCGATCGATTCTGGATCCTCCTCTCTGAAAGCTATTGGCGGTTTCTCGCGAGGCAGCAATGCATTTGTGTCGTAACTTTTTTTCGGATACATCTTTTTGGCGTACTGTGGTGATGAGTAAGCACCCATGTGCTCCGCGGAGATCAAAGCAGCGCTTAAGATAAGTAAAAAGTAGATCGCAACCATTTTGCTCGGTGGTTGTACAGCGACTGGGACCAGGTAGTGTTCACAATGGTGACTGATGGTTTGAAGTGGTTTGTCCGTGTTCCGTTGTTTTATCTCTTCCCGGCTTCTTTTGTTTGCACGCACGATGACATCTCCTAATGGGTCTATTGTTGTTGGGCTTTAGTGGCGAAATGTCATTTTTTTACGAATAAATCGAATGAATGGGTGTATGTGCACTTATATAAGATTTGGTGTAATGGTTTGTTTATTGAAATGTCGATTATTTATTTGGGTACCCTTAGTTTTGTACTGTCAATAGTTTGTTAGGGTAATGTAAAAGATAGTTTGGATGGTTTTCTGCTTTAGTAGTACTTGGGTACCTACTACTAAAGCAGAGTATCGTGATAAAATATGATTGAAAGTGACATATTTTTTTATTCCCTTTGACCCACGCAACTTACCACGTCATACATGTTTGTTGTTTTTCAAACTCAGTAGGTCGATTCTCAATCCATCGGACCAGTGGATAGATTTTCAGGGCCTTTACCTAACTGTGTTCAATATTTTGGTTTACGCAGATGCAATCCAAGACCTTACCTTTCCTGTTAGCAACAATGCAAGAAAACAAAAGTGCAAAACCTACAATACTGTCAAAAGTAGGTGACAATGTTAAACTTAGTGGAACATATTTGTTTACTTCACTGACAGTCGGTTCCGTCATGAACACATTTGGGGCGGCTGCTGTAATTGTGACATAACAATATGTCATGACGATGTTATGACGTTTATTGACATAATATTATGAACGTGTAAGAGGAAACTAAAAGAGTTCAGACACCGTAAGATAGACAAATGGTTTTTAATGCTATGTTTGTTGATTTCTTTGGAAGATAAAGCATGATATGCCCTTTCTTATGATATGATTGTTTGTTTATAGGAAGGAGGTTGCTCGTTTGTCTAGCGGTCGCAAGCGCAAATGCTGAGCATGTGGTCTTTTGGCGGAGGGGGGGGGGTATCATCAAATAACAGAGCGATGGGCAGGGCAGAGCGAAAGGGAGTGTCAGACTTGTACTAAAAACCACCAATGTTCCTTCTTAGCCCTATATGTCAAGGCCGCGGTATCTCTTACAACATCCCGCAGCCGTGCGTGGGGTCTTAGGTACGATTCCCAGCTTGGGCAAAGTACGATTGTTTTTATCCGTCAGGAATTCTCCAATAGCAGCCAAGGAATCTGGAGTTTGCTCGATTGATTGCAATATACTTAGTCTACCCTTATTCCATGGAACTATAACTTTAAAATGACTGGACGAAATGTGGGTAAATCTTACTAAGCCTTCGCATGGGCTAGGCTAGTTTTTACTATGGCTAGTGCTAATATTTTTGTTTGGTTTTGTTTAGATTTCGTCACATTATGAATGCAGGTCCACCCGGCTCATTTGTTTAAATATTTTATTTTGCTAGCTCATTAAAAATATGTTCTTCTTCTTCTTAGCGTGTCGATTGCAATCTAAACTGTGTCGGCCCAGAATGGGGCTACTAGTTTGGCGCTTTCGGTAGCGTCCATCAGTTCCTGTAGTGGAACAACCAGCAGGACAGGCAGGGCACAACCTTAAGTGCCCCATTGTTTGAGGGACAGCACCACATTTACACTTCAGTGCAGAGTCATTTATGTATCTCCACCTAAGCAGGTTTTCTTTGCTGCGACTGCTTTATTAAAAATATTATAAGGTGTTGTGGAGAACTCGATACCTACAATAAGAGCACTTAGACGTAAGCCATCTTTATTATTATACTCTTTGGACGTGACAGAAACTTGAAAAAACAAACTGGTAAGCAAATGCAATCTTCTGGTTTTACACAATCAACAATAGAGAAAAAAAACAAGTAGAGAAAGATAATGCTATAGCTGATATAATATTCGAACGTATGTAAGACAAGGAAAGTAAAATTTTCTGCCTGGTTAACTGTATTGATGGCATGTTTTCAATGAAATAGTAAGTGAAATGAGCATGACGAAGGAAGAGAGTAATCTCTTCAGCTGTGACCATTACGAGTATCCAATCATATTCCGTTAAACCTTGAATTATTTGAACGATAACGTAAACTGAACTGAACCTTAACAGCAGGGTTAGACTTAAGTAACTACTTCATCATCACCCTGTATTGTTCCCACTGCACGGACTCAGGCCTCCTCTCTAGGAGAGGGATAGGCTATATTCCACCACGCAGGCCCAGTGTGGGATGGTGGATGTCACGTCATGTATTCGATTTTTTTAGTTCTTAGACATGCCGTGCCGCTTTCCTTCACCGTTTTGAGAGCAATGGTTATGAAATGAATTACACAAAGTAATGCTCCTGCCTGAACCCACGGCCTGCGTAAGTCGAGGCCGCCACCACTGTGCACTGGGCCACCACTGCTCACTACCTGTACCTTCTTGATTCGTGCAATTTACATCTGTTCCGTTTTTATGACCACTGGATGATTAAATCCACACAAATTGTTGTACAGGCTCGTGGTGGAGCCTGTACAACATCGAGAAATCTAAAAATTGTCTAGAATGAATTTTCAACTTTATCAATAAAGTATTAGGTTTCAGGTTAATTGGAAAAGAAAGTTTCGGGTTGTTGTGTACCTTTAAAACTACTTTATTTAAAATACACGACAACCATAAAAATTAAAATAGCAAGTACCTACCAAGTCCCACTAAAAGAACGTATAGTAGGTACTGACATCTAGTGGCACGTGGTGAAACCATTTCACAAAGCACTTTCCTACGAGCTTTGCACCTACTATGGGTTTTAACGGCGCTCTACAGCTACAACACTGAATCGGCGAACTGTCTGTTGTCATTCTAATGTCAGTTTGTGAAGATAGGTGGTGTTAGCTCTGTTTTAAAAATGGCGCGAGTTTTTCAAGTAATAGACACCAATTTGCGAAAATATATTCCAATGATTCTTGCCTTGTGTAAGAATAATTTATTTATTTATTTATTTATTTAACTATTTATGTACACACAGTAGACAACACAGGAAAATTATAAAATATAACATTAGAGTACAAAGGTAATTTAGTAAATAATTCAGTTCTAAGTTTTTTAGTAATTCGATGTAGTGTTTATTAGGTAATTATGATGCATGCAATGATGAAACAATCTGATTTAGTTCTTAGCTAAATTCATAAATAAGAAGAAACCATATCTAAGTTAGTTCGAAAAATAAATGTGGTAAATGATAGACCGCGATATTCCCAAGGGATTTAGCACCGCCTAACTTAATCTGGTATAAAAATACTTTTATCTATCTTAGCCTTGGCTTGACGATAGGTCTATTAGGTGCCTAGTCGTACTACAGTTTAATCAATGCAGTAATAACATTAAGAATTTATTATTTTCTGTCGTGTAGATAAGACGACTTTTTTTAGCGATAATGACTGTAGGTACCAATGCTTTATCTAATAAAAAGCGGCTAAATCGCCGATGGCGATACGATATACATATACTGTGACCCTTAGGAATATGTCATACCATCACAAACTTAGGTAAGTAGTTGTTAGTTTGCAAGGAGATATCAGGGGCTGACAATAGACTAGCGAGATTTTGCCAGTCATACAATAAGGATGCAATAAATGTTCTAGTAGGCATGACGGTACGATAAGACTAGTAAAGTAGAACGAAATGTAGATGAAGAAAAGTGCGTTAACCTTTGATAAACCAACCCAAGATGGCATCAAAGGAAAAGCGACTCACATCAAAGAAAGAGCGCCGAACAAAACGTAAGTACACAAACCAAAACCCTTTCGAAGTTCAACAGTCATTAATTTCATGGTCGCTGCAGTTATCATGGGCTCCATAATGCGTTTATTATTATTTTAGATCGCTGCGCGGGCGCCGTGAGAGCGGACGGTGAAAAGTATCAGAAAGTGAAACCGCACCGAGCCTTAACCGTCACGCCGCCAACCAAAGAGAAGTTCAAGTTAAATTGTACCTAAGTCTCAAAGTTACACGATTGTTATCTAACGGATTATAAAGTAAAAGTGTCATCTTAGTTGTTTTTTTCCGGTTATGCTTTTTGAATAATGTTTTGAGTGCTGAACTAAGAACTGTTTTGTCTTTCTTTTAAAGAATGGAGCTGCTATGTTTGAAGATAAATTATTTCTAATAAATCTCGAATTCACTCAAACAGCCATCGAATGCCTTCGAATCCTTATTATTTTTCTTAACGTGTCGACTCAAACTACGGAGCAGTACTTAGCTTTATAAGCTCTAAATAATAAAGATTAGTTTTTTTAAACTTCTTCGTCTTTCATTTTATAACTTTCGAAAAATTGCAATTAAATAATTTTATCTTAATTTCCTTTGATTGTCGACCAACAAAAATCATTATCAACAAAATCTTCTCAAATTAAAATAATCTTCGACTCCACAGACGCCTCTAGCCCATTCATCCATTAAAAACTATTTTGGTTCACGAAGTCGTGGAAAGTGTTTTGTTTCTTGCTTTTATAACATTTGGCGGCAATTATGCTTTCGAGCGTGATGCAATTGTAAGTACCGAGACTTGGAGTAACGAGTGATACGTAATAATAACAGTTCACTTGAGCTAGGGACTGAACAGTTTGTTTATTATGATGTTAGAAATGTAGCGGGTTAGATTAGAGTTTTTGTTGAATAACTACACATTATAAAACAAAGTCCTTCTCCGCATCTATCTGTCTGTTCGCAAGGAACTCAAAAACTGCTGCACCGATTTTCATGCAGTTTTCACCAATGAATAGAGTGGTTCTCGAGGAAGGTTTAACTTTTTACTGAATTCAACCCCTTAGGGAGTTAAATAAGCAATGAAAGTTTCTTAGGATATTATTCAAAGCTAGTGCACATAAAAAGATAGAAACAAAAAATAAAGATAGAACATAATAAAGGAAGAATGAAACGTATGACGGATTGTAAGAAGGGTGATAAGGCTAGAAAGAATATCATCATGAAGAAAAGTATGGAAGAAGGAGACATGCTGCGCAAACCCTAAAAATAATTGGGATAAAGGCAGGAGAACGATGATGATGATTATAAAATGGAAGAAATAAACTATCGATAGACCGTGTGAAGGCTGATATTGCTAGAAAGGAGATTACTGAATAGACAAGCGATAAAGAAGTTCGAAAGAAGAAGTTTGATCCTAAATAAATTTGAATAAAGGCAGAAGATTGAAGGTGTTATCATATTAGAAAGAGGTAGTTGCTCCATGGCTGCGGAATGTTGTAAGAGATACCGCAGCCTCGACACAAAGGGAAGGAACATGAGTGATTTTTAGTACCCAAGAGCGGAAGAGGTTATTTGATTAATTGTCACCCACCCAAAAACAAAAGGTAGTTGCTCCATTTCCATAATCCTGGTACTTGACAGGACCTGACTGCATCTGGTCAGACTGAAAACCATCCCTAATATATTAGGTAAACGTTCATGCAGATGATGATAAAGTACTAATAACTGAAAAATTGAAGAATAAATGTTTAAGGATGAAATAAATAAAATGTTTATTTTTATGAATTAACGAGCTGTTACCAGCACCTTCACCCGCTACAACCCACGTGAATATAAAATCGGGATAAAACTATCCCACGTGTTAATTAAGGTTATCAATTATCTGTGTACCAAATTTTATCTAAATCCGTTCAGTAGTTTTTGAGTGAAGAAGTAACAAACATACACAGTCACACACTCATCAACTTTCGCCTTTATAATATTACTGTGATAATAACTTGTAAAATTGTAATATTTCAAACAAACAAGACTTTCAAATGCATTCATCACTAGAAACTCATCTTCGGCTAACCCTTGCGCTCTTTGTAAAAGGCAAGAATATAAATATCTAAAGTCCGCCGTTGTGTTCCTGCACTTTGTCAAAGAAAGCGAGTACAACAATGGTCGCTATACAACTTAAACAGATCATGGCAATGGCGCTTTCTTTATTTTATTTACCTACAAGTATATTCGTAGCTGTGGCATATGCATAATATGGTTGCAAAACTACATATTAAAGACCCCTTGGTAGGAACTCAAAA
This sequence comes from Diarsia rubi, assembly GCA_932274075.1. Taxonomy (NCBI): domain Eukaryota; kingdom Metazoa; phylum Arthropoda; class Insecta; order Lepidoptera; family Noctuidae; genus Diarsia; species Diarsia rubi. The sequence continues at coordinate 13,676,005 of OW026425.1, forward strand.
AAAGGATAATTTTGCAATTAGTTAATTAGTATCTTCGTTCTAGTCTATCGTTGACCAAGTAAATAGTGTTTCTACAAAAAATACAGTCGTTCGAAGTAAAAAAAACCTGCAAATGTTTTAAGTGCAGAAACTTAAACTAAACTCTCTGTAAATTATTTATCAATCAATTATAAATTAATATAAAGGGCAAAGTTTCATTGTTGATGGGTTTTCCAATAGTTTATGAAACTTGTCTCTGTCTTTGGGACGCGAGACGGTCGTAATAGAAATGGGTCAAGGTTTGAAAGCCAATAATTAATTGATTTCGTGCCTTTGAAAGGGACAATGGACGGCTTGTCTGCATTATTTGTTGTATTTATCCGTCTAATATACCTTCTTTCTTTGCATTTTGAATAGTATATAGGCAAGCAAGCAATAGTAAAGAGTCGAAAAGAAGAATACCTACAAATATAAAAATTATTGATCAACAAAAACTCATCATCTTCTTCCTGTCCTGTAATTTGAATACAGAAAAAGTTTTTTATTATTCCGTACCCAAAGGGTAAAACCAGCCAGGTGCATGTCGGACGGACAGACAGACAGATAGACGGACATGGCGAAACTATAACTATATTGACTACGGACGGGTAGTTACTAAGACTTCGCTGTCCGTCCGTCTGTCGGTCACCAGGCTACATCTCAAGAACCGCGATAGCTAGACAATTGAAATTTTCACAAATTATGTATTTCTGTTGCAAAAGTGATTTTTACGGAACCCTCCATGTGCGAGTCCGACTCGCACTTGGCCAGTTTTTCTTACTTATCTCCTTCTGCCCTCATCTCATTCCTCAAACAAACCATCTACCTTTTATTTGGTCTCCCTCTTTCTTTTAACAGGTGCCATATTATTGAAACTCTCATAAGCTAATTTCTTACTTTATACATTTTAGTCACTCCAGACTCTCATCTATATTACATGCTATATTTTTTCATCCGTCTTCGCCACTGCCGATTCCATCCATCATTTAAAGGAACCTAGAAAACTTTTTTAACACCGTTAGTAGTGTCATACTCAAGAAATATTGTCGGGAACCAGTACCTATATCTAAGTCATAGAAGTTCGAATGTTCAAACTACTAATTCGACCATGATAGTTCGACGACCATGGCCCACGGCTACTTTTACCTACATATAATGTTCTCTGAGTTTTGTTCATTGTTCTTTTATGTTAGGATGTTACCTAACTTATAGGTGTCTCATGATTTAATTTATACACAAAATATATAATAATCACATCAGATAGGTATACAGCACGGTGGTACCAAGTCGGCCATCTTGTCACGGTAGTGCTTGGCGACACTTCTCCTATTCTCATTTAACGCCAGCCAATTCCTTTATGCTTTCTATAACTCTCAAACGGACGACAGTTTGATTTCTAAATCTTATTATTGTGATGTGTTCATGCTCCTTTTACGTATATAATTATTATGTAACATGATACAACACATGATAACTGCTTTCTTGGTTAAATCTTTCTTCTTATCCATCCAAAGGTTCTCTTGGAAATATCGTGTTTCGCGAAGAGATGCCCATTAATTGTGCCACCCTTTGTGAAATGTCTTCTTGTATGTATATTGAAATTTGTTTATCTATCTTTATTGCGTTTTCTTTAAACTATGGACAAAAACAGTTCCTTCATCTAACTTGTCTCTCGCTTATTCGTTATAGTGATGTAAGAGTCTAATTGAAAGATCATTTTCACTGTTCACTGATCACACATTACTACTGCCTCGAGAATCTAAAGTCCTGAGCAGGCACAATCTAGAAATTGAACTACTGGGATGACGTAACCCAGTAGTTCAATTTCTAGATTGTGCAAATTAATCTTTGGCTCGGAGTCTGAATGTTCGCTAGGTTGAAATTCGAACCTAGCGAATAGTACTATTCTGATTCACCCTTCACGGGTTACATCCGCGATGTGATATTATTTTCTACCTAGGAATTTATAATATATTAATCACTCAGTCATTATACAAGATTTTATTTCCCGAGAGCGAGTGGCTAATAAAAGCAAATTATTGTACAATGACCCGACACGGGTAATTACGTCTTCGTTCGCGTGAACGCGTCTTCGTTCGATCGTATGACGTGCTTAGCCACGAGTTAGGGTTGGACCTCATCTGTCGGCACGGAATCCCATTTTTCCATTCTATCCTTTTCCATCACTCAGAATCGTCATTAGCTTGAGAGAGATACAGAGCGGGAGAGCTATCGCACACGCCAGCATCGAGGATGTGCCGTAACCCTTAGACGCTCATGCAACATGCGTGTTGTGAGTGTACAGAAACAAAATGAAAGAAATTGCTTAGGGCATGCCATGAATCAGTACGACACGACTTGCGACACAAAGATGCGCGTGACACAGGACGCAAGTTGGGCCTTAAACCCGACCGGCCATAGGCGACGACAGATTATGCATAATAGGCAGTTTTGCTTGCACAGTCAGACAGTGCAGGCATGCTTGAACGTTTGAAGGAAAAAGCTCTACTTTCATCCCGGTCAGTACCTACATAAAAACTACAGAATATCGAAATAGATGCATGCTTAGCAAGTGCGGTGCGATTGCGTGCGTGTGTTACAGGTCGCATGCACAGTTCTGAGTAACCCCTAAAGCAATAATATTGTCGTGTGTTGTCAGGGATGGCATACTTGCAAATTAGACAACCGATAAGTTTCCAGTGGCCAAGGTTGGGCTTGAGAAACCAGGGCCGTCCTAAAGCACGTTGGGTGGATGACATCGTCAGGAGCTCGGGATACGGATGGATGAGAAACGCACAGAACAGAGAGGAGTGGCGGAGTAAAGGAGAGGCCTATACCCAACAGTGGGTGATTACGGGCTGAAATGATGATGATGATAAGTTTCCAGTTACGTAGTATCCTCTACGGAATTCGGTTTTTCATGCACATGCGCATGTCTAGCTTAAGTTGCATTGCCTGAGGTCGTGGATGCAGTGTTACGAAGGCATTTCTAATAAACACTGTCCTATTATGTTATTTCTGCATATTACCTCCTTTCTCCGACACAACGTTAAATTGTGGTTATATAAGTTTCGCTCCAAAAACAATGTGGGAGATAATTTGTGAATGTTGTCTTGTGTATCAACGTCATCATAATTATTAAGAGTGTGATGATGATGATGATGAGTGAGCGGTTGGGGCAATTTTCTGTTTACCATATCTATTTTTTTTTGTCTACGAGTATAACGTGCTAAGTCATGGGAAACCACATGAGACCATCATGCGTCGATTAATATTTATATATCATGAACCATTAGAAAAGACAACAAAACTGTCCTCGATAAACTGAATAAAACGTAAACAGAAAGCTATCCGGATATTATTGTTCTTAATTTGTTCTAAATTGCCTCTTATATCGCACAAACAATAACAACAATATCTCTAAGAGAGAAAATACATGACCAACAATATTTCATATCGCTCCACGTGGTTACCTTGGAGCAACAAGATCGGCCGGTAAACAGGGTTGCTAGACCAGGTTTCTCAAATTTCCCCAAATTCTATAAATGTTTCTTTAGATGTATTGTGGGTGTGGTAGGCAAGGGTGTAAGAAGTAAAAGTCACTGCCTTAGTACTCACAGTTCTATTCGGAGTAAAGTCCACATACACAACACAAAACACAATAAAGGAGTACAGATAGACATAGGGCACGTTTGTGCTAGGTATCAAAACGTGTGTTATAAATCTTTTGATGTCTAAAGTTTTACAGTCTGTTATTTAAAAAATCAGGGAATTCATTTCTCCAAAAACGATTTTTTTCCCCTAAGAACAGGTAAAAAATCCCTAATCTACCAGCGCTGCGGTAAAAGTGCAGTGTACAATTAGAGCGAAGTTGATCAGCATCTAGATACGGATATAAGTGGGCTTGCTATTATGGAGAGAGCAAACACGTCTCGGAGGTAATAGACTAAGAGAGCCACACGTTTTAGGTCACCCTCTGCGTAGTTTTGAAAGCCACAAGTCATATTATGTCACAGAGATCAATGCAGAAGTAGATCTGAACACTCTGGCAGTGATTCCCGACATGTTTTAGCGTGTTGATGACAATTTAAATTGAGTCAACATTTGGCAACAAGTTTTGCTACTTTCAGTTGCGTCCCGCTCCTGTGATATGCATCCAACAGGACCGGCAGGACATGATATCAAGTGTCCCATCCGTCTATAAAGGGTGTAAAAGTACCCTTAACGCAAACGAAAGGCACTTGTTCTCACCACCACTGCGATATTTTTTCTATTCTAGACCATACCTGGTAACCCCTAGTTACGGAGATATTGGGGGTCAAAGTTCCAAATTTAACACAGCTGTTTTTATAAAAAATTGCGTAATTTGACTTAGTTTGATGTGCCGAATGCTTAGTTGACAGCTGTGTGAAGGGTTAATTTACACCCTGTAGAGAAACACCGCATTTACACTTCAGGGACGAGTCACCTCCCGTCGGGGCTGCGGGTTGTTCGAAAGAGATACCGCGGGCTCGGCACAAGGGCTAAGAAGGAACATAGGTGGTTTTTAATCAGTAGAAGTCTAACACTCCCTTCTTCTCTGCCCAAGAGCGGGAGGGGTTATTTGATGATTTCCAACGCCTCAAAAAAAAGGGCAGCGTCATCTAAGGTACTCTCACTCCTCTCTTTTTGAGGAGAGGCTGGAGAGGCGCCACGGCACCCTCTCCTTTCGTTTGACGTAGGTGCTCGCTAGACAAGGTTGTTTCGGGAGGTACCTGCACCCAATCAGGCGGGAAGAACGGTTAACGGACCGGAGCGGGAGGGGTTATTTGACGATTTGCCACCCCCCCCCCCCCCAAAAGGGCAGAATCATCTATAAATGTCCACCTGTACAGGTTTTTCTGACAGGAATATACTGTACATATTTTGTAACAGGATCTACCTCTGTGATTGAATAAGCGAATGTTTTCAAATCGTCGTACACTTTTCTCTCAGCTTCTGTATTCTTATTGTTGCGTCACCGAGCTTATTAAGTTCTTTATTGTTGCTTTGTTGTTGTATTTGAAGTAGAAAGTCTGTAAAGGTTGATAAACAGCATTCAATTATATGCTGTCTCTTAAATCATGCATAATAATACAAATGAAAACAGACAATTAATAAATGTTTCAAAGTAGCAACGTCTAATTACTTTGGTATTTTATAACTTTATTATTGTCCGTTATACACGAACGACTTTACTATTAAAGTAGATACTAACGTAACAAAGAGATTACGAGATTGCATTTAGAAACTTAGGCCTGCATGTCTATGTAGTCGATTTGCGTAAAGATTTGAATCATAATTTCACCGAGTCGTGTGTGAACCGTGGAACTTTCCTATTATCAGTGGAGAAAATATCCCATAAAATGAAAAACGGTTTCGCCCGCGCTCGGGTCACGGCCCTGAGAGTCGCGATAGTCAATTAAGATAGTCAGCAAACGACAATCGCCACATAATTATCTTGCTCATTCGTCGTGACCGAACTGAATCAGCATTGCATTAGAGCGCAGGGAGGGTTACTGTGCATCCACAATCAAAACTATATCAGTGGGCTGCGGCGGTCGCCGGCGCTCAGTACTAGCGCGCCTTGCTCGCGCGTCGACACGCGAACCGACGAAAGTGAAAATAAACACAATGAAAATAACAGTGCAACTTTTTGTTTTTTGCGTTCTTGCCCTTGCGCTTGCGAACTCTGATGACCCAACACAAATAGAAAAATATGACAAAAAAATTAAAACATACCAACTGGATGTGCCTGGGAAGGATCCAATTACGATTATAGAAAATGAACGCGATGCAACAAATCCTGATGATAAGTGGGGAGACGTGAAATATGAGCATAAGGAAAAGGATGACGCTGAAATGAAGAATCTAATGACCCACGTCGTGCATGACTTTGATGGAAACCGCCCAAGATGTTACGGCCCTTCTTGTCAAAGTGGATTTAATAGTGAAGAGCAGGAAGCATTAGATGATTATATACTAACTGCAGACAAACTTAAAGACTATGGTGACCTTCCCCAGGATCGTTTACAAGCTATATCTGCTCTGGCTGCGAAACTTAAAAAGGATAAGATAAAAGCAGATCGATTCACGTCAATGAACAGTGACGCAAACGAGGAAGATGGAAGTGGCAAAGTTTATACTACTTGGAATCGCCTAAAAGTAAAACAACACAAACATCCTTACGACGACAAAGACGGGTGGGTAACGTTAGAGCCGGTCGCATGGTCCACTAGTAAAATTTCGAAATGGAAACCCAATGTAAAAAAGCAGAAACCAAATCACTGGAACGAAGATGAAAACCGATTTCCTAGTAACGACAGATTTCCTAGTGGCGATAGATTTCCGAGTGGTGATAGATTTCCTAGTGGTGATAGATTTCCTAATGACGATAAGTTCCACAATGATGATAGGTTTCATAACGATGATAAATTTCATAACGATGATAGGTTCCATAATGATGATAGGTTTCATAACGACGACCGTTTTCATAATGATGACAGGTTCACTTCATCTCAAGATTCTGGAAGTAATTACAACTACAAGCCGCAAAAGAGGCCATCATCTAGTCGACCTGGTTATATCAATAATAAATTGCACTTGGCTTCGGAATATGAATCGGAAGTACCATCTAAACCATCATGGACCAAGCCACAACAAGCGAACTATCCGTCAGCATGGGCCCCGGATGACGGCAGACGTCCTCACAAGCCAAACTGTGATCACCAAGAAAATTATTCCGATGACGATGCAATGTACTACGGCATGTCTGATTCTGTAGTGACTGACCATCGACCCGCGAATTTTCCATACGAGTATGAAGCTCTTCACCAAACCTCGAGTTCATCACAAAAACGTCCTTTTAGAAGACCTACCCCGGTAGTGTATTCAGGAGGTTCGGAATATGAAAATGATCGCGTCTCCAGACCGCCACATGGTGACGGTCAATGGGTTTTATTATCAACTACTAAAGGATACAGGAACAAGAAACGTCAACGGTCCTTAAATCCTGCAGCGGTTGCTGACGATCGTGTGGATGTATCGACAATGACGTCACATCAAGCTGTTGCGTTAACAGTTCTTCCCGTGGATAAGCATCACACAAACATGACGACCTCTCACGGTGGTTTGCTAGAAGTAGAAAAGAGTTTCCAAACTGTTGAAGAAGCTAAAAGGGACATGGACAAGAAGAATGATTTAGACGTTGCAATGACTCAGTTCAGGCCTATAGTCAACAGGAATAGGCTAGTTAAAAGGAAAATTGTTTCAAATGTATCACCTGATAGTTCAACGTTATTAGCCGCTGTAGGCGCCGGCATGGTACCTGCCACCATGGCCATGGTAGTCCCCATGATGCTAGGGAAACGTAGGAGAAGAGAAATAAATAGAACACCAGCAGATTCACAATTAGACAATTTATTATTATATCAATTTCGATAGACTTTTAGTTACGTAAGATATTATTTATTAACTATTTATTAAATAATTTATTTCGAATGATTGAGTGATTTGGAATGATTGAGCGTTAGTATGATTGTTACTGTTAAACCTGTTTTGTAAAACGTTTTACTTAAGACTTGTGTTATTTATATTATGTAAGATCGTTGTGATTTCTAGAGTTGTGTTATTTTTTAATAAATAAAATGTCTTTCATACCTTTACCTTTCACGATATCATAAGTTTTGCCTTAATTTCAATAACAACTTCTGGATCACGTTTTTTTCAACAAATATTTAACAAATCCAAAAGGAACTTGTAGGTATAACATTTTGTGGACATACACAATCTTTAGCACTGGTATTCATGAACAGTAACTCGCAGTTAGTAACAATCTTAATTCTTTTATTATAATCTAGATAGCATCGATGCAAGATGGCATAGATTGATACGAAGACAGTTTCCAGGTACAGCATCAATCGAGACGATTTACTTTCAAGTTACTAACGGTAACTTACAGTTAGAATACAACTAATGAAGTATAAAAATAACTACATTTGGGCACATCGTAATAAAGTTTGACCATAAATTGAGCTAATGTACTGGCTTACATTTCAACTGGATTTATTCTTAGACAGTTAAAAGTTATGAATAGAATTTTATTCATCTTGATTCTAGATAATGTGAATAAAACTCTTATCTCTTTTTTGATTTATATTAACAGCGACATATAAATAATATTCAAGTTTATTGAATTACGCGAAAAAAAAACTGCTCCATGCATTTTATGTCCACATAAATCGATAGAATTACAAATTAGCTTTTTATTTATATTGTTATAGTTGCTTATAGTTGATCGTAAATGAACTCTTTCAGTCTCAACATAAAGGTTCTATTTCTTAGCCTATTGTGTCATATGAAAACATTTTCAGATCTACAAAATAAGAATGAATTAAAAACGCATTTCTACTTAGATCTTAACTGTGCGTCTTGTGACCCAGTCAAAGGTGACTAATAAAATTTTTAACAGTAAGTTAATATTTATAGTAAACTTCTCCGGGTCGACTGTAGATGTTCCCTGTCCGGATCGCTTCCATCAGATATTTGACGCTGAATAGACAAATTACCAGGAACACTGAAAATAAACAAAAATGGTGTGAGTACGATTGTGTAAAACAACAGAACTTAGCTTGAAAAGGACCTCTTCATATATAACCCCATTGTGATATAAGAAACTAGATAGAAACACAGTACATAATTAAGTTATGCAATGGTAAGCAATGTATCCGGTAGTTCGACCCAAGGAAGTAAACCAAGTTTAGTTCTATGGATTAACGAAGTTATCTATCCATATAAGAAACAAGCTATTTCCCGCGCCATCGCCCATTTACAAGTATTCTATATCACACGAATCATGGTCTATCTGTGTGCCAAATTTCATTCAAATCAGTTCAGCCCCTTTTTTTTGTTTGGGGGTGGGAAATCATCAAATAACCTCTCCCGCTTTTGGGCAGAGCGAAAGGAAGTGTCAGACTTCTACTGACTAAAAACCACCCATGTTCCTTCTTAGCCCTTTATGTCGAGGCCGCGGTATCTCTTACAACATCCCGCAGCTCCGACGGGCGTCGGTCCTTGCGTTGCTGACATCTGTTTGAGGCGCGCGTGGAACATGAACGCGCCGTCGACACGGCCTGTCGTCGTCATAGGACGGACAGACGGCGAGCTAGATCTAGCTAGATCTAGATCTTAGATAGACTGCCAAACAGACAGACTTATGTTTAGTATTTTTAATATTAGTATGGTTGTTTAATAGTCTAGTTCCTGTGTTACTATTTTCACCGTTACGTGAGCAACATGTCGTTTAACTGAAAAGTTATGATTTTTTAAAGGAAACCTCTCTTAATTTTTCTAGACGAGATAGAATATTTTTACCTTTATCAGATTAGATTAGATTTAAACTAATCATGTTCATTAATCAGTTTGTTTTTAGATATGTCGGTACCTCGTGATTATTCAGTTGCGCAACGAGGATAAATATGATTGATCTTAAAAAAGGAATTAAAAGTTCTTAGAAACTCTATTTTAAGAATCTGTGTTTTCAATCCGCTTTCTCACTTTTTTTCCATTTGCAGCATGGTTTGATAATATCTAGTCCATTATAATTATTGTAATAAGAAGAAAGCATAAAGTATAAAATCCGATTCATTTTCACGACAGAAGGAAATTTTATATCTGATCGAATTGGAAATGAATTTTTATTACTTATATTTGAAAATCGCATCTGAAAGAAGATTCTCATTTCAATGGGAATAAAGTGCATTTAAAAAGGTTAGATTTAGAATGACTTTATAATAGTCGTGCCCATACCAATGTCTGTTATCGCTTTTTTAAAAATATTTCTGTGGGTTTCACGTACCTAATACTAGAGGGAGGATCGGTTACACAGGTGAGTTGTCATCGTAAACCAGTGCCCAAATAGTATTGAAGTCGAAAGTTCTACTTCTAACGGACCCAAGCGAAAATCAGAACAAAGTAATAGTTATCTGCCTAACCTAGTCTCAATCTTCTTGGGATTGGCGTAAAACTTCTTCTTCTTCAATAAGGTAGTTAACAAAAAAAATCTAATTAGTCCGTCAGATAGATTTCCAAAAATCTTAGAAACATATTTTTTTTTTTCACGTACTCAAACAATGAAGGCGATACAGTGCTTTGAATTCTCGCGTGACGTAATTTTCTGAGACATTTGTAAGACATTATTTAGCGGTCAGTGACGTCACAACCTCCCACTCAAATCTTTGACGCGTTTTATCTTCGTCAATTTTTATAAATTTGATAAAACAAAAAATACGTATCCAATATTTATTGATAATCTTACAGATGGACTAATATTAGAATCAAATTTTTTCTAAGTCAGTAAACATCCCTTTTCTCTTCTGTCAGACGTCATCATTCACTCCTTTCTCTTTAGTATAATAGGGGATCGGACTGAGTCAAAAAACAATGATTCTAATTAGTCCGTCAGTTAGATTATCGAAAAATGTTGGATACGTGTTTTTTTGTTTTATCAAATTAATCAAAATTGACGAAGATAAGATGTGGTTGTGACGTCATTTGTAGTTAAAAAATGTACTATCATATAACGTTTTCGAAGAGTTAACGAGTTTTCGAAGCACTGTATTGACTTCAATTTTTGTTTATGTGAAAAAAGAAAAAATACGGCTTCAATATTTTTTGGAGATCTATCTGACGGACTAATTAGTTTTTTTTTGTCCGATCCCCTATTCCTTATACAATCCATCCTCTTTTACTTTCCTCTCCATCTCCATCCATAAAATTTAATATACTGACATTACTCTTAAACTAATGAGCTAGTGTTTCTTAAAACAAGCATGAGTGTAGGTATCACATCACGTAAGCTGTTGACAGTTTATCAGAATTTTCAAAGTGTTGGTCAACAATTTGTCTCAATCTTACAAACAAAAGATTGGCTGAACTGAAAGTCTTTATAGACTCTGAACCCAGGTCGGCCGCAGCCAATACAAACAGCTGGAGATTCAATGATGTATTGCACTTAATATCGTGTTTTGATGTTTGTTCGTCAATCAAACTTAGATCTGCAGGGCGTATCTCTGTTGACAGATATATTGATTATCACTTTGGCTCTGTGTGCTTTGAAAAACTATCAAATGGTTCCGTTTTGTACTAAATCATAGCCAATTTGACAGTTAATCCATGAACAATATGATAGCCACTGTCATTTAAAAGATACGCAATAGCCCTGCAGGTGGCTTAGTCAAACTTAGATTGCCATCGACACGCTTATAAGAAGAACACACAAATCGATTTTTTATATCAAAAATCTAGATAAACTTACGGTCAGACAGGGCTATCAAACCAAGTTGTATCCATCCGCTGGACAGCGCTTCCCACACTATCAATATTATTGAAAAGAAGAGGTGAAAGAAACTGTATACGAAGAATGTCGTCACCAAACAGTGGTTCGCCTGAAAATGAGAATAAATATGATATCAGTAACAATAGATAACATTTCATAACATCACGGCTGTAATTCTTAAAGCTGTCCCTGGGTACCTCATTTCACGCTATGATTTCTAATCAAGTTATGGCTAAGGTCCATATTCTTGTGTTGATTCTCATCAACCAAGGACAAAAAATATGGCAAAGCCTAATAACACTTTTCAGGACCCGGAAATCGAACCTGGTATATATATCGCATGCTAAAGATTCACAACTGTAACCCAGAGAACAACGGGGTGGTTATAGAATGGGTAGGTACGATAGTAATGTAGCCAACTTATTGGGGTACTGGAAGACACCAGTTAATGCAGCTGAATTTATACCAGCGGCTCGCCCGCTACACCTCGATAATTATCCCACGAGAAGATAAAATCGGGATAAAAACTTTCTTTGTATTAATCCAGGTTATAAACTATCTGTGTACCAAATTTTATCCAAATCCGTTCATTAGTTTTTGCGTGAAAGAGTAACAAACATACACACACTCACAAACTTTCGCCTTTATAATATTAGTGTGATTGTACATGGAGCGACTGCCTATTTGACCTCCACAACACCGTTACTATTGGATACCCGTAACTGTCAAAGATCTACTAATGACAGCCGGGACCCTGCTTGACGTGCTTTCCGAGGCACGGAAGAAACTTGGTTTGTAATGAGTGGTCACCCAACCACGGACCTACCTAGCCAAGCTAGGCTCAAGATCGATCGTGTAGTTAGTATTTAGCTACGAGTTTCTAGTAAGTTATCAAATCAATAAAAATCGTGCCATAATATCGGTAATCATAACCAAAAAAAGGTCTCTGACCGTAAAATCATTGCACAGATTTCTCTTCCTTCTCTCTATTCTAACCTATTACAAAAGTATTAAACCTAATTGCTGCGACGATTAGGTTTGTTTCGTAACACCAATCTCCAATGAAAGTAGATACAATATTATTCAGCTTTAATAGTGGATAATTTTCTGTGAAAACGAATTTCGTATCTTTTAATTTATTTCAATGGTTGTTATTTAATTTGTTGGTGTTTATTAGGGGCCTCTCTAATTTTTTTATCATCAGTTACGCAATGCATTGGCATGGTGCGTGCATTTGTTGACGTTATTGGCAATATGATGGCGTGCTGCTGGCTCGAATTATAGCGAGTCACGCACAATTCACGTCATTAAGCAAAAAACGAGTTGAATGGACCATGCCATTGAGCTGAACGTGATTATCGGCCTTAATGACGGTGGGGATAGCTTTCAATTCAGTTTGACAGCTTTGAAATGATATAAATTACATTATTAAACACATTTCTGTAAGTATACCAAACGTTATACTGATCATAAGCTGCAGATTGGGTAAAGTATAAATAGTAAATTTTATCTTTAATTGGCTTCAATTAACTTTACTACAACAATCATTGATCTGCCTAATGCCTAGGCAGAGTGTCTTGGTGTCGGCTTCCAGTCCAACGACTACCAGTATTTTACAGGGAGCGGATGCCTATCTAACAACCGCAACCTATTTGGTACTGGGAAATACGATACCGTTCGGTAAGACTGGTTGCCAGATTTTCAAGCCACTTACTGCCTGTAACGACTGACAAAGATCTAAAAATGATAGTCGGGACCTAGGCTTAACTTGTTTTTCGAGGCACGGAGGTATCTCGGTATGTAATACTTACTCCTACCATAATTGACTATTTGACTACTGTTAAAAATTCACGAAAATGTTATGTTATTTCAAAGAGCTAACAGAAACAACACGATGTGTGGAAAAAGTAATAATAGCGATAAAAAATGAAGTAGTCACGTGCTTATGAAGTTTCTGGTGGGGTTTGGTCACCAGTTTGGGCGGTAGATGGAACAGGGAGTAAAGTTCCTCATCCCCCCCCGGGTGTTGTATCTGGTGAGCTAACTGCCCAATGTAATCGGGATTTTCTATGTGAGCTAATGTCGCAGATTATTTTGATAGCGCGATGTAGGATTTGTCAATTAGTATTCATGTGTTGCGATAGATGTCGCACGTCACATAACTCCGCTTCGAGACCGGAGGTCGATAGCAGGTTGAGTCTTGATGCTTGCCAGGCCAGTAGAAGGTTCCGGTGAGTTGGAACCGAATGCCGCATAGTTCACGGTGAGTCGGAAGGTGATGACTAGGTATGCGCTTCCGCTGCATGCTCGTAGTCAGGATACCCGATGAATCCGTGGTTGATGGTTGTTTTTTTTTATTTGTAATGACATTTTAATTTTACTCTTTTATTTGACATTTTAATTTGGCCTTTTTCATGTATGTAATGCATGTGTGACATTTTAATTTGTAACTTTCTTTTTGACAAATTGTAACATTTTTTTATAAGTTTTGCGTGCCTATTTCCAGGCAGAATGTATATGGCTCACTACTTTTTACTACACCTGTATTTTAATTTAACCTACATTCATTGCAAATAAATGATTTGATTTGATTTGATTTGATTTGATGGCTGGCGATGGCGGTATGACTCGCTGCTCAAAGGCTTGAGGAAGTGATGATGTGTGAAGTAGCTGCACGAAGGCTACGCTGACGTTCATGCTCAGGTTCACCAGTTTGGGAGGTATGAGGAACAGGGAGTAAAGTTCCTCATCCCCCATAGAAAAGGGAGGATCCTCCGACCAGACGGGTGTTGTGTCTGGTGGGCTAACTGCCCTACATATGTAAGTCGGGATTTTCCATATGAGCTAATGTCGCGGATAACTTTGATAGCGCGATGTTGGATTTATAAATTAGTACTCTTGTGTTGCGATAGATGTCGCTGTTGCCACAGGGGTAGTTTCTATCCTTGTCGCGCAAAACGGCCATTTGTACTACGTAACCGTGACGTAACTATGGCCAGTTGAAATATGACGTCACGTTTCTATAGCGCTGTCTTTGTCACATGCTGTGACACGTCATTTAAAATTAGATATAACTAAGCTATTTTCTAATTGATTTTATTAGTTTTTTCACACATCGTGTTATATCTGTTAGTTCTTTGCAATAACATAACATTTCTATGATTTTAACAGTAGTCAAATAGCAAATTTAAAAATTAAGCAAGTGGCCGGTTTGAATCGCTCAGGCTCAGAATATCCCTTTCCCAAAATGTCTCTTTCCTACGACAGCTATGCGTTTAAACGGGTCGTCGTGGGGCTATCGGGACCGGGGTCTAGGATTCCCGCGATAATAATAATAATTATGTTTTAGTGGTATTTCGGGACCACAAATAAAATAAACAAACTTAAGCCTTTAAAAATTACGGACAACCAAAAAAAATTAAGTACAACTAAAACTAATTTTACATTGTAAGACAAACGAATAAATCCACACATATTTTCTTAGACGCATAGGTAAATTCTTGATATCAATTCATGCCAAAGCAACCATTACCGACAACACTCAATGCTTTCTTGAAACGTCCGATACAATTGTAACGAGAAGTCTTGAATAAAATATAAATCGATATCAGTGTTGCATCGGAGCGGTGAACGTTTACATTGTTTCTCCTTTTAAGTAAAACAATCCGATACACACAGTGACAATCGTGCACAGTCCTTTCACAATTACATTGTCCCTAACATAGACCCTAAGACAATGATTATAAAGGTCAGTTTACTGCAAAACAAGAGATTAATGAAAATAAGAAGACAGATGGCAGTAACTATGTTGGTCCTCAGTAGAACAATGTAACCTTTTCTTTATTCGAGCAGTCGCGAGGTGCAGACGACATTTTTGTAAAGCATTACCAAGTTAAATGACGTTCTCTCTCTTTCTTGCAATGTAGATATGCCGCAGACTTTTCGTCGCATATTATGTTTATGTTAAGACCAGGGGCCCAATTCTGTAACTTCGAGTTAAGCAACCCGCCATTGACACTCTATCGACACACTACAGACATTATTTTGCCACTGTTGCAAATTTGGCATTCTTCAGAAACTTCAATGGCGTTTCAGTGGTGTGTCAGTAGTGTGTCGATAGTATGTTGATTGTGTGACAGTACAATAGTTTTCAGTGTTGCTAACAAAAAGCTACCATGAGATACCAAACCTACCACTTTATGAAATCCTATTTTTATCAATGAAATCTTTATAATACAGGTTTTTATAATCATAAATAAAACGTTTTATTATCAAAAACAAAATTTCACAAAAAACAAGCGTTTATTGTAAAACAATATTTTTATCTGATGTGATAAAAATATTGTTTCTGCCTCTGAAAAAAAAAAAAATCCCGACTGAAAAAACTGAAAATCAAAAACAAGTACATTTTAAATTAAACAAAACTTGAAACCTTTTTTATTTCCAACTTCAGATTTCTTTTGTGTTTGTTCTTTCGTTGGTCGCGTAAAATTCTTCGCAGATGATTTATTTAACTTTGGTGTTTTGGTCTTTATAGGATGTGACTTTGAATTTCTATTAAACATATAAGTGTCATATATTTTTGTAAAACCCTTCATTTTGATACCCTACTCGATGGAAATGGTTTTTTTTTTTCAAATCTGCGATTTGGCCCCCAAAATCCGAAATTTTTCTTTTTCCACATTCCACATTATTATCACAGAGTACATTTTTATATAATTATTATCTTAGAGAGTAGTTACTTGACTAACATATTATAAAAACGACAAAGGTAAGGTAAGTGAAAAAGTTCCAATTGTTGTTGGGAAAATAATAAAAAAACGTGATGAATTTAAAGTGATTTGTGTTCGGAGTTCTAAAGTTCAATGGAAATATATTTTCACAGTAAGTTTTGAGTTATGTTATGAACTTCCACACCAACATTTCAGGATCATCAATTAGCTCCTTTGCTTGCTCCTTGCAAAGTAGTAGTAAAGTAAAGTAGAATTCACTTGCAGCCTCATTAATGCGCGAGTATTGCGGCGCTGGCGCAAAAGCAAAACGTCGACAGTCGGCACTATAAGCCAATGCTAAAATACGCCACCGCAAAGTAGGTACAGAAGGCCTCATTGTGGCGAAATACTAAGTCCACTTTATTAATTAGTACATTACGTAAGACGTACACACTATGACACTTAATTTTAAATTTTAAAAGGAACAAATTTAACCAAATCAATAGGGAAAAGAGGTGTCGTTGTTCGATGGCTTCACAATGGCAGTTCGATAGCTAAACACGATAGACACAACTGTCAGATATCACTTAAAATATTTACAGACTACCGCAACTTTGGCCATCACGATGACATTGATACATTAAAATGTACCAGACTACCAATTTTACAATAGTCCCATTATGGCGTTTCAATGTCACTACAGTTGCAACTGTGGCAAGTCAATGACCATAAATAAGTTGTAGAATACCAAATGTCATTGAATATTCTACTGAGACACTACTTACACACTATCGACACACTATTGACAAGTTGACTATTTTACAGAATTGCGCCCCAGGCACTCTAAAATAATTTCCACGCAAGCTCCGCCCCATTCACCCCGCCACTCCGCGCGATGTGCTAGACGCTAGCACATCAGTAATAAAGTCGAATACCGCGTGCGCTCTTTGAATTCGTTTGAGCACGAAACTAAATGTCGTAAGTCTCAATTCTTATTTCGTTTATAACTAAAGTAGTAATTGATCTGGAGAAAAAATATCTTGTGGCTGGATAGTAAACTATATTTTCTTACAGTGAACATTTATTTTAGACATAAAGGCGGAGCAATCTTGAGGAAAAATGTAATAATCGTTAAAAAAGACATGATTTTCGAATAAAAAATGAATCGAGCGAATATGCTACAATTACGTAACTGTCTTGTACATGGAAAGGAAAAGATCCAATAAATCATATACTAAAGTTCCATTTTGATTGTATGTACGACTGTTTCAGAATATTAATGCAAATTAACATAAATTTAGGGAGCCTCCTCTTAATCTATAGAGGCGGTCGAGGGTAAATAATAGCAGTCGCTCGTTTGCAACCGCAACTGACGAGCAATGGCTCCTAGATTCAATTCCCAGGTCATGGAAAGTGTTATTGGGTTTTTGGAGCAGCCAGCAATTCAGACGTCGTGTCTGAATTTCTACCCGTTCGATAGCAATAAGGTCACTATTATTATTTTTTTTAACACTAGGAATTTCTCCTGTATCGTGGGTGCGTTCACAATCATTTAAACTCACATACACAAATGCCCAGACCCGGAATAACTATCTGTACGTCATACAAATATTTGTTCGACAGACAGCGTTGTAGTCCATTGCTTGAGCCACTGCACCAACCGTGCCGTCTTATTTCATAGGAAAAACATAATTGAAAAAAATGTGGGTGTACAATTCGGTACACCTCTGCCTAACCCTTCGGGAATTACAGGAGTGATGTTATCTTATTATGTTACAATTAAAATAGTTTCTTACCTTATAAGCACCACAAGTGAACATGATAGCAAATAGGAACAATATCATAGCTATAATGATATACGTCAGGTAATACGTGAGCACAATGATTCTCTCCAGGGAATCCTTTGTTGAGCCGAATATACTCTCCACGTTCCCGAAATTTCTGAACTTCTCATCTTTGTCGTAGTAATCGTTGGTTATGTTCAGACCTAGCTGGTATAAGTGGAAGGCTGCGGTTGCTATGGCTATCAGCTGGAACAAAGAAAATATAATGTATGTGAATTAGCCAAACATAGTAAGTATTCATAGTTCAGGGAGTAGTTTTACGATAACGTTTTTCAGAATGTTAAAATTTTATAAATACGTTGCAGGTTTTTTTACAAAACATACTAATATAGAAAAATACATACAGTGCCTTTTAATATTCCCTCGACGAGTGACGAGCACTGTCTGTCGTTTCAAATTATAAATTCGAAACTGAAGAGCAGCTTTCATTGCTGCCTTTTTTTTTTGGGGGTTGGGAAATCATTAAATAAGGGGTCCCGCTCTTGGGCAGAGCGAAAGTTCGCACGCTACTTTCACACAGCACCTTTCGCGTCCTTTCAGCACGTTCCTTCTTAGCCCTTGTGCCGAGGCCTCTGTATCTCTTGCAACAACCCGCAGCCCCGGCGCGTGGCGGGGCCCGCAGCCCCGAAGGGTTTCATTGCTGCCTGAACCAGCTATGAAGGGGTAGCAATAACTGACTAACTCTATATTTTATCTTGCAGCAATTTGTACTCGACCTGGCCAACCTTGACCTGCTCAATTTCAACCAGATATGCATTACATATTATACGAGTAAGCATTGTAATGTAGCATTCTGATAGTGAAAGATTTTTTATAGTTCCAGAAGTTTTTGAGTTTATTCGTAACAAATAAACAAATCTTTCCACTTTATAATATTAGTAACATTTGTACAATTTACATGTACCAAAGTTTAACGCCTGTTAGAATAATTGAAGCAACACCACAGAAAGTCAACATTACGACTCAGTTCCAATCTAACGCGAGTGAATCCGCGAGTTAGTATAAAAGCTAGTAAAATATAATACCAGGCCTACCATTTCAAAAACCTTATAGCAATATGGTTGTATGGCACAGAAAATGAAGGAAATACACTTTCAATATAAATGTAAATATGGATAGGTAAGTAATACTTACTATTACAATGTATCCGAATATAATATTCCCCACCCTTAAGGGGAAACAGAATAGAAATTTCCTCGTCATCTTCTCATCGGTATTCCTGAAAAGGGTAAAAGGTAAATATGAAAGTATATTTAGTGAAACAGTTTTTGCACAGCTATTTAAATGGGACGAGAGAGCAGTGGTGGCCCAATGGCCCGTTTTACGAGCAGTAAGTCTTGGGTTCGGACCCAGGCAGGAGCATTTCTTTGTGCAATTTCATCACCACTGCTCTCAAAACTGTGAAGAAAAACATCTTTAGGAAACCGGCATGTTCTAGAACCACACGCTCCTTTGGCTGTACCTTCACGGACGTTGCGTTGTTTTAATAATACAGACAATTTATATTATGTTTTAATAAATAAGGGCCTCCAAACCAAAGGGCCGACAGCCTATCCACTTTCATAGTTCTGCTAGAATAGGTAATAATAATAAAATTATTTCACCCACAAAGCACAATTACAAAATACAGGGCGTCTAAAATGGCCACTTGAGCAGATCATAATAAAAATTGCGTTAAAAAGCGTAAAATGGACCTTCTATATTAGTAACTGCGTCTGTGACCATTTAGGAAAATAGATCATAATACGAATAGAAAATAATAGGAGTTGTGTTGAAATTCGTAAAATGGTCACAGACGCAGTTAGATATATTGGAGGGACAAATTCATGTTGGGGCAGGAATTCAAACTAGGAAGCCCTGCACTAGAAACTCCGGAATACACTCCTTTCATCAGAGCTTTGAGGGATGTCATGTTGCTAACTCAGAATATCGTCTAATGATTCAGTAGTTAACATAGATCAAAAGGTACTATAGTGATCTGATTTCTGTAGAATATCTATATGTATATAGTATATTTCATAAGACCAATGTTTCGCTACTTTTGAACGAATATGTTCACCACACTTTTGAACCTTATTGTTCAGGACATATGGGTGAAATGTGTCAGTGAACGCAGTAGTTCTTACAGGCTGGCGATTTAGTTCCTTGTATCGTTCGAGGAGCTGAGCTTTCTCGACATAAGATGAAACCTCTTTCCTAAAAAAACTCATATCCGGCTCGTAAAAAAAAATTGTTTTCATACATGGTATATGTATAAAAAGCCATTTTTTGTTGTATACAAATATTCTGCTTATAAAGGGTGTAAAAGTACTCTTAACGCAAACGAAGGGCACTTGTTCTACATCTGCATCTTGATCGCAGTGGTGGTGACCACTGCAATATTTTTTTGTTCTAGACCATACCTGCGAACCCTCTAGTTACGGAGATATTGGGGGTCAAAGATCCAAATTTTTAACAGCTGTTTTTATAGATATACCTCCATGACCCGTTTATTATTCAAAGTATCCACTAGCACATTGTTTTAGGAGACATTGAATTTTACCGTAAAATGTGATTTTTCACCCCAATAAAAAGTCGTTTCCCAGCATACAATTTTCGTAGGGGTACTTAGTTTGATGTATAGAATGCTTGGTTGACGGCTGTGTGATCAGTGCGATGGGTTGATTTACACCATGTATGTTGTATGGTAATTGTTTTTTTTCAAGATTCCTTTGAGAAAGTCGTTAAATAAGACGGGTACGCTTTTCTTATTTTCCCCAAGCAATTTAATTGTTACCTTGTGAGTATAAAGTATCACGATCTTATGGCATTTTATAAATGCTCGTTACATTGTGTACGATGGATTTCTTTATCAACATTTAGGTACTCTACTACCTAGACCTACTTTGGCTGGTTTACTGCTCTTGCTTTAGAGATTACAATATACTTAAACGTCACAAGTACTAGGTACTATAATACTAGTATTCTCGGAATATTCTATAGTTGTATTGTTATTATATTATTATTCTCACTTCTGTATATACATACAACTTACTATCATTTATTAAAACTGAGTTTTACAAACCAAAATTGGTTTTCCTATAGCAATAAACCACTGCTCTGTAGTTTCCACTGCCGAGACACAGGTCTCCTCTCTATTATGAGGGAATAGGTTGTAATCCACCACGTGGATACGTTTATTACATTTATGGGGCTAAGTAAGATTATTTTGATTCATTTCTATGAAATAGCTGTGAAGTATTATACAATAAAGTAACTAGAAGATACAGGTTTTTTTCTGAATTCACCACTGATATAACTTCAACAGGCACTGTCTTGAACTAACCTAGGATCATTGTTCGCTATCCACTGCTCCTTCACCGCACCACTGACACAACAAACCAAAACAAAACTATCTATGCACAACACACAACCGAAACGTTCGCTATCAAAACACGATGTGCTATTTCAGGTACCTTAGTAGCAAACCTAATCGTCGCACTACACGACCAACTTAATTAGGTCTTTAGCGAAGTTTGTTTTGAATGCATTGACGGTTTGGTTAATAATGGTCGACGAGGAAGCGACTCCACGGTTCGGTGAACGCTGTAAAGGTTGCAGTAGGGAGAGGGTCCGGGTGAACGGGCCAAGGTCAGAAGTTTATAAAAAGGTACAAAGTACCTAGATAAAAGGTGGCCTTCCAGTACTTATAATGGTATAAGAGTTCTGTAGGGAATTTGAACACCTGGCTTTGTAAGCAGCTTATTCACGTGCGTCTTCTGTTTTTATAAGCTTGCCTTGTTAGTTAGTATGTTTTGGTCAATTCTTGCAACTAGATTTCAAACCAGTTGTCCCCAACCGAATAAGCTAAAAATATGCACACCTGTAGTTCTGGTGACACTACGGTGGTGACATTTTGGCAGATATGACTGGATCCTGAAGCCAGGATTGTGCTCGCAAGAGAGAACTCCGCTACGGTTATATTACGAACACGGAACGGAACGTTGTTTACACCTTTTTTGGGTTGTGGGAAATCATTGAATAAGGGGTTATTTGCTGCCCGCTCTTGGGCAGAGCGAAAGGGAGTGTCGGACTTCTACTGACACAACATCCCGCAGCCCCGACGGGAAAACATGAGATTTTTCCGATTGGGTCCGATTTCCAGGTAAGGCAGTGGTATTGAGTTTTTCTATCAGGATTTATAGTAGTTCTGACATACATAGTTTAAATTTGTGAGAGAAGAGAGTTGCCAAAAAGCGAAGCTGCATCGATACAAAAGCAAAATCACAGATCGCCGATGCTAAAATAGAGTTTGTGCTGTGGCCATAAAAGATGATGCCACAAGTGACCGCTTCAACAAGAAGCGACACATGAGCGAATCGCTTGACGTAAATTGCATCTACTGATGTAATCGCGTGACTCGGGAACGTCGCGCATGAATCCCCTTTGCTCCCTTGAGGTCTAAACATTGGAATCTGTATTTTGTTACCGGTAGCTACGTTTGAATTTGCTTTGGGAAAGGGTAAACTGCTCTGCCCTACCGTCCTCGATGTGATGCCATGTACA
Source organism: Diarsia rubi (assembly GCA_932274075.1). Taxonomy (NCBI): domain Eukaryota; kingdom Metazoa; phylum Arthropoda; class Insecta; order Lepidoptera; family Noctuidae; genus Diarsia; species Diarsia rubi. The sequence goes on from OW026425.1 coordinate 13,698,477, forward strand.
GTCAGAAGCTCCAATATGTATACACTTAGCAACGGTTAGAAGCAATGTTCGCTTACTGTATTGATTTCATTGTCATGTTACGTTCCAAAATAATGTTTTGGGACCCATATTATTTTAAAGTAGCTCATATCTCAAACTTGCAATCGATATTTCAGGAGATATTTGCGTTTGAACTTTGCCATGTGTATATATTATATACTAGCGGACGTCACACGGTTTCATCCGCGTAGTTCCCGTTCCCGTGGGAATACAGGGATAAAAAGTACTCGTTACAAACAAACAAACAAATCTTTCCTCTTTATAATATTAGTGTAGATTATTGCTCGTGGGTGTACAAATTCAAATGGGCCTGCTTATTGTCAAGAAATCAATGGCACACAATAATTATTCACAATCGTTCTATTGGGACAATGATGTCCTCAGAATGCATAATTCGCAGGTACTGCATACATTTCTACTTAACTGCATTACACAAGGTAAACTCTGCGTTCACTAGGTATTTTGTTTCCAAACATACAAATTCTAAACCATTATTATTTTAAAATAAATACCAGTTTTCCATAAACCTTATACTTTTTTATAAAAAAGAGACTACTGTTGAACTCAATCTTGCCACACATTCATATCTTCTATTGAAGTTTTCTGTTTTTTTTAGTTACTAGTTATTGTAAAATTAGGTTAATTTGTGCAATCATAAAGTCGATATTCATGTGCCAGGAAACAAAGACTTCAATAGACAGTGATGAGCACTACATAGTCCAGCTGCTAGCCCTATTTGCATCACAATATGCACCTGCGAGCTGCAGTCTGACTCAGAACACCAGCCATTTTCAGTAACAGCCGGTCAAGAACAACTTGTACACGACGTCTGAAGGTTTTGTATAATTTTAAACACAAGGTGCGACAGATAAAGGTAATGGGCAGCTAAAGTAAGCTACATTGCATCCTTATTTTATAAACGGCTCTACACGCGAAAGCCGTTGTCGTTTCGACATCAGGCTATGCGGTGTCGACAACTTTTTTTTTCGAACATCTATTCCGTTAGCTTTGTTGGCGGTTGTAAATCATTGCAAATCGAAAAACTTTATTGACTTGTCTTTTTACAATAAAGCGTGTACAACAGCATATTGTGTGCCAAATAAACTGGGAATTTGTACATGGAGTATTAGGTATTCATGGCGATCCATGAACAACTAATACTCCGTGTGTGAATGGTTCTCATTTAATTATTTTTCAATGTTGATTGTTGAGACGTTTCACTTCGAGTGAAAGACTTGAAAATTCAAATGAAGCGTTTGACATTAGTTTAAGGAGCTTCATTACATTACAATTCAGATTCATTTACTTTTATATCTACACCAGTCTACACTTATATTATAAAGAGGAAAAATTTGTTTGTTTGTAACGAATAGGCTCCGAAACTACTCTTAAATTATTTCACCGTTGGGAATTTCACTATCCCCGGGCGACATAGGCTACTTTTATCCCTGTATTCCCACGGAAACGGGAACTACGCGGGTGAAACCACGTGACGTCCGCTAGTATAATATAAAGAGTATAGGATAGACATAATGTTGTCTCGTCTCTATGAATCATAAAGATTATTTTACCGGACTTTTTGTTGCCACCCGAATTTGGATTTTCCGGAGTTAATGAACTAAACTTAGATACTAAAACGACACTTGCTCGAATATATTAAACAAGTCACCTTCACAGTAAACTCCACATTAGGACCACAAGTAAGATTACAGTTAAGAATTTTTAAGACAAAACATAAAGCGATACTGTTTTATTGTTTCTAAAAAAAGCTCTGAAACTCTGTATAGACAATGTAGAAAGTGTATTGTCAGAAGACCTGAAGATTTGAATTCTGGGTATTAAACATGAAAATAATTGTCTATATTTCAATTTTGAGCAGGCTGCTGGTCAGCTTTCCATCTCATCATACAAGTTTTTATAATAAGCTCATCATCGTTTCATAGTGTCTACAGATCTAACAAAATGTCAAAAAACGGTGCAGCAAAAAATGCCATAACATTATGCTAATGTTGTATAAATTATTAATAAGTCTATTAAGTTTTAGTCATAAAAAATATTTTTGCAACTTTATTATGATGGTGTTTTAAATCAGTGAAAAAGCCATACATAAAGGGTGTAAAAGTACCCTTAACGCAAACGAGGGGCACTTGTTCTCCCCATCACTGCAAGATCGATATCTGACCGAGTTCGGTTAATCGGTTGTCGCCATAAACTTTGGCGGAAGCCGAAAGTTTAATAACCCTAAGATTTTGCTGTAAGTAAAATAACACTTCGAAATGTTTGTGGTCACATTTTTTGCGTATGAAAATAAATAGAGGGAGGTTGTGGACTCCCTCTCCTTTCCAGCCGCCTCATTTACGACCATCATTTCCTTGCAAAAGGAGGTCACGAAGTCCCGCGCACTCTTCTCTTGGCCATTGACAGAACTACGACCGCTGCATTACCCAGGCTGGGCACTACTCCAGAGTGTGCTGCGCCGTGACAACGGGGCAGTCCTCGCAATAATGACAATCGGGCGTTGGTTCCCGACGTATAAAGCATAAGTCTGAAGCACATAAGCTTTATACGTCGCACTTAAGCTTTAAAACACCTGTGTCAGCCGGAAAGTGAGGGCGCCATGTCGTCTCTCCAGCCACCCTTTCGTCACGGGTCTTACCACCGCAGTAACGATACGCATGTTAGTGACCCCTGCCCCTGCCTCTGCTCACCTTCCGTTGAGATCCCACGCATTTACATAACAGTTCATTCAATTTCGGCGCTTGCTAGAAACTTTTGACAACAGCAAAAACTTCGGCCCATTTTGGAGTAAGCCGAAGCTTTTAACGGAGCCAAAGCCTCAGTTGGACACTATAATTTTGTTAAGCTATTTATGCATACGTGCTTGGTCATCTACTACACTAATATTATAAAAAGGACAGATTTGTATTTGTGTGTGTGTGTATGTTTGAAATGAATAAACTCAAAAACTACTGCGCCGATTTCAAAAATTCTTTCACCATTAGAAAGCTATATTCACCCTAAGTAACATAGGCTACTTATAAAAAGAATTATTCCCACAGGAACGGGAACTATACGCAGGTGAAACCGTGCGACGTCCGCTAGTTTATTATAATCTAAAATGGCGCCAATATTATGACCAAACATAAAATTACCATTTGATCGTCGTTTGTCTCATCAACAGCCAAGGCGGGGGCAACGAACTGGTTTTATCTTTATTAATTAATTCTATTCTAGATATACCTATAATATATTAAAATCTTAAAACAGGATCTTCGTATTTATAGCATTTAGCGACGAAAACACGAACAACGTTCCTCTTAAATGTGGGTATTGTCAGATTCTAAATGAAATGCAAAATATAACACTAGGTAGGCTAAGTAGGCCTACCGAACTGCCTTGATTAGTATCCTTATAGAAGACCAAATGTACTCAACTAGGTTTTAATTAGACACGCATTGATCCACCAGTTGTTTACTAATGACCAAGTTTTTACGCATTAATCGGGTACTATGTACCAACTATAAACTCAATCAAACATAGCAATCTACCTACATTACAGATTGCGGCGCACCTAAGAATTCACAGATTATGATAAAAACAAAAAAAGTCAATAACTTACTTCGTCCCACGCAAACTTGACTTTTTCTCACAAAATCCAATTTGTCTTCGTACTTTTCTTTGAACTCAATTATATCATCGTCACATAACACTCATAGTTACATTCCCGAGTACTAGGATGACATAGAAATACTGGCAGTTAACACTAATAACATAAATTAAATTTATTATCGATTTGTTTCGCGTCTTTGAAGAAATTCGTTTATCAAACGAGATGCGCTCGCGCGTTCGCCGGCCGCCGGCTCAAAGACTTGAAGGCATACAGGTTGGTTACGTCATGGTAACAAGGCCGGTCCAGCGACGCAACCTACTGACTGTCCCGATCGGGGAATTAATCGTCATCGTACAAGGTCAAGGCGAAAATGGTACCATTGGAGTTTAGTTGATAAAGTTCCGACATGTTGACGAATCAATTAATTTTAACAATGTATGTAGCGCGGGCGAGAAGTGTTGGACACTAGCATGATGTTTAATTGCGACAGTGTGGCATCCATCAGTGTTTTTTAATTACTAAATGTGCCTGCTCGTGACCTTGATCATGGATGAGATCTATGATGGATCAAGCGTGCCCAGAAAATGATGTGCACGCTTGCTTTAAAGGCGGACGGGCTAAAGGTGGGAGAGAACACAAAACTGATGCTGGCAGAGAGTTCCAAAAGTCACGCAAACGATCTGTAACCTTTTGTAAGTCCTATATGCGCACTTCTGGGCATTGGACATTCCAGCAAGGGGCCACGGTCTGGGCCCCGAGTCTGCTATTCAATAGTGTCAGAATGGTCTATCAATGATCTCATAATTGTTGATTTTGACAACACCAATCTTGTCAAAATCAACAATTATGAGATAGATCATTCTGACACTATTGAATAGCAGACTCGGGGCCTTAGTCGCTGTCCCCCTGGCGTACTATGTAGAAGAGGTACGATTATGAACGAATGATTCGAATGAATGTTAAAGTGTCACGGTTAGGGGTCATTGCGTTCAATGCAAACTGCAGACAACGCAATAATCAATTTTTGTTTCTAGTGTGTGAAGTAGATCTGTCATCTATGATCTGCCATACTCATATTTTTCCTTAATTACGAACAATTATTAAATAATAGGTTCTTACCTATTCAAGTGACTAAAATAATTTAAATTACTTATGTTATATACCTCTGTGTCTGGCTAAAAGTCATCGAAGAGTTTTAAAAGTTTGCCAAAGGGAGTTGTAGATGCTACTAGGTCGTAGGTCCTACGTTCTATTTATTTTCATACAAGTTTAATAGGTACGACGACCAATCTAGTTATCAGATAGCATTCGTATGTCAAAGTCGAAAATGTTCGGGATCAAAATTGTTGTTTAAAAAAAGTCTTTATCTGACACAGACCCGTTTGCTAAAATACTTTCTCATTTTACTAAGTCTTATAACATCCTTTCGACTAATTTCTTACCTATCTTTTCCGTCAGCCGCAGACAGACTTGAAGAAAAACGTGGAGATTGAACGATATGCGCGGAAACAATAGGATCACTCTCGACTCCCACGGTTATGTGAAGCTATTGTTTAGTGTTTGTTGCTTTGTTAAAGGAGCTACACACCGCGGATTGCGTGGCTAGTGCGTGTCGAAAACTTTTGGTGGGCGGCTTCAAATGATTGCAAGTCGAAAACAAACAGAAAATGTGCTACAGTACCCGGCGATAAATATTGCACATCGACCTTTGCATTGTACGTATAATTAGTTATAATATAATTGTTAAAATATTATATGTATATAAAATGACTGACGTGTCATATATAAACAATTATATTATATTAACTATAAAGGGTAAGTACCCTTAGCGCTAACGAAGGGCACTTGTTCTCCCCACCACTGCGAACATTTTTTTTGACCACAACTGGGACCCCCTAGTTACGGAGATATTGGGAGTCAAAGTTCCAAATTTTTCATATTAGTGTTTCAGGTTATAACTTTACTTAATTTACCTATTAAATTTTATAATTTACTATTCAAAGTATCCATTAGCACAATGTTTTGGGAGTGCTACATTGAGTATTACCGTAAAATGTGATTTCTGACCCCAATAAAAAAGTCGTTTCCCAGCAAAAAAATGTGTGTACTTAGTTTGATGTACAGAATGCTTGGTTTACGTTTGAGTGAAGGGTTAATTTACACTCTGTATAGTATAATTGCCCTTTATCAGTACAAAGGTACTACCTTTCCAAAGGTCGATGTGCAATATTTATCGCCGGATACTGTACTACTGCAGTCACTACAACTTGAGTGCTAGCTGAGCGCAACGTAGCCAGTAATGGATTAACCCTTAATCAAATTAAGCAATTGCCAAGGGCATCAAGTCTGGGGGGGGGGGCATCAGAAGAAGCACAAAAAACCCGTCCTTAGGGCATCACGTCTCACCCTCACGTCAGCAAAAAGCACTTTAGGACTTATTTGAAAATTCGCGCGTTTTAAGTTGACTTAAGAGTAAGAGAAGAAAGGTCTAAAGACCAATTCTAGGTTGACATACGGATAGGGGGGCCCACAGGCATGGATTGCTTAGGGCATCAAGTTGTCTTAATCCGTCACTGAAGGTAGCAGCACATTTCAGTGGATACACGAGCAGGTGCATGAGTTATCATCCTGCCGATCTCCGATTCTACTCGGGGTCCGCGCAACACATTTTCTGCTTCCATTCTTTCCTTTCAGATATCAAGGCATAATTTTCTCCTTCTTCTTAAATATCATTCTTCACACAATCCATCCATCATCAATAATAACTGTGGAGGCTTGTGAATGGCTTGTCGTTGAACAACTCACTATTAGTATTTTTATTGTTAGCTGTAAGCCACCCAAACAAAATAAATAATATTTTCAACATACTTGCCCATAAAATGGCTCTTATTTTACTGCTATTGGGCACATAATGACACCTGTAACCGTCCTCGGCTCCCTTAAGCCCCTTACCTAACGGCTCAGGTCTCAATGGCGCCTCAGCGGTAATCACTAACATTACACACTTGTACCTTAATGTAATAATACATCACTTTTTTTGTCACATACGTTTCTTTCCTTCTCATTATGTCCCTTCTCATTATTATAAACATGTTCTCTGTCGGTGGGTCTGCCGGCTTTAGTGTGTAGATCCCTTTACGCTTCATTATTGCTTGTTACGATGATCTATGTTACATGACCCCACTCAGTACGCATTAATTTGAGACCAATCCGTTCTACGCATGACTAAGCCCAATAGTGGAGCAAGTGATTCGTTACGAGAAGTCTTTATCCCAAACTCAGGGCTGGTGACAAATCGGTGTACCCTCTTTCTTGTCGTTTTTTTCGCTGGGTACCTCTATCACTGTCACTCATAATAACTCGATTATGCTCCCGACGAAATGATACTCACAGTGAGTTTCGTTAAGTCGGGAGCATAATCCACGTGTCCGATCTTAGGAAAAAATAAGTTTTAAAAACTAAAACCCGACTACGAATCCGGTCTTAAAAGTATTAAACAAGAAAAATCGTCTAGTAAGTAGATAATTTTATAAATTATAGAGGACAGCCGTAGTCGCATGCACAGCTCATAACAAAAAGAAATGATGCCAGTGGAAAATATAATCTCATCCTTTTACAAAAGTCGGCTAAAAATAATTTATTTTGAGACGTATCATCGAAACGATACTTTGACTGTTTATGATAGCACTCTTCCGAGCTCTCGTAGCGTTTATTATCTTCTCAAGGCAAGGCAAGTAGTACTTAACAGACATTTATCTGTACTTAATTCTTCTTATTTTCACATCGACGTCACATCCTGGTTTCAGTAAGTAGGTACGGTGTCAGAGGCGCAGTTCAGATCGTCAAAGGTGCGGGTAAGTGGATATTTATATAAGACCTTCAAAAGGTGCACACCGCCTTGGTCTAGTTGTCGCACGTGCAACTGCTGACCATAAGGTCTTGCGATCCATTCTTATATCGGGTAGATTTTTATAGGGGTTTTCCATTAGGAATTTTTCAATAACAGCCACGGAGTCTAGATATATGCTCGGTTGAGGGCTCGCCCTCTGTTATATAGGACTTAAAAAAAGCGAAAAGTGGTTTTCCTATTAGGTACACCTCTGCCTGTCCTTTCGGGGATTACATGTCTGATGTTATGTTATGTCAACTGGTGAGACATAGTCTGATCTGGGACACCGCACACATACTTAGAGTTGGATCTACCGACAGTACCTCATTTCACTAGATTATGTTTGCAGCGGCCTACTTGAGTGGCCTAGTTGATTCTCTCATCATCATCATAATCATCAGCCTTATATTGTTCCCACTGCAGGGACTCAGGCCTCCTCTCTAGAGAGGGATGGGCTATATTCCACCACGCTGGCCCAGTGCGAGTTGGTAGATGTCACATGTCTTCGAATGATTTGGTTTGGTTCGATGCTTGCCTTCACCGTTTTGAGAGCAGCGGTGATGAAATAAATGCGTCAGCCTGGGTTCGAACCCACGACTTGCTGTTCGTAAGTCGGGGCCGCCACCACTGGGCCACCGCTGCTCTCAAGCGATTATCTACATCTTTGTTAATATAATAGAACCTTCCTCAATAGGTACTCTTCTGTAAACGAAACTAATTACAGTTAATTGAGAAGAAAGATCAAGTTGTATCATTATCATAATAACCACGTGTCTCTGTAATTGTAACCGTGTCTTGAGAAATACTCTGAGAGAAGACCTATTTTGTAACATTATGGCTTTCAAAATGGAATGTTAATACAAAGTGAAACTTTAATCAACACAGTAGAAGCAAATCTTCTATAGGTTACTTCCTGTATCTATAGGTATACACACTCGGTATATTCGGTTTCTTTCTAACTGTGAGTATCTAAGGTGTCTTTCAAATAATATAAACAAGCTGATGGCCACAGCTTCGCCCGCTTGGATGTTGGTTAATTATATACTGAAACCTTCCTTGAGAACCACTCAATTGGTGAAAATAGCATGAAAATCGGTGCTGTAGTTTTTGAATTTATCGCGAACAGACATGTGTGTCTGTCTGTCTGTCGACAGACGCGGCAGAAGACTAAGCTATGTTTTATAGTAATGTGTGATAATGATGATGCCTGGGTGCGCATTCACCTTAAGTCGGTCTCTATCCCGTCAAGTAGGCACAGTGACCAGTTTAACCCGTTCCCCGGCGCCCACTCTTACTTACCCATGACCTGAGCACACACCTTACTAGAGTGTTTACTCTTAATTTGCTGTATTTATTTGGTCAACGTAGAAACTAAGTGTCTTAATTTACGAAAGCATATTTAATAGAAAGCTATATATTAACAAATCAGAATTAACATTTTACAAAAGATATAGTAGGGTGAAAGTTGATTTTCTTACTACTAATTAACGCGTGTGCTTTAGAAGAAATTCACCCTTGAAAATAATTATGGCTAGAATTAACTTTATCTGCCAAGCCGTTTAACAATGTCCCCAACATTGTTTCACCTTCCAGTCAAACTTGATGTAGCTAAATACCTGTATTTTACATGGAGCGAGTAGAACATCACTTTAAAAAAGTTTATGCGTGTATGTATACAAATTAGAAATCGTGTCTGTACACGGTTGTACTTGCCCTGCCAGGGAGTGTCACGGTGAGAGCGTACTGCGACCATAAAAGAGACGTACGGGTTACCGGTAAGTTGTAACTTATACTCGTAACTGAGTGCTACGCCAGCACATCAACGCATGTGGTGCGCGGTGGCGCACCGTAAAGAAAACGCTACCACGCACATAACTACGATGATAACGCCTTACAGAAAGTGGTAAGCAATGTATTGTTTTAGCACACGCTTCTAATAGACATTTAGCAGGTGAGTTTAAACACTACATTCGTTGCGTCGTGTTTTCGCTCCAGAATCACATCGCAGCCCTGCCTCATCTCTCTGCCGTGGGGCAGTACTTATGTCTACCCCAAATCCACCTATAAGCGTCTTCAGAAAACCACAAATTAACCACATTTTGCCTATACGTACACACAAAGGCCCGCCCACACACTGGTCTGAAATCTCGCTGAATACGAAGTGGCTTTAAGTATCAAGAACGGTGAAACACGGACGAGTGTGTTAGTGGATGAGTGCACTTGTTCCCGCGTCTCCCCACTGACACATAAAAGGCATAAAATGACTCAAGTGTATCTCCAGAGCGTGGATTGCTCAACTGTTGCTGTCGTTTTTCAGGGTTTTTTAATGAAATTGGCTTAACAAATTAAATAGTTTGCCTTCATGTAGCTTTCAAAAACCTTTTTTATTAACGTAAATATTTCACAGATAAAGATTAGGTTGGCCAATGAAATCGTTATTTAAAAGTTGTTTTGAGAGAAATGTTAAAAAAAAGCCTGAGAAAGTATTAGCTGCAAGAGGTAGGTAGTTCAACTAGTTTTGCTCATACCGTTTGCGTAGGAGCATCGTAGCGCAAACTCGAATCACTTTAGTATTCTTGCGTTCACCAATGCCGCTAAAATAATATGTAAACGACTTGCACTTATCTTAAGGCGCATGCTGTGCACGGGCACGCGGCGCATTTTAGCTGCGTGTATTAATTTGTATGACAACGTGGGTCTACGTTTCCACTGAAGTACACCAATATGACCCACGACTATGTATAGCGTGGCACGGCGCACGGAGAGGCTACGCACGTGCCACTGCAATCCACGGACACGGGCTTCTGCGATAAGTGAGCTGTACATAGTCGTGGGCCATATTCGTGTACTCCAGTGGAAACGTAGACCCACGCGACAGCGTTGAGCTATGTAACCGCCTATTCGAGCAAGCCACGCATGTATCAATGACGTCAATTCATGCGTAGCCTCTCCGTGGGTTGCAGTGGACACAACCACATACATATTTTTCTTCCAAAGATTATTCTTAGCTTTTATTCTTTTTCTTCTTTCTTTATACACGTGCGTAGCCTCTCCGTGCACTGCGGTGGGCCCGCGCCTTTATCCTAAACAGGGTTGTTAATATTTTCAATGACCGATCGCGGAATAGTGTTGTACGCTGCAAGATAAGTTTAGAGATTGAAATATTAATTTTAGACCAGGGTAAATAATTTATGAAAACAAACAAAATTATAGTAGGATGAAACCCATTAAAAAATGAGTTTATTTTTTGTTATATTCTCATATAACAAAAATTAATGGAAAAATAAATTACGGTCCATTTTAGGATAATTTATATACCACGGTGACCTACGGAAAATTTTAACCTATCAAAAGGTATTTCACAGAAAAATGGGAAGGGGCTAGGAGGGTTTGGCCCTTAATACCTGTTATTTCGTAGCAGCTGATTCAGCATTTTCTGAGAAAATGTACCATTGCAATGTCCATTTTTTTGTACGTTATTTAATCAGATACAAGTCGAGATTCCACTACCCGTATTGTGTTTGCCGTTATCAAAACATGCAGGGGTAAATTACCTGAATTCTCAATTAGTACCAAGCATCACAAGTTACAGAAACTGTATTGTTTATCATAATTATGTATGTTAGTCTGTAAGGTATACTGTATTCATATACATACCTACATAAAATATCTATGGGCCAAAGTTGCCTGACAATAAATAAATAATATGTTATAGATAGTCTATGATGAAAAATTCGTCTATGACTCAGTGTAGTTCTGCTACATCATCTCTTACCTCAGCCTAAATATCATTACTGATATCTAAAGCTCGATGTTCCTTTAAACGGGTCCTCACATTAAACTGTTTGAATATGTACCTACATAATTATTTACAAATACATAGTATACAACAAAGTTAATTTTCGTGTCTGTCTGCGTATGTAAGTTCTTAAATGTGGTCCCCATTTGTAGACTTCGTTTTTAGGGATGAACGTGTTATTAGGCACATTGGTCTTGTGGGGAGACAGTTGGCGCCGAGATGACGCGTCGCTCCGGCGCGTGGCGCCGTCACTAATCCTAGACGTTTTCTTTATGAAAACTATCTGTAACAGCATAATATTATTTAATAAATTTCTTAATTACTTAGGCCATCACTAAGTAATAGGGTAGTTAACTAAAAAAAACTAATTAGTTCATCAGATAGATTTACAAAAAATATTGGACACGTATTTTTTCTTTTTTCACGCAAGCAAACAATAAAGACGATACAGTACTTTGAAAACTCGTGAGACGTCACAAACGCCCACTCACATCTTTGACACGTTTTATCTTCGTAATTTTTTATTGATTTGATAAAACAAAAAATACGTATTCAATATTTTTCGATCATCTAACAGACGGACTAATTAGAATCATTTTTTTTTAAAGTCAGTAAACATCCCTGTTGTTTTGACAGTTTTGTCATACAAAAGTATGTCAAATCGTTACTAAGTGACGGCTTAAGTAATCATTAAATATCTCGTGCAGATACCTACCCAAACATACAAAAGATTTTAACATGATAAGTTCGTACTTGCCTTCCCCCCGGCATTGCCTCGTGCCTGCATAGCGTGACCCTGATTGTTTGGCTACCCAGAAACCTCCAAGGTTACGCTATGCAGACAGTTCGCCAATTTATTGTAGAAAATAGTGTAGTAGGCCAATGTTAACTGCGGAATGCGGTACAATTAATCTTACCACTACTTAAATGTCAGGAACGATAATTCGTACGCATCGTTGCGTTAGCATAATCTGATTATAATGTCGCAGACCTTTCGTTGATAGGGAAGTGCCAACCTACCACGCGAGCCAATGGCCATGGGAGGTCATCATCATTATCTGTCTATATTCAGTATGTTATAATATAACATTAAATTTTATTGTTTCTTACGACCCGTGCCGATATTAAAACTCTCAAATTAGTCGGACATGCTGACAACGTCTACTTATCACTGATCGAGGGTCCATTAATACTGATTAATATCAACTGCTAAATTGAAGCTACTTTTTTAAGAACCATTCATCACTTCCGCAAATTGCAATCCACGCGTCTGCAAATGCTTACTTTACAAACACGTTCATTCATCAGGCTATCAATGCAATTCCAATTAATTTAGTAGTTTCGATTGCTTACTCGGTATGGAGGTTTAAGTTCTCACTCCACATCGTCAGTTTTTAATTTAGATGTTGAGTAGCTCGTGCATACATTTTAACAGCGTCATGGGTGCATCATCAGGGTTAAGCGGCGCTTGGTAAGGTTGGTCTGTAGATGGGTAACCATCATTATATGCCGAGCTTCCTCCATTCCCCGGAGTGCACGTTAAGCCGATGGTCCCAGTTATCATGTGTAGATAAAGGTTTTTTAATAAGTCGGGTATTAAAAAACGTTAGCCTTCGTTTTGGACATCCCCTCGTTAACAATACAAGAGTTCATGCTCACTTGAAGAAAACACTCACGTTGAACGGAAGCAAGGAACGACACATATATGTAATAACGACATCAAAAAGAACCTCTCTCTCAACAATCTACCGCATTCAAAACTCGAGAAAATATCATAAGCAAGGAAGTAACCAATTTATTTACCTCATTTACTCCTAACCAGAAGAGCTCAACCGAGTGAACTGATCTAATGGACCGTAAAATGAAATCACTCATGAAGAAACAACTCAAAGCAGACGCTATGAGGTATTCAACACCTTGTTTCGAAGTACGTAAACATTTCATTTCCGAGATACCTCTACAGGTCCCTCAGTATCCTGCAGGTGATAAAACACTTTCACTTATCAAGTGCGGAGTCAGCAATTTCCGTTCGGAACCGAACTGGTAGACAGCAGTCGGATAAAGAGTTTGTAACAGACAGTCTTAGTACTTGTGACATATTTAGAAAGCGAACAAATATTTTCGCCATATCCGTTTGGTAGTACATTACGCGATTATGCTGCTGTCTTGCATGGATTGGTATTGGGCATTGGTGGACTACAAAAGAGAAGAATGTAAAGTATATTATAACTGAGATGAGAGTGATAAGGGGAAAATGTGGTGTGATGCAAATTGATAAAAAAAAGAAATGTTTACGTAAGAGGTAGTCTGAAGGACTGCGGGATGTTGTAAGAGATACCGCGGCCTCGACATAAATGGCTACAAATGAATATGGGTGGTTTTTAATCAGTAGAAGTCTGACACTTCCTTTAGCTCTGCCCAAGAACGGGAGGGGTGATTTGACCCCCAAACCCCCCAGGACAGCAGCAGTCGCATGCTACTGATACCTGATGCCTTCATGGCGTTCTCATTGATACAGAAGTCAGCTGCTAGTTGCCATTAGCAAGGTGGCATGCGACTACGAGTCCTCTAAAATAATTTTAAAATTATCTACTTACTAGACGATTTTTCTTGTTTTCTACTTTTAAGAATACGGTTTTATTAGTCTGCGTTTTTATTCAAAGTCGGGTTTTAGTTTTAAAACTTATCATTTTATTTGAACTTTATTTTTGTGTTGAATTTGAATTGAATTGTTTGACCGCAATCTAAACGTATACGTTGACTTGAACTATTATTTATAATATACATATTTGTGATGTACTGGCCAAGACCTTTCATTTGAAACCAACCATGTTATGATTATCTCAATTTAATTTTAGCTTAGAATTTGACATTTGAATTCCGTCATAAAAATAATTGTTCAAATGTATATAGCTTATGTCACCCGGGCTATTCTTACGAATCTATTGATACCTCATTTATTAAAATCCGTTCAGTATTTTAGGCGTTAGGGTGGATCATAACACATACACACATAGACATATACATAGATTGCCAAAATCACTACCCTTCCTTTTGGCTTCGCCGTAGTCGGGTAACAAAATATTCTAAAGTAATCTATTTTGTACCTTTAAGAGTGTTAATATTAGAGTCATGTGAGACACCGCGCCTCACCATTAGTGCCGGGCGTCGACCGGACCGTTTTGTATTCAAACCCTCTGAATTCATTATCCGTTGTTTAATGGGCACACTTTTTGCTAATTGTTTTAATTGCATTGTTGTAGGCACATCTATGGTGCCGGGTTACGGTTGTTGCGTTTTGGTTCGTTACTTCGTTGGTTACAATTTTCTCTAAAACCTTAATGTTGCGCCTGAATATTTAGTTGTCGCTGCTGATGTCCTGAGTTCGATTCCTAGGCCGTAAAAAGTGTTATTGGGTTTTTCCCGCAGAATTTTTTTCAGTAGCAGGCACGGAGTTACCACGGAGAGAGCGGCTCGTCCATAGGGGGCGAGCCTACATGGCATTTTATTTTTATTTATTTATTTTTTAAATAAACGTTGCCCTACACTAGGAATTTCTCCTGTCTCGTGGGTGAGTTTACAAACACTTAAACTCACATGAACCAACCAAACATCCAGACCCGAAACTACTATCTGTAGGCCATACAAATATTTGTTCCGTGCGGGGAACGTACCCACGACACGCGGCGCAGCAGTCCAATCGCTCAACCACTGCGCCAACCGTGCCGTCAGAACTAGCGGACTTAACATTTGTTATTATTAATTTAAACAAAACTACCGGAATATGGTTATACTTACTATACCATAAGGTACACCTTTGCGTAACCAAGCTACATGAGTAATATTACTCGTGTAGCTTGGTTACGCAAAGGTGTACCTTATGGTAGTTAACAAAAAAATCTAATTAGTCCGTCAGATAGATTTCCAAAAAAATATTGGACACGTATTTTTTCTTTTTTCACGTAAACCAACAATGAAGACGATACAGTGCTTTGAAAACTCGTGTGATGTCATATTCTAAGACATTAGTATGGCATTTTTTACCAGTCAGTGACGTCAAAAACCCCCACTCAAATCTTTGACACGTTTTATCTTCGTCAAATACGTATCCAATATTTTTCGATAATCTAGTCCTAGTCTAGTTCGTCTGGACTAATTAGAATCGTAAAAGAAATGCATGGTCACCCAACTACTGCAATACGACGTCGGCAAGCGTAGCTGGATGAAGAGGTCTATAACTAGCAGGCTGCGGTTGGTTCGAAAAAGATATCCTAGCCACGGACACAAAGGGCTATGAAGGAACATGGGTGGTTTTTAGTCAATAGAAGTCAGACCCAGAT
The DNA here is from genome assembly GCA_932274075.1 of Diarsia rubi. Taxonomy (NCBI): domain Eukaryota; kingdom Metazoa; phylum Arthropoda; class Insecta; order Lepidoptera; family Noctuidae; genus Diarsia; species Diarsia rubi. The sequence goes on from OW026425.1 coordinate 13,714,154, forward strand.
GATCCCCCAGAGCGGTAGAAGTCATTTGATCATAACCCGCAAAACAACAAAAAAAAAAATTAAGCGTAGCTTGACTCTGGAATGACCCGTGCTGCTGTTCCGTTTTATCTACAAGTCTCTCATTTACGCTTGTACAAATCAAAGTGAATACTATAACAACAATGTCACAGTATGTAGACGATGAATAATGTCAATTAAGTTGACTACAGGACACCTCAAGTGAGCGTTGGATGCTAATTGCAAAATTTGAAGCTCACAGCTCATCTGTTATCGAGAGTTGCGTAGGGTTAATTAATTTCGTGGAGCTAGGAAACTGTTGAGTCGGTATTATTTAAATTGAATTGGTGTAGTTCGTGGGTTTGAACCCAGGCAGGCGCATTACTGTGTAATAATTTTATCACTGCTGCTCTCAAAACGGTGAAGGAGAACATCGTAAGGAAACCGGCATGTCCTAGAACTAAAAGTTCGAAAATATGTGACATCTATAAATCCGCACTGATTTATAGCCCATTCTCTTTCATAGAGGAGGCCTGAGTCCTAGTAGAGGGAACATTATAGGCTGATGATGATGATATGTGACATCTATAAATCCGCACTGGGCCCGCGTGGTCGATTTATAGCCCATTCTCTTTCATAGAGGAGGCCTGAGTCCCAGTAGAGGGAACATTATAGGCTGATGATGATGATATGTGACATCTATAAATCCGCACTGGGCCCGCGTGGTGGATTTATAGCCCATTCTCTTTCATAGAGGAGGCCTGAGTCCTAGTAGAGGGAACATTATAGGCTGATGATGATGATGTTGAATCCTGAATATAGTTTTAGAATAATATAGAATTATATTTTGCGAATATAGTTAGATTTGCGGTGAGCCCATGAGCACTACTCGTACGCACGACGAGCAATCAAGTTATCAAACCAATTAATTAAGCTGATTTCTCATTGAACGGGAAGCTCATACAAAGCGAGGTCAGGTTATACTGTATATGTATTGCCGTGAAAACGCGGGGTCGGGCGGTGTACGAGTACGTACTGCGAATGCATCCGCCGACATATGAACGAGAAGAATTGCTCATCAGTGGTAGGTATTTAACGTCGGCAGATGCATCCGCCACCAATCCGTTTGTTGTCGGATTTTTGACACACATGAGAGGGTTGTAGAGGAAGGAGGATTTAGGTTAGGCATCGGCGGATGTCATACAAGCCAATACGATGTTCCACTATAGTCCCTAAACTAGTGAACGGATTTGAATAAATAAGATGTCAATAGATTCGTAAATGTAGCCCGGGTAACATAGGTTATATAAATCATAAACATCAATAATGGCGGAATTTAAATGTCAGATTCTAACCTAGAAAAAAAATTGAGATAATCTTACCATGTCTGGTATCAAATGAAAAGTCTTGGCCAGCACATTAATAATATGTAGATTATATTATAGTCTTAGCCAAAATTACTTTTCGAATGCGGTAAAACAGTTCTCGCGGTCTAAGTCTTGTTGGTATATTCATATTTACTTGTTGCACGTAAATAACAAACCAACATTAAGTAGAATTTTACATTATTTAAGTAATATAATATCACGTATTTATAAAATAACACAAAAATAAAATTCAAATAAAAACATTGTTTAAAGAACTAAAACCCGACTACGAATAAAATCGCAGATTAATAAAATCGCGGTCTTAAAAGTAAATAATAATTCTTAAAATTAATTTGAGTAAATAACTTAATAATAAAGAAAATTATTATAGAGGACAGTCGTAGTCGCATACCATTTTGCTAATAGGAACTAGTACCTTTTTTTTTTTTTTTTTTTTTTGGTGAGTCTAAAATCATCGAATAACCCCCCTCCCGCTCTTGGGCAGAGCGAAAGGGAGTGTCAGACTTCTACTGACTAAAAACCACCCATGTTCCTTTTTCGCCCTCTATGTCGAGGCCGCGATAACCAGAGGATTACCCGCAGCCCCGACAGGCGTCGGCCCTTTCGGGCCCCTCCCATGTTGCTGACATCTCTTTGAGGCGCGCGTGGAACACGAACGCGCCGTCGACACGGCCTGTTTTCGTCGTGAGACGGACGGACGGCGAGTTAGCCCATCACTCACCGTCCACAGGCCCGCGTCTACGGTGGCCGGAGGTCATCGCGGGACCCCCGACGCCCGGAGCGCCTCCCGCGGCGGCTGGGACGAGAGGTTCTCTCCCTCTCGCGTTCCGCCACCTCCTTCGCTAGCATCACTGCTTCGCAGAAGGAGGCGACGGCGTCCCATAGGAACTAGTAGCTGACTTCTGTTTCAATGAGAACGGCATGAAGGAGCATTAGGTCCTCTATTATAGTTTCGTCGATATGCACAAGCCAGTAAGGCCAAATAAAAGCAAGTTAAGGTTGATGCGACAAGGTAGTTCGCAAAATTCTAATTTACTTACGTTTTTAGCAATTTTCCGGTCAGTGTCAAATCGTATGTTAAATAAAATGGGATTCGCTGCAGTGAAAACTATCTGTGTACTGAATAATAATGATTAAAATCACCAATACAACCGTCTCAGTTCACATAGAGAAATAGCAAAAAACGTATTAAACTTAGAAAATTCTAATTTCGCGGGCACCTTGTCGCCTTTTTTTTTTTTTTTTGGGTGGGTGTAAAATCATCGAATAACCCCTCCCGCTCTTGGGCAGAGCGAAAGGGAGTGTCAGACTTCTACTGACTAAAAACCACCCATGTTCCTTCTTCGCCCTCTATGTCGAGGCCGCGATAACCGTTGGACTACCCGCGGCCCCGACAGGCCACCTTGTCGCCTTCACCTTAAATAAAAGTTACATTACATAACAATGTCACGTTTCCTAATAGTACACCGGGTACACAGCTCTCGTTTCACCACTAATGTTTAAGTCATAACCTAACACAAGTCGCACTTACAACAAGCCCAACGAGACAATTGATTCAATAAAATTTTAACCGGAAAACAACTTATTTATTTTGCGTTGTTCAGTGTATTTATGAGTACGTTCAGACCATATTGGTTGCGTCTGGGATATTTTAAATACACATCTGTCTAATTATTCAGCACACTAGGTAACTCCACCCATTAACTGAAAGCAAAAAACAATTAAACATGTAGATACTACAAAAAAAAAACTGAATGAATTCACACCAAAAATGTAGTTCGTACCACGGAAAAATACGAATTGTTTATCAAAAATACAAACTTTCACTCTAAATCGTTCAGGTTAGGTTAGTTTATGTGAGGCTTTTTTGCTTATCGTGAGTACGTTTCCGCCCGCAGACATGTGAGTCCATAATTATTACTTTATTGGTTAGGTTAGGTTAGGTAGGGTTGTTCAATAAAACAGCATTAATTGCATTAAAAAGTAAATTGAATTTGATTTATTAGGTGTGCATAATTTGTGTGCAAGTCAGTATTTTTGGTTTAACTTTGTCATATTTTGTTCTAAAAAGGGAATATTTAGATATCGGTTTAAATACATGCCGTTGCGCGGCTTTCAAATCCTAATAGACCGTGACATAGACTCTATTGATTGCTGTCAATAACTATTTACTACAATTCTAGGCACAGCCAATGGCATTGTGGTAGTTGTTTTGAAAATATTTCTTTTTGTTATAGGTTCTCAGATTTCGGTGTCGAGAAGAGAGAACTTTCAAAACAAGCTTTCGTTTTGAAAGTTCTCTCAAATATTTTATTTGTTAAGTATTTTTTTATTTATTCTTGTTAAGATTGAGCTAATATTATATGAATAGGTTTTGACTCGTCAGTCAATAAATATATATTTTTAAATCTTACGAAACCCAAAAAACATCAAATCAACGCCTATTTCAACCAACTAATATTATAAACGCGAAAGTTTGTAAGTATGGATGTTTGTTACGCTTTCACGCAAAAAGTACTGAACGGATTCGGATAAAATTTGGTACACAGATATTTTATAACTTGGATTAACACATAGGATCGTTTTTATCCCGAATTTATCTTACCCTGGGATAATTTTCGAGTAGAAGTGGGCGAAGCCGCTGGCATTATGCAATAAATTCTGGATATTTATGAGCATACTGTAGAAATCTACATACAATTACTGTAACTCACGCCTCTCGTGGCTGATTGTCTTCGATGCATACGCACTTCGCTGCGGTGGCGTGAAAGCCTTGCCGTTGCCATGGTTACAAGACGCTGCAGTGCTTTCTCTGCCCGCCCTCCACCGCAGTAAGCGCCCGACCCTCGCACGGACAGGGTGTGCCGCCCCTACCCGTATAACTGTCGATGTTTCGCTTGTTTTTCGAACATAATTGAATATCGAATCCTTAACTATTTTACAAAAAAACGTTTATTTTTATTTTTTTATTAGTGAAGACTTTGAATAATGTTTTGTCAAGGTGGTTTATCGATGGAGTTTTGGATGCAGTTGCAGTGTTTATCAGTGATGCATCTGGTGTGGTGTGTGTGAACCATGGTTGAATATTGTGGTGTTTTTCAAACGGCGATATGACGGCCCAGGAACGAAGCAACATTTTCTCTGATGATGACGAGGACTTAGTGAGTACCTGTTATAGTTATATAACAGGATATCCTTGAGTTTTGGATCCGTTCCAAGAACTGCTACGACTGCTGTTACATAAAGTTTGGAGTAACTGCATTGCGAGATGAGATGCTCAATACATTGAAAGTACTTTGTGTTGAATTTACAGTGCAGTTATTTTGTTATTTTATGTAATTCAGAATAATTGTAACGTTATATTTATATCACATTTGTTAATTTATTATACTGTCTATTATAGAGACCTTTTGCAGGGTTATTATCACATTTAAAAATAATTTTTAATATTTTCTTGGAGCATAGAATAACACAATCATGATAATAGTATGTAATAAACGTCTTTACAAGTCAAACTGGATTGGGAAAAGCAAGCAAAATAGTGAACGTTGTTTTATGAGTTTGGAATCTATGGAAGATTTTAAGTTGTATAAATCTGCAAATGTTCTCAGATCTTTGAGTTATCTCAAACTAATCAAACGAGTAGGCCAGGAACTTTTAAATAGTGAAATCCCAAATACAAAAAAAATATGATGAATTTGCTGTCCTAGTCACAAGACAGAGTAATTGTCAAAGTACTGTAGTTGCTCATTTGTAGTAGTTCTCGCTAGCAAAGAACGGGCAAGAAACTCCATGGGGGGTTTCTTTGAAATTAGGATATTGTTACAAACTAGCGGACGTCACGCGGTTTCACCAGCGTAGTTCCCGTTCCCATGGGAATACAGGGATAAAAAGTAGCCTATGTCACCCGGGGATAGTGTAGCTTCCCAACGGTGAAAGAATTTTTCAAGTCTGTCCAGTAGTTTCGGAGCCTATTCGTTACAAACAAAAAAATCTTTCTTCTTTATAATATTAGTGTAGACAAACAAAAACGTTACATCGTTTATGTTGAGATTTGTATTTACCCACGACTTCACACCTGCATTCGTATTCACTTGCTTCAATGAAAAAAAAAACATCGTGAGGAAAACAACACACCTTAGAGGTATTTCGCAATGGTATGTTAAACCAAGAGGGTGGCATAAAATCTCTGACACTTGATCAGGCATTCATCATCATCATCATCATTTCAGCCGAAAGACGTCCACTGCTGGACATAGGCCTCCCCTAAGTGTCGCCACATTGACCGGTCCCGTGCGTCTCGCATCCAGCGGATCCCCGCAACCTTCACCAGGTCATCGGTCCACCTAGTGGGAGGCCTTCCAACGCAACGTCTTCCAGTTCGCGGTCGCCACTCCAGAACTTTTCGACCCCATCGGCCATCCGTTCTGCGAGCAATGTGCCCTGCCCACTGCCACTTAAGTTTGGCAATTCTTCGGGCTATGTCGGTAACCTTGGTTCTCATGCGGATGTCCTCATTTTTGATTCTATCACGCAAAGTAACTCCGAGCATAGCTCTCTCCATTGCCCTTTGGGTGACTTTGAGCTTTCTGATGAGGCCCATTGTGAGCGACCACGTTTCGGTCCCGTATGTAATCACTGGCAACACACACTGGTCATAGACTTTCGTCTTGAGACACTGTGGTAAGTTGGACGAGAAGATACTACTCAGCTTCCCAAACGCTGCCCAGCCGAGTCGGATTCGACGATTGACCTCTTTCTCAAAGTTGGACCTACCTAACTGGACCGTTTGTCCCAGGTAGACATAATCGTCTACAACTTCGAGTGTTGAGTCTCCGATCTTGATAGGAGTGGGTGTTACATGGGCATTCAACATGACCTTGGTTTTGTCCATGTTCATTTTAAGACCCACTCTTTCGGAAGCTCTACTGAGGTCATCGAGCATCTTACTGAGGTCCTCCATGGTCTCAGCCATGACCACTATATCATCGGCAAACCGAAGGTGAGTGATGTACTCGCCATTGATGTTGATGCCTAGTCCTCTCCAGTCCAGAACCTTGAAAACATCCTCCAGTACAGCGGTGAACAGTTTCGGAGATATGACGTCTCCCTGTCTCACACCTCGCTGCAGAAGGATAGGTTCCGAAGTCTGATCCTGAAGTCGGACTGACATGGTGGCGTTTTTGTACAAACACTTCAACACCTCGATGTAGCGGTAGTCGATTTGGCACCTTTGGAGAGACTGTAGTACAGCCCAGGTCTCGATCGAATCGAAGGCTTTTTCGTAGTCCACAAACGCTAAACAGAGAGGCAGATTATACTCCTCGGTCTTCTGTATAACCTGCCGCAGCGTATGTATGTGGTCTACGGTGCTAAAGCCTTTTCGGAATCCGGCATGTTCGGGAGGTTGAAAGTCGTCAAACCTGCGCGCGAGACGATTCGTAATGACTCTTGAAAACAACTTGTAGACATGACTCAGAAGTGAGATGGGCCTATAATTCTTCAGTCGGGCATTGTCACCCTTCTTGAAGAAGAGTACCACCACACCTCTGCACCATGCCTGCGGCGTTTTTCCCTCGAGTATGACGGAACCAAACAGCTTCTGAAGGGCCTTAAGGACCGGTTTGCCACCTGCCTTCAGGATCAGGATCAGGCATTAACCATACGATAAAGAAGATCGCGTATTCTATTATTTTCAAATACAAAATATTCTGAATACTCTTCTTAAGGGTTTGGGATGCTGTCTCGGAACTCTTTCGGAATATTGTTGTCAAATTAACATAGGCAGAAACCCAGATGATATGTCTACCATCACTAAAAATATGCCTCCATCTAAGAAAACTCTTACGCCTATAAGTACCTTCATATCTAGGTAATTAATTTTTAACAAGCTTTTGCCCGCAGCTTCGCCCTCGTGGATGTCGAATATTTAACTCCTTTAGGGGTTGAATTTAGAAAACAATATAAACAAGAAACTTCCTCAACAACCACTCTATTTATTGGTGAAAACAACATGATAATCGGTGCTGTAGTTTTTGAGTTTATCGCGAACAGACAGACAGACGCGGCAGAGGACTTTGTTTTTTAGTATGTAATGATGATAGTGATTTTCTAAATACATTTGTCAACATGCTAAAATACACGTTACATACTTTAAACTGGGTCACGTAACACGGACAATGCAATCACATTTCGCGATGCTATCTTCATTTATTCACCGCATGATAGCCCCCAGCCTGTATTGAGTGTCATGACCACAGGTAGTTTATCGAGCCGACCAGCCTGTGTCAAAGTCACTCAGCTCCAATTTGTTCTATTTTTATACAAGCCTTTTCATCGAGCCCCAAGATACAGACAAACTATCTAGTTAGGGGCTCACTAACTAGTCTTAGGTACTATTTTAAGACACGTCTAAGTCGTCGTCGTCGTTTTTAGAAATTTTGTACATAATAGGGTATTTCAACAAAAAAAATCTAATTAGTCCTTCAGATAGATTTTCAAATAATAAGGGACACGTATTATTTCTTTTTTCACTTAAACAAAAGATGAAGACGACACAGTTCTTCGAAAAGTCACAAGATTAGTACTTTTTTTTACCACAAAGTGACGTCAAAAGGGCCCACTCATGATCTTTGACACGTTTTATTTTCGTATTTTTTTTATTAATTTGATAAAACACTTATCCCATATTTTTCGATAATCTAATATATTTTTTTGGTGAAATACCCTAGTGTAACTGCTTTTGTCATCATTATTATCCTGCCCTTATCCCAATTTATTTGGGATCGGCGCAGCGTGTCTTCCTCTTCCATACTTCTCTTTTACTCGTCCTCACACAGTCCATCCGTCGTTTCTTTGGTCTTCTTCAATTCTTATAGCCATCTACATTCATACTCAACATTTTCCTCATTTATTCGCATCACATGTCCATACAACGACAACTGATTACAAATTTTCAGTCACCGACGCCACTTTCAGACTAGTAGATTAACGTAATAAAATAAACTTTTAATCACAAAGTCTTACTCGATTAACTCTACCATCATTTTCATGAATACAGACTAAACAGCTGGATTATTAGACCCAAAAATATCTTCATCTCGACAAAGCTACGACTTTATAACACATTGAATTTAATGAAATGTATCTCGGAACCATTAAGTTGGCATAATGGCAAGTTTAACCGTCTAATCTCACCGAAGCCTGTGAAACAGCGGAAAGCATTTAAACTTGGTTAAATGTGGCTTCAAATTCAAAGTTGAGATACTCATTAGTTGGGTTGTCGGAAGTGCACATTACATGTGAGTGGGGACATAAATCCCGGGGCCACAATAACGCGGGGTGATGTACCCTCGCATTGTTGGCCCTTGCAATATCCACCTGTTTATAACTCTGGCCTAGGAAACTTTCGTCATAGAAGTGAGAGCAACACACACACAACTGCTGTTACAGTTCAACTCCGTTATGGTCATTAGGAAAGTTGCGCGGCTTTTCAAGGCAGCTGTGATTAAATGTAACGCTTTTATTTTTGAGGAGCGCAGTGCGGTGGGAAAAGTTGAAGAGTGCGATCGCCTAAATCGTAATATATACAGGATATAAGTAATTTATTATTGATGTATCGATATTACGGTCGATAAAAGTATTTTAGTTCATACTTAAAATAATCCCTTGAGACTTGAGAGCAGCGGTAGGCCAGTGGTGGAGGCAACGACTTACGATCAGTAAGTCGTGGTTCAAACCCAGCAAGCGCATCACTTTGTGTAACTTATGACGTAAAAACGGTGAAAGACAAACCGGTATGTCCTAGAACCAAAAAATCGAAGGCATGAAACAGTGGAGGAGACAACGGAGGAACCCCGTGTCCCAGCAGTGAGAACATTAAACAGGCTGATTATGCATACATGACGTGGTATAATACCTTAGAAATAAATACTCAAAAATCAAAATCAAAACTCATTTATTCAAACTAGGCTGATAATCAGCACTTTTCGAACGTCAAAATTTACTTTACTTTACTTATTTACAAGAGACAGTCCCCCAAAATGCCCCCCCTTCAACACTTCCTAGTGTTTTTGCTGGAAAGAAGAAGTGGCGGAACAAACTCCCCAGCACACATCTGTCTGTTAGGTTGGTTAGAAGAACCAGACTCGATACAATAGTAAGGCAAGTATAAAAAAGTATGTAATAATAATAAAATAAGACATAACATATCAGTAAACTAATCTTGGAGAAAGAACATAAATAAATAACAAACATTGTCTTGTGTTCAACTCAGCGACCAATTGTTCTTATCATTTAAGTAGTCGTTAATGGAATAGTACGCTTTTAAACAAAGATTAGATTTTACTTTGGCTTTTAACGCATTAAATAGCAAGTCTCGAAAAGAAAATGGCAGTTTGTTATAAAATGTTATACCAAGCCCGACGAATGAATTATGAACTTTGTGAAGCCGGTGAAAAGAAGCGCGTAGTTTATGCTTATTTCTAGTGTTAAAGTTGTGAATATCACTGTTTTTAGTGTACAGGTGGATATTTTGTTTAATATATAAAATGTTGGCAAAGATGAACTGAGAAGCAACAGTGAGGATACCAATCTCCTTAAAAATATCTCTAAGAGAAACTCGGGCACCCAGCTGATAAATTGCACGAACCGCTCGCTTCTGCAGAACAAATATATTTTGAATATCAGCAGCTTTGCCCCACAGCAGAATACCGTATGACATAACGCTGTGAAAATAACTGAAGTAGACTAACCGTGCTGTATCAACGTCAGTGAATTGTCTTACTTTTCTGACGGCGTATGCGGCTGAACTTAGCCTTCCCGCTAGGCTTGATATAAATGTAAACCCCATTGTAATTTTGCATCTACTGTACTACTTGTGTCATAAAGGTCTCCGGGTCCACATAACGTAATCACAATTTACATACGTAAGAGATAAAGAACGTCCCGAATGTTCAAAAGGGTTTTTGTTTATTCAATCCACAAACACCGGGGAATCGTTTCCAAAATATAGCAAAACCTTGGGTTTACAAATGATCAATTTAAGTTTTACACCGTTTCCGCAACTTAAATGAAAGTGTGAGACAACTTTTCTACCCTTCGAAAATTGCTTTCGTAGAGCACTTCGAAACAGAACGTGTTTAGAATAAATAACCGGTTCTCTCTGTTTAACAACAGAGAGAACCGGTTATTTTAAACATTAATTTGCAATATTCATATTTTATATAGATTTATTTTCGGATCGTCTTGCGATTTCCTTATCTTACCGTGCCTGGAAACGGATTTCTTGGCCCAAGTAGATGTATACTTGGACATATTGTATAATTATATTTCCTCCGCCTACGAGTATGCTCCGCTCATCTTTAGTCCAACCTCAAGGGTTGTTGTTGATTCATGTTTTCTAGATTTATTTATGGAAACCACATTTCTGGGACGTCATTTACATTCGTGTCTGAGTTAGGGATGGTAACCGAGTAATATAATAAATAAAAAGTACTAAATTTTCAAAGCAAATAAATAGTGGTTGCAAATAAGTAGGCTAGCTTTTTTGGATACCACTGCAGATGTAAATACAGCTTCCAATTTCGTTTGGATAAAGGTTTCAGTCAAAATTCTCCGCAAAGCTTATCCTACCAATGTAAACGTGTTTTACACGGTACATCGGATGTAGATACAGAATGTACCAAAGAGTTCAATCACTGAACTACACTGGAGATTTGAGAACGGGCTTAGACCGATACGATAAACTGAAAATCATTCCGGTTACGACTTCGGAACATACATACTTAACGTGTAAAGAATAAGGACGATTTAGAAACCTACTTCAAAATCTGAGCTTCATCTCGTAGTTTCGAATTCCATCACAAACTGCCGCAGCCTCAGCTTCAGTTCTTGAAGCAGAAAATTTTGCTAAAGCCTCTCTTATTTAACAAAGGTGAGCACTAAGAAAGAATAGATTAAAATGACTTGCCATTCTGAAGAATTCATTCTATTTGTAACGATGCTACCTGGACTACCTCGTTCTGCCAGTCCTACGATAGGCAGGAAGGCAGGCATGCTGTTGAGCATGAGCTCCAGGGTTCGATTCCGGGTCGGGCAAAGTGTTATTGGGTTTTCTTTCAGGAATTTCTCAGTCTGGAATTGTGCTTGGTTGATGGCTTATAGGCTCGCTCCCTATTACATGGGGCATTAAACGTTACTTTTGAAATGTGGGACTACTATTGGATATTCTTCTGTTTTATCGGTTTTATGTCACGTAACAATACTAAAAAAGGCATATACATGGATATGATTTTATGATTCCAATTTCCAATACCTCCTAATATTTCTGTTCTCCTGGTAGTTTGTGGAACTTTACTAAAACAATTATCGATTTATTTTATTATACACCCCATCACTAGCAGTTACCAAATCGTAGGTGCTCAAATGGGAATAGCTTTGGTGCTCTAAACGTAGGTGCTCTAAAAATCGGTACTCAGACGGGAATACCTCAAAAATACGGGCTTTACCTAAACATAGGATACACTCCGAATTCTCAAAGCTTAAAACGACGTGCAGAGTGAGAAATACCCCACTAATCCACGATCGTTGCTGAAATCCGACTGTATCAGTTTTGATAGCGTTTAGTATTTTACGTTCCCGTGCGGATCTAACGAAGCCGATAAGCAATTTACGGAGCTCGTTTTAAGCTGCGGTGAGGCTGAAGTATCGGGGGATTAGCTTATTTTTTTTTACATTAAAAGCTTTACTTTTATCTTTTACTAGCTGTTGCCAGCGGCTTCACCCGCTACAATCCACGAGAATATAAAATCGGGATAAAAACTATCCTATTTGTTAATTCAGGATATAACTATCTGTGTACCAAATTTCATTCAAATCAGTGCAGTAGTTTTTGCGTGAAGAAGTAACAAATATACACACTCACACACTCACAAACCTTCGCCTTTATAATATTAGTGTGATGTGATTTTTGGGCAGTAAGCATAGCTTTTTATATTCCGTGACAAGTCACGATCAACCACCCAGTACCTACCTATTTCTAACAAATTACAAGTAGGTAGAAAATTTGACGATCTTGTTCTGCATAATGACAAAAAATATTTGTGTGTTGTGCCTCTTTAATGAGTAACCTCTGAAGAATATTTTTTGAAGCATCACAGTGTAATGTTTTCTTAAATGATTGAATGTAATTTTCTCTTTATTTATGGTATAGTGGTCGCCAGCGCGACTGGTGAGCATGAAGGCCGGGGTTCGATTCCCGGGTTTGGCAAAGTGTTATTGGGTTTTTTCCTCCGGAATTTCCCAATAGCAGGAGTCTGAATTTGTGCTCGGTTGATAGGAATAGGCTACCATCCTATTACATGGACTTCAACATAATCCCTTGCCTCATGCCCCTTTTTATCGACGTTTTATAAGTGCCCATGTAGGCCTATGTGAAATAAAAATATTTTGATTTTGATTTTTAACTGGCGAAATACGGTGTACTGGTGTAGTACCTCTGCCTAACACTTCGGAGATTCCAGGCGTGATGTTATGTACATAAACAAGGTAAAGACTGGCCTATTTTTCTTCACGTATTCGTATCATTGCATTAAGCAGAAAACGACACAAATGCGCCGCGTAGTCTCGTAGCAATCTCGTAGCGCTTTTCGTAGCAGCGTAGCAACATGAAACTCTCGTTATGATAAAACATACTTTTATGTAGGCATGAAAACTCGTTTAGTTGTTTTAAAAAAACGTTTTTCAACAGGTTTTTTTGTTTGATATTTAAACCACATTTTGAGGATGTTCTCGCGATGTATTTTTAACCGAATTCATTCATAAAAAAAACTTATATTCGCCATGGTACTTGTCCTGAATAAATCTTCCGAACTGTTTGCCATCAAACCAGTTTTATTTTATATAACTGAGTGAAATATTCGAAACAGAAGCGAAGAAAATTAATATATTCAGATACGGAATTTGAATTTCAATCAAACGAAATAAATAAGAATTATTTGGCAGCAGAACTTGGAATTTTTAGTACCTGACTACTGCTGATTTGCGGAACCAATTAAATATTGGAAAATTTTCACATTCAGTAGTTTTATTTCTGTTAGGAAAACGGATGGTTTTTATTAAAAGCCTTATCAATGGTGACAATGATTGAGTCAATCAATCAATTAACTTGACTTTAATAGGATGTTTCACCAATAAAATATAATTAGTCCAATAAATTTTCAAAAAATAAAGGACACATACACATATTTTTTCTTTTTTCAATTAAACAAAGGTGCTTCAAAAAGTCGCATCAGGTCATGTGACGTGGCCGCGGGTTGTACACTGGTTATCGCGGCCTCGACATAGAGGGCTAAGAAGGAACATGGGTGGTTTTTTAGTCAGTAGAAGTCTGACACTCTCTTTCGCTCTGCCCAAGAGCGGGAGGGGTTATTCGATGATTTTCCACGCGCCAAAAAAAAAAAAAAAGGTCGTGTGACAAGGTTAGTACTTTAACCCACAAAGAAACTCTCGCTCACTTATGATCTTTGACACGTTTTATTTTCGTAAATTTTTAGTAAGTTCATAAAATAAAAAACACGTATCTAATATTTTTCGTTAATCGAACAGATGGACTAAATTGATTTTTTATGATGAAATACCGTATTTGCAAGATATTTCCAACCTGGTAGGTAAAAATGAGTGTGATATTTATTTATTAATTTATTTACACACTAGGCTTAGGCCTTTCAGATTGGCACAATACATTGCGATGTTTTGGCTAGAAAATAAATTGTTTCCAGTGCTTTACTACTGACATGTTTCACTCAGGAGTTTGAATTAAATTTTAACGCATATTTGTAATCTGATGGATAAAGTGTAGTTGAAACTTATTAAGTCCACCTACGAGTATGTATCACTATTCTACATGCAGTTTGCATTAAAAAATAAATTATTTGAAGTTGTGTAAAACAAAAAGTCTTTGCATACACAAAAATTTCAACTGTCTAGCTATGGCGGTTTTCGAGATGCCTGGTGACAGATAGACGGACGTACAGACAGTGAAGTTTTAGTAATAGGGTTCCGTTTTACGTTTTTGGGTAAGGAACCCTAAAATGGGGCCTATTTGGACAAAATGGAACGTTTGTGTTGTAAATAAAACACATAAAATGTTTTTTGTGCCCAAATTACTACAATTTCACCTTAAATTTACTTTTAAAATGTGACAACAGCATCTTCGATCGTCAATTGTTTGTTTATGACGTCCGTCATTCTGTCCTCCACCCGTCGCGTCGCCCGCGCCCCTGTGTCATCATCTAAGTTTCCTCATTTTATAATCAGAGCATTTTTTCTCATAGATTCATACCTCGCCATTTAATAATACGCTCACGGATCGGACAGGGTATATTTAACGTTATGGTTTCGTAGGAAATAAAATACACAACTTCATACTTTCTCTTGGTGACATGTAGACGTAACACACAAAAACAAAGTAACTATAGCTCAGTATTTCTTTAGAAAGTGTAACCCTGAAAGGGTAGGTTTACACCTGCAGAAGGTAGCATTGGTCGTCTGACACCGCAAAGGTTTTCCTTGAAGAATACATTAAGGTCACCAGTAGTACGTGTGACCTACTTGTATTATAAATGACCCTCGCGCACTCCCTATCTGACGTCTTATACCGAAGTTCCTTTAAATTATCTAAAGGGGCCGGGTTTTGCGGCCTTTTCAGTAAGAGATCGGCAGATGTTTTTCTTATAGATATGAATTTTAAATGTCTATGGTTTCGAAGCCAGGACATTATTTTAGTTTGTTTTTATTGGTAGGAACAGCAAACAGATACATTATAAAAACTTACAATTAATTTAACATACAGTCAATTTGGTTATAAAATAACCCACAACGCTGTCCACAAGTAGGCGTAAAGTTTAGGTAAAAAAAACAGTTGTTAAAAAACTAAAAAAAAACACATTTTAAATTAAACAAAACTTGGAAGCAGGCGGGGTTCATTTGAATTTGTATATTTCTATTTAAATATAAGTAAAATTATTATAGAGGTCAGTCGTAGTTGCTAACGGCAACAGCAGCTGACTTCTGTATCATGAAGGAGCATCAGGTATCAGTGGCATGCAACTACGGCGGTCCTCTATAATAATTTTACTTACATTTAAATTGAATTAAACAAATTCAATATATGAATAACAGACAATAATTATATAATTATTTTCTTGTTTTCTACTTTTAAGACCGCGGTTTGTAGTCGGGTTTTAGTTTTTAAACTTATTTTTTTATTACTCCCATTATTTATCTCTTATGTCGTCGACTTTTGAACATTACTTTCCAAGCTTTCGAAAAACGTGTACGCCATGAATTAGTGAAATAAAAGTGAGTCGTATAGCAATTGTCGCCACTTGGCTCAGCGTTGGCCCTCCACTGCCAACACACCGCTTCTCTCTCAAGAACCGGGGGAGGGCGCTAAGTACACACTCTGATCTTTGTTGGAACAAGACTTTAAATTAAATCAGGAGTTCTTTCGAAACGTTACAAGTTTAGAACTTGCTACAACACTAACAATGATACCTATGTACTATTGTACATATTACATATTGATGTGTATGTATTTTATACCTCAAAGATTTGTTATCTTGTTTTTGAAACAACATTGATGTAGATGGATAGGACGCGAGTATTTTTACACGAAACTACGACGAGCACTAATACACGAATCCACTTTTGAAAGTGAATATATCTTACATAACTTTATTTACAATATTTACAGGAATAAAGTTATAATAAAATATATACAAGTATCAAAAAGAGAAGAATTACAGGGCGTCAAAAAATTCGTCCACACCGCTGACAAATATAGTTAGTATAATAATAATTAGTTACTTCACAAGAAGACAGCTTTGAATTTTGCAAAGTGTATTCATAGTTGCACTTATGATTGTACTACAACAGATACGCTTTTGTTCTCCTCTGTAAGTACCAAGTCAAATCTCCAAAAAGATTTTACAATCAAATATTTCACCGTTCAAGTAAATACACCTCGTTGCCACGGGCAACCACATCTACCTTATTTATAAGATCTATAAAAGTTTCTACGACA
This sequence comes from Diarsia rubi, assembly GCA_932274075.1. Classification (NCBI taxonomy): domain Eukaryota; kingdom Metazoa; phylum Arthropoda; class Insecta; order Lepidoptera; family Noctuidae; genus Diarsia; species Diarsia rubi. Next base: position 13,730,624 of record OW026425.1, read on the forward strand.
CCCTTGAAATATTATTTCTTTAGAAAAAATCCGAGAGGGGACGAGAAAATTTATAGGCAATTTACGCACCTACTACACACTCTCAAACTCTGTCCTTTTGTTGTGAGTGCCCACTCTCCCCATTTTCCTGGTTATTCTATCATTTTGTACCGTTTGTAACCTCCTTGGAAATAATTGCTTTATGGCTGACCTCGTTCTTTGGATATTCTTAAAAGTGTATTTTTGTGAAAGCTTTCCTCAGTCTAGAGCCGATTAGAGAGGTGTATTTTTTGTTACGTTCCCGGCTCTTATATGTATTTGCCTCATTAAATCTGTGTTGACGGAATCCCAGTTATAACAAAAAAACTTGGGAGAAAACACTGAAGTGAGGTCCTACAGTCGTGAAAATGACTTACAGAACTAGTTATCTCTTTCGAGTGAACATTGAACCACTCTCATTACACGAGTTCGTTCGACTAAAGTTCAAAACAAAGTTCAGTGAAGAATACGAGGGAGGCCAAACCGTGGCTGCGACACAAGCCGAGCATACACCTTCAAAGCCAAACATTCATCAAAGCTAACTAGACATGTTTATTCTAATCCAGTTATTCTATTAATGTCTGAAGAGAACGTAAATGAGCTCGTGTAAGTGAAGTAAATTTGCTAACACGCAAGTAGAATGACTTACCGTGTCGCCTTTGAGTTCAGTGTTCGTTGGTACTCGTAATGGGGTTTCGCCTAAGGGGTACAAATAGAGTTATCAGACATGCCTGTTGTTGGATTGATTGCTAAAAGTCGGGTTACCGTGTTATTTAGCTGTTTATTCTTAAACATACAGGATCCAAATTGGTTTACTAGGTACACTGTAAGTAAGCGATTCTTAAATATTTATCGGAGAAATTGAATGTTTGCTTTTTGATTCGTGATTATTAAGGGTTGATATTAAACTTATGAAAATTAATAAAGACCCAATAATAACACCAAGTAGATTGAAGGGGAAAGTTTCTTCACAAACATTTAAATAAATGTGCGAAAGTTGTTTCGAAGTTTATCGGTCCGTCAAATTCAAAGGGACGCTCCCCTTTATTATTTAGGACTCCCTTCAAACTTATCTAAATAACAAGATTCAAAGTCGTATTAAGTAGGAATCTATATTTAGTAAAGCTACGTTGTTTGTGAAACACGATTGGCTAAAAATGTTTGACACTATCTACTGTTAGTCTAATCTATTGTTAGTCTGATGACATCATGCACAAACACGCTATTAAAGTATTATAATATCATTGTTGTATTAATTAATCTGATTTTGCAGGATAATCGTGACCTCTCGTTAGCATAAGGTATAAGTCAAAGGTAAAATAATTGAGATCAGTTCAATATAAGAATCGGTGCTAACAAACCGCAAGCTTGTTTAAGATCAGTAAGTCAAAAGATAAGTTAACCTGAATAAAATTGTTATATTGAGCTGCCATTTTGATCTGGCTGTAATGCCAGAAAGGTTAGCAAAGGTGTACCTTACGTACACCCACATATCATTACATTCTTATTTTTATTTTTGATTTTAAGTTTAAAATGTACAATGGTGTACGCAGATTGGCTAATAGCCCAATTATGAACCGTAAATGCCTCAAAGGTGCAATGATAGTGTTTTTTAGAGCCGAAGTTTGGCCGTAAATAGACTGAGGTGAAGTGATTTAGGATGGAGCATGCTTGCCTAGGAGAAACCGATTCCCTCGAGATTTGAGGGGATACAGATGTACGATTTAGCAATTCACTAAATAAGTTTCACACTATTATAGATACTGGATTCTTGGCCTATTCCCCGTACGATAAAACGTAAGTTTAACACTATGTAGTAGAGTTAACTTAGTGTTCGCTTATTGATTATATCATGTTACATGTCAACAATCTTGTTTCGTTTGATGTTGAAGTTTCGTGAGACTTTATGATTTTACTTCAGGTGCATGTTTGGCAATTGACTCTAAGTTTTCCCTACCACGATCCTGAGCTGCGGGTAGGCTGGGTTGCGGTTTTTTTTATGGGACAAGCCCGCCCCACTATTCCCAAACCACTGTAACTGCACTGTGGGCTGCGGGTTATTTGAATGAGATACCGCGGCCCCAGACACAAAAGGCTAAGAAGAAACATGGGTTTTTTAGTCAGTAGAAGTCTTATACTCCCTTCCGCTCCGCCCAAAGCGGGAGGAGTCATTTGATGACTTCCCACGCTCCAAAAAAAGGGATCAATTACAGCCTAGTATAATATCAATACTTATCTAGAAAGTAATGTGCATGAATCGCCCTAGTTCACGGGATTGTCTGGCTTTTCATAAAGCTTTATTGTTACATTACTTGCTAAAAGGGGAAAGTTACATATAAAGTTGGAGTTCTATCCAAATCTGAGTTGCTGTACCTTCGACCTATGCCATTTAGGACGGAAAGGGCACAGGTGCAGGTTAATTTTAGGTTTTTAGATGTGACCTCGTGACTACCGCTTTGGTTTAGTGATCGCAAGAGCGACTGCTAAGCGCGAAGCCCTGCGTTCAATTCCCGGGACGACCAAAGTGTTATTGGGTTTCTTCATCAGGAATATCTCAATAGCAGCCAGGGAGTAAAAAATTTGTGCCTAGTTGGCCTATAAGGGTATTTCACCAAAAAAATCTAAATAGATTCAGATAGATTTGCAGATAGGTTTCCAAAAAATAATGGCCACGTTTTTTTTCTTTTTTCACGTAAACAAAGGATGAGGACGATACAGTGCTTCGAAAAGTCGTGTAAAGTCGTGTGACGTCACAAGGTTAGTACTATTTTACCCACAACGTGACGTCAAAAGCCCCCACTCATGATCTTTGACACGTTTTATTTTCGTCAATTTATATTAATTAGATAAAACAAAAAACACGTATTCCATATTTTTCGATACTCTAACAGACGGACTAATTTGATTTTTTTGGTGAAGTACCCTAAAAGGCGGAATGCGAGTGTACTTTTAGGTACAGCTCAGCTTAACCCTTTGTAAACTACAGGCATGGTGCTATGTTATCATGTGGATCAGATCTTTGAATGGTTAATCTATGGGCCAAAGTAGCCGACCACGACGTAGTTGGATGGTTATTCCTCTTAATAAAACATTGGGTATAACTTTGCCTAACAATATTCAGAGCAAATCTCGCTCTAAACCTGCCGGTTTCATACGAATCAAAATTTGTATACAACATTTTTCAGCACATCGCTTCACATAAAACGGTAGTTCAAAATTGTTTCCCCAACACGTATTCCGGTGTAAACAAAACCCGCAGGAGCAAACACAATTGTGGGAAGATATTATCATAATAAAAAATAGATTGTGAGTATTTGTGAGAGAGGAAATTCAATTCAATTTCGCCTCTCAGAGTGCGGAGCACACGGTAACAAACAAACAAACATAAGTCAAGTTATTTATTCAGTAGATATCGATCTACGCAGGTCAGAGGAGACGTGACCTGTGTGAACAACCCCAACTTTCCCCCTAAATGGGCCTCGTTTATAACGACTATGCTGCTAATATGTCGCTTCCACCCACGGATATTTATCTTTGCACAGCTTAAATCAACCTTTTATTTTAATGGCACTGAGTTCTATTTTGCTTTGCTTACGAAAAGTTTTTTTACTATTTGAGTGATTGCGGAGGAAGTTCAGTTTAATATTGTGTTTTGTAATCAAAAACAAAAGAAAGTTTCGCAGAATTTAATCTGCATTTATGGAAAACAGCGTTTAGGTACCAATTTAGTTCTACAATACAACAACAATCTGGTCTGGTGGCAGACCACAGGCATACCAATATACTTGTATATGGGGTGTAAAAGTACCCTTAACGCAAACGAAAGGCACTTGTTCTCCCCACCACTGCGATATTTGTTTTGTTCAAGACCATGCCTGGGAACCCCCTAGTTACGGAGATATTGGGGGTCAAAGTTCCAAATTTCGCACAGCTGTTTTTGTAAATACTAGTTTTTCAGGTTATAACTTTACTTAAATTACCTCCATGACCCTTTTACTATTCAAAGCATCCACTAGCACAATGTTTTAAGAGTGCTACATTGAGTTTTACCGTAAAATGAGATTTTTGACCCCAAAAAAAAAGTCGTTTCCCAGCAAAAAATTTTGCGTAGTGGTACTTAGTTTGATGTACAGAATGCTTGGTTGACGTATGTGTGAAGGGTTAATTTACACACGTAATATTCGTGATTCAACCGGACACAAATCCAGTCTCCGTGGCTGCTACTGTGCCATTCCTGACGGAAATAACCATCACACACACCCACGCCCACACTTTACCCTATTGTGATTGTTTTGGAGTGTGTGAAATCATCAAATGACTCCTCTCTCCTGCTCTCGGCGCGGGGAGTCTTAAACTTCTACTGAATAAAAACCACCCATGTTCCTTCTTAGCCCTTTGTGTCCGAGACCGCGGTATCTCTTTAACCACTGCACTTTGCCCGACCATGCATTTGCGTCCACTACACTAACCAGCGGAGAGCAACGTGCTATTTGCTGCAAACTCCCTGTCATATGCCCACGAGGTTCAAATAGTGAGAGCATTGAAATTTATATTGTTTTATTGAAAACTGCACTGTAACTGTACCAATTTCAATGTATATGTGAATTATAACTTTTAGAAGAAATAAATGATTAGTTAGTTGAGTTTATTGTGTTTTTAGCATTTTGATACCAATTAATTTTTGTAATATCAGTGAGAAGTGTTTTAAATTTTTTGAAATATTCGTTCAATTTACAATAGGTAGGGTAGTCGATTAAAAAAAATCTAAATAGTCCGTCAGATAGATTCCCAAAAAAAAAATTGGACACATATATTTTAAAAATTGAAGACGATACAGTGCTTCGAAAACTCGTGTGACATCACATCGCACTGCATTTTTTACCACGTAGTGACGTCACGTGATCTTTGACGCGTTTTATCTCATTAGTTTTTTATTATTTCGATGAAACAAAAAACACGTATCCAATATTTTTCGATAATCTAACTGACGGATTAAACAGAATCATATTTTGTTTAGTCAGAAAACATTCCTATTACTTGGGACTGTTTGTGAAGATTTGCTTTGGCACTGTTCTGGACTTATGCGATAAATTGACGAATGATTATTTCATCGTTGTGTGACCGCTGAGCTAGGTCCTGGATGCGATGCTCAAACCAAGCAAAGTAAGATTAGGTTTACCTTAACATTATTTTTGTACCTTTATTGTTTTATCAATTTTTGCATCAAGAAATTGTTAATATTGGTACCGGCCCGAACATGTGTCTACATCCAACTCATATCACACTCACATCAAACGAAACCCACTTTAGTTCCATCCCAGATTTATTCATGAAGGTTGTGCTTTTTATTCAGTTTTGTTTTTCCCTGTTGTATGAAGCAGAATGTCAGAATATTCTTTTTTTGAAAACCTACATGATATACGTTACACAGGTTGGCTTTTGTGTTAATTTATTATGAAAAGAAATAAGGACTTGCCTACTTTTATAAATATCTACATAGGCAACGTTTTGTTTGTTCACCATTTTCATCTAAATAATTAAACCTACCTTCTAGTTACGAAAACAGGTAAAATGTTTAACTTTAATCACCTCCATGACACCATTATTTGGTAGTTGGTAAATCATCGTTGACTCCTCACGCTCTGGGCGGAGCGGAAGGGACTGACAGACTTCTACTGACTAAAAACCATCCATGTTCGTTATTGTCCGGGGCCGCGGTATCTCTTTCGAACAACCTATATCCCAGCCTCCATGACCCCTGTAGTACTTAATGCATCTTAAGGACATTGATCAAGTGAGGACATTGAGTGCTATAGTAAAGTAAACAGGGAGAAGCTCGTTTTGCCAGCAATATTTTTTATGCATGGTTACTTAGTTTGATGTATAGTATTATGCTTCATGAAATTTATAAGGCTTCATGGAGAGTCTGTTTACACGAACGTTTTAAGGTACCTACTGCTCTGTACTGTAAGGTACACCTCTGACAAACCCTTCGAGGTTTACAGGGCTGATGTTATGTCAAGTTTTAACCCAAATAAATCTTTAGTTCCCAAACTAAAGCTTGTACCAGTCCTAAATGTTGATGAATGTACAGAACTCTCGTCGTGCCATAATTTTGTCATTAAAGCAAATTCCCCCTCAATATTCGAGTGTTTGCGCTTAACTATCGCGTTCAACGTGAGGTTAATACTTAAGATACAAGGTATATTAGTGTTTATTATTTAGTATATAAGGATTATTAGTGCTTTCATTGAAGACTGAGAGCATAATTTAAACTGAACGCGGTTTGTTTTGAGGAATAAAGGAGTTTCTTAATGAATGGTACAAGATATAAACGTGTTTCGTTTCATAATGAAGCTTAAAGGCTTATGAAAGGTTTGCTTATAAGAACCTTAGAGGGATAAGGACTAGTTATGCAACTGACTAGCCTTTTGTACAATAAAGCTTTTGCTTTGACAAAGACAAATGGTCACTAGCATTAATAATACTGAAAACGAGATATTTGAGATGTTGTGACGTAATCTCTGTCTGCATCCTTACTGTTCGCAACATAACTAATTTAGCAGCGAATGTGCATATAATCTAAACTCAATTAAACACGCAGCTTGAGCCAATTAGTCATCTCAAGTAAACTCCCAAAGTTACGAGTATTTAAGGCTCGTTTCCGAAGACACACGACTAATTACGATCGTGTCCGAAGTCCTTATTCATGAGCTTTTCGAGCGAGGTCGTGGGTCATAGTTACAAATGGCGGTATCACTAATGCTTAATGCTAATAAGGACACAAGGTCACGTCAGATGGATGAAGAAGCTAAACCTTGACCTTGGAAACTAATTACGGGAAAAGGATAGTGGGAAATACTTTTAATGACGATGGACGAATAAGTGAAAAAATTATTCTAGTTCCATGAATTTACAGGGACACGGCGAGACTGAGAGCGAAGCTTGTTGGTCACCGAGATACCTAAAATTAGTTGCTAAAAATCAGTGATAGTCTGGTAATGTGACAGTCGGACTGACAAGTCAGAAGTATTGCTTAATCATTTGCTTCTGAAGGAAAACACTGTGAGGAAACCAACATTACATGTCTGAGTGACATTTCTAGGCGATATGTAAAGCTAAATCAGAGGCCCATGTGCGTTAAAAAAAACTCTGACACTTGGCTAAGTACTAACAAGATAAAGAAAAAAGACTTCTGAGAGCTTATAGGGCCCGTCGGGGCTGCGGGTTGTTGTAAGAGATACCGTGGCCTCGACATAAAGGGCTAAGAAGGAACATGGGTGGTTTTTATTCAGTAGAAGTCTGACACTCCCTTTCACTCTGCCCAAGAGCGGGAGGGGTTATTTGCTGATTTTCCATACCCCCAAAAAAAAGAGCATATAGGGGATTGCCAAAGAGAGAGTTTTTTTCAGTCTTGCACCACTTTGGTCCACAGTAAGCCAGTTATTCGTCTCGCTTCATCTTTCCAATGTAGCAATTGTCTTCATCTACTGTGTTACTAAGCAGACCGCTCTCCCCCCGTACAGGAGTTCATGCAGACTAAAGTATTGTGAATATTTATATTCCAGTTTTTGTTTGTAAATGACTAAAATTACAAATGAAAACTGGAATATAATTACTCATAATACTAATATAACTTCAAATAATTTAGCATAACTTATAACTCAGCTTATAACTTAGAACCCATTAATGATTATATTTATTCGTGGTTGCAAGTATGCTTATCCTGGTTGTAAATGTCCCTTATAAAAATACTAATAAAACTAAATTTCCTAACTCTCCTGGGGAGGGAGTGTTCATACTCCAAGGAGGTTCTTGTTTAGTATCCATAGACAACTTGCACTGCTTAGGAAATTCTCTGAATAATATCTAAAGGCTTTGTCGACTACTAGACTTTGATAATTCAGAATTTGAATTTAGAATCTTCAGTTAGGCAGACCTTCCGTCGGGGCTGCCGGTTGTTTGAAAGAGATACCGTGGCCTCGGCACAAAGGGCTAAGAAGGAACATGGGTGGTTTATAGTCAGTAGAAATCTCACACTGACACTCTGCCCAGAGCGGGAGGAGTCATTTGATGATTCACAAAAAACGGGAGACAGACCTGTGTACTAAGACCAATTTGATGCAAAATTCACTATAGGGTAAACACGTACCTATACAATATTTTTCGATAATCTAACAGACGGACTAATTAGATTTTTTTGGTGATATACCCTGCGTTGGCACAATTATTTACCTTACATTCTACAGCTTCTTTACAGTTTATGAAAAAATGACCTTGATAATCACCAACCTTAGTATTTGATACCTTTTTCCCGTTCCTGCCAAAAACGACTCTGACGGTTTGATGAATGATGGTCCTACAAGGGTTTTGTTTTTCTTCAACAAAACTTCATTTTTGGGATCATACCTTTATATTCTCAGAATTGATTGATTTTCTTTGAAATTTTATGTTAATAATAAAGAAAATAAACGAAGCAAAAAATACGAAGTTATGAAATATTCAATACCAATACTAAAATTCACGGCAAAAGCAAAAAAACAGCATACTAATATTACATAGCTCCTTTTACTTGTTTTAGTAAGTTGCCAGCTTAAATTGACGCCGTGATCTCTCAGGGGCTTACCCAACTTTATTACACGGTTCACATATTGATAAACTAACCGAACACCGTGAATATAATGTTATTACACATACTAAAAAAGTAACAAATCATCCGAAAGAACTATTAACGCTATCAAATTCCCCTGAAAAATCCTTGAATGAAGTAAATAGTTACTTTATAAATGTGGGAAGTTCACTAGCTAACAAAATTCACCAGCAAAACGCTCACACTGTAAACAACGGTCGAACAAATGCACACACAGCTGCAAGTAGTCCGCAATCGTTTGTTCTATTAGATACAACTGAAGAGGAGGTGGAACGCCTCATTTTCGACCTTAAATCGGACTGTGCCAGTGGTGGAGACAATATTAGCAATCAATTTATGAAAACTTATAAAAACATAATTGTTCCACCGCTGACAAAAATCATGAGTGATTGTTTGCAGAGCGGAGTGTTCCCTGACATCCTTAAAAAAGCCGAAGTGTGTCCAATCTATAAGAGTGGGGACAGAAATCGTGTCAACAGCTATCGACCTATATCTATTTTACCAGCAATATCCAAAATACTAGAAAGAATCATAAATTCTCGATTAGTTACATATTTAGAAAAAAACAAACTGCTCTCACCTAACCAATATGGTTTTCGACAAGGGAAATCAACTGAACAAGCCGTAAATAAACTCATACATTTTGTCACTTCCAACTTAGATAAAAAGAAAAAATGCCTCACTATCTTTCTAGATCTCGCAAAGGCATTTGATACGATTTCTGTAACCCTCTTATTGCACAAACTCGAAGGGATAGGAATTAGAGGAACACAATTGCAACTTTTTGCTAGTTACCTGACAGGCCGATCCCAGTGTGTTCGTGTGGGAAATTGTAAAAGCTCTCACCTTCAGATCACACACGGTGTACCACAGGGTAGCATACTGGGACCCAGTTTGTTCCTTGTGTATATAAATGATCTCACGAGTTTTGACCTCACCAATGGTGAAATCATTTCCTTTGCGGACGATACGGCCCTTTCTTTTGCTGCCAACACATGGGAAGAGGCTTTTGGTGCTGCACAGCGGGGCTTTGATATCGTGGGAAAGTGGCTTCAGAGTAATATTCTTACACTAAATGTTGACAAGACCAGGTACATCTGCTATAGCATAAAAAATGCTACTGGAGATGGCAACGCTCGAAATATCATCTCACACGAGTGCCTCTCTGGAAAAAACTGCAAGTGTCCTTCACTGGAACGCGTGCAGACAGTTAAATATCTAGGAGTTAACATAGACAGCAATCTCAATTTTAAGGTACATGTTAGGCTGCTATGCGGACGAATACGTAAGCTTATTTATATTTTTAAAAACCTGAGGCACATTGCGGACTTTAAGTTGCTAAAGCAGATATACTTTGCTCTCTGTCAATCGCTTCTAACATATTGTCTATCATCCTGGGGAGGCACATCAAAGACAACTCTGAAGTCTATCGAGGTCGCCCAGCGTGCAATATTGAAAGTTGCCACATTCAAGCCTATCCGGTTTTCTACCACTGCATTATACGAGAAATGGGAGGTCATGACCGTGAGACAATTATATATACTAAGCATTGTCCTCCTACAGCACAGTAAACTACCCTACAACCCACTACTTCTCCAAAAACGGAGAAAAGACATAGTGTGCGAAAGAACTCAGCTGTTTAAGACTAAATTTGGTCAACGCTTTGCTCACTCCATTGGACCATTGCTTTATAACAGGTTGAACAGAATCTTAAACATTTACCAGTTAACAAAAACGCAATGCAAGAAGAAACTTACTGAATACCTAAAAAGTTTAAACTATGAACAGACTGAACTTCTTCTATATATAACATCCTAATAATCCATCATAATACAATAATTATTACTATAACTTATTTCTCTTATAACATACACACAAACGCGCGCACGCTCACTAACACCACAACACACACACACCACAACACAAGCCACACCACAACACACACCACTAAACACACCACAACACACACCACAAAACACACCACACCACACACCTCATACACCTCCTCTTACACTCACGTACCTACCTACATTCCCCATCTCACACAAATAAGAGGTCCCAAGCAAACTCTACACAAACTCTTTTTCTTTTACTAGTTTAAGTAAGTAAATATCTTATGGATTGTCTAAAATTGATTGTGATCAAAATATTTAGATCTTTAATTTATAAATGAAATGTTACTGGCGCTTTTATCAAGTCTAATACTTGAGGGGTTTGGCGCTGATAGTCGAAATACAGGCTCCGCCTAGTTCGGCTACAGATGGCTGTACCACTTATACTGTTTTAAACTAGCCCGTTGAAATATTTTGTAAGTTATGTCTAAGTTTAATGAAATAAACATTATTATTATTATTATTATTATTATTATTATTATTTACTTCTACGCCAAGAGGCACACGTTCAAGTGATACACGTCTTCATCATGTTCAGACTATAATGTTCCCACTGCAGGGACTCTGGTATTCTCTCTAGGAGATGGCTGGATGGGCTTTAATCACAGAATGTAATCCACCACGCAGTCCCAGTGCGATTTGGTAATGTCACTACTGAATTTTTTGGTTCTAATGCGGCCGCCACATACTCGACGAGTGGCATGGGAAGTAGCGAGGAAAGGAGGCAGAGACATAGTGTGGCCACTTTACTCGTCATGCCCCACATCATGCTCCTCGTCTTGCCCACCGCTCCCTATGTTGTCGGTTTTTGTTTTTGTAGGATCGTCGCAATTAATTGCGCGATTAGTTGCGCGAGTAGAGCAATGTGGTTAGAGCGGGCAACATCGCGGCAAATAGCGGCAGCGTGCGGATCATAGCGATGAGCAACGCAAGGACTATGTGTGGCGGCCGCGTAAGACATTCAGACATTCGTTTATGTTTTTTTCACCGTTTTGAGAGTAGTGGTGATGAAATAAATTACACAAAGTAATGCGTCTGCTTGTTTTCGAACCCACGGCTTACTGTTCTTAAGAAGGGGCCGCCACCACTGCCGTCTACCGTCTTACGGTAGTATATTATTTATTCATTTTATTTTTGAATTTAATAGTTTTATAAACTGGAATGGATATCTTTTATTAGTCTAAAAATTACAGTTCTCCTTTATAATACAGTGTGATTCTTTATAATGTGCACATATCGAAATGAGGGAATCTATGCTTAATTTTATCGATGGATAAAATATTTTAAAAAATCTAAATATTTTTTAATATTTTTTATGGAATTTTCAAAAATGTTGTCCGCTGTTGTGACCCCAATGTAAACAAAACGGTGTAACTTTTAAACTAAATTATCTATCGCGATGAAACAATTTTATGTAAAAAGTTATGAAAAAAAAAAAGTTTTTTGATCAAAAAACGTGTTTATTTTCAATTGAAGGTAGTTTTTTTCCACAATTTTCATTTTACGAGGACGCCTAATTGCTTCCAATCATTATGGAGTTTGTTTCATCGCGATCGATAATTTAGTTTAAAAGTTACACCGTTTTGTTTACACTGGGGTCACAGTAGCAGACAATTTTTTTAAAAATTCCATATAAAATATTAAAAAATATTTAGATTTTTTTTAATAATTTTTCCGTCTATAAAATTAAGCATAGATTCCCCCATTTCGATATGTGCACATTATAAAGAATCACACTGTATATAACTTAAAAAAACCTAATGATAAACTGTTTTAAAATTAATACATTTATTTGTTCATATTTGTACGCTTCACGGCAAAACATAGAGATACTTACTAAGTATATTGTAACATCTCACACAATGTGTAACGACCTATGTTTCCAAATAAAAGATTCTTATTCTTATTCTTAATAATATCACGCCTGGTATGCCGAAGGGTTAGGCACGTGTTGTCTGTACATAGCCGTGCTTGGCTAGGTTAGTCTATCAATGAAAGGTTTTCGAAGAATCGAAATTCGATGATACGGCTTTCGAACTGAAGTAGTTATTCCGAGTTTAATTGCTAACTAGATGAGTCCCACGACATAATTTATCCGCGTGAAATTACTCTGATCGGTTCAGTGGTTTAGGCGTGATAAGGTAACAAAAAAAATTATAAGGACAAGAGTTAGGATTATATTCTTAACAAATAATAAAGAACAATAAGACAACCTAAAGTAACAAACCTGATAATACACTGAAAAATGGTTTTAAAAATTCCTTTTCAGCGCTACACTGGAAAATTCCTACGTAGAAAAGCTTTGGTTTTTCTGTTTAACGCCGTTGTGTATTTCGGCGCTCTCTATTATCTGCCTTATATTTTTGGTGAAACATAGAGCGAATAAATAATAGATACCGATTGGTAAAACTGCTTGCCAGATTTTTAAGCCACTGACAGTCTGTAACGTCTATCAAAGGTATTAAAATGACAGCCGTGAGCAACGACATAATGTGTTTTCCGTGGCGCAGAGGAAACTCGGTGTATAATAGGTGGTCAGTGGTCACCCATCCATGGACCCTTGGATTGGTGACCAACCTTACCTAGGTTAAACCCCCATAGAAAAGGGAGGATCTTCCGACCAGACGGGTGTTGTGTCTGGTGGGCTAACTGCCCGACATATGTAAGTCGGGATTTTCTATATATGCTAATGTGGCGGATAACTTTGATAGCGCGATGCAGGATTTGCCTATTGTTAGTTAGCATCGGTTGCGATAGATGGCGCTGTCGCCACAAATATACGAACAGACAACCCAATCGTTCAATTTTAGAGTAGTTTGCTATACTAAAATAACAAGTTGAGTTAGTTTAATAGGCTAAGCGGATGACTTTGAGATGAACTATCGAGGCCATTGCCTAATAACCGCTAACGATCAATGCTGGCAACATTAATTTCAACTAAATTAGTTTTAGGTACTTGAAACACTGGGATACTTCAGAGGTGGAATAATTAAGTTCGGCCGATGGTATGGAGCGAATAGTTATTGGAAACCAATTGAAGTGGTGTTTTAGGGTTTTCAGTAATGTTAATTGTTTGTAATACATTTCCTCGAAAACTGGCTGTTATCGCACGACAATTTGGATTAGGCAGGTTGAACCTAAATTGTATTTTATATTTTTTAATTTATTTCTATTAGTCTTGAGGGGTTAATATTTAACGAAATTTTTAATTGTGTTTATGAGCAGAAAGTTAAATAAACGTTTTTTTAATTGCTCTAAAAAGAAGTTTCATAGTAGGAAATAATGACAAAAAAAAACCTGTCGTTCCGGGCGTGTGTTCGAGTTATGCGCATTTTTAATGCTGATATCTGAGTCGAGTTGAACAGTTGGCAATAAAAGTATAATTACTTGTTAGTCAGGGCCTGAGCCACCAATACTCTCATTCTATACGAATGTTCCCTTGCCAGGCCCAATTCTAATATGACTGCTGCATATTTGCCTTGCGAATTATTGTAACAGTTGACTAATTCGTAGTTCTAATTAAAGTTAGTGGATATCGTTGGAGGAGTAGAGGGTGATCGCTAATCAGTCGTCCGGCCGAGATGGGCCACCCTTACAAACTTTTTACTACGATTGCCGAGCGTCTGAACTTGAAGATTTGATGTGTTCGTAATGTTGAGGATTAAGGATTATCGGTCATCTTGAGTGAAATTAAAAAATACATATTTAAATAGCTAAAACCTCGGTTTTTTTAGTTTATATGTTATTGTCTCATTCAATTCCTGTTTCTATTGATACCTACAGGTTTTATACGTGGCTGTTATGCTACCAAGCTTTTTAAAAGAAATCCCGAGGCCTGCCACATCCCTTTCCAACTCTACCTATGTTTTGCCTTCTGTTGCCAATCAGTCATAAAAGAGTCCACATCGTCACGATATCGTTTTGCCGTAGGTTATTTAGGCATACCCTAATGGGTATGCCTAAATAACTACGTAGTGAAAACACAATATTGTTAACATAATATTAGAGTATCAAATCCTCTCTCTTTATGCCTCTGGAGAGAGGATTTGATACTCTAATACAGCGCGCGATGTAAACGTGACGTAGAAGCGTCGATTTAAAAATTAAATAAAAATACTCGCACATAATGTTTTCATAATTGAATAAAAATATTCATATGAACAAACAACACCATTTATGGAAGGCTACAGTAGAACTTAGAAATACCTAATAAACTAACATACTAATAAAGACTTTAGAGACTATCTTGGTCGTAATTCGTGTTACGCATCAAATGTGCTGGCTGTCCAGTGGAACTATCTATGTATGAAAAAAAAAATACTGTTTGTGCTTGTTGCAAACAATTTAACTAAAACGCTATAATTTATTTTCGATTAAAAATCGTCGTATAAAGTCGTATTCACGTTACGTTAACATAGCACGCTCGTAAGTTAAGGTGAGGTCTCAGATAATTAAAACGAGTTAATTTTAGTAATTAGTACGTGTTACAGGCATTGGAAGCCATTTGCCGCAGGTAAAATATTATTTACTGCTTGTTTGATGGTGCGACTATTGAAAATGAGGTCTTGGGTTCCAGCATAAGGTTTTCCATCAAGAATTGCTCAGTCATTGCATTACAGGCGTAAAATATTATTTATATTGAATCAGAAGTCGATATTAATGTTGAAATTGATATTCCTGCTCGGGCTCAGACTTTTCTTTATTAAAATTGATATAAATATTACTTTTATTCGTTATTCATATCCGTTAATTAAAATGAATGATAGTGAAGAGCTTTATTATGAAGCCATGTAACAGAATACTTTGTTTATTTATAATTTGAATCGTGTCAGACACAGACAGGCGGGTAGGTACTGGCATCAGTCTGTGACACTGTTACTCGATAACAACACGCCCTCCTATTTCATGCTAGAGATATAAATTATGGTGTAACTATTACTTAAAGCGTAGATATATGTGAATTGGCCTTCTTTTAGGATATATTTGAACCCTTTTTTTCCGCAACCATCACCGGATTTTAATTTTAATTTTAATTTTTTTTAAGTGACGAGTACATGCTGTATTATGTGTAGTTAACATATAAATTTAAAAAAAATCGTTGATGATTGCGGAAAAAAAAGGTTCTAATGTATCCTAAAAAAGGCCAACGTATATCCACGCCTTAACCCATTCAGCTGTTTTGGCGTAACAAACATTGACGAAAGAATCGAACGTACGACAAACGAACGAACGATTAAGTGTTCAAACGTCAAAAAAAAACTGCCTTCACGCTCACTCGAATATTCCTTTACATACGTTCTCGACACCCTTCTCAATATTCATTCACATAAACGTGTTTCTGTCGAAGCCTGTCCGGCAAACACGCTACATTGAAGGCGTGTAACGCAATTACGTGACAAGCTTGAGCGTGGCGATTGTGCCACGTTCATTAAGGGTTCTACGAAGTCCCAACTACCATGACCGGGTAGATTAGACATTTAAATTAGCGTGTCACGACAATTTCTTGTGAGGATTTTGGATAGTTATATTATTGTATAGAAATTGATGATAACATTACTTATCAACAGCCCAGCACTCCTCGAAAGGTAAAGGAGACATGTTTTAATAGTAGGCACTCGTATATACAGATTTCGCCATTTATATTTAACTAGCTGTTGCCAGCGGCTTCACCCGCTACAACTCAAAAATTATCCCACGGGAAGATAAAATCGGGATAAAAACTATCCTATGTGTTAATCCAGGTTATAAACTTAAGTGTACCAAATTTTATCCAAATCCAGTAGTTTTTACGTAAGGCGAAAGTTTGTGAGTGTGTATGTTACACACTCACAAACATAACATAAACATAACATAACATAATATTAGTGTGAAGTGTGATTTCCTTGTAATGGGGTGAACCTATTGATATCAAACGGGCACCACTACTGAAAAAATGCTATTGGAAAAATCGAACAGTAACTCAACATCATCTTCACAGAAAACTTGCTGTTCCTCAAAACTTTGTTCGTATGGAAATTTTAAAGCCTATGTCCTTCCTCAAAATATTATCTGTCTCTTTGCCAAAATTAATCACGATAAGATAAGCCGTTTAGTCGTGAAAAGGTAACAAACAAACAAAGAGTTACTTCCGCGTTTTAATATCATTATAGTAGGTATATAGATATATAGTATAGTAGTCCAATCACTGATGGTATCAGCAGTGTTTTGTATTGATGCTAGCTATCGATTGATACAGGTTTAGTGCGTGTCTAATTAATACAAAACTTGTTTGTATTTAATTATCGATTATGCAGAGCCACAACTGAAAAGAAACGGCGATATCGATGGTTTGTAACCTGTATTACACAAGACATAAGTATGATGGATATGTAACAAAAATGTCAGAATACGGTCCCGTGGTACAATTACGAATGCGACGTGGGCGAAAGAGCGGGCGTAGACAAGTATAATATATAATGTATATAGGATTGTATATTATATATAGTATAATATATATAATATACAATCCTATAAGCCTTTGTCAAAACATTTCCAAGAAACAACAACATCTTATAGAAAAGTAAAACAATTACATTTCATAAATTATTTCATAAAATCTGTCATTGACAAGTGATTAGCTTAAGCAAGAGTCAAAAGGCTTAGGGAAATTAAATACCATTTTGTTTTGTTTTAGACTCGGTATTACCGGTTTAAAATTAATAGGGTAAGGGGCGGAAACTTTCAGAAAATGGAAAATTTCCAGAATTATCTGCTATGGACGAGCCTTTGTTTGAAATAATGTAGAAGTGGAAGACTTTGAATACTTGAGGTGAAAGCGCCAGGGTAGGCTACGAAATAAAAAAAAGTTTTATTGCAATTTGTAGGGAAAAAAATAAGGAATAGGGAAGTATGGAAGAAGACCTATGTTGCGCCGACCCCAAATAAATTAGAATAACGGCTATCTAATTTTATTTATTTGTTAGAATACATCTAAGTAAAGGAGCACGTGGAAAGCTATACCTAGTTCTAGCCGGCTTAAACCAGGTGTAGTCGCACTTTGGCTATTAGCCGTCACCGTATTTGTAGAAAAAAAGTGGATTCCGGAACTCAGAACGTGCCACACGTTCTGAGTTCCGACATCCATTTTTTCCAAGCAAGAAAAGTGAAAATCATACTAGGTTGTCTAATTAAGTAAATATTGCAGAAAGAAACCTTAGAAAATAAAAGAAAATGCGACAGCTTCCTTAATGTCGTGGTATCCGTAGGGATTTGCCGAAATTCCTAGTAACCTTATTTCTTATCTGCGGCGCAATCAAAACATTCCGAGTGGGTACTGCAAGCAAATGTATTACAGTTATGAGCACCACGATACGGGAAGCAACTTTTAAAAGTGATTTTCGCCTACCATGTTGATTTACATTCTTGCGAACATAGCATTTTGGCATCTATACTAATATGAAATAGGTTTAATCTCAAAGTAGAAGGCGTTATTTCCCAATTTTGCTAAGTGTACACATTTTTGTGCTCCATGACTGTACAGTCAGCAGCAGTACTTAGCCAACTTTAGAAGCAATTTTCGCCTACTCTAATGATTTCATTTTCATGTGACGTAAAAACTAATATTTTGGAACCAAATCATTATAAAGTAGGTCATATTTTAAAGATGCAATAGTTATTTCATCAGAAATTCGCGTTTGAAGTTGAACCAGTGTGCATATTATTGCTCGTGACTGTACAACATAAAACAAGTAAGAAACCGTACGATTCCATATAATTCCATCAGTGTCTTCTACTTACTTCGAGTCATGCTTATTATTCATCATTTGTGAAATTGTGCGTTACACCAAGCCTTCATAGACAGTAATTACCATCATTCTTTAGGCGATATCAACATTACCATTTGGCAAATGGGTTTCATGTTAGTTGTAAGATTTTATCACTTCCCAGGTAAGCTTTTCCCCGTCCGATTACAATAAATTCCGGTTATCTGGTCCGGAATGTTCTATTATCGACCATAACCATGATACCTTTAATAGTATGAAGGTTTTTAGCTGAAGTAGACAAGTTGTATTCAGTCTACGCAATCGTTTTATACGAGTAGGTATAGGCGTTAGTGACGGAGCAAAGACTGCGGTACTCAGAGATATTTATTAATTACTTAAGCCGTCACTTAGTAAAGATTTGACATACTTTTGTATGACCAAACTGTCAAAACCTTTACTAAGTGATGGCCTAAGTAATCATTAAAGCTCTCTGAGTGCGGCAGTTAGACTTTCTTGCCACTCCAACCAACCTAACAGACAGATGTGTTGCTGGGGAGTTTGTTCTGCCACTTCTTCTTTCTATCTAAAACACTAGGAAGTGTCGAAGAGGGGTACTGGTGCTTGTAAAGTAAAGTAAATTTTGACGTTCGAAAAGTGATGATTTTCAGCCTAGTTTGAATAAATGAGTTTCATTTATGACTGACTCACTGACTAAGATCTATGAATGACAGCCGGGACCAACGGTTTCACGTGCTTACCAAGGCACGGAGAAAATTCGGTGGCCACCCATCCACGGCGAAGCCAAAAGGAAGGGTAATGATTTTGGCAGTCTATGTATGTTTGTATGTTCCACCTTAGCGCCTAGACTACTGAACGTATTTTAATAAATCAGGTGTCAATATATTCGTAAGAATAGGGCGGGTGACATAGGCTATATACATTTTAACAATTCTTTTTATGATGGTATTGAAATGTCAAATTCTAAGCTCGAAAAAAAATTAATTGAGATAATCATAATATGTTTGGTATCAAATGAAAGGTCTTGTATGAGGTCAGTCGTAGTCGCATTGGCATGCGACTACGACTGCTAACAGCAACAGCAGCTTTTTTTTTTTTTTTTTTTTGGTGGGTGTAAAATCATCGAATAACCCCTCCCGCTCTTGGGCAGAGCGAAAGGGAGTGTCAGACTTCTACTGACTAAAAACCACCCATGTTCCTTCTTCGCCCTCTATGTCGAGGCCGCGATGACCAGAGGACTACCCGCAGCCCCGACAGGCGTCGGCCCTTTCGGGCCCCTCCCATGTTGCTGACATCTCTTTGAGGCGCGCGTGGAACACGAACGCGCCGTCGACACGGCCTGTTTTCGTCGTGAGACGGACGGACGGCGAGTTAGCCCATCACTCACCGTCCACAGGCCCGCGACAGCAACAGCAGCTGACTTATGTATTAATGAAAACGCCATGAAGGAGCATCAGGCTGGTATCAGTGGCATGACTACGGCGGTCCTCTATAATAAGTTTACTTATATATAAATAGAAATATATAAATTCAATATATGAATATCAGACAATAATTATTTACTACTTTTAAGACCGCGGTTTGTAGTCGGGTTTTAGTTTTTAACTTACATTTTTTTAAACTTAGTTTCTAATAGGGATGTTAACTTACTTAAAAAAATAGGATTCTAAATTAATCTGTCTGTTAGATTATCGAAAAATAATGGATAAGTGTGCAATATTTTTCGGAAATCTATCTGACGGACTAATTAGATTTTTTAGTTACCTATTCTATTGTGTAAACCATCCAAAATTCGCAAACGAACGCTCCAGTTTTAAATTTTCTTCATTACCGGAGAGTTATTTAGTCCATTGTGAAAATAATTAACGCCTTCCCAGTTTAGTCTCGAAGACAATGAAGAACACAAGCTCGCTCCCTAATTAAATATGAATACGCTTTAGCTACTTTTAAAAGCTTTGTTTTAAATTTGCTCTCGTTAAAATGCTTAGCGTTCCACTTCCCTTAATCGTTTCGATGGTTCTGTAGTAGTTCTAAGGTGTAAGGATGTCTGTCACAAGCGTATACCTCAGTAATTTTCGATGAGGTAGTTATTTGAAACTTGCACACACTGATGCCTTGTTTTCGAACGTCACTTGCTACGATTCTTACATCCTGATTTTGCCTCATCTTCTCATACTTATGTGATACGTTCACAGTTTACGAGTTTGTTCATGTTCTTTAATTAGTTTCGTTCATACGAGTAATAGAGAAGATTTTCTATTTAAACTAATTGTTTATGAACTACACACATCAAAAGTGTCTAGGGATCAAGCATTTTTATGCGGATTTCTTGAGATTGAGATGTGGCTTTGTAATAAATTTATGATTTTATAAATTTATATGGATCCTTTTTGGTGCATTTCATAATTTGAATCAGGAACTGTGAATCAAATTCGAGTAAAAGATGAAAATCAGCTGTCAATATTTTCCCTATAAAAACATACAACGCATTGAAGACATTATTAGTGCTACTGTTTCCCTACTACTGATTAAAACCAACGTTATTATGGAGCGGCGACGTCATTTAAGCAGGGAAGAAATGCTCAGAGCCGTGGGAATGATAGAAGCTGGTTCCCGGCAACGTACTGTGGCTTTAGCTCTGAATACAAGTCAGAGTGTTATCAGTCGACTTTGGACACGTTACCGAAGCACTGGTACCGTGGCTGAGCGCCATGGAGGACGGTATCGCTGCACCACACGGAGACAAGACCGATACATTCAAATCTTAACTCGAAGAGCTCCAACAATAACCGCCATGATGTTAGCCGTGAGGCTTCATCACTCTTAGGGAACTTAATTAGCGACCAAACAGTCAGAAACCGCTTGCATGAAGTGAACCTTCATTCCCGAAGACCGCTACGGGTACCACGTATAGCAATGCACAATCGTAGGATTCGATATCAATGGGCTCTTGAACACAGAAATTGGGCAGAAGAACAATGGCGTTTCGTGTGCTTTTCTGATGAATCTCGTTTTGGTATGAGACCGGATACAAGACGTATACGACACTGGAGAACCCCTGGACGCCAACAGCGATTAAAATCCTGCCAGGAAGTCCATCCTTATAGTGGTGGAACCATCATGGTATGGGCGGGTATTTGGATCGGCGGAAGAACTGAGTTGATTTGGATCAGAGGCAACCTCAACGCTCAAATTTATGCTGAGACGATTGTATCAGACGTCATCGTTCCTCTACAAGTGCAAATCGGTCCCTTATTTCAGTTAATGCATGATAATGCACGACCGCACACCGCAAGAGTTGTAAGACAGACTCTCGCCGCAGCTAACATCAATGTCCTGCCCTGGCCTGCTCAGTCGCCAGACTTGAACCCGATTGAGCATGCATGGGATATGCTACAGAGAAGAGCTCTGCCGAATATGGAGGGTATCCAGTCGCAAGAAGACCTTTTTTTGTTGTTGCAACGAACATGGGCGGCCATTCCACAGCGTGATTTGGATGAACTCATTTTGAGTATGCCAAACCGATGTTCTTGTGTTGTTAGTGTTCGCGGTAGAAACACGGATTATTAATTGTTTAAGTTACCCAATAAAATTTTAAAGAAAACTGTTATTTCAGTCTTTTTTTCGAACTTTAATGTTAGTGGTTCAAATGTCAAAAATCCCTTTATTAGGAAAATGGCAAATTTCTTTATTAATGCAAAGGTGACTTGGTTTATCGTTACTGTGACAAACGAAAACACTTTATTTGATGAATCCTTAAAGAAAATTTTAATTAATATCAATCAGGAGAAAAGTTATTGCAAAAATATATGTTGATCCCTAGACACTTTTGATGTGTGTATTTGCTAAAGTGAGACTCGTGCTGCAACTATGGAGAAAACAAATGAAAACAATTGATCGGGGTATGACACGACTCACCGCAATGCGACTTGCGACGGCGCGACACGAAGAAAGGTCGCGTCACGTCCACCACTGAGTTTGTGGACCGGATTTATATTTAATGTTTCATAATATAATGTATTTTTAGCAAAGTTACCGCAGAAAATAAACACGGTTAAGATGTAACTCGTGTACCGAATTACCGTCAAAGCTTTTCCCGGAAGGACTTGAAATGTAAATTACGGTTGCCTATTTGAAGTAACTTATAAACAAGTTAGGTAAACATACAAAACATAGCAATATCACTAATGGATGAGTTGGGGTATCGTTTAGTAGGTACCATTTTGGCCTTCAACTTCAATACATAGTGGTCCATGATAGTTAATTTGCAATATTAGTTTTCGACATTCGTTCCAATTACTATTCGAATCACTCGGGTTGTGAATGCCAGAAAGGCAGTCGCTCTATGTAAAATACTGGTACTCAGTTGCCAACCGGTTAGACTGGAAGACGACCAAAACATACTTAGGAAAAGGCTTGGCAGATGATGAACTTTATATTGTTCGATACTGATATTGATTATGTAACGTATTCCAATTTATATAAAAAGACGTCTTCTTCAAAAAAATACTATAATTTAATATGAACCAACCATTTAGACTTTCAAATTAATTCAATAAATTGCTTTTAGTTTGAAAATACAAACATACATTTGATTTTTATTTATTTGTTTCGGACAGGTCGCTCAACGTGCAGGTGGAGTTGCGTCATAAGAATCGTCGCTCACGTAAACCATACGCAAGTGCACAACGTCATCATTAGGACTTTATGAGCCCTAGATTGGTAACCCGTAGTTTGTAATTATTCCTACCTCAATTTATTGCACATTATATCTCATCTTGCTGGTTTCTAGATTAAGTAATAGTGAAGTTTAGATCTGTTCAAGTCACAGAATTTCGAATCGAGTTTGCCTAGTTTTCTACTCAAATACTGAAATACTGGCAGTTTATTTGGTTAAAAACTAACGGAGCTAGGTACATCCCTTGTTAATATAGGGTGTAAATGAAAACGGACCCTACAACAAAGCATTCTGTACAGTTTGCAGTCCAAACATATCATGTTATATTAATATGTCTTCATATATAATACTCGTCAAAAATCATTTTTACGAATATTCCAAGTCATTTGAAGTTACTTTAACAGTTTGGGTCCGCAGATCGCATGGAGATATACCTTATTCTCTTTGAAGAATACCCTTTTCACTTTAGCACACTACACCTTGTTTATCTAAGGGTTTATGTTTGTTCCAAAGCTTTCCCTTTCGACGTAAAGATATTGAACTTTTAGCCAGTCTTGGTAACCTCGATAAGCTGTGACGTATGGAAGTATTGACGTACCTATTTATATACGTCATACATGTCACGGTTTTATGCGGTTTGCGAGGAACTCGTGGATCAATGACAACAGGTGCTCTGGTCGATATTAAAGTTAAACCGCGCAGCGCGCTTGTCTAGGTTGGTCTGTGGATTAGTGACCATAAATACTTACTGAGTTTCCTCCACGGCGAAGGAAAACATCGTGAGGAAACCGGCATGTCTTAGAACCAAAAATTAGACATGTGACATCTACCAATCCGCACTGGGCCCGCGTGGTGGATTATAGCCCATCCCTCTCCTAGAGAGGAGGCCTGACTCCCTACAGTGGGAACATTATAGGCTGATGATGAGTTTCCTCCATGCCTCGGAGAGCTTGACAGATGGGATCAATGGCTTTACGTGCTTTGGTGTAGATCTTGGACATTCGTTACTGGTAGTCGAAATTCTGACAACTAGTCTTACTAAAAGGTATCGTATTACCCAGCACTAAGGCGTCAAACAGACGAGCACTTTGCTGTCGACAGAGCCAACTTCAGCTGTCAACGGAGGCAATTGCAGCTGTCGACAGACGCAACTGCTACTGTCGACGAAACCAGTGCTGCAGTATTCGACACGCTGACTGCTGCCCACTTTGTCAACAGCATTGATGTAGTGCGTTTGCTATCCACGTGTCGACGGCAAACGACGACCAATGTTGGATCTGTCCACAGCAAAGTGCTGCTCGTCTGTACGACGCCTGCCTGGGCTGTGGAGGTCTGATAAGCAGTCGCTCCATGTAAAAGAGTGTTAATCATCTGCATCTGTTAAACTGGAAGCAGTCCCCAACAGAGGTCTTCACCCACAACTCGTTAATTTTGTTTAAATTCCACATTGCGAAGAGAGCCTGTAACCATCAACGGGTCACAGGGTTCTTACTGTGAAATTCCTAACGGAAAAACCCAAACATAATTTTTGCTCTAATCCGAAAAATACATTATTCTTCATCCTAAATTATATAAAACCTCAGCGGTAACACAGTAAGACACTCGTACTCCACCAAAATTCTGTTTCCTGTCATGTGTCATACAATCTGTGTCAGTGACAAATGTATTGTGTGCTCACGGGATTTGAACCGACGACCTCCACTATAGCCTCACTGTTCATATTTACCTACATTTGGCTTACAAGGTGTGTGTAGGGATTTTGGTCAACATGCATTAGTAGGTACTATTCCTACAATGCCTAAGATTTTATCAAATTGCAAAGAAACTTCAGTCGTTTTCAACCGCGTAGTTTCCGTTCCCGGGGATAGTGTAGCTTCCCAATGGTGTAAGAATTTTTCAAATCAGTCCAGTAGTTTTGGAGCCTATTCGTTACAAACAAACAAACAAATCTTTCCTCAATATATTATTATTTAATGATTAAAAATATAAATTGTATAATAATTTTCGCATGTATTTAAATGAAGCTTATAGGCCCCATGGCCTCGCCCGCGTGGTATATGGTTTTGTCCCACGGGATTGTACTACCGTTATGAAAGTATTTCTTATGTTAATTCAGGTTATAAATTGTCTGTTGCGTGAAAGAAGAAAAATTATATAACATTTTGCAGTACGAAATACAAATTATATTAGTGTCATGTAAATGTCATTGTTTAATATTGAAGCATGGAAGACAAAGACATGCCGTCGACGACCCTAAATAAATTGGGGTTAGAATAGGGGAATTATCATAATTCTCTACTTCAAGTTGAGCTTATAAGACTCTGCAATTAGTATCATGAATGTCGTTGGGCAAAGAAACCGCTTCAAGATCTTGATTTAAATTTTACTTCTTACTACATAATTTACATATATACGAAAGTTTGTGGGGATGGATGAATGTTTCTTACTTATTCACGCAAAAACTATAGAACTGATTTGATATCACATAAGTATACAGTCTATAAGCTACGTTAATACCTAGGATAGATACTTTATTACGATTCCTTGGAACTACATATATACGTGCGGGGAGCCGCGGGATAAACGAGGTACAGTACCCGGCGATAAATATTGTACATCGACCTTTGGAAAGGTAGTACCTTTGTACAGATAAAGGGCAATTTTACTATATAGTTAATATAATATAATTGTTAATAAATGACACGTCAGTCATTTTATATATATATATTTTAACAATTATATTATAACATACGTACAATCCAAAGGTCGATGTGCAATATTTATCGCCGGGTACTGAATATATAATACTCAAGCATTAGTACACACGACAACCCACACATTTCAAATCCGAAGTGGAAGGTCGTATCCATACAAATATAACAATGAAGACGCTCTCAGAAACTTCCAGCCTCCACGACATTAGATAATCTTGAAGGTACTTTCCGAAGTTGAAGTCTTAAGATTAGTGTAAGTCTTCAGAACCCACTTTCGACCTATTCTTCCTCTTAAGATTGTTCGTATTGCTTCAGGTAGGTAATATATATCTGTGAGTTACTTAAAATGAGAACGAACAAGGAAATTGTGTTGATTTACCTTATTGACATTTAATTAATGGATTAACAAAAACCTAACACCAAAGGAAATTTCAAAAGGTATGTTGTATTATTATTTATTTAAAAATTAAAATTTCCAGATATAGTAATTTTGGCTAATGGAAAACGAGCTTCTTTGCATTGCAGGATTAATGAAGTTCTCAGGAGTTCTATTAGATTTTTCACTAACTTAAAGGTTGACTCTATTTTTACGTTTCATAAGTGTTTTCACCATAAGCATGTAAGTTTACATGAAATTAAATTACAATTTACATAGGACACAGAACCACTATCAATTGGTTGGTTAGACAAACCTGTGCGCGACACCGCAACTTTACTAGCCCGTGACAAACGTTTTGTAGCCGAGCGCAATTTATATCCACAATTATTCCTGTAACAGACTGTTTCCCTTTCTGTTTACATGATATTTACGATCCGGATTTGCGTTATTTTATGCTTTACAAATATACTTAAAACTTTTGTTATTTTGTTTAAGAAAATAACCTTTTTGATGTACCTACTAACGGTCCATGGCTTACGTAGATTAAGCATAACAAATGAATGATGGCTAATCCACAGCCCACCTTCACCTACAGCTGTGTGTTGTGTGTGTGTGTAGCCTCTTTTTGCTTATGCTAAGCTTCACATTCTTGTGCCAGCTTCATCCAGGACATTCTCGTGATGGCAAAAATGTCGACTGCCCAGCTTGACGTCGGACGGTTACAGCTGAACTCCACCTGCAATTACTGCGTCTTTCTAACTATCTTGCTCTACTCCTTTTGAGTTCCATAACGTGATGGTAAATATCCTTTATACCGAGTTCGTACCATTTATTTGTAAGCTGTGATCAAAATTATTTAGAAAATTAATTTTAGAAGAGTTTGAGATGTTCGTTGAGGTTTTTCTAACATGAAACTCTTTCTAAATGATTTTGATCACAGCTTACAAATAAATTGTACAATGTGCAGTTTAGACGAAACCGGTGGCAAGACAGACGAATAAAAAAACCGACTTTGATAGACATAATAATCTCGATTAGGATTCGCTGACATTTAGGTAGGAAAATGTCAAGGATTTACATCAAAACATAACACAAAAGCGTTGGAAACTATTCATTTAGAAAGTGTCGAAAATCGGAATTGAAAAAAAGTCTGCGAACCCATCTGTGTGTTCTGATGTCAGTGTATATGGAAAGCCTCGCTTTGTTGCTGACACTGCACGTACAGGCTTTTGCAAACAATAGATAGGCACGTGGTATTACACCCTATATTTGCCTACAGATAAATTGAATCGAAAACTGTAAAAGGTTTTAGTACGTATTAATTAAGAACAATTTTAATCCATACCCATACCAGGAAGTACTTATGTGGGATTATCGCTAAAAACTGAACTGCAACTTGCCATAATTTGGATTCACTCTTGTGAAATATGTCTGCTTTTCTCACCTGTCAGGCTGAACGTATTTCAATCAAATTAGGCACACGTAGATCATGATGTAGAATTGGATTGAACCCATTCCAAATATATCCATAAATAGAATTGATCTTATCCCGGCAGTACGTTCTAGTGACGTGGGCGAAACTGTGGACAAAAGATACGCGGAATATTTGACCCAAATTAGCAAGAATCGTTTTTTAATTCAATCCTAAGCAAACGTTTGTTGGGATGGATGAAGGGATAAGTGGATGTATGTAACTCATTCTCGCAAAAACAGCAGAACGGATTTGTTTCAAATTAGGCAAAAAATAGTATATGTGTTAATCCAGGTAGTAAACCTGGATTAACAAATATACTATTTTTTATCCAGTTAGTACAATCCTGAGGGTAAATAACCGACCTCCGGGTGAACCTGCGAGCATAAGCTATTGTATTCGTTTAAATATAAGCCAAATTAAATAGTGATACCTCAACTTTCAAGCTTCAAGCCTCAACTTAAACAACTCAAAGTGGTGCAGTTCTGCAACTTGTTTCGTCTGCTCGCACTAGAATAAATTACATAGAAACATTTGTTAACTCAAACAACGCTACGCTGAGTGAATAGTGTCGCAGTGTATTCAGGCTTTACATTACAATACAGTCTGTGGCCGCGGGTTGTAGGTACACTAGTTATCGCGGCTTCGACATATAGGGCTAAGAAGGAACATGGGTGGTTTTTAGTCAGTAGAAGTCTGACACTCCCTTTCGCTCTGCCCAAGAGCGGGAGGGGTTATTTGATGATTTTCCACCCGCCAAAAAAAAAAGTTTAATATTACTGTTACTTAACGAAACTTCTACGTTGGTGTAGTGGTTGCAAGCGTGACTACCGTGCATGAGGTTCTGGGTTCAACTCCCTGGTCTGGCAAAGTGTTGTTGGGTTTTTCAATCTCCTGATTGAAAAACCCATGTCTCAGTACTACGAGTATGAGTCTGGATTTGTGCCCCGTTGATGGCTATAAGTTCACCCCATAATACATGAGATTTAAACATAACTGGTGAAATGTGTGTACACCACTGCCTAACCCTCCGGGGATTACAGACCTGTTGTTATGTTATATTAACTGTCTTAACGCTATTTTTCTGGAGAGTAAAAGAGATAAAGAGAAATGGATATTTGAATGACTTCATATTACTGATGCTGTTAGTTAGTCTTTGATCAACTGGACCCGGCTACTGGACCCACATAAAACTGTAAACAAAACGACCAAGTCAAAATGTTACTTGTTCGACTGATCCCGCGGGTCCATTTCGAGTGGATCCAGTTGACAAAATGACTTCCTACATTATCCCAATGATGGACAAAGGCCTCCGATGACTTTTAGCTCTTTCGATCCATGTCCAATTTGGACTGGTTGTTGATTTCGTCCTAATTTTACTGTGATAATGTACGAGTACTACTTCTTTGATAATTTTCCAATAGCGTCCACAAATACGATTGCGACCGGTTATTGGTAATAGGCTCGACCACTAACTATATGGGATTTATACATAACTGGCCTCCTATAAAACAATACAGGCGTGATATTTTATGTTATTAAATATTGTAAATATAGCGGTAAAAGGATACGAATAAATATCAGGTACGGTACAAACTTCGCATCATAGCACTACTCTTATCTACTTTATACAAAACATAATAGTCAAAGTTTCTGAAGCGGCAGAATTATCTGAATTTTCGACAAACCTGGAACATTTGAATACGTAGGTAGTCGCATTTGTACCGTGAGAGTTACCACTAAAGCCTTTGACGTAGTTCCGTATCACGGTAGATGGAAATTAATTTCTGTCTAAATTGTTTCTGTGGCACCGGTGGCACCTATCGCTTTTGGTAATGTTTGCTAGTTTGTTAGAGGATTAACTGTGCACCTTTAATGAGAACGAATAAGGATAATAACTATTTGGAGAAATCCGCTGTGGCAAAGTAAATAGCTAAGATTTTGTGTTGATGTATATTGTGAGTTGCTTGTGTGCTTCCTGCCGTGTATTTGAACTTTGGTTGTGTGTATAATTAAGATCTTAGCATAATTTACATAACACAAACATAACACTACGCCTATAATCCCTGAAGGCATAGGAAGGGATAGGAGGTGTACAGTGAGCAGCACGAGATGTATACACAAAGCAACGTAAAGAAGCAAGTTTCACCTACTGTATTTATTTCATTTTCTTGTTTATAACGAAACTAATATTTTGAACCCATATTATCATATAGTAGGTTATATCTCAAAGCTGTAACCGTTTTCTCGCTCGATATTCGCGTTTGAACTTTGCCAAGTGTTTACATATTCTGTACACTCGTGTACCTAGTAGTACATTGAAACAAAACACAATGGGCATTGTTCATATTTTTTTAAATGTTGTAATTAAAAAACCATTTCGAGGAATAGCGTTACTGATCATTACGGACTAATTAATCATGAAAAATATTCATATCTTACTGATATTTTTAATAAAATACGATTGACCTTGTTTGCCCTTCAAATTACGTCAGCTTTGGCAGTACAGTTTTGTATCATTGCCTCGGAAAATAAAAAGTAAGTGGCAAGTATTGTCTACCATCTGTCAAGTGTCAAATATATAAAGTAAACATATTTACTTAAATACGAAGTTTTTACAATTATTATTATTTTATGTTGTATGCATTACTCACATTATAATTTTTGCTCCCCTTATTTCAGCTACGCTATGATGGCTGCTATTAAAAATATACTCCAATATCATAACGGTCTCAACTTTAGGCAGGTTTCGCGAGTCAGCTTTAACAAAACTATCGCTCATTGTGGTGCAGGAAAACGAACAAAATGTCACCGCGTCGATTGTTAACGTATTCTAACACCTTCAAAAACCACTTTCCGTTTACTGTTTCGGTCGAAATTTCGAAAAATAAGCTTGTATTTGTAAATAAGACATAGGATAGTATTCGATTATGTATGACGTCTATTGACACTTTGATTGACAGATGTGAGATGGATGACGTCGTGTTGACAGATATAAATTTTTAATTATGTATTAATGAGGCAACGGCACAATCTTTTGAAGTCACTGATGACGTCACCTACCTTAAATTTTTTAATTTTTTTTTTAATAACTATTGAGCCAATCATCAAAATATTCAAATTAGTTTCTCAAAATGGTCTAAATTTTCAAAAAATAATAAAATCTAGTGGTTAAGAATTTTAGACAATCCCCATTAAAAAATAAAACCAGTGCAAAATTCCGGTGGAATATGATTTAGAATAAAGAGCTGAAAGCACCCTGTCAATTTGCAGAGGGCTGTCTCCATAGATATAATGCTGTCTCTTACCGATCGATAAAAAATCTCATCGAGTATACGGCTTTTTCTTTTATAAAACGGGTTTTTAAATCACTTTCAACTACAGCCACTTTTATTTCCTTACAATACAAAAATTGGACGCGTTCTATCAATATCAGTTTCACATTCCATTTTCAATTCCCTTCGCGTCGATCGCACTTTGCTGAGCTTCGAAATATTAACTGTTCTGTATTCAACTTTGAGCAAACTATCGTGGCATTTTCAAGTGCCATATATTGCACGGATAAAATAATTACAACTTTTGTAGTGTGACGAAGTTTTCCCATTTGAGGAACGCGTGTATCAGTTAAGTGGTAGCTGTTGTAGTAACATAAGTTTGTTTTTCATTGTTGTCTTGTTTGTAATACGAGGTATTGTTGATTTTATAAACAAGAGTGATTATTTAACAAAAGCAAAGTTTATAACAGGGTTAGTTTTACGTACCAGTGTGGTAATTATGGCACAAAGAAGAATACTAATCATAAAATTCAAACATGACGACATTAAAATTATCTCTCAGTGTAAATCATCAGTAACGTGGGTTTAATTAAACAAAGACACCAATGCCACCGTAAATAAAAAAGAGACCTTTAAAAAAGGTTACAACGAAAACATAATTTAGAGCTCGTCGAAACTTTTACCCCAATTAAAATTATGACGTTTTTCAACCGGGAAATAACGAAGTGGAATGGCCGATTTGTCTGAAGAGCAGAAACTGTAGATTTTTAGGGTTCCGTACCTTGTTCGGCAAAAACGGAACCCTTGTAGGATTACTTTGTTGTCCGTTTGTCAAGACCCTTTTTCTCAGGAACAGGCAGACACCAAATTCTTATAAATTTTTTCTCAGCATCAAGTTGAATTTATTCATCTACAGATGTAAAAAATACGAAGTTATAAGACGACATGACCAAAAGATGTGACCGTTTATGTCGCGATTTCACAAGGAAAACAAAGCCTATCGGGTACTTCCCTTTGAACTAGAATCAGAAAACCGAAAACCGTGAATATGTAGTTCTGAAAATACGTACAAGTTTACAAGAAAAACTCGGTGCGGGACTCGCACTTGACCGATTTTTTTAACGAGATGGTTCCCGAACTTTGATGTAAGGTCCTCAGAGATTTGCTCTCTGCAAAACGTAATTTTCGTAACTGTAAACTCAAATTCAATTTAAAAATATTTTATTTCCCGTAAACATTATACGCTCGGATCTCTCTTTCTCTCTTGGTCTTTGTAAAGTATTGAACTGGTTAGTTAATGTAAGACACGGACTATACCTGCCCTTAAATTGATGAGGGGGGAGGACATAATGTGTGAGGGTAGGTATATTTCTCTTCTTCGGGGCAAATTTATATCAGTCAATCAGTAGCAATTAAAATGCGCCGGGAACCAAATTAACAGTCTTAGTCTTAATACTTACTACTTATACTGATGTGGCAACACTTCAAATCAAGATGTCGGTGCTATTAATTAGTATAGCATCGAAATTTTGTTTTCTATTAAGCTTGTTTATTTGACTTATATGATGAATACCCACAGAGCTCGAAAACTGGCAAACAATATTCAAGAATTTAAAATTAGTTACTTTTATCGAAATGACCTCACAACAAAAACCACCCAAAATCGTTTTCCCACATTTTAATCAAAAGGAAACATCAAAACCCAACCACGTTTACCTAATGTAGCTGCAAATACGTGTTTGTATTTTCCTGTTACCGAAAATCAATTCACTTTGGACTTCAAATCTTGTTAGAACCTGCTTTTACTCTGGTCAGACCACAAAGCTTATACAGAGTGGATTGGAAGCTTGTAAGCTATGCTGGCGTGTGTAGTAGGTATACGATAATGGTTTCACCCAGCAATTATAACCGTTAATAGGTTTTATGCGGAACGTGGTTTTGGTTCTGGCTTGACCTGGATTTTAGGACGAATCTTTAAACTCGATTTAATCTGTTTGATTTAAGGTAAATTAGTGTAAAATAGTGAATTTTCATATTCGGGAAGTACAGAACTGAGGCCACCTTATTTCCCGTCGGGGCTGTGGGTTGTTCGAAAGAGATACCGCGGCCTTGTCACAAAGGCTTCCAAGAAATATGGGTGGTTTTTAGTCAGTAGAAGTCTCACACTGATCCCGCTCTGCCCAGAGCGATTTGCCAAAAAAAGGGGGTATTACCCACCATATAGTTGTAATCTACGTCAATATTACTTAGTTTGATGTACAAATATCACTATTGGTGTGTAAAACCATTCGCTCTGACCAGAGCGGGAGTGGATTATTTGATGATTTTCCAACCCAAAAAAAAGGCCGCCATATTTTCTCTACATTAATATAAACATTTTTTACCGTCAGCGCCCTTGTACCAACCACTTTCTACTTCCAATAGATACTTGTATCAGTGTTAACAATTATTAATACTAACTTTAAAACAAAGAAAAAGTGTTTTACTAAGTTAATAACATCAATTAATTTAACCGTTACATATGTACGTAGTTGTTTGCGGTAATACTAAGTCATTTACGGAAACTAAATAAGTAATATTAATATAATATGTATAATTACTTATCTATAATATGTATGTATTTAGAAATATATAAGTATGTTTATCAGTTGTCTAGAATTAATAAAAATGTAATAAAATAAATGCGTCAAAGATCATGAGTGGGGGCTTTTGACGTCACTAATTAGTAAAAAATATAATGCGATGTGGCATCACACGAGTTTTCGAAGCACTGTATCGCCTTAATTTTTTGTTTAAGTATGTGAAAAAAGAAAAAAATATGTGTCCAATATTTTTTGGAAATCTATCTGATGGATTAATTAGATTATTTTTGTTACCCTATTTTAACTTATATACTATTTTAACTTTATAGTTTCATGCCATTCTTCTCATGAGACCAACGCTTTGGAATCGGTAACTACAGTACACTGACAGTTATTATGCCTTGTGAGTGGGACTGTAGCTTAGTTTATTAGCTTATTAAAATTTTGTATTTGTTTGACTATTCAAAAGAGCCTGTAATTGGCCTACTTGAAATAAATGATTTTGATTTGATTTGACTTATTTTTTTCACTACGCTTTTACCCCGATTGGATTTATGCACACACTTAATCAGCTTTACAAAATTTTATTCATCCATCAAAAAGGGTAATTCTCCGTGTGAAACAAAAAAAATACGAAACAGAATATTGTTTCAGTACGGAAAACATTTAGCCCGACCTTTTTAATATTCAAGGCACACGAAAAATAAAACCGAAAATTTATTGCCACACGCAAAAAATGCAATATGAAATACTTGGCAACACAAACGTTTAGCCAAACAATCTCATTCGCGGAAACAATTGCTGGTTGGGATGTCGCGTCGGAATGTTGGCTCCGCGGCCAAGTCTGTTGTCATCTAGGCATGACCAAGCAATAAAGAAGCAATAGCAGCCATTCGAGAGATCCAATGAATGAGAGGGATTCGCAGTCTATCAAAACAATCGGCTCTGATTGACGACGTTGTGGGCTGGCTTATTGTTTAGCGGCGCTTACAGGTCAGGCCTGACGATCAACGGGTATAATTAATTATTCTACCTGTAATTGTGTGTATTGGGCACTTTGGTAGTCGCGGTTAATTGGTCGAGGTAATTAACGATTGTTTGAAGCTGTTTGGGGATTAGTTAATTGTAAGCGCTAATTATAGAATCAAAACGTTTTATTTCAACGCCTACATGGGCACTTATAAAAATCGAGAAAAATGGAAAATTATGTGTCGTTTTTCGTTAAACATCATAATAATTCTCATTCAAAATTGATCTCTCTCTCTCTCTCTGTGAGTACTCCAAAGTAAGTCTCTTCTGTATTTTTTGAAAAAACCTTTAATTTTCGTAAAAAAATATTCAAACACAACCCTCAGGGAACCCGGAGCAAAGTTATTAGGTCAATGTAAATAAAGGGTGATTCTTCGCAATTGGGTATCCAGGGTTTTCCCAACATATTCATCGGTTTGTGCAAACATTCCTCAGAGTTCGTGAGGCTATGTCTTATCTGATATAACTGAAATCTCTGCGATAAAATAAGATTTATTATTATGACCTTCTGAAGGACTTTTAGTAAAGTCTGATGTATAATAATTTTCAATTTAAAAAGGCTAGACTCATAAGATCTTGTCAAAAACATGTTGTTTAAATGTCGGACTGAATAGAGTTTCGTTACTAAGAAAGTGATTTATAAAAGAACAAAGATTTCTTAGAAGTTATCTCGTTATTGTGTTGCAAGTCTGAAAAGGATTGACGGTTTGTGTGATGGATTAAATTAAATATTCATAGATGTAAAGTTTCAATTGTTTTGCAACGTGACGGTGTATTTTATTTTGTTACTCGTTTACGTCACGTCATTAGATATTTAAATAGAACATCAACATGAGTACTTTGTACCTTTTTAAAAAAATCCCCATGGAAGCAAATCGTCTGAGGCAACCGGAGGGTTATGTCGGACTCAAATCGACTAAAAACCCACTGCTCCTACCCCTACTATTTGTCAGGGGATCGGGAGAAACAAGTACATTCATGCGCATAACCTAAAATCCCTATATATTTTAGATGTAATAAAATTAGTTAAAGTGATGGTTACTCGACGATCGATCGATTGTCTATCAATGTTCGCGACTTCCAGTCGAGATAATCAGAGTTATCGTTATACTAATGAGTAAATAACCAAGCATGAAGATTACAGCCTACTCCTTCTTACAGCAGGGGAAATATTATAGGATGATTATATGCTAACCCGTAAACACCATACACAAGTCCACGCGTAGGTATATACGTCACCCAGCAGGCATTCAATCAACAACATTGTTATAGGAGTCTGGCGGTTGATTAGTTCTCAGTTCTCTCTGTACGTTGTCGTTAACACACAGCAGGGTTACTGCCCATTGTGGAAATTCTCATATCTAGCTACATCCATTACAGCAAAGGGGGGTCCTGATGACGATAATCAATAGAATTACCATATATCATTAGAATTAATTTGGTCATGTGAAGTACATCGATTTGCTTCTGTCTATTCCAATAGCTAAGCAGTTTTATTCAACGTATTTAAAAAAAAAAAATCGCTATTTTCGAAAACTATCGACGAAGGTAACTTATTCCTAGTCTCAAAGCTTTTATACCAATTTTAAAGGGTTTTAAAACCAAAGAAACGATGAATGAACTGTGTGAAGGATATATGGAGAAAACTGGTGACTGCTGAGATGAAAATAGCGAAACTCCATGTAAAGTACTGGTATTTAGTGTAGCATCCGGCTCGACTGGAAGCTAATCTTAAAGTTAGAAAAAGGCTAGGCTGATGGTAATGATAGATTATCGAAAAATATTGGAAACGTGTTTTTGTTTTAGAAAATTAATAAAAATTGAATAAGATAAAACGCGTGAAAGATCATGAGTGGGGGTTTTGACGTTACTACGTGGTGGTAAAAAATGCAGTGCGATGTGACGTCACACGAGTTTTCGAAGCACTGTATCGTCTTCATTTTATTTTTATGTGGAAAAAGAAAAAATATGTGTCCAATATTTTTTGGAAATCTATCCGGCGGACCAATTAGTTTTTTTTGTCAGATACCCTATTTGGCATATAGGAAGATCCCGACCAAGTTCATTGCCGAGGTCCGGAGGACACGGTGGAGCACACAGTGGAGGTGTGCCCCGCTTGGGCGGAGCCCCGCCGTGTTCTCGTAGCGGCGATCGGCGGCGGCGACCTCTCGCGCCCGGCCCTGGTGCAAGCCATGGTCCGGGGCGAGGAGGAATGGGACGCCGTCGCCTCCTTCTGCCAAGCAGTGATGCTAACGAAGGAGGTGGCGGAACGCGAGAGGGAGAGAACCTCTCGTCCCAGCCGCCGCAGGAGGCGCTCCGAGCGCCGGGGGTCACGCGATGACCTCCGGCCACCGTAGACGCGGACCTGTAGACGGTGAGTGATAGGCTAACTCGCCGTCCGTCCGTAAAAAAATAAGTCATTGCCGAGGTTGTCCAATTTGTTTGCGAATACTTTTCTCAGTAGTACAGTCAAATATCCTTCCATCACTCTAATAGCAAAAAAGGTTATTAACTGTCTAACTTTGTCTACAGCGACCACGGCAGCAGAGCCTTGGCGGGGTTCTCAGGCGGGAAGGCAACTGGAAATGCTTTATGTTAACGTTGATGATCACCGGCTGTCTTGGCTCCGTCGCGTGGTGCAATACCGCTGAGATTGATCGGGACCTCATCGATTTTAGCAAGTGAGTATTACTTCTGTGTATATGTTTAGTCATAATCAACACCATAGTAAAAACTTATTTTGTTTAGTCAGTAGTCAATAGTTACTGTTACTGTTAGCCTTTATCATTACACTCCTGGTCAAAGGCCTCCCTCTAGGACCTCCAAATCTTTCGATCCAGGGCCAACGTGGACCAATGTTACAGCACCATGCTGAGATAGTGGCCTTTTGGCTTCGTACGGGAATAATTTTAATTTAAACTAAGTATGTCCTAATTTTAAGTGTTTCGCTTATGATTTAAGCTTTTAATTTTTGTTTTTTTTTGTCAATTTGTTCTGTCCTGTGTGAAACCAATAAATACTTTTTCTTTCTTTCTTTCTTTCACTGGTCTTTGGGTCCCTCCAACTCATCCCGCCATCTTCTGCGACGTCTACCGCGTAGCCTTCTGGTTGTGTCTGGGCTCCACATCATGGTTATTGTAGTCAAAGTATACACGAAGATACCCAGACACCACAGCAAATAAGTTCCACTAATAGGGGATCGGACAAAAAAAAAACTAATTAGTCCGTCAGATAGATTTCCAAAAAATATTGGAGACGTATTTTTTCTTTTTTCACATAAACAAAAAATGAAATCAATACAGTGCTTCGAAAACTCGTGAACTCTTCGAAAACGTCGTATGATAGTACATTTTTTACCTACAAATGACGTCACAACCACATCTTATCTTCGTCAATTTTGATTAATTTGATAAAACAAAAAACACGTATCCAATATTTTTCGATAATCTAACTGACGGACTAATTAGAATCATTGTTTTTTGACTCAGTCCGATCCCCTATTCCACTAATTTTTTCACTTTCCCAATTTTTTTCTGGTATATTTAACAGAAAATGAGTAGTTTAACTTACATTAATTGAAAGTTACGTTCCAAGATTGAAAACTCAGTGGCATAAAAAAAATGTTTAAATAATTTTTTCACCTTCACAACAAGCAAAGGACAAAATTTTCCAAAATGGGTCGATTTAATGCACGGCCCTTGCTTAATTTAATGCTTGCTCTTTGGATTTTTATTCTATAGCATTAATAAAGTTCCATTGAACATTTATTTTGATAGGTACCCGATTCCATTCATATCAGGTTTTTACGTAAATGGGCTATCAATCACGACAGTTCCCATTTTAAACGCGACTTAATATGAACATTTTACTTTTCACATGAATTTTATTTATCTCTGCAAACAAACGAGATCGTTTCCATTGTAAATATTTTATTCCGAATATTAATATGTATTCAACATTGGACAGGTCTGATACAGAGTATTCTCATTAATTTGTAATGTACGGAAGAAAGTATTTAAATCAACTAATATTGTGAAACATTTATACAGGATTTTTTGTTTTAGTTATTTAGCGCAATAGTTCAAGTAATATATAGTAGATTGTTACACTAGGGTCGAAAGGAATCAATTCCCATACGAGGTATTTAGACGCCCGAGCGAAGCGAGGGCGGCTATAGTCCGAGTAGGAATTGATGTCTTTCACCCGTGTTAAGCACTCTACTTTTCATTTCGAATATAAGGAAAGTAAAAAATAGTAGTTTTTCTAAAAATTTTATTGAAAATAATAACATGGTACCTATTTAAAATTAATTGAGAAATTTGAACAATTTGTGAAATTTAAAGTTACATTTTCGTTTGGAATATTTACGCTGTTTGATATGTTATGTCTTTGGCTGTGCTGAATTTCTGTAAAAGTAGGAGACTCCATTATTTGATTAGACGGTGGAATCCATGGCGCAGACTCCCTTGAAGTAGTTGGTTGAGGCGAAGTGGGGCGTAAATTTATAGTCTCAGTTAATTTGTTTGAAATTTTAGTTTTATTTTGGACAGAATCCTCAATGTAGCCTTCCGCGACTGTGCTGGATTTCCATCCTCCATGTCTTTTTAACATTGTCAAGTTCGCCCCAGAATCGGCTAATAGTGTCGCTGACGTTCTTCTGTAGCAATGCCCGGTATACTGTTCACAGTTTGGCAAATTCAAATATGTTGCTATTTGCTTCGGCATACCTGAGATTTTATTTTTACCGATCACTTGTTTATAGCATTTTCCCTTTTGGTAGTTGAGAAAAAAACGATCCGTTTTTATGTCATTAGGTCTGATTTTTTGATATTTCTTTACTATTTGTGTAAACTCTTCTCGTATGTACAACAAACGTACGCTCAATATTTGTTTTTGTTTTAGTTAATTTTACGAGTAATAACTGGCCGTGATTTTCAAAGTCGTTAATTGTTAAATTAGTGAGTTCACTGCTTCTGCAGGTGCCGCTTATACCAAGTATTAATACCACCTGTGAAAAATATAATTTCTTAATTAATACCTATTAATCTTTTAGGTATCTAACTATGTAATAAATAAAATAACAAGCAGAGATCTTTTACTCCAGAAATGTACGCCTATCTAACTCTTAATTTACCTACGCAATCTGGGTCAGTATGTTTGATTGATAATATGATTGCCTCTTTTTATGCAAACCTATCCTATTTATGTAGGTATCTTAACAGAGTCAAGTCGTTGGGATCGACATTTGATTTTAGAGTAAAAGACCTCCAACCTAGATAAACGTTTATAACTTACCTTCACTGCCAAATATATCTCGTCAGGGGCTTCATTTAAAAATGTTTCCACTTCGTAAGAGGTGAAAACCTTAGATTTTTTGGTCTTGAACCCCTGAGACTGTCTTTTCAGAAACGATGTTAGATTAAGGAATCTTTTCAAATCGACATTGTGTTTTACTTCTAGTGTACTCTTGAGCATTGAATACCTGCTCCATAGCGTAGAAGGCTTTATTTTTCCAGACAGTCCATTGAAGTATGTAAGAAATACACTTTCGGAAAATGATTTTATTTTCTTATCTGCTCGCCACTTCATAAAGTCATTGTATGTATTTAAGTATCTTTCCTTTGAAATTTCTGGCAAAAGATTTTCGATAACTGTATTGGCTTCGTCTCTAACAGAATCTGGGGTCAACATTTCAGAATCACTTGAACTCATTTTTAATAAGCTATAACTACGTACTCTGTTCTATTACCGAGATTTCGATAACGCTTAAAGAGTTAGTATCCCGCCAAATTATATAGTCTATTTAAAATTTTAAATATGGAACACACCGCGTCCCTGCCGCGGGCGGACCCGCTTAGTTTATTTTTTTTAATTCATACTGGCTGTTTAAACACTCACAACACCGCAGCATTTTTTTGCGGCCGACCGCTGCACCAAATTTAGTTCTATTTTTAAAATTGCTTCCCTCCCTAGGGAGGGAAGCAATTACTATGAGTCTTTCCCGCCCTAAGGTGGGAAGTAGCATTTGCCACCCGCTACTCGGATCAAACCAACACTACTTTCCGAGTATGAGAAATGAAAAAATATATACTTACTTAATAATAATTTATTAAAAACTAGTAAACCCGACTGAAAAGTAGAATACGTCATGCTGAAGCACATTTTAAATTTAACAAATGATGTAATCAGGCGGGGCCGATTAGAACACATAAAAAATATGTTTTATATCATTTATTTAAGTTAAAAGGTGCTTGTGCTAGTTTATTGCTTTTCAGTTTTTTAACATCTTATTTTTATTTTATTGATTATAGGAATATTTCATCATCAGACTATTGCAGGAACTCAAGCCTTTTCTCCAACACTCAGTCCGTGTTGTTAGGAACTTTTATGATACTTTAATTACTGCACTGCAATCTTAAAATGTAAGAAAACACTCAAGAATCTTCACCACAACTAACCACTAAATCAGTTTTGTATCCGTCAGGCACCCAATCAAGCGGACGGTTCGTGAGTCTCCCTGCGACGTAGGGTACGCCTACATCCCCATCGCCTTCGTCCTGCTGTTGTACCTGGTGTACCTGGTGGAATGCTACCACAGCACCGCCAGGATACAGCTGGCCAGGAGAGTGGATGTGGCTGCAGTCAGCGCCAGGGTCCACGCCATGAGGAACGCTACGCCACGAGTTTGGTAAGGGTTTTCTTTATTTATTAAATATCTTGAATTCAGAGATGAACAATGTGTTGATTCAACTTTTGGCTTTAGTGCTGTGAAATATTACCCAAATGGTTCAATAGTAATACTATCATCATCATCATCATCATCATCAGCCTATAATGTTCCCACTGCAGGGACTTAGGCCGCTCGAGGAGAGGGATGGGCTACATACAACCCACTACGCGGGCCCAGGGCAATTTGATAATATTATCTGCTAGGAAAACTCATTAAAAGATTTATGGGTTATTTTCAGAAGGATTCTGAAATTATTCCACCTAAATTAAAATAAAAAACACTAATATACAGGGAGTAAATTAACTCTTCACACATACGTCAACCATGCATTCTGTACATCAAACTAAGTACCCCTACACAAAAAATTTTGCTGGGAAACGACTTTTTTTTTTGGTCAAAAATCACATTTTACGGTAAAATCCAATGTAGCACTCTTAAAACATTGTGCTAATGGATGCTTTGAATAGTAAACGGGTCATGGAGGTAATTTAAGTAAAGGTATAACCGGAAAAACTAGTATTTACAAAAACAGCTGTGCAAAATTCCGAACTTTGACCCCCAATATCTCCGTAAGTAGGGGGGTTCCCAGGTATGGTCTAGAACAAAAAAAATATCGCAATGGTGGGGAGAACAAGTGCCTTTCGTTTGCGTTAAGGGTACTTTTACACCCTTTAGGTTTCATACATTTCTTTTTAGTAATTAGTAGGTCGAAACTTGTAATATATTCATATCTATAGGTAGTTTTACTTTATAACATTATTAGATTGTAGTTCTATCCTTGTATGATTTGTAAAGCTTGTACCCAGTACCTATTTTTAAATATGTATTCTGTAAAAAATGTTGTTGGTAACACATTTGCTCATACTCGTCTTTATTTCCATTTTATATTTGATTGTCTCACTGTTTGTTTTCCCCAATAAATAAAATTAAAACTAATCAGTCAGCCAGTGGATTTAGGGGTCTTGTGTGGGTCAACAAATGATATCTTCCCATGAATATTGTGTTTTTTTGTGGGTAAACGAATTCACTGTGACTAAAAAAGATACTTGTTCGACAAAAAAAGTAATTAACTTAAAACGGATATCATACAACAGCAAGACCAAAAACCGAAATGATGGTAATAAAAGTACATTTTGATTTTGTCCACCCATGGCACTCATTGAATATGTTAGCGACAAATGGTGATAACTGAAAAGCTGTAACTAACGTAGATAAAACGAGTCACGAGCTTACTGTGTTGGAAACCACAATAAAACCAATGGCAATTAATATTTCTGTGTAAATAACTCGGTTACTAAGCTGGCTTCAGTCATAGAATTTATAGTGGGACAATGGCTGCCAGTAGTAAGAGAGAGAAAATAACAAGTCTGAAAAGGAACTACATCTCAAAGAAAACCCAGTTGTGAAACTAGTGACCCAATACAGAAATTGACATTTATTACAAGAAGTTCCAAGAAACCAGAAGCTAAGTCCCATCACTTTCTTTGAATTGCTAATAAATTACAAAAGAGAAACATAAAACTTGTACCTACAGCTCATAAAATATAAGGTTCACTTTCGTAAATTAATTCCGCTTCATTGATTAAACTTTTGAGATACTTACCCACAGCTTTTATGGTAATGAGCTAGCTAGGTAATCATATTGTTTGCATTAAAATATAGTGAAATGCAACCATAAAACACGAGAAATTGTATAACATTTCAACTTACCATCTGCTCATGCCTGCCCAACCTAATTTAGAATGCCTCACGGATTTCAGCCAGACTATTTCTTTCTTATTTCATAACAGGGCAAAAGATATTTTAAAAGTGAAATGCAGTTTGACCCGAAATATTCGACCCTTGCTGCAGTCTGGTGCATTCTCGTGTCCCACTATTAACGGTTCGAAATTGAATTAAGCTGTGATGTGACATCTCAAACATGCTTATAGGGAAGCTGGCAATATTCTGGATCATTTTCTGCCACAAATGCAATATTTTTACAGTTTTATAGCCAAGTTGTGCCATTCTGATTTCGTGTTGCCATTTCAAATTGGTATTGGTAATGGAATTGCATCTGTGGACCGTCAAAATACGACGTGATGTGTTATATAGTTTCACAGCTTGTGTTTTTGATAAGATGTATCGACTCAAAATGTTTATCAGTGTTGACTGTAGCTGGTATAAGTAGAAAAAAAAAACTAATAATTTTTTACATTAAAAGAACGAAAATAATTAAGAAAAAATAATTATTTGTCGCAGCAACGTGATGAGCACACAAAGAGACACA
This sequence comes from Diarsia rubi, assembly GCA_932274075.1. Taxonomy (NCBI): domain Eukaryota; kingdom Metazoa; phylum Arthropoda; class Insecta; order Lepidoptera; family Noctuidae; genus Diarsia; species Diarsia rubi. The sequence goes on from OW026425.1 coordinate 13,774,071, forward strand.
ATCAAAAGTACACATAAAAAATATTAAAAATGTGAAAAATTTGTTGAAAAATAAATAAAGGAATAATTATTAAATAATTAATTAACAACGACGAGACAAGACGCTTTCCAAATATTTCAAGAATTGAAATAAACCTTTATTAATTGTCTTGTTAGTAAATCCTAGCATACCAATAATGGCAACGATGCTACTCTATTGTTTCAGCATATTATTATTTCGAGAATTAACTCGGAAGCAAAGCACATAAATTGATTCTGCAAACCTTACACACCTACCTGAAGACTAATATTAACGAAACCAAATCATACAACATTGCGTACACCAAGTTACCGATGTAAATTCAGACATTGAAGACAAGTTACTGAATTATTAACAAAGTTATATTTACATTTCCTGTTCACGTTTCTCCAATACCAATATTATTTGACGTATTTTGATTCAACGTGATATCTGTCTATCAAATTGGCACGTGTTCCAAAGCAATTTATTTCTCTAATTAGAATATTTACACATCGGTTAGCAGCGAATGAATTCGACGTTTTATGTTGTATGGGTTTTTGTTGTGTAACATTCATAGGTTTAAAAAGCAATTTATTTGTAAATAACATTTATTTATTTAGTACAACAGAGGTACATGGGCGAACATAATGCCACGAGGCAATAGTAATTCATTTTTCACTACTTTTTTCAGCTCGAAATTTTAAAAACGTGTTCCTGGTAGGTATTGTATTGTTGTACGAAGGTTATTTAAAGACTTATAAATCACTCATAAAAAAATTCAAAGTAAACAAAAAAAAAAACTTAAACATATTTTCTATAATTATTTTTTTTTACATTATTTTCCGATTACCAGATCTTTATTATAGGGTTAATAAACTCCGCCTCGTTTAATTGTATTGTCAACTGAAATGTATCAGTAATATGTATTAATACGACGACGGCACGGTTAGTGCAGTGGCTGAGCGATTGGACTGCTGCGCAGCGTTTTGCGGGTTCGATCCCCGTATGGAACAAATATTTGTATGGCCTACAGATAGTTGTTTTGAAGTTGTGTTGAGTTTAAATGTTTGTAAACGCACCCACGACAAAGGAGAGATTCCTAGAGAGAGGCCAGGTTTAAAAAAAAATACAGATCCGATTCAATTCTATCCCTAAGGAACCCAGGCCTAAATAATTTTGGACGACAGTTTGATTCAAAGTTACTATAACTCTTACAAAAAAATACAAAAATACTGAAAAATTAATTGGTTCTGAACCAAGCATAGAAAATAAGATATTTGGTAGACAGGCAGGTACCAAGTAAGTGAAAATGGTACTAGTATGGGCTGAGCTTCAACATTTTTTGCTCTATTCGTTATGCACTAGCTAATGTAAACAACTCGCTTTCAAATCTCGTCAAAGAAAAAGTTTCAAAATGCCTAACTACAGACTTTATTCTTTTTGATTGAACTCGGTAGTCAGTGATGTCCGGTAGTCTAGCTGGCTGGTTTCTTTTAACTAAAAATGAGTCCCTGTTTTTCACTTATTTTAAAATTAATATATACCTACATACTAAATGTTACGTTACTCAGCATTAGCAAGACCAACAAGGCAATAATAATACATAATATTGAGCACTAAAGTAACAAAGCTATTACAATAATGCACAGTGGACATCCCTGATCAAGTTTACTCCAGCTTGAAAAAAAACGGTCTTACTTCCAATTGCGAATCCCCTGTTACATCATAAAACACAGCATTACCTTTACGACAACTCGTCAAAAACCTTTACTACAGCAACTGTTTGTACCGGGTAATCGTTACACTTTTAATCAAATATACGACCTACGTCTACGCCTCCGCCCGAGCTATAAATAACGGTTTTCATATACTCTGAATAAAGGTATATAATCTGTTTGAACTTGTTTTTGGGACGTGTTTAATCTCGGATTTATTACTAACTAGCGGACGTCACGCGGTTTCACCCGCGTAGTTCCCGTTCCCGTAGAAAAACATGGATAGAAAGTAGCCTATGTTACTCAGGGTGAATGTAGCTTTATAATGGTGAAAGAATTTTTGAAATCGGCTCAGTAATTTTGAGTTTATTCATTACTAACATACACACACACAAAAGTACAAATCTTTCCTCTTTATAATATAAGTGTAGATGTAGATAGTGTAGGAAGGTTTTAGTATATAAAACCCACACGGGCGATACCGCGGGATTTAATTTACTAAAACCTTCCTACACTACTCTATCCATTGATGAAAACAGCATGAACATCAGTGTTTCAGTAGTTTTTGAGTTTATCGCGATCAGACAGACAGACAGACGCGACCGAGGACTTTGTTTTAAAACAGCTTTTACCGGTGACTTTGCTCGCGTGTCTGGAATCGATTCTCTGAGTGTTATTGAATGAACATGAAAGTGCGTCCAAACGTTTTTGCCGTACCTATTATTGGAATCGAATATCTGCTTAAAACTTAGAACCCATTAATATTAATGATAATATTTAAACGTGGCACTGCTTGACAACTAAGTTTATCTCATTCGTAAACGTCCCTTTGGTACTCCTTTACTTGTCTTGTTTTGTTCTGTCTCCTGCAGCTGATATGAAGGGAAGTGGAAACATTCGTTTTCTTATTCCTCCGCTATAGTTTTTTTGATTAATTTCGTTTCCGGATCCAAGTCAGATAAATTGTTTCTTTCGTACTTCGACATCGTACTTCATTGCCTCGGTGCTTTTCAGGAGTTGCAGTGGCAAGTTTGGGAATAATGTGGCTGGCTTGACTGAATTACAAAAGCTCATCCCATGATTAACATACTACCATCTGTAGCATGTTATATTTACAGATATGAAATATAGTTTTTTCGTATGATAATATCATCAAAATCCGTTGACAGACAGACAAGGCTACTTCCAAAGACGTACTTCAGGGACTGCCTACGCATTCATCATAGACACTTAGTTAACACTTCAAAGTCACTACAATAAGTATCGTCGAATAATACGTCTGTTGTATTTGTCGAAACAGTGAATCTTTTATTAGGTTTTCGTTCTCAATTGGTGTCAACAAGGCCTTATTACTAAGACTCCGTCCGTCTTTCACATTGCTGTATCTTTTGAACTGTAAAAGGTGGACTCATTAAATTTTCACAGCACGTGTATTACATTGCCGCTGTAACAAGAAATTATAAAATAGAATATACAGTACAAGATTAAAGGAAGTCTCTCCTTAAATAAAATTTAACTGTATTTTTCTTGCAAGAACGTGTTAATGTAGTCGACTGAAAACTTTGGTACCGAATCATATGCGTGCATGTCCAACTCTTACACACAGCAACACATCTAGCTATACGGTACCAGCATAACATGACCTCGGTTTGCGAAGGTTTCCCCTACAAAGATAGATTCACAGAAACTGATTTTGTATAGCTTGTGTCGCCGTGCGTACATACATGTTCGGCTTCTTAAGGGCTACGATAAGCTTCTACGAGAAGTCTAACTCATCGAAGACCTTGGACAGGTTCAACTGAAGTGCCTGTAACACATCTGTACCAAATACAATTCCAAGGATTCAACCTACAGAGAAACGGTCTTCACTGCTCAATCAACCGTTGTCTGCCTGACTGATTCAGTTGACGTCTCATCGATAAATGTTCGTCGTATATCAATCCGGGAATGTCACAGTTCAGGGAAGACGTTTTATTGCTTCAACAGAAATTGTCCTGAAGGCGCTGTGAATGGTTTTCAACGAATGTTTGACGGTTACAAATAGGGGAATTTTCAGAAAGTTTAATTTTTTAATAAGTGGCCTGCTAAAATTAATGTATCTACGTTACCTGTCGCCTTAACCTTGCAAGGCTTATGTTGAGTACTAGCTTAAAACACTGACACATTATTTTGTTTATTTTGTTGGTAATACGTAAATGTTCTATTTCTATCCTCCTAATATTATAAACGCGAAAGTTTGTATGTATGGATGGATGGATGTTTGTTACTCTTTCACGCAAAAACTGCTGAACGGATTTGAACAAAATTTTGTACACAGATAGTTTATAACCTGGATTAACAGACAGGATTTTATCCCGATTTTATTTTCCCCTGGGATAATTTTCGAGTTGTAGCGGGCGAAGTCGCTGGCAACAGCTAGTACATTCATATTTTTATTTTTAAACTGTCTCGTTGTTCAAGTGGTAACTGCTGAGTATTAGGTCCTTCGTTTGATTCCCATGTCGGGCAAAGTGTTATTGGGTTTTTCCATTAGAAATTTCTCAATAGCAGCCACGTAGTCAGGATCTGTGCCCGGTTGATGGCAATAGGTTTGCTCCCTACTACGTGGAACTTAAAAACCATAACGGCCAAATGTGGGTGCATTACTTTTTAGGTACACCTCTGTCTAACCCTTCGGCGATAACAGGTGTGATGTTATTTATGTTCATATTAAATTATGAAAGGTTTCGTTTTAACAAAATCCCATTTGCTTAAAATCCTTTGAAGACGTACTAATCTACGAGTATTAATACCAGTAAAGCGTGATTGTCTTACAACAAATTTTGAGATGTGAAAGCGTGAAGGTAAGGGGAATACAGCCTCGTCGATCAATTTGCTTGAGTACCTGCCTAATCCATCAGGAATTTGAGACTATGATGACAAACAGTATTTCTTGTATAACGTGGGTAAAGAAAATTTCGGGTTATTCGCAAGAGATACCGCGGCCTCGGCACAAAGGGCTAAGAAGGAACATGGGTGGTTTTTAGTCAGTAGAAGTCTGACACTCCCTTCCGCTCTGCCCAGAGCGGGAGGGGTTATTTGATGATATCCCACCCCCCCAAAAAAAAGTTAAAGAAAATATAATGTGTTTTATTTAGTAATGTTTTCTTTAAGAGATTTTCATAATTCTATGCTAAACGGTATAGTACTTAAACATTAATACATATCATTATGATTGAATTATTCAATACATATTTAGTGAATTGAATGTATGTTTCCGGTAAATAGATAAGTTCTATAATAGTATCCGAACCAGTGGGCAATAATTGGAAATAGCACAATAAAGTGAATTCGCTTCACTCACACACAATATTATTCACTTAGACTTAAAACTTTATTTATATTTACGATTGACATGAATCACAAATGTATTTATTGTGCCAGTTGTTAAAAATAAAATTTTGAGGATAGCTACTTATTTTCGTTTCAAACATCGTTCGAACTTATTTTACATACATATCAAGCCCTCGGCCCTGACGATAAGGCAAATCTACACTATCTACATCTACACTTCTAAACTAATATTATAAAGAGGAAAGATTTGTATTTTTGTGTGTTTTTAGGGTTCCGTACCTCAAAAGGAAAAAACGGAACCCTTATAGGATCACTCGTGTGTCTGTCTGTCTGTCTGTCCGTCTGTCACAGCCAATTTGCTCCGAATCTAATGGACCGATTAAGTTGGAATTTGGTATACATATAGATTTTTGTGACCCAAACATGTACGGCTAAAGTAAATAAATGAATTTTGAATATGGGGGTCGCTTTTACGGGGCAAATAAGAAAATTAAAAAAAAAGTATTGCAAACTGTACCATGTGACACATCAAATGAAAGGGCTTACTATGAGGGTCTCAAATATTTTTTTTTAATAATTTTAAAATAAATAGTTTTAAAGTTATTTAAGAAAATAGACGAAAATTGACCGTCCCCCCCCCCCCCTTATCAGATTACAGGAAAACCTATAAGAAGTCCATGGTCTAAAAAGGTAGATATATTATATTCATCGTACGGAACCCTCTTCATGCGAGTTCAACTCGCACTTGACCGGTTTTTTTTTGTAATGAATCAACTCAATAACAACACGCCGATTTCAAAATTCTTTCCACATTAGAAAGCTACATTCACCTTGAGTAATATAGGCTACTTTTTATCCCTGTGAAACCGCGTGACGTCCGCTAGTGACAGATAAAATCATTATTTCCTCACCCTCGCAGTGGCGTGCAGTAGTCCCTCGCGATGGGTAGGCTACGAATAATGGACAGGAAAAAAAAAGTCACATTTACCTGTACTTAATATTTAAAAATAAGCCTGTAAAAACAAAATTTATATGTACCTACAATTCAAAAGTAGCACACTTAAAACATTGTGCTAGTGGATGCTTTGAATAGTAAAAGGGGCATGGAGGTAATTTAAGTAAAGTTATAACCTGAAAAACTAGTATTTACAAAAACAGCTGTGCAAAATTTGGAACTTTGACCCCCAATATCTCTGTAACTAGAGGGTTCCCAGGTATGGCCTAGAACAAAAAAATGATCGCAATGGTGGGGAGAACAAGTGCCCTTCGTTTGCGTTAAGGGTCCTTTTACACCCTCTATGTTTTTCTGATAGGTCATGCTTTTTGGCCGAGGAATGAAAATGATGTATTAAACAAAATGCACGGAAAACAAAATAATTTATTTGTGTGTATGCAGCCACACAGCCAGGTAAATGTTGTATAATTATGAGGATTGAAATGACGAGTACGCGATGAATTACCATATTTTTGGATTAATTCTCGTAATTCGGGTACACATCTACCTTTAGATACTACTTGAAACTACTACCGCCGCTACTTGAGAAAACTTATTACCTTTAATATCCAACAACCCACATTATCAGCACAAACTTCACAAGTAAATACCATTGTTATTTGTTAGGTTACACACCAAAACACACACAACAAAAAAAGGTTATACACGACAAAATTTATATTTACACTACTGTTAATGATGTTAACTGTACGTTTTCGGTTTTAAAACAAAATCGCGCTATATATTGCTTGTTATAACAATGAAACAGTAATGGCTTCCTCTTACGTAAAAAATAATTTCTAGGTTATTATTTTCGATAGAAAAAACTAGCAAATAAAATTGCATCATTTTCATATAGAGTTTGTTCACAACAGCGGTCAACATTTTTTGCAGGATTATACGACGAAATGCATCAATGGCATTCAATGGTGACAAGTTGACAACATTACGAACATCGAACTAAACAGGTGCTGCGCTCTATGCACGGAAGCCCGCAGTTCGCGAAGCGCGAAATTAAAATTTCCATACGTTTTTGCAATTTGCAGGCCAGTGCTAGGTTGTATGTTCATTAAAATATGATTCCCGGTTTTAAGACGTATGTAGTCATATTTTATTCAACATACAACCTAGCACTGGCCTACAAATTGCAAAAAAATGCAAGTTTTGAACTTCGCGGGTTATAGTTTGGTTGTGTTGTTGCAGCCAATCACAGCCCACTCAGCTACAGTCGTAGGCTCGTAGGAGCTGCTACGTTAAAATTGCGAAAATCTATGTTTGTGTGCGGTTCATAGACACGGCCATACGCACCGATGTGACGCTGTGTGCATACAATTATGAATGGGTTTTAGACAAGTCGAGTGTTTGCCTATAAGATTCGTACTAATCGTAGTCCTTGTCAATGAGTATTAGTGGGACGCGAAACATTGCTATAAGTATTTTAACAGGAGTTTGAACTTTTTTTATGATTAATTTGTACATAGTGTTATTTTATTCCATCGTTAATTACTTATAAGAAATGCTCAGTTGGTAAGGTAGGCTAAGCCTAAGAGCCTATATAGGGCGCACGCCCCTGCACCCTCGCCCCATATTCCTTGAGTCTTTTGCTTCGATTTTCATGCCAATAATTTTCTCACTTTTCTTCTATATCCATTCCTCACAGATAAAGAAAAAAACAAACGAAAAGCAATAAGAGAAGTACAATTCCTATCAAACAAAGATAATACACGTCTTCGCTCTGAAAGTTATTGATTGTGGGAACGCGGCATGACTACGTAATGTATTCAAAATATGAAATGTGATCGTCTTTGCAGGTGGAAGGCAATATGCTACCATTACGTGAGGCGTAAGCGGCAAGTCACGCGATATAGAAACGGAGATGCTTATACAACCACTCAGGTAAGTATTTATTATACTTATACTCGTAGATACGTAATACCGATAAACCCGTCGGGGCCGCGGGTTGTTCCTGAGAGATACCGCGGTCTCGACACAAAGGGCTAAGAAGGAACATGGGTGGTTTTTAGTCAGTAGAAGTCTGACACTCCCTTCCGCTCTACGCAGAGCGGGAGGAGTCATTCATTGATTTTCCAAAAAAAGTGGGTGATAAACACCCACCATTTAGTCGTTTTCTACGTCAATTTTACTTAGTTTGATGTACAAACATCAAAGTAAGTAACACTGAGCAAAATGAATGCTAGGAAATCATGATTGGTGCGTAAAATCAGTGGACGCAAAACATATATGGGATTCCAAGTTTAATGACATCAAACAATTATAACTTGTGCTCGTTAGAAAGGGTTGGAAGTGTGACCTTTTAAAAATCCGTAATTAGAAGGTTTCTTCCTGCTATGGTACAGAAAACAAAAAGATTGTCAAGAGAAGAAGAAAATATATCTGTGCAATCTGATAGATCGCTTCGAAAGAGTTTGTTTAGATTCAGAGTTTGGTACTTCTATTAGTACTCTAATCAATGCAGTAAAGTAAGGTATTTAAAAAAAAAATTATGGGCATATTTTCCTGTTATTTGCTGAAGTGTCAATAGTAGACATTAGTAGAGCTACTTATAGACATTATTCAGGAAGAAATACAGGGAATACATTTGTACGGAGAATCCGCAGCCCCTGTCCCTTCCTAAGCACCTCGTTTTAGGTGAAAATCCTCGATATTTGCAGTATTAACATACATCACGCCTGTAATCCCCGAAGGCATACTCAGAAGTGTTTATTAATGCGTACCTTTTAGTACACCTACATTTCGCTGGTTATGTTTAAGTTGTTGTTTGTGTTCTTGCTTAATAGGGGGGAGGGGAGAGCCTATTGACATTAATAACTTGGAGTATTTGAAGATGATAATAATCTAAAGAATTAAAGGTCAAAAGTCCCCAAAACTTATGCAAGTTTCACTGCTTTCCTCGCCCTTGCTTGAAAAGTTGGAAGCGAAAAGCTTTCGTTTTTTCACAATCACTTTCAGTTGGTAAACCTCTGATATAATAATAATAATAATAAATTGTTTATTTCTCACCACAATATACAGTATTCAGAACGACAGTTTTGAGACAGAACATTAAATATAGTTTATGTCATATATTGTGGGAGACTGGTGGATAAGCTAGGCTCGTAGCCTGTGTTTCAGGACACCAGGTTCCCACCCATTATCGTTGACAATACCTCAAACTTATACTCTAGCGCTGACAAGTGCAGTAAGGAACAAAGTATAGAACTAGTTAGATATAGTGTTAGTATATCATGTACTCGTAATATGTGTTACAAGTATGTTTCCATGTTAATACGTGTGTTTGGCATGTGTGTCTGACTGTATATGTGTATTGTGTTTGTGTATGATGTTAGTTATGTTTGTGTGCGTGTGTTTAAGTAGATATGTGTGTGAGTATGGTAAATATGTTTTGGTTTGGGGAATAATTAAAAGAGAGTATGCTTATGAAATATTAGTAATAGTTTGTTCAGTGTCATCATAATTTAAGTTTAATAACCAGTCAATTAGCTTCTTTTTGCAAGTCACATTTGTAAGATTAAATATATGTAATAAGTTATTGATCCGATTGTACAAATATCCGCCCAGATAACAAAAGAAACGATTGGCAAACGTTGTTTTATAACGTTGACGCTGCACAGGATCAAAGCGTCTCTTACCACTGGCCTTGGATGGATCATATACCAACAGTTTGTGTTGTTTAAGCAGGATATGTAGAATGAACAGTTGGCGCACAGTCAGGACTTTACAGTCCTTGTACAACTGTTCAGTCGGGTACCGATATGGTCGGAAGAACGAAACTTTTAGGATGGCTCTTTGTGTTCTCTCTAGCTCTAGCAGAGTAGTTTTTGGAGCGCCACCCCAGGAAGTGATGCAGTAGGTTACTATTGACTGAGCCAGAGCATAGTACACCGATTTTAGAGCATCTTTATCGACTACGCATCTTAGTGTTTTAAAAACGAATATTAGTTTACGCAATCTATTACTAAGTTTGTTTATATGCTCTTTAAACCTGAGGTTGTTATCAATGATCACTCCTAGGTACCTCACTTTGTCAGTTCTTGAGAGTGGTATACAAGTGCAATTTCAGGAACGTGGTTCTGGGCAAGAGTGAGAGACTAAGGCATGTGGTAGTGACATGTTCGATGCGTTATTTTTTAAGCTAAATGTCATGTAGCATGTTTTTGCAATATTTAAAGACAACAGATTACTCTGTAACCAGTTTGATACAATATTAAACCCCAGCTGTGCTTGCTCGTAGACATCCTGCCATGAAACTCCTGTGAACAAGAGGACTGTGTCATCCGCAAAACTAATGATTTTGCCTTTGGGAAGAGTGAGCATGCCCAGGTCATTCATATAAATAAGGAATAAGGTAGGGCCAAGTACACTTCCCTGAGGCGTTCCGTAATTAAGGGGTTCTTCCTCACTGATATAGTTTTCTATTTTCACTCTCTGCGTACGCTCACTCAGATAATCCTTAAGGAGATCCAGCGAAATTCCTCTTATACCCAAACTCTCCATCTTACGTACAAGAATCGGAACAGAAACCGTGTCGAAAGCCTTTGCTAGATCCAAAAATATCCCCAGAACCTTCTCCCCACCATCCATTTTTGTGACGATATGGTCTGTCAGGTCATGAACGGCATCGGAGGTAGATTTGCCTGAGCGAAAGCCATATTGTGTAGGTACGATCAGATTGTTCTTTTCTAGATAATTTACAAGTCTGACGTTCATGACCCGTTCCAGGATTTTAGAAAAAGCAGTGAGAACAGCTATAGGTCTGTAATTATCTACACGGTCTCTGTCCCCACCCTTGTACACCGGATGAATTATGGCCTTTTTAAAGACATTGGGAAATTTTCCCGAGGAAAGAGCAAGATTACATACATAGGTCAGTGGTGGTACAATGGCAATTTCATGTTTTTTTAAAAGATCACTACCTATACCATCCCAACCCGCAGCACAGTTACTACGGAGCGATTTTAATATTCTGGTTACCTCTTCCTCGTCTGTTGGCAGCATTACCATAGACTGAGATGGGGTGACAAAGTTAGGCCTTTGCGAAGTTGAGCGTGCACATTTGATTTTTTTGGCCAGCTTTTCACCTATTTGTGCAAAGTAGTCGTTAATATAATTTACGGAAAGTTGTGGTGTTGTTGACGAAGCTAATAAATGTGAGGACGTGTTTTCTTTTTTAGATAACCTGCCTGAGATGCTATTTATTTTCGCTTTCCATATTTGTTTAGGGTTTTTACCAGCATTTCTAACTTCGTTTTTTTCAAATTCTGTTTTAATCTTTTTCAATAATTTATTACAATAGTTTCTGTATCTCGTGAAGGTAAGCCTCAAAATGTCGTTATGAGGCGCCTGTTTAAATTGTCTATGCAATCTGTCTCGATGTCGGACACATCGTAGTAATCCAGGAGTAATTCACGGTTTTAATATTTGTTTGCGATTTGGCCGTTTAACTACTTTGGAGTGTAGGTTGATCACGTCCCTAATTAAGAGAGTAAAAGTTTCACCTGCCTCATGTGGATCTTGCGATTTATAAACGTCACTAAAATCTAGTAGTTTTATGTCAGCGTCCAGTCGAACGTAATTAATTCGGGTAGAATATGGATTCACAATTTCCCTACGCAAGCGTTTCGATAAAAATAACATAACTGTATCGTGGTCAGTTAGCGCTGAGTGTGCCACTACTGTTGAAGCTGGTAGACGAGTTTTTAGTATAATGTGATCTAGGCATGCATTTTGTCGCGTAGGTATTGTATGTGCAGGTAGTAAACCATATGTGGCAAGCAAATTTAAATACGTGTACTTGATAGGATCATGGTACTGCTCATTGATATTTATATTGATATTGCCTGCAATAATTATATTGTTATAACGAGCTAGACCGTTTAATGTATCGTTAAGCGAGTTGAGAATTTTTTTTGTATCTTTATAACCTGCAGGTCGATAAAGTGCTAAGAGTACGGTAGTTGCATCAATTTTTACTTTGAGACAGTTTGCATCCAATAATGGTGGCTCGTCCACAACGCACTGTAATTGATTATGTACGTAGACAACTACACCTTCATTTTGCGTACAATTATTCATAGTTTGGTAATGGTTGTAGTTCGACAATTCCGGAATTCTTTGTACGTTAGGGAGCCAACACTCGGTCAATACGATAATGTCCCAGTCAACCTTCGTCCTAGCTAGTGTGGTCATAAAGCCTGTTATATTTTTATTTATGCTTCTTATATTTTGAATAATAATTTTAAATGCTTGCTTGGGTATGACTTTTGGTGGAATACAATTTTCAAGTTCGCAAGTCGAAGAATCCGACACAGAGACGGCATCTATATTATTAAAATTTTGCTGAGTGTTATCGAATTTTATTTAAAGTTTTCCCAGTTTGACATTTCTATGAGGTACGCTAATTCTTGAGAGCAATGACTCAACCTGGTATAGCCGCTATGAGATATTGGTTCGCATTGATTTAATAGGTTTGATCCCCTTGGTTTGTCCGTGACAATAATGTGAGGTGTAGGCAATAGAGTTTTATGTGTAGTGTTTGTATTGTATAGTGTAATTATAGTTGTTGTTAGTGACAAGCTAAGATGTACGGGGTAATATAAATATGACAGATTATTGTTAGGTTTAAAGTTATGATCATTTATAATACAATTTAGAAGTACCATACATAGGGTTTGAACACTAAAAATATCATGCAACGGTAAACACATATCTAGTCAATTTTTCCGACGGAGTTTCACGAGATCCTCTTCTGACTTAATAAGTCTGCTAGGCATGCCGTCTTGCTCGCGTATATATACCTTGCCATTAGCAATCCAGCATTGATGATAATTAGATTCCTTCGTTATTTCTCGTGCAAGGTAGTGTAAGCGTCTGGTCATAGTTGTCAGGACTTCATTGACATATATGGGCAACTTAGGACCGGTATTTACTAGATGGGTGGTACTAAGCCGATTTTCATTGTGGATTTTATTATACTCTTTGGTTGACTTTAAAAATTGTTCTTTGATAGTTGTCGATGTAAATTCCACCATAACTGTGCCCACAGCGTCGGACTTGCTCTTGTAACGGAAGATGTTTTTTATTTCCGAAGGACACACGGGTTGATTTACGATGTGGCCCAGTTTGAGTACTGTATCAGTCAGGGAATCACGAGTTTCTAGAGTTGATGTCGGAAGATTTTTAAATTCTAGAGATGGTGCCTTTTGTTGCTTTTCCAAGAAATCTATCTTCGCGTCGAGCGCTACTACACGTTTTTCATTTCGGCTACATTCTGCCTTTAGACCATTTATTTCCGCCAGAGCTTCATCATATTTTGCTGATAAGAAATTTACTGATCTCTGGATTTCGATATTTTGGATTCTTATTTCAGAATTTTGGGCTCGTATGTCCTCGAGAGCCAACTGCAATGAGGTCATTTTATCATTTTGTGCACTCTGCTTAGAGACTAATTCAGTAAATAACCCCTTCATTTCCTTCATCATTTCCTCCATTCTCACCCATATATACATAAGGAAGTCATAATAAAAAAATGACTATCAGAATCAGAATCAGAATCAGAATATTTATTTGTAAAACATAGGTATTCAACACACACACACTACACACACGTAGACATCCCATCTTAGTAATATTATAAACGCGAAAGTTTGTAAGTATATATCACGTATATGTATGAATGGATGGATGTTTGTTACTCTTTCACGCAAAAACTACTTAGCGGATTTGGATAAAATTTGGTACACAGATAGTTTATAACCCGATTTTGTGTTCCCGTGGGATAAATTTCGAGTTGTAGTGGGCGAAGACGCTGGCAACACCTAGTCTACTCATAAAAATGTACATATGCTGTATAATATTAAATACCGTTATATTTATAAAGGCGTGCCCACTCAAGTTACGATGATCTATCACCTCTCGTATAAAAGCCTCTATATCTCAATTTACGACCGACCAAATTGCCCATAAAACCAACATAATTGATAATAGTCAATCGTCCACGAAATACATTTCAGTTGATACAAATATTTCTACAACAATTAACCGAATGGAGCTGTGAGGAACTGATGGCTAAATAGCTATATCAACCGCTTGGGTCAATCTTTTGGTTGTGCGACGCTTACCTAGATAGGCCCGTGGATTGGTGATCGCAATGAATAATAGGTGTGAAAATACCCTTTTTTTTTGGGTGGAAAATCATCAAATAACCCCTCCCGCTTTTGGGCAGAGCCAAAGGGAGTGTCAGACTTCTACTGAATTAAAACCACATATCTTCCTTCTTAGTCCTATATGTCGAAGCTGCGGTAACTTCTGCACAACCCGCAGCCCCGACAGGCGTCGGCCCTTGCGGACCCCTCCCAAGTTGCTGACATCTCATTGAAGCGCGCGTGGAACATGAATGCGCCATCGACACGGCCTGTCGTCGTCATAAGACAGACGGACGGCAAGCTAGCCCATCACTCACCGTCCACAGGCCTGCGTCTACGGTGGCCGAAACGCCTCCTGCGGCGGCTGGGACGAGAGGTTTTCTCCCTCTCTCGTTCCGCCACCTCCTTCGCTAGCATCACTGCTTGGAAGGAGGTGACCATTACTTGCACCAGGGCCGGATGCAAGAGGTCGCCGCCGCCGTGTGAAAATACCCTTATAAAAGCTGAAACACATTTGTTTTCCCCGTCGTAATTGCTATGATTTTTGTTCTTGACCATACCTGGGGGTCAACGTAATAATATGTTCACAAGTATTTTTTTATACAAGTTTTTACAAGTAGTAATTTTACTTTAAATAGGCACGTCTACGACACCAGTATTATTGTTTGGTTGACGGCTTCGTAAATTGTTCGTTTACAAGTAAATAGCTGCTCTAACTGTTAAATCCCCTTATTTTTCTCTGGACAAAACAAAATTGCGAGAAAATCTGATACAATATCCGGAGCTAATAGAAACGCTGTAACGTCCAATATGTCAGTACAATGGATGGACAACATTGGACATTGGTATATACTCGTAGGTACCGTTGACAGGTTGTTACCGTGAGTATTAATGAAACAAGCTCGGATTGGAGCTAGGAGAATGAAGTAGTGCAAATGATGTAGCTGCTGTTAGAATTGAGATTGAGGTATCAATACCACAAGTACCTACTATGAAAATAATAAAATCGTATACTTACTTAGATGAAAGTAAATAAAAACACCATCGTCCTAGCCTTTTCCAAGCTATTTTGGGGTCAGCTTCTAGTCAAATCGGACTGCTGAATAACAGAGACCTCCGAAAAAAATTTTGTACTGGGTATTGCGATATCTTCCTTTGGCAAGACTAGGTGCCTGAGTGTCTGGCCACTGATTACCTGTTAGGACTGTCAAAGACCCGAGGAAACCCTGTCAAAGAAGGAGGCTTGGAGGAAACTTGGACCAACCTAGGTAACGCTAGCTGCAGATTGACCCGAGCGGCCGTTATTATTCAGCTACAAGCTCCTCATATAAGCAAGTACTTACATACTTAAATTAAAGCAAAAACCATTATTTCTTACTAACACTTCAATGGCCTCTCATTATAAGATCAGTTGCAACAAATTTCCATATTGTGAAAACTATTAACAACATTTCAAGCGCTCTCTTTTGAAGTGAACTCATTTCCGATTTATAGTAAAGTGATTTCCCCAAGCGCGATATTTAATAAATCCATCGCTATATAAAGCTACTTTAGTTGCCTCCTAACATGTCAAAAACCCATCGGGCGCTTTCACCGCTGAACTGGGTTAGACACACAGTAATTGTTTGGTTGAGGACAACCTTTGAGCGTGGATCGAAACTTGCCACCTGCATATTGATGTCGTATGTATGCATGTACCTACCTGTGATGGGCAGGAAACAGCCAATTTTATTCCAATGATTATAGATGAGAATGAAGGAGTAAACGTATCCTTCAAGAAGCCGTCAACGACTAAGTAACTGTGTAACGACAATGTCTTTTTGGTGTGAAATATCTCGGTCTACGGTTGCGCTCAATGTATCACACTCAAAGACTGTGTTGATGGATGCATTGAATAGTTAGTACAGGTCCTCTAATTGGTATTCAAAATTGAAGTATTTCAAGTAAAATTATAAAGTTTTTAAATACGTGTGAAAAGGCTAGACCTTCAACATCTCCGAAAATATAAGGTTATGTAGTTGCGTGTTGACTCGGTGTTTTTAGTTTGGGTTCGTTTTAAGAATATTGTAACATACATCATCATCATCATCATTTCAGCCAAAAGACGTCCACTGCTGGACATAGGCCTCCCCCAGGTGTCGCCACATTGACCGGTCCCGTGCGTCTCGCATCCAGCGGGTCCCCGCAACCTTCACCAGGTCATCGGTCCACCTAGTGAGAGGCCTTCCAACGCAACGTCTTCCGGTTCACGGTCGCCATTTCAGAACTTTTCATCTCCTTCGGCAATTCGTTCTGCGAACAATCTGCGCTGCCCATTGCCACTTAAGTCGGACGAATCATCGGGCTATGTCGGTAACCTTGGTTCTCATGCAACATACATAAGCGATATTCAATTCACCTGACAAAATATTTCGAAACGTAGGTATTTTCAATAAATAGACAGTCATTTCCGTAGAATTGAAAATGAGCACTTGTATGATAATTTACTTTTAAAGTGACCGCACATTATACTTACAGGTAAACAACAGTAATTTACATTCATATCGAAATTACTTTTGATCAGCTCGAAATTGGTAAAAATATAACGTCTACGCCATTGTAGGTACAGTCAATATCACCAATATTATATACACTTACCAACGTTTAGAACAAATTTTCGCCTACTGTTTTCATTTTATTTCATTTTATGAAACGAAGCTAATGATTATTTTGGGACCCAATAGATCTCAAAGTTGCAATCGTTATTCAGTGAGACGTTCGCGTTTTATCTTTCCCGTGTATTCTGATTGCTCATGACTGTATAACGTGATAACAAAAGATAATATGGTAAATAAAAAGAAACATTACATAGCAACACTCCCAAACGAATCTGTAGTATAGAGAAACAAAACACCAAGTAGGTAATACTACTTAGTAATGTAGGACGATTATTCATCCATCATCATCATCATCAGCCTATAATGAACCCACTGCAGGGACTCAGGCCTCCTCTCTAGGAGAGGGATGGGCTATAATCCACCACGCGTGCCCAGTGCGGATTGGTAGATGTCACATGTCTTCGAATTTTTTGGTTCTAAGACATGCCGGTTTCCTCACGATGTTTTCCTTCACCGTTTTGACAGCAGTGGTGTTGAAATAAATTACACAAAGTAATGCGCCTGACTGGATTCGAACCCACGACTCACAGTTCGTAAGTCGAGGCCGCCACCACTGGGCCACCACTGCTCCCTGATTATTCATCCACACTAATATTATTAAGTATTGAATTTTTTGTATGCTTGTGTGTATGTTTGTAATGAATAAACTTAAAAACTACTGCGCTAATAGGAATGTTTCCTGACTAAAAAAACTATGATTCTGTTTAGTCCGTCTGTTAGATTATCGAAAATTCGAAAATTAATGGATACGTGTTTTTTGTTTTTTTTTTTTTTATTTTTTTTATTGCAGATAGGCTCGCGTTTGACCACTATCTCACCTGATGTTAAGTGACGATGTGGTCGAAGATGTAGCACGCTGACCTAGAAGTAACCTATTCACTCTTGACTTGAAGACCCCTAGGTTATACTTATCAGGAAATACAGACTCCGGCAGGGAATTCCACTCCTTAGCTGTACGCACAATGAAAGTGTTTCCAAAACGTTTAGTGCGAATGGGTGGGATGTCCACCATGAAACGATTATCAAATTAATGAGAATTTACGAAAATAAAACGTATCTAAGATCATGAGTGGGATTGTAAACGTACCACGCTGTGACGTCACACGACTTTTCAACCCACTGTAACGTCTTTATTTTTTGTTTACGTGAAAAAAGAAAAAATATGTGTCCCATATTTATTGGAAATCATCTGACGGACTAATTAGATTTTTTGTCAACTACCCTATTTAAAGACTTCTTTCACCGTTAGAAAGCTACATTCACCCTGAGTAACATAGGCTATCCCTGTGTTCCCACGGGAACGGGAACAACGTGGGTGAAACCTGGCAGACGTCGTCCTGCCCGACAACAGCACCACCTATCGGGTACAATCGTTGTTATGTACTTTTTTATTTTTACATTGTTTATATATTTTTTTATTATTGATTTGTGTCTGTAGTAACTCTAAAATGAACTTACACCTTACTATTGTATCGAGCCTGGTTCTTCTTGTAGCATATTATGTCATCTGTGACATCAATAGTAATATGAAGATTATCTGTGGTTTTTATTAAAAAGGATACACTCTCAGATCTCGAGCTTCACCACACGCCCGCTCTATGTTTTAATTAATATTCCCTAATCCTGGAGTCCCACAATCCACTAGATGGTGTCAGAAGTTTATTCGGAACCCAGAAGAACCAAAGAAAATGCCGGAACAGGTACAAAATATCATTCTAGCTAATAACTTAAAGCCGTTAGTTGTAAATGGCGGCAAAGATGGCAAAAATGCTGCCGAGTCATGGAAGCTGTGGAAACAAAAATTCAAAATCTTCTTTGAAGCAAATGATTTACAGAAGGTCTCAAAGTCAAAACAAATTGCTATATTGTTAAATTCTATCGGTGATGAAGGCCTAGATATTTATAATTCTTTCAATATTCAAAATGAAACGGACGAAACGATAACGACTATTATTGAAAAATTTGATGGAAAATTCAATCCATGCAAGAATGTCACTGTTGAGCGATACAATTTCTTTACAAACTATCAAAATAGCGAATCATTGGACGAATATGTAACAATTTTGAACAATTTAGCATCAGGCTGCAAGTTTGAAAATTTGAAAGAGTCGTTGGTAAAGGACATGTTTATCATAGGAATAAAGAATACTCAAATAAAAGAACAAATATTGCAAAATCAAAACATAACGAATGTTGACGAAGCTGTTCAATTTGCAAAAAATATGGAATTGTCACAGGAAAGGTCTAGAAAATTACAGAATGGAAATGAAGCTAATAATAATTCTAGTTCACAAGTGCAATCAATTCGTCAAAGCAGAAGTACATATTTTAAGAACCAGCCATCAAAAAGTGAAAATTCAAAGAAAAGGTCCATAACTCCATACAGAAAATCGTCGGAAAATAGAAGTTCTAGTCAAAATCGATATAAGTCCAGTCCAGCACAATCTTTTTCAGCCAATTCCAGGTCCAACAACAATATTAGAAATAATTCTAACTGTAACAGATGTGGTCAGCTGCATCGGTACAAGTGTCCAGCACAAGGCAAAATCTGCAATCTATGTAAAAATTGTCAAAAATATTCTCAGAAAATGTGAACAGTCAGGTACAGACTTTTATATTGGTCTGTTACAATACAGAAATACCCCAAGAGGTAATCTTAAATCACCTTCAGAATTACTTATGTCAAGAAAACTGAGAACAAAATTGCCTACTATAACAAGTAATTTAAAGCCAAAAGTAGTTCAATTTTCAAGTCATTTAAAAAATAAGTCACAAAATTTGGAAAATAGAAAATTATATTATGATAGAAATGCTGCATCTCCTCAACAATTTCAGTCAAATGACATAATATTTTTCAAGAGAAATCCCAAGGATGCAACATGGTCTAAAGGTGTTATTTTATCAAAAACTAACTTTCCAAGATCATACTTAGTCAAAGATAGTAATGGGACAGTCTATAGAAGAAACACACATCATATTAAGCTATTTAAGTCAAATCTGTCACAGTCAAAGTCACAAAATAGTTATAAATCGTCACAGTCAAAGGAAAATACCCAAAAAATATTGGAAAATAACAAAGATAATGCTAATCATTCTGGTCACAAGTCGTCCAAGTCTTATAATAAATCGTATCAAAAATCATACAAGTCAAGTCTGATAGAAAGGGAGGATACAGAGATGCATCATTATTATATTCCTGAGTATCTATATTGTAGAAGAAAAAGTAATGAGGAACAAATTGTAAATTTAGATGATTCTTATGCATCTGCCGAGTCAAGTCAGTCATCTAATGATGAGAATCCAATACAATTGGATAAGTCTGTCAAGTCAAATGTAATGAATAAAAGTAGGATACAGTCTCCTATATTTGTAGAAGTTAATGATGATGTACAAAGTAATGAATATTTGTCAGAAAATGAAATGTTAAGTCAGTCACAGTGTGGTAGTCAAAACTTACCTGAAATGTTAGATATAAGTTTAAGTTCAAATACACCGGAGTTAAGATACTCATCCAGAGGGAGATTATTAAAGTCTAGAAAAAGACTAGATTTATAAAAATGAATATAAATTTATTACGTCGATTTAATGAGTCAATATAATTAAATTTTTAAGGTTAAGTATTTAATTTGTCCTAATGTTTATTTACGTTCTAATAGCAATGTCAAGTGTCATTAACGTCAATGTCAAGTCATGTCATAATTGGTCAATGTCAAATTTATGTCAACTAACAAATTCAGTGTTGCCTTTTTATTCTTAAGAAAGGGCATGTAGCATATTATGTCATCTGTGACATCAATAGTAATATGAAGATTATCTGTGGTTTTTATTAAAAAGGATACACTCTCAGATCTCGAGCTTCACCACACGCCCGCTCTGTGTTTTAATTAATATTCCCTAATCCTGGAGTCCCACAATCCACTAGACTTCTAACCAACATAACAGACAGAATGTGTTGCTGGGGAGTTTGTTCCGTCACTTCTTCTTTCCAGCTAAACACTAGGAAGTGCCGAAGGGTAGGCGTTTTGGGGGACTGTCTCTTGTAAATAAGTAGAGTAAAGTAAATTTTGACGTTCGAAAAGTGCTGATTATCAGTCTAATTTGAATAAATGACTTTTGATTTTGATTTTGATTTTGAATCCCCATCTGAAAAAAGTTTCAATTTGACAGCAAATCCCCATTAACAAAATGTTCCGCCATTTATTGAATTCATTTGTTACAAAAAATGTGATAAATGAACAACCGCTCGACCGATTTTGTGCAAACTTCACATAAACCATCTACTAAATAGTCCAAACAAAACTTAAATATTTGGTTTGGAAGGTGAGCCCGTTCTTGAGTTATAAAATTACAACGAAAAGTGGCATTGATTTTTATATATAATAAAGGGTGTAAAAGTACCCTTAATGCAAACGAAGGGCACTTGTTCTCCCCACCACTGCGATATTTTTTTGGTTCTAGACTATACCTAGGAACCCCCTAGTTACGGAGATATTGGGAGTCAAAAATCCAAATTTTGCACAGCTGTTTTTGTAAATACTAGTTTTTCAGGTTATAAATTTACTTAAACTACCTCAATGATCCGTTTACTATTCAAAACATCCACTAGCACAATGTTTTAGGAGTGCTACATTGAGTTTTACCGTAAAATATGATTTTTTACTCCAAAAAAAAGTCGTTTCCCAGCAAAAATTTTTGCGAAGGGGTACTTAGTTTGATGTACAGAATGCTTGGTTGACGTATGTGTGAAGGGTTCATTTACACCCTGTATAGATAGATTTTCTACCTCGTTAGTCTCTACTGCTGAGCAAGAGGTTCTGGGTTCGATTCTAGGCTAGTAAGAGCCTAGAAAATGTAATAGGGTGAGACTAGAGGCTAGAGGCTCGCTCCCGATTACATAGAACTTGAACTTCGGGTACAACTCTGGCTAACTCTTCGGGGATTACAGCGAGATGTAATAGAGATGTTTACTGACTTAAAAAAATATGATTCTAGTTAGTCCGTCTGTCAGAATGTGTTGCTGGGGAGTTTGTTCCGTCACTTCTTCTTTCCAGCTAAACACTAGGAAGTGCCGAAGGGTGGGCGTTTTGGGGGACTGTCTCTTGTAAATAAGTAGAGTAAAGTAAATTTTGACGTTCGAAAAGTGCTGATTATCAGCCTAATTTGAATAAATGACTTTTGATTTTGATTTTGATTTTGTTAGATTATCGAAAAACATTGGATACGTATTTTTTGTTTTATCAAATCAATAAAAAATGACGAAGACAAAACGCGTCAAAGATCTTAGTGGAAGGTTGTGACGTCACTCACCGGTTCGAAATGCCATACTAATGTCATAGAAAATGACGTCACACAAGTTTTCAAAGCACTGTATCGTCTTCATTGTTTGTTTACGTGAAAAAAGAAAAAATATGTGTCCAATATTTTATAGAAATCTATCTGATGGACTAATTAGATTTTTTTTGTTAACTACCCTCTTATTTTGAATGTTTTTTTACCAGGTTTACTACGAGAGGGTGAACACTCACAGCGCAAGTACTTCCTTCGCTCACGCATGCTGTGGACAACGGGATGCCTCCAGGAACCTGGTGCTAGACTCCAAGACCCCCATCACCAAAGTTCGCTTCAGCAAGGGGTTTGCGTTTGCCAATATTGAAGCGGCGAGCGGTAAGTCTGCAACTTAATAATAATAAAAACCCCATGAAAGACACAGGAGGGCAGAGTTATCCCCACGTATTGCCAGTAAAAAATATTAACAATAGGGGATCGGACTGATTCAAAAAAATATGATTCCAATTGTCCGTCAGTTAGATTATCGAAAAATATTGGATACGTAATTTTTGTTTTATCAAATTAATATAAAATGACGAAAAAAAAAAACGCGTCAAAGATCATGAGTGGGGGGTTGTGACGTCATTTGTCGGTAAAAAATGTACTGACATGTGACGTTTTCGAAGCACTGTATCGTCTTAATTTTTTGTTTATGTGAAAAAAGAAAAAATACATTCTCAATATTTTTCGGTAATCTATCAGGCGGACTAATTAGTTTTTTTTTGTCTGATACCCTATTCTTGACTGCCTCGTTAGTCTATTAGTTGCAAGTGCGGCAGCTGCACATGAGGTGCTCGGTATCATTTCCAGGACAGGCAAAGTGTTATTGTCTTTCTCCATTTAAATTTTTCAGTAGCAGCCACGTAGCCTGTATTTCACCAGATAATTGTGACTGAACATTGCCAAGTGTATACCTATATTATTGCTCGTGACTATACTAATGGGTACACCTCTACCTAACCCTTTTTTTTGGCGGGTCGTAAATCGTCAGATAACCCCTCAAGAGAGCAGAGCGAAAAGGGAGTGTAAGACTTCTACTGACTAAAAACCACCCATGTTCCTTCTTAGCCCTATATGTCGAGGCCGCGGTAACTTGTGAACAACCGGCAGCCCCGATGGATCCTCTACCTAGCCCTTCGGGGATTACTATGGTGTTATGTTATGTTATCAGCTATTCGAAGCAGGCTAATAACGTTCTTACCTATAATCACTATACCTCATTTATTTTATTATACTCGACTTTAACTTGAATTTAAACCAAGATAACTTTCAGTTATACCTAGACAGTTTCTAAAACACATAATTGTTTCACAGAATTTGAAGATCAGAGATCAAGATTTTTCGCTGAACACGAAAGGTTTGACGACTTCATGGAAATGCGAGAGGGTTTAGACCTCATTGGAGTTAGTTCCTTCAAAGAATACATGGTAGCTTATAGGTAAATATCAGGAGGTTTCCTCTAGGCAACTTCTATATTGAACCCTGAATGAAGTATGTGAGGATTCAAAGTCATTTGTATTACAGGGACGCTGATCGTTGTCCGTGGTACTCGTCTCAGCTTCTATTCTGGACTCTCTCGTGTCTCCTTCTCTCTTGGCCTCTTCGAATACTTATAGAGTGTAATACGGCTTATGTACATTATACGGTAAGTTAATTTTTGTGTTTAAAAGTTAAACAAAATTATACAATAGTTACGCTATTGCGAGCAATCATAGGGCCAATTTGCCCATAGTCTGGTGTCTGTAACTTTGTTATAGTAAATCGCAATTGAAAGAAAACTTTAAACTTAAACGTTTATAAATATTATTTGAAAAATGATTCCAAGTAACGTACCCAGTTACCCACCATATGATGTTATATTTTATATTCACACATACTTAGTACACTTGTTATACATTTATGTAAAAACCTTTTTCCGTAAGCTCTTATTTCATAAACAATAATTCCATTTCGAGAACACAATAAGCTTTGATCTTATTATTTGATACACCCGGATTGTTGTACAATACACAAACATGTTAACTAAAATTGCCTCGAGCCTCTGCTTCAACCCAAACGTTTATTTGATTTCCCGTTATTCTGTTACAGATTACCAAAATATTTGGCACAAACTACGAGTTAGACCCCAGTAGACAGTTAGATATTGATACTCACGTATCAGATACGTTACCGCCAGTGACTGCCAATAACTACGCGTGGGCACTCGCTGATGAGCAAAGTGCTGTGCTGTGTTCAGCTCCCCGTCCACCCCGAACCTTACCTCTATCACATGCTTCCACTGTAGACAGTCTCGAACTGTTCGCTGCAATACGTGGAAACTGTGCCTTAGTCCCTTCGTACTCAGAAGCTATGCGAATTGATGCTGCTCTTAGAGAAGAGCCAATAGCAGATACCAGTACTGACAATGCAGAAGCTGGTGTTGTCATAAACATGGAGCCCGTGGCCAGGTCTTCTCCACTTCGGACAGCTAAGGCTGCGTCGTTTGACGAACCTGCACGAAGACCAAAAGTAACCATCGCCTCTACTCATTCTACTCATAACATTTCTGCAAGTGCCAGGTCTAATGAAGCGAAGCTGCAAAATAGACGGTCTTGGGCTGGAGTCCTAACAACTGCAAGGAGTGCCAGACAAATTTTAGAAGAATTTAGAGCAACCAGTTCTCAAACGAGTTACGAACAAATGCCAGAGCCTCAAGTAAGTGAGAACGGAGAAGCCACATTATATTTCTCCAGAGAGTTATCACCAACTTGTTCGAGAGATCCGTTTGGTGGTCGTGCACTAACTACGCCGACTGACGAGCCGCCTTCATATGAAGAGGCACTAAAAATGCCTGCGCTAAGAAAATTAACGAGGTCTATTACGGGGACTAATTTGGCTGGTCCCAGGCGAGCATTCTTGCGAGATGTGCTCACGAATAGGAGGTCGTGTCTGGAGGGAGTCGGCGTCTTAGCAGGAACTAAAGTAGTTAGGTTGCCGAATAGCGAATCCGGTGACGAAACGCCTCTATAGCGCTTCTATAAAGTCTGTGCAATTACTGACGTTATATGGTGCAATAAAATGTTAAAAGGTACTTGAATTGAGAGACTACCGTATTGTGTGAAATAGAGAAGCTGTTAATAGTGATAGTGTTTGTACTAACGTGTTTATACGCTTTGAAATTGTAGGAATATGACGAATGAGCTTGCGCAAATGTAATTAAACATTTAGTAATTGTAAAACGGAATTGACGACGGAATTCTTGTGTCTATTTGTTTACTTAATTTATGTCAACAAAGAACACCATTTTTTATAAAAAAAAGTACGTAAGCTGTATGCTATAAATTTGGCTTAAATTAATTAATACTCGTACGGTAATAAATTGTGACTGGTCACAATCTTGCTATCCAAATAATGTATTTAATTCAATAAGAAGATTCCGTCAGACCAATATTTAGATGGGCGAGTAAATTAATTGGATTCGTATTCATTTGGTCTATCTATTACTTGGTTATTTAATTAAAGCTTGTTGTAACAAATGTACGTGTCTCTTTTCCATCATTCGTGTCACATAGAATCAACTCTGAAACATTTGTCGGTGTCGAGACGACTTTCAAATAACACGTGTTTTGAATATTTAGTGTATTCTATTTCATCTGAAATCTCTCGAAAGGGTCAACGACCTACTGCTTCCAGTCCGTCAACGCTTCAAAATTAAAGTATAAAACAACTAATTGACGTGACTTATTTAACCTACTTCAATAAAAACTACACGTAATCTGGAGTTACTACGAATTTTAGACAAAAATGTCAAGTAACTTTAATGTAAAGAATTATTTTTAAGTAAAATGTAGGTATAAGGCAGTGCCTTATATCATTGTTATAGTTTAATGCGAATATAATATTTATACTGAAAATTAAGTATTTATGTATATTGCAATTATTATATTTATTGTAAAAAGTAATATAACGCAAGGCGTAAGCTTGACGCACCATTTAGATAGAAAATATTGTTATTAAATCCTTTTGTATAGAAATGTAGGTGCACAAATTATCGCCGAATACACTGAAAATATTTGATCATGGATATACTCAGTTATGCTACCACTAAATAAACACTAAAAACATTGAAAAAGAAACGTGTACAAGGGTGGAAGGGGCATTGACGCACAAACGGTACCACGTGTTTATAAGGCCATGAGTACTCATGAGCTCAAATTTATATGCTACACGTACAATTCAACGCGACTTTCTCACGAATTTTTTCTAGAGACCAAAATCCAAATCCCGGTATTTGGATTTTTTACAAATTGGCTCTATAAAGAAGTTTCACTTCAAAAAGATAGGAATTATTAATTTACCTACTTGTCAAATTTGAAAACCCGCCCGTAAAACTTCAAGTTAAAATTTTGGTGCGATTCGTTTTTCCCCTTGTCCAATGAAGTTTCACTTCTACTTTGTGTCCCAGCACACACTTAGATTTTTAAACTACCGATGATTTTTTTTATTTGGAGGGCTTACATCGGTGCCGTAGATTTGTGACGTTCACCATCCCCTGATAGATAGACTAGGGGATGGTGAACGTCACAAAGCTTAAAATTTTTGATCCCATGACTTATGCTTTATTTTAAATGTCAATAACCCGTTGCTTAGAATATCTGAGAACAAACATTTTCAGTGCGCCTTTAGGCTTTAAGATGTTTTCGTTGAAAACACAGACAAAGAATAATAACTCCAATTTGTTGGTGAGTGTCGGATTCCTTAAAACGGGATTAATCCCGTTGATGTTCTGCTTAAATATTCGTTTAGAAAAGATTAGTACGTTTCAATATTTTTACTCCTGTTTCAAGGTTGTTTCAGAGCTCTTTTAATTTTTAATGATGTCTATAAATAAATCACATTTTGGTATGTTTTCAATGTGGAAATTCTATCTATGTTACTTTTTAGTGAATATTTTAACGTCACATTATAACGCCGGTATTCCCCGAGGGGTTAGGCAGAGGTGTGCTCCCACATTTTGACAGTTGTTAGTAAATATTAAAAAATATATCCCAAGCGCGACTTCTGAACACGAGGTCCTGCGTTTGATCCCCGGGTCGGGCAGAGTGTTTTTGAGTTTTTCATCAGGATTTTTCACAAGCACCCACGGAGCAGTGGTGGCCCAGTGGTTGCGGCCCCGACTTACGAACAGTTGGTCGTGGGTTTGAACCGAGGCAGGCGCATTACTTTGTGTAATTTATTTCATCACCACTGCTCTGAAAACGGAGAAGGAAAACATCGTGAAGAAACCGGCATATCTTAGAACCAGAAATTTGAAGATATGTGACATTCACCAATCCGCACTGGGCCCGCGTTGTGGATTATAGCCCATCCCTCTCTTAGAGAGGAGGCCTGAGTCCCTGCAGTGGGAACATTATAAGGCCGATGATGATGATGATGACCCACGGAGGCTAGATTTGTGGGTACAAATCCTCAACCGGGCGCTTGATGGCAGTAGACTCGCCTCCTATGATGAGTGTACTAATATGTACACCTTTGCCTAGCCATTTGGGAATAACAGGCGTGATGTTATGTGTATGTTAATATGACGTTCTTTTCCCACTTTTAATTCATGAGCAATTATGTTAATGTCAGACCTGATGATATTTTTATCCTAATTCCTAAAATGTTGTATAAATAATCTAAATGGTAGGCTATCGCCAAAGTGATATTAAAGTAAGTAGCTTTTTAGGGCACTCTCGATTCAATTAATATGGCTTATCCATGGAACCAATTAAGGTACGCAGTATTTAATATTTTTTATTCATATTTATAAAGTCATTTTTATTCATGATTACCAGACAAATGTACCTATATGAATATTATGTATAACTATGTAAAATATGTAAGTAGTGTATTACAACACATTTACAGTAGAGTCGCGATTAACACGAAAACTAGCTGAAGCAGCCCGCGGCTTCGCCCGCGTGTGTGTCGCAAAAACGGAGAAAAATTCAAATTTGCTTGTTAATTTGAAACGAGCTCTCTTGTTTTCACTAGATAATAATTATACTCAAATTATATACTACAACCTTCCTCGGGAACCACTCTATCCATTGGTGAAAACAGCATAAAAATCAGTACGGGCTAAACCACTGTCAAGAGATAAAGTATGTATAAAGCCGGGTACAGACTTACGCAATGTAAAAGGAGCATTTCAGGCGAACACAGTACACAGTAAAAACACACCACGGACAAATATTGAATCGCGGCGTGCACGAGTTGAAATGTTTGTGATCGTAGTGTGCACGGTTCGCGAGCGCAAGGCGTTCACGCTATGGTAATTCTGTTACATTTCATGACACAATACACTAATGTGGACTGCAAATTCTTTAATTGCATGTTACATTGTGTAAGTGTGTACCCGGCTTAATGTGAACGTTCAATAATATTGGTGGGTTATTTATTATATGTACCACTATGATAAACATTTGTGATAAGTATTTTTTGTTTTGGTTAGTTTTTGTTGAGATTACAAACACTATCGGTTAGTTTTGGCTCTACTGTTTAAATTATTAAAGATCGATTTATTTAATTACGAAATAAATGTAACAACAGTTCTTTTTGTGAGTGTGTTTCAACTCCTTTGACAAAGTTCGAGTCACCTTTAACAGAGGTCAAACTACTTACCTTAATTAATTTTATTAATTTAAAATAGTAGCATAATATTATTATATCAAATATTCTTCAATTAAAATAATCTTGTTGTTATGTTGACTCTAACTTTAACCCGTCGAGAAAAGAGTCGTAATCATATATATTTACACGTATATAAATAATATGTATCCAATACTAAATGGCTTCTAACTGTTATAAAATATATAAATGTATTTGTTGTATTTCATTGTCATAATATCATGCTTTATCTCGTCTCTCTTATTTTGATAAAACGGAGAAAAATAAAATAAAATTGTTCATTTTAATAAAACAAGCTCTCTTGTTTTCATAATAATAAAATATCTTTTGCTTTCTTATCATTATTCTCACGTGTACCCGTCCAAAAATAATCTTGAATAAATAACATAATATAATAATTACCTAAGTACCTATATTATTTAAATAACCTTTCGATAGTTTTGAAAGTTTCGCAGCATTTAACACTTTATAGTTATTTCTAAAAATTACCCAAATATTCTTTAAACTTATTATTTGCTTATTTAAAAATGCTTGTAAATAAAATAGAAAGTAAGACTATGGAACAAATTGATTAATTATATAAAGTGCCAACAAAGTCGTGTTAGTTTTAGAATATTATTATTTTGATTTATAAATGGAATGTTTCGAAGAACAAACTTGAAGGGAGAATGTATACACGAAGTAATTTTTAAAAGTGATTTGTGTCCTTCTGTATTGATTAACGTAATCACTTCGGATGCCATATTGCTATGAAATAGGTAGGTCTTATCTCGGAGTACAAATATTTTTTTCCCAAGTAAACAGCTTTTGAATGTAGTTAAGTGTATACATATTTTTGTTTGTGACTGTACTACGGTAGCACGCTCCACAAAATTTGATTTTATATAAGTTTCTCGCGGTCTTTACGATCTCCATGTTGGTAACTTCGTAGATAAGATAAGAGAAAGATTCAAGAACAGCTCTCTGTATGAAAATTACATCAACTCAGATTCGGGTCGCATGTTTTCCTAGGCCACCCCTCCCACGTTACGATTCGCATAAAATATTACGGCTGTATAAAATACCAAACTGTATATGTAGATATAATTAGGTACTACACCATAGATTAAATACAATGCTTTTATTGTTGTATAAAACAACGTTTTATTGTAAAATTGGGTACTGTTTAGTTGATAACGCTAAAAATTAAATATTTTTGATTGTAAATTAATGAACAAACCAAAGAAGTTTATAATTTTCAATAAACTGTGTTACAAATATTTCGGCTTTTTATTTTTTACTTTAAAATAGATGGTATGGGCATGTGATGCGGAGGAATGAGAAAAGTGTCTGATGAGGAAAGTTTTGAGTATGAATGTAGACTACAGAAGAGTAGAGGAAACCCGAAGAAACGATGGATGGACTGTGTTAAACATGACATGGTTCAAGCCATGTGAGGAGGTGTCCGGTGAGGTGACGAATAATAAAGAATTATGGAAGAAGAAGATATGCAGTACCGACCCCAAATAAATTAAGATAAGTAAGGGCAAAGAAATTATTATAAAACAGGAAATACAACAACTGTCATAGGGAGACATTTTTCTTATTATAAAGCCGGCTTTTGACTATGGGATGTAATATATATTTTGACTGGCCTGTTGGTCTAGTGGTTAGTGACCCTAACTGCTATGCCGGAGGTCGTGGGTTCGATTCCCACCAGACAAATGTTTGTGTGATGAGCACGATCATTTGTTCTGTGTCTGGGTGTAATTTATCTATAATATGTATGTATTTAGAAATATATAAGTATGTTTATCAGTTGTCTAGTACCCATAACACAAGCTCTGCTTAGCTTGGGACTAGATGGCGTTGTGTGATAGTTGTGGAATATTATTATTATTATTACATCCTGAGCTATACAATGTGGATCTGGAACTACGACATTAAATTAAAACTAGCACTGTACTAGTCCATCGAAACATTTTAAAACACGAAGATTAGTAGTTAGTGGAAAATTTAAAAATTGCAATTTTCAAACAAAATAAATAGCAGAATCAACTGCATAAAAAGTAAACACGCTTTAACTACGAAAAGTCACTGACCTAGTGCGCGGGGTGCAGCGAGCGGCGGCGATGTTGGGCGTAGGTACTTTTTATCGGAGAACAACAAATCAGCGGCATAAACTCACTAAGTTGCGAGTTGTTAATTAATAAAAGATCACTGATTGAATAATTAATCACTTAAAACCTTATTTGAGGCATAATTAAACTAAAAAACTTACTAACTTAACCTAAATCACAAAACTAGCTACCTAATAAATGCCTAAATAACTAATATTACACTAACACCAATAAGTCACAGTAACCTATGCACTAATCCAAATATCATAAATCGTCTTTAATCACAATAACAACAAACTTTTCATAAAATCACGACAATGCGCGCGCGGCTCGTCTTGTGATAAAAAAAGTAGGCGTGTGCTCTCCTCAAAGGGCGCCGCTATGCACTGACTGACATAGTTACCGAGTCAAGGACTTTTTGCCGAAAAAAAATCCGCTCACACACACACTCGCAATTTTCTATGCACCACTAATGCATTATTTGCGTAAGTAATATTACTTTTTCTTTATAATTGTAGTATTTTGTGGGAGTGTGCGGGGCGCGTCAGAGTGGGATCGTATGACACCTTTCTCTGTCTTTCAAGCGTATTAAGACGTTGAGAATAGAATCGTAGGTTTTTGCACAGGTTCCTGACCTTACAATGTTTACCTATTATTACGGACTCCGATCTACATCATGTTGAAAAATAAGAAAATGAAAAATAATTTCCTGTGGCTAAAGTAGTCATTGGATTTGATTGATTTTTTGTATACGGGTCAAGAGCATGCCTTTCTTTACGTGGTTTAGAGGAATGTCAATCGTCCTGCTCCACATTGTATATTACATCCCGCGTTTGAGATGTAATATTTAATATTATAGCCCAGTGTGAACGGTCGCGTACAAAATGTATGACGAGCGAAAAAATATTATGTCTCAAGATGTAATAATTATATATCCCACTGTAAAAAGCCGGCTTACGTTACAAATATGATAATAAGAGCAAGATTTCAAAAAGTTAATTTAAATGGCCAATTTTTGTTCCCCTAAAGACCTGTAGGTACTTTGGCACGCCAAGGTCACAATAAATTACAATCGAATGGCATGAGCCGCCCTTGAGGGTACTTTCTACTTCACCAAATTGGAAATACGAGAATGATAATAGAATCCAACACTTCCTCGTCAAATATCAGAAATGGAAATATTTCAATCAAGTTTCGCGTATTTTTATCTGTTTTTGGTTAACTCGTAATAAATTAAATTAGAAGATTGTGATATTTCCATGAGCATAGTTATATGATATACATCAGTCAAATTCAATACAGATTTGCTCATGAAATTTCAACTTTATATGTTTAAATGTTGTCTGGCAGTTTGAGTAGTAAAAGCAACGAACTCGAATGCCCTTTCTTTGGTATTATTCATTGTGACGATGAGCTCCTTGAGTTATAAGTCGAGTCGAGTCAAATGCCTGCTTAGACAGGTCCACTCAAATCAGTGTGGTCCTCTTGACCAAGATTATTTCTGGACCTTAAGAGACTATGACCTGTTAGTTTGGTTCGGTTATTTTAAGAAACACTGGAAAATAAACTGGGAGATATAATAATTCTAAAGTGTTAGTATTTGCAAAATAATCTTTATTTTGCAAATACTAACACTTTCACTCACGAACAACATAGTAAACATGGTAAATGGTAAAGATATGTGACATCTACCAATCCGCACTGAGCCCGCGTGGTGGATTATAGCCCATCCCTCTCCCAGAGAGGAGGCCTAAGACCCTGCAGTGGGAACATTATACGCTGATGATGTACTAGGGCACGCCATGATAGCGGCGGTAAGTCCCCTCTTTGAGGAGTGGCTGGAGAGGCGCCACGGCGCCCTCACCGTCCGTTTGACGCAGGTCCTCACCGGATACCGTTGTTTCGGGAGGTAAGTACCTGCACCAAATCAGGCCGGAGGAAACGCCCGGGTGTCACCACTGTGAGGATCGGCCGGAGGATACGGTGGAGCACACCGTAGAGGTCTGCCCCGCTTGGGAGGAGCTCCGCGTGTTCTCGTAGCGGCGATCGGCGGCGGCGACCTCTCGCGTCCGGCCCTGGTGCAAGCCATGGTCCGGGGCGAGGAGGAATGGGACGCCGTCGCCTCTTTCTGCGAAGCAGTGATGCTAGCGAAGGAGTACTCGGTCAAAACACGCCATTAAATATAAAGTTTATTAATTACTAGCTGATGCCCGCGGCTTCGTCCGCGTGGATGTTAATATTTTCATCCTCCCCTTGCAACCTCTTTTTTTTTTGGGGGTGGGAAATCATCAAATAACCGGGGTCCCGCTCTGGGCAGAGCGGAAGGGAGTGTCAGACTTCTACTGACTAAAAACCACTCTTGTTCCTTCTTAGCCCTTTGTGTCGAGGCCGCGGTATCCCTTTCGAACAACCCGCAGCCCCGACGGGGCACTTGCAACCCCTTGCCACCCTCTTTTGTACATTAGGCAAAGGTACATATTAGGATACACATTCTGCTGGGTATATTTATATCCCGCATTACTACACACCAGGCACAAATTCCAACTCCGTGCCTGCTACTGATAAATTTCAGATGGAAAACCCAATAACACTTACGTCGACCCGGAAATTGAACCTAAGCTTATGCATGATTAAATAAAATCAGCATTTCGCACCGTTAAAATTTGCTTTAAGAACTCCGTTTCATAACATAAACAAATTCTGAAAATCTGTATTTAGCGATATCCTGTTAAATCCCTTCAGAAAACATTTCTGTTCTAAGAGCTTCGCTGCAATGAAATTCAACAACGAGATTACAGTCGGACAGGAAATTAATCTTTAATAACTCAGAACTTGTAAAACCTGCAGTAAAAAGATACGAGTACAGAGTGAGAGTTTGTTTACGAGTTTTTCATAGCAATAATAAAATGTTTGAATAAATCACAAGTTTATTTCCATTCTGCTTTTTCACGCCATTAAACGATTTAAGCTTTGCAGAGTTGCGGTGTTAACACGATTATTTAAATAAATCAATAGATAAATAAATAAATAAATAAATAAAGGTAATTTAAAAAAAAACAATAAAAGTAAAAGTAGGTATATCGGTATTCGGTGCCCCTACTAACATACGTAACATTAAGCTTGTAATCCCCGATTTATTCTTTCACATGAACAAAAAATTAAGACAATACAATGCTTCGAAAACTAGTGAATTCCTCGAAAACGTCACATGTTAGTACATTTTTCACCTACAAATGACGTCACAACCCCCCACTCATGATCTTTGACGCGTCTTATCTTCGTCAATTTTTATTAATTTGATAAAACAAAAAACGCGTATCCAATATTTTTTGATAATCTAACAGAAGGACTAATTAGAATCATATTTTGTTTACCCAGTACGATCCCCTATTGGCAGAGATAATTATATTTCCACGCATATCTCATGCGTGGAAATATAATTATCTCTGCCAATATATAGAAAAATAAAAAGATACATACAAGCGAATAGAGAACCTTCTCTTTTCTTGAAAAAAAGTCGTTTAAAAATGGTGTTTGTGAATGGTACCTAATGCCTAAAAAATTTGGGCGACAAAAAATCTTTAATCGTCATAAAGCTATATCTTTACCGAGTAACATAGGCTACATTATATTTTCAAAATACACGCGGACGAAGTCGCGGGCGTAGTGCTAGTTTCATAAAAAGGTAAGCTTAAACCAGAATTGGGTTTTTTATTATGTGTTAGTCATAACAGATAATTTTATTACGATGTGAAGTTTGCTGAAGACAATAAAAGAGATTTTATAGCTCAAAACTACTTAAAATTTAATACTAAGGCCTACATTTCTCTTTCTTGAATAATAACTTGTCAATAAATAAATTATATAATATTATAATCTACACATAAATTATAGTGAGGAAAAATTTATTTGTTG
Organism: Diarsia rubi; assembly: GCA_932274075.1. Lineage (NCBI taxonomy): Eukaryota > Metazoa > Arthropoda > Insecta > Lepidoptera > Noctuidae > Diarsia > Diarsia rubi. The sequence goes on from OW026425.1 coordinate 13,808,925, forward strand.
GTTGTTAAAATTTGTTGGTTGGTGGTAACGAAACGGCTCCGAAACTACTGGACCGATTTGAAAAATTCTTTCATTTTCTTCTTATTATTAAAAAAAAAAATTATAAAGGACTTTCGTAAATTTTCTATACAAGAAATGTGGGTGTAAGACAAATAGAATAAAAAAAGTTAATTAGAATTAGGACTTTACTTCCTTCTAAACAAAAAGTAGGTACCGCAGTCGCCGGAGAACACAAATACAATCACTTTAAACATGTTCCATTTTCCTGTTAAATGCCAAACATTTGACGTAATGCTCAAACTAATAATAAGCCCAGCTAAAGTAGTCTTTTGGTTTAGTTTTCCGTGCGATTTACCTTGTTATCACTAAAAAGTCCTCCGCCGCGTCTGTCTGTCTGTCTGTTCGCGATGAACTCAAAAATTACTTTCGATTTTCGTGATATTTTCACCAATAGAGTTGTTCTCGAGGAAAGTTTTAGTATATAATTTGACTGACACCCACGCGGGTGAAGCCGCGGCCATCAGCTACTGTAGCATAATATAACAAAGACTATAATTAATAAAAATAAAGATCAGTGGTCCGCATTGGCCTTAGATCGAAATAACTGGAAGTCATGGCGAGAGGCCTTTGCCCTGCAGTGGGATGATACAGGCTAACAATATCAGTATCAGTATAATTAATAATTATTGTTGTCTTGGATACCTACTTTATTGCTATCAGGCTGTGCTTTAATATTCATTATAATATATTATATTGAAAAGAAGTAATAAAAATATTATAAACTTGCTTGTTGCAGTCACGTCGCGGCCTTGTGCAATTTGTTTTCGTCCTGTTGCATTTGTACATATTTTTTATGCGTGGTATGTTTATTGTCCTTCTTTTGCTCATTTTGTATGCACGTCATGTTTCTGCGACAAATAAATATCTTTTCCGATTTTAAGCTTTGATTTTCTGTTACGGATAGTGATCCTTTCATAATCTACTCTACTATAGGTAGTATACCACTCAACATAATGTTAAAGTTATAGGAGGTCGAAAATGGCCTGAACTGGTTCGAGAAAAGAATAATAATAATAATAATATAATAATAATATTCCACAACTATCACACAACGCCATCTAGTCCCAAGCTAAGCAGAGCTTGTGTTATGGGTACTAGACAACTGATAAACATACTTATATATTTCTAAATACATACATATTATAGATAAATTACACCCAGACACAGAACAAATGATCGTGCTCATCACACAAACATTTGTCCTGGGTGGGAATCGAACCCACGACCTCCGGCATAGCAGTTATGGTCACAGACCACTAGACCAACAGAATGGTACGGCCGTGCCACTTTATTGCTCAACTTGGCTTTAGATAGAAGGCCCTATTAGTCTCGCGATCGCAAAACGCGACGATCCACCGTTTTTGAGATATAACAATTCAAAAACTTCAAAGAGTCGTCTGAGCACGTAGTTTATATACGTGGTGTACTGAAACTGAAACATATTATGACGATAACAACTCTTTCAAATTTTTGAATCGATATATCTCAAAAACGGTGGCTCTTAGATATAAAAATGTTAAAGACATTTTTATAGACTATTATCTAATCTACAATTTTGTCTCGGCAAAATTTTAAGATAAAACTTACCGTTTTGTGACCTTTGACGGACTTTTTTGTGTCGGATCGATGAAGACTTTTTACATATCATTTATAATGGTGTTTTGAACAATCCTACCAATTTTCAGCTAGGTGGGAATTAATGTAACCTTACCCTATTTTTTTGTCTTATTTGACCGGACCATAATTATGTGTGCGCACACACTTATGCACTACAATACATCTCGCGCCGATGGCTAATCTCCGCTAAGATTGACCGCCGCGGCGCCGTGGCCGAAAAATGGTCAAGAGAATTACAGGGTGTTAACGGACCCCCATGAAGTCGTTAACCAAGCATTGTGTACTCCATACTAAGTGACGCTACGCAAAAAATATTACTGTGTAACTGACTTTTTTTTAGGGTTAAAAAACACATTTTGCAGTAAAACTCTTTGAATAATTCTTCCACAAAACATTGTGCTGATGGATGGTTTGAATAGTAAACAGTTCATACAGGTAATTAAAGTAAAGTTATAATCTTGTGAACACTTTGATCTCCAATATATCTGTAACTAGAAGGTTCCCAAATATGATCCAAAACAAATTTATTATCGAAATGACGGGGAGAACGAGTGCCTATCGGCTCCGTTAAGGGTAGGTCAAATAAATATTACAATTTACCTAGATTTATACATTTATTTATGTTATATTTTCTAAAATAAGCATATAACAAAAATTTATTCGCTGACCAAAATACAGATTAAGGGGTTGGAACTTTCCGGGCGTCGGGGGTCCCGCGATGACCTCCGGCCACCGTAGACGCGGGCCTGTGGACGGTGAGTGATGGGCTAACTCGCCGTCCGTCCGTCTCACGACGAAAACAGGCCGTGTCGACGGCGCGTTCGTGTTCCACGCGCGCCTCAAAGAGATGTCAGCAACATGGGAGGGGCCCGAAAGGGCCGACGCCTGTCGGGGCCGCGGGTAGTCCTCTGGTTATCGCGGCCTCGACATAGAGGGCGAAGAAGGAACATGGGTGGTTTTTAGTCAGTAGAAGTCTGACACTCCCTTTCGCTCTGCCCAAGAGCGGGAGGGGTTATTCGATGATTTTACACCCACCAAAAAAAAAAAAAAAAAAAAAAAAAAGGGGGTTGGAACTTTTTTGTATGGAAGCTGGCATGTCGACCCAACGCCATTTTTTTTTTAGAAATCACAGCCCACGATAAAATTGATATGGATGGGTAGAGGACACCTAGACGAACAAAAAACTTCATAGAACATGGTACCGCAAAGTGTCACGTTATCGAGATATTTAAAGGTAAAGATCGACATATTATACTTATATGTCGATCTTTACCTTCAAATATCTATCTATTTCTATAGGTAAAATAATCACTTAAAATAGACCTCTTACGTTTAACGTGACCTGACACTTCGGGGTACCGTGTTACTGGACATTTTTTGTTTGTCTATATGTCCTCTATCGAAACATATATACGGTACCACTTTCATCGTGAACCGCGAATTCGAAAATAAATCAAAATGGCGGGCAGGTTTTTATGCCACATCGGTTCTATCCCCTTTATAGAATGTTATGATTTATCCTATCTTCTAAAAAATCTAAAATTAGTTAATAAAGAAATTAAACTGGCTTAATTATATTAGGGAAGGAATAGTATTAATATTAACAAGTTACCTGTCACGAGTCAATCTTCTTCATTCTTTTTGGTATATTATTAACTTTTGTCATCTTTGAGATATAGGTAAGACTATACTAAATATATAAACTAAACTAACCTAAAAACAAACTAACTATAAAAGGGCATCTAAAAACTCCTCCTCAATGCTGTCAGCAGGTAAAGTGCCCAAGAGACTGGCAGCGTTGCCGCGTTGTATGGCAACACTTAGCCTCTGGCCAAAGAAAAAGCCAGCCCTTGGGTCAGAGGAAGCGTCAACAAGGCGTTTGGAAATATCCTTAAAAAGACTGTGGGCACTAGGTCCCCACGGCCCTAGAGTTTCAACCCCAAACGGCTCGAAAATATAGTTTCCACAAAGGTTATTATATTTACGCCGCTTGAGGTTCTCCGCAGCCGCAGCGGCAGCACCAGCACAACACGAAGAGCTTGGAAGATGCGATGGCGCAAGTTGCGTTCCACACTAAAGGCCTACCCATCTTCCAAGGAAACAAGGACATGCCGTCCGGTCTTTTGCCATCCTCGCGTGCCAAGCCATTTGGCTCTAAAACAGCTGGGACGCCGACGGTAACAAGAGCACGTCGGATGATATCGTTTATGTTCGCATGTCGCGCAAAACGGCCCGCACTTCGGCTGCAGGACAGGCCATGGTGTCCGAGGCTGTTGACAGCTTCAACACATTGACAGCGATGAGGAGAGCAGCAAACGGCTCCAAGACGTAATGCAGCAGCGAGGCGAAAGGTTGTGTCGTCAAATAAAGTGCCAATGCTTGACGATGGCAGTGCGTGAAGCCAAAGACCCGACTCCGACTCACCCACAGCCAGCAGGCGCGCACGCTCAGCAGTAGTAGCAGACGTGTTCAGTAGATTATTCTGAACTACTCTGCAGAGCGGCTCGTCCCACCGTCTCTGGGAAAATGGATGGTCGGGTTCTTCTGTATTCGGGCAAGCGACTTTCCAAGCAACTATAGCCTCGGAGAAACACGGCACATCAAAACCAACCAGTGTGGAAGCCAGGATATTCGTGATTAATTTCTCCGTGCCGTGAACCGAGGATATAAATGCCGGTAAACTGATACTAGAAATTTTGCGGACGCCGAGTCCTCCCGTACGAATGGGAAGAGTTGCTTGTTCCCAAGCTCGGTCGTCCAAAGCCACATTTAAAATGAAAAGTGTGAAAGTGTGTCTGATGATTTGGTCCATTTTGTCCAAAAGATGTGTGTGCTTCCATAGGGGGAAGCACGAAGGAAATAAGTTAATTTAGGGCCGAAACAGCAGTATCGAATAAATTGTATGTAATAAATTCTCATCTTTCGATTTTTCTTACTAAAAAAGTCACAAATAGATAAATAGTCTATTCCATCAGTTCAAAACCGGCCAAACTGTGAGTCGAATTCGCGCACTGCTGTGGGAACCGTAACGTAGAGTACGTTATTACAGTTTAAATAAATCGTTCCAGTGACACACTGACCAAAAAACCTTCGAAATCAAAAAACTCACCTAGTAGTTCTACAAAGCACTACAATATTAAATGCAAAGAACTTGTATCTAATCTAGTTAAAAAGACTGAGGTGGGCCGTTTCATTTTATTTTTTATACTAATATAACAATATCTTTAAATGCAATACATTCTGTCTGTCTGTCTTACCCTTTCATAATGAAGCCGTTGAACAAATCGCTTTATGAGTATTTGATTGATTGCCTGACACTTTTAAAAACACGGAGGTCATACAAAATATTTGACGTAAAAAAACGAAGATTATAAAAACAGCAAAGCAGACAAAGTCGCGGGCTAAATGCTATTTATTTATTTGAGTAGGAGTACACATCATAGCCAGGAGTCACTGATTGGTGAAAGAGACGCACGTTGAGGTGTAGATCTCCTGTGGCACTTGTCGATCTTTGGGATTGGTTATGGGTAAACCAGGGAAGTCGGTCGAAAGCACAAAAGTTTGACAATCAATCTTATTAAGGGGTATAGTCGAGTTTACTCAGGGACTGGATTTTGGAGTTCAAATAAGGCATCACTCCATGTAACATACTGGTCTACGCTTGCATCCGGTTAGACTTCAAGTCGCGATTTATTATTGTCTTGACCTCGTTAGTACATTTTGAATGCAAGCCGTAACGGTGACAAGATTTCCTTCCCAACGCTTTTCCGAAGAATATTTTAAAACGTAATCTATTAGTGTCTCTCTTGCCCTTGAATTCAGTCCTAGCTTAAATCTACGTTTCCCACTGGGTGTGCACATTTTTAGCGCCTCATCTGTAAATACTTCTTTTAGTAAGTGTCTTGTTAATTCGGTAGTTCTCATGGACATTAATTTGCAATTATTAAGGCCTTCTTGAGAGACATACACGCCTGTGTTTGGCAAAAGTTCTATAATTCCATATCCTGGTTTAGGATACCTTAGAGTCCATTTATCGCCTATGTGACTTAAGCTTACAGATTCCTGTAACAGCGATGGTGGATCAGAAATGGAGTTCATAGTTTCCATATGCTTATCTGATGACGATTGGTTTGTTTTTGCTTCAAGCTTTTCTTTATGTGCAGTAATTATTTTATGCACATAATCTGCAGCACTATCAAAACGTGACATAGTTTTCTGGTATGAATCATTTATATCAACATAAAAGTTATACAAGTAAGCATGAACAGGGTTATCAAAAAGATTCATAGTTATATCTTCATGTTCCAGAAAATTATTGACTCCAACTGCTATGGACTCTCGTGGTGAGGTAGAAATTCCTATATAACTATCTGAATTTGCAGTTTCTGTATTGGAACTTGCGTCAACAACAACAAAGTCGTCATATTCATCGTCCGAAATTTCACAATAGCTCTTTTTACTAATGGACTTCCTTCGAGGTCGTTCCACTATTTTTTTTGCAAATTCATTATTTACAGGTGCTTTTTTCATAGCTTCAACATCTATTTCATTTGTTGCGTCCGGCATTTCAGTATCATGCGAATTATGTGACGCAGAAAAAAACTCTATGTCATTGCATAAATCCTTTGTGTATCTACGAATACTATCATGTGCTGCTGATATTTCTAAATCTACTTTTTTTTCCAAATCGTTGCAACTTGTAGTACTTTGAATTATATTTTCCTGATCCGATTTTTTCTGCTGCGATGGGTGATTATTAGTTTCATTCGATGGCAATTTAATTAGATTTATTGATATTTGTTTCAACGCTGTTATTTCTTTAACTTTCTCATCTGAAAAAAATAATGTCGTTTATTATAACTAATTAATTAATTATGCAATATAAATGAGAGTAGTTACAGTCAGGGACGAATAAAATTTAAAAAATATGGAAACATAGTATAATGCCTCGTGTTAAATTAATCTCTTAATTGAAATTACGGTACCAGTTCTATAAATTAAAACGCGCAATTTTATTAGTTGTTAAAGATTTGATAGTGTTTTGAAATATCCCCGGTATTAGAGAAAAAGAAATTACGAAATAAGCGTTTGCGTTTGTTTGTGTGTGTGTGGGCATCGGGCAAGAATCTGGCGGGATGCATTTTTTAACACGGTGGTTTACACTTATCGATTTCCGTTTCTACTAAATGATACTAGCTGATGACCGCGGCTTGGCCCGCGTGGATGTTGGTTATCGCGACCAAAAGTTATCTTTTCACCCCCCCCCTCCCTTTCAACCCCTTACAAACTTTTCTTGCATTAAAAAGTAGCCTATGTCCTTTCTCAGGCTCTAGAATATCTTTAAATTGGTTCAGTAGTTTTGACGCAAAAGCGCGACAGACATACAGAGTGAGTAAGGATAATAGTTACTGTCTTGAATTTGACGCGAAAGCAAATTAAATTAACGACAGACTGTAATAATTTTAGTCGTGTTATCATTATACAATTTACAACTATTCCTTAAAAAAGTAAACAACATAATCAGTGTATACTACGACGCCATAGTAATAAAATATTATAATATGGCATGAATTCAAAAATGTGTCACCGAATGTACCTATTATGTTGCAACGAGGAAGAGAATTGAAAAAAAGAGTGTCGTTGTATAACTTTATTTTTGATGACCTTCAAGCGAAATAGAGGACAACTCGCTTTTGTCCTAGTATAAACGGAGAACTCTTTATAGCTTTCAATCGATTGTTGCAAAAATAAATCTTTGCAATAGTCGTAAAATAAGTATCTTCACTAATTGATATTTACTGGCCTGTTGGTCTAGTGGTTAGTGACCCTAACTGCTATGCCGGAGGTCGTGGGTTCGATTCCCACCCAGGACAAATGTTTGTGTGATGAGCACGATCATTTGTTCTGTGTCTGGGTGTAATTTATCTATAATATGTATGTATTTAGAAATATATAAGTATGTTTATCAGTTGTCTAGTACCCATAACACAAGCTCTGCTTAGCTTGGGACTAGATGGCGTTGTGTGATAGTTGTGGAATATTATTATTATAATTATATTATTATTATTATTATATGTTAATAGAAAAATAATATAATTAGAGTGTTTGAAAGTATTCAAGGACTCCAATACTTTAGTAACAATGATATTATGTTCATAATAGTAATAATCAATTGAGTAATAATAGTTATTGAAGTTACTATTATAACTAAAATAATTTAAAAAAAAACAAGCCAGCACATCAAGCTACCCGAAACTGTAAAATTTTCCCATTCAACCTTCAAACTAATGTTTCAGCGATAGAGTTGAAAATCTATAAATGAGATTTGACAGATGATAGTAGCTTATTGTGGTGGCGTCTGTACCTTGTTTACCTACTTGTATGGTTTGTCTGATTAGTGTTTCTTGTAATATTCTTCATCTCAAGCTTCTTTTTCTCAAGAAATCTGAACGCTTCGTCTAGATAATCTGTAAGATACAACATTTATTATTCAGTGTCATTATTTTATTGCTAGAAAAATCTGAGTTTTTAATAGCAAAATCATGGGTCTGAAACAAACTAATAAAACAACATCAGCGTTTCTTACAATTTTATTTTTAAACTTATCAATATGATGTAAACACCATTTGGGTTTTGAAAATTCCTTTAAAATATACCTATTTGATTTGAGTTATTACAACTACAAAATGTTAACTTACTTGCGTCAAATAGCACTTCACCATAAAGTTGAGGCCATTCATAATCTAGTGGTTCGTAATTAAGTACACTTAATGGGGCGTTCAGGTTATCCCCTAATAAAGGATAACCAAATACCACAATATTTGATTCTTCATCTGCCGTTCTGATCCAGCAGCTTGGTATACATTCGCATTTATTATGTTTATTGCTAATTTTACTTAGTATTTTGATGACTAAATACTCTTTATAGTGTTGTGCCATTATCTGAAAAAAAATAGTTTATATTTAGAACATGACGTGCGGTGAGCGCTTGTTTGCATGCAAATAAATTGAGAATGTTCTACGCTGTGTCCGATTCGACCGGGACGCTATTGCGTCATCCTGGTAGAGGTGCCCGCCAACTGCAACGTTTTATATTTCAATATAAGTAGGTAGACTTGGTATCGTCGGTTTCATTAGCGTTTGTTTACACTCAGACTCACTCAGTTCGACTCGCTAGCACGCGAATGAAAAATATCTTTAACCCACTTAATTTTGGATCTCAGAATAATTTTTTTGCAAAAAATTATAAGCGGCTACCAAAAAAAGAATAAAAAAGTGTGAAATCACATTACTTCCGGAAGTCGGTGAATTTCTTTTATTTAATTAACTTTTGCCAGCGACTTCCGAAAAGAAAGCTTTTCCTCCTTTGTTGTTTTTATTTAGAATATAAATTATATGGAGGTATACTCGTATTTTGTTATCAGTAATATGGGTCAAGGTCACGCAGATGATATATATTTATTCGTTGTGATATCTCACAACACACACACAAGAGCAGCGGTGGCCCAGTGGTGTCGGCCCCGACTTACGAACAGTAAGTAGGTCGTGGGTTCGAATCCGGGCAGGCGCATTACTTTGTGTAACTTATTTCATCACCGCTGCTCTCAAAACGGTGAAGGAAAACATCGTGAGGAAACCGGCATGTCAAAAAATTCGAAGACGAAGAAGTGGTGGATTATAGCCCATCCCTCTCGAAGAGAGGAGGCCTGAGACCCTGCAGTGGGAACATTATAGGCTGATGATGATATGTCTCACACTAATCCTTATCAATATGTATCAATTTTGCAACTAGAACATATTAGCATATGATTCACATCAAAGAACAAACATGCTATCAGAGGATAACTAATAAAGTACCTACCGATATCGAACAATAATAAAATCTAGCTTCTTCGAACAAGTAATCACGGAGAAATCGACGGGAGTTAATACAAAAACAAAAAAAAAGGCGAGTCGAATACATAACCACCTCCATTTTTAGAAGTCGGGTAAAAATTGATATTACTGCTCACAGCAATAATCGTATCACTATAACTCGCAGCAGTGCCGTCATCATGTTATATGACTCATAAGTGGACTTTATCCTCGTAAACAATAATGTCGGTCTCGTCTCAAATTTCCTCAATGCATGCTTTATCATTAGTTATGTCAGCAATATAATACCTCTATAACAACGGTGTCGTTTTTCACAAACGTTGTCGATTATTTGTTGATTGTTTTGCCGCCGAGAATATTGAGGACACTTTAAATGCGAGCGAACGCGTCGCGCCACGCCTCAACGTTAACTGAGGTGCGCGAAAGTCTATGGCCGCTTTTTTATCTGGGGAATAACCGGTTGTTGGATGTAATGCCTTGTCTTTTGGCACGAGTTGCGATAGAAATATTATATTGCGACTGGAGTTTTAATATTAATAATTTAATGGAGTTTTATTTTATGGTGAACAATGTTGCTCCCCGTTATATAAAATTCCATCATATTTTTCCGAAATTAATGACATTAATCATTTTGTGTTCGCAATGTTTACTTTTCTATGTATCGTTACCTTGTGCTGAAAATATCACACACCGCTACAGAGGTGCGGAAGCATTTTATTTTTGTACGTTGGCAATTCTGAAGTAATAATATATTTTTTAAATTTAACTACGTAATAGATACACGTTTAATCATTAATATCTACTTAGATAATAGAGCAGTATAATACCTCTATAACAGAGGTGTCGTTTTTCACAAACCCTGTCGATTATAATATGTTGAATGTTTTGCCACCGAGAATATTGAGGAAATGAGGACACTTTAAATGCGAGCGAACGCGTCTCGCCACGCCTCAACTCAACGTTAACTGAGGTCAGAGGTGGGCGAAAGTCTATGGCCGCTTTTTTATCTGGGGAATAACCGGTTGTTGGATGTAATGCCTTGTCTTTTGGCACGCGTGTTGCGAAATAAAATAAATAAAATAAAAATAAACTTTTCAATGTATCTTGTGCTAAAAATATGTACCGCTACAGAGGTCCGGAAGCATTTTATTGTTGTATGTTAGCAAGTCTGAAGTAATAATAATATATATTTTTTAATTTAACAACGTGATGAGCTAATAGACGTTTAATAATTAATATCTACTTAGATATTGATGATTAAAATAACCACTTGGTTATTTATGAATCTTAGTTTGAAATAAGTGTTTATTTATCAATCACTAATTAGGAAAGTTTAATTAAAAGTGCAATAGGGTATTTCACCAAAAAAATCTAATAAGTCCGTCAGTTTGATTTCCAAAAAATAATGGACACGTATTTTTCCTTTTTCACGTAAACAAAAGATGAAGACGATGGTGTTGACGACTGATGTTTGTGTGAAACTTTGTTTGACGATATATATTTGACAATAAATGCCAGCGACCTTAAACAAGTGGGTGGAGCTTTTGCATGCTCTTAATTTCGTAGGGTAACTATACGTTTCAAATAGTAAGGACTGTCAGTCCGATTTTTTATCAACATACAAAATTATGTTCGGGAATAAGAATATACGATTTACAAAAAAAACTATTGATTGGACTTAAAAAAATAAAACACTATGACTTAGTTGCTTGTAGAATTATTTGCCGAAAAAACAGAACGATGACATGTATTTATGTATGGTTTTTACTCGTAAAAGAAATTTTTAGACGTATCTTTCCGATTTTTTTCTATTGTTACAACAGCCTGCTCACAGCGTGCCACCCTAGCCAGCCAATGACAGCTAACCATAACCATGCCACTCTAGCAAACCATAGCCTTGCCACTCTAGCATACCATAGCCATGCCACTCTAGCATACCATAGCCATGCCACTCTAGCCAGCCAATGACGGGCAACGACTCGCGAGCCAATCACAGTCAAGCGAAGACACCGCCATAACTACCGGATGCCTCCGGTGGGGATATCAGTCTATATAATGCCCTGTAAGCTCAGTTTCGAGGTCTTGTCGCGCTCGATTGTGAAACCTGTAAGTCGAGACTCTGTCCGAATAAAATAATGAATCAGTTCCTGTCTATTCTTTACCACTGTCGTAACAGTCAGAAGTGGGATCGAATAAAAAAAAAACCTACGATAAAACGACTCTCTGCTACTTAAAAGTCAACGGTCACCTACTGTGGAGGACGAGGTCAAAAATTCAAACGAAGAACGTACGTCGATGCACACCGCCTGCAAGGAAAATATTGTCTCCCATCCCAGTATCACAAGGCACAAATTGAAAAAGCGGGTGACAATCTGGATGGAACACGAAGCGACTACCCTCAGTATCGCATCGTTCATTCCATAATTTGACCTTGAAAAAGAAGACTGCGGCCAGTAACCACCTGTGAGACACTTTGAGTTACAAGAAGTATCCATCTCTCTGCCAGCAACGGTTCTACGGTAAATTAAGACTACCTAAAGGTTGTCAACAGCAACCAAGGACATGGAAGGAAGGAACCGACCTACTTCACGCTGAGAGCTGCCAGGAACCATGCATAAATAACAAGGTCAGTAAACATGCCAATATTTGCCAAATTAGCCAAATGCCATTAGCCAAATATATAAGCCAAATGTGTGTGTAACTCATGGGGCACTCCATGGTAAACCATGGAGTGCCCCATGAGTTGATAATTATGCGAATCGTAGACAAAATAATTTGGTAAGCCCGATAAGTAAATCTAATCTTAGTCAGTTAATCTGTATAATATTATCCCGGTACGAAAAAAAATATGTTTTACGAGTAGGTACTAGTTGTGTACTAAAGAGTTGAGAACTTAAAATGTACATATTTAGTTCAAGTGCGCATTAGATTATCCAACAATAACAATTCCAAAGTAAATCATGTAGATCAGATACTTATAAATAGCTACAATAATTTTATTAAACTATTATCAGAGATATAGATAGCATTCCTGGGCGATCTCTTGCTACCGCCAGCCGATATTCAAACAGTTTTAGACTTATTGGATAAAGTTCTTGACAGATTGAAAACGAGGAACTTAAAATTAAATATGAGGAACTGCTAATTTTTACATATTTCTTAATTAGGGTATAAAACATCATGACGCGATGGCATTCAACCAGGTGAATTTAAGTTGATCGTCTTAATTTCTCATCCCGAGTAATGTAAACGAAGTGCGTCAGTTTATTCTATCTAGTTCTATCTAGTTACTAAAGAAAGTCCATTCATAACTTAGCAATAATAGCTCGCCCGTTTATCAAACTTAAAAAAAAAAAAAAGTACGATGTGGGTATGAGGCAAGTCACATAAATCTTGTTATGAAAAAAAAAAAATGTTATAGGTCGGTATTAGTGATTATGTAGGTACGATCCTAGTTTTCCAACAGAAATTCACACGTATTGCAGGTATTGCACGTATCTTTTATAAAGTAGATTGACGGTAGTTTGCGCCCTGTCTTTTAGTTTAGTCGCGTTACAAGTCAGATAGAGTGTTTATCATGATTTTGGGCTTGAATCCCTTGCAGTGATAAAATTGTTGCTAAGATTTCGTATTATGACGTGTTATGTAAAAATGTCCATGTAATTCGGACTGTACTGCAGTACGCGATACAATGACTAATCATGGTCTTATGCCATGTATTGCCCGATATTACTTTTCACTATGGTGACCGATGAGCCAAAGCCCAAGTAAGCTAAAACGAAAAGCCAAAGTCAAAGTCTATGCCTATCTTAGGTAAGTAGATCGTTCGATAGATGCCGTTTATTGTGTACCATTTAGACGTGAACGATTTGTTCAGTACTGTGCAATGACAAGATGAAAAGCCGAAAAGTAGTATTGTTTTACTGCGAAGTGGATGTACAGATACCTATAGTGAGTAATTGTGTAATCGTTGATGGTAGGCTATAACGTAAACAAACCTTTACGGTACCAGATTAGTTGTGTGAGTTGTGTCAAACTTCGCGCGATGGAAGATATTACAAAATGCATCATGACATTATCAAGGAGTAAAACGAAGTTCTGAATTTTATAAATATCAACAAAATTTCTGATTTCCAAAAATAACCCGATTTATAAGTAAATATTATTATGTGACGTCATGTTTACATTGTGCGTACTGTAAAGGGGATAATGTAGGAAAGAGGGTTAACGACATCCAATTCTAAATCTAACTTAGCTCTGATAATACATGACAGTAGCAAGCTAAATTTTAATTTTAAAATGGTGATAAAACTGATGTCCTGAAACGAGGCTGCGCCTGTGGGTGGGTATCTTGGGGGCCAGAGTTGCATTAACTTAACATTAGTACTTAAAAGCTTTAAACACATAAAATTAATATATTGGAAAAATAGAAAAACGTATTCTTGTGTATTGGTGTGTATAAGTAATGAAGTTTTGCCATCGACACGCTAAGAATTATGTGTGTGAGTATGTACATGTATGTATGCGTGCGTCTTAATGGTATGATGTAATTAACTTAAATTGTTTCTTCCGTTTCTTCAAACGATAGTTTGGCAAAACAGTTTATTTATATTTTCTTACATGAAAAATGTTTCATGTTTTTAATGTCGCAGATAATATGGAGTTCTTATAATACTGTTAATATTACAACCGGGTACCTATAAGCCTTACGATTTATCCCAGATCGGGTTGCTCCAGGCAACCAGGGCAATCTAGGTGCGGTAGGGTTATCTCAGAAATGGGACGTAACTTAGATACAAGGTGAAAAATGATAATTCAAATTCAAACTCTTTAATTCAGACAAGTGTCCATAGTGTTAGTAACAACAAAATAACTTAACGACTAGGGTTAGTAAACTTAGTGTTATGGCAAAAGAAAAAAAAAAAAAGGAAAGGAAATATGTTAATAGTGTGATTTACAAAAACAAAAAATTAGATTATGTAACTTTGGCGCCAGGCGATGACTACTGGCGGCAACAAGGTTTAATGCTTTTAACATCACGCATGTAATACCCAATGGGTTAGGCAGAGGTACTTATACTCATGAGTACACACACATTTCGCCAGTAAATTGAAATGAATTAAAAAGTGTTTATTCATGGTTACATCCGTGCTACATGGTATATTACTTCTGTCATACTGTAAAACAGTGATATTTAATTTAAATGTAACAAATTGTTGGTACGTTTCCATCAATAACAACGTCACTTTTACCTACAACTAAACACATTTATTGAACACAAAAGTTGACTATAACGTAATGCTATAACATTTAAGTTGCGTTAAAACACTTTAATTAATAGCGGTGAAGCCGAAAACATAAGCTAGTATGGCATAAATATATACTTATACAACAATAAATAATCATAAATGGAATCTACACATCTCTTGTAATGAGGTTTTTACATAGGTGTTAAAAACAAACTTCCCTAATTTATTTTAAAAGACATTTTCGTGGTACAGCTATTTTCTTAATCGTAAGGTATGTCGTTAAAAATTGTTGGTACTAAGCATTTCCTACATCTTTGTCCATAATAATTAGTACAAGTGGGTACCTACTACAAATCTTCTTATGCATTTATTCCTTTTACTTCAGCTTAAAGTCCCATGCTATAGGGGGCGACCCAGGTTAACTCTTGTTCGTTAGAAGATTGGTTTTCTGGCCCACATTAACTGATATTGAGGAGTTAGGTAATGATTGACATAAACTAAGAAGTGTGAAAGGTCATATTATATGATACAACGGGTTTACAGGTTGAGTATCCGCTGTAACATATCGTAGCAGTGCTTTCAAAATCAAAAATCAAAATCAAAATATTTTTTTATTTCACATAGGCCTACATGGGCACTTATAAAACGTCGGTAAAAAGGGGCACGGTTCGGTGCATTGGTCGATTCCTAAGGAGAAGAACCGGCAAGAAACTCCAAAGGTTACTCTTTTAATCTTTTAAAATCGTTTGGGTTAACAATAAGGTATAATACACACATGAAGACCATGCAGATTAATGTCTGAGATGGTCTTTTGAAGAAAGCACCACACAGATTTGAGTGGACCCGTCCAGTCTGTCAGTCAGTCTTTTGTCTGATAGCACCAGTAGTGTGAAAGAACAATTGAAAACCGAAGATTTCATAAATCTCCTGAGAGGTCTATTGCCCCATTTTAACTTGGTTTTTCTGAGCTGACTTGTAATCACTGTTTTCTTGTTTCCATTGCGGGAGCAATTGTTCCAGGACGGCCGAATGTTACAACAGCCTGCTCACAGCGTGCCACCCTAGCCAGCCAATGACAGCTAACCATAACCATGCCACTCTAGCAAACCATAGCCTTGCCACTCTAGCATACCATAGCCATGCCACTCTAGCATACCATAGCCATGCCACTCTAGCCAGCCAATGACGGGCAACGACTCGCGAGCCAATCACAGTCAAGCGAAGACACCGCCATAACTACCGGATGCCTCCGGTGGGGATATCAGTCTATATAATGCCCTGTAAGCTCAGTTTCGAGGTCTTGTCGCGC
Source organism: Diarsia rubi (assembly GCA_932274075.1). Lineage (NCBI taxonomy): Eukaryota > Metazoa > Arthropoda > Insecta > Lepidoptera > Noctuidae > Diarsia > Diarsia rubi. The sequence continues at coordinate 13,825,035 of OW026425.1, forward strand.
TCGATTGTGAAACCTGTAAGTCGAGACTCTGTCCGAATAAAATAATGAATCAGTTCCTGTCTATTCTTTACCACTGTCGTAACACTATCGAGTATAATTAGTTGTATTATGTTTTCAACACACTATGTCACTAGCTTAATATCCTTAATAATATCATATATTTTTATAATTTTGTTACCTGCAGTTTATCACATTTTATCATATTATTAAACTCGCGTTAAGCTCCTGTTGTCCCCTTAAACAGATTTGCATCAAACTCGATATTAAGGTACTTACGAGACCTGTCGGGGCCGCGGGTCCTGTCGGGGCCGCGGGTAGTCCAACGGTTATCGCGGCCTCGACATAGAGGGCGAAGAAGGAACATGGGTGGTTTTTAGTCAGTAGAAGTCTGACACTCCCTTTCGCTCTGCCCAAGAGCGGGAGGGGTTATTCGATGATTTTACACCCACCAAAAAAAAAAAAAATAGGTACTTACGAGAGTGTGCATGGGCATGTTTAAACGAGTGACAATCTTGATAAACTGTTTATCATACCTTTACAAATTCTTGGTGCCTATTGGCATCAACAGGCCAGCCTAGATTAAGTGGCTACTACTGAAAAAATCGTGCCAAACCCAATTTATCCGCCTTTAGCTAATAATAGTTATATTACAGCTCTGATGACAACACTTGTGTCTCATGTTTTTCTTATCTTTGTAGACGGTAGGTATAGCTTCTTTTTATCGATTGTTTGTGAATGTGTAAGAGATGCTTGATAACTTTTTAACGTTTGAACGTACGAGTATTTTGTGTAGTAACCTGCGTTTTATTGTCAGGCGACGATAAAACTTAAATGTTAATGTACAGCATTAACATTTAAGTTTTATCGTCGCCTGACAATGAAAATATTGTAATCCAAATCATTTTAAAAGAGTAACCGTGCAGTTTCTTACCGGTTCTTCTACATAAGAAACGACCCCCTGTGCACCTATCCTCGACGTTTTATAAGTGCCCATGTAAGGCCACACATCATCAACAGCCTATTAATGTTCCCACTGCTGGGACACAGGCCTCCTCTCTCTTCGAGAGGGAATGGGCTATAATCTACCACGCGGGCCCAGTGCGGATTGGTGGCTGTCACATGTATTCGAATTTTTGGTTCTAAGACATGCCGGTTTCCTCACGATGTTTTCCTTCACCGTTTTGAGAGCAGTGGTGATAAAATGAATTACACAATTAAATTTTTACTTACTTACTTACTCACACAAAGTGTTACAGGAACGTTTATCTTCCTGAACATAATTTTTCGTTAACGTGTTAGATATATTATGTTACAATGGGTGTAAATATACGCTGAACGAAACCAAAACGCACTTGTTCTCCCCTTTATTGCAATTTGTTTATTGTTGGTATACTCTTTCCGGGAACTTTCTCGTCGCGGAAATTTTAGGGGCCAAAGTTCCAAGATTTCTTTCCATTAAAAAAAATCCAAGTACAAGCTCACCCCTTTATTATTCAATATATCCATCAGCACAATATTTTGGTAACTGGCGAAATTTGTCTGTACTACTAGGTACACATCCTTTTGGGGATTACAGGCGACTTGTCCTGATATGTATGTTATTAACTATGACCACATCTTTGGGGCACAGGCTGCAAAAAAAAAAACTGCCCCTACGCAAAAAATCTTTCTGGGAAACGACTTTTACATTTTACGGTAAAACTCAATGTAAAACTCTTAAAACATTGTGCTAGTGGATGCTTTGCTAAACTACATAGTAGGTATTAAAAAAAAAGCCGTTCAAAAATTGGAACTTTGACCCTCTAATCTCCTTAGTAGTTCTAGCAGAGCCGGGAAGAGCAAGAACCTTCCGGTCTCGTTAAGGGTGCTTTAACACCCTTTAGTTGAGTTACACAGTATAATAATTAACGTTCATCATCAATTCATCATCATTACTGCTGGACATAGGCCTCTCCTGAGTGTCGCCACATTGACCGGTCCCGTGCGTCTCGCATCCATCGGATCCTCGACAACAACAATCCCCCAACATCAATGGCGAGTAGGTACATCACTCACCTTCGGTTTACCGACGATATAGTGGTCATGGCTGAGACCATGGAGGACCTCAGTACAATGCTCGATGACCTCAGTAGAGCTTCCGAAAGAGTAGGTCTTAAAATGAACATGGATTAATGTTACAAGAAATAAATTCAAACGTTTATTTTAATATTCTCGTCTTAAACATTTTAACACGAGCACTTTAAAAAATTCAGTACATTCATTCTTGCATAGTTACTTTCTTACATAGACACTTATAATATGTATTAGAAATTCAAATAGTCACTAGATATGACACACATAAAACCTATAAGTAAGTACTAGCTTTAGTCTATAGACCTAAATAAATGCAAAATTCACTTTTCTTCACTAAGAAATTAAGAATACACAGTGGCAACAGTGGTTGTTATATCTATGATGGCGATCGCCTGAAACACTTCGGGGCAATGAAGCTCCATGAAATCCCGAAGAAACAATTACATTTAGATCCAACAACGATATTAATCAGAAATGAAAAGTAGCGGAATAAGAAAAAACATAATTTCACTTCCCTCTATATCAAACAGTAGACAAAACGAGGCCATTCAAATTGTTTCCTTTATAAATTCACAAAAATACAAATTAATATTAAAAATTAAATTTAACGAACGAAAGTGAGAGACCAGGGCCCCGAGTCTGCTACGCCCGACACTATTGAATAGCAGACTCGGGGCCCAGAAGTCCCATCAAGCAAGTGAAGCTGTGGGCTATTTTTAAAATCATTCTCCCAGGCAAGGAATATGTTAACTGACTTAAAAAATATTATTCTAATTAGTCCGTCTGATAGATTATCGAAAAATATTGGATGGGTATTTTTTATTTTATCAAATCAATAAAAATTTACGAAGATAAAACGGGTCAAAGATTTGAGTTATGTGACGTCACTAACCGCTTAAATGTCATACTAATGTCTTAGAATATGACGTCACACGAGTTTTCAAAGCACTGTATCGTCTTCATTGTTTGCTTACGTGAAAAAAGAAAAAAATACGTGTCCCATATTTTTTGGAAATCTATCTGACGGACTACCATATTTATTCTATACCGTGGAGGCGCTTACAAACTAGCATAACAACAGTACACAAAAATATTTGTTTTGTTGCGAACCATACCGTCGAATTAATAAACAAAATGCCCTAAATACGTAAACATTAAAAGCCAACTAAGGTTTACACGCAATACAGCACGCCACACAGAATCGATCCGCTAGCGTCCATAAACGACAATGATGTCATTGGTATCCCAACATGTGTAAATGGTTATGGAGACATTTGGTTTGTTTGGAACGACCTCATCTTTGTCCTGAGGACAAGATTGAGATCAAGAGATTGCCTATATTAATAAACTAAATAAAAACATGTCAATGCTGGCGCCTCTAATAGTGAAAGCGGAGACATCCCGTTGTCTATGCAATTTACCAGTATAATTCCGTTTGTTGTACTGCGAACCCCAAATTCCAGGTGCAGTTCTCGATGGGTCTATTCGATTTTGTACACCACCAAAACTTTACTGTCTTCTTGTATTCTTTGATTCCCCTGGCCTTGGCACTGTATGCGTAGTCTGCAATAAATGCCGTTATAATAGTATCTAAGAGTACATCTATTTTCATACCCGTATGGCGAATGTGATGTACTTCAATCTGACAACTTTCTTCAGTAGATAGTCAACTTTATCACTTAAACATTAGGTACAAGGTTGATTGGGAAAATGACAGTTTCGAGTAGCTTCATGTGCTGGTGGCTTTCACACTTTTGCAGTCGGCCAAATCATTTTTTAGGTAGAAATTATTGTTTGTATAAAATCTGCTGTACCGTCCAGAACAGACTTAGTTTTTTGGAATGATGTATTGAATTCGGAATAAAAATTCTGGCACCGAGAATAAAGTTCCTTAGTATCTATTTTTTCGGACAAATTGTTGACATTTTTTTGTTCAGTTTTCTTTTCTGTACTGGTTTGTCCAGATGGTTTTACTTGATCAGGTTCTATGGGAAAAACAAATAATTATATTTGATTACTCACGTTACTAGATAGTTCAGCAGCGCTACGCAATCTTTTAAATGTCAGTGGCTATCATATTGTCCATGGATTTACTGTCAAATTGGTTATGGTTTAGTACAAAATGGAACCATTTGACAGTTAATCTATAGACACTATAGGTTAGCCACTGTCATTTAAAAGATACGCAATAGCCCTGCTGATACAGATTCTTTTTCGGGTTCGTCCGGGAAAAGTTGTAGAATAGAATATTTATTTATAACAATAAATAAGGTGCTAAATGAAACGATCCAGGTAAGAAACAAGAAAGTATTGTTATATACCTAAGTTAATATTTAAACAATGAGAAATCGAGAACTTACTCAATCGGGCGAACATTCTCAAAAATTCATGACATTTAAATTACTTAGATGTGATAAAAATATTATATTATTTATTTTGGCTTTGATGCAATTTAGGATTATATGCAGAGAGTGTGAAAATTTTCACACTTTCTTTCACTGACAAGACATTAAGTACTACTAATGACACAACTTATTATTTTCAAATGCGATTGTGTTTCTACTAGCGGCCCTAACTGGTTTATAATATTATAAGTATTTATAAAAAAGTAGCTTAAAAAACTAAAAACAGACAGGGCCTATTACATTTTCAACTATAAAAATGTGCTTGTTTTTTAATTTAACTAGTCGGATTTTTTAATTTTTCAACAACTTTCTTTCATAATAATAACGATTAAGTACCTGAAGTAGATTTTTCAACCGACCCCGACCCGGTTTCGGAACCATTATTTCGGTTGAGAACGGAGTTGATAAATGGCTTGATTTCATCGTCAAATTCTCGATGTTTTGCTTTTATTTGTTTAGCAAGTGCCTGTGCTTGTCCTTTCTGATCTGTGAAACCAACATAATATTTGATTTAATATTTGACACTGGGAGTTCATGTACCTAAATCTTTTCACAACATCACGCTTGTTATTCTAGAACGGTTAGGCAGAGGTGTGCCTAGCTTTTCACAACATCACGCTTGTTATTCTAGAACGGTTAGGCAGAGGTGTGCCTAGCCACCCACATTTCACCAGTCACGTTACATCCATGTAGGGGGGGGGACGATTGGCATGGGCTGCGGGTTGTGCGAAAGAGATACCGCGGCCTCGACACAAAGGGCTAAGAAGGAATATGGCTGGTTTTTATTCAGTAGAAGTCTGACACTCCCTACCACTCTGCCCAAAGCGGGAGGAATCATTTGATGATTTTCAACTCTCCAAAAAAAAAGGCTACTGACATCGACCAGGAACAAATCCACTCCGTGGCTGCTACTAAGTAATACCTGATGGAAAAACCCAATAACACTTTGCCCGACCCGGGAATCGAACCACCGGCCACTGGACCAACGAGACGTCAGGTACAGCATTTTATTTATTACATAAATACCATAAATACCTACAAACTTATAAATATACGAATTTTACCTTTTTTTTACCTGACTTCAAAAAGGTGGAAGTTCTCAATTCGTCGGAATCTTTTTAATATTAATGAAAGAAATTATGAACTTACCTGTCGTCGAAATCACTTTACCATTGAACACTGGCCATTTCCTTTTCGGTTTATCGTTTTTATCAAACTTAAAGTTTTTCCCTAGTTTTGCCCGTGAGGGTAATTTATACTCAACCATTCCCTTAAAAACACTGCCATCACTACTGGAGTCATCATCATCATCATCATCATCATCATCATCATCATCATCATCATCATCAAAAGGTAAGATCCAGGCGCTAGGTATAACATTAACTTCATCCATATCGAACTCCTTGACGATCACATACGTCTTCCATTTAGAAGCCATTACTGCAATCTGCAACAAAATAGCACATTTTGATACAAGTGCGGAATGTTTGTTTTTGCATTCGAGGCGGAATGAAATTGAGTCGGGAATAGAAATACAAATAAATACAAATAAAACTTGTATAAAAAGTAAACATTTGTTTATAAGATTATAGGATTCTGTTTACAAACAGAATTTTATTATTCAAAAACTATTTACGCTGTAAAGATGCAAATATAAATGACCAGTAGGGCTAGCCAAGTTACAATCGCTCCGTATCTATTCTCTTTCTATAATAGATAACGCTTCGGCGCAAGCGATTGTAGAAAGCGCTAAGTTGGTAGCCAACTTCACACAACTACACAACGAGTCGATCGCTCATTCTCTAATAAATGTAGAAAAAACCTACACTTTAGTCTGTGGTGAGCGTTTCTACTAACGTCAAACTAATGTCAAAATCACAGTTGTTTACTTTATGCGCGGGTTGAAGTTTTGTTTTGAATTGTTATAAAAGGAATAAATTGTTTTAAGTGCTAAAAAAGTAAGCGAAATAAGGTAAAGTTCTTCTTATAATTGGTTTATTATAATATCACAGTATAGTATACAGCGGAATGTAATTTTAGACGTTACAGTAACTCGAAATAATAATATAATAGCATTATCATCCTGCGTTTGAATGAAAGTGGCCTAAATGAAGTGATAACTTTTATAGGATGGAATCTAGACCACGAGCAAGCCCGGAACAGTTCGCAGTTTTATTAGAATTTAAGGAAAGGTTCGTAAATTATTAGTTATATAGTATTCTTCCTACCTTAAATTATATCATTCTTGGGCTCTTGAAAGTTTGAAACATAAACAATGACGTGATACGCGATAAGAACTAATAAGTACCACTACTTACGAAACAAACAAACCAAACTGTATTTGACTCTGTACTTAATCAATAAACCCTTTTGTTTTTCTGAACTAGTTTTAACTTATTTTCTAGTCGTGGCGATATAACTAGCCGAAAGTGCTGCACAAATAAAGTTTCCGGCATTTCGCGTATTGTTTCTATGCACTGACGATTTATGTCTCTATTACGGCGCCTAAGCCACACTTCTTCATTATGAGTGCACCACAACATATTTAAGGTACTTATGCATTTTAAATGTTAAATTATACAAATAGTCCAAAATTGTAAAAACCAAACTTAACACTTCTCGGTCTGAAAACCGCTGGATGATAGAGACGCCATTTTTTAGCGCTTTCGACTGCCTCTCGGCGATCGCTCAGTCAACGATCAAAATAATCGACTTCGTTTCGTTATCGCTTGTCAAAAGTGTCACTTGGCTAGCATTAGTATGGGATGTAGCGATCAACGTTGTAGAAAGGATCACATTTCATTCTATCATTTTGAACGACTCGTTAGGTAGTCAACATGGCTACGAATTTTCTATTCGTTTGTTCTGACCACGTGACTTAGCGTTGCGATGACGTCATCCCCATACATTGGAGTCGTTTTCTATATCGATAACGATTGTAAATTGTCAACTTGTCTAAGCGTACAGAATAAAAAAAAACAGCGCCGGCGCGCATGTTATGAAATAATAAGTAAAAATAATAGGTATAAATCATTTAAAATTAGTAGATAAAATTCAATTTTAGCACATAAATACCAACATATTTTTGCAGAAGTTGTGTACAGATTGCGCGCACCCATAGTATTAAATACTTGGGTGTTATAATAGATAGTACGCTGACATGGAAGGAACAAATCGAGGCTCTGGTATCCAGGGTCAGAAAATTAATTTATGTTTTTAAAACCTGCGAACTGCTGCTGATTATGCAACCCTACGGACAGTATATTTCGCTCTGGCTCATTCGATCTTAACATATTGTATTACGGCTTGGGGTGGGTCTGGAAAATGCATAATGCTCCGTCTGGAAAGGGCACAGCAGGCTGTGCTAAAAGTCATGACTCACAAACCGATTCGTTTTCCAACTTCCGAACTGTACGCTCTATGCAATTTACTAACAGTCAGACAGGCATTTCTTCTTGCCGTGGTGCAGCGCAAACACTCAAGCCTTCCATTTGATCCTCATATCGTTAGCCAAAAACGTAGGTCTGACAGAGTCTGCCAGGTTGAATTTGCCACAGTTCAAGTTGTACGGCGGCAGTATCACTTTCTTAGTTCCACAGTGTTTAATCGAGTAAATAAACAGCTCAATATATATTATATTCACTGACTGCACGAGAATGTCGAAGGGTTACGGATGATTGGCTTCACACACTCACGTATGAAGAAGTAGAAACGTATGTGAAAACCTGAACTCCCTTTTTAGATGTCCTATATGTGTAAGTTGCGCAAAATCACACCTTTTACACAAACGTACACACCCTTCACACACACACACACACACACGCACACACACACACACATACACTCCACACACAAAGCATACACAATACACAACACAATCTCATATAAAAATACGTAATGGAAATATTGTAAATGAGTAATTTTTAGTTTTATTTCATAGTATTTATTTTAAGTTTAAACATTTATTCGTTTTTTTTAATTTTGCAAAGCTATTAAAGCTTTGTTTTTGCCTCGACTTTTTGGAGGTGGGCGTTAATGACTGCGACACAGTTTTAAACTAATGTAGTTGTTATCGATCACAGAGTTTTTGTAAACTGAGTTTTTGTTGCAAATAAAAATTATTATTATTTGAAAAAAAAAAAAAAAAATCTATTACGTGTATCCGAACGCAGCAAGGGGGCTATTTGCGGGCGCGCGTACATTGTGATTAATCAACAAATCGAAATCTACACTAATATACCTATTAGGTACTTAATTTAGTTATGTTAGAGCACCTCTGCCTCCCTTGGGGCATTACAGGCGTGAAGTTATGTATGTTCAATGGTAGTTTCAAGGAATTAAAACAGTAGTTTTTTTTACTTAGAATAATTTTATAATTACTACTGAGATCAAAATTATGATTCTGCATGGATAAATTAAATATTTCAAGCATAATGTTTATCCGGCTAATCTCAATCCTGATCAGTTAGACTCGAAGTCGGCCACATCATAATGTTATTATAATAATATGAAATTAAGACAAACTAGTTAATGTTCCGGCAATGTCGAATGGCGAGTCGATCAGTCGACAAAGCAGTTGCGTCATTCACTCAGTGAGGGGCCCCTGGGTTCACAAAATGTCAACAGTGTTTAATTTACGACAGTTGAAAAGAACGCTATAAACATCTGTAAATAAACTGGCAAAAAACTAAGTAGATAAGAGAAAAAATCAAGCTTGTCCGATCCTCCAAACTCTTATTTGGTAGACAAAATGCCTAGTTGTGTTTACAACTTACACAAAACGTTGCCAAAACTCTATTGTGTCTAAACTGGCAATCGAATTTAATAATAACGAATACTTAAATATAGAATTAAAAATGTGTAAAAACTACACAAAAATCGGTTCTACGAGGAGCGGTGCGGGGAGCGAGGGGCGGGATGGCGCCGCGCCCGGTCGCACGTGCGTTGTCGGCGTCACTACGAAAACACACTTCGATATCAAAGAGATTTAAAAGACCTATAGAGCGGATGTTAAGAATATATATTCATACAAAAATTTTGATCCCGAACACTATTTTGACACACAAATGCTACCTCAATTGGGCGTATGCCCTGATTTGTTACCAAGTAGTAACAAGTTAGTATTGGATTACGAATTTACGATTTTCTTCGTCTTGTCCCGTATCGCACGTAAATATTTTTATGTCTTTATTTGATATTGAAAACAAAATAAAGTTGTGTGTGAAATATATTGGAGATGAATAAGACGGCTAAAAAACTAAGAAATTGAAATAATAACTTACCAAATTCTCAATAAGAAATTTTTATAAACTAATAAATTATCAACAACAGTCTTGGTGATACACGTCGTACGTACACACCCTACAGTTTTTGTTGATAAATATATTGCGTAAACTAATTTCGGTGCGTACGAGCGAGGCCCGTCCCAACGCCGACGGATCACAACATTAACTGAGTGAGTGAGGCCGGAGGCCCGAAGGCGGGAAGCGCTTGCTACCATTTTTTTGTGTAAGTTTCAAGGTCGATTCTAACCAATTGTTTATAATGTATTCTATCAATTTTACTACTAGGTAAATACGTACACTTACTTCGAGATATTATTAAGAGTGAAGCTTTTGGATGTAAGCAAGAGAGATTGAATTTTTTTTATTATAGATCACAACGACCTTGCTTCAAATTATTACTGATAGGAGTGACTTTTATGATGCTATAAATAATATGTAGCGTGCTAAGGTATTGTGAATATGTAAAGTTATATTTAACCCGCAGTTTTGCCCGCGTATATGTCGGAATATTAACAAGAATGGTCGAAAAAATTTCAGTCAATCTGCGAACGGATTGTATTGTGTGTTCATGTAATGCTTGTGTGTGCATTCCTGAATATACGTTCAGGATTGACTTATTATAATATGATCTCACAAATTTAGATTAGTAAATTATTAATCTACTCTAATATAAAGAGGAGAGATTTGTATTTTTGTGTGTATGTTTGTAATGAATAAACTCAAAAAACTACTGCGACGATTTCAAAAATTCTTTCAGCATTAGATAGGTACATTCACCCTGAATAACATAGGCTACTTTTTATCCCTGTATTCCCACGGGATTGGGATCTACACGGGTGAAACCGCGTGACGTCCGCTAGTATAATATTATGTTACCGTCAAAATTGCTATGACATTTATCTCAATAATAACTCACGGATTCCGACATCAATTTACCCTGATAAGGTCAAAACATTCTTATGTGCATATTGTTATGGCATAACAATATGCACTTAGACGAACATATAAAAAATGTAGTGATGCGATTTAGTTTAGAATCTTATGTGACACCGTTGCTACTTTTTCGTGTAGGTACAAAATAAGTTGTTGTTGTGTGTTGTGTGTATCTCGTAATAATAATCATAGCTCAGTGTGAACGGTCGCGTACAAATTGTATGACTTTTTGTAAACAATTAACATCATGTTATATCATTCACAGTTGTTCGGGCTTTTATATTTTAAACTGTTACTTTTTTGCGGCAGCATTCTCAAAATGATTACCACCAAAACGACATTGAATTGCACTGAAGGAATCAACAATAAAGGCTATACAGACTAGTTGAGAAATAATTTCTCCCGTCGGGGCTTGTGGTTGTTGTTGACTGTACGTACGGTAGCACGTTGCACGCGATTGGGTATTATATATGTTTCCCGCGGTCTCGACGATCGCCATGTCAAAAACTTCTAAGATACATGCGCTCTGTATGGAAATTGGATCAAACTCAGTTTTGGCTCCATGTTTTCGAAGACTTCCCACGTTAACTGTCCGTTCAGCGTTTAGCGTTTAGCGTTCTGTCTGAGCCGCCGTCGTATGCAACCGTTTCAGTGAAACAGCACTGCGAAAATCGCTCGTCCGGATGCCTGTAAACCCGGCCTCTCCTGTTACTGCCATGCAGACACATTCTACACTCGTCAGTGGACAAGACCGACTGCCACTGTTCGACGAAGCTCCAATTGAGATGCCCTCGAGCAAATTGAAGGCTCACTGGCCCGTGGCAGGCCGTTTTGGAAAGACATTGGTTTTCTTCAAGCGTTTCCTTACTGTCCACTCGCTCACGGCCACCCCTTGAACACGCCTCAATTCCTGCATCACATGAACACCCGTCATTCCGCAGCGCTGTTGTAAAGATAGACGGTCGTCTCTCTCTGAAGTGCACCGGTGGCGGTTGGCCCTTGGTCTCCGATTAAAGGCACCAGTATCTGAAATCTTCTGTATACCTTTCATACAGCAGACTGGCTCAAGTGATGGTCAGCGACGGTCCGCTGACTGAGTCCTTGTTGCAACAGAGCAACAACTTGAGCAGCTTCCTCGCAGGCGTAGTCTCTTCTCTCTTGATATTTATTAAACGTCGGGCACAAAATTCTGAATCCCTGACTGCTACTGAGAAGTTCCAGATAGATAAATATAACAACACTAGAGCCGATCCGGGGATGGAACCCACGTCCTTATGAACAGCAGTCACGCTGGCGACCACTAGACCAGCGAGGCAAGGTATTTTGAAACGCGATGATGATTAAATAAAAAACAGCTACACTCGTTCTTTCTATTTAATTTTTAAAACTAAGTTTCAGAATATAAGCAAATCTGAATTCAGCGATATCCTGTTTTATCACTTGAGAAAACATTGCAGTTCTAAGAGCTTCGCTGCAACGAAATTCAACAACGAGATCGAAAAATCGAGCAGGAAATTAATCTTTAATATCTGAGAACTTGTAAAACCTGCAGTAAAGAGATATCAGTACAGCTCAAGGCGAGAGTTTATTTATTTACGAGATTTTCATATCGAGAATAAAATCTTTGAATAAATCACAAGTTTATTTCAATGCTGCTTTTTCACGGCATTGAACGATTTTGCCTTTTTGGGTTGCGGTGTTATCACGGTCGTTTGCGGTGGGTTGCGCCAACAAACATACATAACATTACGCCAGGAATCCCCGACGGGTTAAGCGGGTGTACCTAATACGAGTAGTTCACAACGTATCGCCAGTTGTGCTTTAGTGCTTTGTAATAAGACAAGAGATATGGAAGGAAAGGAAACTCCGCCACTACGGAATACGAAACAGCGCTCTGGATCTTCTTATCTCATACCTCAGTAATAGGATCCAAAGCGTTGACGTCAACGGGAAAAGATCACCCGGATCTATTGTAATAATGGGAGTCCCACAGGGCTCAATTCTTGGCCCTTTTTTGTTAATTATATTAATGATTTGCCTCACCTCATAAAGAATAACCACGATATCGTGTTATTTGCGGATGACACTTCGCTTTTATTTAAACTTAAACGACAACAGGTAGTTGTTGACGATGTAAATAGCGCGATTTCGAAAGTGGTGCATTGGTTTAACGCTAATAATTTGCTTCTTAATGAAAAAAAAAACCAAATGCATTAGGTTTACACTACCCCACGTTAGGCAGATGAAAACTCGTGTGTTGGTAAAGGGCGAAGAGTTGAATCCTGAAGATAGCACGGTGTTCTTGGGCTTAACTTTAGACGCTAAGCTTCAGTGGGGGCCTCATATAGATAAATTGTTGAAAAAGCTGAGCTCAGCAGCATACGCAGTTAGAAAAATTCGTAATTTAACCGATGTAGAGACAGCCCGTTTAGTGTACTTTCGTTATTTTCATAGCGTAATGTCGTACGGCATCCTATTGTGGGGGAATGCCGCTGATATTCAGACCATTTTTGTTTTGCAAAAACGGGCGGTTAGATCTATTTATAAATTGAGTCCGAGACACTATCTCAGAGAAAAATTTAAGGAAATTAATGTAATGACTGTTCCCTCTCAGTATATTTATGAAAATCTTTTGTATGCTCACAAAAATATAAAGCTGTTTAAGAAATATAGTGATATTCACAATATAAATACAAGAAATAGACATAAATTTATTGTACCCACAACAAGGCTCAAGAAAGTAGGTGGATCATTTAGATGCCAATGTATTCGCTTTTATAATAAACTACCAAGCCACATTCAAAATTTTAGCCTTAATAAATTCAAATCCTTTATAAAACGTAAACTTTGCCAGAAAGGATTTTATACTGTTAAAGATTATATAGAGGACAAAAAAGCTTGGGATTAAACTGCTCCAATTTGAATTGACTTAAACATATTCATTTTATTTTTTTTTTTTACAATTTGACATTTTATGACTATTTTTATACACTGACATTGTTTACTTTTTCAAGTATGATATTTTTTTTTTTGACCAATATTTACTTGTTAAATATTTTATTTTATTTACTTATTTTTTTTTGTGTGTGTGTGTGTGTTTTTTTTGACATTTAATAATGTAAAATGATTATTCAATATGATAAATATTTAATTTGATATTGTGAATGTGAGGACCATGTGGGTCTTTCTTAAATTTAAATTGTTGTGATTGTCTGGCAGTTTGAGTACTTTAAGTGACCCACCCAAATGTCCTTTCTTTGGTATTGTTTGTCGTGACGTTGAGCTCCTTGAGTTATAAGTCGAGCTCCACGATAACTGACAAATGCTTGCACTGACTGGACGGGTCCACTCAAATCTGTGTGGTGCTTTCTTCAAAAGACCATCTCAGACATTAATCTGCATGGTCTTCATGTGTGTATTATACCTTATTGTTAACCCAAACGATTTTAAAAGATTAAAAGAGTAACCTTTGGAGTTTCTTGCCGGTTCTGCTCCTTAGGAATCGACCTATGCACCGAACCGTGCCCCTTTTTACCGACGTTTTATAAGTGCCCATGTAGGTCTATGTGAAATAAAAATATTTTGATTTGATTTGATTTGATATTATTAACAACCCGTTTTATTTATTATAGTTTCATAGACTACCTATGCAAAAAAAAAAGTTATCTTTTTACTTAATAATAACTTTGTGAAGCTTTAGGACACAATAAGTGTCATACTTAAACAAAACCTATAGGTAAAACGGGTTGTCGGGGGTAAACGGGGTATCTATAGGTAAAACCGGTTAAATGTATAAAAATATCAATATTTCAGGGTATTTTGTGAAAAAACCTTCTCCAATGAAGTAATTGGTGTAAAGTACAGTAAGCCATTATACAAAACTGAAAAGAGCTACTGAATCAATGAATTCAGAAGATATAGCATGTTTGTTAAGTAGGTACAGGTAAAATATGATAAATGCGACCTTCTTTCGATTCAAATTTGATTTTATAAAGTTTTTACTAACACCAATTAATAAAAATGAGCAAATTTTAAAATTAGGGTAGTTAGAGCAACATTTTGTATTAACAATTATGTAATTAAAGAGTTTTAAGTAAATCAAATTTAAACTGAAACTTTAAAAAGCCATTTACTCAAATTGACACTTACTGCATTTATTATCTTTTCGCAGTAAGCAGACGATATTTTTATTTCACATAGGCCTTCATGGACACTTGTAAAACGTCGACAAAAAGGTGCACGGTTCGGTGTATTGGTCGATTCCTAAGGAGAAGATTCGGCAAGAAACTCCAAAGGTTACTCTTTTAATCTTTCGAAATGGTGTAGTTTAACAATATTTTCATTTTACAGCATTAGTATTTAGATATGGGGGGACAACGTAGGCCTGACAATAAGTCGTCTACGAAGAGAGAAAAAAATAAAATAAGATAAAAAGTTAACAAGCATCAAGGAATCTACAAGGCCTACAATGTTCACACATTCACAAAACAATCGGTAAAAAGAATCTATACAAAAGTAAGAGAATAATTAATAGAACAAGTCTAAAATCCAATAACACTTTGCCCAAGAATCGAAGCAAGGACATCATGCTCAGTAGTCGCGCTAATAGTACACCTCTGCCTAACCCTACGGAGATTACTGCCGTGATGTTTACGAGGTCTATTTAACAGACAAAACAGAACAGAGAGGAATATTTAACATCATTCTGTTCGCCGCGGTTGATATGATAACCTAGAGCTATATCAGTGTATTATCTATGGGTCAAGTGAAGTGATCAAGAGGGGCGCCTGCAGATCTGTGGAGGGGAGGGGGACGTACTTAGCATCAACACAAGTCTTTAACTGATCACACTAATATGTATTATAAAGGCGAAAGTTTGTGAGTGTGTATGTTTGTCACTTCTTCACGTAAAAACTACTAAACGGATTTAGATAAAATTTGGTACACAGATAGCTTATAACCTGGATTAACACATAGGATAGTTTTTATCCCGATTTTATCTTCCCTTGGGATAATTTTAGAGTTGTAAGGTTACTAATTTTTACGCACAATGTGACACCGAAAGCCACCACTCACGATCTTTGACACGTTTTATTTTCGACATTTCTTATTAATTTGATAAAACAAAAAACATGTATCCAATTTTTTATATCTATTAGATAATCTAACAGACGGATTAATATTTTTTTTGTGGTGAAATTTCACCGAGTCGAGTTCGATTCCCATTCGGAACAAATATGTGTATGGCCTACAGACAGTTGTTCCGGGTCTGGGTGTTTGTGTATGCGAGTGCACATGTTTGTAATCGCACCCACAATCACACTAATATTTAAAAAAAAAAAATAAAAAAAAAAAAGGCGAAAGTTTGTGAGTGTGCATGTTTGTTACTTCTTCACGCAAAAACTACTAAACGGATTTGGATAAAATTTGGTACACATATAGTTTATAACCTTGATTAACATATAGGATAGTTTGTATCCCGATTTCATCTTCCTGTGGGATAATTTTAGAGTTGTAGCGGGTAAGTCGCTGGCAACAGCTGGTACAGCATAAATTCTTAGTGCAGGGCAACGTTTAAAAAAAAAAGAAATATTATGGTCTGCGTATAACAATAATCTAACTCTTAATAAATTCCCAGTATCTTTTTATTTTTTTAATTACCGCTAAGCCAAAAATAACTCAACAAAACTATGTTTTGAAAATAACAGGAAACGGAAACTGATATGTGATTATGTATTTGTAGAATAGAATTATATTAGTTACTTACTAGTTTTAAATGTCATAATGTTTTTTTCACTTGCTTTAAGAGGGGGCAGGGCCTGCGTCAAGCTTGCCCTCGTAGAGCACGATTGTTTATCTATACCGCAAGCTCAAACCGATTATAATCATCAGAAAACGTACCTAGTCTTCCTAATACAATCGTTACAATGGGGCGTTTTCGGTCACATTTTCTTTACTTGTTAGTTACTGAAAAAATAATATGACATACGTTTCTGCAGTTGACCTAGATTTTATGATAATAAATGATTATAGCAAGAGGATCCACCAAGAAAAAAGGAGATATGTATGGAGAATTGTAGCCCCAGGGGGTCTAAAATAGCCTAAAATAGCAAATAATAATATGAATTGCGTTCAAATTCAGATTTCAGTCAGATAGATTTCCAAAAAATATTGGACACGATTTTTTTACGTAAACAAACAATAAAGACGATACAGTGCTTTGAAAACTCGTGTGACGTCATTTTCTAAGACATTAGTATGACATTCTTTACCGGTGAGTGACGTCACAAACTCCCACTCAAATCTTTGATTCGTTTTATCTTCGTAATTTTTTATTGATTTGATAAAACAAAAATATTAACAATTTTTTTCGGTAATCTAAAAGATGGAGTAATTTGTATCATATTTTTCTAAGGCAGGAAACATCCCTATTCATAATAGTAATTACGTATGTGACCATTTTACGAATTTTAACGCAATTCATATTATTATCCTATTACGATTCTGATAAAGCGGCCATTTTAGACCCCATTTTCCCTCTAAGTAACGAGGGCAGTAAGTGAACTGAACTTGACTTATCATTCAGGGTTGTAATAACTTAACCAGCCTAATCGCTGTAGCCACGTGTTTCTGAAATACGAGTAGCAAGGATTGATTGATTAAAACGTGGCCGTGGCTTGGGTGCGGCTAACATTTTAGGTTTAGGTTAGGTACCAGTAATTTTTATTACAGTAATGTATCGAACCAACTCTAACACATACATTCATAGACTCACTGTTTTTTCCCCGTGGGTATAGGCAAAAACGGAATAGCGTTTAATCTACACTAAAAAAATTATAAATAGGAAATATTTGTATTTTTTTATGTAACGCATAAACTTAAAAACTGCTGGACCGATTTCAAAAACCCTTACAGTTAGGAAGATCTTCACCGAGTAACATTATTATACTATTTGTTTGCAAGTTATTTTCAAATGACACGCGGGCGAAGTCGCGTGCGATGTGCTTGTTTCATACAAATGTTGACTTACAGCTAATTTTATTAAGATATCTTTGTGCATTAATAGTACATTTTATAGCTCAAAAGTACTCAACATTGAATACTAAGGGACATTTCGGAAAAACACCACGGGGAAATAGCGTAATGTTATTTTTATTATGTTGTCAATGAGCTCATTGGAATTCGTAAAACTGTGGAATGGTACCTTATCACATCACTCGTGCCAACAGAGATTTAAATTATAAATTATCCAGGATCCTTTATAAATAGTAACTGAATTAATATTCTCTGAACCAGTTGAATTACCAAGCTGATAACTAATAAGAAATTAAATTAGTGCTAAAAAGCTATGAAATAAAATATAAAGGACTATGGGCAATATTCTATACAAGAAATCTGGGCGTAAGATCAATAGAAATAAAATATATCTCAATTAAAGTTAATAAGAATTAGGATTTTACTTTCTTCTAAACCCTTCTACTTCCCGGCTACTGCGGTACTTCTTATCGCTGTCGCCGGGGAACAAAAAACAGTTACTTTAAACATGCTCCATTTTCCTGTTTTTGCCAAACATTTGACGTAATGCTCAAACTAACTAAACTAGTTTTTTGGTTTAGTTTTCCGCGCGATCTAGTTATAACTTAATATAAAAAAGACTATAATTTATAATATAATTGCTGGTGCTTTAGTATTCATTACATTGAAAAGAAGAAATAAAAATATTTTTAAACTTGCAGACAGGTCGTGTTCTTGTGGAACTTTTCTTCGACCTGTTGCATTTATAAATATTTAGTATGCGTTTTATGTTTTGTTTTGCTGAATAGTATGCACAACATATAATTTCTGCTACAAATAAATATTTTTTTTCCGATTTTAAGCTTTGGTCTTCTGTTAAGGATAGTCGTCCTTTTATAATTTACTTTACTAATAAATAGGTAGAGTGGATGAGTATATCACCAACATAATATTATACAAAGCTCTGTTAGTCTCGCGATCGCAAAGCGCGACTGCTGAGCGTGGAGTCCTAGGTTTGATTCCTGGGCCGGGCCAAAAGTGCTATTGGGTTTTTCATTAGAAATTATCCAGTAGTAGCCCGGAGTTTGCAAGTTGACGGTATAATACCCCCACTTTAGCCAGGCCCCGAACATTTGACGATGACGCGCCAGGCGCGTCATGGGCCTGCGTGACCACACATTTCACCACTTTGGAAGTGTCCGTCTATCTTCCAAATAATTGGCTTTGACAAAAAATGGTTTTAGGAACCTCCATTTTATTTTTAAATACCTATCTATAAACACCTCGCACGTACAGGTGTGATATTTGCCCCTTAATCTGTTTTCTTTTTGACTTTTGTATAAAAATCGCGAAGCGGTGCACAGAATACATCTACCAACTAAGTGACAACTGTGTGTCGTGGGCATTGAATCAGTTAACCAAGCATTATGTACATGAAACTAAGTGACGCTACGCAAAAAATATTGCTGTGAAACGACTTTACTTTTGGGGTGAAAAATCACATTTTGCAATAAAAAAAATCGAATCATTCTTTCTGAGTTTTATTCTTGTAAACATTTCGGTACTTTGATCTCTAATATCTCCGAACTAGAAGGCTCCCAAGTATGGTCCAAAACAAATAAATTATCGAAATGACGCGACTGGTAGAAATAAATATTACAGTGATGATGATGAATTATAATAATGAATAAAAATAAAAGCATTTATTCGCCGACCTAGTACACTATAATCTTATACAAATGTTATGATAATTATGTCCTATTTTATAAAAATAGTTATTAAAGAAAACAATTAGCTTAATATTTTATTAGGTAAGTAATAATACCTATTATATTTATAAGTAAACAGTTACCTGTCACGAGTCAATCTTCTTTATTATTTTTGGTATTTATCATCTTCTCATCTTTTGATTTTTCTAATTAACAAAGTCACAAATGGATAAATATTTCATTCCTTCAGTTCAAAACCGGCCAAGTTTGTGTCGAATTCGCGCACTATGGGTACCGTAACATAATGTTTAAAAAATCGTTTAAGAGACACACAGACTGGCGTAGGCGGGATAGTAAACAAGTACTTAAGAACAGACCTACGAAACCCTAAAACTAACCTAGTAATTCTATAAAACAAAGAACTACAATGTTAAATGCAACTTGTACTAAAAAATCTGAGGTAGGCAGTTTATTTTATTAATAATCTATACTAATTTTAAATGCAATACATTCTGTCTGTCTTACCCTTTCAAAATGAAACCATTGAACAAACCGCTTTTTTTAACGTCATTCAAGATATTTGTGGTAAAGAAAACAAAGAGTGCAAAAACAGCAAAGCAGACAAAGTCGCGGGTTATGCTGGTTATTTATTTGAGCAGGTACACATAAAAGCTAGGAAAGCTAGGAAGTTAGGAAAGAGATCCTTCCTGGACTGGACTTGGAAAGCACGTTGAGGTATCGATCTCGTCTGTCACTTGTCGATCTTTGAGATTGGTTATGGGTAGACCCGGGTAGTTGAAAGCACAACATTTTGACAGTCAATCTTATTTAGGCGTGTAGTTGAGTTAACCAGGGACTAGATTGTGGAGTTCAAATAGGGAATCACTCCATGTAACATACTGGTCTGCGCCCATATCTCGTTAGTACATTACGTATGCAAGTCGTAACGGTGGGAAGTTTTGCGTCCCAACGTTTTTCCAAAGCATATCGTAAAACGTAATCTATAAGTGTCTCTCTTGCCCTTGAATTAAGTCCTAGCTTTGATCTAAGTTTCCCAGAGGGTGTGCATATTTTTAGCGCCTCATCTGTAAATACTTCTTTTAGCAAGTGTCTTGTTAATTGGGTAGTTCTCATGGACATTAATTTGCAATTATTAAGGCCTTCTTGAGAGACATACACACCTGTGTTTGGCAAAAGTTCTATAATTCCATATCCTGGCTTAGGATACCTTAGAGTCCATTTATTGGCTTTGTCACTTATGCTTACAGATTCCCGTAACAGCGATGGTGGATTAGAGATGTAGTTCATAGTTTCTGCATGCATATCTGTTGACGATTGGTTTGTTTTTGCTACAAGCTTTTGTTTATGTGCAGTAATTATTTTATGCACATAATCTGCAGCGCTATCAAAACGTGACATAGTTTTTTGGTATGAATCATTTATATCAACATATAAGTTATATAAGTAAGCATGAACAGGGTCATCTAAAAGATTCATAGTTGTATATTTATGATTCAGCAAATGATTAACTCCAACTGGTATGGACTCTCGTGGTGAGGTAGGAATTCCTATATTATTATCTGACTGTATAGTTTTTGCATCGGAACTTGAGTCAGCAAAGTTGTCATATTTATCGTCCAAAATTTCACAATGGCTTTTATTACTTATGGACTTCCTTCGAGGTAGTTTCACAATTTTTTTAGGAATTTCATCATTTACAGGTGTTTTTTTCATAGCTTCATCAACGATTTCATTTATTGCGTCCGGCATTTCAGTATCATGCGAATGTTGTGACGTTGAAGAAAACTCTCTGTCATTGCATAAATCCTTTGTGTATCTACGAATACTATCATGTGCTGCTGATATTTCTAAATCTACTTTTTTTTCCAAATCGTTGCAACTTGTAGTACTTTGAATTATATTTTCCTGATCCGCTTTTTTCTGCTGCGATGGGTGATTATTAGTTTCATTCGAAGGTAATGTAAGTAGATTTATTGATATTTGTTTCAATGCTGTTATTTCCCCCACTTTCTGATCTGAAAAAAAAGTAAATGAGAATAGATACAGTCAGGGAAGATGCATACGTTTCAAAATTTCAAAAATATGTAAACATTTTAATTTCAATAATAGTAGAATAATGCCTCATGTTGAATTAATACACGCATTTATATTAGTTGTTAAAATTTAACAGTGTTTCAGAATATTACAAAATAACCGGTTCAGTTTGTTTGTGTGTGTGTTAAAGTTCCGTTATATGGCAAGAATCTGTCGGGATGCGTTTTAACACGGTGGTTCACACTTATCGATTTCCGTTTCTATGTAAAAAAAAACCTTTCTATATGATATAAATAACAGTTCTGGTCGAGAATCATTAGTATATTACGTCCTTGAATTCGACGCGAATGCAAATTAACGACAGCTTGTACTAATTAAATTCGTGTTATCATTATTGGATTTACAACTATTCCTAATAAAAGTAAACATAACTCAATCAGTGAATATCGCCATACTAATAATACCATAGTAATAAAATATAATTTTGGCATGAATATAAAAAATTGTCAGCGAATGTACCTATTTTATTGCAATGAGAAAGAGCATTGAAAAAAAGAGTGTCGTTTATTCTTATAAATTCATTTTGATGACCTTCAAGCGAAGCAGTGTAAAACTCATTAAATAAATATTGATAATTTTCACTCTTTTTATGGATAACTCGGACTCGACCAAAATATTTAGTAACTACGCCACGATTGTTTCAATTATAAAAAAAGGTATACTTTTTTATAATCAAGAAATTAACCTTCTATTCTTTTGAATTCTGTAATTCTCTCTTTTGTGCTAGTATGAACGGAGCACTCTTTATAGCTTTCAATCGATTGTTGCAAAAATAAATCTTTGCAATAGTCGTAAAATATTTGCACTTATTTAAGGATTTATGTTAATAGAAAAATTATATAATTAGAATGCTTGAAAGTATCCATGGACTCCAATTACTTTAGTAACAATAATAATATGTATATTATAATATTTAGTAATAATCATTAGAGAAATAATAGTTATTGAAGTTCCTATTATTACTAAAATAATTTAAAAAAAAACTATCAATTACTTGTCAAATTAATACAAAAGTGTGTAATACAAAAGTACAGACGCCAGCACATAAAGCTACCCGAAACTGTAAAATTTTCCCATTCAACCTTGAACCTACTCGTAATGTTTTAGCGTTGAAGTTGAAAATCTATAAAAAAGATATGACAGATTGTAGTAGCTTATTGTGATGGCATTTGTACCTTGTTCACCTACTTGAATGCTGAGTAGCGTCATTTTTAATATTCTCCAAATCAAGCTTCTTTCTCTCAAGAAATTTGAACGCTTCGTCTTGATTAACTGAAAGGTACAACGAGTATTATTCAGTGTCATTATTTTATTGCTAGAAAAATCTGACTTTATAATAGCAAAATCATGGGTCTGAAACAAACTAAGTAATAAAACAACGTCAGCAAGTTTCTTACAATTTTATTTTAAAACTTATGTGATGTGAACATTTGGGTTTTGAAAATTTCTTAAAAGATATATTTTATTTTGATTTGAGTTACAACTAAAAATGATAAGTAACTTACTTGCGTCAAAAAGCACTTCACCATAAAGTTGAGGCCATTCATAATCTAGTGGTTCGTAATTAAGTACACTTAATGGGGCGTTCAGGTTATCCCCTAATAAGGGATAACCAAATACCACAAAATTTGCTTCTTCATCTACCGTTCTTATCCAGCAGCTTGGTATACATTCGCATTTATTATGTTTATTGCCAATTTTACTTAGTATTTTGATGACTAAATACTCTTTATAGTCGTGTTGTGCCATTATCTGGAAAAAAATAGTTAAAATTTAGAACACGACGCGCGGTGAGGGCTTGTTTGCATGCAAATAAACTGAGAATGTTCTACGCTGTGTCCGATTCGGCCGGGACGCTATTGCGTCATCCTGGTAGATGTGCCCGCTTAATTTACGATCTCAAAACAAGTATTTTGGGAAAAATATAACCGGGTTCCAAAACAAGAATAAGAGAGTTGGGAAATCGGTGTTTTTCGTGTCTTTAATTAACTTTTGCCACCGACTTCCAAAAAGAAAGTTACTTTCCTTTTTTGTTGTTTTTTATTAGTTTTATTTAGATTACTAATTTATATGTAACTAGGTAAATTTTGTTATAGTAGGTAATATTATGGAACAAGGTCACGAAAGTGGTATACATATAGTTATTAGTTGTGCTAACTCACACTAATTCTTGGCAATTTATGTAGGATCAGTTTTACAACTAGAACATAATTCACACCAAAGAACAAACATGTTAATAAAGTACTGATACAACATTAATAAAATCAATTAGTAATCACGGAGAAATCGATAATAGTAAAGAAACAAAAACTAAAGCTGGCCGTAAACATAACCACCTCCTTTTTTGGAAGTCGGTTAAAATTGATATTACTTCTCACAACAATAATCACTAAAACTCGCAGCAGTGCCGTGATGTTATGTGACTCATACATACGTGGACTTTATCCTCGTAAACAATATGTCGGTCTCTTCTCAAATTTTCTCAATGCATGCTTTATCATGAAATAAGTTAGCAATATAAAACCTTTATAACAATGGTGTCGTTTTTCACAAACGATGTCGATAATCCGTTGAATGTTTTGCCACCGAGAATATTGAGGACACTTTAAATGCGAACGAACGCGTCGCGTCACGCCTTAACGTTAACTGACGTTAACTGAGGGGAGCGGCCTTGGGCGTCGGGCGATCCGCGATAGTCTATGGCCGCTTTTTATTAGGGGAATAACCGGTTGCTGGATGGAAGTTTTAATATAAAAATTGGGAACACCCCAATACGCCGAGATATTTTAACCGAATTTCAATATTCCGATGTTCAAAAGTCCGATAGTCAAATACCTAAACATATAATCTCTTTTATTCAAAATCACGAAGTTAATTTTACCGAGAGTCGTAAATGCGATTTGTTTGTTTTCCGATGCTTTTAGAAGAATCAAGTGCCCGACGAGATGTCTATCCGAAAAACGACATTTAGATTTTCAGTATTGCGAATAAACTGCTTATATTTTGATTCTATAAATAGGATAGATTTAGGATATTAGTGACAGAAACGAATCGCTGCAAAACCGACTCTACATAGTCTTGGCTGGCCTACCCCGAAAGTGTAATTTAATCTGAGTAGGCCCGGAGAGGCAAGTAGTGAGTGTTGAAACCATCTGCGACGATAAGCACGCGTGGGACCGCTGTCGAAGCCCCGCAGTGCCGTAGCCGTGGCAGAATCTATGCTTGCTGCACTGCATGTTGCAAGCATGCTGCATGCTTTCTGTATGCATGCTTATGCATACTATAATGGAGATTTACTTTATTGTGCACAATGTTGCTCTCTTCTCTGTCGTCACACTCTTGGCAGAGTGGTCGTGGTCGTCATGACAGGGGTGGTGGCGAGCTTCACAATTCGACGCCATTCCTCTCGTACTGTTGCTTGCCTCGCGCATTCGGATTCGGAATCACTATTGGAGGCCATAAAATCTCAAATTTGCGCTACGCAGATGACACTACCCTATTTGCAACAAGCATCGGTAATATGGAAACCCTGCTAGCCAAAATGGAACAAGTGAGCCTTGATTTCGGCTTAAAGATAAGACAACAAGCAAGACAACGATTATGATTGTTGATCGCCCCAACAACAACTCGCCCGAAATAACAAAAATTGCGAATTGTGACGTCATTCAGTCGTACATCTACCTTGGTGCACTGATCTCGAACAATGGTGAATGGGCGGAAGAGATCAAACGGCGCATGGCTATCACCAGATCCGCTATAGATTGGCTTGGGAAGATATATTATGGAGAAACAGAAACATCACAAAGGCCACTAAAATGCGACTTGTCAGGCCCTAGTGGCCTGACAAGTCGCGTCGTGTTTTCTTTTTTGTTTACGATGCCGAAACGTGGACTTTAAGAGAAAGTGAGAGAAAGAAGATAGACGCTTTAGAAATGTGGTGTTGGAGGAGAATGCTTCGCGTAGCCTGGACACAGTTCCGAACCAACGTCTCAATCCTCGAAGAACTGGATATAAAACAACGTCTTTCTTCCATCGTTCAAGGTCGTATTCTCACTTTCTTTGGACATATTACACGTCGAGAGGACACGTCAATGGAACGACTGGTGGTTCAGGGCAAAACTGAAGGCACGAGGGCACGCGGTAGATCACCAATGCGCTGAACCGACCAAATCAAAAATGCACTAAATGGTCCACTCCACGAATGCACGTGAATGTTGCTCTCAGCAATTGAAAATTACATCATATTTTTCAGACGTTAATGACTATAATCATTTTTGATTCGTAATTTGTCCTTACTAATTTACTGAAATGCTGAAAATATGTGCCGCAGGTACAGAAGGAAGAGGCATTATATTTCTGCACGTTGGGCAATTCTGCAGTAATGAAACATATTATTCAATTTAATCACGTGAGGAGCTCATAAGGCTTTAATCATAAAAAACAAAGTGATAATTTATGAATTACTAAATAAGTTTAATTAATAGTAGGTACCCACAATTTATTTATAACCATTCCGATCAACTAAGGTTAATGTACCTAGTTAAAATATTTTTATTTTGAGTTTATACTATAGGTTATAGGTTATAGGTTGTGCATGTTTGTTTTAGAACTTTAAAATTTTAAAATGGCCTATTTCTTCACTGATTAAAAAAAATACACTTAGCTCATCCTGGGAACTCGTGCTCAGCAGTTTAGATGCTTTAGACTAGAAGTATTGGAAACTACGTCTCAGCGCTGCATTCTCGATGTTCGCCTGATTACTGGACCTATTATACAATCCATTGATATTGTGCTGGATTTAAGCTGCAATTTTCACTTAAAGCGAATAGCAAACTTTTAGCTGCTTCTTCAAATGTGTTATTTGAAGAAGAAACTAAAAGTTTGGCTTCAGCAATTTTGGTATTGTAGAGGCACTACATAAGCTAATACAGCAACATTTTACATAAGATAAGATGCAGATACATCTTATCACACACATACAGATACATCTTATCTGTTTGTCTTTTCTACACACTGTGTCTACTTGTCTAATCTAATTTTCCTCTCGCAGGTCTGCTGGAAGATATAAACAGTACCTTTGTGCTTCCTTTTTTTTATATGTTTATCCTTTTTTGTATTTTGTGTGTAATAAATAAATAAGGTACTACAGCGCCGTCTATGACTCAAATGAAGAACTAACACCAAAGTTCTAAATCCCGCTACTAAAGTTATCCGCGGCATTGAACTTACGAGCAGTGCCTTTTTGCTCTTCTATTTTTTATGTTTTTTTTCCTTAATTTCTATTTTGTGTGTACCTACATAAATAATAAAAAACCCGACAACTGCCAGGCAGTAGCTGCAACACCCGTCTGTTTGGAGGATCCTCTTTTTCCTACTTAACACCCTGTTCTTCGCGCCGTATAATATCTTTCATCAACGTGTAAAATATAACAGATGTTAAACACTCAGCATTTTTTTTGTTTCTGGTCTTAAGAGCAGCGGTAGCCCAGTGCTGGCGGCCCCGACTTACGAACAGTAAGTCGTGGGTTCGAATCCCGGCAGGCACATTACTTTGTGTATTTTATTTCATCACCACTGCTCTCAACGGTGAATGAATACATCGTGAAGAAACCGGCATGTCCAAGAACCAAAAAATTCGAAGACTTGTGTCATCTACCAATCCGCACTGGGCCCGCGTGGCAGATTATAGCCCATTCCCTCTCAAAGAGAGGAGGCCTGTGTCCCAGCAGTGGGAACATTAATAGGCTGATAATGATGATGAGTCTTAACATGGGAACCTCCTAGTGATATTTGGGACCAAACATAGAAATGTAAAAGCAGGGGCAAAGCTTTAAGTTTTTTGATGTTACCTATAATTTTAAATACTTCTACGACCCGCATACTATTCAATACATTCATTAGCACAATGTTTTCATAATTGGCAAAATTTGGGTGTCCTTACTACTAGTTACACCATTACTTAACCCTTGGGGGATTACAGGCGTCTTGTCCTGGTGTTTATGTGTTTATGTTATTAAATATTACCACATCTTTGCGGCACAGGCTGTTAGCACCATCCATAGTAGGTATTTAGGTAGTTGAGTTACACAAAATAATAATTAACGTCACAAGAAATTAATTCAAACGTTTATTTCTATCTCCACGCTTTAAAACAATTCAACACGAGCACTTTAAGAGATTCAATACATTCATTCTTGCACAGTTGGGTTTCTTACATAGAAACTTATAATATGTATAAGAAATTCAAATAGTCACTGGATATGACACACATAAAACCTATAAGTACAAGCCTTACGGCCGAATACTGAAACGCCACTCAAATATAAGTAACCCTCAAATCTAGTACTGTCTCGGTCGTTCTATGCTGAAGTGACAGAGACAGAACGAGAGTTAAGGGCAACTTAAAATTGAGTAGCGTTTCAGTATTAGATACCTAAATAAATGCAAAATTCACTTAACTCTAAACTGCTGAGGTAAGGCTGCTATGATTATTGTTTTAAAACAATTTGTTTAGTGTTCTCGCATGATCAGGTTTTCAAAATTTTCACTATTTATTTTTTGAGACGAGTTCTCCTTCAATTCCCTCCATATCAAGCAGAAGACAAAACAGAACGAGACCATTCCAAATGTTTCAAAACAATAGGTTATTTCGCCAAAAATAAACTAATTAGTCCGTCTGATAGATTTTCAAAAAATAATGGACACGTATTTTTTCTTTTGTCACTTAAACAAAAGATGAAGACAATACAGTGCTTCGAAAAGTCGCGTCAAGTCGTGTGACGTCACAAGGTTAGTACTTTTGTACCCACAAAGTGACGGCAAAAGCCCCCACTCATGATCTTTGACACGTTTTATTTTCGTCAATTTTCATTAATTTGATAAAACAAAAAACACGTATCCATTATTTTTCGAAAATCTACCAGACGGACTTATTAGATTTATTTGGTAAAATACCCTATTCATATTAAAAAATAAAATTACTATTAATAAAAATGGGTCCTACTCCTTAAAAAAACATAACGTGAGAGACCAGAGGAGACAATCACGCAAGTAAAGCGGTGGGCAAAATCAAAACCTTATTTATTTTTCTTTTTTTTTTAACATTGCCCCCAGACAAGATATTTCTCCTATACCGTGAATTCGCTTACAAACAGTTAACACACACTTACACAATCAACTAGACCTACAGGTAATTGTTCAAGGTCTGGTACACACAAAAGACAAACACAAAAATATTTGTTACATGCGGGAATCGAACCCGCAACTCGCAGCGCAGAAGCCAGCTCAATTACTGACCGAACCATACTGTCGAATTAATTAACACAATGCCTTAAATACGTAAACATTAAAAGCTAACTAAGGTTTACACGCAATACAGCAGGCCAAAAAGAATCGATCCGCTGCCTTTATGTCGACAGCGTCTTTAACCGATAATAGTGATGTCTTTGGTATCCCAATACGTGTAAACGGCCATGGAGACATTTCGTTTGTGAAGAACGACCTCGTTTCTGTCCTGAGGACAAGATTGAGTTTAAGAGAACGGGCCTTCCATTTATAAATGAAATAAAAACATAAAAAAACAAAACATACTGGCGCCTCTAGCAGTGAACACAGAGGCATCCCGTTGTCTACGAGACCAGTATAATTCCGTTTGTTGTACTGTGAACCCCAGCTGGGAACACCCCAAATTCCAGGTGCACTTCTCGGTGGGTCTATTCGATTTTGTACACCAAAACTTCACTGTGTGAATGCGTGGTCCGAAATAAATGCTGTAATAATTATACTAAGAGTACTCTACATCTACTGTCATACCCGTATGGCGAATGTGATGTTATGTGCAGACGCCAGCTGGCACATCAAGCTACTACAAACTGACAATTTTCTTAAGTTTATAGTCAACTTTATCACTAAAGCATTAGGTTCAAAGTTGATTGGAAAAATAAAACTGTTTCGTGTAGCTTCATGTGCTGGGGTTTTTACACTTTTGTAGCCAAATTATTTTTATGTGTAGAAATGATTGTTTCTAAGAAATCAACTGTACTATCCAGAATAGTCATAGTTTTATGGAATGATGTATTGAATTCGGAATAAAAATTCTGGCACCGAGAATGAAGTTCCATAGTGTCTTTTTCGGTATCATTCTTGTCAATTTTTTGTTCAGTTTTTTTCTTTTCTGTGGTACTGCTTTGTTTAGGTGGATTTTCTTCATCAGGTTCTATGGGAAAAGCAAATATATTTGATTACTCACATTATAAGATAAGTAGTTTAGATACAGATTCTCTTGGAGGTTCGTCCGGGTGAAAGTTGGAGAACAGAATATTTATAACAATAAATAAGGTGCTGAGTGAAACATGAAAGTATTGTTACCTTTTTTTTTTGGCGGGTGGAAATCATCGAATAACCCCTCCCGCTCTTGGGCAGAGCGAAAGGGAGTGTCAGACTTCTATTGACTAAAAACCACCCATGTTCCTTCTTAGCCCTCTATGTCGAGGCCGCGATAACTAGTGTACAACCCGCGGCCCCGACGGGCGTCGGCCCTTTCGGGCCCCTCCCATGTTGCTGACATCTCTTTAAGGCGCGCGTGGAACACGAACGCGCCGTCGACACGGCCCGTTTTCGTCGTAAGACGGATGGACGGCGAGTTAGCCCATCACTCACAAGTATTGTTACCTTAGTTATTATTAAAACAACGAGAGGTCGAGAAATTACTCAATCTCGAGAATTTATGAAACTAAAATTAAATGAAATACAATCCATTTCGTTTTATTTTCGCTTTGATAAGACTCCGGATATGCAGGGAGTGTGTCACACTATTTGCATTATAGACAAGACATTAAGTACAGTTCGAACAAATTATCTTGGCAGGTCCGAACTTCGTGCAGAACGCTGCGCAGTAACATTTATTAGGAACCAAATGGTGACATGAGGTGAAGTTCGGGGGGCGGTAGTCTAGGCTAGAGATGCACCTTACATAAACACAATCAATCCTTTATACGATCAAATATCGTAATCGATTAGTTTTATTTGGAATACGTTATTATTAGTGTTTAGAAGATATTTAAGTGAATACATTAACTAATAAAGTGAATTTAATCATTAATAATTGAGTTTTCGTCTTTATTACATAAAAAATGTATTGTAACATTATGTTTTCTCTGTTAAAAGACATGATTTACTTATATTTTAGAAATCTATTACAGACTTCTTGAATAACGAATGTTTACGAATATTTCAAACCTCAATATAAAATTGAATAGAAACATCTTTTTATTACTTAATTTCAATCGATTCTAAGAATAATCGATTAAACGACACCCATTGCACATGCACATGCACATCTCTTTTTGTTAACTTCGTGACCTTCGTGCAAGTTCGGCAATATTCGGTACGAGGTATTATATCTCAGTCACACGACAGCATTTGTTTAGTGTTTGTGTTGCTATCTCTGTCTTGAGCACATTCGATTAGAAAAGTTTTCGTTGTGTTTTTGTTTGTTGTTTTTAATATTACTGTTATTTTTTATTATTTGTTAGAAAAGTTAGTGGGCACTTATTTCGTCAAATATGCGACCAAAGTATAGTAGTGTTTTAAATCGCCAGGCGAGAAAAAATATTTACGATTTAACTCAGTATAGGTATGAAAGGGGAAAAAGAAAATGGAGTTAAAAATGTAGACTAGGTAGGTATCTAAAAGTGTTTTGATATTTATTTCATTTGTATTTTCTGACTGTATTAGGTATTTTCTGATCGTATATGTGTTTATCTGGCAATAACAGTTTTCTTCGCGAGTATACATGCGCAAAGTTCGCAGAGCCTATGTTCAGACCTGCCAAGATAATTTGATCGTACTGTACTACTAACCTATTACCACACAACTTATTATTTACAGTTCTTACTAGCTGCCTCATCTGGATTATAGATAAATAAAAAAAGTAGCTTAAAAAACTAAAAACAGGCGCGGCCCATTCCAATTTAAATTAAAAATGTGCTTGTTTTTTGCTTTTTAATTTAATCAGTCGCATTGTTTAATTTTTTCAACTACTTTCTTTCATTACAATGATTAAGTACCTGAACTACTATTTTCACCCGACCCCGACCCGTTTTCGGAACTATTACTTCGGTTGTAGTTGAGTTCAGCGTCATATTTTCGCTGTCTTGCTTTTATTTCTTCAGCAAGGTCCTGTGCGTCTGCTTTCGAATCTGTGAAACCAACATAATATTTTTTTAACACCCTTGCTCGTAAAGCTGATGTAATTCCACCGGTTTTAAATATGTAAAGAGGGTCATAAAAAACGCGTGTGTTACCAAAGCAAATAGTTAAGTTATAGTCCATACAAATTCCATAACAGTATTATTTGCCAATTCAAATTTGGAACTGATCGCCGCCGCACGACTCCAGCTAGTGAGCAGCGCGCTGTTGCTATTCAAATTTCGAACTAATCGCCGCGCGGCGCCATCGCCAGTCAGTAGGCAGCGCTAGCGCGCTGTTAAAATGGCGGGAAAGCAACAGTGTGCATGCACAGATTGAGTTTATATAAAATTTAAAAAAAAAAACAGTTTATTCGGTAATTTAAAAACTTGGCTGCATGCTTGCGTCTTTGCCAACATTTTCACGCAGCCACGGCAGAAATAATCCTCGCGCCATTTTTCTCAAATTTAGGTCAGTTTGCCTCCTTATTTTATGTATTGATCTACCTACTGTACATACTCTTTTACATATTTTTTAACGACCGTCTGTAAGCTAAGTACCTATACCTTATCTAACACATTTTTATTTCTTTTCAGGTTGCGTTAATATTTGGTATTCATGGTGCATGCAGACGGCAAGAGCTTCACAATATTACCACAAAAGACATTGAAAATCAAGGCAAAATGCTTTTAGTTAAAATCCCAAACACTAAAAACAAAATACCCCGATCTTTTATTATCGACCGCCCATTTTATGACGTGTAAATAACTCAGGCAATAAATTTGGAGCCACAAACGAAGATGTTTTGCCTGAGCCGCGCCCCTCTACTTCTACTGATGATCCTTTTTTATTTACAACTAATGACGAATTAAAATGCTCTTCTGCCGCCTTTCAAGAAGTTTCGTCGTCTCCAACATTTACCCTAACACAAAACAATGACATTATGAATAGTAATAATAATAATAAAAACATAATTAAAAAAACAACTATAACTACTTACGTATCATTTTAATAATTGTAATTTCACTAACTGTTTCAATAATTAAAAATGAACAAAATATAAAATGTTTTTTTTTTCTGTTTCCTCGCAAATGTGTTAAAAAACGTCGTACGATATACGTGCGTATTGGTTATAACATGCTCGGCTCAATTACGCCCTCGCCTTCGGCTCGGGCTGAAAATCCGACTCGCATGTTATAACCATCTTAACGCACTAATTTCGTAATGTACCATATTTATTATTTGACACTGGCAGACCATGAAAAGCTTTTCATAACATCACGCCTATAACAAAACCAGATTACGTGGCTGCTACTGAGAAATCCCTGATGGAAAAATCATGTAGGTATCATCTTGCCCGACCCGGGAATCGGACCCCCGACCACTGGACCAACGAGACGTCAGGTGCACCATTTTAGTTAAATATTTTTAGAAAGATAAATACCACATACCTACAAACTTATAAATATACGCATTTTACCTCTTTTTAACCGACTTCATAAAGAAGGAGGTTCTCAATTCGTCGAAATCTAATGTAATCTAATGTAAAGTAAAATAAGTTATGAACTTACTTGTCGTCCAGACCACTTTACCACCGAACACTGGCCAATTCTTTTTCGGTTTATCTTTTTTAT
Source organism: Diarsia rubi (assembly GCA_932274075.1). Classification (NCBI taxonomy): domain Eukaryota; kingdom Metazoa; phylum Arthropoda; class Insecta; order Lepidoptera; family Noctuidae; genus Diarsia; species Diarsia rubi. The sequence continues at coordinate 13,858,391 of OW026425.1, forward strand.
CAAATTTAAAGTTTTTGCCTAATTTTCTCCGTGAAGGTAATTTATAGTCAATCATTGCACCCTCACAAACAATGCCATCACTACTGTCTTCATCATCATCATCATCATCAAAAGGTACGACCCAGGTGCTAGGTATAACATTAACGTCATCCATATCGAACTCCTTGACGACCACATACGCCATTATCTGCAACAAAAAAAGTATTTTCAGCAATTGACGGCATCATCTGTTCCAAAATCAAAAGAAAAAAAGAACGGGGGGGGGGGGGGCATTTTAGACCCGCAGATGTCAGTATTAATTACGAATTCATGTTCAAATTTTGATTCTTAAGAAATAATTGGTAAAAGTAATAAAATTCATTCAAAATTAGTAGATAAAATTCAATGATAACAATTTAAAAATTGCTTATATACATATTAATTAAAAATAACGATCATACACATTGTGATTGTGATTAATCAAGAAATCAATACAATAATTATTTAATCACTTTAATATAGGTAATATTATACCTATATCATGGTAACGTTAGAGCACCTCTGCCTCCCTTCGGGAAATACAGGCGTGATAACTAAAGATAAATCCAAGGAATGAAAACAGTAGTAAATAAAAAAATATTCTAAGTAAAAAAAATAAGATATCAAATTATTACGATGCTGATGATGATTGATAAATTAAATATTGAAATAACAAAGATAATATTTATCTGGCTAATCCAAAACCTGACCAGTTAGAATCGAAGCCGGCCACTACATAATTATTAATTATTATTTGAAATTAGGACAAAGTAGGTACCCATAATAGATAATGTTCCAGCAATGTCGAATGGCGAGTCGACAAAGCTATTGCGTCATTCACCGAGTGAGGCGCCCCTGGGTTCGCAAAATGTCAACAGTGTTTAATTTGTTACAATTGAAAAGAACGTGATAAAATCTATAAATAAACTAGCAAAATTAAGAAGTTAGAAGAAAAATTCAAGCTTGTCCGATCCTCCAAACTCGTATTTGGTTTACATTAAGCCTAGTTGTGGTTACAAGTTACGCAAAATAATTATTGCCAAACCTCTATTGCGTCTTAAACTGGCAATATAGTACAAACATCAGTAAGAGTACAAGCGGTGCGGGGTGCGCGGGGCGGGATGGCGCCTCGCCGGTCGCATGTGCGTCGTGCGTCGCGTCGGTGTCACGTCACTACGAATTCACACTTCGATATTGAATCATATAAGTCTTTTAAATGAAAAGACTTATAGAGCGAATGTTGAGAATATTTTTAAATAAAAATGTTGATCCCGGACACTATTTTGAGACACAAATGCTACCACAATCGGGGAGCGTATGACTATAACTAGACAGACTGATTTGTTACCAAGTAGTAACAAGTATTTGATTACGATGTTCTTCATCTTGCTCCGTCTATAGCTCGTAAATATTTGAATGTCTTTGTTTGATATCGAAAACAAAATAAAGTACGTACCTACCTACTTAGGTTTGTAAACAATATATTCGAGATGCAGAAGACGTCAAAAAAACTAAGAAATTAAAAGAAAAAACTCACCAAAAAAATTAAAAACTCAATAAATTATCAACAACGGTTTTGATGATACAGGTCGTAAGTACGCGCAACAGTTTTGGAGAAAATATTATATTGCGTTAACTAATTTCGGTGCGTGCGAGGCTCGAGGCCGTCTCGACGCCGACGGATCACAACGAAAACTGATGCGGGAAGCGCTTACATACATACTATACTACTAGTTACCTACTACCATTTTTAACCGACTCCGAAGTATCAAGGTCGATTCTAACCTTTATTTATTTAGAATATATTATGGATCACGACGAGCTTTGTTCAAACTATAACTGATAGGAGTGACTATTACGCTGCTATAAATGATATGTTGAGTGCTATGGTAGGTATTGTGAATATGTAATGCGTAAAGTTTTATTTTAGTTATATTACGGAATATTAACAAGATTCACAGCATTAAACCCCATGGTCGAAATGATTTAAATCAACCTGTGAACGGATTCTATTGGTATGTTCATGTAATGCTTGTGTGTGTATATTCAGGATTGACTGATACAATCTCACGTTCTAAAAAAAACAAATAAAGATTAAAACAAATACAAACATTTGGTAACTTTGAAAGTTCTCAAGGGTATTCATTTAATAATTTATTAATTTACAATATTATGTTATAGTCAAAATTGCTATGACATTTAAGTAAATTATTAGTATATTCATTCTGTATCTACGCAAGAATAGCTGCGGGAAAAAACAACCAGTTTATCATAACTTTAACATAACAAACTTTATTTTATTAAGATACTCGTAAATCGTCGTTCGTTTGTCGTTTCGCGATAAAACAATCCCACTAAATACAAACCTTGTAAAAAAGCTGTCTTTTCTTCTACCGTAAAAAAAGTAGTGAGATCAATGTAAACGAAGTCAGTTAATTTATTCAGTCCCTACTTATGGGACCTTCTATATTAGTTATTACATGATTAGCTAACCTAACAAAATCTTATAGTGACCTACTTAAAAAAACATTTAATGTAAAAGATTGACTTGGCCATCGCATCGCATTCGCCAATGTTAAACATGCCATTCTAAGACCTCATTCATCATCATTCATCTCATTTTAGGAATGGCGCGCGGAGGCGCTGCACCGGGCAGTCATCCCGTTGCCGCGGCAAATTGCTGCGCGGCGGACAGACCTCCGGTACAATCTCATGGCGATATGGAGACAGCGACTGTCACAACCCCGTGCAGGGCACGCCACGATAGTGACGGTAAGACCCCTCTTTGAGGGTCTTTGCTAGAGAGGCGCCACGGTGCCCTCATCTTTCGTCTGACGCAGGTCTTCACCGGACACGGTTGTTTTGGGAGGTACCTGGACCGAATCAGGCGACGGAAACGCCCGGATGAGACCATTGCGAGGATCGGCCGGAGGACACGGTGCAGCACACGGTGGAGGTGTGCCCGCTTGGGCGGAGCCCCGCCATGTTCTCGTAGTGGCGATCGGCGGCGGCGACCTCTCGCACCCGGCCCTGGTGCAAGCCATGGTCCGGGGCGAGGAGGAATGGGACACCGTCGCCTCCTTCTGCGAAGCAATGATGCTAGCGAAGGAGGTGGCGGAACGCGAGAGGGAGAGAACCTCTCGTCCCAGCCGCCATGGAGGCGCTACGGGCGTCGGGGGCCACGTGATGGCTTCCGGCCACCGTAGACGCGGGCCTGTGGACGGAGAGTGATGGGCTAGCTCACCGTCCGTCCGTCTTACGACGACGACAGGCCGTGTCGACGGCGCGTTCGTGTTCCACGTGCGCCTCAAAGAGATGTCAGCAACATGGGAGCTAAGAAGGAACATGGGTGGTTTTTAGTCAGTAGAAGTCTGACACTCCCTTTCGCTCTGCCCAAGAGCGGGAGGGGTTATTAGATGATTTTCCACCCGCCAATAAAGGCCTCATTTGTATGTACATATGCATGCAAAATTTCAGATCAATCGGTGAAATTCATTCACTGAAAATATAACTTTAACTTTGTAATCCTGTACATTTATTTATTTATTTTTATTTATTTATTTAAACTTTATGCACAATAGTGATACATAGGCGGACTTAATGCCACAAGGCATTCTCTACCAGTCAACCTTAGGGTCAAACAAGACAACATTGTGGGTAGGCTACAAACTAACTAAAAAAAAAAAAAAACAATATCAATTAAAAAATATATATACTTATATTAATACTAATACACATATAAAAATAACATAAACTAATAAATATTGCAACAAATACCAAAATAAAACATAACTGGTAATTATCATGACTAACGCTATTTGGTCTGATTTAAATAGTGGGAACGTACTTTCCTTTTAAAAGTGAATTTGCTTTCAGCTTTTTTAATTCCCAGGGGTAGCGTGTTCCAGAGTTTAATAGATGAGATAGTGTAAGAATTTGACAAAAAACAGGTGCGGTGTGAAGGAATTTGGAGAATAAGATTTTTGGAAGCTCGAAGATAACGACTATGACAACTGCCCAACACTTTGAAATAACTTTTTAAATAATCGGGAGCTCGTGGATCGTTCATAATCGAGAAGAGCATGCAGAGAGATCTGAGGGACCTCCTGAGTCGGAAAGGCAGCCATTTAAGCTGAGAACGGAGGGAAGAAATATGATCGTATTTACGAAGGCCAAAAACAAAACGAAAACAATTGTTGAGAAGTCGATCCAATTTATTTAGAAGTTCTTGGGAAATATCAGAATAACAAACATCACCATAGTCAATAATGGGGAGCACAAGGGACTGAACCAAAGTGAGTTTCGTGCTAGATGGGAGAAAATGCTTGAATCTATAGAGAGACCGCAGTGAGAACGTGACTTTCTGACTTACCTGAGCGACGTGTTTATCCCAACTCAAACTGCTGTCAATGTACAGACCCAAGTCCTTTACGTGGGGTGAAAGAGAAATGACGGAGTTCTCGTACATCAGTGGCACAAGTTGGCTAGTGCTCACATTCCTCAAATAGTACGAGCTACCAATGAGGATGGCCTGGCATTTTTCGACGTTAACAGACACCCCAAATTTGTACATTCAAATGGGGTTACAAAGTTATTTATGCAGTTTGTGTATCTAGAAAACTAGACTGAAATTTCATTTTTTTTTCTTTATGTAGGTAAATACTAATTGTAAATATTCTAAATTTGAAGCTTCTATGTCTGCTAGAAGTGCATTGGAGTTTTGATGATCGGTCAGTCAGTCAGTCAGGCAGTGAGTGACAAAATTAAGGAACTTTGATTAGTTATAATTCCTAAACTACTGGTTCAAATGGAATGAAATGTATATGTAAAATGTATAAACACAGTTTATATCATTTCTTGGTTTCTAAAATTCAGGCTTCTCGTTTTATCCACAACGAAGTTAAAGGAAGTCGAAAATGGCCTTCTGAAAAGTTTGCTAGTAGTTCAATTGCGTAGAACATAATTTAAATGTTTATTTATCTTTTACTAGATGTGGGAGAGCAGTGATGGTCTAGTGGTTGCGGCCCCGACTTACGAACAGTAAGTCGTGGGTTCTACTAACCTATGCAGGCACATTACTTTTTGTAATTTGTTTCATTACCACTGCTCTCAAGAACGGTGAAGGAACATCGTGAGGAAACTGACATGTTCTAGAACCAAAAATTCGAAGTCTTGTGACATCTACCAATATCAGAGTTAACATACCACGTACCTGTAATAAAATTATTCTTGTGTTATATATTAGATTGAATACTCAATTTGGTGCTCTCATGAAATATTTTATTTTATTTATTGTAAAGTATTCTAGAAATCTCTAGTCAGGCGAGAGATTTGTATCTAGGGCGTTCCCATTTTATTACATGTATACTAGATAAATTCACGGCGGATTCGCCCGCGAAGATTTTTTTTTACACACATATCTATGTAGATGATAAGTAGGTATGCATTACCATATTGTAAGCTCGGAACCACGTATGACCACACCTCAGTGCTTGTACTTTGTTGGATGACGTGTTCGGTAGTACTTTAAACAGAATTCGTGGAAAGTTACAGGAATGTTAAATAAAATACCTACTATACATTAAAAAATAATATTTTATTGCGAAATGGGCGTGCTCTTGACCTAGATCACGCTTGGTTAATGAGTTCTATGATGGAACGAGCGTGACCAGAAGATGTCTTTACAGTCTTGTTTTGAAGGCAGACGGCCTATGTTGCAGTGATCCTTGATGGCTTATCTGACAGTTTTGCCGTCGCAGTATTAACGTGAGAATGAAGTTCCTTCACATCTATTTTTTCGGACGTACTGTCGGTAGTTTTATTTGATTCATCTTTTTTCTTGTTCAGTTCTGATGGAACTTCTTCTTCAGGATCTATGAAACACCGAAGATAACATAATAAATGTATTGAGTCACATTAGATACAGACTCCTGTGAGTTCGTCCGGGTGAAAGTTGGAAAACAAAATATTTGTAATTGAGGTGCTGAATAAGACACATGTGAGAAACGTTAATAGGCGTGACGACATAGTCAAAGAATCAATGATTTAATGATATTAGGGGAAATTACATACGAGAAGGATTTAAAACACTGATTTAGTTGTATTTAAAAAATTAAGATTAGTAAGATTTTTAATAAAATAAAAGATTAAAATACTGATATCGGCCATTTTGATTGAAACACCAATCATAGCGCACTACGTCACGCCAATGTAAACATCACTAGCTGTCACTAGCTCACTGTGTTGTTTTGTTGCCGATTACGCATTTGGATATTTTTTTTGTTACTACAATACTTTGTGAACATCTTTAGAATGGAATCAGGCTTTGTAAAAGCAAACAGTTCAAATTTGCCCAGGATAGATTTACTGATGTTGGGCGATTTCCTTGGGTCAAATAAAGAATTTTGCTCATCCGAGTTCCGAAATGTGAAAACCTCCCTGTAAGTAAATTTTGTAAGTATCTAACACTATAAAAATACAACAAACTCGTTTTGAGCTTGTAGGAGTTTAGTTTATTTTCACTTTCTTATTTTTACAATAAACTTGTCAGTTTATTTTTGAGGTTAGCTCCTTCGCAACTTGTAATAAAAGTTTGCTACTGAGTTAATAACCAACAAAAGGAGTAAATTTCTGTAACTACAAAGCATGTACTAGTATTTTTTCTCATAGTAACAACCTACTATCATAATCACCGGGTCAGCTATGCAGGTCCAGAGGACAACATTTTTGGCATTCAATGTAATGCTCAAACTATTGCTATTGATGTGTTTTTACACTGAGGCACCGCACACCACTTATAAACTTTGTTATTCATTTTTAACACACGAATTATGATAATGTTTGTTTTAGTTTCCTCTAGCTGCGCTTTGACATTTCCATGTTTACATAGGCGTGACGTCAGACCCGACGCCATGACACTGCGAGCTGTTTTCGCGCTCTATTTAATTTTTTTTTTCAAAAATGGCTTATATCTTCGTTAAACTTTACTTTATTACTGAAATAAAGGTTTTTTCGTAAATAAAAAAGATGTACCCACATTACGGAAGGGGATTTCAAAATCTTTCGTCATGCCTATTGTTGGGAGTGATACTCTCGAAGTTGTCGATAGTAATATCTACCTAGACCAGGTAGATCTAACTTCGACAAAGAGGTCGCCCGAAGAATCCAACTGAGATGGGCAGCGTTCGGGAAACTACGCGACATCTTTTCGTCCAAAATTCCACAGTGTCGTGTTAAGATGAGGCTGTATAACCAGTGTGTTGCCAGTGATGACTTATGGCACAGGAACATGGTCCTCAACTGCTGGTAACAAAATGACTGATGATGATCGGATATGTCCGTCATTAATTAACAGATTTTCAAAATTCTTTTTGTATTCGAAAAAATATATACCCGAGGTGATCCCAGTGTCACCAAATCGGGATCTGATTATGGGATTTTAGGGAAATTACGTTTTCCATATATTTTCTAAAGCTGTTCATGTTGTTGCGTCTGAAAATCATAATCTTATGTGGATGCGCTGATGATGGAAGATAGAAGAAGATAGGCAATATACATATACGTGCAAAATTTCAGATCAATCAGAAATTAGGAAGAGTGTTAAATTTAACTTTTAAAATTCACAATTATTGAAAATGTAACTTCAACTTTGTAATCCTATACATTTATATGGGATTACAACGTTATTTATGCAGTTGGTGTATCTAGAAAACTAGACTGAAATAGCATATTTTTTTAGTTTTCCATGATTTATACACGAAACACTAATTGTATTCTAAATTCGAAGTTTCTATGTCTGCTAGAAGTGCCATAGACTTTTGATGATCGGTCAGTCAGTCAGTTAGTCAGTCAGTGAGTGAGTGACAAAACTAAGGAACTTTGATTACTCATGATTCCTAAACTACTGATTCAAATGAAATGAAATTTAAAATATACTGTGTTTTTACAATGCCTCATTGGTTACTAAAAATTCAGGTTTCTAGTTTTGTCCACAACGAAGTTATAGGAGGTCGAAAATGGCCTGAACTGGTTCGAGAAAAGGATGGTACGGCCGTGCTGCTTTATTGCTCGACTTGGCGGTTGCACTGCCGTGTCCCCAGATATACTAGCTATATTATTATGTGAACCCTTTTTAGAGTTCCGTAGAAATAAAGTGGAACCCTTGTTGATTCGTCATGTCCGTCTGTCCGTCTGTATGTCATAGCCACTTTATTCCGAAACATGCCATAATTGACAAAATGTGTGTACTACTTATTAGGTACATCTTTACCAAACACTTTGGGGATTAAAAGCGTGAAGCTATGGTCACACATAGTAATTCATTGAGTACATTTACCTGTAACTACCCACCTATTAGGTTAGCTAGCTTTGCTTATAAGCCTGGCTTAAAACTAGAATATACCAGCTTTCGGAGCTTTCCTCGGCTTCACTACCGTTATGGTGGGAAGTTATTCTACAAAAACGTTTTAAACTTGCTTTGGATACACTTGTAGATAATCTATAACTGTTGCTTTCTTGTAGATTTTTTTTTAAATCCGTATGGTAGTTTTTATACATTTTATACCCTACCACAATGTTATCTTACTTAACCTTAGAGGTTGACTGGTAGGTAATGTCTTGTGGCATTAGGTCCGCCTATGTACATGAAGTATAAATAAATAAAATAATGTAACTTTCCTTCGTGAAATCGTTTTCTGAATCAGATCCGAAGATTAAGAGCCATTTCACAATTTTATCCCTACATATAAAATTGTTAACATACGCATTTACCTCTTTATAATATTTATACGTAAGTAGGTTGGTATAGGAAATTATGAATATACAAATTACCGGTTGTCAAAACAGCAATACCAGAAAATGTAGGCCAGAGTTGGTTCGAGGGCTGGTTTTTTTTTTAATATAAGTTTTTTGCCTAATTTTTCTGATGAGGGAAATAAGTAATCAATTCCACAAGACAAACTCACGTTAATATCTTCGACATCATTCCCGTCATCATCTTCATCATCATCTCAGATGATGATGAAGATGTAATATTTTGAAGCCAGCGGCTTGGTATACAATCGACGTAGTCATCATTGGCTCCTGGACGACCACGAACGCCTTCCAGTTTCGTCTGCGATAAATAATTTGCTACAAAAATATTTGTTTAACTACCGCGCTTGTACCTATACTTAGTGGTCGCCCGCTGAGCACAAGGTCCTCCCAAGTTCGATTACCAGGTCGGGTAAAATGTTATTGGGTTTTTCTATCAGGAATTTCTCCGTAGCACCATCGCAGTGTAGATTTGAGCCCAGTTGATAGCAATAGGCTTGCTTAATATTTATCACATGTTAGTTGGCTCCTATCACATAAGACTTAAAAAAAACTGCTACCATGTGGTTATACCATTAGGACCAGTTCTGCCTGTCCCTTCAGGGATTACAGGCGTGATATTTTGTTATGTAAAAACGTGTTTCAGCAATATTGACGTCATCATTCATTGACAAATATTGCAGAAACTTCTGGCAGAATGCATGTCCAATGAAGAAGGCCGCTTTGAAATAAAAACTATATACGATACTTAATTGCGTGGATGAGTGACCATTTATTTCATAAATTACTTTAAGCCGTTGGTCTCGACGACTGTCATTTATATATATATATATATATATATTTATATTTTCTTCTAATGTATCGGTACTTATCGTTTTACCCAGTTATTAAGGCATGGAGGTCAGATAGGTAACACCTTCGTGTATAAAATCAGTTTCTGAACTCGGTGGTGTTTGTTTGTTGGATTTCATTTTTAACCTAACCGTTGAGGAGTTGTACCTTCCATCATCAGCGCAGCCTCATGAGATTCTGATAATCAGACGCAAATACTTAAACAGTGCCTATAATTTGAGGGTTGCCCTCGATTTGTCAGGGATCCCATCATCAGATCCTGACTTGGTGACAATGGGACCACCTCGAGAGTATAGCTTCTAACACAAAAATAATTTTGAAAATGGGTCGACCATTGACGGATATATCCGCGAACAAATATAAAAAAAATACATATACGGTCGAATTGAGAAACCTCCTCCTTTCTGGAAATTCGGGTAATAAAATATCTATAAATTATATCTAGAAGGTTAGGGTTCGAAGTGATATTTAACAACGATCTTCGTAGTAAGTACTAACCACTATAAAAATCATGAAATAATATACTTCACGTGTATCCGAACGCGATGAGCCCCTTCCACGCGGTACACTAGCATTAAACTTAAGGTGGAAGCTCACATCTGGCCCGCGAAATTCTAATTTTCTTACGTTTTTGGCAATTTGCAGGCCAGTGCTTGGTTGTATGTTTATGAAAATTTGATTTGCGACTGTAAGACGTATGAAGTTACCGAATTATAACCATCAAAATTATCAATACAACCCTCCAAGTTCATTTTCATGTCAAGATTGATTTTTGCATGTAAAAGTCATTCTTTAGTAATTTAGTCGTCGTTCTTTAGTAGTTAGTAATTTTGATGGTTATAATTCGGTAACTTCATACGTCTTACAGTCGCAAATCAAATTTTCATAAACATACAACCAAGCACTGGCCTGCAAATTGCCAAAAACGTAAGAAAATTAGAATTTCGCGGGCCAGATGTGAGCTTCCACCTTAAATAAAAATGTATTTTTTGATGATTAAAAAGGTATTCTGTGACCTTCTCACATAAAGTATAAACAATAGTGATTAATCAACAAACAGATACAGGAGAAATTCCTAGTGAGGGCAACGTTTTTAAAAAAAAAACAGAATACCTTTTTAATCATCAAAAAATACATATTTTATTTAAGTTTAATGCTAGTGTCAAAGAATAAAACAAAAGCAATTATAAAATTGTCTATCTGTGCTAGATAAAATTATTTAGTAAGAATTAAATTGTGAGTTAATTTTTTTTGTTACAAAAATAATTAAGGGATCAAATTATGTTTCTCATTAATTTATAATTAATTATCAAAGTAGGTAAATATTTATCTGCCTAATTTCGTACCCTGTGCATTCAGTGAGATTCGAAGCCAACCTCAATTATAATGAATAAAGGGAAATAATGTGCCGAAAATGTGCTAGTGTGGGGGGCAACGTTTTTTTTTAAAAAAAAATTACTAGTCTACATAGGTAGGTAGGTAGCTATTGCGTCATTCCCTGAATTTGCCGCCCCTGGGTTTGCTACGTACCTACTCAAATGTCAATAGTGTTTTGTCACAACTGAAAAGAACGCGATAAAAAACTGCAAGAAGTTTTGATAAATGTGGAAAGCTTGAATGACGTTACCAAACCAACCTATTGTGTCTTAATTTAACTGGCAATCGTACATTTAATAATAAAACATGCGTTATTACATCATTATCTTGCCACACAAAAATCGGTTCTACGAACGGTAGGGGGGCGCAGGGAGGGGTGACGCCGCTCGCACGTGCGTCGTGGTCGGCATCGCGAACCAATTCTAACCAACCTAACAGACAGATGTGTTGCTGAGGAGTTTGTTCCGCTACTTCTTCTTTCCAGCTAAAACACTAGGAAGTGTCGAAGGGTGGGCATTTTGGGGGACTGTCTCTTGTACTTAAGTAAAGTTTGAATAAATGAATTTTGATTTTGATTAACACAATGTAAAAAACAAAATGTAGTAGTGTGTGTCCATTTAAATTTAGATGCAAAAGACATATATGTCAATGAAAAAAAATATCTAAAAAAAGAAAACTAACAACTTGATAATTATTAACAATAGTCTAACTGCCGCACTCAGAGAGCTTTAGTGATTACTTAGGCCATCACTTAGTAATGGTTTTGACAGTTTTGTCATACAAAAATATGTCAAACCTTTACTAAGTGACGGCTTAAATAATCATTAAATATCTCGAAGTACGGCAGTTAGTGACAAATTTAATACACTAATTTCGGTGCTTACGTGGCGGTCCCGAACGGCTCACTCACTGCGATAACTGAGGCGGCTATCATTAATATTTTTCATATAAGATTCAAGGTCATCTCTAACAAATTGATTCATCATCATCATCAACCTATAATGTTCCCACTGCAAGGACTCAGGCCTCCTCTCTAGGAGAGGGATGGGCTATTATCCACCACGCGTGCCCACTGCGGGTTGGCAGATGTCACATGTCTTCGAATTCGGTTCTAAGACATGCCGGTTTCCTCACGATGTTTTCCTTCACAGTTTCGAAAGCAGCGGTGATGAAATAAATTATACAAAGTAATGCGCTTGCCTGTGTTCGAACCCACGACCGCACGCTTCAAACTAATTGATTATATAATTATACTAGTGACCCGTCCCGGCTTCGCACGGGTGCAAAAAGATACTGAAACCTTTCTCTTGAATCACTCTATCTATAAAAAAAACCGCATCAAAATCCGTTACATAATTTTAAAGATTTAAGCATACATAGGGATATAGGGACAGAGAAAGCGACTTTGTTTTATACTATGTAGTGATTGACACATTTACTACAACTTATGTAAGTACCTACCCAGTTGGAGACATTATTTAGAGTGAATTGTTTTTGTATGTAAGCTGGAGAGATTGAAAAACTGAGTAAAAATAATTACGATGTATCACAACGAGTCATCGACCTTGGTTAGAATTATCATTGATAGAAGATGGTTTTACGCTGCTAAAAATAATAGGTATGTTCAGTGCAAATGTCTTGTAGCATTTTTATGAATAGAAAATTAAAAGATTTTGCCCATAACTTTGCCCTCGTCTGGGTCTTCATATTGATTAGATTCATAGCTTTAAACGCCTTAGTCGAAATTAGATCAAGGTCAATACGTACTTAATCGAATTCGTATTGGTGTGATTATTAACTTTTATTCTTGTCGGTGTAGGTCTAGGTTTGACTAATGTTATACCTAATCCTTATTTTACACGTTTCAAAGAAAGATTACCGATACAAAATTAAAAATTGATAAGACCTACGTTCTGTTAGTTATGCCGCGCGCATTCTGTTAGTGACTATTTTATACCATATTTTATGCCAAAAATGATTCATGTTTATGTATCTTTTATAGTTATGAGAGTTATTTTATTGACAGAAGCACTCTGCAAGTAGGCTGCGTAAAAACTATTTTATCATATAACAAACTTTATTAAAATAAATACTTATAAATCGGGACACATTCGTTGTTTCGCGATAACAAAAATATTTACTCTTTTAAAACTCGGGCACGCGAGACGATCAATTCAGAGTTATACAAAACCAGTTCTCTCATTGTACGGGAAATCTATACAAAGCGGTGCCGTGAAGTGTGTACCATAATATTTTTCGTTATCAGTAGGAGAGAAATTATCTCAAGAATGTGCGTATTATCGTATGTTGTATACATTGATAATGTTATTGTAATCACGTTCTCGAAAACGGCTCTAACGATTTCGATGAAAGTCGTACTGAGGGGGTTCGCGGCCCCGTCGGGGCTGCGGGAGACGCTCCGGGCGTCGGGGGCCACGTGACGGCTTTCGTCCACCGTAGACGTGGGCATGTGGACGGTGAGTGATGGGCTAGCTTGCCGTCCGTCCGTCTTACGGCGACGACAGGCCGTGTCGACGGCGCGTTCGTGTTCCACGCCTCAAAGAGATGTCAGCAACAAGGAAGGGGTCCGCAAGGGCCGACGCCCGTCGGGGCTGTGGGATGTTGTAAGAGATACCGCGGCCTTGACATATAGGGCTAAGAAGGAACATGGGTGGTTTTTAGTCAGTAGAAGTCTGACACTTACGAGCGGGAGTGGTTATTTGATGCCCCCCTCCGCCAAAAGAGGGTTAACGTGGGCGCAGTATCTAGTTTGATCTCATGTGTTGAAAAGTTTGCATTCTCTATTTTTGCCTGAGCAGAGTTCGGTCGCCAAGGAACTAATCTTCTAAAACGAGGCTTGCTGATTCTGACTGCCTTGTTTGTCAAGTGCTCGCTAGCGCAACTACTGAACACGAGATCCCGGGTCGGATAAAGTGTTATTGGGTTTGTCCATTAGGAATTTGACGGCACGGTAGGCGCAGTGGCTGAGCGATTGGACTGTTGCGCTGAGTGTCGCGGGTTCGATTCCCGCACGGTACAAATATTTGTATGGCCTACAGATATTTGTTTCGGATCTGGGTGTATTTGTGTATATGAAGTTTAAGTTTAATACAGGAGACATTCCTGGTGTGGGGCAATGTTTAAAAAAAAAACTCAGTAGCAGTTCTGGTGTCTGGAATTTCTCAGTAGCAGTTCTGGTGTCTGGAACTCCTCAGTAGCAATTCTAGTGTCTGGAATTTATCAGTAGCAGTTCTGGTGTCTGGAATTTCTCAGTAGCAGTTCTGGTGTCTGGAATTTCTCAGTAGCAGTTCTGGTGTCTGGAATTTCTCATTAGCAGTTCTGGTGTCGGGAATTCCTCAGTAGCAGTTTTAGTGTCTGGAATTTATCAGTAGCAGTTCTGTTGTCTGGAATTTCTCAGTAGCAGTTCTGGTGTCTGGAATTCCTCAGTAGTAGTTCTAGTGTCTGGAATTTATCAGTAGCAGTTCTGGTGTTCTGGTGTCTGGAATTTCTCAGTAGCAGTTCTGGTGTCTGGAATTCCTCAGTAGCAGTTTTAGTGTCTGGAATTTATCAGTAGCAGTTCTGTTGTCTGGAATTTCTCAGTAGCAGTTCTGGTGTCTGGAATTCCTCAGTAGTAGTTCTAGTGTCTGGAATTTATCAGTAGCAGTTCTGGTGTCTGGAATTTCTCAGTAGCAGTTCTAGTGTCTGGAATTCCTCAGTAGCAGTTCTAGTGTCTGGAATTCCTCAGTAGTAGTTCTAGTGTCTGGAATTTATCAGTAGCAGTTCTGGTGTCTGGAATTTCTCAGTAGCAGTTCTGGTGTCTGGAATTTCTCAGTAGCAGTTCTGGTGTCTGGAATTCCTCAGTAGCAGTTCTAGTGTCTGGAATTTATCAGTAGCAGTTCTGGTGTCTGGAATTTCTCAGTAGCAGTTCTGGTGTCTGGAATTCCTCAGTAGCAGTTCTGGTGTCTGGAATTTCTCAGTAGCAGTTCTGGTGTCGGGAATTCCTCAGTAGCAGTTTTAGTGTCTGGAATTTATCAGTAGCAGTTCTGGTGTCTGGAATTTCTCAGTAGCAGTTCTGGTGTCTGGAATTCCTCAGTAGTAGTTCTAGTGTCTGGAATTTATCAGTAGCAGTTCTGGTGTATGGATTGTGACTTCCGGGGATCTGTCAAGTGACGAATCGTTATTCGAGCTCTCGTGCGATTTAATAGAAAATCGAGTGAAAAATCATCTGTTTACCGCAAAAACATCACAAAAGTGTGGACTAAAGCTAGTGGCAAGTAAATCACGAGCAATCGGTGGCAAAAATCTGTGCAAAGTGGTCTAAAACAGTGCAAAACACCAACTAACCTAACAATATATAAACATAAGCACATACAGACAACACTGTGGATTGGACAGGTTAACCAACATCACAACAAGAAACTTCCGGCATTTTGACACTTAGCTGTCTGAGCTGCCAAACCATAGACGACAATAAAAATTGCCAACCGCAATCCAGTGTTGCTGCTACCAAAAATATCCTACGAATTTGGTAGTAATTTTAACGACCATGGAGAAACAAATAGAATTATTGCTAGAAAAAATGGAAAGCATAAATACAAATATGAACGATATGAAAGAAGATTTCAGACGCCAATTGAATGCTCAAACAGAGAAGATCACGAACGATTTAGCTTCTACAATTGATAAAAAGCTAAAACCAATTCTAGAAGAAAACAAAGTGCTGAAAAACGAAGTAGTAACTCTTAAAAACAAAGTTCGAAGCCTAGAAAAGGAAGCGAGAAAGAATAACATTATCCTCCACGGGATTAAAGAATCTGAGGGAAACAGTTACGACCTTCAAGTTTTGGTGATGGACACATTTAATGCCGTAAGCAAAACTGCAAATTTAGATCCTTTCGACAAGTGGGAGCTAAGCGACGCCTATAGACTGGGCAAAAAACAAGACAACAAACAAAGACCGATACTGGTAAAACTTACGCTTTCATGGAGGCGATTGGAAATTTTAAAACATAACAAACAATTCCCCACTGGTATTTATGTCACAGAAGATTACCCAAAAGATGTCCTGAAAACCAGAGAAGATTTAAAAATCAAACTGAAAGAAGAACTAAAGAAGGGAAACAAGGCTGTGATTCGATATGACCAACTAATAACTAAAGGGAAGGCTGACTCAAACGTCACAAAAGAGAAAAGGAAAAGGTCACCCTCTAAAACACCCACTCATCCAACCACCAACGAAGAAATACCACAGAAGGCACCAAGCAAAATAAACAAAACAAACGCTTTTGAATTTATGAATCGCCCAAGGACAACGTCACAATCATCCACAAGCACACAATAGCAACCAACAAGGGACCCCCGGAAACGCATCAAAACAGAAAAGACCACAACAACCAAAACTTATCTTTCCCCAAGCCGGTCAGCGGTCACCGTGGGGAAATATGACCGCCACCCTCCAGTGAATCAGAAACAACACCAACAACAAAAGCAACAAGAATGCATTAGAAATAAAACCACAATGAACATTTGTACCTACAACGTACGGTCTCTGGCATCAACAGAGAGGTACCTAGAACTAAACAACGCATTAGCATACATTAATCATGACATAATAGGACTAAGCGAAGTCAGAAGGATGGGTTGCAACATCGAGGAATATGAAAACTATATCTTCTGCTACATCGGTCAAACAAAGGGACTGTACGGAGTAGGATTCCTAATTAAAAAGAAGCTAAAAAAGCAAATAAAGAACTTCATAGGAATATCGGAAAGAGTAGCGCTTCTGCAACTTAAGTTTGAAGATATAGATTTCTCAATAATACAAGCATACGCGCCCACCGAAAAATCAAATAAAGAAGAAGTCCAGAAATTTTACAACGACATTAAAGAAGCACACAACATAGCCGACAACAAAGTAATCGTAATGGGCGACTTTAACGCAAAAATAGGACATCCAAAGAAGGAAGAAAAGATTATCATGGGCAACTACGGCTACGGAGAACGCAACGAACGAGGAGAAGAATTAATTGACTATGCACTAGAATACAACCTATCTATAATGAACACTTTCTTCAAGAAAAGGCCAAACAGAAAATGGACGTGGGTATCACCAGATCAGAAAACAAGGAATGAAATAGACTTTATAATGACCAATAATCCTAAAATGATTACAAATTACGAGGTACTGAGCAATGTGATGTTCCCTTCTGACCATAGACTACTGAGAGCAACCTTCGTCTTGAATCATCCTATAAAAAGCAGAAAAAACTTTACTTCACTGCCGAGAACTATCAAGTCCGAAGAAGAGGCACAAAACTACCTCAGATGCTTGACAAGGAAATTAGAAAGTATATCAGAAGAATCAAATGTTCAGGAATATTACAACAAAATAGAGGAATCAATACAAAACAGCATAAAACAAAGAACCGAGTCGCAACACAAAAAAACTAACAAAATCTTCAGTGAAAATACAATACGACTAATCAGAGAACGTACCGAACTAATGTTTACAAAGGAAAAAGACCCTGGAACAAAAAAGAAGCTTAGCAACCTGTTTAAGGAAACAAGGAACTCTATTAAAAAAGACTACAGCAAACATAGACATGAAATTATAACAAGAAATTTAAGAAAATATAGAAGCACCAAAAGAGCCATAAAGGAACTAAGTCTAAGCAAATCATGGATACAAAAACTAGAAAGCAACAAAGAAGAAACAAAGTCAAGAAAAAACGTAATAGACCACGCAACCAAATTTTACAAGGAATTATATAGTAAAAATGAAAACAATATAGTAGAAGTTATAAACGAGACGTTCAACACAAGCTCAACAGCGAAGCCAATTGATGAAAGAGAAGTATTTGAACATATAAGACAGCTAAAAACCGAAAAAAGCCCTGGCCCAGACGGTTTGTCTAATGAAACCCTTAAACTAGGTGCACCAATTCTACTTCACCACCTAACTCACTTATTCAATATGATACTAGACTCAGAAACTGTACCAGAACAATGGTGTACATCAGACATCATACTGCTCTATAAAAAAGGCAATCCTATAGACATCGGAAACTACAGGCCAATTAGTCTACTGGCGAACATCTACAAACTCTTTTCTTCAATACTATTAAATAGAATAGCTAAAACAATAGATGAATCACAATCGAAGGAGCAGGCTGGATTCAGGGCAGGTTTCAGCACAACCGACCACATTCAAACATTGGACCAAATTATGGAAAAATATAAAGAATTCAACAGAAACCTATATGTCGCCTTCATCGACTACAGCAAGGCATTTGATAGCATCAGCCACAGCGCAATATGGAACGCCCTATCACAGCTAAATGTTGAACAAAAATACATCAACATCATAAAAAACATATACGCAAAAAGTACGAGTCGAGTCAAACTAGAAACAAAAGGCGACGAAATAAAAATCGAGAGAGGGGTCCGACAGGGCGATCCCCTATCACCCAAAATCTTTATTGCTGTCCTAGAATGCATATTCCGAAATCTTAACTGGGAAAGAAAGGGCATAAGCCTAGAAGGCTGCAATCTCAATCATTTACGTTTTGCGGATGACATAGTCCTAGTGGCCGAAAGTGCCAAAGAACTTGAGGAGCTTATACGACAATTAAACAATGAAAGCACAAAGGTTGGCCTACATATGAACGCCTCAAAAACAAAAATCATGACCAACAGCCACCAAGCACCAATCAGGATAGAAGGAAAAAATATAGACTATGTCAACCAATACATATACTTGGGAAAGCAAATGTCATTTTCAAAGTCGAACAATGAGGAAGAGGTAGAGAGGCGAGTAGGCTTAACATGGAGAAGATTCTGGTCACTGAAAGAAATCCTGAAAGGTAACTATAACATAAACCTAAAAAAGATAGTTCTTGATACGTGCCTTCTGCCCAGCTTGCTCTATGGCTGTCAAACGTGGACCCTCTCAGACAAAATAAAAAGGAAAATAAGAACCACCCAAAGAGCCATGGAGAGAAGCATTCTTAAAATAAAAAAAGTACAAAAAATAAGAAGTGAAACCATAAGAGAGCAGACTAAAGTTCAAGATGCACTTACCAAGGCCCTTAAACTAAAATGGAAATGGGCTGGACATGTGGCACGCTACAAAGATAAAAGATGGACACTAATAGCAACCAGGTGGAGAGGTCCCACAGGGAAAAGAAATGTAGGAAGACCGTTTAAGAGATGGAAGGACGACATAGTTGAAACAGCAGGGAAAGACTGGCTGCTCCAGGCAAAGGACAGAGGAAAATGGGACAAGCTGGAGGAGGCCTTCACCCTAAGAGGGGTCCAACTTAAAGATTAAAGATTGACTTTACTAACATTACTAACAACTAGCCTATAAAAAAGACCACTAACAATCTTACTAACGACATTTGGATTGTAAAATAAGTTAACAAGTTGGAAATAAAGGGCTTTATTATTATTATTATTATTATTAGTTCTGGTGTCTGGAATTTCTCAGTAGCAGTTCTGGTGTCTGGAATTTCTCAGTAGCAGTTCTGGTGTCTGGAATTCCTCAGTAGCAGTTCTAGTGTCTGGAATTTATCAGTAGCAGTTCTGGTGTCTGGAATTTCTCAGTAGTAGTTCTGGTGTCTGGAATTCCTCAGTAGCAGTTCTAGTGTCTGAAATTTATCAGTAGCAGTTCTGGTGTCTGGAATTTCTCAGTAGCAGTTCTGGTGTCTGGAATTCCTCAGTAGCAGTTCTAGTGTCTGGAATTTCTCAGTAGCAGTTCTGGTGTCTGGATTTCCTCAGTAGCAGTTCTAGAGTCTGGAATTTCTCAGTAGGAGTTCTGGTGTCTGGAATTTCTCAGTAGCAGTTTTGGTGTCTGGAATTACTCAGTAGCAGTTCTAGTGTCTGGAATTTCTCAGTAGCAGTTCTGGTGTCTGTAATTTCTCAGTAGCAGTTCTGGTGTCTGGAATTTCTCAGTAGCAGATCTGGTGTCTGGATTGTGCTCAGTTGATGGAAATAGGCTAGCCCTCTATTCATAATTTTCCTGCACGTGTCCCATGTTACTTGGTTCGACATGGGACTTAAACAAACCTGGCGAAATGTGGTTGTACTGTTAGATAAGACCTCTACCTTATTCTTCAGGAATTAAAGGCGTGGTATTATGTTATGTTAATATATTAATTTACTATCTAACATTTACACAAACACGTTTTCAGGGATAACATACCACTTACCCGTAATTATTCTCATGGTATTGAATACTCAATTTGGAGCTCTCATTAAATATTAAAAGGATCATGTTTGCTTATTAAAGTATTCTGGAAACTTCTAGTCACTTGAGAGATTTGTATCTAGAGTATTTCCATTGTATTAGTAAGTAATAGGTTTCGCTCGCGAAAATTAATTTTTTACACGATATCTTAGGAAAATATGTACCTATACATTTTACGCTGATGTTATTATAAAGTTATCAAGTTTTAAAGTGTTGTAAGCATCGTCATAACATCATCAATGGTATTCCTAAATGGTTAGACAGAGGTGTACCTAATGGTATTATTAGGTACCTAATTGTACTAATAATAATAATAATAAATTTATTTGTCAGAATATTGTTGCTATAGGTGTTAACATAATTTGATGTCCATAATATTCTGCTGTTTCCAGCGTACAAATATTTTAAAGAATAATGAAGCATGGTGAATGGTAATGAATTTATAATAAAGAATAATTTTAACATTAAAATTGACATACAATATAATTAATACAAATGAACCATAAAATGTCAAGAATAAGGAATTCGTTAACTACTATCAAATTATAATGGTAAGAATGATTAAATACAATGTCAGGATTATTAATTACAATGTCAAGAATTACTAAATACAATGTCAAGAATTATAAGATACAATGTCAGTATTATTAATTATAATGTCAAGAATTATTAAATAAAATGTTAGGATTATTAATTACAATGTCAGGATTATTAATCACAATGTCAAGAATTATTAAATATATTGTCAGTATTATTAAATCTAATGAACAAAATATTAAAGATTACAATACAATGTCCTAGAGTTGAAATTCCATTTATCAGGAGGCAAGTCGTCGTTTAATTTAAATTTTGAATCAAATTTTTCATTTAAAAACTCATTCGTTGAGTAGTAACACTTTTGCAATAGAAAGTTAAATAATTTATTTTTAAATGTTGTGATGTTCAGACTTTTAAAAACATTAGGTAATTTGTTATAAATTTGAATTGCCATACAGTAAACATTGTTCGAAAATAGTTTGATTCTTTGTGGGGGTACACATAATTTATGGATATCTCGACTTTTCCTTATTACAACATCATTGCGTGCTTGAAATAACGTTAAGTTTTCACGTACAAAGAAACAGAGTTCGAATATATATAAAGATGGGAGTGGTAATATTCTTAATTTTTTAAATATAGGGACACAGCTTTGTAATGGTTGGGCTTTAGTCATTGATCGAATACATTTCTTTTGGGCTCGGAATGCATTAATAGTATCAGTAGAATTTCCCCATATAATGATGCCGTAGCGGAGAACTGATGCTACGTAACCATGATAAGCACTCAGTGCTGCATTGATACCCGCCACGCGAGTAATTCGGTTTGAAACGAATACAAACCTTTGCAGCTTAGTACTATGTATTAGGTACACGCATATTTCGACTTACATCATTTTTGTGTACAGTTACTTAGTTTGATGTACAGAATGCTTGGCTAACAGCTTCATAAAGGGTACGTAGGTATAACCTATACCTCATTTCATGAAGATCTTAGACGAATTATTAAATGTCTTAGAAGCACCATCGTTTAACGGTATGTGTCCAACAATGTACTACCAATCAGTGGGTAACGTCACGAGCTACGGATTTTGAAATTCAATCAACGTTTTCTCCACTTCGTCTGAGAGGCGTCTCTCCCGCCTTCCCTAAATTAAGCCTTGATGTTTTGACTGCGTGTACGGTTTCTACGCCTTTGGCTTATGAAAATGCGTTATAAAAAATGTATGAAAAATTACTGTTATTGTGCCAGTCACGTACACGGGGCGACTGAGGCTGAAGAATTATTTTGAGGGTGTATAAAGTTACTTAAGATCTTCCAAGTTTGTTTTGTCATTTTGTTTTTTACGTCACCTGTTACGATGAATCAACACATAATACAACGGAGTGAGACGAGAGCCCTTCCAAAAAAAAATGTTGTTTCGAATATCCAATTATTCTACGTACTGACTGAGTAATACGGTACCCCATGGTAAGACTTGTGGTCAAACTTTTAGTCTACTGACTATCCATAACGCTTGTCAAAGATCTATACGAGTGAATGATAATGATAATGCAGGGACCAACAGCTTAACGTGGTTTTCGAGGCACGGAGGAAGCTCGGTATACAGGGTGTAAATTAACCCTTCACACATCCGTGAACTAAGCGTTCTGTATATCAAACTAAGTAACCCTAGCAAAAAAAATTGCTGGGAAACGACTTTTTTTTTGGGGTCAAAAATCACATTTTATGGTAAAACTCAATGTTGCACTCTTGAAACATTGTGCTCCACTAGCACAATGTTTCAAGAGTGCAACATTGCATGTGCTAGTGGATGCTTTGAGTAGTAAAGGGGCCATGGAGTTAATTTAAGTAAAGTTATAACCTCAAAAACTGGTATTTGTAAAAACAGCTGTAAAAAATTTGGAACTTTGACCCCCAATATCTCCGTAACTAGGGGGTTCCCGGTATGATCTAAAACAAAAAAATGATCGCAGTAGTGGGGAGAATAAGTGCACTTCGTTTGCGTTAAGGGTACTTTTACACCCTTTATATTATGTGGTATCCAGCCACGGACTAACTGCACGATAAAAGTGGTGGATCTTAGGATAAACCTGAGCAGCTAGTATTATTTAGTTATGAGCTCCTCATGTAACGAAATTGTGCACTGCTTCAAAAGTTCATAGGCATGTGACATCTACCAACCCGGACTGGGCCCGCGTGGTAGATAACAGCACAATCCCTAAGCTCACATTGAGTGGAGGTCTGTGTCCCAGCAGAGGTAACAATACTAACATTAGATAGTTTCGCCGAAAGAAATTCCATCAGACGCCCAACTTATAAGAACATAAAATATCTTTCCTACAAGCCACTATAAATTAGAAACAGATTACAAAGTCACAAACTCGATTACTTCGTAGCCTGACAGACTGTCGACTACGAAGCGTTCACAACAGGGTGACTACCAATTTGCATGACAATTACTGGCCAATTCGTTTTCTCTTTAATCTCGGCCAGCATGAAATAAATTAAAATTCTGTATTTTATGAAATACCCGCCGGCAATCTGGCTCGGATTTTGATCGTATCGAAAGGTTTACTATTTTGTTTTATTTTCACAAAGAATTAATTTGGTGTAGGTACTGTTTCTGAAAATTTCGCTAGTAACAGAAAAAATGAAAGGGAATCGACTGTCTTGGTATGCACATGTGATAAGGAGGGATGAATCGCATGTGACTAAAATAATGATGAATATAAATGGATAGAAAGCGAGGAAGATCAAGGAAGATCAAGAAACGGATGGATGTATTGTGTGAGGAATGATTTGTAACAAATAGGAGTAAATGATGGCGTGGTTGACAGTGAAGAATGAAAAAAAACGTAGTGCGCCGACCTCGTTTTTGAACAGCTTTTGTAATGTAAATTTTATGAGGTATTCCATGAAGCACACCCAAACGAAGCACACCCAGACGAAGCACACCTAAAGTATTCCACTTAGCACCCATAGGTGGGCTTCAAATAAAAATTTTAAATAATTAATTTCCTATTCCACGAAGCACACCTACGAATATCACTGGCATAGTGCGGGGACTAAGAAATAAAAATGTCGATAGAAGAAAATATTTAAAGACTAACTTTTTTGTTATTTTTTTCTGTTTTTCGTGCAATTTATTCTAATAAAATAATGGGGCCGATGGCAGGTCCAAGTAGTAGAAATTTTAACCCATCTATTAATTACGTACTTGGCCGGAAGAGGACACAAGATTTATAAAAACGGTAATGCTTTGTGGCGGTGTATTAAAAAAGGATGGAATGGCTTACTCACATTAAGTAACTTGGAACAAGTTGTTAAAATAAAGGAACATAAATGTGCCTCAAACGTTTTGGAGACCCAAATTAAGGAAGCAATGCATGAACTCGAGCTGCAAGTGGTTTCGACCATGGAGCCCATTCCTACAATCTACAAGCAAATACATTGGATCGAGGATTGAATTTAGTCAGTGTTATGCCACAATTTAAAAATGTCAAGTCCGGCCTCTACAATAAGAGAAACAAATCTTTCGGTGTAAATAGATTGTTTGCAAAATCACCTATAGATGTACAAGTAAGTAGAGTTAATATTTCCTTAGAATATTATGAAAATATTGAGACATGGAATCTACGTTTTTTTTTTTTAATTTGAACGTTATTGTAATAAAATAAAACTAATGTAAGAGTTTCGTTCATGCCATTTTCAATTCTATTTTAATGGGTTAAGGTTAATAATAATTTTTGATTTCACTTTGATGGGACTTTTGCTGAAAAAAAAAAAAATATTCACCAAACAGGTACCTAGCTATAAGAAAACTTTAACATAGATCTCTATGTAAAACAATATTTACAATGTTTTTGATATTTGTCCAAGTTTTTTTTTGCATAATTATGAAACAATCTGTGATTTTAAATAGTAAGATTACAAAAATGACAAATATTGTGTCACATTATTATAATGAAACTGAATGATGTTAGAAATTTAAGTTAGTCTTTTATATAATAAATATTTTCTTAGATCGACATTTTTATTTCTTAGTCCCCGCACTATGCCAGTGATATTCGTAGGTGTGCTTCGTGGAATAGGAAATTCATTATTTTTAATTTTTATTTGAAGCCCACATAAGGGTGTGCTAAGTGGAATACTTTAGGTGTGCTTCGTCTGGGTGTGCTTCGTTTGGGTGTGCTTCATGGAATACGTCAATTTTATGCCTGCTATGGAATTCAGTATTATGGACTTACTTACTACTACTACTCTTAAATAAAAAGAAAATAAAGTTTCGAATCCTAGTTTTACCATGTTAAAAGTTGTTCTTGGAATGTAAGCAATCGAGCGCTGTTTCAAAATGATATCCAGTTCTCAAGAACCTGTGTATCTATACGATTATGTATGACTTTAAAAAATGCTTTTTATATTAGTGTGATGTAGGGCTGATTGGACAGTAATTGGCGATATGGTTTTATCGCTTTTTTATGCAAAAGTATTATATTAGAATGATATTTTGTCTAGGGAACTTTTCTCGATTGCAGAATGTAGTTAGTCGTTGTCGTCGTTTCGTGTAAGGTGAGGTAATAAGGTGGAAGTTAAGATTTAGTCTCCACCGATCGCGGTATCAGATTGAATTTACTATGGATCACGGCGGATTTAACTCGTTTTTCTCAAAAAAAAAAATCATATTTTTTAAGTGCTTCGGCAGAAAATTTCAGCCTCCCCGGGACTTATATCATAGCGCATTGTAGTAAACCTTCTGTGCACTTTATACCCAGATCTCTTTTAAACTGGTCCATAAGCTTCATGCAAGATAAAAAATCCAATCCAATATGAAAGCACCAAATGCAGTCATCCAATAAAATCCTAACAATACGATTAATTAATTGAATCCTACCAGTATCCGAGCAACATTTAATTCTGTAATAAACGAGCTTTGCGAACATTTTATTGGTTTAACATCACCCGGGTTCATTAACTGGTATTTTGGACATCCATTTACTAATTACTTTTGTCAATAGTGATGTATATACCTAGTGTTGTTGTGAATGGTATTGATTGGCAATCATGATGGCTCTATGATTTGCAATTAATTATAAATTATAATTTGTAATTATAAATGAGTAGTTTCGTTTTATTGAACGTTTTTGATTTAATTGGCAGTTAATTACAATTGGATTCACGTTATAATTAGGTTTCAATTTCATTTACATGTTAAAGGTTTACCATTCATACAATAAATAGGTTTTGAGTTGAACGACAGTGTAGAAAGTGGGTTAAAAAACTCTGACTCTAGGTTAGACACTAACCAAAGATAATCGAAAACTCTGTTGGTAAGCGAGTAAAGCTGCGGGTACAGCTAGTCTTTAATAATCTCAGTACCTATTATTAACGAGAGTTCAACAAACTCTTCGACGCTTCGTCAGGGGCACAGGGCACGGAAACATTTCGGTGACCACTGCTAGAGGCGGCAATGTTTATAGTTTCCGTACACATCATAAACATCACGCCTGCAATTCCAGAAGGTGTAGACAGAGATGTACCTTATAGTACACCAACATTTTACCAATGATGTTATGCGTAAGTCCCAAGTAATTGGGGGCGACTCTGTTACCATGAACCTGGCACAAATCTAATCACGGTAGCTGCGGGTTACTGAGCAATGCCTGATAGAAAAATCCAATAACCCTTTCAGATTGCGACACTAATGACGTTGAAACTGACGGCTTCGAAGATAGTTGACAAAAATAATTATGCACTAGTTTCGACGTCATTAATTTTATCAGTATAGGGGATCAAACAAAAAAAACTAATTAGTCCGTCAGATAGATTACCAAAAAATATTGGACACGTATTTTTTCTTTTTACACACAATCAATAAATGAAGACGATTCAGTGCTTTGAAAACTTTTGAACTTCTCGAAAACGTCACATGTTAGTACATTTTTTACCTACAAATGGTGTCACAACCCCCACTCATGATCTTTGACGCGTCGTATCTTGGTCAATTTTTATTAATTTGATAAAACAAAAAACAAGTATCCAATATTTTTCGATAATCTAACTGACGGACTAATCAGAATCATATTTTTTTGCCTCAGTCCGATCCCCTATTGCCGTCTCTAGACGTTACAAGTGCAAGTATTTTATGCTAAATAGTCAAGGATAAACTTGAAAACCGCAGGGCATCTGCGGCAGTTTTCAAATCTGTTGACGTCATTCAATGTCTTCAGCCAATTCAGCTTAGAAACCTGATAGATTGGCAGCCTGGCATCTACGCCCAATACTGTAACTGAACGAAAATTCTATTAAACCATTTCAATCGGTTGTTGCAGACTAGCTTATGCTTCGTCCGTGTTGTAGTCGTCAATCTCGCGGAGATCTTATATTAGGATAAAATATATTGTTTGTCCTAACCACGGCATGGTCTCCCTGGATGTTCATCCCAATCCTTTCACCCGTTAAAGTGTGAAAGTTTACAGACTGACACACAGAGCAACGTTCATATCTTACGCTTCTAACTAATATTACAAATGGGAAAGTTTTGCGAGAATAGAAGGATTTTTAGTTTAATTTTTAAACGACTTCCCAGAAAGGAGGTTCTCAATTTGATTGTTTTTTTTTTTTAAATTTTGAACACCGATTACGCTGAGATTTATGATCTGATTTACGTCATTTGGTCTCATAAAAATTTAACATCGTTTGGTACTTTTCATTTTATTATGTTTTTTTTAATGATTCGCTTTTTATTGGATATCGAAGGTGGTACCATGATATGGAAACCAGGACCTGGTGATGGGATCCCAGAGAAATCGAGCGCAACCATGAAATTTCATGGGCACATATTGCGTGTTTCATGCTTTTTCTGACGCTATTGAAGTATTCGCATCTAGCAGTCATCATTTCATGTTGATGAACTGATGATGGAAGGTACTACTCCTCAACGGTTAGGAGTTGAAAGCAATAATAAGGGAATCTTGAAGGTAAAGGATTAGGTTTCTTGGTTGAATGTTAAATGCATAGGAAATATTTGTATAGGATATTACAAGTAGAAAAGAAAAAATAAAAAAACCAAGCAAAAAAAAAAAAGTGAAAAAAATCTTCAGAAGAAAAATCTGCTTCTGAAGTCGGTGGTAAAAAACGAAATCAAACAAACAAACGTCGAGGAGTTAAACATCTCTGAGTGCGGCAGTTAAACAGAGAGTTGTTATCAAACTACAAAAATAATAATGTCAATATCCTATGAATAGTTCATGGCCATGATAAGAGATTGTGTGTTTGTACCCACAAACTACGCGCTCAGTACAGATCCGTTTTTATATGATTTTAAACAATAGAATTCCAATTCTATTGGTTAAAATCATATCAAAGCCACGTTGATGGACTCTATGGCGCTCCAGCGCGGCTTAGTCAATTAACGGGGCTTACTAGAAACTCCTGACTAACAGGATTGGGAAAACATTCTACAGGAATATAATACCTTGAAGAGCTCGGGTGACATTTGACAGCTTTCGTCATCACGCCTGTTATCCCCAAAGATTTAGGCAGAGGTGTAGCTATTCGTTCATCCACATTTCGCCAGAACTTATGTTTAAATCCCATGTAAAAATCAACCGGCCACAAATCCTTTCTTTGTGTCTGCTCCTGAGAAATTCCTGATGCAAAAATCCAATAGGGTATTTAATCAAAAAATCTAATAAGTCCGTCTGATAGATTTTCAAAAACTAATGGACACGTATTTTTTTCTTTTTTCACTTAAACAAGAAATGAAGACCACAGTGCTTCGAAAAGTCTTACTTTTTACCCACAAAGTGACATCAAAAGCCCCCACTCATCTTTGACACGTTTTATTTTCCTCAATTTTGATTAATTTTATAAAACAAAAAACACGTATCCAATATTTTTCGATTGTCTAACAGACGGACTAATTAGAATTTTTTGGTGAAATATCCTATTACACTTTGCCCGACATAGTAATAGATCCCAGGCCTCATGCTCAGACTACAATGTTAGACTAGTATGCCATTTCTTACCGGTGAGTGACGTCACAACCCCCCACTCAAATCTTTGACACGTTTTACGCCGTAAAGCTTTTAAGGAGGCTCCGGGGCTGCGGGTTGTAGTAAGAGATACCGCGGCCGACATAAAGGGCTAAGAAGGAACATGGGTTGTTTTTAGTCAGTAGAAGTCTGACACTACCTTTCACTCTGCCCAAGAGCGGGAGGGGTTATTTAATGATTTCCGAAGCCCCAAATAAAAAAGGGGTCTCACTCTACACTTCAGTGTGAACGACTTCTGTTATGGGATTATTTCCGTGATCAGGAAAAAATCTGCTGTCGTATATTTCGATTCTATACCTAAACAAGTAGTGCATATATGCTATTATACCTACTGAACTTTGTCTGCGTGAAAACTTTTCTTCCGATTCCGATACAAACCAATACAAGTCTTACGGCCGAATACTGAAACCACTCAAATATAAGTAACGCTAAAATCTAGTGGTCTCGGTCGCTCTATGCTGAAGTAACAGAGACAGAACGAGATTTAAGGGCAACTTAAAATTGAGTAGCGTTTCAGTATTCGGCCGTAAGTTTTTATTTTTGTTTTATTTTATCATCAATCTGCCGTTTTTCTCACGAAACAAATCATGAGGGTTGTTTATTGCATGTCACGTATTTTTCTGTTGTTTCTATTGAATCGTTTTTTTTTATTTCCCTTAAAGGGTTATGCATTGGCACGGATGCCATAACGGGTAATGGTTTACTTATTGCTCTGTTGAGGATGATATGATAAGAGAGAATACATGGAGTTTATTGCACTCGTTGTCTATAGAATTCTACAATTTTTTTTTATTTTTTTTAGGAAACGTTGCTCCATTCTAGGAATTTATTTATTAGAATTAATTTAATATCGTGGGTGCGTTGGTTGGGTGGAATGAGCAACTTTCACAAATTATTTTGTCTTGTGACTGTTACTTTATTTATTTTTTGGTTTTTTGGCATTCAAAAGTGCCTGGCGTTGGGGGAGCTTTTATTTTAATGAGACCCCATCTCATTAAAATAAAAGCTCATCTTGTAACACTTTATCAAACTCAAACGGCCTTATTACAAAAGTTTTTAAACCTGGGTTTAACTTAGACCTGGTTTAGCTCGCATGCAATCACTTTCTTTTTAAGGTGGAAGCTCACATCTGGCCCGCGAAATTCTAATTTTTTAGAATAAGTGCTTGGTTGTATGTTTATGAAAATTTGATTTGCGACTGTAAGACGTATGAAGTTACCGAATTATAACCATCAAAATTACTAACTACTAAAGAACGACGACTAAATTACTAAAGAATGACTTTTACATGCAAAAATCAATCTTGACATGAAAATGAACTTGGAGGGTTGTATTGATAATTTTGATGGTTATAATTCGGTAACTTCATACGTCTTACAGTCGCAAATCAAATTTTCATAAACAAACAACCAAGCACTGGCCTGCAAATTGCCAAAAACGTAAGAAAATTAGAATTTCGCGGGCCAGATGTGAGCTTCCACCTTAATATTATCTAAGCGAGATAAACCAAGTCTAAGTTAAACCCAGGTTTAACCACTTTCGTAATAAGGTTGATTTTTGAGTTCCGAGATTCTGTTTGAGTTTGATAAAGTGTTACAAGATGAGTTTTATTTATAACCTACGTTAGAGGTGGAAAGTCAACATACATAAAAATAGCCGGGGAGAAAGAAAAACATTGAAAAGTTCAATGTTTTTCTTTCTCCCCGGCTATTTTTTTCTGATTAATTTCGTTGCGGGATCAAAGACAGTTAAATCCTTTCTCTGGGACTTCGTCGAGCTTCAATGTCTCAGCGCTTTTCTTGTAGTCGCCACTGTTGATTCTGGCTTTCGGGAGTTACAGTGGTTTGGGAATAGTGTGGCGGGCTTGTCCCAATACACTTTTCAACAAAATATTTTTTCCCACATTCACACCTCCACGCACAATTTAATCAATCAATGCACTTAGATCCTACCGATAAGCACATACGCTGTCTGAAACTTACCCGCTCAGCAGAAACCACAAACTTTTATGTAGGACCTAATTACTTTTCTATCCGGTTCGGGTCACGGACCGCAGGCCCGCAGTCTCGGGATCCCGGGAATCCTTAGTCCCGCCTCAATTGTCACACTCACAAGTGATATATGAGAAGCTAATGATACTTTCACCTTTTTGCTGAGTATCCGTTCCTTCCTTACTGGAAATAAAACTGTGAGGTTGGTAAGAATTTCGTTTTTCATTTGTTATTTGGTGTAGACGACGATTTTTTATTTAATATTGGGGACTAGCAGGAATTTGTGATTTAAAAGTAATTTGTTGTATATATTATTAGCTACATCCTACATGTATTTACGATTCCTACAACAGCACTTTTGAACAAATCGATATTTTTACATGTGCTCCCCATAAGTTTAAAAGTCTAATAATAAACGAACTTTCGTAAATATTACATTTATAGGTACACTATTTGCACTAAGTTTTGTTACCGTAGCGATGATTATTATTATTTACACTTTAAAAATGTGAGCGAGTAAATAATATAAATGATAACAGCCGTTCGGATCAATCTTCAGATAAGCCGGACTTTATAGCAAGCGTCATCATCATCAGCTTATGATGTTCCCACTGCTGGGACACATGCCTCCTCTCTAAGAGAAGGAGTGGACTATAATTCACCACGTGGAACCGGTGCGGGTTGGTAGACTTGGTAGATGTCACAAGTCTTCGATTTTTTAGCTCTGGATAATGCCGTTTTCATCAAGACGTTATTAATCACTTTTAATGATAATAGTAATAATTTATTTATAATCTTAAACAGACAACATGGTATACTGACACTTAAACAAGACATCCTTATAATTCTAGAATGTGTAACAATATTACTTACAAAAACTAAATGTTAGTACTTATATTCTACTACAGACAAGGTGGTCAATGTCAAGGTGGTGGCCTTAATTCGAACCCACGACTTACTGCTCGAAAGTCGGACCCACCACCACTGAGCCACCGCTGCTCTCCATTATAGCAAGCAGTCCGATATTTTTATTTGTAGTTTTTTGTCCTGTCATCGCATGTCATAGAAAAACGGTATCGGTAAAGTGATCTCGACGACGACTAACGACGTCGACGAGTGACTCGATCTGGTTCAAACAAAGTATCGCGTTTCAACCAAATACAATTTAATTTGCCCCCCTTTGAATAAATCATATCCTTCTCGTTGTTTCTGTTTGTTCACTACTTTTTTATACTTTATGCTCTCTCTCTTTTGAAATCGTACTTTGAAATAATGAATTTGTACTCTTACCAAAAACTTTCGTTTATTAGGTAGTAACAAATCCCGTCGGGGCTGCGGGTTGGTCGAAAGAGATCGAAGGGCTAAGAAGGAACATGGGTAGTTTTTAGTCAGTAGAAATCTGACACTCGTTACCTCTCCGCCCAGAGTGCGAGTAGTCAAAAAAAAGGTAGTAACAAATCAAAAATAGTTGTTTTGAAGTTTTTTATGACAAGCATAAAGTTCTTTGTGCCGATGGTACGCTGTCGTACTAGCGACGCAAAGTAGTTTAAGTTTATTTATATTTTATTAGCCCAGTGCTTTGCCGAACGCGACGGTGGCAACGCAATTACAATCAGATATACGAAATAAAAACTAAAAACGAAATAAATGTCTATCTGAAACGATTATTTGAAATTTTATTATTTTATGTTTATTCCACGCGTTCGTGATAAACCCGCTTTAATAGAAAGTCAGATAATTAGTCTAATTTTGGGATATATGGACCGACACGTATCAAATTGCAAACATACCTATTATAATTGTATACTATATGTGCAGGTCAAAGTTGTGTGACTATAAATAAATGTTTTGTTATTATCTCAGATTATAGAAACAACAGAGATTTGGAAAAGAGGCGGCCGTGGGAATAGTTTTTTTAAATGAATCTTTCTCTGCGGGTTGTTGTAAGAGTTACCGCGGCCTCAACATAAAGGGCTAAGAAGGAACATGGGTGGTTTTTAATCAGTAGAAGTTTCGCTCTGCCCAAGAGCGGGGGGGTTATTTGATGATTTCCCACACCCCCAAAAAAGGTAACATTAAAAAAGGTAACTTTAAGGTATCTTTCTGTCATAAGAATGTTATGGAATAGTATTATTATGGATACAACTTAGACGTAGTCCTCAACTTTGCTTTTCTCTTTAATCACCAAGTGAACGCTGTGCAGTGATATTAAAACAAGAGCCAATAAATTTTCACAATGGGGTTATTCTGGCCCTTAACCTAATAGGTATGTTTGCATTTTGACACTTATCAGGTACTCTTTTACAGCCTCTGGCGAAAACCCCATAATGAACCATGTTTGAACTAGAGCCATTTTCAGCACAATTAAAATAAATTACAACGTGAGTTCCACAAAAGTTTCGAATTATGTGAACAAAGCCACATAAAATAACTTAACCTTAAAATTGCCTAAGTTACAAAGACACCTTCAAGCTACAAATGCAAAAATTTTAACTTTTTTAAATTAACATTCTTATTACAATTTCACATTTTCATACATTAATACTTAAGTACTCTGGAGCGTGATACCGAAAAGCTTTTATGATATTAAAAATGTTAAAAAGATTATTTTCTACGAAAAAATCTTTTACAAAGAGCTACTTTGATTTATGACTTGAGGATAGGGTTGGATAGAGGCGTAATCAACAAGAAATACTTTACCTTCCCGTAGCTTCGTAGCACGGTTACGTAAGCTACGGGCTACGAGCGCTACGGCGTAGCAATGCAATTGTTTCTCCGGAGGTTAAAAAGGTTTTCCACGTAGAAATTTATTTTCACAAGAAGAGAGATGGTAGGTAATGAAACTATGTATATTACGAAAACATAAAAAAAATAAGTGGCCCAGAGGCTAAAATTTCCAGTCCACAGCGAATTCGTGGAATTTTAGGTTATTATTTTAATTTGTAATTAAGTTAGATTCTAAATTTAAATATTTTATTTCATATGCGTAGTTAGGTTGTTCATTTATGTGTAATAATTATAAACGACGGGAACAAAATAATTATTACTTTGTCTTTATTGGTAAAATAAACTGGTCGTCAATGTGTTTCTAATCTGCGGGCATTGAATTGAATCTTGATAATGCATTCAGCGAACGTCCTGAAGAGGGATTATAAGGGAAAACATAAATAAACGTGGAGCCATTGATTTGGATGATTCTTTTACAGATGGCTCCATTATTTCCTCTTCAGTGAATATTTTGTACGTGTTTATTCTTCAAGAGAAAAATATTTTGGAAGGTTTTATGAAAGATTTTTCGACCTTCAGGGCTTGGGTTAAAAAATATGATTGCCCAGAAAATTCAATGTTAGCGAACTTGAAATCGATAAATTCTACTT
The DNA here is from genome assembly GCA_932274075.1 of Diarsia rubi. Taxonomy (NCBI): domain Eukaryota; kingdom Metazoa; phylum Arthropoda; class Insecta; order Lepidoptera; family Noctuidae; genus Diarsia; species Diarsia rubi. Next base: position 13,892,658 of record OW026425.1, read on the forward strand.
GTAACACATTTTTTCAATTAGGTTTATCACATAACCTAACATAACGCCTGTACTCCTCAGCTACCACTAGGCAGATCTCTGCCTGCTCTGCTGTACTATCAAGTACACCTCTGTCTAACCCTTTTTGTACTATCTCTAAAAGAAACATTAATGCGTTGTGAACAAGGGTCAAACTCTTCTCTATATGAGAAGCCTCACGAACAAGTTATAGGCTAAAATTATTATTTTATACAATAAAAAGTATTTTATCTGTTCAGTCAACTCTATGCCTATCAAACCAACACTTAATACCAAAACTTTTGTAGTAAAAAGACGGTAAGGACCTAAGTTGTAAACATAACTTCCTACCGAATTATATAGACTTGAACAGACTAAAGTTTATATTACAATAGCCTTCGGCCAATTGGGAATGAAATGGCGGACCAATCTCATTTCGCTCCTGAGGGAAACGTCTCTGATCTGTACCTATTATGGTATTATTGAGAAGAACTTTCAGAGCTAACTTAGTCTCGTATTTTATACTAGCGACATGTCCATGCTTTGCGCGGTTTTGCGTTTTTTTTTTTGTTTGTGGGATATCATTAAATAACCCCTCCCGCTCTTGGGCAGAGCGAAAGAGAGTGTCAGACTTCTACTGACTAAAAACCACCCGTGTTCCTTCTTAGCCCTTTATGTCGAGGCCGCGGTATCTCTTGCGGACAACCCGCAGCCCCAACGGGGTTTTGTGCCTAGAATACACATTAATATGAATACTGTCTCGTTGCAACCGCAAAAGCTGTGCATGAGGTTCCCGAGTTCGACTGGGTTGGGCGAAGTGTTATTGGGTTTTGCCAGCAATAATTTCTCAGTAGCAGTTATGTAGTCTGGATTTGTGCCTACTTGATGGCAATACGCTCGCCGCCTATTACATGGAACTTGCACATAACCGGCCAAATGTGGGTGTACTATTAGGTACATCATCATCATCATCATCACCATCATCATCATCAACCATAAAACGTCCACTCCTGGACAAAGGCCTCCCCCATAGAACGCCATACAGAACGCTGCGTCTACCGGTTCGTGGTCTCTACTCGAGAACCTTCCTTCCCCATCGGTTGTCGGTTCTTCGAGCGATGTGGCCAGCCCATTGCCACTTCAACTTGCATATTCTGAGAGCTATGTCGGTGACCCTGGTTCTTCGGCGGATTTCCTCATTTCCATTTTTACTATTAGGTACACCTCTGCCTAACTCTTTATTTATTTATTTAGGATCTCCAACAAATAATTAAATTCAAAAATTAAATACAAAAATAACAAAACAATAGTTTAAATCAAAAATTTAAAGCCAAAAAGTAAAAGAAATAATTAAAAAAATTAAAACTAAAAATTACTTAAAAATTAATGTCATAAATTACAAAACAAAATAAGAATAAAGATAAAATCACATTTGGAAACATTACTTAATATCAGCAAAATTAAATTAAATTCAAAAATAAAATTGAAAACAATTAAAAGTCATTAACATTAGCTAACAATTACATAAATCTATAAGACAATTTTTATAAGTTACGGACAGATTCACAGATGTCAAGCTTAGTTGATTTAACTAACATGTATTGTCTACAAAGTCTTGGCACATCGGCGAAATGACTCAGGTTGGTTTTTCGAGCAAGGAATGTAAAATAATTCATATTTACTATGCCTGGGATTACAGCTCTATAGTCTAACGTCGAACCATTTATTTCAATTAGGCCATTGTAAGGCACTTTTGAACGTCAAACTTTAAATTGATTCTATTCAATTAAAACAAAGCAAGTTCTATTGCGGCGCACAATGAAATGAGATTATTTGGCTTATAAGCTGACATCTCCAGGGATATGATATCCCAAAGCATCACGTTGCCGAGATAATTGGATGTGAAGATAACTAAATGAGATCTATAACGTCTTTGATGGCCGCATTTAGCTGTAGACCAAGGTTTTGTTATAATATTTTGATTTATGTGAGTCTGAGTTTCTTGCCGGTTTTCTCTATAGATATCTATACTTTGGTATAAGCAACTGCAGTACTTTCACAAGTTTTTGCGCTTTGTGACTGGGACTGTAGCTACAGTTCATTGTTGTCTTTGTTTTGACAAATCAAAAAGAGCAGACATCCAAAAAAATACTAAAAAAAGTCTACAAAACTTTACTTTCGGAAGTCGGTGGCAAAAAAGTTAACGAAACGAACAAAGTCAGCAAGTTTCGAAAATAAAGTTATTTTAGACTTTTTTAGTATTTTTTGTGTAAAACTGTATTTAATTGTGTACCTACTACAATACCTGGTTTTTGAGTAAATAAATATGATTATATATTATACTAGCGGACCTGGCAGACGTCTTGCCCTGACAGAAGCGCAACCTACCGGGTCCAATTATATTTCCAAACTACCCAAGAACCCATTGAAATATCCCCAGAAAGTTTCATCCAAATCGGTCCAGCCGTTTAGGAGAAGTTCAGTGACATACAAACGTACAAATTTCCAGAATTATATATATTCTTATTTAAATAATATATATAAACATAGTAGCCCACCGTCAAATTATATCTTTATTACAAGATTACATTATTATTAAAATACTCAAAGTGATACACTTGTACTTTATTGTGTGATAGTGTCGTATTCTGCGGTTTACATAGTAGGTAATATAATAGAATAAATGGCAGCAGGAAACGGCCGATAGAAAAGCTATGTGTGAAACCATGTTTCTGATTCCTATGGATTTATAAACTATAGTAACTTCAATGCAATATCCAAGACGTCTTCACAGTATGGTAGAGTGGGTCCGGAAAGAGGTAGAAAAATATTTGATTGAAGATCAATACAAATTTGTATGAATATTCAAGAATAACGCGTCAGGTGCTGTGCAACCGACGATAGCCCCCATTAGATCCCCTTTTTTAGGAGTGGCTTGAGAGGCACCACCGAGCCCTCACCTTCCATCTGACGCAGCTCCTCACCGGACTGATGTTTCGATGTTTCCTGCACCAAATCAGGCGGGGGGAGACGCCCGGATGCTACCATTGCGACGATCGGCCGGAGGACACGGTGGAGGACACCGTGGAGGTAGCGGCGATCGGCGGCGGCGGCCTCTCGCGTCCGTCCCTAGTGCAAGCCATAGTTCGAGGCGAGAGGGAATGGGACGACGTTGCCTCTTTCTGCGAAACAGTGTGCTAGCAAAGTAGGTGGCGGAGGTGGCGTGAGAGGGAGAAAATCTCTCGTCCTAGCTGCCGTGGGAGACGCTTCAGGCATCGGGGGCCACGAGATAGCTTCCGGCCATCGTAGGCACAGGCCTGTGGACGGTGAGTAGTGGGCTAGCTCGCCGTCCATCCGTATTATGGCGACGACAAGCCGTGTCGACGCCGCGTTCGTGTTCCACGCCCGCCTCAAAGAGATGTCAGCGACATAAAAAGGGCTGCGGCTTGTTCGAAAGAGATACCGTGGCCTCGACACAAAGGGCTAAGAAGGAACATGAGTGGTTTTTAGTCAGTAGAAGTCTGACACTCCCCCTACCGCTCTGCCCATCTCGGGAAGAATCTTTTGATGATTTGATTTTTGGTGTTGTGTAACAAAAACTATATATTTCTTTGAAACAAAATAAAACTTAACTAAATTAAATCTAAAATGGCACTCCATAAGAATCAGCAAATTATTTTGCTTTTGTTCTATTGGTGTTTGAATTAATATATTAAATCAAAATTAACATGTTTTCTTAACAACTTCGAGATAAGAACTATTTTATAATAATTATGGGTTCAACAATATTATTATAATCCATGTTCTAAACAAAAAAAAATACAAGACTTAGGACAGCACGGTTTCTTCAGTGATTGGGCTGCTGCCCTGCGTGTGGCGGGTTCGATCCCAGCACGCAGTGGCGGATCAAGGATTTTTTTTGGTGCTGGCACGTGTAGTTTAGTCAACAAGCGCTTTTTGTTCATTTTTCTCCACGTCCGAAAAATTTGAACCAGGTGTTTTTACTTAAGTTTAAAATTAAAAACTTGTTTTTATTTAAGTTATTAAAGATCCGTTTTTTTATGATCAGAAAACACATGAAAACTATTTAACTTTTTTGTATAACCTATTGTTTAAAAAACTGTTTTTATCTTTTGCGTTGTTTATAAGATAATTTGACATTTCATTTTTGTAAACCTTTGATGCAAATTATGACTTAAATTAAACAATAAGCAATAAAAAAAAAATTAAAAAAAAGTTTTCAATTAATTAATTTTTCAAGTTTAATTAAATTCTTGATAACAAAAATCGAAAAATAATACAAAATCTCTGATTTGTTATTTACTTGCAATTGTCATGTTTAAGTAGGAACAGATAACCAATGCATAATTCATTGAAAAAACCGCGATAAAAATTGTTTGATCGTGGATTATTTTTCATTCATCTATTCAGTAGAATTCTATGTTTTTGTAACTATTAACTTTCATATTTAATCAGTTAACCAAAAAGCACTGTCTTGTTGACTAGACTACATGTGCTCCCGACACCCAGAAAAAAAATCGTAATCCAGACAGACAGGGGCGTGCGCCCTATATAGGCTCTTAGGCTTAGCCTACCTTACCAACTGAGCATTTCTTATAACTAATTAACGATGCAATAAAATAACACTATGTACAAATTAATCATAAAAAAGTTCAAACTCCTGTTAAAATACTTATAGCAATTTTTCGCGTCCCACTAAAACTCATTGACAAGGATTACGATTAGTACGAATCTTATAGACAAACACTCGACTTGTCTAAAACCCATTCATAATTGTATGCACACAGCGTCACATCGGTACGTATGGCCGTGTCTATGAACCGCACACATACATAGATTTTCAACAATCAGCAATTTTAACGCAGCAGCTCCTACGACTGTAGCTGAGTGGGCTGTGATTGGCTGCAACAACACAACCAATCTATAACCCGCGAAGTTCAAAATTTGCATTTTTTTGCAATTTGTAGGCCAGTGCTAGGTTGTATGTTGAATAAAATATGACTACATACGTCTTAAAACCGGGAATCATATTTTAATGAACATACAACCTATCACTGGCCTGTAAATTGCAAAAACGTAAGGAAATTTTAATTTTGCGCTTCGCGAACTTCGGGCTTCCGTGCATAGAGCGCAGCACCTGTTTAGTTCGATGTTCGCAATATTGTCAACTTGTCACATTCATTGGATTTCGTATAATCCTGCAAAAAATGTTGACCGCTGTTGTGAACAAACTCGATATGAAAATGATGCAATTTTATTTGCTAGTATTTTTCTATCGACAATAATAACCTAGAAATTATTTTTTACGTAAGAGGAAGACATTACTGTTTCATTGTTGTGACAAGCAATATATAATGCGATTTTGTTTTGAAACCGAAAACGTACAGTTAACGTTATTAACAGTAGTGTAAATATTAATTTTGTTGTGTATTACTTGTTTATTCACGTAACAAATAACAATGGTATTTACTTGTGAAGTTTGTGCTAATAATGAGTGTTTATTACATGTTAAAGGTAATAAATGTTCTCAATTATCGGTCAGTGGGTCGTCTTAGGGGCGGATCGTATAATGATAAGATTCAAGTTGTATCTAAAGGTAGACATGTACCCGAATTACGAAAATTTATCCAAAATCTTGCAAGTTTAGTGTTCTGTAACTATCACCCACTCACTTGGATGAGATATTTGAGGTGGCCGAATCTTTCTTCTGTTTGCATCGTCATTAGAAAATCGTGAGTTAAACCTTGAATAATGTGGTGAGTTTTTGAATGGTATTTAAAAGTTTTGTTTTTACAGGCTTACTTTTATTATTTTTTTTGCTGTCATTTATTCGTAGCCTACCCATCGTGGGGGACCACTGCACGCCACTGCAGACAGAAAGAGTTTCACATTCACTCATGTTCTTTCTGTTATAGTCAGTGTCATGATATGATTTATTGTTACATAGTTTAACAACTCTGATTAAATTATTTGATTTGAATATTTCGCCTATAAGTATGTACTGTAATGGAAACTCCATAAACGTGCCCCCATGCCCCCCCTCCCCCTCTGGATTCAACCTTGCCAGCACGGAACAAATATTTGTATGGCCTTGTTTCGGGTCTGGGTGTTTGGTTTTTAGACGTGAGTTTTAATGTTTGCACCACGATGCAGGAGAAATTCCTAGAGTGGGGCAAGGTTTTTTCTAAAAAAAAATGCACAGAGTAGGAAGTAAACACTCATTTGTGATTGTTAAACACTTGTCTTTTATATCAATAGGCGTTACTTCACTAGGTATTATAATTCGACCCTGTATGACAGTTGTTAAAACAATGTACACCTTGAAGACCCAAAAACGTATCCTAAAGTGTGACAAGTCTCTAAAGTCTGTTCTTAGCAAGAATTATAAATATAATAGTAGCCGCTATGGCCTGATAGGAATTAATAACATAATATATATTTGATGTTTCAACCACATCAAGATATGATAAAATGTCATTAAGAAAAACTTGTAAACTAGTTAAACAAACCAATATGAATGAGATGACACAATTTTTTACAAGATCGGAGACATTTCTGTTATTGTTTCTGGTTATAATAACGTAGAAGATTCTACCGAAAAATAAAAAGTTCAGAGTCAAAACCATGAACTTTATCCACGAATAGGTTTGGTACAATTGATCGAAGAAATCAAATATCATCGAGACGGGGCATAATACTCCTGCTGGTATGGTAGCGAACCAAATCAGTAGAGATAGAAGTGTGAAATTCCACTTTTGCAACGCAAACACTAGCACCACTTTCTCGTACAAGTTCTTGGTGTACAAAAACATCCAGCACACTAGCACTATATCCGTCTGTAGATACAAAGCGAACGTCAGGTCTTTCGTGTAAGGGTAAAACAACGAGTACGCCACCATGTATTCAAGCGCGGAGTTCACCAGTCTTGCTACTGTCAGCTGCGAGAGGATCTTCTGGTCTATTTGCCTTGTCTTGGGTTTGATTACAAAGAGCACCATTTGTAGAATCAAGCATAGCGTTGACAGAATCAACCCAGTGATCCAGAAGAAATTCTCCAGTTCGTTTGGTTCAACATCAAAATCCTCAATATTGTTTGTATTATCTAGAGTTACGTTAGACATCGTGTCGGTATGTCGCGATGGTGCGGCGGTCACTCAGTTACTGCATCTTAGAGGATTTTCCCTGTGAGCGATGCGTTTTTTGCATGATTACAGACGACGTTTAAATAGTTGTGCTATGTGTCAGATTCCATTTACGTCAGAAACAGGATAATAAGAATATAATATTATTAATGTTGCTAGGAATATTTCCTAGAAATGGACGTGGGTATGCATCGAGATGTTGTCGTGGTGGACAAGGGCCTTACCACACTCTCCTTGCCCAAAGAGAACTGGCGCAAATCTGCCGTAGTCGCATGCCACTGATACCTGATGCTCATTCATGGCATTCTCATTGATACAGAAGTCTTTATCGAAAAAAATCTAAATCGGTCCAGCCATCTTCGAGTAACCGGGGAAAAAAAAAAGATCTCCGACAATTTGAGAACCTCCTCCTTTTTGAAGTCGGTTAAAAAACTACTTAATTGCAAACCATTGGAAGTTCGCAATTCGGTAGTTTTTGGGAAGTCGGTTAAAAAGTGCCTGTAACTGGCCTACTTGAAATAAATGATTTGATTTTGATTTATTAAATCAAATTGGCTTGAAAAAAGTCTAAAAGCAAAGTTATACTTTTAAGCAATTTTGTTTCCTTTTCTATTCTTGCCGCTTGCAATCTCCAAAATTATTCGTTTTACGGCCGGCTGAGTATAATATTACAATAAATTCCAAAGTAAGAAAGTTAGCTCATAAAAAACCTACATCATCTCAAACTGTTCGTTATAAAAATAACCCTCTTTGTGTTGGCTCATGAAATTTTAATTTACCGGATTCTGACCTAAACTTTCTTAAAATTCTAAGTATGTAGGTATTCTGAGTTATAAAAAATGTTAAGGTAGTAAAGTACCATAGAGTAAGAATAAACAGAACCAAAATAAGCACTCGTTTAATGTCAAAGATATGATCAATTTTGAACAAGTCTAAGTATAGATCTACTGAGTATGTCACGCCCGCGTGTCGTGGGTCTGACCATGTCTTACCTTTGCTCATCTGTCATTCTTGATCCTTCATCCTAGAAACGTGACCCACCCTGTCCAATTTGAACCTGGCCTAACGCATACAATGGTGATACCTATCATATTAAGAGTTTTTAACCGACTTCCAAAAGGAGGAGGTTCTCAATTCGACGGCGATCTTTTTTTTATGTATGTTCGCCGATTGCTCGAAGATGGCTGATCCGATTTCGATTTTTTGTTTTGTTTAAAAGGGTATACTTTCCAGGTGGTCCCATGATCAGTCAGGATCTCATGATGGGATCCTGGAGAAATCGAGAGATTTCTTAAAATTTTACACTTTTACACTTTAAGAGATTTGAGTAGTTTTTGGATCCCATTTGTATTTGGTGAAGATCTCATGAAGAACTTCAGAGATAGGCAACGGGACTCCTCAATAAATGATAGCAAATGGACTGGGATTGCTGAAATCTTATGTCTGTCTATTGTTTACACCAGTTCTTATAACATCACAAAAAGTAAGAAATAAAAACTTTTAAACAAAAAACACAACCGACTTCAACAAAGAATAAAATCTATTCTGAAGTCGGTGGCAAAAAAATTAAATCAAACAAACAAGACATCGACTTCAGAAACAGTTTTTTGGCCTAAAGTTTATTTTTTGTTAAAAAGTTTTTTTATAGAGGACATTAAGTTTCTGTGCTTCAGTCAAAGACCAAGTCTAATCGCCATCGGTTAGGATAGCCAGGATGATACACCATGTTAAAACTTTTAGCATGGCTTTTAGTTTTAACATGGTGTAGTAATGAGCTTGTAGCTCAGCTCTCCTTATTGACAACCCTTATTTAATGTTAATCAAGCGTGGCCCATAGAAACTTGGAAGGCGTTGAAACGCACTTGGACTGATAAGTGATTATTTCAGCGATATCGGTTTACGCACAAAGGGAACTAACTACATGAGTAACCCTTTCTATACGCGTATTATTGACCTATGTACAGTCACGAGCATGATCTTTTCACTACATCAGCGAGTAGGGTTCGCTGGCAGATTTTTTGGCTATACGCATCTGAACTTTTTACCATCGATACGTTTAGAAGACGAACACGAATGAATGCAACCATGTTCAAAATATAACCTACTTAGTTTTTAAAGGGCTCCAAAATATTAGTTATATTAATAACATAAAAATGAAATTAACACAGAAGGTGTAAATTTAAAACGTTCTACCTCTGCTCGTATCAATGACACAGAACAGCTCTGTCGTTTGTCTCATTCAAGTACTGAAGGGTGCAGTTTTAGTGGTGCACGACGCGCAAGAAAACGTTGCTAAGTGTATACTATTGGTGCTACTGCTGACTGTACAAAGAACCCCAAACTCTAGAAGTTGACGGGCCAACAAATTTCATTAGGAATTAATCTTGTTAGATGTTTGTGCCGCTTGACTGACCAATGTGCGTGCCATTTGTATACCCACAAGGCTCAGTTCACACAGTCGCTCTGATATATACGATTATATATAGGCTAACGGTCCGATAAATTTATTCTGAACTCAAATGGAGTGTTGTCACTATTGATATCATGGACAAAGCATTATGGTATTGTGGGCAGAGTGAATGTCTCTATTAACAATAGGGATCACTTTCTATCAAAATTTGTTTGTAGATAAATTATTGAAACTCAATAACACCTATTGCGATTGTAAACAGTACATTGATTTTGTGCATCACAAACATCGATGAACGATGGAACATCCCTCTTTAAGTAAAACCGATTCATCATCAGCCTACATTAGGTAATCCACTACTGGACCACTCTGTTCTTAGCAACTCTCATCCAGTTGCTACCAGAGTCTCACCTTACGCTTACCGGTTCGCGGTCTCCACTCAAGAACACGTCATCGGTTATATGGCCGACGCAGTGCCACTTCAACTTACTTATTCTGTGAGCTCTGTCGACAACTCTAGTTTATAACACGAATTATTTAGCCTACATCGATCCCACTGCCGGGGGCAGAGGACTCCTCTCTATGACAGAGCTCTCTCTGGTGAATGAGTTCGTGATTTGACACACATGTCTTCGAATGCTTAATTCTGGAAAAAAATGGTTTTCATACAATAATTCAAGCACCGTGAGGAAGTTTTTAACTATTACGAGGAGCTCTAACAATAACTAAAAAACATTACCCTTTCGTTGCAGTCGGGTAAAAAACGAGTGCCACGCATTCAAACTAGCACTCATTAGTCAACATAATACGTTCATCCGTCGCAAGTCCGACTGTACAGCTGTTCAAGCGAGCCAATTGTTCTAAGTTAAATGAGTTTGTCCATTGTCCCGCTTGTTTAACATAAATGGAGTTATGTTAGTGAACACGGTTGCCTAGAGCATTCATAAATATAGAACTGTGTAGTCAGACGCCCAAAAGTCTGACAACAAGTCTTACCAAAGGGTTATCGTATTTCCCGGCAACTGGGTTTTGGAAGTCAGGCAAGCGCTGCTTGTTTAAAACATCATACCTGTAATCCTCGAAGGGTTAGGTAAAGGTGTATCTAATAGTACACCCATATTTTGTATTTAAATCCCTTGTAATAAGGGCGAGTTTATTGCTTACAACCGGGCACAAATCCAGACTCCGTGGTTGCTCCTGAGAAATCCCTTATGGAAAAATTCAATAACAATAGGGTATTCCACCAAAAAATTCTAATTAGTCCCTAAGATAGATTTTCAAAAACTAATGGACACGTATTTTTCTTTCACGGTTAGTACTTTTGTACCCACAAAGTGACGTCAAAAGCCCCCACTCATGATCTTTGACACGTTTTATTTCGTAATTTTTTATTAATTTGGTAAAACAAAAAACACGTTTCCTATATTTTTAGATAATCTAACGGACCATCGATAATCGATCGACCCAGACAGTAACTGCAATTGCGACCAACGAGGGAAAAGCTCCATGGAAATACTAATATTTAGCTGTATCCAGTAAGACTGACAGGTGATTTAATATTGTGACTAGGTACTGACCTTTAGCAACAATATTCGTAGCGTTAATATTTTATTTCTTGACATTTTGATATCTAAAATTAGACCCTGATCTTTCGGTTCGTTTCTTTGAGGAACTCAGGTGGAAAATCCGAACACTTTTACGTAGGTAATTAAAATAAAGAATGAAAATGATTTATTGAAGGTAATTATTCCCAAATTTCTTTGTTCTTCTTTCGTATCTTCTATACATCTGTTAAATAAATAAAATAAATTTCCTATGTGCTAATTTCAAAATAACAGCTTTCTACTAAAAGTTAATTAATTAATAGAAAATCATAATTATCTTGACCTAATCCCAATTCATATGGGGTCGACGCAGCAAATGTATTATTATAAAATAATACGAGTATATATAATATATTATATTTATTGTTCTTCTCTATTACACGCACACGAAAGAATACACGTAAGTCCTTATAACAAAGAAACCACATTTGTTATTTTTGTCTGTCTGTTGTCCGTTCTGTCACTTCTGTCTGTCTGTATCTTGTTCCGGCTAAGCTTCGAAATGGCTGCACCGATTTTGACAGGTTTATTCAAAGGTTTAGAAGGAGAAAAGGGAGGATGACAGTGGGACACAAAAGAACTTGAGAAAAGAACACGCAGCCGGATGTCGTGGGCATATTCTTGTTGAAAAACTGCAAAGATTTTCATGCTGTTTTCACCAATAGATAGAGTGGTTCTCGAGATAGGTTTTAGTATATGATTTGACCGACATCCAACCGGCGGAAGCCGCGGGCAAAAGCTAGTAAATTATATAATTTACACAAAATTCAAACCGTATTAAAACATTAGCCATTCAGCGAGGTTGCCAGTGCGGTTAACTTCATATTCATTGAATGTACATACATACATGAGCCCTGCTTCAGAATAAGACGTAGTTTAATTCCTTATCGTATTCACAAGAGCTTCATCACCATAAATATATTGAAGCTACCAATTTTTTTGTCAAAGGAAACTTGCGAAGTTTGTTCAGAAATAAGTAAAGCTGCGTTCAATTATTTCAGAAACGTCGTTTACCCGAATGGGTAACCGAACCAACTGAAATGCGAAAAAATAACTGTTTTTATGCCATAGTTTCTGAAAATTGTTAGCTTTTAGATTTAAGGTCCTACTCCCTCTCTCAGGCCTTATTTACGGAGACGCAGGGCGTCGCGCGGCGCGTTGTGCGTCTTTAATTCAAGCACATGGCGATGTATGAAAACGTTAACGATTTCAAACGATGATTTTATGAGTAGCGATTTTTTTCTCGATAATTTAAAATGCAGCATTCGTTGCGGTGGACCCGCCTCTCAGTAATTAAATAAAATAGCACGCGACGAGCTTTCTGCACAAACCGCGCGACGTCCCGCGTTTCCGTAAATGAGCCCTTTTTTTAGAGAAAGAGTGTCAGACTTCTACTGACTAAAAACCACCCATGTTCCTTCTTAGCCCTTTATGTCGAGGCCGCGGTATCTTTTGCAGCATCCCGCAGATAAACGAGCCCTTAGGCGCGCTTCATCGTTTTCACCCAGTAAATTGAAAGACAAGCTCTAACCCACAGAACAGATTTATCCATCGTGCTCTTACTCTTATCCCAATTCATTTGGGGTCGGCGCAGCATCTCTTTTTATTCTGTATTGCTCATCGTCGTTCTCTATTATATGTCATCTCATCAGACACCTCCTTTCTTGACTTGGCAAGAAAGGAGGTTATCAAAAGATTTCAACTTAACACCTCAATAAAAACACAGAACTAAAGCAACAATAGCTTTCCAACAAAAAAATAGAAACCTCAACCATGAAACTAGATTGAATATTTCTTATCGAGGCCAACGGAAAAACTGGCCAAGTGCAAGTCGGACTTGCACATGAAGGGTTCCGTGCCCTTGTAGTCGATATTGAGAGATTTTCCATGTTATTTAAGCACCATAGACAGTAAACTATAAGTGTTGAACTAATTTCTGTATTTTTTTCAAAATTGTAGGCTCAGCAGTTTCGGAGATAGGGGGGGGAGGTTCGGACAGACCTAAAAACGGAGTCGTTGAGACTTAACAAATTTACAACGGTTTGCTTGGCCATGGCCGATTGTTGGTAATGAGCCTTCGACAATTACGGACATTAGGACCGCAACATTTTCCTAGCCGATGAAATTTTTCTTTTGCCCCAGTTCTTTGATTACGTTTTCACGTGAATTGAGTTTTTGGGGTAATTCGTTACTTCATTACATGGAGTTTTACAGATGATACGCTTAAATATACCAAAAATATGGGTGTGCTATTAGAGAAACCTCTGCCAAACTCTTCGGCGGCTACCTATGTTAGTGTTATGTACTTTAGGGTTCGATTTGTTATGGCGAGTAGTTGGCACAAGGAAACAAGCGTCTGTCTTCGAAGGTGTTTATTGGCAACTAACTTAAAAATATTATAACATCATATTGAATGCGGTCGGCGGCCAGCTCCTACTACTATATAGAAACGTGGACTGTATGTCTCTAAATTTAAACCGTTAAATAAGTTACCAACAAGAAGAAAAAGCTTTTATACCTTCTAAATATTTCTTGGACATGTACACCATCCATTTTTAATGTTCAAAAGCGTCTTAGCTGTCCATTGAAGCTTGAACTTAAACGAAAACAATATAAAGCTTAAATTGGATAACCCTTAATAGATCAAAATTTGTTTCAGTTCAGTCTCCAGTTTTCGAAGCAAGAAGGCGATTAGTTAAATCGGATCTCAGAAAATTGGGACTTTACTTATGGGGTCAAATGGGATGAGCTGTGGATTTTACTAATAAAAATATTGAAGGACTGCAAAGCTTCCGTCATTCATGTAGGTTTGAATGACAACCTTGTAATGTTTTTATTTATTACTAACTGATGCCGGCAGTTTCGCCCACGTGGAAGTCAGTTAAATTACCTAAAACCTACCTCGAGAACCATTCTATCCATTGGTAAAAGCAAAATAAATAAAATAAACCCTCAATAATTGAGTAATTGGTCATAGCAAACTTTCGAAGTTACGTACTTCGCAATAATGAACACTCTGAATACAGTACTTCGTAGTAGCAAACTTTCGGAGTAACGTACATTGGCGTGACGAACATTCTGAATACAGTACTTCGTAGCAACACACTTTCGGAGTAACGTACATCGGAGTAACGAACATTCTGAATACCGTACTTCGTCATATCGTACATTCTTTTTTTTTTTTGGCGGGTGGAAAATCATCGAATAACCCCTCCCGCTCTTGGGCAGAGCAAAAGGGAGTGTCAGACTTCTACTGACTAAAAACCACCCATGTTCCTTCTTCGCCCTCTATGTCGAGGCCGCGATAACTACTGTACAACCCGCGGCCCATATCGTACATTCTGACTCACGTAATTCGGACTCACAAACTTTCTGTATAGCGTACATCGGTATTTCAAACTTAGGAGTAACGTAATACAGTCGTAAAAACAGCATGAAAATCGGTACAGTAGTTTTTGAGTTTATCGCGAACAGACAGACGCGGCATGTTCTATAATATTATGTAGTGATAGTGATTTAACTTGTAGAGCACACATTTGGAACGAATGCTTTCAGACACTCTTCATCATCAACTGCCTAGTATATTCCCAACTATGTCGGGTTGCCTATCAGTCTAACCGAATGCAGCTGAAAACTAGTATTTAACATTGAGCAACTCTATCTCCATAACTCAGTTTCTACCAGTTAATACGATACTCCTTATTAAGACTGATTGTCAGACGGAACCGACGGCTTAACGTGCTCTGAGAAATTCTCAGCAATATTATAAATTTAAATGGGTACTTTAAGTGGGTATGTAATACAGTCAATACAGTTTAAATATTAGAATAATTATAACTAAATACTTACAGAAAAAAGCGGACTAATTTTAGTAAATTTAAAATCAAACTTACCAAATAAACAACTGACAAAATACTCCTCCACATCGCTGTCAGCGGGAAACGTGCCCGGGCGACTGGCAGCATTACCACGTTGAATACCAGGGTGTCTAAAATGGCTACTTTAGCAGATCATAATATGAATTGCGTTAAATAGTCAAATGGTCACAGATGTAATGAACGGTCCATTTTAATTCCAAAACTATAGTGAACTTCTAAAGTGGCCATTTTAGAACCCCTGTACTCTAAATTATAATTCATGGTTAATATTTTCAAGCTAAAGGCGGCAAATCCCCAGACAAGTCGGTAAGGTAGTGTTAATAAAGTATTTTATATTCTTGTGCGAATAGTCCTAAAAATGGGTGAGTATTTTCATTCTAACATTATACAAAGACGACGTTTGTTATTCAGTTTAAATTGAACAGTGGTGTCGTTAACTTGAAGTAGCGTACTTGAGTGCCATTGATACTGCTTACTTACATTTTTCTTTAAAAGGCAGTACGCTGAGAAACAGAGAACAACATTCACAGAATCAAAATGTTTGCATTCAATATAAAAAGTATTTGTTTTTTTTTTTCGTTGTCCCACACTAGGAGTTTCTCCTGTATCGTGGGTGCGTTCAGAAACATTTAAACTCATATACACAAATACCCAGACCCGAAACAACTATCTGCAGGCCATACAAATATTTGTTCCGTGCGGGGATCGAACCCGCGACACGTAGCGCAGCAGTCAACTGCTTGAGCCACTGCGCCAACCATGCCGTCAAATCCTTTAACATTATTTTAAGTTACTTAAGGTGATAGTAAAATCGGACGTAAGATACTTGATTAGGACGACCATGTGGCTACAAACACATTTGCACACATTTAATACCTCAGAATATTAAGAAATATAATTTACTACTTTAACAAATACGCTTGGTCTTCGGCGATTGGATTTTCAGCACACTAAATGGCACAATTCACACGTAGAAGGAAGCACCATTTCCTTTTAAAAGACGGTACTACCTCTGTGCAAGGCTTGTTAAGGCACATCGCTGGAAGTACTGTAAAGAGTCTCCTCTGGGTCTCGTTGTGCACGACGCACGTGTGTACGCCAGCACGTTAAAACTCGCTAGCCGCTGGGAATCAACTAAACTAATATAATTGTAAATACGCCATTAGATACATTCTAGAGTAAATTATTATTAAAAAAACTCGTCTGAAAAAACTGAAAAGCAAAAATCAAACACATTTTAAATTAAACAAAACTGGGAAGCAGGCCCGGCCCGCATTCTTTTTTCATAATTTTAGATTTAAATGGACCCCAGCAGCTTCCAGGTTTTGTTTCATTTAAAATGTGCTTGTTTTTATGCGTTTTGCCACTTTGAATTTTTTTAAACGTGTCATATATTTTTAATCTTCTTTTAAACCCCTTCATTTTGATACCCTACTCGATGGTAATGAAAAAAAAATTGGCCTCCGCGATTATGGCCCCCAAAATCCGCATCTATTTTTGTTGTCTTTTTTACTTTTAATGTAGCCAGTGGCACTCGCGCCACCAAGACCAATCTAACGACGTATATTTTATCCAAATCCGTTTATCCGTTTAGGAGCTATGAGGGAACAAAGAAACGGGCATACAAACATTCATATTATAATATAATTATGTATACTTACATACATACCGGTCAAACATATCAACACATCCCTCGATTGAAATTTCTCAGTAGTATCCACGGAGACTGGACTGGCCCGCTTGATTGCAATTGACTTGCCGTCTTTTACATGGGACTTAAACATAGATGGAAAAATGAGGTACTATTTTGTACTATTTGGTATATAATAAGTACCAAATAGTACAAAACAGTGTGTAGTAGGGATTAGAGATATTATCTCTAACCCCTGGCGATTACAAGGCATGATGTCATGTAAAAATAAATATAAATTACTACTTACCTTCAAAATATTATTTTCACCTTTCATCACAAACGGCTTGGCTCACCCAGATTATGTCCGTATTCATAGTTATGTTTGTACTTTCACGATATCGCTTCAATAACGTGTATCCAAGGCTATACGGTGTCGACTACGAATAGAACACCGAATCATTTCCCGTGGGGATTGTGACACGGATTATTTCGGCAGGAGTGGCAATAGTGTCAAGTTATGTTACATTTCTAATAACTTTGCCCTGGGTAGGACCAAGTAGGCAACATATGGTTTGAGCTTTCTAGAAGAAATCTGAAAGATCGATGTATTTTTTTTTGCGTTTGGAAAATCATCAAATAACCCCTCCCGCTATTGGGCAAAGTGAAATTGAGTATCAGACTTCTACTAACTAAAAACCACACATCTTAGCCCTATATGTCGAGACCGCGGTAACTTGTAAACAACCCGCAGCCCCGACGGGAAAGATCAATGTCTCAGGTGTTGTTACGTCATGGGAAACGGGCACCTTCATACAAATACTTCCCCACTGGCAGTGTCCGTTTGCGGAGCCATGTCCGCCATTTGTCCTAAACGTTTGACTGATCCTTAAAAGTCCGTCTTAACAGCTACAGACAAATCGCGGTCTAACTGCAGATACCAGACATTGACGTTGCCCCGTGTCCGGAAACCTATTCGGTTTCATGCTTAATACAGGGTGTAAAAAGGGTGAAATTAGCTGTCCTATACATTTTGACCATGTTAACATTAAGGTTTTGTAGGAAACAGTAATCATTTTACTAGTACATGGTAACCGTCTTCGTTTCAGTGTTTCTTCCACCCTTTATAATTATCGTATACAGGTTCTTTTCAATTTACTCTTTCTAGTTTGACCTATCCGTAACAGAATCTTTACATTAGGAATCGCAAAAATCTGTAAGGATCAGAAAAACCCGTAACTGATTTGACCGAGTGCCGTTCAAACAACCCTAGTCCCAAGTTGCGGTCACGCTGCGTTCAGGATATCCGGCGGCACCTTTTGAGAGTCTCTCGGTCTCTCCGTTATAGAACCCGATGACTCATTTACGATCTTTTATTATTTCATTTCGGTCGATCTTAACCTCTATCAAAACCTACCTGTGTATTAAAATTCTCTAGTTCATTAATTTTGTGGGAATCGAATGTCGTGGAATGAACATGTTATGAGGAGGGTTGAATCGCGTGTGACTAAAAATGGGATGGATATAAATGTAGAGGATGGCCATAGAAAAGATGGATGGATTGTGTGAGGAATAATATAAAAGAGAAAGTAGTAAATGGCACCGTAACGTCTAACAGAGAAGAATGGAAAAAGAAAACGTGTTGCACCGACCCCGAATAGAATGGGATAAGGGCAGGTAGATGATGAATTCATTAATTTAGTGACAACTTGTGACAGACAATGTGACAACTTGTGACAGACAATGTGACAACTTGTGACAGATAATGTGAGAACTTGTGACAGACAATGTGACAACTTGTGACAGACAATGTGACAACTTGTGACAGACAATGTGGCCTTAACCTAGGAGCATACAATTTTGTTCAAAAATTCTTTTTTAACCGACTTCTAAAAAGGAGTTTCTCAATTCGTTTGTGTTTTTTTATTTTTAGGAGGTGACTGCCGAAATGATGAGTTTTATAGAAGTATGGGAGAAAAAGATACGCTGAGCCGACAAATGAGTTAGAATAAGTGCAGGAAAATCATGATGAATGATGATTTGTTTCCCTAAAGCTCTGTGATTACAGATTCGATTTACTTGATTCTTTTATCACTTTTGTAGAAGTAGAAAAAAAAGTCATATGGCTTGGGTAGTAAAATTTATGAGTTTTCTTCTATGATACATATTTTTTCTTACATGTCTATGTTCTGTCTATTAAGTTTTAGTAGCAATGGAAAATTAATCATCATCATTATCAGTAGAGCTTCCGAAAGAGTGGGTCTTAAAATGAACCTGGACAAAACCAAGGTTATGTTGTATGTTCATGTAACACCCACTCCTATCAAGATCGGAGACTCGACTCGTAGACTCGAAGTTGTGGACGATTACGTCTGCCTGGGACATACGGACCAGTTGGGTAGGTCTATCTTCGAGAAAGAGATCAATCGTCAAAGTTGCGCGGTATCTTTCGTCCAACTTACCACAGTGTCTCAAGACGAAAGTCTATGACCAGTGTGTGTTGCCAGTGATTACATGCGGGACCGAAACGTCGCCCACAATGGGCCTCTTCAGAAAGCTCAAAGTCACCCAAAGGGCAATGGAGAGGGCTATGCTCGGAGTTTCCTTGCGTGATCGAATCAGAAATGAGGGCATCCGCATGAAAACCAAGGTTGCCGACGTAGCCCGAAGAATCGCCAGACTTAAGTGGCAATGGGCAGGGCACATTGCTCGCAGAACGGATGGCCGATTAGGCCAAAAAGTTCTGGAGTCTGGAGTGGCGACCGCGAACCGGAAGACGTTGCGTTGGAAGGCCTCCCACTAGGTGGACCGATGACCTTGTGAAGGTTGCGGGGACCCGCTGCTTTCGAGACGCACGGAGCCGGTCCATGTGGCGACACCTGGGGGAGGCCTATGTCTTTTGGTTGAAATGATGATGATGATCATCATCATCAGCCTACATTGTTCCCACTGCAGGGCCTCAGGCCTCCTCTATAGGAGCAGGTTGGGCTTTAATCCACCACGCGGGCCCAGTGCAGATTGGTAGATGTCACTGGTCTTCGAATGATAATACTTTTCAATTATTGAGATACCGTCATAACAAAAAAGGCTGAAATAAAATCCCGTCAGTGGCAAAAAAGTCAATGAGACAAACAACATTCACTGACTTCCGGAAGTAAAGATTTTTTCCCTATTTAGTGTTTTGTTTTGAACGTTGGTTATGATTTTCAGCTATTTGCGTTCATGTGGTTCTTGCTGTGGAAGCGCAATCATCTTATTATTATTATTATTGCAGATAACACGATATGGTGACAAGCAACTGCACTGTTGCCACGTACTTGGTCTTCTGACGCACGTACTCCACACAATAACCCCAGGCTTGCCATTTATCACCAGCTGACACATTTTCATCTGAATTCATCAATGAAAATGTATTCATGTGTTCACAGGTACGTTCGTATTTTACAAACAAATCGATAGGTCAAATATATCAGTGAACGAGTGGGTACATACGTGAGCACAATATCGGCGGCAGGCGGTGAGCCGTGGCAGCGAGATCAAAGCGGACGCGCCTTTGATGTGCCGCCGACCGCGCCGGGCGACCGCATGCCCCTGCCAACACTGCCTGATAATAATCTCTTTATTAAAATTATTTCAATACATTGTTGAGTTTTGAGTTGACTGCTAAAGTATTTTTCGAATTCTCTTTCACCTACGCGAATTTTTGTCCTAAACATAGAATGATTGATCCTTCTGTACATTTTATAACTTGAGTAAACAGCTTTGATCTAAGCTCTTAGTTGAATTTCACAGGACTAGAATAAGACAGCTACTTTATATCTCTGGAAAACCTTCAACTGCAGCTGGAATCGCTAACATAGAAAATACCTATACAATTTAAACTCTAAATTTGACACCTACTGAAGCAAACAAGTTAACCGACGACGGTAAGATAACTGACGTAGCCCAAAACATTGCCAAACTGAAGTGGCAATGGGCGGGGTTCATTGCTCGCAGAACGGCTATCCTATGCGGCCGAAAGGCAACCACAAACCGGAAAACGTTACGTTGGAAGGCCTTCCACTAGGTGTACCGATGACTGGTAAAGGTTGCGGAGATCCGCTGACTGCGAGACACACGGGGCCGGTCAATGTTGCGACACTTTGTGGGGCCCCATGTCCAGCAGTGGATATCTTTCGGGTGAAATGATAATCACAATGAGACAAACAAAATCTAGGCTTCAAAAATAAACGAACAACTGCACGACTTCACTTACAAAATAAAAATAATAAAGGTATACGCTCGCAGTCACACATAAATCCGGTAAACGTATCCCCTCGAACAAACACCGCTTTTCAAAGCTACATGTATTTACAGTATACTTGAATTCACATGTGCAATCCTCCCGATCTTTTATTTCAGTAGAGTTATCAAACCTAACTCTAATCGTCAATTTACATCGCAAACGAATTGAAACAAAGCGTTTTATTTCAAAAGGCGACTTTGTAACAAGACGTGACTAATCTACTATCTGTAATGAAATGTCGACGAAATTGATTTGAAAACAATTTTGGGGAATTATGGAAATTTTTCGATTGTTTTTGTTTGTCTTCGGATTATTGGATATTATATGTATTAGCTTAATATCGAGATAATAAAACGTTCTTTACTTTCTAGAACTTAAATAGAATACCCGAACTTCGTGTTTCTAAAAGGTGTGTGTTACGCAATCAAGGTACGATGTGGGTGTATTTCCAGGAAGTTTTTCCATAAGTTAGAACACGAAAATCAAACACCAATTAGTGGAACTTTGATTCAACTAGCTGCTCTAAATATAAATAGTAATTCAATTTTTTTTTTTTTTTTGTAAAATTACTATTATTGCTTAGAAAGGAACAGTCACGAACAATAATATGTTTACACTTGGCAAAGTTCAAACGCGAATTCCTTGTGAAATAAGGATTGCTTTGAGATATCACCGACTTTATGATAATATGGATTCCAGAACATTAGAACCATTGCGTAACATGAAAAACACTAAAAGGAGAAAAATAAACTTCAGAAAAAAAAATCTGCTTCTGAAGCTGATTTTTCTAAATTTCATATACGAACAGAGAACCTCCTCCTTTTTGGAAGTCGGTTAAAAATGAAATCAATCAGTAGGCGAAACTCGCTTCGAAACGTTGCTAAGTGTATACATGTTGATGCTGCTGACTGCACGCCTTTCAAACACTTGTGTTAAGAAATGGATGAATGGATGTCATCAATGAATGCTGCTACTCATTCATCATGATCATTAGCTGTCTAGACCACTTTACTTGACACAAAGCAATAGAACAATGAACGAAATATCGTTAGATAACACATAGGTTGTGTTAACTCGACCTAGTTATTAAAGAACAGATAATAATTAAACGTGTGCCTAATAATATTATAAGTCTATGTATTTTGTTTTATAACATTTGTATTTTTTTTAATTATTAAGTAATAGATCCCACTCAGATGGGACCCACGGGATGAATCTACCAATTGCATTATTTACATTACTTTTCTTTGGTCGATTGGACCCGCACTATCTGCTTTTTAAGCATTTTGGTTGCACGTCATGTCATCGGTGACACATAAATATGACAAAAAATAGTGATAATACTACATTTGTGATAAGATAGATGGTAAAAACGGCAAATATATATATATTTGCGTTTCTTTAACACCTATACTTACATACCACAGACAGTATACAAACAGGCAGTTGTTAGACATCTGTGTAACATATTTTTACTAGTGAAAATACCGAAGGAGAACATAAATGATCTTATCGTAACACTATAATCAGTTGTAAGGATGTAGTCACATTGATACACGAATGTGGTGCTGTATTAACAATATTACTTTAAAGAACGGTATCGAATTGTGAATCAAACAAGAATATAAAAAAATAAGACTGAGTGAACTCGTCAATTTATCATTTGAGTCATCTTCAGTATAGATTTTTCAAACTAGGGGATGGCTTACAGTGTTCCTGGATGCAGCTGAACACCACGAATCCACAACCCAGAGTACTAAGTAATACGATAACCCGATGTAAGAGTGGTCGTCTGACTTTCAGGCCAATGACTATCTGTAACGACTGCCAAAGATCTATACAGGGTGTTCACACTTCCGTGATCCAAGCGTTCTGTATATTAAACTAAGTAACAATACGCAAAAAAATTTGCTGGGAAACTACTTTTTTTGGGGTAAAAAATCACATTTTACGGTAAAACTCAATGTAGTACTCATAAAACATTGTGCTAATGGATGTTTTGAATAGTAAACGGGTCATGGAGGTAATTTAAGTAAAGGTATAACCTGAAAAACTAGTATTTACAAAAACAGCTGTGCAAAATTTGAAACTTTAACCCCCAATATCTGCGTAACTAGAGAGGGTTCCCAGGTATGGTCTAGAACCAAAAAATGATCGCAATGGTAGGGACAACAAAATATGCCCTTTGTTTGCGTTTAGAGTATTTTCACACCCTTTATATGGCAACCGGGACCAATAGCTTAATGTGCTTTTCGAGGCACGGATGAAACTCAGTTTGTTCTGGGTGGTCACCTATCCACAAACCAACCTAGGGAAGTGCGAATTAACTTAAAGATCACCCTTAGCAGCAGTTACTATTAAACTACGAGCTCTTCAATGATTCTTTTGAGTGAATGAAGTAAACTTTGACAGTCACATGTTAGCTATTAAATACATTTTTAACTAGTTTTAAGTTATACAGTTTTCTATAAACATTATGGAATTGTTTTGTATAAATAAGTAAGTAATTTGATTTAGTTGAAATGCTAAAATGTCGCCAACGGGCATTGGAGTGACAGTTGACTATTGCAGTCTAGTAAAGAGGTTTTAAAAGGTCCAAGGCACCATTTTAGCCGGACATTCTTTTCTGAACTTTGAAAGAGCTCTAAAATACCTGTGTAGTACATGAATTTTATAATAAACTTGTACCTAAATGTTATGCTGTTAGATATTTATTCTGTGCTAATTTTGATATTCTGAGCCCAGTTAATAAATCATGCTTAAATCTGTTCAAATACAAGCTTTTATTTCACTTTTGCTCTGGCTTGTCCTACACATTTTACTCGTTCTACAGTTCCTGCATTATCCCATTCTATTTTCATTCTTCCCTGTTAGACGTTACGGTGGCATTTACTCCTTCCTCTTTAATATCATTACTCACACAGTACATCCATCTTTTCATTGGCTTTCCTCTCCCTCTCCATCCATCAACATTTAAGTAAATACGGAACAGAAATACTGGTCCGGTTAAAACGTTGCACTTATTTACATTGTTAGCTAACTGGGCTAGCCCGGAGCGACTGTTTTCCTGGAACTTGAAATTTCGTAAGTTTCCCAGTAAAATAAATGTACGTTCACGTACTCACGCTCTAAAAATAGACCAGTCAATGTTTGATGATAATTGTCATTGATACCAATTCCGTCGTAAATTACTATTAATTGACTCAATCCACATTGTAGATCTAATAACAATGAAATGTAACTACAAATGAAGCCATACAGCCTCTTTGGTCGATTCCCAGGACGGGCAAATTGTTATTGCTTTTTTCCATCAGGATGTATTTTTCAGATACAAGCGTGATGTAGGTAATGCATGTATGTAATGTAGGTAAAGTAAAGTCGTAGGCTCAATCACTCACCAGAAATACTATTTTCAGCAGTGATATTTAATAAGTTAATGAGATACTCCGTAAAGCTAGTTACTCTGTCAATGTAAACACGACCTAATAGGGTGACGGATAGCGTTCTATATGAGGGAGACTTTGGCGCCTGCCTGTCGCGACGCGTAGGCGTTGGTTGGCCCTTCTTCTTTGATCCCACACATGCCACCAGTCCTGACTATGCCAACGATGTAATTATATGTATTAAGTTATCTGATAAAGCGTTTACAACTGAATTTCAACCGTCAACAGATTCATATAGAGTTTTTAGTTTGTTAGGAAGGTAGGCCAGATTGTAGTATAATTTATACACAATAGATCACGTAGAACCCACTTCGTGAAAAACTAATCAATGCAAACGTTATCAATTTATGTGTCTAACTAATTGTAATGTTATTTCAATTACGACATTCATTTTTATCGGAAACATACTGTTTTGTGCAGATTAAGGTCATTAGGAACACCAAAATACTAAAGAAAAGTGGGAAAAATCTTTAATTTTTTTTAAATTACCTGTTATCGGGTTGTTGTTGTTTACAATGACGTACTATAAAACACGTGAAAACTGTTTGAGCGTCGGTGCCTACCTTCCACCCTGTATTAGCTATTAAATACATTTTTAACTAGTTTTAAGATATACAGTATTCTATAAACATTACGGAATTGTTTTGTATAATTAAGTAAGTAATTTGATTTAGTTGAAATGCTAAAATGTCGTCAACGGGCATTGGAGTGACAGTTGACTATTGCAGTCTAGTAAAGAGGTTTTAAAAGGTCCAAGGCACCATTTTAGCCGGACATTCTTTTCTAAACTTTGAAAGTGTAAGGAGCTCTAAAATACCTGTGTAGTACAGTGAAATTTATAATAAACTTGTACCTAAATGTTATGCTGTTAGCTATTTATTCTGTGCTAATTTTGATGTTCTGAACCCAGTAAATAAATCATGCTTAAATCTGTTCAAATAAAACCTTTTATTTCACTTTTGCTCTGGCTTGTCCTACACATTTCACTCGTTCTACAGTTCCTGCATTATCCCATTCTATTTTCATTCTTCCCTGTTAGACGTTACGGTGGCATTTACTCCTTCCTCTTTAATATCATTACTCACACAGTACATCCATCTTTTCATTGGCTTTCCTCTCCCTCTCCATCCATCAACATTTAAGTAAATACGGAACAGAAATACTGGTCGGGTTAAAACGTTGCACTTATTTACATTGTTAGCTAACTGGGCTAGCCCGGAGCGACTGTTTTCCTGGAACTTGAAATTTCGTAAGTTTCCCAGTAAAATAAATGTACGTTCACGTACTCACGCTCTAAAAATAGACCAGTCAATGTTTGATGATAATTGTCATTGATACCAATTCCGTCGTAAATTACTATTAATTGACTCAATCCACATTGTAGATCTAATAACAATGAAATGTAACTACAAATGAAGCCATACAGCCTCTTTGGTCGATTCCCAGGACGGGCAAATTGTTATTGCTTTTTTCCATCAGGATGTATTTTTCAGATACAAGCGTGATGTAATGCATGTATGTAATGTAGGTAAAGTAAAGTCGTAGGCTCAATCACTCACCAGAAATACTATTTTCAGCAGTGATATTTAATAAGTTAATGAGATACTCCGTAAAGCTAGTTACTCTGTCAATGTAAACACGACCTAATAGGGTGACGGATAGCGTTCTATATGAGGGAGACTTTGGCGCCTGCCTGTCGCGACGCGTAGGCGTTGGTTGGCCCTTCTTCTTTGATCCCACACATGCCACCAGTCCTGACTATGCCAACGATGTAATTATATGTATTAAGTTATCTGATAAAGCGTTTACAACTGAATTTCAACCGTCAACAGATTCATATAGAGTTTTTAGTTTGTTAGGAAGGTAGGCCAGATTGTAGTATAATTTATACACAATAGATCACGTAGAACCCACTTCGTGAAAAACTAATCAATGCAAACGTTATCAATTTATGTGTCTAACTAATTGTAATGTTATTTCAATTACGACATTCATTTTTATCGGAAACATACTGTTTTGTGCAGATTAAGGTCATTAGGAACACCAAAATACTAAAGAAAAGTGGGAAAAATCTTTAATTTTTTTTAAATTACCTGTTATCGGGTTGTTGTTGTTTACAATGACGTACTATAAAACACGTGAAAACTGTTTGAGCGTCGGTGCCTACCTTCCACCCTGTATAATCAGGGTAAATAAACACATCTATCATAGAAATTCGAAGATAATAACATTGCGTTGTGCAGCTTCATGGTACAACTCCGAAGGCGGTAGCAACTGTCAAGGCCATACACGCTAGGGTGTACCTGACAGGTACACTCTATCATGTAGGTAAGCTTGACCTGCGTGGAGGACAAACCTTCACAATTTTGCAATATACACGAAACTCTCCGACAACCGAGTTTAAGTACACACCCAGGCGCGCTATTCATAGCATCATCGTTGCTCCCGAAACGGTGAACGAAAAAATCGTGCAGAAACGGATAAAATCATAATCAATCAAAATCAAAGCATTTATTTCAAGTAGGCCAGTTACAGCTACAGTACCAGTCACAAGGCATAATAACTGTGATAGTACTGTAGTTGCTCATTTCCCTAGCGTAGATATCTTTATAGAGATAAACGGGCAATATATGGCCCAGAATCAATTAAAGAAGACATGTGAAATCTACCACCATGTCTATAGGAGCTATAAGAGTAGAATGCTTTAAAAAGATTGCAAGTCTCGTTAGCGAAGGGAATTTAACCATTATTTTTTATAAATGTTTCAGCATATGGCATTAATCCAAACACGTTTCTGTCTATTAAAATATCCCTTTATTTACTTATCAATGAAAACCGTACAGCCTTTTTGCAATCAAACATATTGCTGCCGTATTAAGCAAACACTCTACTTTCAATTTGTTTGTTTATCGATATCGACGGCATGTGTATCGATATAAACCCTGATACACCCTTGTCATACAAACCGGACTGTATTAATAAATACATTTTGATTGCCTTCATTTGGTTATCGACATTTATGGGCACTCGATTTTTAATCAAACAATCACATATTACCGAAGGGACGGCAGATGTTTGTCTTGTTCAGTGAACACACAAACATTTCGCTAGTGATGTTGTAATCATCGTCATTTAAGAAAACAGCAGCTTTATATTAATTATTCTGGTAATTTCATTGGATTTCAAAAATATTCTTCAGCAATGTGCGTATTAGTGTCAGTCATCATCTTCCTGTTCTTACCTCGTATTATTTGGGGTCAGCGGAACACGTTTTTTTCTTCTCCTGTGTTAACCGTCACGCTAATATTTTTACTCCTTTTTATTTCCACCCATCGCTTTATTAGTCTTCCTCACCTTCTGCATCCATCAACCTTTATATTCATCACTAATTTAATCACACGCGATTCGTTCCTCCGAGTGTGAGCATAAAAAAACGTTGTGATAGAAAATAAACACGTGCACATGTGTGAAATTCTATGAATATAGATTTTTCCGATAAACGCTTTTATTTATAACTAGTGACCCGCCCCGGCTCCGCACGGGTGCAAAAAGATACTAAAACCTTCCTCTTGAATCACTCTATCTA
The DNA here is from genome assembly GCA_932274075.1 of Diarsia rubi. Lineage (NCBI taxonomy): Eukaryota > Metazoa > Arthropoda > Insecta > Lepidoptera > Noctuidae > Diarsia > Diarsia rubi. The sequence goes on from OW026425.1 coordinate 13,920,654, forward strand.
TTACAAAAACCGCATCAAATTCCGTTGCGCAGGTTTAAAGATTTAAGCATACATAGGGATATAGGGACAGAGAAAGCGACTTTGTTTTATACTATGTAGTGATACTTTGGAGCCTAAAACTTTGAAAAAAGAATAATTCATACCAGGACTGAACCGTGCCGTGAATGCATAAGTGCCTTGCACGGCTCGACCCCGACACGGTCTTGCATACATGATCCCGTAATCTGCCAACATTCGACCTTACCTTCCAGAATAAAAAATAACAGCCTTCCTCATGCCGTACTCCTGCAAACATAACGGGATTCATTCGCATAAGCTGTATCGATTAAAATGGCTTACTTGGTATTCAAATCTCGTCGTCGTACTCGTGGAGAAGATCTGATAGAATCGGTGTTATTCGATATACGCACGGATATAATCTTTGATTGGACACGTGTCGGATACACCAAGGAGTCTTGTAGCACGGATTATGTTGAGCTTGAGAACACACAGGAGTATCTTTGTTAACAGTCTTGTATGTTGGCATATTTAGAGAAGGGTAATAGGGATGTGTCCTGAGTAAAAAAAATATGATTCCGTTTAGTACGTCAGTTGAAGATTATCGAAAAATATTGGATTCTTTTTTTAGTTTTATCAAATAAATAAAAATTGACGAAGATAAAACGCGTCATAGGTGGGAGCTTTTGGCGTCACTACGTGTTTCAAAATGTAGTGCGATGTGACGTCTCACGAGTTTTCGAAGCACTGAATCGTCTTCATTTCTGGTTTACGTGTAAAAAGAAAACTTGTGTGTCCAATATTTTTTGAAATTTTATCTGACGGACTAATTAGATTTTTTTTTGTAAACTTCCCTATTGTTGGTACACTGCAGGTGTGTACTCGGGTTTAATATTCTACTTCCTACATAATATTACAAATGCAAATCTTTGTGAGGATGTACGGATGTCTGGATGTATGCATGTTTGTTACTCTTTTACCCAAAATCCACTGAACGTGTTCATCCAAATAATGAACAGTACACAGAAATTTTATAACCTGTATTGACACACATTCGAAGACATGTGACATCTACCAATCCGCAATGGACCCGCGTGGTAGATTATAGCCCATTCCCACTCAAAGAGAGAGGAGGCCTGTGTCCCAGCAGTGGGAACATTAATAGGCTGTTGATGATGATGATGATGATTGACACACAGAATACTTTTCATTCTGAAAGTTTACGAGTTTAATAACACAACTTCTAAGATTTTGCGCTACTCGGTACTGAGACTGTTGCAGTTGCAGCAAAAACAGATGGTTTGGTACCCTTTCTCCCGCTAACTAACTGTTCTAGCTCAACAAGAATGAACACAATATGTCTACATAATTTTAGCTTTCTATTGAGGAAGTAAAACAGCCGTAACCACAAAACTTGGTTCAAAATAATAATAACAAACGCATCACCAAGTGTTGATTTATTTACCCATGAATTTCGCAAATCGTCTACACAAATTCCCTTTCACAAAATACAGATACTTAAAATCCCAACCGAGTATTGCACTAGGACTGCAGAAATTCTAGAATCACCCCTCGGGAGCTGCCTGAAGCGATGCTAAACTGGGGCATCATTTGATCGAATAATCGTACCGATTTGCGCAGCTAGACTCCATCGATATCTCGGTGCTTATCGAGATGGCAGTTACGACAAAGTTGTCGAGAACTTCAGATATGAATTGTGAGGCAGAGAGATAAATATTGTAGATTTGTTTAGGGGAAATAATATCTAGACAGAATATTCTGTACGCAAAATATTGCGAGCTACGGATGCAACCCTATTTTATAACGTAATACAAAACGTATTTTTCGTATTGGAAATGTTTTCAGAAATAACATTGTTCCTATGTATTTTATTTCCTTTGGAATATCATTGACTGCTTCTTTGGTAGTGTGACTAGTAGTCGCAAGTGCGACTCTTGAGCATAAGTTCCTGGGTTCGATCCTAGAAAGAGAGAAAGAGTTATTGAGTTTTTCCATAAGGATCTTCTCAACTGAGAAGATCGAGAGTTTGGATTTGTGCCCGGTTGATTGTAATAGGCTCGCCCCCTATTATATGGGTAATACACCTCTACCTAACCCTTCGGGGATTACAGGTGTGATGTTATATGTTGCGGTTATTTTATATATCACAGGACAAAACTTTTATTTCGTATTGGAAATGTTTGCAGAAATAACATTGTTATGGGCTCCGTATTTTATTTCTTTTGGAATATCATTAAGTTTTACGATGTTTTTGTAACCCTTTTCTTTGATTTTCCATACCTTTAATAACCGATAACAGAAACATTGGAGGCTATGAACACACATGAAAGTTCCAATACCTACTAAGTTTAATTAAGTGTAAACATCGCCTTCTACTCGATTAACCGATATTTCCAAGAACACATCAATACAATGAGGAATGTAGCATACATCTGCGGATATGTACACAAAGGGATGGTTTTGTGTTATATTGAGCAAGCATTGTATTTGCGACAAAGCGTTCGTGTCTTATTTCCTTATTTCGGGTTCTTGGGTTGATTACACTTTAGAGTTTGCTTTTAAAACTTGGTACAGTAGCGGAACTGATTCGAAACTCGTTGTAACAAGATTTTATTCCTTGATTATACTTATAATATATTATGAACTTGGGAACGAGTTTCCTGAGTATGAAAGGCCCGAATGTTGTTCTAATGGTTCATAAGAATTATTTGCAGCTGCTTATTATATAAGAGCCAAAATATATAAAAAACTTTTTTTGCTGGCAACACAGCATTAAGTAAACATCGCCGCGTATTTTAAAACTCAAAATAAATAGTAAACCATAGTATAAGTGATGTGTATTGTAGTGAATCTTAATAGACGTATCGAACTACATAAGTGAAATTGTTGGTGACTTCTATAAACCAAGACATACAATAAAAACATTGTGTTTAATATTTGGACTTTTGAACGTTATTGTGCTTCAAAAAGTGCTAATCACGGACAAAAACAAGTATACTGGACCTATACAAAGGTACTCTCATCATTAGAACATTTTAAAACATAATAAGTGGCGAGTTAATTACTAGCAAATGTATATAAAATAATAATAATATTTTTGTGTTCACCAAAAATCTAAAGGTACATCTATGTAAGCATTTCTAAAATATTGATCTTAAACCCGTTTAATTGTTTTACTCTATTTAAACTACTCGGCCAACAAAATATGTTTCATCAAACAAATTCCAAATTAACACCAAGATATAACACTTTTTTATTATAGTGCGCTGCAAATATTCTATTGTAACAATAACTACACTCATCAAAAGTGTCTAGGGATCAAGCATTTTTATGCGGATTTCTTGAGATTGAGATGTGGCTTTGTAATAAATTTATGATTTTATAAATTTATATGGATCCTTTTTGGTGCATTTCATAATTTGAATCAGGAACTGTGAATCAAATTCGAGTAAAAGATGAAAATCAGCTGTCAATATTTTCCCTATAAAAACATACAACGCATTGAAGACATTATTAGTGCTACTGTTTCCCTACTACTGATTGAAACCAACGTTATTATGGAGCGGCGACGTCATTTAAGCAGGGAAGAAATGCTCAGAGCCGTGGGAATGATAGAAGCTGGTTCCCGGCAACGTACTGTGGCTTTAGCTCTGAATACAAGTCAGAGTGTTATCAGTCGACTTTGGACACGTTACCGAAGCACTGGTACCGTGGCTGAGCGCCATGGAGGACGGTATCGCTGCACCACACGGAGACAAGACCGATACATTCAAATCTTAACTCGAAGAGCTCCAACAATAACCGCCATGATGTTAGCCGTGAGGCTTCATCACTCTTCAGGGAACTTAATTAGCGACCAAACAGTCAGAAACCGCTTGCATGAAGTGAACCTTCATTCCCGAAGACCGCTACGGGTACCACCTATAGCAATGCACAATCGTAGGATTCGATATCAATGGGCTCTTGAACACAGAAATTGGGCAGAAGAACAATGGCGTTTCGTGTGCTTTTCTGATGAGTCTCGTTTTGGTATGAGACCGGATACAAGACGTATACGACACTGGAGAACCCCTGGACGCCAACAGCGATTAAAATCCTGCCAGGAAGTCCATCCTTATAGTGGTGGAACCATCATGGTATGGGCGGGTATTTGGATCGGCGGAAGAACTGAGTTGATTTGGATCAGAGGCAACCTCAACGCTCAAATTTATGCTGAGACGATTGTATCAGACGTCATCGTTCCTCTACAAGTGCAAATCGGTCCCTTATTTCAGTTAATGCATGATAATGCACGACCACACACCGCAAGAGTTGTAAGACAGACTCTCGCCGCAGCTAACATTAATGTCCTGCCCTGGCCTGCTCAGTCGCCAGACTTGAACCCGATTGAGCATGCATGGGATATGCTACAGAGAAGAGCTCTGCCGAATAGGTATGGAGGGTATCCAGTCGCAAGAAGACCTTTTTTTGTTGTTGCAACGAACATGGGCCATTCCACAGCGTGATTTGGATAAACTCATTTTGAGTATGCCAAACCGATGTTCTTGTGTTGTTAGTGTTCGCGGTAGAAACACGGATTATTAATTGTTTAAGTTACCCAATAAAATTTTAAAGAAAACTGTTATTTCAGTCTTTTTTTCGAACTTTAATGTTAGTGGTTCAAATGTCAAAAATCCCTTTATTAGGAAAATGGCAAATTTCTTTATTAATGCAAAGGTGACTTGGTTTATCGTTACTGTGACAAACGAAAACACTTTATTTGATGAATCCTTAAAGAAAATTTTAATTAATATCAATCAGGAGAAAAGTTATTGCAAAAATATATGTTGATCCCTAGACACTTTTGATGTGTGTATTTTATTCTTCCCCGAAAAATACTGATCGTGCACCAAATATTCCTGAATGTTACACAAAATTAGGTTAGGTTAGGTTAGGTTAGATATTAATTTTAGGCAAGTGTCAGCCAAATTTTCGAGTCCAGCCCAGGTTAGGTTAGGTTAGGTTAGGTAAGTAAAACTATGGGGGACCACCCCACAGTGCTTGCGTCCACGTCGCGTCCCCTGGAAACGACCCAGTTCTGACCACCGTAACGGAGTGGCAGACTGGGTTGGCCAAAGTGCACTGTGCTTTTGTAGCTTACTTTATCCTTGCCTTGTTGAGCTACGAACCTGCGGAACTATGACGACACCTTCGCGGGACGCCTGCGGGCGGTTTTTAAAACAAGGCCCTTCTCAGGGCCAACCCAAAGGTCCTTCTCAGGGCCAACCCAAAGGTCCTTCTCAGGGCCAACCCAAAGGCCCTTCTCAGGGCCAAACAAAAGGTCCTTCTCAGGGCCAACCCAAAGGCCCTTCTCAGGGTCAACCCAAAGGCCCTTCTCAGGGCCAGCCAAAAGGCCCTTCTCAGGGCCACTCTGACGCTCCGGCGTCAGAGACTAGTCGCGCGCCATCTGCGGCTAGTTTCTTTGGAGGGTTGGATGAGTCGTCTGACAACGACTCCCTTATAAGTATGTCGGATGCGGACGACCCTCGGTCGCGAAAGCGGGTCCGCAAGAGCGGTGGGTCCGAAGGCTCCTCGGCCTCGGGGTCGACGAGGTTGCCGAAGGCAAAAAAGCCGACGGTGGCCGCGGAGACCCATGTCGTTGGGCTTGCGGACGCCCAACGCCAGTTGGATCTGGCCCGGCGGTCGCAGCTCCAGCAAGAGCTAGAGGAGCGGGTTGCTGCGAAGGAGAAACGGGCGCACGTCGCCCGGGCCAAGTCTGGGTACGGTGCGTCCCGTGTCGTGTACGCGGACCATTCTCTGGCCGAGCTGGAGAGAATGGCGGAGGAGGACGAGGAGGAGATTGTGGAGGTCGCGACTAAGTCCTCCAACATCAAGGGGACCTTGCAGAAGGCCCTCAAATGCAGGGCCGCGAGCATGCGCGGTGTCGTCGCAGAACTGGTCCGGCGTAAGGCCACGGACGAGACGCGGCAACTGCAGGCGAGGATAGATCGCCTGCAGTCGGAGGTCAGTCAGCTTCATCAGAAGCTGGCTGAAGCCACGGCCCGGCCACAACAAGCCAACACGAGCCCTGCGGCAGAGGGCCCTACCTCCAACCTTGAGGACATCATCCGCAAGGTCGTAATGAAGGAGAGGGCCTTCACAAGAGCCTGCTTAGCAGGCATTGAGGACCGGCTTTTGCCGGAGAAACGCCTCCGACCACCGCTTGAGGCGGATAAGAGGCAGAGCGAGCCAGGACCGTCCTCCTTAAATGCAGAAGATGCCCTTCTTCCATCGCAGACCCCGTCCAACGAGTGGACGGAAGTGGTCCGTAAGGGGAAGGGCAAGGGCAAAAAGTCGGCAACGGCTGACCCTGTCGTCCCCGCCAACACCACTCCCAGCCAAACCGGCAAGGGAAAGGGGAAGGGGAAAGGGAAAGGGAGTGGAAAGGGGCAGCTAGTCCCCCCAAAAACCGCAGCCGTCGTTGTGACACTCACCGCGGAGGCTGCGGAGCGAGGGGAGACTTACATGTCAATTTTGATGCGGGCGCGTGCCGGTGCCGATCCTGCCCAACTGGGGATCGGCAGTGTGTCTTGCCGGCGGACCCAAGCCGGGGCTCGAATATTCGAGTTCCCGGGGGCAGAGGGGAGTGCCCATGCGGACCTCTTTGCAGCCAAGCTGCAGGAGGTCATCGCAGACTCGGCCAAGGTGGCCCGACCGGTCAAGTCGGCGGCCATAGAGGTGACGGACCTTGATGACTCCGTCACCAAAGAGGACGTGGTGGCGGCGGTCGCAGCGATAGGGGACTGTGGTGTCGCAGCGATCCAAAGCCGGGACATAAGGCCCGGCATCGGCGGCATGGGCACCATTCGTCTCGAGTGCCCAATCGCAGCTGCCAAAGCCGTCCTTGCCAAGGGACGGCTCACAGTCGGATTCAGCTCGGGTGCAGTCCGGGCACTCGAGGACCAGCCTCTGCGGTGCTTCCGGTGCTTCGGCATCGGACACACCCGGCCCCTGTGTCCGTCCACTGTAGACAGGACGGACACATGCTTTCGCTGCGGCAAGGAGGGCCACAAAGCCGCCTCCTGCGAGGCCGCCACGCCGCACTGCGCGGTGTGTGCCGCCAGTGGCTGCCCGGCGAAGCACGTCACGAAGGGGAGGAACTGCAATCCTCCCCCTAAGCGGGGCAAAGCGCAGGCGCCGATCGGGCCTGCTGCTGCCGGTAGCACTGTCATTCCTGTGGCAGCTGCGGAGGGGGGTGCGATGTCCGACTGATGGATAGGGTCGAACATCGCATCCTTCAGGCTAACACCAACCACTGCAGAGCAGCCCAGGATCTGCTAACGCAGACCATGGCTGAGTGGTTGGTGGACTTGGCGGTGGTCGCCGAGCCTTACTCGGTCCCTGGCCGTTGGCTGGGCGACCGGGACGGCTTGGTGGCTTTGGTGTCGCGGTCTTCCACAGACTCCCCTCCCCTCTCGCTCTTAGAGAGGGGACCGGGATACGTGGCCGCCGCGTGGGGAGATATGTCCCGCGCGCCACTCCGCAGACGAAGAGGGGGTCGGAGAGGGCGCCATCCTCTCCCTCCTCATGGTGGCGATGGGCGGGCGCTAGGCGCGGGGGCGCCAGCGCCCGCATTGCACCCATCACCACTTTGGTTGGTCATTCCCGGGCCCATCCCCCTCCCCACGGGAAGGACGTGATGGGTCCGCCCTGAAGGGTAATCGTCGGCGGAGGACCGGACGTTAAGGCTGTGCCATTCTCCCAGTCCCTCGCCACTCAGACGAAGCGGGAGTGCCGCTGGGTCGTTTTAGTGGGTATACCGGGTCAGACCGGGGAGTCCCACATAGCCCCCCATCCCCCGATGGGAGGGTATGCGTAATGCATTTTTTCCCAGCGACAAAAAAAAAAAAAAAAAAAAAAGGTAAGTAAAACTAAAAAAATAAATGCTTGTTTTTAAAATTAGGTGTATTACTATTTTTACAAATTTGCAACAGTTGTTAAATAGATGCTCGTTATTATCATATTTTAATGAACATATTTTGGTGCACATTCAGTATATTTGGTGGAACACAGGCAAAATTAGGTAAATGAAATGGGAATAAATTGAAGTACTTTTAAATAACATCCAGTAATAAAACGGTTAAGTACAATGTTTTGTTTTAAAAAGTGAATTTTGTACCATAAGTGGCGCCCCTAGTAGTGAGTAGCGAAACAAATATTGACATTGACGTTTTAAAAAATTACATTAACGTTAGGGTTGCTACTACTAATAATAAATACTTCATGGCAAACAGCGCCATCTAGTGTCAAGGAGCGGAAATGAAATTGACACACTGACCAGTGTTGCTATTATAAAAAAATAGAAAAGTGTGGCTACAAAAAAACTTGTGATACCAGAATAAGAAAATTAAGTATTTTGGTAGAAAATAAAAATATTCACTTATGTGTATTTTTGGAATTACTTAAATTTTAAATTAGGTACAATTTAAGCAAAATAAATTGACTTAAAATAATGAATTTCTTTGGAAACATAACTCATCGAAGACAACGCACCCAATCGGAACCGGATAAAGATGACAGCGACATAATTTCGCAAACGATGGATTGTACCTCAAATTCTATGCCAGATATATCTGAGGACGAGGATGATAACCGAATTACTATTTATAAGAAAGAGATAGAAGAACTAAAAAATCAATTGCTAAGTGCGCATAGGGAAATTGAAATATTATCGCTAGAAAATAGTAAGTTGAAGCAAAGTAATGACGACCTATTGGAAAAAAATAAAACATACAAAGTAATTGTCAGTAGTCCACTTAAGTCCAGAGTTCAAACACCAAAGAAGAACATTCATACTCCTTATACAAAAACAAAACAGACGCAGACATCGGAAAGTTTGACAAGAGCGCCAAGCGGACATGAAGTTAACATTGACGCTGGATGTACTCAGGGTGTCGCCTCATTGAATAATATTATTAGCGCGAAATCTCATGTTCCATCACCTCCACCTGTGAAGAATAACATTTGTATTTTGAGTAGTGAAACATCCAACAGAATACAAACATTGAGTGAAAGAACTCATTTAGGGAACTTTGATATGTGTCACTACCGTACTCCCAGATGCGGAATGAAATATTTGTTAAAGGACGTTGATCTAAAAGTACGTAGCTTCTCTCGATTAGATTATTGTATTATATTTATTGGTGAAGACGACTTTACAAAAACGCATAATTATATTGAGTTTGTTACTTATATTAGAGATAAATTATTACCACTTAATCATACTAACTTCATAATATGTCTGCCAACTTTTAAATTTATGGACAATACAAATATAATGTTTAACAGCAGAGTTGATACTTTCAATAATCTAATTTACATGGATGTTGAGACTTACAATTATGCATTTATACTAGATTCAAATCTTAATCTTCCATACACGTGGGATAAGTATAACCAACGGCATGCTGCACACCTGAATAACAAAGGCTTTATGAAAGTTTTGTCAGACTTGCATGATTTGATCTTAGACCTAGATTTTGTAAATACCAAAGACCATTATACACTCACAAGTTGGTTGCTCTCAAGAAGATAAAACTGAACCGCTAATATTAACAAAAACAATAGAGAATCAGTTTTTTCTATAACTATCACCTTACCATTCTATATCAGAACATAGCAGGGCTTATGAATAAATCAGATCTGTTAGTAGTTAAATTAGACGAGCTTTCTAGTAAGGGAACAAAGGTAGATATTATCTGTATAACAGAGCATTTTATAGAGGCGGGCTATGAATATATATTGCATAATTATAACTAATTTCTGTCCAGCTGCCTTTTTTACCAGAAGTGTCAAACGTGGAGGAACTTGCATTTTTGTAAGAGCAGGGCTGCAATTCAGAGAATTGACTGATGTTGCAAAACAGTCGATCTCAGGTGTTTTCGAATGTTGCGGTATTGAACTGACATCTTATAATATTGTTGTAATATGCATTTACAGGATTCCAAAATATAATTATAATGTATTTTATGAAAAACTGGACAATATATTGAGAAGACTTTTAGTATCTACAAATAAAAAAAATATATTAACCGGAGACTTTAATATTGATGTGTTAAAGAGAAATAAAATCACAATAGAATTTGAAAACTTTCTCTTGCAATATAATCTCAAATTAGAACTTGATAAACCAACCAGATTGGCTAGTAACTCTTGCTTAGATAATTTTGCACATTCTTACCGTAAAGGTTGTAAAGCTGAAATAATAGATTTACTTCTATCTGACCACACATCACAACTACTGCAAGTTCCTATTAAAAAAACCTGTATGATTAAATATTGGAAAACAACTAAACAGGAAATATCAGTAGATAACTTAATGAAATTTAAAAATCATCTAAAACACCTAACTTTTCGACGAGTATACGAAGCTAAAGATGCAAATGAATCCTACGAAAATTTTATAGATGACTTTTAATTGCTATACAAATTGTGTTTCCCAGAAAAAATAGTAACCATTTTTACTTGTAAAAAAACCAAATGGATTTCCAATGGAATAAAAATATGTAGCAGAAAACAGAGGCAGCTACTTTGGACATATAGGCATAATCCGAACACAAAAAATAGACTTGCTTTTAAAAAGTATTCCAAGCTTTATAGAAGAATAGTAAATCTAACCCAGAAGGCCCAAAACAACTACTTCATAAAGACGTCTCAAAATAAATCAAAAGCTGCTTGGCAAGTTATTAACAAATCCAAAGTATGTCTGCCGCAAGAACCAATATTGACCATACAATGATAAATCAACTCTTACACATCCCCTTGACATTGCGAATGAATTCAATAAATATTTTATAGAGATTATAGAAAATAATTCAAAAACAAACCTTAATAATACCCCATTAACAAATTCGTGTAGAAATGTTATTGAAAACTCAACTTCGCAGTCTCTATTTATGCTACCAGTTTCAAATACTGACATTATAAAAGTGATAAGTAGCTTAAAAATACTAGTACAGGAGGATACGACGGTATTTCAACTAGAGTAATAAAAGATGTTAAGGAGGTCGTAGCGACACCTTTATCGCACATAATTAATCTTTGCATTTCCGATGGTATATTCCCTACTAGTCTCAAGAAGGTAGTTATTAAACCCATTTACAAAAATATTGACAAGACTGATGTTAAAAATTACAGGCCTATTGCAAAGATACCAGTTTTTGCAAAAGTTATTGAAAAAATAATATATAATTCCATTTACACGTATTTCGAGAAGTTTCAGTTATTTTGCAATGAACAAAAAGGATTTAGGAAAAATACTAATATTAATATGGCACTATTTGACCTGCTTTCAAGTATAATGACTTCTGTGGATAAAAAAAATCCTGTGTGCTCGATCTTCACGGATATGTCAAAAGCTTTTGACTTCGTAGATCATCAGATCTTGCTGCAAAAATTACATGGGTACGGCATTGAGGAAACATTCATAAACTCCTAGAATCATACCTAAGTGATAGGACACAGTGTACTGAGATTTCTACTAAAATAAATGTAAAATTTGGACGAACAATTTGAAGGGTATTCCAATCGTAACGTAGCGTTTGTGGATTATGAATCAAATATATCTACAAACTTGTTTTGTTTTTTTTTTTAATTATTTACAAACGGTAAGTATTAAAAAAACGATGACTGACTGTTTAGAGGATCATTTGGCTGGAAAGGAATTGTCTGATGAGATGATGAGTTCATACGGTCGTCTTAAACTTGGTCCACACTCATCCGCACCAATTTACAGTTAACATAGGATACAATGGTTGGTTGGTTGGTTGGTTGGGTTGGTGGTTGGTTGGTTTTCTGGTTGAGAGAAATATGGAAAACGAAGACATCATCCTGTGCGAACCCAAATTAATTGGAGAATGATGAATTACTAACGGCATTTTTAATAACCACTGCTGATTTCATCAGTCATTTTTATCAACATTTTGTTACCTGGTTAGAAAAAACCGCCACGAAAAAAGAACCAGCCGCTTTGAACTCATTCGATCTACCAGTTTCAATACCTTATATAAATAAAACGCCGTATTTTTTCCAGAAACAAACTGTGCCTCTTCAACTGTGAAATGTTTAACAGATTATATTTCTCGTTGAATATTTAAATTTAATTTTGTCGACATTAATTTGTAGCCCTTTACTCCGTTCGTAATCACGGTAAATGGATAAAATAACTGGCTTAAGAGCTCAGTAATTTCAGTGAATAACTCTGGATTTCATAGGTATTATTTTCGAATTCGTGCCGTGTGGAAAATATGGTTGGAGGGAAATAATAGTCATTAGTAAGGTAAAGAGGAACAATTACTGTTTAATATGTTTGGTTTTTAATGTTGCCTTTTTTTAATGTATTTATGGTACCTACCTCAAAAACATAACCACATTAGGGATTACTCAAAGTTCAAAATCAAAGAATTTATTTCAATGAGACAGAAAAACAAAGAAAGTGAAGCTACAGTCAAAAAACATAAAAACTTGTGAAAGTACTGTAGGTGCCCTTTCCAAAGCGTAACAATTTATTCAGTGGAACCTACCCGCAGGCAGAAACCATAGAACGCCTACTACTCCTACAGCGATCCTTTATTTTTTTTGGCGGGTGGAAAATCATCGAATAACCCCTCCCGCTCTTGGGCAGAGTGAAAGGGAGTGTCAGACTTCTACTGACTAAAAACCACCCATGTTCCTTCTTAGCCCTCTATGTCGAGGCCGCGATAACTAGTGTACAACCCGCGGGCCACTGCTGGGACACACTCCTCTCTTTTTTGAGCGGGAATGGGCTATAATCTACCACACGGGCCCAGTGCGGATTGGTAGATGTCGCAAATGTCTTTAAATTTTTTGGTTCTAAGACATGCCGGTTTCCTTCACCGTTTTGAGAGTAAGTTCATACATCTGGTGCTGTTTATTCAGGAGTATGCATACCAATTTATCAAAGTTAAACATATCCCATGTCTAGCAAAAATCGCATATGCCTTAAGGTAGGGAGACCCTTTTTTCATCAATATGTCAAACATTCAAATCTCGGGCTGCAGCTGACAAAATTCTGATGGTAACACCGAAAAACACCTTCAACCTGAAAATGCCCAGCAGAAGAGCTCCTGACAACCAGACCAGGCGTGACATTCCATCTATTTATGTACCACCACAATCACACTTAAATCACGTAAAAGTGTCAACAGTTGAGGCAGAGAGGCAGTCGCTCCATGTACTATACTGGTTTTAACCTGCATTCGGTTTGACTGGAAGCCAATCTCAGCATAGTTGAGAAAAGACTAAGCATATGATTATGATAACTCAAAGTTAACCATAACATTGGCATTCCCCTTTTATAACCATATAAGAAAAAATATTATTAGTGTGTTATTTTAAGTCAAGAACATTACAAAAACAATCAATACAATTTCCCACACACTGTCCGCTCTGTAATAATATTTTAGACACTTAATATCTATAATAACATAACGTATAGGTATTTGTCTAATATGGTTACCGCTTGGAGCCTGTGTTAATAGACTGTCACAACACACAGCCCCTATACAAACTATGAGATTAATCTCCGGCGCAGCTCAGCTTTGTAGGCGAGACGTCGAAAGCCATGTAGTTAGTTGTACACACAGGTCAACAAGTTTAATTAAATGTTAACAGCGGCAGTGTGTCCCGCGTACAGTTAGCTTAACAAATATGTAGTCATATGAGTACTTTTTTTTTTTTTGGCGGTTGGAAAATCATCGAATAACCCCTCCCGCTCTTGGGCAGAGCAAAAGGGAGTGTCGGACTTCTACTGACTAAAAACCACCCATAACTCTATGTCGCGGCCGTGATAACTAGTGTACAACCCGCGGCCCCGACGGGGTCATATGAGTACTCACAGGGTTCCGGAGTTATCGCTTCCCACGAGCATTTGAAGAAACAATGAAAGGTTTTAGTTAGTGGGCTGCGGGATGTTGTGAGAGATGCCGCGGCCTTGACATAAAGGGCCAAGAAGGAACATGGGTGGTTTTTAGTCAGTAGAAGTCTGACACTCCCTTTCGCTCTGCCCAAGAGCGGGTGGTGTTATTTAATGTATTACCACCCGCCAAAAAGATAAAAAAGGTTTTATTTAGTACAAGACTAACACTACCTTCTGCTCCGCTCTGAGTCGTTTGATGGCTTCTCATTGTTAATAAAAAAATGCATTTGAGTACTTAAGTACGAACGGCGATCGATCAAGATCGATAATAACTTATAATAAATGTAATTTATTGATGTTCAAATTAATAGTTATGACATAATCAAATGCAATTATTTGTTTAATCTTAATCTGACATTTTATTAAATTTTATATCTGACATATAACTTTGACATCAATTAATTAATTAATTTGTTCCTTTCCATGCTTGATCATATATTTTGTTGTTGCGGATTATTGTAATTTTATGGTTTATAATGTTTAATAAATATTTGCACACTATAATGTAATGGTAGAATGTAATGGAGCCATTATAGTTTTAAGATCAAACCCTGTTTAAACATACATTCTGGGAAATAAATGAATTTGATTTTTGATTTGTTTTTTTTTTCAAGTCATTCAAAACCAGTTTTTGCGGATCCCACATTGTACGGGCAATTTATACAAAGCGAGGACATGTTTTACAGGAAATGTATAGCTTGATATGTCGCCGTGTGTACTACTATTTAATGCCCAAAGAGAATGATCATGACATTCGAAGTATTAAATGGGTTATCACCATTACCAGTTTCAAAAGTGACAAGATCAATAACACTATCATTAACAATTAAATCGGATTATATCGGAGTTCCCGAAATCTCGTCACTGTTGCAAGCACCTTGATTACGGATACAACACATACGTGATCATAGTGTAAATAATATAAATATATACCTATGTATTGTATTGTTGTTTAATCATTTATATGATTGAACACATAACTCATATTTATTTATATTTTATTTTTTGCTCTCTTTAACATTGCTTTTATCTTGAATAATCCAAGTCTGTAAACTCTCTAATAAGCTTTATTAAAAAGTAATACACCAAATAACATTTCAAATAACAACGTACAATCGTAGCTCATAAAAAACCAAACTTACCCATGGAGACACTTTTGAGATTTTTTTCAAATCTGGGAGGATTAACAGATTTGAAACAAGTGTCATTTGAAGCGCCTAGGTAGTAAGTATTTTTTTTACTAAGGCTAAAATACATCTAAAATATACCAACACAATATAATTTTCTGTTTGAATATTTATCTATTTTGTCGACTGTACGGCAAGGGCGCGTTATTATTAGATGAATCTGGTTCTACAAACTTGGAGTTTAGAGGAAGAAAGACCGTTCATTACTATTTGCCTTTAAGTTAACGTTTGCTTATGTTCAAGTTAACTTATATAAAGAGAAGGGTCGGGGAGTTTTCATATTACATGCAACGATATGATATTTTCTTCTTAATAATTGTCTACGGCAAAGCGATACTATAAATGCTTGGTGGTGTAAATGCTTCAAGAGATGATTGCAAAATTTAAACAGTTGTTGCTTTGTTAGTGAATATTTCTATGATATAATTAGCTCACAACTTAGGACCCGGTAATATTATTGACAATAATATTCGTGGTGCTAGGCAACTGGGCTTATCCCAGTTGTATACGTCCCTGTGTGCCTATTGTCCTTGTTCAGTTCTGTCTGCTGCTGATATGGAGGGAAGTCAAAATTATGTTTTTCCTACTCCTCCGCTATTCTTTTCTGATCAATTTCGTTGCGGGATATAAGACAGTTAAATCGTTTCTCTGGGACTTCGTCGGGCTTCATTGTCTCGGCGCTTTTCTTGTGGTCGCCACTGTTGATTCTGGCTTACAGGAGTTACAGTGGTTTGGGAATAGTTTGGCAGGCTTGTCCCAAAAAAATAAATAAATAAATTATATAATTAACCACTTTTGGTTAAAAGAATGTTCATCGTTCAAATAATGTTATTGCGATAAGATCATAATAATAATATAGTATAAATAATAGTATAAATAATTTTAATGTTTGTAGGAATATTTAATAATGTACAAAATTTATTTAAAATTAAATAAAGGGAATGATATAGATAATTATATACCTACTTATAAATAATAAATATAATATTACGAGATAGGGACCCCATTAGTATGACGTCAGTTTCCATAGCATCAAGTCATCCTTTGCGACGGTACGGATGACTCAGTAATAACTTTCTTAACAGTCGGGTAACAAAAGTTGAAAGGAAAGGGGGTTTTAGTTCCAAAAGTCCCCACTAGATGTCACTGTGAGCTGACGTCACGTTTCTAAATCGCGGTGTTAAGATTCTCCGTCGTATGGTTGGGTCACTTCGTACTGCGTATGTTATTTATCTCTGGTTTCCCTTCAAAACGCATAAATCTTTCGCCTTTTACTAAAGATTTCCGTGGAGGGGAACACTCAAATGAGTCTAAAGCATTTTTGAAATTCTCTACTTCGGTAGAGATTATTATGTATCTGCAGGCCTATTGCGTATCTTTATTATGTCGGTGGCTATAATATTGTCCATGGATTAACTGTCAAATTGACTATTGTTTAGTATGCAATGGAACCATTAATTGATGGACACTATAATTATGATAGCCACTGTCATTTAAAAGATAAGCAAATAGCCCTGTTGGTGGGACGGGTAATTGGATTAATTGTAATGTAACAACATTATTTCTGTTCTGTGATTAGGACCATGACCACATCGTTGGTAAAGTAATAGTACATTACTGCCGCGGTCTATAATGACTACTTTGCTGGTCGCGCTGATGATGGCCGACAGCGCAGCGTAGCGCAGCTCCAGGCCGACACAGCGCGGTCAGCGTGCAGCACTTGATGGACGAGCTGAGATAAAGGCCGAGACCGTAGGCCGAGGCCTTTACAGCGAGGACAGCAAGGGCTGCAATGATGGCCAAGCTGAAAGGCCTAGAGCGTAGCTAGGCTAGCTCGAGGCAATCATAGCGTGACCAGCGAAGCAGTCATTGTGGGCCAAGGTTTGTATAGTGCTTTACTCAAAAATGCAAGTACCTAATCTAAATAAAACCAGCAAGTAATTTAAATAAAAAATATGTTAATTAACTAGACTTTTAATTAAAATGACAATTATGAAAAGTACAGTTACTAAAATTCAACACCGACTTTCCCGGTTTGATATTACTAATAGTTTGCGATCATTCTAATGCGGTGTTTGACTGCTGGATTATTTCTTCATTTATTACTTCATTTAAATCTTTTTTTTTTACCTTTAGACGTACAAACAGCTGTGTTTTAAATAAAATCTTTTTGGAATTGATTTTTTAAAACGTTGAAACGTCAAAATAGCGGCCGGCAAAACATTGCCGGCCTGTTAGAGCGGCCAGCAAAACTTTGCCGGCCGCTCCTTGAAACAGACCGGCAAGGTCGACTTTGCTCAAACAAGTTTGTCAAAATAATGACAACATTACATGCATTTTTGAGTAAAGCCATTTTACACAAATATGTAAACAAAAAAATACTGTGAACGAATAAAAGATACAGAACGAACGTAAAATTAAATTTAAAAAAAAAATATTTAAAGAAATAAGACTCAAAGTGCTTCAAAGCTTCTTTAATTCTATTTTATGAAATCAGGAATAAAACATTCCCGACATGTGACGCTATACAATAAAGTCTTCGTCGTCCATGTCATACAGACGGCACAGCTGGTGCAGTGGCTGAGCGATTGGACTGCTGCGCTGCGTGTCGCGGGTTTAATCGTACCGCATATGTTATTTATCGGGCACGTAACAAATATTTGTATGGCCTACAGATAGTTGTTTCGGGTCTGCGTATTTGTGTATGTGAGTTTAAATGTTTGTGAACGCAACCACGACACAGGAGAAATTCCTAGTGTAAAAAGAAAGGATTTTTTTTAAAACGTTGCCTGTTCGGGCGCCTTCAACCACTCGGCGGTCTTCGGCTGCTGTCGGATGGCGGCGGGCGACGGCGGGCGCGCACATTTCTTTAGTTTACCAATTTTATTGTACCTATTTTGGATTAGATATTATATTGTAAATTACAGTCCACTGCTTTTAAATCAAGTCCTTAGTTAGGTCCCTAACATTGCCCGTTTAAACAAATATATTCCTTTCTGAAATCCAATACAAATAAAACCAGACGCTCAACATGCATCACTAAAAACCACAAGTTCATTAAAGATCATTAATGCCTTTGAAATGCACTTTTAACACATAACTGTGCAGACCTAGATCTTATATTCGCAAAGTTCCTTTTAGGAAACTTTATCTTTCGTTCACAAAGAAACTCTGGCATATGTAGAATAATATTACAAAGAGGTAAAGTTTGGATGTAGCCAATGTAGGGGGTAAAAATTGGACCTGCTAATCAGATTTCGAAAAATTTTACCCATCCTAGACAAGACCGAATTTGCTTACCATCCCATGAGACCCATTACATACTGAATTCCTCCGTGTCTCGGAAAGCAACTTAAACCGCTGGTCCCGGCTGTCAATTGCAGATTTTTGACAGTCGCCTGTCGACAGGTAGTCAGTGGCCAGAAAGTCTGACAACCAGTCTTAGCAAGGAGTATCATATTACCCAGTGTTAACTGGGTTGTTGAGGTCAGCAGGTTTATTGCGTATCTTTTAAATGACAGTGGCTATCATATTGTCCATGGATTAACTATCAAATTGGTTATGGTTTAGTACAAAATGGAACCATTTGACAGTAATTGACAGACACTATGGGTTAGCCACTGTCATTTAAAAGATACGCAATAGCCCTGCAGATATAGGAAGTCGCTCTATGTAAAATACTGGTATTTAGCTGCATCCGGTTAGACTAGAACTCGACCCTAACGTAGTTGAAAAAAGGCAAGGCAGACGAACAGAAAGCTGCATTATCCCAGATCGTCACAGGACATGTCTGCAACGTTACTAAATGTTTATAAAACGAGCAAAGCCGCAGGCAAAATCTTTGCTTACAAAGTTTCAACCACACGTGCGGCCACTTACTGCTAGTTCTAAAGCGCTGGTAGGCTGAACTTCTAAGTTTGTCGGCCTGTGCCATACTCTCAGAGTTTGGACAGTAATTTGATCACGCGCAAAGTTTTAACCTAGTTTAAATAAGTGCGTCAAGGATGCTACATAGATAATCAAGCCTGCCATGGTTCGGCCCGAGTCAGTATAACAACATTTAATATGCAATGGTTTATTTACGTTTGGGAAAAGCGGCTAAGATTTCGCGATGTTAGATGCCGATTGACACGACCTGAATAATAATTACTGGCTGACAGTAATAAGGCTATGTTGTTTTACAAATACTATCGAAACGAAATTATCAACCGCTTTTTGTTCAAATGCAGGGACCGTGTATGGACCGCTTAAATAGTTTTTTAGGGTTAGGTTAACCCGTATTATAGGGATCAATCAACCTATCCTGATTAACGCATATATTATAATGGTTTATCAAACACGGGTGAATGGCCTAACCGGTTAACCGTATTAATCAAACCGTATAAAAATTTATCAATATGATGACACGTGGAGCTACCATTCGTGATATGAGTGACAAGCTGAAAGCAGCGCTGAGGGAGCTGGATGCTTCTAGAAATGAGTGCTCCAAACTGCTGCGGGAACGAGAAGAAAGTGAAGTAGAAATTGAGTTAATAGTGAACAAAAACACTCAACTAAAGAACGAGCTTGCAGAACTTCACACCCAGCATACAGATATACTCGACCAGCATCACCACCTCCGCCAACTAGTGTCAGACTTTCAGCAATGCCATGACACTCATGACCAGGCACTAAAACGTATATCTATACTAGAAGCAGAATTGTGCAAGGCTCATAATACCATTACCTCAATTGACTCGCTGAAAGTCAGCAAAGAGGTTACTTATACCAATAACCTGTACAATGAGCTGATGGATAATGCACCAGGACTGGAGTGTGAGCAGCCCACCGTTACCATAGACCTTACAGGAGATGATACCATAGCTAAGTGTCCAGTTTTAAGCAGTCATAATAAAATTAAGAAGTATATTAAAATCAACAAAAGTATAAAGAAGTATAAGAAACTTTTAAAAACACAAAGTGTTTACAAATGTAATGTTTACCTCAGAAGAGATTTCAGAAACTTAAAAAACCAGTTTAATATATGTAACAGTAAGTTAGAAAGTATTACACAAATGTATGATGTTGACATCATACATTTGTGTAATCACAGAACAGAAACACACACAGGACAGAACCTTCAAATGGAATTACTGAGTAGGGAAAATAATAATAATATAATAATAATAATAATATCTTTATTGGCATGAACAAGTAAATTACAAGGTTGTGAATCACTGGTGCCTGTGGTAGGTAGTAAAACACCTGTATTACAGGTCACCAAAAAATGCATTGAAAGAAATATTTTTAAATATGAATGTAGTCAACAGATGTTAAGTGAGCGCATGCAGGAGGCATGTGAGTTGGTGGACCTGGTGAAGTATAACGCAGAGAGGTATGAGTCTTTGACTAATAACCTAACCTGTAGTTGTGATACCGCTCCACCACCTCTCATATCACAACATGTTGCTCCTTCAACTCTACCAATTTTAGATCATACTGCAACAACTTTGAACCCCACCCAAAGTAATGTCTTAGTGTATTCTGATAGATTAGGCACTGGTTTTGGATCACTATTAAATAACCGCTCTAAACATGCAATAGTGAACCACTGTTGCCATAAGTTGCATTTTAATGAGCTCATTCAAAAAATACAACAAACGCAATTGAATGAGCAATCTACTGTAGTTCTTCTTGTAGGAAATAGCCTTAGTATAACAAAAAGGGACGTAGTTAATGGTATTGACACCCTGCTTAAGTTAAAATTAGGCAAATTAATATTGTGTGCATTGCCCTATTCTGACAGGTTAGCTGTTGAAGAAAATGATTATTTAAATAGTTTAAATAATTTAATGCATATTTTATCTTGTCGTCATAGTGACCGTTTATTGTTTTTTGATACTAACAATTTTGTTAGAGATTTTGTTTTGATTCGGGATCATAATATGTTTCTTCCCAAAAATAGCCGACATTTATTAGCTACATTGTTAGCTTTTAATATACACGCAGTTATTGATGACTTAACTGAGACTAGGTTAAGTGATGTAACAGTATTATCCAGTTTTTCTGATAATACTATAGAATCTTCAGTTCATTCTTTAAACTTTTAGAGCCGACAAAAGAGAAGACGAATAGTAATATTTTACTTTACCACCAGAATATAAATCGCTTCTCTGGCAAAATTTTAGACGTAGAATTGTTAGTAGATAAATACCACATAGATATTTTATGTTTTTGTGAAACTTGGTTAAAACCTGATAGGATGTTGTTTCATGTAAATAATTTTTCAGTTGCCAGCGCGTTCAACAGATCCACAGTGGGTGGTGGTACCCTGATTCTTTGTAATAGCCGCCTCAGGTATAAGGAAAGGAAGGATATCACTGCTTACTCTGTTGATCGCTTATGTGAGGTAGCATGTGCGGAGGTTGAGGGCCATGCTTTCTTATGTGTCTATAGACCACCAGCGTCAAACTTGTCGTTGTTTTTAGTCACAATGGAAGAAATATTAAGTAAACTTTTCAGAGATAATAAATTAGTTTTTGTTTGTGGTGACTTAAATATTGATCTGTTAGTCAATTCACCTGAAAAATGTAAGCTCATCTCATTGTTTAAATCATTTAACTTAAAATATTTATTTAATGAAGTAACTAGAATAACTGCAACTTCAGCTTCATGCATAGATAATGTATTCACGAATTGTAAAGTAAAAGATTCGTTTTTGATTAGTGGCGTTAGGTCAGATCATACTGGTCAACTTGTATCTTTTGAGTTAGACAAAAATTGTCACTTAGCTAAATCAATACAATTTAGACCTCTTACTAAAAGTAAGTTAAAATCTTTTAATAATAATGTTTTTAGCAATCTTTATAACGCCAGTTTTGATTCCAAAGATCCAAATCTAAACTATGGCACCTTATTTTCAACAGTTTGCCAAGAATTCAATAAATCGTGTCCTGTAAAAACAGTTAAAGTCAATAATTCCAAATCAAAATTTAGTGAATGGGCCACTGCAGGGATAAGAAAAAGCAGAGATGTCTTGTATAATTTATATTACGAAAAGTCTTTGACTTCAGATCAAGTCTTTCACAGTTATGTTAGGAAATACTCTAAGATATTCAAAAGAGTCTGCGCTCAAGCAAAATCGCAAATAATAATTAACAAAATTGGTATTTCTAATAATAAAATAAAAACTGTGTGGCAAGTAATTAACAAAGAAACTGGAAAGACACAACAACGCGATCAGAATGACTTGTCTTTGAAAATAGTTAATCAAACCATATCTGATAAGCAAGAAGTCGCCGAGACGCTAGAAAATTTCTTTACCAACATTCCGTTAGAGATTACGAAGTTTCTCCCCTCTTTACCTAAATTAGCTGAAGCTCTTCTTATAGAAAACTTTACAAAGGACATACCAAACTTTAAATTTAAACCAATAAGCATTGCTACAATTATAAACGCGTTCAAAAGTCTCAATTTAAAAAATACTGAAGACTTATGGGGGATATCCGTTAGGGTTCTTGGAGATATTATTGACTCAATTGCTCCTATCTTAACAGGCATATTCAATCAATGTTTGGACAGTGGCAAGTTTCCCGACTTAATGAAACATAGTAAAGTAGTACCAATTTTCAAATCAGGCTGTAAGAGTGACCCCTCTAATTATAGACCTATATCCGTGCTTCCAGCAATGAGTAAAATCTATGAAAAAATAATGCTGGACCAGATGTTGTCTCACTTCAATTCAAATGGGATTCTGCATAGTCAGCAGTTCGGTTTCACGAAGGGTAGGTCGACAACGGACGCGGGAGTAAAACTTATCAGTCACATTTTAGAATCTTGGGAGAAGTCCAAGGATGCCATTGGCATTTTCTGTGATCTCTCAAAAGCGTTCGACTGCGTCGACCACAACACATTGATCCGTAAATTACACCACTACGGAATTCGTGGTCAGGCTGCTGATCTTGTGCTGTCCTATTTATCGAACAGGCATCAAAAAGTAAATGTTAAGGGGGCGACATCCTCCGGGTCACTAGTCAAGATGGGCGTTCCTCAAGGTTCGATTCTCGGCCCCTTCCTCTTTCTTGTTTATATTAATGATCTCCCATATATGATGGCCAAATTCTCGGATATAATTCTATTTGCTGATGATACTTCACTAATTTTTAAAATAGATAGGAAAGATACGGATGTCTTACTGGTCAACGAAAGTCTAACTGTTCTCTCGAAATGGTTTGCAGCTAACAATCTTTTACTGAATGCGAACAAAACAAAATGTCTAAAGTTCTCTTTACCAAATGTACCACAACGTGACCTAAATTTGACTCTTGACGACAAAAAACTTGAAGTTATAGCGGAAACGGTATTCTTAAGGATTACTATCGATTCAAAATTGCAGTGGGGCGCACACATAAGAACTCTTTCGGGTAGGTTAAGCTCAGCTGCATATGCAGTAAGGAAAATAAGGCAGTTAACTGATGTAGCCACAGCTAGGTTAGTATACTATGCTTATTTCCACAGTATTATGTCCTACGGCATTCTGCTGTGGGGATCGGCAGCGGACGTTAATTCAATTTTCATTTTACAGAAGAGGGCAGTCCGCGAAATCTAAAAGATGGGCCCTCGCGAGTCTCTCAGAGAAAAATTTAAAGAGATTGATATCCTGACTCTGCCTTCACTTTATATCTTAGAGTGTATTTTGTATGTCCGCAAAAACCGAGGGCTTTTCAAAACTAGAAGCGATTTTCATAATTTAAATACTCGCAGTAAACACGAAATAGTAATACCCAAATTCAGATTAACGAAAACTAGCAAGTCTTTTCTTATAAACAGTATACGCTTTTATAACAAGTTGCCTAAGTCAGTTATAGAACTGACCGATGGAAAGTTTAAAAACTACATTAAACGTGTCCTTATTCAAAAAGCATATTATAAAATCAAGGACCACGTCGAAGATAAAAAAGTTTGGCTTTAGCTTCTGCGCATGCGGCTTCCCTGGTAACTCTTAGCCGGTACAAAGTTGTGGATGTCTCTAACTATTCTCAATTTTATTATTTATTTTTTCTCTTCCATTTATTGTATGTTTGTGAACGCCCCTACGATACAGGAGAAATTCCTAGTGTGGAGACAACGTTTTTAAAAAAAAAGAAAAGAAAGAAAGAATTACTCTCTTTTACAGTGGTTTTTAATCATCCAGACGCCCTTTGGTACGAATAGTTACAGCACTGATATCAACATTTGTGCTTTACCTACATTACAAAAATTTGTTAATTGATATGTTATGTACTTTTTTATTTTTACATTGTTTATAATTATTTAATTTTTTATTATTGATTTGTGTCTGTAGTAACTCTAAAATGAACTTACACCTTACTATTGTATCGAGTCTGGTTCTTCTAACCAACATAACAGACAGAATGTGTTGCTGGGGAGTTTGTTCCGTCACTTCTTCTTTCCAGCTAAACACTAGGAAGTGCCGAAGGGTGGGCGTTTTGGGGGACTGTCTCTTGTAAATAAGTAGAGTAAAGTAAATTTTGACGTTCGAAAAGTGCTGATTATCAGCCTAATTTGAATAAATGACTTTTGATTTTTTTTTTTGAATCGGTCCCCATTCTAATTCTGTCAAAACGAAATTGCCCAGAAAAATAAAGCGACAGCGGTGTTGTTTTCTCAAACCTCTTAATACGGTCCCCATAGTTAAACCTTTTGACGAAGTCGATCACATAATATGTTGTTTTCGATGCTATCTCCCTGACCATAATAGTCGGGCTCTGAAAGGGATCACACACAGATATGTATATACCTAGATATCGCAAGAGCACCTACTTCTTCGCATACCTGGCTCGACGTGACGAGGTTGCGACGAGCGAAATATGAACGCAAGTGTCACATAGTGAGTGAGAATATTTTTAAAATTCTCGTGTCTTTGGTACTCATAATTTAACGAGAGGAACAGTTATTATACTATTAATGATGTTATTATCGCAGGACGCTAATTCGATTAAATTTTTAAAACAACAACGTTACAACTCATAACATAATTCTAGACATTTAAAGATCAAAAATGTACTTCATAAACATTCCAGTTTTCAATTCCTTTCCTCCTGCCTACTTCTATTCTGGTAGTCTGTAGGACTTTACTATCCTTTTTCTCATCTCCTAGTTGTCCTTGCCTATTTAAAATAATACAAATGCACCTAGCAATTGCTTATATCAACCGACCATAACAATCAACTAAAAATAAAAAATACTGGCTCATTTCACCCAGGTGAATTAGATACTAAACTAATGTCCTCAATATTCGAATATTCTATTCTAAAAGCTTATGCCGCGGCTACGCCCGCGTGGATGTCAGTCAAATCATATAGGTACTAAAACCTGCCTCAAGAACCGCATGACAATCGGTACAGAAGTTTTTGAGTTAGACAGACAGACAGACACGGCGGAGGACTTTGTTTTATAATATACTAGCGGACCTGGCAGACATCGTCCTGCCCGGACAGCAGCGGGTCCGATCCGCCATTTACTAAATTCATTTGTTACAAAAAATGTGATAAATGAAGAACCGCTCGACCGATTTTGTGTAAACTTCATCTACTAAATAGTCCGAACAAAGCCTAAACATTTAATGGTGATGGTGATAGTGCATAAGACGTTATGGTAGCCGAAAACATGCACGCTAGGTTTTCATACCAATCGTGAGACTTGCGTTGTCTAGTTATTTCTATATCTGTGGGGATCTCGCAACGAATCTCTTTCCAGTTTGTATTGGCATTCTACTTCCGACCCTCGGCAATGTCTTTGTTTCCCTTCCTGTTCGTTTTCGATAATAATAGTAACGCGGGATTGTTGTCACGTAGCTGACCTTTGAGGACAGACGGTATTTTGGGACGATACATTCAATGGTTATACAGCGTGTATTAGGTACGTGTGATCTTATTTAACCCTAGAGAGATAACCTACGTCGCAGAGGCGCCTGCGCGGGAAACATATTGCAATGGCTTTTTATCCGACGCGTGTATTTGTTTATCCTTCTGAACCAACTCAGTCGTCGGTTAGCGTTTTCAAGGGATAGCTGTTTCCATGCTGTAAATTCTATAGTTTTGTCTAAATGACGAGTATGTGCGCTCGCGAGGCGTATGGTTATCTTTTGTGAAACTTTTAAGAATTGATTAATTTGCACTGGTAGTGATGTTGAAATTATTTTTTTTGATGACAGATATTTTTTTTATACTTATTATTTTGTATTTGACTACAAAATAATAAGTATAAAAAAAATATCTTCTATCAGCTTGTAAGAAAAATCTAAATTTTTATAAGATGATTATAAATGTTTTTGTTCCTGAAGCATAAAGGCTGTTGATTTTTGTTAGAGGTCTACATTTAGTTTTAAATTATTTTAAATAAACAAATAAAGATAAAAATGTATTTAAAATGTATACTTTATAGTATTATCTTGTAACAGAATATCATAAATTATAAATATTATTTATTAAATCATTAAAAAACACGTATTATAAAAAGTTGCGCCTCTGAAGCGTATGGTCATCTTTAACGTCTGCCGCGGTATGGTTATCTTTCTAGGGTTAAGGACAGGATCACTGACGCCTGGCGAAAGCTTCGTTGGTCGAGTGGTCGCAAACACAAAGTCCTGGGTTCAATTCTCGAATCGGCCAAAGTGCTGTTAGGTTTTTCTATCAGGGAACTTACAGTTGCAGACAGGATTTGTGCACGGTTGATGACAATAGAATCGCCCCCATTTCAAGCGACGTAACATATAGGTGGCGAAATATGGTGTAGGTACTAATAGGTACACCGTTCGTAGATTACAGGCGTGATGTTATATTTATATTTTAGTCTATCAAACTGAGCCACTTTCTTCATTAGATTCGCAACTGGTTGCGGTCGAGGAATTAAAAAACTGGTAAATTGGTAATACGTAAAACTGGTTACGAAACGCAGTTGCGAACATAAAGTGATGCTTAGAATATGTTGGTCTCTGCTTATTCATGAATATTTTCCAAAATTATACTGAACATAAATTTCTCTCGTTGGCCAATAAACTGTGTGCAGCATACTGTGGTAACTGCTGATGAGAGTTATGATAGCAAACTGCTTGACTTTATAGGCATTACGTCTCAAACTACTTTGATGTTGTAGTCAATTAAATATTAGACTTTTCTTTCTACTGAAAGCAAGTCAACATATGAGCCTGGCTTCTACTTAACCAGACTATCCTGTGAGTGTCTTAAGTGTAAAGCCTCTAGCCAGACAGCCCCAAAGGCACAGGCTATGAATGAGATTTTTATTTAGGTGCTATTTTGACACTACTGCCGCAGCACCGCGGGCTGGCTCTAAAAAAATCGATAGAAAAATTTGAGGACATAATATTATATGTTACATCAAGACAGATGAGATGTGGGTCTCATACTTGCATGACCTGTGTGACAACTTTATAAGCTAATAATCAAGTCACATTTTTCAAGTTCAAACCCAAGGCACGTGTCGGATTTTTCGGATTTGTATGAGTATTCAATAATTTATCAATTGCTTCGGTGAACAAAACGTCGTGAGGAAAATGGCACAGCATGCCTGAGAGATATTTCTTGACGGCATGTAAAGTCATGTAAGAGCCCCACGTGCATCATAAAAATCCTTACACCCGGTTAGGCATTACCACACGATTAAGAAGAACTCTAAAATGTTACTGAAAGTTTGTCCTACAATGACTTACACTCCATAAGTCAAACAATTGTAATTTAATCGTGCGAAAACGCAAGTTAAACAAAAAAAAAACTTCACAAATGCTGAGCCCACAATACAAAAAAATAAAAAAGGTCTCCGCTTTGGGACAGCGTTGTCGCAAATATAGAATTAATTTTACATTTTCTTTCGCGAACAATGGCACCAGTTTCTTTTGTACAATTGTTTTGTGGTGTTTTATTCTTAATATAATGTACTTTTCTTTGAAATATTAAATGTAAATGGACTCCGAAGTTATTTATATGCAAGTGCCTTAAGTTTAGATCAAGTTAAGCTGACGATTAAAGTGATGAGTTTTTGGAAGGTCAGACTGAAATTCAGTGTTTATACAAGTTTTTTTGATAGTTTTAAATGAGATGTGGATTAAAGTAAGCAAACCAAATTAAACTCTGTTTTTGTAGTATGAAATGGCTTTTATTTTCAAGAATTTTGTTTACTTCATAAATTGCCAATTTGTTTTTTAATGAGTTTTTTTTTTGTTGAGTTCAACAAATTCATTAAACTGATGCGGCTTCACCATCATTATCCACAGCCCAACTTCACTCAATGCCCCGCAACTTACGCGTAGCGTTTGCGCGCGTTACTTGCGCGTAGGCGTCTTTTTTTTTTGTTGGTGTAGGCGTCTTTTAGCGTCCCACAGCTTTTTTATGTGAAAAAAGATGATGGAATACAAAATTCCTCCTTTTAAACGTCGACTAAAACGGCTAGTTAAGTTGTGTTTTCCTTGTATGTTTGCAATTTCGCAACTAACTACTACCTAAGTGCTACTATACATACATCAATATTCCTGTGATACTTAGCAAAATCATGAACAATGTGTACCTTAACATAACATGAATGTTTAATTCGTCTAGTTGAGAACATTACGCGGCATCAAAGCGGCGCAAACACCATGTCACAGCTATGAATATTACATTAATGTGTGCGGGTTGCTGAGTCATGTTGGTTAGCGAAGTACACTTGTGATATGATCTGGGTTTGTTTGTAGCGAAGACATTTCAATATACAGGGAGAAAGAAAGACTGACGCAGAAACGGTTACCACCTATACAGACATCATTGTGAAACCCCCACGTCAAAATTTTTCATTGGTAAAATACCTATGAAAATTTGTTATGGGGAGGGGTTCAGAATGATGCCACCATTTACCTTAAAAACCTTGAGTCGTAGAAAAAAACCAACAAAATTGGGCAGTTCATAATAATAGCGTTATCCAATGCGATTTTTTGTACGGGAACTTCACGTTTCGTTAAGTTGTTTTTTGACCCATTTCCCTTGGGAATCTCGTCCAGTTTGATGGTCTAGTCACTATATTTTTTTACCATTAGAGGAAAGTCACCAAATATGAAATAGTATCTTAATATGGAATACCTTCATTTCTCTAAGACTATAAGTATGAAACGCAACACTCGACCATCTTCTGTTCCATTCGGTCTACTAACACGTACGTGGTGCAATAGACCGAATGGAACAGAAGATGGTCGAGTGTTGCGTTTCATACTTATAGTCTTAGAGAAATGAAGGTATTCCATATTAAGATACTATTTCATATTTGGTGACTTTCCTCTATAATCTTCATTTAAATATTTCTTTTCATGGCGTTTTGTTACACACACTGCTAAAGTGTCACGTTACCGAGATATTTGAAAATAAAGATCGACGAATGAGTACAACGACAAAAATTAAAATGGCGGTGGGTCGATATGCTAGTTTCCATACAAAAAAGTTCAAACCTCTTTATATTTTTAAGAATACCCTTTGTATTATTAGCTATAAGTTTCCCAAACAGAATAAAATAAATTAAAAAGCGTAATGTCTAAACGTACCTACTCTTGAAATACGAAATTTCACACTTACATTTATTTTAAAAAGGACCCTACCGGATTTTTGTATTACTCTAGTAAAAACAAGGAAAATGTCAGAAAACTAAAAAAAGTTAATTAAACTGAACTTTTTGTAATTATAATTTGACCTTCCGGGGAGGACCTTCACAACCCGTTTTTATCTTGAAAGGGCCTGACGCGGCGAGTTGAATGTAAAATATCTCTGTTCTCATTTATTTGCCAAGGCAGCTAAGTACTGAAAAAAAAAGGTTGAGTAAGTTGAAATGAATATTCCCACTGTAATGACAATTATAATTAGCAATAGGTACACGCACTTGTCATAACATCACGCTGGTAATTTCCTGTGGGTAATGCAGAGGTTCACCGGAGAAGGACTAAACAATAAAACATACAATATCATTAACACTAAAAACAGGACATTTACCATGTTTACAGTTTTTTTCGAGGTTCCCAAATTTCGGCGCTGTTGCAAGTACCATGGTCACGGTCAACAGTTTCACACACACGAACAGTTTTCAGTATTTGTGATTATGTTACTCACCATGTCAGTTTAAAAACTTATAAGATGCACAGGAAAATAATATAATGGAATAAATATAATCCAACATGGCACGAATTCAGAATCTATGGCAGCTACTGTAAAATTTCTGGAAAAAGCAACGAGAATAATCACACTTTTATCGCTTCGCATCAAACGGAACCCTTATGATAACTGATAGCTGCCTTCAAGCATATGGGATGCCCAAGAGATTCGTATACCGTCACCAACATAGAAACCCACTTTGCGGTTGAGAACTCCATATCAGGGACAGACAACCCACGGGACACTCTTGTGGACATTAATGCGAGAATTTTGTTTAACACTACTAAAATAATTGCGGTGTAAAGTTTAACATAGCCTATAAATATTATAGCTGATGGTGGAAGTAACGGCTTTCATTCTACTTATTTGCACGGGCATTTGGTTGAAAGTTACATGTTTTGAACCAGAAGTCATGTAAGTAACTTTAAGAATACCGTACCCAAAGGATGCCAATGTAAACTCATAACTTAGGATTGGCTGCATGTCTGTCCGTCACGACTTTAGAAGGTAGATATTTGACATGTTTACTAAACATATTTTAAAAAGTTTATATCGTTGGTATACTGGTCAAGTGCGAATGCTGAACATGTGGCCCTGTGTTCGATTCCCGGGAAGGGGTGAGCCTATGATCGCCTCCTTTAACACTGAACTTAATAATAACTAGGCAAAACGTGGATGAACCTCTGGCTAACCTAAAGGAGATTGCAGGCGTGATGTTATGAAGGATAATATTGAAAATTAAGCTCCATAAATAGTGTATTTTTTTCGACGTTTTTGCTCAATGGAACGTAACGCTTTGTGTGCGAGTCGACTCCTTGGCTCTTACTCGTAGTATTGAATTTGTATTAAGAAATCTAATTAGTCCGTCAGATAGATTTCCAAAATATATTGGAAACATATTTTTTCTTTTATTCACATAAACAAAAAATGAAGACTCGTATGACGTCACGTCGCAATGCATTTTTCACCACGTAGTGACGTCAAAAGCTCTCACTCTTAATATTTGGCACGTTCTATCTTATTAAATTTTTATTAATTTGATAAAACAAAAAACACGTATCCAATATTTTATTATCTAACTGACGGACTAAACCGAATCATATTTAGTTTAGTCAGGAAACATTGCTCAGGCTACTAAATACCTAGAAATTATTTTTGATGCCACTTAAGTGATGTTGTAGGATAACCAGCATGTCTGAGAGATATTTCTAGACCGCATGAAAAGCACCCAATCATAAAAACTGGCATCAGGTTAGGCGCTAGCCACTGGATATAGAAGAAGAATGCTTTCTCCCAACATTTAAGATGTAACTGTATAATTAGAATTTGTAACATGCACTCTTTAAAACTTTCTTTAATGAAGCATCCACAATTCCACATAATATAGGAACTCGTTTACTTTGCTTACAAAGTTAAGAAACATTACATGTAAACACAACTCCCTGTAACTTCAATCAATTTTTTTTTTTTTTTTTTTTTTTTTTTTTTAAATAATAATAATATTCCACAACATCACACAACGCCATCTAGTCTCAAGCTAAGCAGAGCTTGTGTTATGGGTACTAGACAACTGGTAAACATACTTATATATTTCTAAATACATACATATTATAGATAAATTACACCCAGACACAGAACAAATGATCGTGCTCATCACACAAACATTTGTCCTGGGTGGGAATCGAACCCACGACCTCCGGCATAGCAATTAGGGTCACTAACCACTAGACCAACAGGCCAGTCAAATTTATTTCTACAAGAACTTTTGTTAATTAAAATTGCGGGCTTTATTTTTATTATCCTACCC
This sequence comes from Diarsia rubi, assembly GCA_932274075.1. Taxonomy (NCBI): domain Eukaryota; kingdom Metazoa; phylum Arthropoda; class Insecta; order Lepidoptera; family Noctuidae; genus Diarsia; species Diarsia rubi. The sequence goes on from OW026425.1 coordinate 13,952,805, forward strand.
ATACAATTGTGAAGTCTTCATCACAGATATACCTATACATATCTGTGGTCCTCCCTTGTGACTCGATGAAGTTAGTTCACCAATAAATCAATATAGCTGTATAATATGTTGTTTATCCGTTTGTTTACTTCCATTCCAATGACAACCCGAAACATCACGAGAAAATTCTTTTTCCGTCACTTTCTGTTCTGTTATTGTTTGTATGTTGCTATCCCTGTCATACAATTGAGTCATTTTGGAAAGCGACATACGGGCGCTGTGTTGTCGCCACATAGTCTGGACATGAAGATGACAAACAAACTTATATAATCCACTAGTTTCACTCTTATCATATAGCAGTAAGGTTCTATTTGTCTTACAACAACCCCACGCAAAGCTACCCCATCATAGGAGCGCAGGATTACGTCATCCTCTATCTTGCCAAGTCACTTCCAACCAAAAAAGCATGGCCTACCATTTTACACGATTTTAACATAAATCGTAGCTCCCGCAAAATAGTTGACATTAAACCTATTTTTCAGGAAATAAGCTCAAGGTTGTGTGCCCGTTGTGTTTAATAATATTGGAGTTTGGTGAAAACAAGAACCAGCCCAGGGGCTGCGAAAGGTAACCTTGATCCAGTATACAACATAAAAGTAGAACTAGCGCCTGGATAATATACCTAATGACCTTCTTGGCAGAGTATGCGACCTGGTTTTAAAAAGTCTATGATAGCACATACATAGGTCTTATAATCTTGAATAATAACATTTTTAAGTTTGTCGACTGGAATACTTAGTCTTTATTGGTGTGCCTTCGTTTGAAAAAGTTCCTTAATTTATTTATATTTAAATCAAGCGGTTACCTGATAGTTGTTACCCATTTAACAGTATTCGTTGCGTTTTATAATATAAGTCACATAACCTAATTATGAATTACACAAAGGTCGAATAAAAAAAACATAAACTAGACGGCAATAAGAGAACTTTTTTAGCTACTCTGACGTAATTAGTTGATGAATAAAACCTTTATAATATCAGTTTTTTACCCGACTGCGGCGAAGCCCAAAAGGAGGGTATTGTGTTTGGCGTGTATGTATGCCCGTCTATTTGTTCCCTTATAACTCCTAAACGGATCAAGGGATTTGAATAAATATACGTCGTTAGATTGGTCTTGATCACGCGAGTGTCATTGGAATTTGAACATTAAAATTGAAAAACAAAGAAAATTGCAGATATTGGGAGCTATATCGCGGATTTGAAAAAAAACCGTTACCATCGAGTTGGGTAAATCATCTGTATCATCAATTTTACGCGACCAACGAAAGAACAAACATAAAAAAACTAAAAAGTTGGAAATAAAAAAAAGTAGGTACATTTTAATATTTTAATTTAAATATTAAATTCAAAATGAAAATAGAACGGACCCCGGACCTGCTTCCAAGTTCTGTTTAATTTAAAATGTGCTTTTTTCTGCTTTTCAGTTTTTTCAGTCAGGTTTTTTAGATTTTTATTTGTTAAAGTGGTTGTACTTGTCTCTGTGAACCAGAGACAAGTACAACAACAATTTAGGTAACTCTGCCTAACCCTTCAGGGATGTAGTACCTAACAAGCCCACATTTCACCAGTTATGTTTAAGTCCCATTTAACAAGGGTCGAACCTATTACCATCAACCAGACTACATGGCAACTACTGAGAAATTCCTGATGAAAAAATCCAATAATACTTTGCCTGACCCGAGAACCGAACCCAAGACGTCATCAGCAGTTCGACTTGACCAACGAGACAGTAATAAACTTTATCATTTAATATTTTCTAGAAACCTCGAAACAATTTTGGGCAATAAAGGCTAAAACAATGCGAAGGTATGAAAGCCTTACTAAAACAATGTTCAGCGTATAACACTGAAACACGGCAGACAGGTTATAATCCTTTATATATTAAACTGTAAACACATGTCTTCGTTGCTTGTCTTTGGGATTATGATTACATAACATAAACATAATTATTTATCACACGTCATAAACAACAGTGTTAACTAAGATACAGACGTGGCCAGTTAATGTCTTTATATTTCACAAAACAATCTTTCTGCCTCCTTGGTTTAGTGGCCTAAAGCGTGACCGCTGAGTAAGAGGTTATGGGATGGATAGCCGGGTCGAGTCGGTTATTGGGTTTTACCATCAGGAGCAGCAGCCACAGAGTCTGGACCTGCGCAAGGTTGATGCCAATCCCGTCGGGGCTGCGGGATGTTGTAAGAGATACCGCGGCCTCGACATAAAGGGCTAAGAAGGAACATGAGGGGTTTTTAGTCAGTAGAAGTCTGACAGTCCCTTTCGCTCTGCCTAAGAGCGGGACGAGTTATTTGATGATTGTACAACCGCCAAAAAAAAATGGGCTCATACCTTATAACGTTGCACTAAACACGATTACGAATAACCCTTCGGAGATTTCCGGTACGATGATATGTACGCTAATTCATACGACATCACAATCATTCTCAAAATCATCCAAAATTAAACATAATCTTCTCACATCCTCCTCTAAACACAACGAGACAATGCCGCCACACAAAAAGCTATCCCTTCATAAAAAGCGCAGCGTCGCAACGCACAGCGGGCCTTGGTCTGTACATTCAAACAAGCTAGTTGGCATACAGGCTAAAAATAATTTTATTCTCTTGTTACGTTACATCGCGCTTGTAATCACGGAATCATGCCTGGCTAAGGTATGCTTAACGGTACACCTATATTTGACCACCTTTATTTATATTAGTGAGCAGTGGTGGCGCAGTGGTACCAGTTGGTCGAGGGTTTGAACCCAGGCAGGCGCATTACTTTGTGTAATTTATACCACACCCAACATTCACTGTCATACATAAGTGTAGGTACCAGCACACCATTGTGAATAGCCAGCCGAGTCTCTTTTGACATCAACTGGTTGATCACCACCGCATGCATAGCATCATTAACTTTATTGCCGCGTTTACTCTCCTTTCACAACTGCGTCAATCTTTCCATCTCTTGTAAACATACTGCCCAAATATACAAACTCATTCACTTTTTCCACAATTAATTTCTACATCACACACCGAAACATCCTCTTCTCTTTCAAATACCTTAAAACCTAACCTTCGTCTTGTTTACGTTTACATTCATCCCTTTTCTCTTAAATGCTTCATTCATTACAGTTACCATATCTTGCAACTGTTCCGCTGACGATGCAAGAAGAACTTGATAATCTGCGCGCAGATGGCATTTGAAAGGCCACTCATTCATCCTCAATCCACACTCACTCTCTTTCAAATCTGTCAGACAACTATCCATGTAATGGTTGAACAGCCAAAGAGATGCTACATAGCCCTGCCTAACGCCTGAGAGACCTTTTGAGGTGCCAAACCAGCCAGTGTATGACCCTATTTATCCTAACACAAGCACTAGAATTTATGTACAAAGATTTTAGGGCTCGTACCAAGCACCTGTCCACACCATACATAGATAGAGTCGACCACAGCTCTTCCCTCCACACACTATCATAAGCCTTCTCCAAGTCTACGAATATAATAAATTAGTCATTTCAATTCCAGACAAAATGATAGAAAATAGTTGATAACGTTGTTTTTCTGTAGAAACCTACCGAACAGATCCGGGCACCGAGGCTTTAACTGATACTGTACAAAAATTCGGTTACAATTCAGTGTCCATGCTAGTTCGATCCAGTCTGACCGTACCTTAAATTAGTTTAGCAAAGTTTGCTACCTGTAAACCAACCACGTTGTTCCACAGTACGGATGGTACGCGAACAATATGCGTGATGAGTTCCCTTGTTTTACGCACCACACAAAAGATAACCTACATCACCGGTACGGCTTATACGAAGCCGGTATATCGAAGTACTGACGTGAATTAGAGGGGTATGATAATGTAACGACTATTATGAACGTGAGTGTATGTGTTAGATGTAGCAGGGTTTGTAAACGTTTTGGGTATATTAGATATGCTGTTGGCAGTTAAGTTGCGTTGTTTCATGTTGAGCTCCTTGAGTTATAAGCCGAGCTCCACGATAACTGACAAATGCTTGCACTGACTGGACGGGTCCACTCAAATTTGTGTGGTGTTTTCTTCAAAAGACCATCTCAGACATCTGCATAGTCTTCATGTGTGTATTATACCAAGATTATGTCTGGACCTTATTGTTAAACTTATTGCTAACCCAAACGATTTTAAAAGATTAAAAGAATAACCTTTAGAGTTTCTTGCCGGTCTTTCTCCTTAGGAATCGACCAATGCACCGAACCGTGCACATCTGCCATATTTCGTTAATCGACTTCCATTCATCCACTTTTCTTATCTCTTTCTATTTTTTTAGTCGAAATAAATCTGTGGAACACTGAAACATGATGCAGGAGAACTACCAAATAATTATTTTTGATTCGACCGATGCAAGTGCTACGTAGAGTGTAGCTGTGTAGAGAAAAGCGTTGACTCCCGGCACTTTTCGGTGCACACTGCTACGCCGTAGCACTGTGCTACGAACGCTACGCGACCACAGACTGAAAAGCAAACAATCCAGAGTGCATGCATTGTTTAAATTAATTCGCAAATAAATTGCGAAAGGTCCCTCATTTAACGTTTTTATGCTTCCCTAGTCATTGTTCGCGCAATTTGAATTCGGCTATCGAGGGAAATTACTTTTTCTTAACAGTCCCGTGTAAACTGACGGGGTCTGGAATCCATTTGACATTTTAATTTCAACTTTTATTAGCAGCTCAGGAATTTACTTAAAGATCTATCGTGTACCTGCTGAAGGTCTTATTACGAGCTATGCAAATAATTCTCTCTGAAAAGGGTACTATATTTTAAAAAACAGTGTAATATATTTTTATGCGTTTAACTACTTACATTTTATTTATTTTATACTAGATTCATAAATTCTATGCGTTCTTTTTAGTTAGGTTATACTTAAGTTACATGACCACAAGGTATTTTATTTTTCAATTAATTTTCAATTGATTCGTAATTAAGTTTGACCTCTTTCCATATTCCTCTTTATGAAACAAATACATAGGTAGGTTAAGTTGGTTACATTAAACAATTATATAAAAACAAAACCAATCACGTTTATAGCCGCTAAGGTGTACATAATTGTACACCCTCATTTCCTTCGATTTCACCAAGCTTCTGCTCGCAAGTTACTACACTCGCGAGCAACCAAATCGACTCAAGCCTAGACGGCGCACATATACATTGATTTTCCTAAAACGATAAATGGTAATTACAAAAGTGATATGTCATTCGAAAGCTGAAGAATTAGGCTTTCAATTAACATCAATACCTTAAAAAAAAACTAAGCGCTGATTTATTGACACATTTTAATTGGCGTCAGCGTAAATTACCTCTTTAGGAATCCACGACTTGCGCTACCTGCTCCCGCTATAAAACCCCCCCACTTCCGGTTTATCTTATCAGTTGCTTGTTACAAGTTGACCGGTACACATCTCCGTAAATTGCATTCCTTGTTTTCGCTAACCCATGGATACCACACCAGAAGAAGCCGCTCAAGTTGTTGCCTTGTTGCAACAAGGGTTAAGTCAGCGAGCAATCGCTGCCCAGCTCCACTTGAGCCAGTCTTCTGTATCCCGAGTATACAGACGGTTCCAAGAGACTGGTGCCTTCAATCGGAGACCAAGAACGAGCCGCCACCTGTGCACTTCAGAGAGAGACGACCGCTTCATTGTCTCAACCTCGCTGCGCAATCGACACCTTACGGGCGTTGATGTGCAGCAAGAACTGAGACGTGTACGACAAGTGGCTGTCAGCGAGTGGACAGTGAGAAGACGCTTGAAGGAAGCCAACTTGACGCCAAAAAGACCTGCGACGGGCCCTAAGTTGACTGCAGGCCACCGACAAGCGCGCCTTCAATTTGCTCGAGAGCATCTCAATTGGAGCGTTGCGCAATGGCGATCGGTCCTGTTTACTGATGAGTGCAGAATGTGTCTGCATGGCAGTGACAGGAGAGGCCGAGTCTACAGGCGTCCGGGAGAACGATTTGCCCAATGTTGTTTCGCTGAAACAGTGGCATATGGCGGCGGTTCCTGCATGATGTGGGCTGGTATCTCTTTAGAGGGAAAAACCGAACTTGTTTTCGTGCCTGGGGGCGGCCGAGGAGGCGGGCTAACAGCTGATCGGTACATCACCGACATTCTACTGGATCATGTTGTGCCCTACGCAGGGTTTGTCGGTGAAGACTTCGTGTTAATGCACGACAATGCCCGCTGCCACACGGCACGAGTCACTCGACAGTTTCTGCAAGAGGTCGAATTACGCACGATGGACTGGCCTGCGCTCAGTCCTGACATGAATCCCATCGAGCACTTATGGGACGAGCTTAAAAGAAGAGTTCGGGCCAGAAATCCAGTCCCTTCAAGCGTAGACGAGCTAAAGACAGCATTATTAGAGGAGTGGGACGGCATTCCTCAAGAAAATGTCAAAAAATTGATAAGGTCCATGAAAAACAGACTGCGGGATGTAATTAGGGCTAGAGGGGGCAATACGAAATACTGATTTAAATAAAATAATTTTATTTTTAATTTTGTTTGTTTAATTTGTCAAATACGAGACACATACCCTTTTTCCTAAATTCCCGTTTTTCCTACTCTTGCATTCAGACATCATTTATTTCAAAAATGATGGATGGATTTCAATGATAATGATATCAAATTAAAGCTGACATCTTAAGCTTTCGAATGACATATCATTTTAATAATTTCCATTCATGATTTTAGTTGTATCAATGTATGTGTGCGCCGACAAGGCTTGAGTCGATTTGGTTGCTCGCGAGTGTAGTATTGCTTCCACGTGAAAACGTACGTAATGGTTTTAGTTTTAAAAGTTAGTCTAGTCTCAACTTCACATTATGAACGTTTATTTGTGGACAATTATGACTTTTTTACCCGACTTCGGCAAAGCCAAAGGAGGTATATAACTTTGACTGGCTATGTATGTATGTATGTATGTGAGTATGTTCATCTGTTCCCTCAAAGCTCCTAATCTACTAAACATATGAGGTATCATTAGAACCGTCTTAATTGTCCGGTGAACATAGGCTACGTGATGTGTCACAAAAATCGATATGGCGCCCTGTAGTGGACAAAACGTAATTTGTTAAAAATAAAAATGGTGATAAACCGACGTGTTTGGTATCATTTAAAAGGGCTTCACTTGTATATTTCCAAAAATATTGCTTAAATTTAAAGTCACGCCCTCTAGCGGACAAAAAATTATTTAACACCAAAATTGTTTAAATAAAAAAGTTGAAAACTAAAACCCGACAACGACAAAAAGTTGCGCTTTTCGTTTTCAGTATCCTGAAAATCTTGTTTCATACTTTTTCAGCGTCGTTCCTTTTTGTCGTTGTCGGGTTTTAATTTTTATCATTTTACTTTGTTGTTTGCTTGGTCCAGGTTTTGTCCGGTTACGGTTGTACTACCAAATAACATCCGTAATGTAATTGTCCAGTGGCGAAGCTGCATTTTAATTCGCGACAGTACGCTGTTGCGAAATTACCCCCCAGAACCCTCTTAACTTTCATCCTTGTAAATTTTATAGACCAATTTGAATCGACGATTAAACATCCAATAGGTATAAAGCAATGTAATGTGAAATGGACCATAGACAAAAAGCAAATAAAAGTAAAAGTTGATCTAAAAATACACAATAATAAAACCCACAAACAAATAATAAAATAGATCGATGTTATTTCTGCTCATACGAGTAATAAATAAACAAACCATTATTATAGAGATTTCTGGAAATCGAAATATTATGTTTAATACAATAATATCGATACATATTTTCTTTGATAACTTCTGTATAAACTAGATAAAAGGACCATTAATAAATATAGAACACTTGTCTATATGTTACATTTGTCATGAACATTGGTAAAGATGAGGAAGCATTACTTTCATTTATTTCTATTGTGATGTGACATCTACCAACCCGCACTGGGCCCGTGTGGTGGATTATCCCTTCCCTCTCCTAGAGAGGAGGCCTGAGTCTATGCAGTAAGCAGCAATATCATCATGCTAATGACCATGACATGTCAGTTAAAATAAGATTCTTATTAATACTGAAGACGGGATATTTACCATGATTCCTTTTTAACATTACCTACTTATACAGTAATCAGGTCAGCAGTTTTAATTTATGAAATAACTTATATTTATTTATATAACGCGACACAAATTACTTTGTCACCAAAGGTTGCGTGCCTCACGAAGTTTACGGGCGTCAACATTTTGTTGATAACATTGATAACGGTCGTAAAAAGCATAGCATTTTATGCCAAGTTTTACCGTGTCGTAGTGGGTTCAAAAAGTATTTTCTGACTTAGAAAACCGCTTTTAGAAATATTGAACTTCAGCCATGGGGAAAACAATAAAAAGAGAGTGAAAAGAAGGGAGAAGCCCGTCTTTGAAATAATAAAAACCAACAATTTAGATTTATAACTTTTTAATTTAAAGGATGGTCTTTATTTTACACACACAATCTCTCCATTTTCACGATCCACTAGGCGACACCAAAGCGAAAGAATAAACAAAAGCACACGTGTAGGGTGGTTGTAATGCACAACTTAGCACGTTCAAATCCAATGGAGTATTTTATTTAGGCCTCCCTATTAGATAATTCTTCTGCGCGTGTCGATGATTGAGTCAGCGCTTTTTAGATGCTAGTTTGGCAGTTTCAGTGTGGTTTCAGTAGCGTCGATTAGTTCATTTAATCCCATTGAATTACTTTATTATGAAACTAGCTTGTGCCAGCGGCTTCGCCCGCGTGTAGTTCGATAATTGTCCCACGGGATCATAGTACCGGTATAAAAAGTATCCTATATGTTAATCAAGGTTATAAACTATCCGTGTTATAAATTTCATTTACATCCGTTCAGTAGTTTTGCGTGTAAGCGTAACAAACATCCGTCCATCCATCCATCCGTACATCCTCACAAAGTTTCGCATTTATAAAATTAATTAATATAAAATTATAAATGCGAAACTATGTATAACTAACTACGTAGGATATTCGTTAGAGGGCGGTAGGTATTACTATATGATTTTAATGATTATAACTCTTTAAAGCCATATTTTTACGGCCGCAAATCATATTTTATTCAAAATATAACCTGACACCTGATAATTGCAGCATAAGTAAGAAAATTTTGGAGGTATATACGATTTAACATTGAGCCCGTCCTCTGGATTCGAGATGCACGGGACCAAAATTATCAAAAAAAATGAAATTAGTCCGTCAGATAGATTTCTAAAAAATATTGGACACGTATTTTTTCGTTTTTCACGTAAACAAACAATGAAGACGATACAGTGCTTTGAAAACTCGTGTGACGTCATTTTATGAGACATTAGTATGACATTCTTTAGCGGTCAGTGACGTCACAACCCCCCACTTAAATCTTTGACGCGTTTTATCTAGGTAATTTATTGATTTGATAAAACAAAAAATACGTAATTGTCCAATATTTTCCGATAATCTAACAGACGGACTAATTCGAATCATATTTTATTAAGTCAGTAAACATCCCTATTGAATATTTGCGCTTATTTCTTAGTACGAGTAAGTTAGCTTATTTTCCGAATTTATTGTTTTGTGCTTATTGTGTCAGCCTACATTGTAGCAGATATATTACATAACCTGCTACTAGTTTTTTTCAACAGAACAAATAACCATGGTCACCAACATTTTGAGGTTATTTTGACAATGAGACCTATGAATCTGAAATGCGTTGGAGAGTGGAAAACTTGCATCGGAGATGAGACAGTTGGGCCATAGGTACCTTAAAACAGTATTTACTTTGAATTAAGATGCTGTAAATGTCTAGCAATCATGTAACAATACTGACCAATGTTGGCAATTTTTACATGCAGTATACTCACTATCTACGGCACAGATTTGGGTCATAAGACCATATTTGGAATCCTCATAAAACGTACAATCCAATAGTTATAGGATTCATTAAAACTTTGATAAATCATCAAAATATATTTATAAGACATTTAGTGCGATCCATTCCACGCACTGTCAGGTCGCGCTCGATGATCGTGCAGTCTCACTTAAAAATCAATAACTTTATCAAAAGTATATTAACACAAACAATTAAGTCATGTGCGTGTATGGGATACGGCAACGTATTAATTACGATGTATCAACTTAAATTCGGAATTAGCAAATATATGTAATTCATTTTCCATAATAACATTTTAAGTAAAACGAATCGTCAATTGGTAGATTCCAGAACCTTCCGACAGAGACGCCAGTCTGGATTCATCCGCTGCGCGCTTCACGCATCAATTCAGCCTCCCGGCGGTGCCCAGTTTTTTTTCCATTTTAAAATGGCGGGGTAAAGTCTCACACGCGCCATGCGTGTGCGTCATCTTACATTTTTTTTCTTAAATGTTAACGTAATTCCGCGATGGACTGCGATCTGTAGCCGCCATGGATTCAGTTTAATCAGTCCCGCTGTGTCAATCAACGTAATGCTTTAAGACACGGAAACGACGCCACCGAACGACGTCACGCGCTAGGCTGCCGCGTTCCCGTGTCTTAAATATATTTGGATTGTACGTTTTATGAGGATTCCAAATATGGTCTTATGACCCAAATCTGTGCCGTAGATAGTGAGTAATCTGCATGTAAAAATTGCCAACATTGGTCAGTATTGTTTCATGATTGCTAGACATTTACAGCATCTTAATTCAAAGTAAATACTGTTTTAAGGTACCTATGGCCCAACTGTCTCATCTCCGATGCAAGTTATCCACTCTCCAACGCATTTCAGATTCATAGGTCTCATTGTCAAAATAACCTCAAAATGTTGGTGACCATGGTTATTCGTTCTGTTGAAAAAAACTAGTAGCAGGTTATGTAATATATCTGCTACAACATATAAGTATTGTTGAGCTGTAATCTAATCTTAGGAATGAATAACGTCATTGTATTCAGTTTGAATAATTTACGAACAAACTTTTGCCAAAGTTTGTTCGTAAATTATTCGAAACCCCTTTATTTTTTTTTAATCAACCCATGCTGTCCCACTGCTGGGCAAATGCCTCCCCCATGCCTTCCTAAGTTTATATGCTAATTGACTTCTTCGTCCAATCTATTAATACCTAATGAGTCCTTAATATTATACATATAATAAAACAACCTAATATGAAAAATAAATAAATGTTCTGCTACATTTCACTGCCAACCTCACCAATCGTTAGTACCTACCCTCACTTTCAGCATCATAAGACCGCAGCCTCCCCGCAGCGCCGACCGTCGCGCCAGGTTGGCGCCAAGGAGCCAAGGACACTAGGCGCCACTGAGTCTGGACCTAGGGAAACTTACAATGACAAACAATATGACGAGAGATGGTCGAACTCGCAGCTTTCTCAACATTGTTGGCCATTAGCCAGGACAATTCCCTCGTCACATCAGTCGTTATTGCTAACTTTAGGCACTGTGTTTTTTTGGCATAGCATATTTAGAGGTCATGTAGCGTACTTTATTTTATAAGCCTGTTCTCAATTCTGATCTTTCGATTATCAAGGTTGGTCCGAAGATGGGTGACCAATACATAGCGAGTTTCCTCTGTGCCTCGGAAAGCACGTTAAACTCATTCCGTCTTATTACAAAACGTGGTTTAAAAAAAGTACCGGGTTTAGTACAAGCTTTGATCTGTCATGAAATCAAACACCTCAAGTATACAAAAGTAAATTATTTTAATCCATCCAACATAATCACAAATATACTTATAAATAGCACAGTTACATTGAAGATATGTTCACCGTTCAACCGCTCAAGAGCGAATGCCTCGAGTTATCTAAAATGTCAGCCACAAGCTGAATGTTCCCCACTCTCACAGTGGGTCAACATTCAACTAGTTATTCGACCAATCAGAGCGAAGTACACAGCAGTATGTTCAATTGAGAGACTAAAATGCATCAAAGCTTATTATTAACAGTAAATAAATTATAATAATTATTTAGTAATTAAAATGTGAACAAACTTAAATACTTATATTTTACTAGCTAACAACTAAAACGGAAGTATTTAACTCATGCACCCACTAGCGCCATCTATCACAAGTGGGAAGAAGTTTGCTATTATTTTACAAAATCATTACATTCGGCCATCCGACATCGTGCGATCTCCTGACGCACGATCTTACAATTTAGATGAAAGTTAAACAAACGAACCTGTTACAAAAATCATTACATTCGGCTATACATTGATCTTAGATCCGCATTGGCATGATTTTGTTGTTATCTATGTTACTTCCAGCACTGGAAGGTGAACTACTAAAACCACTTGTCGATATTTTATGATCAGGGGAATGAACATTTATCCACGGTCGATTGAGATTACGCTTTTGAACGTATTTTTTTTTTTGTTTGCTGAAACCTGGAATTTCGGCAATTTGATATCGATCATTGCCCAAAACTTTTGTTAAGTACTTAGTTTAGACCTATAAATTTAAAGAGAAGTCTATCAAAATGTTATTGAAATTAGTTCAAGTAACCTTAATCAAATCATTTTCTTTATACGTATTAGCAAGGACCCTACCGGCATCATAATTAACACCATGAGTAGGTACTCGTATAAAACCATGAATGTCACAAAAACTTAAAAGTAGATGAAGTAAAAGAAGTACCGCGATCAGACACAATTCAAGATGGTAAGCCAAAGTCTTAATGTATTTTATCTGTTTTTCTCATTTGATTTACTATTTGACAGAATGATAATATGAACTTTCTTCATTTCTATTTTGTGATGTATAAATTTGTGAATGTTTTATGATTCTAATTGAATTATACATGCGGGCTGCCTATTCTGTTTCGTTACTCTTTGCTCTATGGATTTTTTTATCTGGAAATAAACGTATTATTATTATTGTCATGAAATATGTTTACAAGAACTTTTAGTGCAGTCCTGGTTTTGGTGTATTTTACAGTTTTAACCAATAAAAATGTTGTAAAGCCGTCAACAGTAGTGAGATTGTAGGCATTCCAGTTTTTACTCTTTACGAATGGGCCAAGGTGGTCGATCTGGATTGCGTGAAACAGAATGCTAACTTTTTCTATAGGATATAATTGTGCTGTCTTTTGCCTGAAAGTATCAACTTTATTTTGATGATGTATGATATTTGTGATAACATAATTATTCTTAATGTCTTTAGATTCGTAGTCAGATTCAGGTTTAAGAATTATGTAAATACGCGATATATCTGGCTCAGACATTTATTTCAGTCTTAATAAGAGGAGCTAATTTAGTCACGTCCTTTGTGATTTTGCTCTGGCAATTAAGGTATTTTTGGAAAATTTAAAGCATGGGCTGAAGATTGGACAGGATAAGGAGACATTTACCTGCACTTATACTACTTCCTACCTAGTGTAAGGTATACTCTTCAACAGGTTTATTTCTGTTATAACCCTCTATATAACCATCACCAGAATTATATGAACAGAGAAACTTCGATTAATTCGGATGTGTTTGTAACAGAATGTCTTACGGCAAGGAAAGTTTTAGGGAATTTAAGTTTAAGCCCAGGACTTTCATAAAAATAAAACGTACTGTCGTCTTTATGAACCGTTATGGATGTTAATTAAGTAAAATTTTGACCAACCAGTAAAGAACACTGCAAGAATCCATCATAAACGACAAGTTCATCGTCCACATTCAATTCAATTCCATTAAATGATATCTGAAGCCCTCAATAGCAAAATGTCTGTATTGTCAGTATTTTTAGATATTAGCAAAGCTTTTGATTTTGTCCCACATAATCGGTTACTTAATAAAATGGAAAAATACGACATAAGAGGCAAGGCGTACGACTGGCTTAAAAGTTATTTATCGAGTCGCCAGCAAAGAACGGCAATAACAAAAATTGAGAAAAACACACAAAAAAAAACAAAAATTGACAAAACAACATACTATTCTAACCTATAAATAAATAGTTGTGGCGTGCCTCAGGGAAGCGTATTAGGGCCTCCGTTGTTTATCATATTATATATAAATGACCTTTGCAAGAGTCTAAAACATGATTGTACACTATTTGCTGATGACACTACTCTAATAATAAAATCATCAAATAGAAATGACTTGGTAACTGACGCTAACAATGAAATACTGACAGCAATGAAATGGCTAGAATTTAATAATTTACGTGTAAATATTGAAAAAAACTAAATTAGTACAATTCCAATCATATAACTCTTTGATAAAACCACCACAAATTCGCTACAATGATTCAATCCTGGAACCCGTACCTTCAACCTTGTTCTTGGGGATAGTTATTGATGAAAAATTGAATTGGAAAGAACATATAAAAAAAAGTCTGCACTCGACTCGACAAATTTGTGTTTGCGCTTCGTAAATTGCATCGAATAGCCGGTAAAGAAACAGCCCTTAATGCGTATCATGGCTATGTTTCATCAGTGCTACGTTACGGCCTCGTAATATGGGGAAATTCAGTCGATGTGAACAGAGCATTTCTTGCGCAAAAAAAATGTGTTAGGGCTGTGTGTGGAGCAGAGTATTTAGACCATTGTAAGCCATTATTTAAAACTCTAAAAATTCTTCCACTTCCTTGCCTATATATTTTTGAGATTTGTATGTTTGTAAAAAGGTATCCGCACATGTTTCCGTCATATGAACACATTTCTAAAGGAGTGAAAAGCAGAAGCCCAAATAAATTACTTGCACCTAGCCAGAGATTACATTTATATAGCAGGAATTCCAATTGTATGGCAATAAAAATATTTCATAATTTACCCCCACGCATCAGAGTGTTACCTACTAATATTAATTTAGAAAAACAATATTTGCTTGGATTTTGGACAACTGCTTCTACACAGTTAATGAATTTTTAAATTATAAACTCTGACATTCTATTTTCATATATACCTATTGACTTGTATTGTGTTCTTTTTATTATTATTATTTTTTTAATTTGACATCTGGCATTATTGTATGTAGTAAATTTTGACATTAATTCATTAATGAATAACAATTGAGCATAAAAAAAAACTTGGCATTGTATAAAAAAATTCCCTATTTTTATATCAACTAATTTGTTGAGGTTTTTTTTTTATTATTAGTGTTTAGATGACAAACTTATGCTTTCAATATAATATTGTCACTGTTTAGAAGTTGGCCACTTTCGTAAATGATTTTAATATTTCTACACCGGCAACGGTAGTGTATGTGATACTGTTTTATATTAAGATCTTGTACCTACCATATACTCAGAAATAAATACTATTCTATTCTATTCTATTCTAAACTTAAGGTTCATAAAGTCCTGTACAAGGGTGCAACCATGTAGTTATCAAAACCCTTGATTATTGCTAATTTAGAGATGGTTTTAAAGAGTTTAGGCTATAGGCGTCAGACACGTGCACGAGACTATATTCACTACTAAAATCGATTTACGCAATAAAAATATAATTTACTTTAACTGATTTGAAAAACTTTTGGGTACTCATTTAGAAATTGTTAGAGTTTTACGTTATGTACTTATGTGCCATTGCTTGATTTAGATTCTATTCATGGAGTAAGTGGTGTAAGTTTACAATTTTCATCATTATGCCCTACCCTAAAACACTTTAGACACTTTACAAGGGGTTTTGGACACTTGAAGTAAGGGTGTCCTTTACTACAACAATTAAAGCACACTATCGCACTATAGTTTGAAGTTGATGCTGAGACATGGTCATAACGCTTTTTATCAGTGGGGACAGTTTCTAAGGAAGTACGCTGAGAACTAAGAAAATGCAACAAGTCTTCCGGTTCATGACAATTTAATGCTTGTGCTCCATTTCTAATAGATTTATCATGAATACCGTGTGAGTTATGCAATCTACGGCTCTTTTACCACTTATGTCACATCTGTGCAGAAACATTAATTTGTCATAAAATATTCGGTAAAATTTTCATTACTACGAGACGTACAAGCTAACATTTCTTCCAGGAGTTGACCATAGTTTTGCTCACTTGGAAAAGCTTTTAGAAGTTTGGCTTGCCACTCCGTCCAGTTAAATACTACACTCGGTAAGGCTTCAAACCATTTTTTTTTGGCAAGCCCAGAAAGTCTTTGTAGAGCAAAATGTATAGTTTGCCTCTCGTCCCATTCATATATTACAGCACATTCATTAACCTTCCTAACCCAACTTTCAATGCTCTGTGATTTACTTGAAGGATCGAACTACGGGATCACATTGTTGAAATCGTTGTTGCTTAAGTTATAAGATCACTTACGAGTTCCTTCTTGAAAAACATCTAAAAGATTCAGTAATTCCCTTTTTGTCCAATCTGATGTCTTTTTGTCTCCATTGCTCGATACAGGAGTTATCCTTTTTCCTCACGAAACCCTGATTGTCTGAACTTGCGGCTCTTGGTCCAGCTTATTGTCATAATCAGACTCCATTACCTCAAAATATGACAAAAAATGATTGGAGTACTAATTATTTGCAAAAACAAGAACATGATCTCATGACTCTGATGTAATACCCAATCTACATCTCCATAAACTTCGGAGTATTAACAGAACAATAAATCAGAATAATCAAATATAATAAAATATCCAAAAAACAAATATAATATATCATATATCTTTATTCAATCATAGCACACATGGCTAACTACTATTTTATTTAAATCTGACATAAGTATGTCAGTTTTCGTTAAAAAAATAAAAACAGGCTCTACTTACACGCTTGATGTTCACTGTATATGACCTTGGCACACCTGGCCAAAGATTCAAAATAAATTCATAAGCACACATGGCTCAAATCATAGGCATACTTAGCCTAATTTCATAAGCACACATGGCTCAAATCATAGGCATACTTAGCCTAATTTCATAAGCACACTTGGCTTAAATCATAGGCATACTTAGCCTAAATTCATAAGCACACTTGGCCTAAATCATAGGCATACTTAGCCTTAATTCATGAGCACACTTGGCTGAAATCCTAGGCATACATAGCCTAAATTCATAAGCACACTTGGCTGAAATCCTAGGCATACATAGCCTAAATTCATAAGCACACTTGGCTCAAATCATAGACTTAGCACTCAGATTCATTAACACACTTGTCTTTAACTTTAAACACACATGGCCTAATAATTTATAATCAACTCGCTCATTTAACACTGTTTTTGTAGGCAAATCCCACTTCTGAGATGTCATGAAATCAAACACCTCAAGTATACAAAAGTAAATTATTTTAATCCATCCAACATAATCACAAATATACTTATAAATAGCACAGTTACATTGAAGATATGTTCACCGTTCAACCGCTCAAGAGCGAATGCCTCGAGTTATCTAAAATGTCAGCCACAAGCTGAATGTTCCCCACTCTCACAGTGGGTCAACATTCAACTAGTTATTCGACCAATCAGAGCGAAGTACACAGCAGTATGTTCAATTGAGAGACTAAAATGCATCAAAGCTTATTATTAACAGTAAATAAATTATAATAATCTAAATAATAATTATTTAGTAATTAAAATGTGAACAAACTTAAATACTTATATTTTACTAGCTAACAACTAAAACGGAAGTATTTAACTCATGCACCCACTAGCGCCATCTATCACAAGTGGAAAGAAGTTTGCTATTATTTTACAAAATCATTACAGATCCATGACCTTGACTAAACCGTATTACAAAACGAAGTTTAACGCTAGTCCTAGAACAATCTATGGTACCAAAATACGTCAAAGTTAAACCATCGTGACCCCTAGTTTAACTATGGTACTAAATTGTCAAAAGATGGTTTTCGTTGATTTATCTTAGTATTTTAGCCGAACTGTAGGTTATATTGCATCAACTTTAACTTGTACATAGTCATCAAATATGTCAGTTTTATGCATCACTAACCTTTTCTTCTGACATCCAATTATTTACACTCCTTTTTTCTTTGGTTAATCCATTTTCTTAAAAAAAACATTAATGCACACGCCACACACTATCTCACCACAAAAGAATACTGTTCTTTTACTTGTATTTAATTAATAATCTTGAAGTGACACCGGACATTTTAGTATACTTTAAGTTGTAACATAAACATTTCGATAACATTACTCGTATTAAGCGCGCCGCTCAGTTCACTCCGTTATACGCTCTAGATCGATAGTTGTATAAACTCGTATCAATTATTATTTCCTCCACGTGTAATATACTTGTAGATTACAAAATAAAACACCAATCACTTTGCTGTACTGAATTTAATAATCAACTTCAGTTAACAGTTTACACTTATACACGTATACAACAGTAATTGTCAACCTTACTAGTCGACGGTCCAGCCGATAGTGCGCTCCTGCGCCAAATTTCGCCTAAAGTCCTTCTGATGACCGGAAGCCACCAATTCAACAGTATTCATAATGGAAAATATTTAAAACGTTATGTTAGCAGGAAGTCAGCAATTTAACCGTATTCATAATGGAAAATATTTAAAACGATAACATATCGTTTTAAATATTTTATCGGGAGTCAAAGTAGTGTTTTTATGAACATTTGATATTAATAAATGATAACAGGTACGCAGGAGGTCAATGCACGCTAACAGCTCGGCCATCTGACATTCGGTTACGTCCTCGTACCGAAGAAAATGATTTTTATTAAAAATACAATAATATACAATAATCTCTATCAAGGTTTGATATACATGTATCATGAGAAACTAATCATTCTAATCAATTGTAAATTATACATACTTAATTCAAAGAATACATGTGATAATCAGAATCATTATAAACAATGAATTATTAAACAAGCTCAATTCAAAGAATATATTAAAAAAAACAACTAAAAATAATGATTGATTAGTAATTATACTGTTAATCACTCAAGTATGTTGGTACTTACAATTTTGTAAACAATCATTATAGGTTATACGTAAGGGAAAAAAATACTCTAATCATTATAACATTCAATATGCACCTCATCCGACTCATTTAAAACCCCACTGTTCTCCTCGTCAGAACTACTTGCTAAATCGGTACTAAGATTAAGCCAAGGCCGCAATTTATCTCTAGCTACAATGGTTTCGTATTTATGATTGTGTTTTCTAGTTATGGGGGTGTCTTCAACTAAGAATCGGTCATTGGGGAGTATTTTAACAATGCGATAGGGCCCTTGATATTTTGCTACTAGTTTCTTAGATTTGCCATCGTTTTTATGAATTTCCCTTTCTAGCCTTACTAAATCTCCTTCTTTATAAATAGTTTGATTAGTTATTTTCCTATTTTTATTAAAACGTTCTCTATCTTTTTCTTGTTGTTTTCTTATAAGTTCTCCGGATTCTTCGCGCATTTTTGATATTTGGTCTAAATTATTATCCAACGTATCACTAATAATATCACTTAAAATAGACTCTGAAACATTCGTTACTTTAAATCCGAAAAGTAGCTCAGAGGGACTTTTTTGAGTAGTTTTGTGTTTTGTGGTGTTAATCCCTATTTGTATATCTGGCACATATTCATCCCAAGTCCTATCATCTTTCCCATGAGATTTAGTAGAGAGGGCATCTAGAATCGTTCTATTAAATCTCTCCACTTGACCATTGGCCCTTGGGGTTGCAACAGCATTTAGAATATGCTTAATACCAGTGTCTTTAATAAATTTACTAAAGATATTACTTGTAAAACATGAACCTCTATCGGTTACTAATCGTGTGGGAGCACCAAAATAACTGATATGATCTCTTAAAACTCGAATAGTTGTGGTTGCTTTAGTATTCCTAACTGGTGTAATATTTGTATATTTAGTAAAGCCATCAACAATAACAAGTAAATAACAATTGCCACGCTTACTACGTACAAAGGGTCCTAAGTGGTCCGCATGTATCGTATGAAATGGTTTTTCTACTTTCGGTATAGGATGAAGTTCACCTTCGCGGGGACCACCAGGTACTTTGTGATGCGCGCACTCAAGGCAAGCAGCAACATACTTTTTTACGAAGCGTCGCATCTTTGGGAACCAAAATGAATCTCTAATCCGAGCTAACGTTTTGTCGAATCCAAAATGACCAATATCGTCGTGGTTTTTCTTAAGGATTTGCCAACGAACTGCTTTTGGGACGGCCCATCGAAGACCGTTCTCTACTATGCGATACACTCGACCATTTTTGACCTTAAAATTATTATGAACTTCAGCAATTTTGTCAATGTCTGGATTACTTAGTATATTTTTAATGGACATAATTTCCTCATCTATGGATTGGGCGGTGCTCAACCAATTATCAGTTTCAATATTGAGGATGTCAAAAACGTGACTTTCTGGAGTAGGTGGTTCGATGGGATGCCGACTTAGAGCGTCAACGTGCATCATTTTACTGCCTGATCTGTATTCGATATCGCAATCATATTCTTGTATTTGTATCCACCAACGAGCTATTCGAGGGATAAGATCACGTTTGGTCAGTATCGTCCTCAAAGCATTACAATCCGTGTATATTTTAAAATGGATACCAATTAAATATACTCTAAAACGACTAAGTGATGCAACAACTGCCAACGTCTCCAGTTCGAACGAATGCAGCTTCTGCTCATCAATAGTCGTTTTTCGACTGTAGAACGAAACTGGTCGCAGCATACCATCTTTACCTATTTGTAAGAGAATCCCGGCCACTCCAAGTTTAGATGCGTCTGTGTGTAGTTGCGTCTCGGAAGACGGATCATACAAAGCAATAACAGGGCGTTCTACTAATGCATCTTTGAGCGTCTGAAATGCAGAGGCCTGTTCGGGACCCCAGGTCCACACACAGTTTTTGCGTAAAAGGTCTGTTAAGGGTCTTGCCAATATGGCGAAATTTCTAATAAACCGTCTAAAAAAACTCGCAAGGCCCATGAACTGGCGTATCTCATGGGGATTTTTGGGGGCAGGAAAATTTGAAACTGCATTGATCTTTCTAGCACCGGGACGGACACCATCAGGGCCGATTTCAAATCCTAAAAAATCTATATTTCTGTAAAAGAAGTGACATTTACTTAGCTTTAGGGTTAAACCTCCCTCTCTTAGTAACTGTAATACTTGACAAAGTCGAGAGAGACCTTCGTCAAAGCTATGCGAAGGTACTAATATATCATCCATATATATGACAGCAAATTTTATCTTAGCGTCTGCTAAGATTTTGTTTATTGTTCGCTGGAAAACAGATGGTGCGTTAACCAGACCAAACGGCATTCGCAAATATTCAAATTGACCATCTGGAGTCACGAAAGCTGTTTTAGTTCTAGACTGCTCGGAGATTGGAATTTGGTAATAACCAGAAGCAAGATCTAATGATATAAAATACTCATGACCAGCCAATAGATCGATTTGATCGTCTATGCGAGGAATAGGGTAGTGGTCCTTTATCGTTTTACGATTAAGTGCTCTATAATCGACGCAAAGACGTTTTTCACCAGTCTTCTTCTTGACCAACACTATTGGACTAGCGAAAGGGGATGATGACTCTTGAACGATGTTAGCATCAAGCATTTCCTGAACCATATCTCGGACTAGTGTTCTCTCAGAATAGGACATTCGATAAGGACGATAAGCAACAGGTTCAGAGTCTTTAAGTTTAATTTCCATCTCACTAACAGATGTGTAACCAAGATCTTTGAGATTTTTAGAAAAACAATCTTTATATTCATATAACACGGATTTTAATTTGTCGAGTTGTGTATTGGTTAAAGAGTCTCCATAATTGATAGAGTCGTTATCTTCGGTACCGGAAATGGTCAATTGAGATACACGGCTAACACTATTCAGAGGTACGGCGCGAGCAATTAAAATATCTTCTTTAAACACGATGGTATTTAATGTTAAATTTTGTACCAGTAATCGCCCTACACCATTAATTAAGGTGTATTCTCCAGGCAAAAGATAAAATTCCGATCCAAGTTTTCCCCTTACAGAGCCGTTAATAAAAACCTGACCAGTAAAAGCCCCATCTGAATAAACTGGTATGGACTGCATAGCATGACTGGAGACATCAGTTGCCTCAGAAACAGTGAGAAATACTTTGTTCGTTCTTTGAAATATAAGGCGAGATGGTGTCTTAGTTATTAGAATACCAGGAAGCTCGGTAAAAGAATGACCCAACAGCATTGGATATTTTAAAACGCAGTCGTCAACGACAAGAATATCGATGGTTTCCTTAATTCCCTGAATTTCTATAGTCACCCGAACTTTACCAACCGGCTGCACTAAATTATTTCCTAGTCCTTTCATTAAGGGTAAATCACAATGGTCAAGTTGCAAATTCAAATCTTTTGCTTCAGTCTGTCGCATTATCGAGCATTCACTACCAAGATCCACGAAACAAGAAATGGGAAAATCATTTAGTTTGGCAGTAACAATATATTTGTCATTTGGGTCGTGAATTTTTGTACTACTACTGCTGGCGTTACAGTCAACCTTTAACACCTGTTTTTCTTGACGTACTCCGTCGGGTTTAAGGTTTTCGCGACTCTTTTGCGAGATATTAGGACAATTTGCAGTGACGTGCCCGAGCCTATGACAGTTGTTGCATTTTTCGATAGGTTTAGGACATTTAAAACTGGGATGACCTTCAGCGCGGCAATTAAAGCATCTAATTGGTGGTTTTGTTACCGTTGAACTCAATTTATTGTCGAACTGGTTTGTTTTATCCGGTTGTAGCCCCGAAGTTTTCTTAATATCGTTTCTACTCTTTAAGTTATTGCCATTGTTTTCCCTTGCCTGACCGACTTTAACAGATTTAAGGTATCTAAGGACTTGCTCAGGTGTATCATATTGTGCCGCTTGAGCTCCTACTTTAATAGCCCTATCTTCAATGCCGTACAGTATACAATCTACTGCCCTTTTTCCTGTTATCTGACATCTATGTAACAAGTTAAGTTTGGAGTAATAGTACTGTTCCAAAGGTTCCCCATATTTAGCCCTCAATGCAAGCATCTCTGTTAGTAACTCACCGTAATTTTCTCTACATGGAAACGATTGGAAAAGTTTCGTTTTCCATTCCAACCAGGTAAATTTTACGGTAGGTAGACTCTGGTACCATGACTTAGCTAAACCCGTGAGCTTCGGAAGTGCATAGTAAATGATTTCACGTTCTTCCCATTCATATATGTCAGCGCATTCTTCAACCTTATTGATCCAATTCAAAATACTCTGATTTTTGGACATAGGGTCAAATTCGGGTATAACACTACTCATATTGGCTAATTTGTGACTACCGGATTTTGAAAACCCCTTAAGTGCATCAATAAATTGGAATAACATATTATTAGGATCTGAATTCTCATACCTAGGTGTTTCTTGCGTCCGATGACCGTGCTGACTGCTGTTCCTCGAATACTCTTCGTCTCGTGACCTGCTTTTTGAGCACCTTTCATTGCGTGACCTGCTTCTAGAACGCCTTTCATTTCGTGAACTGTTCGATATCACTCGGTCAATCGTAGAAGTATGGATCCTCAGTGGTCCCCTCAATTCTTCCTCAGTGTAACCCGAATTATGCATTGATCTCATGTCCAAATCCCTGTTTCTAGAGCGTCGCTCAAGCTCACCGCTCATCATATCATTTGTACGTTTACTGGAGAACCTCGGCCGTCGCTCAAGCTCATCGGCACGGGGTTGACCAGCAAACGCACGACTTGTACTCGGCTGTCGCTCAAGCTCACCAGCACGAGACTCACCATAAATCAATTGGTCCCAACCCGGCCGTCGCTCAAGCTCATCGGCACGGGTTTGACCAGCAAACGCACGGCTTGTACTCGGCTGTCGCTCAAGCTCACCAGCACGAGACTC
This sequence comes from Diarsia rubi, assembly GCA_932274075.1. NCBI lineage: Eukaryota > Metazoa > Arthropoda > Insecta > Lepidoptera > Noctuidae > Diarsia > Diarsia rubi. The sequence goes on from OW026425.1 coordinate 13,976,631, forward strand.
ACCATAAATCAATTGGTCCCCACCCGGCCGTCGCTCAAGCTCATCGGCACGGGGGTTCCCCCTCATTCTATGTGACTCGTTGTCAATACGTCCATCTCGGTTTAGTCTCTCAACTTCACTATCTGGTCGAGTTCGCTTTGACCCAGATGGTAGAATAGGGCTACCAGGTTCCGAATAATCATTATTTGTATTCATTTTGCGTCTGAAACTCAAAAGAATTGTTACATTGCTATTTATCATTCACCAAAATAATTCAAAAATATGTTTAATAGACTTAGTGGCAAAAAAAAAACCACGTTCATTATAAATAGTGCACCTACTGTGGTCAGAGAACAAGAGTAAAGTGCATTTAGATTAAGGAAAAAAAATATGAATGCACTAATAATACAATTTTTAGTGCTGGCACTAAATCTGCGTAATGAAATAAAAGCAAGGAGGAAAAGAAATAAAATAATAAAAAAAGAGAAGAGAAAAAAAAAACAATATGTATGTCCATAGATTTAGAGTAAAAAAAAAACTGAAAATAGAGTCGGCATTGAAATAGCTAATCCATCATAATAATCCGTCCATCATGAAAATCAGTCCATCGTAATATTATGTTCATCATAATAATCAGTCCATCATAATAATCCATTCATAATGATAATATCAATAGCAAAATCCAAGTCGCAAATTCATAGTAATAAATAAAATAACTTTTTTTTTTTTATGCACTGGTTTTCTATAATAAATAGCACGTTTACGTTACTTACGTTTTCTTAGATGGCACAAAAGCGTATTTTGCGTTCATCCCACTTCTGAACTATAAACTCGTATCAATTATTATTTCCTCCACGTGTAATATACTTGTAGATTACAAAATAAAACACCAATCACTTTGCTGTACTGAATTTAATAATCAACTTCAGTTAACAGTTTACACTTATACACGTATACAACAGTAATTGTCAACCTTACTAGTCGACGGTCCAGCCGATAGTGCGCTCCTGCGCCAAATTTCGCCTAAAGTCCTTCTGATGACCGGAAGCCACCAATTCAACAGTATTCATAATGGAAAATATTTAAAACGTTATGTTAGCAGGAAGTCAGCAATTTAACCGTATTCATAATGGAAAATATTTAAAACGATAACATATCGTTTTAAATATTTTATCGGGAGTCAAAGTAGTGTTTTTATGAACATTTGATATTAATAAATGATAACAGGTACGCAGGAGGTCAATGCACGCTAACAGTTGTTACAAAACAGAACAATAATTATTGAACTGTGAACATGCATTTAAAAAAATACAAGTCTGAATATTTAAATACCTTTAAATAACAATACGTTATATTTTACCACTACAAATAACAATTTACACAATATTTTTTCTTTACATTACGTAACAACATTTTGTAAAACGGAACAGCGCATAGAACATTGAACGAACGAATGAATGAAATCTTTAGTCCAGAGACGATCTTTGGTACTAAATAGTCCTTTGTTGGTCTACGATTTGTAATACGATTTGCTAGTACGGTAACAAACCTAGATCTTTTAGTTCTGGTTTATACCTTGTACTTATGGAAGTTTTTATAATAAGATGGATTGGTCCCAGCTAATTTGTAGATCTTCGACAGTCGTTGCAGTCGGCCAGTTGACCGAAAGTCTTATAACCAGTGTTACCAAAGGGTATAACGGTTCCCTTCGGGGCTGCGGGTTGTTCGAAAGAGATACCGCGGCCTCTGCACAAGGGCTATAATAATAATAATAGGTTTTAGTCAGTAGAAGTCTAACACTCCCTATTTTTTTTTTTTTTGGCGGGTGTAAAATCATCGAATAACCCCTTCCGCTCTTGGGCAGAGCGAAAGGGAGTGTCAGACTTCTACTGACTAAAAACCACCCATGTTCCTTCTTCGCCCTCTATGTCGAGGCCGCGATAACCTGTGGACAACCCGCGGCCCCGACAGGCGTCGGCCCTTTCGGGCCCCTCCCATGTTGCTGACATCTCTTTGAGGCGCGCGTGGAACACGAACGCGCCGTCGACACGGCCTGTTTTCGTCGTAAGACGGACGGACGGCGAGTTAGCCCATCACTCACCGTCCACAGGCCCGCGTCTACGGTGGCCGGAGGTCATCGCGGGACCCCCGACGCCCGGAGCGCCTCCCGCGGCGGCTGGGACGAGAGGTTCTCTCCCTCTCGCGTTCCGCCACCTCCTTCGCTAGCATCACTGCTTCGCAGAAGGAGGCGACGGCGTCCCATTCCTCCTCGCCCCGGACCATGGCTTGCACCAGGGCCGGGCGCGAGAGGTCGCCGCTGCCGATCGCCGCTACGAGAACACGGCGGGGCTTCGCCCAAGCGGGGCACACCTCAACTGTGTGCTCCACCGTGTCCTCCGGCCGATCCTCGCAATGGTGGAGTCTGACACTCCCTTCCGACTAGAATCCGACAACAACATAATTGGAAAAAGGCTGGGCGTAAGTTGTTCTCAAATTCAAAACACATTCTTTATTAAAATAAGACTGTTAATAAGTACTTTTGGAATTACTTGAGACAGTCATCCAAAACGTCTGTGTTTCGCTACGTTCGTTTTATTTATCTCGCAGCAGATTGGCCATATGAGGCAATATTCCGTGGTCATAAATATCTGGATGCAATATCGTAGGGTAACAGTAAGGACTGTCCAGCACAATTTTTTATCACCAAACAAAATTAAGTTCATTATAAAACTCGCGTTTAGCTCCTGTTGTCCCCTTAATCTCCCTCATCACTGCCGCGCTCAGAGTTGTTTAATGATTACATAAGCCATCACTTATTGAAGAGTTTGACAGTTTAGTGATGGTACTTTATGTCAAATCTTTACTAAGTGACGGCTTAAGTAATCATTACATATCTTTTGCGCTCTTGCGCACTTTTGTCGGTTAACTAATGTCGGCGATGGGAATCGCAAAATAAGTACTGAAGTTACTTGGTGATGGAGTTGGTTTATTAAAATAAATTACACGGAGGGAGATTGCCGACCGACCGATCCCAGAGATGAGAAGATACTGACTTGCATGTACATTTTAGCAATTATAGAAAACTCGGGAGAGGGTCGGGAGCGGCACGTTAAAAACTAAATCTATACGAAGGTATTTACTGCTAGGTTACACAATAAAAATAGCACAGTTAAATACATACAAAAGAAACGTCAGCATCTCAACAAAACATTAATGGCTATATTACTCTAAATTCTTAACGTTAGTATAAACAATACACAAACTGGGCAATGAACATTTACCCTACAATAAACCATTGTAATCCTTGAATAGCTAAGGAACAGGAGAATACAATGCGTGCAGGCTTGCCATGAGAAACTTAAAGCTAACGGTACATTACAGTTAACTTAAAACACTATTTATATACTAAGTTCACTAAAGTAATACCTATAATATTAACAAATAATTAATGAAGACGCCACAGTACCCCCCTGCCAGTGATCGAGATCACGAAAGACTGGCCTGGTAGTAATCAGGAAATCGTACGCGTCTACCAGACCTTCGCGGCCCCTGCGGTTCAGGAACCTGAGGTATAGATGGCGAACCTTGGGGAACTGATTCAGGTGCGGTTTGAGAACGTGAAGTAACTTCGGGAGCGAGATCTACGACAATATTAGTAGCGCTGTCCGGATGACAATTAGGATCCCTTAAAAAATAAGCTGGTTTCAGTCTATCGATTGATACCGTAACCTCGCGGCCACGTATATCTAATACGAATGTTTTATCCTTCCTAGAAATTACTCTGTAAGGGCCGTCGTAAGGTTGCTGTAATGGAACTTTGACTGTATCGTTCCGCACCAATACGTGAGTAGCGTTATTAAGGTCCTTAAAAATGAAAGTGCTTTTCTGTCCGTGTTGAGTACTAGCGACAGGCTTGAGGTTATTAAAATGCGAACGTAACTCTTTAGCAAATTCAGTCTGCGCAGTTTCATTAGTCGGATTGTCACCTAAAAATTCCCCGGGGAGGCGTAAGCTCTGTCCGTACACTAACTCAGCGGATGTGCTTTTCAAGTCCTCCTTCCAAAACGACCTAATTCCTAGCAAAACGGTCGGGAGAATTCGCGTTCAATTACTGGTTGCTGCATTGTGACATTTTAGTGCACTCTTTAATTGACGGTGGAAACGCTCGACCATGCCGTTCGCTGCAGGGTGATAAGCCGTCGTTCGAAAATGAGACGTACCGATAAGGGCATTGAGATCTCTGAATAGGTGTGACTCAAACTGTCTTCCTCTATCAGTTGTGATTTTAAGTGGTTTGCCAAAACGAGCAATCCAATTGGAATAAAATGCACGTGCTACTGTATCAGCTTCTTGATTGACGATGGGAATCGCTTCCGGCCATCTTGTAAATCGATCTACAGCAGTAAGACAATAACGGTATCCCTCAGAATAGGGCATTACTACAATGTCAATATGTACATGATCAAATCGAGATGACGGGAGTGTAAAAGTTCCTGGCGTTGTAACGACGTGACGAGAAACTTTTGATCGTTGACAATCAATACATGCTCTGGCCCATGACTTACAATCAGACTTTATCGAGGGCCAAACAAATCGTTTAGTGATAAGCTTAGTCGTAGCCCTACTACCTGGATGGGAGGTGTTATGAAGCATATTGAAAACGGACTTTCTGAATGGTTTCGTAATAAAAGGTCTAGCTGTTAGTGTAGAGAAGTCACACAAAATTGGTTGGTCTGACTCTGGCAAATGAACAAGACGTAATTTAAGAGACGAGTTCCTATTGTCAATAATCAAGCTTTTAAGCTCCGCGTCATTTTGTTGCGAGAATGCAAGGGCTTTCCAGTCTATCTCAGTACATACTGACTCTATGCGAGATAGTAGGTCGGCCGTAATGTTGTCCTCTCCTTTGACGTGACGTATGTCTGTAGTGAATTGTCCAATAAAGTCTAGATATCGAAATTGTCTAGGGGAACATTGCTGATTTTTCTTCTTAAAAGCGTAAGTTATTGGTTTGTGGTCCGTAAAAATTGTAAAACTTCGCGCCTCAACGTAATGTCTAAAATGTTTGACCGCCGCGTAGATTGCGAGTAATTCACGGTCATAGGCTGAATATTTCTGTTCAGCAGGCGAAAGTTTCTTAGAAAAGAAAGCAATTGGTTGCCATTCATTGTCGATTTTCTGTTGTAAAGCCGCGCCTATGGACATGTCGGATGCGTCACTGAAAATAGCAAGTTCCGCATCGGGCTTTGGATGCACTAGCAACGTTGCTTCAGCTAAGCTGTCCCTGCACGACTCAAAGTCACGTTTAGCTTGGTCGTTCCAAGTAATAGGTACTTTCCCTTTTTTGTTGCCGCACAGTAATTCATGTAAACTAGCTTGGCTACGCGCTGCATTAGGTACGCACCTTCTGTAAAAGTTCAACATACCTAGGAATTGGCGTAGCTGCTTTGCGGTGGTTGGTAAGGGGTAGGTACGTATCGCTTCAACCCTTTCCGGGAGCGGACGCGTACCTGCTGCTGAGACTTGATAACCTAGAAATTCAACTTCAGACTTCCCGAACACACATTTTGCGGGATTTATTACTACACCGTATTTCCTTAACCTAACAAATACAGTCTCTAAATGTTTTAAATGTTCCGTTTCGTCACTAGATGCGATTAAAATATCGTCTATGTAGCAGTACACAAAATCAAGTTCACTTAACACTTCGTCCATAAATCGTTGAAAAGTTTGTGCTGCATTACGCAAGCCAAAAGTCATAAACTTAAACTCGAATAAACCGAAAGGCGTGGTTATAGCTGTCTTTGGAATGTCCTCTTCAGCGATAGGGATTTGGTTAAACGCACGCACTAGGTCTAATTTTGAAAACACTTTTTTGTCACTTAAACACTGAGCGAAGTCTTCAATATGTCGCACTGGGTATTGATCGGGCACTGTTCTATCATTTAAACCACGATAGTCACCGCAGGGCCTCCACTCGTCTTCACACTTAGGAACCATATGTAGCGGTGAAGCCCACGAACTTTTCGACGGTTGAGCGATGCCTAATTTTAACATCGACTCGAACTCTTTCTTCGCTGCTATAAGGCGGTCCGGAGCTAGACGTCTAGGCTTCTGTGCAACCGGTTGACCGGGTGTAACAATTATGTGGTGTTGAGTGTTGTGCTTGACCGTTTTCTGCATAGTCCCATTAAGGCGAGTAATGTCGACATATTGTGCTAACAGATGGTGGTACGGTGTTTCACCGTTAATTGTTTTGACCGACTCGGCTTCGTACCCAACTACCTGTCCATTAACGGTACACTGGGTAGTTGCATCTACAAGTCGTCGATTGCGCGCATCGACCATTATATTATAATGCGCTAAAAAATCAATGCCAATGATTGGTTTCGATACATCTGCCACCACGAACATCCACGGGAAATCTCTGCGTAGGCCTAGGTTAAGCGTCAATGGGATCGTACCATATGTAGCGATCTGTGTGCCATTAGCGGCTACTAACCCATAGGCAGACATTTGGCGAGCCGTATGGATCAGTGCCTTTGGATAAACGCATAGGTCTGCACCGGTATCGACAAGAAAATCTACCTTGCTGCTTTTGTGCTTTATAAAAATGCGGCGTGTCGGTGGCTGGGAGTTTGCGTCATCCGCCACTAATGACCTCCGCTCGCGTTTCCCGTCGGTGGTGGTTTGTATGCGCAGGGTTGCACACACTTCTTTGCTGCAGGGCCGAATTTATAGTGGTACCAACACTTCCACCCTTCTGGTCTCGACCTTGATCGGTCTCTGGAGTGGCTGCGACTTGACCTTGATCGGGAGCGGCTGCGTTCTCTGGATACCCGTAACTCATCTAACTGAGCCTGCATTTGCGCTAGTAACAACCCTATTTGTCCTTCAGGCGGCGCTGCGGGCTCTTGTTGCGCAGCGGTTACAGTGGCGTAGATATTTCGGCTAGATCGTAGCTGATGGTTTTCGTGGATGAGGTCTGCCATATCCGCAAGGTGATTCAGCGTGGCATCCGTCTTGGTTATCACCGCGTTCTGCATGTCGTGAGCCAAACCTTTCATCCAGATTGCTCGTAGGACGTCGTCCGTTACTGTAGACCCGGCAAGAGTCTATAAGTGCCGCAAAAATTGTGATGGCGTGCGGTCACCGATCGCCTGGTCCTCGAGCAAAAGCCGTGTTTTTTTAGCTGTTGAGTCACCAAACCTTGTCAGCATTGTTTGTTTGACGTGTTGGTATGCATCTCCTTGAAAAGTCGGCAACCCGGTTAATATGTCGGTGAGCTCTTCCATTGCTTCCGTGTCTAGGGCGCGTACAACGCATTCAGTCATCAAACGCGTGCACGTTACTCCTGCTAATGCCATTATACACTCTGCTCCGCCAAACCATACTTCTGGCTTGGCCGGATTAAATGGCTTTAACACAACTTGACGTGTATTCGCAGCAGGTTGGGGTTGGTCTTCACCGGCCATTTTGTTACAATATATTTCTTCCGTGATAAACTAACACTCGTTCGCGCACAGTTTTCACGATACCGCGCACTAACCGAAACACTAGGTAACCTGTTGTCTCACGATAGAGATCATGTCGGGGTCACCACTTTTGCGCTCGTGCGCACTTTTGTCGGTTAACTAATGTCGGCGTTATGGGAATCGCAAAATAAGTACTGAAGTTACTTGGTGATGGAGTTGGTTTATTAAAATAAATTACACGGAAGGAGATTGCCGACCGACCGATCCCAGAGATGAGAAGATACTGACTTGCATGTACATTTTAGCAATTATAGAAAACTCGGGAGAGGGTCGGGAGCGGCACGTTAAAAACTAAATCTATACGAAGGTATTTACTGCTAGGTTACACAATAAAAATAGCACAGTTAAATACATACAAAAGAAACGTCGGCATCTCAATTAATGGCTATATTACTCTAAATTCTTAACGTTAGTATAAACAATACACAAACTGGGCAATGAACATTTACCCTACAATAAACCATTGTAATCCTTGAATAGCTAAGGAACAGGAGAATACAATGCGTGCAGGCTTGCCATGAGAAACTTAAAGCTAACGGTACATTACAGTTAACTTAAAACACTATTTATATACTAAGTTCACTAAAGTAATACCTATAATATTAACAAATAATTAATGAAGACGCCACATATCTTTGAGTACCGTAGTCAGACATATAATACCTTTCATCCCTTTAAGAATACTTTAACCATTTTTCAGAACTGCTGAACTGCTGCTGCTCTAGTCTGTCAAGACCTGTCCCTAGAGCGCCAGTTGGCGCGCCACATCGGCGCCAAAACGGCCAAGGACACGTAGCGCCGGTCAGTCTACTCCCCTGGATTGAGACGCCATTGGATGAGTCACTGATGTACACAAGGGTTTAGGCTGCGTATATACCAGACAATGCGACGTAGTGGGGGAATTTTGTGAAAGTTATAAGTAATATCGCGCCGTTTTAATAGTTTGAGATAATTATTTGTTTTTTTTTTTTTTACAGCGGTAGAGAAATGGTAGGCAGCCTAGAGAAGTAGTCGGTAAGAGAGCGGTGGCCACAGAGCAGAAAAATAAAGATGGAGAGAAAACCCACAAATCAGTGGTGACCAGAGAGCAGTGGTAGCCCACAGAGCAATGGTGGCCCAGAGAACAGTGGGGGCAAGAGAGAAGTCCCGACAAAGTGATGTCGGCCCCGACTTACGAGAGTCGTGGGATAAAACCCTGACAGGTGTATTACTTTGTGTAATTTATTTCGATTTCGACACAACTGCTCTCAAAACGGTGTTGGAAAACAATTGTAGGGAAACCGACATGTCCTACAAAAAAAATAAAAAAGTAGGTAAGTGATAAAAGCCCATTCCCTATTTAAGTCATACCCAGTGCTAACTGAGTTATGGTGGATGATGATTAAGCCCATTCCCTCTCATAGAGAACTCATGTACCCCTCTGAGCAGTGGGAAGCAGATCCTGACACATCTCTAGTAGGAACACAGCCTTAGCGTGGGAGTATTTGTTCTTGTGGGCGGACAGTTATCTGGATTAAAATGTTACAGATTTTTTGCTTCTGCGACAAATTTTGACGTCGTTGGCGTAATAACGACTTTTATTTTGTGACTTTACTTTATTTGTGGTTTTATTGTGTTAATAAATATCAAAGATTGAACGCTGAAGTGGTTGTAGCTAAGTTGAATCATATTTTGCGTATAAACTGAAGGAATTTAGACAGCTACTTTACTTTATATTACTTTACACAGTATGATATAACGTGATCAAGATAGTTTTCAGCTACTCATATCTACAATTTTGAACTTACTGTATCAGATATGGAGGTAGGCAGAAACCAAAGAACAGTGCTACGATCCGTACATACTCCTTATGCTTCGTCCATATTCATCAAGCTGGTCATACACGCAAGCCGGTTGTGCGTACAGCGCACCTGTTCTCTCTTGAAAACCTTACCAATAAGGACAGTATGTGTCTTTCTAGGCGTCTGCTCTCGGCGTTCTGTGGTTTCTACCTACCATGGGAACAGGCGTAAGTTTATGTACTAAGTAAAAGATATTATGTAGTACCTACCTGTCGATATACTCGTATGTTTAGTGTTCATTTTCACATATTTCGGTAGTAAATATAGTTTCACTAGGTACTGTTTCTGCGCCCACCAAAACCCACCCCAGATTAAATAAAAAGAATTCCTGTACTAAAGTGAACACCAGTTCCTACTCCACAACTAAAGAGGGTTGTTAAATAAAAATGTTTACGTCCACACGACAACACGGGAAAATTCTGACGTGAAATATAATGATAACGGAGTGAACACGGTAGTGTTAAAAGCAAGTTATTTTTGTTAACTTCGCGTCGCCGTGTATTGTATAACGGAACCCGTGATGTGAGACATTTAATTTGATAAACGTATGATTCATAACATAACATCGCCTTATAGAACACCTACATTTCGCTATTAATGTTTAATTATTTTATTGCCGTGAACCGGGCGCTGACTAAGACTCCGTCGCTTTCACTGAGAAAATCCTAATGGAAAAACCTAATAACACTTTGCCTGACCTAGGAATCGGACACAGGACCTCATGCTCAGTATTCGTGCTTGCGGCCACTACACCATCGGAGCAGTCGTAAGTATGGTTTACTTTAAAAGTGCTTCCGCCATTATGTTCAATGTTAGGTCGCAGCTTTTAAATAGTATACAGTCAGTATAATAATAAATAATATATTTTCAATTTGGCAAACGCAATAATTCTTCTGGTGTGTCAGTTAGCCTTAACTTGTCTTACCATAAAGTACAAAAGAAAAGAGTAGTGACAACAACGCAAACTCATTGAAATACGGTTATGGGAATCAGAAATGTATGATTTGCCACAATATGATGAGACTGCTTGGTTGGCTTTCGCTTGCCCTATACTGCTATTTATAAGTTCTTGGTTTCAGTTACGAGGTAGGGCAAAGACACGGCAGAGCAGAGTGTTAGGTACTGAACATCTTTGTCAGGTTTTTTTAATCATGTAGCAGCTCTGAGTCTAGGTTTGTGCGCCTTTGATTGCAATAGGCTCATGGCAAGAGGCACGTAATTCATGAAGCTCAAACATAACGGACAGAAAAAGGTCGTAGTATCTCTATACTTCGACCTTTTTCCGGTACACCTGTTTCTAAACTCAAATAACCCCTCCCGCTCTTGAGCAGAGCGAAAGGGAGTGTCAGACTTCTAATAACTAAAAACCACCCGTGTTCCTTCTTAGCCCTATATGTCGAGGCCCCGGTATCTTTTACAAGATCCCGCAGCCCCGACGGGACCTGTTTCTAATGCTTTAGGCATAACAGACGCAATTTTACACAATGTACGCAAATTCAATATCTCCCATAGTTTGTTCCACGTCATGATTAATACGACCAACATTCTTTACCCGTTCGTTTATCCTCGATTTATAAGCAACAGATACCCCTTTTATAGCGCAACCCTTTCACATAATACGGGCGCACCTTTTTAGCACAAAGAGAAGGTGCCACGATACTTTTTTATAGTAGGTGTAAACTCCTCATTACTACCCAGATACGTGGATAATTTCCCCCAAACTCCCCGAATATTAAACTAGGCTTATGGCAATATACCTATTAGTTTTCGTGGCTCTTTTTATTTATTTAGGTACTGACCAAATATTCCGGTTAAGTAGCGTCTGAAAAAAATATTTAAAGGTTTTTGGTAGGTAGGTATGCAGTTACATTTTATATTAATTACCTGTAGACTCACGATTTATAGGGACTCTTCAACAATAGGGAATCGGACAAAAAAAACTAATTAGTCCGTCAGATAGTATTCCAAAAAATATTGGACACGTCTTTTTTCGTTTTTCACATAAACAAAAAATGAAGACATATACAGACAGATGCTTCGAAAACTCGTGAACTGCTCGAAAACGTCACATTTTTTATCTACAAATGACGTCACAATCTTCGTCAATTTTTATTAATTTGATAAATCAAAAAACACGTATCCAATATTTTTCGACAATCTAACTGACGGACAAAATTATAGAATCATACTTTTTTGACTCAGTACGATCCCCTATTGTACTGAAATATAAGAATTATTGGAGTGCCTAGTTTTAAAACAGTTATTATTTCAACAATGTTTGATGTTTTTCTGTAGTCCGTATGCATTTTAATCTGAATTAAAATAAAAACATAAATTAAGTTTATTTTTCTGCTTCGTTTGTATACGGAGAAGTGAGGACGCATTGATCAATCCAGTCATTATACATAAGTATAACTTTAAATAATATTTGTTTTTATCAGACAATGCGAGCCACATGCCCCATCAATTTTCCCTCTCAATACCGTCTAATAAAATACAAAGCTTTGTACGACCCACATCTCACAGATTCCACCATAAAGTGTAAAGACGGGATACAGCAGCCTCCATTCTAATAAGGCAGATGGCCCATCTGTATCCCGCATCATTGCGTTACGGCAAGCCGCTCTCGGCAAGGTGAAGTTAGTAAAATGAAAAGAAAATATACGATTTTGCGCTTACAACACCGCAGTGTGGAATGAAACACACCAGGGGTTCATAATACTTTCTTTATTTGAATTTTTTCGTTCGTGAAGAATGATGAAAATGTGTTTATGGTTGTGAAAATTGTAGAAGTTTGTTGGTTATTAATATTGATGGTTTCCGTTTAGAACATTTTTTATTGTTTTCTTTGTCTTTTTTGTGAATCCAACCTTTATTTTGCAACCTGAAGGTTGTCGTTTGCATAACCCTGTGCCTTGAGTGTAAGGCCTCCAGCCTTTCTTTGTCGTGATGGCCTTGTCATATTCAGCATTACGGCAGAGTATGATGTCCTGAATAATATGACCTGGCTGAGTGGAAATAAATCTTCCATTTGAAATAAAATCTACTTCTTGTTCATATCGATTATTCCACGTGCAAATTCAATGAACATCGCATTACTTGCCAAGCTAGCCTCAATAAGTAGATACCTACGTTAATTTTTACCTGACTACGGCAAAGCCAAAGGAGGGTTATGATTTTGACTGGCTATGTTTGTATGTATGTGAGTATGTTCATCTGTTCCCTCATATGCCCTAATCTACTTATCGGAACTGGATATATGAGGTATCATTAGAACCGTCTTAATTGTTCAGTGAACATAGGCTACGTGACGTGTTACAAAAATCGATCTAGCGGATATGGCGCCCTAGTGGGCGCCATATCCGCTAGAGAGGAAAAAAACGTTATGTGTTAAAAATAAAAATGGAGATAAATTCGTCGTGTTTGGTATCATTTGAAAGGGCTTCACTTGTACATTTCCAAACTATTACTCAAATTTAAAGTGACACCGTCACGCCGTCACGTCACGTGTGACTGCGGCTTTTCTTTTTCAGCATTTCGGCGTGATTTATATTTTCCAAATTCCACTTAACCTTTTCAATAATCACTCACTATCTACACATCAGCAAGTTATATTGAAGCAATATTGACTGTGTACATCAGCCAGATTCGTAGCAATATTGCTTGCGCAGATTCCGACAAACACTCCGCTCAGTTTACCGTTCAGATTAATATTCGAGTTTTTCGGTAATCGCTGCTCATTTCCTGACCATTCCCTTTCGATTTTCTCGAGCGTACTTCCTGTGGGGAATGGGACACGGTATGTACCTACTCAAAACTCGCTTTCAATGTTACCTTTTGCTAACTGAGTTTATTAAAGGGACTCCTAATATTCTTATTTCCTCTTACATCTGACAGATTTGTTAGTATAATCAATAATGCTAATACCCCCATTGGAAACGATCATTCTGGATTGTTCTAGTGATTGGACATAGCACAATGTTGTGTGTGTGGTATATATGTCATTGTCAAAACTGTTATCTAGCCAAACAACTTTTAACCAATTAAAACTATTAAAATTAATATTAGGTACCCACATTTACTTACAATATTAAAGGGTGATTTCTGTTTTATTTGTCTACTCATTTCGTATATCGTAAAGGTCATTAGAAAACTTATTAGGTTTTTTCTCTGGCCCCTTTTTTTTGGCGGGTGGAAAATCATTAAATAACTCCTCCCGCTCTTGGGCAGAGCGAAACGGAGTGTCAGATTTCTACTGACTAAAACCACCAATGTTCATTCTTAGTCCTTTTGCCGAGGCCGCGGTATCTCTTGTGAAACCCGCAGCCCCTAGGTAGTATGCAAATTACTATAATCCTAGTTGGACCCATATTTCGTCAACAAAGTACGTAAATCCTCTACATGGGTCCTCTGGGAAATCATCAACGAAACAGCTACAATAACAGTTACCTCGCAGCCTATTAAAAAGTTACAACTGGGGTTTAGAAAGCTTTTTATCATACATAGTTCACACACTAAATAAAAATGTCATCAGTGTAATTTATCGTGTGACAACACTGAGGACTTCATTTAGAATAAATTATCCATTTACTTCTCCGCACTAATGGCAAACTAAAGTAAATCATTCAAGAATATTACGATTTAATGAGAAATAGGTAATTAAAGTACCGATAACGTATGTACGAGTTGGATTATTGTAAACACCGTTACGAACAAATAATAATACATAATCAATGAGTATGTCGCAATCTCCAACGAAAGTTGCTGTCACCTCCCTAGAGCAACTAACCAGGAGCTCTAAGGCCGCAACCGAGTACGTTGCAAGGACCGGTTCACAACCGGATTTATCTAAATTATCGGAAGAACTACATGACGCGAAAGTCACCTATCGTAAGCGTAAACAACCGGAATGTGCATGTTCCGATGAGATAAAGCAAATGAGAAATGATCTATCACGAATAACTTCGCTATTAGAAAACTACACTGGTCAGAACAAACAGATGATGGATAAAATGAATGAGAGTGTCATCGCTGTCAAAAGTGAAATGGCTGATCTGAGGGCGTCGCATGAGCAAACAAGCAGTTTAATTAATTCTAACGTAGCAGACATTAGTGCACAAATTCAAGATATCAAATCCACAACGGCTAAAATTGCCTCAGACCATTTCAACATAAAAAGCCAGTTATCTCAGATGGAAATAAAAGTACTAAACAGTGAAGACAAAATAAATATACTTGAAACAAACTTTAACAAATTTAATTTAAGCCCTCAATCTGCTGAAACAAGCCAGCTAACTGTAAACGAAAAAATTATTAGCGAAGTTCTGGATCGTAAAAAAAGGGAAAACAATGTCATTATTGTTGGTATACCTGAACAGAGCTCCACTAGTACCCAGGAGAGAATACTCAAAGATGAATGTGATGTTTTAAATATCACCACAAAAGTAAGCGAGAACATACCAAAACCGAATAAAGTCTATCGTATCGGCAAATATAATGCCGGCAAAATGCGTAGAATCAAAGTCTGCTATGATAAGCCAGAGCCAGCAATGTTACTGCTTCGCAATAAAGAAAAATTACCAGATAGCATTAAAATCTTCTCGGACCAAACACCAAGTCAACAAAAGTACTTTCTGGCTATAAGGGATGAACTAACACGCCGAACAGAATCTGTAGAACGGGATTTAATAATCAAATACATCAATGGTGTACCAAGTATAATAAAACAAGCATCCAACAAACCATCAAAAAACTCCATTCACCTAAAATAAATGATACCCTGGCTGACACTATAACCTATCAAATAGTAAATGATTATCAACAATTAAAGACTGAAAAATCACGCTTATCACTACTATATTTAAACATACGAAGTATACGAAAGAGAGGAAAGCTAGATGAACTTAAATCTATTATAAAATCTATATCTACAACTGTACACATAATTTTGCTAACGGAAACCTGGATACAGAATGAAAATCAAATCTTACAACTACAAATAGAAAACTATACACATTACTACAATTATAGAACAGACCGAAGAGGTGGTGGAGTGTCTGCATATATACATAACGATTTGAAACATAACCTCAGTGAATCCATATATCAGGATGGGAACAATTATTTATGGGTAAAGATTGATAAGCTAGCGCTCAATATTGGCGTCGTCTACAACCCTGGTAACACAAACCTTGAAAAATTTCTGGAAATATATGACACACAATTGCAACAACGGAAGAGAGCTATAGTCTTTGGCGATTTTAACATCGACCTTCTTACAAAAAATAGAACACTAAAGAAGTACAAACAGGTATTAAAGGAATCCGGACATAAAATACTAAACAAAACCAGTAAAGCCTACTGCACAAGGGACTCTTATACAAAGAAATCTATACTAGACCATGTCAGTACAAACTTAAAAGATGAACATTTCAGCATGACTATCATCAACTCATCCATGTCTGATCACAAACAAATATACCTACAAATCAACAAACTAAAACTTCCTGCAAAAATACGCCTAAACTACGAAATAATAGACTACAAGAAACTTTATACCTCGATGAAATCAGGGGGAATAGAAGACATGACAAACAACTACAGTGAATTAGAGTCAAAGATAAAGAGGGGCGTTGAAAACAATAAAGTATTGAGAACAAAGATCCTAAATACACCCAAAGAAGATTGGATAAACAATGATATAATTACCAGAATCAGTCAAAGAAACCATCTATGGACACAATACAAGAGTGATCAGAAAAATAAATTATTGGAAAAGAATTACAAGGAAATGAAAGAAAGAACTGCTCGATTAATACAAAATACGAAAAACTCATACTATTACAAACTGTTTACAAATTGTGCTAATAACCCTAAAAAAACATGGTCACTTATAAATAATTTAGCTAAAAATAAAATAAAACAAAGTGGTGCTCCTTCAAAACTTTTAGTTGATTCTAACGTAGTGACTAACACAAATGGAATTTGCGAAGTTTTTAACACGTATTTCTCTACTATAGGATCCATACTCGCAAACAAAATCCCGAAAAAATATCATGACACCTCGACCCAGTGTGTTTTCCAATCCCATAATAATAAAGAGGAACTTTTGACATTCGATCCGTGTAGTGCTGAGGAGATAACTAAAATTATTAATGATCTCGACCCTAATTCAAGTAGCGGAATAGATAAAATAAGTACAAAAATCATAAAAAGTCTTCAAAATTTAATCTCAACAAACTTGGCAAATTGTTTTAATAAACTCATGACTGACGGGGAATTTCCTGATACCCTAAAGATTGCAAAGGTCACACCGATCTATAAATCGGGACCTAAAACCGACCCTGGAAACTATCGCCCGATCTCTGTCCTACCCATAATATCAAAAATCCTAGAGAAAGTAATACATGGTCGTCTGTTGAACTACTTGGACTCTTTTAATTTTATATCGGAACGACAATATGGTTTTAGAGCCAAAAATAATACTACTGCAGCCACTATTGATCTAATATCGAAAATTAGAGATAATATAGACAAGAAAAATATTGTTGTAGGTGTGTTTATCGATTTAAAAAAAGCCTTTGATACCGTCAGCCACAAAATGTTGTTAGAAAAGCTTGAAAACATTGGTATCAAAGGAAATGCACTTAAAATGTTCAAATCTTACCTGACAAACAGATTCCAAGTAGTCAAGATAGATGGTGTTGAAAGTAATGCTTTACCTATCACATATGGAGTCCCACAAGGTTCCATATTGGGACCATTATTATTTTTAATATATAATAATAATAATAATAATAATAATAATATTCCACAACTATCACACAACGCCATCTAGTCCCAAGCTAAGCAGAGCTTGTGTTATGGGTACTAGACAACTGATAAACATACTTATATATTTCTAAATACATACATATTATAGATAAATTACACCCAGACACAGAACAAATGATCGTGCTCATCACACAAACATTTGTCCTGGGTGGGAATCGAACAATATAACAATATATTAATAATATATCAGAGTTAGGGCTACATGGTCATTTGACTTTGTACGCAGATGACACATGCTTGTTTTATTTCGGAACAAATATTCAGGACGCTATTTCACAGGCTCAACAAGATTTACAAATTTTGTTTGAATGGTTCCAACAAAATTTACTAACCATAAACATCTCAAAGACATGTTACATGATCTTTAAGGCTAAAAATAAAAAAATTCCATTGCATGACCCGTTAACTATAGACAACATTCCATTAGAAGAAAAAACTTACGAAAAATACCTTGGCCTTAGAATCGAAAATTGTTTAACATGGAATAAGCAAGTAGATTATATTAGAAACAAAATTTCCTCACTTATTGGATCACTTCGCGATGTAAGTAAATGTATACCAAAAAACCTGCGACTAAACATTTACAATTCACTTGTCAAATCTCATTTGTTATACCTTATAGAAATCTGGGGTAGCGCCAGTAAAGCTAAGATACAGGAACTGCAAAGAATGCAAAACAGGATTATAAAAACCCTGTTTCGATATCCATATTTGACACCAACTCACAAAATATATGAGGAAACAAAATTAATGAATATTAAGAAACTTTATATTTATAACACCTGTGTCTTAATTAGAAAAATAATGGATGGAACCATTCACACAAATGTAATATTTACAAAAAAATCGGAAATATCAAAACGTAGTCTTCGTCGACCCAGTCTACTTGTCCTGCCAAAGACGCGTACAAATTATGCTAAAAAAAACATCACCTATGAAGGAGCACAATTCTATAATAATTTACCTTCCTCAATAAAAAATGTAAACTCTTTCAGCGGTTTTAAATCTAAACTATCAAATTATATTATTGACCACACGCACAAATAAAGTTACCTACCAGTTGGGAATAAAACCGTTGAACGAGTATCATATTCATAACAAAATAATTCTAAGACTACCTACATATTATATTGTATCTGTGACCGTTACCTAGAATAAGTTTATTACATTATGTTATCATATGTTCTCATGTAAGTGGCTCTTTTGTCTTTTTTGAGAATAAAGTATATTAAACCTAAACCTATAAAATCCACAAGTACTTCTATCTTTGTACTTTAAACATTTAATATATCGAATTATTATCTTACTTTATTTTGATTTTATTGCAAAACGTCCATAATATCAAAATCATATTTCTCACACGTGCCAAGGGCAGTTATGATCGTAATCCATAAAGTATAAGTATCTGTCATGAAATATTTACCAACTCAATCGTAAAACTGTTGTCAAACCGAATTTATACATCCACAGATTTGATTCAGCCTCACTATCACAAATGTAATTCGTTTCAGATAAGATATACCAAAAAATTCTCCTCACAAAATGGCCGCCGTTTCCCGCCTTTTGTTGGAAACTGAATGATAAATATCTTATAGCAAAGGTGGAAAGGAAATCGAGTAAAACTTGTATTCTTGATAGATGATCACGAATTTTTCACGATCCCTCGTGTAATCTTGAACAGCTTGTTTTTTTTTTCTTGTCTGAATTTCCGGGTAGGGTTTTGGGTAATCCGGTTTAATTTATGACTGGCCACTTATTTCGCTTCTAAGAGATTGAAGATTAGCTCGAGAGCTACGATGAATAAAAAAATTTATGATAAATACCAGATTTATTCGAAATTGGTTTTGTTTATAGCTGTGTAAATACTACCTTCGAAACTAGTTACGTATAAGGACAAATCATTCCTTCATCGAAACCATAGCAGTAAATTCTTTGTACGTAACCATGGTACATAATCGTGGTTTCGTCCAAAGACAAATAATTCCTCCATCGAAAATGGTTAAGTACGAGGAAAAATCATTCCTTCATCGAAACCAGTTACGAAAGTACGGTTTCGTAAACGGCCGAAGCCTTACTTCCAGCCATTCCGTTTAAAATCAATAAAGAAAAGCAATTATATGTACAGAAAAGATAAAAGTACCAAGTCTCCTCGTAACTAATTAACAAAACGTCTATTCTTGACATTTACTCCACCATCAAACCTACAGAAGCGAGACGCCCACAAAAATCAGCAACGACAATGAAACATTCCATCCATTCGTCTTTTATGGTCCTGAAATCCATTTCGACCGCGCCATTAACACATTTACCGCGAGCGTAAGATGGTGCTGTGAATAATTCATGTGTTCACTGTAGTGATGTCATCTTGTCTGTGGTCTGACTATGTGGCTTATTACGCTTATTGTTTTATGTAAATGCACATGTAAATGAACCTGACTCACTGACAGACTGACAGACAGACTGACATACTGATGGACTGACAGACTGACAGACTGGTGGACTGAAGGCCTGACAGACTGATCGACTGAATGACCGACAGACTGATGGACTGACAGACTGACAGACTGACAGACCGACAGACTGACAGACTGATGGACTGACAAACAGGTGGACTGACAGACTGATCGACTGCCAGACCGAGAGACTGACAGACTGATCGACGAATGACCGACAGACTGATGGACTGACGAACTGATGGACTGGTGAACTGACGGACTGACAGACTGATCGACTGACTGGCAGACTTATCGACTGAATGACCAACAGACTGATAAACTGAAAGACCGACAGACTGACGGACTGATATTATAGACTTACAGAGTGACGGACTGACAGACTGACAAACGATTCAAACGTGTTGGTTACTTTTAAAAAAATTATGGACAGGTGAATAAAAAACTGTGACCTGCCTCGTTGTTTAAGTGATCACAAGCGCGACTTCTGAGTATGAGATCCTGTGTTCGAATCTCGGGTCGGGCAAAGTGTTACTGGATTTTCGATCAGGAATTTCTAATAGCAGTCAAGGAGTTTGGATTTGTGCCCGGATGACGCTAATAGGCTAGCCCCATTGTTTTTGGTGGGTTAACACTATTCCAAAAACAAGGCTCGCCCCCTATTACATGGGACTTAAGGCTAGTGGATGTACGTGAATTGGCATTTTTAAGGTTACATTAGAACCTTTTTTTTCCGCAACCATGACGTGATTTATTTTCAAAAAAATATATATTAATTTACACAATCAAGAGCATGTCGTCTTCGTTTAAAAAAATATAAATTGCCCATGAAAACCCCAACCATGAAAGCCTAACTATAACAATCACCTCAGGCTATCTTAGAATACTCCAAGACAAAGTCCTATCACCACACCATCATCGCCTTTGTGGCGCCCGGCGCCGATTGTGTATGTATTCCCGCAACCAATTGTTTTTTTATTTATTTATTTACTATGGAAATCGTACAGCTGAGATAACCAGATTAAAAAACAGCAATATTGCAACGACGCAGGGTAAGATTTATTTAAATTTTAAATTAAAGATTTAAAATAAAGCAACTGTTTGTTGGGATTGTTCATAATAATAATTGTGTTTCTGTGATTGATTTTGGAGAGAATTTATAAAAGTATTTCATACTTTTAAAGGCTTCTAAGTGAAGGATACTTAGTCTGCATATCGACCAATTTGTTAATAAATTACCTGTAGATACGGTAAACAACTTCCTACCTTCCAACCTCACACCTTATCTTTTTCACAGCAAAACATGTTTACAACAACACGACAAAAAACAATTTTTATTTCTCCCCTTTTTTTTTTAGATGGGACAAGCCCGCCTTACTATTCCCAAACCACTGTAACTTCTGTAAGCCAGAATCAACAGTGGCGACCACAAGAAAAACGCCGAGACAATGAAGCTCGACGAAGTCCCAGAGAAATGATTTGACTGTCTTGGATCCCGCAACGAAATAAATCAGAAAAGAATAGCGGAGGAGTAGGAAAAACAGAAATTTCCACTTCCCTCCATATCAGCAGGAGACAGAAAAGAACAAGGCCAATAGGCACACAGGGACGTATACAACTGGGATAAGCCCAGTTGCCTAGCACCACGGATATTGTTGTCATTAATATTACTGGGTCCTAAGTTGTGAGCTGTTATATTTGATTCCAATAATAGGTATGACAAAAATGCTTGAACGCACGGAAATTTGTTCTAGTTTCTACAAGGTCCGTATAGTAAATAACTCCGGATGTAACCTGTACACTATCCAACATAATATTACGTTAATTCTGCCAAAGACTACACTCCCATAAAATGTGATGTGCAGATTGTTCATATTCGCAGTCAGATGTAGAACATTGACAAAAAGGCGACGCAACTTGAAGGAAAATAATTTACTCTTAAAGTTATTTCTCCCCTGTGAAAGAATTTTATATTTTCTCGTCATATTTCACTCCAAGGTCAGGATGAACCGATAACCTAATCCCAGAGCTTAATCCCATCTACCAATTTGTTAGCAACGTTGATATTTGATAAAAGATTATTATATTGGTTTCGTGTTTAGGGAAGAATGTTTCTATGTCGTTATTTGAGAAAAACAGGACAATATCTAAGTAACAAAACCTTGTTTTATTTATTTATTGAACTTAACTGTCTATTAATCCACGCGAAAGTAATGAAAAACAGTCAAAAGTCATGAATTTATGCCATATTTATATTATTATGACGATGACGATGTCCACGGCACGGATGGTTGGTTAAACGATTGGCCGCTGCAGTACGTGTCGTGGGTTCGTTTCCCACTGATATGACCTACAGGTAGTTTGAACAACATGTTTGAATGTTGGTGTATCTGAGATAAATTGAAAACGCACTCATGAGTAGTAAGTAGTAAAAACATTTTCATAGCCCTCGGCATTCGTCGAATTTCCTTTAAAACTCAAACGTCATTATTATTGAGCTTTGGCAGCAAATGTTACCAGAACAAGCTCCCTTAATCATTTCCGAACATTAATTTCATGTTCGCCAGACAGAAAACGAAATTTCGCAGCGGCATAAAACCAATAAAAAAACTCTCCAAGCACTTTTTATTACATTATCAGCCATCGTCGCGCCATTCGTTACAGTTAAGCACTGGAAAATAAATGTAGAAAAAAATATAGGTAGTGTGCGGTTTTTCAATTTTTACCCCACTACGGCAGAAGGGTTATATGTAATACCGTCCACGACGATTCAAAAAAGTAGCAAATCATCATGTGTAGTGCCATTGAAATACATTCCAGCTATTTATCGGTGATTTGAGTTATTGAGTGATTTGAGATTTCGTTTAGTTCTTCCACCAGCACCTTGCCTAAGTCATTTCTCTCTACCCATTTCCCAACTAGGTTAGGGTCGGCTTCCAATCCAACCAACTGCAGCTGATTACCAGTATTTTACATGAACCGGCTCCTTGTCTGACTTACACAACCCAGTAAGTACTGGGTAAAACGATACGCCTTGGTAAGACAGGTAGCCAGACTTTTGCGCCACTGACCTCCACCTTGCCTAAGTAACCTCGTGAATAATCTTGCTACGAGCAGACCTTGAAGGGGTTAATTGTCACTTTGATTTACCGCTTACTTTTGCAAGTTGTTTAGTTGGCAAACCCCGAAAATTCAGGCAAGAGGCATCATCGTCATCAGCCTATAATGTTCCTACTGTGTGTGTAATGTACACGAGGGAATTTTCTATCCATCACGTGGGCCAAGTGCGGGTTGTTGCGTCATGTTCTCGATTTTTTTGGTTCTAGTTCTAGTTTGAATCATACTATATTGGTTTTAGTTCTAGATCTCTCGCCGTCTAGTCGACACTTGCGCGACCAGAGGGCTGGGTTTCTTTGGTCAAAGGATTAGCATTGCCATTCAACGTGGCAATGCTGCCGGTCTTTTGAGCACGTTCTCAGTTGTTAGCGATGCGGAGGAGTACTAAGACGCCTAAGTGGTCGTTGTAGTAATTTCTATTTTTTGTATTTTGTTATAACACAATATACACCTACCATATTTTTTTAATAAAAATGATATGTGTTTAGTGTACAAATCATGGAAAAACTCAATACTAACTGGTGCGAATCCCTCCTCCCCCTTGATTGGAGCCGGTTTCCTGTTAGTAGTAGGTATTTTAGAGTGAATACGCATCTGATTTGAGTAAGCTTGGCGACTCTTGAATGCTCTGATACACATGTCGCAGAAAAATTCTGACTCTCCTGCAGCGACCGCGCCAACTCCTGGATGTGCCTGTTGTACATGCTCAGACAGTTACTGTGGAGTGCTGTAAGAGTTGGGACATACACCACAAGGATAAAACTTAACCCTCAAGTGCGTGTTTTTATGCTCTGCCAGCTCGGAAGGACGAAGAAATTTCCTCTCACACTGATCACAGTGGTTTATCAACTTGGTTATGTTATTGGTAACTATAGATTGAGGAATTCAAAAACGTCACTCCCTAGAAAATACCAAGACATTTTTGGTCAATGTGAAAGCTCTTCGAGTAATCCGACAAAAGCAATGCAGAAAAGTCTACGAACTTTCAGTAAAAGTAAGAGCACGTCTTTGTAATGACAATCTAATTTCCTTTGATCCTTTTATATATGTATATGTACAAAAACAAGATATGTTTTCGCTCTTGTGCATAATATTATGTAAATACAATTACGTTGCATAGTAAACGAGGCAGAAAAGTAGCGGCGTCCATCTGTACTAGCTACGTTATACTGCGGTTTCCCTGTGCATTATCTAGGTCAAAATAGGGTCAGTCTGTGGAAATAAATATTGTATAAACTTAACGCTTTGATACGTAGTCATTTTATTATATTTTTATGAAATTGTGAGTTATTAGCGGAGATGAGGATGTTGAGATGTTCGAAGTGACAAGAATGGATAAAGTAGAGGAAGTTTGAACATGGCACCTGTTACAGAAAAAAAAAGTTGTCTATATTGGTATGGACATGACTATAAAAGTGATGGATAGGTATTAATTTTTATGGATGGAGAAGGAGAGGTAGGGAGAAAGTATGAATGGATTGTAGGTCATGTAAGAGAAAGGAGTAAATAAATTATGTCTGTATTTTTTTAAGAACGACCAAAACTCTGAAGAAGAAAACGTGTTGCGCCGACCAACCCCGAGTAGATTACCCCCGAGTAGTAGGTTAAGGGCAGGAAGGCCATTAATGATTTCAATTTTACGTCATATTGTTACATATCTTCGTATTTTTTTTTTTGTACTGGCAAACGCGCTTAACACGTCGGTTTTTATTTAAAAAGTAATAGGATAGTTAACAAAAAAAATCTAATTAGTCCGTCATATTGATTACCAAAAATATTGGACACGTTTTTTTTCTTTTTTCGCGTAAACAAACAATGAAGTCGTTACAGTGCTTTGAAAACTCGTGTGACGTCATACTCACAACATTAGTATAACACTTTTTAGCGGTAAATCTTTTCTTCTGCTAATAGGGAAACACTGTGATATCTTATCTGTGTGCTCAGGCGTTCTCCATTCTTCTCAAGGCCTTTGTTCCGTTGTCAACATCACAGCCGATATAATAATGTAAAACTAACATTATAAATATAAACACACACAAAAATACAAAAATAAGAAAGAACACACGTAAAACAATTTCATTTATTGACAATAACAAGGAAAAAAATCCACTTATTTATTCGGTAACAGTTGAAATTGTGGAGAAATAATACACATGTAGTGAACAGATGGACCCTCGTCAGGGCTCCTTAGTGACATAACATTACAGGAATGTCAGGGGAGACGGTTAAAATATAATGTATATCGGGTTTACTTTATTCTAACCGTATTTCTGAGGTACATTCTTACGTTGGGTTGTACAGTCTGAAGCACAATATAAAATACTAGCTCGTATATCTTTAAATGTATTTGACTTAAATATTTCAAGCTGATTTTGACACAGAATTATGAGTGGAACTGAATTAATAATACAAAATACTATGCTCAATAGACAAAAGCCACTTTACTCACCAAGCGCTTGCCTGCTATCAACCCTCTCTCCTTAAGAACTACAATGTTTTAACGATTATATTAATTGTCGTTTTCAGTACCTACATTTTTCTTATCTACTATCGCCGGTTCTGTGTCTGCCTTCTTTTATAGGAAAAAAGAGCTTGAGTTTATGTACTTACGTATGATAATCACCAACCCGATGGGCAGGCTCCATTAAATCTGTCACCAAGATCCCTCCAACCCAATAGAGACCGGTGGAAAAGTATTAATCTGCATGGTCTTCATGTGTGTATTATACCTTATTGTTAACCCAAACGATTATAAAATATAAAAGAGTAACCTTTGGAGTTTCTTGCCGGTTCTTCTCCTTAGGAATCGACCAATGCACCGAACCGTGAACCTTGTGAAATAAAAATATTTTGATTTTGATTTTATCGCGAAGGCAGCGACGGCAATAGGGTATTTCACCAAAAAAATCTAATGAGTCAGTCTGTTAGATTATCGAAAAATATTGGATACATGTTTTTTGTTTTATCAAATTAATAAAAAATGACGAAAATAAAACGTGTCAAAGATCATGAGTGGGGGCTTTTGACGTCATTTTGTGGGTAAAAAAGTACTAATCTTGTGACGTCACAGGGCTTGACACGACTTTTCGAAGCACTGTATCGTTTTCATCTTTTGTTTACGTGAAAAAAGAAAAAATACGTGTCCAATATTTTTTGGAAATCTATCTGACGGACTAATTAGATTTTTTTGGTGAAATACCCTATTGTGGGTGACCACGACCTATGACGACGACCTCTCTGTCAAGCAAGAGTAAACGGTTAAGAAGAAGAATAATCTTAACTCTAGAAAGAGAAAGAGTTATAATTCTGTGAATTTAACATCTGCGCATTTTAATCAAGCTAACTGCCGCACTCAGAAAGCTTTAATAATTACTTAGGCCATCACTTAGTAATGGTTTTGACAGTTTTGTCATACAAAAGTATGTCAAACCTTTAACTAAGTGACGGCTTAAGTAATCATTAAAGCTCTCTGAATGTGGCAGTTAGTTTGCGATTTAAGCGAAACGAAAACATGGTTTTAACTGAAAGCAGCATTCATTGTTGCATTACATTTTGCATCTGAAAACAAAGTCTTGTTTCACTCCAGGCACTCCTTTGTTTAGACGAGCATCGGGTGAATAAAATTAGCTGGAAATCTGACGCAGCACCTTTATTTAATTTATTTTAATTTATAGTGTTCATGTTTTTGCTGAGAAAATGTAGCTTGGGTTCGCATTTACTCCAATCAAGTTGTTTAGTGCTTACAAATTAACTATCGATTTGCGTGGACTTGTATTGCAATAGTGCTCACCCACAATTTCCGTGTGTCCATGTTCCGCGAGACAGAGTCCTGCGGGTCTAAAATGGCCACTGTAACAGATCATTATTAATTGCGTTGAAGTTCGTAAAATGGTCATAGATTCAGTTACTATTATGAATTGTCACTTTGCGACCATTTTACGAATTTTAGACCATCTGGTAGGAGGTTGAAAATCTCTTTTTTTTTAGCCTTATCTGTTTTTTTGCCCAAATGTCTAAAATTTTGTTCGGCGCTCACCCTGTTTTACTTCATAGACACATCGCTTGCGCGTATAGATCAAATAAAACCCGCAATATACCAATATAAATAAATATTATAATATTATTTTCCATATCGTGTGGGTAGCGCGCTATAAATAGAACTAAATCTTTACTGTCTGAACCTCTAATCATATTTTTATTTATCTTTACATTGAGTTGAAGCTTTTTAAGTGAAACAACGTGTTGGCAAAACCACGTCAGATAGCATGTCAGAGTTTGTAAGGTAAATGAGTGCCATAAAACTTGTATTAATATTCATTACATTAACTTTAACTTGTACAGTGGCGATGGTATCTATAAGCTATCTGTTTTTCATGCATTTTGTTACACGATAGTCATAATTGTTTGTAAAGGCCAGAACGTACGAAGTAGCGTGTTATACGCAACGGTCGTAAATAATGAAATTCTATGGTAGATGGCAGACTGATTGCCGCACACGTTACTCTAACGCCAAGCATTATATTCTGAGACTAGAAAGTCCCCACGACCTTCAATCGTGTGAAGATAGGTATTATAAAAAAATATAACTTCCCTTTTTTTAATTGAAAAAATTCAATTTATAATAGTACGGAACCATAACAGGGTAGGTAACTAAAAAAATCTAGTTAGTCCGTCAGATAGATTTCCAAACAATATTAGACACGTGTTTTTTTTTCACGTAAGCAAACAATGAAGGCGATACAGTGCATTGAAAACTCGTGTGACGTCATATTCTAAGACATTAGTATGGCATTTTTTAGCTGTTAGTGACGTTACAAACCCTTACTGAAATCTTTGACGCGTTTTATCTTCATCAATTGTTATTGATTAGTTAATACAAAGAATACGTATCCAATAAGTATTTTCGATAATTTAACAGTCGTGCTAATTAGAAGCATATTATTTTAAGTCAGTAAACATTCACATCAGCTAGCCAGTAAAATCGGTCCAACCATTTCGGAGAATAGCCGGAGACAGATAAACATTTTATAGAAAAAAAAACAAATGAAATAAAAATATTGATTCAAAGTACAACGTATATGGACCGAACTTTTGTGTTGTCAATTTTTTCTCCTTATTGCAGGGTTATGATAATAATAGTCTAGTTGATATTACGTATGTACATTATATTATCTTAGCATTAAGCGGGATTAGACCCGGTATCCACCAACGCGGAGAGAAATCGGCCAATCACATTAGTTAAAATTTACATCTGGTCTCTTGCCCTTCCAGTGATTGGTCGAATTTGGCACATCTCCTCTCCACTCTGCTCGTCTCCGCTTTGATGGATACGACCGTATCCATCAGCCTCGAGGCCTTGCAACATGTGGACGCACGAACATGTCACGCGCACTCATTTCATCTGTTTCAACCTTAAACTAGCACATAAAAACATCGTATAAAGCAAGTACCTAAGAATCAAACTTGTTTAAACAAAATCCTACCTTTTATTTATTTTTTTATTAAAATACCTTCCCCGGTTAAAATTAAAAGTTTTGATTACATTTTAAAGGTCAAGCTTCTGACCGTCTTTTGATGGAATATCGTAATGTATTTTCACAAAGTAGTCAGAATTCAGAGCATTCTTATCGTAACTGTAGGTTATGAAGAGCTCGAATTATTAATCAGTGGCCAGACGGTAGCTGTAATTCTATAAAATTTTATATTATTTTATTCTATAGAATTTGAGAAATCAGATTAAGGTTCTTATTACCCGCCCGTTGGGGCTGCGGGATGTTGTAAGAGATACTACGACCTCGACATAAAGGGCTAAGAAGGAACAAGGGCGGTTCTTAGTCAGTAGAAGTCTGTCACTCCCTTTCGCTCTGCCCAAGAGCGGGAAGAGTTATTTGATGATTTCCACCCCCAAAAAAAATAAAAAGTTTCTTATTACCTACAAGTATAGACACCCCTCTTGATTATCATTATCATCGTTCTCTTGCCCTAATCCCAATTGATTTGAGGTCGGCGTGACAGGTCTTCTTCTTCCAGAGTTCTCTATTACTCTTAGTCTTATCAGGCACCGTCTTTCTTGCCATATCATCTATCCATCCATAACAAGACACCCTCTTACCGATGAGCAAATAAAACAAATAAAACGAAAAAAAAGGCAAATAGCAAACAGAGCAAATATAAAAAAAAAATTATAATAAAAGAGTAGGCAATATTTGCAAATTAGCAAATATAACTAACATTTTGCCAGTAGTTTAAGTCCCATGTAATTGGGGGGTCTACTGCCATCAACCGGGCACAAATACCGACTTCGTAGCTACTACTGAGAAATTTCTAATAATAAACAAACAGTTTTGACGTATGATGCACAGACTTTGTCTTTGACAAACCTCCAGAAGTCCACACTCAAGGTTTGCCAAAGTTCCCGCGATGACCTCCGGCTACCGTAGACGCGGGCCTGTGGACGGTGAGTGATGGGCTAACTCACCGTCCGTCCGTCTCACGACGAAAACAGGCCGTGTCGACGGCGCGTTCGTGTTCCACGCGCGCCTCAAAGAGATGTCAGCAACATGGGAGGGGCCCGAAAGGGCCGACGCCTGTCGGGGCCGCGGGTAGTCCAACGGTTATCGCGGCCTCGACATAGAGGGCGAAGAAGGAACATGGGTGGTTTTTAGTCAGTAGAAGTCTGACACTCCCTTTCGCTCTGCCCAAGAGCGGGAGGGGTTATTCGATGATTTTACACCCACCAAAAAAAAAAAAGGTTTGCCAAAGTAAATTAACGGATCGTGTTCGAAACACAATGCTGCGTTTCAAATTAAAAATAGCTGACGTGGCCCAAAAAGCTGCTCAACTCAAATTGGACTAGGCAGGACATGTCTGCCGCATGCCGGACAAACTGTGGGCTAAAATAGCAGAAAACTGGTGCCCTGACACAGTGAGACGAGGTCGTGGCAGGCCACAAAAGAGATGGGGGGATGAACTAGATCGGTTCCGTCTAAACTGGAAGGAGGACGCGTGGGTTCGCGAGACTCTACGTATGATCTGGGAATCGAACTTAGAATCTCATGCTTGGCATTCGAGCTTGCGAGCACTAGACCGACGAGGCAATCCTACCAACCTTTACATACTTCTTTTGTTTAATCTACGTTCATAAATCTAGCCACACATACCCCCAGCCCCTACTATTAAACCGCTAAGTAACTAAATCCATAAAACCAGAACAAATACCCAAAATAAACTAGCGTAAATGCCAAAACACGCACAAATTAAAATAGGGTCATTACAGAAACCCTTAGTTGTTTCAGCAAATCACCCTTTTATACATACCCGTGGTACTGTAACAAAATAATTTCGGGAGGGTCGTTAAGCCCGAGTAAGGGTCTACTTTGTACCCCAGTAAAGGGGTCATTTCGTACACCAGTTAGGGGTCACTTTGTACCCCAGTACGAATATTACTGTACCCCATTATAGTTTGGTGTTGGTGTTCCAAGCTATTGCTTTTCATTTGCGTCTTTAAGGAAAACTTTAAAGCCAGCGAGTGCCTATTAACAGTTTACTTAGTGGTTGTCACCTGGATAGTGGTTAATAGCCTACCGACTGCAATTTAATGTCCATTGAGATAAGTATGTTAGTGAGAAATTGTTGTGATAAAATGTGGCCTTTAAAATCTTGGCAGAGTGGTTAAGCGATTGGCTAATACGCCGCGTGTCGCGGGTTCGATCTGTTTGTAGAGCAAATATTGATATATGACCTACAGGTAGTTGTTCTGCGTCTGACTGTAGATGTATTGTGAGTTTAAATGTTTGTAAACGCACGCACCCACCCAAGACAGGTGAAATTCCTAGTGACCTGCGAAGTTTAAAAAAAATTAACAACGTACTTGAGTAGCTTGAAAATCGGGGCTTCGTTTTCTTTTAGAGGACATCAAATACATGAACCCATATACAAAAACTAAGCCACGAATGTATTTTGTTCAAACTCATATTACAAAACAATATGGTTTTGCACAAACCAGGCTCAGGATCCATAAGCCCAAAAATAAAGAATGCGTAGAAATATACAGAAATCTTCAATTCCAGGAGAATCTAATCAACTTCTGCCACTGAAGCTTATAATTAACAATCTCAC
This sequence comes from Diarsia rubi, assembly GCA_932274075.1. NCBI lineage: Eukaryota > Metazoa > Arthropoda > Insecta > Lepidoptera > Noctuidae > Diarsia > Diarsia rubi. The sequence continues at coordinate 14,007,507 of OW026425.1, forward strand.
TCAGCTAACCTTCAAAAGATTTATCTATATAAAAACCCTTAACGATGTAACTTGATTAAGTTGTTGCCAAGCCAGCGAAAATCCACTTCAATTCAGTCCTAGCAGAACTCATTTGTGAAACGGCGATGTCACTGCGAGACCCAAATTTATTTACTGGGATGAATCTGCCAGTCACTCGGCCTACAAAACGTTTTGCCTAATCTTCTGGAAGATAAATCGTGGGAATATTTTAAAATTTATTTTTCCGTGTTCCATAATTTATGTCATTAGAGAGATTTTTTTTTCATTTTAAAAATATTATCTTATAGAAATAGGTAAAAGTCTTGAACTCATTTAGTCAGTTATCATCATCTAATCAACATCTAACCGGATGCAGCTGAATACCAGTACCTACATGGAGCGACAATCTATCTGACCTTCACAACCCAGTTAGTCCTAATTATTACCATACGCCTTGGTAAGACTTGTTGTCAGACTTACGGACCACTTGCTACGCGTAATGACCGACAAAAATGTACAAATTACAGTTATGTTCATATTATGACCAACGTTTCATTCGGCCAGTAAAGTCTATAATTAAAAACTTTTCGGTTCTCTTTCAAACCCACACAAGGCTTAAAAGATTCGCTCCTATTTTACATTGAAGCCAGCATGTCCTACCTTATCTAACTTAATGTTCAAAAGCTTTTTGGTCCTTCAGTTATAAAAGCTTAGATATACACGACCCACTCGCTTCGAATTGGTATGGAGTCAAACTTATCTTTCCTCTTTGTTTTCCCTCTCAAGCAATCACAACAGAAATATTGAGAGCACTAAAACTTCTCTGAAAGGTCATTTTATTCCACCCTTTTGAAAGGGCAAAGCAAACGAATGCATGAATTTATAACCGTTTGTGAATGGGTAGGGACATCAATAGCACGCGCTGCTATAGGCCGATCGATATTGCTCAAACAATGGGGCACACTAAGGGGTAATGAAAAAGGAAAATATCCTCACAGTATTTGCATACAGTTGATATATTATATGATGAATAAGCGCTTTGTCCTGTTAGAACAGTTACAATTAACATAACATAACGCCTATATTCCCCGTTAATTTAGGCAGATGTGTACCTAATAGTACCCACATATTTCATGTTAAAGTCTCATGTAATGGGGTGAGCCTATTGCCATCGAGTGGGCATGAGTTCAGGCTCCGTGAAATTCCTGATGTAAAAACCCTTTGCCTTTTTTTTCTGAACCCCTCCCTCTCTCTCAGCGAAAGGGAGTGTCAGACTTCTACTAACTTAAAACAACCCATGTTCCTTCTTAGCCCTTCATGTCGAGGCCGCGGTATCTCTAACAACATCCCGCAGCCCGTCAATCTTCTGCCTCTATTCCAGTTTATTAAGGATCAAACTTCTTCCTTTTAACTTTTCTATCGCTCGTCTATTCAGTAATCTCCGGGATTGGCCCGCAAGGGCCGACGCAGGCCAATCCCATGTTGCTGACATCTTTTTAAGGCGCACGTGGAACACGAACGCGCCGTCGACACGGCCTGTCGTCGTCATAAGACGGACGGCGAGGTAGCCTATCACTCACCGCCCACAGGCCCGCGTCTACGGTGGCCGGAAGCTGTCACGTGGCCCCCAACGCACTGCGCGTCTCTCGCGGCGGCTGGGACGAGAGGTTCTCTCCCTTTCACGTTCCGCCCCCTCCTTCGCTATCATCACTGCTTCGCGGAAGGAGGCGACGGCGTCCCATTCATCCTCGCCGGAACACGGCTTGCACCAGGGCCGGATGCGAGAGGTCGCCGCCGCCGATCGCCGATACGAGAACACGGTGGGGCTCCGCCCAAGCGGGGCAGACCTCCACAGTGTGCTCCACCGTGTTCTCACAATGGTGACATCCAGGCGTTTTCTCCCACCTGATTCGGTGCAGGGATCTCCCGAAGCAACCGTGTCCGGTGAGAACCTGAGTCAAACGGAATGGTGAGGGTGCCGTGACGCCTCTCCAGCCACTTCTCAAAGAGGGATAGTACTTTGCCTGACTTGGCAATCGTGACCTCATACACTGCAGTCGCGTTTGCGACCTAATGAGAAATAAAAACCGGTCAAGTGCGAGTTGAACTCGCGTGAAGAGGGTTCCGTACGATGAATATAATATATCTACCATGTTTTTTTAAATCTGACCCAAATTTGTTTGTGGTAACTAAAAAAGGTCCAGCGGTTAGGGCTGTGCGTTCAGTCATATCAGTCATTGAGTCAGTCAGGACTTTGAATTTTATATATATAAATTCGCCATGTAATTTTTAGACCATGGACTTCTTATAGGTTTTGCTGTAATCTACAGGTATAGAACTATTTTCTGTATTTTTTTCAAAATTTTAGGCTCAGTAGTTTCGGAGATAAGGGGGAGAACGGTCAATTTTCGTCTATTTTCTTAAATAACTTTAAAACTATTTATTTTAAAATTATTAAAAAAAAATATTTGAGACCCTCATAGTAAGCCCTTTCATTTGATGTGTCACATGGTACAGTTTGCAAAACTTTTTTTTTAAATTTTCTTATTTGCCCCGTAAAAGCGACCCCCATATTCAAAATTCATTTATTTACTTTAGCCGTACATGTTTGGGTCACAAAAATCCATATGTATACCAAATTCCAACTTAATCGGTCCATTAGATTCGGAGCAAATTGGCTGTGACAGACGGAGAGACAGACAGACAGACACACGAGTGATCCTATAAGGGTTCCGTTTTTTCCTTTTGAGGTACGGAACCCTAAAAAGGGAAATAACCTTACAGTAAATATTGTAAGGTAAGTGGTCATTCATCGTATCAAGTTGATATAATGAATGACCACTTTGTCCTGTTATAACGGTCACAAAATGTCCAGAGTAATTACCAAAAAGCATCAATATCGCCAAATTTGACGGTCCATTAAATACCTAAGGGCAGCCTAATGATCGACCTACCGACGATACTCTGGTAAACGAAGCCGGATTTACGAGCGACGTCGACGATAGACTATGAAATGGCGAATGTTTGGCAAGAGGTCGCCAAATAGCAACCTAATTGAACACGGGCGAGGGCATAATTGATGGGTCGAGTTCTAGGTTACGTAACTTGTTTTGACAAGACAACTTTGAGTTAACTTTGGTCCCCTTTGCTTCCCAGTTTATGTGTTTTTGATGACTGGCCGAGTTATGGAAAGTAAAACAGGCCTTTTACTGATTGCGTTACTTAGAAGTCTGCAAACGTTATGGGATATTTGTCCTTTTGCGTCTGCGTGGTATGTTCTCTATTACATTCTTCTTATTCCATACATACGGTATTCGTCTCACGTAGTATCGTATGCTCATGATGCGATGCATCACATAAATGTATTATAGGATCTCACCGAAGATAAAATACTAAGTATTATTTTGGTGGATAGGTCACCCGCAGTGTTCATTGAGGACTTACTACTTTCAGTACACTACATATACTAACTACATGTACATACCACATATACTAAAGTTGGAAAACTTGAAATAGTTTTCTAAGCTTACGGGCTTTCTAAACTTGAATTGGAGATAGAGTCACATTCGAGTTTCAGTTTTCAAAGGCAAGAACTAGCCAGCCAATCTAGATAATTACTTGATTCTCTTAAAACTTTTCTTCAGTACATACTAGACCGATACACACGGTAAATGGCAAAATGATATCTATTAATACGTAAGGTGTGCTTTAACCATTTTTTTTTTTTTTGGCGGGTGGAAAATCATCAAATAACCCTCCCGCTCTTGAGCAGAGCGAAAGGGAGTGTCAGACTTCTACTGACTAAAAACCACCCATGTTCCTTCTTAGCCCTCTATGTCGAGGCTGCGATAACTAGTGTACAACCCGCGGCCCTAAATTGGACTAAAGGAGAATGCTTCCCACATCATTTTAATGACACAATTACAACACACAAAATTTTAATTTTAATTTACAATTGTATTTCTTGATTGTTTGATAAGGATGATGTGTGGTGTAATAATATAATAATAAATGTGTGTTTTAGCCCCCATTGGGGCTGCGGGTTGTTTGAAAGAAATCTTAGCCCTTGTGCCGCGGCCTCGGCACAAGGGCTAAGAAGGAACATGGGTGGTTTTTAGCCAGTAGAAATCTGATACTCCCTTCGAGCGGGAGGGGTTGATTGATGATTTCCCACACTCCAAACAAAGAAAAAAAGGATGTGTGGTGTAACGAAAATGTATAAAATAAGGAATGAGTACATAGTAGGAAGACTGAAAGTGGTCCTGGTTACTGAAAAGTTGTGTGGTAATCGATTATCGTGGTATGGGCATGTGAAGCAGAGGAATGAGGCAAATGTTGAGTATGAATGTAGATGGCCGTAAAAATAGAGGAACGATGGATAGACTGTGTGAAGTATAATATAGCTACTAAGGAGCTTACTGGTAAAATGATGAGTAATAGTAGTTTTAAAGAAGTATGGAAGAAGACGAAATTTTGCACCGACCCTAAGTAAAGGGGATAAGGGTGAGTTTGAGAGGACATGATTGTGTATGACTACCTATACATAAGCGGAATCATAAATAGCCTATAATATCCCACTGTTGGGTCTGTATACCATTCATAGTTAACTGATAAAAATGTACAAATCTAACAAAGGGTGAAAGTATTTCATAGCCTTCGAACGTATTTATTGTGCTCACAACAAATTGCAAAACCAGTTAATAATAGTCGTCCCCAGCCCAATTTTGGGATCGACAAGTTGGACAGTTCGACATTTCTCGATTACAATGTCATTTCAATTCGAAAACATGTTCCCTTTTATCTTGCTTCGTAAATAACTGAAAAGGGTGAATCCCGATCGAATTAGAAATCCCGATTTTTCTCCGAAACTGACTGATATTAAGGGGTAGTTCAAAAACCTAAGTTATATAAGCCATTCGGGGTCTATGTTTGCCTTGGCAAAGCTTTCTATTACTGAGGGTTTTACAAAGTTATTTGAGAAAATACCAAGTACGTCAAACCTTAGGATTTTCTTTTCTTAGCTTTGCGACGGGCTATGAATAAACCATCTGATCATTTCGTGGAGGATTATATCGGGAGAATGGACCTCGGCTTCCTTTTGTACGTTATCTAATATCCAATCATGATTAAAGTATAGGCAGGTTAACAATAGACGTATTTAAATATCAGTTTTAATTCTGAATAACTGAAGCTTTCTTTTTGTAGGTAGGTAGAGCAGCGGAGGTACTTAATATTATAAAAAAGGTAAAGTTTGTAAGACTGTTGGGGATAATCCCTGGATCTAATGAACCGATTTAAAAAATATTTAATTACTGGGAAGCTATATTTAAGACGTTCCCAAAAAAGGCAAGCAAAGAAATTTATTAAACACAGTAAGAGCCTAATGGTGTGACCGTCGGACTGCCAAGTCATAGGTCTCAAGTTCGAACACATTTTAGACTAATCTGCGTATTGTATTCCTTTGTTTGGTAAAGGAAAACATCGTGATTACGCCAGCATGCCTGAGAAGTATTTCTTGACGACATATAAAGTCAACTCAGAGGCCCATGGCACCATAAAAACTGTAACATCAGGTTAGGCACTAACCACACAATTGAGAAAGAAGAAGCTATAATTTACAATGTTATTGTTACAGGGTAGTTGACAAAAAAATCTAATTAGTCCGTCAGATAGATTTCCAGCAAATTTTGGACACATATTTTTTCTTGTTTTACGTAAACAAGCTATTGCTTGCGATACAGTGCTTTGAAAACTCGTGTGACGTCATATTTCATGATATTTTTTAGCAGAAAGAGACGTCAAAAGCCCCCACTCAAGATCTTTGACACGTTTTATCTTCGCATGTTTTTATTAATTTGACAAAACAGAAAACACGTATCCAATATTTTTCTATAATCTAACTGACGGAACTAAACAGAATATTTTTTTTTAGGCAAGAAAAATCGCTTGCCTACTTGTGGATTAGCCTTGTTACAAACTAATAATATCAAACAGCTATTTAACTGGATGTAGTCTTAGCATATATTAGAAACTTGGACCGTTTCTATATAGTATACTATGCAGTTACTTGGCAAACATTCAGAAAGCAATTCAGCTTGACAATTATATACCTACAAAGTGAGGGCCCGGTGGTGGCTGCCCCGACATACGAACAGGTATCTACTAAAGTGTTAAAATCGGGTATTTGCAGCCGGTTCTTATACATTACAGCACGCCTTGTAATATCCGAAGGGTTAGGTAGAGTGCACACTGTTGAACACCAATTTTTCGTTAGTTATATTTAAACACCATGTAACAAAAGGCAGGCCTATTGAATCAACATATACAAGTCCGGACTCCGTGGCTGACACTGAGAAAATCTTGATGGAAAACCCAATTATACCGTTGCCCGGGAATCTAACACAACACCTCAGAAGCAGTCGCGCCACTCCACCAACGAGGCAGTCGGTAATCTACAAGCCATAAAAATACGATAATCATCATTCATTCCAAAGAGAACATCAGTCTGCTAATAAAGACGCCTTTTAAAAGGGAAAATAATAATCTAAGGCCACTAATTACAGTTATCTGTTATAATTACTCTATAAACGTCTTAAGCAGGAGTGGGCAGGGGGATTCTCTGAGTGGATTAAATTAAGGGCTCAATCAATCCATCAATACTTGTATAAGTTTCTGACAGTCCTCAAGTATCAAACTGATCAGGACTTGAGGAGCTGTTCTACTCTTAACTTTGATCGATCGGCAATTGTTTTTGTATTGTCTACGTAAGGAGTTTTAGTTTTCTTTCTTTGTTTTAATAAGCGGTGAGTTCAGAATAATTTGAAACTCGTTAACAAATGAAATAGCTTCAATAGCTCGTATCTATAACCAAATTACTTACATGTTTTTTTTCCTAGTTTTGAGTTGTGAATATCAAACTTTGTAGTGCCTAACCGACGACTTAGCTTGTGCCTTTTTGTTCACAGGTTAAATCCTTAAAAGGCGACCGGTCTTTGGAGATAACACCGGGAAATGTGGGATATCTCCCTCACTAAACCCACCTTGGTGGTTACCAACTGCACATAAGAGAAGGTACTGTTTCCTCTTAAAATAAAATACCTGTCATTACCCCTCTTTGCAGCAGGTACATACGTAACGATTACAATGTAATGGCGTATAACGTCGTCACGTTCACATTACGTTGTAACAAAAATATCTGCAGCGAGATCTATGTCACCGAGTAAATAACTAAAATACTGCATAGTGGATTCAAAAGTTTTCGCAGGATACGGATAAATACAGAGTGTAAACGGACCCTTCACGAAGCCGTCAAACAAGCATTATGAACATCGAACTAAGTATACCAAACGTAAGATAATGTAAGGTAGTACCCCTACCCTGGTGCAAGCCATAGTCCGGGGCGAGGAGGAATGGGACGCCGTCGCCTCCTTCTGCGAAGCAGTGATGCTAGCGAAGGAGGTGGCGGAACTCGAGAGGGAGAGAACCTCTCGTTCCAGCCGCCGCGGGAGGCGCTACGAGTATCGGGGGCCACGTGATGGCTTCCGGCGATCGACGCTTGCCTGTGGACGGTGAGTGATGGGCTAGCTCGCCGTCTGAGTCTTATGACGACGACAGGCCGTGTCGACGTCGCGTTCGTGTTCCACGCGCGCCTCAAAGAGATGTCAGCAACAAGGAAGGGACCCGCAAGGGCCGACGCCCGTCGGGGCTGCGGAATGTTGTAAGAGATCCCACAGCCTTGACATATAGGGCTAAGGAACATGGGTGGTTTTTAGTCAGTAGAAGTCTGACACTCCCTTTCGCTCAAGAGCTTTCCCAACCCCAAAAAAAAAAAAGGTGGGAAACGACTTTTTTTTACCCGACTGCGGCGAAGCCCAAAAGGAGGGTTATGTGTTTGGCGTGTATGTATGTATGCATGTTAATATGTATGTCCGTATCTTTGTTCCCTCATAACTCCTAAACGGATGAAGAGATTTGAATAAAATATACCTACGTTGTTCAATTCGTCTTGATGGAAGCAGGCGGGGTTCATTTGAACATTAAATTATAAAATGATATGAAAATAGAATGAACCCCGCCTGCTTCCAAGTTTTGTTTAATTTAAAATGTGCTTGTTGTTTGCTTTTCAGTTTTTTCAGTGGGGTTTTTTATTTTTTGGGTAATATTTATCTATGCAGCACTTTTAAAACATTGTTCTAGAGGAACCTTTAAACAGCTTGCGGGTGGAGGCAATTTAAGTAAAGTTATAAGTGTTATAACTCGAAAAACTAGTATTAATAAAAACAGAGCGCTGTGATAAATTCGGAACATTGACTCCCAATATCTCCGTAACTAGGGGGATTCCCAGGTATGGTCTAGAACAAAAAATGATTACAGTGATGGGTAGAACAAGTGCCCTTCTGCTTCTTTAAGGGTACTTTTACATAATGTTACGTAACGTTGTAATTTTATAACTCAATAACGGGCTCACCTATCCAAACCAAATACTTAGGTTTTGTTTGGACTATTTAGTTGATGGTTTATGTGAAGTTTGCACAAAATCGGTCGAGCGGTTCTTCATTTATCACATTTTTTGTAACAAATGAATTCAATTAATGTGTGGATAATTTTGTTAGTGGGAATTTTGTTATTTGCAATTGGACTCGGTAGGTGGCGCTGCTGTCAGGGCAGGACGACGTCTGCCAGGTCCGCTAGTTCTTTATAGAATAGCCCACCAGTCTCACAACTCGCATCTGGTTGGAGGATTCTCCCTTTTTATCGGGGATTGAGGAACTATACATCCTATTCATGATCATCATTCTTTATCCCAATAGGGCTGTTAACAAAAAAAAACGAATTAGTCCGTCATATAGATTACCAAAAAATATTGGACACGTATTTATTCTTTATTCACGTAAACAAACAATGAAGACCCAAAACAACTATCTGTAGGCCATACAAATATTTGTTCCGTGCGGGGATCGAACCCGCTACACGCAGCGCAGTAGTCCAATCGCTAAGCCACTGCGCCAACCGTGCCGTCAAATGCAACAAAGAAATGCGTTTAAAACTTTTAATCGATTCAATTTAAACTATTTTAAACTATGAGCCCTAGAGCCGGATTAGAAGCTATCAATTACATTAAATGGTTTTGAAACAGAAAAATTAAAGATAAATATTCGAAGAGAGCAGTGATGGCCCAGGGGTTGCAGCCTTGGCTTCGAACCCAGGCAGGCCCATTACTTTGTATAATTTGTTTCATCACCACTGTTCTCAAAACATCGTGAGGAAACTGGCATGTCTTAGAACTAAACATTCGAAGACATGTGACATCTACCAATCCGCACTGGGCACGCGTGGTGTATTATAGCCCATCCGTCTCCTAGAGAAGAGACCAGAGTCCCTGCAGTGGGAACATTATAAGCTGATGATGATTCGAAGACATTGTGCCATCTACATACCGACTCGTACTGGTTCCATTATGGCGGATGTTCCATTCCCTTTCATAGAGGAGTCAGTGTCAAGAGGCGAGCCTATTACCATCAAACGGGTACAAATCCAGACTACATGTTTGCTACTTAGAAATTCTTAATGAAAAACCCCAATAACACTTTCCTCAACCTGGGTTTCGGACCTGCTTCAGCAGTCGACCAACCACTAGAACTAGACCGACGACGCAGTATAAAATTCACTTTGTATACTTGAAGCACATTCCATGTCTTTAAACACCTACATAATAACGTAAGAGCCTATTCCTATAGTATTAATGACTTTTTTGAATTTAAATTATAATGCTTGTAATTCTAAATATCGTTAATTCTCTAAGTTTGCATGCTTTAAATTTAAGCAAAACATGTATGATCTTATATTCTTTAATAACACCTATGTATACCATGTTTTATGCAAATAAATAAATTATCTTATCTTATCTTATCTTCCACATAATTGAGGGTAACTACCTACTAAATAGTTGGTGACGTGCGGTACGACCGGTCACATGAGCCCTAGATTACTGCATTGTATATCAGCCCAACCGCGCATTGTTGTAGGGTTAGACATTTTGTACCTCCGCTTTACCCTTACGATGATAGAGGTCACTTAAAGCAACAAAATGGCTGGTTCTGTCTTGTTGACCTAGCGTTCGGAAGTGCGACTTCGGAGCATGAGGTCCAGGGTTCGGGAATTTTTCTGTAGTAACCACAGAGAAACGATATAAGTTCGGCCCCAATCTTCTTTCTTTATCATGGTTAGAGTGAGTAGCCTAATGTCGTAGTTTTCATGTTCATGTGCCTTTTTTTTTGAGGTGGGAAATCATCAAATAACCCCTCCCGCTCTTGGGCAGAGCGAAAGGGAGTGTCAGACTTCTACTGACTAAAAACCACCCATTTTCCTTCTTAACCCTATATGTCAAGGCCACGGTATCTCTTACAACATCCCGCAGCCCCGACGGGCGTCGCCCTTCCATGTTGCTGACATCTCTTTGAGGCGCGCGTGGACTACGAACGCGTCGTCGACACGGCCTGTCGTCATCGTAAGACGGACGGATGGTGAGCTAGCCCATCACTCACCGTCCACAGGCCCGCGTCTACGGTGGCGGCGGCTGGGACGTGAGGTTCTCTCCCTCTCACGTTCCGCCACCTCCTTCGCTAGCATCACTGCTTCGCAGAAGGAGGCGACGGCGTCTCATTCCTCCTCGATGTTCATGGGCCTCTGACTTGGCTTTATATGCCGTCGAGAGATACCTTTCAGGCATAATGGTTTCCACACGATATTTTCTTTCACCAAATCAAGTGATAACTTTAGATAGTTACTGTGCGTATGCACATGAAGCGGAAAAATCAGAAGTGCGTCTTGGATTCGAACTCGATTAGGCAGTCCGACAGACCTCAAATCTATCGCTACTGTTTCATAGGACCTTTTCATTAGATTACATTGGACTCAATATAACTGGTGAAATTCGAGTGTAGTATATTATTGGCTACACCTCCGCCTAACCTTTCAGAGATTACGGGCGTGATGTTATGTTAATGTAGATTCGTTTTACACACATCCTTGCCCGAACATGTTTTGTAGGTATAACGCAGCCTAACGATGATAAGGCTCATTTTTAGAACAATACTAATTTTAATTTATGGCAACCATAGATAACCCTTCTTATTCCCTTGTTTTTGCAGTGTGGGAAATCATTAAAATATCACTGCTCCTGCTCTGGGCGTAGCGGAAGGCAGTATCAGACTTCTACTGACTAAAAACCACCCATGTACCTTCTTTATGTTCAGGGACGCGGTATCCTTTTCGAACAACCCGCAGCCCTGGCAGACGCTTGTTATTCGCTGAAGTATACTTTCGATAATTAATTTTAACGAAACAAATGTTTTTGTAGGAGAATCTATCTCTTGTTCTTTCAAATGTTTGAAGTTAAAACGCTAACGGTTCTAAAGTTGATCTTGATGTAGTAGTAGATGTCAATGTTGTTGTTGAGCCACGGCGGGCGCCCCATAAGGACATACACTGACCTTATTGATAATGTTCTTCAGAAAAGTCAGAGGCGTAGTACTCGCAACGTGTTCGCGGCTTCAACTTCATAATAGTAACTGCGTCTGTGACCATTTTGATCCTATTATATGATCTGCTAAAGTGGCCATTTTAGACCCCAAGATATATGAACGTGTACGAGACAAAAGGAGCCTCGTAGTAAGGACCACAGGAAATTAAATCACAATCTCAGTTTAAGCTCATTAGCAATTAAAATACTAAGAAGATTGTTAATTTTGAGACATTAGTCGAACAGATAATATTATACTCTAGGGAGCGGAATAATTACGATGAACAATAATTATAATTAGCATGCAATAATTACTCGGTGGAGTGGTGGCGCATTAGTGTATGAAATAATTAGAAATATCATCGTCTAATGTCTATAGTACCTACTTAATATTACACACCTAGGCAGTGTTAAATACTAAGAACTAATAAAGGGATGGTTAAATTAATTGTGATCAATTTATAGTTTTACTCTAAGATTTTTTTATAAACTCCTTGTGAATAATTGATAGACATTGCGTCTTAATGTAGTATGTTATAAAATTTGTGTAGTCTAGCTAAAGCTGTAATCGGTTCTGTCGCCCTTGGAAATGATTATGTTATGGAAATGTTTTTTTCCAGGAACCAAAATTTAGAGAGTTTGACAACAAGCTATTTACAACAACAACCATTGACTCCCAACAACGTAAGTATTTCTGAAAACTTCTACAGAATTGAGTTCTCACTAAATTGAACACAAACGCAACAATATTTAATACAAGGAAAATAAAAGACAAAACAGTAGGTACAAGGTGTTCGCATTTCCCAAATACAAGGGTTGGGGATATTAAACACGCCGAGAAATACCCCCTAACACCTTTTGAAGCCCCCTAAGGCTTTTCACGAAGTTTTAAATGTTACCCCATCGACCGCAGGTATGGGAAAATCTTACTAAAAATGTATGGGATTGTCTGTTATTTCGCACCTGGCATTCTGTGTGTTTTGGTAGTACCTAGAACGTAATGTTTTCTCAATATTCTTCCTCGAATACTGACTCTTTTCGCACTATGATTAGGTTCAACATGTTATGTTGACCAAAAACAATTAAACACGCGTGGGCTTTATTCATTAATGGCATCGAGGGTGAAAATGCCCACAGATCGCCTGCTGCTATTTTGTGTATTTCGTCTCGAATGCTATAACATTTTTTTTTAATAGCGTTGCCCCACACTAGGAATTTCTTCTGTATCTTGGGTGCGTTTACAAACATTTAAACTTCACATACACAAATACACCCAGACCCGAAACAAATATCTGTAGGCCATACAAATATTTGATCCTTGCGGGAATCGAACCCGCGAATACAGTCAGCCCAACAGTCCAATCGCTCAGCCACTGCGCCATCTGTGCCGTCTAACTTACTCCAATTTGTAATGGAAGAAAGATTTTGGCCGTAAGATGTGGTGTTTCGTCGCTTCCGCGGACAAATTCCAGAAGATCGCACTAAATATCGGGCAAGTGAAGCGAAGTGAAGTGCTACTAACATAGATTTAAGTTACTTATACTAACACGACTGTTATTAGTATGTATATTTATTATATTACTACGAATACTGAATTTTAAAGACTTGGAAACCGAATGCAGGATTTCATGCTCAGCATTAGTGCTTGCGATCAATAAAAGACCAACAATGGACTATTATGGTTAAGTAACTTCCTAGTTAGGGTAATGAACATTATGGTGTAAATTGCCTTACTCACCAACGAACACCCTATAAAGACACAAATTCAAAAGCCTCCATACTTATTAAGTAGGGTACATAAAAGAGGCTACATTGTGACATAGCATGGTGTCGATAAGCCGTGCCTTTCATCTCCGCTCGTTTCGTTCATCGCTATCTCTCGCGACCACCGATCAACCGTATTGAGTGTCGAGCCATCGATAAATCTGTCAACGAACGAACGGGATGTTTTTATCGATATATTGCTCTACAATACAGCGCCACACTATGATTCTAGAGACATCGACATGTCGTTCACTTTTATTTATGCCAAATAATTATGATGTCGCTCTTATGTATGTATTTTGGTAGTAAGTTTATATAGTAAATGAAAGCTAAATATACTTAGTTACAACAAAAACATAGCATTAACATATTACTAAAACAAATGGATGAGCTTGAATTTATTACACAAATTAATAAAAGGTTCTTGGAAATCACGCAAACGTAAGCCGTAGCACAGTGCTTGCTACGACGTAGCTCGCGTAGCGCTATATCGTCACACCTCTACGGTTAAATACCTACATGCGGTGTTGCTATAATTATTTCGACAAAATTGATTTTTTAATAGGACTTCTCGCTGGTTAACCTAGGAGGTTGGATTTTACTTAACCGGACAAATCCTGTGGATTCCTTGAGTTTGAGGTCTTTAATCAGGGTCACAAACAAAATTGATTACTATTTTTAGTAGACGCATTTATTGTCAGTGACTCTGTTACTCTACCTAAACAATTGTGTCTATATAAATCTTGCTAATAAAAAGTTGAAATCAGAACCATAAATGCACGAACACACACGCATGGTAACTGAGTGCACTCATACAAGTTCCCATAAAGTAGGTAGTTAATTAGGTACCCTGAACGTGTGCTCGAGCTCCAAACCTAATTAACATTTTCACTGTAAGCGCTAAATAGCCCCTCGTAAAATTAGGGCGCTACTGCACTGAACATTGGTATTTGTGAATAGATAGGTAGGTACCTAGGTAAAAACAACAACAGAAGTAGTTTAACCTTCGCGGCCTCGATATAGAGGGCGAAGAAGGAACATGGGTGGTTTTTAGTCAGTAGAAGTCTGACACTCCCTTTCGCTCTGCCCAAGAGCGGGAGGGGTTATTCGATGATTTTACACCCACCAAAAAAAAAAAAAAAAGTAGTTTAACCTTTTTATGTATTTTATTTAATATATTTTTTGAAATTTTGCACAGAGATAGATAGAGATTGATAGAGATAGTCTGGAATAACACATGGGCTATATATTATCCCCTTTATAATTAAGGGGGTTGAGCAATATGTATTACATAATTCAAAATCCTCAACTGTTTCACAGCTTGATACTCGAAATACGAAATAACGCAAGGGACATTGAGCGTAGGGCACGCCACGATAGTGGCGGTAAGTCCCCTCTTTGAGGAGTGGCTAGAGAGGCGCCACGGCGCCCTCACCTTCCGTCTGACGCAGGTCCTCACCGGACACGGTTGTTTCGGGAGGTACCTGCACCGAATCAGGCGGGAGGAAACGCCTGGATGCCACCATTGTGAGGATCGGCCACAGTGGAGGTGTGCCCCGCTTGGGCGGAGCCCCGCCGTGTTCTCGTAGCGGCGATCGGCGGCGGCGACCTCTCGCGCCCGACCCTGGTGCAAGCCATGGTCCGGGGCGAGGAGGAATGGGACGCCGTCGCCTCCTTCTGCGAAGCAGTGATGCTAGCGAAGGAGGTGGCGGAACGCGAGAGGGAGAGAACCTCTCGTCCCAGCCGCCGCGGGAGGCGCTCCGGGCGTCGGGGGTCCCGCGATGACCTCCGGCCACCGTAGACGCGGGTCTGTGGACGGTGAGTGATGGGCTAACTCGCCGTCCGTCCGTCTCGCGACGAAAACAGGCCGTCTCGACGGCGCGTTCGTGTTCCACGCGCGCGCCTCAAAGAGATGTCAGCAACATGGGAGGGGCCCGAAAGGGCCGACGCCTGTCGGGGCCGCGGGTAGTCCACCGGTTATCGCGGCCTCGACATAGAGGGCGAAGAAGGAACATGGGTGGTTTTTAGTCAGTAGAAGTCTGACACTCCCTTTCGCTCTGCCCAAGAGCGGGAGGGGTTATTCGATGATTTTACACCCACCAAAAAAAAAAAAAAAAAAAAGGGACATTGAGCGTGCTGTACAATTTTTCACTTTCGGCGCTAAAGCGAGCGTTGCAAATCCAACAGTAAGCTCAACTCCCTTACGTCGTTGTTTCAAATTTCCAGTATCAAATTGTCAACTGTCATACTATGTATTAAAAAATAGATGGTCTATTTCAAACTATCTGTTATTGATGTAAATAGCCTAACGGTAAGGAGACCGCCCTGTAGACAAAGGTAGGCAAGTACAAATCACAGTCAGTATCCACTTTTTGTAATCGTTTATTGCTGAAAGATTTCCAGAAGAAGAATGTCAAACTAATATCTCAGAAAATGACGTCACACGAGTTTACAAAGCACTGTATCGTCGCGACGATACAGTGCTTTGTAAACTCGTGTGACGTCATTTTCTGGTCGTCATTGTTTGTTCGAGAATAAAGAAAAAATACGTGTCCAATATTTTTTGGAAATCTATCTGATGGACTAATTAGTTTTTTTTTTGTTAACTACCCTTTTGTCAATAACTTGCCATTAATTAGTAAGAGGTTACCATTTCCCTTAAAGTTGAATTTTACGAGTAAAATGACGATCAGCAAATCCTAGGTCCAAACCTTAAAAAGTGTCAGGCATTCATTTGTGCACGCCATGCTTCTCACACGGTCATTTATGTATTTGGTTGTTTCAAGTGCCCAAAATTTGCACGTGCTGACAGAAACAATGAGTTATTTAATGTTATACACAGAATAGTATAAGAATAAAATAAATAAATAGGGGTGAACAAGGCATTTGTTTGTTTATTTTGAGAAGTAAAATAAATTATATAGCGCCTTAGTGGTCCGGTTTTTAAGCCATCCTCGCCTCAACTCCATTTCATTTTGATTCAAGCCACTGCCGCTCAGAATGACAGTACCCGTAAGAACGTCTTTTGTAGTCACCCACATCATCACATTTTGATCAAGCCGTCAGTTCTCACATATAAAATAACATCACGCCTGTAATCCCGTAAGGGTTAGGCAGTGGTGTACCTAATCGTTCGCCCTCATTTCGCCATATAATAGGGGGCGTTTGACGTCTATAGATATAATATTGCCATCGACTTGGCACAAAAACTAGGCTCCGTGGCCTCTACTGAGAAAACACTTTGCGCGTCTCGGGAATCAAACCCCGGACCTCAACCTCAGAAGCCGCACTTGAGACCACTCAAACAACGCGACCGTCACACATCAAAATTTCCACGTGAACGAAGTCGCGGGCATCAGCTAGTCAATACTAATATTATAAAGCTGAAGAGTTTGTTTGTTTGTTTGTTTGAACGCTATAAACTCATGATTTACTGGTTGAAAAATCTTTTTATGTTGGATAGTCCATTTATCGAGGAAGGCTTTAACTGTAGCATAAATTAGTCGATTCACTAAAAACCGACTAATTCTAAAAAGTTGTCACCTCACTAAATTATAGGTACAACCCTAAATGTTCTGTAATGTCACAATGGAGGGAGAACGTCGCTCAGGACCTCCTTTAAAAACGGCTGCACGCATAGGTTCTGCCCTTTTTACATCAAGCGAGCAGCCTACTAGATAAGTCCCCAGTTATTGGGTAAGTGAACTCCACCATTGTGTTCTTTTGCTGCTAAATTTATGTCCCGGCAAGCCATATCTATTTGTAATCTTTGTGTCTATTTAACATGGCTGCCGGCAATGTATTCTGTATTTAATATTAATTAGCACCTAGCTATTCACTATGCACATGTGCTCTAATAGGTTATATGGTTCTCCGCATGGCATGCATCCTATTCTATTCTCTAAAAACTAAATCATGCTCATCCATGCTGTATCATAAACCGGCGACGCGAGTCAACGGTCAATGAGAACCACGTGGCGATGTGACGCCACGCCTTGCCTTTAGTCTATCAACTAGTCACCTATCAACTAATCACTGTAAACCACTGCGATGTGTGAGTACCCATCTTCCATCTTCTTCACTGCCTTGAGCTTGCCGCATCTAACGCATGGCTGGGACACGCACATCGTAGGGGCTTACAGGAACCATCTTGGAGCTCAAGCGTCCCCTTGGCGCTGTTTCAGGGTTCCTAGCGCTGGCTAGCCAACTATGGCTGTTTCGCTCACGCTGCACTGTTCTGCTGCTCTGCTGTGCTCCCGCGCATCTACCAACGCGGTGAGAAGCACGCATCTGCACGGCCGCCCTGCCACGAGCCGCCTTTAAACTGTGACGCCTACGCGTCCGGCCCCAGACGACGGCGTGGCCGTGTAGACAGCGGCCTGCCGCCGCTACCTACTGGCCGTCTGCGCTGCCGCTACTTGCCTACCACCAACGCTGCCTAGGGCAAGTTGCCCTGAGCCCGCTGCCCACCTGGTCGACCGCCCTGCCGCGCGTCCCTACCGACGCGTGAGGCCGCCTGACCCGGCCTACCTACCGTGCGTGGCGATCGCCCTGCCGCGCGTCCCTACCGACGCGTGAGGCCGCCTGACCCGGCCTACCTACCGTGCGTGGCGATCACCCTGCCGCGCGTCCCTAAGACGCGTGAGGCCGCCTGACCCGGCCTACCTACCGTGCGTGGCGATCGACATCTTCTGGTTGCTCAGGGCAGTACCGTTTTCCTACCTTCAGTGACAGTGCGTGACCTTAGACTCTAGAACCCCTATTTTGTATGTGTAGTGCTAAGTAAATGTATAACTAAGTCTTCCTTGTCTCATTTCTCTACCCTCTAAAAGCACTACGCTACAGGCTATACAACATTACGCTACAACTAATAGGAGTGGAGTATAAATGCAAAATGTTGCAAAAACGGGAAACGATATTCCATATTGACAGCTTTCGTTACGTGCGCTGCGAAAATGGTTTAAGTTATGCAAACATTACGTATGAAAGAAATGTTTCACTTTAAAAGATCTACAAAAAAGTTCGCGACAGCATATACCTATCTATTAAGATTGACTCACTGAAACCATTTTTTACTATTTAAATTTTAGGTTAAATAGTTTTTTTTTTGCGAAGCTTATGTAACCCATATGTATATTAATCTATATCTAAATAAATGTGTTTGTTATAACGGAAATTTAATATAGAATATTTGTTCCTTTTCCTCTATACAGTTTAAACAAATATCTTAGAAGATATCGCAATGTTAAATGGATTTTTTTTTTGCGAAGCTTATGTAACCTATAGGTATGTATTAATCTATATCTAAATAAATGTGTTTGTTATAACGGAAATTTAATATAGAATATTTGTTCCGTTTCCTTTAGATAGTTTAAACAAATGTCTTACAAGATATCGCAATGTTAAAATGTGCGCGCGACAAAATAATTACGGCGGCCCTCGCGTCCCGATGTAGATGCCTGGAGATTCTGGCCTCCGGGAAATTCAAATTCGAATTCAAAATACTTGGTAGTGGTGGCACAGTGGTGGCCGCCCCAACTTACGAACAGTAATTGGTCGTGGGTTCGAACCCAGGCAGGCGCATTACTTTGTGTAATTTATTTCATCACCACTGCTCTCAAAACGGTGAAGGAAAACATCGTAAGGAACATATCTTAGAACCAAAAAATCGAAGATATGTGACATCTTTTCAATCCGCACTGGGCCCGCGTGGTGGATTATAGCCCATCCCACTCCTAGAGAGGAGGCCTGAGTCCCTGCAGTGGGAACAATATAGGCTGATGATGATGATGATGATTGTATATTTAACAGTAAGAGATAGGTCACATTTATAATGTTAACTAAGGTTCTATCTAATATTACAGAGAAAAAATATAAGATTTTTTTGTTTGTTACGATTTAACCCAAAAATTTCTCAGACGACTTTGAAAATTCTCAACATTAGAAAGATAATTGAAAAAATATTACCATGTTGGATAGTCGATCAATCAAGGAAGGTTGTAAGTTATACGAGTATATTTTTGTGACGCAGACGAAGTTGCGCGTTGCGTGGGTCAGCTAGTGTACCTATAATAAATCACCATACAAAACTGGCTAGGAGTTTTGGAGCTGTGTCGGTTTCCGTGTTCGAAAGCCCCGAGGGAGTCACAAAGCTTGTCAAAGACAGACGAGACTCCAGTTGAGCTCGCACCTCCTGGCGATTTGGTATAAAAGCCACTTTGTGTACGGTTAGAGCGACCATCTTTGATATTGAATAATATTTCGGTGTCTTTAAATATTCTATTGCGATTTGTAAAATTTTTATTCGTGGATCAAATGAATGACAAACATTCATTTGATCCACGAATAAAAATTTCCACAGCCCACAGCGATTTGTTGCGTATTTCTTTGGTTTTATGGGTCATTGATTCCGTCGTTTCGAAAAAAATGCGTCGATGCGCGGAATAATCTTTTAGAATTAAGATTAAGCGATGTGTGTTTAACCAAAATTAATGAAATGTTTTAAAAATAAAAAGTAAAAAAAAAAAAAAAAATTATTCGAGTTAAAATTGTTGTCACATGCATAAAAAGTGGATGGCATTTTTTTATATATTTTTTACATACCTACTTAACTGTCAATCAACAACAGCAGGGCTATTGCGTATCTTTTAAATGAAAGTGGCTAACCTATAGTGCCTATCAATTACTGTCAAATGGTTCCATTTTGTACTAAACCATAATTTGAACAAGAAGGATTAAACTGAAGACGAGGCTTTGGCCTTACTTATAAACAAGAAAGATAATACCTAAGCACTGAAGACGAGGCGGTATGGTCCAAGACCTTAGCCTGCCCATGAAGGGCGAAGGAAAAAAAAAAATGTACTAAACCATAACCAATTTCACAGTTAATCCATAGACAATATGATACCCACTGTCATTTAAAAGATACGCAATAGCCCTGCTGGATAGTGTTCATTACCTTCCATTACCTTTACCTTACCATTATCTACCTTATTTGTTTATTACTTACCTTCCCGGAAAAAATGGATGGAACGGATGTTAAGCAGAGGAGATGAATGAAAAATTTCACAATTTTTATTGATAACTTCGTTGTACAAAAAAAAATGTAGCTCAGACCTTTAGCTTTGATATTGCGTATTAGTTAGTCGTAATTACTAATGTAGAAAAAAAACACTGCAAGACCTACCGAAGTCCCAAGTTGGAATCGGAGAGGAATGGTTTTACATACAGTTTTACATTTTTTTACAAATTAGAAAAAAAAATAATCTTAATGATACTCGCGGCGATATTCTCTAAGCAAAAATCAGTTCACTTTTTCTAATAAATTCATGGGTGAATTTGTGTGGAATTAGTTTTCGCACGAAACCAATGAAATGAATGACCTATAAAAATATTCTAAATATAAAAAATAACTCCTCCTGTAGCTCTCCGGGTGTAGTGATATTTTTAAAAATATAAAATCAAAATCAAAATATTTTTATTTCACATAGGCCTACATGGGCACTTATAAAACGTCGGTAAAAAGGGGCACGGTTCGGTGCATTGGTCGATTCCTAAGGAGAAGAACCGGCAAGAAACTCCAAAGGTTACTCTTTTAATCTTTTAAAATCGTTTGGGTTAACAATAAGGTATAATACACACATGAAGACCATGCAGATTAATGTCTGAGATGGTCTTTTGATGAAAGCACCACACAGATTTGAGTGGACCCGTCCAGTCAGTGCAAGCATTTGTCAGATATCGTGGAGCTCGACTTATAACTCGAAGGAGCTCAACGTCACGACGAACAATACCAAAGAAAGGACATTTGGGTGGGTCACTTAAAGTACTCAAACTGCCAGACAATCACAACAATTAAAATTTAAGAAAGACCCACATGGTCCTCACATTCACAATATCAATTTTTTAATAATAATCAGTTTTTTATATTTTATCTTCTACAAAATAGATGGCACCATGATAAAGTTCAAGCAATTACCAATAGATGGCAGTGGTTTAACTAAACATCCATGTTTGGATACCTACATTTTGATACACTTTCTTAAAATCAATATTATTCTCATTTCAACTATTGCTAGCTATGAATAAAAAAAGTACCAACCAAAGTTTCCTTTACAATCATAAAATAAATCTAAACAAAATTCTTAAATAAAAATCATAAACAAAATGAGTTTATATTTATTATTTTTGCTAAAGGAGTTGGCAACACTCGAAAGTTTGCTTTATCTATAGTCCCATCACATGACCCTTTTATTTTGTTCCCGTGATCAAATTGTGGAAATTCAAAAATAATTACGCGCAATGGCTAAAGTGGAAATTGACATTGATGACATGCACGAAAATTCACTTGATAACAGGTAATATGCTGTTGAATTTAGTGTTATTTGTATAGTGCATTATATAATGAGGATTTAAGGCACCGAAGGTCATTGCTTTAGTTTTGCAACTTGGCAGTCGACGCAGTTCTCTCGATTTAGATTTTATTTTCAAGTGTTGTATTTTAATTTATTGCATTTATTTGCAGTGCTGATAGTGAATATTTGGGCATGGTAGATGAAGGATCGTTTGGTATGTAATATCTATGTATTTTTTATCTTTATATTTTCATTTTGTAAGAGAGCCAGCTCTTGTTTACCTGTAGCACAGAATTAGCCCTAATTCGCTGTAACGAGTTTCAATTTAATTATCTGTGTGCATTATGTACTGTAATGGGTGTTATTGAATTAGGTTTTAATTTAATTATGATTATATTTCAGGAAGTAACGAAGGAAGATCGATTGTGCCTCATCAACCTTACTTGGATACTAACGAGAATTCCACTCCATACAGCTTCAAAGACATCTGTAAGTTGATTTTTTAAAATGAATTTTAACTCTCTATAAATATCAGCTGATTATAAAAACAACAAATAACATAAACAAAGTTGTAATAAAAAATAATCCTTTACATCAAATATAAACAATTTGTTGTGGTACATCTTGTTGATTTCATACACCAAGCCTAGTTGCAATACCTATCCTTAGGTCACAGTGGGCTACATAGGAGTATTTATTCTAAGCTGATTTGTTTATAAAGTTATGACACTGATGGAAGAAAACAATGTGGGTTTTCTTCCAGTACTAACTCAAACTAAATTAAATTATTGAGCCATATGACTAACAATGTTATTAGCTAGACTCAAGCATTATATGGGCGGAACATAGGTTTCGTGCAATGAAAACTAGCAGGGTGCGAAACACTGTTTTTATTAAACTAACGAAGTACCTACTTGAAATAAAAACTGAACACAATATCTCTATAATATGTAAAAGAATCTTCACAATTTATTATGCTTGTAATTGCTTGTATGAACCATTATAATGTAGTGTGCAAAAACAAATAATTTATATTTGTTCCTGTAAATTGATTTTACACTGGTTGAAAATAATTTCATTTAATAGCTTACATGACGGATCCTGACAGGTTTACAGTGGGTCCCAAACTAGTTGCATCCTGTTTCTTGGTGACCCAGAACAACAGCAACACACCAAACTACCAGAAACTGTTTAAAAACTTGATGAATACCAAATGAGCTTAGGAATTGGGTCATCTTTATATAAAAAACAGTTATTCCTGACTTGATAGTCACATATTTCGTTGTCAAAGTCGTTATTCCTGTCTTTATATACCTACACATATCAAACCACTGGATAGATTTGGTAATAGATAGCCATAATGATAGACATCGGATTTCGAAAGATTCAACCCGTAAGCTAAGCTGAATGCAAATTTTTTGAATGCCTGAGCAGATTTGAATAAAATTTGACAACGGGCTTAATACTTGAGAACCGAACACAATGCATGACCAATGTTAACATAACAAACCCCAAAATAATAATAAATAAAGTTTTTAATTTAAATATTCTATTCTTTTCAGCGAGCGCAGTGAAGTATAAACTAATAAGTATGACTGGGGAGGAAGCTGGTGGTATTAACATAACTCATTCACCGTCTCCTGGTAAGTCCCAAGTAGTAAATAGTTATTTTATAACCTGCCTTTCAAAAATTCAAACAAAAATTAACATACTGAAGTCATGTGACGTTGGGATATAAAAGCATTATCCAACTTATCATCACATTAGTGACTATAGCAGTACTTAAATTTCATCGTAAGCCTGTGGAATTTAAGTATAAGTTTTAGTCTAGGCTTAAGTGCAATATCGTCCTGAACTCAACATCAAACAAAATAATTTATGTTATTTGTTTCAGTTGCTTATTCTGTTTTATTTATCAATCAAAAATATCTAGTGGATGCAATCCTACTCCTACTCCGCTTAAGCAGAGTCTGGGCCCTATTGCAATATTATTATTATTATCATCCTATGACATTCCCACTGTAGGGAAACAGGCCTCCTGTCTAGGAGAGGGATGGGCTATAAGCCACCATGCATGCCCAGAGCGGGTTGGTAGATGTCACATTTCTTCGAATTTTGTGGTTTCCTCACGAACAATTAAATAAAAATTACACAAAGTTATACACCTGCCTGGGTTCGAACCCACGACTTACTGTTTGTAAGTCGGGGCCGCCACCACTGAGCCACAGATGCTATTATCCACTTAATCTGGGGGCACGGCAGTGCCCCCGCCAAGTCGAGCATAGACTTTATTAAAAATAACTGCTCAAATGTAGGTGTAAGTACAATTAGGAACACTGTACAGGGCAACATAATTACAGTTCTATTGATAAGATAATCTATCACGAACAATAATAAGTAAGCAAGTATTTATGATAGTTCATAATCTTAACAGATGCGGAATATTATGTGATCAGCAATCCTGTGGAAGTGTTTGGTACTACGACTACACCAAAGAAGAATGCTCGCAGAGATCCTTTGGCGGCAAAAGCAGTTACTGCGAAAAAGGTTTGTTTATTTATAGTTAATTTAATCCGGCTTCCGTACATACTCGTTCGGTTGACACATCTCGGAAAGCACGTTAAGCCATTTGCAGCTATCATTTGAAGATTTTTGACAGTCAGTAGTAGTTGGTACAGATAGTCAGTGGCCCGATAGTTTGACGACCAGTCTAATTGGTTGCGGAGGTTGGCGAATACTGATATTGAACTGCATTTGGTTAGACTGGAAGCCGAGCCCAACGCAGTTCGAAAAGCTAGGCAGATGGACAGTTTAAAAAAAGCTTGAACTTTAGTCCGACTATTACATGCTTTTAAAAATCAATCTTTTTGTTTCAATTTGTTATTGTATTCATGTCTATTGATATGTAGTCATTTTTCCTATTTTTAATGGACTATTTTTTTTTTTTTTCTCAATCAATGCAATGTATTATTCCAGCGCGATGACAAAAGACGAGCGACCCACAACGAGGTAGAAAGACGTCGCCGAGATAAAATCAACAGTTGGATCTCTAAGTTGGCCAATCTCGTGCCCAATTCTGGACTTCCTGACTCAGCGAGCAAAGGAGGAATATTAGCTAAGGCCTGCGATCATATTACTGATCTTACAGAAAAAAATAAGAGGTCGGTGAAGATTTCTTAAATTATCTCTAATATATCCGGCTAATCTCGGAAAAAGGCTTAGTAAGGCCTTCGACCTATTTTAACAGAACTTTTACTTGTAGATAGTTGATGTTAAAAGGAGTAACTGAGGCAACTTTTATTTTAGAAATAGTTAACAAAATCCGATTAAAAATGCTTGCAGTTGCAAACTCATTTCCCTATGTTCTTTTTCAATTCATTAATGTTCATGGGCGTGCTCATGACAACTTACCAAAGTTTTGGATTTGTTTGGGAAATAAGATTTTATTTTTAACGGCAGATCATTATAATTTATGATGAAGTATACAAGTATTGATCTTCCTATCTAACCTATCGTCCATGATATCCGATACTACAGATAGATAACAATGACATCGCAATTTTCGCAAGTTCCTGAATTGTGACACATTGATACTGTTTGACATCATAGATAAGATATATAAACAATCACTATCTGTTATCATCACTGGAACTAAGTATAGATGAGATTATCCCGTAGGCCATAGCATTTGTAACACAAAGCGGGAAAACGAAATAACATTCAGTACTATGGTCGAGATTCCAGTCAGGATTAGGGTACCTAGAATATCCACTATTTATGATTAGAAGTCGTATTAGATTACCTATCGAAATTCCGGAAAAGATTAGATCATCATATCAGCCCGGAAACACCCACTCCTGAGTATTAGGCCTACAGTTTTTACTGCCACACTTCCCGGTTGTCTGTATATTATAATAAACCTCACCACACTAGAAACCAACGAGACACTTACATTATCTTCTTATACTTCAAGTAGGTAAAAAAAAGCTGCTATCGACCCCCCAAAAATAAACGTAATTTTTTGTGTGAAATGTAGATGTCTGTAGAGGTTTGATAGTCAATTTAATTAGTAAACAAATGGCGAAGAAAAACATCGTGAAAAAATGTCCTAGGACCAAAAATTCAAAAAAATGTGGTGTCACAAACATGAACAGGGCCTGCGTGGTAGATTACAGCCTATTCGCTCATAAAAAGCCTGTGTCCCAGCACTAGGAACATTATAGGCTAATTATTATGCAATTGAACGGGGTCTAAAAAAAACACTTATCTTTTTCAGATTAGAGAAACTAGAAGTCGAGAACGAAAAATTTGTACTAGAAATATTAAGACTCAATCAAGAACTAAGCGAAGTGCGCAAAGAGAACAGTTCGATGCGTAACCAGCTCGCCGACAACTGTATAGTGATATCCCACAGGCCAAAGGGTCAGAAATCTTAGTTCAAGTTTCAAGTGAAAGTGTAGAACTTGATGACTGACTAAATCCAGGTGCTTAAAGCTGTGTTTGTGAAGTGACAACTGAACAATTAAGCTAAGAACACATTGGAATCAATACTGTCGTTATGACGAGCCGTTGAATTTTGTTTTTATTTTTTTAAGTTGGTAACACTTGGCCATATGAGATTTGATATGCCATTTTTGGACAACTTATGCTATGAAAGTCATGCAAATCGAAACACATGTAATGCAATAGTCAGTTTAAAATTGTTTCACTTTATGTATATTAGTGAAATATTGTAAAGAAGATGAATGGAGATGTGGCCTGAAAAATGAGAAGATAATAGGGTAGTTGGCAAAAAAAATCTAATTAGTCCTTCAGATAGATTTCCAAAAAAATATTGGACACATATTTTTTATTTTTTCACATAAACAAAAAATTAAGACGATACAGTGCTTCGAAAACTCATGTGACGTCACATCGCACTACATTTTTAACCACGTAGTGACGTCAAAAGCCCCCACTCCTAATCTTTGACGCGTTTTATCTTCGTAATTTTTTATAACGAAAAACACGTATCCAATATTTTTCGATAATCTGTCTGACGGACTAAACAGATTCATATTTTTATAGCCAGGAAACATCCCTATTACATTTGATTGGCTATTCGTCAGACAAGACAGTTTTAACGTGAAAATGGTTGAATGCATGTTCATAATTTAGTAAGTAGAGTTACTTATTAATACTATACTAGATAAACCAAATATTGGACATTTACAAGGCAGCAGACGCGGTATTGTGTCCATGTGAATAATTAATGTTTATTTTGTCCTATTATTTTAATTAATAATGTGCATTATGACTTCCATAATGATTTGTTGTTATTATTTTCGTTTTATGAATATAATTAATTTGTTTTGAATTCTGATGCTTCTGAATTTTAGATGTCTATGTTGCTAAATTATATCCCATGGGACTTTTTGTTTATTTATACATTTATGTACAAGAGATGGTAAACCTATGGTCAATATAGTGACAATAGGGTATTTCACCAAAAAAATCTAATTATTCCGTCTGTTAGATTATCGAAAAATATTGGATACGTGTTCTTTGTTTAATCAAATTAATAAAGAATTACGAAAATAAAACGTGTCAAAGATCATTAGTGGGGGCTTTTGCCGTCACTTTGTGGGTGAAAAGCTAATAACTTTGTGACGTCACACGACTTGACGCGACTTTTCGAAGCACTGTATCGTCTTCATCATTTGTTGTGAAAAAAAATATACGTGTCCACTATTTTTTGAAAATCTTATTTTTTGAAATTTATTTATTTATGTAGGTACACACAAAATACAAAGAAAGGAAAATATATAAAAAAATTAGAAGAGCACAAAGGTACTGCTTACTTCTAAAGACAGTTCAGTTCAGTTTATCTATCTGACAGACTGATTAGATTTTTCTGGTGAAATGCCCTATTGATTTCCTTTATCACAAGGATCACACAATCCTCAACACATCCTTTACAAGGATCTTCGGCGCTTGAATGATAGCTGGGGACATTGTTAGTCAACTTTTGTAAAAACTTCCCTCTTGTTTTGATTTTAGCCCACATTTTTCATTCTTAGGACCGGTTTTTCAATCGCCAGTTATCTTTTATCTGACGAATAAGTTTGTCATATTGACAGTTTTTGTATAGACAATCTGTCAAACCATCAAATTTATTCCTCAGGTAAAACTTAACTGGCGATTGAAAAACTGGCCCATAGACAGTTATTTTATCCTCTTGTCATTTGTTTTCCTAAAGGTTTACTACTTCTACATGCATGTGTCACTGCTAATGTTATTACAATATAACAATCATTAGAAAATGTAGTCTGATTATGGCACTAAAGATTTAGTTGTAAGCTGCTAGGGTAGCCGAAGTTTTATTACGTTTTTGACAATTCGCCAAATTAGAAGGTAGTATTGATGTTTTTATTGCTCATAATTCTGTAACTACATTGTGTTACGGTCGCGAAAAATACAATTGCAAAAAAACGTAAGAAAATCTGAATTTCCCTGGCTACCCTTGTACTTTCATCGTAAATCCTAACGAGTATGATTTGAAATTGTATACAGAAATTATGTTGATAATGTTATGATGACATGTAAGGTGTATAGTGGCGGATTGAATTACAACTGCAAAATTAATAAAAAATGTCACCAATAGACGACTGTCCTCTAAAGAGAGCTTTTAAAGCATGGACACAATTGATCTTTAATGGTAATGTGTTAATCGGAATCTATATTTGTTGTTTAGGTCCAAATACTAGACTGACTCTATTCAATTCTATTTGTGGCTGCCAATAATTTTGCAGTTGGGAAGTTTGAATGCAGTCTGTCTTTATAATTGTTAAGGTTTCCGACAGTAAATTATGGCAATACTATTATTTCTGGCACTCGTTAAATCTAAACAAAAAGTCTATAATGCTGGAACCCATTTGCACTGAATGACGATGCTAAATAAATAAACAAACACATGTTATTATTTATTTCCTTTCTTTGTGCTAATGGGTCCAAAATTCTGTATGAATGTTCTAAAAACAGTATGTTGTTCTAGATATACATTTTTATATGATACTAGTTATAGAAACTTACAGAATGTGTAAGTAAATAGTTTTAAATTAGGGTATGCTAGTTTTAAGAGTTGGTTTGTTCTTTATTTAAACAATTGGCTAACAATTGACTGCATTTAAATCCTCCTACAAACGAATCACATACAAAACTTAACCTGGTCTAAAGTTGCAGGATAAATCAGTTGTATTTTGTATTTTTTTTTATGTAGCACAGTCGTACTTGAATATAATCAGGTGTTGTTGAGACTTTGGGTTTTTATTGTTGTGTACCTTTGAATTATTGTTTTTTGGTTTACTTATTGGGGTGGCTGCAAAAATACGCGGGTGCACTCTCGCGCGTTGACTCTGGACGTAAACGAGAAGGCTCCGGACAAGTATTTTAAGAGGAAACGGCGCGTCCTCTCGTGAGCGGATTAATACGGTAAAAATTCCGCACTCCCCGGTCGCCATTGGGTTACAATACTCAATATTACTACTTGGTTAAGCGCGTGAGGCGGATTTTTAGGGTTCCGTAGTCAATATGGGACCCTTATAGTTTCGCCATGTTCGTCTGTCTGTCTATCCGTCCGCACTATCTCAAAGACTTAGTACTACAAAGCTGTAATCCCACCAAAAACAAAACTTGTAAAAAAAGCCAAGCCGAGCAACTCACTTCTACCGTAAAAAGTAGTGAGATCCATGTAATACCAAGTCAGTTAATATATTTAATCCCTACTTAAAAACCTTTGATGTTTTAAAAACAAGATTGACTTGGCCACTGCATCACATTGGCCAATGCCATGGCGATTAGCTATTACAATGGCCTGTTAAACATTGGCGAATGTGATGCAGTGGCCAAGTCAATCTTGTATTTAAAACATCAAAGGTTTTTAAGTAGGGATTAAATATATTAACTGACTTGGTATTACATGGATCTCACTACTTTTTACGGTAAAAGTGAGTTGCTCGGCTTGGCTTTTTTTCCAATTTTTTTTTTGGTGGGATCTCATTTCTTTTTATAGCGTCTCTCATTCTATCTATTTCGTTTAATGAATCAGCAATACATAGGTTTATTCGAATTTGAAGCAGTCTTATTCATCGATTTGAAGTACTGCTAAAGTATCTACTCGACAAGCTGAATCAAACGAGTAAAAACTCGACAAGGTCAAGTCGTTTTATAACGGAACTGCTATGGCCACCTTCAAGCTCCATCAACAGATCTTGGAGACCATCCAAAGACAAAGTACTCGTCAAAACGAATCAAACGAGTCTTAACTCAATGGGTTATGTCATTCTATAACGGAGTACCTATGGCCACCTTCCAGCTCCATCTTCAGATCCTGGTTACCAACTAAAGACAGAGTACTCATCAAGACAAATCAAATGAGCTCAAACTCGATGGGGTTATGTGGTTTTATAACGGAATTCCTATGGCCACCTTCCAGCTCCATCATCAGAACTATTCAGAACCCTGAACATCATCAAAAGACAAACTACTCGACAAGACAAATCAAACTAGTCCAAACTCGATAGGGCTATGTCGTTTTACAACGGAATTCCTATGGCCACCTTCCAGCTCAACCAACAGACCCTGGACACCATCTTAAGACATATGATATTCTAAAATGGAGTTCCTATGGTCAACTTCCAGCTCCATCATCAGATCAGTTCCATATCATCATAATATTGCATTGATAGGCGATATATACATATACGTGCAAAATTTCAGATCAATCAGAAACTAGGAAGTATGTTTAATTTAATAACTCGTAAAATTCATTCACTGAAATGTAACTTTAACTTTGTAATCCTATACAATTATATGGGATTACAAAGTTATTTATGCAGTTAGTTTATCTAGAAAACTAGACTGAAATTGTATACTTTTTTAGTTTTTCCATGGTTTATACACAAAACACAAATTGTTCTAAATTTGAAGCTTCTATGTCTGCTAGAAGTGCCTTAGACTTTTGATGATCGGTCAATCAGTCAGTCAGTGAGTGACAAAACTAAGCAACTTTGATTAGTTATAATTCTTAAACTACTGGTTCAAATTTAATGAAATTTTAAATAAACCGTCTTTATACAATGCCTAATTGGTTACTAAAAATTCCGGCTTCTAGTTTTATCCACAACGAAGTTATAGGTCGAAAATGGCCTGAACTGGTTCGATAAAAGGATAGTACGGCCGTGCCGCTTTATTGCTCGACTTGGCGGGGGCACTGCCGTGCCCCCAGATTTGGCATGACTATATAAATGAGTTACTCTGACTAAGTGCTTAAGTAAAATATTGAATTTTTTTTATGGTATCTCCAGTACCTACACAATATATTAGTGGGGATGACTTTTTTTTCTCGCGAAGTTCATTGTGTAGGATGTCGTTGGATAGGTCTTTAAAAAATATTGCGAGTTTACGAGAACAGTTTTTCGATTATGGGATCCGTTTGTAAAATATTACGCTCTTAAGTGCAATTTTTTGTTAGACTCAAGTGTACCAACCTAAACCACCTAAGTATACGGGTTGTGTTTGGACGTTTGAAAAAATTAATGGTAGTAGCATATACAAAGTTAATACGACAAAGAGGCTTTCCTTTAAACAGCATAAACTAGGTACCATTTTCAAGCTCTGTACCAAAAATCAATTAAATAGGAGTAGTAGTTTAGTCGCAAATGTTTTTTTTAAGTTTTTGCCCCGTTTCAACACGATGTATCTTTCCTAACAGCTGATTATGACTATACGCATAGGTCATGCACCTTAAAACGATAAATCTGAGATGCGTTGTAGTACAACCAAATATTTTCGCTAAAAGATGGCAATGCAAACAAGGAAACAATAGTAGATTGTATGACAAGGGAGCAAAATAATATTTTTACGGCGAGGGCGCTATTTTGAATCCAGAGCGAAGCGAAGGATTCTAGAATAGAATCCTGAGCACAGCGAGGGATTCTAAAATAGAATCCTGAACGTAGCGAGGGATTCAAAGTACATCGCCTGAGGGAAAAATATTTTTGCTCTCGAGTCATATACTCTACTTTTCATCCCCTTCTATGAGAAAATAAATAAGAGACACTTTTAAGTAAATAATGAATACGTTTAATTAAAAAAAATACATGAATGTAAATGGTCAATTAATCATTCAAGAAAGTTTCAACATTTTGTCCGGAAAATAGGTACTTTCGATTTCTTTGGTATGTGTCCTTCAGACAGTCTCTTCAGATAAGCTACTTATTTTGAGTAGCTGTCAATTTTAATATCTTTATTGATATTTACTGTAGATTTAAGCATGGAGTATACACTCCAAAGAGTAGAAGGCTGTTTTGTTTTGGATAATTCTTGAAAATAGGCCAGAGTTAGACTTTCCGAAAATGTCTTCGCTCCTTATCTATTTTTCCATAGTATAAAATTGTCATTGGCCTTTACATATTTCTCCCGGGATTTCGTAGGTATTAAGTGTTGTATGACTTTGTTGGCTTCTATTTTTATTGTTTCAGGCGTTAATGCACTATCACTTTCAGAATTAGACGTAGAACTCATTTTTTTTGTAAAATACAATAAAGTCCGTACCGATTACAAGACAAGAACAGGGCAGTAATTCGGGCGCTTTTTTTTTTTAGTTACCGCGCCACCTCTCACCGTACACCCAACACTTACAGCCAGAAATCTAAACAATTTGCGTTCGATGTCAATGAACGATTCATGTTCCAAATTTAAATCTCATTACTGCCCGCTAAAAAGTCTTGAAGAGAAAAGAGCTACTTTGCTCCCGCATAAAGAGGAACAAAACGACACTTTTCGAATAGAAGGGATGAAAAATAAATACACACATGTGCACTTTCACTACGACAGTGACAATCATAGCAAAACATCCCGCGCGTAAAACAAATAGAAAAATCCTCATTTTTGGTGCTTTTTATTTTTGTACCGTATCGAATTAATACAAATCACGTTTAGTATACGTTGTGTAATTTAATGCCCCTCTCTCCTATCAACTCTGTTCCACTCGTCTGTCAAGCCATCAAAATAAGTCGAGTTCAAAAAATGCGCATCTGTCAAGCCATCAAAATAAGTCGAGTGTTCCCGCGCTTCATAAAAGCCGTTAAAATGCTATGAAAACTATGCCTGTCTAGCTCACATTTGCCCAACGTGTAGTAGAAGAGACAAGGATGGCTTCAAGTCACTCAGAACGTCTCTGAGCCCTTCCACCGCGAGTGTGGAAAGTGTCAAACTCAGTCAAACTGTTCCGAGCGGCGAGCCGTGCACAGCGTAAACTAAATATAAAATTAAATAGTGAAAAGTAGAATAAAAGGTGTGGAAACCACGAAATAATCATGAACCGGTAAGTACTGAACTGTTTTTAATAGCTTGATTGTGTATTCGGCATGAATTCCGGCAGAAATACTTAGTTCAACGAACATCGTCCTCCATTTCTTCGTAGTGACCGTTTTTTTTTCACGTCGTATGACTAGAAAATATGCCTAATGTTTATCAAACTGTCGTTATTAACAATTCTAAGTTCATTAGCAACGACTATAATGCATTCTAATCAAGTAATATCGTCAGAAATTTGAATTTAATTGAAAACAAAACACGCGAGCCAAACTCATCTTATTTTGATGGCTTGACAGACGGCGATTCGTGACGTCATAACGGTCATTTGTATGTTTTGGTCGAGTGTTGGAAAAGTATGGATTTAACCGACTTGAGAAAAAGGGAGGATGCATTTTTTCTTTTTACACCGATTTCTCCCCCATTTGTGAACCGATTCTCAAAATGATTTTTTTGTGGTGACTGTTTTTTTGTCAAGCATGTTCCTTCTTTGCCTGTTCCTGTGCGCATCTTGTATTTGCTTTTTTTGCATGATTTAGACCAAGAACAAGACGTCCACGACGCGCGGTGGACGTGGTGGGGGTGTGCGAGTTCTGCTCGCAACAGCACCACCACCACCATCACCACCACCACCATCACCATCACCACCGCCACCAAATTCTCCAGTACCACGACCTGCGTCACCACGTGTGATCATACTGGAGAATGTCGTGCTGGTACCGGCGCAAACGGACCGTGGTGGTGGTAGTGGTGCTAGCGGGCGTGGAGGTCGCGGACGCCAAGCCGGCCGCGCTGGAGCTGGCCGCGCCGGAGCTGGCCGCGCCGGTGCCTCATTCATTCATTTTTTTTTTCATGTAGACTCTAACTTTCTTTTTATTTTCCCATTTTTTAACAAGTTCAAAGTAAATAGTGACGGTACAGCTTGATCTAGTAGTTTTCTGACGCGGTGGTTGGGTGTGATGCCTTTGTTAGCAGCATTATTTTTTATTTTTTATTTTACATTTTTTTTTATTCAAGAAATTCTCGTCTATTGCAATATTCTATTTTGCCAGTTTTCATTTAGAGTCAGTCATGTAGTCATTTTTATTAAGTTCATTCAAGTTCAGATGTGACAATATTGAGTCCTATCCATACTTTTCCAACATGTACCCGTGTGTTTTCTAGTGAAATTGTTCACTTTGTTGGTTGATTTCCGCAATGTTTTTGTTAGGCAACATGCCTTTGTTTTGTGTTTTTCCATTAGTAAATATCATCATCATGTGTATTGTGAACTAAGATTTCAAATAAATGCAACAGTACTTGCTCCGTGGTACAAATAATGAACAGGTCTTTTTTATCGCTCTTTTTCAAGTGTTTACATTGTGACTCGTTGTTCGTAAACAATACGATTCAAACAGCTAAAACTTTGTCTGCGATAAGATTGTGTACCAAACTATGAAATAAAATACTACAAACAGCCACTTGGCTTACGGACTTCTCAGAATGAATGAGTAAACATACCCTTTTTTTTTGTTCGACGTACGGGTCGACTAGTTGAGCCGAGTTTTTGTTTAGCTTGCAGTATTTAAAATATGTATGGAGAGGTGTGTTATTTTAATTGTTTTTTGTGAAATAGGGTATATTCATGTAAATAAAATAAAAGCTTTTTGAAATAATGGTTTATTTTTTTATTTCTATCTAGTTTTGTACAACAAACTGGGAAAATTTTGCACACGCTGATTTCAAAGTAGAATTAAAAATATATAATGAGGCTAAAGTGGACAAACCCATTTAATCGCTGATAGCTTATTTCATAAAGATTCCAACAACATACGAAATATAGGGTTCCCGTACATAACTTAAGAGATAACGGCGTTTTAATCACACGCGCCGTTATCACATGACGACATCCAGATGGCCCGTGACAGATGGCCATTTTGTAAAAATTCACCCTCGACAGACGAGTGGATAACGAAAATAAAAGGAAAACAGCTATAGCAGCTAAGTAGGCTTTACAAGTTTACGAGTAATAGTCGACCAACAGAATGGACTTGTATGAAATGTTTTCCTATAGGTACATAATGTATGGGAACGCAGGTCTCAAAACTGCAAATGTTATTTTTGTTTTATTTTTACCATAAAAATCATCGTTCGGAGGCAGGTAGACAGGGTGGTTAATCAGTTTAGTAAGTTCACATATTTTGATGGGCAACTACCGAACCCTACATTGTGCGTGGTCTGACATGCACTTGACCGGTTTATGATATTTCGACAGCGGAGTTCACTCCGTGCAACTCGCTCGAGTAGAGTTGTTAGTCCCCTAAATGTATACTTTACTCTGCAATCAAGTAAAACTTTTAAAACAGTCGCCGGTTGCAAAGCAATTTGAAACAAATTATAGTTTCAAATGTTTGTTGCTTCAAACAAATATCAACTAGACATGATTTTTGTTAATTACGTCTCTAATGCAAAAAGTAATTGAAGAAAAACAAGGTTTAGACTTATCATCAGACTTTATTTGTTAGTCTCTAATACCCTCTTTTGTGTTTTTTAATTACTCCTTTCAGTTTCCAAGAAAGGTAACTGTTGTTTGAGCGTATCACTGCCATTGGCATAAATTACTGTAACTTCTTCTTTATCTACTTCTTCTATTTTAGGTTCTGCATCTTCTTTTATAACTTCTACATTTTCTTTTTTAAAATCTGTATTTTCTTTGCAAACTTCTACAAAATCTACATTTTCTTTGCCAACTTCTACATTTTCTTTTTTTAAATCTATATTTTCTTTGCCAACTCCTACATTTTCTTTTCCCTCTGGTATATCAATGTCCATATATTTCTGAACAGTTTTCTTTTTTCTCTTAAGTTTCTTTCTTAGTTCCTTCCTACAGGATTTATTTTTTATGTGTTTAATTAAATCGTATTTGGTCATACATTTCAAACCACAGTAGTCGCATTCGAAAAATCTTTCATCTGAAATAAAATTTAGTTTAAATTATAAATTAATCAAGCCACAGGCTTACTATTTGATTGATATGACTTGATATGCGGTCTACTCAACATTTTTAGGAAAACGTCGAAATAAATACACAAAACATGGGAAATATTCTGACTAGCAGCATTGCCACGTTGCAAAATGTCAAATATTCTTTGGCCAAATGAAATATTGAAATGTACTGATACTTACTAAGATGAATACGAATATGTCGTAATAACACATCCCGACGGGAGAACAATCTCGTGCAGAATGTACACGAAAATGGTGTATCACCAGTGTGTTGCCTGTGAATATAAAAAGATTCAGCTGTCATTCTGGCTAATGATATACGGTTACTGGCTAAATATTTACTGCCTGGCTGGTGTGTACAGGCAAAAGAAAAAAAGAGGCAGGCAAAACGATACTTGGAAAACAGCGTGTATTACGACTGACGAGGTTGAAAAAAAATTAAAAAGGGTATCGTTATTTTTTTTGGGGGTAGTTTCATCAAGCATTAAATGACTCGTCCCTCTCTGGACGAAGCGGAGTGTTACTTTTACTAACTAAAAACATCCATGTTACTTCTTAGCCTTTTGCGTCTGGGGTCGCGGTATTTCTTTCGAACATCATCATCAGCCTATAATGTTCCCACTGCAGGGACTCAGGCCTCCTCTCTAGGACAGGGATGGGCTATAATCCACCACGCGTGCCCAGTGCGGATTGGTAGATGTCACATGTCTTCGAATTTTTTTGGTTCTAAGACATGCCGGTTTCATCACGATGTTTTCCTTCACCGTTTTGAGAGCAGTGGTGTTGAAAT
Source organism: Diarsia rubi (assembly GCA_932274075.1). NCBI lineage: Eukaryota > Metazoa > Arthropoda > Insecta > Lepidoptera > Noctuidae > Diarsia > Diarsia rubi. Next base: position 14,044,276 of record OW026425.1, read on the forward strand.
AAATTACACAAAGTAATGCGCCTGACTGGATTCGAACCCACGACTCACAGTTCGTAAGTCGAGGCCGCCACCACTGGGCCACCGCTGCTCGCCCACTGGGCCACCACTGCTCGAACCCGCAGCCCAAAAAAACCCTTTTGTAAGACCTCATCCAATATCTATAAAATCCTACTAATATTACAAATAGATAAACACCCATCCTCACAAACTTTCACTTTCACACAAAAATTACTGAACGATATGGATGAAATTTTACAATTTTACTCATGTGTGTGCTATATTTATAACCTGGATTAACACAACATAGGATGCCTTTATATCACGGTAGTATGTATGCTCCCGTGAGACAATTATCGAACTCCACGCAGGCATACACTAGTAAAGTAAGTAAGAAACACCTTTGCTTACCTCACATGTGCGTTCAAATCTGATTGTCTATAGTACCCCTTGCCACAGTACTCGCACTTCATGCTGTAATCTTTATTATGTTTCCTCATATGCAATGCTAGGTTACTTTTGCTACGTAAAATGACGCCGCAAATTGTACATACAATTTCCTGAAAAGATGTATTTATTTATTTTCTAACTTATGATACACATTTTTTTTTAATTCTTAAAAAAAGATATAAAACACATTTAAAATATAAATAATAGTGGTCCTTTGATATCGGGAGCAAGGTCCAAGCTACCGGTGGTTAGGGCTCCAGAGATAGGAACCACCTCACATTGCGGGCCGTATCGTGGAGCCTTCTGAATAAGACCCTTGATCTAACCACCAAGCGAAAGTTTTGATAGATGACCGTCCATGCTCTTAGCTAGAAGGCCATTGGCCGTTACGACTCTTACGACAATCGGCACAATGATACCCGAGTTCAGTTTGTTTAATAAATTATTGCCAGCTGTTCTCGGTTCGATTCTCAGATCGAGCTGTTATTACACCTTTTCTATAATGGATTCTGTGGCAACTCAAAACAAAGAAGTTAACGTTTGTAGCATCGCATTGTGCTCTTTTAGATCTCAGCTATCCCTGAATATCTCCTGCGTCCTGGTTGTGTACGTTGAGACTGGGCACCGTAACCAAAATTCGGTCAGGATTAAATTATTTTTGTACATAAAATAAATTGTCATTAGCGCCACCTAGCGGCAAATGCAGGAGCTACTGCGGTACAAGCAGATCGTATGAAACCGACCTTTCCAGTAGGTTTCTTTCTTGGTATCTTCGTATGAGCAGCTAAATGTTTTTCTAAATTATATTGCGTCGTGAATTCTTGCTGACAATATTCGCATACATTGGAAGTTTCCTTCATGTTTTTCAACTGCAAAAAAAATACAAAAAATCAGAAATCACAAAAAGATATTCCGATACCGGGAATCGAACCCGAGCCTCCTGGGTGAGAGCCAGGTATCCTAGCCACTAGACCATATCGGATGATACATGTAGCCCTGAAATAGTGCATTTTATGGTTTGCATCACTAAACAATTGATATGACATCGAATAAAAACTCTTTGCGAAAATAAAAGTGACTTCTGGATAAACACTAAGGGTGATAAATCACCATCGAGCTATGCTGCGCTGTGTTTCTTAAGCTACGTTTTTACGGAGGGGCACGCAGCGTGCTCCATGTTTGAAAAACCTAGCACAGCTCGACACAGCGCAGCATGGCAGAGCGCTATAAAAAGCATAGCACAGTTCGGCACAGCGCGGCTCGCTCGAGACTGCTGCGTTTTTAAACAGAGCGTAGCCTCACTCAGCGCAGCACAGCATGGTTTGTTTGTATCCTCATTAAAATATTAGACGAGCGAATTAACCAAACATAGCACAGAGCAGCATAGCTCGATGTTGATTTGTCACCCTAAGATTGTCTAGAAAAATTGAAGTTCAGGTATAAGGTGTTAAACTCGCGTCAGATGTTAACGTGCAAGGGCGCTTGCGCGAAATGCCTGTGTGTCAAATGTCAAAAAAAAAGGTCAAGTTGAGTTTTCTGAGACTTATACTTTTGAATGTAAAATAATTGTAATACTTAGTACTGAAGTGTTAATTTTTTTATGTAATATAAATTGTCATGTTTGTGTACGAGAGCGCAATAAATGAATTGAAGGTATTTAACCACATAAATGATAGTACTTTTATGCTGATAACTAATGCAATTCGTGCGAAATTATTCCCTAACCATTCCAAAATACATATTCAAAAATGTACAACGTTATATTCAAGTTTTCACTTCTGCCGGTACTCCCGGAGTGCAAACCGTTGTTTTTTTTTTTAATGTTGCCCCACACTAGGAATTGCTCCTGTATCGTGGGTGCGTTCACAAACATTTAAACTCACATACGCACATACCCAGACCCGAAACAACTATCTGTAGGCCATACAAATATTTGTTGTTGGTTTGCTTAACTCCATAACGTGCGAATCTCAGTGGCCAGAACGCAAACTGCGCTGCACTATTATTAGTACTACCATGGCAATGAGCAGGCAATTGAGTACTTTACAATTTTTTTTTACTATTGATCAGGAAACTATAAATATAAAGCTAAGCCAACTTTTGCCTATGCAAAAGTAAAAAAACTAGTCAATCTTAGGCTTAGTTTTAACCGGTTTCAAATGACTTGCTTGACAAAGACAGCGCTTTGAAGATGTGACGTCATAACTCATACCACTTTAGGTACGTAGTACAAATGACCGGTTCGCGCGACAAGGATATAACATACCCCACTAAAAACTTCTAAATCGTGCAGCTATTCCATTTTTTTATCAATTTTATTACGTTTTTTATACATCGTCTTATTTCGGTTAGTTTTACGAAATAACATAACATTTTCGTAACTTTTTAACAGTAGTCAAGTACCCAATTCCGTGCTCTATGTGCACTATTATTTGAAAATTTTCAACTTACCTTACATATTTTCACATGCTTCGTAAAATTTATAGAATCCTCGCATTTTTTTCCACAATTGTTACATAAATGTTTTTTCTGATTGTGTTTTTTCTCGCATTTCGGTTTTATGATTTTTATATTATGAAATATGGAAAAATGCATGCTTAATGCTCTCGCAGTTTTGAACTTTTTTTCACACAATTTACAATAAGATTTGTCTATATCGAATTTGTCATTAGATGTATCTGTTACAGCTAAATCTACTTTATTGTCGTTCCTGATTTTGTTGAATTTTGGTTTAACAATTTTGATATTATGAGTTTTTGTGAAATGCACGCTTAATGCCCTGCCAGTGTTGTACTTTTTATCACACAGTTTACAGTATAAGTTTTCTAAATCAAATTTGTCATTAGAATATATGTCCGAAAAATCTGGCTCGCTTTTAACTTTAACGGTTTTGACAAGATGAGTTTTCGTGACATGTATGCTTAATTCTGTGAGAGTGTCGTACTTTATTCTACACAAATTACAGTATTTATTTTTGGTATCAAAGTTCTCATTTGGTGGCATGTCCGAAATATCTACTATCTCTTCGTTCTTCGATCCTGTTTTAGTTGTATCATCTTCAAAAATATAGTTACAGTTTCTAGATTTTACGATTTTAATTTTATGAGATTTCGAGTAATGTATGCTTAATGCCTTTGTAGTGCTATACTTAATATCACACAATTTACAGTATGATTTGTTTATGTCAAACTTATCATTAGGAGCTGTATCTGTAATGTATTCCACAATTTCGTTCTTCGGTTCAGCTAAATATTTATCATAACCATCATCATTTTGGTATTTTATGTCAATGGACATATCCTTAGCAATATTTTTTGAGTCATTTTCTTCATCATCAATTTCAGTATCATTATCGGCACTGGTTTTTTTCCAGTCTTCTAATGTAAATACCCCATTTACTCTTTTAATATCTTCTAAGTAAAATTCTTTTGTATCGTTTTGGAAGAATTCTTCGAATATTTCTACATCGTTATACGGATCTATACCATGTTCTATTCTAGTAGTCGAATCAGGTGTATCGAGTTTATCACCAAACAATATGTTTGTAATTGTAGGTGTGGAAGCTGCTGCTGTGGCTCTGTACGCTAAAAATAAGAAAATATTACAATTACAATAGGGATGTGTCCTGAGTAAAAAAATATATGTTCAGTCCGTCAGTTAGATTATCGAAAAATATTGGATACATGTTTTTTGTTTTATGAATTGAATAAAAAATTTACGAAGATAAAACGCGTCAAAGATCATGAATATTATTTTTAGTTTGATATTTATTTTAGGAAACTTGATTTTTATTTCCAAGCATAAACATTTATTATTTTATTTTATTTTAGAGCTTTTGACGTCACTACGCCAAAAAATTTTGCGTGATGTGACGTCATCTATCTGACGAATTAATTCGATTTTGTTTGTCTACTACCCTATTATAATTGAATCAAATAAATGTAGGATTGTTGCTAAGTTGCTAAGTTTTTATCGGTGAAGTAATTCAAATGTAGGATTGTTGCTAAGTTGCAAAGTTTTTATCGGTGAAGTAATTCATTAAGTAACTGTGAATATGAAACCAAACTTGACAAAGTTTGTTTATATTACCTGTTGGTGAAACAAGTAAATCTTCCAAACAAAATTCTTGACTGTCAGTATCCTTCAAAGCATCTTCTAAATTTTTTTCGATTGTACATGGTTTGTCTTTTAACAAGGCTTCTATGTTGAGACTACTGTTACTAATGTCGTTTTGAGACTGTATAGACCTTACACCGTTTGGTAAATCAAAATCTGGTGTATCCATCTTGTCTCTTTCAAAAACATCAGTCATCAATGGTAAATCTAAATTACTTTCTGATTTCTTTTTACCATTAATTTCATCACCTCCAAAATCACAAATTTCCTGTATGTTTCTACCCGTATTGAAATCACTTCTCCCTGAGTTATCTATGTCAACGAAATCATTTAAACTCAAATCAAGATCTTTTTCGGTTTGTTGTTTCTCTACGGTTCCAACAAAAATACTAAGTTCTTCAATATTTTCGTCAGTTTTGAAAGCATTTGTGAAGGCTTTGAGGATTTCTGATTGTTTCTTAGTGTTTATCGTCTCGAAAGTAACTTGACCTTCTTTTTGTTTATGTACCCCTACGTAACTGTGATCATTATATACAATTTTTTTTTCGGTTTGAACATTTTTGAAAGTAATACTCCCAGATTTTGTTGAATCACCAAAACTGTTTAAACTCAAATCTAATAATTCTTGTAGACTTTCATTATTTTTGTTTATAATACTTGCTGGTTTCTCAGTGCTTTCCATACTATCTAAACTTAAATCGCAAAGTTCTTTAAGGCTTAGAACAGTTTTGTGTGTTTTGCTTTCTACTTTCTGTACACCACTAAAACTATTTAAACTAAATACACAGAAATCTTTAAGATTTTTATCTTTTTTTAATCCTGATTTTTCAAAGGCATCAATTTTATCAGTATCCATATTATTTATTAAATCGTTTAGGCTCGTATTACTGTTAAGTGGTGTAGCTCCATCAATTTCTTCTATTTCCATATTGCTTATTAATTCTTTCAGGGTTTTATCATTTTTGAGAGCATTACTTTTTGCATTTACAATACCATCAATTTCACCCAGGCCAAAATTGCACAATTCTTCTACAGTTTGACTACTCTCAAGATTGTTGATTTCCTTTTTGTGAACACTATCGATTTCTTCTATACCAAAATCACTTAAAGTAATCAAGTTTTCATTGCTATTGTCAGTTTTATTATCTGAAGTGTCCATGCCATCAATTTGATCCATCTCAAGATTACTTATGAATTTTTTTATATTTGGTTTATCTTTAAGACCACCAGTTTTTGTTTTTCCCATACCATCAATTTCGTCTATACCAAATGGACTTAATTCTTTTAAATTATTATAGCTTTCTGTTTTCTCTGCGGGTCCATCAAAAATACTGATTTCTTTAATATTTTCATCAGGTTTGAAAGCATTTGTAAAGTCTTTGAGGATTTTTGTTTGTTTCTCACTGTTTATCGTGTTGAACGTAACTTGATCCTCTTTCTGTTTAGGGGTATAACAGTGATCATTATTTACAGATCGCGGTGTCGAGAATGGGCTGAAACTGAAGATGTTAAATATCAGCATAGATGAAATATGTAACTGTTTAGCCAAAGACACGAAATGTTTGAATATTGTTTATATGAGAGCTATGCAGGACATACATTTCCTACCTACACTAAAGAAATAATATATAATAATAATAATATTCCACAACTATCACACAACGCCATCTAGTCCCAAGCTAAGCAGAGCTTGTGTTATGGGTACTAGACAACTGATAAACATACTTATATATTTCTAAATACATACATATTATAGATAAATTACACCCAGACACAGAACAAATGATCGTGCTCATCACACAAACATTTGTCCTGGGTGGGAATCGAACCCACGACCTCCGGCATAGCAGTTAGGGTCACTAACCACTAGACCAACAGGCCAGTCAATTAAAGATTGATGAAAGATTACAATAATGCTGCTTTCAAACGTGGTAGTAGGTTCTCTGAAAGGGGGAGGAAAGTTGCTAGCGTCCGTAGGATTTACCATCTTTTCCTAGACCCAGGACCCGTCTCCCCCGGGTGGTACTAAACGAGCAACAACGCCGAGCCTTGGGCGGCGGTTAACAATCCTGACCAGATGGGCCTAACCAGTTCGTCAAGTTGAAAGGAGGAAATGCCTTTTAGCACCCGTTACCTTGTAGACTTGTTCCGTGAGGCCGGTGTCCTTGGCTTCATCGCCCGGGACTGGAGAAGGAAAGCCTCAATAATAAATCACCCCTAATCACAAGGTGTGGACCGCGCCGAGGGGATTAATGACTGGGGGGCATCCCAGCCACTAGCGCCAACCATGGTGGACATGGCAAACATGAGTTTCGCCTGGTGAGAATGGGCGTAACGTCACCTGCGACTTTATAAATCGCCCCGTATCGTGGGAACAAAAATGAGTGAACAATCAAATTACATTTTAAATATATCTATATCTTCCTCGGAAGAACAACCCACTGCTGTGGAAAAGCCAGCTCCAGCTAAATAAAATTCTAGTGGCCGAAAAGTCCTTGAGTACCTAAAAATCTGTAGTACCTGTAAATACATGAAACAAAAAAGACAACCAAAAGGATAGTAATAGTAGTAATCCAGTTAATTACAAGGTATGTGAAGTTTACAAAGAAATCCAAGCTAGGAAACAAAAAAATTACATTTCTCCGAGAGGAAACAAAATAACATCAAGAACACCTATGAAAAATGGGCTGATGTTTGATGATGTATGATGTGATGAGTCAAAGAATCGAGGGCAGAGTTTGTTGCAGAAACAGTAAAATCAGTCAACACAAACACCGCTTCCCAGAACAGTTATTAATGCTCACATCTCAGGTCAAGTAAACGCGACCCCAGAACAAATAATTATAAAACAAACTGAAAAGTTTGATATCATCCTCCAACAAATGAGCACTCTTATGAGTCTCATAGCAAATCTCGTCGACAAACTGACAAAATGACTTCACTACGGATTGCGACCTGTAACATCAATGGTCTTGCTAAGAATAATCATGACGCTGGACATACTCCTTATCTCTGAGGCCCACTGTAAGGTAAATTCCATAGTAAGGTTTCAAGACTACCACTGCTACAGTACAAACCACCCAGAAGGTACAAGCCATGTGGGATCGGCCATCATCATAAAAAAGTCTATAAAACCAATGCCTAACTATGAAACTAAGCACATCCAAGCAACTACGATAACCGTGCATGACAAAACAGGACTGAGTCAATGTACACCGATTTCTTTGCCACTCTGGGACACCGCTATATTGTTATGTAGTCGGAGAGATTGGAATGCAAATCATACCTCCTGGGGTTCCAGTTTTAACGAATACCAGAGGCAAACCGCTAAAACTGAGTGAAGGAGCAAACAAACTTACACAGGAGAACCTACTAATTGGCAAACTGATACTAAGAAGGTGCCAGATCTTAAAGATTTCTTCATAGCCGAAGGTCTATCGAAGTTGTATATGAAACCTGAGTCTTGTCATGACAGTTCCTTCGATCACAGTCCAGTGCTCTTGAGTATTGGTACCAACCTTATAGAAGTGTCAAAATCAACGTCGTGTGACGTCACATCCTATAGACCAATAAGGCTGAGTAATAAACTCGCAGACTGGGACACATTTCGAGAGCACATTGAGGAATCAATAGACATGAAAATGGCCCTTAAAACACCTGAGGATAAAGATGAAGCAGCTAAATATATATCGACGCTCATACAGGAAGCATGCTGGATAAGTATTCCTGAAATCCAAACCTGTAATAGTGGTGAGGTCATCAAACTCATTAGTTTGATGACCAATGGACGCAACTCTAAATCAAGACCTCCAAATGAATGCCAAAACCTGTATCGGTACGGGAAGTGTGGAGAGTAATACAGGAGCTAAAGGATAAAAAAGCACCGGGCTTTGACCTAATAACTAAAGAAATTGTAAGGAAATTGCCCCGAAAGGCTATTATCTACATCACTACAGTATGTAATGAGATATTAAGAGTTCAGCATTTCCCTACAATATGGGAAGTGTCCCAAATAATCATGATCTATAAAGATGGAAAACCACTAAGTGACGTCACATCCTATAGACCAATAAGTTTGCTCTCAAAATTTGTTTGTATTCAAATTTTCTCCTTCGGCGAATCCTACCAATTCTAGCAGAAAATCGCATCATACCCAGCCATCACTTTAGCTTTAGGCAGTAGCACTCCACTGTGGAACAAGTTCATAGAGTTTGCGGCAAGATTAGAAAGACGCTTGAAGAGAAAGAATACTGCTCTGCAGCTTTCTTAAATATACAGCAGGCTTTTGATAGAGTATGTGAAATTAAAAGCTGCCTTTACATAGCTACTTTCTAATATTTACTCGTAGTTCCTACCTCTTAGGAAGCTGGTGTAACCCAAGGGTCAGTGTTGGACCCTGTACTCTACACTATCTTCACAGCTGACATCCCTTGCTTGAATGCCATAACCACAGCTTTGTTCGCCTATGTATCATCTTATGATATTCTGCGCTATCCTGGCGACACATATGGACCCAGAAATAGCCTCCAAAATCCTACAGGAAGGCCTCAACGAAACAACTAAATGGCTTCGAAACTTACGGATAAAAGCTCAAATTCAGTGCAGGTTACGTTACTTACGCCCCTCGGTGAAGCTAGAAAACGCCACCCTTCCTCAACAGAACTCTGTCAGATACCTTGGTCTCCACCTCGATAGAAAACGATGAGTACCTAGATGTTCTTGCCCTGACACACTCGGAACGAGAAAATCAGACAACACATCTGCTAAAACTGAATGCACTGATTACAGATAAAACAGGAAAAAAAACATCCTCTGAACAGGACCAATAATAATAATTGTTTGCTGCACACTTTAAATACAGGGCAGCAAAAGGTAAAAATAACAGTGGATGACAGAGAAAAATGGAAGAAAATAACGTGTTGCGTCACAGGCAAGGCACATTTTTTTTTTAAATCCTGCCTCACATTAGGAATTTCTCCTGTATCGTGGGTGCGTTCACAAACATTTAAACTCACGTACACAAATACCCAGACCCGGAACATCTATCTTTAGTTCATACTAATATTTAATCCGTGCGGGGATCGAACCCGCGACACACAGCGCAGCTGTCCATTGCTTGTGCCACTGCGCCAACCGTGTCGTCGAAGCAGGAAGCAGATGCTTGATATTTTCTTACGTGAAATCTAATCTGAAGTCTGTATCAATAGACATGTCATCCTGCAGCCAATGGGAATCAAGCGAGTCATCCAGTACATCAGTCTCTTCTTCTATAACCTCTTTAATGATCTGTGCTTCTGTATCAGGCATCTCCTCAACCGGGAAGATGTCCGTCATGAAGTTACGGATACTTGTGCATGTTGACTCTGAAAATTGTTAAGGGTCTTACATTAGAATTAACTTTGATAAATCTTAGTCGTCTCTTCTTCTTATCGTGTCGATGGCAAATTTTCTATAAATAAAAAAATATTTGGCCCAAAATTCAGTTATTATGCGAACTCCGCTCGCTGATACAGTAATAAGATCGTCAACCATGCGATCACGATCGTGACACCTGCACACTGGACGATCTTTTTATGCAGCGCAAGATGGAAGGTGGACCATTGATAAGTCGTCACTGATATAGATAAAGGAAAAGATCGTGTGAAAACTTGGAATAATACAAGTCTGAAATCAAATCACCAAGCCACATTGAGCAAGCATAGTGAAAGTAATCATGGTTTGTACTTTCTCTGTTTAGGAAGAGTTCTTTGCCCTGCAATGGAACAGTAACTCATTACTCGTTATTATCAATAATGAAATGAAAAGCTGTTTTTAATTAAAATTATTATAAGTACATTACCATTATCATCATCTCTACATTTTTGATTCCATGGTGTGCTATTCCCACTTGCCATTGGAAGACTGGAATAGAATGAAGGAGTTGTTATTTGAAAATTCCAGTAACTTCTAGGTTATCACGAATATTTGGAGAAAGGCAAAACTACATCTTTACAGGGCAGAAGACCACAGAACTTGGATACATGTTCTATGCAACACAATACTGAGGAGGAAGGAATGAATAAAATAATATAATACTTGTCTAACAAAAAAATAAAATAAAATAAGGTAAAATCATGATTACCGAAATGCTAAAGTATCATCATTGTTTTTGAGGAATGTGCAGAAATCCATTGGATCGCCTACATCTTTCAAAGCTAAGTAGTTTTTGAAACGTTTGTCTGATGTGCGACAATTTTTCTTAAACTTGCAGGCTTGCTTCATGTTTAGGAAACAGTCTCTACATAGCTGGAATGTGAAGGTGTCATTTCTTTTCACCTGAAACAGAAAATTTATTTCTTTGAGGTTTATTTGTCCGAATGTGGTTTAAAGTAAATTACTACTCGTGGAACTCGTTCTTTCTTCACCTGACAAATGAATCAGAAACAACTAAATATATCCACCAACTTAAAATTGACAGTGCACCAGGACTCGATAGTATCACTAACTATAAGATTTATAAAACACACAGTTTTAAGCAACTTTAAGCTTAGAATCTGATACAAAGGTTCAGTTACACCAATGCACAGAGATTTTTTAGATCTGGCAAAAGGCTTCAATACAATATCGATTGAACTTGTTCTAAGAAAACTGAAATTCTAGTGCAGCCCCTTGTAAACCACAAGGGGCTGCACTAGAATGGTTCACAAGTTACCTATCTGATCGCAAACAGCTAATCAAAAAAATAGATGAACACTTGATTAACGTGCTTCCCATCGCCTTTGGAATTCCACAGGACAGCACACTTGGTCCAACTCTCTTCAGTTTCTACATGAAAACAACTAAACGGCGCAGAAATAATATGCTGACGACACTGTCATAACTTTCCATGCTAAAACACTTTAAATATAAAAAGCCGTCCAAGAGCGAGTCGGACACGCGCACCGAGGGTTCCGTACAAACTAGTAAGTATTAAATGATTCAAAATATTTTTATTACGAATTTAAGACGTAACTAATTTCGATTTTCGCTATTTTTCTTTATTTGTGCTACAAGACGTTGACGTAGAAAGTACCCTGTTGGTTTTGATTCCTTTGCCAGTGTCAAAATTTTTTCGGAAACTTGCGGCATAAACGGCTGTATCTTTTGATTATGTTGGCTTAGAAGTTTGATTTTTGCACAGCTTTAATGGACAGTAGACTTAAATATTTGATATGAACTTCAGCTTGATACCTTCAAGAGTTCCTGAGAAAAAAGGGTCTTGACAGATAGACAGACAGACAGAGGGAAGGACAACAAAGTGATCCTATAAGGGTTCCGTTCCTCCCTTTACAGGTACAGAACCCTAAAAATACCTTCTTATTTAAATACCATGCTGCAGTTACCATACATCACCCCTTTTTTTGTTGAATGGCAGTTCAACCTAGCCAGGGCAAAGATATTCTAGAAGACGGTTCATGCGTTCGGGAGCTACAATGACGCAGAGAGACACACATCAAATTTATAACACTGTTTTCAGCTGCATCCTGTTTGACTGGAAGACGACCAAAACATGGTTAGCAAAATAAACACCTCCTAATCAGTTATAATCTTTACTAACTGTTTGTGATGTCCCTTCCACCCAATATTAACCCAAAATGATGATAACCTACTAGCGGGACCAAAGCGACTTTTCACGATTCTTTTTTTATAGGCCAACCAAAAACATGACCACTGACTTTTTGAGCAGAACATTCCAAACCAGACATGTCCCGGTGGTCTATATGTATAGAAGCCCTACTCTAAGAGTTGATTTTTATGGGTTAGAGAAAGAAGTAAAAATTGTTATGAATCAGATTTATGTTTGGGTATATTTCATGTCTGCAATTAATTCTTATTTTTGAGCTCAGTTAGTTGCTTTGTCATAATAAAATTTTAAAATTTCAATTAATAAATTGAAAGTACAGACGTTTATCAAATATATTACCATATATAACCAGACGAGTCTAAAGGCTTTTTAATTAATAGTTTTGTTTCACACGGGGATGAAACCTGCGACTCTCGACCCCGCCCAGCCCCATAGTGTAATAATAAAGCTCATTTAATCCATATTTTTCTTTACAAATGTGTTTTACAAAATAATAGTTTTATATTTTAATTGGATATGGATCCCTTTTAGGTAAGCCTCCTTCATCCAGTGTCGATTCCCCGTGCCAATGTACCTATCCAATATACTTAGAGGTGAAAGTCAAAATAGCGTGTTTGTAGAGGACAAAGTTTACCTGTAAACCGGTAGAATAAACAAACAGCCTCCTGTTTTTCTCAGTATATTGCAGCAACTCCATCGGTTCGTCATATTTTATGAGACAACCTCTGCAAAACCCTTCCATGACTTTAATTTATTTTTATTATGGTAATTGTTTTAGTGTATTTCTTCTTATTTGATAGGAGTCTGTCTATAAAAGAAAAAGCTATCATTTATTTTTCCCTGTAGCAAAAGCAAACGTTTCTGTTTGACAGTTATTTCTGACTAGAGGTGGGCGTTGAATCAACAAATTGTTTTTTTTTAACGACTTTTCATTCGTCAACGAGTTAACTGTTATTCATCAATGAAAAAACAGGTTGAAAATGTTAGCTGTTAATTTGCGTCAACGCACACAATCCGTTAGATAAATGTTATTTTATTCATTTCTGAACTCTGAATTTCGGTGCGGAACGAATGCGTGTCGCGTAAAATTTACATAGAAATTAAATAATCTTAATTCGTAACAAATTAATCTTCAATATAAAGGGTGTAAACGTACCCTTAACGCAAACGAAGTGCCCTTGTTCTCCCCACCACTGAGAACCCCCACAGCTGTTTTTGTAAATACTAGTTTTTCAGGTTGTAACTGTACTTTAATTACTTCCTTGACCCGTTTACTATTCAAAGCATCTACTAGCACAATGTTTTAAGAGCTACATTGAGTTTTACCGTAAATTGTGATTTTTGACCCCAAAAAAAAAAGTCGTTTCCCAGCAAAATTTGTTGCGTTTGGGTACTTAGTTTGATGTACAGAATTCTTGGTTGACATTTGCGTGAAGGGTTCATTTACACCCTGTATTAGTTCCAACAAAATTGTTATTGATCGACAATTCGAAACCGTTGACTACATCAACGTCACCTTTAAAAAACCAGCTACATAATATTCTTCAATAAACTGTTTGTGCCATAAAGTTTAATTCTGTGTTTAGTTCTGTGACTGTTTGCAACAAAACATTGAGTCGATTCAATGATTGACATACATTGACGTTACACGCTAACGATTGCAATTTAAAAACCTGTTAATAATGTAACAGTTTTTGCAACCTGTTGACCATTGATTATTAATAGTTAAATTACGTTGTACAAAAAACCGTCAATGACATATCCCTATTTCTAAAACTTCACAGAGTAGTGAGTACTTACATTTTCTAAAGAATGTTATGTTCTGCAGAAGAGGAATCCATTCCACACTCCTGTATTATTTAATATTATTATACTCTTTGGAAGAATCTGCATGATCTGCAGAGAAGTGTAGGTATCGTAAGTGGAAAAAACGGTAACATTGTTGTGTAGAGTTTTCATCAGGCTGAAAAAACGGCATATTCATATCAAGATTTTCTTCGCTGTACCTTGGTTGTACAAGGTACAGCGAAGAAAATCTTATTATGAATATGCCGTTTTTATATAAACTTTATGTCAAACCAATACAGTTTCTATTACTTACTTACTTTTCAAACGTCTTTTCAAAGGGGGAAAATTACTTCAAAGCGAGACGAATCAAAAGGGTATTCTGTCCTTGTCTTGCAATGGGCAATGTTCATATTTTTTTAAATGTTTTAATTGAAAAACCATTTCGAGGAATAGCGTTACTCGTCATTACGGATATTAATCATAAAAAATATAAAAATATAAAATACGATTGACCTTGTTTGCCCTTCAAATAACGTCAGCTTTGGCAGTACAGTTTTGTATCATTGCCTCGGAAAATAAAAAGTAAGTGGCAAGCATTGTCGGGAGCCAGCAATGCTCAACATCAACAATGCACGGCACGAGAATGCGCGACATAGGAATGTACGTCATTGGAATTCAAAACACGTACATTCCGATGTCGCGCATTCTCGGCCTGAACCAAGATTGTCCGGCTTGATATTGTACAGCACGACAATGCACATACCAGCAATGCGCGACACTGTATTGCACAACACGGGTGTGTACGCCCTTGGAAAAGGAACCATCACAATGTCTCCAAATACTCGGCTGTACCTTGCTTGCCCGATCCAAGAATGTACGGCACGATAAATGGCGACATCGCGTGATTGGCCGATTGGTTGGCCAATCAGGTGACTCGGAATTTTGGGACTTGGATACTAGGTAGTGCTGTTCCGAAAGACGATTGTAAAAACGATGTCGAAGGGATCCATAGGTTAGGTTAGGTTAGAACTGTGACCAACTTCGCGCGAGCCGAGCGAGCGAAGCGAGCGGTGCCGCGGCAGCGGCCGGCGAGCGGTACCTCGAAATTGGTCGCGAAATTCTTCTAAGTATGTTTGTTTTGGTTTCATTTGTCATGCTGTACATTAACAAGCCGGACAATCTTGGTCCAGGCCGAGAATGCGCGACATTGGAATGTACGTCATTGCAATTCAAAACATATCAAAGTCCCAAAATTCCGAGTCACCTGATTGGCCAACCAATCGGCCAATCACGCGATGTCGCCATTTAAAGTGCCGTACATTCTTGGGTCGGACAAGCGGGAGCCAGCAATGCTCAACATCAACAATGCACGGCACGAGAATGCGCGACATAGGAATGTAAGTCATTGGAATTCAAAACACGTACATTCCGATGTCGCGCATTCTCGGCCTGAACCAAGATTGTCCGGCTTGATATTGTACAGCACGACAATGCACATACCAGCAATGCGCGACACTGGATTGCACAACAAGGGTGTGTACGCCCTTGAAAAAGGAACCATCACAATGTCTCCAAATACTCGGCTGTACCTTGCTTGCCCGATCCAAGAATGTACGGCACGATAAATGGCGACATCGCGTGATTGGCCGATTGGTTGGCCAATCAGGTGACTCGGAATTTTGGGACTTGGATACTAGGTAGTGCTGTTCCGAAAGACGATTGTAAAAACGATGTCGAAGGGATCCATAGGTTAGGTTAGGTTAGAACTGTGACCAACTACGCGCGAGCCGAGCGAGCGAAGCGAGCGGTGCCGCGGCAGCGGCCGGCGAGCGGTACCTCGAAATTGGTCGCGAAATTCTTCTAAGTATGTTTGTTTTGGTTTCATTTGTCATGCTGTACATTAACAAGCCGGACAATCTTGGTCCAGGCCGAGAATGCGCGACATTGGAATGTACGTCATTGCAATTCAAAACATATCAAAGTCCCAAAATTCCGAGTCACCTGATTGGCCAACCAATCGGCCAATCACGCGATGTCGCCATTTAAAGTGCCGTACATTCTTGGGTCGGACAAGCGGGAGCCAGCAATGCTCAACATCAACAATGCACGGCACGAGAATGCGCGACATAGGAATGTAAGTCATTGGAATTCAAAACACGTACATTCCGATGTCGCGCATTCTCGGCCTGAACCAAGATTGTCCGGCTTGATATTGTACAGCACGACAATGCACATACCAGCAATGCGCGACACTGGATTGCACAACAAGGGTGTGTACGCCCTTGAAAAAGGAACCATCACAATGTCTCCAAATACTCGGCTGTACCTTGCTTGCCCGATCCAAGAATGTACGGCACGATAAATGGCGACATCGCGTGATTGGCCGATTGGTTGGCCAATCAGGTGACTCGGAATTTTGGGACTTGGATACTAGGTAGTGCTGTTCCGAAAGACGATTGTAAAAACGATGTCGAAGGGATCCATAGGTTAGGTTAGGTTAGAACTGTGACCAACTACGCGCGAGCCGAGCGAGCGAAGCGAGCGGTGCCGCGGCAGCGGCCGGCGAGCGGTACCTCGAAATTGGTCGCGAAATTCTTCTAAGTACAGTTCGAACAAATTATCTTGGCAGGTCCGAACTTCGTGCAGAACGCTGCGCAGTAACATTTATTAGGAACCAAATGGTGACATGAGGTGAAGTTCGGGGGGCGGAGTATAGGCTAGAGATGCACCTTACATAAACACAATCAATCCTCTATACGATCAAATATCGTAATCGATTAATTTTATTTGGAATACGTTATTATTAGTGTTTAGAAGATATTTAAGTGAATACATTAACTAATAAAGTGAATTTAATCATTAATCATTGAGTTTTCGTCTTTATTAGAAAAAAAATGTATAGTAACTTTATGTTTCCTCTGTTAAAAGACATGATTTACTTATATTTTAGAAATCTATTACAGACTTCTTGAATAACGAATGTTTACGAATATTTAAAACCTCAATATAAAATTAAATAGAAACATCTTTTTATTACTTAATTTCAATCGATTCGAAGAATAATTGATTAAACGACACCCATTGCACATGCACATGCACATCTCTTTTTGTTAACTTCGTGACCTTCGTGCAAGTTCGGCAATATTCGGTACGAGGTATTATATCTCAGTCACACGACAGCATTTGTTTGGTGTTTGTGTTGCTATCTCTGTCTTGAGCACATTCGATTAGAAAAGTTTTCGTTGTGTTTTTGTTTGTTGTTTTTAATATTACTGTTATTTTTTATTATTTGTTAGAAAAGTTAGTGGGCACTTATTTCGTCAAATATGCCACCAAAGTATAGTAGTGTTTTAAATAGCAAGGCGTGAAAAAATATTTACGATTTAACTCAGTATATGAAAGGGGAAAAAGAAAATGGAGTTAAAAATGTAGACTAGGTATCTAAAAGTGTTTTGATATTTATTTCATTTGTATTTTCTCACTGTATTAGGTATTTTCTGATCGTATATGTGTTTATCAGGCAATAACAGTTTTCTTCGCGAGTATACATGCGCAAAAGTTCGCAGAGCCTATGTTCAGACCTGCCAAGATAATTTGATCGTATTGTATGTTTGTTTTGGTTTCATTTGTCATGCTGTACATTAACAAGCCGGACAATCTTGGTCCAGGCCGAGAATGCGCGACATTGGAATGTACGTCATTGCAATTCAAAACATATCAAAGTCCCAAAATTCCGAGTCACCTGATTGGCCAACCAATCGGCCAATCACGCGATGTCGCCATTTAAAGTGCCGTACATTCTTGGGTCGGACAAGCAAGGTACAGCCGAGTATTTGGAGACATTGTGATGGTTCCTTTCACAAGGGCGTACACACCCGTGTTGTGCAATCCAGTGTCGCGCATTGCTGATATGTGCATTACAGTGACGTGCATTATAGGGACTCGGACAAGCCTGGTCCCGTAATGTTCTAGGCAAAAAACAGAGACACACGAATGACAGCGGGAAAATGATATATGACGTTTGTACCCCCCCTGCAACTCCTTCATGCCCCTGTGACGCCTGCGGCTACCCCGGCCGTCCGTCCGCCTCCTCCTCCGCCATCTTGTTGCTTGTTTGATTGTTGTATGTCGGCATCATTCGCGGTAAACACATTGTTTTTCGTCATAGTGATTCCGTTTATTACTCATTATTTTTGATTTCTCCGCTAATTACGTTGAGTTGAGCCCTAGTTCCTCCGTATTAGCGTCGAGACTTTCATAATGCGCTATAACAAGTGTTGTGTACCGGGCTGTAGTAATACGCGACAGGACGCTTTATTATTACACAAGTTCCCAGCTTGTGAAAATAGACGCAATAAGTGGTTAGATTCTATAAACTGTGCTTCCCTGCGTGCTTTGAGTGTGGTTGAATTGGGTAAACAATGTGTGTGTCATAAACATTTTGAGGCGAGGTTTCTTACGCAGAAGTCACGTCTTTTGATGCAAGCCTATCCTACTTTGTTCACTGAACATGAAACCTCTACTGGAGTTCCAACACATTCTAACTCAGGTAATTGTTTTATTACTAGCTGTAGTTACTGCTAACTGTTACCTTATTACATAAACTGAAGATTTGTTTTGTGATTTATGTAACTTACCAAATTAACATAATTATTCTCCTGCCCTTATTACAATTTATTTGGGGTCAGCGTCAGTGTGACCGTTTTTGGTATATTTGAGGCTCCGAAGAATGACGAGCATAAGCATATTTTTAGTAGACTAAGTATCGGTATAACATTGGTACAATTTCAACTGTCATGGTATTGTTTTGGTATACTCACCTGGCAATAGCTGAAAAGGAAAATACGTAGGTTTATACAATTAGAAACGGTCACACTGGTCAGTGCAGCAAGTCTTCTTTCATACATCTCTACCAGCCATTGTCTCAGTATTCACACCTTTGTAGCCATATCATCTTTCACACAATCCACATGTGTGTGTTTTGCTGACATCAACCCAAATAACTTAAAAATAATAAATAACTTGAATTATATATTTTTCCAGAAAATCAGAACCCAAGCTCTGAATTAGAACACAATTATTGCCGCACTCTACATGTAGATCACAACTACGCTGCTTCGAGGCCCACAAAAGGTTGGTGTAGGTGTAACTTATTTTGTTTTGTTTGTTTATATTTGTGATTAATTATTCAACCTTAAAAGGTTGAATAATTAATCACGCCAGTCACAAATGATGACAAGACAAATTGTGTCTAGCAAGTAACAATCTTAGTGTTTAGTCATCACAATGATACTGTTGGTGGCTTTGACGGGCACAATACAAAGAAACTTGAAAAAAAGTTAAAGCCGACTTTTAAATTAATTTTAATGTATGTTGTTTCTCTTTCAGAATCAGTTCCTTCAAGGGCACCACTTGCAAGCGCTAACATCAATGTTATGCAACAAGCTCTTGCTTATTCATCAGCTATTGAAATGTGTAAGTTAAAAAAGATTTTAAGTTTCATTAAAATTTCTAAATGATATTTTATTATGACTTAACACATAAAATCCCAAGTAAGACACAATTAATTATGTTGTTCTTGACCCAATACGGTTAGTCTGGGACGAAAGCGCTTAACATAGCAATTAAACAAGAAACTTTAAAACTCCATTAAATATTTTGCATGCACGTTTCAGACCCTGTTCCTTCGACATCAAAGGCACCCATTGAGTTCTGCAACACTCGAGAAAAGTTTTCAAACGATGTTTCATTAGCTACCGTTTCAATAACTAAGTTGGGGCAGCAAACTCCAAAGAAGAAAAGATTGACCGCCAAGTACCTTAGTCCAACTTGCAAGAAGCTTTACATGGAGTACAGAAACTCAAGAAAACTACTTAGTTTTCATCGTAGAGCCAAAAAAGCTCTTAAATTTTCAAAGGAGCAACAATTTCAGAAACTGACTGCCAAAATGAATCCTGCAGCAAAAGCCATAATGTGGATGCAAATAAAACAATGTACAAAAAACAAAAAAGGTAGAAGATTCACGCAGGAAGAAAAAATAGTGTCACTGGCAATTCAGAAGCAAAGCCCTAAAGCCTATAAATTTTTACAAAAAATATTTATATTGCCATCTGAAACTACATTAAAAAAAATGCTAGCTAAATTAGTCATTGGACCTGGCATAAATTCACAGATATTTTCATCAATAAAAGAAGAGGTACCTAATCACACCATTTATTAATATCTGACCAATAAGATCATCTGTATGTTTTATCAGATTGCAGTGAATACCAAATAAAAAATAATATACTTTAATATTTTCAGGTATCCAATTGGAAAGAAGAAAAAAAGTATTGTTCAATTTTATTTGACGAAATGGCACTAGATACAGCCGTTACATATCTACAGAAAGATTTTATTAATGGTTTTGTTGACCTCACAGAACGTAGCAATGACTTTGCAGATCATGTATTATGTTTCATGATAAAAGGAGCTGTATATAAATGGCAGCAAGCAATAGCTTATTATTTCTGTGAAGGTGCTACTAAAGCAATTGAGCTTAAATCAATACTGCAACTAGTTGTGGAGGCAGTTGGAGAGACTGGTCTCATTCCAATTGCATTGATATCAGACCAGGGTGCAGCATTCCAGTCGGCCTTGAAAAGTCTTCAACAGGACACTAGAAGGGAGCAAATACTTGCAGAAGAACACATTGGTAATTTGTTTTTATTTAAATGCTCCTGAACTAATGCAATCTTGGATAAATTTAGCACATCTCCTTCATAGTGGTGTAACAAATATTTGCAACTTCATGTGCCACATTAGCGGCCTCATACTGTACAGATGCATTTGTTTATTATTTGTGACATCACTTCCTCATCATAGAAGTACTTATTATAAGATTTTATTTACTATTTTGTTTCTCAAACCATTTTTTTGGATTTCAGATGATACAATCCACATTGATGGTTATCAATTAAACATTATATTTGACCCACCACATCTGATAAAGGGCATACGAAATAATTTTTTGAACAAAAATATTCTACTAAATGGGAGCATAGCAAGATGGTCAGACATTGTTGATGTTTACAAAACTGACTGCCTACATGCTGAATCACGCTTGCTTCATAAGCTTACTGATGAGCATGTTATACCAGAGAAAATAAAGAAAATGAAGGTAGGTTATTCATTTAAATTATAAATGTAAAGAATCATTACTGTTTATCAGGCATATAATTGTTTTCATGCTTCTATCAGTATCTGATTGCACCATTATTATGGCATTCAACATTAAGGAATACGACTTGTGGCTACACTAGTACTTATCAAGCCATTAAATGCGCTTAGTCTTTAAGAGCGTTTATTCCGTGCGGGCTGGCAACGTCGCATTTCTGCAGGTTTTTCGTGATTATTTTGAATAAATTTAAATAAAATCGCAATTTTTTGTCATCTAGATTGTTGGCATTTACAAGTATGTATGCTGTTTTATCAGTCCAACGATCTAGTTTAAAAAAATGTAATGTTATATAAATTTATTGAAATAATCACGAAAAGCTTCCAAAATGCGACGTTGTCAGGCCGCGCGGAATAAACGCTCATAATGTGGCAAAAAATCTACTAGCTATTTAAGTTATACTTCAATATCTAATGCAGACAAATGTTACAATATTAATGCTTGTAGTAAAATAATTGTTCTAATTATAATCCATAATTATTCTATTATATTTTTAAAGTTATTGTGTTAACTTTTCAGGTTAGAAATTGTGCACAAGTTTTTAGTCACACTATGGCCAGTGCTTTGAAATACACTACTTCATTTTGTAAGTATTTATTCACTCTCTCTCCCTCTATAATAAAGTTACCTAGTTTAATCCCTGACAAAGCAGTTATGCTTTCTAGGATTTCAATATATTCTTTTTTTGTTTTTGCATTTATATCTTGTAAGCCCTTGCAGTGGCAGTTATATCTTGTCTGATAGACTAAAAAATATGAATTCTATGTTTATCAGACAAGATATAACTGCCACTGCAATGGCTTACAAGATTTATATAGAAAAACAAAAAAATATATATTGAAATCTTAAAAAGCATAACTGATTTGTCAGGGATTAAACTACCTTACAGCAAAAACTTTTGCTTCATAAAATAAAATTTATTTTTACTGAAAAAAATTATATGAAGTAATACTTGCCTTTTTCCAGCACACTATGCAGATGGCAAAGCAGTGAGTACTACATTGGGAAATACGTCCCAAGTAGTGACCTTCCTCGACCAACTATTCGACAGTGTGAATGGAGCCAGCACTTTCTCAAAGAAAAATAAAGGCAAAGAATTACGGTGCACTGTAACGAAAACGTCACCTCACCATCAATTTTGGCGAGAAGCTATTACAAAATTCGAAGAAATGAAATTTATTGATAAAAATTCTAAGGAAGTTACTGTACCTAGCTTAAGAAACTGGCTTGTAACTCTTAGAAGTTTACAGAGACTGTGGCAATTTTTTGAAGAAAAAAAATTAGAAATAATGCGTCCTAGATATTTTAATTCGGATGGTCTAGAAAATTTTTTTGGAAGGGTTAGGGCATATAATTCAAGGAATAATAACCCAGATTGCCACAGTTTCACAAATACCTTTAAATCATTGCTGATAACAGGATTCATAAAATTTCATTACAATTCATTTAATTGTGAAGATGAATCCTGTTAACAGTTATTAAAAATGAAATCACTGTTTCAAACAAGTGATTTTGAAACAGTTAGTGAAATTGTAGACAATGATAACGCAGTGTCGGCAGTGTAAGCAAGACTTAACGTCTAATGAGTCGGGTGTACATAAGTAGGTGTCTCAAAAAGAGTATAAGAGCAAAAGGGGTTTACTATATGCATCCGAACATTTTATTATGCTTTTTGGCACAATTTTTCAAGAAACAAATCTGTTTTTGGACTCAAATGCACACAAGTACAATCTTGCGACCAAAATTTATAATATAATACAAAGCAAGTGTGCATTTGAGTTCATTACGTGCCAAAAACATAAAAATGACATCATTCAGGCATTCATTTCTCTAACAACAAAATTAGCCATTCATAATTGGTGCAATATAATTAATAAAATATTAAAAGGTACAGACATTGTTAGACTAGAAAGCATGAGTAGCAAGCCAGTTATGCAAGCAAAAGCTTTAAGGAAATTTAAGAAAAAACTTAAAAAAAATCCCAATAAATAATATTATTTAATTCAAAACATCTAGTATTTTCATTTACCATCGCCTTTTCCTTGAAGTATGATGAAAATTTGAATGAAAATGGTCTGGGTGGTTTCTATAGCTATACGTACGTAGCTGTATTAATACATCTATTTTATGCTGTATAATGCATGTCTTTGCCTAAGTACAGGAAACAATAAAAAATAACAACAGCTGTCAAACATCATTTTCCCCTAACCAATCAGAAACGAGTCGCTGTGTCCAATATTTTTTCTATGGGAGTTGTGCATCTGAACCTGTTCTCTATATAGTCTGTGGGACAAGCAAGGTACAGCCGAGTATTTGGAGACATTGTGATGGTTCCTTTCACAAGGGCGTACACACCCGTGTTGTGCAATCCAGTGTCGCGCATTGCTGGTATGTGCATTACAGTGACGTGCATTATAGGGACTCGCATTGTCTACCATCTGTCAAGTGTAATCATTGTCAATTTGTCAAAACTGAAGACGAGGTTTCGGCCTTACTTACTTTTGAACAAGAAGGGTTAAACTGAAGACGAGGCTTTGGCCTTACTTATAAACAAGAAAGATAATAAGCACTGAAGACGAGGCGGTATGGTCCATGACCTTAGCCTGCCCATGAAGGGCGAAGGAAATAAAAAAAAAAAATCAATTTGTCATCTTTAACAAAACTATCGCTCATTGTGGTTCAGGAAAACGAACAAAATGTCACCGCGTCGATTGTTAACGTATTCTAACACCTTCAAAAACCACTTTCCGTTTACTGTTTCGGTCGAAATTTCGAAAAATAAGCTTGTATTTGTAAATATGACAGTATTCGATTATGTATGACGTCTATTGACACTTTGATTGACAGATGTGAGATGGATGACGTCGTATTGACAAATTTTTAATTATGTATTAATGAGGCAACGGCACAATCTTTTGAAGTCACTGATGACGGTCACCTAACTTAAAAACTTTAAAAAAATTAAATATATATTTTTTATAAATAACTATTGAGCTAATCACCAAAATATTCAAATTTGTTTTTCAAAATGGTCTAAATTTTCAAAAAAAAAAAAAAAATCTTCCCCATTGCCAGTGCGAAAAACAAAAAACAAAATTATAGTAATCGATAATCACTTAAGACAGCTAAACTAGCACATAAAATGTAGCGGTATTAATTTAATATTGAAAAATTAAATATAACAATCATAAATTCAATTGTTGCAAAATAAAATTTATTAAGGTCAAAATTCACTAAAACTGTATGGCCATATTATAAAAAACATGCGTGGTGAACTCATATTTTTGCTTTCTCAAGTGCTTTTTATTCTAACTGTATGAGAAATATTTATCTTCTTTTTAGGTTAGTTCTTTTAACTATTGTGTAACTCGTAACATCAAATGTTGCCATTTTGAGCAACAACTGAAATATTGTTGTCTCTTTCATCAAATTCGATTACTGCATTAGAAAGAACGAAACAAAACGATATTTCACATTCTGTATCCTATTTCACTCGTATTTGTATAAGCAAATGCATAATTATATAGAATATCGCGGCGTCTCCATGTTTTTTCTATCTCAATGGGTTTTACTGACGTACAGTATTTAAGGTGAAAGCGTCAGGATAGCCGCGAAATTCAAATTTTCTTACGTTTTTTGCAATTTGCAGGCCAGTGCTAGGTTGTATGTTGATTGAAATGTTCATATAATTCGAGGAACGACTTTTTCGAGGTCAAAGTCATTCCTCGAATTATATGAACTTGGAGGGTTGTATTGATGATTTTGATGATTATAATTCTGTAACTACATACGTCTTACACTCGCGTCCAACATTTCAATCAACATACAACCTAGCACTGGCCTGCAAATTGCAAAAAACGTAAGAAAATTTGAATTTCGCGGCTATCCTGACGCTTTCACCTTAACTTTTCATAGTTCATTTATATTAGTCTATGGTCACTTCTGTCCTGTCTACTTTTAAACTTACTATACTCTATGGTCCTGTCACTTGCCTTGCCAGAATTCCAGAAATAAACATTGCCGATTTCATTGTAAATAAATATTTGTTTATTTAAATATGGACAATAACACTGATACCCATGTGACTATCAGGAAGCCTGCGAGAGTTCTTCATTTTTGCGATGGAGTCCACGAAGAAATAGAAGAGGACGAAGCCACGGAACTGGGTACTGAGCCACAAGAAACGACAAACGTGGATCCGGTGAGTAAGCATTGCATTTACATTCTTTGTTTTATTACCTTCAGCTAAGGTGAGACCTTGGTGGAATTCGTTTCTATTAATATCTATGACAATAACGCTTGTTTATTGCGCTTCATTCATTTTTGGGCCTTACTTAATTCATGTTGACTACATAATGGGAATCTTTCTTGATTTTTTCATGTATTTACAAATATTGTAATCCTGTGCTTGGACAACATTAAAAGTATCGGTTTATTTATTGATAAAACTAGCAAAATATGAGGAATTATTAGAATCCTATTACTTAATATTATAAATGCGAAAGTTTGTGAGAATGTTTATTACTCGTTCACACTAAAATTATTCAACGGATTTGGATAAAATTTGGTAAACAGATAGTTTATAACCTTGATTAACATACATACGATAGTTTTAATCCCGATTTTATCTTCCCGTGGGATAATTTTCGAGTTGCAGCAGGCGAAGCTGCTGGCAACAGCTAGTAGAATAAATAAACTAATTAAATTAAAAGAAATAATTTAAATTGGCAAGAGAAAGATAAACTCTTTAACCTCTAATTTATTTGTAGATGATATTGATAATGGTTATTACCTTGATTTTTATTGATTTTATTTTAATCATCTAGGCTGAAATTGTTAAATAATTAATTTTCTTTATTGTGCAATCCTATTTTGTATGACTTAGTTTTCTTTGTTTTTTATTTTGTAAAAAACGTTGCCCCACTCTAGGAATTTCTCCTGTATCGTAGGTGTGTTCACAAACATTTAAACTCTCATACACAAATACATGGAAATTAAAGAATTAAACAACAAACAAATAAAAATTCTTGTGCTAAAAGCAACCATGCGTAACTTAAACAACTATTTAGCAAGTGTACAATGTAGTATGTAACTATAGCTATAATTTTAAACACAAACTACAGAAGTACAGACTTATCACTTCTGGGCAAATGCCTCACTCAATTCTTTACACTGGTCTCGGTGTCTAGTCTGTCAACGCCTAAAGAAAACATTCAAGTTGCCTGGCCACTGGGAGGTGGCCAGGCTTCTTCCTCCAGCCTTAATATAACTTCTTGGCCTCCAGTATTAAATATAACTTGATTATTTCAGAAAACTCTACAATGGGGCCCTTGGTTCTCCCACTATGCCTGTAAATCTGGCAACAAAATGCTGAACGCAGTTGATTATGCTGGGGAGTCACTAGCCGGCTTCTTCGGCATAACCACACCCAAGTACCAAATAGAAATTGACGAATATGAACGAGTGAAGGAAGAAAAGAGGAAACTAGATGAGGATGCTGCTGGTTGGGTACCGAAGAACGCTGGTGGAGATATACCTTTAGTTCTAAACGAGCCTGGAAAGGATATAGAAAAACCTGCTGACGTGTAATGGCTGCTTTAAATAAAATAGAATTAATTTCCTTACAATCTCTTGTGTGACTAGTCTACTAATTCTGATTCAGGTAATTTTTTATCTAACAGTGACAGTACTATTGTAAACATTTATGTTGTCATAATATATATGGGTAAAGTTAAGAATGACTATTGTATTCATATTATTTTACTTTATTATACAGGATATAACAGAATAAGAACAACTAACCCCATAGAAAAACAGGTCTACAGAGACAAATTTGCATCTCTTATTTATAATATTGTAGTATGAGCTGCTAATAAGAATGAAAAGTGCAAGTTTATTTTCAGCCCATTTTCTGTAGAAGAGAAGTTGTCCAGCTTAATAGGCTGAATTATAAACACATAGTTGAAAATATACAATATATTATTTATTTATTATGTAATAAGAAATTACTGTTATTATACAGGGTGTTTGGAAGGGAGCTGTACATACGCCTAGGGTAGAAACTAGGGATAGTCTGCTACCTACCCCCGCCCATTATATTGACCTTGGCCTCAAGGTTTTTTTTTAATTTATTATTATTTTTTATTTGACTTTTTGACTAAAACTACCTGTAGCTCAAAATCTATCCATGGGACCGGTCGGCTAATGGTCTTGTTTTAATCGTTAGAGTCTTAGGGTCCTGCAAAAAATTATTTTACACCAGAAAATTGTGGAGAAGAAAAGTTATGGGGCCTGAAGTACCGTAGTAAGGTAAAGAAATAATTTTAAATTAAAAAAAAACCTTGAGGCCAAGGTCAATATAATGGGCGGGGGTAGGTAGCAGACTATCCCTAGTTTCTACCCTAGGCGTATGTACAGCTCCCTTCCAAACACCCTGTATAGAGGTTTTATGTTTATTCTGTTACATCCCATATACTCAAAAATTAAGGGAAAATGGGTACTTTATTAGAATATCTAACATTTTCTAAGCATTTCTAACATAGTGTGTAATGTCAAAATTAATTGTGCTAATTTAATTTGCATGATAAGATAGAGAAAGGAACTGAATTGATGAGAGCTTTATTTTGTTACTTACATGTATTAGTAAGAACTAAGGTGTAATTGAATTATTATGATATTTATTTTAATTTATTTAATAATCCAGGATCATTTTTTGAAATAATAATTATTTTGTTGGCTTAAAGCTATTCTCGAAGTTGTGTTTGTGGTTCCAAAATAATGTCTTAATTTTTTTAAAACAAATTACGAATGAGACTAAAATGTTGGTTGAATAATGTTTAATTTTATTTATGTAGTAATAAATATACTATTTATTGATAGAAGCTAGATTTTGTTTTAAAATTATTTCTCAAAAAATCATTTGTTTTGGTAAGAGTTGTTATTCGTTGAATACGAATTTATTCTAACTGAATTATTATTTTCTTACTAGATGTCGTTGTTAGCGCAAGGCAACTTGTGAATAGCGACACCTGTTGTGCAGTAGCAAAAACTAAATGAGTTGCTTTGTTCTCTCATTCGTTGGGGCACCTGATAATAGATGGCGTTGCTAGCGCCATGCAAGTTATTCAGAATTTCAGGATTCTAGGAAAACCATGGTTTTTGTTTGATGTATGAATTTTTGTTTTAAAACTATCATCAAAAGACCACTCATAACTAATATTTTCTTGATAGTTAACTCGTGTTAAAGTTAGTGTGATTTGTTAATACAGTGCATGGATATGACGTGTGGATTTTTTGGACAAATTATGAATTTGTTTAAAATGATGGCCACATTTTTTGAAAACTTTACTTTTAGTTCTTACTGATCCTAAATCATTTTGTTCAGCGTAGTAATTGCCTTAAACTCTAAGTAACAAGGTCCACTATCGCTTGAGGTCTTCTCACATTATGAATTACACCCCTCTCAAAATTTAAAAGGACCTATGTGACATGAATTTCTGTAGCTGATTTTAAACCTTAATTCTAGAGAATAGAGTCAACTACCGCATGGCAAGTGACCATATGTTATTGTTTGTCGGTGTTTAGCATGTGATATGTCGAAATGTAAACGGTTCGAGCGGTGTCCGCAGATCAATATGCGTGTTGCGCGGCCCGTGAGGGTGTTCGCCCCGTGCGATTGGCTAGCGTATAGGGGGCGGGGCGACCGTGTGTGAGGCGGCGCGCGTTCTCGCACACGACGCGCCGTTTTGGCGCCAAATTGGGCAATAGGCATTCCATTTTCAAGTTTCGCAAATGAGTATTAGGCCGTAAGCCACTAAGATAAGCTAAGGCCGTAGACTAGGGTAATACTTTTTGAATTTTATAGTCTATGGGTACGGCCCGTACGACTTGGAATATTAGAGGTTAGGGAGCTATTAGAACTTTATGTTTTGTAGGACAAGTTTCAAGTTTTTTTTTGTTATTGCGTTGTCATTTCAATATTTAATGTTCATAGGCGCTTCACAAAACCACGTAACTGTAGGAATATTGGGAAAGTACCTACTTGCTAAAAAAAAACTAATTTAAAAATAGAAAGACAACACAGCATTTTATTTACTCCAAAATTGGGATCTAAAACAATTTTTTTGTAGACAAGACAAAATACTTTGTATCCAAAGATGCAAATCATCAAAAATCAATAGGTAGGTACGAGTAAGTAAGTAAGTAAGTACCTACCTTATTAAAATGTAAAATCGCAAGTAAGGTTCCTAAACTAAGAAAAACCCAATTTCTACCCAAGGTAGGCACTTACCTACATAGGTATTCAAATGTAGACTCTCTGTTCTTTTCTGTAGAATTTTCTTTTTGTTTGTCTTAAATAAAATTCTGCAATCACTATAGTAATATGGGACTCGGAAATATGTTGGTAGGTACTTCAGTAGTTTCAAAATATATCGATATCTAATGGGTAGGTACTTACCTATTTATATTAGGAAAATAGCCTGTCAGCAAATGTTGCGGCCACCAACAATACTAAAACATGAATTATGAGTCTTCCACCCATTTATTACAAAATTTACGACAAACGCATGCAATTATTAACTAATTCAATAATTCGTTAACAGTGCAGGTCATTCCAGACAATATGGCAAGGGACAATAAACACGCACCAAGGTTGCCAGTTTAAAAAATATTGCGAATTAAAAAAGGCGCGTGGATCGCGGTCGAACTGGTTTTAAAAAGTAAATGAACTTGAAATTCTGGTTTTTGGTTCGCGTTTTCTATTGTGATAGAATTTTGCGCAGATTTGCCAAACATAATGATTTTCTATGGAGCACCTAAACTAGTTTGCCCAGTTCATGGTTTTTGAAAATGTGTTGGTTTCGTAAAATGTATTTCTACGGTTGTCAAGAAATTAGTGCAGAATGCAGTTTGTAGGCTGTTTTTGAGCACGCGAATTTGATCAAAGAATTCAGGTATAAAAAAAAACGGGTTACTCCGTTGTCCGCACGTGGACATTGTTAGGGTCTTAGTATTTAATTAACAACATAAAAAGTTATCGGAGGAATTTAAAATTGATTATTTAAAATACATATTTTAAATTATTGCACATGTTTCGCTCTCTCTGGAGACTACCTTAGCTGTTTTCAAACAACTCCTATTTAATTCCTCGCGCGCCTTACGAACACAATCTGTACATAAAACAATGGCTTTTTAATGGGCATTGTTCATATTTTTTTAAATGTTGTAATTAAAAAACCATTTCGAGGAATAACGTCATTACGGACTAATTAATCATGAAAAATATTCATATCTTACTGATATTTTAAATAAAATACGATTGACCTTGTTTGCCCTTCAAATAACGTCAGCTTTGGCAGTACAGTTTTGTATCATTGCCTCGGAAAATAAAAAGTAAGTGGCAAGTATTGTCTACCATCTGTCAAGTGTAGTCATTGTCATCTTTAACCCTAGAAAGATAATCTACGTCCGCGAGACGTATCGTGAAATTAAATTTCGTTGTACATTTTTTATTATTAATCGCAGCGTGCTAGCTGCGCGCGTCAACTCAGTCGGCAGTTGGAGCTCGCGCTAAGCAGCAGTGGCACTACGGTAAGTACGTTAAAATTAAAGATATAGGTACCTATGTCGTACGTCTGTGAGACGTATGATTATCTTTAATGCAACTTTTGCAATCATTTGAACTGATTGTTTATTATTATTTACACTTATTTATTATTATTTTTAGGTATTCATTATTATTATATTATAATGGCAAACCGAAGGGTGTTGGATAGTTCTCATATTGAGATCTTTTTATATCAAAATGAAAAGGAATCGTCAGTAGAATCTGAAAGCGAATGCGAAGATAACCTCATAGAAGACGATGTGCAGAGTGACACTGAAGACGAATTCATAGATGAAGCTGTGGATAAATCCAAAGATTTTGCTAAAGCCCATTCAGAGTATACTGTCAACCAAGCTGCACCTTCTGATAGCTGCATAATTATTACTTATCAGCGCACACTCAGAGCTAAAAATAAGCATTGTTGGGCCACAGGCAAGAGTCCCTGACTTCCGAGTCAGGGTAGAACCTCAGGGGCTGCGGGATGTTGTAAGAGCTACCGCCACCTCGACATAAAGGGCTAAGAAGGAACATGGGTGGTTTTTAGTCAGTAGAAGTTTCACACTCCCTTTCGCTCTGCCCAAGAGCGGAAGGGGTTATTTGATGATTTTCCTCCCGCCAAAAACAAAGAAAAAGTGTAGAACCTCAGCCCGTCTGGGCTGCAGGATGTTGTAAGAGATACCGCGGCCTGACATATAGGGTTATGAAGGAACATGGGTGGCTTTAAGTCAGTAGAAGTCTGACACTCCCTTTCGCTCTGCCCAAGAGCGGGAAGGGTTATTTGAAGATTTCCCACCCCAAAAAAAAAAGGTTAGAACCTCGCCAAAATTGTTTGATCAGCCAAAGGAACAACGTTTATTAAAGTGTAAAAGTACAAAATATGAAAATATAAAGACTGAAAGTGATTTTAAATGTTCCTATAGAAGACAAGTTCAGTTTTTGTTAATTTGTAAAGAAGTTTACGATTTTTGTTTGTAATTTGTCAATTAAACTTTATTATTGCTATTTTATCGTTTTATTTATATAATAGAATGCAAACAATTATTTCAACCTTTAAGGCATGATAATACTTCCGTAGGCTTGCAAAAAACTCTTAATTAACTAAGGTACGTCTGACAGACGTATGATTATCTTTAACCCTAGTTGCTGTATTATGATTATCTTTCTAGGGTTAACAAAACTATCGCTCATTGTGGTTCAGGAAAACGAACAAAATGTCACCGCGTCGATTGTTAACGTATTCTAACACCTTCAAAAACCACTTTCCGTTTATTGTTTCGGTCGAAATTTCGAAAAATAAGCTTGTATTTGTAAATAAGACATATTCGATTATATGTCTTATTTACAAGTATGACGTCTATTGACACTTTGATTGACAGATGTGAGATGGATGACGTCGTGTTGACAGATATAAATTTTTAATTATGTATTAATGATGCAAACGGCACAATCTTTTGAAGTCACTGATGACGTCACCTACCTTAAAAATTTAAAATATTTTTTTTTTAAAATAACTATTGAGCCAATCATCAAAATATTCAAATTAGTTTCTTAAAATGGTCTAAATTTTCAAAAAATTAAATAAAATCTAATGGTTATGAGTTTTAGACAATCCCCATTGTGTCTATAATAAGGCGCTCAAGTAGTTATTCTGAATTTTGTTTGATATAATAATTTTAAGTATTATGAAATAAAATCCTTGACTGTGTTGCGAACTTGTAGGGTATCGATGAGCGAGCCATAATGTTCCAATCCAATTTATGACAGACGATGATTTACGATCCAAGCTTTATGAAACGATGAACTATCTAGCATTTTCTTTAACATATTTTAAACCTGTAAAATTTATAACGATCATAAATACCTAGCACAATATTAATCGAACAGAAAACCTACTCCACTTTTTTAGGTCGGTTGAAAATGCAATCATAGTCCGTACAAATACGTCACAAAGGACCAACATTTTTTGTTCATTTTTAACTACTTATGGTCACCTGAGAAGGATCTACTCCTAGCCTAATTTTTAGCACAAATTAACTTAACACTAACTGCCACACTCAGAGACGTTTAATGATTACTTTAGTAAAGATTTTGACACTTGAGCGAAGGTTTTGTATGTCAAATCTTTACTAACTGCCGCAATCAGAGAGCTTTAATGATTACTTAAGCCGTCACTTAGTAAAGGTTTGACATATTTTTTAAGACAAAACAGTCAAAACCATTACTAAGTCATGGCCTAAGTCATCATTAAAGCTCTTTGAGTGCGGCCGTAGGTAAGAGAGATTAAATTATTAAGTCTGACCAAGTAGGTAATAATAACTCGAGGCTTCATTTATTTTTATATTCCAAGTTGCTATTTTAAATAACAAATCCGCGATACATTTAATAATATTTATTTATTCAATTCACGCAGGTAGAATGCAACGCAAATTCTATCGATATTCAAATTTTTGCGCGAGCGGTCTTTTCAACCCCACACAGCAGATGTTCTACTTTTAAACTTTGCATGCATTCGCAGTGTTGTTTATTAAAAAAATCTTTTGTGGCAATTTACAAAATAAAGCTTGCAACACAATACCTCATGCAAATTAGGAACGAACCTGATACGGTACGCCGTAAATGCATTTGATTTCTTTGCGAATTTGGGCTGTATTATCGCGAAACAAGCTTCAGAATTAAATTGCATTATTTAGTCTTTTTATTGCAATGCAGGAAAATGTAAGACTCAACTTTGTCGTGATATTAATAAAGTATAAAATATCTTGTTAGAGTGTTGACTAGCAGAGAAATTTGCATAAACGACGCACACCTTTTGCGTTGATCCTTTTTATGCAATTTGACTGACAGTTTTTATTGAATAGTGGATATTATTAATTTAAAAAAATATGTACGGGTTTTATATACTTCCGATTTGATACGGTTTATATACCGCTACGTTCAATATTTTAGCTTTAATTTGATTTGAATGCCATCAAGATTTATTTGGTTTTCAAGTTATTCCCCGAATGAAGTTTCCTTAATATAATTTAACTTTTTAGGTAGGTGTGGAATGAAGGTGTTGAATAATTAGTTTACACGCCGTATCGGTAGAAGGTAGAAGCTCTAATGTCACAACCTCAAAATCAAAATATGTAGCGAAATAGTAAAAACTATTTCGCTACATTTTTTATTTAAATAGTAAACACTATTTCGCTACATTCACGTGGGTGTAAAATTTATTCACTGTTGATTACTGTTATACAATGCTTTTTGTAGTAACGAAATGACCAAGCCACATATTGTCACTAAGATGTAGCGCTTGTGATGTTAGAGCTTGTAGCGTGTAGGGGCATAAGCTTGACTCTACATGATATCTGATCACTTTTACAAAAAAATATTTTTGGTGGGATCTATTTTTCTGGTAGTCTTACTTATGATTTCATTTACCATCCATAGCTACAAGGATATTTTTGATACTGGTTGTTGATTAAACTGTCTTAACCCTTCAATGCCAAGTGAAGCCCAATAACTAAAAAGAAAACAAAATACAATATAATCAAAATTTTTGTTCCTTTTTCCTAAGTTCTTAATTTAAAACATTACAAATGAAGATAAAACCACATAAAAAGTATCCTCTTCCGAAATAACAGCCAGTTCTAACGTCTTAAAATATTAGTAGGTCCTTGGCTTGGAGTAAGTTTGTTGGCCGTCCCTGTGCTCATCTTAGATGCACATCTGTAGCACCGCTAGTTACACACGAGGGGAACATTTCCGGTGCATAAATAATAACAATAAATTGTTAACTATTAGAAAGGGGTGTGTTTTGTATGCAAAATAGTTGAAGTTCGTTGTTGCTGTCGGGTTTTTGCAACGTGCGTTTGCACACCGCACCGGTTGGGTTGGTAGAGTGTGTGGAATGTTCTTACCTAGAATAAAATAATGTTGTTTATTGTTTGGATTAGATTTCGGAGTTTCAGTGGGTCGTAAAATAATGGTCACCCAAAAAATTCGTCACATTATGTCATGCAGTTTTAGCATAGGGATACGTATAGTGAAAGTATGTGGCATAAGTACACGTATGTCTTTTAGGGAGGTCTCAAAAAGGTCTTAGGTACCTAAGAGGATTTTTGGCCACCTGCCTATAGTATATAGGTTGCCAAAAGTTAGTCATTAGGTACCTAATAAACATACCCACCAACCAACAATCCTTTGGTGTTATATAGTTCTCTTTTTTTGTTCGTGTCTGTAAAATATAGAGCAATTCTTTTTGACAACACCTTGTATGAGATTAAAAAAGCTAGCCGACTCATTATTTGCCGAATATCAAAAATAGATAAACTGATATCGTCCAATTCAATACAAAACCAGTTCTGACCGCTGCACACGTAAAAAATTGGCAAACCAGTTTCGCAAACCCTAAACTGCGAGGGGACACTTAAAAACTTTTAATATAAACACAATGACCGACGAACGAATAACGGGTGGGCAGTGTCCATACAATGGGCATACTAGCCGATTAATTCGTTACACAATGACCAGGGGCTAGGCCGAGAGGTCATATTTAGGTAGAAGGGTTAAGGGTCAGTTAGGGTTATTGGTAAATAGGAGCGTATGCCTGAATGCCAGGGGAGTGACGCGGCGGCCAAGTTTTAGAAAACATGTCGCCGTTGACGGGTTAGAAATTTATGTGTTTTCGTGTTTGGTTTGCAAATTTTTGAATTTAAATAAATTTTATGCTTAGTCACTCAAGCGTAAAGTTGGTTGATTCTTGGTGTAATGGGTTGAAAGGGTACCTAATTGTCTAATGGTGGCCATTTTAGTGCATTGCAGACATTATTATCTACACATTTCTTATACAAAAGTGCAATACCTACATAGTCCGATTGTAAGGAACAGCTAATTATAAAAATTCTATGTGGTTTAGAAAGGTGCTCTGAGTAGGTACTTACGTGGCAGTTCGGATTGGTGTCCCATCAACCACGAAAAATATTTTTACTGGTGATTGTTCTGAAACCGCGAAACAAATAGCTCGCTCATAATTTTTTCGAGATGTAAAATAATATACCTATGACTAAAACAACAATGGTTTATACTTGCTGTATTTTATTTATCTTAATTATTAAATCACGTAAAAAGTCAATGAGACCGGGATACTTGAACATAATGACATCAGATGAAATCAGGAGCGATACTTATCGTTCTAAATAAAGCACTCTTCTGTCAAATTGAAAATATGTGACGCTTGCGTGCCAAGTGTGAAATTGTTGATGATATCTCTTAGAGCTTTTTGTCTGATAGTTTTTGTGTTTGGTACAATAGACCGTAGTGTAGATTTTAAAGGGTTAGTGGTACACTTTCTAATAAAGACGGTTTGAGATTTATTGAAGGACCGATTTTATTTTTGTATTTTGATGGTCTGCGATTTTATTTAAATATACAATAATGTTATTAATTTTTAATTTTTATACATGGGTAAATACCTAGATAAATATAAGTATGAGTTGCTGTCTTCAGGTTTATTTATTTGAGATTCTAAATAAATTCACTACTACTAGTATTACTAAAAACCATCTAATAACTTAGCTTTAAGTATTAATTTAAAATTACAACTTTCTTTTGTTTTCCCCTAAATCGCTTCAGTTGTTGTTATTTTACCAGTTTTTTTTTAAATACAAGTCATTAGCTGGCAGTATTTACACTAAACTTCGTACAAAAAATATCGATGGGACAAAAAAAAACCGCCAGTTCGCAAACGCAAATTCAACTTTAACACCGATATAACGAACCGTCACGAACCGCATACGCAGGGTTAGCTCTTTGTACGTCACATTAAAAAAAAAATTCAATGCGCTACCGACGTGTCTAACCCTTTCGAGGCGCACAAAAAGATCAATTTTATATGCGTACCCGGTGTCTCATTTCAATAAAGTGTAATAAAAAAAAAGATAAAACTTTTTTACCCACGATTCTTTGGGGTCACATTTTTTATAAGGGTTGAATCCTTAATTTGCAACAAGGTGCATCGCAGGCAAAGTAGGGTGCATCGAGAGATTTAAATGAGTTCTATAGTGAAAAAGTCGATGGGGTACAGTTTAGTTCTCGGTTATTTTTTCCCATAAGCGATATGACAAAAGATGTTATGGTGTCTGACGTTGATGTGTCGAACGTTAATAATATTGACCTGTGTGTAAGTTCTTTCTCATGATCTGTTTAGAAATGAATTAGGTACAAAGAGCTCTATTGGGTTATTATTGGATAATTCTGCTAATCAAAGGTTTATTTCAGTCATTATTATAACACAGTATGGTATCTTTCGATAGTTTTTCTATAGGAACCTGATGGGCACTCCAATGGCAGGTGACATTTCTAATGGGTTAAGTAAGATAATACAGCAGTTCTGCCATATTGTTTGTCTACCCTTCTTTCTCGTCCTTCCCTCGAAGCTGAGAATTACGACGCAGTCTCCACCACACGAAATCATCGTTTTTCCTAGGTATAGGTACTTACTTTTTCATCTCTCTTCTAATGTGTCCTGATCAACGAAGTAGCCTACATTCGTGCCCACACCCATAATAATTATACCTTCCACATAGCATATAATATTGATACATATAACGTACATTACGAGGCCATTTACTTAATTACCTATTTACCACGATCCACGTTCGTCGCTCGCACAGGATTACGTATTCACGGTGTCTTAAATTATTAACGCGTCCATTACTGCTTGCTATCAATCAATACGGCTTTCAATTCTGAAAGGAGACGTTATACGTGTTTATAAAGTATCGTATACAAACAACAAGTGTAATATGAAGCATGGTCCTTCGGGAAGGATTAGTCCTTCATCTCTGGTCCTTCGCGAACGTCGCAAATTCCAGTGGGGTCCATCTGAACACCTACAATGATTGCATGAAAGCTTGCCTGAGAATAAGCCGCCCCTTAAAACGTGGCTGTCTTAAAAGCGACAGGGATTATGTTAAGAGGTTAGACAGTGGCGTCCTCCCGTATGGTAATGGCGAAATGCTGGGATTTATTATCCACCAAGTGTGGATTATGGGAGTGGCCGAGGACCATTTATCGTGGCGGGCAATATAAGTCTGGATTCTTGCCTGTTCGAACAAATGGTTAGAAGGTATATTGATATACCTCCTAACCATGGGTGCTCAGTATAAGAATAAGAACTGGAATTATGATTCCGAAATATTACTGATTAGAAGTCAGAACGGCCTTTAAACATTAAGTATCTTTATTTCAGACACAACCGTCCGTAATTTGTGAGCCAATTAGTGACTCATTGTGCTCATTTGCTATATAGGTAAGTGCTATATTAAAAAATCAGTAAAACATGAAAGAAAGATAGTCACCAAAAACAGAGCTAGGTATACCTAAGTACTTACCTACCTAGTTGCTACTAACATAATGTTATTATAAGACGAAGTCTTTGAACCTTTGAACCAAATACTCAGCAAACATAACACCATCTTTAAATAATCTCCCATCATAATCCTAGATACGAACCTGCCTACTATCGCAGCGGGCAATTTTAGCGTTCTGTCCTGTACAGGATTTCCCTTTGCGACGTGTGCCTTCATACAGGAAAACGTTACCCCCCACACCCGCTGGAACACCCTCCACCCTGCTTAGTTGACGAATAAAGTGAGGGTTTTGTTGTAAGCGAAAAGCGGAGACTAACGGACAAAGGAATATAGATTTTGTTTTAGGAGTTTCGTGATGATATCAAAATATTCTGTATTTTTCAGAGCTCTCTTTCATGTACTCAAGTTCTTGCTATGACTAGGATAATAATATGCTCTATGCCAAAGAAACCTGGGCCGAGCTAAAGCTCGTTGGGTCGACGATGAAGTCAAATTCGCGGGAAACACCTGTATAAGGGACGCACCGAACCGGAAAGTGTGACCAGCAGTGGGTCATTTCGGTCTGATCATGATGATCGAAATATGAAGTCGCAATCGGATCAACCAAATTTTAAGTGATTTGTTATTTTTGAGCTTCGTTCAAATTGAAAGAACAAACTACGACTAGAACAAAAAATCAAACAAGAGGTCCTACATTTTTATTTCAAATCGACTTTTAATAAAAACGCCAAATTTTCGTCGATGACAGTTCAAATTGAATTTCATTAGTGTCCATCAGCTCCTGTGGTGTGCAAGTTACAGCACAGGCAGGGTATGATATGTAACACCATTACAAATACACTGTTAATACACTCCAGCAGGGCTATTGTGTATCTTTTAAATGACAGTGTCTAACCTATAGTGCCTATCAATTACTGTCAGATGGATCTATTTTGTATTAAAAAAAGATACGCAA
Source organism: Diarsia rubi (assembly GCA_932274075.1). Lineage (NCBI taxonomy): Eukaryota > Metazoa > Arthropoda > Insecta > Lepidoptera > Noctuidae > Diarsia > Diarsia rubi. The sequence goes on from OW026425.1 coordinate 14,083,363, forward strand.
TAGCCCTGCAGCAGGGCTATTGCGTATCTTTTAAATCACAGTGGCTATCATATTGTCTATAGATTAACTGTCAAATTGGTTATGGTTTAGTAAAAAATGGAACCATTTGACAGTATTTGAAAGGCACTATAGGTTAGCCACTGTCATTTAAAAGATACGCAATAGCCCTGCAGGGCAGAGTCAACAGATTTTAGAGTTTTCCTTGTTTATCTACTCGTTTTTCCCGATAACTCCTCACTTGTACCACCCACCTAAACATGCGTTACAGGGCCACCCTGCTTAGGCGACCAAACAGCGGGGTGGGTATGTACAGCCATCGCATGATATATAGTGCCCCTTAAACTTAAACGGATTACCTTTGATTTATTACGTGGATTCGCAATTCAATCTCGAATAGTCGATCTCTTGGTATATGTGATTGCTTTTTGAAAGACATTCGTTGTAATTACATGTCGAAGCTCGTGAGTTGAATAGAGATCGTAATAGATACTTGATGTAGGTTATGTGTGGTTTGGCAAAGATTTTAGATGGACACCATGGTTTTACGAGTTCAATTTTTTTTAAATGTACCTGAAATTGATATCAAAACTTTTTGTTAGGTATTGGAAGTGGGTACCAGAAGACGGGCGTTGTCGACGAAGGAGAACTAGAAAATGCAGACCGAAGAAAATCGCTCAGACAGAAGAGTGGAAGGCTATGGGGGAGGCTTTTGCCCGGCAGTGGGACAATATAAGTTATGAAACAAAAATTGTTTTGGAATAAACTTGATCAATCGCAGTTTTTGTTACAGTCATACACTACGGTTTCTGTCTCCGATTGTACTTGAATCGAAAACTATCACTTAAAAAAGTGGTGGAATGAGATGTTGCCATGCGTGAAACAGATTATTGTTAGCAAACTTATCTTTTCATTGTTATAACTTTCAATACTCTCAAGAACATCGCTAAAGACACCAAAACTTTCATAAAACTCATATCGCCCTGCCTTACCCTCATTAGCTGGAAATTGCTTTCTATTTCTAAGCGCACAGACCTTTGTTTTCTTCAAACAATCTTCAATATTGTACGTACTTTTAAATTAAAATCGTGGCAGGCATTACTTGGCAGGTGAGGGTGGCCGCGTGGTTTCTACCCCCTGTACCTTAGGTTGGTTGCTGTGAAACAAACCACAATGCAGGGGTACGCATCACACATCCTTTCATCACTTGCCAAGGAGCGAAGGGCATGTGGGTACGGAGGTGAGAATGTGATGGGTTTTGGATGTGGTATATTGGGAGGATTTAGTAATAAATGAAACTTCATATTCCTTAATATTATGATTTTATTTCATGTCTAAAGTAGCAGTATTTTATTAAATAAACAACACTAAAAATAAATATACGTATGTCAAAAGACAATAATTATTTTCATTTTCGTCTACGGCGTAGCACGATAATCGTCATCATCGTAGCTCGTGGCTTTCGCAACGGTCTCCGAAAAAACAAGAGCAAAAAGTTGATGTTGATCAACAAACACCAATTTGAAATAAAAGCATCTTATGAAGGCTACCAGCAGTACCTACAACACAATACGTATTCAACTTAAGACTTATTATAACAGAGTGTTTTTCTCCACCTTTTAAAATCTCGTAGCCGAATACTACGATATTTTTTTATCGAATACATAACATCTAGCAAACTTAGATATAAATCGTTGGTTATAAAAAAAAAACCAGCTATTCCATACTGTTTTGACCTTGTCCCTTTTATACAGGTTTGTATGAAACAATAGTTTTTTTTAAACGACTAAATATGTGTTGAATTCATACCTAGTAACTTAGATAAATATTATCTCAAAAATAAAGGTAAAGAACCGTTCATCCGTCTCATGATTAGCTCTTACACCGCATAACAATTCAATTTACCTACACAGATCATTCCAAAACTACATAGTACGTAGTTTCGAAATGATCTTCCAAAATATTCCTCCGTAGCCCAACATATCGGCGAGTTCGTCGTTCCCGATAGGGCGTGTAGTCGTGTACACACGGAGAGGGGCGCGCGTGGACAGGCATTCGAAATGAAGAGTGCTCCACAACTACGGTCTGTCTGCCCTCTGATGTTCGATTGTGTGGAGACGGATTCTGTGTTGGTGTTGTTTGAACTCAGTCTTTATCGCTCGATTTTTTTTTGGTCTAATAGAGCCTTCGTCGTATAAAAAAAAACATTTTTTATTCCATATCTGAATAGGTACAGTATTTTCAATAATATTAATTTTCAATAGGTATAGATTTTGCAATACTGTCAATATCTGAGTGATTTTTATTTACTTTTCAATGAAGCTACTGTTACTCGGTACTACTGAGAGTTGTGTTATAAATAGACTCCAAATGTTAATGAATCCTAGGTTATGCAAAACAAGCAGTAAATCGAAGGCTCCGTACCATAGACTGACGAATTCATGGATAACAACTGCTTTGCTAAATGACGAATAGCTGAAGTTCAAAATTACATTTTCCCCAAAAACCTTTTCTTCAACTTTAAACAAACAAACTCCCTCTCCACAAACCTCAACATCCACAAGACTAGTGCACCACTCATATCTTGGGCCGCAACTCCCGCCTGCTAATGGCGACCAACGTTTATATTGAAATACTCCATCGAATAACTCTGTAGCATTGCTAAAGAATCCCTCCTCATCTCGAGGACGATGCACTCCTTTTTCCTCTTTAATGGGGACGAGAGGTTTATGGAGGGATTGTGACAAGTAAGTGCATTCCTGAGAGTAGGCTTTATGTTGCGGAGGAAAGAAATTAAAGTCCAAGTGATTTTTTATGGGCTGCGAAATAATGCTCATGTGTTACTGGGTATTTTTGTAGATGTGAAATCATCTAATGACTCCTGCTTTGGGCGGAGCAGAAGGGACTATTAGACTCTTACTGACTCAAACCCATCAGTATTCTTACAATGCCCTTTGCTTTCGAGGGCCGCTGAGACTTTTTCTTTTTCGCACAAAATTCGCTTCCCTGGCAAGCACTAGCCCTACCAGGCCTCCCATCTACTATGCTGACATCTCTAGATGTGACATGGCCGAAAGATCACAAAGTTTTCGCCAGTTAGCACAGACACCTTAGCATAGAAACCCTTCGTTTTGAAGTGTTTATACAAATTTTCAAAATGAGGGTTTTGTATAGAGTATTTGAAATATTTCGATTGGTAACCAAATCGTACTGGTCTGGGCAAGTGTAAATCAAAGACAAAATAAAACATCTGCTCCGTTTTTGCAAGTCCACGAAAGACAGCGTCCGCCGTCTATCCATCTTTTAATTTTTACATCAAACTATGTTCCTCATCCACAATATTCTCGTAAGCAATACTGAACAACAATCCGTGAAGCTATTTACGTTTCAGGTAGCGAATAGACAATTCGCGGCCGGTTGTCATGGTTACTGGCAAGATGGCGCCCGTCTGCTGCGGTTTCAAACTTCGCCTCTAGTTCCAAATTGTTCCAGGAGTATTTTAGAGCGGCGTACGTATGTACGAACGTGCATAATTACATTATATACGCCCGGCTATATACCACGGTCCCACTAATTACTGGTACGGTTCGCAACGGTGTTTGGATCGTACATATATTATGGCGGGATTTGTCTAGATATTGGTGGGTAGAAAAGTTATGGAGACGTGGTTGTTGGAAGTGTTCTGAGGTTCATCATCCGGTGGTGTTGATATCTAAAAAAGATAAAAAGCATGCTTTAAGGAACCCTTTCTTTCTGTCTTAAATAAATGTTGCAGTTACTTCATAGGGCATCAGCTAAGTATCAGTTTAATCTCGTCGAAATCGGTCCAACCGTTTTGGAGGGACAAAATGTGTTTACGTTATAATTATCGTATATGCTTACTTTATATGCATTCACTTGAAAGCTACTGTTATTTTGTTGTTACAAACATACCCTTCAATATTATTTATTTGTACAGATTTATATTATTGTGTGAAGCTAATTCACACACAAACACACAAAAAACCGGTCCTTATTTAAGGTTTCCCTCCCAACTTTTCTGCAGCCAGTACTCCTGAAGGATTAGTTAAGGAGGATTTAATAAGAGTTCCTTAGATAAGTGTAGCGAGCGCTCTTCTATCTAATGCTCATCAACTTAAACACCTCTCGAGGATGAGGCCGCTCGGGTCACCTGAACGAAGAGATTTTAGAAATATGACGTCATGCATACATGACGCAGAGACTTCTATCTTACTTGGAGGGGTAATTGCGTGGTACATACACGTGCATGGGTATTATGCCGCTTCAAAGATAATATTATGAAAGATATTGAACGGAGGTAATAAAACTGTTGGGAAATATTTCGTACCTTTAATGACAAACTGTAACTAAACCATTTTTTTCAAAAATTGAGTTTCTACTGCCACCTTTCTTAAAATTACGTAAACAATACTATGAAATAGAAACTCAATAGGGGATTGGACTGAGTCAAAAAAATATGATTCTAATTAGTCCGTCAGTAAGATTATCGAAAAATATTGGACACGTGTTTTTTGTTTTATCAAATTAATAAAAAATGACTGAGATAAGACGCGTCAAAGATCATGACGTCATTTGTACGTGAAAAATGTACTAACATGTACCGTTTTCGAGGAATTCACAAGTTTTCGAAGCACTTCATTTTTAGTTTAAGTGAAAAAAGAAAAAATATGTGTTCAATATTATTTGGAAATCTTTGTGACGGACTAATTCGTATTTTTTTGTCCGATCCCCTATTCTTGAAAAAAATTGTTTAGGTACGGTTTGTCATTAAAAGTGCGATTTCTTATTAAAGCATTATTTGTGATGAAAGCCACCCTTTGTTGGCCAAGGCAGTTATATAGTCGGTTTATCGACGCTTAATTTTGATTTTCAGGAGTTGCAGAGGTTTGGGAATAATGTGGCGGGCTTGTCCCACTTTTTATTTTGTAGTGTGGGGAAATGGTTTTGATAATGTTAATGAGTTGACTACCTTGTCGTCGCAGAGGTCGTAAGCGCGACTGGTAAGCGTGAGGTCCTGGGTTGCATTCCTAGGAAAAGTGTTATTGGGTTTTCGGTTATATGGGAATAAGTTTCCGGTCGGTGGCGATAGGCTCGAGGGCCTATTACATGGTACCTTTACATGGGACAACAAAACTGGCGAAATGTAGGTGTAGTAATAGGTAAACCTCTGCCTATCTCTTCAGGGATTACAAGCGTGATGTTATGTTTATGTGTGAAAGAGTTTGAGACTAAGCTTTAAAGAATTATTGTTTGAAATGCCATGAGGAGTTTCTGTAAAGAGTGTGAATTTGATGCATTCATAATGACCATTTTAACTATGATAATGACATTATCATTTTCATCATTCTCAAACCGTTATCTATCAGCATTTGGGGTTGTCGCAGCATGTCATTTTCCTCTTTACTTCTGTATCACTCGTCATTTCAACAGTCAGTTAATATACATGATATTTTTTTAGTCACCGTCCAAATTTTTTCTAGGCATTCACTCACCCCATTTTAGAAAAAAAAATCGATACGTAAAATTTTCATATTAAATCATTTTCTCGATAGAATTATCCGCTATCCGTGATTCGTTAAAACTTTGTGATGTGATTATATCTCTTTTTGTATTGAGTGATACTAAAAGAAAAAACACGTAGGTATTCAATCATTTTCGCCAAAGATTAATATATCAGAATTTGGACGGTTACTAAAAAAACATCTTGTATAATGTCCTTACGTAAAAAATAATAGTGTAGGAAAGTTACATTTTGCAGTCAAAAAGAATCACAAACCTAAGTGAGTGTTGTCAAAAACAAAACTTGAATTTTAAGCGGTAGATTGGGAGAGTTGCCAACACCGTGTAGGTACATGCAAGGATGGACCTCCATTCATGAACTACCGACTTCACTCTGACGGTCGGCCTTTCATTCTTATTACATTGCGCATAAGAGTGAAAAGTGGCAGACACTGCAGGGCTATTGGGTATCTTTTAGATGATAGTGGTGTCCATCAATTAGCTGTCAAATGGTTCCAGTTTGTACTAAACCATAACTAATTTGACAGTTAATCCATGGACAATATGATACCCACTGACATTTAAAAGATACGCAATAGCCCTGCTGGACTCGATAGGACCTGTATAGAGAGAATTGATCGAAAACTGTAAGCACTTTTTACCATACTCATTTTGAAAGAGTTTTTCACCTAGCGCGACAGCAAATAAATATTGAAAATAAACACAATATCTAAGCTGTGACAACTAAAAAACCTGCTACCAAGCTATCTTGAAAAGTTATCGTGTTCAGAACTCTTTTGTTGCACCCTCGTTTTTCATTCACTTATGACGATATGTAATTTACAACATTGGCAGGTCTCCAAAATCTGCAAACGTCGATGCAGTCTCTTCACCGATCCTGTTCACTGCTACAAAAAAAATATTATCACGCTTACAATTTCCGAAGGGCCTATGGACTTAACGCCAATTATGTTAAGTCCCATGTAGGGGCCTAGAAGGCGAGCCTATTAACTGGGCACAAATCCAGATTCCATGGTTGCTACTGAGAAATCCCTGATGGAAAAACCCAATAACCCTTTGCCCGACCTGTGAATAGAACCCAGGATCTTATCCTCAGCGGTCGTGCTTGCGACTACTAAACCAACGAGGCAGTTCACATTCTCAAACTCTGAAATATTTAACCGTCCTTCGAGCCGTATACACGATATAAAAGTAATAATAAAACCTGTATGGTTTCTTGATGACCGTCGTAAATCATACGCTGTCGTCGGCCACATAAAACGGTTTACGACCCATACATACGACAAGGGTTCAAAACGGACACGGCTGAAATATATGAAAATGGAAAATCTGGGACAACGTGAAGGGGAGTCGAGTTAAGATAAATTGTAGTGATAGAGCCTAGCCTTGCGGTTTGGTGTTGGGTTGCTCCGTGGATGGGTGACCATCAATTTCATACAGATATTCCTCGGTGCCGGAAAGCACGTTAAGCTGTTAACCAACCACGTGTGTCTGTGGCACCTGTTGTGAACCAATTTGGATGCGTTTTTTTATGATGAAACTAAACTACGTCTTTTGACAAAAAGAGGCTTTAAATATGCAGACATGTTTCTAAATGTCTTGTTAAACCTTTATGCAGGTCTACGACCGCAAAATTTCAAAATACTATTTAGAAATCTTATCAAAAAAGTATCACATCCCTTATGTGTTCTTTTACACGACTGCCCTAAAAAAAGAGTGTAATGTTTTTAGCGTTCATGTATGTATGTATGTTTGTGAGTTTCTTTATTCCACCATAACTTCTAAACGCCTGAACCGATTGTGATGTAATATATGTAGTATCGTTAGATTCTTTGCGTTATCCCGGGCGACATAGGCTAGAGAAAAAAATAAAAAACAAAATAGGGTGGCCATGGTTTGAAAATAAAAAGAACTTTTGATTTGTTTTTATTGAAATTTCAACGAAAAAATATAATCATGGTCTAGAATGCGCTAAGTAGATTACAACAATATACCACAGTAGAATGCAATTTCTATTTTTTACTAGTAATACTACTCAACAAATGATATGGTGACATTGTAAACCCGGGATTCGAAACGAATAAGATAAATATCAATAGATTCCTTGTAGTTACAGAAATAAAACTGGCTAGGTTACAACTCCCAAATCCATTCACGACAGCAGCTAAATAGTTTTAAAGTTTGTATGAAAAAAAAATCTTCGCAGATGATTTAACTATTGTGTTTAAAAATTGATTCACGCATATTAGTCAATATGCGTGAATCAATGCAAGCGACCAAGGAAAGAACAAACATAAAAGAACTAAAATTTTGGAAATAAAAATAGAAAACATAAGAATAGAAAACTAATTAATGAATTCATAGGTGTCGAAGTAAGTATAGATTAGTGCTATCCATATTTATTAGAACCAGGCTAATACTAGATTTCTGGAATGACTAAATAATAAGCTAGGTATGACAAAGAAGCATTATTCTAAGTTCTGAAAGCTTGTCTTCGCTATTTAGGTCAATCAAGACAAGGATTGTGCGTTGAAATTATCTCAGTTCGATATGATAAATATTCATGTGGATGTGACAAGAAAAATACATAGGTTATTCACAGGTATAGGTTGTGATTTTCCTCCACGTGGGGACATTGTTACACGTGGAGGAAGAGATGAGTATAACCTTCAGAGTTGCCCTACTTAATGCAGCTGAAAGGAACTTGTTCTCCGTAACTGCTGTATTTTTTTTCTTTGGAACATACTTACCTGGAAATATTGGGGGTCAAAAGTCCAACTTTGTCAAATTTTTTTTTAATAATAAATCAAGTTTTTAATGACTGAATATTCAATGCATCCATGAGCACAATGTTTTGAGTGCGTTACATTGAGTCCTACCATGATTTATCACCCAAAAAAATGTTTCATCATCATCATCATCAGCCATAAGACGTCGACTGCTGGACAAAGGTTTCTCCCATAGAACGCCATAAAGAACGGCAGGCTGCCGTTTGTATCCACCGGTTGCTCGCAACTCTCACGATGTCGTAGGGACCACCTGGTGGGAAGCCTACCAACGCTGCGTCTTCCGGTTCGTGGTCGCCACTCGAGAACTTTACACATAATAATATGCGTCGGCAAAAAGCTGCACGGCTTCCCCATCGGTTGCTGGTTCTTCGAGCGATGTATCCTGACCATTGCCACTTCAACTGGCATATTTTGAGAGCTATGTCGGTGACCCTGGTTCTTCGGCGGATTTCCTCATTTCGGATCTTATCGCACAAAGAAACTCCGAGCATAGCTTTCTCCATGGCTCGTTGCGTGACTCTGAGCTTCTCAAAGAGGCCAGCAGTTAAGGACTATGTCTCTGAGCCATAAGTCATCACTGCGTGTAAAAAAGTGTTTACCCAGCAATAATGTTTGTGTTACAGTTATGTATTTAATTTGATGTACTGAATGCGCCTTCCGCCGCCTACTTCTTGAGATGAATGTTTGAAAGAAAGTACTTAGTCAAAATCAAAATATTTTTATTTCAATAAGGCCTACATGGGCACTTATAAAACGTCGACAAAAAGGTGCACGGTTCGGTGCATTGGTCGATTCCTAAAGAGAAGAACCGACAAGAAACTCCAAACGTTACTCTAATAATCTTTTAAAATCGTTTGGGTTAACAATAAGATTAAGGTCCAGACATAATCTTGGTATAATACACACATGAAGACTACGCAGATTAATATCTGAGATGGTATTTTGAAGAAAGCACCACACAGATTTGAGTGGACCCGTCCGTAATATTAGATTGCATTAAAGAGTCTTTATAAAGATTTAACATACATAACATAAACATCACGCTTGTAGTCCCTGAAGGATAAGTAAGAGGTGTATCTATTGATCCCACATTGCGCCAGTTATGTTTATGTTCTATGTAGTAAATTCAGACTACGTGGCTAGTACTGAGATATTCTTGCTGGAAAAACCAAAAAACACTTTACCTCACCTGGAAATCGAACCGTCAGACCTCATGCTCGGAAGTTGCACTTCCGACCACCAGACCGTCGTCAAGGCAGTCAAAAATATATCACAGTAGAAAACCAAAAACATTCAAAAGAAAGTGAAATATAGTGCTTCTTGGCCTTTGTTTTAGTACCGCGTCTTCAATCTTTTAATATGAATAGCTGAGTCGTAAAAGTGACTTAAGAGCTCAGGTCATGAATTCTGCACAGGATTTTTATGTTTTATGGCGGCATACATGCTCGGCTGTTGGTGTCTATATGACAAATTCTTCTTCTGTTATTTATTTTTCTTTTTTTATTGTAAATTGCGCATAAACGTGGAAAAGATTTTGTATGTTGATCTTTCTTTGATTGAGTTTGGTATAGGAATAGTAATTACTTCGTGTTATGGTCTCATGGATATTATACAAGCTGTCGTTTTGCATCTGCGTCAAATCCAAGCCCATTCCAACCCATTCAATAATAAAATAGGTACTTACGTCATTTTTTTCTTTGTATCGAAAATCGGTAAGTGTGACAACACATCCCGTCTGATTCTCGCCATATACCCGCACTTTCACGCACACACAAACAAAAGTTTATTCCATAATTTCTTATACCCTAAATCACGGTATGGGGGTTATTCTAAAACACTGTAAATATTTAAACAACTAAAAAACAGCATAATTTAATTATTAATTGAAATTGATTATTGATAAATGTTTTCTGATATTCTCGTAAATTGTAAAGCGTATGCAAAACTACAACTTGTATTTGTATGTATATTATAGTATATTCTTAATTCTAACGAAGAGAGCGTAGCTTTTAAAATAGCGCTTTCAGCGCAGATCACGGCCGGCTCTTCAGAACCGAGCTGTGAAGCTACTTGATTATAATATACTCCTATCTACTACTACAAGAAGTTTCTAGGAAGCCTACAATACAGAGACTTATGAAAATACCTCACCATTATGTACAAGAGATTAAAGCTTCGTCCACACTACAGCGTAAGTTAAAATACACTTGTGTTTTGCATCTTGTTTTTTTCGGAATTCTTTTTTGTTGTATGCAAAATTCCTACGTTATATCACCGTCATTATAATTGTAGGTGCAGCCAAACAGCCTACATAATTGTAATTATCGAATCATAAACAAAGTAAGCTTTCTACATCGGTATTTAGGCTGGTATAGCAGGTATTCTCATAGTATTAATTAGATTAAGTGTGTAGATTATGTTTACTAACAAAGCTGTTACGAATTATTGTTATAAAAATACTGAGTCTACTGTTGCTTGTAAATTGAATATAATTAAGTAAACACAAAAAAATATAATCCCACAATATGTATATCTACCCATACATGGTTTGAAGGATGTGACTAGAACTTTCAGCCTTCAGCGAAACACGTTCCTCGATATACCTTCCTGTCTCTACAGGTTACACAAAAAACATACCTACGTCCTACAGACCTACATAATATACAACAAAATCCCTTACACACACGTTTTTAAGCAGTAGGCCGCGGCAATATCCGTTCGGTATCGTCGGCTGTCAGTTTATTTATGTGCAAACATGTGGAGTTTGAGATTCAGCGAGCGAAGTTTAAGATAAACATCACTATGTAGTTAGGTATGTGATGGAAAAGGATGGAAATGTTTCTAAGTTCTTTTTATACAAAGACATAACCTGAAAGTAGTATTATATAATAGGATACCTATAATAGAATTCATCTATTTTCAGGTAACTAAGGGGGCCGCGGGTAGTTCGCAAGAGATTGCGGCCTCGACATGAAGGGCTAAGAAGGAACATGGGTGGTTTTTAGTCAGTAGAAGTCTGACACTCCCTCTCGCTCTGCCCGAGAGCGAGAGGGTGGTTATTCCATGATTCCCCCCCCCTAAAAAGAAGGTAGTATAATACGAGTATAATAGAATACCTATAATACAATTCATCTATTTTCAGGTAAGCCCTGCCCGTCGGGTAGTTCGTAAGAGATCGCGGCCTCTACATGAATGGCTAATAAGGAACATGGGTGGCTTTTAATCAGTAGAAGTCTGACTATGCGTATAAATAACAATTTTAGTACAAGACAGCATCGTTAGGCAGACGTACAGTCACGAGCAATAATATGTATACAATTGGCAAAGTTCAAACGCGAATTTCTCATAAATACGATAGTAACTTTGAGATATGACCTACTTTATGATAATATGGATTCCAGAATATTAGTTTCGTTACGTCACTTAAAAATTAGATCAATACAGTAGGCGAAAATTGCTTCTAAATGCTGCTAAGTGTATACATATTGGCGCTGCTGGCTGTACACCCTCATTTCGCCAGTTAAGTATAATACGTCATAGTGGCCGAGGGTTTTGCCATCAATCGGGAAGAAATCCAGACTCCATGGCTAATTCTGAGAAATTCCTGTTGGAAAACCCTGATAACAGTTTGCCCGTATCGTCATGCTTGTAATTCCCGAAAGGGATAGGCAGACGTGTACAGTACCCGGCGATAAATATTACACATCGACCTTTGGATTGTATGTACGTATAATTAGTTATGATATAATTGTTAATATACTCGTATTATATATATAAAATGACTGACGTGTCATATATTAACAATTACCTATGTTATATTAACTAAATAGTATAATTGTCTTTTTACTGTACAAAGGTACTACCTTTCCAAAGGTCAGACAAAGCTGACTATGTAGACGTCACCACATCAAGCCACCTGAAACTGTCAAATTGTCTCAGTCAACCTTGAACTTAATACTTTAGCCATAAAGTCGAAAAAATATTAAAGAGATTTGACAGATGCCCGGTAGTAGTTTGATGTGCTGCACTTATTTGTGTGTGTGTTTTTACGTAGGTACATACATTTATAATACACTCACATTTACTGTAATGATTAGCATGAAGAAGAAATATACGTATTTCACTCATTTTCATTAATTTCCAAAGAGGAGTGCTTCTATTCAATGCACACATTTCAAATATCGTCCATTCACCTATATACGTCTCTGTTAATGAAAGAGGCTTTCAGCAAATGTCGACCTATTTACCTCCAATAATCCACACAAATAACCAGGGTAACGCGTACACGTGCATAAACTACCATACTCCAAACTAATTTGTTACATCTAATTCGATCCGTAACAAGACGATACCGTAAACTTACGGTATATACCTGCACGCACACATAAACACCGTATATATTCATTTAAGCCTTCCGAAAGTACCTCCACACTGTCAGAACCACGCACACACACAACCTAAAGCCGCAAGGCACGTAACATAAGGAGCTTTGAAATTAATTTAGCTCGGAACTAGCTGGCAAATGGATAGACGTGTGAGCTCGGGGGGTTGTTACCTCCCTCAGGGGGTGAAAAGGGGGGTGTGTCGGGAAAATTCGGCGTTTAGGTGAGCCTTTGTGGTGAGACCGGTTGTGCTTAGCAGTAATTGTGTTCCGTTGTATATGGGCGAAGGGAGTTTGATTATAATTTATATTGTTGTGTAACTCGCCAATTATGTATGGTCTATGCGTCTATTGTTTAGTTTCTTGTATATTTGGGTCTTTGCAGAAATTGGATCGATATGATTCTGGGTGGGTCGGATATAAGGTTGCTTTGAAAAATGTATTTTATAACCTAAATAGTTTCTTAGTAACTTATCTATTGGAAAATGTTTCGCAAGTGACTGACTTTTTTTTTGTTTACCATCATTCCTTTTTCTGCCCTTGTCGCAATTCATTTGGGATCAGCATGTCTTCTTTCTCCATACTTGTCTATGACTCGTAATCTCATTAGAGACCTCTTTCCTCTCCATATTCCTTTACACCGTTCATCCATTGTTTTTGGGGCTTTCTCTAGTCATGAACCCATAAAAAAGAATAAAAAATTAAAGACTTTTAAATCGAAACAAAAAATCTGTTTCTTGTGTTGAACCTTTCATCATTGATAAGTTTTTGCTATAAGGGCAGCGATTTCAGAACTTAACACTTTAAGTTTAAGATCTAAATGAGCAAACTGAACCTAAACAATGTTCTCAAACTACTAATTTCACCACCCATTAACGTGAAATGGGACACAGAAACTAAATTAGGAGAGACGTTCCACGTCACATTTAGGCAACTCAAACTATGTTTCATACCCACACAACACAAAGTACACTCACGTGCAGAAATACGTAAACGTCGATCGAAACTCTTTAGAAAAATATCGATTCGAGGTTTTTGTTAAATACCTTGTTGTACGTATTCGTAAAACATTGTTACGAAGATGATCAGCAAGGGCTATTGCGTATCTTATACATGACAGTGGCTATCATATAGTGTCCATCAATTAACTGTCAAATGGTTCCATTTTGTACTAAACCATAACCAATTTGACAGTTAATCCATGGACAATATGATAGCCACTGCAGTTCTTATTCTTTTTATTTGTTCCACCAGACTAATGAGAGTTTTTGGAGAACATGACAACATAACATCAAGCTTGTAAGCCCCGAAAGGTTAGTCAGAGGTGTTCCCGTTAGAACACCCACATTTCGCCAGCTACATAGAAGTCCCAGGATAATAGGGCAACTTTATTGCCATCAATCAGGCATAATTCCAGATTCCGTGATTGGTGAGAAATTCCTAATGGAACACGGAATAACTACTCGACTAAGATTAGAACAGTCCAATTTAATTTGCTTACATTATTGCTTTCTAAGCTTAGTTGACTTTGAAGAGCTCTTAGGAGCTGTTCTAAGTAAGATAAGTACTCGTATATAGGTCCCTACATACTTATCCGCCGACATCTAACATCCACTGTATCTAATGAAATCCACGTCAATATCCTTGCGTCAAAGGCCGCACAATATCCGTGCGTGTCTCACAAGCACACAGAAATACACACATACACTGGCGTGCATATTAACATACACACGTATAGAACGCCGTCACTCCGGGCGATTGCCGGATAACCAGCTTATTAATATCCGGGGAAGTCTCCTGTATATGACTTTCATTTTGTATAGGTACCTACTATGTAGTTATTGTGGGGAATTGTTAAGTAAGGATTTTTGACAGAATGTGTATTTCTTCTTTGTCTTTTGCCTTGTCACGAAGAACGATACGTATTCATCCGTGGAGGTTGTGTCTACTTGATTTTATAGAGATTCTATAGAGTCCTTCTACCATTATTTTGTCTCGGTCATATTCGTATCATCTGCCTAGCCTTTTCCCAACTATGTTAGGGTCGGCTTCCAGTCAACCAGCTCCAGCTGAATACCAGTTTTTTTAATGGAACAGCGACTATCTATCTGGCCTCAATAACATAGCTCATAGTACTGGGTAATACGATGCCGCTTGGTAAGACTGGTTGTTTAATTTTCGGGTCACTGATTACCTGTCACGACTATCAAAGACCTACAAATGACAGCCGGGATCAACGGCTTAACGTGTATGCAATGAAAACCAAGCGTGCCATTTTTTGACTACCTATTATGACGTCACAAGCACTATTTAGTGATGGAAAATCGAAAAATCAAATCTATTCAAAGACTTAGGAAAGCAAGACTTAACCTGAAGATCGACTCGCACGGCTCATATTATTATTTAGCCACGTGTTCCTCTTTTATCTCTAGCAGCAGGTAGCGCTGTCAAAATAACATTGAGCTTTATTTCTGTTACTATAAAGTTACTGTTTGATTGCTGGTACTGACCAGCTTGTCAAAATCACAACAATTTTGATTGTTGGGTTGCTGCTTGCAGGTTTAAAAAAGAACTATGAAATGATAAGATTTTCACATTATATCTTTACCAACACAAGAGTTTTTTTTTAATTTTAAAATTCGAAAAGCTCTCATAAACAGAGCATGGAATATTCTTGGAAGTTGAAGCGATTTTTATTAGATTTCCCAACAAAGTCGAATTCTAAGCAATGTTATGAAGATTTCTAAGAATCTGATTCCATTTGGAGAAGAGCTGAATTATTCGAACACCATCTAGTGATCTTTAATAAAACCTTGGAAAAATGCGCGAAGAATACGAGTAAAACTTATTTAATGCTATAGGTTGACTTTGTAGGGTTTTAACATGTACCTATATTAATTTACATAGTTCATGGCGGACTTCCAGTTTATAAAAACAACAAAAAGACACCCATTGTTACCAGAAGGCACATTACAAATTATTTCGTATTGACTATGATAAAATGATTTTTTAGGGTTCCGTAGTCAATATGGAACCCTTATAGATTCGCCATGTCTGTAGTAGTAGAAATCTGTGATTTAGCATGAATACATACATATATAAAATAATGAAAATTATTGTTTTTAGGGTATCCCCAGTGGGAATGACTTTTTTTTCTCGCAAAGTCGTCGTCGTCGTCGTCTTTAAAAAACATTGCGAGTTTGCTCAAACAGTTTTTCGATTATGGGATTCGTTTGTGAAATATTAATCTTTAGAATGCAAATTTTTGTTAGACTTGTGTTTGGGCGTGTGAAAATTCATGGTAGTCGCATATATAACGTAAATAAAAGGAAAACTATCACTGCTAAGTAGGCTTTACAAGTTTACGAGTTATTGCTCGCAACTTATAAAATGTACTTGTATGAAATATTTTCCTATAGGTACATAATGTATGGGAGCGCTGGTCTCAAAACTGCAAATGTAAGTTTGTCTTATTTTTACAATAAAAATCATCGTTCGGAGGCAGGTAGGTAGGCTGGTTAGTCAATTTAATAAGTTCACATATTTTGTTGGGCAACTACGGAACCCTACATTGGTTCGACATGCACTTGGCCGGTTTTTTTTAAACTAATATGGTCTCTAACATTATCATTAACACTTAAAACAGGAGACTATAATATACTGGTTATAATATTATGGCTTGATTTTTTTCTATGTTTATATACGTATATATTTATGTAAGTAGCTATACCTGAATATTAATTAATGAACATAGGTAGATGAGTTTAAGCTGTCCTAAGAACCAATTTAATAACTACTCATATTAATAAATTCCTTTTTTGTTGGTATATTTATGTCGCCAGATTGTCAGGGTTGATTTTCTGCATTCAAATATTTTATCCATAGCTTTATAAACACATTTCTTTTTTATTATAAAATTATAACACACGTCCTTCAGAACACAACAATTAAAAAAACAAAACGTAACGTCACAAATCGGTCGACAGTTGACCCACACTCAATGCGCATTCAAATATAGAACAAAAACAACGTTCCATTTACATATCCGTCAAACTACGGTTAGCTGACAACTACGGGCCTTTCAAATAATCACGATCAAAGAAATAAAACTGAGATTATTTCGCGCCCTCTGAAAACAATGAAGGATCTCGGGTTAACAAAGGGTTAGGACAAAGGACACGAATGGAGTTTAGTCTATAACTCTGCATGTGACTTTTAAACTTATTGTTTTAGCGTTTGACAAACGAAAACAATGCTAGAAAAATTAATTCGATGTATTGTTCTGTTTTTTTTTGTAATTTGTATTTGGAACGCGGCTATTTTTAATCCGCAATTATTTACTTTCAAAAAGTTCACATGCCCTATTAATTTTATAACCAGCCAGCAGCTAACACATATTAATAAAAAAAGGATTTAGTTATATTTGATTCAATCAAAATTCGTTAAAACTTATTTTGAATTGAAAGTGAGAATAAAGGACAAGAAGAGCAGTAACAAACTAATATTCATAAAAAATAATCCCATTGTAAACAAGAAAGAAAAAAATAATCATTTTACAAAAGTAACCGACTCCAATCAATCACAATTCCAATAAAGAATTGTACATGAGTAAAAAAATAAATACTTAGTAGACATCATTCAAAAAATGGCGGCAATTTCTTTCTTTTTTCTCTGCCGCTGAATTGCAGACTACGGCATGGCTTCAAAAAGTCTATCAGAGCGGAATATTCAGTTCGTCAAATGGTAATCAGAGGGAGGCATTATACGTTATGGTTCAAATATCACAAGCGTAGACTGTACGAGATTTTACTTTTATGAGAAAATAAAAACATAGATAGCTTTGATTGAAGATAATACCTACTTTAATATTTTTATCTGTTGAAAAAAATGTGTATGCTTGATGGAAAAAGAAAGTGTATTACATGTCATGAAAAACACATTTTCTCATCAAGGGAAAAAACTTTCAGTTCCCAGGCACGTAAGCCTACTCGAAATTATTTTATTTGCGTGTAGGCTCTTCCAGTCCTTATGATCTTCCAGTTAAGGTTCATTTTGGCTCGTATGGATGTCGACAAAGAGTTAAAGGTTTAATACACGTGACTGTGAGAACGCTAGTTGTTACGGTCGTAACAAGGCGAGCGCATCAAAGGACGTTTTTCAAAGAGAACGTGATTCTCGACCGATGCTCTAACAAGTCCGCCCCCGGGTGACTCGGGGGAAACTCGACAATATATTTTTAAGAATTACAATTTTATTTGAAGGATTGCGCGGGCAATGTTTTTTATGTAATGCATGCTTTGCATTATTGTTCTGTTTAGTTGGGTTCAATTTAGAATGACAATTTAAGAATGTGCAGAGGTTTTGAAGTGGAACATAAAGAAGTGGAATTAGATGGCTGAATACAGACGGTGAATATTTTTTAACTTTTCACTTTGTTTTCAGGTATTTTAACTGCAGTAGAATTGTTTTGTTTCTGTCTGGGAAGCCTGATATTGAGGATATTTACGAACTATGGTTTCCAGAAAAGTTGTGAGCAATTTGCGACTCTATGTCTTTGCAAGAAACCTTAGATAACATTAAAATAAGACTCTATCTCAATTCTCCCAAAAACCTCATCACAAACTCATTAGAAACAAAACACTTCCCTAATCAGTTCCAAATTCAAAACATCACAGCTTCCTAGCTCCCTCATTCCCTTCGCCCCCCTGACGCCCCCTTAGCAATCCCAATAGTTTCGATAGTTCCCGGGCTGGGATTAAACCGGGTACGGATAACATGGGGCATATGTCTTCGATGTCACCTCTGCGATACTTCACCCGGGTACAAAGGTGGGGACTGATTGAAAATCCAAGCTATATGTGGTAGGCGCTTGGGTAGTGCTTTATTCTTCTTGTATTCTGGTACTTAGGTTGATTTATTTAAGGTATAAGTATTGATGTCTAGATAAGAGTTAATAGTGGAGAGATTTGGAAGAAATTCTCACAGCATTAGGTGACCAAAGATTAAAGAAGAAGAAGAGGTAGTCTATACTATCTATACATTAATTGTAAGAAGGTACGGTCAGCATCAGAAGTAGCTTAACATTTTGGTACTTTTATTATTTGATGTACAGGATTCCAGCTATAATTTTTAATGGTTCAGATGATTTTTCTTTAAAATATTCCTTACTTTTGAATGACTTGGTAGTAACGAGTAATTTCTAACAAGTTTTCATTAAAAACCTGTTTAGTAAGTTTGTGTAGTGTTAATCCACTTCTGATGCTGACTGTACAACTTGTTTGTAAGTTTACATGTAGGGGGTAATCTTCGGAACTGCTGATCCGATTCCAAACATTCTTTGACTAACGTGCAGCTATACATATTATTCCTGAGTGTCCTAGGCTACATTTAAAACAATCTCGTGGATTAATTTGCCTACATAACGGGAGCGAAGCCGCGATTAAAAGCAAATCAACAAAAAATAAAGGCTTGCTCAACTTGGTGTGCGATAGAGGTAGGAGAGACCATGCTGCAAATCAGTCTGAAAATAAAAGCTTCATAAATAACATAATTTCAAGCATCACGCATTAAGTTCTTTGTTAGTTTTAATTCTTCAATATTAATACGAATCCCTAATATTAAAAATTGGAGTGCGATGCCAGTTTAATGCCATTCATCACTATAATTAAAATTCGCTCCGACTTCAACTAATGTGCTTTATACAGACGACCTCATATCTACCTATACCTATCTACATAGTTATACACCATACACCTTTGTATACGCATTACATTCGTGGCTACGAAGGTAAAAGAACAAGAACGCTAGAATTTGTCTCTTTCTCATTGTGACACTGATGTATAGTGGCCGTGTGCGGTCGATCTCCCCCCGCGGTCTGGGCACCGATCATACATTATGCTGATGTTATAATTAAATACGTTTTGTGGAACTTTTTTTTGGAGATAGAAAGGAATTATTTTTAAAAGAAAAAAAATGACCTAAAAACAGTGGTCCAGATTGGCCCTGGACCGAAAGATTTGGCGTTTATAGGGGGACGCCTTTGCCAAGCAGTGGGACGACACAGGCTTACAGTAGGTACCTAAAAACATAAGATTGAATAACAAACGATCGAGTTTATATATTATATGTGTTACTGTTGATGTAGTATTTATAATATCCTTTTTTTTTTGGCGGGTGGAAAATCATCGAATAACCCCTCCCGCTCTTGGGCAGAGCGAAAGGGAGTGTCAGACTTCTACTGACTAAAAACCACCCATGTTCCTATTTCGCCCTCTATGTCGAGGCCGCGATAACTAGTGTACTACCCGCGGCCCATATAAAATATCCTTGATTTTAGATGATGATTAAAAACATTTTCGTTTTATATTGTCTGTACTGTACACACGGCGACTCATCAAGCTGTTAATAAAATTTCCAGTACCACAAGGCCTCGCTCTGTTTAGTTTTCCTTTGGAATTTCACACCTTAGGGCGTTCTTGAAGTTTTGAAAATTGTGGTTCACATTTTCTATGGTGACATTAAATCTTCTTAGCTTCTAGGATTTAAAATGTGTCTAAGTATAATGTTTTATAGACTGTAGGTATTATGCTCTAAGATTACTTTTTGTATTGATGTGGTAACTAACATTATCATTATCACTGAAATAAATGAATGTACACAATGCTGAAAAAGACACTACAAAATATTTGGAAAGTAAAAAAAAAAACAATAGTTTAAAATAAGTCTAAAAACATTTATTTAAAAATTCACTTTATGTTACAAAAAAGTACAAATAAATTAACAAATACTTACAACAAACATCAAATAAAGAAATAGTAACATTATTTCCAACATTACGAAGCTAGTGAGGGTTTAACTTAATTTTACGCAACATAAAATAAAGGGTACGACTTACGACCCACAGATAATATATACTACCCATAGACAGACATACGACGCGTAACTAGTAAATGAACCGACCGAACGTTATGGGGACCATAGACACAAATATATGGGAAGAGGGAAGTAGTTCCTGTATTAGATTTATGTTTTGTTTGTTCTGTATTCGGGTAAACTGGAGTTTATTTGGTGAAATTGGTTTGATGCATTTGATATAATTGGGTGGGGGGGGGTCTTGTGTTTGATCTCCGAGTCGGCAGTGTTATTGTTTTTCTATTGTTAATTTCCTAATAACAGCCAAAGAGTCTGGATTCGTGTCCCGTTGACAAAAGATTGCTTTTTTATTATATGGGTGTACCTACTTATAGGTACACCTGCGCTAATCCTCTGGGGATTACTGGCGTAACGTTATGTGGTTGTTTGATTTGCAATTTTTGTGTCATTTGAATGATTGGCTTTGTCGAGTTGGGACTATTTTAAAGTGGATTTAAATATACAACGGTTTGAAATCAGAAATCCTTTTATTTTCGGGGGTTGGGAAGAGAGTGTCAGACTTCTACTGACTAAAAACCACCCATATTCCTTCTTAGCCCTTTATCTCGAGGCCGCGGTATCACTTTCGAACAATCTGCAGCTCCGGAAAACCTAAGGTAAGTAATTGTGTATCTGTGATGACGAGCTTTAACGTTTTTACATGATTCTCGAGATGCTATTTTTAGCTAACAACTACCTAAACGTGTACTTAAGTCCTTATTTTCGTACCCATCTCGCATGTTTTCGGGGTTTTCTCAAAAAAGGTAGACTTCTTATAGAATTACTCCGTAGAACGTAGTATTAGGTAGGTAATTACTTACTTACGTCTTTTAAATAATGTCTAGTACATTCGAAACACGTGTAAAGAAAGTAGAATGTTCCACGGGATGAACACAAATCGACTGAATACTTGAATACCTTATTTATGTTCGCAGTTAAGCTCAAACATTTTGTATTAAAAACTTATTAGACCATAGTACGTTATAATAAAGTGTTCTCTTTTGACAAAAACCCGTGCGTACAGTATTTTATTTAAAGAGACCCAATTTAAAGGCTTTGAAGCGTAGGGAGGCCTCTATATCACATATAGGGTAAAACGCCCACTCAAACACACACATATTATTATACGTATGTATGTACGTAGACAGCATATAGCCTGGGGCCCGTCAAACGCCCTGAAAGTCACGTATGCCTGGTGGCCTCGCAATGTTATTATCCAACACTTACGCACGAACATACACTCACGCATCCATACATATCTGTGTGCGCTATAGACGTGCGTAGGTAGACGAAGGCGAGCCCGGGCATCGCGGCCCACACGACCCCGACCGAAGGGACAAAGCGAAACGGGTTTGTCCCAAGGGAAATTCAATATTCGGGACTAAACCTTAACTCCCCCTTAAGACACCCCGTCTACCACCCCCGGAATGCTTATATGGCCACGACGTGTATCGATTTTCTTGCCAAATGGAAGATTGGTGTCGAACCGTTCTCCGCGGACGAATGAATGATGTATTGGAGCGGCGAGTGAATATTTCAAGTGTGTGTGCGCCACCTTCGGGGTTTTGTGTTTAGCCACCGTATCGACTCTGATGGAAATCTCCTTCGGAAATTGACGTGAATTTTTTATTTCGGTAATGCATTGCGGGGTGAGAGCGGGGGGTGTTCGGTTACCGCGTATTTCTTTGAGCTCGACGCCAATTATCTCTGAAATGCTCTTTGAGGTGACTGATTGGATCGCAACCGTTGCTTTCAGGCCTCCGTTGCTCACTGTTATGAATATTGAGATTTCTGTGTGGAATATCGTCATAGCGTGGATCATGAAAGGTCGTTTATTATCTTAATGGATCGAATGGAATTAGTTGGAGTAATCTACTCTTCTGTGTCTCCCTCTACTCATTTAAAATGGAAAGGATAAGAGTGAGTACTTTTATAAGAGTGGTATCTTATTTACTTTCCTTATGGATGTGTAGAACACATATTTACAATATAAACTGGAGCGGTCCCTCCATGACGTACTAACTTATTCACAAGCGAATCCTTTAAGGGGAAATCTCGACTTTTATGTACGTAACATGCCTTAAAGCGCCGCCATAAACTTTCGTCGTAAAATACGTTACAACCAAATTATAAATATTTACTCTATTTGTTTATTACTCGCGACAACATCAAATGGTTATGAAATTAATGTTAGTAAATAGACACAATGGAATTCATGAACAAAATGAGGAATACCTGGTATCTACATTGTAGGTATTTACTTTTAGTTAGTTAGTTAAGTACTTTTAGTTTTGAATATGTTGCAGTATTTTTATCAGGCTGTACTTTGTTCTTCTTCTGTACTGTCACATACTCTTGGCTCTTTTCTTTTATTTGAGTATATTGTAATTATTTCAAGGTAAGTACTACAACTAATTGAAAATATAAACTTTATAAATCTAGGTATTTTTTTGCCGATATATGTAAGTTCCTTAATAATGCACTGTGTGATTGTTTATATATGAGAATAGGTATTAGATTATTCGTAATAAATCACAAAAGCGAACATCAAATGAGTAGGTACCACAAAAACGTTCGGCTTCATCACACTGTGACACACGATCGCAAGCTCTGCCAAAACAATTATCACGTAATTCCATCCATCACTCATTTCAAACAACAAACAAAAAACAAACGAAAAACAAATTGAGCGCAAACAATTTAAAGCACACAACCTGTGTGTTCTACATTAAACACACACACACGCTCATACGTAGAGGACATTAGTATTAGTGGGTTTCGGCCTTTCAAAGGCCCCTTAGATCGAGGGGGCATGTTTGGGGTAAGATTGAGCGTGGGTGAGATGCGGGGGAGGGGGCGAATTCCAAGATGGCTGCGGACCGTGCCGGCCATAAGGGTAAAATAGGAGCCTTTATATATTTATATGTAGTTTTATACTTGTATTGGTCAGGCGGGCTCCTGGATTTGTTATCGATTTCTGCTTATTTCTGTTGCGGCTTCGTGAGCCTTTTGTGGAGGGAATTGCAACTGTGTAAAGCTGTGGTGTTTGATTTTTTCTTTGTGACTTTGCTTTGAGATTATTGCTTTGTTGGTTTGCGTTTTTACATTGCTATAGGTGTATCTATCTATCATGTTAAACGAACATCTATTTATTTGTTGATGTAAAATTTTAAATTCTGCTAAATAAGAATACTCATAGAGACGAGGCCTGTGTTCCAGTAGTGGGAACATTGTAGGCAGATTATGCTTATGCTAAGAACACTAATCAATATTATTAGAACAAGTTCTTCAAGTAATTTTGAGTCGGATTAACCTTTCAAATAAAAACGTCAGAGTTATATTTTGTCAACAACCAATTATTTTAAAAACAACCCATTTATAAAAATAAACTGACGGCTTTCTTTTGTTTTACCGCCACTCGGCCAGATAAACGTTTCCTAAATATATACTAATAAATAAGTTTTCAAGCCAATAGAATAAGGAAACAAAATGGACAAAATTAAAGGAATCGGATTTGTGGTTAGCCATTTCCAAGTAAATAAAATGCCTATAAAACTTGGAGATCTCATTATCAAGTGGCGCAAAGTTTTTTTTCCTTTACGCACACCAAGTTACGAGAAACTTTAAGAATATTTATTTATGTGAACTTTTAAAATAACATTTGCTTGTATTTATTGAGTGTTGGGAGTTTTGTATGTGTTTATGGGTTATTGTTTATTTATTTAGAATGTTTGTTATTAATTTGTGTTATTAGAAACATAAAATACATCGCACTCGTCATCTTAATGTAATATTTTACAACTAGAAACATTGTACGTGCAATTTTGTAAAGGTTGTAAGATAATTAATTTATTTATTCAAGAATCTCTGGGTTTTGTTAGACATACTATTTGCTCAATGTTTAGTGCATAATTTCACCAGTACGGCCAAGCTGAACCTACACTACACAGCTAACATTTTAAATTTTACCACAACAAACTCCCTTGAAACCTTTCAGAAACTGAGTCTCACTCTCAAACAAGAAGTTTCCTAATCCATAAACAAGTTAGAAACGCGACATCCACTCTGAACCTCTCAATGTCCATTACGGGCAGACGTTATACATAATTCAATAACCCAGCTACCTACCTACATACAACAAAAAGTACCTAACTTAAGCCGGGTCCGTCCAAGGAAGGGTTCCATTAGGTGTCATAAATTACAGCCCTGTTTATCGGGCCGGAGGGGAGGGGGGTACCCTCCCGTGGTTTAACAGTTTATCGTCCCTCTGTATGGGCCCTCCGTAAGGCGAAGGGTAGTGAATTACAGAACTGTTACTCAGCGGAATGTACCCCCTGAAAGTTTAAGAAAAAAGGGACCCTTAAGACTGTCCATTGCTTGGGGTGTTTTGAATATACTGTCGGAGGTTTTGAGTTTTTTGCATGTTTTATTATTCTACTAAAATAGTAGTAATTCATAGTTAAAAAAACTGGCATCTGTGACTATTAACCATCACGCTTATGACCATTATTCAAGACAAAACAAAAACTAAAGTGTTTCATTACATTGGTGACCATGGAACTCGTGGATAAACCCAGTTTCATTTCATACTAAAATGGCTTTAAAAATAAACTAACTAAAACACATTTTCAGTAGCAGTAAACAGACTCATTTCCTCTATTCATAATGGAACCAGTGTCTAAATAATTTATCGGAAAAGTTGCAAAAGTATCAAGTTTGTTCGGTCGAAGTCTCGCTGCCTTCCATACGCGCGGTCAAGCGGATTTCGAGGCACAGAATCACAATTTGCATAGAAGAGACACTGAAAAATATTTTTCTCCGATTTGAGGTACGTTGGAAAAAATCTAAAAGGATTCGAAAGTATGGTAAAGTTTCACTGTCTATGTTTGAAGTTGAAAATAACGTTGGCATGTGATCTACGAGTATAACATACATACTTTTGAATTTCTTTTAGAAATTTTGACAACGAATTCTACCAAGGCATATCGTAATATCCAGAACTTGGGTTTTGGAGGAGTCAGATAGGCAGTCCCTCCGTGTAAAATACGTGGTAATCAGCTGTAGGTATCGGGTTAGACTGGAAGTCGACCCTAAAATATTTCAGTATAGACTAGGCAGATGATGTAATCAACAACAACTGTGCTATGTGCAATGAGTTATTGTAATAATTCACAGTAATTTACAGTTTTAAGTTGAAAAACTAAATATTAGTAGGTTGTTCAGACGGTGACACATCAAGCTTCACGTTTTCATTAAAACATGGTCTCGCTTTGATTTCCCGAAGAATGAGAGATCCACATTAACTGGTTTTGTATACTTTGATTGGCCGTCGTGCGTTCATATTTATGTCGAATTCTATGGTTTTGCTTAACATTAATTTACGTTTCCACGAACATTCTCGTAGTGTTTTTAAAGTTATACGTATGCAGGTATCAGCGATTTATCCGTGAATTTGACTTTCGACTGATAGGTACTTTACTGACATTGTTTGGTAGGAAAAGCTTGCGTGATGGTAACATATTATTTTTTTGTAATTATTAAATAAGGTTAACGAGGTGAAATGTATAAAAATATCTTGAAACTGAAAAATAATACTAATTAACAATGGATTTGCGTAAGAAAGTCGTTTTTTTTAATGATTGCGCTACTATTTCCTACTTCTGATATGTTTCATACTTAGTTCTCGTGTAGCGTAGGTACCTCAAATTTATACCAGCTTGAAAATTGAACGAAGCAGGGAATATGGTTTTTTTTCGAAATACTATCTAAAATTTCTACTAACTATCCAACTTTAACCAACTATCCTAAAATTTCAAGAATTTAGCGGAATTAAACAAAAAATAGAGAGTTATGCAAGACAGTACAAACAAGAACAAAGTTTAGATGTCAAACATTGGAAGCCCGCCATGTTAACACAAACGACTCACGCAAAGCAATATGCATAAGTAACACGAGAACACGAAACAAGACAAACATATTGTGGCAAAAAGCACATAATACCAGTGCCATAACAATTTTGGGAGGTCTAAATTACTCTGTGGCGGTTGACAATGTAGGGAGGCATGCGGTCTGAGGGCGCGGGGAGGGGGAACTGGCGGGGGGGTAGTGACACAGGCTACCGGTCACCACCGCTCGTATTGATTTGTTGTATCGCTCGTCCTGCAACACCCATCCCTTTCTTGCACACCTACATCTGAATGGTTCTCTCTCTGTCTTACACGTGTCCCTCCCGCGCACACGTGGGCACATACGCCGCGTATGTGAGTTTATGTGTGTGTGCGAGGATTACTATGTGTTTCGTGTATGTGTGCGTTGGGGTCCGAATATTATGTACTACGCATTTTCGACAGAGTTTTCCTTATACTGTGTTACGGACACCGTGTTTTTCATTTTGTGTGAGAAATATTCTTTAGACGTGTGCCTTTAATATAAAGTTTCATTAGATCATAAGTTCGTCTCACTTACTCGTATAATTTCTGATAAGTGTTTTTCAGTTTTATGATGCTGGGCATACATACTGGCCTATTTATTATATTTTTAAGCGTAGTAACTTGATGCCATTCGGATATATCATAATCGTCAAGCCTTTGTCCAGCTGTGGGATGATGCAGGTTAACATTATAATCGTTAGTAATTTAAACTGATTGCTATAATACAACCGCGTATGGAGACTATGGAGAGAAAAAGTTTGCTCTAAGAAACGCAAAAAGAGTAACTTGATAATTAAATGCTATTTAGGTACTAAAATGTTGGTTCAACTTTGAAAATGCAATGTAAGTGGTAAGTATATTTTTAAGGTGGCAACTTCGGCAAAAAAACACGGCACGCAAAAGAAAAACACGAGACTAGAAAGTTTCAAATTCAATAAAATCGCTAACACATTATGGGGTAACAAAAGGGTGTGACGACGTGACTTGTATAGATGTCCATACATGTGTGCCTCAGATTTGCAGAGGTCAGAGGAACTGGGATGAGCGCGAGTTATAAACGGTACGTTAATATGAACGATTTAAAAACATACAAACATACATGAGCGCTAAAAACATAACACTCTTTTTTTGGGGCAGTCGTGTAAAAAGTGATAACACTCTTTTTAAAATGATGGTCACTTTCACTGTGATTAACACTTTTGCTTGAATCGGTGACTGCAATTTTGTCCGACCAGTACGCAGCATTTATTTGTTAATAAACGCTGCTTTTAACAGGATATTTACCAAGTTTTTTTTTTTGAGTTCCCGATATTTCGGCACTGTTGCAAGCGTTAGTGATATTGATAATAAGTATCTGCTTCACATTATACGTTTTACATTTTTCCTAACAAATGATTGATACTTATTAAAAAATGAACCAAAATGCCACTGGATAATTGTATTTTCGATTCTACGCAAGCTAAGTTTAAGACGCGCGCTCGTGTGAAGCCATCTGGTCACACTTACGTACTTCATTACAAGTAAGAGCACAAAAAGGGCGAACTTGAAAGCGAGTCCGTGTAGAACCTTATGTATGATGTATGAGCGTTCTTATATTCAACAGAGGAGTTTAACTTCGTGTAAAAGTTTGTAGATTATTTTTATTCACAAAGAAGTTTTTTTGTATTATTTTGTAAGAATGTACAAAGGTGTTGGTTGTTTCTTTTTTAGGTTACATTGTCAGGTGAAGATACTAACCATGTTGGCTTTTCAAGTAAGGATTATGTATGTAGCCTAAAAATGTTAATGATTTTAAGGTTGGTCGAATCGAATTCCAACAATTAATTTATAAACCGTTTAATTTAAATATTTTATTTATTTAAATATTTTTGTTGCGTGGTAGTAAAGTAACTGATAGATATTTTTACTATGATGATACGCTCATATACATATAAGAGTAGGGGGAGACTAAAAATACGATGGATGGACTGTGTGATGAACGATATGGCTAGAAAGGAGGTGACTGCTGAGATTACGAATAAAAGAGACGTATGGAAGAAAAGGGCCTGCCTTTTCACCGAAAATTGTTTGGCAGATTATCACTTGCCATCCAAGGTTTCGTCGATGTTTCACTTTGACAACTAAGTTTTGTTCGACAACGTTTCATTTGGTAGAATTATTGTTGAGCTGATTATTATAATAACACAAAACGTTTGGGACATTTATTATTTGTCAAACATTTTACTAGGCCACACAACTGTTACACGAATGACGTTTTGTCAGTGTAACAGTTCTGTTTTCATACTTTGATATAATGATAAAAAAAAAACAAATTTTACATACATTTTATATAAGAATCTCAAAAATAACTTTAAATTGGCAGCAATGCAGAGCAATATTTTTTCTCTGAGTCTGAGACCCCAACATACCCTACAAACCCGCTACTAGGAAAACTTGGATGCAAGAGCGAGCGAAGCGAGCTCGGGACTTAAGGCACCCCGACTAGGACAGGTTAGGTTAGAGGGGGATGGCGGGGTCGAGTGAGCGAGTGAAGCGGGTGAATAGACCCCGCTATCCCCTTCGTGGTTATTTTTTTAAACCCAGAAGTAGGAGCCCCACGATGCGCCACTCCGTTGACTGGGCCTAGAGGGGTTAGGTTCCAATAATTTGATTTGGTAAACAATAAATAACTAAATTAATGTTACGAAAACTAGTTAGCCTTTTAAGAAGTGTCATTATGAAAAGCAGACCAAACGTACAGTTGGTAAATGTGAGGTTAGCAAATAAAAAAAAAATATATGATAAGTTGGCTAATGATTTTTCGGCGAAATAAAATTCATTCTGTGAAACATTAGTTGACAAGTGAAAATCTAGCAAACAATTTTCGGCGAAAGGGCAGAGAACCAAGAAAAGTACATGCTGCGTAGACCCCAAATAAAGGCGAGTTATGATGATACGTTCATCTTAGTTTAGCACTGAATTTATTGAGTTATTTCTATTATCGCCATTTTAATTGCCATAATTCGAGAATCAAAGGTATGAAAAGGTTTCATTTCTTTCACACTTTTCACGTTGTAGGTTGTTGGCACCGCACCTGGCATTTTCTAATTCGAAAGGCTAGACTTTTGTAAAACAAAACAATAATGCTCTACGTAGAAGTCAGACATTAAAAAGCATTTTGCTTTGTCCCTGAGTTATACTTAGGTGTACATTTTTTTTATAAAGATACCTTTGTTTCCTATATTATTTATTTTATAAAGGCTTTATACGATAATTCAATTATTTGCTTCATTATAATTTTAGAGCACTAGAAAAAATAAATCGAGAATATTATTAAATATTTAATTTAAAAAATGCTGAGTCGTTTATTTATTTAACCATATTTGTGCCGGCGGTGGTCCCAACGGCCACTATTCCATATTTTTTCTTCTAAAAACGATCTTCCATTTTCAAACTAAGAACTCAACCAAATAATGTTGCCATACCTAACTCCATTCTGCCTATACACTAAACGTCACCCACCATGGGGCGTATGTGCTAATTACAAGAACACAGGACCCGCATACTAACTAGCCAACAAATGTCTTACGAATACCAAGTAGGCGGCATACTTAATTGCTTACCACTATGTACTGGAGGCATATAGGCAGATGCTGAATGTCTATCTACCTATGTATTTTAAATAGCTTTATCTGTGGAATAAATAAGAAAGTGAGTATTTTTTGACAATGTGCAAGATTTTATATTTAGATACAGCTTGCTTCTGGCGACCTACAGGGCTATTGCGTATCTTTTAAATGACAGTGGCTATCATATAATGTTTATCAATTAACTGTCAAATGGTTTCATTTTGAAGTAAACCATAACCAATTTGACAGTAAATCCATGGAAAATATGATAGCCACTGACATTTATAAGATACGCAATAGCCCTGCAGGAAATATAATGTGGTAGTCAGTAATTAATTGTGCATTATGACTAGTTTAAATAGGGTGACTAAAACATACGAATTGTTTAAATATCTGTAAAAAATTATTCTATTCTTCTCAAGAGTTTTTATTTGAGGTTTTAAACTTAAGTAGGTAATATATGTTATTGTGTGTGTAACTGTGTAACAACAGAGTTCAAAGATTTTCATTCCATCTAAGTAAAAATTGTAGTTTCAACTTATATTCATAAATAGACATTTCTAAAGCCCGCATCGTAACGATAAAACATCAAAATAATCGCGACATTAGGGTTCCTTCCTAAGAAATTGTTTCGAACCCCACATTTTTACATAACTAGTGCAAAAGTAAACAAAGTAACGCAGAGAGGGAAAGTTTCCTCGTTTTTCATCCCCCAGGACCCTCGCGGAGGGACGTAGCTCAAATTTCCGACAAAATAATAGCATTTGAATTTAATTTCAATCTTGCTTTCTATCGTGTGGGTTGAAAAATAACCACTTAGATTCACATGCAATAAGTAGTTTTCTTTACAAATCTAACAAAAATCATTCATAATTCAATAGAAATAAAGTCGATACTCGCACTATCACTAAACCGTCTGCTTTACTTCTACTCAACGATCTTGAAGAAACGCCGTCGCTTGAACTTGTAACCTTTTCACCTTTGAATAGACACACGTGCGTTTAAAATTATAAATTAAACGTAAAATTTTCAATAAAACTTTACCCTCGGTTGTGAAAACCGGTCTGAGGGACCCAAGCTGCAAAAATATTACAAGTTTTGTATATAATGTAGCGAACACAAGGGTCATTCGGCCAATCAGCCCCTTTTTGAATGACCGACGGCGACCCGAACGCGCGTCGGTCAACTTCGAATAATGAAATTCTAAAAAAGGAACAGGCCCGCCAATAAACAAACCGTATATCATTCGTTATTCAAATATATTTTGGTGAATGGTTGACCCGAGCCCACGCGACCATTTGATAGTTAAATATTTTCAGTGGGCTACACTGACCGCCGGGTATAATTTATGACTTGTGAATGTGAAACAAATATGTAACCTTTTTGGAACTGATTTATTTCCCCAAAATATGGATTTGAATATTTAATACGATGTTAACACTAACAAAAATTGACACAAACAGTTTATTAACTTTTAAAAATGCAACAGTGTTCAAATTAAATGGAATCACCCTAATTGTAACGATCTACTTTATTAATAAAATGACTTGTAATTAGGCGGGGGAGAAAAAGGCGGTAAAATTGTATTACTTTGGCAGTTGCCTTTTAACACGACCAAAGCAGTGTTTTTCCTCCCCCACGTTTGTAATTGTATTAATTGTTGAAACTGATGCCTTTTTAATTTATTTCCTCTGCGTCTTAAGATATTATCTTCATGATTTAGAGATTAAAATGTACTAGATGATTGCGCAATTTTGGTTTAAATATTTCATTAGGAATAAATATAAGTTTGAGTTGGTTTGAGAAACTTAATAAAAATTTGCTTTTGTCCATGTACTTTTAATTGTCATAAAGATTAGATCAAATATTTTTGAATAAAATAATAGTACCTATGTCGTTTCTTATAAACAACTAAGTTACTTGAAGAAGACAAATCTAAAGTTAGTTCCCACAGGAAATTTAACTTAAGACATCACCGTTCACCGACAATAGTGACCAGACGCAGCTTGTTTGGTCTGAAAGTTTCATGCATATATTATAATGAATTATTTGCACTGTTTTTATTATTATTTGATATTATATTACATAATGTTTCATGTCTTTTGTGGTATGATACTCGTATAATTATAAAAAAATATAATTTTATATTAAAAAAAATATTTACTAAAAACACACCGTATACTCTCTAAGCAAATCAGATTTTTTTTTTGTTTAAAATAAAAATTAAAACCAAAACAGTTTTTTCCGATACTGCAGACATCCAAAACATTTTCATATATCCGTAATAAGAACAATAAATAATAAGGCATGCCCGTCATGTTTCGCAAGCCATTGGTCCTAGCAATAAAATTATATACGCCTACAAAATAAAGCGTCCCAACGTCCCCTAGCTACGACATTCTGCATGCAAAATTGAATTTTACAATCCGAGCCGTTTCAATATAGGTAATATTAGAAATTTATGTTCCGTGTTTGAATGTCCCTTCGTCATAAATTTATTCTGTCTGGGTAGTTAGGTAGTTTTGTAGTATTATGTATTATGTTTATTAGATATTTTGACCGGTAGACACTGGATGGCCATGACAGAAAATCGCTAAAAGTGGAGTGATTTGGAACAGACCTAACCTCAGCTTTGGATGTCAAAGGTTTAGGTTGAGGCGTGAGTTTTCAGTACAAAAACTTTACTTATGGGCTTCATTATTTAAGTTTGATTGATATCTCTAATGATTTACTCGTGGCAGACAAAGGGTTATGATTTCGGTAGTCGAACTGCAATCTTTTGAAATGGCTAAAACAGCAGGTTTAATAAAGCTGTAAGTGATAACAGTGTAGTGTAGTGTAGTGAAAGGAATGAACATTAGATGTAAAGAGCGCGTTGTTTTTTTTTTATTAAATAACCAATACCCTCTAAAGGTAAATACAAAGAGTAAAAATTCGAAAAACGATTGCCCACGCCTAATCTTTAGTCTCTCTTGATAAATACCACACACACATCTTCAAAAAGAAAAGAAAATCGAAAACAAACATCACATCGTGCACTCTAAAAATAATAACATATTATGTCCCTTCAAAGTGCTCGTCTTGAAGCGTACCTCCTTGCCCTCCCTCCCTCCTTAACCGTACAATAACTTCACCCTCACATGGTCATAACGAGGCCCGATAAGGGTCTCGGAGACCCGAGGTAAATCACCCTGTATCTGGGGTGACACCCCGCCTCGGGTTATGTACCGAATGCTATGTACGTTGGACATTAGATTTTGAAATGGCTTGAATATTTTTTGTGAGATGAAACTTGGTCTTTGTTTGACTGTTTTTTGCTAATGGAGCGAGGGAAGGATGAAATGATTGTGAGTCGAAAAATATTTCAAATTTAAGCCCGTTTATAAGTAAGATTTTTCCACGTTATTTTGTTACTATAGTTCTTTTTTGATAGATAATTAATGTATAAACTCTGTTATATCTCCGCTTGTTAGGGCACTGACTCTCGTAACACAGGTCTACCTAGCACAGGTCAGGGACTTCACACATTATGGTTACCACTTTCTCATGTAATAAAGATTATTAATTTTGTGATGATCAATCTTGTTGAAATCATAGTGTTAGCACTATTATCAATACCGAGCAACACCTTCGAAGTTACATCGGGACTGTTCGAGATATAAGATCTATCCTTTAGGTTCTACGATATGGTTACTATGGTTTTTAATGGCAATGGTTCTAATAATGTCGGCAAAAACGCTAAACGAAAAATGACGCTTCCGACAAACAGCATATAATATCCCCAAAAAACACACACAACACACACATTAAAGATTAATGTCTAAACAAAAATCAGGCCTGACGTGCCCCTTCAGGAAAATAAAAATATTTTAGAGGAAGGCTTTCCCCCGAGGAAACTGGTGAGTCTAATGTTTTCTTTTTATTCCATCACGAAGGAGGACGGCGTAATCCATCAGGGGTGAAGGTAGCGGGGGGTGATGATCGATTTTCTATACGAAAGGGACCCCCGTAAAACTATGGTTATTGGATATTTCGGCCGAACATCATCTTGGGACGCACTTGTTTGGTTTATGCGCTGGGCTTTGCGGAACAAGGGATGCTGTGGAGACGATGCGAGATTAAATTTAGATTTTTCTCGCATTCTAAAACGCATTTTTATTTACTTTTTTAAATGAAAATTCGTTATTGTCAATCTTTGGACCTCCGAGACAGGAGCTGTTGCATGTCGGTTTTGATATTAAAGTTATTTATTTAAACTACTTTGTTGTGTTTTGACGGTTTTCATCATCAATCCGTGGTTAAGCATTAAAAAAACAGTTTGAGCGAGTGAAATTCAACTGTCAGCAAATTGAACTCAAAAAAAATGTTATCCACAGTCACCTTCATACCTTTCTCAAAGCATTTGCGTTCGCATCATAATAGGGGTGGATTTATGTTAACAGGAAGTGCCCCGGCGAAATGGCGTCTTAAGCCTTCAGATACGGTTTATGTATCGTACGGTACAATACGTAATACGTGCTGTGCTCGTACACGTTATTAATTCCACGAGAAATCAGTTTGCGAAGCGTTTCAGTTTGTAGGTTATCAGTTTGGCTTATTGGACAGTCTTACTTACTTTATGTAACTTAGACAAAATCTCTTCGTCGATCTAAAAATGACTTAGCTAAAAGGCATTCTTTGTACCTTTTTATGGGAGAAAAGTTTTACAAATAAATAAACTTGAAGTATCTGTTTGTAATTTCAAAATAGCAGTAATCTTAGCCAATGTGACGGAAAAGGGGTGCGTGGCGCAGGTTAATATAAATAAGACCACGCAACCAGTCTACATAAAATATATTGAATAAAAAAATGGGTGTGGGAAGGTCTACGGACACAAACTCCTAAGGCATCTGCGACCTTCCCTGTGAATTGGGTACCGTTGTCCATCAATATCGCTTGCGGTACGCCGTGAACAAGAAACACGGATTCCTCTAAGATTTTGGTAATGATCTCAGCGGTAGCTCTTTTAATTGGATATATTAAGCAATATTTTGAAAAACAACATGTAATAACTAATATGTAACTATTTTGCTTCCGCGAAGTTGGAAGTGGTCCCATGAGATCCATTGGTAACATTTGGAATGGTCGTGAACAATCTTTTGGACGTCCCATTTCTCCCAGTGTCTGGTGATTTTGGGACTTGTAGGCTAAACATTTGTCGCAAGTACTTATGAATTTGACTACTGACTGGTACATGCCTGGCCAGTAGTAGCGTAAAGCAAGACTACGGTATGTTTTAAATATGCCCATATGACCAGCCGTAGGCACTGAATGGTTTTCATTAACGATTTGCTCACGTAATTCGGTTGGCACGACCTCCTTCCACGCGAATTCTGAAGTTAAATTGTATTTATTCTTCGATAGTCGATATAACGCGTTATTTTTAACAATATAGTTTTTAAATTTAGTAGGATCAATTAGGCAACCGTCATAAATATTCCTGTACCAAGAGTCTTTAGTGTCCAAATAAGAGTTGGAAGTACTAATGGCACTAATAGGGACGATCCTAGATAAGTTTTTAAACTGACATGGTCACTTACACTACTATTAATACTGAAAATGTGATATTTACCATGTTTACTATCGGGAACTCGAAACAAAAAGTAACATGTGAAATATCCCGTTTTCAGTATTTAATAGTAATGCGTATGAAAGTATATACGGTAGTTATTGCAAAATAACTTTATTTTTTTTAAATGTTTGTTTTTTCAGGTTAATCTCCGAAACGACTGGCCAGTTCTTACGGGAATTTTATTAATAATAGCTGATAGAAGAAGTATTTTTTTATTTTCGAAAAATGAAAAACATTTTTTTTTAATTGTGAACAAAATCCGATTCAAATATTGTTTTTTTTTTTTTTTTTCAATATTTGTGTATTCCCAGTATTCATTTCTTTATTTTATCACTAGAACATATTCATACTTTTGAGATGTTGTACGGCGTTATAATAAATTACCTACACCGCAAGTTTCATAAAGGTACCTTCACCTAAACAACCTTCAAGTTCGTTCCACGTTCTTTGTAAACAGGGACCAAGGGAATATTCACTTGTGTGCCTATTAATTACACCATAAACCCTTAGCATGTGAAGTGTTCTCTCAGGAACAATTACGGGATGAGGAACTTTATTTGGATGGAGAAAGGCTACTTTTTCTATGGGCCTTCGAAAATTGCTTGGAAGTCCGCTTTGACAGAACAGAATCATATTCTTAACGCCAGAACTGAGGAGGAACTGAGGAGGAAAAGGCCAATAAGTCCTCAAAGGACTTGTTGGTATTCTTCGCCACTTTTTTTGGTCAATCCCACCACACTATTCCATAGCCACTGCAACTTCTGAAAGTCAGAATCAACAGAAAAGTGCCGAGTCAATGAAGCCCAAGAAAGTATCTGTAAGTATATATGCCTAACTATCTACCCAACCCTTATCAAGAACACATCCTTCCATAAAACTGAAGCAGCTATCCTCACACAAACATCAAACACATACAAGTAAAATATAATGGCTTTCTCTGAGTTTTATGACATCACGGATCCGTTGAAAGCTCACGGCTATTCGGGGTCTCGAGGATAAGGTGGTCGTTAGAGGGTTGTGCTAAAAACTGATATGCCGAAGGCTATAGGGACTATAAAAGCTGTAGAGCCGTTATGGGGTCGCGGAGGTTGTTTGGCCAATATTTATCGTAAATTTCCTTTCGCGGTATATGGGAAATTGTTTTTGTGAGACTGAGGGAGGCTGATTTCTGTCATCTACCCTGGTCAAGACGGACAGTGGAACCGGCGAGAGATGTCGTGCGGTGTTCCACAGGGATCGGTTCTGGGGCCGCCCTTGTGGAACATCGGTTACGACTGGGTGCTGCGCGCCGACCTCCCTAGCGGCGTCAGCGTGGTCTGCTACGCGGACGATACGCTGGTGCTAGCTCAGGGTGGGTCGTACGAGGCGGCGGCCGACAACTTGACACGCGGGGTTGCGATAGTCGTAGAGAGGATCCGGCAGCTGGGTCTCGAGGTGGCGCTTCACAAGTCGGAGGCCATGGGCTTCCATGGACGTGGGAATGCGCTGCCGTCGGGATCCCAGTTAATGGTGGGAGGGGTTCCCATCGGCGTCGAGTGTACTTTGAAGTACCTAGGACTCGTCCTCGACAGCCGGT
Organism: Diarsia rubi; assembly: GCA_932274075.1. NCBI lineage: Eukaryota > Metazoa > Arthropoda > Insecta > Lepidoptera > Noctuidae > Diarsia > Diarsia rubi. The sequence continues at coordinate 14,120,707 of OW026425.1, forward strand.
GGAACTTCGTGGAGCATTTCCGACGTTTGGCTCCCAGATTGGAGCGGGCCGGGGCTGCCTTTAGGTGGCTCTTGCCCAATCTGGGGGGGCCAAATGCCTCCTGCCGGAGGCTCTACGCGGGGATCGTGCGGTCCATGGCCCTTTACGGGGCGCCGGTGTGGGCGCCTGCTTTGAGGAAGCGGGCCGCCCACTACCTGAACGTGCCCCAAAAGGTCATGGCCGTGAGGACGGTACGGGGGTACCGCACGATCTCCCGCGAAGCGGCGAACCTCCTTGCCGGATTGCCGCCGTGGGATCTGGAGGCGATAGTCCTCGCGCGCCTGCATCAATGGCGCGCGGAGGCGCTGCGCCGGGGGGTCACTCCGCTGCCGCGGCAAATTGCTGCGCGGCGGACAGACCTCCGGTGCGATCTCATGGCGGCATGGAGACAGCGACTGTCGCAACCCCGTGCAGGGCACGCCACGATAGTGGCGGTAAGTCCCCTCTTTGAGGAGTGGCTTGAGAGGCGCCACGGCGCCCTCACCTTCCGTCTGACGCAGGTCCTCACCGGACACGGTTGTTTCGGGAGGTACCTGCACCGAATCAGGCGGGAGGAAACGCCCGGATGCCACCATTGCGAGGATCGGCCGGAGGACACGGTGGAGTTGTGCCCCGCTTGGGCGGAGCCCCGCCGTGTTCTCGTAGCGGCGATCGGCGGCGGCGACCTCTCGCGCCCGGCCCTGGTGCAAGCCATGGTCCGGGGCGAGGAGGAATGGGACGCCGTCGCCTCCTTCTGCGAAGCAGTGATGCTGGCGAAGGAGGTGGCGGAACGCGAGAGGGAGAGAACCTCTCGTCCCAGCCGCCGCGGGAGGCGCTCCGGGCGTCGGGGGTCCCGCGATGACCTCCGGCCACCGTAGACGCGGGCCTGTGGACGGTGAGTGATGGGCTAACTCGCCGTCCGTCCGTCTCACGACGAAAACAGGCCGTGTCGACGGCGCGTTCGTGTTCCACGCGCGCCTCAAAGAGATGTCAGCAACATGGGAGGGGCCCGAAAGGGCCGACGCCTGTCGGGGCCGCGGGTAGTCCAACGGTTATCGCGGCCTCGACATAGAGGGCGAAGAAGGAACATGGGTGGTTTTTAGTCAGTAGAAGTCTGACACTCCCTTTCGCTCTGCCCAAGAGCGGGAGGGGTTATTCGATGATTTTACACCCACCAAAAAAAAAAAAAAAAAAAAAAAAAAAAAAAAAAGGGAGGCTGATTTTCTTGAGTCATTCTAGATTTTTATACCGTGGGTGATCTGAAAACTGTGATGCTTACAACAAATGACATTCTGGTGGTACGAAAACTTTATCTTCACACCAAAAAACAGTTTATGTATATCATCAAATGGAAAGTCGCATAATTATTTCTGCTTTCGGTTATATTTAAACAAAAATAAACATGTTGGCGATAGTGGGTTGAATCTATGGCATCATGATGGCATCATTGGAACACTAGATTTTTTTTATATTTACATTCCTACTATATCAACATAATCGGTACGATACGATAACGCAACACACGACCTGAACGACTCTTAAAAATGTCTTCATCTTACATTTGAGACCATTTAAAAATGAACACTACAAAAGTAAAAATCTAATTAAATAATTTAAAAAAAAGTCTCAAACCCTTTCACTACTATGCGCACGCGCATGAATATTTTATAAGTTGTAAGCGCTGGCGCCGCGCCGGTGCCGGTGTGTAGAACAACTGTCAAAGATTTTAGTAGCGCAATCGATATACCGATAAAGATCCGTAGAAAGTAAATACTGAAATGATAGCTTAATCGGTGGCAATGTATATGTATGGCAGTCATGCTGTGCTCACTCCAAAAAATTAAGAAAAAAGGACGTCGGATCGTAATTTTTTTTTAAATTAGCGCGTAGAAAAGACTTTAGATGTAGTTAGGTTAAGTAGGCTGAGTTGGTGGGTACCCTAACCCCCTACCTTACCCTACTAATGTAGACAAATCATTCATAAAAAACATATTAAAGTCATCTAAATCTGATACCCGACAACTTATCCTAACACTTGACACCTGACAACTCAACATTTTTCACTTTACAATCAAATTCCTGAAATCACATCACACACTATCACGAAAAACAACTTAACACAACAAACGTCAAAATCAAACTAATCTTGGTTTGAACGCAAAAGTTAATAAATGCAAGCTCTATTGTAACTGTGAATAAATCTAACCCCTTCGCTACCTCTGCGTGCGCGCATGGAAATTAGATCAGTAGGTAGCGCACATTTGAACAGTGGCTGTCAAAGTTGTTGACACACGTTGTCGTTGACACTTGTTATTTTACAAGATTTCGTATTATTTTTCTTGTTTACTTTAATGTTGAGTTATAACTCCTTTATTCACTTTCCATAGGTACCTACATATATTTTCCATTTTAAAATATTTGAAATTTTTTTTTACGTAGGAAATAAAAAGGTTGAATATTGTTATTGTTATTTTCCTTTGATTTTTTTTGTTATATATCTGCTTGACATCAAAGAGGTTTTCAAGTAATAATTACGTAATTTTACAACTAAAACATACCAACTGAATACATAAATATGTATATACTTAATAATATTTTATAGCATGTCAGCCATGTAACTTAGATTTTTAGATCTGAGTGTGAATCCTAGCGTCAGTCTAAAGGAAGTAATTTTATAAAAAGCTTTATAATTCATAATTATAATTGCTTTTAAAATCTCAAGAATTAAGTCAGCATGGTATTAGTTTAATAAAAATAAAGGTTCACTAAACAGCCGTTTGATATCTATAACCGTTTCTTTACCAGACTCCCTGCGTTACTTTGAGAAACATAATACGAGATCGTATGTCGCGATTGTGCAACATTTTTTGCAGGCGCTCATTAATTTAGAGTTGTATGTACAGACAATAGTAACCCTTCCGGTGCGCGCCGCGGTCTCTCCGGCCATTGTGGCATTATCACTGCATTTGTGTTTCCGGACGCTTCTTTTTATTATGTAGATTAGGGGCTTTATCAGACCCGGATTTAGATAATTCTGCATTTGCGTTTCTAAGCTTCGGATTCGCATACAAAATTCGCGCATTTAACAGTTACATTTTATTTTAGTTTGGGTACAGAAAAGGTTCAGTTATGCGGGTGGTTATTTGAAAATGCAATATTCTGTCTTTCACCCTCTTTGTTACGTCAAATAATAAACACTAACTGGCAATTGACATGACCAATCATGCGTAACGTGAGATCAATGAAAAACAGCAGTCAAATAAATCTAACGAGGACACTTACATCTGCATGTCATTGGAATAAATCAAATCACCATTGAATGCACCCGTAAAATATTTTTGAACTATTTTGAATGCACCATGCATTTGATAGTGCTAAAAAAATCATCCCTCGTAAGTCAACCCGTTCACTGACACGTATTGAACGGATATAAAAAAGTTACACCCATATTTTGCACTTCCCGATATCCAATAATAGGGTCTATTTATGCATTCTCGATAAATGAAGAGTATTTTTTTACTTCTATTATAAATCAAAATGTATTATTTATCTTTAGAGAATCAGAATCTGCATCCTATTGTTATTCGGGATATGCGGTGTGTCAAGGGTGTAATGTTTTTATGGATTGTAGTAACGTTATTGATTTTTAAATAATAATAGCACAACACAGCAAATCAAATCTGAGTACAGCAATAAAACTGCAAACATAGAACCACTACTCAATATTACGGCGTTTCGGGTCTAGCAGATTTTATCGCTTGCATAAATTGAAAGGAGAGCAGGCGGCCATTTTGAATATTTGAAGGACCGAGGGTGTATTCGACCGTAGGGCAGTAATTACTTGATTGGAGTCAAGAGGTGGCATGCCGAGATACCGGCCGGGCTGCATTGTTGTTACCGCGCCTTGGCGGGGCTTGAGTACTGCACTCAAGTGTTTCATAAAATGTACGGCATGTCAGATTCACACCTACAGCGTTCGAGGGTTAACCGTCTGACTACATGCTTTAAAATATAAAAGCAAATTATTATTCAGACATTTCTGTAATAGTAGAACTTAATTTGCATAATATAGGTATGCTTTTAACAAAAGGCTTTCAATATAAATGTAACCCTGTCGAATATTTCAACGTAACGGCTTATCAATTAGTAGAATATTGCAACGTACAGCTTGCACCAATGCATATTATTAAATCTAAACGAATTCAAAGAGTAAAAAAGTTCAAAAAACATCTGACACTGGCAAGGTGACGGGAACCAAAAAAAAATGTCGCACACAGAAAATCCGGGGCCTATAATCCGTTCTATTATGCATATAATTATTATTTCCGATACTCTATCAAAGAAAATAACAGTCCTTTTTGCATATGCGTTTTTGACGGAAGTGTGAATAAAAAAATGTCACCCTCAGGTAGTAGAAGGGTGACCCGAAGTGTTTTTTATGAACGTAATATGAGTTGAAAAGTATTGGAGAGTTTTATAAGATGATTATTATGCATTCTCAGGAAGATTTAGCCGACACGTTGCCCGAGGCATGTGTGAAGGACTTCCTTAGGGTCTAGGGTTGTGGGGTAGCATTTGAGGGTTAACGGAAAAATTACACAAAGTGACCCCGGGTGTATTATGAAAAAAATATCGGCGCATATTTTATTGGCACTTATCCTCAAAATAGCATTGTATAAAATGTGAGTTTTATTTTTAATGCAATGAAATTATCCTCAAAATTATACGCCAACCCTTCACTCATAAAAAACAATTATTTGAGTATGTGAACCACTGCAGTTTTAGGATCTCCGAACCAAAAATAATAATAAATAATTTCTTTCAGATTCATCCTAAGATTACATCTATATTTGTTAGTAGAATTGTAAGCTTAAAAACTAGTGTTAGTAATAATTAATTAATGTATAATAAAGGTTTTTCCAAGTGTTATAAAAAGAAATGCATTTAGCAATAAATGTATTCCAAATATCGTCACAATTTTTTCAATCGTTTGAATGTTGATGGCGGTAGTAATATGATTTAAAAACTTATTTTAATAGCGTGGAACGCATTTACTTACCATACTAGTTAAGCAAAGTATAAAACTGTTCTACGTTCATCACCTCTCAGGTCCAGTAGAAAACCAGCGTCTTGGCACACTCGTGAAAATAATATTGCACCTGTGGTATGTGCCAAATTAATAAAATTCCAAAACTCAAACGTAAATTAATTTATTTTCTCTTCACAAACAAAACATAACTTAATAGGTATAATAATAGAGCTTAAAATTACATTACACAGAAAAGTTTGTGAGAGACTGGTGTCTGCACTAGGAAAACCTGTGAAGCAGATCACCAGTATCAAATGATGATTAATTTTTACACTAACTAGTTGTGATAAAGAAGGAAGGAGAAAGTGAAGTTGCCAGATTTAATCACCATCACACACTAAGAACAGAAAAATCAAGAGATACACGAACATCAACCAAAACTTCATTCACATTTTTTTTCTAACCCTAAAAAAACGTACCCACCTTGTATTCAGGGTAACCCTTTTGTGCCACTGTTTGTTTGTCATATTTTTTATGGGTTTTAGTCCAGGTAATCCGATGTCCTCTCACATCGAATGGGTTGTGACGTATAAAAGGATTATTTTTTAATAGATAATTAATGATGTCAGTGTTACGGTTTGGTTGGCAAGAGCTATTTGTACGTATTTGCTTTTGCATGAGTTTTTATGATGATCATTGTTAGTAGTTAAAGTTTGGATGGTAATTAAGTTTGATATATTATTCTGTATTTCATTAATTGCAGATACTCGTATAATTAGACAAAAACACACACAAATAGTTATTAAAAATGGGGTGCAACTATGAGCTTTGTCATGTTTTACGGATTTTTCTGTAGTTTCATTTATTTTTTTTACATTTTTGTTTTATGTTGTGTCATAAAGCATCATATTGGATGTATTGTCTGTAATGTTGTTATAACTAGTGGTAAAAAAATAAATAATTAATAATAAATAAATTATCTAAATGTGAGAAAAAGATGGAACTGATTCATAAAACTACATAGATATTCAAGACTAATCAATAAAAAAAAATCGTATTCCAAGACCAGGTTGACGGCACGTTTGACGCAGTGGTAGAGCGATTGGCTGTAGCGTTGCATACCGCGGGTTGGATCCCCGCACGGAACAAGTATTTGTATAACCTACGGGTAGTTCTGGGTCTGGCTGTTTGTGTATGTGACTTTAAATATATGTAAACACACTCATGATACTGGATAAATTCCTAGTGCGGGGATAAAGTTAAAAAAAAAAAACAAGACAGTTCAGCTAGTCCATAGACACTCGACCTAGACTTCAGTGAAAAAAAATTAATTATTTATACAGGTCAACAGTTCAGCACTACGACTGCAGGCTACTGAAAGTTGTAGAATCAATACCTACCTACATTGTGAAGGCAGTTGCATTGTAAGTTCAACTATTTCAGGCTACATATACGTCTATCTGCAACGAATGGAAGTCAGATTTTGGTGTTTTCAATTTCAATACTATTTGTTTTTTTTTACTCTACGGATAAAAGTAAAAATAATACAAAAAGTTCTATAGTATTTGGTTCAAAAATGCTTAATTACCAAGATATCATCAACACTCTCAATGTGTCTAGCCAAAAAATATTCCAGCCCTCTGGACACGCGAAGAGTCGACCAATGAAAATGAATTACTCGTATTTATCAATGAAACTTAGATTAGGTATCTAAGTTTCATTGAGCCACTGGCCGTCTACCTGCCTACCACCAACGATGCCTAGGGCTAGTTGCCCTGAGCCCGCTGCCCACCTGGTCGACCGCCCTGCCGCGCGTCCCTACCGACGCGTGAGGCCGCCTGACCCGGCCTACCTACCGTGCGTGGCGACCGCCCTGCCGCGCGTCCCTACCGACGCGTGAGGCCGCCTGACCCGGCCTACCTACCGCGCGTGGCGATCGACGTCTTCTGGTGGCTCAGGGCAGTACCGTATTCCTACCTTCAGTGACAGTGCGTGACCTTAGACCCTAGAACCTACTTTGTATGTGTAGTGCTAAAGTAAATGTATAACTAAGTCTTCCTAGTCTCATTTCCCTACCACGAAACGCACCACGCCACAGTCAGGAAAGAACTTAGACTGAACTGTAACTGAAAGGACTTAGATTAGGTATCTAAGTTTCATTGATAAATACGAGTAATTCATTTTCATTGGTCGACTCTTCGCGTGTCCAGAGGGCTGGAATATTTTTTGGCCAAAGAATCAGCATTGCCATCCAACGTGGGAATGCTGCCAGCCTTCTGGGCACTTTTCCTGTTGACAGCGGTGTGGACGAATCTTTTGACGTCCTGTAATTCTTTCCTTTTTGATACTTGTAAATATTTTATTATAAGTTTAACCAAACTTTTGAAACTAAGTTGTTTGGTTGGTTAGTTTCACATAATTAATCGTGACTTTGTTGAAAATGATACTTGATTGATAGAATGTTTCTTTGTTACAAGTACCTATAAACAACAAGCGACTCGTGTTTTATCAGCTGAACCTCAAAATCAGACTCTCTACTTTTTGCTACTAACGACTCCTAACTAAACTATTTTACAAAGTAACTTAGGAGCCCAAAACGCTAGGAGAAAACAAGATAACTTAGAAAAAGTGTTGGTAGAAAAAGACCATGCGGCTGTTAGCTACTCGTTAGTCAGACCAGAACATGATACTCGGGACTCACCGTTCTTTATGAGCTGAAGGCAAAGTAGCATGTAAACAGCTAGTCCTTGACCCGGTAAAAGCATCTCAAGACAATAAGAAGACCTCCTCATAGATCCTTATTCGTTACAGCAAAAAGTCTCACCAATCGAAGTCGCGAATGACAAAAACAAAAGACAGCTGTTCGCGAAAGTTCATCGACCTACGGCAACGTGGCCGTAACTTTCATTCTTAAAGCGTACCAAGTTAGTAACCTACTTTTCATTAATAAGGCAAGCTAAAAAATGCAAGAAGAAAGTATCAAAGATTGAGCGAGCGAACTTCGCTAACAGCGAACGTGAGGAACAAGGGGATACGCTGCACGAGATTGTAAGGACGTACAGAAATAATATTTACCCGCCATTAAATATGTGGGTCTTTTTTAGGTGCGTTTTGATATTATAATTAACGGTAATATATGCAATCACAATAGTTTATTTATATTTAAAAAGACACATATTAATATAGCCCTAAATGTCTCTATTCTTCCAGGTACCCTATGCTTGCGTCATCACGAACCAGTTCTCTAGAAGTGTAACGATTAAATTGTATATATGTAATTTACTATTTTTTATTGTAATCTGTTGACATATCACTTTAATTTGTAAGTAATCGAATATATTAATGTAATTTTGTACGCCGTATATTGGCAAAACATAGTGTACATATTTTAAAAACTACTATCTGTAAATACCTATGTTTGACAAAATAAATGATTGATTGATTGATTTATTTGCACTGATTTACGAAGAAGAACAGTCACATCAAGCCAAATTACAAAACGACCCCTTTCTCACACTCGACTAGGAATGCGGCAAAACTATTAAAAACATTACAAATAATCATAAACTAGAAGAACTTCGTCCATGAACAAAAATTATTAAAAAAAAGTACGAACAAACAAAAAAAAGGTAAGAAAAAAATAAAATAAAAACGCCGTCCACAATAACCCCAACGTCAATTTTTCCCGGAGTTTTCCCGCCAGACGTCGAGACGCTGAAAAAAAAAATAATTAAAACGAGCCGGCGGCGAAAGTGAAAGCACGCCGTCTGCCACGTAATTAGTACAATGGAGTTTCCTGACTTTGAACTCAACGATATCATTTTTGTTCATCTTTAAATTATCGCCCTTTCAGTAAAACGTTTGCCCTATTTTTTTTTTGTTGATAAGTTTGTCGGTTGAATTTAGAAAGAGGAATGGTTTTGTGGAAATAGTTGTGATTTACGTTGAGGATCATGTGGCTAGATGATCTTCAGGTTAAGCTGGTTGGTCTGTGGATGGGTTACTACCGCATATCGAATTGCCTCCGTGCCACGGAAAGCTCGTGGTCTTGGCTGTCATTTGTAGATCTGTCACAGTCTAACAGCTAGTCAGTTGCGCAAAAGTCTGACAACCAGTCTTACCAAGAGGTATCATATTATACAGCACTTATACGGTTGTGGAGGTCAGATAGGCAGTCGCTCCATGTAAAATACTGGTATTTGGCTGCACCCGGTAAGACTAGAAGTCGACGATACGATACTAGGAAGTAATACGTTAATATTATGTTACCTACAGCTTGAATCTATACAAATAAGTAAAACTGAAGAATTCACAGTGTAGTCAAATAATAGCTTTTAAGTTTATGCATAAGAAAGTTAATATATGCGGAACTTACGACCAAAAAAACATTAAATTTTAAATTATTTGCCCGTTCACTTTTGACTCGTCAATTTACTGGACTTAATTTTTTCAAGTAAACCCCTTTCAAGGAACAGGTCGAGTATGTATGTCAATAAGATATGTCTATCTTATTAAACGACGCGACGTAGAATATTTAAATAATTTAAATAAATACAAAATTACTCCATATATATACCTATTTAGTATTTAAATTCACTCGAAGAATGCTACACACTCCGAATTCATTTTTTCCATTAGCTCTGAGCATTACGATTCAATAGAATGTTACTTGGCCACATGAGAAACATAAAAGAGCCATTCAATACACAAGATAGGGAGAAAATGGAATGGTCTAGACTGGAGCGGCTATCGGTATACCTATACCTAGGTAACGTTTGTTTTAATAGCATCTTTTTGTACTTGCAAACCTAGGACCTATGTGGGAGAACTAGTAAGGACTTTGTTTTTATAAGCAAATCTGTGTAGCAATACTTATGTGCTGTTATCGAATAACTTCCATGCTATTTATAATTTCAAAATAACTGCTTTGTACTGAATGCATAATTATGAAAGTAGATACGGTCTGCCCATGACTCTTTATAACATCAGCTATAGGTAATAGTTATTAAAAGTTCGGAAATTAGCCGGATCAAACAGACAGACCAACAGACAAAAATTGAAAATAATACTTTTTGTTATAGGTACCGTATATGCTTTCATATCCAATTTTAGGGTTCGGTAGTCAATATGGAACCCTTATAGGTTCGCCATCTCCGTCTGTATGACTGTGCGTCCGCACTATATCTCAAAGATTCTTAGTACTAGAAAGCTTTATTTGGCATGAATATATAAATGAGTTACGCCGACAAAGTACTAAAATAAAATATTGATTTTGTAGGGTATCTTCAGCACACATTAAAGTGGGGATTATATTTTACTTCCATCATCTTTTCGTTATCGTTTTATTTTTACAATTAAAATCATCGCTCGGAGGCAGGTAGGCAGGGTGGTTACCTAATCAGTTTAGTAAGTTCACATATTTTGATGGGCCACTACGGAACCCTACATTGTGCGTGGTCCGATATGCACTTGGCCGGTTTTTTTGTTACAAACAGACACTTTTATTTTTTCATTTGTAAAGATATAAAAGAATTATTTAGTCCTGTTACTGCAGTACTCAGAGATATTTAATGATAACTTAAGTCGTCACTTAGTAATGATTTGACATACTTTTGTATGATAAAATTGTCAAAACCTTTACTAAGTGATGGCGTAAGTAACCATGAAAGCTCTCTGAGTGCGGCAGTTAGTGTATTAAAATAACTTATTATCCATTAGTGGACATTAAGTGTACAAAATATTGATTTTAGTCTTTTTATCAAAATATAATATTTCTTTCAGTTAGGTTTTAAATTTACATAAATAATGCTACCACGAATATACCTATAGAAGAACAGTTTCGAAATAACTAAGTATTATCTGACAAGTTATCAAAATGTTACTCTGTATTCATCAATCATGCCGCAACGGACGGACGATGAAACTTTTTAGAAAAGTTAACGTCATTTAAGAGGACATTGACCAGTTTTACTTTTATCTTCAAACGGGGGTTGGATTCCGACATGATGGTGGTGAGTTTCGCTTTAGAGTTTGCCAAAGGACAATAGAACGCAGCATTCTGGGTGTCAAATGACAAGACAGGGTTTGAAAAACCTGGTTGCTTTCCAAAATGAGCTCAGTGGACGCTGGCAAAAAGGCTAATTAGCTAAAATGGGATAGGGATGTTTACTAACTAAAAAAATGTGATTGTAATATTCCGTCTGTTAGATTATCGAAAAATATTGGACACGTATTTTTTGTTTTTTCAAATAAATAAAAATTTACGAAGATAAAACTCGTCAAAGATTTGAGTGGGGGTTCGTGACGTCACTGATCGGTAAAAAGTGCCATACTAATGTCTAAGAATATGACGTTTTTCAAACACTGTATTGTCTTCATTGTTTGTTTACGTGAAAAAAGAAAAAATACTTGTCCAATATTTTTTGGAAATCTATCTGACGGACTTATTATTTTTTATTTGTTAACCACTCTACTGGGATAAGGTTAGCCGCATGCACGATGACCGCTACTGATGCTACATAATACAACTCAGTACCTTAAAATAAATATTATTTACAAAACATTTATAAACAGTAATATCGGTACTATAAGTTAATTCTTCAGGTATTTGATATTCTTGGGGTAGTATGGATACTTATGAAGGGCATTTTTTTAATGTAAGAATTGTTTATAATAATATTTATTATTAATTTGAAATATAAAATTTTACTTACCTTAAATTCAGGGTAAATAGTAATAAAGCACGACATGGCATGGCGATCCTGAAACTTCGGACTATATTAAACCATAGTTCCTCCTTCTCAAAGCTGTGGATCTTTTAAAGGCATTTCTCATTTATTTTCGACCTCAACAAAAGTTTTAATAACTTCATCTGTACTAAATTTTTATTAATCTGACGAATTAATCACATAAAAACAATCTACTAACAAAGCCATAAAATAAAATTCACGAACCGTTAAGTCTAAAAGTAATTTGAATGTGTCATCACAACGAACGGAATGAATACATGAAGCCCTACTTACCAACCTCCAATACGCCGACGAAGCCCTAAAAATAATCATACGAGCAAAACCAATTTTTCGTCTCTATATTGAAAACTTGAAAATTAATTCCTTCATCTAATTTCCTCCACGTGAAATATGAGGCCATGTTATACCTCGACGCACACAAGCGTGCGTGACGCAAATTTCGTAACGTAGCCATAGGGTTCCCGAAACTACCCCCCCGCCGCCCCGTGGCATCAATCTTCACCCCCGCGCCACCTACGATCGTATAATACAATAATATATGTCTAACTTTCGGACCGGCCCTGTAGGTAGCTCCATCCCTGTCTCACTCAAAAGATAAATGGTTGGTAGAGAGGGATGGTAGAGTGTGGGGGCGTCCTAAAGGGTGTAGGGAGTATGTAGGGGGTGCTATTGAAATTGAAGCGGGGTTTAGGCGCGGATGACGCCTGGCTGGAGAATGGATGGAAATTTCCTCAATTTAGCGTTTTCGCCAACAAAGGACGTTGTTTAATTTTTGGTTTTTGCCAGACATTGAGGTGTGGTGATTGTTGTGTGGGCCAGGTGGATTGATAACAATAGGGAATGAATATAACTTAGTGCGGAAAACGGATTTTTCTGTTTTGTTCTTTTTCTTTGAGTGGAGGTTCATTGTTTGTTACAAATTTTGCTTTTGCTCTGATGAAGTTAAGCTTTTTATTGTTTTTACTTATATTTATGGCCGTCGTGCCCTTGTTGAGGTAAAAAAAAAAACAAACCACCATTTTTGTATTCAAATTTGTTCAAACTAAAACTCCAACGACCAGATAGTCTGTATTAGAAGACGGTTAGTGGTTTCATATCTATATTGCTTAACCTTACCTATAAAAATACGACATTCAAGTCCACCATATAAAGGGGTACACAAACCAAGGCGTCTACGTCCCCACGTAATTCGAACGCAATTAATTAAGACGCACAAAGTTTTACAACGCCCGATTTGTAATCGTGTCGGGTGCGACAGTGCCACCTATTTGTGTGTACCTTTATCTTTGTTTAGAATTAGCGGGGCTCCACAATTATCAAAGGCTTAGTTCGTGTGAGTGCGGTTTGGTATTAAAGAGCTTAGTATTTAGTCGTTAAATTACGTTTTATTAAAAGAAAGTATTCACAAATACGCTAGAAATAGAAATTGATAGGTGTAGTGTAATCAGCTGTTAAAATAAAATCATGATTCCCATGACTTAAATTTCCAAAAGGTTTATATGCGCCTGTTTCACTATAATCTACGATTATGCTCCCATTAACGTACTTGGCGTGTAATTTCATACAAATTCTGTATTTTTTTATTTATTCTGGAAATAGTGTCTATTCGCACATCGTGAGGTAGGCCTTAACATAAATTTTATAGGAACATTTTGTTCTGATTCTATATTAAAATGTAGGTAGCTAACTTAAGATCAACTTTTGTAAAAGAAACTTTGGCGCTAAGATAACGATGTCAAACCAAAATTACTTAACCATATTATTGGTTTACAATATTTTTTAATTTAAGTGTGTTAAACTAAGTATAAAAGTATAGGTAGTTCATACTTTAATAAAGTAATATTACTAACTTATAATGTTCCGGTATTCATTTTTTTGTCATTTTTTTTTTCGTTACAGGTCGATTTTTCGGCACTGTTTTTGAGCTCCGCGTCTTTTTTTTATGGCAATTTATTTTAGAATCTGAATAAGCCTTAAGCACACTTGTTCTCCACATAGATTTATTTTATTCTTGGTTTTACAGAATTGTGACATAATGTTTTCCAAGTTATACGGTTCATTACATCATTTGCTTCGTCTTTGTAATGCAACTTACCTTTATTATTGATTTCTCACCTTTAAAGTGACTTGAACTAAAGATTGTTCTTGACTTAATCGATCTTTCCATTGAAAAATATTCCCAAACTTTGGTGGCAACATAACATATCCAAAACCACAGTCAAACACATTCAACCCTTATCAGAACGATCGGCCGAAGTACCCACACTTACCTCCCGTGATACTCTTCACTACACCTATCAAGTATACATCTTATAAGGTATATAGGGAGTCTTATCTCCCGCGTCAGGCCCATACTTAAGCTCGAGGGGTAACTTGAAATAGGAATAGTCGCATTAGGCCCAAAATTACAGGCGACCGTCACTGCCTAACGTGGTAAAATTGCCCAGCCACCTTGGGGGTTTAACCCGCTAACACCCCCTTAGTTTAGCGTCGACTTGGGACTTTAAGGACATGATCCCCCACTTGAAATCCAACTGAACCTCCTACCATATAGAGTCTAAATTCTATTGCGTTTAAAGTTCAAGATCTTGGACTTTGGAACAGCAAGTAAACGTTAGCGTTTGACCCCACTTCGCATTTGGGTCCACGAGGCCCTCGGCGGAGGAGGGTTGTTTTAGTCATCAATAATGTTAGAGGTAAGCTTTAGTGGATACGTGTGCTATTCGTTATGTGGACTGGTTTAAACGGGATTTATTTAAAGTTGGTACAACTAGAAAAACTTTTCAGAAAGTATCTATTTATTTTGATGAATGTTTGTATCAAAGTTAAAGAAAGAAAATGTCTAAAAAATTTGAAAATATTTTGCTATTAACAAAGTCTGGGTTGCAAAGACAGGATAAATAAAACATTTTCTAGTTAAAGTGATCTAGTCATAAAAAAAAAATGAAAAAGTCACGATAGCGGGTCATCATATTTTCTGTAGATTTTATAGACTTGTAACTATACTTATTAGTCATTACAAATAACCATTTTTAATCCTATTTTTGTGTCCCTATCCTGGGCAAAAGGCTAGTTAGTAAATTAAAAGAACCATGTAACTTACAAAACGCAAGCATTCAGGAACCAAGCAATCGAATCACATCAAAAAAGTCTTATCACTCAATTCCTTCCTCAACTCTCAAACAATATCTCCCGTCTTATCCCCACTAAGGCGTCACGAGACGACAACGTAACGTCGATCTCACGGGGCACGGCTTATCAATCACCGCTGATGGAAAACCGCTAGACCGTGGGGAGTGTAGTCCTCGACGACTTAGATTTAGAGAGGTGCACGCATCGAGAGCGTTTCGGTAATGGAGTAGTGTGTGGTGGTGCCTTTATTTTTTGGATTATTCTCTTTGATAGAAGAGACTGCGTAGTTATAATTTTTTTATCCACAGATAAAAGTATGTATTACAAATTATCGAATCCGAGTTCAACTTACTAATGCAGAAAATGTATTTTTTTTCTTGAATACAAACATTGTTCTAACAATTTGGAACATGATAGAGAATTAAATAGCCAAATCAGTCGAGCCATTCTCAAGTGATGTTCTGTCATACATGTCACAAATGTTTTTTATTAATATAGAAAAACTCAAATGACTCTCTATCTGTCTGTCTGAGCGATGAAATTTAGCACACAGGTACCTGTACCTATCATGTAAACACCCTTATCTTATCTTAATCGTACCCGTAACACACCTTTGAGATGATGTTTGACTGAAGATAAAACATATTTCATACATCTAAATGGATACAGAGAATTGCTACGTAGGTGCTACGCCGTAGCTTCGTAGACATTATCGTTGTCATTTGAAGGATTGAAAACAAAATGAAGTAGAAGTATTTGCTAATCAAATGTCAACTTTTGCTTTAATTACTAAGAACTTGATTCTCTGCTGACAATTTATCGATACATGCCACGATTTAAAAAAATATCCGAATGAATAGTGCTAGCGGTAGTGCAGTGACATCTACCTTCATTAACATGAATTAAAATTCGATTTCCAATAACACTTCTATTCGGCAACAGATGTCACTATACTCTCCCAATAGTCTTATTAGAATCAAAATTGTTATTCTAATTTAACAGTACTAAAATCTGATTGAGAAAAAACTTATTTTAAGTAACAAGAATCACAATACCTACCTGTAACTGATAAACTTCTTTGTCTATGAGGGCATGATTGAGCAGTGATCACCTCTCTTGCCCAGTTTGTACGTCTGCAACTTATACAATTATGGCTTTAGTTCAGATTAACATTCAGTCAGCCAGTCAGTCTGTGGAATTCACTGCAAGCTTCTCTGTCTCCCTATCATTATATTATAATCTAGATCACTTCAAAGTCGGATGAGTTTCTTCTAGGCAAGCGTACTCCACTCTAGACCGCGTCATCGCTTATAATATCATACCGATCCATTGTACTACAACATGCCAGTTAGTAATGGCACTTTAAAAAAAAAATGAAAACTTTCCAAAGAACACATACATACAATTATATTATGACTAGTGGCGCCAATGTGACGTTTCAAAATGCATTGGTAATCGTGTTATATGTACCAAGAAGTGTAACGGATTGCGGTCAAATGCAAGTAGGTACATTTAGTTTAAAAAAAAACAAACTCACTGGAAGTTTTAAACTGAAAGATTTTGTGGCGAAATGGCTAAAACCAACTAATAAAAGAAAAGATAACTCTTTCAAACTCAAAGGGTTACCATTACATCCAATCACAGTGTACTTTATTACCCCAACATCTAGGTACTACTCAATTTGAGCTTAAATACACAGTACCGACATTTTGAGCGAATTTACTGTCGGGGTGTTCCGCTGTTCCCGGGTTACCCCGCAGGTGAATACCAACTGTCAGCGTTTCAAGATGGACGGGGTTAAAAGGGGGTGAGGGGGTGGTTTGGGGTAAGAAGTACCTATCTGTCTTGTAGGAGACATGTGATCGTTTGCCGCGAATGTTTGTTTATTTGTCTTTGGTATGGTGTAGTGGGTTGATGTTGTATCGGATGGCTAATACTGTTTGTTGTTTGTTGGGTCCGGATGGGGTTTGATTAAGAGTAAGTTGTGGGTTAATAGAGCTGGAAATATAAAAACGAATATTACTACGAATTGAATTGAAATGTCCATATTCTGGTTGTGAGAAAGGTGTCTAAAATAGTAATACATTTTGACGTAAGTGAGGAAAGTTTTTTATTGCTATCGAGGCGGAATTCACAACCGAGTCACCACGGGGGTTGTTTTTTTTTTTTTTTTAATGGGACAAGCCCGCCTCACTATTCCCAAACCACTGTAACTTCTGTAAGCCAGAATCAACAGTGGCGACCACAAGAAAAGCGCCGAGACAATGAAGCTCGACGAAGTCCCAGAGAAATGATTTGACTGTCTTGGATCCCGCAACGAAATTAATCAGAAAAGAATAGCGGAGGAGTAGGAAAAAACAGAAATTTCCACTTCCCTCCATATCAGCAGGAGACAGAAAAGAACAAGGCCAATAGGCACACAGGGACGCATACAACTGGGATAAGCCCAGTTGCCTAGCACCACGGATATTGTTGTCATTAATATTACTGGGTCCTAAGTTGTGAGCTGTTATATTTGATTCCAATAATAGGTATGACAAAAATGCTTGAACGCACGGAAATTTGTTCTAGTTTCTACAAGGTCCGTATAGTAAATAACTCCGGATGTAACCTGTACACTATCCAACATTATATTACGTTCATTCTGCCAAAGACTACACTCCCATAAAATGTGATGTGCAGATTGTTCATATTCGCAGTCAGATGTAGAACATTGACAAAAAGGCGACGCAACAAGCTTGAAGGAAAATAATTTACTCTTAAAGTTACCATGACCTGTGAGAAATTGGGCAACACAGTGATCCACTTCCAGCCATGTCCTGGCCAGCCGCTCACGAACGGATGGAAAGAACTGGTGGAGGTGTCGGCCTTTGATGGAATTATCCCACCTACATTGCCATTCTGACAAAAGATCCTCCCAGACGTCAGTCTGTGGTTTAAGTAATCTAGCTATTTTAGTACGGTCACGTTGTGTTAAAAAGTCTGCGTCCGCGGTCTCTCGTGCGCAGTAGTACATTGAAGCACGGCGCTGCACTTCAAGATCGACTGGAAGTACTCCTGCCAGTACCGGTAAGGCTTCAGTACTAACCGTCCTATACGCTTTACACAAGAAAATCAAGGCCAACCGCTGGCTTTGAAGTAATTTACGTCGTGCCGCTCCTATGGTGGCCCTATCAGCCCAAACTGGTGTTGCACCACGGGGGTTGTTATGGAGCCGAGAACTGCATTAACAAATGCTCACGTGTTGCATATTGAACCTAATCGTAGTGTGATAAGAACCAGTTTTCGAGGACCCATTCCTCGAAAACTGTTAAGTATTGAAAAGCTTTGACTGACTTTCTTTTTTTTATAATAAGAAGCCATGCCTACAGACTAAACCTTTTATTTCAAGCACAAGGTGTGATTTAGATATGTGACTCTATTTATATTCTGAGTAACTTCTGAAAAATAAAACACAACATTTGAAGTATAATGATGGATGGATGGTTTGTGTATAGTGTAGTAAGTAAAAAAATATAAATATATATATATATATATACTATTATACCTGCATCACATACATTCAAGGACAGAAGCTCTCCTGACTCCCGTTCTATAAATCCCTCGCAGATTCTCTCGTTGGCGTAACACAAACATACTCCACACAAACCCACACAAACCCTAGTTATGTAATTTTCTCTAACACAACCACATCCACTTTCAAATACACTCTACCCAAACCTTTTAAATGTAACTTTGCATGTTTTCATTGCTTAAGTAGGTAAGTTTAAATATTGTTTAGACTAAGTAACCAAATAATTACTGAACTACCCACTAGTGCACTTAAATTTATTGTGTCATTAACGCAGGTATAACTAGATCCCACGACACAGGGTACCCTAGTGTGGGGTCTAGCGCTACTAAATTGCACTATTATCTTTACTCTTTTATTTTTATCTACTTTTACTATCTTTAATTGTTGTGCTTAACGTGTCATCCAATGTGTCTAAATAAACTTATTATTATTACATACCAACAAACCATACTCATATTAACCCTACGAAAGCCGACGTGCCAAAACTACAGCCATGCATCCAAGCTGTCGCCGTTGTGCCCAACTTACGTAGTTGCCATGTAACCTGGCAATGGCATAACTCACCTGCTTCAGCGATAACTGCCCAACTTTTACTGCTGCATAAACCACGGCCCAGTAATTAGGGGGTTATGATTAAGAGCTGCAAGTCGTAGTTTATCTCGTATATATGCTTTAATATGCTGTGATATTTTTTATTTGCATGTGTTTGTACTGATATAACGCTAAATATCGCACAACATTGGTATTTCTGCCTATCCCCTACGGAGATTACGAGGCGTGATGATATGTTTTGTGTGAATCTTTTAAAAGTGATTTTGGACCAGGTAGTAATACTCTGCATTACCGATATGAGCACCAAAACATGACAAAAAATAATTGATTTGATAATACATATATAATATTAGGTATATGGGGAATATTAGTACCTTTATCTAAGGTAAGAGGCCGGGACATCAACCAGAGTGTGTGGGTATACAGACTTTTTTTTTCTTATCCTGTATTGTCCGACGGCTGGGCACAGGCCTCCAATTCCTTGCATGTGCTTTTTCTCGTGCCTTTTCGATGCTCCTCCAGCTAGTAGTGACGACAATAACCCGTGTCCCCCTACACATTACAAAAAATCTATGTAACCTATTTTCCCAAACCAGTAAAGATATATAAACCTCAGTACTTCGATATACAGAATGTTCTATCAGTATGAAAAACGATGCGTTCAGTAAGAAAAGACATTCCATTATCTCTGCTTACGACACTACTAGAAGACGAATAGTGCCAACATATGATTGATAAACACTATGTAGGTGCTAGATATTCAATACTCTAAATTTTTCCTTTGTTGTTGTCTCTGCTTAAAAGAATGAGACAACATACTGAGAACATGTCGAATGGTAAAGTATCGATGAATATTGTTGTTGGTGTTTAAGCTGCGGTATTTCTATTTCCAATATAACATAACATCACGCCTACGTTACATCAGTTATGTTTAAGTTTCATGCAATAGGGGCTAGCCTATTGCCATCAACCGGACACAAATCAAGTATTTTCTGACGGGTAAACCCAATTACACTTTGCCCGACCCGATACTTCATGTTCAACTCGCAAAACGTTGCTCGCTACAACTCGAAAATTATCCCACGGGAAGATAAAATCGGGACAGAAAATATCCTACGAGTATGTGTTAATCCAGGTTTTTTTTTATTGAGACAATCCCGCCGCACTATTCCCAAACCACTGTAACTTCTGTTAGCAAGAATCAACAGTGGCGACCACAAGAAAAGTGCAGAGACAATGAAGCTCGACGAAGTCCCAGAGAAACGATTTAACTGTCTTGGATATCGAACGAAATTAGTCAGAAAAGAATAGCGGAGGAGTAAACTATCTGTGTACCAAATTTTATCCAAAACCGTTTTAGTTTTTGCGTGAAAGAATAACAATCATCCATCCCTCCATACACAGGTACTTAAAAACTTTCGCGTTTATAATATTAGTAAGATGCATTCAGTAAAAAGCTGCCGTTTTTAAATAACAAACAGATGGGTACTTCAATTTAATTGTAGGTACCTACTTATTGTATAGATCTTCTTGTTAAAATCATGCATTGAAATCATCCATTTGTTCATACAAAAAATTCTAATAAGTAAATATACCCCGACGTATCGTATAAGAACTCAATTTCCTACTACTAAAACTGACTCAAACCTTTTTCATAATTTAATTTCTTCCCAGCCAATATTTGGCCATTTTAAAATGTAAAAGATCGGTAGCAGGGTTTGCCGTCAATGTATGGGCGAACAGACTTACCGGGTATAAGCCGGATCAGCCCGGGTAAATACGCCCGGATACCCGGCACTGGGACGGATTTCCCTTAAAGATACGATATTAAGCAGGTATGGGTGATTTTACAGTTAGATTTTGTAGTTTCATCTAATCATGTTTTCTATTTAGTTCTCGTTGCACGAAATCACAGTCTTGGAGATCACGCCTGTAATTCCTGAAGTGTTGGACAGAAGTGTATCTAATTGTACATCCATATTTCACCATTTTCGTTTCGGTCCCATGTATTAGGGGGCGATCCTATTGCCATCAACCGGTCACAAAGACTCCGTGGTTGCTATATTGAAAATCCCGATGGAATATATCATCATCATCATCAACAGCTGAATAATGTTCCCATTGCTGGGACACAGGCCTCCTCTCTATGAAAGGGAATTGGCTATAATCTACCACGCACCGATTTTAGAGCAGCGATGATGAAATAAATTACGCAAAGTAATATGCCTGCCTGGATTCGAACCCACGACCTACTGTTCGTAAGTCAGGGCCGCCACCACTGGGCCACCACTGCTCATATATATATATATGAAAGAAAAGGTAATGAATGCTAGCGTGTCGGTTGATAAAGGAGTGGGAGAGTAAGCAAAAAACGTGTAGTAACCCAAGTTTCGAACAAGGACAGTTAAGAACAGCAGAACAGTGAGAATAGACTTTTGCCTTGCAAGACACACAGATACATCTTGTTCTAATTTGCTTCAGTAAATTTGTTTAAATAAAAAAACTTTTTAGCAAAAAAAAAAAAAAACTAAAACTCAAATAAAAAAAAACTTTTGAAGAAAAACAGCTTCTGAAGTCGGTGTCTTTTTTTGTTTGATTTTGTTTATTTTTGTTTCCCCTTCTTTTCGGAAGTCGGTTAAAAAAGTATACCACGCGACGATAAAGTAACAAATGCGTCTGTAGATACTGTAAGTTCAGAAACACGTAAAAATTTGTCAACTATGTTTCTTTACTTACGTTTGTCAACATTTTACTCGTTTTACTAACAAATAAAACTGAACTCTAACTGCCCCGAGTGATACTTTTACGTTGCAAACTATAAAACTTTATTCTGACAAAAGAAGAGAAGGATTCGTATTTTGGTAGTGGTGCCTTTATACTTTTTTTTTTGGGGGGTGGGACATCATCAAATAACCGCTCTTGGGCAGAGCGAAAGGGAGTGTCTGACTTCTACTGACTAAAAACCACCCATGTCCCTCTTAGCCCTATATGTCAAGGCCGCGGTATCTGTGCCTTTATACCTAAAAGTTAAAAAAAAAATGTCCTTAATAAAACATGATGACAACAACAAACTTAAAATTAAATGATATTTACTTTGCAAATAGGTTGTTACTAACAGTTTTACACGTTATTTCTTTTAACTTGATTATGCTGATGTTTCGTACCTGACTACTCCGGCCAGCCATTTAAAGGCACACGCTAGAAAACAGCTTTAAATTAAGGGTCACCGTTAGCGAAATCGGTAAGGGGGACTATGTACCTACTCTGAGAAAAAACCACTGAAACAAAACCAAACTAGAGGTCAAAGTCTCTTTTAAGATCCGGACATAATCGTGGGACACGCCAGATGAGGACTATGCATATCAATGTCTGACATGATCTTTTGAAGAATGATTTGAGTGGGCCTGCCCAGTCAGTGCAAGCGTTTGTCAGTTATCGTGTAGCTCAACTAACTCAATGTCAGGACGAACTATACCAAAGAAAGGACATTTAGGTGTTTCGCTCATAGAACTGAAACTGCCAGAAAATCGTCAAAAAACAAAAGGGAAAGGCATCAAATTAGACAACACCATATACTACTTTGTCCAAATATGTAGAAATACAAACCTACCTACTTAAATTATAGTTTCCAATTGGCTAACTCCGTATCCACTAATCTTTTCAAACAACAAACTTCGATCCTCTACACGTCTTAATTAAATTTCCGCACATCCTACACATCAAAGAGGCAGTTTTTGCCCAATCTCCCCTATAATTAGACCGCGGGGCGAACCCCGAAGTTCCTTCATCAAGATACGCCTCGCGTTAGTTTAGTCTTAGTTTAATGTATGCACATTATCTAAGCAAGTTCGGTACGCTTCTATTTCACCCCTACCTCCCCCCGTTCGTTACGTGTGCTCAATTTAGTTGGCCTCACATAATGTTGTGTGTATGTGTGTGTTATAGTTATGTGCTTAAATTTACTTATATAGAGGGTATTAAAATAGATATGTATTAAATTGAATTAAAGGTTCGTTCGTTAACATGCCGATTTAGTCATTAAAACACCCGGATAATCTTTATAGACGTCATTTTACTTTACCAGCATTTTTCTCAGCAAACCTTTTTTGCTATGCATACAACAACTTATCCGCCATCTTTGGAAATCCGCCATTTAGGATTTGGAATGCCGCGACCATGCATTGTCAACTTAACTAAACATGTATGCACAATTACATCTCAACCGGAAACTGGGAAGTAAGCTAAATTTCACTTTTATGATTTGTTTACAACTTTGGTTAGAGGTGGAACAAATATAAGCGTTTTAAAAACGTGATTTAATTGCATGTCTTCTTGCTTGTCATAAATTTTAGGATCGGTTAAACGGATGTAAAAGAAGTGATGATGCGGCTCAGGGTACTATCATCTCCATCCTCCACTATTTATTAACATCCGCGCTATTAGTATCTAATTGGCTTCACGAGAGCAGCGGTGGCCCAGTGAGCAGCGGTGGCCCAGTGAACAGCGGTGGCCCAGTGAACAGCGGTGGCCCAGTGAACAGCGGTGGCCCAGTGAACAGCGGTGGCCCAATGGTGTCGGCCCCGACTTACGAACAGTAGGTCGTAGGTTCGAACACAGACAGGTGCATTACTTTGTGTAATTTATTTCATCATCACTGCTCCCAAAACGGTGAAGGAAAACATCGTGAGGAAACCGACATGTCTTAGAATAAAAAAAATCGAAGACATGTGACATCTGCTAATCCGCACTGGGCCCGCGTGGTGGCTTATAGCCCATCCCTCTCCTAGAGAGGAGGCCTGGGTCCCTGCAGTAGGAACATTATAGGCTGATGATGACGATGAGACTTCACTGATAAATATCTCAAAACGGTGAAGGAAAACATCGTGAGGATTCCGGTATGTCTTAGAACCAAAAAAATCGAAACCATGTGACATTTACCAACCCGCACTGGGCCCGCTTGGTGGATTATGGCCCATCTCTCTCTTAGAACATTATAGGCTGATGATTAGGTATATATATCTGTAGACTCATACCTTCTTACACATTCATTCAGTAAAATGAATATCATTAATATGATGACTTATGTTTTGTCTGATAAAGACGTCACGACCAAAACATCTCAGCCATTTGCCTCATTTAAGTCTACAAAAACTTTTACAAAAGCAAAATAACCGTACAATAACGCAAAATACTTCAGCCAACACTTTCAATACATAATACTCCTTCAGTCGTCTATAATCGGTTCATTCGTCACTCACATACTCGTTCGTAACTCACGGTTAAAGTTCGGAGAGCAATTGGAATTCACTTTGTGGGCAATAGTTGAACACTACAAGTGTTATTATCGAAACCGCTCGAGATTTCAGCTGTCGCACGCTTGTGGAATGTCGAGTGATTTTAGAACTGGGTACTAGTTTTTGAATTTGGTGTTTATTTTTAGCAGGTCAGGTCCCTTCTTCTCGAATCAATGACTCAGATTTTGTTCGATCAGTACGTAGCAACAAATTCTGGAGAGTGTTGTGCATGACGGGCAAGAGAGATGGTGTGCATATCCTGTAGTGGGGCTCCACACTCGCGTTGTGTCTGACATAGGGTAATTATACCCCATCTAGCTAAATTGGATCGGCAGCGAAATTGCAGTTGTAGTGCTTGTCTAGAATAATTAGATAGAAATAAACAATAAACATAAATTACAGAACATTATGTAACTATACACGGGTTGAAAAATTACACATAAAACTTCGATAAAGCTACCTACACAGCCAATGAAATTATGTTCAAATATGAATTGTCCAAAGGTGACTTCAACTTTTTGTAGTAACGTTTCCTGTGTCTAAAAAGACAAAAACGACTTCAAATTACTGTCTTATAAGATTCTGCATTAAAACAAAATTGATAACAATCTTTCTAAAAGAATAATTATATGTTTAATGTGAATCTTATTGACCAAGTTTCCTACAAAAAACAATATTAACAACACACCCTGAACATGACAGATGTCAGAAATTGCTCATAACATCTAAACTATTGACATGAGGCCTCCCGTAATTTTGATGTTCCTTTGATGTCGTGAGGGGCACGCTGTTCCCGCGATGACCTCCGGCCACCGTAGACGCGGGCCTGTGGACGGTGAGTGATGGGCTAACTCGCCGTCCGTCCGTCTCACGACGAAAACAGGCCGTGTCGACGGCGCGTTCGTGTTCCACGCGCGCCTCAAAGAGATGTCAGCAACATGGGAGGGGCCCGAAAGGGCCGACGCCTGTCGGGGCCGCGGGTAGTCCAACGGTTATCGCGGCCTCGACATAGAGGGCGAAGAAGGAACATGGGTGGTTTTTTAGTCAGTAGAAGTCTGACACTCCCTTTCGCTCTGCCCAAGAGCGGGAGGGGTTATTCGATGATTTTACACCCACCAAAAAAAAAAAAAAAAAAAAAAGGGGCACGCTGTTTGTCGCAAATTATTACGTAAATTGTAGATTGGAGGCTGAGAACAAAGGATCGGTTATGTGTAGAATGACATATAGGTTGGTTTGTACCTGCTGAGGTGTAGAAAATTGTGCTAACATGGGTCATGAATTCAATTATTAACTGGGTAGTGAAATTTTATGGAGTGCTTTTGCACTTATTTATTAAAACATACTAGGTAGGTATAAAAGAAGTAATTTTATATTATTTGATTTTCGCTCCATGTAAAATAGTGGTAATCAGCTGCATCTGGTCAGACTGAAAGCCGACCCCAAAATAAATGGGAAAGGTTAGGACCTCGTCTTACTAAAAAAAACCTCAATCTAAAGACCGAAATTAGTGGAGGTTGACGACTACGGAAAAGTTTGGCGCATATTAAGGCAGGATAAAGATATTTGTCCACAATGAGCCTTCTAAAACAATTTAGCTAAGGCTGAACAGCCAAACTGAACTGTTCAGCTCAGCAGTACCTTTTGCCTTATGAGATTTTCAGCTAAGGCCTATATTCACAAGTTCAGACCATAATTTTCAATTTAATGTTCCCTAAGGTTAATTAATTTCCCTAAATCAAGCGAAACCTTACGATCAAACGTAATTCGAAACACATTAAGCAACAAACTAGCTTAATATGCTACACAGTGTTTATAATACAACAAAGCAATAAATTATTACATAAGCCGAACCGCGGCGTACTATATACATAGCATGTATATGTTCGGAGTACATACAGAGCTTGCAGACAAGTCCACGACTGAATACATTATGTAAGGGTAACAAAGCCTTGTATGTACCTATTGCCGACCAAATTCTAACTCTTGATGTGGTTTAAGACATAAGATCTTGGTTACTTATAGATAGATTCTTATGCAGTGTTTGGCAGTGGATGATGATGCTGTAATCTCTGGGTAACAGAACGCCATGCACGAAAAGGCATTATTACTTACATCATTATTTACAGGGTAGAAGCGTTGTGGTGAAACGTGATGAACGGCGTAAGTTAGAGACCCCTATGTCTAGCACCAGGTTAGGAGAATCAAGAAAGTTGGTAGTAACTAAATGTGAGTTCTTTCATTTTTGCGTGGTTCTATTAAATTTGGTGTCAGAGTTATAATTATACAATACGCACATTAAGCAGAAAAATCAGAGGTAACTCGCATTGCACCTCTGATTTTTCAGATGGCGTACCGTTGTAGAGTAACAGTAGGCCGTAGTTGTCTGATTATAAATTACATCAACTCATAATAGTACATTATGGTACAAGTGTGTAATGTTGGTGATTATCGCTGAGGCGCCATTGAGACCCGAGCCGTGAGTCTTAAGAGAGCCGAGGACGGTAATCATCAATACACACGTGTATCATACGACGTTTTCAACACAGTTGTGAAGAAAATAATACTAAGACATCAATTTTAACCATGTCAACAAGTTGCAAAATTTTATCGTAACGGCGGGAAAAATGTATCAGTTTTCATATGCGCGCGCATCTATCAAGGGCGAATGGTCATGGACTACAAGAATGAAAATTTATTTTTTTGGCTTTTCGCGGATAGCGTTTTAAAGGTTTTATTTATTATTACAGAGAAATAAAAGTTTGATTTGAGTGTTAGTTTTATTTTTGACTGGCCTGTTGGTCTTGTGGTTAGTGACCCTAACTGTTATGCCGGAGGTTGTGGGTTCGATTCCCACCCAGGACAAATGTTTGTGTTATGAGCACGATCATTAATTTGTTCTGTGTCTGGGTGTAATTTATCTATAAAATGTATGTATTTAGAAATATATAAGTATGTTTATCAGTTGTCTAGTACCCATAACACAAGCTCTGCTTAGCTTGGGACTAGATGGCGTTGTGTGATAGTTGTGGAATATAAATATATAAATAATTTTTTTTTGTTAAAAACGTACGAGTTGAAATTATCTAATTAAATACGAAGTTGCATGAAAAGAGGAAGCAAAAGGTACATTAATTTATTTGTAAGTCCCAGAGAAGCGATTTAACTGTGTGATCCCTAACGAAATTAATCAGAAAAGAGTAGGAAAACATAAGTTCCACTTCCCTCTATATCAGCAGGAGACAGAACAGAACAATGCCCAGTCTATTGCTGAATCTCGCTACCTCTCATGACTGATGCCACTTCCGCGCGGGTGGGTAAGCAACAAAGGCGGAATTTCGCCAAAGCCATCCACCCACAAACAAACAGCCAGCCGTTTCGCATTCCGTCCAGTGAGGCTCGTGTGATGTGCCGAATTCAACCCTGGGATGTTCGCGAAGTCGGCACATGTAAATAGGTATGTGTTGGAGTTTAGAGATAGTATGTGTGGTATAGATAGGGGTTCTGTGTAGTTGCAGTTTGTAGGAAGGATGTTATTTAATAAAACTGAAAAACTGAATGTACTATACGCGAAAAGCACATCTAAACCAGGTTCAAAGAACTCCCGGTGTCATTTTCACCATGGAAAATTGACACTGCTCTTGCATGCTGTTGCAATGTCCTGGTTAGTGGTTACGTTCAGTTTTCGTGATGAAATCCGCTCCAAGAAATAGGAGTCCTAAGCCATTAGGACTTCTACTTCTTAGAGCGGATTTCATCATACATGATGCAGTAAATTGGGTGATTGAAGGAAACGAAATGAAAACAGTGTTATTTAGAGTTTCCTAAACGAAGGTTAAAGGAGTCATGTCACCGGTGGGTTTATGATATTATAAGTGGTCTACAGTAAACCATTTTATCGCTCTTTGTTTTGTAACGACAGTGGTAGAAAATAGACAGGAACTGATTCATTATTTTATTCGGACAAAGTCTCAACTTACAGGTTTCACAATCGAGCGCGACAAGACCTCGAAACTGAGCTTACAGGGCATTATATAGACTGATATCCCCACCGGAGGCATCCGGTAGTTATGGCGGTGTCTTCGCTTGACTGTGATTGGCTCGCGAGTCGATGCCCGTCATTGGCTGGCTAGAGTGGCATGGCTATGGTATGCTAGAGTGGCATGGCTATGGTTTGCTAGAGTGGCATGGTTATGGTTAGCTGTCATTGGCTGGCTAGGGTGGCACGCTGTGAGCAGGCTGTTGTAACAGTTTTAATAATATAGATCCAACAGGACTCCACGTGCTGCACGAAGTATAAGAATAGAAAATCCGTAAATATAAATACAAAAATTAGAGACAGAACTGTCTCACAAAATCACTTGCAGGCACATAGACAGCTGGTAGAAAATCGTATGTTATATCATATAGCGCTAACATAGTACATGCTCGAGGGTTATTTACCCAACGTATTTGCCCCGGGCGGGGCGCGGACCGACGGGTTACAAACGTTTGCATTACCAACTGGATATCAACTAGTGATGCAGTGCTGTCGATAAAAATGATCTGGGTAGAAAAAAAAGGTTAGAGGATTCCGGTTACACTGGAAGCCGACTCTATCAAAGCTGTAAAAAGATGGTATTACAGAAAAAAGATTACACGTTTTAATATAATCAATTTGCTACACAGATAAAAAAGTAAAGGATTGGGACAACTCTAGAAGTTAATGGGGTTGTCAGTTCTGTTAGGAAAGATCTAACGGCATTTAAATTACTTACGTACTTATCTTTTGAACAATAAATTATGCCATAGATCCTAGTTCTACCGTTTAAAAGCCGATCTGTGGTGTAACAAGATGTGAAGTTAGTTGCTGAGAATCCATAAAACTTATTAATCTGGAGGATATTTCTTGACGGTCATGCAGTGCCAAGTCAACGGCATAAAAACTCTGAGACCAGTATAGGCACTAACCACACGATGAAAAAGAATCTGGAGGATGAGGACTTAAACACGGCTGCCTTTAAAACTACCCAACATTTTGTCGATATTTGAAATCAGACCCCTTCTCTATTGCCAGCGTAGCCCGTGGTGCTTGCGGGGCGAAACCGAATTTCCGAAACGTCTAATAAGTTGGATGTTAAGCTGACAGCACCATGTACTATGTACATGACAACACCACTCGAGCAAGACCTTCCAACCCCCCCTGTGCTATATATTTCAGTAAGATCTAAGGGGTAAATTCGAGGGTATCATAGCTCGTCTTATAATGGTCCGTTTCAGCGTGTGAGTCTCATTTGCCGACGCTAGTTACTACGTAGTTGAAGATTCAAAATTAGGAAATGTTTAGTTAGACGTTGCAAAGGGTGAGGTTTGTACACATTGCATTTTGGGAAATAATTGCTCGCTCGTATTTAAAGCTGTAATTTAAGATACAAATTCTAACTTGAGAATCTTAAAACCTTGAAAGACTCATTACTGAAATATTTTGGATGGCTGTGAAGAAACGTAATATCGCTTAAGAATTTTATACGAGCAGATACCTAATGTGAAAACATGGTTATTAAGAATAACGTTCGCAGTAATGTTTGCCCTTAAGAATTTATTTTGGGAAAAATCTGTAAATAAAAAGAGGGACGAGTTTTATGCGTAGGTGGGTCTAATTCCCAAACATTTACGTTATTCTCGTGAAAAAAAAATACAAACGTAATGAAATACTTAATCAAGGCTACTGTGACTGTATAGTAAACGGTACAGGTTTTTATAGTAGGTCAAGGTATATGGGGATTCAATGGTAGTAATAATGTAAGAGAACCTTAGGTTACCATCAGTCTATAACGTTCCCACAGCAGGGACTCTGGCCTCCTCTCTAGGAGAGGAATGGGCTATAATCCACCACGCGGGTCCAGTGCGAGTTGGTACGAGTAGATGTCACATAATGTCTTCGAATTTTGTGGTTCTAAGACATGCATGTTGCCTCACGATGTTTTCCTTCACCGTTTTGAGAGAATCTTAGGTGTTCAGTTCGAATCCAGTCGGGCCAATGTACGACCTAGAAACAAGACTTAATGACACGAGGTACACGAGGTGAATGGTTTTAGATAAAATAAATAACAAAAAATAAAACCGTTTAAAAATAAAACCGACATCAACAAAAAATAAATCAAAAAAAAGTTTTGTGTGTGTATGTTTGTTACTTCTTCACGCAAAAACTACTGAACGGATTTGAATAAAATTTGGTACACGGATAGTTTATAATCTGGATTAACACATAGAATAGTTTTTATCCCGATTTTATCTTCTCTTGGGATAATTTTCGAGTTGTAGCGGGTGAAGCCGCTGGCAACAGCTAGTATATAATATGTTGTAGTTGTTTGTTATCCCTTAATAAATAAAATGAAAACAAAAAAATAACAGTATGTTACAAGGAGCGACTTGTTTATTTGTCAAATGTATGAAAAAAAAAACCAAACAAAGATGCGTAGTCAATAGCTCTACGACTCCCATCTGGCCTTACTTAGGGTTAGTAGGATAGGGACGGAGCACTCGTTAGGATGAAGAGAGTAGTAGAAAATCAATAATCTGCATCTCTTATTTATTGTGTGGTTTGTGTCTAATCTGGTGTCTGTTTTTTAAGCCGCTCTTGGGCCTCTGACTTGACTTTGCGTCAAGAATTATCTCTCAGGCATGTTGGTTCAGATACCGCGGCCTCGACATAAAGGTCTAAGCAGGAACATGGGTAGTTTTTCGTCAGTAGAAGTCTGACACTCCCTTTCGCTCTGCCCAGATTGATGATTTCGCACCTCCCAAAAAAAGGCATGCTGGTTTCCTCACGATGTTTTATTTCACCGAAGAAAGTGATAATAAAGTAACAATCTCCGTATAAATACTAAACAACACACGTAATATTAATTAAAAATACTTACCGTAAAAGCGTTATTTTTTAACAGAAATACTTTCAAACTTCTCTTCATTCAAGACTCGAACGTATTTATCATAAAAACGGCGTTCAACAAGTGTTGCGAACAAGAATCGAGTGTCGAACGTTAATGAGTTCTCCCCGACCTCCCCCCGCGCCGCGGATTAACGAACTAATTAGGGGAAAAACGGGAGAAAAACTCGGCCATTCGCCCAGACGATCTACTTCCATTTGAGGTAGGTCCGGGACGATTTTTACGTCAGTTTTCAAGTCGTCTTTTGAGAATTGTTTGGTTGGAGTGTATTGGCCGTTGGGGAATGTTTTGCTAAAGAACCGATTTTGCGGAACCTGCGTGTATGACAAGATGACGTATTAACGTGAAAGAAGCAAAGGTAGTGTGTAAGGTCCCGTCGGGGGGGGGGGTCGGCCGCGGGTAGTCCACCGGTTATCGCGGCCTCGACATAGAGGGCTAAGAAGGAACATGGGTGGTTTTTAGTCAGTAGAAGTCTGACACTCTCTTTCGCTCTGCCCAGCGGGAGGGGTTATTTGATGATTTACCACCAGCCAAAAAAATGTAAGGTTAGTGGCTGGTGTCGTTCTGTCGTTTGAAAAGCTCCTGAGTTTATTTATGAATGATAGGTTGTTTGGTTGTTCTATGTTCCGAAACTAGTTGTGTTGAATGTTGACGGTGCAGCTAACTTCTTAGAGACCTATACGGAATTATCATTATAGTTAGTAAAGAGAAATTAAATAAGCTGGAGAGCTGTAATTTTAAACTATCAATACTTACAACGGAATTTGTTGTTAGTAGACCAATTATAAATCCCTATTTCTAATCTTATAAGTTGAACTTAATAATTATATGACCTTCGTATAGCCCCATCTAATAAGACTACCAGATTCCAACGTAACATTTTTATCGTGTGTGGATACAAGACATTTTGCTCCATCTTTTAAATGCATCTTAAAACGTAAAAATCCCCCTACATCAATCAAACAAAAAACCAAAACTTCTTCAGCGGCCAAGACGCCACATCGCTACTACCCGTGCTCTCGCGAACATTGCCGCGTTGAGCAATCATAATGAATATTTTATTTTATCATAGCGCTCCCCGCGCTCCGCACACCCCGCGTCAGCGCCCCGCCTTCCAGCCATGAACTTGACACCGAGCGAAAAATTAGTTCACAAGGCGAAAGTGAACTTTGTACAGAGTTTGCACTTTTTGAGCGAACCTAGACTGAGATAAAAGAAGTTCGAGACTTGCCGAGTTCTGCGACGCCTCGACCGCGTCATGCCTGTCTCGACACCTTTGACAACTACCCGATACCTTCAACGTCATCTCATTTATAGTTTTAAACACATAATTCTCTCTCTCTCGCTAATTAAGCTCTCAAAGCTAAAAGTTATCAAATAAGCCTTATCCACGGAACCCCTTTTAAAACAGTTCAAAAAGCAGCCAAGAGCAGGCTACTTGTGAATTAACATACTTTACTCAAAGCTACCAAACTAACCGCGTATGAGAAAAAAAATCTAACGTATTTCACGCATTCACTCAGTGTATGAGGCTAATTAAAAAAGTACAGAGGTTGGTTCCGCGAGTGGTGTAGTTCCGCTACTCTCCGGTAGGTGGAGCTTTTCGCTTTGACGAGTCTTGGGGGCTTTTTGTGGGCTTATGGCATGTTTGTGAGGTTTAATTTTTTAATGAGGTCGTGTATTCGGGGCTCGGTAGGGGATTGCGGTTGCCCGGCGCGGTGCTTTGTGTCGCCGATAAGCTGAGAGGAGAACATGCGCCACGCAAAGGGAGCCCCCACGTGTGTGCGTTTTTTGAAAGAGGCACCTCAAGGCTTGCTGTTCACTTATTCATGGCGTACTGCAGATAGAAAGGTTATTAGGACGGGACGCTTGTAGCGTTGATAGATACTAGATTTCTATAATGGGAGAGATTGTATCAGTAGCAAGATCTCCAAAGGTTTCTGTTTAGCTTTGGAGAGCAGTCTACATCTGACATAAATGCATGTAAATGCCACCTAATATTAGGTTGGCCATATTTAACTTGTAATAATTAAAAAAAAAAAATTGTGTAAAGATCTTGAAGACTTTTCTTCCAATGTTTCAATTTATTACAGCAATACATTGACATTGTGAATTACTAACCATTCTCAAGCAATACCAAAGCAAACGTTTTAAAATTAAACATTTTAAACCACTCTCACCCACTATGCGCGCTGGGCTCCACTATTGATGTATGACCCACTCACATAAAACAGATCTGTGTTCCAGCAGTGGGGAAGACTAGCAAGAGAAAGACTGGCAAGGCTGAACAAGGTAACTCTACCTGGCCGGAGGACACGGTGGAGCACACAGTGGAGGTGTGCCCCGCTTGGGCGGAGCCCCGCCGTGTTCTCGTAGCGGCGATCGGCGGCGGCGACCTCTCGCGCCCGGCCCTGGTGCAAGCCATGGTCCGGGGCGAGGAGGAATGGGACGCCGTCGCCTCCTTTTGCGAAGCAGTGATGCTGGCGAAGGAGGTGGCGGAACGCGAGAGGGAGAGAACCTCTCGTCCCAGCCGCCGCGGGAGGCGCTCCGGGCGTCGGGGGTCCCGCGATGACCTCCGGCCACCGTAGACGCGGGCCTGTGGACGGTGAGTGATGGGCTAACTCGCCGTCCGTCCGTCTCACGACGAAAACAGGCCGTGTCGACGGCGCGTTCGTGTTCCACGCGCGCCTCAAAGAGATGTCAGCAACATGGGAGGGGCCCGAAAGGGCCGACGCCTGTCGGGGCCGCGGGTAGTCCTCTGGTTATCGCGGCCTCGACATAGAGGGCGAAGAAGGAACATGGGTGGTTTTTAGTCAGTAGAAGTCTGACACTCCCTTTCGCTCTGCCCAAGAGCGGGAGGGGTTATTCGATGATTTTACACCCACCAAAAAAAAAAAAAAAAAAAAAGGTAACTCTACCTCCACGTATTTATTTTACGTTCTTGCGTTCATCATCTGCCAAGCCTCTTCCCAACTATGTTAGGGTCGGCTTCCAGTCTAACTGGATGCAGCTGAGTACCGGTATTTTACATGGAGCGACTGCCTGTCTGACCTCCACAACCCAGTTAATACTGGGTAATACAATACACTTTGGTAAGACTGGTTGTCAGACTTTCAGGTCACTGACTACCTGTAACGACTGCTCTATATATGGCAGCCGGGACCAACAGCTTTCTGATTAAACCACGAGCTCCTCCGTCACGAGATTCCACGTTTTTGCGTTCAAGTATTAAAAAGGCCAGTCATCAAGGAGGTTGCCAAGAATAAGGTTAATTCAAGATATTACTATGGTTCTTGGAAAATTAACTTGATTGAAATAACGGGCTGTCAGTATGTACATAATTAAGTTTTACGATAATTTATTTTACTAATTAAGGAAATTGGCAGTAATTAATACCTAACCATATTTAAATAGCCTAAATTACATGTTTCATGTAGTATTATGGACTATCCCTAATTAAACTAGATGGGTATGGCATTTGACTTGAAACACTGCTGTATAAAGATACGTTATAACATTTCGGATATTATTTTTAATGCTTTCCCGTTTTTCAACGGTTTCATCTTATTTACTGCTGGAATCGAAGAACCATTATTTCATTATAATAATAATATAAATGTATAATAATATTATTAAATGTATATAATTCAATTTCTTTATTTCGCTTCACAAATAACTTTTGATATGATGATAAAACAATAGAAAAAATACAGTCAAATGCGTTTGAGGAATTAGTGTTATTTATATACAGTTACATATCATCACAAGGTCCCCACCCTATGGATTTAGTATAATATAAAAGTAACAGATAGGTTTTAAATCAGGCTGACAAGATAAAGAATGTCTACCCCGGAGCATGAGCGAATGCGTATTAAGACGTTTATTTTGAGAGCCATTGTGTGTGTTTATCTATCATAATCATAGCTGATACGCAAATTTGAACTCATCTACTAACTTTGAAATGGCATATGCACACGATTAAAACTGAGAACAACAGTCGCAAGTATCTGTAAACATACACTATGACATAATTTGTTACCAACAATATCTGTTCATAAGAGGGCCTGAACAAAACCATTCAGAAGACAACTTTAGGTGGGTACCGATTACCGAATTTCTCAGTTAGGTATATAATGTGATGTCTGAATGTCGTGGGTGACGTTCTGTAGTTTCTGCCAACCCCCATTGGGAAAAAAGCGTTAGTCTATGTAAATGCAATTACTCAGGTAACTCTAGAATTGATCAACTTTCCTATGATGGAAGCTAATCACTAGAGTACAGAGCCAACAGATCAGAACAGCGGGTCTAAAATGGCCGCTTTGTCAGAATCCACGCAGAATCTTAGTATGAATGGACTTTATGCCTATATCTATAAAGTCCATTTTAAGAATTTTAAATTTTTAACATGATTTATATTACGATTCTGCTAAAGCGGCCCTTTTAGACACCCAGGACCTAGCTATGTCGTGCGTTGGATCGTGATTGATCTTTTGTCACTGGTCGAACCAGATTGCCTATGTTACCTTGATCGGCTAGTGTTCACTGAGATGGCTGTCATGACTAACATTTTTTGTCAGGAAGGTACTGCTTTAATAAAAAGGTCCACTGCAGAGAAAATGAAATATAGGTAAATTGATTACCGTCAGTGCTGACACGGCTTTAGTTCATGGTACACACCATGAACTATTCTTTATTCATCTCAGTTGGTCTGTGTTAATGGTGATGATGCACCATCTACCCGATTTCGGCCAACGTCACAGCATTCGAAGGCGGTCTAGGTTGATTATCAAAAGCTTTTGAGTGCTGCTCTTTCATGTGCTTTATTAAGGTATTCGATCAAACTAATTCATAAGCAAAGTGAGCAATTTACAGTATTTAAAACAGTGCAGGGGGTCTAAAATGGCCGCTTTAGAATTGCGTTAAAAAGCGTAAAATAGAACGTTCTTTGAATAATTACTGCGTCTGTGTACAACTGAAGACAAAGAAAATTACTTTAAAACAAATCTGACAAGTAAAAGTAGAAAGACTAACCTACGTAAGAATCTAACTAGATGTCTGTTAAAGTTTTATAAAACTTCTTGTCAGAAACGTTCCTACTAGAATCTTCGCTTGTAAGGCTGCTTACACCCCGTACACATGTGGTAGCAAAAAAACTGTCAGCAAGTTTGGCAGGTAACTTGACTACCTACCTATTTAACTTGCACCTGACACACTCAATTCCCAAGATTGTTCTGTTAGTCAGAAACATTGGTAAAATGTTATTTTCTAGATAAATTATGTTTCCAATTCCTGATGAAATCAAAATATTTATGCAAGGTTTAAAATTAATACCAATTAATAATTGATTCCAATCTTAATTATTCCATTCCATCAACTATTACTATTTTCACAGCTAAATTTATAAGCATAACTTGATAACAGCGCCACCCATCCGCGAGTAGCAAGTTCCACAATTCACCAACAGATGTCTTGATCGAGTTCGTTTTGTCTGCTGGGTATCACCAGCGCTAAGACAAAAACAATTTTTATACGCATCAAGTTTTTAAATTAATAAAGTTATCAATAACGCGTTGAGTTATTGAGCTTTGTACGTGATCAGAAACTCCTTTTGGGTATCCTGCTTTATGAAATAGTTTTACTCTTTAGTTTTACTTTCGTAAGATAATCTATGAGCGCACAAAGAAGTTAAATCAAGAAGCTTCAAACAATGACAGAAAAAAAACAAAGAAGAAATTCCAAACACAAAAATCTGATGAAATAAACTGTCAAATACAAAATTTATGATTATTTTACACATCTGACTTCAAAAATTATTTTTGGTAATTAAAAAAGGGAAGATGACAAATTCAGAGTGTGGGTGTGCGTATTAGATCTAAATATTTGGCCAGGTGGTTATTTGAGTGGTGAAATGGTTAGGTGGAGGTATTGCCTCGTGCTGGCCACGCTGTTGCTTTTGCCGGCAAAAACCGGCTCAAAATTAGAGGACGACGAAGAGGAAGAGTAAGTATCAACCCTAGTCAAGAGAGAAAGATCAGGTTCATGTCTCATCATACCTACCTACCTGTCATGCATGACACGTTGACAGTTGCTGAAAGGAAGTGGCTTCAAGTTAGAAAACTGTTTAATTGCATGTGGGTAAAAATACTGTACCTAATTTGTGCACCAGCACTCACCAGCAATCTACAAAGATGCTTGACAATGCTTCCCTGATTGACGAAATTGCAATTGAGTCATTTATTATTTCCGAAATTTACTGTTATTTTTTTTTATTTATAATTTTGCATCACCCAAGGGTACCTAGGAACTATGCATTTGTCAGTTTTACCAAATGTTTTCTTCACATGTACATAATAATAATACTATAACGCAGCCATAACCATCGTAAACTATGATGTTTTCATCTTTTGTTCTCTTCCAAGCGGCGCCATCGATGTATCAAGTAATAGTGTGAAATCTCGTCTTTCAAGTAATAGATTCAACCTTCACCTTTCAAGTAGAAGGGGCGACGAAAACGAAGAGGAGGACGATGATGACGAGGAAGAGGAAGAAGAGGAACCTGGACCTGCAGCTGATAAAGGAGAGAGAGTGACAGTGGTGCGACGGCCGCCGCCAATCGTGCAGCCTACGGCCAAACGGGCAATCACAGTCACACGGACTATAAAAAGGCGGCCTCTCGAATGCTATGTATGTGCTTATAAGGCTGAGACACCCCTGAGAGCGTGCTTGGACCCTACTAAATTCAGGTATTGACGAATTTTATTCTGAGTAAAGGACTTCGTTTCGAACATTTTGTATCCAAAAAATAAAGTAATAAAAAATCTTTGCGATGAAAAATTAACACCGGGAACTTTTTTGATATCACAAACGAACGGCTAGAATTGGTTTCCTGGCTGCTGTTTGAGTTTGAAATTACTAAAATCATTATATTCTAGTATTTCGGTATTTTCGTGGTATTCGTAGCAATAGAATTAGAACGTGTAATTGTAAAACAACGGAACTGCAAACAATTTTTTATCTCTGTATAGCACTTTAATTTTTGGAGACAAAATGAATGATGTCCTTTTAGTAAATTTGGCGTAGTTCAAAGACTTGCCGTTTGATTGAATGTTTCGTTTATGTAAGCAGTTCGAATGTTTTTGACTTAAGAGCAACACCATTCTGAAATCAAAATTGTTATAATACATATTAACAGGAATTTAAGAGATGATGTGCAGGACGATCCATAAATATAAACTTATTAATTGACCCAGGGTTGATTTGAGGTGGCTCAAGAAAAGTGCACTTGGAAGGATTTGGGGGAGGCCTTTGCCCAGCAGTGGGACAGTACAGGCTATTAAAAAAAAAAAAACACTGGGAAATGTAATTTTGACAAACTTTGTGCCTCATTGATCAACTGCTAAACTTGAGGTCTTTTTTTTTTTTGGCGGGTGGAAAATCGTCGAATAACCCCTCCCGCTCTTGGGCCAGAGCGAAAGGGAGTGTCAGACTTCTACTGACTAAAAACACCCCATGTTCCTTCTTAGCCCTCTATGTCGAGGCCGCGATAACTAGTGTACAACCCGCAGCCCAAACTTGAGGTCTTGGGTTTGATTCCCGGGCCGGCTTAAGTGTTTTCGGGTAATACGATCAGTAATTTCTTAATAATATTCTGGATTTTGCCCTTACTACATGAGACTTAAACATATAACTGGCGAAATGTGTTTACCCATAGGTACACCTCTGCCTTACCCTTCTGGGAATAAAGGCATCATATTATTTATGAGTAAACATGGTGCTGAGAAAGTATAGTATAAAAATAAAATGTTATACTTATGTAATTATTTTTTTATTTGTGTATTATTTTAAAAACGTACTCCAACAAAATAATTTCTCATGGCAGAGCTCCCATCAAAGCACAAGTAACCCATAGACACCCGAGTCATTACCTCGTCGCACCACAAAGGTACAGTACCTGGGCGTTAATATAGCACATCGAGTGGTAGGAAGAGATTAAATACAACAACATTTTTGATGAACCATTTGAACATAAAATTATGTGTTTAATTTTATTGTGCCTTTTGTCATTGTCCTATTTATTCTTTTTACATCGTGTCAGACTATATATAGCTAAATTTAAGAAAAATCCAATCCAAAACATTGTAATTTTCCTGTCTTTGTCCCTAGTTACATGGGGTCGAGTCAAGTCATTTTCTCCTGCTAATCGTCATGCTATAATTTACTCCTTTTTCTTTAAGATCATTCCTCACACAATGCTTTTATCTTTTCTTTGGTCTTCCTCTCCCTCTCCATCCATATATATGTTTACCTCCACCACTCTCTTAGTCGCATGCGATCATCTCTTCTCATCAGATGTCCATACCAAGAATGATGATTCCATTTTCAACTTTTCTGTAACAGGCGCCACTTTCAAACTTTCTATGATGTACTCATTTCTAACTTTATCCGATTTTGACGCTCTACCCATGATTTAGGATCTTAGTTAAATTTTAAAAGCGGTGTTTTATAAATTAAGTATTAGGTTAGTTTTCTGTTTTTTTTTTCTTGTTGCTATTGTTGTGATTAGTAGAGCTTCTCTTACTATTTTAGGGATATCTCTCTCTAAAACCCGATGTGCTATATTACCAACCTTGTACTGTATATTAGCCGGGAGAATGCTCCTGTTGCGGTCCTTACCAAATAATTTATCGTTGTTGTCATTTCCAGAGTACACACGATCACATGTCACAGTGCGGAGGACAAATGCTTTACGTCGGTGATATCAAAGGGCAGTTCTTACGAGGCTGTTGTGCGGGGGTGCCGCTCTGGCTGTGTTGGCTCACCGGAGACTACGTGTTGTGAGGTTGGTTTATTGTAATCTTGTTACTTTTATACACAACACGATACACACACTACACAGCGCATAAACACTCTCACATATACCCAGACACACACTACATACACACGCACCCACGTCACCTACACACATGACATCTTACCCATATTCACTAATTTGATTGGCTCTTACGTTTTAAAAAAGTCCTGACGGTGCATCTACACCAAATTGTAACTTTCTATAACTTATACCGCTTTTTTTTTGTTGTTTTCTTTTGTTCACGGCTGATACTTGCAAATGCACTCCTCTACTTTGATGTGTATAAACCTTTCCTTCAGTTTCTATAAAATACTGTTAAATTGAAGTTTTGTTGAAACTCAGAACTGTGATTTCTCTAAGATGATGAGTTTTAACTGATAGACTGATTTAATATTGTGATGTTTCTAAATGTTAGTGATCACTGTCGTATTATGAAGTTTCCAAATTTTGATGATCACTGTCTTGTCAATGTGGACATCAGACATAATCAAAACTGGTTTTTCCCTGTCTTGCTTTGGGTAAAAAAAATTACTCTATTGGGTAAAATGACCCTTACAAAAGGGAGGCCCGTTGCACTGGTTATATTGTGGGCTGATTATGTTATATAGACTGGATAATTTTTCAATATCATTTACCCCAACTAAATTAGGATAAGGAAAGGATTTCTCCTACCCTGATGATAATGATGAATACGATCTTCTCTTCCAGTTAAACCGCTGCAACAACCAGGCTTTCGCGATGCCTGTGATAGCACCCCGCTCGTTGACGGCGGTGAAGAACACAAATAAGGCTCCGAAGTCCATACCACCGACAATACTTTTCTTCGTCACCGTTTTGTTGGTACTCCAGACCGTGGTCAAAGTAGCCTTCGTCTAAACTGGGACGCCCTACCATGATGGACCCTATACAATCCTTTCAAAAATATTTTACCTCCAATTCACAGTTATCGGATAGCTGCGGTGTTTTAATAATAAGATTAGTGCTGTGAAAAGTGAAATATCTGCAAAAGGAATGATGTATACTTGCAATAGGTACTGTGAAAACTGCAATATTGGACAACACCTAACACCCTGTTTGTTTTTTTCGGCTGATGTCCTGGGTAGGAACTTCCTTTTCTGTTTAGGATATCTCATGGTAGGGCCCAGTTTACCTTCACTTTATTGTGTAAGATTAACTTTCCATTATAAAACTCTGGACTGAAATCATGTACCTAGTTGAGAAATTGTAAAAAGTACAAGGATGATATTATGTGAGGTGTCGTTGAAAATTTGTGGTGAATTTAATCTTTTGCTGTTTTGTAAAGTGAATATATTTTTTGAAATTATATCTTACATTTTGTATTGTTATTCATCTCCAAAGGTTCATTACAGACTTCTGAAAAATAAGTCTCCATTACCTTGATTTTCGGAGTTAAATGTAACTTCACCGAAGTGGATTAATTAACATTCAAAGAAACACACTGCGTCCTATACGAGCCAATTCTGAGAGCCACATAATTGTACAAAAGTTCTCCAAATTCCTCAAAGGAGCTTCTCAAAGGCCGCCCTTGTGAAAAGCCTTATGATTGAAAGGCGCAAGGGAAGGGTCACTCGACCTCTGCGGTCAAGCCGCCTTTCCGCCCAATTGAGCCGCTTCCGCCCGCCAGGGGGCGCGAGAGTGTGAGAATGGAATGAGTTATTGACGGCTATATATTATGCCGAAAGTTTTTTTATTTGAAAATAATGTTTGGGTGGTAAATTAGCTTTTATTATTTCTTTATTTAAACTTCATGCACAAACGTCGTACAAAACGTGACGTGGTGGTTCCTAATATTAGAGTTTGATTTGCTTCTTAATGCACAAGAGTAAGTTCATATGGAACATAGAACATAGCATTTCTTACAAATCTTTTCGATATCACCTGTATTAAAAAAAAAACAAGCAACTGACAATTTTATTAGAAACACACATTGTTACAACATATTATGCAAAAAAGTATTTTAACTGTCTTCTTAATTATGGCCCATTTCAGCCAAAGCACGTAGGTAAACTGCTAGAAATAGTCAAGCAAGCGTCTTCAAGTTTTTCAATAACGAATATTGTCTTAAATTGTATTTATAATAGATACTCGCCCTGTAGATATAGTACAACGCACACACACACAAATGATAGCAGTTTTAAATTACCCTTCTCCATTCCATCTTTTCAACTTCCGCATCACTTACCAAGGTGTCGGACCCAAACATATTTTGACTATCATAATCTCAACCCCTAAAGCACTCACCACGTGTGAAAACCCATAGGAAATTCCAATAAACCCGACGATTTCCCCTCGAAATACCCTCAATTTGGGGTGTCCAGCGTGTTAAGAAGCCAGTTCACTTGTTCTTAACATATGGAGCAAATCACTTGAAATCGAGATGAATAAAACAACTAATCATGCAGTTGTTGAGAACTCTAGGGCTAAAGTCATAGGGGATAGTTTGGTTTGTATTGGGGTTAAAAGAAAAGTTGGTCAAGTTAAATTTTTAGGGTAAGAAAACTCGATATCCGGGCCGGACTTGTGGGTGATTTTTATTGGTTATAAACAGGGGAACGCGTGTTAACCGTGATTTGGGTCGACTGAAGTTCGGCCAAACAATGCGTGAGGGTGTGTGGCAGTGTTTGATTTGAAAGTTAAGAAGCTTGTTTCCTTTAGTTTTTGGACATTGTTACTTTTTGTTTTAGGGTGTTTAACTTTTACATGTATAGGGTGGAAAGATGTTTGAATTTCAAGTGGATGTTTCTGCTGCTAAGGTTGAGGAATGTTAAACAGCAAATAACCTATTAAACTAATTGGCGCGTATTCAACATGCTGGTTTGTCTATGCAAGGCTTATTTGCATACGTAACTTCATAGTGCATTTAAAGTTTTGTAGAGGCACTAGCACGAGCGTGCGGTGTAAACGTAATATAAATATGTTGCTTAGTGAATAAAAAATACACGCATAATGCATTTTGTTTTCAATTGCGCACATTTTGATTTCTTAATAATTGTAAGTGTTTCCATCAGGAATTTTTCAGTCCATGGAGTTCAAATTTATGTCCTGTTGATGGCAATTGAAACAAATTATTGGCGTAAGGTAAGGGCACAATTAGGTAGACCTCTGCTTATACCTTCGGGGATTACAGGCGTGATGTCCCCTTAAGTTATTATCAACATCTTGTTTTCTCTAAGATCACGTGCTACTAAAATACGTAATAACCATATCAGTAGCAGTACACAAGAAAGCTTTGCACCTGGTAGGTAACAATGGGCCGGAGGCAATGATCGATGGAGTCATTTAGCACGCACCATCGGTCAACACTGAGATTTGCACAACACTACACTAGTGACGAGCGTAGGTGGAGTTATCGATACTAACTATAAAGGGTGTAAAAGTTCCCTTAATGTAAACGAAGGGCACTTGTTCTCCCCACCACTGCGATATTTTTTTTTCTAGACCATACCTAGGAACCCCCTAGTT
This sequence comes from Diarsia rubi, assembly GCA_932274075.1. Classification (NCBI taxonomy): domain Eukaryota; kingdom Metazoa; phylum Arthropoda; class Insecta; order Lepidoptera; family Noctuidae; genus Diarsia; species Diarsia rubi. Next base: position 14,164,315 of record OW026425.1, read on the forward strand.
ACTGAGATATCGGGGTCAAAGTTGCAAATTTTGCACAGCTGTTTTTGCAAATACTAGTTTTTCAGGTTATAACTTTAATTAAATGACCTCCATGACCCGTTTAATATTCAAAGCATCCACTAGCACAATGTTTTAAGAGTGCTACATTGAGTTTTACCGTAAAATGAGATTTTTAAACCCAAAAAAAAAGTCGTTTCCCAGCAAAAATTTTTGCGTAGGGGTACTTAGTTTGATGTACAGAATGCTTGGTTGACGTATATGTGAAGGGTTAATTTACACCCTGTATAATACTTGCTGATAATACTTGTCTTAAAACATTTAAACCCTAACATTCCACATTAAAATTCATGTCATTGTTATTAAATTAATTGAGTGTCAGAGTCAACCAGCTTTTTCTTTAAATCATGTCGATATCGACAACTAACAAAGTACCACATCTTCTCATCACTATTTACCGAATAGTGACAACCTTTAATGCGCATTATAGGCCGAGTGATCAATGATCCACGCTGATTTGGATCAATAAAATTATGCAAGATCATCGCGTCATTCATCCCAGTATTGACCGTTTTACTTTGTTGTACAAAATATTGCGTATTATAGACGTAATCTTTGCGTCCATGACATTTGTGGCTGTGTTTGGGTAATGCTTCGTCACTGTTGTAACCGTTATTTTTGTTAAATATCAGTGGAAAGGACGAGTTTTGATATAACATTTTAGTTTGTCTTATTTGTAAAATGTTGTCTTAGATTCCTGCCGAGTTTGTTATTAGGAAGTGCCCTAAAAGTTATACATAAATGTGCGTGGTTTAATACGTTCTTATTTTCATGCTGAAGCTGTAAACGAACTACGAACACGACCGAACATTTCATTATGTCTTTTTCTTTTCTTAAAATCGATATTGTTTAAGAAAAATACCCCTCACTAGCAGACAACGCACACCTCAAATCACTGGACTCTAGAAGTATGCTTTTCTTTTTTGTTTTAGTCACTTATTAACCGGAAGTAACGAATAGGGATTTTTTATTAAATTCATCTGAATGGAGTTAAACCTTTTAATTCCAAGTTCTGTGACGGCACGGTAGGTGCAGTGGCTTAACGATTGGACTGCTGCGCTGTGTGTCTCGGATTCGATCTGATTCCCGCACGGAACAAATACTTGAATGGGGGCCTACATATATATATTATAGTTGTTTCGGGTCTTGGTATTTGTGTATGTAAGTTTAAATGGTTGTGAACGCACCCACGATACAGGAGAAATCCCTAGTGTGCCCCACACTAGGATTTTTTCCGTCACTAAAACAAAAAATAAACCGCCATAGATTATTTATTACGCTATTAATCGAGTGTGCACCATGGAAAGAAATAAGAACTACACAAAATCTGAAAATAAATTAGCGGGTAACCAAATCCTTCTTTCTAGAAAAGTCGAAGAAACCTAAATCCTTAATTTAGCCGTTTCAGACAGAACAAGAGCTAATAAAACACAATAAAAGGACGGAGCGATAGCAAGGCGTTTCGTTTAACAGACACGAGAGCAACACGAGTGCCATCAAATGGGACGCGCACATTCAACGCATGGTAACTGCATTTTATAGTCTAGTAACTGCAGGATTTTTTTGAAATTTTATCGGCACCTTTTGAATGCCGCGTGTCGCGGGTTCGTTTCCCGCACGGAACAAATATTTGTATGACCTACAGATACCTAGTTGTTCCGGGTCTGGGTATTTGTGTATGTGAGTTAAAATGTTTGTGAACGCACCCACGATACAGGAGAAATTCCTGTGTGGGGCAACGTTTAAAAATATTGTATATATAAGAAAATGCCTATATTAGAAAAAATACAATTTCCTCGTGTAGAAGTGAGTAAAAAATATAGCGTCATTGCATCATGTTTACTATTTATTTATTCTCCGGTCGTCCATGTCTTATCGTTCTCTCACTTTTTTTTTGTGCATTGGAAATCATCAAATAACCCCTCCCGCTCTTGGGCACACCAAAAGGGAGTGTCAGACTAAATACCATCCATGTTCCTTCTTAGCCCTTGTGCCGAGGCCGCGGTATCTCTTTCAAACAACCCGCAGCCCCGACGGGTCTCTCACCTTATCTCATTTAATTTGGGGTATTACTCGGCACCTCAGTAGTCACTACGAGGACCTAGTTATTTCTAACCGTCTTTATTTTTTAGCTAAGTAAGACTACTTTGTAATGAGGTTTGTAAAGTAGAACCTGTCAAAATGTCTTTTGACTTTGAATTAAATTTTGAATAGGACGCTTTTGTTAGACATTTTTTAAACTATCTGTGTATCGGCCTAGCCTATCCCCAACTAAGTCTAAACGCATGTAGGGAGTATCATTATTTTACACAGAGCGCCTGCTTATCTGATCTCTACTATTTCTATGTCCACAACTCATTTAGTACTCGGTAATACGATATTCCTAGGTAAGACTGGTAGTCAGAATAAAGTAAAGACTGACAAAGATCGAACAATGCACGGAGAAAACTCGGTATGAAATGGGTCGTCTCTTATCAACGGGCGAATCTACGTAAACGTGGCGTAACCGGAAAATCAACCCGAGGAGCAGTTATTATTTAGCAACAAGTTCCTCACATACGAGCTTCTATCATAGAGGAATTCAAATTACACCAGAACACCGAATAAATTTGAGCTTCCCGTTCAATACAGTGTGCTGAAACATACCAGTAGCAATGAGTAATCCGAATACTGTCGGGTTTGTTGGCCGGCAGTCGCAGTGACCGGCGGCCGGTCGGACGGACAAACACTGGATATTTGCGTACGCGCCGTTTTTTGTTGGCGCTCGGCCAGGTGACCGCGACTGCACTGCAGCTGTATACAGGATGTTATGTGAAGTTAAATTAACCAAGTGGCTTAATTAAATTAACTAAATGGATTAATTAAATTAACCAAATGGCTTAATTAAATTAAACAGTGATAGTCTTTGTGGTGCTCTCAAAACGGTGAAGGAAAACATCTTGAGGAAACGTCTTAGAATCAAAAAATTCGAAGACATGTGACATCTACCAACCCGCAATGGGCCTGCGTAGTGGATTATATCCCATCCCTCTCATAGAGAGGAGGCCTGAGTCGCTACATGGGAACATTGTAGGCTGATGATGATGATGTTGATGAGTCTTGTGGTGTGACCGTTGGACTGACAAGTCACGGGTATCGAGATCGACCCCCAAGGCTGGCACCTCTGATTTTCCAGATTCATGTCTGTATTCTATAGGAATCACTGCTACGGCGAAGTAAACCAGCATAAGAGTCATTTTTCTTGCACCAGGTGAGTCACTAATCACACGATAAAAGAAAAAAAATCATTTTGCTCCTGAAGAAGATTTAGAAAATCATGTTGCCTACACTGTCGCGAATAGAGTAGTACCTAGTACAGAAATTCATGGAGAATTAATTCACTTACAATTTAGTTTTTTTTTTAAGTGGTGACTTAGTTTCCGATCTATATTCCTGGACGGTGAGGCGCTTTTGCTAATTCGCAGTATTAATATAGCTCAGGGATATCGGAATATCTTTTTTTTTTTTTGGTGTGTGTAAAATCATCGAATAACCCCTTACGCTCTTGGGCAGAGCGAAAGGGAGTGTCAGACTTCTACTGACTAAAAACCACCCATGTTCCTTCTTCGCCCTCTATGTCGAGGCCGCGATAACCGGTGGACTACCCGCGGCCCCGACAGATATCGGAATATCTTAGACTGCCTTACACATAGCACCTACACCCACACAATACCTTACTTCTAACATCAGGTCGTTCTTACAGCACAGATAGGAACACAGTGCCTCAGCAGTTTAAGTTTTATATGTTAAAGTCCCATGTTTTAGTCGATCCTGCTGGCATCAACCTGACACAAATCTAGATTTCGTGACTGCTAGTGAGAAATTCTTAATGCAAAAACCCAATAAAAACTCACGCGACTGGAGAATCGAACTCAGGACCTCATGCTCAGCAGCCGCTACTACACCAACGAGCCAGTCCTATTTAATCAGTTTCTCCAAAATATTCCAGCCACAAAGTCCACCCGCTGTTTGTTCCACAAAGTGCATTAACATCGTCCGAAATATGTATGTATTTTTGTTCCAACGATAAATAGCCAGAATTCGGCAGCGCGCCGTTCGCTAAATATTTGCTGATAACTTCTCTGTTGATGCATTTATGATCATGAAACAGTTATTTCTGGAAATTCTCACACAAGATTTTGGTGTTTCATTTTTTGGGGATCACTTAGTACCTGCATCATCATCATCATCATCAGCCTATAACGTACCTACTGCTGGCACGCAAGCCTCCTATCTATGAGAAGAAATATAAGCCATATCCACAACGCGGGTTCAGTGCAGGCTGGTAGATGTCACATCTCTTCGGATTTTTGGCTCAGGGCATGCAGGTTTCACCTATGTTTAAGCCCTATATAACAGAAGGCGAGCCTATTACCATCCAGCACAACTCAGATTCCATGTCTGCTACTAAATAATTCCTGACGGAAAAATCCAAAATGTTTTGCCCCATCTGGGAATCGACCGCCGAACTCACGCTCAGCAGCCGCGCTTTCGATCACTCGACTGACTAGGCAAGCCCGCCACACTTTTCACAAACCACTGTAACTCCTGTAAGCCAGAATCAACAGTGGCAACCACAAGAAAAGCGCCGAGACAATGAAGCCCGACGAAGTCCCAGAGAAACCATTTGACTGTCTTGAATCCCGCAACGAAATTAATCAGAACAACTGGTCGCCTTTTCCTACTGTCTTAAAGTACTTAGTCAAAGAGACATCTAATATCTACTTCACATACGGGCAGTGTCCAACTCAACTAACAAAGCGTGACGTAGTTCTGGTTAGTGATAGATAATAAATTCACTTATCTCGTACTTCGTTCGCTCACACGACCAAGTTTTTCGACTTAAGATCTTAGTTACTACTAGTTTGAAGTTTTGAACAGGTTTGGCTAGTATGGATTTCGCTGGAAACAAGAGATTTAATTTTTTATTGTCGTTGTAATTTGTCAGTAGCAGTCAGATCGTTCGTTGATGGCATTAGGCCCGCCCCCTATGCCCCTATCATAGGGGACTTGAAATATAACTGGCAAAATGTGGATGTACTAATGAGTGTACCTCTGGATCACCTTTCAGAGAGAACTGGTGTGATGTTATATTATGTTCAATCTTTTTAAGTAGCGAAATCAAATATCATAAATAGATTATCGAGGACGCTCAAACAATAACAATAAACGTATACGATACGTACCTACTTGAAATCTAGTGTTGAATTTGCATGGATTCGTTTACAATAGATGTAAATATTAAGTAGGTACATTTCTTAAAATAGACTTTAATTTTAGGTGAAGACCCACGCTAGTAGGTTACTTAATGTTTAAGAAAATAAATAGAAATACATTTTTTTTCCAACTAATACTTTCACCCAGTCACAAATCCTGGCTCCGTGTCTGCTACTAAGATATTCCGTATAAAAAAACACAACTACACTTTAACCGACCCGGGAATTGAACACAGGAGCTTATGCACAGCTATCGCGCTTGCAGTGAGTCTTGGTAGTGAGGCAGTCAGAGGAAATATTGTAACCATTTTTTCCGAAATAAAAATAACAGTAAAAAAATCTGTCTCCACTCCATCGCGCTGAAGCGGGCAGTCGCTAGGCCGCGAACGACCCCCGGATCCCATATACGGGTCTGATTGAAAAGTTCTTTAAACCACAAACTTCACAACTACTCTAGAAACGGTGACTTCACAAGTCCACGTACTACTTCCAAGCTTTGTTTGAAATTCATGCCGTGTGAGAAGTTTGTCCGTACTTAGAGTGGATAGTGGGAGGATTTCGCAGATTTGGATAGATGGAGATAAAAAGTTATTACTTACTTCATGATGAGATAATGATAATTCGTCTATGTTAAAGAGCAGCTTTTGTCAATCTTGATATAAGGAATTATTGTGGAAATACAGAATATTTTGAAAGATCGGCAGTGGCAATCCGTTGCCGATGTATTTTTCTTCATCATGATCAAAAAGCTTGCTCTTACTTCTTCTTCTCGAATCAATGACTCAACTTTTGTCCGACAAGTATGTAGCAACGGTTGCCACCTGGATAGGTCTGTCGTTTAAAAATCTTACTATTTATCATGTAATTATTATTTGTTTGCAATGCTACCAAAACCCGATCACTAAATCAAAACCCGATAACGTCCAACTTGCCAACCAATGCGTCTCAATTCCAACATTTTAATATCAATATCAACATTACAATATTAACTTAATAAACTTCAGTGGCCAGTGGGTAGACAGGTAAACAATCCAATATTATGAATGTACCGTAGCGGCTAATATATTATACAGTTACAGTGTAATTCTAAACGCGAAGTCAGGACAAAACTTTATACTAATTGTTGGTTGTGCAACCCAGCACAATGTTGCATGAATGAATTATCATTCTGAATTAAGAGGATTGTCTGGTTTAGAATATGTTAGTGATGTTGTTGTTTTATGGAGATTTTGATGAACGAAGCCAGGGACAAGGTTTTAGTGAAAATCATTATCATCACCATTTCTGACGTTTGTTTGTTTGACGTCTAAGCTATGGTATCCTTTTTATCATCTCTGAACATCATGAACAACTACATGAATGACTTCCATTTCAAGACATCCCCGAAAATATGATTTATTTTGAATACCACAGCCTATTTGCTGGTCACTGACTTTGATTAGTAGACAAAGGTGCTAAATATGTAAAGTAAAGTTGCTACGTTCTCCAAATGTCGAACGTCCTCATACTAATTAACCCATGATATTACAGCTTTTGTATCTTCATAATTATAAAATTCATATGTCATTTTTTCGGCATTTATCTTCGAACCAAAAATTCAAAGATATGTATCATCTACCAACCTGCACTGGGCTCGCGTGGTGGATTCTAGTCCATCGCTCTCCTAGAGAAGAGCCCCCAGTCCCTGAGTGGAAACATTATAGGCTGGAGATGACGTTGATGATGATATTTCAATGTAGCAATTATCAAAATTATCGATTATAATTCCGAGAAACCAACACATCCATCGACATAATTTTCTAGCACAATCTGCCACATTGTTATTCCGTCGACACTGCAATCATCATTCGTAATGTATTTAATGCTGGAATTCAGACAATGCCATGCCGAGGCCAGCTCTATTATAAATTCGTGTGATCAATGTTTATTGTCCTCTATTGCCTTAGAGAATTACAAGATGGTCAGTGCAAGATCATTTGCGTGTAATTTGGGATAATTTGACCACCTGGAAATGTGTGTCAACAGCTATTTAGTGGTGAATGATGTGGGATTTGGAAACTGGGTGTTAAGTTGAGTGGTTCAGTGGAACGTTTTCCGTGTAAGTATGTAAAGTTATTTCAAGTAACTTTGATCCCAAATTAGGAGGACCTAAGTTATTGCTAGTATTTACACAGACGATAGTTTGTAAATGGACAAATTATTGAAAGTTGTTTGAGTAATGTAAAAATGCAATGCAGTTGTAAAGGGATAATACGAGCAGATCCGCCGCCATAAAGAAGAGATGCTCCTCATAAAGAATCTTAATGCACCTTATGGCAAAAATATCAAGATAATGAAGGAACAGGTCCGCCAGCACACCAATAATTACTAGTATTGAGATCATAAAACCCACTGGCCATCTTTATAACTTTAATTAATTTGAAAGAAGAACGGTTTTGACTGTCTTTTATTTTCAAGTTTCATTTGTTTTTGAAAGCGTGTTAAAAGAAAGTTTCCTGGTGTAATCTATATTTTACAAAAATCAAGTGTCGTTTTTAAACTTAAACTCATGCTTTTTTCCCTTGAAGATAGGCAAAAAACAACGACAAATGAGCCACATACTACGATATTTACGTCATCATCCTTTTGCTTCGTCTACTCTCATATACCTTGTCCTAAAGATTATTCAGTTACGTTCAATTGATAATCTTAATAATTATCTTACATTAATTTTGTAAGATAATTATGTAAGGTCCATTATCAACTGCAAACAATAGGGTAGTTAACAAAAAAACCTAATTAGTCCGTTAGATAGATTTCCAAAAAATATTGGACACGTATTTTTCTTTTTTCACGTAAACAAACAGTGAAGACGATACAATGTTTTGAAAATTCGTGTGACGTCATTTTCTGAGACATTAGTATGACATTCTTTAGCGGTCAATGACGTCAAAACCAGGTTTATCTTTGTAATTTTTTATTGATTTGATAAAACAAAAAATACGTATCCAATATCTTTCGATAATCTAACAGACGGACTAATTAGAATTATATTGTTTTAAGTCAGTAAACATCCCTATTTACTAAACCAATATAACCTCTCAGCAAGCCAGGTCATCCGGACACCCCACGCGACCAGGCCTCAGTCAGGGCAAGCGTGCATATTAAAACATTATTCAAGCAATCATTACCATAATAAATGTTAATAAAGTCCGTGTACATGCACATTAGTCGACAGTAAATCATTTGTGGGCTTGCTATTGGTTTTTAGCGGCCTGTATCAATTATGGCGCGGACTATGGCGAGTGTTCCTGGATTGGGAGGATGCTCTACTTGGGAATTGTGAGCGTGGAAATTGTTAAAATGGTCTGATGTTTGGTATATAGCGCCTGTGATTTATAGAGGTTCAATGTCCATGACGAGCCTTTAACCGATTCATCATATTTAGTCTAAACTCAAAGTTTGCTGTGGAGCATCTGTTGTAACTCGGCAGCAGTCGGTGCAAATAGGATGATATCATCAGGAAAGCGAAGGTTAGTGAGATTTTTAAAGCAAATGTTATGCCTTCACTGGACCACATCGGTTAGCTAGGTTTCTGAATATACCTCCTCAAGGGTGTTTGTACATAATTTGGGAGAGAGCAGGTCACCCTGTTTCACGCCTATGTCTATTTTGAAATTGTGACCTGGAAGTTCAATTTAATGTTTACTTTGCTATTGTTGTATACTGCTTTGAGGATATTGATGTAGGCCTGATCTAACTGTTGATTTAAAAAAAAAAGAAAATATGACTGCTTGTTTCACGCTGTCAAATGCCTCGTATAGTTCAAGAAGGCCAAATACAAAGCTTAGTCACTGACTGAAACTTTCCATCGTTGTCTTGTGATCTATTCTACAAAGTAGAGCAACCTACCGGTCAATCCATTGTATCGCGGGCGTACATAATCGCAGGCCTTACGACTCGCGCCCACGTGATCGTCCTGCGGGACGAACTGCGAGCCGAACGTTTAAGGTGGGAACATACCAGCTATTCGAGTAACTGTAGGTGCGTACCGTCTGTGCCGAGGTCACAGGCTGACGCACTGTTGGTCAGCTGTCTATAGATCTGTCTAAGTAAATTATTGTACTGTCTTGTTTGACGTATTTTGCGATGGCTAACTGGAAACCTACTTGTTCATAATCTTCATAAAAACTAGCCACTTTGGAATTTTTAACATTTAGGTCCTGCCTCATTAGTGTTTTAGCATGTTAGCATGAGGTTTCGGTTCTCTGGTTGATGAAAGGGAAAAGTGCTATTGAGCTTTTTTATCACAATTAGAAGCAGCCAAGGAGTCTGGATTCATGCCTGAGGTATGTCTTGTTATGTACGTCCTTGGCCTATCCCTTCAGGGATCACAAGGCGTGATGTTATGTTAGTTAAGGTGTTACCTAACGTTCCACTTTTTTTCCCTGAGAGAAGGTTTTCAAAAACAAACCCCTCATTTTAATTCCCGAGATTTAAACAGATTCATAATGCAATAGTGTCACAAATTGCGACGCATCTTTTTCAATACGTGTGTAGTCCTGGTCTAACAAACGAATAATACTTGGGTTATTGTTAACGCTATGAATATTCAACAACTGTTTATACGTTTTAAAGGAGTTATGATTTGCTATTGAAGGCGTTCAAATTTTGGCCAAGACATTAAATTGAAGTAGGCATTAGTGTAAATTAAGGGCCTGTTCGCGAATCTACTTATTATGGACATGGTCGCATTTGTGAGAACTGAACTGAACCTACTTAGCTCGTATTATTGTTGACAGTTATCTACCTAAGTAGAACTTATATCTTATAACTATTTTCAAATAACCACATTTGAAAATAGGATATTGTTAATTTTGGCTGAACTCATGAGTTTTAGCCAATTTTGCAAAATTGGCTAAAATTACCTCGGAAAACACAAATACTGATGATCCATGTCCCATGGTTGCTACTGAGAATTCCTACTGGAAATACCAAATAACACTTTGGCCGTCCCGGGAATCAAATCCAAGACCTCATGATGAGCGGTCGCATTTGCAACCACAAGACCTACGAGGAAACAAATAAATAATTCCAAACATAAATCAAACCATTAATATTAGCTCCGCAAAATTAAGGTCTATTTATCGTCAAACTCACACAATACGTCAATCGAATTACTATGAGTATTACCAACGAATAAAATCCTTCAATTAATGTCTCCAAATTGCAACACAGTATCACAGGTTTCGTGTCAAAACATATAGAAAATCACGGATTTAGAGAGCGGGTTCCCATAGTAACCCCATGGCATGGTGCAAGCCCAGTGATTCGGGCCGCAGAAGGCCGCAGTCGTTATCGGTCAACGCGCGACCTTTGAGAAGATGCCTCGCTTGCACAATCACTACCTTTAAGTTTGTAAGGACACAAGGTTTTAGGAAATAAGCTTTTTATGAAATGGTGAACAGATCTATTAATTATGACTAGGGGACTAATTCAGAATCTAAGTGGCGAATTGTAAGTACGAGTATGATGTTGATATTCAGCGCCCAAAAAAAGGATGAATGTTATTGTACATTTTCAAACAACTTAAAGTGGCATGGCATGGTATGATATAAAATTACTTTATGATAAATTATATGTCATTTGTTTTTATAGGACAAGTCCTATTCCTAAACCACTGCAACTTTTGAAAGCCAGAATCAACAGTGGCGACCCCCATAAAAGCGCTGAAACAATGAAGCTTGAAGAAGTTCCAGAGAATTTGTATAAATTATTTGTTTATACCGTTATTACCGTAGTATCGTTAATATATGCTTACAGGATTTTTACCCTTGTCCCATCTTGCATAATGTTTTCCTACTTGATTGGGAGGATGGTGACATTTGTGTATTCGTGCTGACCGCTTGACCTATCTGCCAAACAAAATCGTGATAATTCCACTGGCATTCTGAATTCTTCTGTAATATCTCCGACAGCTTCTATAAGCCGCTTTATGTGTTAAGTCTTCTTAAATTTAGACTAATACTTTAGAAAAGTCAGGTACGGCTTAATCGAATCCTGCGCTCATTGTGTTCATGGGAAAAAGCATCAGTCTATGGTTTACATGTCTCCCTTAAAATGTGTCCAACAAAAAAAAAATCCTACTATCTCGCATAATGCCCTCCCATCCGGCTGGGACGGTGACATTTGTACGCTCGGCCGCTTGACCTATAGACCATCCGAACAATATCGGCGTATCTCCACTACCTGACTTGTTTAGCACAAGATTACAATCCTAGGCTAGCAGTAGACCTGAAAACTTGTGAAGTATGCCTAGAATGCGGTTTTGGTGTCAATGTATTTATCATAGGCACCATTGTGTACTGATACTTTGACCATATAAATATTGTCTAGGCCACGATTTTGACTTGGAGATTTCGTGTCTTTTTTGGACTGTGGGTTTGTGATATTTGAACGATTCTCAAGATCAAGGGATCGTGTATCTACATTATGTACATGATCATCGCCGTTCAAGCTAGACAGAAGCCGTATGCTCGTGACTGCAGATTCCCTCAACCATCACCAGAAGGCCTGAATAATTTACAATAGCGCTTAAAAAACATTTCTTATTTCTTCAGTGACGAGGTTTTGTCAATCCTGCACACTTTTTAGGTCTCTAAAATCAGTCATCCTTTTAATGTGGCAGATCGCTAAAAGCTCAGTGTAGTTGGCGCGACCATAGTCAGGTCTCTATCTGACCAATTAAGTCAGGCTGCCCCACTGTTCGGCAAAGGTCTCCTCCATATCCTTCAAGGTACTATTCTCCTGCGTGACCTTGAACCAGCCTACGTGATGCAGGTCTGGATCATCTCGCTTCTTCTCGGCCTCTGCGATATCGGCCATTTACAGTCACCCATCTTGGTAAAACTTTTGCCCAGTAGTCGTTATATATGCGACTCATGTGACTGCCCAGTCCCATTGACAAATAATATTAACAGAGACTTTCTACCAATTACAAAACAGTTTTACAGCTGCCACCTTCATTAGAATCGTAGAATCCAATAGAAACTACCAAATCAAAAACTATCAAAGGAACTCGACAGATTCCTATACTCCCAACATTTCTAGATCACCATACTTAATTTACCTCGGTTAAATTGTACGAAAGCTTGTTAGCTCTCTGTAATGCCAGTGAGCAGTGCTCATATATCGAGAGTATTCGTGCTAAGGATGTTACATTCCCAATCATTGGAATTGTGTCCCTTACCATATTGAGACGTTACCTGAAGGTAAGCATCTGTATTTTATGAGAGATTTGATGTTAGATTTAGAGTTAGGTTTGAGTAAATGTAAATGTTGTGGTGGTCCGTTTCAAAATAACGTGTATAGACTAATAGCATCTTCCATCACATTCAGAGTTCTCATTCATCACCCAATTGACATGATTCTGTCAATATAAAAAATAGTATTTTACTGTAATTAACTTCAATGGCAGTAGCAACATTTAATCGTCGTCTGTCTAGCTTTTTCCCGACTACGTTACGGACGGCTTCCGGCCTAACGGGATGTAGGCAAAAACTGCTGCTACTCAATCTCCACGACGCAGTTACTACGAGGAGTACGAGGTAATACGATAACCCCTTAATAAGGCTGGTTATAGTGATTAAGCTAATGTGCAGAAAAAAGTTGTTCATTTAAAAGAAGTGTTGCAACTTATTTTCGCCGATGATTCAACCGGGGGAGGCGTAACCGCAAACGGTGCCGACAATTTATGTATTACGAGATCAAAAAGTACATCTACAAAGTCTGTGAGTGTCCGCTGACATTTAGAACTAGCCACAGATTTATCATTGTTACCGCGGCTAATAGCACAAATTGTCGATCTGGATACTATCCGATTCATTTTAAAACTCGTCTCACGAAACTATTGACCTTTGTACGTTCTCATAGTTATGAATAATATTGTAGTAACAAGGGAATCTGCAAATATGGCTGTGTGGAGGACAATAGATTTAGTGGCATTAAAATTCAATAAGCAGCAGTTTACCAATAAATCTTCATAGAAGGCTATCGGAATAGGAACTATCTGATCCAGAAAATAGGCGGTCATGGGCTGGTTGGCCATTGTATCGGGCTGAGCCAAAAGCTATTCAAATAGATGCCCATAGAGGGTCGTCGGCAATTTGTGTCCGACGAAGTGTTTTGACACCTTCATACATAAACATTTCACTGTTTAAAAATGGTAGGGCGGTTGCACCATTTGGTAACATGTTAAACTGAGATTAAAATATTGCACCTCCAATTTCGTTTAGCTGATGATTTGTGGTTAGGTTTACTGGTAATTTAATTATTTATTTTTTAAAGTTCTTTATGACTGAAAGCTAGTTTATCCCACCGACTACTGAAATAGGATGCATTTTGCTACATAAAATACAATTGGAAACATAAAATTGGCCTTCTACATATTTTTTGACTACCGAAATTTTCTAGCTGTAAAATGAATAAAATGAATAAAATAAATTTATGCATTTTTTAATGTATATAATTTGATGGTACGTTTGTCGCAGTAGCTTAGCGATTGACTGTTGCGATAAACGCACCAACGATACAACAAAAAATCTTAGTGTATCTGAACTAAGAAAAATGAGTAACTTACTTTTATATCAAGCTACACAAAACTCACTTGTCTTACACCTTTCGCCTACAAAAAGAAGACAGCGCTTTAACCAAAGTTAGCCCACCGATGCAACTAACCCCGCAATGACATAATATATTTTCAGCCCGCTATTGTGTGCAAGGTGAATGCTTATTATTCCGCGTGCTGCGGTCACCAGCAGATTATTATTCCCCTATTATTATCGTAATATAATAATATTATTGCGAGGCCCAAGATGGGACGGAATAAGGAAACGGATTGAAGAATTGCTTTGTGATTTATTGACATAAGCGGTTTGTACGCGGCTTCCACTTTTCTGTTTTCTAGGATTTTAGTGGTATGGCGGAATTGGAGATTTTTTTTGTGCTTAATTTTGTTGTAACGACAAAGTGCCCGGAGAAAACTGCTCAGAGAGAAGAGTGGATGGCTGTGAGAGAGGTCAATACAGGCTAAACAAAATCAAACACAATGTAATTTTGTATTTGTATAGGGTACATAGCTGTAGTAAAGACAATCATTTTGAGTATGAATCAGGGCCCCGAGTCTGCTATCCAATAGTGTCAGAATGATCCATCACTGAACTCATAATTGTTGATTTTGACAAGTTTGGTGTTGTCAAAATCAACAATTATGAGATCAATGATAGATGGCCGCGGGTAGTCCAACGGTTATCGCGGCCTCGACATAGAGAGCGAAGAAGGAACATGGGTGGTTTTTAGTCAGTAGAAGTCTGACACTCCCTTTCGCTCTGCCCAAGAGCGGGAGGGGTTATTCGATGATTATACACCCACCAAAAAAAAAAATAAAAAAAAAAAGATCAATGATAGACCATTCTGACACTATTGAATAGCAGACTCGGTGCCCTGGATGTCTTTAAGAGTAAAGAAATATCAAATACTCGCTGAGGACTGTATTACGAGTGATATGGCCGGGAAGGAGGTAAATGCTGATGCAGGTACATCCCGTCGGGGCTACGGGTTGTTCAAAAGTTACCGCAGCCTCGACATATAGGTCTTTTTTTTTAACTGCCCCTCACTAGGTATTTCTCCTGTATGGTAGGTGCTTTCACAAACATTTAAACTTACTTACCTAAATACCCAGACCCGGAACAACTATCAGTGGGCCATACAAATATTTGTTCCGTGCGGGAATCGAACCCGCGACACGCAGCGCAGCAGTTCATTGCATGAGCCACTTCGCCCACCATGTCGTCAAATGAACATGTGTGTTTTTAGTCAGTAGAAGTCTGGCACACCCTTTTGCTCTGCCCAAGAGCGGGAGAGGTTATTAGATGATTTTCCAAACGCCAAAAAAAAAAGGTAGCTTGCTTCTTCTACGATACTTCTCTGTTACTGCAAACCTGCTGATCTCAAGATAGTTGGGAAATAGCTAGGCAGAACATGATGGAAATCACGTTTGACTTAGATAAATTCATTATAATAACCATGGTTAAGCTTACAAGTCAATTATCATCTCGTCTGTTTAACGATTACGTTTGGTAATACTATTTTTTTATCTTTAAATCGTTGGAGCTCGTGGCTTAATAATAACTGCCACTCTGGTCGATCTTTAGGTTAAACCGCACTTACCTCGATTGGTGGGTGACCGCCCATCTTCTTCTTCTTCTTTATGGGGTTCAGGTTTCCGCACTTAGTCCTTGAAGTGGACCATTGTGCGTGAGCCATGGTGGCCGATTACTCCAACCAGCCCACCTCCCTCCAGAAGCAGATCAGACTTCCCGGTCTCCTCAGGGCTTCCGCAAGGGATCTTGGTGTACCAAGGGTCTCCTCACGAATCTTGGTAACGCCTGTACACTCAAGGAGCACATGTGCCACCGTTTCCTCTGCCTCCATGCATGCTCTGCACAGGGGGCTGTCAGTGATACCTAGGTTATGGAAGTGTTTATTTAGTGAACAGTGTCCAGTGATGGTCCCCGCCACCAGACGCAGGCTGTCTCTGTCCAGGCGCAGAAGGCGCCTGGTCAGCTTTGTATCCAGGGATGGCATAGCATCCTTGGATTGCCTACATCCTGGTGTCAAGGTCCACCGTTCCTCCGCTTGTATGCGAGTGTGGTCTTTTAACCAGCTTCTTAGCTGCTTGAAAGGGATGGGCACAATGGGTTCGGGTCCGTACGGTTTTGTGCTGGATCCTCTTCTGGCAAGTTCGTCAGCCGCATCGTTTCCAAGTGATCCACTGTGACCTCTTATCCATTGTAGTGTTACCGTGTTGTGATTTAGTACCGTGATACGTTCTAGTGCCTTGTGGCATTCTAGTATCAGTCTCGACGTGATCTGATTGCTCTTTAGGGATTGAAGGACTGAGGCACTGTCGGAGAGTATTCGAATATTAGTATCCGTAACCTCCCTGGCCTCTATAGCGTGTGCCGCGTGTGACCGCCCATTAAGTACATACCGAGTTTCCTCTGTGCCTCGGAAAGTACGTTAAGCTGTTAGCTGTTGTAAGTCAGACCTGAAAGTCTGACAACCAGTCTTACCAAAGGGTATATGTGAAGGCAGAAAGGCAGTCGCTCCATGTAAAATACTGGTATTCGGCTGCATCTGGTTGGGCTGGAAGCCGACCCCAACATAATTGGGAAAAGGCTAGGCAGATGATGATACTGTTGGTACATTAATCATGCATAATGCTCCTAATAATTATCCCACGGCTGGGACACAGGCCTCTTCTTTATAAGAAGGTCCTCTCTGCAGCATATACTTACCTTCTACTTAGGCTATTGTTAGTTCTTATAACTCGTAAGGTTACGGTAGACTGGATGTCGTAAAATATAAATGCGTTTCCCACTTTCCCTTTGAGAGATTCGATGCGTTTTATTGTGTTGTTAGATTTTCTCATTTTACCAATAGATACTGCTTTCATTTTGCTTCTTATTTACTTATTTTAGTTATTTTTAATAATTTCATTAATGTTTCTTAATACATTTTTATTTTAAATCTAAACAAAAAATATAAACAAGTTAGTCAACGCAGTACACGGCGAGCAAGCTTGCTAGTTTTACCGAAAACAAGAACTAACTATGGCAAAAAAATGCTAACTTTTGAAGGAGCACAGCTTTATAACAAATTACCGTCCTGTCTAAGAAATGTACACTCTTTCAATGCATTCAAAACTCAACTTAGCCAGCACATAATTGCGGATCGATCACTTCTGGAGAAATGAATGCATTGGAAGGGTAACTATTAAGTTGTAATACTGATGACGAACTTATTGTAATCTATATTTTTAGTATTGTTCTCAAGTAAGTGACTAATGTTTTTATTGAGAATAAAGTTTTTTAAACCGAAATCTACTGTAAACACACAATACTTGAAACACACAATAATGAAATAATTATTAATAACTAAAATATGTAAATAAAACGCAACTTTCGCAATTCAAGAATTGTTTGTACTGTGTTACCCAGAAACTGGATTGTGGAGTTCAAATAAGAACAACTACATCCTGTTAAACTGGAAGCCGATCACAATACAGGGTGTAAATTAACCCTTCACACATACGTCAACCAAGCATTCTGTACATCAAACTAAGTACCCCTACGCAAAAATTTTTGCTGGGAAACGACTTTTTTTTTGGGGCAAAAATCACATTTTACGGTAAAACTCAATGTAGCACTCTTAAAACATTGTGCTAGTGGATGCTTTGAATAGTAAACGGGTCATGGAGGTAATTTAATTAAAGTTATAATATTATGAAAAACTAGTATTTACAAAAACAGCTGTGCAAAATTTGAAACTTTGACCCCCAATATCTCCGTAACTAGGGGATTCCCAGGTATGGTCTAGAACCAAAAAATGATCGCAGGGGTGGGGAGAACAAATGCCCTTCGTTTGCGTTAAGGGTACTTTTACACCCTTTATATTATACCTGTACTAGCCTTACTAACTATTTTATCGGATGTCCATAAAATGACCACGAAGTACATTAAGCGACACATCATCAGTGATACCAAAACACACAGCCTATTCTATTGAAACGTTATAATACGCTGGGCCAGCTGATCGGGCAATGTAACAAATACACCTTTGGGCTCGGTGGAGCAACGATATACACATGGTGGCTGGTAGCAACTGCATGAGAGCTGAGAATCAAGTTTAGTCGCCTGAGATTGAAGAGGCCTACACTGCAGCATATCTGTAGGTATATAGGAGCTGTGGACTTCTCTAGCCTGATGATAAAAATGAGGCCAGCTCATCGTGTTCCCACCTTTGTGATTGACTAAACACATCCAAGTCTCTCAAAGAAAACCGAACCAACTAATAATCTTCAAATAACAGTACACCATCAAATAGATTACAGTCATCCAGTTCCGCTATACCAATGGTAATGAACAAGAGACACAACATACGACATAATTATTCCGTGGACTGACGCAAATCTGAGGGCAGAGTTCAAACGAGATCCATAACTCATTCACACAACTCTAAGCAGAATATTATCGACCACAGTCTCGCGAAACCACCAAGAAATCGGCTAACAAACCACCAGTAGGGTAATACAAATGTATGGTTGGAAAATCACGGTGTAAAGTCATTTCGTTTAAGGTTACAAGAGAACACACGTCTATGGCTGGATAGGTCACCCGTGTGAGGGTCTAAGATCAACCCGGGACTCAGGTCAATGCTATGTTACATTGTCATGTAGATTTGTGACAATAGTATGACAAGTATTTTTATCAACAATATGAGGAAGAAGGGGACTTGTTTGGAAACAGGTTTGTTTGTTATTGCTTGAAAAGAAAGTGCCGAAATTACGGGGAAATAAAGGGAAGTATTGGTGACCAGAGTTCCATTTAGGTGCGTTCTGACCATGTGCTCTTGGTCTCTAAAATCGTGTATTCTCTCACGTTCGACTCACGTTCCCGTCGTGAGACGAACGGGAATTTACTGGCTGGTTTAGAGTAATAACATGAATTAAGTTTCGTAAAATTTTCACAATAGGGGATCGGACTGGGTCAAAAAAATATGATTCTAATTTCCGTCAGTTAGATTATCGAAAAATATTGGATACGTGTTTTTTGTTTTATCAAATTAATAAAAATTTACGAAGATAAGACGCGTCAAAGATCGTGAGTGGGGGGTTGGGACGTCATTTGTTGGTGAAAAATGTACTAACATGTGACGTTTTCGAGGAATTCACGAGTTTTCGAAGCATTGTATCGTCTCCATTTTTTGTTTATGTGAAAAAAGAAAAAATACGTGTCCAATATTTTTTGAAATCTATCTGACGGACTTATTATTATTTTTTTGTCCGATCCCCTATACAGCATTTTAACGAGATTTATTTATTATCATTTTAAAGCTATAGAGGTCATTTTAGGGTCTAAAACGTTTGGAAGAGAAAAAATCTCAAAAAACATTATTGTATTCTTTGGGATTAATTAGAATTTGGTACTTGTCGGTAACTTTTAGTAGCTGGTGTTCATAATTATTAGTCCCGTAATTTTTGTTAAGCTAGTATACATATATTTTTATAAATCGGTTAATAAATACTCTTTAATGAGCTACATGTATTGAATAAGCACTTATAAAATACCAACAGGCTTTTATTTATGTTGATAAACTTAAAAGGATACTAGTAGTTACTGATACTCCCGACAGAATCTAATTTACAACATGTTTTCAATGTTTATGTAAAATATACAGAGTTTATCAGTAATTTATGCAGTTGCGTTGTTGGATCGTCACGGATTGCCCACTTAATTATAAATATAATAAAAACGTAAATTGTCGTGGTCTAGGAAAAAGAACAAATAATAAAGTAGTATTTTGCAACTAAGGTATAAGCCAAAGCGGGTTTTTGCAAAACACAGCACACACTAGTTTGTGCTAAAATGGTAGAAAAAGACCCAAATAGGTGTACATATCCTAATTAATGGTTGTCCATAGCATCCTCGTTGGCATCTAGATTGCTCATCCCACCTTCAATGACAAAGCGACAGTTTACATAATTTAATTTACATAACTGTAACATAGTCTAACTGCCGCACTCAGAGAGCTTTACTGATTACTTAGGCCATCACTTAGTAATGGTTTTGACAGTTTTCTCATACAAAAATATGTCAAACCTTTACTAAGAGACGGCTTAAGTACGCATTAAATATCTCTGAGTACGGCAGTATTTTATAAAGAACATTGTAACAAAAAAAAAACTTTATATAAGCTCAACTTGTATAGTTTTTGAGAAACGAGCTGGTGTCCGCAACTCCACGTCCAAAGCGAAGCCAGCAGGTACTTGGTGTTTCTGACGAGAGTGGTCAGCTTTTATGGTCCTGTATATTGACATATTCAGGAATAGTAGCATTTTATTGCTGAAAATCCAATTTGATGTCAGCAGAACGGCGGAAACGTTTTTAATACCCTCTCTGTATGCCACTATTTTCTACTTGATGCCTCTATTTTTATTTTGTCTTGCTGTTTTGTTTGATTCTCATTCCCATATAACGGTAACCATGGCTACCCACAATTCATAAGCATTGCGTCGCGCATCCGCGGTCTATTGTCACGTTATCCAAGATGTGGGTTGACATCGCGAAAGCTGGTTGTCTGTCAACATCGCGACGTGGCCCCAACAACTTAATGATGCCATCTACAGTAGACATTGTCATCCTGCCTAGGTCTTTGAAGAAAGAGGGTTTATTGTTTAGATTTAGCTCCCACTTAGTTGGTGATTTGACAGTAATACGAGAAATGGTATGACTTTGCTATGGAAAATCGGATTAGAATCTTGTTAGCGGTCTTGAAGATTTTTGAACATGTCGAGGAGGTCCGGATCGAATGCATTGACTCTAGCCTCATTACGATTGCAGTTAGTTCTATTATCAGTTGGAAACATTATAATTTCTAACACATGTAGAATCTAAACTGGATGTGGTCCACGGTTCGATTCTCAAGTTGGGCAAAGTTTTTTGCTGGGGAGGTTGTTCCGCCACTTCTTCTTTCCAGCAAAAACACTATTAAGTGTCGAAGGGGGACTGTTTCTTGTAAATAAGTAAAGTAAATTTTGACGTTCGAATAGTGCTGATTATCAGCCTAGTTTGAATAAATGAGTTTTGATTTTGATTTTGTTTAATGAATTTTTCCATCTGAGTCTGGATTTCTGCCCGGTTGATAGTAAAAGGGTCGCCGCTATTTCATGGGACTTTAACATATCTGGCGAAAAGGGTATTTTATTAGGTACACCAGTACCTAACTCTTGAGGGATTACAGGCGTGATGTTAAGTTAAATAGTTGCTGGTACGTTGTTTCTTTTGAGATAAACTGCAAAAAAAAAACCTCATATCGTTTGCAACCTGCCTAGTCATCATCCGAATAGCAACTTCGTTCAACTAAACATAAAACATGTTCGATTATGAGAGCACCATTTTATATCCTTCTGAATTTTCCACCGTCCTCCTCAAACGACAAGGATATATCTTTTCGGAAGTGGCGTGTTTACCCGCACGGACAGAGAGCCTGAGAACAGATGCTATCGGCATCTCACTCGCGCACACGTCGTGATCAAGATATCACGTGTCATGCGCGAGAGCACGGCTCTTGTCAATTTTTACTAGGACTACTTTAATGTATGAGGATAATGCGGTGTGGAGGATGTAGCTCCTTTATTTATAGAGGTTTTAGGTAGCTGATGTTTTAATTAGTACTTTTTAGGAGGTACTTTTTCCAGCTACGGAGTCTGGATTTCTGCCCGGTTGTTGTCAATAGGCTCGTATGCGACTTAAACATTACTGGTGACTTGTGGGTATGCTATTAGGTACCTAAACCTCTGCTTAACCCATCGGGGATTACGGGCGTGATGTTATCTTATATCATTATCCTACTAATATTATAAACCCTAAACCCTTGTACTTAAGTATGTATGTATGGATGGATGGATGTTTGTTACTCTTTCACGCAAAAACTACTGAACGGAATAGGATAAAAATTTTGTACACAGATAGTTTATAACCTGGAATATCATTAGCATTTTTATTTATTTGCATAGCATTTTTTTTATCCCGATTTTATCTTCCCGTAAGATAATTTTCGAGTTGTAGTGGGCGAAGCCGCTAGCAGCACCTAGTTTTAATATAATTCTGGATTATTATTAATACGATCCCCTATTGAAGATTTAAAAAATATAGATTCAAAGGCGATTGATTGATTGGTGATTTTTTCAAGAGTTTTCTTCGGTTTTTTTTGCGTCTCCACCAGAGAGATATTAGTACTCTAAATAATGGAACTACCGCAGAGGCTTTACTATTTCAAGCACACCTTGAAATAAATGAAATTAAAATAGTAAAGATCCACAAAAGTTATAGAATAACACTTGTCCAAATCAATCAAACACTTACTCCATTATTGCTAACCCCAAGAAAACCTACAGTCAAAACACCTTATTTCACTAAAGTTTTCAATCCCTCATTCACCGAAGGTGATGACTTTGTTTATTGATGATTCTAATGTAATGTAATATTGTAATGTAATTTTGTGGTGTATTTTAATTTTTTTTATTTTTGTGTAATTTGGGATTTTATGCCTGTGTAATGAAAATTATTATTATTATTATTGGCTGTCGAAAGTGGTAAGTAAATGAAGGTAATTGCTCTGAAAACCGTCTGTATTGTAATCGTGGTGGTACGTGCGATGCGTTATCTCTTGGTTCCCATGGTCGTGTTTATAAATGACCGTCCAGAGGTCACTGATGCTGTGGCTGATGGTCATCGCAGTCTCAGAGACAGCGACACTGAGAAATGGATACGTGAAGGTTTTGATTTCCAGTTCGTTTGGGTTTTGTGAAAATTGATGCTGCTTCCGTTGGTTTATGTATGTTTGTTCGTTTTATACAGAGATAATCAATGCTGTATGAAAAACCATAATCGATCGAAAAAAAACTAATTAGTCCGTCAGGTATATTTCCAAAAAATGTTGGACACGTATATTTTTTTTCACATAAACAAAAAAATTAAGGCGATACAGTGCTGCGAAAACTCGTGAACTCCTCGAAAACGTCACACGTTAGTACAATTTTTACCTACAAATGACGTCACAATCCCCACTCATGATCCTTGACGCGTCTTATCTTCGTAATTTTTTATTAATTTGATAAAACAAAAAGCACGTATCCAATATTTTTCGATACTCTAACTGACGGACTAATTTGAATCATATTTTTTTGACTCAGTCCGATCCCCTATTGAAGATTTAAAAAATATAGATTTAGAGGCGATTATTTTATCATCAGACGAAAAGTTTAGCCGTTATGTCATCATAACATCATGGTTGTAATCCTTGAAGGACAGAGCTTTACCTAATAGAATACCCACATTTTTTTGAAGTCCGATGTAATAAGGGGTGGGCCTATTGCCATCAACCGGACACAAATTCAGGCTTCGTGGCTGCTACTGGAACATTTTTAATGGAAAAACTCACTTTACCCGACGCGGATATCCAACCCAGGACCCCATGCTCAGCAGTCAGGCTTACGACCACTATACAAATGACGGAGTTAGCTGTATTGCCATACATTATTATGTGTACAGTATGTTAGTTTAAACGAGGGACATATATTGAAACCCGCAATAATGCTTAGTAAAAATATGAACAAATAGAAAAACACTGGTAAATAACAGACAGAACCATACCAAAAATTTCGGAAAAGTCTCGCCACCCTTGCGTTTATCACTGAATATGTGGGCGGATCAATGACTTTTTGGTATAATCCATTTTCCCTTCATATTTTAAAACTGGCGTAGGACAATGACGAAACAGAAACGTCTAATAAAGTGAGATCTGGAGAGCGTGTGACAATTATGTCACAAATGTAGGTTATAGTTTTTTTTACATATTTCGGACGAGAATCGAACACTGAATGCCCCTTCAATATGTCCCTCGATTAACCTAACACCCTGTTTGTTTGTTTTGTCTGGTGGAGGACCGTGCTTTTAATTTATCTGTTTCAATTACCTTTTATACTTATTGCTATTGTAACTTAAGAGAGTCATTATAAAACAATATCCAAAAAACCCGAAACTAGATCAAGACATCATCAGAATCTTTCGACCGCAAAAATTAGTTCAAAAAGGTATCATCATCGACAAAAAATCCGTATTATACATGCAGGCGTGCGTGCAATTTACAGGCAGTACCTACCTGACCATTGTCTGTGAAAACGATAGCATTTAAACACTCATTATTGTTGCTAACTGTACTTCGGATAGTTTGCAGTTTTAGCAAAGTAGTTTTTATGCAGATTAGTATACATGGTGTAAATAAACCCTTCACACATACGTCAACCAAGCATTCTGTACATCAAACTAAGTGCCACTACGCAAAAGTTTTTGCTGGGAAACGACTTTTTTTTGGGGTTGAAAATCTTATTTTACGGTAAAACTCAATGTAGCACTGTTAAAACATTGTACTAGTGGATGCTTTGAATAGTAAAAGGGTCATGGAGGTAATTTAAGTAAAGTTATAATCTGAAAAACTAGTATTTACAAAAACAGCTGTGCAAAATTTGGAACTTTGACCCCAATATCTCCGTAACTAGGGGGTTCTCAGGTATGGTCTAGAACAAAAAAAATATCGCAGTGGTAGGGAGAACAAGTGACCTTCGTTTGCACTAAGGGTACTGTTACACCCTTTATAGACGGGATAGACAGCACATCAAGCTACCGATAACTGACGAATTCTTGAACCCAATGCTTTACTATAAAGATGAAAATCTTTTAAAGATAAGCTAGCCACGTGCTGGGTGTTCAATGTTAACCCATCCACAGATTAACCAAGGCAAGCACGGCTTAACCTAAAGATTTAACCGAGTGGCATATTTTTTTTTAGAGGTTTTGAAATCATCAAATTACTTCTCCCGCTCTAGGGAGGTAGTGTCAGACTTTTACTGACTAAAAACCACCCATGTTCCTTCATAGCCCTTTGTGTTGAGGCTGCAGTATCTTTTTCAAACAACCTGCAGCTTCGACGGGATCCGAGCGGCTTCTCTCATAAACCCACGACCTCTTCATTCACTGGACCAACATTGCTAAATTGCTAGCTACTTAACATAAATTCAAAGTATTCACAGTTTACACCTCCACTGAAACCCAGCTCTTCCAGCCAGCATTCCTCTTTACAACGTACTGGACAAAACAATATCAAAAACCAATAACCAAACTTGAGACTAATAAAACCGTCGATAATAAAACTTAATAGGTACAAGTAAATCAGGTAGTGTGACCAGTGGACCTAGTACAAACGTGCCGAGGAGATGTTTAAGTACACACGGCGATTTATTAAGCTATACCAGAATCACATGGAATCGCTTTGTATAGATTTGTCATACATTGAGAGTTCTGCTTTGGGTTTGCATAAATCGAAATCAAAAGTAATTTATTTAAACCAGCACTTTTTGTACGTCAAAGTTTACAAGAGATACTCTTTCAAAACGTCTACCTTTCCACACTTCCTATGTGTTTGATTGGTAGTTGTGCGTACGTAAAACACGAAAAATACTCGTGCCACAAAATAGAATATTTATTGCATTGTCATACTTTTTTTATGTCTAAGGCCAAAATTATTTTAGCTATTATGCTATAATTATATTATGCTAAGAAATAGTCATGTTTTCCATAAAATTACTATTTATTTATTTATGTACACACAAAATACAAAAAAGGAGAAAAATATAAAAAAGGGAAGCACAAAGGTACTGCTTATTTCAAAAGAATTAATTTATATTTTATGTATTTTTTCTGAACATATGTCGTTCCGTTTGAAATAAACGTAACGTACATAACGTTACGTTTATTTCGCTCGTTAACACTAGGACCTCTGTAATACATTCATATCTTCTACTTAACATCCACTAAGTAGTCAATGGTTATTGAATTACACCATGGAGTGATAAATTAAACGATTAAATCTATCATAGGCCCTATTTATAAGTCTCTGACTACTGCCTACTCCCCATGAGTCACAGTTTCAAAATTTGCAAATCAACTCAAAATGTTCGCAATAGTTCGCTAAGATTCGTTTTGCTGTTCTGAAATCACATGTCATAGTATTGTGCATCTTATGTGTAACATCATACGGTTGAGTTTTGTTTTGAGTTGCTTCCTAGAGGTGGTAATTATTGGGCCATACTTATGATTGAACGAAACAATGAGTGCGTAGGAGTAGTTTTGTAATTTTAGTAAAAATGTCAGATGATAATGAAATGTTTTGTAAAAAATTACAGTTTTGTTTCTGTGTTAAATGTTAGGCTGCAATGACCTTTTATTTTGGACATAATATTTCTAAATGTAATTAATTTGGAAGCTTATTTTTCCTTATAAGTCGTCAGCTTACATCATATTATGTAATGATACTAATCGAAACTTAAAAGTACCGTTTCTTCATCATTGGCAGTATTACAAATTTATTTTAACCTAATTAAAATCTCTCTCATTAATATTAGGTACCTAAATATAGGTCATCATGATTGAGGTATACCCCTTTCCCTTCCAGTCTAACCAGATTCAGTGGAGTACAATTAATTGTCTAACTATTAAAAGTATAAAAAAAAAAATTGAAAAGAGTACCCTATTTGCAAATAATGTCCATATAATATTTCTATACTGTAGAAATAAAACTGAGGAAGATGAAGTAAAAGCTTTTGGTATAAGAAGAGTGCGCTTTTAAAGTTTTCTTCAAACCAATAAAAAAATAAGGTTGTATTGCGCTGTACGTCAGTTAAAAAAGCTACCATAGATTGTGTAGCGAATTTGATATAATTCTGTGAATTAATCACGAGGCTATGTCATATTCATATCCCTTAAAAATCTGTAATTTAATAATTATCACAAATATTCAAATCGAAGAAATCACAACAAAACAACACGTAATAAATTCCACTAATACAAACAAATTCCATCTAATATCCCTAACAAGTTAGTCTAAACACTTTCCCTGGCATAATTTATATGCAGTAAGTCGTACTAGCCGGTCCGTATAAATTATACCGGGACCAATTTGTGCAAGGTAATTATTGTGGACAAATGAGCGCTGAGACACACTGTCTGCGAGCTTTTGGTATACTCGACTGTTATAGTTTGTAGATTATGTAAAGGGACATTTTTGGTCTTGTTTGACCTAGTATTTTTTATTGTTATAAGTATTATATAAGCCAGTAAGTTTTATTGTATACAAAAATAGTTCAGGTATTTAAAAGTTCGTTGTTTAGTAAATAAAGTCTCACACATAAATAGGCGTGACGACATAGTCAAAGAATCAATGATTTAATGATATTAGGGGAAATTACATACGAGAAGGATTTAAAACACTGATTTAGTTTTATTTAAAAAATTAAGATTAGTAAGATTTTTAATAAAATAAAAGATTAAAATACTGATATCGGCCATTTTGATTGAAACACCAATCATAGCGCACTACGTCACGCCAATGTAAACATCACTAGCTGTCACTAGCTCACTGTGTTGTTTTGTTGCCGATTACGCATTTGGATATTTTCTTTGTTACTACAATACTTTGTGAACATCTTTAGCAATGGAATCAGGCTTTGTAAAAGCAAACAGTTCAAATTTGCCCAGGATAGATTTACTGATGTTGGGCGATTTCCTTGGGTCAAATAAAGAATTTTGCTCGTCCGAGTTCCGAAATGTGAAAACCTCCCTGTAAGTAAATTTTGTAAGTATCTAACACTATAAAAATACAACAAACTCGTTTTGAGCTTGTAGGAGTTTAGTTTATTTTCACTTTCATATGTTATTTTTACAATAAACTTGTCAGTTTATTTTTGAGGTTAGCTCCTCCGCAACTTGTAATAAAAGTTTGCTACTGAGTTAATAACCAACAAAAGGAGTAAATTTCTGTAACTACAAAGCATGTACTAGTATCTTTTCTCATAGTAACAACCTACTATCATAATCACCGGGTCAGCTATGCAGGTCCAGAGGACAACATTTTTGGCATTCAATGTAATGCTAAAAGTATTGCTATTGATGTGTTTTTACACTGAGGCACCGCACACCACTTATAAACTTTGTTATTCATTTTTAACACACGAATTATGGTAATGTTTGTTTAAGTTTCCTCTAGCTGCGCTTTGACATTTCCATGTTTACATAGGCGTGACGTCAGACCCGACGCCATGACACTGCGAGCTGTTTTCGCGCTCTATTTAATTTTTTTTTCAAAAATGGCTTATATCTTCGTTAAACTTTACTTTATTACTGAAATAAAGGTTTTTTCGTAAATAAAAAAGATGTACCCACATTACGGAAGGGGATTTCAAAATCTTTCGTCATGCCTATTATACAAAAAGGAATGTTATGGTTTTGAGGGTTTAATTTTACCTGTTCAAACTGGTCCGAGAGTTTGGTGATATTAGTTTGAGGATATAAACAGACCGCCAGAACTACCTATAGTTATAGTTAAACTCTTTTTGTATACGAGTAACAGATTTTTCATAAAAGCCTAGCTGTATATAAACCAAACTTATAGCTAAAGTGGACTAAAAGTTAAAACTAACTCTTTCAGTAGGCATAGAGATCTACGCTTTGGAACAGTTTTTATGACAGTAAAGTTGTAGTTGTGTTTCATTGTTGTCATTGTTACTACAATTCAGAAGTGCATGTAACTGGCCTATTTGAAATAAATGCTTTGATTTAAAAAAAACGCCTCCTGATTTCATCAGTCGAGTATACCAGTCCCTTGTACACCGCCATGGGCGTAAAGCCCCACAATGTCGACCACCACGCGTACTGTTCGCACAAACACTGCGCCTACGCACGCATCCATTAACCAGTGATTAACTTGTAGTGTGGGTAACACAATCGCTTTTTGTTTTCAAATAGTGGCACTTTAATTTTCATAGAGCGGAAGTGATTCATTGATCTTACTTTAGTTTGGGGCGTGTGTCCTGTCCAGTTTGGTTTGAAAACTGGTTTGAAATGCTTGCACAATATTAAGTTAAAGTTTAAACAAGGTTCCTGAAAAATGGAAGGAGTGGTGGGGCAAAAACAACGTACACAACAACTACAAAAGTAAGTTCTATTTTTAATACTAGATAGAGCTGGCGAGATGATTAGGCGCGCATCATGAACGCTTGTTCGAGGTAACGCTGGAGCTGAGTAGGTCATCATCTTAAGCAGCCTATAATGTTCCCACTGTAGGGTTTTGGAAGAATAATCCATTACGTGTGCCCAGTGGGGGTTCGTAGATGTCACAAGTCTTCGAATTTTTTGGTTCAAAGACATGCCGATTCCTAACGATGTTTATCTTCACAGTTTTTAAGAGCAGTGGTGATGAAATAAATTACACAAAATAATGCGCCTACCTGGGTTCGGACCCACGACTTGCTGTTCGTAAGTCAGGGCCGCAACCACTGGGCCACCACTGCTCTTGTTCTGCTCTGAGTATAGATACGTATTGAGGCCAGCAGTGCAAATTAAAATAATGTGAGAATTTAGTCTTTTGAAATTAAGATATGATTACATGAAGCCTTTTAAACATACATGATGCAAAAGTTTTTATCAGATCACACTACAACCGTTATCTTTTTTCGTGTACAACTTTTACGTACTTACTTTTACGAGTAACGTTCATTACAAAAAAAAAGCTCAAAAGTTTTATAACCTGAAAACGTGTCACAGTACGCTTACTAAACCATATTCAGCTTGCCAAATCCCTGTAGAAAGTTCTAGATGCTCAACTAACAAATTGGCATCGCGACGCGAGGGGTGGTAGGTCGCGCATGCGCGAGGCTATGCGCGTGAGTGGACGCACGCTCGCTGCGCGCGCACATTCGTCTTGTTTAAACCCATTTGACTAATTATTACTGTAAAATTGTTTGCAAAATTGTCTTGTTCGTTTGGAGCTTTGATATATTACTTAGGTTATGAAATTTTGTGTTTTAAGTTGTAAGTACAAAGATTTTGCGATCTTGTAGCGGAATACCTGTTCCTTCAGCCTGTTTTCTATCCTGTAGAAAGAAACTTGGTCTGTGCACTGTAAGGATATTTTTTTTCTTACTTTATCACTGGCTTTAGTTGAAGCCAGGGGTCCGAACAAAAAAGGAGCCAATTCGAACCGGCTCCATCTTTCCGTGGTGTAACCGTGCCGATAACCGGCCAAATTGAGCTTCTTGGTGTGTCATTCACCTCCACCCTCAATTTTGGTCCATACATCAAGCCAAGGCTCAACTGGCTGCCAAGAAGCTGGGAA
This sequence comes from Diarsia rubi, assembly GCA_932274075.1. NCBI lineage: Eukaryota > Metazoa > Arthropoda > Insecta > Lepidoptera > Noctuidae > Diarsia > Diarsia rubi. The sequence continues at coordinate 14,194,455 of OW026425.1, forward strand.
TCCTAACAAAGGTGAGACAGTACTTCACACCGGAACAGCTGCTCAACCTATATCAAGCGCAAGTTCGATCGTGTATGGTACTGCTCTCATCTCTGGGACGGATCTGCCAAATACCAGCTTGACGCTCTGGAGGCAATCGAGAAACGGGCCAAAAGGCTTATTGGCAACGATGCGCTTGTCAAGTCGAAGCTCCAGAGCCTTGAACATCGCCGACGTGTTGCCAGTCTGTCGGTTTTCTATCGGTTACATTTCGGGGAGTGTGCGATGGAATTGCACAATCTAATTCCTCCAAGCCCGTTCCATCATCGGACTACAAGACGTACGGCGATGCGCCATCGTTTCATGGTGGACATCCCACCCATTCGCACTAAATGTTTTGGGAACACTTTCATTGTGCGTACAGCTAAGGAGTGGAATTCCCTGCCGGAGTCTGTATTTCCTGATAAGTATAACCTAGGGGTCTTCAAGTCAAGAGTGAATAGGTTACTTCTAGGTCAGCGTGCTACATCGTCGACCACATCGTCACTTAACATCAGGTGAGATAGTGGTCAAACGCGAGCCTACCTGCAATAAAAAAAAAAAAAGTCTGACAACCAGTTAGTTAGGGTATCGTATTGCCCCATACTAACTGGGTTGTGCAGGTCAAATAAGCAGTCGCTCCATGTATTCTGATATGTCTGATATTCTGTTAGACTGGTGTCTGATATTCGGTTAGACTGGCAGCCAAACCTAACGTAATTGGGAAAAGGCAGCCAGATGATGATGATGACAGTGGAACATCAGTTCATTCAGCATTTCTTATCTCAGTCTTATTGCGGATTGTCTACCCCAAGAAAAGTACCGTGAACTTTCGACTATAAGGATGAATCTTTTTGTTTTCTTATTTTATCACCAGAAGGTGAAGGCGAGGCAGGAGATGGTGGGAATAGCTGGACAGAAATAACGACCAGTGGTCTACAATTGCCTTGGATAGAAGGAATTTGTAGGTTATGGCGGGACGCCTTTGGCCAACTGCAGTGAGATGACACAGGCTAACAGTAACAGTAACTTTATCATAGGACGTTTAAGTGCAGGACCTTGTTTTATTTTATTTACATTTCCGTTAGACCGTTATTTCCCAATGATAATTTAAACGTGTAGGCACAAAACCACATCTTTCACACAAACCGTTGCATTGACCCCGACCGAACAAATCGAACCTTCCTGCAACCTTTGATTGAAAGATTACCCGCGTAGGCGCATACGAATATAATCGCAAACTACACACACATGCACGCATATCCTTTCCACTTTCGCCTGACACTGATACCCTTCGATAATCTCTGTTCTAAGCGAAGATGAGTAATTTAATGGAGGCGTGTTTATTGAAAATTATCGTGTGTCTGACCGGCGCAGGCGCCGAGGCACGCACCACCCGCCATCTTTGCACAGATAAATCAATCAGGGTTATTATTCAATGTTTGAGCTATTCATTTGACTCGTGTGTTGGTTTTTGTGAGGAAATTGTTGAAGTGCTATGAGTTAAGCGAGATGATTAGTAGAGAATTTATGTTGCATTTAGTGCTTTGACTAATTGCTGTACGAGTCCATTTTCCATTGACCTTTCTTTGTTATTTTGTGGTGCCTAAACTGGTTTTAATACCACCCGTGGGCCTCTGACTTGGCAGACAAACTTCTTCTTATTCCAGACAAACCTTCTTCGACGTTTTTCACAAGCTTCTAATTCATCATTTACCTTTATTTTTATCGTTTACCTACCTACATTTTAGCAGTGATAACCATTTACACGATTTCAATCGTCTACTTCAACCAACTCCATGTTATGGCAGCTAGCAAACTTGAAAAACAAAAATAAACATAGGAAATACAATATTCGCACATTAAAACACATCTAGATCTACTTAGCCAAAGTCCGGCTCACTATCAGGGCTCCAATGATGGTTCGCACTTAGCCCCCGTCGACGATCACGACTCCCATACTAGCCATAAATATGTACGGTACCTGTGATTACGAGTCTAATGCGAAATATTAATTTAAATGTACTTTTAAGGCTGATTATATGGGGGCAACTGTGGGACAAAGGCCATGATTTTGGTAGACACGTCTTCTAAACGATTTTGTTCTCGAATTTAATCTTTATGTATATAATTTGTATGTCACTGAACTCCTCCTAAACGGCTGGACCGATTTTGATGAAAACTTTTGTGTGTGTTCCAGTACATTAGAGAATGGTTTAGATTCACAATTGGAGGTGGCGCTGCTGTCAGGGGAGGACGACATCTGCCAGGTCCACGAGTATTTCAAAAATATTCAAAATCAGTATTAACGAGTCTGAGACGAGGCTTATGTCCAGCAGTGGACGACTTTTGGTTGAATTGATAATAATGATGATAATACATTTATTTGAAATTCTATTTAGCCGTCTTGTGTTTTATGTGACCCTTTCCTATGAAGTCAGTTGACCGAGAAACAATTATTCAAATTCGGATTTATTGGTGAATTGTTTTGCAGAAAGACCTTTTCTATACTATGCCGTTACGTGTGCAGCTTTCCTTAGCCAGTAAGTGGTCATACATTTCAGTAGATCGTGTTTAAATCGCCAGCGCTGTGATCTGGGCACACCGTCGTCCGTCAAAGTCTGCTTCAGATACGTACGTGTTGCTGAGCTTTATTTGAATATATTCCATAGTAGTAGTAGAAATCATCTTTTTCTTTTTTAAAAACGTTGCCCCACACAAAAAAACTATACCTATTTCGTGGGTGCGTTTACAAACATATAAACTAACATACACAAAAACCCAGACCCGAAACAATTATCTGTAGGCCATACAATTATTTGTTCCGTGCGGGTATCGAACCCGAACACACAGCGCAGCAGTCAATTGCTCAAGCCACTGCTATACCAATCTCGATATGAATGATGTAACCAAAGTTTTGTAACAATATGATTTAAAAGAGTATCCATGAAGTTTCTTGCCATTCTTCTCATGAGACCAACGCTTTGGAATCGGCAACTACAGTACACTGACAGTTATTATGCCTTGTGAGTGGGACTGTAGCTTAGTTTATTAGCTTATTAAAATTTAGTATTTGTTCGACTATTCAAAAGAGCCTGTAACTGGCCAACTTGAAATAAATGATTTTGATTTGATTTGATTGATTTGAAAACTGCTCCGACCGTGCCGTGCTGCATTGGATTTGCCAAGAGTAGAATGGGTAATGGAAGTCATTGAATTGAACAAAGTCAGTGGCGTGCAGTGGTCCCCCGCGATGGGTAGGCTACGAATAATTGACAGGAAAAAAAAAGTCACATTTACCTATAGGTACTTCATATTTAAAAATAAGCCTGTAAAAACAAAAGTTATACGTACAATTCAAAAGTAGCACACTTAAAACATTGTGCTAGTGGATGCTTTGAATAGTAAAAGGGGCATGGAGGTAATTTAAGTAAAGGATTAACCTGAAACACTAGTATTTACAAAAACAACTGTGCAAAAGAACAATGGCGAAATCTTAGCTGAATTTATTTTGAGCGTCTAAAAGTGACTTATATACGAAGGCAGTTCCATTATTTTTTTACGTTTTTTCAAAGTATCATATTAACTAGTTAGGGCCGGATAAAAAAAATATTTTAAATGAAAAGTTAATTGATTTTTTTATTGACCTCGAGTGTTGCCATTTTATATTTATTCTGCCTAGTGTCAGTAAACTCAGCATTATTGTGTTTTATTCAGTTTTAATTTGTTATTGTAATGAAACTGAGTAAATTAAGTAACAATACTGGTTATTTCTAAGTGGAAGTGTTCCTTGCTGGGAGGTAAAACCTTTGTACTGTAAAAATAAATAAATTACTTTCAATTAATGACTGGTAAAAAGACTAATACTTAGTTACAAATAATTGTGTTTGACAATGGTTGATTACGTCAGTGTCACAGACGCGACAAAAAAGCGCAAGCGCATAACGCTTGCGCTTTTTTGTTGATCTCTCATTGTACAGAAAATATATACAAATCGAAGCTACGTTATACTGGAAATGTAAAGCTTGATGAGCCGCCCTGTGTACATGATACCAATTGTATACCTATAGTAAGGCGTGCCAAAGAGTATTTATAACCACTGGGATTACCTACCTTTTAAAAAACATTGCATGCTGCAAAAACTGGGTAAGGAAAGTAGAAATACTAATGCAATGTTGTTACCATAGACATAACCTACAAAAGTTCATCACTGAATTTCTATTATTCTCGGCCTTCTCGAACCAAAATTCTTGCGCAGACTAATTCAGAAGTTGACGGCGAGTTAAACAAGATATTTTTCATTTAAAGACGACGGTATTTTACATCAGCTAAATTAATGTATGGGCGGCTGCCATTGTTCTTTGGAACTTTGACCCCCAATATCTCCGTAACTAGGGGGTTCCCAGGTATGGCCTAGAACAAAAAAATGATCGCAGTGGTGGGGAGAACAAGTGCCCTTCGTTTGCGTTAAGGGTCCTTTTACACCCTCTATGTTTTTCTGATAGGTCATGCTTTTTGGCCGAGGAATGAAAATTATGCAAATCAATAAATCCCGCGCTCCACTTACTGGCAGTATTAAACAAAATGCACAGAAAACAAAATAATTTATTTGTGTGTGCCACACAGCCAGGTAAATGTTGTATAATTATGAGGATTGAAATGACGAGTACGCGATGAATTACCATAATATATTTTTGGATTAATTCTCGTAATTCGGGTACACATTTACAAAGTACTACTTCTACAGTGGGTCGTCTTAGGGGCGGATTTTTTATTTGAGGGGCCTCAAACCTGTTGAATTATTTTTAGTTTCGACTTATCGATGAGCTAATGCAACCAATTTCTTTCGCATTGCTTCGGTCTCTTAACTTAATAGAGTATTCGTAACGTTTTTGGCAAACAAACAAAACCAAATGATTAATTAAGCCTAGGTTATATAGCACCGATGCTATCGTTCTCTAAGTCCGTGAGAGTACGGGGTGCGAACACGTCTAAGGGCACGCAGGAAGCGCGAGCGCAGATAATGAGTGTCGGTGTGTTCTCAGTGCGGGGCAATGAATTAATAGTGGCATTGCTATCTTCATTGCGGTCATACTACGTCGAATACACACATTAGCGGGGTTCGGTCACGATTGGAGGTGCATGGAGGTGGCTGATGCTGTGATTTGAACTCTTGGGTGTGATTTGGTAATGTTTTAGGGGACTCCGGTTCAATGTGTGAGTTTCATCGTAGAACCGCTCGCTGAGCGCCATCGTTCAGCGAGTGATTCTTTTTTTGTGAATGTCATCTCGCAGTTTATCCTAGATTGGAGGGCTACTACTTAAGCGGACTTTTCTGTAGATGCCTTGAAGCTGAGCGACAGTATTGTGGTTTCAGTATTTATACGACTCTTTACGTCAACGGCAATGTATGTATAACTTTTCTGCAGGACCTTTGCGTATCTATGAAGTTCATACATTTTGTTACACCCTATTATATTCATCAGATTTTTGTAATTTGTTTTATTTTTTAGAAATAATAAATACTGTACCACAGATAGACACTGATAAGCACTAGTATAACTGACAATTATCTAGTTTCAAAAATTGTATGTAACGACCACCAAAAATGGTTCGCGACTGCCAATTTCATCACTGATGAAGGCACTTATAATGCACCACAAAACACTTTAGTTCACCTTGAAGGTATCATCCTCACCATACCCGCCAATAATTGCAACAGACCCATCTTTGCTCGCATACAATCCACGATTGCCGATGAAATGCTCAGGAGTGCAATTTTCGCGTTATAAATAAATTCGCTCAATTATAGGCGCTAAAGTGTAGAATACTAAGATGATCTTCAATTGTATCCGTGCCGCGTATATCTTTGTTCTCACACGATTATAATTGGATGCTCCATGCAATGTTTTGCGATTTAAAAGGTTGCAGTATTTTTGCAATTTCGTTGTTTGGGATTTGGAAATCTTTTTGGCTGTTCGTGTTTTTGTCAATAATTATTTGAAGTTGTCTTAGGCAGTTCTTTCTTGAAATTTCAAACTTTTTACCCACTAGGACGCCTTTCTTTATGATTTTTGGAAACTAGTTGGTTGGTCTTCTGGCTTTATTAAATTGTTTCTTCTTAGCTGTCTTTTTTATGTTTTTACGTCGGTAAGTCTACTATATTGGAATGACTAAGTTACTAATAACATTTATTTTTATTTTGAAATTAAGTTTCAGAACAAAGATACTTGCCCAAGCCGAATTGAGCAGGCCGAATGTTTTTATTCCCAATACCTTCTTAAATTCGTTGCTACAATAGCAGACCTCGTTTAAATTAAGCTTAATGATCCATACTAACAAGCTCATAGTCTTCACGCCTAGCAGCCGTAGCAAGCATAAATTCGTACGATCACCGACAGGACCCGCACCACCGACCTATTTCATAAACTCACGAAGAAAACTTACTTAGACTAACCTTTACACAAGCTAAAACTAACTTTATTGTTTTAAAGTTAGAGCTGGGTATTCCTTACTGGTCATGTGACGGAAAGTCGTGTGTTTTCGGTTACCATGGCGACCGAAATGTCGGTGAGGTGCAATGCAATAGTTTAATCTGGCTGCGGGCACGACCACACGAACTCGCCGCCCGCGGAGGCCTTGCGAGATGAGTAGCACTGTGTGAAGTTAAACTTTTGGTTTAAACGTTGATGGAAACTATTATATTACTAGTTATCTATTTGGTACTAAACTTAGGTGGGTAGTTTTGGGTAGTTTGATTTACTTTCTGCCGCTTGCTTATCCTTCTTTAGACACTCATTAGAGTGCAGCGTCATCTGGCACGTATCCGATTTCCTCATGCTCCTATCCTATTCAGAGAGACAGAGTGTGCTACCGAATGCATCGTCGATGCTGCCGCGTGCGTTAGCACTGGGACGCAGATAAAAGAGAAGAGTTTTGGGGTTCTTATAACTTCTTAGGACTTGCGTAGATTTTCATATAATTGCGTGTACCGCGTTTGTAGTCATACATCAACGTAAATAGTAGGACTGCCTACATAAGCCTCTGCAGAATTAATCTCAAACTTGAGCCATGGCCCTATATTTAATAATTAAATTATTGACTTCACTATCACATGTTGGTCACTTCTCTATTTTTTTATTTGCTTTGTGTCCTTATTTATTTCGTCTACTTTTGGTCTGCTCATCTCTCCGTGACAAATAATGTCGTTTCATTATTTTTAATTTCTTTCAAATCACACACATATTACAATAGAACCATCTTCATTAAACTCAGTTCACCAGTAGTTGCGCCGGGCGCCAACGTGTCACCCGGTGTCGCAAGCGCGGCGGACGACTAAATATCAGGCGCATCACTACCCTAATGACTCGTACAAATAGCTTCCACGAATCTACGTAATGTTTAGCCGCCGGCGCATCATATTATGTTTTCAGTTTTCACATACATTTTATAAGTGTGGTTGTGGGAAGCGGGTCTTGAGACTGGAAGAGAGTTGGGTGTTGTGTATCGACGTCTCGTTCTTTGGGTGACAAAAGTTAATTGATATAATTAGGTTTTATTGTCACAATTACAGTCTGACTTAATAAAAGCGTTAAATATTGGTCAGATTTATTTTGTAGACACAAATTAACATCTACTTCAATCATCTTTAACTTTAAGTGAATTACCATCCCGTTTGGTTTGATCAAGCCCACAGGTAGAACAGTAACGTTACTTCAACCAAAAATGACTGAATCCCGTGTGAGTCCGCTTGCTTATGAAAATATGCATTTCATTTAAAAAAAAAATCGAGCAAAACACAACGACAAATTAAGTTGAGGTTTTCGATTTTTGGACTTTCTCCTAAACATCATCTTTGATTCAAAAGCCTTTTTATTGAAATGTCGGCGAACAGTGTAAAACGGAATCGTGTAATCCGAGAAGCAAACTAATCTTCTCAACAGATCAAAACATAACCATCCTTACAAAATAATGAACATTGCAATTTGAAAGTAAAAGGGACGCTCAACAAAATATAGGTCACCATTTACACTAGTTTGTCCGGTTTTACGAAAAATGCGCGATAATTGGTTGCGTGTGCGCACGACGCTGGCCGAGGACTGACGTTAATAAACACGTTTGTACGTATTGATTTGTTAGCACGGTCTATCGAGATCTAATTTGTAAAGCTTCTGAAAGGGTTAAACTGCTTGTAAATATTTGGTTGGTTTGTTATTAAATTAAATATTAATATTGGTACTTTGAGGAAAAATATATAAATAGTCCTGACTCTTTTCGATCATAACGGCCAATCGTAGGCACAGGTTTACATTCTGTTACTTTTCTTTTATAGTCCAATAGAACGGCAATCCGGCGAGAAATCCAAAAAAATCAGGCGCAGGGCCGTGTTTTCCGGGGGTAACGCATATTGTTCCAACTGCTGGGACATAGGCCCACCACGCGGGTCCAGTGTTGGATACTACATGCCTTGACTAGATTGCGTAGTCCTATTTTTAGCTGAATTTAAAAAAAAACTGTACTTAAGTTTTACGACACATTAAGAAAAACAGAAAACATTGCGTAAAGGCGTGTCCCAGTCGCTCTTGTTTGCCGATTTAGGTCTTTGAATTCAACCATCAGGTTCGATTCTCGCATGGCATGCAAATGTTTGTGTTAAGGCTAGATTTTCAATATACGATTCCTACAATCAGAGACCCATCTTTATTCACATACATTGTTGTTCTTCCAAGTGTTAAGAGTCATTTAAATTGCTATTTCACACAAACAAAAGATCACGAGAATTTTCCAATTGACAGTCGTGATCGACTGCATGTATACAACGCGAGGGCACCTAGCACCTACCTATCTGTACGAAAATGTCAATCCTTTGCAAGTTTCGCACGCCGCCGCCGCCGTCCGGGGTCGTCGGATTCGGCCGCGTCCGGCTGTTGACATTCACGAATATTATTAAGTATTGTTAGGTGCTCGGAGGTGAGAAGGTAGGTTGATGTGTCATGGTGGAACGGTATTGGTCGTCTTTTGTTTCGATGTTGTGGAGCTAAGTGCTTGGAGGAGCTTGTGGCTAAAAATAACAGCCGTTCGAGTAAATCTTCAGGTTAAATTGCGCTTGCCTATGGTGGTCCGTGGATGGGTGACCGCCCATTACATACTAAGTTTCCTCCGTAGGTAAGTCCTGGAAGTAGTCTAGGAAAATTTGACAGTTCGATAGATCGCCAAATCGTTGTTTCCTTGGCATATTTTGAAAGAAGTATCTTATCTCATTTGTTTCTCTAATCGCAGTTATAGGTTTGCTGGTATATTTGATGCATTGCGGATGTGTGTGTAACGTTCTCGTGATGGGCAATGTGTCCGGCTACTTCGCAAGACATATCACGAACTGACCATAGGTTAGTTTGGCCATCGTAAAAGCTACGGCTGTAGTTAAAATAATCACTTACAAATATCTATTCAGAAGTATCAGTTTTGCTGAATTATTCTATTAGGTAAGTTTTTTTTAAGGACGGGGTAATCAAGAATCAAATGACTCTTCCCGCTCTGGGCGGAGCAAAAGGAAGTGTCAGACTGTTACTAAAACCCATCCGTGTTCCTCCTAATGCCCTTCGCGTTCCACGGCCGCTTTGACTCTTTCAATCAAATTTCGCAACCCTTACCTACAATTTTACAATAGGGATATTTACTAACTAAAACAAAGATGATTCTTATTAGTCCGTCTGTTAGATTATAAAAAAATATTGGACATGAATTTTTGTTTTATAAAATCAATAAAAATTGACAAAGATAAAACGCGTCAAAGATAAGAATAAATAATAAGATAAGAATATGACGTCAAAATAGTTTTTAAAGCACTGTATCGTCTTCATTGTTTGCTTACGTGAAAAAAGAAAAAACACGTGTCCAATATTTTTTGGAAATCTATCTAATCGTTCTACTAAATCGTTTTTTTGTTAACTACCATAGTACTCTTGTTCACTGCCTCGTTGGTCTAGTGGTCACCGACTACTAATCACGAGGTCTTGGGTTCAAACCCCAGGTCGCGCATAGCGTTATTGGATTGACTTGATCAGAAATGTCTCAGTAGCAGCCACGGAGTCTGGATTTGTGACCAGTTTATGGCAATAGATCCCCCTATGACATGTGAATTATAAAACAATTGGCGAAATGTACTATTAGGAACACCTGTACTCCGGCCCTGGTGCAAGCCATGGTTCGGGGCGAGGAGGAATTGGATGCCGTCGCCTCCTTTCGCGAAACAGTGATGCTAGCGTAGGAGGTGGCGGAACGTGAGAGGAAGAGAACCTCTCGTCCCAGCCACCGCGGGAGACGCTCCGAGCGTCGGAAGCCACGTGATGGCTTTCGGCCACCGTAGACGCGGGCCTGTGGACGGTGAGTAATGGGCTAGCTCGCCTTCCGTCCGTCTTATGACGACGACAGGCCGAATCGACGGTGCGTTCGTATTCCACGCGCAACTCAAAGAGATGTCAGCAACATGGGACGGGCTCGAAAGGGCAGACGCCCGTCGGGGCTGCGGGTTGTTGGAAGAGATACCGCTGCCTCCACATAAAGGGCTCAGAAGGAACATGGGTGGTTTTTAATCAGTAGAAGTCTGACACTTCCTTTCGCTCTGCCCAAGAGCGGGAGGGGTTATTTGATGATTTTCCACCCAACAAAATAAAAAAAGGTACACCTGTACTTTATTGTTCTAGAATTACTAGCGTGATCATATGTATGTAATGATATTTTGACAGTGTTTCAAAATAGGTGTGAAAGGACTGTACCTCTGTAACCTTTGCTCTTACCAACGCCACGTCAAGGATACCACGGATCGCAGAGTGACGGATTTAATGGCAAGGTCCCATGTTATGAGGTGGATGACAAGCTGGTTTATGTATGTGTGTGCACTCTATTGTTTCTGACATTGACTTGCTATGAATTTGGATGAATATTATGATTGGGAGATATATAGAACATATTCGTATCTTTGGGTGTCGCTGTATTTGCCTGTCGGGGCTGCGGGTTGTTCACAAGTTACCGCGGCCTCGACATATAGGGCTCAGAAGGAACATGGGTGGTTTTTAGTCAGTAGAAGTCTGACACTCCCTTTCGCTCTGCCCAAGAGCGGAAGGTATTTGATGATTTTCACCCTCCAAAAAAAAGGGTGTTGGTATTTATAATTTGAATAAATTGGTGAACGAAAAACAAACACCTGCATGCATGTTCGTAATAATAGCTGATAAAGATCAGCTATTATTACGAACATGAATAAAGAGGTAAAGCATTGCTTTCTTAAGTTGTTCTGTGGCCTTGTGACTACCCATTATATACCAAGTTATATACAGACGTTGTAACGTCTAGTAAGTGCCTCGAAAGTCTGATAGCTAGTGTCAACTAACAAGTCAGAAATCAAGTCTGGGGTATAGTATTAACCGTATATAAACTTATGGGTTGTGAAGTCCAGATAGGCAGTCGCTCCATGTTAAGGACTGATACTCAGCTGCTGGTTAGGCTGGGAACCGACCCCAAACACACTTGAGAAGAGGTTAGGCAGATCATCTTATTGGAATTTGTCAGTAGTAACTACAGTCTGAATCAGTGCCCGATTGTTGGCAATAGGCTCGCGCCTTATTACATGACTAACTAAACATAACTGGTGAAGTGAAGTTACAGTCATGAGCAAAAATACGAATAAACTTAACAAAGGATCATGTTCATGGATATATGGAATCCTGTACCAAGCTGCATCAACATCAAACTTAGTTTTTTATTGCCTACATTTCAAACTCAAACTCAAAATCAAAGCATTTATTTCAATTAAACCTTTATAGGCACTTTTGAATGTCAGATGAACAATTAATAAAAACAAAACTACGAGTGCAATTCGTCATTCCGAAAGCCACCACGCCGATTTCTCATATTAACTCCTACAAAAGTTATTTTTGTAAACTAAATCCGAGTTTCGGGGTAATTTTATAAAATCCAATATAACCACAAAACCAGGTAAGCAAATAGTATCGGAAAACCGCTACGATGCTGAACTGTTAAAATCAACTGATAGAACAAACAGAATGACTTTTGAACTGGTTGTGTGAACGCCATGTTTAGGGAGTAAAACAATATTCATACTTTGATACTTTAAATTAAATTCCTCATAAAAAAATCAAATCCCAGCCGCGTAATGTCGTAAAAAAATATGAAAATAATTACTATAACATTCGATCTTTAAACTTAAGAATTCTTGGTACGAGTTTTGGTCATTGTCTTTTAAAAGCTATTTTGGTTCTTTTCAGGCACACCTCTGCCTAACCCTTCGGATATTACAGGTGTGATTTTACGTATAGAAAATCAAGGAAAAAACTGTGCATTAATGCCCGGTTCCTATAAACAACGATTCGTTATTGTGCAAAAGATACCATTCGTTTTTGAGTAACGAGTAACGGACGTTAAAAGGCGTTCCTAAAAGTTTTTGCCACTTCTACCTGCGACGAACGGGTGTTGGTTACCCACTTACCAAAGCCCTCGGTCAACACATGTTCGACCCTCCTTGCGTTTCGTTATTACAAATTAAGAATGTTTAGAACTACAGTAAATCCATGTGCAGATTACACAATATACATCATATTTATACTTTTATACAGTAAACTTAACTTTTATGTTTATTTAATATTTTGGTGTTGAAGAAATCTCATTATTTCGTTAAAAAAACATTGTTTGTTTTTCTGTTCTGGCTACTGAAGTGAACAAAACGCGATTGAGACCGCCTGACCTCTGGCTTGACACGCATTCTAAGCTAAGTTTAAGTTTTGTGTTTGCATTATTGGGAATTACATTTTATGGCACAGAGCATTATTTTGATATTGGTATTATAAGGTTTTGTCGTAAAACATAATATATCTGTTGGTATAAGATAATTATTCTTCTGTTAAACTTACATAAATTACTCTCTACAATGGACGTTACACCCAGGGTTCCCAACTATACTGTTAAAAACAGTATTAAGTATACTGATTTCACTACAATATACTTTTTACTGTCGGACAACAAAACAGTATAAAAATACTGTTTTTATCATCACTACGGTACATCTTTGTTTTTTCTGTCATGAATTCAGAGTGGCTTCCATAAATTTAATAAAAAACGAGCTTCTCATTTACTTTAATTTTGATTTCAAATATAGTGAAGCCTAAGTAGCCTTAAAAATTACACTAAATTGCTAAGTTGTGCGAGAAACACCAAGACATGTTTTTAAAACATAGCAACAACGCAAAATAAGTAAAACTTTTGTAAACAACCGACCAAAATCGGGCGGTAAACAAATTGTTAACGACTCGTAACTTTGACGACTCGTTGACGACTATTTTGTTATAGAAACACCATCGCCCCACATCTGCGTACATTTTGCTTACGGTTCGTTATTCGTAACCCTCCCATCCGTAGGTACTGATCTATCGGTAACTTAACATACGAATCGTTTTTTATAGGAACGGTTTTGGCATACGTCTCGTTGAAAATACTACTATCCGTAAGCAAAACGACTCGTTTCTTGTTTATAGGAACCGGGCATTAGAGTTCATGTGGGATAACAGGACAAGGGAACTAGGAAGGGCTAAACAAAGGCGTATTATCTAAACAAGTCAATTAAACAGCGGAATGAGGAAAGTATCGTGTGATGATCGCCAACAATAACTGTCCACTCGGTAATGAGTGCTTTCTCAGCTTCTTGTGTGCGCCATTGTACGCTTTTCCTCGTGAAAAACTATACGGAGCGGCGGTTGCACTGTCAGTTTAACTATGGTTTGTTAATCAGGTATTTACGTTAGTTAGGTTACGTAGAAGGGTTTTAATTCATTATAAACTTGAATAGAATATTTTGGAAAAAGGTTAAATAATTGATTTTATAAGTTCACATTTTCATCGCATTTAAAATCAAAGTTTAATGTGCATGGTAAACAAATCTTTATAGCTTATGTAAATCAAATTTAAATTACCATTACATGATTAGCATATACCATTTGTGATTGCGATGAAGTCACGGCATTAAACTTACATTCGGTATTTTGTTCGTTTTAGTATCGTTAAATCATTCCGACAGTTTAAAATATTTTGCAAAGTAATATGGGCAGGTATTAATGTTAAAGGTAAGTTTCAATGACCAAATTACAGGATTCATGTTTGTGTTAGTAATTAACACGATGTTAGTCAAACGATGTATATAATAAAATAATAATTGGCTATAAGTTATGGGCTTATACGTATTGTGACTGGAGGGTTTAAGTGATTCATTATGATTTTGGTTAAGTCGCAAATTTTATTTGTATAATCTTAGTTCACGTTTTAATTTTCTTTGCATATACACAATGTGATCTACTCATTAGTAAACTTTTATACAGTCTGTACTGTCCCACGGCTAGACCAAGACCTCCCTCCATCCATTTCACTGGTACCGGTTCAGGACCAATTCTCGCTTATAACTAAGTAAGACATTCAAGCACACAGTATTTCATCGGCCAACATTTAACCGACGATTAACAACACGGTGCAACCGTACCATCTCATATCACCCAGTATACGAGTTCGCGCGTAATTGCGTTCGACGAGCGCTCTTTCAACCGAAAAAACAAGCGTCTCTCTCATTGTTCCCGCCAATTTTCCCACATTTCGCCTTTTACAGTTACACTTTGCCTTCCTGATTTACTCGCAAAAAGTGTATAAATTGAATTCCTCATGCATCAACCGCGCCGGGATCGTTTCATACTTTTTTTCTTGTCCCGGAAAAGATTGTCTTTGTTGTTAGATAATTCTTCGTGTGTGAGCTGCCCTTATTTTTAGCTGGGTGGTGTGGACTTGTACGTAGATAAAATGGTGTTTGATTATTCTGATTTAGAATAGAATAGAAGAATAGAATAGAATAGAATATTAGTTTACATGGTCGTTTCAAAAGGCCTGTAGGATACGAAAAGGTGGCGTAAATTTATTTTCAACTATGTTAGGGTCGGCTTCTTGTCTAACCGAGTGCAGCTGAATACCAGTCAGGTTGTCAGACTTTTAGGTAACACAGGCTGCCAGGAACAACGACTTAGCATGCTTTCTGAGGAAGCTTGGTCAATGTAATGGTTAGTCACCTGTCCACAGGCCTACCTAGGCAAGCACGGCTTAGCCTAAGGATCAGGAGCCAAGCGGCACATGATAGGCACCTAAAGAAAAACGTGTGAAAAGTTAGAAGCGTTAACTAAAACTGTTTATCCGTTTAGCGTGCAAGTCGCAGAGTACAAAAGCTACGTTCAACCGATCAAAGCACCAAACAAACGTACCAAATACGGTCAAAACAAAACTTTCTCACTAATTCCACCGCGGATCGTGCTACGAAGATTCACATGCGAAACGACCACTGCATACACGTGAAACCATCAGTCAAACTACTAGTTAAACATCTGCATAAGTCACGGCTCACGATTCTCTACGAGTAACAGTTTAATAATGTCCGCGAAGTGACCCACCACGACCCTAGTGAAATACGGTTGAACGGACTTGGGGCCATATTTTCCCCCATGCATCGTACTAAAGTCGTGTCTTCCTTGGTGGAAATAAAACGCGAGGTCCATCTCTAGGGGCATCGGTGCCTCAGATGCGCTATTTTAGACCCCATGTCTAAACATTTTATGTAACCAAAACGACCAATCAAAATTCAATCTTGCTACATCTAGATAAGGTAGGTTTCAGATTGTGTGGTATTAACATATAAGTGAAATCAAAGTAGGGTGTACGGATAATGTCATGGGAAGAGCTCAATGAACGTGCGGACAGCGCGTGGACTGCCGACCGACGGAACTTCCCAACTTATTAACCTCATTAAACAAATGAATTTCGGTTTTAATGCTTTCGTAATAGAGTCTTTATGAAATGCAGATACTAACTTAGTTAACTTGTAGGCTATACGGCTGATCTTCTGTCTTAATAAGTGTAAATCTGTTAAGTGTCATTGGTTTAGTTTTGGCGTGTTCGTTTTCATTAGTTCGTAAGGTTCACAATAATTGATGTTTCCTACCCATGATTTGTTTTGTTACTCGTTTGGTATTTTGTGAAGTTATTGGGTAATGATTAATATTGAATTACCGATCTATAACTTGAAGTTATCTTCGGGATAATTCGCGATACTCTTGTAAGCGTGCGTAAGAAGATGGGTCGTAAGTTTAGCGGTTCATAAATTATGATATAATTAAAACGTTATTTTGATTGAGTATACAATTCGATTCTATATTGGGTATTAAAAGAGGACAGGAGACTAATAGCGAGGGTTAAACTTGTTAAGAGTTGGATAAAATCTGTCAACGCTGAAGACAATAGGTTTGAAATTATTTAAAACGATTATAAAATTCAATAGAGGTGTTTATGGGAGAGAAAAATATATATATTATAAAGCATGCATGCAATTTTTATTAGTAGACGTTTCCTGTGATCCTGGCTTTTGCACTACCGGTTAGCAGTAGGTTTAGCAGTATATTAGCTTTGGTGGGACAAAAATACGTGGTGGTAAAATTCGCCCTAAATAGGTGATCAAAACCATGTCAAAAAGGTGTCGGTTCATAATAATTGCTATGGAATATAAACACTGACAACTGACTCTGAACTCTGACGTGCTAATGTACTCCACCACAAACCGTACCATACCATATTCATGCAAACATTTAAAAATGTTACCAGCTACATCTAACCTATACTGGTATCAACATCTCTGTACAGATACACGTGGGATGACGTCTGCCCTTTCCTGTAGGAAGCGTCGTGACTCACTGACCCATTGCCTCGCCGCGGCCACGTTCATTTACTGCTTTTATATATACTGTGTCTATTTGTATGTTTGTCTGTGTTTGTGATGGTGCATTGGTATACTGTGGGATTAAAGAGGCATTTTTCGAATTGTATTGTAATGAACTAAAACATTTTGGGACTTAATATGTAAGCTTGTTGTTAAGTTGCTGGGGAGTTTGTTCCGCCACTTCTTCTTTCCAGCTAAAACACTAGGAAGTGTCGAAGCGTTTTGGGGGACTGTCTCTTGTAAATAACTAAAGTAAAGTAAAAGTAAATTTTGACGTTCTAAAAGTGCTGATTATCAGCCTAGTTTGAATAAATGAGTTTTGATTTTGATTTTGATTTTAATACTCTTAAATAAAAGGAGATGAAAGGAGCCAATGATCAACCTGATCATTGGCTCCTTTTACATATACAGTATGTTAGGTTAAATGAAGGATATAGGTATTGAAGGAGGTTATTCAGTTTTAGATTCTCGTTCCAAATATTTAAGAAAACTATAACTTTAATTTATGACGTAAATGTGCCATGACTCTCCAGATGACACTTAATTAGTCGTTTCTGTTTTGCTATTGTCCTACGTCAGTTTTAAAATATAAAGAAAAAATGGATTATACCTAAGAGTCATTGACTCGAGGACATTTTCTGTGATAAGTGCAAGGGTTGCGAGACTTCGAAATATTTGGTATGGTTTATCAGTGTTTTTTTTTTCGTTTTATACTTTAATTCGTATCATTTAAGCAATATGCTCAATGTTCGATATTGTCCTCGTTTAAACCAACATACTGTGTCTAATTGTATGTATTGAAGTATGTGTGTGAGATGCTGTTGCTTTGGAATACTGTACATTGAGTATGAGGACATGCATGTTTCTCAAAACACTTACACGAATTAGTGTTGGACGTTAAAAGATGGTAAGTCTTAAGGATGGTAAGATTGCAGTATACTGTGTCCATGTGTGTTGGTGTTTGTGATGGTGTTACATGGTATACTGTGGGATTGAAGAGGTTATATAGAAGGCTTTGGATGTTAGACGTAGGTAAGCCTGAACTGAATAAGATCGAAGGCAAGATGAAATTGTGGTAATAAAGAATACAAAGGTGACTGTACATGTACATAGAGTGCAACTGATGTATTTCCGAACATAACATCACGCCTGTTATCCACAATGGATTAGGCTGAAGGATACCCATTAGTAAAACCACATTTAACCAGTTATGTTTAAGCCCCATATAATAGGGGACGACTCTATTGCCATCAAACGGGCCCAAATCCAGAATTCGGGACTGCTACTGAAAAATTGCTAAAACCCAGTGCCACTTTGCACGACCTGAGAATCCAACCCGGGACCTCACGCACAGCAGTCACGCTTCTGACCAAGACCAGTCTCAACCTACAAAATGTATAAAAACTAGCGCATTCGTAGCACCTAGCAGTAATTTTAGAATAGGGATGTTTACTGACATAAAAAAAAAATATGATTCTAATTAGTCCGTCTGTTAGATTATCGAAAAATATTGGATACGTATTTCTTGTTTTAACTACCCTTTCAATCGACTTCTATAATGAAGGAGAATCTCAATACGACTGTTTGTTGTTTTTTTTTATGTTTGTTTCCACATAATTCATTTATGAACGGATGTATGAACAACCTTAAGTTTTTCTTTCGCTTTTTGTGTTTTAGAAGTCAGTTTTATTTTCTTTAATAGGTATCATTATGACATTCACCTTTGTTGTTGTTATTCAATTCAAAATTAACTTTATCATTCCAAAAATCAATTACTTCCAAGTGTAAACAACTTTTTATGCAACATTTCACAGTGAGGCCGATGAAACACAGATAGCCCCCATCCCCGTTCATTCATGGCCGTTTGCGACACAGCCAAATGTCAAAATAAGGTCAAAGGTAATAATTGTTAGATGTTAAACGTTCAGCCGTACATATCCTATTGATTTATGCAGGAATCTGCTGATGGGCTTGCGAGACGAACAATAGTTTTCATGCAACAATAGCGCTATTTAAATTGATTGTGAAAGCACGGAAACTAGGTGTTAATGTTGCTAATAGAAACGTTTTAGGGCTTTTGAATATCATCTTTTGTTATATTAAATTATTTGATACTAACTTTTGCCCGCGGTTTCGCCCATGTGGGTGTCGAAATATATCCCAACAAACTTTCATACCCCATTTAACTCCCTTAGGGATATATCCGTTAATGAAAACAGCGAGAAAATCGGTGCAGTAGTTTTTTAGTTATCGCGAGCAGACAGACAGACAGACGCGGCGGAGGACTTAGTTTTAAAATATGTAGTGAAGTGTTCTTGTTGCCTTACATGTTGTTAAGCAATGCAAGTGCCGATTAGACTCGTGAAACTGAATGATTCAAAACACTGCTAGTGCTTATCAACATGCATGGTGCTGTAAGGTAATATGACAGTTTCCATGCACCAGACATAGATAAGGTTAGGGTTTACATTGCTCATCATCATCATCATCATCATCAGCCTGTAATGTTCCCACTGCAGGGAACTCACTCCCTCTCAGACCAGGGCCGGACGCGAAAGGTCGCCGCCGCTACGAGAACACGGTGGGGCTCCGACCAAGCAGAGCAGACCCACCCGGTCTGGGTGGAGCGGAAGTAAGTGTCAGACTTCTACTGACTAAAAACCACCCATGTTACTTCTTAGCCCTTTATGTCGAGGCCGCGGTATCTCTTGTGAACAACCAGCAACCTCGACGGGACATCCCGCAGCCCCGACGTGGCAACCTGGACAGCTCTTTCGTTTGCCTCGTTTAAGTCTTTGAACGAGCAATAAGTTGGGCACGACGGACAAAAGAGAAGGTGTGGCATGTCCTGTGTTGGGGCCCACACTCACATTCAATCAGAGATGGCTCGATTATACCCCATCTAGCCAGATTGGATTCGGCCAACTTGGGCGCGTAGTCTGTTTAAAGATTTCCATATTAATCTACTGCTTTTATGCCAATTTATACATCAGACGGCCTCGTTGATTTACTGGTTGCAATCGCGAGTGTTGAGCATGAGATCCTGGGTTCAATTCCCGAAATGTGGAAAGTGTCATTGGGATTTTTAACCAGGAATTTCTCAGTTGCCAAGTTTGGATATGTGCCCAGTTGATCGCAATAGGCTCGCTCCTTATTACTTGGGACTTAACTTAAACATACTAGCCTAACCCTACGGGGATTACAGGCGTGCTTCAAAGATATATTTTGCGTTTTTCCCTTAAACATTGAAATTTTCTTCACCAACTGTGCCGACGTTTTGAACGAGCTAGTTTTTATAGGTTAAAATTTTTTGCTCACAATGAAACTACACTTTGAAAAATCTACAAGAAATAAACTAAGTTTAAAATATCTGACCTGGATCTTGGAACTCTAGCCTATCTTAAGGTTTCCCAAACTTTGCCATTTGCATTCTCAAAATAACTTTCTTGCTACAGTCAACTTTTGCTCAATTCGGTCAGTGCTAACAAAATCTATACAAATTAATAAAATTGAACTGTCTGTTTGTAATATCAACAGCTTTTAATACTATTCAGCATTATGATAAGTCTACACGGCACTTACAACAAAATCACATAATTCTTGAATTTTTGTATATTATGTTTGCTTGTTCCTGCAAATCTCTGGATCATCGGGACCGATTTTGACGGGACACGATACGAGCAGCTAATGTTAATAACGCCTAACTTAGGCTAGTTTTATTTTAGAAAAATAATGAGGGTTCCGTCCAAAAAAGTCGAAACCTTTGAAATTGGTAACAAAACCCGATTTAACCTTACTAATATATATTTTTAAATAAGTTTATTCTAGCGAAGGTCGCGGGCGACAGCTAGTATAGAATAAACGAAGCAGGTCACTCTGGTCAGCTACTGTCACAAATCATCTTTTGTAACACCATTAGTGAACTGACCTTCGGGCCAAAGTTCAGGTCAATTTGTTCATTCATTGTTAAAACATAAACAAAATCAAAAATGGCGGCGGTATCATCCATTTTGATTTCAATGACGCAAACTTTCTTATCTAACTATATATCCATTGTATCGGCATAAGTTTTAGACCTTTGTGCTTAGATTAGATACTTGTGGCGAGAATATGGCAATAATTCGAGTATATTGTAATTGTTTGTGCATTATTGTGGCGTGTCTGTCTGTCAGTCAATTCACTTTCAATTTTGTGATCTACATTGGATGTGGATGAGTTATGTGAGAGTGAGTTATTGTAGAAAATAGTGGCTTTGAATGTTTCGAAGGGACTTACTTTTTTGTAGGATATTACTGGGAATGAGATGAGAAGAACAGAGGAAATATTAAAGAAGAAATGAAATACAATACTCACACGTCACCATCACCTTAGCGTCATTATTTTTGCTAAAAACATGGAAACGGAAACGATAACAATAACTGACAATGTACAAAGATCTAATTAATCACACTTCACACTAACATTATAAAGGTGAAAGTTTGTGAGTGTGTGGGTGTGTATGTTTGTTACTTCTTCACGTAAAAACTACTGAACAGATTTGGATAAAATTTCGTACACAGATAGTTTATGACCTGGATTAACATATAGGAGAGGTTTTTATCCCGATTTTATCTTCCCGTGGGATAATTTTATAGTTGTAGCGGGTAAAGCCGCTGGCAATAGCTAGTTTAATAATACACCTTAATTATATAAACTATTATTGTAAATGTCGCCCTGTGTCTTCCCACTACTGGGTAAAGACTTCCCATCCATGAACTCTAAGTCTTCCGATCCAGCGTCAATGTGGATCACGTGGGTTTTGAATCTTTAGAGCTCGTTCCGCCGTCTCCTGTGAGGTCTACTGCGTCGCCCACTGGCTGGGATTGGGCTGGTCATATCCGGGTGAGCTGTGTGTCAAAATTACCACGTTGCGAAGACCTGAATAGAACGAAAAGGATGAAAATGCTACCTTTTTGCTCGCCTTTTTTATTTATAGTAGTCCTCAGTCCTCATTGGTGGTTTTCGCATAACACCGTTCAAGTAAACTCGCTGTTTGTCAATGTAGGAGGGTGCGCGAAATGCTAAGCGTGATCGATGGGATGGACTGTTGCGCAAGCGCCGCGCGCCGCCGCGACGTGTGCGACGAGGCAACTGTTAACTGGGGCATTGTTTTCATATACCTACTCTTAAATGCAGGGGAATTTGTAAGTGATTGTTAGCGTATAAACATGAAATAAACAAAAAATATGTGAAATACACTACCCCGGTCCGAGTCTTAAATAGAACATCAAAGCTCCTAATCGCGGTCTTAAAGTTGTCAGCGATGGATACTCAGTTAAGTCTTTTTTTTTCGAGCTCTGATTGATAAGGGACCGGTATTACAATGGGCTTGCTTGCCAGAACGCGGACATACACACGTTTGACTCTTCGAGAAACACTTTTCATACATTGCAAACTAGCTGTTGCCAGCGGCTTCACCCGCTACAACTCGAAAATTATCCCACGGATCATAAAATTGGGATAAAAAAAAACTATCCTATATGTTAATCCAGGGTATAACCTATCTACATACCAAATTTCAACCAAATCGGTCCAGCCGTTTATGCGTGAAAGAGTAACAAACATCCACACATCCATTCTCACAAACTTTCACATTTATAATATTATATTATTATATTATATAGTAGGATTAATATAGTAATTATCAGTCTTCCCTTAGGTAATTAGTGATTGTTTATTTAGTTGGCAATCAAAATCAATTGTTTAATTTAGGTTTTTGAACACTCAACAATCGCCTGTATTACGTTAGTTTACTGATTAAAATGATTAATGTTCCATTCAAAAACTTGTGCACTCTAATACTTTTAATACACGAACATACTCCGATCGAAGTCAATCCTGGTCTCCGCATTTTCTCATAATTTAGCCTCAGTAACGTATAGTTTGGCAGGCCGGGGTGGCGACGGTCGACGGGCTGCAGCGTGAGAGCGGCCCACTGACGGACGTCACGAATGCCGGTCGTGTGCACAGAGCCTAACTGTGCCTCACCTACATACGAGACGAGATATAATTATGTGGGACTGGGAAATACTGGCTGATGATATAGGAAATATTTTTGGATCGTTTAGAGTTTAGGGTATATTGGGGTGGAATGGAATGTATTTAGATTTAACAAAAATTGAACAATAAGAAGAAAATAATTAAGAAATTGAATCGGTTTTTGAGGAATGTGAAAAATGCCATAAGGACAGTTTTAAGTATGAATGCCACCTAAGCTGTAAGAGAAAAGAAAGTAAAAAATTGTAAGATAACATGGCTAGAAAAGGGGTAACTACAGAAAAAGTTGACGGGAGAATGACTAGTACGGCAAAAGCAGACGTTCTACCCCAAACAAATTGGGATACAAGCATGAAAAGAATCATGATTGATCTTCCAGTAGTACACTTAATAGACCGATGAAAAGTGACTACACAGACTGAAAAATTTACATAAAATAAAACGAAACTCATACTCATAATTATTTTCATCTTTCTGCGCTTTTTTTTTTGGCGGGTGGAAAATCATAAAATAATCCCGCTCTTGGGCAGAGTGAAAGGGAGTGTCAGACTTCTACAGACTAAAAACCACCAATGTTCCTTTTTGGCCCTTTATGTCAAAGCCGCGGTATCTCTTACATCAACCTGCAGCCATCTTCCTGTCCTTGTCTCATGCTATTTTCGAAGTCATGTTTTTTGGAAGTCGGTTTTTTGCCAAAAATACTCCATCGTTTTACCCTTCTAAGTTGTTAGTTTAACACACACATTCTTGCCATTAATCATTTCTACATCGTAACTGAAATCCAAAAACTCGATAATAGTTCCAGAGCCAACCCTAAAATTAAGTTCATTTATTTATTAGCATACTTCAGCTTCAATATCAGGCTCAAAATGCAAAGATAAGCTAAGTAGGGCCAGTGCATTGCGTGAGAAACTCGCCTCTTTCGACCTGCGACCGTTCGTAATCAGGCCGAGCTAGCCTAGCTACCGGTCCGTTCTTAATTTATAGGTGCACTACGCTTCTCAATGTCGTTGATATTGGCATCATTAGCTACTGCTGTATGGATATTAACGCCATGAATTAGTTATTCAAATAAATAAATTGCAATGTCTGTAATTTTAAGGTAACAGGTTTTAGCTGGATGCATTTATGAATGTATCTCTATCTATAGTGCTTAAAACAAAATGATTTGTTTCATTAATTTTTGTCAGTCTTTCTGTCTGTTTATTCCTTCTGATCTCCAAAACGCCTGGACCTACTGACTTAAGTTTTGAATTTTTTTGTTATTTTTTTGTCTGTTTGTTTCGGCTGTCGTTATGTGAGAAACTCGGTTCCTTCGACCTGCGACCGTTCGTAATCTAGCCGTTCGTATTTAATTTATAGGTGCACTGCGCTTCTCAATGTCGTTGATATTGGCATCATTAGCTACTACTGCTCTATTGATATTACGTCACGAACTATATAGACAGATAAATAAAATTGAAGTGTCTGTAATTTTAAGGTAACAAGTTTTTACTCACTGCATACGGTACTTTTAACAATTGTTTTTTGTTGTTTTTGTGCATCGATCACTAGTAAAAAATTAGATACAAAATCAGTGACAAAAAATGTCCTAACCGAATGAATGCCCTTTCCAACATTTGGGTGCGCTTTTAATCTAGTAGCATTCGAACGCTCCGACGGCAAACATGCCGTTAGTGATCAATGTTTTTCTGTCTGTTTGTTCCGGCTGATCTCTGAAACGACTGGACCGATTGGGATTTTGAGTGCTCGATAACTGATGTTTTATGGAGTCCTTCACTTTTATTTTAGACATAACGTACAAAAAAAATTAAACCCTGTAAATTATTAACAAAGTTTGATTTGATTAGGTTTGTAATATTTTTATAATCATTCCACGCGTACGTAGGTCGCGGGGCACAGCAAGTTAATAAATACGTCTGGTACTTGTGCGGAAATATTATGTTCATACATAAATCTTATTAGACTTTGCCATAACTGGAAAAAAAACAAATGACAACACACCGATATTATTCTAATGTGACGATAGGGCGATGTCCATCATGCGGCGATTTTTAACGCTATGAAACATCTCTTCTTTGAATCTAAGGTGGCGTTTCTGCCATAGATGTCCAAGAAAACGCCCGAAAAATCAAGCAGAGCATATTTCTGCCAAAGGCACCTTTTCGAAGTCGTTGCTAAACAATAACCTCAAAAGGAACTGGATTATTGTTCTTCCTTCTTTGTATTTCTTGTTTCAATGGCTGTTCTCTTATTCAATAAGAAAACCCTTGTTAATTATGCATTATCATTAATATTAAGTCACCTGTGACCGCTGGTAATCTTAACTGTTACCAATCGAGCAATTTATATATTTTGCTTTTCAATGTCGCCGTTATTACTGGCATTAAGTAGCTAATATTTGCCATTAATAATAATTTAATATTGAAGAAAGTTTCGACTAAATTCTGCGATTACTACTAAGAGGTTATATTCTATGATCTTGGAGTTTTCGATGTGTGTGTTTCAAGAGGAAATGGACAGGACATCTGGCTAGATGTGGAGATGGCCGATAGAGCAAGGCTTTACCCGAGTGGTGGCCAAAGTTGGCTAAGGAAACCTAAGGCTATCGGTTACATTTCGGGGAGTGTGCGATGGAATTGCACAATCTAATTCCTCCAAGCCCGTTCCATCATCGGACTACAAGACGTGGTGGACATCCCACCCATTCGCACTAAACGTTTTGGGAACACTTTCATTGTGCGTACAGCTAAGGAGTGGAATTCCCTGCCGGAGTCTGTATTTCCTGATAAGTATAACCTAGGGGTCTTCAAGTCAAGAGTGAATAGGTTACTTCTAGGTCAGCGTGCTACATCTTCGACCACATCGTCACTTAACATCAGGTGAGATAGTGGTCAAACGCGAGCCTATCTGCAATAAAAAAAAAAAAAAAAAACCAGGGCCGTCCTAAAGCTCGTTGGGTTGGCGATATTGTCAAAGTAGTGGGAAACACCAGGTGAAAAAAAGGGGAGGCCTATACCCAACAGTGGGTGATTTTGGACTGATGAGTCTTATGGCCTTTGGGAATTAGAGTCTGTTCTCAAAAATATAAACAATGATGAATATTTATTCTTGTGTATTTCTATTTCAATCTGTAAATAAATTAAGAAGCATGTCCACTGGGTTTGCGTGAGAGCTCCTTCCGTGTAACACGACCTGTGCGACCGTTTTCAATCACTCCTTTAAATCATCGAATGCCTTAGTATTGGCTACCTAATTTATGGTCTCAGGTAGATAGAATGTGTCTCTATTAAAAGCTGATTACTTGAGGTTTAATATTCCAGTATTTGAAAGATTAATTAGGTATGGTTGATTTATTTGGAAGTAATGAATTTGCATTCCACTGGCCCAATCTTGATGATCACGCAACTAGTCTATTTGCACTTGCCAGCACAAAATTGCCAATGTCCACAAACTGATCCATACTTTGCCTACCATTGTTTGCTTTTTTGTGCATGCCAATATTACGTGCCACGATAAATTTAATTGACCAAGGAGTTCGCGTGTCACCATCGTCTTTCCAATTTGTTTCTCGAGACCAACTTCGTGAATCCCTGACATGTTACGAAAAATATTCCAAGTGACTGTCAGCTCTTAACTTCGGTGCCATCTTCGAACCGCAGCTATAAATTAAGTAGCATTCACGGATAGGACGGCGTGAGAGCGTCCGTCGGTCCGGCACGACCGGCACACACGACCGTTCTCAGTACATCCTAGACACGGAGTTTAGAAATATGGGATATGCCTAGAGAGCACGACGACTACTACTTGGGTACAGACAGTAAATGTCCACTTCTAAACCTGAGCCTTGCCCATAGGAAGCTACATTGTTTGATTCTAAATAAATCGTGGGCTTATGAAGCCAGAATTCTGCTGAAACCGTCAGGCAAAAGGTATTGAAAACCTTTGCTGACCATAATGTATTCATCGAACCTTAAGAGATCTCCTGAGACATCACTAAATGTCATGAAGTGACAGATGTGAAGAAGAGTTTTTTACCAGCTAAAACACAAGAAGTATAATTGACCAGCTTTTTTGGTCCTGTGCAAATTCTCAGTCCTAATTTGAAAAAACTACTTTAATTCTGGTTAGTTACATCTTGACGTTGGTATATATGTGATTGTATCCACATTTTAAGGTGACCTGTTCATCCATGACGAACCATTAATATAGGATAGGAACGTCGCGTCGGACGGTCTGGCACGAACGAGCTTTATACATCCCAAACATGGAGCGTCGAAATATGGGATATGTTGCGAGGTAATTATATGACACGTCTGAATTAGTAGGTGCTTATTTATATTTGTGGGCGGCTTTTAAAGATGGCGAATTCTTTAAAAGAAAATAGTATTGATTGTTTAATTTTTAGTGATGTGGAAGTCTGGAATATGCAACAAGTAGAAAAAATCAATCTTTACAACTTTTGCAAAACTCATGAGTTTTTGTTAGTGCCACACTATAGCCAATATCCTCACAGTGACACTGTTAGCTTCGTTTTAATTCGAACTTTTTTTTGGCATAGATAGAAGAGCACACACAACTGACCAGATCCAGCCTATTCCACGTCGATACATGATTTCAATCCCTAAGGGCCACTTTTCTCTGCCACCACTCCAAACAGTTTCTCATCGCCAATACCTACTTGCAGTGACATCTTGCGCATCTCTTTCGTTTCTTGCATCTGAAATCTTAGCCTCTTTGTTATGTCATTCTGGCATAGAACGATTTATCGGCGTGCTGTTTACCTCATCGTGGCTTTTGTGGCAATCATTAGCTGTTGCCGTTCTCTATCTGTTGGGAATTGAACTGCTAATTTGTATGATGTGTGTTTCAGATTGTTATCCTTTGTCACAATGAAAAAGTATTTGTATTTGATGGGTACGAGTTATGTGACCACCTGTTTCACTATGTAATGTGGCATTTTGGTAATGTTTGACCTTTGACTGCCATATTGGTCTAGTGGTTGAAAGCGCTACTTCTGAGCAAGAGGTCTTTGGTTTGGTTTTTTCTGTCATGTTAACCTTTGTCTAGTCCTCATGAAAAGGCTTCTAAGCTTTTTTTGTACATGAAAAAATATCATTCACGGTAGGCTCATTTGAGGACTTTGATGGCAAATAATTAGGACATCAGTTGCAGAATTAGAGTTCTTAAGAGTTCTCTAATCTTTAGACTAGGGGCCACCAATCGTCATTAGATGCCTGTTAGTTCTGGTCGGCTCCTAGTGAATGCTTCAATAAGCAGCCGTATTGAAAGTGTTGTCGACGTTATTAGCTGATAAATGAACATTGTACATAAAAAAGAGAAAATACTCATCAAACAAACCTCTTCAAAACCAAATACACAAACAACCGTTGAAACTAAACGCAATACACTAAACACACAATCAAACCCATCTAATAACCGCGCGATTTACGCAAAAGGGTTGTAAGGTAGGATGCAATCGGGCGACCGAACAACGCGCCATAAACGCGTACGCTGCGTTTTACGAGCGTTTTCGCTTTCGCGCCATTTGCAATAAATCAGAGACGCCACCGAGTGGGCGATGTTGGTGCGCCCGGCGCGTCAATCCGAATCATGGTCATACGGGGGAAAAGGAGACGGGCGTTTTTTGGTGAGGATATTTTGCAGTTATAAGATAGCTTGCTTGTTTAAATGATATTCTTTGAAGAAATCAGAATTGTTATGGCAACTTCACGCCCAGCATAATGAATGTAAACACGATGGCTAAGCGATTAGACCACTGCGCAGCGTGTTGCGGGTTCAATCCCCGCTCGTAACAAATATTGTATGGCCTACAGATAGTTGTTTCGGGTCTGGGTGTTTGTGTATGTGAATTTTAATATTCTCACACGCACCTACGATACAGGAGAATTTGCTAGTGTGGGGCAAAATAAAAAAAAAAAAAATACTGAGATTCTACCTATAAAGCTTCTAGCTTATAAAGCTGCGAGACTAAAATTGTGGGTGCTAAATTGGAGAGAAGAAAAGACGGACTAGTCTAGTCTCCAGTTTGATGGTTTTTGATGTAAAGAAGACAAGAATAATATTTAAATAAAAAGGGATTTATAACTGGATGTCTTCCTTGGGAATTGGAGAGACGTTGCACTGAATCGTGACCGTTGGAAGGAATGGAGGGAGGCCTTTGCTCAGCAGTGGGACAACATAGGCTAGCCATAATAATAGGATAGCAGCAGAGCACACGATTACAACTTTACACGAAATTGACAGTTGACAGTTTAAGTGTGACAAGAAAACCAACAAGTGACATAAAAAGTTTGCGTTTACATTTCCAACAACTATTTTTTTTTTGTAATAAATCTAGTTTGCCTCAAAATCGAAACTCGTTTACATTTGCAACAAGTATTAAGATTTTTTTAATAAATCTAGTTTACTTACCTCAAGATAGGAACAATAACGGCAAAGCGTCTAAAACGCAACAGCTACATCCCCCCGGCCCGTCTGCACACACCTTGTAACGGGACAAATTTCACTCCGGCGCCGTCGCCGCTCGTACGATTCCCCATTTTACTGTCAATACTTGTAAACGTCTCAATTTAGCCTAGCTCAATCGGCCCTAGTCAATATGTTATAGGCTGGGCGCAGTTCACATGTGAACTTTATTTAAAAACTATAAACTTGGTTGCCTGTTCGAGTATGTAAGGAATTTACTGTTTTCTCGGAGAACACTTTGTTGTGTTGTAGAATGTACTGTATGGGTGATCTGACTCACATTGTGGTTCTTGTTTTGAAAAGACAGTTTTCCCTATACCTTTTGATTGTGATTACATTTGTGAGACATATAGTAATAACTAGCAATGTGTTTCGTTTTTCTACAATGATATTCAACTCGATCAGCGTCCTAAGCGAAAACATAAATCAATACAGTTGGTAGGTACGACAATGTGTCATTGTCGAAGACTTCATACCGACATAAATACTCAAATACTTTTGCGATAACAGAAAGGTGAAAAAGTTAGTGCTAAGCTTTTTTTATGGAGTCTTCTAAATAAAAG
Source organism: Diarsia rubi (assembly GCA_932274075.1). Classification (NCBI taxonomy): domain Eukaryota; kingdom Metazoa; phylum Arthropoda; class Insecta; order Lepidoptera; family Noctuidae; genus Diarsia; species Diarsia rubi. The sequence goes on from OW026425.1 coordinate 14,224,371, forward strand.
TACAAAAATACGCGCAATAGACGTGGAGTTGCAGTCCGTTATACAATACAATAGATACAAAAATGACTAACATGATCTAGATCAAACAAATCATTCTGATTGACCGGTCTTTTAGTAACCCGGACAAGAAACATACACGGACAATTTGTGGAACACAAATGTATTCACATACAATATTTAAAAGTCTCGGTGTCCAGAGGCACATCTGCACTTTGTAGATTCCATAATTCTTCTTGTTTACGGTAATAAACCACATTTCACCCTAACCGCCTACCTCTACAGAAACAGCGAAATTTTCCAACAATGAGAACCAAAAGTAACCAAATAAAACGGACAATAGTAGTAAATTAGTGTTCCTAGCCAATTTGCAGCGTAAAGGGTTCCGTACACACCATAACAGGTTATCAAAGAGTCGTATGTTTTCATTAGGATGTTATGCGTGCACCTCTAAGGCAGTTTCTGCAGGATTCTAACAAGATTGTAGGAGAATATTGTGGGGTAATTTAAAATTGTTTCGCGTTTTGGTAAATTGCCATGTTTGTGACACAATATAAATGTGGTCGTTGAGGATGGGTCGTTTTTACTTTTGTTCTAACGGTACATTTTTAGGAGTTCCATCTAGTTTGAATCGTTCAATAATATTCTTATTGGACGATAATTATCAAACCAGATTCTGATATTTTTTTAAATGTACTATGTCCTGAAACTTTTTGTTGGCAGTAAAAATCAGTAACTCCTGCAATGAAGTTATGTAACATGCACAAGGAATTTTTTTCAAGGCATTTCGGATGAAATTCTTAATCTATACGTATGATATTTGTTTAGTCAACTTTTATACACAAATATTGTTAAAACAAATGGTGTTGTAACTGTGTTACGTAATTATGTTGCAGATTAAAGGAAGCCCGAGGATTGCACTAACCTTATGCACGAAACCATATGCATTGTAAAGAACTCCAATTAATTAAGCCTCTTATCAGAGTAATTAGATTGCCAAAACCAATAACCGCTACGACTTATGTTATCGTCCACTCCACACTTTACTCACCAATTTCCACGTAGTGTCGTACATCCATAAAACAGTATCTTTTGATCGTTTATTAATTAAGATGGATGGCCGGACAGACTAGCGCAGGATTAGTACCGAATTATCACAGTTACACGATAAGTTCACAGATGGTCGGAGTTATCGCCTTTATTGAATTCGTTTTTTTTTTGTTGACCGATGAGCTTTGAGTGATAAAGTACAACTCTAATTATTGTTGCATTCACATGAAATTTTATCCCTTCGTCTTTACCCGAATTTTATTTTTGGAATATTGGTGATCGGACATTAGTGTAAATGGATGATGTGAGGAATTTATATGAAAGAGAGTAAAATAGAAGAAGAATACGGTAGCGGCCAAGGGTAGGAAATCATGTTGAATATATGGAGAATTCGCTTATTAAGTAGTTAATTTAATTCACGTGTAGGGATTGAATGATTTTATACATTCACGATAGGGTTCATCTATGCCTAACCCTTCGGGGATCACAGACTCAAATATAAATAACAGAACATTAATTTGTCGATTTCCTTATTAAATTATTGAGGACTACACAATTTAAATCTATGTCCTTTTAGACAAGCCCGACACCACACATGAACATCCTAATTTCCATTCAATCACAACACAAATCAACACACACACAACAACAGTAACTATAATACCTAATACATTAAAACAATTGACCACAGCATTCACACTCGCTTCATCCGTCAATAAATCTATAAAGGAGCCCACCCACTAATAACATGAGTACATGATGAAGAGACTTATACATCAACGGGGAACAATCCGTACCTGGTGATATATGAGGCGTTAACAGTAACTAAGGCCTGAGGGCGAGTAAGCTTGTGGGTAAGGTATTATGCACGTTTGCTGTCTTGTATTAGTTGGAAGAAATTAGGAAAGGAGATGTAGTTAGGCTAATGTTGGGTTTTATTTGGGCATTTTGATATTAATTTTGTTGGCTTCTGAAAATATCTCTTGCTAACCTTGTTATGTTACGTGTAAAAATACTCTTTACGAAGCCGAAAGGGACTTGTTTACCTCGTCCTTAAGATCATCTGTAAATTTTTCATTACTTTTGTTTAATACTAATAAATTACCAGTATTTTGCATGGAGCCACTGACTATCTGACCATTATTTTTTTTGGGATGGGAAATCATCAAATAACCCCTCCCGTTCTTCGGCAGAGCGAAAAGGAGTTTCAGACTTCTACTGACAAAAAACCACCCATGTTCCTTCTTAGTACTTTGTTATACGATATCCCTTGTTAAGACTGTCAGATTTACGACTGACTACCTGTAACGACAGTCAGAGATCTACAGACGACCACCGGGACCAACAACGTACTTACGTACGGCAGAAACTCGGTATGTAGAACTTAAATACCCTACTGTCGCTGCGATTAACGTTGCTACCTACTGTGTTCTTGTAATGCGATAAGACGTACCTACCATCAATATGAAAGAAGAAGAGGAACTATAATTCTACCGCCCATCCATTAAAAACTCGCTTAACCTCGTTGCGTGGCTGGATGTTATGATATTGATAGGCAGGACGACGGACAGCGTCGCACAACAATTGCTGCCAATAGGGTAATTGGCGACCGACCGCGCGCCAATGGTCGCACCATTATGGTTGTACACTGCAGGCTGAGTTTATTTGGTTAGTTGTATTATTAGTTTTTTTTTGACACGGTCAAGTCTTATGGTGCTGTGATAATCTATGAGCAAGGATAATGGATGACAGACTTTAAAGCTAGTGTCTAGGAGGATGAATATGCTGGTCTAATAAGAATGGTAAAACCTTGGTTACTAACGTACTAATAATTTGCACTAAGTTAGTAGTGATCATTATAACGTACTAACATGTAAGTTTGCCATGGGTTTGCCATCTTATATCTACATAATCTTGTAACGTTTTTAGTGATACATACATAATTTTATTTTTGCTGTAGGTACCTGAAAAATAAAGTACAAAGTAATAGCTGAATAAATGTTAAATCTATTAAGAAATAGACGTAGAAATGGAACAGTTGTGTTATGTAAGTACCTAATGTAATAATCATCTTTCCTAAAATTACAGTACAATTAACAAATGAAAAATAAAACATAAAGTGACCTCACACACTGTATATTTTTGCTCCGCAGTGTAACATGGACGGTGTTATCAGGATGTCCCGTCGCGGTCGGCGTATCGAGTGACGACAACCTGTAATCGTGTCATGCGCATCGCACTCATGCGCCGATACCGTACCGTGCTGTGCTGATGTTTGTTGCCTGACGTGTACGCTTGTAGCTTACTTTTGAACTTTTCATGGCATAGGTAAGTATGACGTCACAGTTTCTGAACCAATGTGATGTTATTATGTTACCTGTTCATTTAAGTTCTGTATAGTATGTGATTACAACTTTTATTATACTTTGGTTCTTTTTTACACTAGAAGGCAGTCACAACTTACAGACAACTGACAGTCGTAACTTATTCTTAAGCCAGTGTGGAAAAGAGTAAGTAGATAGTTCTGCCACGTTTCCACGTTAGGACTGTTTTAAGACGTTATACTCGTAGTAGGGCACTTGTTACTGAAAATGAATAGAGAATAACAATAAACCTTTATTCTTAAGAACAGAAGAATAAATCTTTTAGGAGTGGTTTTTGAGAACATACAAACTTGCAGTCTTACTTTGCTTTTGGATTTGAAAAATGTAATCACAAAAGTAATAAATAATAGAAAGAAAGATACGAGTAGGTAATTATTATCAGTTGTGAAACATTCAACAGTAAGGGAGGATTTAGACTTTTTTTTTTAATTGCTCGATGGTTTGATGCTACTCAAAACTGCAGTATTTCACCTATTACCAACCTTTGTTATTTCTCCAACCTTCAAAACATTAGAACCATACGATCAGCATGGATATCGGTCAAGGCGTCCATCGATGGATAATGAGTTAATGCCATCCCACGCCCCTTATTGTTCTTAGTCTATTCGTCCACCGCTCGCATCTACATTTTAATATGAATATATCATACATCCATATACGTTACACTCCTTTAACTCCTTGCCAGAGGAAATTAGGCTTTATGGTCAGGGAGATAAGGTTGGCGGGGGTGGTCGTGAACAGTAAGTTAAGCTAGTTGAAATGTACAAATGGGCTCATTGTCAGTCGAACGAATTTGCATGAAGTATGAAAGTTAAGGCGTTATAGAGACGTAATAGATGATTTGTAAAATGTACCTAATGAATTAGTCATCTTTTCTAAGGGTTTAAATGTATACAAATTATGCATGATGGCCGTGCTGTTATTAAAGTTGTACAGTTCATTTTGTGTCAGTCTGTTCTGGTAGGTATGTGTATATTGAATACATAATATATTTTATCGGGGAAAAGCTTCACGGGAAAAGTTTAAAATGTGTCATAACCATAAATTTTTAGCGAGAATGGGTATTATGTGAAATAAAACATTGTCTACTAAAACTACCCACATTTCTAATAAGAAAATTCAGACTGATTTAAACTAAAATCAGTAGGATCTATGTTAGAGATTAAATAATAAATTCACGTATTTTTTTTATTTAATCTACAATATATATTTATTATTATTTATTATTAGCCATTTGTGTTCCACTGCAGGGCAAAGGCCTCCCTTCCCTCCTTCCACTTAGCCCTATCCAGTGATGTTGTTTGCCAATCCCTGCAAAAAGAGTCGAGTTCGTCTCGCCATCTTCTTCTGGACCTGCCGCGTTGCCGTTTGCTGCTGTTTGGGACCCATTGTGTTGTTAGTTTAGCCCATAGCTCCTCCGGCATGCGGCAGATGTGGCCAGCCCAGCTCTACTTAAGCTTGGTAGTCGTGTGACCCACGTCGGTAATTTGAGTTTTGGAACGCAGTATCGAGTTCCTTATTCGGTCACTAAGCTTGACTCCGAGGATACTACGCTCCATTGCTCGCTGGCAGACCCCGAGTGCGGACTTTTGACGCTTGGTTAATGACCATGTCTGCGATCCATAGGTGAGGGTAGGAAGAATGCACATGTCCATGACTTTTCTCTTGAGGGAGAGAGGGATAGCTCCTTTCATTATTTGCTTCATCGACCAATAGCTCTTCCAGGCGTTCTCGGTGCGTCGGGCAACTTCTTTGTCTTGTCTTGCCTGAAAGGAGACTATTTGGCCGAGGTAAATGTACTCATGGACATTTTCATTCCTTGCACCCCCAATTTCTATATTGCGCTTGGCGCAATATATGTATATTACATTATACAAATACGTTTAGACGGCAGAGGCGGTTGAAAAACATGAATCTTATTATTATTTAAAAAATAATCACGAATGAATGACATGTGACATTGTAAGTTAAGTTGAACACCGTTTAAAATATTTAATTTTACAGGTTTTTCAACTTATAATCGACTTCTTAAAAATGTGCCTGTTATTTTGGAAGTCGGATTAAAAATTGTTATATTCAGCGCTATCTTCGCCAATTGTGAACCGATTTCGATGATTCTTATAATTCACTTTTTGGATTTTTAGGGTCGATTATTTGTTTTCTCAATTTTTTTTTGCCTTAGCAAAGGCAAGCTAAACCTACCCTTGAATTAAATTAGGACACAATGCAACTCCCATTACATTCTAGCAAGAAAGCTTTGTATCCAACAAGACATATTTACAGACCCACCAATAAACATCCAATTAGCTTCGTCTATCTGCAATAGTCCATTCATAATAACAAAGAAGCATTGATGTTGCTAATAAATAAGTTCTGTCGGTCCGTCCGCCCACGAGGGGTTTTGCAACGCATCTATTAAATTTTGATAGATCCGAGTATGACTCACAGATGCGCCTGCGCAGACCGATTTGATTATACAGGGTTATTTAAGTATTGTTCGGATTTGCATTTAAATAGGTTTAATTGTTTATCAATGTTAGCTGGTGAATGGTGAATTTTGAATGAATTTGAGTTGTGGGATAGGTGCGAAGTATTAGTCAGTATATTAATTACATTGTTGGGTTAGTTAGAGGTGTACTTAAATATACACCCACATTTATCCAGTTAAGTTTAAGTCATATGTAAGGGACAGGAGGCAAGCTTATTGCCATCAACCGGGAATGAATCATCTACATTATTTATGTTGAAAGTTCTAATGATACGCTTTCGTTCACTTTGGCTATCTTTTTAATAAAAAAAAAATACATAACAATATAATCTATTCGAAAAAATACTTAAAAGTGTAACGTACTTATAAGACCTCTGTTTCAATATTTATTTATAAACACATCAACAATAAATAACTCTGAACATAATTACAATAATATTCATCAATTATACAAACAACTCACCGTTTAATACATCTGTCAACAACTTGATAAATCACATAAAAACACACAAATATCTAACGGTACTCGATCAATTCAATAAAGAACATAAAAAGTGGACAACACATCTGCGTGCGCGCATTGCGTTCGATATTCAAAAACTTCTGTTTTTTTTACAACAATGGTAACTCGACTACCGCGAGATCATATGACAAAGATTTTTCTATTCAGCCTTGAATGGTGTTTCTATAAAATATAGGTAGTATTCAAATACTTACTCTATTGTCCGTTATCTTACAAAAAAATTATAACTTTCTAAAATATTATATTTATTTATTTATTTATTTATTTATGTACACACAAAATACAAAAAAAAAGGAAAAATATATAAAAAATAGAAGAGCACAAAGGTACTGCTTATATATAATTATAATTATGTAGGTATTTATAAATCAACTAAAAATTGTTAAAAATTAAATCCCAACTACGACAAAAAAACGATGCTGAAAAAGTATGAAACAAGATTTTCAGGTTGCTGAAATAAACAGGGTAACTGAAAAAAAAAAAAAAATTCAAACTATTTTATTTATCCGTGGAATCTAAAACTGTTTTGTATTGTGTCCACTTTTTTTTTGTTGATTCTTTTTTTAATGAAACTTATGAAACTTACTTATTATAACCGTAGATTACTGTGACTAAGATTATGTAAAGACGCCAGCTTTTCAAGCTACCTTAACTGTCTAATTTCTGTTATATATTTTCTACTTAATCCCTTGAACATTAGGTTTAATATTGATTGGGAAATTTTGTCAGTTTCTAGTAGCTTGATTTGCTAGCTTCTGTCCATTATTTTTGGCATTTAACATCGTATTTTTTAGTCTATCTATAGACAATCTACACTTCAGTCTGCGCTTAGTTTTACATAGAAAATAGACTGACATACAAACATCTTTGCTTAACTATTACGATAACTTTGGAGTTAGTAGGCGCAATGAGGCACCATTAATCTCTTAGATACAGCTGATCCCAATATAGCATGCATTCAATTACCTATTTAATGATAACAAAATTAAGTCGTCTGACTAATGAGAAACACCTCATGCTATAGTGTGGGTCTTCACAAGGTAAATTGATTAATTTCTTTGGCTACTGGCTATAGAAGGCGACTGAAGGATAATATGGTGAAGGGAAAGCGTCATAGCGATGAATGTAATGACCTTTGAACTAGTAAAACTTCAACAGTAATTTTCAAACTGAGAGTGATCTTGGTGGTAATTCAGTTCATTTGCAAGGTCTATTTTGGTTTTTATAGCTGTATGGAGCTCTCAAAATACAATAATGTAATATAACCATAGTTTTATTTGATACCAGCTGCTGCTTGCGACAAATGATTATTATTTTCTTAACAATTTTAAGGATTTCGATTTTTGTACGGAACCAATAGTACATAACGCACTTTATGAGTTATGTTCCAGTAAAAGTCCCGTCAAAATTGTTCTCGGAAGTGCTAACATTAGCCGGAAAATCAAGACATTCAGAAAAAAATTAAAAAAAAAAAACCTATTTTTTTGTTACGGTTTTATTTTCTATATGCAATCAGTAATTAACACTCTTTTTTAGGCAGTCGTATAAAAAGCTGATAATCTGAAATTACAAGCAGACACTTCAATGTTTTAAACTTTCATGATCCAATGAGAAGGAACCAATGTTAGATTGTCTAGGAACAGCAGACATCGCATAATATGAATTTTAACTCTTCATTGCCGTTTTTTATATTAACATAATATTTCTGTAAAAAAATAAATAAAACAAAAATCTAAACTATCTACCTAAGACTTTATTTTTTCTCCAGCCTTGAAATTAGGCCTGACATTTTTATTACAACTGTTTCAACAATACACCAAGTATTTCCTATAAACAATTTCCTCAACTCTTCACTTCCACGTACGAATGCGGGTTTAACGAGAATTGATCAGCACTGAGGTAAATCTAAGTGACCTCTGGCTAACCGTAAATGTTATCAGCTGGCTGTCCTTATACTGCCGTGCATACAAATATATTCGCCCGCATACAACGTGTTCGTGTAGAGAGAATGCGTTACTTACCCGTTTACTATAAAATGTTGGTGCGTCATATTTTTTATAGACTGAATGTAGCATCATCTGGCTATCCTTTTGCCAACTATGTTAAGGTTGGCTTCCAGTCTAACCATTACTTTACATGGAGCGACTGCCGATCTGACCTCCTATTTGGATAAATATAATTTTTTTTTGGTGTGTGGGAAATCATCAAATGACTCTTCCCGCACTGGGCAGAGCGGTAAGGAGTGTCAGACTTCTACTGAATAAAAACTACCGTTGTTAGCCCTTGTGCCGGGGCGGTGGTATCTTTTTCGAACAACTCGCAGCCCCGACGGGATCCCGCAGCCCCGATAGGATCCCGCAGCCCCGACGGGATCCCGCCAGCCCTAAAGTTTTAATAATATATGATACTTTGGTCCTTGCTATTAGTTGGTAAGTCTGATTGTCAGACTTTCGAGCCGTTGAATACCTGTAACGACTATCAAAGATCCATAAATAATTTTAGCCGGGATCAGCGGTTTAACGTGCTTTTGCAAGGATCTATAAATAATTTTAGCCGGGACCAGCGGCTTAACGTGCTTTTCAAGACACTGAGGAGACTTGGTATGTGGTGACACTCATTCACGGACCAACCTAGACCAGCTCAGCTTAACCTGAATATTGACCCGAGCGGCTGTTTTTATTTTGCGAAGCTTCCGCTTAGACTGAATGAAGTGACGAAGAAAAAATACTAACTTTTGAAAAATATACGAATGCGTTTGTTTGTTGCAATAAACAAATGCATTTGTATATTTTAGTAAGTAATAAACATTGAGTTTAAGGTTTTTTGCTCTTATATTTGGTTTTTGCAATTGGAAGTACCTATCATGTTTTTTGTCAGAGTGCCACTTTTATTTGTTGCGCAGAAGAAGTAATTATCTCAATTTCAGTTATGGATGGGAGAATTTAGTAGGGCAGTGTAGTAGTATCGGCCAATCGTAATTTGAAGAATATTTCTGGCGTGTTTTTCTGAAAGGGTTAAAAATGTTAATCAAAAGCTTTCACTCAACGTTTACAGATCGTATTGACAACATAATATAACATCACGCCTTTGATCCCCGAAGGGTTAGTCAGAGGTGAACCTTCAATTTTGCAAATCAATAAGAGACTTATAGATCAACAGAACAGTCCAAAAATACTAATAATAAAAAAATGCAGATGGAACACCGTGAGAACTCTGACCAAGAATTAATTTGCGTTACTGTAACTATGCATATTATTTTCTACACTGTCCTCGTCTTAAAAAAATCACACGTAACTTACTGTGGGGAACACTTTTTGTACGTCACCCCTCATTTTTTTCCTTATTCAAATCGCATGTAACTTTACCCTCAAGTTTTTTAACACCAAACAATGGGTTCTTTTCTTTGGCCGAGTAATTTATTTTTTCTAACGGTCCAAGATGGCCTCGGGTCATAGGTGAGGCTTAGGATAGTTCTCAGGGCCGTTTTTTAAAGGTCCTTTTATCAATTTGCACATCTGCCAAATCTTTGGTAAAAAGATTGTGAGGTTCGCGTGGGAAATTGATGTTTTGCGCATCTGTAGTTTTTTGGTTTGTGTATTGATCTGTTATTAATTTGAGTGTGATTATTTGTTTGTTATTTGGGAATTTTGCAAAAAGATGCAGCCGTCTTCTAAAAGTTTTATTTGTTCTTAATATGCTTTTTATGCATATTGCTTTGCCAGAAGTTCTGTAGTGATAAAGTAATGACTTTTGCATATTGTAATGACATTGTTATCACTTTCATAAATACGAGCCGCGAAATCCTAACGGCATTAGCGGGCAATCAGTGAACACAAGTCCGCGCCCCCGCCACCCGCGACCCGACTAAAACAAAAACGCATTGTCCCATGACGTCACCGCGATAACTCATTTACGACTACCCGCATGTCGGTGAAAGAGGACAATATGAGGACAATCGATAATGCTAAACGCGAACACGTGTGCCACGGACTGTGAGCGATCCCATTGTTTTTGTTTTACAAACGCGGTGAACTTTAGAACGGTGCTTACCGATTGATTTTGTTTTTTTCTTGTTGCATAGTGTTGGACTTTTTTTAAGCTTGGTTTTTGCTTAGCATTGGCAAAACATTGATGGCATAAAAGGTTGTGATGTTCTGCCACTTTAGATGGATTTCAACACCAGCTACCACGAAGTAAAGAAGGACCCGGAAGGCCAAAGCTTCAGGCTAGGATGGTTTGTGGACACCAAACCTTTAAGTTACTTTTTCTTTCCAGAGAACCCTCAATCACCGACAGCTGCCATTGTAGCCAGAGGCTAGAACTTTATATCAACGAAACTGTTTGATTGGGTTCATCCCAAAAAACTCTCTTCCTCAGACAACAATAGAGCAGGCCAAGCGTTACACATGTCTACAGAATAGCCATGAACTATCCCAAAGGATTAACCATACCTCTTCTCAACAATGACTACTGCAATTTTTTTATCTATTTTTTGCTGGCAACACCTGGTCGCCGATTTTTTTAGCCTTGTCATGTCCCGGAGATAAAGTCAGCGGATCGCAGATAAAAAATGGACCGAGCGAAAGGAGTTGGTATACAGACGGGGCATTTTCAAAGGGTGCGATTTTTAAATTGAATTTGATAAGTCTTTCAAAAGGTCCGAACAAAAATCGGCTTTGATTTGTGGGGTTAAAGATAAGATAGTCGTATTGTTATGAATTGAAACTGACTCGGGTTGGAATCAGAAATTTCAGGTTATTATTGAAGTTTTTAAACATCTCAATGAAGATTGAATAAGAGTTGATTGACTGCAATTTCTCAATACTGTTCATTACTTGCCTTTTTGCCCATTTATCTCGACTCGTCCTTGCACCACAGATTGGCCCCAGAAAGTTCTAGAAGCAAACATGTAACGGTATTCCAAATTTGAAACACCCAACCCCGGATGACTGCCACAAAACTTTAATCGTCGTGCGAATTCAAGCATTCATTAAAACATTTAAATATTCAATAGTTCGTTACATCAATAGCGTTGCTAACACTAGCCAAACAAGAAACGGTGACCCCTCAACTTTATGAATAAAAAAATCTCACCCCAGCAGGGTTTTTTCAACCCTTTTATGCATATCCTGTGTCATGCGTGCAGTATTACTAGTCATATTTAAATAATTTATGTCTTAGGTCCGTTGGATTTTGCATCTGCCCCCAGATAGAGTTATGGAAGATTTATAGGACGTGATCACGATTATACGGGTGGTTTTAAAAGGCTTGATTGTCATTTGTAGTGTATGTAAGCATGAACATAAAGTATCTTTGCAATAATCCAAAAAAAGAGGAAATAAAAGATTGGTAATTAACACATCCAGCGTAAACATCTTTTAATAGATGATGTAAGATCGTTAAAAAGGGATGTTTACTGACTTAAAAAAATGTGATTCTAATTAGTCCGTCTGTTAGATTATCAAAAAATATTGGATACCTACGTATTTTTGTATTATCAAATCAATAAAAAATGACGAAGACAAAACACGTCAAAGATTTGAGTGGGGGTTTGTGACGTCACAGACCGTTACAAAATGCCATACTAATGTCTTAGAATATGACGTCACACGAGTTTTCAAAGCACTGTATCGTCTTCATTGTTTGTTTACGTGAAAAAAGAATAAATACGTGTCCAATATTATTTGGAAATCTATCTGACGGACTAATTATATTTTTTTTGTTAACTATTAACTACCCTATTAAGGCTATTTAATAAATAAATTATACGACTGCCAGTATCAGACTATCAGCCAAGAAAATCGATTAAAATAAATTAACTACAAACCATAAGGAGGCAAGCTTGTTTGACAATAGGGATGTTAACTGACTTAAAAAAAAAAAACTAATTAATCCGTCTGTTAGATTATCGAAAAATATTGGATACGTAATTTTTGGTTTATCAATCAATAAAAAATTACTAAGATAAAACGCGTCAAAGATTTGAGTGGGGGTTGGTGACATCACTGACCGCTAAAAAATGTCATACTAATGTCTTAGAGTATGACGTCACACGAGTTTTCAAAGCACTTTTTTTTTTTTTTTTTTTTACATAAAACGTGGCCCCACACTAGGAATTTCTCCTGTATCGTAGGTGCGTTTACAAACATTTAAACTCACATACACAAATACCCAGACCCGCAACAACTATCTGTAGGTCATACAAATATTTGTTGTTGTTTGTGTGCACTGTATCGTCTTCTATGTTTGTTTTCGTGTAAAAATAAAAAATACGTGTCCAATATTTTTCGATAATCTAATAGACGGACTAATTAGTTTTTTCTTTATTAACTACCCTATTTCAGTATGTTTCTACTTGATTAACAGCTGGACACGTTGTTTGAAGGTAGATACTATGAGCTTTAAATATACTATAAGCTTATGCCTTACGATGGTACGATTCTTCCTACCAACTGACGAGGAATCAAGTCGACGCGCCATCTTCTCCTGGGTCTTCCGCGTGTGACTGTGTCAGGGCTGCAGTCTTACGATATTCGGGCCCACCAGCTGTGCTGTCATTTGGCAGACGTGGCAGGCCACGAGAAGTTTCAGTCCAGCAACGGCTGCAATTTGCGTCCTGGAGCGTAGTGTGATGTGTCTTAGCCGGTTAAGTTATTTTACATTTAGTATGCTATATAACTAAATAAAAACTGCCTAGGTGTGGCTATAAGTTACTGGTATTTAATTTAATATTTTGACTTGCACATTGTGTTAAACAGTTCGTTACTTTAGTTCGAGTCCATGGGTGAATTGAAGCTTCAAAACAAAATAGAATAGAGAATATAGAATATATCGAGTATGGAGTCACCATGACATTTTTGTCACACCACCCCACATAAACTAAGTACATAATAAAGAACAATGAAAATATATATATTTCTAACGGCTAGACAAGTCAATTGACACATTGAAAGTGAAAGGGATGCGCTCCATTGTATGTCTGATTGTCGTTCGACTAAATATCGTGTCATTCTCAGTGCTGTGACGAAACAGAACGATATCGATAAAGTCGAGAACGCCCTGTATGTTGGTGTGAGCAGATTTATGCGGTTTTTGATGACCCAATGGTCGTTTAAATGGTTGATTTAGCTGATAGTGAAAGTTTTGGATGATAAGATTAGGTTCTGTTTGTAAATCTGTTACTTAAATATTGACATTTAAAATCATTCATTACTTTCCCGCCGTTATTCTAGTTTTTTAACCGACATCCAAAATGAGGAGGTTTTCAATTAGTCGGATTTTTTATGTATTATAATATATGTTCCGCGATTACTCGAAGATGACTGGACCGATTTCGATTTATTTTGACTCGTTTGAAAGATACTTCCCAGGTGGTTCCATGATCATCAGTTCTGGATCTGATGATGGGATCCTGGAGAAATAGTGAGAACTTTTCAAATTTTTTAGAGGCACACTTGAAGTGATTTGAGTTGTTTTCGGAAGAGTACCTTCTCGGGGTGATCCCATTTCCCTTTGGTGAAGATCTGATGATGAACTTCGGAGATAGGCAACGGAACTTCTCAATAAATGATAGCAAATGGACTGTGATTACTGAAATCTCATCTCTGCCTATTTTTTACACTAGTTCATAACATAAAATCACGCCGGTACGCTTTAAAACCACTAAAAAGTTAAAAATTAAATATTTTTGACAAAAATTAAAACCGACTTCAACAAAAAAAAACTTTAACTTTTGGCTTTTGTTTGTTTGATTTAATTTTTTGCCACCGACTTCTGAAACTGATTTTTGTTCTAAAGTTTATTTTTTTACTTTTTCGGGGTCAGATCAGCATGTCTTCTTATTCTAAACGTCTCTATTATTCATCATCTCATCAGACACCTCGTCATTTGCCATATCATCCTCTAACAGTCTATCTGATTCTATCGATTCTTTAGTCTTCCTCATCTTTTACATCCATACATATTTATACTCAAAACTTTCCTCACGACATTTTTCACTTGCTTAATGGTTTCATATGAAAATTTAAAAGAAATCGCACAGCAGTGTGAAAATAATTTTGGAAATTTTAGAACTTACGTTACGTTATATGTAATAGGTATGTACTAGAAGTACATACCTATTACGATATAGGTACACCAGGTACTAGGTATAGGTATGTACTAGAAGTATATACCTGTTACAGTATAGGTACACCAGGTACTAGGTATAGATATGTACTAGAAGTACATACCTATTACATATAATGCTCGATCCCAATACCTAAAAAAAATAACCGCGCACAAAAAAAACTGTCACAAAGCTAACTTCACGATCGTTTTATTAAATGTAATTACAATGTTAAAGCCATAAATCTGCTTTAAAACAAAATTAACCGCTTGTCCCAAAGCCCAGTTAGCTAACGATAACAGGCCAGCTTTTTTTTCCTATTGTTTTTACACACCCCTTTTAATTTTTTTTGTTTGACTCTCAGTAGCTCACCCCAGCATGTTTTTCAGACACTTTTTATTAACATTGGCTGTATTTTTGTCATCTAGTTTATATTAAATTACCGTTTTTATAACGTAATGAATATGCGGGATGCTATTATAATAATTATGCATTTGTAAACTGACGAAAATGAGCTACCATTATCGCTGAGATTTTTTTAATAACAGCTGGACGGGTTTTTTGGTGGGATACAGTTTCATGTTTAGTATTTTTGTATTTGTATTTGCATTAAAATTATAACTGTCGTGTCATTAGGAAGATACGGAAACAAAATTATAATATTACGAAAACATAAGCTCTTGTAAAAATATCAAAAACCTTGTTCATATTGCATTATCGCACATATCATTGAAACGACAAAGAAATATGGAAGCGATCGCCAACATGTTTTTATTATAATTCCGAATTCAAAATTAACAAATCAAAGGCAGTCATACGTGAAATCAACAATGACGATCGCGGATGTATCTACCCACAGATCAGAACTTCAAAAAGCTCTGCGTGAGAAAACTTAAAAAACTGGCTCGCACATAAAAAACGTGCACTTACAATCATCAAATACCCTCAAAGATGTCCCTTGCACAATACGCACACCTTGAAACTGCCGAAGATATAGTCTCTTAAAAAATGTGCATATGTTTTTATAAACACTGCGCTCTCAGGATGTGTTAAAAAAAATATGGGGTGCATTCTAGTTTAGTAAGGACGTGGTTCCGCCAGAGAGGGTCAAACTTTTTGGGCTTTTGAAATATAAAAATATTTCAGCTGTAGTTTGCAATGTTGGGAGTGTTTTTAAATTCCAATTATTAGAAGTTGTTGACTTATATATGATTTTTGAATTAATATTGGAACTCGAAATATATTCTTAGGATCATGCATTTTTTGTCTTAATTATTTTAAGTTCTGTTTGGCAATGTTGAGCATCAATGGCCGAGTCCTTTTGATTCAATGATTTTTTTATAAAATTTCTCTCGTAGAGATTAGTGTTTTGAGTTTTTTTAAGCGGAAACAAACAGTATCGGGCTTCCGGTCGGCTTTTTATTAATTTCAAAGTGGTCCGTTAGAGTAATTAAATTAAACTTTTTAGATGGAGTCAGATATAACTAATTTAAACCAAAAAGATTTTAAATGATTACGTGATTGATGTTGAGGCTGTGAGTGGATAATGCATGAACTATTCACTCATGGAAATACCTTAACATACCTGTCCGCAAAGAAAAAATCATTTTATTTTTAACATAATTCATTCTTCATTCATTCTTTTCATAATTCATTAGGTATTACAAATGACATTTTTTTCCACAAAATAGTAGAACTGTTACGGCATGAAAAAAATATGCATCTTAATTTTTTCAGTAAGTACTTTCGTTAAAATTGTTCTACCTCCTCCTAATGAGTCTCAACGGCGACCCAATTTTTTACGAACATTTTAATTTCTTTTACTCCCAGTATGATAAATCTTTCATATAAATATCCGTCCATAAACTTTCTTGTATGTCACCTCACATATTTACACTTACCGTTTCCTGCCCCTTGCTTTTTTAACAGCGTTCCCACAACCATCCTTGTGTTTTTTACTGTTTTTTTTTCATGTAGATTAGAATTAACGGTAAAGTTTTCTCCCCTAAGGATACTTTAATTTATTTCTTTGGCAACACAAAAGGAGATGCGGTTCTTCTTTGTTTGTGAATGTCATGGTGTCAAAAAAGTGCAGTAGATTTTGCAGTACCTACCTTTATGTTTTTATTATTGTTCCTTCCGGAGATAGATGGTACAGTTTATTGATTGGTGCAACAGTTAGTTTTAATTTTCTATTGAATTCGATCTTATTGACTTTGTAGCAATGCTTAGAATTTCACACACATCATACCATAATAAATATAATAATCTCAGTTTATTTTAGTACAGTCTTACCTAAATTATAAATAAAAAATATAACATAATACTTAAACACTATTCCATAATTATAATAGAAGTCATTCATTTTACAACGTGATGCAATCTTCCACGATAGTTTATTAATATTCTCAAAAAAAGCTCCACGCAAAGAAAAACTAAACCAGATAAAAACAATTAAAAAAGAAAGATATGCAACCGAAACGCATAAATAACAATGCAATTATTTTTTGTGACAACCGTATTACGAGACGTTGTTTTTGCAAACAATGAAACAACATAAAAAAGTAGATATGAAAATCAAACCCCAAAGGGTTCTTCAAATTAAAGCGTCATTAGAAATTTTCTAGAAAAAAAATGCTAACGTGAGAAAATTAAACCAGATTTTTTTATGCCTAAAAACTGGCAGCACACAATGTCGCGACCGTTGCGAATCATTAGCATACATTTTTTTTACATTCCAAATTTTAATTTTATTTTTTTATTCGTTGAGAGATTGGCAGCATATAATTATAGTAAAAAAGGTATCTACCGCCTATTCTCTGGGTCTTTTATCTGTGGGTCAGGTAAAGTACGTAAGTGTCGAATACAACAATGTGCTCCGGATTTCCTCTCTTTAATACGAGGACCAACCTTTGCCTCACGTGCAGATTTTGAATAAAAGTCCGTCGATTTTCCATGGGCGTGATTGATTTTGGAGATAGTCTTCAGTTTTTTATCGATAAAATTGATCCACCGGAACTATTGATGGCCATTTGTTCCGTCAAACGTACTTTAAATACGATATCTATAATTATATCACTCTCATTCTCATGAGAAAAGATTGATAAATGATTAACATCTCCGAAAAACAACAATGTCACTAAAGTCTAGACTGAATCACCTACAAACGAAAATCTCCATGCTATACCTGTGTATCAAAAAGTTAATTAAGTGATGTAATTAAATAAAAACGACAAAGCGCAATAAAGTCAACAAAAGCATTCATAAATTGCGGAGATTATGCAACGGCACGGCTTAGCGTCCTCTTCCTGGCTTTGGGGCCATAAATTTCATTTAGCTGCAAGGTGGTCTGACAAATTTGCGGTCGCTACGACTACTAACTGGTACTTTTACCTTATTAGACGCATAGATGAAAAAAATTGACCCAACTCTCGAACAAAAGTTGCAGTTAGTCAATGGCTTAGAATGGTATTGTTGTAGTTTGTAGCGTGTTGATTATTGTGGTGGGTGTACACCATAAAAGTCTTTCTTTAACTAATCTGCCAGCCATTAAAAAAAAAGGACAGCGGGGGACAGTTTTGTGACAAAAAATGTTTGGGACATTATTGACGTTTAGTTTGGACATCGATATTTCTTTCGGGTCCTTTGGGACTGTTGTAATTGCTGTGTAATTGTTTTCCTACAACAGACAACTTGTTGTATTTTGACAGGACTGACAACGAAACAGTAGTGGAGGTTTTAACAAGATTTGTGGGCTATTGACAGCTCTAAGTTTACTTTCAGTGTGGCATTGTTTTGCTTTAAAGTTTTTCTTCACATAGCGATATTTCTTGGTTTGGCATCTGACACAGTAGGAGCAATAATCGTTACGTTTTTTATGTTTAAGTATTGAGGTTTTGAATTCTAATAGTAAAGATGGTCGACAATGGCGTATTATATATAGACACGTCATGAACTAACATGGCGGCGCTTCAAAACGGCGAAAATATTATATAACTACTTTTACGCGTAAAGAAAGGGAAAGAAAATAATTATGACACCGTAAACCGGGATGCCTGTTGTCTTTATGTTTCGCGCAGGTTTACACACACGATTTAAATTAAGAACAAACGTAGCATCGCACGAGAGGTTGGTGCGTAACTAAGCGCGATGTGGCCAATTGGCTTCATTTCATTTTGTCATTTTTGAGGGCGGACAACGTATCTATAGTTTTAATATATCATTGGTTGTGGGTCTTGGAGACACAAGATATGTTTGGAAAGTAAATGAACTTCTTTACCTACCTTTCAGCTGAAATGCAAATCCTAGTAATTTCATTGAGGTAAACTATTTTTAGCAAGAGAAATCGTTTGTTTGTGTGTCTATAGCTATTACTTACAGTTCATAGCCATAAAGTTTGATCATAGGTATTACTCACAGGGAATACCATTGTTTCGCCATCTTATAGACACACCTACAAGGATTCTCCGCTTAGTTAAAAGTGTTACCTATATAATCTTTGGAGGCAAGTAAAGCTAAAGCTGTAATCGTGACTTTGACCACAGCAAAAAAACACAAAATACAAATTGCACTCTAATGGATTTACGAAACATAGAAATATTTTAGCCATCTATGTGTAACGATTTTAAATGTGACTTGGATAATGCTAATAAAAATTGAATAATTTATTAGATTGTAGGCAAGAAACTTGGTGTGAAATTTATTTATTTATTATACTTTTTATGTACACACAGTAGACAACACAGGATAACAAAATATAACATTAGAGTACAAAGGTACTGTTATTTCTCAAGAAATTTCTGCCAGCAGACCTGCTAAAGGAGGAATGAAAAAAAGAAATGTTGACAAAAGTGTGTGTGAAGCGAAAAAGAATTCTGCGATTATGTGTCGTAACTAACTTAACCTATATAATAATATATACACACAAAGAAAATAATAACATATACGTATATAAATACAACAAGTTAATATATACATATAAACAAATATTAAACAATAAACACAAATAATAATAATAATACATACTTAACTACTACTACTTTACTTAATATATACTTATGTACCTACATAAAAATCACAATGGAGAAGAAAGGTAATATTCTTTCAAAAAAATTAAAATTTAATTGCTTCAAAGCAGGTAAGAGCGGTCCAGTTTTGTGTTTAATTTATTATGTAATACTCTTTTACTTCTAGCTCGTCCTCGTTGTCCCCATAGAAGTTTGCGTGAACTAGAAAACTTCATAACAATGATCGCAGCAACCATATTCTCCAATGTCACTGTAAGATATTATTATGTATGTAACATCTCTCCGATGTATACAAAAGAAGTTCCATACGATTATAAAACCAAAGAAATAGACAAACACAACACTGTGGTCACTTTTCTACAACTATTAATAAAACAAATACAACATTTTTCCGTCAATACGTTACTATACCGCTATGGTTTGCGGTCGGTTTCTCTTCGTGAGAACACCATCGTGCTCCATGGTTGCATGGTTGCTTGGTTGATGGTAATCGGTGTCAAACGACGGTTGCTGATGCTGATTGTGCGGTTCGTCCGCTGATGAAGTCCGTGGCGTTGGATTGTTGATTGTTTTGTTGTGGGTTTGTGTGTCCGTATGTTTAAAAATATGTTTTTAGTATGGTCAGTTGCTTCAAGTGATTACGGAGGAAGTTTTTACTAGTTTTCAGGATATTAGGTTTAGTAATTTATGTCTTGTTGATCCAGAGGTTTGGTTCCAGAGGTCCATTGGTTGTTTCCAGAGTCTGAATTTGGGTCCGGTTGGTGTCAAAAGGGGCGATATATTTTTTTTTTGAGGTTTGGAAATCATTAAATAACTCTTCCCGCTCTGGGCAGAACGGTAGGAAGTGTCATACTACTGACTAAAAACCACCCATGTACCTTCATAGTCCTATGTACCGAGGCTGCGGTATCTCTTTCGAACAACCCGCAGCCCCGATAGGAAAAGGGCGATCCATGATACCTCACCGCTTTGGACGTGAGACTTAACATAATTGGTGAAATTTGGATGAAATGTGGTACTCTTCTGACAAACCTTTCAGCACCGTAAAGACATTAAAACTTCATTCTTACCTTACAGATATAAATTCGTAGCTAAGTTTTAACAATTTTTTCAAACTCCTCAGAATATCAAGAAAACATCACACTATACCAAGCAAAGCCGCATCTACAGACTAGCAACTAATAATATTAGTGGTTTTCATAGTATTAGCTATCCGTTAGAGTTTGTGTTGATTGTCTGCGCGCGCCGTTCTTGGCGACGGATTGAGGTGAGAGTTTAAGAGTTGCTGGTCAATAAAAACTATAAACGTAAAGCTTTAGACTAATCTTGGATGATTTCTATGAGGTCAGTTTATTTGGACTGGGATGAGAATTTGCCTTTCGCAAAACGGACTTTATTTTAAAACTGATCTAAAGTTATAAAACAGACTTGAAAGTTTTTATTGTAAGAAATTCAGGAAATCATGGTACAAAACATCATTACTGTAACTTATAATGAACACAAATTCCCGAAAAAAATCTTGTAATTATAATTGTGCAAGTCTGCCCTAGGCTTCAAAACATAAAGCCTAGGGCACCAATATTAACTACCGAAATAAAAATCGCTGGTTCTTGGTAGTGAAAACAAAAGTGTAATAAGTCAATCAGAAATACATAAACAATAAGTATCAAAAAATAGACAAAAGGTATAAAAAAGAGGCTTCAAAACATAAAGCCTAGGGCAGACTTGCACAATAATCTTTTGCAGTCTGTCTTTTTAAAACATCAACAACATCATCTTCTTCTTCTTCTTCATGTGGTTAGGGCCTAACTTGGTGACTAGAGTTTTTAAGGCCATGGGCTGTGTCATAGGCCTCTGACTTGGCTTTACATGCCATTGAGAAATGCTGATTTCCTCACGATGTTTTTTTCAACGAAGCAAGTGATAATATTTATACAATATACACATTTGTTTTCAAAAATCAGAAGAACGTGTCTTGTTTCCTACTAGAGACCTATGAGTTGTCAGTCCGCTGGTCTCACCACAAAAATATCACTGCTTTAAAAAACAACAGGGTATTTCACCAAAAAAATCTAATTAGTCCGTCAGATAGATTTTCAAAAACGAATGGACACATATTTTTTCTTTTTTCACTTAAAAACATACAGTACCTACAGTGCTTCGAAAAATCGCGTCAAGTCGTGTCACAAGTTTAGTAGAGGAAAGTCACCAAATATGAAATAGTATCTTAATATGGAATACCTTCATTTCTCTAAGACTATAAGTATGAAACGCAACACTCGACCATCTTCTGTTCCATTCGGTCTACTAACACGTACGTGGTGCAATAGACCGAATGGAACAGAAGATGGTCGAGTGTTGCGTTTCATACTTATAGTCTTAGAGAAATGAAGGTATTCCATATTAAGATACTATTTCATATTTGGTGACTTTCCTCTACTTTTTTACCCACAAAGTGACGTCAAAAGCCCCCATGATCTTTGACACGTTTTATTTTCGAAAAATTTTATTAATTAGATAAAACAAAAAAAAACGTATCCAATATTTTTCGATAATCTAACAGACGGTCTAATTAGATTTTTTGGTGAAATACCCTTTATCTAAAAGCAGTATTGATTAATAAAAATATAGTCCCGAAAAACATAACCCTTTCCTTGCAGTCGGGTAAAAACAGAAAAGTAGCATTCATTAGACGTAATAATTATTATAAAGACATACTGCCATGTAATGTAGGAGAAGTCTCACGTTAATTCTGTGTGGTCCAAGGGTGACGTTGTTGGCTAATATTTGTACAAGCGACAGATACTGCTGGAAACTACCGCAGGCCGCGCTCTTTCATAGGCGGAGCGATTATTTATTGCTTCAGTTATATACCTAGGTTAGCGTAGTTATTAAAAGGCAGTCTTTAAAGAGCTTAGGATAATCTATTGTTGAATTAGACTTAATTACCAAATTAACAGCTCCCACGGTAACACACTGTCGCACAGGACCGGTCAATGTAGCGTAACTTGGGGGAGGCCTATGTCCAGCAGTGGACGTCTTTCGGCTGAAATGATGATGATAATGAAATCGGTGGGTTTCAATAAAATTTGCAGTAGTTATGAATATATTGACAATCCTTAGAGTTAGTATAAATGGGACAGAGAAACAGCTGTACCGACACTATAACTACACGAGCTATTATCAGGCTATTACGTCAAACCAAAAAAATTACAACAATGTACTCCATAATTATTAAAACCCGTTAAACAATTTTTTTAATCAAGAATGAAAATAGTTTTAGACGAACTAATTCCGTGACAAGGAAAATATTTTTCAAAAATTACTCAAGTTTCGCCGAAAATACTAACCATCGGTCATCCTTATCGCTAGCCGTAAGATAACAAGACATGATATATTATTGCTGTATTGCACCGAAAGATATCAGGTCATACTCTAGTCCCATTAAATCCCATTAGGTCGTGGCTAGATACTAAGTAATAGTCGTTTGGATCAATCTTCAGGTTAAGCTACGTTTCAATATTTTGATCTGTAGATGAGTAGAGTGACTCAGTACAAACCGAGTTTCCTCCGTGTCTCGGAAAGCACGTTAAGCCATTGGTCCCGGCTGTCATTTGATGATCTTTGACAAAATGGACAACAAAAATATATAAAATTAAAACTAAAAAAATGGTGTTGTTTTACCAAGACCCAATCATTATTAAATAGGTCTTTAGCCCCGTGAATGAATGACGACATATCCGAAATCTGCTTCCTTGGTGGGAAGAACAAAACTTTAGTGTCAGTGTCAGTGTCAGTTTGTCGAAACTTTGTCGGTGGGACTGTCTCATTGGTCTAGTGGACGCGATCATGACTGCTGAGCATAAGGTCCTGGGTTCAATTCTCGTGGTCGGGTGAGTTGTTATTGGAACTTTCCATCAGGAATTTCTCAGTAACAGTCACGCAGAACACGGCACGGGCCACGTGGCACGTGGCACGTGGCACGTGGGCGTGGCGGTACGGGCTATAGGCTCGCCCCCAAACGTAACTGAAAAATGTGGGTTTAATTTTTTCCAGAATCCCGCTATATCCAGCCACTAAGTCATCACCCAAATCATCACCCCACGACACGTTTACAGCCCAGCTTTCCATCACCGCATTGCCCTCGCCCTCGTCGCGGTCACCATATCCTTAACTAAATAACAATGATATCTTTTTTAATTACACAGTCCGATGTCACTGATAAGAGGATTTGCTTGAAAAATCTTACTCTGTTTTAGATTTGGGAAGTCATGGTGACATATTATTCGTGGTTTGGTTTCAACGCAGCATAAAAAAACAAGTGATCGCCACTTGTTTTATCCTGCGTAGAGATTTCAGATGAGGTCTTTTGTAAAGATCTGATGAGGTCCAAGGGTAACTAGATGGATATTTTATGATAAGCTATGATTTGATTGCATGCATGCCACATATAGCTCTCGCACATCTCATTAACTAGTAGTAATGATTTATGCTTAGTACCCACACTCCCATTCACGCTACACTCACTACCTGTACGTGTTAATTGTAACCTAACTTATTTTTTGTTTTTATAATATGTAAATATATCTTTATTAACGAAATTATCTATTATACACTTTTTGTATGGAACATCATTCTATGTATTTTGTATCTGAAGAGGAGCGTTGATAGCTGCGCCAGGTACTGTTGATACTTTTGTAGCTTTTATCGCTTCTATTGCTTTTATCTTTTTTTTTTTCTTCTTGTATTTAGTTTTATGTTTATCATTATTTGTCACCAGGAACAGCAGTGAAAGATTACGCAATTCTATTTGGTAATTTTTGGAAATTCATTGTCAAATTGGTAAAGCAGTCTCCGAGATACAGTTGCAAAAACAGTAGAGAAAAAGACGGGAGTATTTTATCGTTCGACTTTGAGCAGCGCGGCGGGTTTACTATTGAATACTGGTAGACATGGATTATTTTCGCTCTAAAAATACCAACAATTTTACTAAAACAACTCATTTCAAATTTTATTCCAAGACAATATTTCGGACATTTTCCGTGACCACAAAACCACACATCAAACGATGTACATTCAGAGAGATAATTACAACCTACAGCCAATTTTGGCCAGTGCAATCTTTGATGTAAACCAAAATGAGTATAAGAGAACTATTAGCCCAGGAGTCGGGCTGTCGTTTCACAAGTGCAGTTTCGCCACAAACGCTTCGTCTAGCTCAGTTTAGTTTTAATTTCAATTTGCTTTGCAGTGTCCAGACACGACCTGGGATAAGGCGGAGTTCTATGAATGACGTTGTTATTCCTAGGATACTTTAGAAAACTAAAAGTTCTCTTCCAAACATACCATATTATAGTCCTTCCAGTATAAGCTGCCAGGTAGGTGAAACTTCCAGAGTCACCAAAATAATTATTATATGAGTACTTTAAAACCAGATTAAACCCTTGAGCGTTTTATTTAGGATTTACCCATGAAAACAAAATGCGGACATCAATGTCATCATCATCATTGTCCACAGCCTGACTTCACCCACTGCTAAGCATATGCCTCTTTACTTGTGCCAAGCTTCGCGTTCTTTGTATCAATGTTATCCATTTAAAATGAAAATCCATGTTTTACGAGGTTCCTCGAATTGGTACAAGCAGTAGAAACAAGACCCAAGCTTAGTGGAGTAATAGCAGTAGTCTCCAAATTGCTTTTTTATCTTATATTCCTTTTCTAATCTGGCTTTTCAAAAAACAAAATATGTTTGATACTTACCCAAAACAAAACTAATCCGAAGCCGAACTCCTCCACAAATTCCTCAGCACTACACAGTATGACCTCACCCCAACAAGTTAATATCACAAGTTAGGATGGACGCAATTAGCTTGCGGTTAGACTTGCAACACTTGAATTATCCAACAGTCTGCTCTACCCCTTACTTGGTTACGTCATGCCGTATATTTTTATAATTACATTTTTTTTTCTTAATAAATGGTTGTATTTTTGTACAGGTGTTTGGGTTCTTTCTCTTGGGTGAAAACAAATGAATGTACACGATTTGAAAAATGGAACTAATAAGTAGGTAGGTACTAAATTCAAACACAGTGTTACACTTCCACTAAACTTAACTGATTGATGTTGGCTGATGCAGGACGATATTACTATGTAATTTTGTATGCTGCACGTCTTGTATCTGCGACAAATAAATATATCTTCTTTCCATGTAAGAGTATTTATTACAAAATGATATTGATGTTAGTTGATCAAATAAACTTATGTTTACATCAAAAGCAAAGGAGGTTAATATATCTCCTACGACTGTATTACTTTTAAGTAATATTTTTATTTGATGTCTTTAAATTCTAGACCTTTAGAGGGTAGAATTTCTGATACGTTTTTTTCGGTTTTACTCATGTTACAACGCAATTATACCAGCCATTTAACACCAAAAAGAAAAAAATATGTCCGCCCTTTTCGTGGAACATTTATCAATCGCTCTAAATACATAAATTTTCAGCCAATACTAAAAGGACCTAATGTTCATGTGCCCGTAATGTATGTATTTGGCACATGGCAAGCGAGCCAGGTCGGTTCAAACATGTCCATTGTGCTTAGTACTCTAATATCTAGTTAATTCTGACTTTAATTAGCATGTACTCGATTTTGCCTAGGAATTTGCTTGCACGTTTTGTTGGTTTGACAAATTGTGTTTCGTGGTAGGTAGAAAATGGTCCGTTTGGGCTTTAACTCGGGTTTGAGATATCTTTATTTAATATAAGAAAAAGAACTAAACTGTGTTGTTTAGGGGTCTTTCATCATCACAATTATCCCTACTCTCTACTCTTTCCTGATTACTTTCGTTGCGGAATCCAAGGTTTAAATCGTTTCTCTGGGACTTCGTCGAGCTTCGCTGTCTCGGCGTTTTCTTGTGGTCACTGTTGATTCTGGCTTACAAGAGTTACAGTGGTTTGGGAATAGTGTGGCAGGCTTGTCCCATATTCCCCTACTCTTTTCTTAATTTCTTTGGTGTCAACACATACAAATTAATGTCTTTTTGCTTCTACGCTTGTCTAGTGAAAAATAAAAATGGTCTTTGGCTAAGGTATATCACAATTGAATGTTCATTAACGCCTTTATTCAACTCTGTACTATTTATTTAATCTATTTTCTCCTTGGTAACCCGATAAACCTGACTATTGATGTCGGAGTTTGTGTTTAAAAGCGAGAAACAGACATAACGTATCTATTTCATCTAAACACTTAAGAGAAGATTTAGAATACGACAAATACAGTTTGTTAATATAAAATTTGGTAAAATGACTTGCTTTTAGAATCATACAAGTACCTACAATAACTCCAGTTTCAGATGTCGCTAAATATTAGAAATATTATTATTGCACCAGGAGACCAGAGGACAGGAAGGCGTCGTCATAACAGATGGAAACTAATCGTCAGACGGTCTAAAATCATTAATACGCATTGGTATACGTCCGAGTGAGCAGTAACATTGGGTACACCCTTCAACAAAACTTCCTCTTTATGACACTGAAATAGCATTCGAAAATCACTCTTATTACGAGTGCCCTAAGGGTTATTGCTGTCTGAAATGGTTTAGAGGATAATTGTGCAAAAACATGGTGCAGAACTGTACAAACTATTGTTGATGTTGGACCATCATTAGCTGTATTGATATATCGACTGTGATGTCAGAGGATAAGTAAATTTTTGTGACAAATCTTGTTATTAGTTCGTTGTTAGAATCTCGGAGGAATTAAATTACTATCGAATACACGAGCGTCCATATTTATGTTAAATAAGGTCTAAAAATCCTAAAATAACATGTCAATTTTATTGAAATGTGAACGTCGATTTCATGCTACTCAAAATGTTCAATCAATCGAATACACTCAGCTGATCGTTCATAAAGAAAATCGTACGTTATACAATGCGCAATAACACGTAACCATGGTTTAAGCACAAGTCAAGTGCGAATTTACGACTATTTCCAGCAAAAACTCTTTTACCAAAATCACAATCGAAATAAAATCTAAATACCCAAAAACTGCTAAAATTCACGAACGCATCATTACATTCGCATACAAAAGTGTTTTGTGCAAAAAAGAAACAACCGTGACGTAGGTGGTCTCGATTTTATAGCGTAAAATAATAAGGGCACCTATGTGTTCCATTCTATATAATAATGGGGGTACTATTTCTGTGGGCAGTATAATAATGGTTGGTCGTTCTCTGGGTGGTCGGATTATAAAGCAAAGCCGTGGATTAAGCCACATCGACACGTGTGCTTTTCTATGCCTTCGAGTGGCTTTAGGCGACTGTGCATGATTGTACCGTTTGATAAGGTGTACTTTGCGTCTATGATTAATGGTCTGAAAACAATTAATAATGGTAAAAACAAATAAGATTTTAATGTTCACATAACTTTTATAGATTCTATAAAAACAATATTAACGAATTATAATTTTATTTGATCAGCTGAATGTCTTTTAGAATAGGTACGGAAGTACGGAAACTTTGACCGCATACATCTAAGCTAATGTTGGAATCTTTTGTGACCTTTCTAAATATTAACATTTTTTACGAAAACCTCGATAATTTTAATCTCAAAAAATTCAAAGGCCGCTTAACCGCCCACAAATAATTTCGGCTACCGTGAAGCTCTAACATGATTATTTTTTTGAACTCTACCTTCCTTTATCTACCGTTGACTTGATTTATCACTTTCCTTATTACTCTTAAGTTAAGGTTCATTATTCATTGGGGAAGATTTAAGGAAGTACAGGTGGTATCGTGGTGTTTCATTGCAAAGTCCCTTTCAAAAAATGAAACGATCCGCGAAGAATTTGGTTGAAGCTAGCACCCGTGTTTGCTTTGCGGACATCGATTAAAAATTCCTCCGCATCGTGGCCAAATAATGGTATTAAATGTCTACCAGAATAATAGTGTTAAATTTCTTAAGATCCATCTCGAAATATGATGGATCTGTCGGCGAACTTTTGTTACAGATTTTTTTTTCTTTGATATTGGTACGTGAACCGCCAAGGGGATTAGTTTGCGTACTCCTGTTGTTAACTGTACCTACTTCATGTCGAAAAAATGTGATGATGCCAACAATTTTGGGACGTGCACGGTAGCCGCTTTCTTTGTGGACAGATAAATTGGTTTGATCGAAATTAGTTTTTTTCTACACTAAAGTTTTACGTTGAAACACGTCCGGTTCCGAAACTGCAAGGCAAAATTAAATTTTTGAATACTGTCTGGTTTTATTCACTTTTTTGCCAAAGTAAACATAAAGGGTTCACTAGTAAAGTATACTGCTCCATAAAGAGCCAGGACTCAAAGGACAACACTATTTTTAGTTTGTTATCCTGTTATCCAACTTTACACCACCTGCATCCACAATCAATCAACCAATTTCGAACCCAAAATTCAAACCACCCAATTCTGAGGTTATGACCGCGATCTAGTGTTATGTTATCTCTCTGTTCCATACATTAACCAACCAATCCAACCCACAAAATTCAAACCACCAGGAGGGTCAACCACTATGCCTCGGTAATGTTCTGTGGTCATGAACGTGGTCTGGAGTTGTGTTATGACACATTATCGCGCATGCGTTGACAGGGCCGCGCAATTTGCAATTAGCTATGGAAATAACGCGCGCTCTGTGATACGGTCATCGTAGAGACGGGATTTGTCGATGGTTTTAGTCGGTATATTTTCATTCATGTTTTGTTATTAGCACTATATTCATGTAACTAGCGATAAACTTGCCAAAAAGCTTGCATGTGGATGGTAGGTTATTACCCTACTGCGGCGAAGCCCAAAAGGAGGGTTATTTAAATCAATGAAAACCTAAACACAAAATTGTTGACCAGTACCGTAGCTGCGTCTCGCATCCAGCGGGTTCCCGAATCCTACAACGGTCGTTGATTCATCTAGTGGGAGGCCTTCCAACGCAACGTTTTCCGGTTCGCGGTCTCCAGAACTTTTATCTGCGGTTCTATCAGCCACCTGATGGATTCGATAGAAACCTATGCACCAGCATAGGTTTATTATCATCAGCATTAGGAATCAATAAAAAAACAACGCGATTACCAAATTGGTTCCTAATGACAGCCTTGTTGGAGCTGGTTGTTATGCTATTAGCACGTTTTAACAATGCGAATGTGCTAATTGTAAGTATACTCGTATTTATTTGCCTGTCAAGTTGATAAAACCGTATAAAAATTCTTTATGTGTAGGATGAACTCTTCGATATAGAGAAAGCGCATCTCTAAACCGTGTAGAGGTGAGGTGTCTCGTGTTCACGAAATAGGTGATCATTATGTAATTCACAGGGCTTTGGTATCACGGACCGTTCTGAGAACCCAGGGTCATAGGAAGTGAAGGAACTAGGGCCTTATACGAACACTGTTCGGAATGTAGGATGATCGATCGTAAATTTATCGAATTTGGGTCCCTAAGTTCATGTTAAAATGTAAGCATATGCTTAGATAGTTTTTAAATCAAAAGGGATGTTTACTGACTTAAAAAAAACGTGATTCTAATTAGTCCGTCTGTTAGATTATCGAAAAATATTGGAGATACGTATTTTATGTTTTATCAAATCAAAAAAATTGACGAAGATAAAACGCGTCAAAGATTTGAGTGGGGGGTTGTGACGTCACTGGCCGCTAAAGAATGTCATACTAATGTCTCAGAAAATGATGTCACACGAGTTTCCAAAGCACTGTATCGTCTTCATTGTTTGTTTACGTGAAAAAAGAAAAAATATGTGTCCAATATTTTTTGGAAATCTAACAGACGGACTAATTAGAATCACGTTTTTTAAAGCTTGTGAGAGGAGCTCGTGGCTTAACAAGAACTGCCACTCGGGTCGATCTTTAGGTTAAGCTGCGCTTGCCTAGGTCGATCTGTGGATGGGTGACCGCCCATTACATACCGAGTGTCCTCCGTGCCTCGGAAAGCACGTTAAGCTGTTGGTCTCGGGTGCCATATATAGATCTTTGGCAGTCGTTACGGGTAGTCAGTGACCAGCTGAAAGTCTGACATCCAGTCTTACCAAAGGGTATCGTATTACCTAGTAACTAATTCGATTTTTTTAGTTAACTACCCTATTGGTTTATAGTTTTTTATTACCAATGAAGATAACAAGGAGTAACTGTTCCAATACTAACTATTGACTAGGAGGTTCTTCCTAAATCAGATCTCATACTGATGACGATCAAGTCATTATGTTGTATTACAATTGCGCCCGCTTAATTTGATATTAATCAAGGGCTTTCTTTCTCAGGTGGCTGAGTTTCATTTTATGTCGTCCATTGCCCTTTGATTTGGCTTTACATGCCGTTATGAAATATCTCTCTAGTTTTTCAGGGCTGCTCAGCCAGTGAAATAACAACTTAAAGTTTGGATAGGTTGAACTTAGTTGAGAGACAAATATATCTTAGAGAACAAAAGACAAAACTATCGGTTTTGCAATGTTTCCGCACTTATATTGTTTAAATAAACCTAAACGCAAACAGCCAGCCAAACTACAAGGTGGTATAAAATAAAGTCGCCGGCTATCTTCGACCGGTATTTTATCGTTCGACAAATTAATTACCGGTCTAGCACCGTGGTACTGGTATCGGTATCATTAGCACCATATTGGTGTCGTTCTCTTCATTTCAGGTGGCCTTTATCTTATCTAAAGAGGACGTGCGGGCGGTATATAGGCTCCTTCATTGTTATTAACCGTTCTTCTAGGAAACAGACGATTTTAAACTCTAAAACTTAAAACTAAAGTTGAATCTCGCTACAGCAGTCAAAATTTTTTCCGTAAATTTTCTCATGACGTTAACAGTCGGATTTGAAGTCTATCTAAAGAGAAGAAGGTTGGTTTTTGAGTGGGTTGAAGCAGTTTTTCCGGTAGTTTTACAACTCGAGCGGTGTCAAACGACAATGGGCAACTTGTTCCTTGATAGGTATGTAAATAAGTATGTAGATGGATGACTGGTCACCCAACAGTTTGTTTGGCTCGAAGATAAGGGAAATTAGTGGCATTCTACTGAAAGGTTACTGTCGGTCATGTTGGTGATAACACCAAATAACCTGTTGGTGTGTTAATTGAGTTTAATTTTGGTTTCGATAAAAGAAAGTTTGGAAACTAAATTTTATTTTCTTGCTGGTTTAATTACGAAACTAAGTAGAAAGACAAATTATTCTATAATACACGTATTAAAATAAAAAATATTGTAGCTGCTTATAGTGCCTATTATAAAGGGTGCAAAAGTACCCTTAACGCAAACGAAGAGCACTTGTTCTCCCCACCACTGCGATTATTTTTTGGTTCTAGACCATACCTGGGAACCCCCTAGTTACGGAGATATTGAGGGCCGAAGTTCCAAATTTTGCACAGCTGTTTGTAAATACTAGTTTTTCAGGTTATAACTTTACTTAAATTACCTCCATGACCCGTTTACTATTCAAACCATCCACTAGCACAATCTTTTAAGAGTGCCACCTTGAGTTTTACCGTAAAATTTGATTTTTGACCCCAACAATTTTTGCGTAGTTTGATGTACAGAATGCTTAGTTGTCGTATGTGTGAAGGGTTAATTTACACCCTGTATTTATCTTAGAGTCGTGTAAAGAGTACCATTATTCCAGGAGACTGTACACTTACAGCCACAAGAAGTAATATCTGCACTATTAAAAACTTTAAAAAGTACTTTTTATGCTTCCGCTTTTCTTGTTATTTTATAAATGTTGCAAAATGTTGTAAAATTCCTTTTTTTATTATCTAAAAGTTATTCCACGAGTTAATCACTTTCGTTTTTTGCTATACGCATATCCATGACATTAGTGCTCTTGATTGTACGACATAAACTCCAGATTTTTATCCCAAACAGTTCGTAACAGAGCAACACACACAAAATAACAACAATCCTTCAAGTACACTGCATTAATAATATTAATATAGGGCAAAATATCCAATATCCGAAGAGCATCAGAAAAACCACAAAGATTCCTATCGATATAACCACGTATATCTAATTACATTGCCAGTATTATGCAGTTTTATCCCCAAAATTAATACACACGAAACTAGACTCTAACTCAACGTATCAATTCACAATTTCCCAACTCTCTATAACAACCAAAAATCAAACGCTTCGATTGGGTATTGGCGTTTTACGTCATAAGCGATGTTATGTTCGAAAAGTTTTTGAACCATTGCTTGGTTTCTTTGTATTTTCTGACACTAGAGAAGTATTAATATCGTAATGGTTATGGAAAAGGGTCTGAAGCACGTGAACTGGGGTCCCAGTCGGTACCATTCGCGACTGACCGTCGTGTGCCCCATGCGACCTTTCACCTTAGGGGAACGAACGGAGAAGCGCATGGAGTAGCTTGTTAATGAAATCAGTATACATTTTTCCCTTGGCCATTTTGCAATGTCACAATGAAAATATGAATCATAGTGAACTTGAATTCTCAGTTGTTTGCTTTTAGTCTTATGTAGGAATAAAACGTGTAGCCAGTTGTAAACGTCTTATCATTGCGGAAAAGTTGTCAAAATAATCTGAAGGAAATGGCAATGTTGACAGAGCAAATTGACAGTTTGGATTTGTGTTCTTTGGCAGTGCTAAAACTAACGTTATTTTAAGTAGCTTCGTTATCATCTATCTGGCCTTTTATCAAACTATGATTTTTAGTCGGTTGTCGGCTTTCAGTTTAGCAAAATGCAGATGAATACTAGTATTTTACATGGAACGACTGCCTGTATGACTTCCACACAACGCAGTTATTGGGTAAAACTCTGGTTGACTGTCACAGAAATACGATCTAGAAACACCAAATATTGAAAAAAAAACATCCTAAAAAAATTATCTGTAATAAGCACTTCGTTGTTTTGGATATTCATACATTTTTCTCATACATTTCGAGATACACTAAAAGTTGCAGCAGAAATGGCTTCATCAAAGTAATAACAAAAGCTACTCTACACCTCCCACTTGCCTATAAATCGAGCTCAATATGAATAACTATCACAGATTATACCATTGATAAATGAATGTACGGCACCAGTCAATTGCAGGGCATGGCGAAAAAACCATGAATAATAACTGATATAGTTTTATGGCACAAATCACGGTTCGCTGCTAATGGCTGACCAGAGGGTCCATTTTATTAGATTTTTTCGTCAGACGATTAACGGAACGAGCCTACAGCTTCCGTTGGACAATGTGCCACATAAATTATGTTGGACAAACAAGATCGTTCCGTATTTGATATGCATGGAAATATTATTCAATGGCCAGTACTGATGCATATTGATTTTTGGTGTCTCTGTTTGCTTTGAAGCCTGTTGGTTGTATCTTTAACCACCATGAGATAAAGTATGAATGTATCACTGCATTTTTGGGACTCAATTACGAATCAATTTTAATTACTTCGCCGAATGAATGGATAATTTTGCAGTGCTGAAAAAAAATCGTTTTTATTGGCCCTTAATCAGATTGATTTAGCGTCGACGGCCCAGCATGATTTTTTCTTACAATTAGTCTCTATTATTTGTTATCAGAACAGTCACCTCGTTTCCAGCTATATTATCCTCCATATTGTCCATCCATCGTTTCTTTGGCATTCCTCTGCTCTTATACCAACATAATTATGGATACTCCAAACTTTATTCATTTCTTCTCCTCACACCAATACCGGTAATGTAGGAACTTAAGTATATGTGTCTTCAAGTAAGTTGTTGATCAGGACAAACGTTTCTTATACTAGTATAAAAGCAAAACTAACAAAAGATGCATCAACGAATATCGCTCGCAGCTAAAATGTAGTGGTCACGCATTGCTCCTAAGTCGCAATAGGCAATAGAAACCTCCTTCTTAAGTAGCTTATCCGCCATGTATTGTATTAATCAAAAGCCCTACAGCAAGTCGGAGCTTCACCTTTATTGTGAAACTAGAGGTTTCCTCGTAATAAGTCTGTGGTCGACTCTTCTTTTTCCTAGTTTCAAAGATGATTATTCTAAAGCAACTATTACTAAACACTTCCGCTAGGCCGCTAAAGGAAGGAAATTAAATTACTTAATAAAAAATACAGTGGTTGCAAGTGCTTCTGCTGAGCATGAGGTCTCGAGTTCGATTTTCAGGTCAGATAAAGTGTTATTGGAGGTTCTATCATGAATTTCTCAATATATATCACCTAGGGAGTCTTGATTTGTGCCCGGTTAATGGCAATAGACTAACTACATAACTGACTTAATGTAAGAGCACTATTATATACACGAAGTGAAATGACTGTCAGAATTTTCAAGAGACAAATGCAATATTTCGCAATAAGAAGAAATATAATAAAAATAGGTACAGCAACAGTTTTCCCCGATTACGCAACTATATGACAAAATTTACATAAGTAGGGTATGCAATAAACGTTTGTTTACGAGCGTCATAATATTAATATAAGGATTCACGCTAAAGGACATCGTGAGGTTATAAAAGGCACAAACAATTGTGTAATCACACGGACGCATACAATACAGGAGATACAGAACGTAAATACTGGTGAAGACAATCAAGAATTAAATCATCATAAAGCATAGCTTTACTGGCCTCTATAAATTACTGTGTTATCAAGACGAGACAAACACAAGAATGACTAAATTAAATAAAACAGTGTGTTATCTGGGAACGTGTAATCAAAACGGACACAGGTCCTAGTGGGCAAATAAAAATTGTTAATAGTGCACGTAACAAAGATATGGAAGATGAAAAAATTAATGCTTATCAAGATTTTTAACTCGTCAAGAAACAATGTCAAATTATAGAAGAGGTGGTGATTTTAAATGTTGTTGTGATTAATAACACAGATTGATATTTATGAATCTGATAAAACTATAGATGACTTAATTTATGATTTAATCAGAAAAACGAGTCACGGACTTAATAAGGTAGATATACTGCGCTTTAGACTGCATTCGATTATGATCTTTAGCATGAACTCTAATGGACATTTTAATAGTGTTAATTATCAATGGATCGTTTATAAAGTAATAATCAATACATAATAGACGTTCAAAGCTAGCTAGGTTAGGTTTTCCAATATTATAAGTTTCAATTATACCTTTAGCACCGTTTCAACTAAAACAGTTCAAACGATATATAAATTGCCAAGCGGTCGGTTGACTCTTTACGTGTCCAGAGGGCTGGCCAAAAAATCAGCATTGCTATCCAACGTGGCAATGCTGCCAGCTTTCTGGGCAATATTCCTGTTGACAGCGGTATAGACGCCCTTTGTGATACTTGTAAATATTGTAATATAATTTTACTTCTGTAAATATTTGTAGATTGTAAATAAAAACATAAATCTCATTTGCCAAATCTACATCAACTAAAAAGCTAGCTATAAAAATCTCATCAAAAATCAATCTCCCCTATACAGCTACAAATCACGTTTAATTTTCTGACTTACATCATTCTGCGACACAATGTGAGGCGTCTAATTCCTAAGCAAACTCCACACAGAATATTTACATACCTGTTAGTTGATAAGGTTGATGTGAACAATCGTCGCCTGTTCCCCTCTAAGATAAAGGGATGATAAAGGCTCTCAATGTGGTCAAAGGAAACGCCGTTGTTTGTCTTTGTATGTTTGATTTTACTTTCCTGTCATTAGATTTTATGGCTCATTTATTTTCCGCTATCTACTGTGGCTGTTGGTCTAATCAAATGTATGTCAGTCAATCTATACATCTTTGTGTAGGTGTATAACTGCTTGCATTTTGTGAAGGAAACACGTTCGCTAGATCCTTCAGTACGAAAATATATCAAATAATCTGTTTTTAGTCGAGAAACAGGTGTTGTAATTGAAAATAGTGTAAAAGATAAGTAGTTAGTCATCCAGAACGGTGCAGAATTATCTAAGTTACAGTTACGTTTACGTTAAAGCATTAAGAGAGTTTAATCGTTATTGAACCTTTGTTGTCCTTGCTGATTTAGCTGACTGCACGATAGCAAGATATTATGGCTATTTAAGAAGTGAATGAGCAGAAAGATAATTTTCCTTATTTTCTTCCTGATGATCATAAGAACATAACAGGAAAGCTTATCTAAACGCGGAAGCGTTGGACATACAGTAAGCAGTTCTGAGCCAGAGCGCACCGGAGCAATGGTCGCTCAGATAATTTGAGGGGCAGCAAAGCGTTAAGATCGTTAACTTACCCCGCACATGACGTTTGTCATTTGGACGCAACTAATGTGCAGGCAGACGACTCAACCGAAACTGCACTGCGATTTCTGGTTTCATCTGCGAAGGCAACATTTACCGGTGAAATGGGATATGTTGGGTTTTCAAATTTGATTGAGAGAGTTGTTCAGAATGATTCATGTAGCTAACAATAATGACAAATCAATAAATTCATTAGAACGTCCTTTCATTATCAATATTAGCTTTCAGCAGTTTATTGGCTGGACATAAGACGCGGTAGAAACAACTCGCCTTGATCTGCGGCTGATTAAATCTGATAATGTGATTGGTGGAGACAATCGCTTGTCATTGTATTCAATTCTTGACATAACTTATCCAGCTACACTTAGAAAACTCTCGTAGATAATCTGGGCTGGAGTCTTCTAGTGTGTAGGAGCAGGCCAGCATGTATGACCGCAGAAAACATACGCCGGACATTGCAAGTTTGCAAGCAAGTATTTGGGCTGTAAACACTGCAATGAATACAGGAAAACGATTAAGTGTCTCAGTTTCATTGTGCATAAATGCTGCTATTTTTACAATCGTTAAGCTCATTTTCGTCATAGCCACCTTAATGACTCGTAGTCATGGCCAAGCAACGGACTAAGAGACAATAGGCGAACTGTACCGTGTTATGTTTAGGGCTGTGTTTGTAAAAGACTTGGATGAGTTGGAAATTGTTGTTATCTACCGACAAGAAGAAGTCATCAAAAAGACATCATGAAGTCCAAAAGTCATGAAGTTCCAATACAGTTTTGTTTGAGCATCATGTTAGGACGGTGAAGAAAAACTGCACGATAAGTAGACCGACGGACGGATTACTTTGCATTATTAATATTAGTACTCCTGATCCCCGGACATCTGCTGACCTTTGTTGAGGTTGCTAGTGTAGTTAATTGTTGATCAGTTGTGAGCGGCAATTAAACCATTTCGCGTCTCTCTACGAGTATTTCACCCTAAGGACATTAGAAAGACGTACTCTCTTCCAGGAAGTCAAATTATTTGTGTTTCCTGCCGTATCATCATCATCATCTTCAGCCTTTAATGTTCCCACTGCAGGGACTCAGGCGTCCTCTCTAGGAGAGCGATGGGCTATAATCCACCACGCGGGCCTAGTGCGGATTGGTAGATGTCACATATCTTCGAATTTTTGGTTCAAAGATTCCTCACGATGTTTTCCTTCACCGTTTTGAGAGCAGTGGTGATGAAATAAATTACACAAAGTAATGCACCTGGCTGGCTTCGAACCCACGACCACCTGTTCGTAAGTTCGCGGGGCCGCCACCACTGGGCCACCACTGCTCTCACTCGGGGCCGCCACTACTGGGCCCACCACCACTGCTGCCGCTGCTCCTGTCCTATGCCTAGAATGTATTATTACATTGCAAAAAAATATGGCAAGAACAGTGGCAGCCCTAGCACCACATATGGGAGGACAAACGTAGGAACATGACCGGTGACCACGCGCTCGATCACTACTCGCCGTGACGCTGTTTAAGAAGCAGCGACTCCGCAACTATTTGGACAATGGCATGGACACCTAAAATGTACTCTTTAACAAAAATCTCTTTGCTTTAATTTTGATTCGAATTTCTGGCATTCGAATGACACGTGATAGTACGTGATTCTCTATTTTTGAATCAATGGATTTTTGAAAGACTTGAAACTGCGATTGCAGAGGCATACGGATACATACGGTGACTGGTAATAAATACTAAATAAATAAAAATATTAAGCACAGACTATAAGTCCATTTGGTTAGTAGAATACACAACTTAGACACTAGTGTTGGTACTTACATCAACTAAAGGAAAAAAATAATAATAACGCAGTAATAATGGTAGGACTGTCGAATTAATTATAAAGCAATCAATTTAAGTTACATGAGATTCAAACATAACTGGTGAAATGTGGGTGTATTTCTTAGGGCAAGTGCAAAGTGAGAGGGAGAGAACGCCTCGTCCCAGCCGTCGCGTGAGACGCTCCGGGCGTCGGGGGCCACGTGACGGCTTCCGGCCACCGTAGATGCGGGCCTGTGGACGGTGAATAATGGGCTAGCTCGCCGTCCGTCCGTCTTATGACGTTCGTGTTCGTGTTCCACGCGCGACTCAAAGAGATGTCAGCAACATGGAAAGGGCCCGCAAGGCCCGACGCCCGTCGGGGCTGCGGGATGATGTAAGAGATCCCGCGGCCTCGGGCTAAGAAGGAACATGGGTGGTTTTAATCGGTAGAAGTCTGACACTCACTTTCGCTCTGCCC
This sequence comes from Diarsia rubi, assembly GCA_932274075.1. NCBI lineage: Eukaryota > Metazoa > Arthropoda > Insecta > Lepidoptera > Noctuidae > Diarsia > Diarsia rubi. The sequence continues at coordinate 14,263,453 of OW026425.1, forward strand.
AAGAGCGGGAGCGGTTATTTGATGATTTCCCACGCCCCCCCCATAAAAAAAGACAAGTGAAAATCCCGAAGGGCACCTCTGCCTATGTAATCAATTTCTAGTATTTTTTAGCAACTAAGCCACGATGGATAGACAGTAAAGGGATGATATAGCAAGAAAACAGGTGTCTGCTGAGGTGACGAGTACTAGAGAAGTATGGAAGACGAAAACATCCTGCGCCGTCCCCGAGTAAAGGGTTTTCTTAAAGTTACTGAGTCCTAGTTATTTAACTAAATTTTCCTAATAATGAATAAATCGGTTACTCTCTAAATGCGCCATTTTAGCTCCTCGTTTTACGGAACGCGACACTAAATTGGAAGATCGTAAAACCGTACGGTATCAAAGATTAGTTCGCCCAGCGGTGTGCAGAGGGCGCAACCGTCCACTCAAGTTCAGCATTCACCTGTCGCATATTTGCGTGACAAGATCTAGTTTTGTTCGTTCAGAATTTTTAAGTTTACGCTCCGTTTGTTGGGAATATATGGCAACTTATTTAAATTAAGAGACGAATTATTTACTTTCGAAAATGGACCCCGGACTATTAGAAACGTGTGCCACATATGTCGATACAGAAACTTTCTCATTCAAAATTGCAAAGATACATACTCATGTTCTTAAATAGGTACTCTTGTTTTCCGGTTGGAACAACAGACAGATCCAAGTCCCGGGTAATAGGGGGCTAGCCTACTGCTTACCGGGTATAAATTCAAATCTATGGCTTCTACTGAGAAATTCCTGAGAGAAAAACCCAATAACACTTTGTCCGATCCGGACAACGTATACAGGAGTCGAAAAAGCTAATAAGTATACAGCCAGGTATCTTGCGTTTGCTTTTAATATAACGGATACATTTACAGAACAATGCCAAACTAGCTAGCACTAGCGGACGACACGCGGTTTCACCCGCGTAGTTTCCGTTCCCGTTCAAAAAGTAGCCTATGATGTGTGCCCAGCGTGAATGTAGCTTTCCAATGGTGCAAGAATTTTAGAAATCGGCGCAGTATTTTTTGAGTTTATTCATGACAAACATAAATACACACACACACACAAAAATACAAATCTTTCCTCTTTATATTATTAGTGTAGATGTAGATAATAGCGATCAAAATGTTCAGTGTACTAGAATTATAAATATTTCTGCACACGAGGTAGGGCAACACTGATGTTTATGAGTAATCACTCGTCAAAAAGATCTATTATTTTAACTCATGTTTGATTTTTATTTTGTGTGTCCATTACCCATGTACAACTGTTGACGATTTACAGGCCGATGTAATAAAAGCATCAACCCTTTCTTAGAAAAAAAAAACATGTTTTCTCTAATATCGTCAGGTGGGCACTATTAATAAAAATAGTAAAAAAAACCTTTAATGTGGGTGGCACGTGGTATATTTTTTATAGTAAAAGGCTTGAACAGGATGTTAGGCAAAAAAATCGGTCAATAGGTTAGTCTTATGAATGAGGTACCGTATGTTCTGTTTTATTTTCTAGAATCTTCACAGAAGTAAAATGCTTATATTTCCTGGTTTGTTAATTTTTTTGGCAAACTCAGCCAATTGTACCTCCAAAGGCCTACTGTCTCAACGCCAGGTAGACGGCACGTTCTGATCCTCACGCGCCTTAAAGAGTTGACGCCATAGAAGACGGGGCCCACTAGGGTCAGTGCCTGCCAAGGTTGCAAATTTGTTAGAAAGTGTTACCGCAGTCCTGGAACGCAAAAAGCAAGGAACACAGATGGGTGAGCGTGAGAGCCTCACAACAATACAGTGACAAGTCCAATTCAGGGGTGGTCCACGTTGAGCATCATAAGCGAACGCGGGATTGGGGAGGTAGATCGAGCTACAAAATTGAACATTAAACAATTTAAATATGGTTTCTAGAGCGATGCTAATAGGGATGTTTACTGACTTAAAACAATATGATTCTAATTAGTCTGTCTGTTAGATTTTCGAAAAATATTGGATACGATTTTTTTGTTTTAACAAATCAATAAAAATTGACGAAGATAAAACGCGTCAAAGATTTGAGTAGGGGGTTGTGACGTCACTAACCGCTAAGAAATGTCATACTAAAGCCTTAGAATATGACGTGACACGATTTTTTAAAGTACCTACTGTATCGTCTTCATTGTTTGTTTACGTGAGAAAAGAAAAAATATGTGTCCAATGTTTTTTGGAAATCTATCTAACGGACTAATTAGATTTTTTTCGTTAACTAACCTATTATTTGGAACAATTAATTGACATATTTTATAGCTCCTTATGTAAATCCGACGCGTACATATTTTTTTTAGTATTTCGGATATTCCGATCCTATATTTTCGTTACTGCTACAACTGGAGAAGCATCTCAAAAACCGCCTTTCTTCATCATAATAATAGCACCGGGTATGGGATCGCAATGTTTTTGCAACCACCACAAAAAATGGTCTTTCATAATGAATCAGGTTGAAAAAACCTGTAAATTTTTATTAAATATCTCGGTATCAAAGTCACTAAGAAAAAATCTTAAAGGGGTGAAAAACTTTGCATACTTTTTGTGACACCTAATTCATCAAGAAATGTTTTTTGCCTTGTTTTTTACTTACTTTTATTGGGATTTACTTACCGTGTAATTTACAGCTTAGTTTTAAAAAGAAAAAAAAAGAACAAACAAGTTGCGTGAATGAAACTTTTTTTTCAAGTTTATGAATGTGCTTTGTTTGTAAAAATTTAAAGATTTTTGGGCTCAACTTTTTTTAGTTTTTTTTCTGGTATTGAGAGCATGGGAGAGTAAATACGAATATTGAAGTTAGTATGTAAGTTCATACATATAATACTTTCTCATACATAAACGTTGTTTCGTACACCTCGACTTAAGATGATCATCTGCCTAGCCTTTTCTTAATTTAGTTGAAGTCGGCTTCCAGTCCTATCGCCCTCAATCTTCTAGCTATCTGGCCTGCACAGCCCAGTAAGTAGTACCTACTAAGTACGACGATACGCCTTAGTAAGACTGGTTGTCAGAATTTTGAATCCCTGAATACCTGTACAGAGTCTGAAACGACAGCCGAACCCAACAGGTACCAATAAAAATTGAATATGTAATGGGTAGTCACACATCAACAGACCAACCTATGCAAACGCGGCTCATTCTCACATATCGGCTGATATTACTAAACCATGTGTAAAGTAGTTACTTTATCGTGCAAGCAATAAGGCCTCTAAAATAGACAAAAATGATGAATTTGCTTTGACTATTATTGGGTTAACTTACTCAGGCCACAACAAGAGCGATGGCAAACATTATAAAGTTTGTAAAACTTTCAACTCTCGAAAAACTCTACAAGCAGAGTCCTAAAAAAATATAAAAGACATATTTTTCGTACCAACTTAAAGTAATTGGTAGTGCTCACGACATCTTTATTTTATTATTTTTTTACTAGTTTAAACTTACCTTGACTTTAACTACTGCACTTGCATCAAATTTCATGCTTACGTCAGTTCAAAGTACCCACCTTTATAAAATGTACAGTCACGTTCATCAATTTGTGTACACTTCGCTTTCAAAGGGATTTTCACAAATGTAGTGTTGTAATTTCATATTGTTTCGAACATGATAGTACTCTGAAAAACACATAATTATGAAAAACGTCTTTTCTCTATGTGACAATCGTTATTCCAAGAGAAAATCACTTTTAATTTAGGTAATACAAATTAGTACTCATGACTGTACCTACCCAACTCTATGGTTACCTACTTCTTCAATAATTCGTTTCGTGTTAATGTCAGCCTTGTACCTTGCTAATGCCTCTGATATGAAGTAGCCCTGACTCACGCTCGTGTCGTGATGGGCGGGCGGGTAGGGCGGGTAGGGCGGGAATAGCCACAGGCCACGCTCGCCGGCAATGTCGCCGCCCCGCCTCACGTGGACACCCCCCCCTATAGCCCCCCTGGTATACGTAGGAAGACGTGTGCTCTGATAGTTAATATTGAGAGTTAGAAGTTATCAGGAGCCAGTTTTTTGAAGATCTCTTGCTAGAGAGTGAACTCAGTATTCTCCGTACTGATTTTTGGTATTTAGTCACAAGCTAATTAATTAAATCTCTAGGCTGCAAAATTTGTCACAATCATTCTTGTTTTCATCGACGTACTTTCTTGTTTCAAGTTCTAGGCAAACTCACAATGCTGCAAACTTGTCGTGTGAATACAAAAGAAAACAAGGTTTTTTTAAACTACGGCGTGGTTTGACACAATAGCCTGAAACCTTTTAGGACTGTATGAATATTAGGAGCGTGTAATATCACTGTTGTATTTCCAAAAAGTTTGATAATCAGTCTTACCAAGGGGTATTGTATTACCCAATGCGAACTAAGTTGTGGAGGTCAGATAGGCAATTGCTGCATGTAAAATACTAGTATTCAGCTGCATTCGGTTAGGCTAGAAGCTGACCTTAACGTAGTTAGGAAAAAGCTAGGCTTTCAGGCATTTCAAGTAGCCACTGGTGAACTTAATACCAAGCCAATACTGACCATCAAACTTTCCCACTTACAAAATTTTTCGACCTTGTTTAGACCCTCAGAAGTGTTGCTAAGGTTATATAGCTCTCACGACCAAATTACTCTCACCCCCTTACAAAAATACCACAGTATCGATCAGAGGGGCTAGTGGGCTAGGCAAGTAGCCCCAGGGTGGGGCGGCGATGTCCGTGCCACGCCGCGTGACCTCTGGCCTCTGCCCATAGTCGAGGCTGTTCGACGAAGGAAGGTGCGCCGGTTGGAAAGATTTTTTGGCAAGATTGGAGGTCGGGTCAAGGAAGGTGGATAGAAATGTGAGATGCATATTTAAATAGTGTTATCGTTTGTAGTATTTCTGGCAATTTTTTGATGAGTTTGTCATAAGCTGCGTAACAGTATCTACAAAATATAGCTCATTATTACCTATGTGACATGTGCCAAAATCCCGCGAAAAAGTATGTTAGAAATCCGACAGTACTTCTGTCTGGTCTTTCTAAGCTCTGGGTTGTCTTGTACCAAAATTGGAATACCGATGTAAGAAAGTATTTAGGTATTATACATATAAAAGCGTTCATCTAGCAATGTATCTATCTTAAAGATCTGCATGCCAAGCAGAACCAAATATTGACACCTCATCTTGGAAGAGGACCTTTGGAAGAAGGGAGTGGTTCTCTGTCGCTTCCACGGGCAAGTACCACATGAACGCAATGACATAGTTCACAAGTGAGTGAATAAATAAATAAATAAAATTTTTACTTCAATTACATAGTTTTAACAGACACGATTTGGAGGTCACCTTTTAAACAAGGGGATGCTTGTGTTAAGTGAATCCGCACTTCCACTTAACATTAAACAATGTAGCTATGCAATTGAAAAACAAGAGAAGTGAAGTGTTACTTATCTAGTTTTAGGGTTCTATTTATTAACACAAACTGTATTAATTGTATTGTTATATTGTTATGGCCAAAGTTGCCTGACAATAAATACAATGTTTTTGTTATTGCAGTGACCATCAATTCATAGCTCTTGATGATGATGATGCAACTTATGCATTGTAAACAAATGTGGCCAGTAAATACAAATGATTTCCAAGTAATATTAGCATTGAAATAACTGAGATCTCAATCACTGTCTGTCTCGAACCATGAAATGTTACTGCAAGTAACGGATTGTATGAGCATTAAAAGTACGTACGACTTGGTATTACTCCAGCACTTTTATGATGAAGATTCGATTTTAGTATTTTGCGTATGATTGCAGTGAAGTCTGTGTAAAGTTATGGTAATATTACATTTAAATTATACTCTTAAACATTTTATAAAAAGATATCATGAGACCAGCACTGCAGCATCATATTTGAGTCGAGATTCAAATTGACACCTGAGGTTCTAAGACACGAACATCATATCAACATAAGACATCAATACGTATTAAAGGGTGTAAAAGTACCCTTAATGCAAACGAAGGGCACTTGTTCTGTCGGGGCCGCGGGTTGTCCACAGGTTATCGCTGCCTCGACATAGAGGGCGAAGAAGGAACATGGGTGGTTTTTAGTCAGTAGAAGTCTGACACTCCCTTTCGCTCTGCCCAAGAGCGGAAGGGGTTATTCGATGATTTTACACCCGCCAAAAAAAAAGGGCACTTGTTCTCCCCACCACTGCGATCAATTTTTTGTTCTAGACCATACCTGGGAACGGTTACGGAGTTACGGAGATATTGGGGATCAAATTTCCAAATTTTGCACAGTTGTTTTGGTAAATACTAGTTTTTCAGGTTATAACTTTACTTAAAACCTTTACTATGACCCTTATACTATTCAAAGCATCCACTAGCACAATGTTTTAAGAGTGCTACATTGAGTTTTACAGTGAAATGATATTTTTGACCCAAAAAAAAGTCGTTTCCCAGCAAAAATTTTTGCGTAGGGGTACTTAGTTTGATGTAAAGAATGCTTGGTTGACGTATGTGTGAAGGGTTAATTTACACCTTGAATTTATTTTTTAACTAAAAAACTTTTTATTCGGCTGCATCTGCTAGGACTCGAAACCACAACATAACATCACGCCTTGTAACCTCCAAATGGTTAGGCCGAGGTGTACCCACAGTTCGCCAGTTATGTTTAAATCCCATTTAATAGCGGTGAGCCAATAAACATCAACCGAGTACAAACAGGCTCTGCAACTTGTAATGAGTACAAACAGGCTCTGCGACTTGTAATGAGAATTGTTTATGGCTAATAACACTTTGCCCGAGGTTTGGGAATCCTAAACCTTCCTGGCAGTCCGCGCGATCACAGCATAGTTGGGAATCGGTAAATCAGATGATAAATCAGGTCCGAAATATCGCAGTCTAATTCGCCGTATGTACTGTAGCCCCGTTTGCGGCGTGTCGCACGACACGTTCCGATAAATACAAAAGCAAATGGCTCAGTGAGTCACGAAGGTCGAAGGGGATGACATGCAACCACTACCAAAATTCACCATCCACCGTCACTGTGACTGAAAAATTAAAGAGTTGCATAAGGCTTAGGTTACTGTCAAGGAAATTTGTAATTGTAATAGTTCGTAGTTTAATACGTAAGCATTTTTGCTAGAGCAGCTTGTGGCTAGATAGTAGCAGCCGTTCGGTTCAATCTTCAGGTTAAGCTGCACTTGCCTAGGTTGGTCTGTGGATAGGTGACCAGCCAATACATACCGAGTTTACTACGTACCTCAGAAATCACGCTAAGCCGTTGTTCCCGGTTATTACTTGGAGATTTTTGACAGCCATAACAGGTAGACAGTGGCCCTAAAATCTGAGAACGGGGTCAAAGTTCCAAATTTTTCATAGTTGTTTTTGTAAATACAAGATTTTCAGGTTATAACTTTACTTAAATAACCTCGATGACCCGTTTACTATTCAAAGCACCCACTAGCACAATGTTTTAAGAGTGTTACATTGAGTTTTACCGTAGATTGTGATTTTTGACCCCAAAAAAAAATAAGTCGTTTCCCAGCAAATATTTTTGCGTAGGGGTACTTAGTTTGATGTACAGAATGCTTGGTTTACGGCTGTGTAAAGGGTTCATTTACACCCTGTATATTTACTGATGGTTTGAACACTTTGCAACCTTTCTGGGATTTAAAGTTTAAATCCCAGAAAGGTTGCAAGTAAAAGCCAATATAGTTATTATATAATTCACATAGTTGGGAATATAACAAATATCATTAAGATTATTGACAACTACCTAACCAAACAAAAGCGCTATTGCCAAATAAATTAATATTCTGTAATGGGAAGATTTTATCTTTCATCAAAACACAAATTCCGGGGATGACCGTGTAAGATTGGGAAAGATAAAAAAGGACAAAAGATACAGGAAGATATAATTTGTTGCTACTACCCGAATGCCCATAATTTATAGACGAACGCTTTTGGTCTTTATGGGCAAAAAGCAAACGTTTGCATTAATCAACCAAATATGGTAATTGGTTCTCAAAATACGTTCTGTACGTTAGGTTTGGTATAATTATTTAGGTTCAACTTGTCATGTTGATATGGGACTTCGAAAATACTTGATGAATTCAAATTTCACATCGATATGTTCCAGTTGTACCGTAAATCAGACAACTAGTCTTAAAAGGGATATTGTATTACCCAGAACAATTAAGTGCTGGAGATCAGATAAACAGTCGTTCCATGTAAAATACTGGTATTCAACTGCATCCGATTCGACGAGCCCAAAAGATAGTTGAGAAAAGACTTCTAGTTTTATCCATCTCCAGTTTCAACTTCCATGTCAGAAGCACCATTTTTCATTTAATACGCCTTAAGTTATTCGCTTTGTTCAGCGGTAGAAAACGCTATAGCGTTTTACATAGAGCCATACATCCCGTATCACTTTTTTTAAACTGCTGACCACCTGTTATTGAGCGATGAATCTGCTACATCAAAATATCGTCTGCTTGCTCTATTAATTATAGAGAAATTTATATGATGTAGAGACAAATCGTCATGGTGTTTCTGCGTAGACGTGTACGGTCAGCAAACAAATTCTGGTCACTGAAAATTGTATACTGGTAATTAAAATAATCTTGGACATCATTTATAAACCACCGAAGGTGTACAATGAGATGGATGAGCTTGACATCTGCGGAAAGGACTGGTGTCTAGCATATTAAAAGACTGAATTGTGTTTGTGAATAGCGAAATAGGAAAATGGAGACCTTTGACCTTCAGTGCTTAGTTAAAATGATATTTAAGAATTCTGGACCACTTATAAGCAAGTTCATGTACATGAGGCGACACATTAAACTTTACATATTACATGACCTCAATATTTATGAGGTTCCCGTACAGTCAGAAGTCAGCTTAATTTAGTTTTACATGCTTGATTGATCGCCGTGGTTGCTTACCTAAAATTACAATTGTGAATTTTCTAATAAATAAATTTTTCTAGTTAAAATTAAATGGAAAATAATAATTATTGCTCGTATTTGCCAAAAATAAATTAATCATAGTAGTTTTAGAGCATCTGCTGTCTAGTGTCTGTGATATATTAAAGTGACGTGACTTTTCATTTAGCCCAAAATTTGTAAGATTTATTATGCTTGAAATAATTTATCATAATAAATAGGTAATCATTCGAAAAATTTATTAAATATCAATTTATTTTCTAGCTTTTGCTGTGGCAGTATAAGGTGTCCTCCTACTTAATACTATAACATTATAAGGCTATTTCACGAAGTCCGAGTAGCCAGTACTTACTTACCGAATATATTCGAAATGGAACAGAATCAGAAAAATGTCAAGTAAATTAACGGAACTTAATTGTAGGTTGTGAAAGAGGCGCTATATGTGGTGCTTATTTATTAAAGTAGAGTATGTCATATTATGACATACTCTACTTTAATAAATAAGCACAAAAAAAGAAAGTGTTGTAGAATGCTTAAAGCATTCTACAACACTTACTTTTTAACCGACTTCTAATAAAAGTTCTATTGCAATCCCTACTTGCACAAGGTCTGGGCACGGACCGTTTTTTATCGCTAAACGCCAGGCCATCTGGCAAGGGGTATTTTGACAAAAAAACAGTTGCCTGACCCTTTCTTACCTTGACTGGCCCACGTTTTTTATTTGTGGACCCCTCACAATATGTTGAATTAGCGTATTAGTAGATTTCTAAAGACCCGATGAAATTTTTGATTGAACCAAACGGATTGTGTGGAGTAACGGTTTCTAGTGGAGCCCCTTTTTTGTCTAGAATTATTAGGAATTTAATAACGTTCCTTATAGAATAACGTTTTTTTAGCTGTTTTCCTTTATTGTAGAAACAAGGGTCATCTGCTATAATGTGCTTACTGTTGAAATATCGCATGTCTTGATGAATTATACGGTCGGTCAGTCAATGGCATAATTTGGAAATGTTTACTTTTCGATTGTGTTCGTCATTTTAAAGTAAATAATAAATAAAAACCACAGAATAGTCTCAATATTTTACTCGATTTCTAATTATCTCAAAATAATGGAAATAGTTATTGTTAATTAATCATAATCTGACTAACATTTTCCAAACTATGTTGGAGTTGGCTTCGGTGTCTCTTGAGATAAAGACACCGAAACCTCTCTACAGAGAGGTATGGGAGAGGGAGATATGCTGAGCCGACCCCAAATGAACAAGGGCAAGAGAATGATGACGATGTTGGAGTCGGCTTCCAGTCTAACCAGCTGCAGCGGAATACCAGCATTTTACATAGAGCGACTGCCTATTTTACATAGAGCGACTGCCTATTTTACATAGAGCGACTGCCTATTTTACATAGAGCGACTGCCTATTTTACATAGAGCGACTGCCTATTTTGCCATTTATTTTTTTCAATTTTTTACAGAGTGTTATGTATGATACCCCTTGGTAGGACTGGTTGTCAGGCATTGTTAATTAATACACCTACCTTATTATATCATTTAGGTAGGACTTAAAAATACTGCCAATTGCTGCTACTGATTGAAAATCGTACCAAAAGACCGTTAAGACTTCATAATTCGAACACAGACGCACGCGTCAGACATCCACAACACGAATCAAGATTATTAATATATTTTGAAAGGCATCGCTCCCAATTTGAGGGTGTACGCAATCTGTCTTTAATCAAAGCGACAGCCTGCAGAAATCGTAATTCTCAAGTTCAAAAGCTTGCCGCCTGAGCCAATCGAAGTGCTTGAAAATTAAAAAAAAATCCCGGCTAGCGACCGAACGATTGAGTGAATGAATGTAATATCGGTATGCGGATCTCTTTATTTATTGTATTAAATATTTTTTACAATAGTACATGCGGTCTTTTGTTCCGAATGCGGGGGTTGCAAGGAATGCGTTTATTTTGCATCAGTTTGTCGCGAGGGTCGTTGTGTGCTGATCTGAGTTTTTAATTTGTTGATTAAATTCTTGGTTTTATAAATTGGTGATGACAGGTAATGAATGGAAGTTTTATAGCTTGTTGTAACTGACTGGAATAATGGTTCATTAATGGTCTGACTAAAATGTTTAGTTTGCATGAATTAGCTATGTTTTAATTATATTTTAAGAATTGCATGACTTCAATCAAACTAAAGTTTAGAGATATTTTTTAGTAATTAATGCTATACAACCGACACAGGGTAGAGGGATATTAATAGTATAAAAAATTTATAAATATAAAAAATTAAAAAAAGAGCTGCTTGTCCATACATTATGATCACATAAAGGTTCAAGCACTTTTGTAAGAAATTGCTGTTTTATTTTTCTAATTAATTTTTAACCGTTCGTTGTCGCGACGGTGTCCCTCCTACCCCATATTTAACAACATCGACGCGAATCAAGACGTCAAGTACAAATATAAAACTGGCTCACATGTACTTATTTACCTACCGAATCTAGGGTCACCTCTATTTTCACAAAAGCGTTACGTAAACCATATTTCACAACGAACCATCAACAATAGCCAAACTAATATACCAGTACAACTAAGCACGAAATTTGAATTAAACAAATTATAAATCATAGACAAACAGCCTTGTGAATAGCCTTCGTGTTACTGTTAATCCTTTTGTGTATGTTATGAGTTCTGTTCTTTAATCAAATAGGACATTAAAAAGAAAAATTGCTATTTAAGCTTGTGATATTAACTATACAGCATGTAGGAGAGAAGTGAATGTATTTTAGCCCATCGAACTTAAAAAACTTTTTTCATGGCTCAATATTGTAAACGCCTTAGGTATTGAAATTTTGTATGAGAGCTAAATACTTTTCAAAATTACCTACGATGAAAATCAGGCACTCGTTCTTTGTAAAATATAGGTATTCAGCTGCATCCAGCAATGGCTAGGCAGATGAAGACCTACGATGGCATCCCATAGAGAAAGTGATCCAGCTTTTTGGTCCCACATCCTTAAATATATTGTTCACACATTTTCAATACATGCTGTATAGTTGTGACAGAGTGAATGGCAGACTTGTAGATGTATGGGACTTATGTGAGGCGTAACGAAGATTGTTTGGTTGGTTAAGAAGTAACAATATTGACCCGGTTGAGTAACAGAGGATAAAGGAGGCTTTAGCAGTTGTGCTCATTTTCTTTTCAGTCCAATAAGTAGAGTTTTAGAAGATAATAATTATGGAAACATTGACAAAAGTGTTTGTTCCTTGGTTAGTCTGGCAGACAATCTTACCCAGAACTAACTCAGATGTGGAAGAGTTGTCAAATAGGTAGTCCTATTTGACTTCAACATCGGAGTTGTCAAATAGGTAGTCCTATTTGACTTCAACATCTGAGTTAGTACCCATCTGAGTGAGTTAACCAAGGAACAAACGCTTCATATAAAATGCATCCGGTTAGACTGGAAGCCAACGTCTAAATTGTAGGCTAGTCAGATGATGACTGACAAAAGTGTTTGTTCAATTATTTCAGAAGGCAAAAGTATTCCTAAGAAAGGCGTAGAGATTTGAGTAACGTGTCACACGTAAGTATCCATGCAAATTAAAATTACAACGCTAACTTTAATTTCCAGCTTATTCTGCCCCTTTTTTTGGCGGTTGGGAAATCATCAAATAACCCCTCCCGCTCTTGGGCAGAGTAAAAGGGAGTGTCAGACTTCTATTGACTAAAAACCACCCATGTTCTTTCTTAGCCCTATATGTCGAGGCCGCGGTAACTTGTGAACAACCCGCAGCCCCTTATTCTGCCCTTGCAACTGAAAACACTGTAACTTAAAGTGTAACTTATTATGTTAAATTTAGTGACATACTTACAGGTTTCAATTATAAGAGAAAATTAAGCATTAAAGTTAAGGCACAAAAGTAGAAATTCGATTGTTAGCTACCTTACAACATGAAGAAGCATGTACCTACACACGGCGACACATTCAGCTATATACTCGTATTTCCAGTATAACATGGCGTTTCTTTTTATGGATTTTCCGTTCGTTGACGGATCCATATGAACTGGTTTCATGTAGCCTGATTCGTCGTGCGTACCAAAAACAGACTACGAAAAATAAACATCTTCCCAAACATGGGTGTAGGCGTCTCGAGATCTGCTCGTCACGTTTTTCGCTACCGAAAACAATAATTTCTTGAATGTGTACATTTTTCGTCACTTTCATCTCGCCAGATAAGGTTACGGGTTGAACGCATGCGCGATAACCGCTTGATGGACGATCGCGTTAAACTGTTCTCACGCAACACTTTGGAACTTATAGACCTGACAGAGAATAGAAAATCATTAGAACTTAGCTAGAAGAAGCTTGGGGAGATAGAAAAAAAACCATTTTCTGAAGAGTTACCATTACGTTTTATAGCAGTCTAGTGTAGGAAAAAGACAGAGGTATAGAGAACGTCTAGCGCCATCTCTTTGCTAATTTGGAATAAGATTAAAACAGTACTGTTTTAAGACGTTATGATAGGCCAACTTATCTTTTAAAGACCAGAAAATGGTAATAAAGACGATCCCTACCGACGCGTGAGGCCGCCTGACCTACCTACCTACCTACCTACCGTGCGTGGCGATCGACGTCTTCTGGTTGCTCAGGGCAGTACCGTTTTCCTACCTTCAGTGACAGTGCGTGACCTTAGACCCTAGAACCCCTATTTTGTTTGTGTAGTGCTAAGTAAATGTATAACTAAGTCTTCCTTGTCTCATTTCCCTACCACAAAAAGCACTACGCCACAGTGGCGTCCTCATAAATTCAAGTTAAAACATAGAAACCTCAATTACTAAAAACAACCTCCAACGTGCTGTAGGTACTCATGAAAGAGTAAAGGAAAATATTATGAGGAATCATCTAGTGCTATATCCACAAGATGGCATAAGAGAAGACATGATTGTGGTTATCTACACTAATATTATATAGAAGAAAGATTTTTGTGTGTATGTTTGTAAAGAATAATCTTAAAAACTACAGCGTCGATTTCAAATTTCTATCAAATTCTATCACCATTAAAAAGCTGCATTCACGCTGAGTAACATAGGCTACTTTTTATCCCTGTATTCCTACGGGAACGGGAACTACGCGGGTGAAACTGCGTGACGTCCGCTAGTTTACTAAATTAAGGTCCCTCTCAGGGAGGTGGCCTGTGGCCAAGCAGTGTGAACTATAGGCCATTTTTGATTATGCTGCTTCTAACATGACAACAACTTTATAAGGCTATGAAATCTCGGTCAATTGCCAACAGACCATCCAAAAAATGCCCGTTCTACACATACCATGTCCTCATGACGGGTACTAACTGATAATGCGCCGCTCTCTGATGGAGATTGATCGCATCACTGACGCGGTGTGGAAACATACCTTTATGTGCGTGTAGGGGTGAGGCGGCAACCGGACTTGGATATGTGATTCACAGGTTTGTATATAAGGAGGTATATGGTATGAGGTAGGTATAGTGATGGTTCATAAAGAATTGAACGCCCCGAAGGCTAGTGGAGACATCACAGAATGCAGCAATTCATGAGTCAGGGAAATTAATGATATTTTCTAGTATATACATTATGTAACCATCATCATCACAACTGCTCATCTCGATTGACTATTATAGACCTTAGGGTCTAGGCAACCCCGTCGGGGCTGCGGGTTGTTCGAAAGAGATACCTGAGCGGATGTAAGCAAGATGGGTGGTTTTTAGTCAGCAGAAGTCTGACACCGCTCTGCCCAGAGCGAAGTTATTTGATGATTTCCCAATCCACAAAAAAAAGTAGTCTAGGCAATCACTCAAAATTTCTACGACTTACTGCCGCACTCAGAGAGCTTTAATGATTATTTAGGCCATCACTTAGTAATAGTTTTGACAGTTTTTTCATACAAAGATATGTCAAACCTTTACTAAGTGATGGCTTAAGTAATCATTAAATATCTCTGAGTACCGCAGTTAACTATGCATTAAGATGAGTATTTCTTTTTCATCTTATTGTATGTCCATCAAATGTGTTTATATGGGTCTTCTTGAGGATATTTCTTTTTGACGTCTTTAATACACTATCTGCGACTGCTAAGCAAGCCTGGGTTTATGGCCCTCTTTTATTTGTACCTTAAACACAACCACTTACTATCCTATCGGGGATTATCTAGGCGTCCTACAATCTTAGTCACATTTGGTTTTAAATCCGCAACCTAAAAATCCCGTTCATTGCAGCATCTACGGTTGCCCAATCTTGCAACTGACTAAGTAAATAACAGATACCATGTACACGCACTTTCCACAATAACTCAGAAGGTGCGACATCACAGAATTCGGTTAGCGGTGTGCCGCTGGGCCGGTGGCTGCACAATAAATATGTCGCGACGTGACCGGCGCGGGGCACGTGAGCCCCATGTATGATGGATATTATTGTTTATTTGTTTGTAATGCGTATTTTGAAATTGGCTGCTTTTTGCTGGCGGTTTTTGTAATGCTTTTGTCTTCTTGTACTTGTCGTATCGATGTTACTTCCATTTTACACGGGTTGGTCCAATTGGTGGCCATGTTTATTGCAGCGGCAGAGAGGCTTTTCAAGTCGTCAAGAGTACAGGTAAAAGGATACCTGCGACACTCCAGCAGGTGGGGATCATCAGGTGAGGAGCGGCTGGCCAGGACATGGCTGGAGGTGGATCACTGTGTTGCCCAATTTCTCACAGGTCATGGTAACTTTAAGAGTAAATTATTTTCCTTCAAGCTTGTTGCCTCGCCTTTCTGTCAATGTTCTACATCTGACTGCGAATATGAATAATCTGCACATCACATCTTATGGGAGTGTAGTCATTGGGAGAATGAACGTAATATTATGTTAAATAGTGTACAGGTTACTTCCGGAGTTATTTATAACACGGACCTTGTAGAAACTAGAACAAATTTCCGTGCGTTCAAGCATTTTTGTCATACCTATTATTGGAATCAAATATAACAGCTCACAACTTAGGACCCAGTAATATTAATGACAATAATATCCGTGGTGCTAGGCAACTGGGCTTATCCCAGTTATATACGTCCCTGTGTGCCTATTGGCTTTGTCCAGTTCTGTCTCCTGCTGATATGGAGGGAAGTGAAAATTATGTTTTTCCTACTCCTCCGCTATACTTTTCTGATTAATATCGTTGCGGGATCCAAGACAGTTAAATCGTTTCTCTGGGACTTCGTCGGGCTTCATTGTCTCGGCGCTTTTCTTGTGGTCGCCACTGTTGATTCTGGCTTACAGGAGTTACAGTGGTTTGGGAATAGTGTGGCGGGCTTGTCCCATATAAAAAAAAAATTGTGCCGTAAAAAATTGTGTGATGAATAAATTGAAGTAAATGGTGTCAACTATTTATTACTTCTGTTTACTCATCACTCAACACAAAAACTACCTTGCTTTTTTAAGGTTTAAGAGGAATAGCAGAAGAATAGGGAGGCCTTTTACCCATTCGTGGGTAATTACGGGCTGAAAAGTTGATAATGAAAGTAAAAAGATCGAATAGAACTTTTAATAAAAATGAAAAATGTTATTCAACAAACAACACAAGGTGTATTTTTAACAGAAAAAAGTTCTATTTGCCCAAATTATCACATCTCAACAACACACCAAATATTGGCCTCACCCATTCAAAATCACACATTTATAATTAAATAATGAAACAATCGAAACTTAACGACCCGCTAATACAAAACCTAAACTTAATTAATAAACCAAAAGCGGCCAAACATCCGTTTAAAACCAAACGTAGGAACCGTCCACCAAAAAAACCTACCGAAATCTTTCCCACATGTGGTTAGTTCGACAACTTTACGCTTACACCCCAAAAAGCGTATTCCCACTTCTATTTCTCAAGCCATATAGTCCAAATTCCTTTGTGGGAAGTTTGAAGGGTGGTAAAAATGAACTTGGTTTGCGACTAGGTTTTTTCGATGGCCGGATAAATAGGTCGCAGGTTATTTGCCGTTGCAAGGTGCAAGCATTTCTAACGGAGCATTCGGTGCTAAAATAAACGAAACGACAATATTTGACATAGTGGTGTAAGCAGATAAAGGAAGTTTTGTTTTTGTGGCTTTAAAGCTGTGTTTGGTGGTGGGAAAGTTGGTAGACCGTTAGATTGAGGATGTCGAGGCTCAGGTTATGACTGTAATGTGAGTGTTTGTAAAGCAGTTTAGAAAGACGAGACGAAGATGGTTAATATTCTTCATATTGAAAATAATTCAAAGCTATCGCCGGTAGAAGACAGGACGAAGCTGGCATAGGAATGAGGAGATTAGCACGAGTTAGACGAAATTTGTACCCAGTAAATGGTAGTGATACAGGCTGCGGATGATGATGAAGACTCGTAATTGGTCATAAGCGCATTTTTCAGTCGATGCACTATTCGCTTTAACAAAATACGTAAAAAAAACAAAATTAAAGATCTGGTTATTAGTATTCAAGCCAAAGAAAGATAAACAGATCATCCTAAGAACTGTCAAATGAAATTATGTCAAATTCTTTCAGGTTCTTAATTAATTGAGAACTGAAACCATCGTATTCCAAATAAAAAACCGTTATATTTGGCCATATATTATCACAATTAAAAATAACTAAGCGAGGCATAAATATTTCTTCAACTTATTAAAACTCTGACCCATCACATCGCAGTTCCATCTTGACGCCGTAGACCAAACACAGTGTTTAAAAATAGTAACGTATGTGGACAAAAAACACGAGCCGCTCATATGGACCGACTCTACGCAATATGGTGTTTGACCTGACCCTTATAGCGGCGGATATTTATTTTATCATCGGCTTATCCTGTGGGATTTGCTGTCGAATTTGATGTATTTCTATGCGAAAAAAATCTAGAAATACCGTTATTTTTGACGGCGTATGGCAGAAAAACAATGTCTAGTTAAATTATATTTAACCACATTAATGTTATCAGCACTCAAAAATAACAGAAGCATTAACAACTGTTCTATGAAAATGTTGAGCAAAGAATTAGAATAAAAGAAACGACTGCACAGTGTGCCCATCAAAAAACTTTTCCCGCAAGCAATGCCCCGGTTCCGTGTCATTTCTCCTGTCTGGCCGACATGCGAACATAATTACAACTATTGCAATATAATTTCATCGTAAAACAATGGCGATGCACTCCTACGCTAGTTTTTTTTGCCCCCGCCGGGTCAGAGCGGCGCACTGGGTAACGGTGAGGCGCGAACGCAACGACTTCCAGATGCGTCGGTTAGCGGTATTTCACCGTGATTTTTTGTCCATAGACGATGGTGTATGTGCCAGTGTGCGGTCGGTGAGAAACGTAAATATGGGGGTTGATCGCCATTTGATTTTGAATTAGATTTGCTCTCTTACAATGATACTATTTTCACCAATACCAAGCTTGCAGTTACAGTTGTTTGTCATGTTCATCACAGGTAATGATAGATGCTGGTCGTTGCCCAGTTATGGGCTAACTCCACTTAGATTGCGTCGTTCTAAAAATGCTAGGCAGATGATGATGATGGCGTCGAACAGTCTAAATAACAGAATTCATTTGAGCAAAATTTTACAGGAGCAACAAAAAAAACTGTTTTTCTAAAAAGTCTCGAGAGCGTTTTTTTGCGGGTGAAAAATCATCAAATAACCCCTCCGGCTCTTGGGCAGAGCGAAAGGAAGTGTCAGACTTCTACTGACTAAAAACCACCCATGTTCCTTCTTAGCCCTTTATGTCTGACTAGGACGCGGTATCTCTTACAACAACCGGCAGCCCCACACTGCTAGGCCTTATCTTACCTTTCGCCTTGCATGCCTCTCTATCCTCTGCATTCCCTGGCTATGCTAGCCCCATATTAAGCTGAGATTACAAACAGTAATAAAACATAATATTATTATGTAATCTGTATAAATAACAGTGTAAGTAGTCGTTTGAAGTACCAAATGTGGCACCATACTATACAATATTGGTACATCTACATGGACCATAAATTAGTTCGCAGTTAGTGACCCATCTGGTCAGAGCTAATAAAAAATGAAGTACTGGTCTCAAGTACAGGCATGAACAAAACTGCTACAAGAAATGGTATATTTACCAGAATTAGAAAAGATGTAGCATTAGGCGGCTTCTGCCTACCACGATAAAAAACAAAAGTCATAACATAAAAATATACATCTCTCAATGAGGTAGAGGCGTTGAGAGGTGTATAATTTTAATCATGACGTTTGGATTTTGATTTCTTGAAACGATGAACTAATAAAAGAAACATCTTGTTCTATTATGGGAACCCGCAAATATTTAAACAAATTTGATAATAATAAAAAACAAATGAAACAAGCTGACGTAATTTTCTTATCGTGCTGAAACACGTTCCTCCATTTTTATTTGAAGAAATGTTAATCATAATTATTCAAATAATAAACGTGATATTATGAAATTCCTACACAGAGTGCTGCGAGTGCTGTGTGTACTGCTTGCTTTAATTGATAAACACATTTTACGATTTACTTACGATTACTTTTTTCACTAAAGTATGATCTACAAGTTCATTTCGTGTTGTAGTAAAATAATGATATCAATATTTTAGTCCATTCATCATCATCATTATCATTCTCCTGCCCTAATCTACACTAATATTTTAAAGTGGAAGGATTTGTATTTTTGTATGTTTGTAATGAATAAACTCAAAAACTACTGCGCCGATCACAAAAATTCTTTCACCATTAGAAAGTTACATTCACATTGAGTAACATGGGCTACTTTTTATCCCTGTATTTCTACAGGAACGGGAACTACGCGGGTGAAACCACGCATGTCCGCAAGTTCCAAATAAATTGGGATAGGGTATGAGAATTGAATAAAATTTCAATATTTTAGTCCATTATGACAACAAATTTTAAAATAAAACAGTGAGAAGTCCATAGGTGGCATAGAAACTCTATTACCAGCAGGTAAGGCACTTAGTCCGCACGTAAATCGGCACATACGTATCTAGAAATCCTCGAAGTGTTAGGCAGATGTGTACCTAATAATGTTATGTTTTTATAGCTGAAAATAATTATGCTTAATCTAAAACGATTTTACTCAAAAAATATTTCTGAATAAAATCATCTTAATAAAGGTAAACAGAATTAACTTCAGTAACATAATTTTATCTAACAAAAAACTCCAACAAACATGTAACAGCGACTGTCCCAACGAACGGTCACATACAGCACGGTACGTAAATTCTCATACATGAAATACGATGTGGACATCAGTCCCACATATGGCCCTCACGTGTGTCTCAGCGTCCCTCCTGTCAGACGCATAGTTACAGTGTAGAAAGCAAAAGAAATGTGACTAGCGGTGACAGAGATGTCTACTGAATTTGATGCCCAGTAATGAAGCTTAGACGATGTTAGAGTGTTATGCAGTTGGTTGGTAATAGAGTATTTTTAAAATTGAATACTAAGGGGACGCAAATATTTTCACAAATACTTTATTTTGCAGTGAAAGCGTAGTACCTGGGACCGTCGGAATGCTAAGTCATAGGTCTTGACTTTGAACCCAAGACACTTACCGATTGCCGAATTAGGATTCATGTGTGTATTTAAAAAATATCAATTAACACTTTTAAGCTGTATAAATTTCACAAATAGAACCATACACGAGTAATAGTGTGCAGCCAGTATATTTTCATTCGGTTCCATCTAAAATAACTGTAAAATTTTCCGAACCTCCAAATTTTTTTAACCAACTCCTAAAGATAGATTAAGTTATGTTTTCATCGAAAAAAGTCTGTGTCTGCAAAACATACTGTATAGATTATACCCACAGCAGGGCCATAGTTGTCTAATATTTGTCACGATAAAAAAACATTTTGATAATCGTATAAAAACATAAAAATGCGATGTCCATCGCATGACAAAAGCTCGGGGCGTGATGCCACGTTCTAAAAGCTACAGCTGAAACGTTATGTGACAGGTTTCATATCATAAATCAGCGAGGGAGTGGGCCTACGTGAGAATCAAAATACAAGAGATGACCCGACTTCTCGCGAAGGCAAAACATGAGGTTTTCGAAAAGATCCGTAAAAACATTTGGATGATGACGATTGAATTATGATGAATGGTGATTTCATTTTGTTTGTGTTGTATCTATTAAATACCATTTCTTGTGTTATATTATAGCTACGGCATGTCTAACAAGAGCAGAGAGCAAGATTAGTGCAAGAGCAGAGAAAGAGCAGTGGTGGTCCAGTGGTGGCGGCCCCGTCTTACGAACAGTAAGTCTTGGGTTCGAACTCAGGCAGGCGCATTACTTTGTGTAATTTATTTCGTGACCACTGCTCTCAGAACGGTGAAGGAAAACATCGTGAGGAAATCGGCATGTCATAGAATCAAAAAAATCGAAGATATGTGACATCTATCAACCCGCACTGGACCCGCGTGGTGGATTACAGTCCATCCCTCTCTTAGAGAGGAGGCCTGAGTCCCTGCAGTGGGAACGTTATAAACTGATGATGATGATTGATGAATATTGAATTTTTGATATCTTTTCAAGAATGAAAGTGAATTTTAAAACTTGTAATAAAAAGTTTCCATGAATTTTAGCAAGTTTGATATTTATGTCTATATTCATGTTAAAAACCAAGTCACTGGTCTTATATAATAAATTTTCGCCACCATATCGGCGTCCAAAATCAAAACAACCCTCGACACACATCAGTGGACCGTTTCACCCGAATTGGTTTTTTGTTCCCAAAAATTCTGGTGACACCAAAAAAATTTACCGTTATGGACACCACGAGTTTTGCATAAATCATCTCGAGTGGAAGTTTGTGGTTTAAAATTATTGTGCCCTTTTTAACTCAGATGACAAGTGGTATGTTGTAAAAGAGTCAAAGTTTACTACGGGTCCATTGCAGCGTCGGTGACGGTTAGTGGAGATTTTTTAAAGTTCCTCTTATTTCAGTTTGTAGTTAGTTCTTTTTGACTTTTGTGGGATATCTAATAAAAGGTCTGCTTACCGTTTTGTAACGTTTAACGAAGAAAATAATATGTACCTACTCAATACTTTTATTGTATTCCACATTTAAGTAAGGTGTTAATTACACTTATAATTAGATCATTATGGACCAGCACAGCACAATAAGCGATTCAGAATATTGCTAACACGTTAATAAAATTTGTCGGTACTTAAACTATGCTTGATATTTTAGCTGGCTGGCAAGACAGCCTAGATAATCTTACGTTATGCAATTCCCAAAATTATGAAACTCAAAACTGCCAGCAACTTTTTACAAGCCATTAAAAGCATAACACAGTTAGTAGGTAAACTTTTTTACTGGATGTCCTTAAAATCATTAGTGTGCACAACATGTGTTGCAGATCCTATCAGGGACAAGCACGGGTGATTAAAAATAATGTTTATAGACACCGATTGCTGTCGACAGAGCAAAAAACTTTGGGACAAATTTTGAAATGACCGCATCTTTTGGTTTCGGAGATAGTTAAGTTAATGACCGGTGCTCTTGATGTTGTGGTTATCTGGTCAAATCTTTGTGTTATGACAGATGGTCTAGGCGATACGCAATTTTTTTACGGACTCTAAACGGTTCATAATTAAAAAAAATATTGTTCTCTGATACTTAGCTACAAGAAAATACTGAAAATGGGTGTTTATCAAGTGTACTGTTATATCGGGAACTTAAAACGACATAGTTAATTTCCTGTTTTCAGTATTTATGATAATGTTAGTGACCAAGGACTTATACTTGCAGAAATTTCATCGTACACGAATGGTAGTCATATTAACGATTGATTAGGTGCAAACAAATATTATATTGCATTTTTCTATGACCATGATAACAATTGATTATTATAATGATTACGTTGGCTAGGTAGAGCATTGATCTTCACCGGGTGGCTATTAAAAACTAAATGAGAGTTGCCATGAATAAAATGAAGATACTGTTTTGTAAAGCAGCGGACTTCTGTAGGGTAATTATAAAAGCTCATCAAACATAGACGATGTTATTGTGATTACAGTTTATTCTTGCTGCTACTTTCTTTCTTAAAATTGTATCGTTTTTTCTTTCTTTCTTTTCTTGAAATCTATCTTTATCAATCTGTCTTTTCAATATAGGCGTATACAAGTGTGGTTTGATATGTGTTCACTCAAAGTTACAATTGTTATTATTTAGTGACAGATTCTGTGCTATCGTCATCGCCTACGTTGAGTATGGAACCGTTAACATCTGTGACTAGTTCCATGTAGTTTAACAGATAGCCAACCAGCTATTGTTTTTGTTCAAAAGATTTGGTTTATTGAGATATACTAGGACTATTTTTTGATCTTCTGTGGTTGGTTAACGTTCTTAGGTGACAACCAACTTGCCTATATTGAGAGCGTTGACGTAGTAGTAAGGTCCTCTCATTTGTAAGGTTTTATAAATCTGAAACAATATAAAAATCTGCTACTGCTGGCCATACTGATGGCGACGCTGGTAGCGGGCGGGAGAGAGATTGTAGTATCGTCGTGTTCAATTCTGACTAAGTTTTGTTAAATAATTTGTTAGAATTCATAAACAAGTTTTCGATGTTCACTGAGGTTATTTCTGAGATATCCTATACATTTTAGTAGTGTAATGATTATTTTGCATTTTTTTAACACTTCCGTTATTAAACTTTTACCGTTTATGCGACAAGGTTTCACTAGAAACTCCTTTAAAAGTTTATAGCTGTTTAATGTTCCGGGCTCGAGGTTACATCAGATATACAAACAAAATTAAATGTTTATTTTAATCCATCAATCTTGGTATCCATCAACTCTTTGAGAAATCTGACGTTATGTGAAAAAAGATGGCCGGACAATGAAGTCCTGGGTCCATAACACTAAGGAGGTCTATCAAAAGGAGATTAGATCGATAACGGCCAACAATGTCTGTGGGAGTTCAAAAATAGAACCTCTATGAAAAAAAAAACTAAGAAACATGAAACGAGGAATTATTCGCATCGTTTCCCTTGAGATCTTATAAAACCGTTTTTTCGTTGCAAAAAAGCATAAATGAGGGTGGATTTTTGAAAAAAGTGGACAAAGGCCGAAGGACAAAGAGGTTTTATATAGGATTTTTTTAGTTCCCGTATAGTCGGATAGTTTTTCTATTGACGTGCCCACATGTAAGCCTACCTGCGATGTGCTGGCATGTTTATAGGTATTATAATATGAACTTCATCATCAGTCTATCACATTCATTTGTTCATTCGCTTAAATATTACAAAATAATTAAAATACGGTGTAATTTTGGGTAAAGGGGATTTAAATAAATAATAACTCAAGTTTATACTTGATAGAGTTGCATTCATCATCATCATATTTTAGAGGAAAAACTCCACTGCGTAATTTAGGTCGAGTGTGTGAGTGCATTACGAGACTTTCTTTCTTTCTTTTTTTTTTTCTTTCTTTTCTCTTCAATAAAAAGTGTAGCCGAACACAAAATTATTGAATATTTTTTTAATAAATTACATTTACATTTAATTCCACAAAGTGTTGAGCTTCCCCGTTCTAAAATTACAAGTGGAGGTTGAGATATTGCTTAGGAAAGTTGTTAATCAAAATAACAAAGGATACATCCAAGCACATTACGTAACCAACAACTCATGAAGCACTCGCAGAAAAGAAAGTTGCTCACACAACTGCAAGCCAATAAAAAGTACAGTCACACACACAATTGTCACCTATTTTCTTAAAACTCGTGTCGCAAGCGACCGAGTGTTGAACACAATAATTTGAGTTCGGAACAGGGTGGAGCGGCAACAGATTGCGCACGTCCGCTAATGACAGGCCGCCGATGCGCGTGTGTCCAGCCCGCGCTCATTCAATGCAAATCCACTCGAAACGCGCGCTCGAATCGTTAGACACGACAAATACACGAACGGAACGTGTCGTACATTGTGTAACCAAACATAGGCAAATAGGCTCGCACTCGAACAGTGTTTGAATTGATTGAGTCAATTTAATATAATATTTATGGCTTCGATGTGACCTGTCATGTTTTGTTTCGAGTTTATCTTGATATTATATACCATAGTTAAATGGAAACTGCTATTTTTTTCTCGGTAAGGTGATGGCTTAATATTTATTTTTTAGATTTCACAATGAAAGGGTATTTTTTTAAATGAAATGATGTGTAATTTATAGCTTCCTTGTACATAAAAGTTCACAATTTTATTGTTTGTAACAACCAAGATAGTGAATTTCGTAAGACATTTTACACCGTTTCGCATCTCCGAAGATAAACCTCCTTAAAAGGACATAAAACAGGCAGCGCATTGCACATTTAAGGGTGTGTTTGTTATGAAGACATAATCGTGATAATCTGGGCACAGAAATCTGGGATTTTAAAGTTTTTAAGTTAAAAAGTACCACCCACAATGGAACACGTCTGTTCTAAAAATGCTGGGGTCTTCATTCTCGTACACAATGACCTCTCGCGATGACAGGCCGCCTGCCCACGCGCACGCTTATTCTAATCACACCTATCTCAACGCTTACACAGCTCGTCCATTCATACATATTTGGGTTGATTTTTTTCTTTTAATTTTTAAACGGCCACGAGTGGGCAGACGTTTTGTTTTGTTTTACAATGATGATAACTGATTAATGAATTATTAAAGTAATCTGGCGCTAAATCGTTTAATCTGCTAGTCAAATGATGATGGATTTAAGTCTGACCAATGACGTTTTATCTAAGATTTAAAGATAAATTGTGGCAAGTTTATATTGCTGATTAAAAATTGGTTTATCTACAATGTCAAGCGATAAAGGTATTGATAATGGGTATGTTTTGATAAATTATTTGTGGGTGTGGCAAAAAGATGCGACTGGGAATCCCCTGGATTTTGAGCTAATCTTAATCTAATATTTTCTAACAATTATCAATGTGTTCATTGACCTCAATATAAATAATTACAAATATCTTGAAGCGGTTAAGATAATATGCACCTTTTGAAATGTCATTGTCATTAGCTTAGTAGATACGCTGATCAAAAAGTTTTCAAATTGTGACTTGTCTGTTCTAGTGATGTATATCAAACTCAATTTTCATTTCATTATTAGGAAACTGGACCACGAGAGAAAGGTTGTCCAAATTCAAACCCATCAGTACTGACCAGTATGCTAATATCGACACAACAAAATGTCACTCCAAACTGTTGTCGATGACTGTCCATATTTTGTGGGCACACCCTTTCCTTGACGCGCTGGTTACAAAACATTGGGTAATCGTTCATAGGAAATCATTGATGTTTTATGTCCTTTTTTGTTTATTTTGTAAACAGTTTTCTATTTGAATGTACTTTTTTATTGCATTGAGAACTCTTTTGACTGATAGTATAATAGAAGTTTAAAATTTGACAATTATGATAATTTAATGGATGCTATCAATCAATAAATATTACGTTTTTTATAACTATTGAGACAAGTCATTGGATATTTTACTCTTTCGATCTAATTTGATCGATTGATTGTTCGTTTGTTTGATTTTTTGATTTGTTTGATTTGATGATCTACTAGTTGAGAATATGAAAAATAAAACAGAGGTTTTATTTTTCATATAAAACAGAGGTTTATAAAACAGAGGTTTTATTTTATAGAAAACAACTACGGTAAACATACACATAACAGCTTTTATTATTTGAGCTAGTAGATCTAGAATCACGTACCTTCTGAATTCATGGTAACCATTTTCGCACCGATGCGAACTGATGACATTTCTCCCAAAGTTTACACAAAAATAAAGCTAACACATGACATGGACGATGAATTTATGACATAGACGAAATAAACGATGGATGGACTATGTGAGGGATGATATGGCTAGAATTGAGGTGACTGCTGAGATGACAAGTAACAGAGTAGTACTTATTGAAAAAGAAGATACGGCTGCGAGTCTTCTTCTTCCATGAGTTCTTCTGGAGAAGAAGTTCTAAACATGACATGACATCTAGTTCAAAAAGAAAGAGGTCTTACAAGTAGTTGCTCTATAACATACCCCGATATACTCATCCATAACCCAGTTTTCATGACTAAGAGTATAATCTACCTACATACAACAACACAATAAGACACGAACGCGCAAGAGATACATATTTTTTTTGCCACACAACACTCAACCTACACAACACTTAACGGTGTTAACTTTAATTATATATTCGCTTTTAACACATTATAAGCACCCATTCCATCAATTATAATTGATTAATTCGTATTGTTACTATATTTTTCTCCATTCAAAACTCCATTAATTACTTTAGATAAGATATTATTCTGTGATTCTTGTTAGCAGGGAACAAGGTTCAGTTTTGTGCGTTTGGTCAGTGAGTTAGATTTTGGACTCATCAATGATGTGCAATGGTTAAATCGTGGGTGCTTAATGTGATGGTACTGTCATCAGCAAATTAACAAGGCAGTTAGTTACGTGAGAATACTAAAATTATTAGCTTAATAATAACAGTCGCTGGGGTAGTCTATTTTCAGGTATAGCCACGCTTGTCTAGGTTGGTCTATAGATGATCGTATTGCATACCGAGTTTCCTCCGTGCCTCGGAAAGCACATTGGGCTGTCGGTCCCGGTTGTCATTTGTAGATTTGTTTGTCTTTGACAAGAGTGAAGGTCAGATAGATAGTCACTCCATATGAAATATTGGAATTCAGCTGCATACAGTGAGACTGGTAGCCGGTCATAACATAGTTGGGAATAGATTAGGCTGATTATGATGAGTGCGTCATTTATGTGCTATTTCCATGGCGTCCTTGGAAACTTTAACAGCATGTTTTGGGGTACGACGGGCAAAATAGAAGCCAGAACATTGTTTGTACCATAGATCTACAACTGCATGCAGCAGGAACTCTTGGGTTTGATAGCTACTCAAGTTATGTAGAGATTCCGAAACATAAGCCATGTCTCTTACATGTTAACCCCACTTTCAAAATCACTTCTGTCCTCCACAGTACAGTACTGTCTCACAAACCAACTTACTATCCTACGCAACCAGTGGGCAGAGCACCAACAAAGCTATCCACCGCTCATCACCGGCTGTCATTAATTACGACCCGTTTACCTCTCATTATAAATAGAGAAAACCAATTATCTTTCACGACCAGTATTGTAAGCAACTTATGATTTATTTCAACTTTTTGTTTTGTGACCGACTGTACTAAATGAGTTTAATTGAAAGTGATCTTTTAAAAAGGTTTTACTTTTGTTGGTGATTGTACCGTTAGTATTATGAAGGCAAATATGGATCAGTGTTGTAAAAATGCAGCTTTTTATCCTACGTGAGAAGCTTCGTAGGATTGGAAATGATAGGACTTCCCGAAAATAAATCCTTTTTAATTCAACAACATTTGAAGAAACACACATACTCGTACATATACGATGACATCCCGAATATATTTTAATCTTACATATTGCATTTTAATGATACAGGAGGTTAGTTTATCCACTACATAGGAAAACATTTCTACCTTATCATTGTGCTATCTCGAAAGAGGTTCGCGAGTTGGATTAAGCTCCAATCCACACATGAAGTCTACGTCTTAGCAGTGGTAACAATACAGGCTGATTAATTATGGATGCTCATTCTCCAAATTGGCTAGTGCCTCAGATTTTGGCCAACAATGACTCAGCATTCCAACCGCGCCATCTTGAAACCTGGTTCAAATCAAGGTGTTCCTTGATTGAGTACTTAGAACTTTACAAGTTCAATCATAAAGCCTATTAGAGCCCATCTGCTGCCCAAAACCACACAACAGGTGAACACTAACTTGACCAGGACGCCAGGACCAAAATACTTAATCTACATGGTTCAGACCGCAATGCGCAGGTTAGAATTGTAAACGAAAGCAAGGCATATGGCTAATGATATTATAAGGACTGGGCTGGTTAACTTAGAGTATACGTAGGGTTATTGTGAATACACCACTCGGTTTTTTTAAGTAATGAATGGAATTGGGAAAGTACTAATTTATGTAAGTTAACCATTTGACTGGGTGGAGAACGTGAAGAGGTGGGACGCAAACGCAACACATGTGACTGGAGTGGTGAATATATATGTCGATGGATGCAGAGGGAGAAGAAGGCCAAAGATGGACGGATGGATGTGTGGGGAATGATACGAAGACAACAAAAAAAATCGCGTCTCGTAAAATCGTCGTTTGAAATCGTTAACGTTTTCACACATCACCATGTGCTTGAATTATAAACGCACAACGCGTCCGTAAATGAGGCCTCAAAGAGGCTCGAACCCCTACAAGGACTTACAAAAGGATTGACATATAAGTTAAATGCCATTTTCAGTCCTATTTACAGTTTTGACATAAATAAGAAAATCAATCTTCAAATTTTTTTTTTGATTTCGTAGTGTTAGGAAGACTGTGCTGAAAGCTATGTTTCTAAAGACATAAGAAAAACAATTATTAATTTAATTCAATTAAACAACTCTGAGACTGATGATCATCATTATACCACAAATGGTATTTGTTTGGAGTAAAACTCATTTTAACTCATACCAACCCAAAAATGGAATGGTTGTGAGCCGACCGGCTGTCAAGGATACGGCGTGTGGTAATCACTCTATTGACAATGCAGAACGTATACTTGTCCTGTCCGAGGATATTTTGCCTTGAGCTGAACAGGAATGGCGTGCAGTGCTGTTAGGACTTGAGATTTTATTCTTTCCGTTCTTAATATTTGTTTGCTCATAGAAAGAGCATGATAATCTCATAGTTTTTCAGCTATTTTAGTTGGTTTATTACATTTCACTGAAAAGCTGAAAACCTAAATCTTAAAGTGCAAAAAACGTGAAGAAGATTGCATGACCAAGGAAGATAATGGGTATAAAACCTTTTAATTTTTTTTTTAATGGCTCCATATTGTTTATAACTTCGGGAACTCCGAGAAGTCATGGTGGGAGGATGGGAAATCAACAAATGACTACTCCCGCTCCGGGCAGAGTAGGGTAGTCAGACTTCTACTGACTAATAAACCACCCATGTTCCTTCTTAGCCCTTTGTTCCGAGGACGCCGTATCTTTCTCGCGCAGCCCCGACGGGGAAGCATACAGCCTTTTTTTTTTTTTTTGGTGGGTGTAAAATCATCGAATAACCCCTCCCGCTCTTGGGCAGAGCGAAAGGGAGTGTCAGACTTCTACTGACTAAAAACCACCCATGTTCCTTCTTCGCCCTCTATGTCGAGGCCGCGATAACCGGTGGACTACCCGCGGCCCTGAAGCATACAGCCTTGCTTGGCATTTCCAAGTCATATACTTTAAAAACTGAATTACAGAAATCCTTGCATTGGACCTAAAAAGTTACAACTTGTTTGTCCAGCAGACTTTGCTTCGTACATAATAGCTTTCTTCAATGTTATAAAAATCTATAGAAGTAATAATTTTGGAAGTCTCCATCAATCTTTGATCTCTCGACCGCACGACAACATTTGGTTGAACCGCGAAAGTAGGAATGTATTGCCATCATTGTTTGACACACACGAACTTGCTCATATGTCATTATTGGATCCATTTTATTTTTTTTTATTTTTTACTCAATAACACACTGGGCAAGTAAAGTTGTTGTACAATATAAAGACATTTTGTCCATTGTTGAAATAAAAGGTGTATTGAAGTCTGTATGAGGCTTAAGCCGATATTAATGAAGCCTTTATTATTGAAAATAATGACAGAATATTATACGGATAACAATGAAAATGAAATACAGATTAAATATGATGGCCTCAGGTCATTTTGAAAGAGATACAAATTGGGTCTTTATTTTTGCATAATGGCGTATATCCTTCTGGTAAGACTGTTTATGACGTGCATTATTCTTATAAATTAAGTAACTTAATAAAACCAACCTTCAAATAACTGATCAAAAAGGTTTGACTTCTTAATTCTGTACTATGGACGAGAATCAATAATGGTTACGAAACTCTATTAAAAGGGATTCCAAATTCAAAATTTAAATTTAAAACGTGCATGACCTCCAACCCACATGGCGGCCCACACCAGCCAGTCATTGCGATTCGGCCCGCGTAGCCATTGTTTTACTTTTATTTTTATTAACTCGACAAAACTCCTTGCAATCCTTGATAATCGGGGATATCCTTTGATCTTCTCTTCGCATCAAATACAGAAAAGATAGCAGAATATTTTAATAAGTTATCCACTACGATTAAAGAAACGTTTCTTTTGTTATGAATGGTGCCAGTTGTTTCCGATTTCTGCTCACGAAAAAGTGACAAACAGACAGACACGCGACATGCACTCATATTACTTACTGCATGTTGACTCCCCAATTTCGACAAACGAAAGACGTGGTAATGGCATCGCACCGTCAATTGTATCAAGACCCGTCAATCTTTGATAGCGAATTGATTTAAATAAAGGACGACGGGTCAGTTTAAAATGGCATCCATAATTTTGTGGTCACTTGCAATTTTTATGACACTTTCTCTTGTTTGTAAACTCATTGCAATTGTCAGTTTTGGCAGACGATCAAGTGTTTCAAACGAAGTTCCAAATTCAAACATATTCCGATGTCACCATCTCGTCGTCTCTTAAAAAAAAAGAACAGATTGACACTTCTCAATCTTTTTTTTCCATATTTTTTCAGCAGCCCATTTGTTAGTAGTGATGTGGCAATTGTCCTTTAAGTAACTCAATATAGCGCAACGGACTTTTGTCAAAATATTTACTTTAGCCAACAATAGGGGCTCTTAACGCTAATAATGCTGTTCAAGTAATTCAAATCCGAATCGGCATGTAATTGTCATTTTAATTTCGTCTGTTCTGTGTATGGGGTTTATTTTGAATGATAATAAGATATTCGAGGATAGATTGTTGTATCGATGCAGATTTTGAGATAACACGGTATCGAGTTGCGATCGTGTGTGTGAATCGATGGCCAGCTGTGAATGGAAGTGCGAAGTTTTAAATAGATACGTAGGTACGTAGATAATTGTTATGTCGCTAAAGTTTTTTTGTGTGGAGAAATCTTGAAGCTTGAGATTAAAATCGAAGTTCGAGAACACAATACATACCTAGTCTGTCTCAATTTGATAACTTTAAAAGAGCATGATTGTTTCCTTCATTAAGCTGAGTCCAGTCGTACCAAAGGTAATCGTGTTACCCTAACTGAGTTGTAGAGGGCAGATAGTCGCTCTATGTAAAATGCTAGTATGCAGTTGCAGTATCCAGTTAGACTGGAAGCCGACCCCAACATTTGGGACAGGGTTATGCAGATGATGATGAAGCTTAGTCCAGTCTTAATAAAAGTAATGGATCGACCTTAAAAAAATGATCACACATAAATACATATTTAGGTAACGATGACGTATTATCCATTCCAACAATAATGACTTGTAGTCATCATCAAGCTTTTGTTTCGAACAAAGGAAAACGAAAACATTACATAACCAACCATAAACTTCTGTTTTATAAAACATGCCTAACGAAGTTACCCATTCCATGCCAAACACCATACAGAAATAAACCACACCACCTTCACAATAAAGGCTAACAAATACGATGTTAAAGTACACATGCGGACAAAAACAGTGACCCCATTGAACGGCCAGCTATTATTCAAGACTTTGTATGTAAATTCTAGGCTGTGTAGTTCGTTTCCTTGACCCTCGTCATCAAGAATGAATTAGGAACCGAACTTGACCATGGGTCAGAGGTGTAGGTTATTTGTGATTGACATTTACTGGCTGGTTTTAACGACTACTGTTTGTTTTTTTGTTTGACAGCTCGAAGCTTTGTTTCCGTGGTTTTATTATTGTGTGGTAAGTACTTAAATGGTCGGAGTATTATGTTTTTAATATTGCCTATGCTTTTATTTTAA
Source organism: Diarsia rubi (assembly GCA_932274075.1). Lineage (NCBI taxonomy): Eukaryota > Metazoa > Arthropoda > Insecta > Lepidoptera > Noctuidae > Diarsia > Diarsia rubi. Next base: position 14,296,291 of record OW026425.1, read on the forward strand.
AGTATAAATATATTTTGTTTACTTGAAGATCATTCTGAGTTACTCTACAGAAGGCCCAGTCAAAGTGACCATTTATCAGCTCTATCGATAATTGAAAAGACAAAATTGTATTGGATTGACAGAGGCTACCGAGTAATTAATGCCATATCCTATTGAAAGTCAAGGTGGCACCTACTAAACAATTTGAAAGCGAGTAAGTCGTTGGTTCGAACCCAGAAAGTCGCATTACTTTGTGTAATTTATTTCATCACCACTGCTCTCAAAAACGGTGAAGGAAAACATCGTAAGGAAACCGACATGTCCTAGAACCAAAAATTCGAAGACTTGTGACATCTACCAATCCGCACTGGGACCGCGTGGTAGATTATACCCCATTCCCTCTCACAGAGTGGAGGTCTGTGTCACAGCAATGGGAACATTAATAAGTTGTTGATGATCATGATATTGAGACACTGGTCTAGGTCCTCTAGTTTTGCAAAACAGTAGCAGATGGATTATTGTCAACTTCGTTAAAAAATCTTCTTTGTTTTTTTAAGAACCCTGGTCGTCATGTGCAGTCACAGTTGGTAGCAGTTTCCAGTCTAACAAGATGTGGCTGATCACCAGAATTTACATGTAACTACTGCCTATCACAACATGGTTACCATTGGTAAGACTTCCAGGCTTTTGACTATCCGCAACGGCTGTCAAAGATCCACAAAATTACAAGTGAAGGTTTAATGTGCTTGGATAGTTAACCTAACCAATGTTATATCATAATGAATTAATGACTCATAGACCTATCTCCCAATACACCTGCCGAATCGACGCAAATGTCCGCTCACCCCTGACGACCGTCGACTATTAACCGGTCAATATACCGTGCCAGTTTGTGCCATACGCCGCGATCTTCATTTTTAGGGTGCCACTAGCCGCGGTAATAACTTAAGTAAGTATTGATTGGACAATAGCAGGTAGGTTCCGTTGCCAAAGAGATTTGATGTAGAAAAGCTGTATCCTTTTTGGAGCTTTTCTTCTTCTTCCATATTTCTCTATTAGGTTCTCGTGGTTCCATCAGTCATCTCCTATTTTGCCATAATTATCATCTTTTACACAGTTAAACCCATCATACAAAGTTTTCCTCATTCCTCCGCATCACAGGCCCTAACCAAGACAACTGATTACCAACTCTTAGGCCTTACACTAGTAAAGAAGGCTAAATAGGCTGATTGCCAGCAGGCATGTATACATTTTTGTGTTGCGTACAAATATTATTATAATTCATAATTTAATAATAATAAAATATTGCAACTCCTTCAAAAAAATACAATGCCTTTCACCTGTATTTCTGGCTTCTAGTAACAAAAGAACGAAATTTAAAAACAAAACGGTATGGTAATTCAAAAGGCAGTATTACACTTCTGAAGTGACCTATAGAGGGCGGCAAGCAGCGGTCAATACCTCGTGCCTGCCACTACCACCCACCAATGAGGGTACGCTGATTCCGTGATTAGATTAAAAAAAAGAATGATTTCAAAATTCGAATTGTAAATGGTTTGATGGCCATTAACGTTTAGTGTTTTGTTTATTTTTATAATTACTTTTTTTTGTTTTTTTTTTAAACAATATTCAGACCACCGACAACATTCTTTTTTAAATCATTTTTACTGTTTAATCGGTCATATTGTAAGGTTAACATAGTAATTAAAAGTTACTATGCAGAATCCTGACAGAGCCAAAAGAAGTCACAGTAGACCTAGTAGAGATATCGGGACGAGCTGGACAAAACCAACGACCAGGGGTCCAAATTAGCCCTGGATCGAATCCAAGGCTGGATGGAATTCATTATGAAAGAACTGTGCTCAGCAGTGGAAAGATGCAGACTTGGAAACAGTTGCGAGTATTTTTAAATGTATTTTACTAAGTTAACTTCGAACAAAACATAACAAAACTGAAGTTCTAACATAACAATATTTTCATGGTGACCTTAGAATGTTATATTCAAAGCTATTTTTTATTAAAGCATAAAAAGCGATGAGGGCCATAGCTCTACCTTAATAGTCTCTAAGCATTGTTCTACATAACAGTTTTCTTCAAGGGCAAGGTTTTTGTATACAGACCTGGAAAAAATCGCTACTGTTAAAGGTAAGTGTTAGCCAGCATTCAGGAGTACAAAAGGAGGTCCGAGTTTCTGCTTAAAATTCTTAACTTATGAACAAATTATTAAAAGAAAAAAACATCGACCTTTTTTGCAAATAAGCTATACTTTCTTTATTTGTCCTCGTTAAGAATGTATCCTATATCGTAGGTGCGTTTACAAACATTTAAACTCAAATACACAAACCTAACACAACTCGAAACAACTATTTGTAGGCCTTTCAAATATTTGTCCCGTCCGGGCATCGAACCCGCGACACACAGCGCAGCAGTCAATCGCCACTACGCCAACCGTGTCGTCAAACTGAATTGAATTGACCTCAAATAGTGCTCCTTAACCTGACATGAAGATAAAATCAGTCAAAACCACTCACAAATCCAACACTTCAGAAAAACCATTGTACCTTGTCACAACAGCAATGATCCCCAATAAAACCTCGATAGTCTGGACTCTGACTTCAAAAGTTCAAAACACCATATATTCGAAAAAAAACATTGAAAAGTAAAGGGTAGTAGATGTTATCGGTTCGAGGCTATCGCCCACACAATGTGGCACGGGCCCACCGATTGTTGGCGACCCCTGCTATTGTCTAACGGGGCTTTTGTTTTTACGAGTAGCCTGGCTGATAAGCGAAATATATTATATTGAAAAAAAAAATGTTTTTGATACCTACCTAGAGTATTTGGTTCAAATGTGATTACAGAAATTGGGGTGTTTTTGAGATAAGCTGCAAAAACAGACGTAAAGATAATTTTAAGATGAAAAGACATAAGAACTGGGCCTGTACTGGACTTGCCATAATCATTCACCATCATTATCTTTCCGTTATTCCAATAAAGTTAACAAAAAAAAAAACTAATAAGTCCGTCACATAGATTACCAAAAAATATTGGAAACGTATTTTTTTTTACGTATATAAACAATGAAGACGTTACACTGCTTTGAAAACTCGTGTGACGTCATACTTTAAGACATAAGTATGGCATTTTTTAGCGGTCAGTGACGTCACCAACCCCCACTCAAATCTTTGACGCGTTTTATCTTCGTCAATTTTCATTGATTTGATAAAACAAAAATACGTATCCAATATTATTCGATAATCTTAATTAGAATCACATTTTTTTAAGTCAGTAAACATCCCTATTCCTTCGGGTTCAGCGCAGCATGTTTTCGTCTACCATATTTACAATAGATAAAGGTACCTACTATGGTACTCGTCATCCCATCAGACACCTTCTTTCTTGCCATTTTCATTATCATTCATCATTTATTTGATTTTCCTAATACTCAAAACTTTCCCTGACCTACCAATTGAATAAACTGTTGCATGTCGAATCTGTATAATTATGTAACCTACATTATACTAGATAGGCTCTTCAGTTAACCTAATAAATGAATACCTTCTTAGCTTAAAAGCTTCTGCTGCTATTAACATTATTATTCATCACAGCCCGAACTAACCTAACCTTGTTTGACATAACACAGCCCATTAACTAATGCTCCATTGAAACTTCGCCAAACCTATCAAAAGAAGTCAGGCCAGGCGGTAGCCTGATTTCTATCAGGCTTCTCAAAGTTCAGATGGGCCTTTGAATAAAAATTCCTAGATTCAATAGTAAGTCATCTCGATGTTATATGGTGGAGCTGTAGGCAATACTGATGGTATTACTCGTAGTACTCCCATAAATAGTTCAGAGGTACCTATACGAGAATGTTTGTAGAGACTTAAGTGTACAAGATTTGTTTAATGGGTTTGTCTGTTTGCATTTACGTCATATCATTTTGTCGCTGTATAAGTGCCGGAGAAAGGATTGTAATAATAACATTATTTTGGGAATTCGTTTGTGAATTTAGTTTGAATGTTTGTTGCATTTTAATTGAATTGTGTTAAATTTAACTTGTATTTTTTATACTCATTTTAAGTTTATATTGACTTAATATAATATAAAGCTCGCAAAATCCAGAAGCATCTTAGACCACTCAGTTTAGCGCCGAGTATTGAAAGTTGCTTAGTGCTCATGAAAACACACATTAACATCTTTCCTTTTAGTTAAAGTATCTAAGTAATTCTTATTTATTAACGTAGTCATTCGCATAATTATTTGAATGACATCATTTATTTTAGGGAGCCATTACCAAAATGCACAAAATATTTTTTTTTTTTCTAAAGTCACTGTCAGGATATAATTAGGTATCATAAATAACACAACGTTGTTAGACGAGCCGATAAACCTGCTAAAAAATTAGGTTACTTACTTACTATAAATACTCACTTTCGTTCTCCAGTTAACCTTCAAGAAAATTATGAACTGAAATATTAAAAAATAATGATCACATTATTAATATCGGAAGAAGGGCATTTCTTGAAAACTGTTACGATTTTCTATCACGACTTTCAGCCGTTAAAAAGACCTTGAAAATTATTATATCACGATCCATAAAAAAAATAAACGGTACGGAAGTTATCGACAATGATATCCGTAAAGAATGCCTATTTATAGTAAGGTACTCAAAATAAAGTTATGACCTCATAGCTTTGTTTTAAACTCATAACCATCACCATCAATGATTCGTCACAAATTATTTGAGGTAAGAGCGACATTTCTCTTCTTCTTCCATACTTCGCTATGACTCATCATCATAATCATCACCAGCGGCGGTAGCAGCGGTGGCCCAGTGGTGGCGGCCCCGACTTACGAACAGTAGGTCGTGGGCTCGAATCCAGGCAGGCACATTACTTTGTGTAATTTATTTCATCACCGCTGCTCTCAAAACGGTGAAGGAAAACATCGTGAGGAAACCGGCATGTCTTAGAAGCAAAAAAAATCGAAGACATGTGACATCTACCAATCCGCACTGGGCCCGCGTGGTAGATTATAGCCCATTCCCTCTCAAAGAGAGGAGGCCTGTATCCCAGCAGTGGGAACATTTATAGGCTGTTGATGATAATCATCACCAACTTTCTAGCAGTAAGTATCATCCTTCACACAGTCCATCGGTGGTTTCTTAAGATTCCACCAACCAGAGGTAATTCCTGTACAAACTACCCACACAGGTTTATCAAGATCGCTGGTCGATGAAATTTTGCTGACGTGTTTTTTTATTATGCTCGTCACTTCTTAAACATTGCACCTATGAATATATTTTTGAAAATTTTGAATTTTCTTGAATTATGACGTTATTAACAAACGGACAAAGAGGCTTTCATTGTATTAATAGTGTCATTTACATTTCATACAAAATCCATTCATATTACTGGCTCCTTATTAACAATCTCAAGATATTGAGTGTTGCAACCATCTGATGAGTAACGCTGTGAGAATATTCCTCAGCTTGAGGCGTGGGTGTGAGTACGTTTGCTTTGCATAGCTTACATCATGGTTTGCTGAGATAGATTATTAGGCTAATGACTCTTTTACAAGCCTTGCCCTTATTTTATTCCTTTTTACGGACTTGCTTTTACAGCGATAGGGAATACATTATTAAAAAAAAACATAGCAAATATAAACTATGGATTCTTTTTTGTTTTTCAGGTAGATGACTAATGAAATTACTACCGACAGTGACAAGATTTCCAATCAATGCTATGTGATTTCAGTATCTAACAGAATGAAATATCTAGGATGACATACTGCCCTGATAACAAGGAATGCAGTTATCGACATTTTTTTCCTTTCTTAGGACATGTTTAATACTGCGTTTTTTCTTATCATTGAAGCAGTTTTTATGCAAATACGGCGAAAATCATTACATAAAAAACATACTTCGAGTGAATTTTTTAATGAAAATATTTTTTTGTCATGCACATGAACCTCTTGGGATGCCATTTCTGGAAAAAGTGAAAATCTCAAAAATGTCGATTACTGCATTCTTTGTTATCAGGGAAGCATAGCCGTTGTAGTTTTTAAAAACTTTTTTCATAATGTTGGAAAGTCTTTCAGCTGTGGTCAAGTTAACCAAAAAGCTTTATTCTAGTGCATTTTCATCCACCATGTCACTTTCCTAAACAAAGATAAACTTTATCCTAACCCTCTAATCCAATAAACATATCCAGATTAAATCCCCGTTTGTTTGTTTAACTACAATCATCAATTAAACGCCAATAACGATATAGTTAAACTCTGCCAAAGAGGTCAGCAATTACCGGTCTGTCACCAGATGCATTGCGATAGAACCTTGAACTAAATGGGTATCTATATGTCAAATTAAATTGTGTGAGACGAGTAAGTATGAATAATAGCTGCCTACATATTATGTGAGTGAGTGCAGTGGTGACCCAGTGGTTGCGGCCCCGTCTTACAAACAGTTGGTCGTGGGTTCGAACACAGGCAGGCGTATTACTTTGTGTAATTTATTTCATCACTAGCTGTTGCCAGCGGCTTCACCCGCTACAACGCACGGGAATATAAAATCGGGATAAAAACTATGCTATTTGTTAATCCAGGTTATAAACTATCTGTGTACCAAATTTCATCCAAATCCGTACAGTAGTTTTTGCGTGAAGAAGTAACAAACACACTCACAAACTTTCGCCTTAATATTAAAAACGGTGAAGGAAAACATCGTGAGGAAACATATCTTAGAACCAAAAATTCGAAGAAATGTGACATCTACCAATCCGCACTGGGTCCGCGTGGTGGATTATAGCCCATCCCGAGAGAGGACTCTAGGAGAGGGATGGGCTATAATCCACCACGCGAGTCCACCTAATATAATCACCTAGTATAATCCACCTGTCTCTGCAGTGGGAATATTATAGGCTGATGATGATGATGATGATGACATTATGTATAATCTTCCTTTAGTTTTTAAGTAGCGTGGGATTCTGATTAGACAGTTTACTTGCAGATAGTGCCATGATCATTCTGTTGCCCTTTTCCCAATTAATTTGGAGTCGGCCCAGCATGACTTCTTCTTCTTCTGTACTTTTCTATTGTCATCTCATCACACACCTCGTTTCTTGCCATATCTTTTACAGTCCACTCATCGTATCTTTTTTTTTTTCGAAATGGCATCTAGCAGTTCAGTCTAGGAAACTGTCTTTTGCTTAACCGAGCAAATCCCTGTGAATGCCTTGAGTTTAAGGCCTCCAGCCAGGGCAAAAACTTACAAACTAAGTGAAAAATTAGTAAGGGCTTCCCCTGTGGGGTGTGGACCTCGGCTTAGGACTTCACTGGGGGAGGGCAGCAAGTCATCGTATCTTTGGTCTTCCTCTACTCTTATATCCATCCAAATTCGCAATCAAAACTTTCCTCACGACATTTTCCATTTTTTGTAGACGATATTCCACACAAGTCAATGGGAACAATCCAGTCCAGTCCAGTATTAACTGGTTCTGTCGTCTATTGGAACTCTGTACTACGCTAGGCCAGTTCAATTTATACCTTTTACCACCGACGATCAGCACCTAAGCAAAATGCAGAGCTTAGGGTTTGGACTTCACGTTCGCCAACTATCACTGAAACATTTGGGCTATTGATGCTGTTTATGTTTTAATACATTGATGTTGGCCGATAATTATAGCCCGAAGAATTGCCAAACTTATGTGGCAGTGGACATTGCTCGCAGAACGGATGGCCGACGGGGCCGAAAAGTTCTGGAGTGGCGACTGCGAACCGGAAGACGTTGCGTTAAGGCTTCCCACTAGGTGGACCGATGACCTGGTGAAGGTTGCGGGGACCACCTAGGGAAGGCCTATGTCCAGCAGTGGGTGTCTTTCGGCTGAAATGATGATGATATTGATGTTGAGTTTGTAGCTATAATAAAAGCAGTCACTCGGGTCAATTCTCAGAAAAACCTGCGCTTACCTAGGTTAGTCCGTGGACTGGTGACCCATTACATACCAAGTTTCCTCCGACCCTCAGAAAGCACGTTAAGCCTTTGGTCCCGGCTATCATTTGTAGATCTTTGACAGTCGCTACAGGTAGTCAGTGGCTTTGAAGTCTGACAAGCAGTCTGACCGAAGTGTATCGGGTAACCCAGTACTGACTGGGTAACCCAGTACTGACTTGAGCTGCATCTGGTTAGACTGGAAACCGACTCGAAAATAGTTTGAAAAATGCTAGGTAGATAATGACATTGATGTCTGACCTTTTCAGACTTATAATATTTCTATTTCTGCTTGTATGTCAAATAATTTACGATTAACAAGAGATGGGATGACCTAGGCTGTCTGAAACCTATTATTTCATAAATACCACATAAAATACCGCTGATTTTAATCATAAAGTTGAAGCTAAAATAATTCAATCTGTACCTATTGGCTGTAAAGGTATGGGTGACATTTGATTGCAGATAACCTTTGGCTTTCGGAATTGTCAGGTACTTATTGAAATAAGAAATACAATATAAATCTAACTATGTTCTAGGATTCTAGGAATATCGGAACAGAAGACTGGTTCTTGGGTATTCGTTTGTTGGAAAAGGGCTCACTTTGATTTCTATAAAAATCATCAAAACCTTGAAATTGCTGAATTTAACCTTAGTTAACGTCTTCAAAAAGTCTTCATAAATGTTTTATATCTATGTGTTCTATTCATGGTCATTTATCATGGTCATGTCATGTTAGAATACTTATTCTCATTCTGTATTTTTTGTTAGTCTACAACTGCAAATATTTTACAAAAAATAAATTTTAAAAATTGTATTATAGTCCATAGGCATCAGAAACAAGGTCCATGCTGCTGGCGGTCAGGGCTCCAGAGAGAGAAACCTCCACACAAAGCGGCCTTATCCAGGAGTACCTACTGCTTTCTGAGTCAAACTCCTAATAATAGAATGATCATTGAAATCAGGATTTTTCCACTGTGTATTGAGACGCACTACAACATGCACTAACCACAGCGAAGTTATCGCTATAGTTAGTTAGATGCTGATAAGTTTTATGTATGTTTTTTTATCCTACAGACCCTCTCAGTTCCGTCGGGGCTGCGGGTCCCAACGGAGCTGCGGGTCCCGTCGGGGCTGCGGGTTGGTCGCAACAGATACCGCGGCCTCGACATAAAGGGCTAAGAAGGAACATGGGTGAATTTTAGTCAGTAGAAGTCGTGCACTCCCTTTTGCTCTGCCCAAGAGCGGAAGGGTTTATTTGATGATATCCCACACCAAAAAAATCCTTCTCAATAAAGGTGATCAAACCGCTTCATACTACTGATACTAGAGTACATTAACTGTCAGAGTCCATCGTCCACAGCCAACCCGAAGCCTGCCTCTTTGTTATCCCGAAGCCTGTCTCTTTGTTATCCCGAAGCCTGTCTCAGGTTAATTGATCATTAACAATACTCAAACTACTTTACACTTTAAAATACATCCTTCGACTACAATTTCAGCGAATCCATTCAAGACATCTCACCGTCGCTAATTTGAAACATGGTAGCTAATTAGAATGGTGAGAACAAAGGTCATCGAGGGAGCTCTCTGAATGAATGTGAAGCCTCTTCTGAATTTATTATACGTTGGCGGGCCTGCATTTAGCTACTGAGTTTGGATACTGCATCCAAGCCTAAGGATGGGATTAAGGTTTATCGATAGAGGGACCATTTTGGCCCATCGGGGCTGCGGGTTGTTCACAAGTTACCGCGGCCTTGACAGATAGGGCTAAGAAGGAACATGGGTGGTTTTTAGTCAGTAGAAGTCTGACACTCCCTTTCTTTCACTCTGCCCAAGAGCGGGACGGGTTATTTAATGATTTTCCTCACGCCAAAAAAAGGGGCAATTTTGTGGGGTAATTTCTTAATTCATCTATTGAATGACCTTTAACATAATTATTGTGTATGCTTTTCATTCTTTTATGTGGATATGTGAAAATGAAAAACCATTTTTCTAAATGTGTCAACTTCTGCAAAGCTTAATGATCTCAAAATTTTATTTCGACATCTTTTGAAAGAAAGAAAGTTAGTTATTTTATTATTTATGTACACACAGTAGACAACATAGGAAAACAACATTTAAAGATCTGATTATAAAGGCACTGCTTATTTCTTAAAAATCAACTTTATTTGTCTTTATCATTTGAAACTTACAAGAGGAAACTAAGGATACATCTTAACAAAGCACAGCTGATTTCAAACCATTTCGATATTTACATCGATAATTTCATTCACAAAATAAACAGGTACCAGTAGAATCAGTACATCACTACCGCAAAAACCCGTTGACTTATTTGGCTCGGCACTTGATTAGGAGTATCGTAGGCGCGTTTCCCACCTCGAGATTCATATTTATCCTAATTAACGCCTAAGATCATTCATAAACAACAGTGTAACACTGTACTGTCCCTAAATCACTAGTAATGTAACGTCCTATGTCTTATATATTGTTGAGGTGAAGATGCTTTGTGCCTTTCTTCATTCTTGTGCAGTTTAGGGTAAGCTATTATTGCAATGGGTATTTTTGTTCACTATTATTACTGTCTAACTGGGTCGTTGGTCTGGTAGGTCCTGGATTCGGTTCCCGGATCGAGCAAAATATTAGCCACAGAGCCTGCATTTGTGTCCGGTTAGTTAAAATAGGGCCGACCCCTATTACATGGGACATACGGCCGAATACTGAAACGCTACTCAATTTTAAGTTGCCCTTAAATCTCGTTCTGTCTCTGTTACTTCAGCATAGAGCGACCGAGACAGCACTAGATTTGAGCGTTACTTATATTTGAGTGGCTTTTCAGTATTCGGCCGTTAAACTTATACAAGATGATTTTTTAGTCGCCGTCCATTTTTTTGCTAGGCATTAGGTATCATTCACTAACACCATTTTTGAAAATAGATCGATACGTACAATTTTCATATTAAATATTTTTTTCGAAAGAATTATCCGTTCTCCATGAAAAGTAAAAACTTTGTGATGTGATATCACAATAATTTTGTATTGAGTGATATTACAAGAAAAAAAACACGAATTCAATGAATTTCGCCAAAGATTAAAATATCAGAATTTGGACGGCGACTAAAAATCATCTTGTATAACTGGCGTAATGTGGGTGTAGTATTAAGTAGGCTGACTAACCCTTAGGTGATTACAGGGGCTCTATTATGGATGTATTTGCTCAATTCTTTGAGTGACAATTCAAAATATACCTACTATTAAAAGCTAAAAGTTGCAATACACTGACACACACCAAGTACACAGATACATCGTAGATCAATGTAACTCCTCACTACCTACTAAGTAGCCACCGTAAATGAAACAAAACGCAAGAAAACTTTGTTCGTCCAAAGATTTCAGCAACGGCCAGAGTATAAAAGCAAATCTTACCTCCTCCGTTCCTCCGTTTTTACCCTCATTACTTCAAGAGATCTCCAAGCCCCACAGAGAAATAGACACTACTCAACGCGGCAGCGTTTGGACTTCACACCTAAGAGAAAGATCGTCATAAAAAGTACCATTTAAAAATAAATGTTTGCCCATAAATGCTAAAATTAGAGGTGAGCCCAATAAGTGGGTTGTTGCTTGCCCAGGACAGAAATAGCCTGGTGTTAGGGTGGGTCGTGGTTCAGACTTTCAATTTAGGACGGTCATGGTTCCGTGGCGTCATGACAAGGAAAGCAAATAAATAATTTTTAATGTATCTTTGTGAATGAGGGGTTTTAAAGTGATTGTGTTTACCTGGTCGTGCTTTTCTTTGTTTTGTTTGAATGGGGATAAAATGAGTAACCAAAGTCATTCAAAATTAGATTTGACACTTAACGTTTTAAATAATTAAGACGCTGGGTTTTTAACCAAGCTGCACGACTATGGTTTTCAATTCACTTTCACAGACTAACGTCTTTTAAATTAAAATATTTTTTTTTATTTACTTTGGTAGTTCTCTTTACATCCGACGTTTTTATTACTCTGTTCTGTCCTGGGCTGGCTTGTCTCCCCCAATTCCTTCCAATAGGTCTTTTATTGTGCCTCCTCGAACCAGTCCACGCGGTACACGTCTAGATCGTCTTGCCAGCTCTATTTAGACATGAATAGAAAACATCAAAAAACCCTTTTACTCACTTAAGCAATCTTAAGCCAAAATCTTAAAAGAAATGGTGATGTTAACTGTCCACCACATGTGTTTTAAAACCATGCCCTTAAAAGGGACCCAACACCGATCTATTTCAGTAACGGGCCCCCAGTGAAGACTCGGCAATGAAATGATAATTTATGACAATCTTAGGATTATTATTATATTTCTTCTGGCTGAAATTATTCATTGAGCATTTTGTAGGTGATAGGTGAAAATAGAATCAGTCTTACTTCGATCTAAATAATTGCATATATTTTTATCTAAATCGTGTGGTTTGTGCCTTACCTGGAGTCCGAGTTTTTATGCCACCCAGGGGCGTCTGACTTGGCATTACATGAGTTTGTGAAATATTTTTTAAGCATGCTGGTTTTTTTTAGGCAAGTAATATTTATACAATAAACACATGAATCTGAAGAATCAGAGGTGTCTGTCTTGGGTTCAAACTCGAAATCTATGACCTGGCAGTTCAACGGTTACATCACTAGATTAAAACTGCATCTTTTTAACATCTAGACGTCTCTATTTTACTGAATAAATAAGCGGTAATACCTACAAAATTATTCTCTTGCCCTGGTTAAAAGTCAAATTCAAAAGAATAAATATTACCTAATAATTATCATTTGTGTGCTTTGTTTCGAATCACTCCGTCAGTGTTAGTAGATAGATACTGTTGCTTTTCCAAGAGTGACTGTCGCTGTTCGAATTCTAAAGGAGTACCAATTAAGAACAAAACTTAGCTTAGATCAATGCTCTTGCATTTTATTTTAGCTTTGGCTCAATAATATAGTAATTGAAAAAAAGAACTAGTAAGTAGGTGTGCCTACTAACCACACTCGCATTATACAACGATTTTATACAATGTCATATCGATGTTTGCTCTCACTGGCCAGTCTTAATATTCTAAAAGTGGGCACTGAAAACCTGGATCGAGATGCAAGATATTAGTTTCCACTTTTTTGCACCGTAACTGGTACATTCTATAATTGAACGTTTCAACGGATACTTTTTTCTATCAACCTCTGAGACAGATGTGAAGCAGGATATAGAAAATTGCTCAATTTGAGACACGTAACGTTATACCGATGTATCGAGTTCTCGTATACGTTGACACGGTATTTTTTCAAAGATTCAAATGCTCACGTGACTTTGCACGGATTGGTATTCCGGTAAAATTATTATTTTTGCTAAATCATCCTTTTCTCAACGGCATGTTTGTGTTGGCTTCCAGTCTTACCGGATGCAGCTGAATACTAGTATTTTTCTTGGAGCGATAGCCTGTCTGAGCTCCAGAACCCCGTTATTTTTTTTTTTTTATAACGTTGCCCCTCTCTAGGAATTTCTCCTGTATCGAGGGAGCGTTCACAAACACTTAAACTCACATACACAAATACTAGGGATGGCGATTCTTTACGAAAAAGATCGATTTTTAAATCGATTCGAATCGTAGTCTAATGAATCGATTCACGAAAAAATCGAGGCCTACAAAATCGATTCTTAAAAAAACGATCTTTTTTTCAAGTTTGCGTTTACAATGTAAATTTGTATCAATTTTACTAAAAACAAGATAAATATTGCAATTAACGATATCTTATCAATAAAATCAGGGAATTCAAAAATAACAATTATTTTTATTACCGTATCAAACTATAAGATCAACTATAAAAAAAAAATAAGTATTTTTATACTGAATGTTTTTATTGATTACAAAAAAGTAAAAAATAAGAAGCGCTTTACTTATTTACTTACCTACTCTCAATTAGTTATTATTTCGCAACAAACACTACATGAAACTCTGATGAAAATCAATCATGAAAATACTTATATTACGCTAATAACAATATTCATTAAACGACAACAACAAATGAATAATGCAATATCAATCGTCACACAGATTATAGATACATAAAGTCAAAGACTACAAACGTAACTTTTTTATTAAAGAGAGGCGAGTAAAGGATACTAAACATACAGCCATCTCGCGAGTTTATGAGTAGTTAACTCTTTAACCGGCAGCACTCTTATAATTCACGCACATTCAACTAAATGCAAATAATTGTATGGTTTATACCAAAACAGAAAAAATCGAATGTCGATTTTCAAGGGTGATATATCGATTCAGTGAATCGACACAGTACTTCATATCGATTTAAAAAATCGATATTTTCTGCTCGAAAAATCGATTCTTCGATTAATCGATCTCAGATCGCCTTACCCAACAAATACCCAGACCCGAAACAACTACCTGTAGGCCATACAAATGTTGTACCGTGCGGGGATCGAACCCGCGACACGCAGCGCAACAGTCCTTTGCTGGAGCCATTGCGCCAACCGTGCCGTCAAATTACTTTACCGTATTACTGGGTAGTACGATACCCTTTGGTAAGACTAGTCAGTTTTAGATCACTTTACTAATAAATCATGAAGGTAGTGCCCACCCTCGTTACAGAATGTCCATATAAAATATTACAGCCTTCTTTTTTTTATTCTAATTTTGCAGGCTTTTATCAAAGATTTGTCAGCCCCATCATACCTTTTTACATTAGTTGGCTAAGATGAATAAAATTTGTATATAATATTACTTAGAATAATAATATATAATAAGTGGAGGACAGTAATTAAATGGCACAACTTTTTAATAATATCCGAAGATGGTACAGACAAGATGGATTGGATTATGCCTACATCAAATTTATTTATTTTAAAATCATTCAAGAATAACTCTCGTTCTACTCTATTCCGAGCACAACTACAGTCTTCTTGTAATCATCGAATAGGTAGGCAAATGTAAACCAATAAGTGCACTCACATTTTACCAGTAATCGGATAAAAAATTTCACCAAGTTAAACACAATTCCATAACTTTAAACCTACCTAATCCATGACATTCACATTGAACTTTAAAACCATGTCACTAACTCAGGAATCTAAACCGCATTTTATGAATGGCCAAAAAACATAGGCTTTTGTTAAAAAGTGGAAGTCAAGGCTACGAGTTATGACATTGTTATGTCTGCATTGAAAATGTTACGAATACAAAACTACATTTGATTTGTAACTGAAATGAACAAAAAAAAAAGGTTTTGACAACCTGTGTAGTTGTGAATTAGTGATTCAACGAATGAAAGTATTTGTCAACTAACTGAAAGCAGTTAGTTGACAAATACTTTCATTCGTTGAATCACTAATTCACAACTACACAGGTTGTCAAAACGAAAGAATTTTACGGTCAAAATTAAGAAGTAGGTTTTACTTTTAAAACCTACTTCTTCTTCTTAATTTTGACCGTAAAATTCGTTACGATATTTCATAAATTTGTAAATTCATGCACTTTAAATACAAGAACATTTCACAAAAACAAACTTTACTTATCAAACTATTTTGCAGAAAAATTACCTGTGAAACAACTACTACTGTGTAAACAAGTCTATTTATTGAAAAACTTTAGATAACATACGAAACCTACAACCAACCCAAAAATAATTCACGAAACACGACAAGGTTTTCCACGCCGCCTAGCGTCGAGTAGCGACGTGAAAACTCACCCCACACAGCCAAACCGAACGCGTATACAACACCATCCCTTTCCACACACCCACACACCCCTACATATGAACGAGATAGACATACATCGGTCATTATATCCAGATTTCCACTCGAGAAAACGTACAACCCTTTAGTTGTCTCTATTATCGCCGTTGATATGTGACAATTAGACAAGGACGGGTATAGTGCGAAGGTTTTATGCCGCTGGACATTAGTGACCACGATTTTTTAAAGGTTTGTGTGCAGCCTATCACGGTGTGTTTGGTCAAGTGATTGGAGATCTTAGGCTGGGTTCAGAATGTGGAGTTACTGGGATTTTTTGCAAGAAAGCAGTCGAGGAAAGTTCTATTTTCTAACTACAGATTTTTATTTAGCTAATCTCATTATACAATCGTTGGTTTTCCAGCCCCATAGTCCAAAAATCAGTATAGACACAGTATTTAATTTAATGCTAATCATCAAACCCCAATATTAAAAACAAAACCAGCCTCCCCACAAAACAACAAAAATAACGAAATCAATAAACAATCAATCACTTAGAACAATTTGAAATTTCAATAATCGAACAGTCCCGCGAACTTCGCGTCTGAGTCGAGAAACAATTATGAAAAAGTTCTTTTTCGACGCCCGTTCTCGCGCCAGTTAAGTCCCGACTGACACTCATAAAACTTATTAAAGTCAAGGACCGACCGAGATAAGTTCGTCGGCGTCTTAAGTAAAATAACGGAGGCGAGGGAAAAAAATGTGCCGCGAAAACTTGCCAGTGAGAGTGAAGATCTAGCTTTACGTGTTGCGCTTTCATGAATTTTTTCGGTAATGTAGTTTTACGTTCCGACTCTTTTATTTGAGCGTAGTTTATAATGAATTGAATGAGGAGTGGTTTGAAGGATTTAAATTGGCGTTTGTTTTGTTTATGGAAGTTTTATGTTGGTATTGTTAAAGTTTACTTTCCTACGTAACAGTTCGTTTCCTACGCTTTTTACAGGTTGATTTTTACAATGACGCTACGAAGTTGGCGCGCTACGAGTCGCGTAGCAAACGTAGCAGTGCTACGCTAACGTATCGTTTACTCAATGAAGACAACGTAGGTTTTGCTTTTACGGTGCTTTCACTAATAAAAAAAAAACTTTTGAATATTACGTTTGGTTTGGTGTATTTATAATATTTTCTAGGTTGTAGATAGCATAATTGTACAATTTAATATTTTTTGAACTATAGCTAGCAAAGCTTTATTTTACGTAACATAAAAGCTACGTCTACGTTAAACAGAAGAAAACTTTATAAATCCCTTTTATACGAGTTCTTAATTTTTAAAACCGCCTTGAAAACGTAGACTGACCGCGCTCGGGTCCATTCAATTAAAAATTCCATCTTCTAATCGAGTCATGAAATATGCAAGCAAATATTATCCCTTTTCTTTTGTACGCGCTGCATCTTTGCCCCACCCGCGCACGCACACCGACGCACGGCACTTATGATTTATGCCCGTCTCGCTCCCACCCACGCGCCTGGTGGCAGAGCACGCGTGACACGGTCTCTGTCGATCAGCCGAGGCAGTGGCGACCGCGAGTAACCCCTGGCCACTTCGTACGGACTCGCACGCGCCGTCGTCGGCCGGCCGAGCGAGACAGCGCGAGTTGTGGACATGCGGAGGCCGCGGAGCCCTCGCGCGAAGGGACACAGGACAGACGCTCTCGGACATCGGGCGAGAGCGGGCGGCCGGCCGCGCACCTGCCTCGCACCGTTTCGCACGCGCGACGTGCTCGATCGCGAGACGCTACTTCGATATAATCGTAAACACGAGACAACAGTTTAAATTTTCAAATTTATTTTAATTCAGTTTTAATTTTGCCGTTAAATTATTCGAGGAATAAAGCTGATTTTTCGCCGGAACGATATAAATAAAATTTAATAAATCGGACAGTGACTGAAAATTTTGTTTGTTCGGACTGAAAAGTGAAGAAGTTTAAACAGATGCTATTTAATGAAGTGTGACCAAATGAATCGTTTACCGAATCGCAGGATCGCCACTAGGTGTGGATAGATTAGATAGGGCACTGAGACGTTCATTCAAGTGTTGATAAGGCCCTCTTTATGACCAGTCGATTTTGGCGAGCAAACATTCGACTGACGTGTGAACTGAATCACCACAATATGAAAAGGAAAAAGTAAGATAAGAATAAGTTAATTTTGATTCGTGAACGATGAAGAAATTAAGAAGATGACTAAAAGTTTCATTGATGTTTACCGTCGGACATTCATAGGGGGATTTGTGATAACACGACCCCGCTATCAATAACGTTTTAGAAATAGGACGATAAGCCGCTGGACCGACGGCGGCACATGTGAAGTGAGCTAAAGAACTGTCGTAAGATAGCAAAAATATTAAGATAATAAATTCAGAGGATAAAGAAGTTGTTGAAGATCTAAAAATAGGTGACCAAATCAAGATGAGAATCAAGATGCCAGCTGTACGCATCGCGCAAGGTAAGTCAACAAAACTTGCACTTCTAAATATTCCTACTGGATTTTATTTCATTGCCTTGAGTGTCGACTCCATCGGCCAATTTGTGGAAAACTGTTACGATAGTTTTAGTCTATGTTTTCGTGAGAGAAAGATGTGTGAATTATGCTTATGTTACAAAATAAAAATATTAAAATTCAAACTATTAAAAACTTAAAGGCTACTTTTCCTCACAAACAAAAATTAATAATTTTGCACAGCCCAATATGCAAAACTCTAAAAAATATTTTTTGCCGTGTCCACGCAAAACTTCATCCAGCGTTCCACAAAACATCATCTAAATAAACACACAGTCCACATGCACAATGTGGCCGTGCCGGCGAGACTCCATTCATTCAGGCAACGAGCTACTTAATACCGGAGCTTGTGGCAATATTGACACGCCGTCCGTGGTCATCACATGTCCGAAAGGGAAACATGAAAAGAGTACTAAGTAGCCCCTTTAAAATATTCATACCAGTCTTCCCCGTGTGAGGGAAACTGGACAGTTTGATATTGAAAATTTTAAAGCTACCGCTTCTGTTATGGAAAAGTTGAGAAAGGATACTAATGATGTTAAAAATCATGATAAAAACTGGTGAAATTGCTATGTCAAAAAAAAATGGCAGAAGATTTCAATGAGCAAGTTTGAAAAATAAAATCATCATCGATTCCAGTATGCTTAGAAAAAATTATAATATGGTGTATGGAAAATTAATTTGCAATGCAAATTTTAGCTACTTACCGAGTCAATTATTATATTTTATAAGTATCACCTGTTGTAACCTTAGTCCAAGTACTAAGGTCAGTCTGTAATTCTGTTACTCTGTAAGGAGTTGCAAGCTATAATTAATTTATTAGCTATAAAGTGGTCTTTGCTTTTATTATGTTAGAGATCATAAATGCAACTATCTATTTTGTAGCCAAAATCACTATTTGCTTGATTTTCATTGGTTGCCCTAAGGTTGAGAATATTGAGATTAATAATATGGTGTTGGAATAGTAAAAATATTTTTATGTGCCAATTAAGCATAGTAACGTTAAACATTAGAAACTGTTTTCTGAATACACATGCCTCTTCCATTGTTTTAGATTTGATTCCCACTATCCAACAGTTAGGTGTATTAATTAAAAATTATAAGCAAAAGTGTAAGCATTTTATGTTCTTTCCCATGCTTTACTTAACTTACAATAGGATGACCAGTGAGTTTGTAATTTTGGACCGCCAATTTTTCTCATAGTGTGTTTTTACTTCCAATTTAAATTTAGGTGACTGTCTTATTTCTTTGGAATGGTCTAAATTTGTCACTATAAGAAAGAACGGCACTACTTTGACCATGTGCGACTAATCACTATAATGTCATATAATTATTATTTAATTTGCTAAAAAATGGCACACCTTAAATTAGACTCATTCAAAACTAGTCCTGTTTCTTTGTTAGCTAAATTTAAGCTATAAATATGTCCTCCCATAAGTCATCCATCTCTTAGATGTCTTTACAGAATGATTTAAATTTCATTAATTTACATTTCATTTAGCAAAACCAACGCGTACAAGTTCGTTCTTTTGTAATATATGAGCCTGCGTCGGCCGTCGACTCTCGCGCACGGATTCCTCTCAAAACTAGCGTTATCGCACACATGGGCAATTAGTCCAAGTTGACCGGAGGCGACGGGCGACTCGGATTGGTCGGTGGCAGAGTGACGTCACCATCGTCTGCGGCCGTCGCGCCCGATTGGTCGACACGCGTCATTTCGTCGATGACACGTTTGTTCTTATTTTGAAAGCAAGAAGTTCGAAGTACTCGGGTTTTGTTTGGAGTAACAATGGGACCCCCTTTACACGTACATGAAATTGGATGCCATTATGTGGTCGTTCATGTATGTATTTATGCCTATACCTACCAGTACTGGAAATGAAATTTTAGCCATACTGACTCTCATAACCGAGCACACTTTAAATCTGCCACAACAGCAGTCACAAAACAAAATTGTGTTCCCATTTGTAAACGGCACGGTACTGCAAAATTAAAAATTTAAAAAGTCGTCAAGTTTTAACGCGATCCCAATTATGTCCAGAGGCAGAAAACCTTCTGGCTTTTTAAAACCCTCCTCAAAAGTATGAATTAGGGAATCGTAAAATTACTTTATCAGGTGCGAGGCCAGACGGACGGGGGATACCGCGAGCGTAACTTTTGAACAAACTTTTAAAAATCCAAGTTAACTTTCATGCCGTGCTCGACCGGGCTCTAAATAAAACATTAACAGAGGTACCATTTTGTTTTTACTTCGCGTTTGTCACTAATTGATATGGGTTTTCTGTCCTCAGTAGACTTTTTAATTGATATTGTTTTTGTTTTGTTTCAATAAAAGCTCCACATCGTCGTTAATATCATTTTGCTATTTAAATGTATGCAGGAAAACTTGATTTGCTCCAGAATTAATAAAAGGTTTAATTCTTTTATTTGCTTTATCATTTTTTATTGACCGCTTGATGTTTTGTTTAATTGTTTCATTTATTTGCCATTGTGTTTGATACAAAACTGAACGGATGCGGCATAAAAGGACCGCACGTCAATTTAAACATTGCCTATATCTTGTCCTTCGCCGCTTAGCGATTCAATATGTCTTCATTAAGCGAATATCGAAGGATCGCATTTACAAACGGAACTCTCAATCTTGATCCTTGGTCAGGAATTATTGGACCTCGGTTAATCCTTGTGTCTTCATACAAATATACGGTGGGAACGGCAAATATAGGGCTGAGCTAATGCTTAATTATGAATATTGATGTTGATTGTGATGATAGGGTAATTAAAGCAATAACGGCACTATCTTGATTGAACGGTCAAGTAACCCTTTCTCACGTTATAGACGGCAACCGCAATGTTTACAAAGGAATCATGATTAACGAGCAATAAATATCACAAAGCACGCTAATAGACCTGATCACCTATTTCAATTGCACGCATTCAGCAATAATGCATCCACGCGAACCAAGTCGTGGGAAAGAATTCGCATCTTCTTGTGATGCTTGATCCAATAAATTGAATTCGTCAGGACAACATATTTTAGCAATTGACAACAAACGTCCATTAGAGCTGTATAAGAGAAAACTACATCAGATAATTTATTTCGCAACATATTTAAATTATGGGAATGTAGTTAATTTTCTTATTTAGAATAATGATTGTACGGGCGGCCACCCGTTTTGAATTTCCAACTGGACCGGCTTGATTTTATGTTTTTTTTGAGCGCGTCGAACGGCGTTTTGTGTTTGTGATTCCGAAGATAAAGACGTATGGATTTACATATGTTATGTCAGTGGAGGTCCTGGTAACATTTAAATTGGATTTATTAGTCCGGTCCCATTAAACAGTGCAGAACAACGTTGGAGGCATTCTTGATATGATACTGAACATTTTAGAATTTAATGAAAAAAAGTTTCTTATATGCAGTTGTGGGAACAGAAAGAAGGGCACAAGCTTAAACGCATATGTAAAGCAAAATCCGGAGAGATTTAAATTAAAAAGATCTTGCAGTTGAACTCAATGCTATTGTAGTAGTTTTACTGTTTCCGGTTTCGGTATATTTTTGTAAACGATTGATAAGAGTCATCTCCAACCAATTCAATGAAATTGCACGTATTGATTGTATTGCCTGTCTTTAAACAAAAACGGGTCCAGCATTTCAAAGAGAGAGCTAAAAAGAGAGAGAGCGAGTTTTCAGTTTTTTTGGGAAACAAACGGACAAAGCAAACATGAAAAAATAAAGACTGCTGTTTTTACAAACAATCCTTTCCCAGAGGACAGGATTAATACAACTAACAATACAAATCTAGTTACAAACAATAACAACAGTAGCCCAAACACAGCGTTTTTTGTTCAGGACTTAATCTATGACATTTAGATGAGTCAGACAGATAACACCTTTACAGCACTTCAAGTAAACTTATCTTGTATAAGTAATCTGTATTGTTTGGTTTTTTTTTTCACCAATAATGTTTGGAATGTCGATTAAGATCATTGCATTGTAATTGTCAAAAGGATTGAATATTAAATTTTCAGTTTCTAAAAGGCACAGTTTCTTAGAAAACATTTTTGAAGAAAATATGTTCATGAGAAGGGTTTACTAAATCTTGACTTAATTCAATTTATTCCTCACAATAATTAAGAAACAAGATTTCATAATAATACGTTCAAAGAATCCATTCATCTGCAATCTGATCTTTTAAACTAAATCTCTTTTGACCAATGTCCGCCTATTAGGCTCTATTACAAGCTTAAAATAAATACAGTCCTTAAACACAATGGGATAAAAAATGTTCATAACCAGAATTAATTTATTAGGAGCAGACCACGATCAATAGCCAGAGAGTGGGTGGACAGTTTCTCAAGAGTCCATCTTTGTCAGGCTTTGATACCAATTTGTTATTGTCGGCCTTTCAACGTTAGACGATTCAAAGTTTGGTAGGTGTTAGCTTTATATTGATTAAAGACTTAACAAAGAACCTTTACACAAGCCCCTTTAGTGTACTGATCAAAAACAGAATCATTAACACTCGAAAAATGTTTAAACTAAACAAAAGATACTCAGATTTTATCAAATGGACCCCAACAACAGGTTGACAATAGATCAAAATTCGATAGAGGCACCTGAATCTCTAATATTTTCCCATGGTCAAACTTCGATAAACACCTTGACAAAAAATCTATTCCTGCCTTTGACAAACAATTGGTCAAAAGGCTTTTTTTGGCCAAAACAGGCTCAGTCCGCACCCACATGAGTCGGAACGCCGATAATATTAACAATACGGAATAGGGTTGTATCCGAAGGCAAAATAACTATTGTGCATCATTATGTGACACCCTTTCATCAATTTTAATAGAAACGGGCTTACAAGTGTCAGTTTCTTTAATTTTTTTTAGTCTATTTTCGGTTCACAGTAGTACCTATTATTGGTAGAAATATAAATATGAACGTTTCCAAAGTCACACATTGTACCTACAGTAATTCGGTTATTTAGACCATACTGCACTTGCTTTTTAGAAATTATTGTTGATACGATTTTAATTCGAGAATTTCAGCAGCCATCAACCCAGGTACCACATAATTCATCATCGTTACTATAAAAATTAAAATCTGCTTCAGTATTCCTATGTAATTTCACTAGATTATATTTAGCTATGACTATGCAGGTATAAAAATCCACCAAAACTTGATTGAAGGGAAGATTGCTACGTGTCAGATTCTACCTGATCCTCATCAATTCATCCCGAACTGTCGGCGAATGAATGATTTCTTCGTGACCATTGTCCAATATCTTTTGATTCGGCAGTTTAAACTCTCCGATTATTTTTTTCTGCCATATGGCTATACATGTCAGGTTGGACAAACGTGCCCTTTAATAGAGCATAGTTCTGTATTGTTGGAACATCCAGATCTGATCCTTTTTTGTGGTTTATTTTTTTTTTAACATTACGAAGGATTTCGCCAAAACAGTTCTATTCTCCTAAAGATCGGTACAATTAACTTAATACTCGATTTTACACTATAATATCTACAAGTATAAAAATTACGTAATTTGTTGAAATATTAAAGCTATTTTATTTTTTGTATATAAATCTCAACTAAACTGAATTTACCATCCTAGGATTAGCAGTTATCCAACAGCACATACGAAACCATCTTACGACTACGCAAAATGTTCAGTCAATACCCATTTGTCTTTTTAGCAATACAGACATTGGCTTCGTCTAAATACAATCATCAAATACGAAATTACACTACTCAATCTAGCACTATAGACCAATTGAAATATAGACAGGTCAAAGGTTTTGCATTAAAATATGTTGCAATGTCTCAAAAGCTTATTGTTAGAGATTAAGTGGGTGTTAAAAATCATAAGACACACAGCTGAAGGAGTGAAAGATGATAGCTCGATGTACGTTCATGATTTATACTGTGTTGTAAGGCTTGTCGGGTATTGTTCTAGCCATCACATGTGAGTGTGGGCGTGCACTTAGATTTATTACAGATAGCCCTTTAACTAAATATTGTTAATGTTTGGCACGATTCGATAAGTAGATATTGTTAACGGAATATTCAATTTCCAACAACTGTTTTATTACTCTCTTAAAAAAGGCAACCGAAAGTTACTTAAAATTGGTCAGTAATTATGGTTGTCTAACACAAATCCGCTGATAAATAATCTCTTAGTAATCACCACCGCCATCTGGCGTCGCACGTAGGTGTCGGCGCAATACTGCATTTCCGGTTACCCAAGCCGAACCGTCATAAGGTCGTATCTGCATTTGTATGCTGGGAGCTTTCCCATACCGGGCAGTTCGTGACCGCTCGCCTTGTTAACGCGATGACCCGACTTGAGATTATGCACTTACATCCGTTTGAATGATGACTGCTTAATTGAGGCCATGTGAAATGAGCAAGAAGGTTCGTATATGTATAAACAAAGAATATTTTTTGCACAAGAATAATAGTGTGGTAGCATTTCTAGATGGGCTAGTTGAACATTTTTCTAGCGACGTATAAAAGAATAAGTTTGTCTGATGGTAAGTGGTTAATTTTAAGAAAATGAAATTGTGATTATTTTATGACATTTGACCAACAAACCAATTTCCAAACCAGCATCAACAACTTCAAAAATTCCGTACTTGAAAATTACCAAATCAGTCCACCCGAACCCAGCAAATCCCACAAGGAAAATCCCTAACCCTACCCATACCACAGACATAGCAACTAACTGTAAACGCAGAGGCGAACAGGCGAACAGAACGATAAATTTGATGGCGCGGCCTCAGATCGGCTTTCTTCCGATCGGTAGATAACCAACGACCGGTGACCCGCGTGCGAGCGGCCAACATTGCCTATTGTCTGTAACGGAGTCTGTACAAACGTTAGAATTACCCTACGCGTCTGCTTTGTATGAATACTTAAGTAAGTTAATTGTTTTAATTTTGGTCTAAAATTGAGACATTATTTTTTAGTAGGTACTGTTTGTAGAGGGTTTTGATTTAGTAGTTCTACTTTTTCACGAAATAAAGAGTTGTACAATTATCTTTACTATTAAAAATATTACGGAAAAGATTAACGATTCGACACTAACAAAACTAACAGTTATTGTACTCCAACAATGAAATCCAACTTAACACGTCAAAAAACAAATGAAGCCACGTCTACAACTAAACAACTCTGTGACAAGAACGAAGCGAACCATTAAATTCACGCCACGAATAATTGGTTTCATCAATGTACCTTACTCGTAGAATACACCAATTTAACTTGACACCTCCTCCCTCCCTCCTGACGTGTGAACTTACATGACAGAGGAGAAAACACACCGTGTGGTGGAGGTCTTATTAAATTGGAAGTATACGCGGTAAATTATGAGAATAAGTTCAATGAGTCTAGGCGACCTATACACTTTTTATGGTGGAAGAAATCTGTGTGTAACACACAAACGCATGCGGTAGTAATTTTTACTAAGACATTTATGGTCCCTAACGTAACAAGGCTTGCTAATGAGTTTCTTATACAACAAAGGTTTGTGTGACCACAAAGCATTGTAAAAAATATGACTATTTCAGAAGAAAACATTCAGTTGCAAGATTTGACCAATACACAGTAACAAATAATCTAACACGGTAATTTAAATATATGCTTATAAAAAAAAAACAGAATGAAACTCTCTGTTTCTGCAGACCAAGCGAAAACCAAGTAACACTGGTTATCATATTTGCCAAGAATTCCTTTCACATATCCCACGCTGTCATATTTTTTTCAAGACCAAGGTGTCATCCAATCCTTTGGCAGATCCGTCATCAAAACACTTGACAATACTGTCCACAATGTGCGCTTTGACCAGAATCGGAGCATATTGTGGGAACAATTTTTTTCTAAAAATAAATGGTCATGGTCCTTCCGTACTGTGTTTGCGGGTTTGTTTAATTAATATCCTGGTGAAATCAGATCGTCAACAAGAACAAGTGGAATTAGACCAAAAGCGTCGCTTTTAAAATATTTACAGAATTGACTTAATTATCATCTTTTTTAATTTTCTACTTTCTTTATCGGTGATAGCATGTCATTTTGTCTAAGGACTATGGATTACTTTGTTTGCAATATTATCTGTGTCTGGTAGGAGAAAGGGTACAAAGGCAAATTGAACCAAAGTTATTATGAATCTTCATTTGGATTTTAAAGCCTTTGTATCATAATTATCTCTGGTATCAAAGCTTTTCACCGGATCAGTGCTTTCAAAAACTCCAGCAATCGTATTGATCATGTAACAATACGCTCATATTCTTTAAGATATAATAACAGACACACAAAAAATATCACTCATAAAATTCGCGGGTCTATAATCAGACCAGTATTTCACAATGGTGGACCACAATCGCGATATTCGAAACGAAACGCCGTCGACATACACTCCCGCGCATCACGCGCCGCTATTGTCCATTCTATAATTACCAGGTCGGACGGAAGACGGACCGCAGACACCTGTTCCGTTTTCACACGGCCGGTAACAGGTAAGTTCAGCCGAAATTTTTGGATCTCATCTTGGACAACAGTGGTGTAACTGTATACCGTTTTTGTTCATCCGACACGATTTTTTGTTTGATTTTAGTGAAAAAATTGATTTGGATTTTAATGTGTTTTGGTAAGGATGTTTAGTGCAGTTGAAGATACTAAAGTGCACAGTTTACATTTGCAGAATTGCTGATTTAAAGGTTTTACTTTCTTCACCAATATTCTGGACGTTGTCTGCTAGCATTATTCAGTTACTCATTTTTTCATGTTTTATTCCTAAACAATTACTAAAACGCAATGTTTAATCTACATTATTATAAGGTTTGCGAAAAATATTACTGTCCGAAACATCACACGCAATTTGTCGCAGGAAAATCAAATTATATTATTTATCCCCTATTATTTGCGTCAGCCTACCAGATGTACACGCCATGTCAATCTTCCATGTTTGTTTACCTAGAAATAGCAAACATTATGTCGTGCTGGGGTCACTACGAAACGTTCTGGTCGTCTATTCGATTGTCATAATTTTATTATGAGTCCCGCGGCAAATCTCGAAGATAATTTTTTTATTGAATTATTGATAGAAATAGAAAAGAGAATAACGTTTGAAGGACAAACGAGAGCTATGATCGAAGTTGAGTTTCGAATTTGTAGAGATTAGAGTAAAGGTGTCAGCAGAATTTAGTCAGTTCACGGTGGTTAGCAAAATTGATATGGACACAGATCCTAAAGCCCTAGTGAGTATCACAAAAACCACGTCAAACCAATAATTCATGCTAAATATAACGCGACACAATTATAAGTCATCCATCCATTCTGATCTGTGCAAAATCATATTCATCCACTAATACCATTTTCGCAATGACATGCACTTTTTGCCATTCAAATGGGGGACAGTTGTGTTTTTTCAATATGAATGTAAGAATCCTGTCCCCATACTTCGGTACTGCGAACGATTACGCATATTTTTGCTCACACGTTATTAGGGGTGCCGTGTGTGAAAAAAATGTACTATTATAAATAAAAGGAGCCCAACAAAGGGATGGGAGAGCGATCGGGGTCACTAGGAAACGGCGGTTTTGATACGGGATTTTTTTTACCTGGCACTTTAGGGGATCTTTTTTCATTAAAATTTCGGGCCTCGAATTTTATAGAGGTAGCCAGTCAGTCTGTGTTCATCTGCGAAGATGATCACATGCTTTATGACTTCGAACTTCTTGGTAACTC
This sequence comes from Diarsia rubi, assembly GCA_932274075.1. NCBI lineage: Eukaryota > Metazoa > Arthropoda > Insecta > Lepidoptera > Noctuidae > Diarsia > Diarsia rubi. The sequence continues at coordinate 14,324,254 of OW026425.1, forward strand.
AGTGGTCAGTGAACATCGGACTTCAACTCTGTACAGTTTTAAGTTAGTGCTTGTGCTGTTAAGTTGAACGCTTGGACTACGTTTAGTTTTGAACACTCACAGTGGCTTTGTGGTGAAGAAACATGGATTTATCAACGCGGAGTAAGTCAAGATTTTTCGACTCTGGCATCGACATAAGACGAAAAGGTATTTTCGCTTGATCTGAAAATTTTCGTACTTCAATCGTATTGTTTATGTGATTGTGGAGCAAGAGTTAATAGAGAGGTTGGGGACAGCAATAAACGGGGCAATAACCAATACTAAAGACAAATTGGAAAGTAATAAGGCAGTGAAAATGATATCTGTCCCCGAAAGATATCTGTGTATGAATCTGAACGAATCGGATGCCGTTGACATTAACATATAAATGAGTGCGTAAGTGGACTGAACGTTATAGTGTAGTATCTCCCTGCGTATAGATCGGCCCTGAGTTATATGGGCTATATAAATTGATATGATTTAATTTGGGTATTATGCCGAGATTAGATTGATTGCTGGATAAATAGAGATAAGTCAGTCTATTATAATATGTAAAGTACTGTCTGTCTGGCTGTATATCTTCAGATCTTTTTTGCACGACTATTTTATTGTAGATTATCCGTTTTATTTCTTTACTATGGTATAAGATTTGTTTAAGTTTCTTACACAAAGTTTACACTGACCTAAAACTTCAAATTGTCCTCAGTAACCTTAAATCTTTAAACTTAACAAAAAGTCCTATAGAAAGTTAAAACAAACATCCATTTCCTCGAACTCCACACTTTATCAACATAAAGCTATATTTAAAAGTATATTTCACATAAAACTGCATTCGTCTGCCGCATTGACCGCAAATACTCGGCCGCAGAGGCTGTATGTCACAATAATGACCGCGAGTGTAATAGGCGAGGCTAGGATGTGTTCGCGATCTTTGTTTTATTTCAAATATATGTTGGTTTAATGGTGATGTATGATTTGCGGGGTATTTCGTTTAAGACATCATAGTTGATAGAAACGGATTGTTTTTGAATTCACATAGATTTTTTTTATGGCGAAGTGTTTTGGTTGTTTCTTATTGGATTTCATCAGTATCAGTTCGGTTTATTGTGGTTGCGTGTGATTATAGATTCATCAATTTCAACTTCAGCTAAATGACAACACAATTTCAAGATTCCCCTCATCATTCGTTTCCATTTCAAGACTCATTACGTAAATTCCTTCCCATACTTCTATTTTAGCGTTTCTTTTGAATTTTAGGTCTCATATAAGTTTATTATGGTTTAAAAAGTCCATTTCCACTGTAACGGAGCAAGGGTTGTAGCCAATACTGGCACCAGTCCCGACCGGACGAAGTTTTATGACCCCACTTTTATAGCTTTAGGAAAAACTATATTTCTTATTGTGCATAGATAGACATGCATGCATACCGTTTATTTTCGCTGTCTGCGAATTTTGGAAGATTTGATGCCTTTTGAACTACTAGTTTCTAGAACGAGTTTGTGTATGGACTTATTTTACCGAAAGACTTGATGAGTTTGGCACAGGACTATGAAGATTATCACAAGAAAATAGAGTCCTATATGCAGCAGTAGGTAAATTCAGGTTGTGGATAATAATGATGATGAATGTAACGGCCACCTCAGTTGAATTGAAGTCGTAAGTCATTATAAGTAATCAAAAACTGATGAAATATTTTTAGCACTATTCAGCAAACATTTTCTTCTATAGAATCTCAAAGAAATCATAACAAAAACTCATACCGATTCTCTATCACAAAATCTATAAGTAAATAAACTAAGGTACAGTAAACACCAGGCACTTGTAGTAATAAATACAGTCGGCGGCAATAATTAGTGGCCGGGCAGTTAACGGCAGTGCCGTACTGGAATTAAGATTTTTGCCATAAATGCCCGGCTTCGAGATAAAACTGCCGGAGTAAGGATTAGGGGTTAAGTGTCCGCTTTAACGGGTATTGTTCTAGTGCTGTGAGTTATCGATGTCGATAATAAGAACGTCTCAAGAGTGTTGGAGAAAGATAGTGAGGCTGTGCGTAGTTAGGTTAGGTTGGGTTTGGCTGTGTTTTAAAAGTTCATATGTTTGCGTTAATTTGGAACAACTCAGCTCGGTGAATGTTTAACCCCTTTAAAAGAAATCGTAATAACATTGAAAGGAAAAAACATATTTTAGTTTTTCATGTGCGACGTTTTCTATCTTTGTTAAAATGTCTTGATATAAACAATTAATCTTTAATTTGTGAACACAGGTATTACAATAAAGGTCAGGTAGTTTTAGTCATTTAGTATGTCATACCAATGTAATTGATGTAAAAATAATATTGTTTTTTTAGCAATAAGTCTGAATTTACAGCAATAACTAACCTTTAATTGAAACTTATTAAAATAGGGTTATTTTTAAATAAATGAATACACCTTTTGCTAGTATTTAGGTAGGTACCCTTAATTCTATAACAATCTCACGATTCTATCGAAATCAACTGTCCCCATCCCTTCGTAATACCATCTCAGTGTAGTGGCAGACAGTCCGGTGTGGCGTTTTTATTGACACTCGTGCCGTGACAAATATCTTCAGGAAGACACACCACACTCCGTCCCCTGTTCCACAAGGGTAGGTGCTTGGCTCTAAGTATACGACCCGTATATTTTGATACGAAATTATTAAAGATTTTATGATGAAACATCATGCATTTGATGAGAATAGTCTAAATAAGTTCCGAGTTCTTATCAACCTTAGCAATTATAAATCTGGAATTGAATGCATTTAAAAAACTGATGAATTTCATGATTCTGGTCATTTAATAATCATGTTAACTATACTGGCAAGCGAATTTAAAAGTTGCAGAATTCATTAGTAAATTATGTTTATTTGGCACGATATTTTAGTTTCTGCTCCATTGTATTATAACGTTTATATCAAAGGAATAACGAACATTTTCGTTTGTATAAATGATGGAACGAAAAATTTTAATCTCCAAGCTAAACCGACATTGACACCGTTCAGAAAAATTGACAATATAAATTTTCACTCTCGATTTTTATAACCAACATTTTTTCTATTAAGGGTTGTCCATCCGATTCCCCAGGCGCGGAATCGTGTTACACACCTAAAGCGAAAAAAGAGAAAAAAATTCAAATCCCTCTAACGAAGAGGCCAATACACTTGAGGCCTCTGTTTTTCTCTAGTTATTCCGAATATTCCGCCCAGTATTGGGTATCTGTAACACGATTACTGACCCGACCTTAATTTGATCAGCCACCGACGTGGCCGCTATTTTTTCTTGTTGTCACCCCCGAGGGACACCTTATTTACCTGTGCTATGTAAAAGGCAATATTGATAAACAATCTTCTTTCTTGTTGATGACCCAGGAAAGTTTTTAAATCAAGGTGCAAAATGTGAGATCGAATCTTTGAAGGTCCAGAAAAATCACATTGGAAGTTTTCATTTTTCTGTCACTATTATTGTCTGCATAATGTTCTGAATTTGAAAAAAACCTAGACAAAGTTTTAATTAATTTCAACCACACTAGGCAAAATAAGAATCACATGAAACAAGGTACTTGACTGAAAAAAAAAAACAAATTCAGCATTGGACAGTGATCCCTTTAGCTCCCTTGGGTCGAGAGGAAAAAAAAACAACAAGATAAAGATAATCAGCCGTTTTTGTCGCTCGGAATTACGTCGGATAATTTGATTAGCTATCGGTGGGCGAGAACCGTCCCCTTAAGAGGTAATCCTATTTTATAGGTAGGCCCTTTAATCTGATAGATGCTAGTTGTTTTATATTGGAAGTTTCTGATTGTATTTTATATTTATTGATTGTTATAATGACTCAGTAAACGACTGCTGTAATCAATTAATCATCTTTGGTATCTTTTTGCAACAGAATGTGATTATATTAAGTTTATCTACTTTTATTTACTATAAACAGGGAATTTTCGATAAGCGAAAATAATATCATTACTGATAATAGTATTTGTTTTTCCTGTGAGCGTAATTTTTGATTGACTGGCGTGATACTTACTATGCATACTTAACACAATCTATGTACTGATTTATACTATATACGCGAAATTCTCCCCTCCATCAGCTAAGTGTAATTATAGGTAAAAAAGCAAGGGTTGCAGAGTGGCCATGTTGAGAAAAGTGACGTCATTAGTGCGCTGTTGACACAACCCGCCTTCTGACGTGAATGGCGAGGCTAAACTGGCTATATGGGCGTGTTTCCAATATGGAACTATGTGCTCTTGCTGGGTCGTTATTACTGAAGCTGTTTTTATTTCAGAAAAATCTTAAATCCGCAACATCAGTGTACAGTTATAGAAGGGGAAATGGTGTCCTAACAAGAACGAGCTTTGTTAACTTAACAAGTTAAAACAGATTGAATTATTTAGGAATCGAAAACATACTTAATTAAGCTTGTCGTAAAGATTTAAACTGACCATGAGTATCACACACAGGCATAACGTTTGTGTTTGATTCTAGGAAAAACTAAATTGTTTCTAATTACCATTCATAACCCTACGTGGATTGTCAAAGAATACATATATAAAGAGGTTTTAAATTACTAACCCCAAAAAACGGACGTGGTCGAAAAAAAGGAAATAAAAATTTAAATATTTCAAATCACACAAGTGTCCAGCCAGTTCTATAAACACAAAAAGCTTTCTGATAAATTAAAACAAGCCTTAAATCTCAATTTGCCGACACAGGGCGGTTTCTATAGGCTTTTGTGGCGTATGTCCATTTCCGACAACTCAGCCTTTGAATAAAGTAGCTGTCAAAGAAGCCGATGTCAAAATTCTTTGGCATTCATAAGTTGGTAAAGAAAACAGAAATGGTAAAAAAGAAAATGAAAACTTTTTGCTCGCTCAAACTTGTCAGGCGAGGTAAGCAGATGTCCTAGATGTCCTCTCACATTTTAGTGCATTGACATTTTTCATAGTTTTCTTACCTCGAAAATAACAATTTTATATATATTTTTTGCAAAAGTATTTTTTTCCCTCTCATTATGACCGGGCGTATAAAAATAAAATTCACTAATTATTCGTTTACATCTCAATTTATGGACAAAATCATAGCAATAGTAGCATTTACACTCCTAAATAATATTAAATATCGCGAACAACCATACCCAAAGGTACGCACAAACCAAATTCATAATAACAGCACACAATAAACACCCCCGCAACATTTGATATCCATTCTTATTATTTTTATTTTCGATTTATTGTCGTGAAAAACGAACAATTTCTATACAAAATCGTTAGGGTTCGTGATCCCCTGCCAATTAACATTGGACACGGTGGTCAGACTTATGTCAAAGTTGGACACATTTTTTGCCCACAATGACACACACCGATCAATATACATCAATCTTGAACATTCTAAAAGTAAACTCAAAGTTTCAGCACTCCGTCAAAACCGTTAGGAACGTTTCGCAAATTAACACAGTGATACAATTTGTGGCAGTCGGGACAAAATGTAATTAATAATTAATGCAACGAACGGCCAAGTAGAAACTTTGCTAACACAGAAGTTACTTCAGTACTGTTACTGGTGTGACCTTTTCTGTGAAAAAACAAATGCGGAGTTATAACTGGCATGTTACAACCGTGTGTAGTAACGAGCTAATTTAAACTTTTCGGTCTCTCAGTCCTTTCGGAGGGTGTCTCCCTTCTCGTCACCTGAGGCGACTCTTCTTGGGTTAGACGGCGCTTTTCAATAAAACAGAAATAAAATGCACGCGTTTCTTATATTGGTTTTTGGTTGAGGATAATTGATTTCACTTTTGGTTTTCGAGTTTTTTTTTATCGATTTGTCGGTTTGATGTTTATTTTGAATAATGTGAGAGATTTCACAATATCTCCACGATTCATTTTTCATTTCATGAACACATTTTTAGATACTTCAAATGATGATGGGGTATTCAACTAATAATACATACTAATATATTTATGATAGTATTAGTTCCCAATTTACAGTTCACACTTCAAAAACATATCAATCATGAAATAGTATCAAGCACCCCACATAGCCACAAAATTGATACATTTAAAGCATTCAAAACCGGGGCACGCTACCCTCGACATAGATAATCATAAATCACTCCAAACGTGAAAATCAAATATTTATGTGGGTGTAAAGTTTTTGTCCACAACGCGCATGTGTGGTGACCACTGTCCAGTGGCGTGGCGGTGGGTGTGGCTTCGTGTTTGTCCGAGTTGACCCGTAGTACTTACCTTTTCACGTAAATTGATAGGGTTCGATTGTGTAAACGTTCCTTATGTACTTGTAAGGCTTTTACATTTACACGTTGGATTTAGAAAGGGTTTAGCGGTATGATGTGCGTTAGTACTTGAGTCGTGAAGCAATAGTGTGCTTATTATGTTAGAAGATTGTTCGTTGCATAAGTGAAGTGAGATCGAACATCAGTGCATTTGTATCCATTTCTAGGATGCTAGATGGAAGTTAATTTGACTCCTAAATCGTGTGAAATGTTTTCCAAAGAAACAATAGGGTATTTCACCAAAAAAAATCTAATTAGTCCGTCTGTTACATTATGGAAAAATATTGGATACGTGTTTTATGTTTTATCAAATAAATAAAAATCAATCAAAAATCATGAGTGGGGGGCTTTTGACGTCACTTTTTGGGTAAAATGTACTAACCTTGTGACGTCACACGACATGGCACGACTTTTCGAAGCAATGTATCGTCTTCATCTTTTGTTTACGTGACAAAAGAAAAAATACGTGTAAATTATTTTTTGGAAATCTATCTGACGGACTAATTTGATTTTTTTGGTTTAATACCCTATTTTCCTGGTTCCAGTTATGAATGATGTTACTTAGTAGCACGCTTCCGCTTTTACTAGGACAGTATCACCAAACGTTGTTTGATCAGGCACAGGATACATCCACCTTCTACTTCCCCAGGAAGTGTTCCCATTTGCCACGAGCCATCACCTTTACAAATCTGTAAAAAATTAACATCAATAACGCGTGCATTTACATAATATACCCTCTAAACAAACTAGGTACGGCAAAACAAACAATGGCCGTCGAATCACGTAGTTTTTTCACTATATTAATTTAGTTCTCGAGTTACAATGCAATACAGCCCCTATAGACATTACAGTGCTGCCTACTTTACAAAGAAATTGAAGGAAAAAATAATAATACCAAGAGAGTTTGAACGCAAGGTTTGAATGTAAGGGCGTCTACACAGTACTTATGTGAAATTAGCTCGCGAACGCGCTTTGATGTGCCGACCAATTGTTCGTGCGAAAGCGCCTTTATAATCCGAGGCGTCGCGACCGTGTCTTATGTCGAGGTATTTATATTATGATGACGTCAATTAATATGTAAGGAGTTAATTATGTATGTGAGATTTGTTTGGGGTAAGCCTTTGGACACCCCTTACTATCCTAAGTCGATTCAAGTCCGTGTGGGTCCGGGATGTTGTACCTCGACATAAAGGGCTAAGAAGGAAAATGGGTGGTTTTTAGTCAGTAGAAGTCTGACACTCCCTTTCGCTCTACTCAAGAGCGGGAGTGATTGTTTGATGATTTCCCACCGCCCCAAAAAAATGCCCTTAATGGTTTAGAATCGAAAATATGTTGTGTCCCATAAGTACTAGAACGAGTCATAACTTATTTGTATAACGTTGAAAAATATATTCCCGTATTAGCAGAAAATAAAAAAAAATAAGATTTTTTTGATGAACTCGTTTTAATACTGATTTAGTGATGGCTTTTTTATTGCAACTTTACCAATTTACATAGCAAAAACTTGATCACTTATATTTACATTAATATAAGATATTATGCTGACACAAATGATATCTTCTAAGCAAAGTTTCAACTTCTAAAGCTTTCAGCTTTGCAAAGCTCTAATTCGGAGAAACGACTTTATTAGTGCGATTGATCTCGTCTGCCCGTACATTTACTTTTAATAATAAATGAAGCTAGACTTTCTCTATTAACAGATGTCTTCAGATTCAATACCATTGTCATACAGATTTAGTTTAAAAATAGAATTACAGATAGGTACTATTACTTGCTTATTAAACCCTTCATTATCATGATCTGTTTAGCATGTTCCTAACTGTTGGGGTCGGCTTCCAGTCTTACCGGATGCAGCTGAATACCAGTATTTTACATGGACTGACTGCCTATTTGACCTCCACAACCCAGTTATTAGTGGGTGTGGTATTGGGTATTATGTATTTCTATCAGCGATCATGTTTGATAGAAAAGTCATAAATGTTTTAGCTTGATATAATGCTCAAAGAAAATTCTATGAGTATTTTTTTTTTAATCAGTGCCGAAAGCCGCTTTGTCACTTCTCTAATCTGCGCTCCTTTGGACAGCGTTGGGTTGGTACGCATTTGAGAAAAATTAAGTCCCGGCCACCAATTAAACCCCACACAAATATAATTACAGGATCTATTCCCAAATACAAAAATCAAAAACATAATTACAACTATCTCACACCTTAACAGATGTTATATGTTTTAAAAAAAAATCGATTAACTTTCTTGTCTCAACAAAGAAAATAACCCTTTAAATGCGGACCGCAGAGTAAGGCGGTTATTACAGGCCTTTTGTACCCAGCTAAGTGGTCAAACCTACAACTGACACCTTACAGCACCGTGAAGGCAACAACATGTAATTAAGTGTCATTTTACACTTAAAAGATTGAAAGAAAGTGTCATTCATTGCCCATATGTCGTGGACGAATGTTGTGCAAGGGTTTTTGTTAAATCATAATTGACGTTGACTGTCCCGTCTTTTGAGAAGTGTGTCACGTTTAGCAGCGGTTGTTTGTGGTATTTCAAGTATTTTTTTGGATGTGTGGTCCTTGGGAATTCTCAGTTGTTTTTCGTCAACCGATACTGTTAAACAGCTGGGCAAAGGTCTGCCATATTGACTTCTTTACATTGTTTTCTCAGTCACATTAATGATTTAATTTAATTTTTGGAAAAGAGTTAATCGTGGAGTTTTTGTCAGTTTTGACTACACAAGTAACGACCAATCCGAACCGTACTCCGATGTTGTGACGTTGCTTAAGTGTAACCACGTGTGTCTGTGTGTGTGTTGTGTGTACTTTATGTGAAATAAAATAATATTTTGAATTTGAGAGAAAATCGCTTATTGCACCTAATGTTAGAATTACCCAGAACTTATACTATAGGGTACTGGAGTTAGGTATTTATTAATAAGCAAGGCGTACATCTACATTCCTTTGAATACATTCCTTAGAAACTCAGTATTTTCAAAAACTATCGGTAATAAAAGACAAGGCCGGCTGTGAGATCGCCTTATTTCCTTGAAGCCCCATTCCCTACCTAATGAAACTTTGTCTTAATATTTACTATTCTATTTATGTTTTTGTATTAAACTTACCTATTACTAAGTTGTGAAGACCTGAATAATACCGCTATATTTTAAAGCTTTAGAAAAAATATCAGAGCATTATATTGAGTGATGGTCATTTTGAGTGGATGTGATGCATAGTTTACCCTAACTTCCTGTTTCCTTATTTGTTATGTTATACGTAAGGTTAGGTCAATAAATGTTGTTTCTTCTATCTTAAAAAATCTTTATTGTTTTTGTATGTATGGTTTTAAATACATTAAAAGAAAAGACAAAAGAACACTAAGGTGGGTACCCTCCCATCGGGGCTGCGGGTTGTACACTAGTTACATATAGGGCTAAGAAGAAACATGGGTGGTTTGTAGGCAGTAGAAATCTGACACTCCCTTTCGCTCTGCCCAAGAGCGGGACCATTTTTTTTTTTTTTTTTTTGGTGGGTGTAAAATCATCGAATAACCCCTCCCGCTCTTGGGCAGAGCGAAAGGGAGTGTCAGACTTCTACTGACTAAAAACCACCCATGTTCCTTCTTCGCCCTCTATGTCGAGGCCGCGATAACCGTTGGACTACCCGCGGCCCCGACAAGAGCGGGACCCTTATTTGATGATTTTCCACCCGCCAAAAAAAAAAAAAGTTACCCTGCCCTATAAGGTAGATTTACCCCAACATACCCAAAATCACAGATATCAAACCATGTCCTTACCTTCCAGCGGATGCGGACAGCGCGGCAGAGGGTGGCGGGTCCCCCGTACCAGGGGTGCCAGCAGACACCCTGACCTGTGGGGCCTGTCGCCGGGCCTTCGCCCTCGCTGACATCGTGCGCTTTATCCAGCATAAGGTGTCCTCCTGTGATAAGGACCTGACATCTTATCATTGTTATAGTGCTGGTAAGTTGAATTTGAACACGACTTGGATTATTATATTGAATACTCTAAGAAGGTGTTTATTGCTTTAGAAATTTGTTTTTAGTCAAATGACTAACTAAATTGTACAATTTATTAAATTATTTTACAGGAAAACAGCTTACTTACATGTCCCTATATTTTATCTTTCCAATCACAGGACCTAATTCCGACCAAGAAGATGGCTCAAGGCCAGGCCAGGTATCGAGTGGGAGCACCAGCGCGCGGAGGCCGTCACTCCTAACGGCAAGGAGGCCTCCCAGCAGCAGAGTGCACACCCCTCCCCTTGCCAGTCCCTCCATTGCCCCTCCGGATCTTTTAGAAGATGGAGGAGCTTCCAGTACGCCTAAGAGGCTATTAGACGGTAAGTGCCCCTTTTACCTGGTTTGTTACTAGAGTACTAGACATCTCTAGAATACCTACTATCTGGCAATCGATCTTCAAATCCAACTTACTTGACATAATCCCATTATTTTGTATTTAAATTTGTAAATCCATATTAAAAATAATAGGTACGATACAACACTGAATTTATGAAGAAAATTATCCATACAACTTGAACCCTATTTTGTAACCACAACAGCAACCAAATCTAAACGCTGACGATATTTCTAAACACTGTGAAGCTTTTTTACAACTCAATTTTGGAACAAGTCACATATATAAATGATTTATTCTTCTCATAGGTGACGTAGGAGTATCAACGCCTAAAAGGCGAGCCTCAACGTCACCAATGCCATCAAGCTCCCCTGACGAAGACATTAAACCGAAGATCAAGCAGGAACGTATGGACACCTCAGCGTCTCCTGAGGACCTCAAGAAATCGAGGACCGAAGTTGCTGATGCGGAATCCAATACCATGCATAGTGGTAAGTGTCTTTTACTTTCATGTGATGTTAATTGTGGAACGTGTTATAAGTAATTTCTGTAAGTGAGTCTTAGTCCTGCACTAAACTGTGTTTTGTAGCTCTCACAAAACTTAAGCCTAGAGTGGAAGTACCCGCGCTTCATGACCGTAAAGGCAAAAACATTAATTAAGCTCTGTTAAAAATATAAACAGAGTTAAATCTAATACTTTACGATTATTATCTTGCGAATGAAAATCTTCTTGAATCGATGAATGTTCTCTCAATAACATTACTAAAAACATCAATACCGTCACCATTGTCTTCATCTTCACAATCTACTACTCTAAAATCCAATGAGTCGTCCCTTTTCAGAGACAGAACAGTTTTGTCCGTGATTCAGTCGACCAAAAAATTCCATAACCGTCCAAAAGGCGGAAAGGACACGTGCTAGAGAATGCCATTTTTACACTGAAAGTCACGTCATCGGCATGACGGTCCGGTGTTTATTATATTAATGATTCTTTCTTAGCTTCAAAGGATTCTTTGGAGACAGTTTTATCTTTACGATACGACTTTGTCACGCGAGATCTTGCACAATGACAATCATGTAGGTTCTGCCTCGTCATCGTCTGTCCATACATTTTGGATTGGGATATAATCCTGTCTTTGGTAACAGGATGTTTCGAATTGTGTCGGTATTATTTTTCTTGGTATAACTTGGTGATTTGAATTGATAATATTCAGACAGTCGTCTACATTTAGGTAGTTTTAGACATTTGCCTCTACAGATTGTATCTTATCACTATCACACAAATATTATAAAGGCGAAAGTTTGTGAGTGTGTATGATTGCTACTACTACTTAACGCAAACACTCTAGAACGGGTTTGGATAAAATTTGGTGCACAGATAGTTTTATAACCTGGATTAACACATTAGAATAGTTTTTATCCCGATTTTATCTTAATAATAAATAGGAAAGGAATAATTTTTGAGTTGCAGCGGGCGAAGCCGCTGGCAACAGCTAGTTGGAGTATAAAATTAACGAGAGCCCATATAACCTTTAACCTAGTTGTGAACTATGTACCTATTGCAATATAAAAACTCTTAATTTCTAAATCTACAATTTCTAGTCTTATAAATAATTGAATAACGGATTTCCTAATAAATTCGCTTAAAATAAGCTGACTAATCCCTCAACCCGTTTCAATAAAACGTTAAATAAATAAAAACGGAGGTAGCCGAACATCTGTATAAGCGAGCAATCTTGCGGGGGTGGTTCGAGAAATAATCTATCCGAGACTAACCCTTTGTGCCACCAGATGTGCTGTCATTTGACACTTTTGTATTAAACCCGTTGCACAACAAAGCCTTCCTTAAACCCGAAAATTGTGCACCGTTCAAAATTTTCGACCCGCATTCTGTCAACTGCTTTATGAAATAGCAACTTACAAAGGAGAAGGAAAAAATATTAATAATTTCGACTGTAATTGTAGCTATTTTGTTGTTCAATATTGAACTTTATTTTTAAACGAAATAAGAGAAAATTGAATATGCGAGTGACAGTTTTCTGTTTAACGATATTTTTGAAAACGCAGTATTTCCGCGGTGGAAAAGTTTAAGGAAAAAGATAAATGTATACTATAATGTATTTTTGCTTGCGTATGCAAGCAAATCTATTTATACTGGTCACGTAGGTATATAACATCTTTTTAAAGCAATCGCCAAATACTCATCTTACTGATAACTAAATGCCAAACCTATTTGTACCGTTTTTTAACGTGCTGATAAAAATATCATCCGATTACCAGATATAAAGTTCAGTTTTGATAATCCAATAGATACGAAACGTCATTGTTATATCTGGACACTAAATGTGACGTTATTGCGTTGCTGTATACCGGGGTTGCGCTATCCAAGTGTCAATTGCAGGTTGGCTTCAGCACCCGTTGTTTCCGATTATTGGGTTTATCCTAAACGTTCATATTAACCCTTTCTACAGAGCTGTCAGGGCAACCAGTTCCAATATACCACGGGGGACCCATCACAATAAAATATAGCAATATATTAAATAGATAATAAGAAACAATAGAGCCAAGTCCATAAATCCACTCGACTTTTAAAACCGCATTCATAACGGAAGCGTATTGTCAAAACAAGAACATAATTCTAATGGTGACAGTAAGTCGCGACCTCGTGCCAACTTAAAAAAGGGATCTTAATTTTAATTGTATTATTCCGTACATATTAATTAACCCCATCGCTGTACGAACAGATACAGGGGATAATTTAGGAAAAAAAAATTATTTGCATGAGCACACGATTGACGCACGCGTATTGTTGTCATCTGCCTTTTGTGATGACCCTTACATTAACCGTGGCCACGTAAATGCTAAAGATCTCATGTTTTAGGGATTATTCGTTCAATATTCGACCTTTCTACGTCGACATTACAGTTAAATGTCAACTGTTATCCGATGGGCGTTAATGGCTCTACGTGTACCGATGGCTACGATATTATAATTGTCAAAGATGCTACCGAGGTCCCATTGTTAGAAACGGTCTTTTATAATTTTTTTAAAGATAAAAAATGTTTGGCGTGTTCCTGACACGTGGTACACGCTCATGCGTTCGCCGTGACCTATGGAACTCCTTTAAGCGTGACACAATGCTCGTGGATATTTTTAGTTTTTGTATAAACGGGAAGGTGGCTAAGTGGCGGCTTTGGAATAAGTGGGTTTTAATTTTAGACATGACGTCTGGCGACTTTGTGAAATGTGAGGGGAAGTTTGTCTCGTGTATATCGCTGTCCTTTCAGTTGTGAACGTATGCAAGAGTTTTGTGTATTGAGAAGTTCGGGTTTTCTGTTTTACTTCGGTCAGGTGACATTTAGAAGTAACAATAGCTGTCGTTCGACGCGACATGAGAATCTGTGTCCACAAAGTGTCGCCAGAGCCATTACCATCACAAAACGATGGTGAACCAATGGCCGCCAGTTGTTTGTATCAAAACAAATATTGTTTCAAGTGTGGATGAGTCCAGTGTTTGGTCTTCTTTGTTTGGTTTACGAATTAATGAAGGATTGTCGGAGCGGTTGCGTGTTCCGTATTCATGTAACATGGTTCAAACTCAATATTTTGAATAGAGTTTATCCGTACTCCCCCATGTACGGGTTAACTGGTCCGATTTTTTATTTTTAAAAAGAGATTATTTTTTAGTTCTTTTATTAATTGTATTCAATGGCCCTCTGAATGAAGTACAGACAATGATAGCCGTATTGATTTCTGCAGTACCCCAGATGAAATTATCGTTTTAACCCGACATGCACGGTCTGGCGCACCTCAAAACGGTCAGCTGCCGCGGTCCAAACAAGCGAACGCTTTTTAGTTGCGCACTCGCGCGAAATAAACGTCAACAATGAATTTGAAACGGACAGCGTGCAGCGGGGCTGTTCTATCTGTGAACTAATTACGCATTCATAGACCGTACTTCTGATAAATGATCGCCCCCGCAAATGATTCCTCGATTAACTCCCGTCCAAGATATTTCCATATCAAGACATGTTTTCTTAAGGGTCGGCCACAAAAGGGCCATCTCGGCGCCCAATCTTTAATCCTATCTCGGGGACCTTTGCGGGCGAATTTAAATTTCTTTAGAAATATCGTCCTTATTATGTACGTGCGGGTTTCTATTCCTTGTGACGTTCGTGGGCGAGATAACGTAAGTTAAGTCCGAGGAGAGATTGTTGTGAAAAAACTACCGCTAACTTTGACGAGATCTCATCTGCTGGCTCCTGTCCATTCAAATTTGATCCCTAACACTGATGCGTAAATCTGCATTTGGTTCAAGAGCTTTTGGATTAGTAGAACCTTATTTTGTATATGAGGTGATAAGTCTTTATGAGGGGTCAACCTTTTCTATAGTGAACCTCACCCTTTTAGTGAAAAGAGTCCGTTGATAGCTGATTTAGGAATGGTGATAATGCATTCAGTGTGTGTGTAAATATATCATAGATTTATTTTATGATAGATTGCCTCTCGACTTTCAGCCGTTGGATTTGGTAGATTTTTTCATAGTTATAGTTAGGTGAGTACCTATGTGATGTGTGAGTTAGGAATTTTAAAGGATTGTGATGCATTTTGCGGTGCAGTCTGCAGTTGAATAGCTGTCATATTTGCTTTGTGTCCGACCAAGGGGGTGATGTGACCGTTTGCGGAATCCGTTAATTAAAATTTTGTTTCGATTGATAGCTGTGCAGATGTAGGGTTAGACGTGACTAATTACTTGAGGTATGTCCTGTTTGAGCTTGGGTATTCAGTGTGAAGATGTATGTAATATTATACCTATTTCCATAATTATACCTAGCGAGGTAAATATGTTTATGGAACGTGTGACTTGATATAAGTGCAACAGAAAAATAAATTCAATGACAAATAACGAAAAATCAATAGGGATGTTTACTGACTTAAAAAATACGATTCTAATTAGTCCGTCCGTTAGATTATCGAAAAATATTGGACACGTATTTTTTGTTTTAACAAATCAATAAAAATTTACGAAGATAAAACGTGTCAAAGATTTGAGTGGAGGGTTGTGACATCACTGACCGCTAAAGAATGTCATACTAATGTCTCAGAAAATGACGTGACACGAGTTTTCAAAGCACTGTTCGTCTTTATTGTTAGTTTATGTGAAAAAAGAAAAAATACGTGTCCAATATTTTTTGGAAATCTATCTGACGGACTTATGGTTAACTACTCTATTACTGTTACTATTCAAGAGGAGCTCGTAGCTAAATAATAAAAGTTTGAATCAATCTACAGACGCTCCATGTAAAATACTGATATTCATCCATAGGTTAGACTCGAAGCTGACCCCAACAAATTTGGGAAAAAGTTAGGCGGATGATGAATTACTACTATAGAAATTCTAATAAATTATATGCGTTATAGTTTAAAGAGATTATCCACTGGTACAGGAGGTATTGTTAACACAGTCCTAAAAAAATAATGAAGTTGTTTCTTAAATTTCGTGTGTTACAATCCTAGATAAGCCTTCTTTCTTTATGGACCACTTGACAATTCCACTAGAAATCACTCGCAACACACACCCACATAACAAATAAGCATATTCACCAAATAAACAAGCAACACTTAAACGCATCGGTGCGCTGAATCAATTTTAAAGCGTCCACCTACCCTCCCTCAAAATTTTATTGTTTTTCCAACATTTTTTGTGTAATATGTGGTAATGGTCGTCACACATGTGTCGGCAAGTTATTATGGGTTAAAAATAGCCCCACACAACGTGTTGGGGACGAATTTTTGGGAACATTTGTGTGTGTCTTGATTTTGAGAGACGTGTTAACATGTCTAGAAATGTATTGGGTTGTTGTATTACTTGTGTGTGTGTGTGTGTGGTAGGTAACAGTAGTATTGTTGGACACTAACTTTGATGATTCACCATCTCTGTTGCCTTTTCTCAACTATTTTTGGGCTGGATTCCAGTATAACCGGATGTAGCTGAGAGCAGCGGTGGCCCAGTGGTGGCGGCCCCGACTTACGAACAGTAGGTTGTGGGTTCGAACCCAGGCAGGCACATTACTTTGTGTAATTTATTTCATCACCGCTGCTCTCAAAATGGTGAAGGAAAACATCGTGAGGAAACCGGCATGGCTTAGAACCAAACATTCGAAGACATGTGACATCTACCAATCCGCACTGGGCCCGCGTGGTAGATTACAGCCCATTCCCTCTCAAAAAGAGAGAGGAGGTCTGTGTCCCAGCAGTGAGAACATTAATAGGCTGTTGATGATAATGATAAATGGCTGAAAAATCTGTAGAAATTTTGTATGTTTACTACTTTTTTATCCTATCTCATGTTTCCGTGACAATTTTTTTTTTCTTTCTTCTTTTTCCTAGAAGCGTTAGGACTAATTATGCTGATATCATAACAGCGTAAGGTAAACTAAAATCGTCATGAAACAAAGTTACCTTAACAATATCATTACATTGTGTATGTTCTTCAAGACTAAGTTCATCTATAACAAATACTTAATCAAGAACAGACTAGAATTATATTCTTATGTAATAGTTTAACCAATCAAGGTTTATATTAACTTTCCACCTTCCTTCTCTATATTTTCATCAGCTAGAGTAATCTTTTCTTAAGATTATGACTTACTGCAGGCAATTCTTTCGATTCATTTAAGCTTATTGTCCTCTTCCAAGAAAAACTATCGTCCTCATAGTTATCAAAGCTAATTTTCCCTTGAAATATTCCAGAAATTCCGAACAATAAAGTTCTTCCCTCTAAAACACTGACGCTCTACTTACATAAGGGTGTAACTGCGAGGGTGTCGCGAGGTTGTAACAATTTGTGGAGTAATGCGATAGTTTACAAAAATCACTGTTATACCGCTTTTGGGAGCGGCCGTAGACGGAACGTTGACGGCTTTATTGAATGTTTAACTAATTAGTGTTTTATTATTATCAGACTGTAAAAAGAACTATCAATTAGGTATTTTTTATCTTAAAATCTTTTTTTTATTTGATTGGTTTGTTTGATAGAAGTTAGATAGAAAATTAGGAGCAAAGGCGGGCTAGTAGGGGCGGCCCGGACTTACCCGTTAACCGTTGTATAATTTATTTCCCCACCACTATTTTCAAAACAGTAAAGGAAAACATCGTCGGGAAATCGGCATGTCTTTGTACCTGAAATTCGAAGACGTGTGACATCTACTAACCCTAACTGGGCCTATGTGGTGAATTATAGCCCATTCCCTCTTTCAGAGGGGAGTCTTGTGTCCTAACAGTAGGAGCATTATAGACTGATTATGCATATGTTAGATAGAAACTTCACCTGTAAAGAAATGGTTTTATCTCCAAAAAGCCACTATTTATAGAATATTTTGATAACCGTTACAAACCGGTTCCCTACCTCCAAACAAAACCCAACAGACTAAGAAAAAATATCCATTCAACAAACTATATACTTAAGTGTAAATATCTTCAGTTTTTCTTACTTCAACACTTATTACGGAATATTAATAGTCAGGTCGGGGTCACTTCTTACATAGCTCACCATTACCTTTTGTTATTTCGCAAAACACTTGTGTACTCATAATTGTCGGTCGAATCGGTCAATTTAAGTACATATTTGAACAATAAGTCACAAATTATTTTTTCAGTTGCGTCCTTATGACCCAGACGGCATTGGATGACGTCATGTCTTTTTAAAGACCTGCAGCTAATATTGTATGGAAAAATTCAATTTTATTTTTATGTGATAAGAAGTTTATTTGCTTTGATATTAAAGATTTTATTTAGTTCTTGATTGGCGACCCCAAATTAATATAAGGGCAAGATAATGTTAATAATATCCCTGAATTTGTGCGTACTATTTCAGGTGGTTACTATGGTGATCAAAACATCAACCATAACATACCATCACACTTATGATTGCTTGCACTTTGATGGTTAGGCAGAGGTGTACTTAATTGTAGTTATGTTAAAGTTTCCTGTATTTCAGCAAGCCCGAACAACATATTCTACGTATTTAAACTACACGTTTCAATTTTCATTCGACAGCAGGTCGAAGTAGGACCTATAAAATGCAATTTCCAAAGAATTCTGATACATAGGTAACTCTAAATCGAAACATTCTCCACATTTGGCGACCAACCAGAGTTGTATTTGGGAATTTTATTTTTATTCTCAAACAACAACATGTCTCCTAGTTATGGGTCACAATTTGCACCATTCGGGGTTATAACTTCGCACTAGTGTAAGGCTAGGTGCTCAGTGAAAGCGGGTTCGGTTGACCCAAATGACATAAATAGGGAAGTTGACAAAAAAAATCTTAATTACATTCTGTTTAGTCTGTCAGATAGTTTTCAAAAAATAATGGACACGAATTTTTCCTTTTTTCACTTAAACAAAACATGAAGACGATACAGTGCTTCGAAAAGTCACGTGACGTCACAAGATTAGTACTTTTTCACCCACAAAGTGACGTCAAAAGCCCCCACTCATGATCTTTAACACGATTTATTTCCGTCAATGTGTATTAATTTAAGAAAACAAAAAACACGTATCCAATATTTTTCGATAATCTAACAGACGGACTAATTCGATTTTTTTGGTGAAATACCATATTCTTGTGTAAAAGGTACACATCAAGCCATATAATTATACATTTTCAGTTTACGCTGATCTCGCATTGTACGGAAATACAATGCGAGACTTGTAGCCGTGTGTACAAGGGACCGTAATTCTAATGAATTGTGATTAAACAATCATTTTCTTTCCTCTTTGTAACTTCAGTGTTCCAAATGCGACATAAATCATCAGCTTGGCAAATCTTTGACACTAAAAAACCTTATACTACTTTTTCCACCTCTTTAAGAGTACTTTTACTCCTCCATCATCTTAATCTTTTAAAATACGCTGATCGCTAGCAGTGTATACAAATCTCAAGGGGGGGGGGGAGGGGCGGCGGCGCGCGGGCGGAAGGGGAAGGCGGTCATTCAGCGCAGCGGCGCGACGGACATCCGCCGCATAACAAGTCGATGGCGACTCTCTACGGAACCCCGTCCTTATTTCAGATTTCGCATAGATTCAAATATAAAACGCAGTTTTGAGTTCGTTTTTCTTCGGAAATGATCGTTAATTGTTCGGCGCTCGACTGATTGGTGGTGATTGTAACTGTTTGTATTTTGAATTGGGTTCGACGAAGTTTTATTTCGTTTTTAATCGGAATAAATGATAGGATTGATTAGTACCTTAGCCAGAATTACCCTTGCTTAGCATGTTGCAGAATTTCCAATGATATAGAATTGAAAATGATAAACTTTTCCCTTTACGTACTTCCAAAATCTAGTTTAAACATATACCTAAACCAGTATATCTAAGTAAATAAACAACGCTGTAGTACACACTCCGGTTGTCTGTAGTTTCTAGTGGTGTCCGCGAGAGGCGCTGGGGTGCGAACAACTGTTGTCGTCGCCGGAAGCAGCGCTGGCGGCTTCCGGTCGAGGAATGTTCTATATGGGCCGTTAGAATTTCGCGTTTTAAGTTTTATTTTTCCTGCGAAATGAGTTTACATTTTTGATTTTTGTAATTAGTGGTATAAAGATTTAGTAGTCATTATTTAAATGTAGGGTGAGAGAGTTTAAAGGTTTTTAAAAATCAACGGGTTCTATGTCAATGTATGCACTACTGGATTACTGCACGCAATATAAGTTGTAAGTAATTATGTGTTGTTTTCTCGCCAAGTTCCAACTTTTTTCTTCTTTCATGAAACACGAGCTAATCGACCTAAAAACAAAAATGAGGTACTTTTTAACCCTTCATCTCAGAAACATACTCATCAGACCATTCGATTAGCCCTACAATTTCCACCCAATAAAAATTACCGAAAAACTGCATACATACATAAATTACGGCACTTCATGGCCGCGACAACCGGATACGCTTTCCCGAGCTAAACGTCCACCCGGTGGGCGGTGGGGGTCATTCGAGACCCCCTCAGGCCCGCACGAGGCCCCCGTGTTTAAAAATTTCACTCCCGGTGGTTCCCAGCCCACACAATGCCCGGTAATCAGCAATTGCCTTTTGAAATCGAAACGGTCGTTACACATTTTTTCCGTGGCCGGATAACCGGTGCGTTTTCCGGATGGTTCAGGGGAGTATTGATATTTCTTGTAGCGATAGTTTCTGGTTTAATTGGTGATCGGGCTTTTAGAAACCTTCTACCTGTGTCAGGTATCGAATTTATGAATAATATATGTCTCATTGTAAAGCTTTACGATTTTCGTATTATTTTGCTCATCTTGCAGTACCTAATTGCAAAAAAAAAATACACAAATTTTAAGATATTTTTTCCAGTGATAGTTCGGCGTTCTATCTTTTTACCCAGTATTTAGATCCATTATAATTACTGGTATTGAGCTGGTATTGAGCTGCTTACGGCTAGACTAGAAGCGACTCCATCATATAAGCTAGGCCGATGGTGATATTAGATTATAGTTTTAAACATTTCTTTCATGTTAAAACATTTGCTCAAATTCAAACTGCCATACATACAATTCAACATACTTACACGTCTTAAAATCGCAAACTATCGCATATACCGTATAATCCTTTCAACCGACCACCCACACACAAAACCCACGCGTCTTCCAGCACATTTAATTACCAACCACACATGACCACAGATGGTATCGACCACGATTCAAAATCACAACCACTCAGTAATCAGTAATCACTGTAATCCGGTATCAATCGAATTGGTTCTATTTGTAACCAACTAACCACCGGTGGTTATGTTGACCCTACTTATGACGTCGTAGTGACGCTTATCGTACGGTTAGCAGAAGTATCGATGATAAGATTGGAAGGTAATCTTTTTTTATCGATGGAGGAATTATGTAGTCATTGGCTAGTTAGTTTGGCAACAGTTGAAGTGTTAATGTTACGTGTAAGATATTTTTAACCTTGCTAATACGAATTTGAGGTGCTGATAACATAGTTTTAATTTGTTCCGGGTTCCTGAGGGCCAGGCTTTCAAGGCGTTTTGAATTAGTACATCGATATACAGCAGACTTCTTCTAACTCGTGTTTGACTTTTCCGTAATCTTCAGAGCTGATAAAAAGTTTCTCATGTCAATTTTACTAAAGACAAAAGACGAACAAACGATGTTGCATTTTATTAGCTTGCCTAAATATTCAGCTGCATGCGGTTAGACTGGAATCTGACCTCAATATAGTTGAGTAAAGGCTAGGCAGATGATGATGATAAGGTTTCCAACAGGTAGTCAAAACCATCGTTCACAAAAATATTTTTTAACAATTTGTAGTAGGTATTTCAATATGTGTTACTATCCGTCCAGTACCGTATGATGACCAAACCTCGACACAATGAACAATGGTCGGTACCTCGGGACAAAAAGGTCACAATATTGATATCGTGATAAACCTCTATACAGGCTGATGCTATGATGCATCTTCTTAAAACTGCAGCAAGCGATTGCATACTTATGACTGCTATATTCGTAGAACACCATACATTCACTTAAAAAAAAATACAGCTAAGTTTTAACTTATAATTCACTACGGCTTTCTTTGGTCGGCAGGTATATGTAAATTTTGATAATTAGATTAAGTAATACCTACTCATACTCTGTATGAGGCTGCAAAGCAAAGAGTGTCCTAAACCCAGCAGTGGGTGAGATCAGGCTGTGAATTATGATGCATTATGATATACATCAAACACTCATAATCTGTGTCATTCTCAACTCTTATCAGCATCACTTATTAATTCCTGAAATGTTTCGCATAAAAAATGACGTAACCCAAAGTGAACACCCCGTACGTGTCATCTTTCCGGTCGGTCACAATCTGACCGTTACATTTCAATAATCGTCTTAACAGTGAAGATCGCTTATCTGCCGCGCCCACCGACTAGTGATGCGCAATATCGATAAATTAATAGGAACTACTTAATGCCATCAGTGTTGTACTAGTCAGGGCCTTTGAGTTTAGATAATTCATTCATTTATTAATATTACAGACATAGTAGAAATTAAAATCATGTAAAACATAGATTTAATGATTGGTTTGTATTTTTTCAATTAAGGTGTGTAATATTCGTTTTGACAAGTTTCATGGTTATTGATAAAAAAATATAAATACATTTTCTTTGTGTTTGCCGCCTTCGCTAATTAGCGATAAAATTATCGAATCATATGATTTGTCTTTAAAACTAAACATAAATATCGCCAAGGTATTATATTTTGTTTCTAAACCACATTTGTGCAGCTAAATTAATATGAATAAAAAAAAAATATTAATTATGTCATATTTAACTTTTCAAACTATTATAAAATTGTTGAATATATATACTAATGCTATTTTTTAACTCAATCGATTGCTTTTGATTGCAAAAAATAGAAATGCGAATGAAAAATTGTAAATAAATAGTTATGGGTATGATAGATTTATTTATTTACAAGTTTTCATTCACAGTTCCATCGACCATTAAAAAACTACAGCCCATCACTACGAGATCGCTGAGACGTGATTGTCTCCACAATAAAATGTGTCTCGAGTTAACAATGAGCAATCAAATTACTGTCAAAGTCAGGCGGGCTGGACGCGCCTTGACCGCATCTCCTGGACTATGGAGCGGAACCAAATGAATCGGGTTATAGTAGACGTATGAATGAAAGGTTTAGGCTCATGATTGAAGGAAAATTTGATTTTAAAATAAACAAAAAGAATCGTGTTTTTTTTAATATTTCTTTTCCGACGGCAAAATCGATATCTAATATTTAATAGTATACGGAACACCGACGCAGAAACGGTTACCACTTTTTAGATCAGTACATCATTATGGATGTGAATATGCACACAATAAAATGAAACAGCAGTATTTTATTTTAATTTAGATTATAAAGAAAGCTGTTTATCCATAAATTTGGAAGAAACAGCTGATTTTTTTCTAAATACCGATGAATGAATTTCTATGCGGCCAGGTTTGGAATAATCTCACAGAACACGTGTTCCGCTTGTTCGTCGATGTCCCTTCCAGCCAGTCTAAGAGTTTACGAAATAGATCACCGTCCATATGGCCATATTAAAATGATGGCAACTAAGCTGCCGTTTAATAAAAAAGCCTCTATTCATTTTTCCCTTAGCGGGCCAGTGTAACATACATAGATTTCAATATCAACCGTCTTAACCCGCGCGTGCGTACGTGATCTCAACCCGCGTATATTTCATAAGATTTTAGAGGTGCATGAATCACGCGAGACACGGAGAGCCGATCACTCACCGCTCCGCACCAACCCTCGGACCTCCGACTGCTTAACATGCGTACCACGCACCCACTAGGCCCAACACTACGATATGTGAGAGCTATTACTAGACACTTTGCCCCTGTTAATATTGCTGTAAATCTTACATCGAAAAGCGTTTCCATCTTCGTCGATCAGTCTAATGTTACGTGTTTTTAACGTTTATCTCTCCTTGTCCACAGAACCCAGCAACTATGTGTGTTCGACGTGCAAGGCGCGCGTTCACTCAGCGTGGAGACTACTACAGCACGTGCAACATGTGCATGGTGTCAAAATCTACGTGGAGGCAATGCCGCAGCAACCCAACAAGCAGAACCACTCGACGTCAAGCACATCTTCGTCGAGCTCGGGCTGCTCGTCCACTGGCGCACCACTCCCACCACCGAGCTTGCGCCACCACCCTTTATTACCACCTCCAGACATGCACTCGCCCTTTGGAGTTGGTGGACTACTCAGGATGCCATTACCAGGCAGCTTACCGCCATTGGCTCATCCTTCAGTTCCTCCTACGCCGCTGTTCGCGAGGCCAAACCACCACGACCACCGATTTAGAATGGAGCAGCTCGTTTCAGAGCAGTTCCGTCACCATGGCCTCAACCTAGCAGCTGCGGCTGCTGCCGTAGCAGCAAACTCCATGCCTCCACACCAGGCATTCCCATCACCGGCGGACCGGCCTACGGTCGTGCCCACGTCGATATCGGGCCGAGACAGAGCCCCACCCGTGTCTCAGCCTCTCTCACTTGAACCCCAGCTGGATTTTTACTCGCAGCGCTTGCGGCAACTGGCCGGTACGACCAGTCCAGGGGCGGCCACAGGCAATTCCAGCTCTCCTAGCCCCAGGAAGCATTCGCCTCCGTTCGCTTCCCCGTCGCCCTCCAGAGTCGGACAGACTCCTCCGGTGGGCGCCGGACCCGGAACGGTGGACGCGCCTCGCGACGCCACGAGGCCGCACAGTTCGACTTCACCCGAACGTCGAATTGAACCACTCGCGCTGGCAGCCGACGCACCGCCTACGGAACGTCCGACAACCACACCACCCGCCAAGCGCAACACTGATGAAGGCGTTCATTCTTGTGAATTTTGTGGAAAGAAATTCCGATTCGAAAACAACCTGATCGTACACCGACGCTCACACACAGGTGAAAAACCTTTTAAATGTACAGAATGTGATGAAGCTTTTGAGAAGGCATCCAAATTAAAAAGACACATGAAAGTACACAGAGCGCCTGACGCTAATACGGAAGATGGCGAATCTGGTGGTGACACTGGTGAGGACGACTCCGATGATGAATTGGAGGACGAGGAGTTGGACGGGGAAGAAGAAGAAGATAACGAAGATGGAGATGATGTTGAAGAGGCAGAAGACCTGACTGTCTCAAATAGTAGTGCTCCGTCTGCACCTACCCGGAAACAAACACCTATTATGCCCAACAATCCACCGAGCGCCTCAGTTGTTGGCGAGTTGATGGACAAGTTTGGGTTATCTAACATTGCTCAATACAGTGAAGCTTTCAAACAAGCTTTGCAAGAATCAGGGAATTCTCTGAAGTGGCAACTAGCTAAAGATAGAGACAATAACAATGGCCCTCCCAGTGACAAACCAAATGGTATGCCACCGACTGCTGCGCTACGGTTAAAAGAGGAGTTTGCGAAAATGCCACCACAACCGCATCCTCTTTTCAACCCTTTTGAGAACCCTTTTGAAGCGTCCAAACGTATTAAATTGGACATGGATAGAGGAGAGGGTTGGTGGTTGCCCACCTTGCACGCACAAAGACCACCCGACAATATATTCGATGGCCTCAAAAACAGTGGCAATGGTCTACTACAGAACCCTTTATTAAAATCGAAAGAAGGACGACGGAATGACACCTGCGAATTCTGCGGGAAAGTCTTCAAAAACTGCTCAAACTTAACGGTTCATCGAAGGTCTCACACCGGCGAGAAACCGTACAAATGTGAGCTATGCTCGTACGCGTGCGCACAGAGTTCCAAGCTCACCCGTCACATGAAGACGCACGGACGATTGGGCAAGGACGTTTATCGCTGCCGGTTTTGCGAGATGCCTTTCTCCGTGCCGTCTACGCTTGAAAAGCATATGCGGAAGTGTGTTGTGAATCAAAGTAATGGTGCTCCCTTAGCTCTATCCGATGACTCTAACGCGTGCCGTGACGAGGCCTCGTGACTCTACCCGTGGGGCGGGCTACGCCTGCCGCCGCCCGCGCCGCTCAGCCAGATCTTCTAAGGTCTGCTCCGGTCACGTGTTCCGTCGCGTTACTTCTCAAAATACGCAAGATACGAACGATCGCGTCGACCGGATTTAGGCCGAGTTATGTTCAATTTCTAGTCTTAAGGATTGAATATTGGCGAATTATTGTTTAAATACGCACGCAATATGAGCCCAAAAGTTTGCACCGAAGGGCATTAATTTAGTTACTGTAATCGTAAGTGACATATCTTCTTCGTACTGAACAGTGTTGATTCCCGTTGCATTGTTGATTGATGTTAGGTTTTTCTATCATTTTTGTTCGTTCGGAAGCTGTAAGTACGTCTGCGGTTTTATGTTACATTATTTCGATCTTGTTTTGACATGTTTTTTTATGTATAGAAAATGAAAAAATGTGGAACCCAATGCCAAAGTTAGCTATGTTGATTTAAATATACTTACTATTTAGTTTATAAGCTGTATAGTGTCAATTAAATTAGAATTCTTTCCAGTATTTTCTAGGATCTTCATAGTTTGATGTAGTATGTGTTTCACGAGTAAGTTGTTTCGTAATTTTAGTATATCGTGTACAATAATAAGCGAAATGTTTCCTATCCTAGATAAACAAACTTGTGTACATATTTGATGTAAGTTTATTTGTGTAAATCGAGTACCTACCTATTGATGTTCATATTTATAGACGATAATATTTCAAGGATTATAACAAAATTTTGTGAGAAAACGGTGAGTTTCCTGTAATCGATAATTTATTTAAGCATTGTAGAAAGCGAAATTGGAATCGATTTATGGTAGGTGTTATTCGTAATGAGGTACTTGTATGTTTAATTAGCGATTAAATTATTAAATTAAAATTATCACTGTGAGATCGATATTCGTTAATGTGCTATTATTTCTTGTGGAAGCTAGTTATTTTATTAAGACTGAAACCAATATTCCAGTTTTATTTTTTAAATAATTTCTTCGTGAATTTCATTCGTACCTAAATTAGTCCAAGCGTGAAATCTTTCAGTATACGTACTTAATGTAAATTATAATAGAATTTATATTAGATAATTATAAGTAAATTATAATAGAAACATTTTGTCGTCCATATCTGTCTCCTCACTAATTAGGTCTTCTTCAGACGATGTTAGTACAAGAGACAGTATTCTATAGAGTTACTAACGTTGTGTGAACAAGACCTAGCTCTTTGGGCATTACCTGTTTGTTTAAAAATATTTTTTCAAGCAATCATTGTTATCAAAAAGAAGTGGTTGCTTAGTAAAAATATTGTATAAATCATTCTTGGGATATTTGAAATCATTTAAATGTTTCACCAACTTTCTCATGCAGTTTTAAATTGTACAGTCGAAATAATAAATTAAAATTATCCATGTTTTAATTTCGTTATGTGGTTGGTAAAATAGATATGTTAGAATGTAAAATGAGAAATAAAACCTTACTAAAATTGTGATTAATTTAACCATTTTTTACACTGAATTGTTTCTGTAGAATTAATAAAAAACGGGACGACGAATGGAGACAAAATAGAGAAAAAAACTAAGACAAATTTTATTGTGTAAACGTGAAAGATGAACTGTTTTTATTATTTTTCATTTTTATTATTTTTATTTCAATAAATATCCACGATTTGTTAATCAATTTTGTCGTTTGATTTACCCTTGATGTTGCAGTTCCGCAAAAACCTTGTATCTAAAAAGGGAATGATGCTGACAATATAAATCAAAATTCTTATCTTCATAATTATAATAAAAACTTTTTAATAAAAAATAAAACCGACTTCAACAAAAAATAAAACACAAAATAGTGAAAAATAAACATCAAAAGAAAAATCAGTTTCTGAATTCGGTGGTAAAAAAAATGATAGCAAACAAACAAAAGTCACAGACTTCTGAAACTGATTTTTGTTCAAAAGTTTATTTTCCACTTAAAAAGTTTTTTGTGGTTCACACGTGCTCACCCCTTCACAGTGTACCGGCGTGATGTTATGTTATGAACTGGTGTAAACAATAGACAGATATGGGATTTCAGTAATCCCAGTCCATTTGCTATTATTTATTGAGGAGTTCCGTTGCCAATCCTTCATCAGATATTCACCAAATTGAAAGAGAACCACTCCGAGAAAGTACTCTTACAAAAACTACTCAAATCACTTCAGGTGTGCCTATAAAATTTGAAGAGTTCTCTCTATTTCCACAAGATTCCATCATCAGATCCTGACTTGATGGTCATGGGACCACCTGGGAAGAAAACAAAAAATAACTAAATCGGTCGACCCATCTTCGAGTAATCGGGGAACTTATATAAAAAAATAAGACAAAAAAAACCGCCGACGAAAATAATTGAGAACCTCTTTTTCGAAGTCGGTTAATAAAACAATTTAAACGGTATACGGCAGCTTCACGAAGCCATCAATCAAGCCTATGTAAGTACATCAAACTATGAACCTGCAGGCAAAAATGATTGCTGGGAAAACATTTTTTTTTTGGTGTGAGATAAATCACGATCAACGGTAGGACTGAATGTAACGCTTTCACAACACTGTACTGATAAATGCACTGAATTGGTCAGGGGTCATCGAGGTTTAAAAAGTAAAGATAATAAGTAACATTCATCAACAGACTATTAATGTTCCCACTGCTAGGACACAGGCCTTCTCTCTTTTTACGAGGGCTATAATCTACCACGCGGGCCCAGTGCGGATGGGTAGATATCACATGTCTTCGAATTTTTGGTTCTAAGACTTGCCGGTAGAGCAGCGGTGATGAAATAAATTACACGAAGTAATGTGCCTGCCTGGGTTGGCACGACCTACTGTTTGAAATTATATAATATACACTTCTCATCAAAAAAATCGAAACACCTCGCAGTTTATGATTTGATAAGGATTATCAGAAAAATGTGTATATTTAGGAATAAATGTAAAATGTCATTTAATAGTGAGTAGTATGAGGTTTTTAAATCCTAATGTTAATGTTCTAAATTCAAATGAAGTCTTCATAGGTTTCGTATTTTGTATAATGAGTAATTTTTACCCTGTATGGAATATGAAGGAAATGGGTAAAACAACACGCGTAAATGAAAAAAAAAATGTAAGAAACGTTTATTTAATAACTTGTATTCCCTCCGCGAGCTCTTATTACTGCTTCCATACGGTTCTTCATCGATCGGATGAGAGTCACGATCACATGTTGTGGTATATTATCCCATTCCTCTTGGATTGCATTTTGCAGCTGGCTAAGTGTTTCTGGGGCTGGATCTCTTGCTTGAATTCGTCTCTTTAATTCATCCCATAAATGTTCAATGGGATTCATGTCCGGGCTTCTTGCTGGCCATACCATAATGGAGATACCGACTTCGGTAAGATTAATCTCGTACGACGCCCGCGGTGTGAGCTCTAGCATTGTCGTGCATGAATATGAAGTCGTTGCCAATAAAATGTGCATAGGGCATCACATGAGGTTCAAGACACTGTTCGATGTACCGATGAGAGTTTAGTGCAGGCAGCCGTGGCCCAGACACAAAGGCAAGTTCTGTCTTACCGTCGGCGCTGATTCCTCCCCAAACCGTCCACGAACCGCCACCATAGCTGACCTTTTCTTCAATGCAGCATTGTGCAAAGCGTTCTCCATCTCTTCTGTAGACCTTGTTCCTTCCGTCGTTACCGTACAGCATAATTTTACACTCATCAGAAAACAGTACTTTGCTCCACTGAAGGTATGACCAAGTTAGGTGCTCGCGTGCAAAGTTAAGGCGCGCTCTTCGATGGTCTGTAGTTAATTTCGGCCCATTCGCTGGCTTATGCGGTGCCAATCCGCGTTCCTTCAACCTTCTTCTTATTGTAGAGTCACTTACAGCTACTCTTCGTACAACGCGAAGCTGCTGCTGCAGTTGAAAAGCGATAAGGCGTCGATTTCGTAAAGAAGTTGTTACAATAAATCGATCATCTCGCTCAGAAGTGACCCGATTCCTGCCAGATCCTGAACGGCGCGTGAACGAACTAGTCTCCCGATAGCGTTTGTAGACTCTATGAACAGATGATAAGCTTAGATGCAATCTTGCAGCCACAACACGCTGACTAAGTCCAGAATCCAGCAATGCCACCACTTGGGCGGCTTCTGCGGGCGAAGTATTCATATGTTTTAGAAAAAAAAGTTTTTTCAGACGTCCCAAAGTCACAGTAAATGAAATAAGAAACAAAAAGTTTAAAGACAAGCGCTAATTTTTAGTTTTTAAACGAGAAACGTACTCCAACCCTAAATACACATTTGTCTCAAAACAGTGATTAATTTCATTTATAGGATAAACAAATGAAATTCTAATTTCGAATTTTGATTTTTTTCTTCTTACTGTAATGACCAAACTGCCAGCTACACAATAATGTTTTTTTTTCATGGAATTAATTCTCTTTTGTAAAAAATTAGGACAAAAACAATAAAAACGAAAGTGTTTCGATTTTTTTGATGAGAAGTGTATATATTTGAACTTTTTATAATAACATAACGGTTTCGAGGATCAGCTAGATGCGAGACGAACGCGACCGGTCAATGTGGTCACACTTAAGGGAGGCCTATGTCCAGCTTTGAACGTCTTTCGGCTGAAATGATGTTTACGATGAAGTTCCCAAAGGTTGGGGATAAATGTGCAGGAAATTTATTTATCAGTCAGTTTTGTTTACATGGCAATAGAAGGTAAAGCTATAACTAAACCAACCAACCATAACAAAACATATCCAGAGATTTTTAAGGAATTATTGGTAGGTAAGTAGAAATGTAATTGAGGACTCCTGAATCTAGGTATACTATAATAGGGATGTTTACTGACTTAAAAAATATGATTCTAATTAGTCCGTCTGGCAGATTATCGAAAAATATTGGATACGTATTTTTTGTTTTATCAAATCAATAAAAATTGACGAAGAATTTGAGTAGGGGTTTGTGACGTCACTAACCGCAAAAAAATATCATACTAATGTCTTAGAATATGACGTCACACGAGTTTTCAAATCACTGTATCGTCTTCATTGTTTACTTACGTGAAAAAGAAAAAAACGTGTCCAATATTTTAAGAAAATGTATCTGACGGACTAATTAGATATTTTTAGTTAACTACCCTATTGAATGAATTGAAGATTTTTTCAGATCGTTAATAATAAAAATAATATTTATTTGTGTAAAAACATGGTATAAAAGATGGTAAAAATACAAAAATCAAGAGCATACATGTTTTGCTTGATAATGATAAGCGTACAAATTTTGTTACACAATTCTTATCATTTATTTTCAAAGAAGGCTTTGAGACTATAAAAACTATAGCTACACAAATATTCATACAATTTACTTTTGAATGATCTGACATTTAACATTTTTAGATAACTTGGTATCTTATTATATATACGCACGCACATAGAAATACAGCTTTTATTATATTTAGCTGGTCTTGGAAGGATATCCAGAACTAGCTTATGGGGGTCTCGTCGGTTACGAGGATATAAATCAGTTGCATTATTAAACAATTCTTTATGCTTCCTCACAAACATACCTACATGTTTTGTATATATAAAGAGACGGTAGCGGTAACAAGCCAAGCTTTTTAAATATCGGTCTACAGGATTCGTCAGGCCGAAGCCCGGCTATTGCTCTAATGCATTTTTTTGTGCAATAAATGCCCTATTTTGATCTGTGCTACCCCACATTATCATACCATAGCGGAGCACCGATTCAACGTATGCATGATATGACGTTATTGCCGTTTTGACGTTTGTTATATTTTTAACTTTTTTAAGTGCATATATACGAACTTATTTATTCGTTTGGAGACGGTATCAATATGTGCTTTCCAGTTTATGTCTTGATCTAAAGTTACAAGTAACTCCTTCGTGAATCTTCCATATAATGCTGACTAACCCTATTGATACAGTTAGAAGATTAAACTTAATACAGCGTTCAGTTGGTTTAAATAGCATTAAATCTAGGTGCATATTTATGAAAAACTAAAAGCTCTGGGCACGAGCTTTTCGAAAATATTTGTCTTAATAAATGATCACCATAACGTCATCTCGTCTCAGACAGGAGGAGGTATTGGTTTAATGGGACTAAGTATATAAATATATTTAAAAAAAAAATGTTTGTACTTCATTAATGTTAGAAATATAATTAGGTACATGTACAAGATCAGATATAAAGGCTATTTGAATTAGAACATACGTGATTGGAGAGGCCATCTCCAGCGTTAATTGCATTCCTAGTCAATTATTATAACCTACTGTCTGTAATCCGCATATTTCACATACTCGTAGATACTATTTTATTAAAATCGAAATGTTGTGAGGACTGATATAGGTGAACACAAAAACGATTGAATGGATTTAGATGGAATGTCGCATACAGATAGTTTATGATCTGTATTGACATGTAGTAAGTACCTATACAATTTTATCCCGGTTTTACTATTCAGTAAGACAATTTCGGAACTATAAGCATGGGAAAACGCGGGCATAAACTATAGTGTTACATTTATGTACAAAGACTGACGTGGTCCAGCTGTTGATTATGAAATCGTCACAATACTAATATTTTGTGACATAAGTATAGGATTCAGAACATGTGACATGAGAGATACTCAACGGCTTTGCATATGCATTATCAAGTGAGTTAGACGTTCGTGTGTGGGCCCTAGTATGGTTGCAAAGACGAGGAAATATTTCCGGACCATTTTAATCAGGCAGTAATGCTCCATATGCAGGCCGCATCAAGTCGTGTTGCGTTGATGTGGCCAAATATTGTAGCTACAAAAAACTGGATGAAATAGGTACTATAAAAAAAGTTTAGAATTTGATCTAGTGTTAATGACGTTAAAAAGATAAGTTAACTATAGAATAAACAATATTTTTATTTTAAACTTATTATTTTAATTGATTTGTATCAAATAAGTACTGACACCGAAGGAAAAAATCAATACAACTAGGTCACCTTTTATACCTTTTAATAAGCTATATTAAGCTAAACATAAAAGAAAGTATTCTTGACATAACTTAACATACTGAATTTTCTTTTTTACTTTGAAAGTTTTTTTGTTTTTTTTTTCTTTAAATATTAAAATCAAGGATTTTGTCTTCGTTGACACATTCGTGAAAAAACACATGTTTTGATGAAAAACATTAAAAAGTCAGTCGACAAGGATTTCTTACTTGTATCAAATGTTCGTATGTTAAATCAATGTTCCGAGGTCTGTCCGAGAGTTAAAATATTTCAATTACTTAATTGATTAAAGAAATTAAAGATAATGGTACGTACCTACTTGATTTGAGTTTTTTTCGTTTTGTTACTGTATTAAACGGCCTTGACGCTGATAGACGTAACATATATTATAGTTCTATATTTAGTTTATATATAATTACTTACTTGTCACTTTTGGACTACCTCTGAAAACTCTTTTGCCTAGCATTTTGTACATCAAACTAAGTAAGTTAGTAAAAATTATTAGTAAGTTAATAATAACGTCTTTAGGGTCTACGTACTCAAAACATGGTGCTCATAGATGACTATATTGAATAGTACAGTGGACGACATGGAGGTAAAGTAAAGTGAAAACATAAAAACTATACATTCAAAACTTGTGTTCAAAAATTTTGTAAAAAAGGTTTAAACTTTCCCTTAACGAAATGGTTTCCAGGTAGGTAATAGGTTTGGTAAATAAGTAGTCGCTCAAGACGACCCCGATAATAATAGAGTTGGAAAGGCTAGGCAGATTCCCATCTTTCCAGATTAAATTCCATCTTTTCAAATTAAACTTTCAAATGGATAAATAAATTTCTATCAGTGTAAATACATAAAATAAATGGAAAAAAACATTTTTAACTACATTCCAATAAGAAACTGACTGACAATGGTCTATTTTTACCTGGTGCAACGCGTATGGAAAGTCAAAGTAAAACTTCACTTTCGATATTTTTGTACCACTTGTGATACCAAACATAGTTGTGATGAAAATCACATACCTACTGATGCTATTATTCAAAACTAAAATCAATTTTATTTTAAAGTATAATTACTTTAAAAAGAAATGCTTTTAAGTGAATATATTATGTTTTACTCAACGAAATTAGAAAAAAAAATATCTTTCGCAAACGAATATTTTAATGTAAGTAAATATTAACATTACAATGAACTTAAGTATTAATTTTCTTTATATACAAATAAAAAACTTAACATAGTATTCAGAATCACTGGCGAAAACTTTTAATAATTCAACTCCGTGCTACGAAGTGCTACGAGATTTCACCGCTAAGCAGCTAGCGCCATCTAGTGTCGAGTAGCTAAAACAAAGTTAGAAAACTTGTGAATAGAACGTTAAAATGTTAAGAATGTATGTGAAACAATTTATTTTATAAGGTAAAGAATATTATTAAATTAAAAAAAAATCTTAATTATGTTTTTTTTTAGTAATAGACAATTTTTTGGAAAAAAAGCTTGTGTTGCAGAAATAATCTGTTTTACAGTAGATAATAAACAAGAAAGAAAACTAGGTAGGGATTTAATGAAGTGAATATTTTATCCACGATTTATCTAAATCGTATACTGTTTTTTTTTTAATACTGACATTAAGTATTGACATTATGGATTGAGTACCACCCAACTAAGAGGTAGCCAGGGGGCAGATAAGTAGTCGCTTCATGTAAAATATTGGAGTTTAGATACAATCGGTAAGGCTTGATAGACACATAGACATAACACACGACAAAGATGATACGACATGACATAGATGGTACACAGCTAGGCAGATGAGGATGTGATTTCTAATAAAAACTTAATAAAAATGTTTATTAGAAAATACTTTATTCCAATAAACATTACAATTGCCAATCCTATATTATACCTATTGGAAACAAAGTTTAACCTTAAAATCTTTATTGGATTTTGATGGTGACATGCATCGATATTTTGTATCGAATTCGAGTGAATTCCAACAGATGGCAGTGGCACCGCATATAACAGTTGTGTTGAAGATTCCACTATAGATGGCAGCAGTTACGATTTGCGTCTATACGGTAGGTATGGTGAAAAAGTGTATTTATGATCCCGTCGGGGCTGCGGGTTGTACACTAGTTACCGCGGCCTCGACATATAGGACTAAGAAGGAACATGGGTGGTTTTTAGTCAGTAGAAGTCTGACATTGGGAGGGGGTTATTTGATGGTTTTACACCCGCCAAAAAAAAAAGGTGTATTTATGATATTCTGTGAAGAAATAAACGATATTTTTTAATGTAACAAAGATTAATTTAAAAATACGTTGCCAAGTTCTGAAATCATCTTGAGGAAACTGACATCTCATGGATTAAAAAATATTATAGAAGACGTTGTGACAACTACTCACCAACATTAGACCTACTTGGGGCATAAAAGACAAACCTAAAGCGTCCCAGCAGTCGGGGCTGCGGGTAGTTTGAAAGAGATAACGCGGCCTCGACACAAAGGGCTAAGAAGGAACATATGTGGATTTTAGTCCAGATCGGGAGGTGTCACTTGATGATTTTCTACCACCCAAAAAAAAAAGCGTCCCAGCAGCAAGGGACATTACAGTAGGTATGTTTTAGCAGTAGATAAACAATTTTAAACAGTAATACCTATTTTGGTAATTTATATTTCTTCTCGCCACAGTAGGTAGTGGTAAAGTTGTATACATAACACTCATTAATCATTATCAGTATTTAACTCTCTTTTGCTGATAAACATGCACTAGTCTATATCAATGTCTATTATTTTTAAGCTTGTTTCAATCTCTTCAATGTGTCCCGCGAGATTGACCACAGGTATCTTAATAATAAAACAAAGCAAATAACTTTTTGCCATTATTTAGTTCTGTTGCATTGCAGTAGACTGTAACTTTCACAGTTTTAATGAACTTTTTCGCTAAAGAATTTTTCAAGTGTTGAGACTCCACTTAATAATTTGTATGAGATCTTAGAGATTACGATAGACAGGTATCTTATCTAATTAGGTGAATAAATAAACATATTGTTAATACATATTTCTTTTAAAGTTATATTGCAAGACAAACATCACATCATTTTCTAATAGGTAAGCGATATAGTTTTCTGATTTTTTTCTATAAGCTCTTTGGCACCATGATATATCTACTAGTCTATCAATAAGCTTTTTTTATTTTACTGCTGCGCCAAATATTATTCGGCCACCGCTTCACACCTCGCTCAAACTTTAACCGAGAAGTTTTCTAGTAAGTACTTAATAGGTACCTACATAACACTCATTAATCATTATCAGTATTTAACTCTCTTTTGCTGATAAACATGCACTAGTCTATATCAATGTCTATTATTTTTAAGCTTGTTTCAATCTCTATTTCTGTAGTTTCCCTCACCATTCATGACTGTAAAAATATATATTATTTGTCGGAATAAGTTCTAATAAAAATAAATGTATATTTTTACTATTTATAGCATTATCAAACCATCCTATCAGATTTAAAACCACCCTTTCCACCCCAATATTCCCCAATAAGAACGCACCCTAACTTTCACCCAAATATAAAGAAATTCGAAGTAGAAAACCCTCGTCACGCTGACCGATGCTCAACCTTTACTACTTGTGTGACCGGGGGCTATATGACCAATGGACGGTCAGTGTGTGGCCACGCCCCTCGCATGGACATCGGTCAGACGTAGGGTGATTGATTGTGTTGTTGAAATGTGCCTACAAATGTTTCGGATTTTTGAGTAGGTACAGAGTTTTTATTATAGACAGGTTTCGAATACTTAGTTCGTTGGGTAGTTTTACGAATTAACGAACTATAATGAGAAGAGTGGAAGGCTTTTTTTTTTGCCCGGCAACCTTTATTCCCAAGGTTGAATACAAATAATTAAAACACGAATTACTTATAAGATTGAATGTTTAGACTTCTAATGATGGTTTACTTATCGTCAGTTATCTTTTCTTTTCATACCTATACTTACTTCAGTTCATTATAGTTGATGTAATTTAAGAGTCTGCCGAAGTCATAAGTACTAAGTACTTTAATCCCTAAATCTTATACAACCAATTATTTTAAGGATTTTGTATTTATATACTTCAAAATATGTAATATTATGTTTTCTTTGTTTTGTTTTTCTCTCTGTTTATGTTAAAATTGTCTATTTGTATGTTTATTTTCTATTGTTAAACATTTGTTTTGTGCCGAGTTCAACTTAGAAATGCAGTTAGTTACTCGTATTTCTAATTTAATGGCTTTTTCACAGTTACTGTGTTTTGAACTAAGCATCTTATCTTTAATGTTTGCATGCCAACTTAATGGCGAAATGTGTCATTGCACTACATAATTATTATTTTACCATCTTTTGTACCACATTTGTTGCAAATAAATAATTTTGACTTTGACTTTTTTTTTTTTTGGGGTTATTTTAAAGTGAGTGTTTATCTTGTTATTAAGAGGACATAGTTATCATGGCAAGTAAACCTGGACAAAGCTGGGTTGGCAGCTGTACAACGCTGGATGGGTCGCGAACGTGTACTAGCGGCTCATCAGCCCAGGCGACTGCTCATTGAGATGTTTATAGTGACTGCAAGCCGCGGCATATACCGTGTCAGGTATTATCCACAGATTAATTAAAAACAGTTGACTTAACTCCGATGTATGACTGAACAAGATGTTATTAATGATAATTATGAGTGTTTACCAAAACCGTTACTATAAAACCTTAAAATAATATTACACCATATCTCTTCAGGGTTAGCAAATCAAAAAGTGGCCGTTACGTACAATAGTGTTATTTTAAAGTTACTATTATTATAATAATTCAAACCATCTGCCATTTTGAACAATGCACTTTTTTGCACACAATTCGCAAGTGTAGTGAGGGTCCTGATTCCAGTTAAACAGGTTTATAGTTTGCATTAATAAATTTAGTTGATAGAGTTATTCGTCCATTATTTCATTTCATAAGGTTTGGCATATAGCCAGAAATTATAATGGTGGTCCTGTAACCAAACTGGACTTTTGTCTAAAGGTTAGGCGAAAAGAGATAATCTTAGACTTTCCTTACCTCTTTTGAACGAAGCGTTTGCAAAACTATGTGCGCGTATTTTCACATCGTTCTAACATAAATGTATAATCTCACCATTTTGTAACAATATTTAAAAGAGTGTCCATGGAGTTTCATGCTCATTCTTCTGCATAGATATAATATACGCTTTGGAATCGATAACTACAGTACATTCACAAGTTATTATTCCCAGTAAATGTTTTTTTTATAAAATTTAAAAGTGCCTGTGATGGTCTTATCATCAGCCTATATTGTTCCCACTGCAGGGACTCAGGCCTTTTCACTAGAAGAGGAATTGTCTATAAACCACCACGCGCGCCAGTGCGGATTGGTAGATGTCACATGTCTTCGAATTTTTGGTTCTAAGACATGCCGGTTTCCACACGATGTTTTCCTTCACCGTTTTGAAAGCAGTGGTGATGAAATAAATTACATAAAGTAATGCGCCTGACTGGGCTCGAACCCACGACTCACTGTTTGTAAGTCGGAGCCGCTACCACTAAGCCACCACTGCTCTTATGATGGTCTAATTGAAATAAATCTCTTCGGCCAATCTCGCACAAATGTCTCTAAGCCGTCACGCCAGCGTCTTCTAGGCCTGCTTCGACCACGTCGGTCGCCCGTTTTCTGGCACCTACTGCGGGATAAATTTGGCCCGTCAATCCTGATGCATTGTACAGACATGGTCCACCCAATTTCTTTTCAAATTAGCAGCCTTGTTGCCCATTTTTTTTTTTTTAGTTTGGGAAATCATCAAATGACTCCTTCCGCTCTGGGCAGAGCGGTAGGGGGTGTCAGACTTCTACTGACTAAAAACCACCCATGTTCCTTCTTAGCCCTTTGTGCCGAAGCCGCGGTATCTCTTTCTAACAACCCGCAGCCTCGACGGGGTGTTGCCCACATCTGCGATTCAAGTTTTTGAGCGTATTGCGATATTGCGAATTCTATCCATTAGTTGAAAACCCAATACGCAACGTTCCATTGCCGTTATCCTCAAAAACTTGTTGAAACTCGTAGATTAATTTTCTATGTTAACAAAGGTTAAGATGTGTACTCCCGTTGTCTACATTAGGTACATTGCTTGACTTGATTTGATAAATGAACCTTTTACAATAACTATAAATTAAATGATAAAAGTTTTTTAGACTTCTACGTTTTTACTCGATAGCTCCTTACCTATTTAATACAATAATAGGTAACGCGTTTCATCAGAAATTATTTATCACATCAGTCTATTTTCAAGTTCCTTTAACCCTTCAAAACATCAATACAACAATTCAAAACTAATAGCGTCACATCAACACGATCAATAAAAATAATAAGTGAGGACATATGTTTCAAAATAAGTAATAAAACTTTTTTTATTATCAGAAAACAACATTTTTACCCCACAGAGAGCACGCGGCGAAGGGTTGATTTAAGAGAAAAACAGGGAAATGGGTCGGAGAGGTCATTTTGTACCGGGGGCCGCAGTGAAAGGGTTAAAACGCCCTAATAACTGCCCACATAGACCTGGCTTGGGTTTGATGGAACCGGTTGAGTGAAATATTGACCGTTTTATGTTTTACCTTTTCTCTAAGGGTTGTTGAGGAGAATTCACGAATTATGTTCACTTCTGCATGGATATTTTACAACATTCAACATTCATTTTTTGACAAATGTGATGTGAAAAAGAAGTCGTCACACTTAATTATTTATAATCTGAGGCCCTAGCACTAGTGCGCGATTTTATTTCATTTATTTATTTTCAGTAAAAATAAAATTGTGTGTGAAATATTCCTATACAAAGATACAGAGAAAAAAAAAAACAAACAAACAAAGCTTAAACAGTCAAGAAAAACATTTTGCTACGTGTAAACTATTTAATTATAAAGCTAAAAGATGTTTGGTTTGACGAACAACATCGACGTATTTACAATATTTTACACCGCATGTTCTTCCAAGGGTCTCGGTTAGAACTAAATTGATTATTGCTTTTTAAGTGGAGTCTTTCAATGATGCTTATTCTAGTTTCATATTACAAGGCTAAATGCTATCTCCAAATTACTATCACGTTTCAACACGGTATTTGTCGTGTATCGTTAAGTTAAAATTGCATTCCGAGGCACCAATTTGCCTATACCAGACAGTGTGCCTATGCACAGCATGTTGATTGTCCTTTTTTTTGTGCAATGTCCCCTGGTCAGAATTTTTTTTCGTGTTATAACGTCCGTACGAACGTAAACTAGACACTATCCTTTTTAAAATAATATCATACTTATTATGCTTTTAGCAAATGGTTTAATTTTAAGGGCATTGGTCGAGGCTGCTGCCTAGCGAGAAAAAGATATTGATTGACCTGAGTAGGCTCACGCTAGGCAGCTAGATCAAGGGCTTGAATCAAAAAGCGGTACTCCTGGACACAATTTTGATTGTTACCCTGACCACCAGTACCTACCTTGAACATTGTTCCCATTACCGGTGGGCTACTATTTTTTATACTTAACTATTTTTTTAATATTGTTATAAGTTGCATTTAAAATGTAATTAATGAGTAGGTACACAAATTAATAAAGGGTCATACTTAGAGGGATACCTCATCCTAAACCTTAATAGCAGGTAGTAAGGTGATATCAAATGGTCCATTAGATAGGTACCTACGCTTTGGACTAACGACTATCCATTAGGAAATGAGACGGTCGTTAGGGCAACCTGGTGGCTATTCTATTTTTAGTAAAATAATGAACATTGGTTCAGCAAAGATTAAACGCGTTAAGCCGTTGGACCCAGCTGTCATTTACAGATCATTGACAGTTTTTACAGGTAGGCTGTGGCTTGAAAATCTAACAACCAGTCTTAGCAGTATTATTCGATTCTAACTTGGTTTTGTTTGAAGTCACCCAAAGGGCAATGGAGAGGGCTATGCTTGGAGTTTCCTCGCGTGATCGAATCAGAAATGAAGATATCCGCATGAGAACCAAGGTTACTGTCGTAGCCCGAAGAATCGCCAGACTTAAGTGGCAATGGGCAGGGCACATTGCTCGCAGAACGGATGGCCGATGGGGCCAAAAAGTTCTGGAGTGGCGACCGCAAAGAAAGGCCTCCCACTAGGTGGACCGATGACCTGGTGAAGGTTGCGGGTTTGCGGGGTTGCTGGATGCGAGACACACGGGACCGGTCAATGTGACACCTGGGGAGGCCCATGTCCAGCAGTGGACGTCTTTTGGCTGAAATGATGATGATGATGGTGAACTGGGTTTTTTAGGTCAGATAGGCTGTCAGCTGTAACTGGTTACAGTGGAAGCAGACATCAACATAGTTGGGAAAATACGAGGCAGATAATTGTGGTTTTGAAAAAAGATTGAAACAGTCTCAGATAATCAATCCATTGATGAGTAAAGGATTCGCTCAACTACCTTGTAGAGTTGGTTCTTCCAAAAGCATTCGAGTTATCCTTTTGAGGTCGTTTTTCCACCTGGCTAAGAATGCTATTAATGCATGTAGTCATTCAAGCGCTGCAGCTTGACAATCCAGGAAGACGTTACTGTTTTGAGAAAATCGTAACAAACAGTAAAACTAACGAGACGTTTCTTTCTTCTAGCTTTTTTAATTGTTAGTATTAGAGTAGAACTTAAGATATGCTGTTACAGCAAATATTAATCTAAACACAAGTCATTTTATTC
The DNA here is from genome assembly GCA_932274075.1 of Diarsia rubi. NCBI lineage: Eukaryota > Metazoa > Arthropoda > Insecta > Lepidoptera > Noctuidae > Diarsia > Diarsia rubi. The sequence goes on from OW026425.1 coordinate 14,366,217, forward strand.
GCCAGGTAAACTGTTGACAAACAGACTTTTTCCTGGACATACTTTTAAAATCTTTGATCTTCAGCACACTGCCCAAATAAACAGACCTATTTCACTGAAATTAATTCATTTCTGCAATACAATCACGAACCTATCTGCCCTACTTAACATTAGTAGTAAAGAGTTCGCCACCGAGCTAAAACTGAGATTACAAAAGATCATACTCAGTGGAAACTGTACAAATACACAATAACAGTGCTGCTCAAGTCTCTAAACAACTGAAACCACGCCTCCAACATTCAAAATCTTCATTAAAGACCATTCCGTAGAATGTAATCAAAGCAATAGGCAAAATAGGTGTGCATAGTTAGGAATATACCAACATAATCTGACCTACCTCCCCCCTCTAGTTTGTTCTCCGATCAGATTAGAAAAGGGCCGACAAATAATCGCACGAAGCTCTAATTTGAATGGCCGGGCTGAACGCTACAATCCGAATCAAAATTCAAAACCGCGCTCTCTCTTAATCCCTGTTGAGGATCACAATAAAAGGTAATACATTTTAACTCCTGGTAAAGAAGTGGGCCATTTTGAACCTTATTGCGATTGTGAGAGAGATTATAGCACCTTGACTGCGGCAAAAATAAGATTATCCAAGCGAAAGTAGAAGGTGAAAGGGAGACATTTTGTTGTAAAGCGGAACGCGTAGTAAGCGCGGTGAGGATAATGACTTGATTTTGTCGGAAAAATACGACTTTGAATAGGGATGTTTACTGACTTAGAAAAATAATATATGATTCTAATTAGTCCATCTGTTAGATTATCGAAAAATATTGGATACGTATTTTATCAAATCAATAAAAATTTATAAAGATAAAACGCGTCAAAGATTTGAGTGGCGGGTTGTGACGTCACTGACCGCTAAAGAATGGCATACAAATGTCTCAAAAAATGACGTCACACGAGATTTCAAAGCACTGTATCGTTTTTATTGTTAGTTTATGAAAAAAAAAAAAAAATACTTGTCCAATATTTTTTGGAAATCTATCTGACGGACTAATTAGCTTATTTTTGTTAACTACCCTATTAGGAAAAAATAAGACAATCCAGAAATATTCTATAATATTTCATTATTATAAAAAACTTCTGTTTTTAGATTCATGTGCGTATTGTATAATTACTCGTACTCGCACTTGCTTCGGTGAAGAAAAACATCGTCAGGAAAGCAGCATGGCCTAGATATTTTCTCAACGGCATTTAAAGTCAAGTCAGAGGTCCGCGGCACCCGGGCCTGTGGACTGTGCGTGATGGGCTAGCTCGCCGTCCGTCCGTCTTATGACGACGACAGGCCGTGTCGACGGCGCGTTCGTGTTCCACGCGCGCCTCAAAGAGATGTCAGCAACAATGGGAGAACCCGTAAGGGCCGACGCCCGTCGGGGCTGCGGGATGCTGTAAGAGATACCGCGGCCTCGACATAAAGGGCTAAGAAGGAACATGGTTTTTAGTCAGTAGAAGTCTGACACTCCCTTTCGCTCTGCCCAAGAGCGGAAGGGGTTATTTGATGATTTTCCACCCGCCAAAAAGAAAAAAAAAAGAGGTCCTAACCGCGGCATAAAAATTGTCACCAGTTTCGGCACTGGCTTACAACATGATAAAAAAGAAGTAATTAGGTTCTTACAACCATTTTTACGCTAAAGACAAGAATTTGAACGAAGAAAAAAAGCGAAGAACTCTCATTTTGACCCTTTACTAAACTTTAGTCTACAGAATCAAAATCATTGGTATTACTTATTTTATTATTATTACTTATGCCTACTCAAATAATGACCAAGGTATGCATGGTCAATTTATGGTCATGCAGTTTATGGTCTAAATTGAATGTTAGTTGGGTTAGAAATGAAAATACGTGCACTGTGATGTGGCAAATGGAAGTCAATAAATTTATGCTCGTTTTTTTGTGACGCCACGTTTAATCTCATACTTTTTCATCCTGATTGCTTTTAGTCCAGAACTTTAGACCTTTATTCACACATCATCATCATCTGATGATGCATCATCAGCCTAGCCTATAATGTTCCCAATGCAGGGACTCAGGCCTCCTCTCTGGGAGAAGGATGGGCTAAAAAAGCCATCACGCGAGCCCAGTGCAGGTTTGGTACATGTCACATGTCTTCGAATTTTTTAGTTCTAAGAGGCCAGTTTCCTCAAGATGTTTTCCTTCACCATTTTGAAAGCAGTGGTGATGCAATAAATTACACTAAGTAATGCGCCTGACTGGGTTCGAACCCACGAGCTTCTGTTCGCAAGTCGGGGCTGCCACCACTGGGCCACCATTGTTCATACTTACCAGTAACTTATTCAAAGTATAGTAAAAATCTTCCCGTCGGGGCTGCGAGTTGTTCGTAAGTTAGCGCGGCCTCGACATATACGGCTAAGAAGGAACATGGGTGGTTTTTAGTCAGTAGAAGTCTGACACTCCCTTTCGCTCAGCCTAAGAGCCTGAGGTGTTATTTGATGCTTTTCCACCCGCCAAAAAAAAAAAACTAAATCGAAACTCGTCCCAGTGTCCGCTGGTCCTGCCACAGGTGTCGGCCGGCTACACCGCGGTAACTCGCTCGCCGCCACTCATTTGTGCTCGGCAATTAACTCGCAGCCGTGACGCGAACACCGATGTCCCCTGTTTCTATGAGTTTGTGTGTTACCTTTTATTTACAGAGAGTGGGAAAATAGGTAGAATGTGTGTTAAAATTATATGAGGCAATTTTATGGATAGTTAATGTTCAGTTAACAAAATAATCAAAAAAAATTATCGATGTCTCTAATGGCTACGGTTCAAAGGTTTGTCACATTGAAACTGTCCAAATTATAACATGCCTTAACTAACAATATCACATTGCATGGAATAACGGTGATCTACCTCTGCCAGTAACAAAAATACTAGAGTGTACAGACACTCTAGTATTTTTGTTATTAGCTTATTCTGTACCAAATCCCTCCCCCGTTCCTTCCCAAGTCTCCCAGTGTTCCGCCTTCTCTAGCCAATCAACCAGGAACGAGTCCAAATAGGGTATTTCACCAAAAAAATCGAATTAGTCCGTCAGATAGATTTACAAAAAATAATGAACAAGTCTTTTTTCTTTTTTCATGTAAACAAAAGATGAAGACGATACAGCGCTTCGAAAAGTCGTGTCAAGTCGTGTGACGTCACAAGGTTAGTGCTTTTTTACCCATAAAGTGACGTCAAAAGCTCACTCCTGATCTTTGACACGTTTTATTTTCGTCAATTTTTATTAATTTGATATAACAAAAAACACGTATCCAATATTTTTCGATAATCTAACAGACGGACTAATTAGATTATTTTTTTGGTAAAATACCCTATTGTGTTGAGATACCAAAATATTAAAAAAAACCGAAGTAGTTAGATAAATGAGTACTAAGTAATCTTATAGAACCAAAATCATGATCACACTTACTCTCTCTTATTCTTCCATGTTGTAGTATCTTAGGCAGTACCTACTAATTCCAAAATTTCAAGATTTTAAAATCACAAACAACAATTACAAACATACCTTTGTAAAACCATATCTATGTCCATTATAACTGTACCTCTCTACATCAGGTAACGTACATTGCCAGGCGAAGTAAATAACAAAGAAATATATAACACAAAAGGCTTCCAGGGGGAATGTGGACAATTTTACACGAGTATTTACAACCTCGCTGTCCAACGGTCTCGGGAACTCGCGTAGTGATGGGGCTAAATATATTCTTATCGATAAAAATGTTTGATGTGTTTCTAGCAATATTATTTTACTTTATTGGACACAAAAAAAACATAGATTTTGCAATAATAAAGCAACATCATGAACACTCATGTCATGTGTGTAACAGCATCATATAATTATATTAGATAGTATTAGATTTCAAAATACGATGCGTCTAAAGTGTGTTGTTATACTCGTAACATAAATTGATTAAACGCACGTTGCGATACTTATAAAAAAAAATATTTTCATATAATTAAAAGAAGCCATTGTACTATTATTTTAAATACATACAATGGTAAAATTTGTGTATTGATTATTGCAAATTAATATCATAAAAGGAATTGAATTACTCGGTAGCGATCGATTGCTTATACATTTTCTCGATTATTTATGTTACCAACTGTAATTATTTCTTTGTAAAACGCCAGAACTAGAAATAACTCTAAACACACTCATACATTAAGTGCTCTTCTAGCTATGAACATACTATTCACATAAAAAATTACAGTTACATCCGTTTCGTTGCCTATGAAAATCAGTTCTTCCTTGCTTCAACAATAAAAACCATTGTCCAAACAAAAAACCAATACATTCACATATTACAAAAAATACTTGAATATAAAACTATCGACATTTGCACCCCCGCACGTCGAGAGCCGTCATCAACACCGCATTCGGAAAATCTACACTTAACCAGAAGAGCCAGCCCTCCCATTTATCCTTACACTCGCTGTCCCGTAGAGTGGGGTGCCGGGGTACCCCCCTCGGGAGGGGGTCTAATTCGGGGGGCAAAAGGGCATCGGGCGAAGCTAAGCGCTACAAGCGCTGATTACCACTTTAGCTAAACTTTATTCTTTGCTTTTGGTGATTTAAGTTTTGTTTTTAGGTGAGACGAAAGGTAGGTCACTGGATAATGTTGGAAGATATTCTTTTTTTGTGATGAGATTTTTTCTTTAAATTTTTAATAGATTACATACAGAAAAATATCATTTCTGTGAGTTAACATGGTACCTACACTTTTATGACAATCTCATTAAAAATGAAAGCTGGTCAAGAAAATATTATTTGTTCCTCAGAAAATATTATTTTCAGATTTCATTTTCTGTTCTTATGACTTCATAACCCAAATCTATTACTTTACAATTTAAATCTTATAAATAAGTTAAAAATATATACAAAAACCAATTAACACTAAACATAAAATCGGGCATGACTAAACACCAAAAACAACACATAATTAAAACACCATACGTAACAGAGGGGAAAAGTTATCTGTACGTAAGCGCCCCCACGGCAGGAGGGGGGTTAAGGGGAGACCGGGCGTTCTGGCCCATCAGTCTGGCCACGGCAATTCAGATGATGAATTAATCCAACAAATGTGACGGTATCACTTAGCCCTAATGCACGGGTATAATGTTACCCGAAAATTTCTCTCGCAGAATTCGGGCGCTTCACTTTGAAAATCTCTGTCGAGTTTAATGTGCGACAGTCCTTTGTTTCTTTATAGGGATTATGTTTTGCGACGCGTCTGGAGGTTAATGTGTGTTTTTCTTATTCGTGGGTAGTGGGAGGGTTTGTTTTAAATTTTTTGTCTGATTATTTTTGTGAGGCGTTTGATTTTTTAGTCTGAGCGCATGGTTGATTATAATGCTGTCTTGAGATTTGTAAATATGAGTTATTTGACTGCATTTTTCTTATGAATAAGCCATGTCCTTGGTACGGTCTAGAGATACGCTGTTATTTGTATAGATGGATTTTGTTAAGAGTTATTGATTCCTTGTTATTGTCGCTGAAGCCAATCTACCATTTCTTCACTCTTGTTGTTGGGATAGTTGTAACCGGATATATAAGAATAGTATCCTCAAACAAAACATTAAAACAGTAAAGTCCTGTCCTAATCCACAAAGCAAACCACATTGCGAGTAACTTTACAAGAAATCCCCGAAAGATGTCGCCACACATCAAACTAGAACTCGTTACAAAATGTGACTACTCCGAATAAAGGTGTTGTTTTAATTACATTATCAGGCTGGCACACGCGTGGGGGTAGGGAGTACCCTTCTCACGGGTTGAAAGACATTCAAATAATAGTCTTCGAGAAAAGTGGGACGTGGGGTACAATGTTACCCCGAGTTGGGAAGTTTTGATTGCGTTGCTGGCTGTCACGGGTGACGGGTTCGATGAATTGTCCTGGCTCGTGGTTCGTGGTTCGTGGCTGATGTGTATGTCGATTGTTTTTATGATTGTGTGTGGAGTTCGTTTGTAGGTCAGTGGAGTTAACTGGGAATTTTGTGCTATTGACACGTTTGAAGTTGATTTTACATCATATTTAAATGTACATTTTTTTTAACTCCACGTTAAACCAAAGTTGAATTCACAGTTTTTTTTTATTTCACACATTATTTCTCGAATTGTCAAATGATAGCGCTCTATAAATTGGCAATCTCTTATATTTTTATTCAAAAGTATTGGTAGGCCATATGGTCTAAATCTATGGCCGTCGGTATTTTTATTTACTTAGCTTACTAGATACTTACTGCTTGAAATGCTGAACTATTTCACGCACCAATAGAAAATCTTGCCATAATTTTTTTATCGGCACAAACAACAATCTGACCCACCAAAAACAAATTGAGGCAACCGAAAAAATACGTTCCAAAAACACAGTTGATGATGCCAAAACGCACCACCAAATCGCACACACACAAATCGCTCGACAACAACGCAAAAACTTTGCGACACACACTAACGCAGTCTAAAAGTACTCCGTGGGGGTACAGTTGACCAATAGCATGCATTTAACCCTTCGCAGGGATTAGGGACAAGCATTGTTTCAAAACGCCGAGTTTCGTGGCGCCATTTTGTTCATTTAAAATGGACGAAGTGACAATGGGTCACTATTGTTCGTTGAGAACGCTAGACGGACGAAGCTTGCACGAATGTAGGCATTGTTTTATCTTTTTTCTAATTTCTGCATTGCCTGCGTTCTCGTTTTAAGCTGGCCAGCGTGTTTGATGAAAAGATTTGTGAGAATGTAAGACAGATGGATGGATGGCGGAGCTCTTTTGTTTTATGAATTGGGTTTCAGTCTGATGGGTCGTTGGGTTGATCGTTCTATTACTTGAAACGGTACCGTTTATGATAACTATCGGGTAATGAGTATTTTATCTCGTTTTATAGCTAGGTAGGTATTGAGTTATTGGAATTTGGTCTCCTACTACACGACGCCCAAAAGGCCACAACTTACCGAATACATTTCAAAATAGAACAAAATTTGCATGAAATTATCTGCCAAGTAAGTTAAGAACTTAATTATAGGTAAACAGACCCTTAAACTTTTGAATATAAAACTAACAATTTGTGACCGCCTAATGAAATGAAAAATGTAAATGAGTTGTAACATAAATTTATCTATAGCAATCTGTTGATTTCAATTATCATTCCACAAAAGAAACATATATTTCAGAAGTAGGAACATCGATCTTATAACGTTTTTTAAAACATCACTTTATATTAAATTCTATCATCAAGCATACATTAAATCAAATTACATTAAACCCCCAACACAACAAAAAGCTCGTGCCGTATTCAAAAATACATTTAATTCAAAATCCGGATTCCCTAAAACTGGAATTTCAAGTTTTCATTGTCACGTTGAAAACTTAGGGTCATAACAACTAGATCATTGCATTGTGTTCTACGGCCAACGGCGCGGTGGGTTTATGAACATAATATGACCCGTTTTAGGCAATATTGTCTAATTTCGGTAATACAGTTTTGTCAACAGCGGGCGTGTTGGACCGGGGTTTTTGTTGTAGGGTTAACTTTGACAAATTATCAGAATGTTGGAAATAATGTGTGTTGATAGGTACGTGTGGTAATAGATTATTTTTTGACTTGGATGTGATGTGTGAGGTTAAGTTACAAAAGTGGATTTGTGGTAGGTCTATATTATATTTCTAATATACATTTTTTTTTAAATTATATAGTCCTAGAAGGATTGAATGTTGTGCAAATAATATTTTAGCATTAACGATAACTATTACTGTTTTAAGCTTTCACGGTTGATCGGTTAGTGGTTTCAGGATCTTTCGTGATTTTTAATTATTGTGAGCTATCGATATAATACGTCAATGTCATGCTCGTGAACGGGTGCTGTCAGTTGTGACTGGTCACCTCTTAGCTGCCACGGCGTGTTTGAATTATTATTTTATTTTTGAATCGTCGTTTTGGCTTTACTGTCGACACTTATCGTGCACATCTTGCTACATCGTTCTCACATGATAATATACCAATTTCAATCGGCAACTACAGTACACTGACAGTTATTATGCCTTGTGAGTGGGACTGTAGCTTAGATTATTAGCTTATTAAAATTTAGTATTTGTTCGACTATTCAAAAGAGCCTGCAACTGGCCAACTTGAAATAAATGATTTTTATTTTGATTTTGATTTTGACACGGAAGATATCCCGTACGTGACAGTGTCAGTTTATTAACTATTATCATAGGTATTAGGTATACACCCAAAAATGTAACAGTCAGTAAAACCGATATTATTATTTTTTCTTTTCTCATTTACTTTCTCTTCACTTCACTTCGAGTGACAAATGCAAAATGTTTTGATAAAAATGAACAAAAAGTGTACCTCGGATATCCATTTAGTCATTCACTTACATTGATAGCCAAAAACTCTGTGTTAAAGCCGATTAAACGTACTATAATCAAAGTTTTACATAACAAACGCTTACATCAAATTAAATCAGAGCTTGTATCTAAGACACAGGTGTTCTGCTCAGCCTCTGCTCGCTCAAGCGTGGTTATACGAACAAAGCAATGAAATGGGCAGACGTATCTCATTACTATGCAATTTTGATGATTGGATAGTGAGATTGATTAGTTCTTAATCGAAGATTGGGAAGGGAGATTTGTGGGATTCGAGGTTTTAAGATTGACGGCCGAACTTTATGTGATTATTTAGATAATGTGGTTTGTGATATAGACTTAACTTATCTGCATACATAGAAAGTGAAAAGGCATCTTCTGGGTAGGTACCTACACTCTTTCCATCAAAGAACTTATTCATCGCTTTCCATCGGTCGTGGTTGAGTTCAAGAGCAGGCCTATTTAGCAATAAGTTTCAAAGATTAATAATTCATAAACGAATCTTTTAATCGAAAAACTGTTTCAGCAAACTCGCAATATTTTTTAAAGACTTATCCAACGACATCCCACACAATGGACTTAGCGAGAAAAAAAAAATAATTCCCTCTTTAATGTGTACCTAGGTACTGGAGATACGCTAAAAAAACACATTTTACTTTAGCACCTTGTTGGCGTAACTTATTTGTATATTCATGCCAAATAAGGATGTTTACTGACTTAAAAAAATATGATTCTAATTAGTCCGTCTTTAAGATTAGCGAAAAATATTGGATACGTATTTTTTGTTTTATCAAATGAATACAAATTGACGAAGATAAAACGCGTCAAAGATTTGGGTGGGAGTTGTGACGTCACTGACCGCTAAAGAATGTCATATTAATGTCTCAGAAAATGACGTCACACAAGTCTTCATTGTTTGTTTACGTGAAAAAAGATAAAATACGTGTCCAATATTCTATTCTATTTTTAACGAATGGCAATTGAAGCCGATGTCGACTATTCTGCCAATGTCGAAAGTGAAATGGACGTGTCCAATATTTTTTGGAAATCTATTTGACGGACTAATTTATTGTTAACTAGCCTATTACAGCTTTCTGTATGTCTTTGACCGACAGACGGACATGACGAAACTATAAAGGTTCTATATTATATTAACTATGATACCCTAAAAAGAACCAATGTTCGAATTACTCATATTTTCATTTAGCGTCAATAAGTCCTACTATAATTATGAATCTCAACAATTAAGTATAATTGATTAATTAAATTCTGTACCTACCAATTTTTATCGACTTTAAAGAAATACGCGCCGTTAATTATCTGTGTTGTTCAGACTGCAATATTACTGCTAAGATGATGCCTACATTCAAACTAACCACATTCCTACATTTTAAGTAGCTTCTAGATAATCATGGATACCTAAGCTTGTGTGATATAAATAGGGATTTATATTAGCATACAAATGACTGCCGCTACGACATTGGCCGACGGCGGGAACCAGTTAAATTAATTTATAATACTATCTGCAGGACAATTGCTTCTTTATTTTACATATTATTATAAATTATTTATTTATATTTATTGTTGTTTAGTGACCGACTCGTTGACGTAGCATCTTGTAGCAGCCTACGACGGTCTACGTGCTACGCCGTTAGCTACGACAAATACTTTTGTTAAAAGAATGATGCGCTATCAGCATTTTATATTTGCATTCTAACTTAACACCTGAAGAAGCTGATTTTTAAGGTGTAAACTGATCCTTTACGAAACCATCAACCAAACAAAAAATAACTTTGTTTTTGAGTGGAATATCATGTTCAACAGTGAAACTCAACGTAACATACACAAAACATTTTGATGATGGATGCATTTAATAGTAAAGGGATCACGTTATAGATTAAAACAAGTTTCTTTTTTTTCTTTTGAAACGTTGGATCTTTGAAGAAGGTATGCTGCGCTGACCCCAAATAAATTAGCAAGAAAGTGATGATGATGATGATGACTAGAAGGTAACTAAGTAAAAAAAAATCGCAATGACGGCAAAATAAGTGCCTTTCGACTTCGCTAGGGGATATTTTTAAGGCAATTCAAAGGCCCACGGGTGGCATAAAAACTCAGACACCAAGTTAAGCATTCTTTTAATTATAATTTATTTAAAAAATAACAACTTAGTACTATTATGATAAAAGAGTGGGTCTTTTATACCTATTATAATACTACTTCAAAAAACCTACCTAAGAAGGTATAATTAAACCAATGAACACAAGAATATGGTCGGGAAAATGCCTCTATTTTTGAATACCGGGAAAAATAAAAAAGCTAATTACCTACGCTAAAACATAAACAGAACCAAACCCTTGCAATAAGCAGGGCCAATAAGGGCACTCCGCAAACAGTGTAAATTACCAATTAGTAAGCCTTTCAAAGTGATACCGGTAAACAGAATAGTAGCAAGGTTCCGTAGAATAAAATAAAATTATTTTTTAAAATAAGACTTTTATTTGAAATAGTAATCTGCTTTATATTTTTTGTATTCCATTTTCTTTTTTTTTTTTTCGCACTTTGTTTAAATATCTCTTCTTTTAGATTTCTGTGGAAACATAACTTTATATTATTTTTCTGTTCCTTCCTATATTTAGCGTGTACATAAATCGGTAGATAAATAAATGAAATGAAATTATTAAGACGATTAGAACTTCCACTCATATCGATGTAAACTCCTGCTTCAATTATTATTATTATTTATTTATTAATAAGTTTTACTTTGGCAAACATAAACCTTTAAAAGAAAAAAATAATACTTTTATTGACTCCATTGGTGAGTAATAATAATAAACAAACGAATAAGATAATTAAGTTAAGCATTGTTATTGTAATGCAATGGCTCTTAATTTTGTGTATGATGCTGCGACTTTCAACCCAAAGGTTGAAAATTTAATTCTGAGCAAAGAAACCGAACATTACAAAAAAAAAGTTGTATATTTTAAGCAATTTACCATATTCAACTGCCTCCTGATTAGACTAGAAGCCGGCCTCTATCATCAATTTCTTAAATAAAAATGGAACCCTAAAAAGACCTAACCACAATCACCTCTCGATCCCTAAAAAAAACTATCGTCACTCCCCGTGCGATATTGCGACACCTTAATTAGTGACTGGCAACACCAAGTGGTCGGGAATTGCCACTTTTTTCCACCATTGTGCCTCTTTATCGCCACTCACCCTGTGGGAGTCACGTTGCCTCGATGTGCCTCGGTGTTCCTCGATGTGCCAATTAAAGCACGATACCAATTGTTTCTGCTGCCTTTTGATACACAGTAATTACGTTTACGTAGTTTGTGAATTGTATTTTTTGCATTTTTTTGTTTATTTCTTTAGTTGTGATATTTATTTTTGCTTTGTTGACTGGGTTGTGGTGCGTTAAATTATCGTGGTACTACACATTAAAGTTGTACAAGAATCTTTTGAAAAGTTAGAGACTAACGCATTTAGAAACTCACTGACGCACTAAACAATTCCTGGTACTTTTCCCAACCCCTCGAACCCAGGTTCGACTCTGGGGTCGCACAGCAGTCACTAGATCAATAAAACCTAAAACAATCACATATATTTTGTTTTTGAAAATCAAACCGCCTTTTAAAAACTTTGAAAAAGTCTAAATTAACTTCACTTTTAGAAGTCAGCGACTTTCTTTGTTTCAATGACTTCTTTGCCACCGAATTGGTTGTTTTTTTTAATAATAATAATTAAGCTAAAATTTTACAAGATAATTAACGTAATATTTACAACCCCACTAGTGCTAGGGTCTCTGGACACCGATACGTAACTATCTTGAGACTATCTTTTCACTCACCAATATCGATACATAATACTAAGCTGTATTATATTATTCAGCAACCCATCAATGCTCAAGTCCATACTATTACAATCCAAAGTATACCTAACAGAACCAACTCAAGTGGAGGCGAGCACACTTAAATATTTGAACTGCAACAAGCGAACAGAGGAACAATATCGCCTCGGAACTCGATGTGAACGTTCACCGCTTCGATAAAACCACCTATGGTTTTAAGAAGCGAAGCACTTAAGCGGGACGTGGTTATGCAAGAGTGTGGGAAAGGATTATTAATATTGTATTCAAGGAATGGAAAGGTTTATTGAAATAGTTTTTTTTATAAATAAAATACTGATGGCCTAGCACGAGTGTCGACACAGAGTTAGTTACTGAAAAATATGCACCTCCTGTGGGACTATTTTTTTAATAGAAAACAACACTATTATACTAAAAAGCCAAAGTGGCTTTTTATACAATGATTTTTATACAATGTTGCTGTGTAACAAACATAATTATATTCTGATTTTCAAACCACATTGAAATTCGTGGACTTTTTACTTCAATAAATGCATAAAATATATTTTTTTTTATCTATCTGCAAGTCTTCGAAACGGCTGGACTTAGGGTCCGTCAAATTAGAAAAAGAAACCTATAGAAAAAAAGAAAAATGTATTTGAAAATCCATGAAATTGTTAACAAATCCGATTTAAACAGGGTAATAATATTTTTTAAATAATTTCACACCGATGAATGTCGCAAGCAACAGCTAGTATTGCATAAATCTTCACCGAAGCTGTTTCCTGGGTCTCTATTGCACGACGCGGACCATCGAAGAGAGCTGTCATTAAAAGGCTTTTAATTCTTGATGGCTCCACTCCTGACGTAGCCGATACACTGATCTGGAACAAATATAAAATTGTTTTAATACTTCTGATGCCACACTAAACCCAGTTTTAATAGTTTGAGATCTGTTCAAGTTTGTTTTTTTTGATAATTTTTCGGGTTCCATACTAGTACGGTACTATTTTCGTTTTTTTTAATCATTGGTGCAATGTTCCCCTTACAGGTTACATCATTATTATACGCCACTGTACTGATACTGTTAGCCTGCATCAACTCACTGCTGGGCATAGGCTGTATATGATTTTATTCAATAAATTCAAATGAGTTTCAGGGCCATCCTTTTTAGCAAACATAACATCAAATCCCCGAAGGGTTAGGCAGAGATGTACTTTAAAGTACACCCACAGCCCTATTGCCATAAATCAGGCACGAATCTAGACTCCCTGGGTGCTACGGAGAAATTCCGTATGGAAAAATATAACTTTCCTGATCCGGGAATCAAACCCAGAAGCTCAAGCTTAGTTGTCTCACTAGCCCAACGAAAAAAAAACCAAAGAAGAAGCAAACAAGAAGCAGAAAGAAGAACACCTAACAGAGAAGCATACTGGAACATATTTCTGAAATGATTTAAGTTTTTTACGTAGTTTCAACAAAACCCAACATCCTAAGACAAAACATCCCCACACCTACAATGACATCACAACATCCATCACACACGCAACGAACTACCCACCATTACCAACATATACGTCACATCATTTTTCCTTTGAAATCAAAATGCCAAGGGGCTTTTGTTGCTACTACCGTTGACATGCAACGTTCTTTCAATGCACTCGAATCAGCTCATTAAAGTCTTTCCTTCGCATGATTTCCTTGGCATTTTCAATCCTTGTAAATGTAACGTTGTTCCTCGATGTTCAGCTTATTACGTCACGGCTTTGTAACTTAGTCAGCTGGATTATGGTTCTGAGAAAAATGGGCTTCTTGTGTACATATTTTGTTGAAAGAAAATTGTGTGGGAAGCAGATTGTAGACTAGTTTGTGGCTTCGCTATTTTAGTAATTAACGATAATTCTTTATAAGCTATTAAAGATTATCGGGATAAAAACAGGATATTTACCATGTTACCACCAGAACACATGGATGGGATATTTACCAGTAATAATGGTAAATACCCTGATGCACTGTTAATAATAATGATACATCTCAAATGTGTAACTTAAGCTTTTATTATATTGGTTATCCCTATGATATTATTCTCATTGCTTGTATATCTGTTGTATAAAATCATATAACTTTAACGAAGTTTCAACTTGTGAAACTTTTCAGTACATCGTTCTACTAAACTGCTTCAGCTTTTCATTCATGGGACGAGACAAAAACGAATTAAAGTCCATAATTGTTTTACTATGAAAAAAAAATTATATTGTCCACTTTATACTATATATTATATATACATATATATATATATATATATTGTCTATGCTATTAAACACTTAAAGTAATCTGTGGAAAACGTACTGGGTGGCATATTTATCGTATTGTATTTAAGCCTGCTTATATATCTGTAATAGGCTACTGTTTGTTTTTCCTTAAGAAATAAATAAATACTAAATAAAGATTTTACTACCAAAACAAACCTTCCAAAAAAGTCACAACAAACGCCCAAAAAAGTTAACTACGCGCCAAACAACAAAACACAAAGACATCAATACGTCCCAACCAAAAGAACAAACTAGCTAACACAAGCCCCAGTCTGTCCCAGACTTTCCGTTTGCTATGACACTTTGAGACGACTCACTTTTTAATTAGCGTATTTTTCTTTGTGGCGGCGCCGTGTAAATTAGCCTCTGATGTGAAGTGCAGCAAAGCTTGCGAGTTGCAACACAGAGGGACGCACTATCATTGCCCTGGTTTTGTGGCAAGCTTTTGTGAAGGCATTAGCGTATTAGTTGTGTGTGTGGCTTGTGATCCGAGCTGTATTTTTAATTGTCAGGTTTTTGGACTGTTTTATATAGAGTACTAATTAGTTTATTATTATAGGTAAATACACTATCCATCGATGATTCCCGGTGTCCACCTCCGGCTTGTACACAGAGACAGTGTAATGACTTTTTATCTTCTTCCTTCATAAAACAAAAGTCGCTCCCGCTGTTTGTACACTTAGATCTTTTACACTACGCAACGGCTTTCAATGGAGTTAGGAGTCCGCAATAAATAGAGTAATTCAAGAGGAAGGTTTATATGTAGTATACCGTCACGGGGTAAAACTGATGCGGGTCGCCTAGTGTTAAATATAATTAAAAGTAAATATTGTGTTAGCATGATGTATGATTTAAATCACTATTTGGTTATGCATGGTAAATTTACGTAATAAAATAAAAAATAATAAAAAAACGCCTAACTAGGTACTCCACTTACCTAATTTCAGGCCAATTAAATGCGTACTGTACGCATTTAATTGACTTAAAATTGGTACTTACTTGGTTGATACTTATCATTGTAACGCCGTCATAATTCTCAACTATAACAGAACTTTGTTCTCGTAAATTCTGAACAAACAACACAAACACTACCCAAAGGCATTGTAGCACATTAGAATTTTAACTTCAGCCGTTTCAGACGCAAGAAGATTAACAAATCCCAATCACGGGAGAGATTCGCGTATTCATACCAAAGTTTTCCACCCAGGAGAGAAATAGCAGATTCAAATGTACCTAAGAGGGAAAGAGACACAGATCTTCCAAATGTGAGGGCCATAGTACATGGGTCTGACATAATGATATATTAATTTCTGTCGCGAGCTTCCATTGTTTTGGTAGGTATTTTACGGCGTGACGTATGGTCATTATGTTTTCATAGTTTCATAAAGACGTATTCAAAGACATGCGTTGGCGTGTGCTTAATGATATAGAAATATAATGCGTGTGATAAATTGCGTTAGGGCAGGTTTATGTTGGTCTGTTTGCCAATTATTACATAACTTCGACGGCACGGTTGGCGCAATGGCTCAAGCAATGGACTAATGCGTGTCGCGGGTTTGATCTCCGCAAATAAAAAATAAATATTTGTATGGCCTACAGATAGTTGTTTCGGCTCTGGGTATTTGTGTATATGAGTTTAAAAGTTTGTGAACGCACCCGCGATACAGGAGAAATTCCTAGTGTGAGGCAAAGTTTAAAAAAAAAAAAAATAATAATGTCACGCCTGTAATTTCCAAAAGGTTACACAGAGATGTCATGCCTTAAACTGGGCAAAAATAGATATAAAGAAACTTGAGTATTTTCGGAATATTTAAACAGTAATCACTTAAAAAAACAAAATAAATACTCAAACAAAATGAATGATGCCAAAAGGATTTCAGCTCAAATTAATGCCATGATGACCATCTAGTTGTATACTTCGAACCCAGAAACCGCGTTTGTACGCGTACAAACTACCCCCTTTTTTTTTGGGGCTTGGGAATTCATCAAATAACCCCTCCCGCTCTTGGGCAGATCGAAAGGGAGTGTCAGACTTCTACTGACTAAAAACCACCCATGTTCCTCCTTAGCCCTATATGTCGCGGGTGACTAGTTTACAACCCGCAGCCTACAAACTACCCCTTGAATAGGTCTTATTAAAGTAATTTCAGATAAATAATATCGAAGTTTTACTTTTTTCCGTGCAAACAAGGAATCAGCTCCAGGAATCGAAAGAGCTTGTTTTATTTTTTATTATTGAAAAATGTTATTTATTTTGCAATCAGTTTGATTCTTAGCAGACTCCAGCCCTTGTTTATTTTATAAGCAGGAAGAAATCGATAAAAAAATGTAATCCAACGAAAAAACAACATTTTAGATTCAAATCTTATCTACACTTCTAATGATTTTTAAAACAACAGAGTGTATTGTCCGGTTTCGCCAACACCAGCCGGCACTCATCCAGAAATTAGTGTCCAATATTCTCTACAAAACATCCAAATCCGTAAAAAAAACCTCTACCTACGAATATTGGTTCCTCATAATTATTATAATTACATCCTCTGTCGACGTACGTCCCGTCACTAATGAGGTGGTATCTTTGATATCGATATTCCTGTATGTACCCCTGCTTTGAGTATGCCATACTTGGACTACTTTTGATGATAATTTATAGTATATCTTCAATTAATATTTGTTTTGAGGTTATTAATTTATGTGTTCTTATCCGTACCTAATAATGATGAAAGTATACAGTGAGCAAAATTAACCCTTCAAAAATTTTTGCTGGGAAACGACTTTATTTTTTGAGGTCAAAAATCACATTTTACGGTAAAACTCAATGTAGCACTCTAAAAACATTGCGTAATTAAAGTAAAGTTATAACCTGAAAAACTAGTATTTACAAAAACAGCTGTGCAAAAATTGGAACTTTAACCCCCAATATCTCCGTAACTACGGGGTTCCCAGGTATGGTCTAGAACAAAAAAAATATCGCAGTGGTGGGGAGAACAAGTGCCTTTCGTTTGCGTTAAAGGTACTTTTACACCCTATAAACCCATAAGAATTAAATGTATTTTCAGGATGTGTTGTGTTTTTCCTATCGATTTTACACATAACATAAACATCACGCCTGTAATACTAGAAGAGTTAGGAAGAAGTGTAACTAATAGTACACCTACATTACGCCAGTTATGTTTAAGTTCTATGTAATAGGGAGCGAACAAATTGCCAACAACCGAGCATAAATCCGGAATCTAAAAGAAATGTTAAAAAAAAAAAAAAACTACGTAGGAATCGAACAAGCAACTAGATCTGTGGCAAGCACATCTCCACTGAGTTTTCACTTTAATTTTTGTATCAGTTTCAAATAATAATTGACTCAACCCTTTCACTTTGTTTTTATATACCTCTTATTACAAAAAAGGCTTAAGTATTTTCACAACTGCCCCACAACAAAATCTTTCAATATCGAATAATTAATCTAGTTTCATATTACTCAGCGTTAGAACTAGCTGGTCATTAGTGGATATGACGTCACATTGCAAAGGGGATGATAATTAGCGTCTCCAATCCACCCTCATGGCATATGGTGTGTCCTGCAAGTCATGGCTTGGGGGACCTATGAAAGTGTTATGGTGTAAAGATTTTAATGGGATATTTGGAGATGTCTTTCAGTTATATGGGCAAACAATAGTCTGTTTGTTCACAGACCTCGTACCTGTGAGACACGGCCTCAGGCCACCACCACGCGGGCCTAGTGCGGATTGTTAGATGTCACATGTCTTCGAATTTTTTGGTCCCAAGATAATATGCCTTTCCCGTCGTTTTCCCGTCGGGGCTGCGGGTTGTTCACAAGAGATACCGCGGCCTCGACATAAAGAGCTAAGAACGAACATGGGTGGTTTTTAGTCAGTAGAAGTCTGACACTCCCTTTCGCTCTGCCCAAGAGCGGGAGGGGTTATTTAATGATTTCCCACCCGCAAAAAAAAAGGAAAGATATGCCGCTGGTTTCCTCACGATGTTTTCCTTCACCGTTTTGAGAGCAGCGGTAATTAAATAAATTACACAAAGTCATGCGCCTGCCTGCGTTCGAACCCACGACTTACAGTTCGTAAGCCGGAGCCGCTACCACTAGGCCACCCTACTTTGGCTACAAGAAAATGACGCGCGCGACGTTGCGTATCTGCCTGTTTTTAGAAGTAGCACGCAGTTTACCCTAGAAAGGATTACTACTGCTTAACAAGACTTTCTTGTTCATCATCATCATCATTTCATCATTCATTCATCACCCGTGCGTCTCGCAACCAGCGGGTCCCCGCAACCTTCATCAGGTCATCGGTCTTCCGGTTCGCGGTCGCCACTCCAGGGCTTTTCGGCCCCATCAGCCATTCGTACTTTCTTGTTAATCCCTAGAAGTTAAGACCTCCAGCCAGGACAAGAAGTGGCGACCGTCGTGCGTGACACGCAGGAAGTTTTATATGCATCGCTGCGATACCTAAAGTGTGCTAAAGGCTCTCACCTCATGGCCACGCGCTCCACGTGGTTTGACAGCGACTGCGGAAAACAAATAAAAGAGTTTGACACGTGTGTCACTTATATTCTTCACGTCACTAAGTCCTGCGTGACAAGTTGCATCGGCCGAGAGGTCTTGAACGGGGCGTCAGAGGTTAAAGCACTAATTCTCTAAATAGTCTTCATTTCATTCATTTGCAAAGTAGAATAATGCTTTTAAATTTTAGTCTACATCGTATTTCTTCCTATGTTCAGGTAAAAAATTGTGCCCAATTTTTAGTAACACTAGGTGAAACCTCAAAAACCTAAACGACGCGAACTCTCGATATCTTGACGATTAAGTTTTTTTAAGACATTTATTTAAGTTGTATGTAAAGAAGTAATAATAGCCTTAGAAAATTAATTAGTAATATCTTTACAATTTGTCTAATCTACCATCAATTCAGCTCAGCAGCCTTATTTTATATCAGTAGGTCCACAATCAATTAGGTTTAAAGCGGAAATTGTGTTGAAACTGAAGAAATATTTTGGAACGCACCCAGAAACCAGTCTCAATGAGGCGCCAACATTGGCAAAAAGAAAGGAATTCTAAAATATATGTGACCACAACGTTCAGAAGAGTTATGGTAGGTTCGAATAATTACGTTCATGTTTAAGACACACTTTTTGCGTTAAACAAAAAGTTTGATAGAAAGGAATTATGGAAGAATAAGACATGCTGCACCAACCCCAAATTAATTAAAATAAGGACAAGCTAGATTAAGATAGTCTCGTACAGAAACAAAACAATAAAAGCAGTTAAATTAACATTAATACAAAATCATATAAGTACAAACACAGCGTCACTGTTTCTAAAAGCAATTACTTCAAATTTATTCAGGTTAAAAAAAGAGAGCAAGAAAAATTCGAAGATAGGAGGAAGATACTACATGTTCATTTTAATTAGTAATAATAACCAACGTGGTAATATATAATTACAACGTGAAAACATAGTATTTTATGTTAATGTCATCTCTTATAGAGCAGAACATTCATTTATCATCTATGACAATCACCATAATAAATATTCATAAGCTCCAAAACCCGCCATAAACGAAAACAGCACTCCAGCCACCCATCAAAAAGTAATAACTGCAACTTCACGTATTCATTATTATATTATTATCAAAACAAAAGCAATAGCTACCATATATCTACCAACAAATGTTCGAAATATTTCACTAGGATATCCGACATTTCTTATCCTACCCACTTAAAACCTTCGAAGGGCAATGGGTCCTCCGAGTGTCATTCATCAACAACTCTCTACGAACTTTGCATGTACCCAAAACCTCTTATTATTTGCCACCCTACACTATAAAATTGGACCGAATGTGCTTGACCACAGCAGCGAAAATCAAACTTTAATATCATCCTGGCAGAGTTTAAAATTGTTTGTTACAGCGATGTAAAACACAGTCGTTTTAAAGCATTAATTATCCCGTTCAACCCCCGTTTTAGGGTAAACCCTTTAGGAAATTTTCGTCCCTTGCTGGTCACCCTCCGAGGTCCAAGCCAAGTCATTAGTCTGTGCTATGTAGACGAAGGTATGTCGAAAAGGTTCCGTTTAATTTCGTGGATATATTTGTCGTTTGATATGCTAACACTGACTGTTAGAAAGGGTATTGAAATGATCATTTGAATATATATGAGAACAGTAAAAGGGTTGTCAGTGATACTGTTAATGTGTTGAATTTGTTAATACGGACATGGTATGTTTAATTTAAAGATTTCGTGGATGAAATATCTCAATCGACTAAAAAAAATTAAAAAAGGACGCGAGTAACATTCTTTTATATTATGAACAAAATTTATTCTATTAGACATTATGGAGTGCGATAAGTTTACCTATGTACTCTTGGGAAGAAGAGTCCATAACTGAATGATAAACGAAGAACTAATATTGAAGTAAGTGATCGTTGGATGTAGTGAAAAATCACACTCTGGGTTTTATGATTATGTTACAGTACTCTAAAAATGTATAAATAAATAAGTCATTAGAATGCTATCTATCTATTTTCTATATTTATAAAATTCTCGTGACATACTCGTGTTAGTTGCCATACTCCTGGGCTTAACCGATTTTTATGAAATTTTATAATGTATATTTGGTAAGTATGAAAATAGGTCGTAAAATATTATTCACCCTCCTAACCCCACCAGTTGGTACTAGCACCGGTAGAAACAGGTGCAATACTACGCATGCTGGGCACAGCTAGTATGTAAATAAAACACTTTTCCGTATGAATTTAAACAAATGTAATTACCTATTTTTCCAACTTTGTAAAAACATGCATTTCTAAAAAAAGTATAAGTTGAACAAGCAGGTTAGTAGTCTGTATTAACCCACTAATACAACCACAAAATTACTCAACCCAGGATTAGTTTAATCACAGTCCAAGAGCCCCACTTTACTTCCTCATAATAACACATCAACATCTATCAACGCACAACAAACACTGCATACCTGTCACATCAGTTCGCTCCAGTGCGCTCCCTTGCTCTTAGTTTATGCAAAATTAGTTTTCCAATACAAAACCCCTCGTGTCTAAGCCGTATTAGCTTATCTTTCCACTTGGCACGCTATAAATTGGTCAAAATCTCGTTGGCTCCTCGACTTTGCTACGTATTCCTAAGTGTTAGGGTGACCAGGTTGTGGATGGAGTGAAGAATGCGTCCAAGGCTGAGACTTTCGGAACTAATTATAGTTTGATGTTTTCTTTGGATTAAAATTAATGCTACCCTAATTACACTATTAAATTTAAGTTTTCGTTGTATTTTACCGTTATTTTTTTCATATTTGACTCGGATGAAAGAGCCAAACAAAAGAACTATTTAGTATTTAGGCATTGTTCGTCTTTATTTACTTATTGTTATTTCGCAACGCTTTTACCAATGTTTTTCATGTATTGCAGTGCGGGCTTAGTTTAAAATAGAATGACAATATCTACACATTCATTTTGTCTTAATCTTTTCACATACTTATTCATCTGCATATTAAAAAAAAAATCTTTCTTGTCCAAATTGATGATTTAGTCTAAAATGTTGTAATTTGAAACATCGATTAGAGCTATATCGTTAAATTATCTACGTATTATATTCTAATTACATCCATTGTAAGTTATTATTTAAATCAATGCCACTTTTCGTTGTAATTTTATAACTCAAGAACGGGCTCACCTATCCAAACCAAATGTTTAGGCTTTGTTTGGACCATTTAGTAGATGGTTTATGTGAAGTTTGCACAAAATCGATCGAGCGATTCTTCATTTATCACATTTTTTTGTAACAAATGAATTCAATTAATGGCGGATCATCTTGTGTGTGTTCAAGTGGATTCGAGAATGGTTCAGATTCACAATTGGGCCCGGTAGGTGGCGCTGCTGTCCGGGCAGGACGACGTCTGCCAGGTCCGCTAGTTGGTTATAAAATACATTACGTCATGCCTGTTATCCCCGAAGGGTTAGACAGAGGTGTATTCAATAGCCAATACCAACGAACCAACCAAAAAAGACCAACCAACCGATTCTAAAATTAATCCATCAATATAAATTGATCCCTAGAATTTGTGTTTTTTTGGAACTCTTTAATTTTGTCCATTGTGCGTGCTGTTTTTGTCTTTAATACAAGTATGTTAAATATGTTAAGTAGCCATTAGTGTACTTACTGTTGAAAAACCTATGTAACAAATAATTAAAATTTTTAAATGTTCCACAAATTCCGCTCCACATAGCCAATACAATACTCTCAAATATAGTGGCTCCTCCTTTGGCTCCAGTTAGCTCTGTTCACCGAGTACACAGATAACATCTTACAATAATATGTTCTTAAATAGAACCAACCAACATAGATCAAACACAGTTTCGTTTATCTATTGTAAATTTATTGTAAAGATATAATCCATGATAAATGATTATTTACTTATGTAAATTGGCAAAAAAAAACAGAAACGTAAAAAAAAATTACTAGGTCAATCAAAGTTGTTAAATTATCTGTGCATCGTGCATGCTAGACTTAGATTATAATATAATAGACTTAGCCTGTACAATCATTGACATGTTCCCCTAGTGTGCAATGAAAAACATCATTAACAAATAATTAGATGAGGGAATGTCCTACAAATTTCTCCACACATAGCCATTCTACTCCCAAATCTAGTGACTCCTCCTTTGGTATCACCAGTTAGCTCTGTTCACCGAGTACAAAGATAACATCTTACAACAATATGTTCTATTATTGCCCAACATAGATTACACACAGTTTTGTATATGTATTATATGTAGGTATATAAATATATTGCTTTTGACATATAGTGTGTTGGGTAGATGGGAGATTGGTAGTTATTAAATGGTAAAGTGTAAAATGATGGGTAAAGTTGTGTTGAGTTTGATGAGTAACCGATAAAAGCGCGTTTGTGTTGATTAGTCTTTTGTTGATAGCTTACCTACCAACTGGTTAAAAAAACCACCACTGACAAAAATGCATAATTGCAAAAATACATAAAATCACACAATGATATCGGTGTAACTTTTTTTTTTGGGCGGTGGGAAATTATCAAATAACCCCTCCCGCTCTTGGGCACAGCGAAAGGGAGTGTCAGACTTCTACTGACCAAAAACCACCCATGTTCCTTCGTAGCCCTATATGTCAAGGCCGCGGTATCTCTTACAACATCCCGCAGCCCCGACGGGCATCGGCCCTTGCGGGCCCCTTCCATGTTGCAGACATCTCTTTGAGGCGCACGTGGAACACGAACGCGCCGTCGACACGGCCTGTCATCGTCGTAAGACGGTCGGACGGCGAGCTAGCCCATCATTCACCGTCCACAGGCCCGCGTCTACGGTGGTTGGAAGCCGTCACGTGGCCCCCGACGCCCGGAGCGCCTCCCGCGGTGGATATTGGTGTACCTTATAGTACCTATATCCACATTTCGCAAGTTACATAAAAGTTACATAATAATAGGTCTATTGCCATAAACTGGGCACAATTCCAGACTCCGTGACAGCTACTGAGACATATCTGACGGAAAAACCCAACAATGCATTGCTAAACCCGGGAATCGGACCTAGATTCCCAGGTGGCCTCTTACTCAACAGTCGTGTATATTTAACTAACGAAACAAAACAAAACTCGGTTCAACTAACTTAACCCTAAAACGCAACAACGCCTCGCATTAAAAAAATTCAAAAAAGTAAAACTACCACCAAAACACAACCCTTCCACCAAGCTTGCGGCTAAATTTTTTAACACAACAAGTTTCATTATCAAACTAACACAAAACTAAGATAAGGTGCCTCCACAAAGTAATCTTTACACTCCCCCTCCAAAAGCTTCGAAACTTGTGAACAAAGTTGAAATAACTTTAGAAGACCAAGGGCTGTTTAGTAAGGACCCCAACTTGCCCCGAGTCTGAAATATTAATGTAGTTTCACAGAATCCTATATGAGAGGTGTATATGCTTTCTGGATATTTGCTAATGGCTTGAGTAGAGTCCGGTTAGTATCGATACGTCTCTATAGATTTTCGGGTAAATGATTCTCTAATGTTTAGTAGAGGAGAAGTTTTGGGTTGAATTTGTAAGAGAGTGTTGTACAGATTTTAAGTAACTGGTTATCGTAGTATGGACATGATGCAGAGGAATAAGGAAAATGCTATGTATGAATAACTACCAATGAAACGATGAATGGACTGTGTGAAGGATGATATGGCGAGAAAGGAGGTGACTGCTGAAATCACGAGTAAAACCGAAGTATGGAAGAAGCGCGCCGACCAACAACAGCTTATTAATGTTACCACTGCTGGGACATAGGCCTACTCTCTTTGAGAGGGAATCGCCCAAAAAAAATTAAAATCGAATTAAATAATAATAAAAATATATTTAAAAAAAATTAGAAATATTTAAAAATGTATAAAATTTGTTTTTAAATGAATAAAGTAGATAATAATTCGATTGATCGAATCGAATTATACCATTCTATCTATCATGGGGTTTAGGTTTCCGTACTTAGTCCTTGAAGAGGACCATTGTGCGTGTAGATATTTATATAGAATTATTCTATTGAATTGTTCGAATTTCTTAAGAGAGGTATGTTTTGCAAACCGGTTGAAATATGATGAGATTTTAATAAGCCTTTCGTGAATTTGTACTACAAAAAAGTTATTTGCAAAGAACGGTATTAATATAGCGTTACGTTCTACCAACCATTTGAAACGCAACATCAAATTAATATTCAACCAAACATAAACTGCAGTATGCAAAACTTTTCTTGTCAACTAAAATTGAATCTCAATCAGTAGAGACACTGTCGGTCGTACGCCATTGCGTGGAACAAACACGCATGCACAAATATGAATACGTGGACCGCGCAACACATGCAAACAAATTCGCACACAGACAGACTTGTCGGGCAAATTTTCAACATGGCACACCAACTTAGGGGTGGACTACACTCGTGTCCTTCCTTTTGATTGCAATTAATTCGGAAACTAGGGGGGAGACGGGCGGTGTGCGGTACGGGGGGAGGGAGGCAAAGGGTTCGTTCGGCCAATGCGCAGGGCCGAACTTGGGAATGGATTGTTGGAGTTTGGAAAGTTGGTACAAGTGTTCGGTTTGGTTAGCGGTCTTTAGTTCTAGTTTTGTTTCCATTGATTTGCGATCAAGTTTTTGTGGTGGGTTTGAGTATAACGGAACTTGATAACGAGGTAAGAGATTTTAGTGAGCCAATTAGAATCATTGGGATGAGTAGGTAGTATTGTTAACTATAAAGAACACTTATTGAATTAATACAACAATAGTTTTTGGTAACTATTGTGTTTTTTCAAGAGAGCATTTTCTTGCACCCTCTTATTCTTGGCTTTTTCATTTTTTATTAACATGCATTTCTGGTTTAAAATAAAAAGAAGAAAATTCCCTTTCTTACACCATACCTGCAGCCAAAGTATCCGAAAACTTCCAAAAGTATTTTCAAAAACTTTTCTCGGTCTTCAGGTATTTCCCCATCAAACTCCCACCCTGGCTGTCAAACGGTCTAGCCCGCCATTACCCGGTGAAAAATACCCAGACATTTTTATCCCGTACTTATAACCTGTTAGGAGGAGCCTGTTTTCTTTTTGCAATTAGTGACTTGGGATATTACTGGCCTGCCTCAATATCTGTGAGATGAAATAAGCACTATAAAGGGAGGGCGAATTTTGATTTTCACGTTTTGAATTTTGAATTAACGTGTACATTTGGATATAGATCTAAACATCTTTGAGCAAAAAATATGCAAAACATTTTTTGAAGTGCATTCCAATTAGACAAACAAAACATGCACTGTCGCTCTCAACAACATTAAAATTACGTTGAATAAATAAAACTGAAGTATCAGTTTGTAATTTTAAAATAACAGCAAATGTATGCATATGAAAGTATGGAATGGATTATAACAAAACCCTGTCTGTCTGTAGGTTTGTCTGTTCCGGCTAATCTCTGAAATGGCCGATTTTTACGGGACTTTACCTGGCAGATAGCTGACAATAAAAGGAGTAAGAAAGGCTACTTTTATTTTAGAAAAAAATTTAATCCCTTAAAAACGATTATAAAATACGGAGCTAACATTAAATAATAATTTCACACGAATGAAAATCGCAGATAACAGTGATATTATTTCAAAATTGCTACCGAAAGAGCTATTTATATAAAACTAGCAAACCTGGCAGACGTCGTCCTGCCCGGACAGCAGCGCCACCTACCGGGCCCAATTGTGAATCTAAACCATTCTCGAATCCACTGGAACACACACAACAAAAAACATCCAAATCGGTCCAGTCGTCCTGGAGGAGTTCAGTGACAAACACGTACAGAAGAAATATATATATAAAGATTAAAGATAATTTATACTAGTTACATATTTCTAAAATATCTCATCATAAACTCTATCCGTAATACTTATCATGTGCAACGCATTCAAACATTATGACATTTGCCTAACCCTTTCAACACTACCTGCTATTAATCATTTTACCCATTTTTTTTTTTTTTTTTGGTGGGTGTAAAATCATCGAATAACCCCTCCCGCTCTTGGGAAGAGCAAAAGGGAGTGTCAGACTTCTACTGACTAAAAACCACCCATGTTCCTTCTTCGCCCTCTATGTCGAGGCCGCGATAACCGGTGGACTACCCGCGGCCCCGATTTTACCCCTAACTTAATGTATTACCCTAACTTATAAAAAAAAAGTAAATCCCCTTTCATCTTAATTTCACCTTCAACCTTAAATTGAAACAGATTATATTAAAACGCTCTAAAATACAAAAGTAACAATACATTACAAATGGATATTTCATCCCATTTTCACCTCTAACCCTTGACCATCATTGCACACAGCATCGGTCATATCACCTGACCTAACTTGACCATACACTCAAATAAAGATCATAACCTTTATCCAGATTGGACCGGTTTAGATTCATCTCATGAATATCTCTATTGAAAATGTACTTTGGGTCAAATCGTTCACGCATTGATACAAGTGAAGGGTTGTGAAAACTAAACTTTTAAGAGTCATTTGTTTAAAATAAATAATATTTTGTGTTTTATCGCGACATAACAACAGGTTTAGACTTCCTCGGCTTTTGACTGACTCTTTGGTGTAATGGTCTCGAGCGCGACTGCTAAGGGCGAGGTTTTTTTTTTTTTTGGCGGGTGGACAATCATCAAATAACCCCTCCCGCTCTTGGGCAGAGCGAAAGAGAGCGTCAGACTTCTACTGTTTAAAAACCACCCATGTTCTTTCTTAGCCCTCTATGTCGAGGCCGCGATAACTAGAATTGCGAGGTCTCGGGTTCGATTCCTGAGTCGAGCAAACTGTCATTAGCTATTTCCATTAGGAATTTCCTAGTAGTAGCCACGGAGTCCCATCGGGGCTGCGAGTTGTTTGAAAGAGATACCGCGGCCTCGACACAATGGGCTAAGAAGGAACATGGGTAGTTTTTAGTCAGTATAAGTCGTGCAGAGCAGTAGGATGCTCTGCCCAGAGCGGAAGGAGTCATTTGATAATTTCTTTCCCTCCAAAAAAAAAAACTGTCCAACTGCAAGTGAAGTGTTCCGTACCATTGGATATTGAGAGTATTTCCATGTTATTTTAGCACCATAGTCTTTTTATAGGTTTTCCTGTAATCTATAGGTGTTGAACTAATTTCAGTATCTTTCTCAAAATTTTTGGCTCAATAGTTCCGAAGATAAAGGGGTATGGTCGGACATACAGACACACGAGTGATCTCATAAGGGTTTCGATTTTTCCATTTGAGGTACGGAACCCTAAAAGCAAGTATTGCACACACCATATTTATAATTAATAAACAAGGCAAACACAAACACGGCCGTGTAACGAATTCTCTGCCATGTCGTCTGACAGTTTGCAATGTGCCAGAAACTCGCCACTAGACGCTATTGTAGATACATTTTAATTAACAATCAAGTACTGCTAGTTCTAAGAAGAGTAGCTCGGAAAGATTTCCAGTTAAATTCTAAGAAACGTAGATGCCAAAGATACCACGATGTAAATAAATAGACTGACTATAGTAAAAAACTTTTTTGGGATTCAATCTCAAACGAGAGAGAAACTAGTTTGTGCTCAATACCAGCTCTAAAAGGAGTAAACTCAAACTCTTAGCATTTATTACGATAAGAACATAACGAGAACATTTGTATGTCAGAAGAACAAACAAAACCTAAGCTACAGTCACATGGCAAAAACTTATGAAAGTAGTTGATTTAGAAATAAACTATTTGTATTTGTACTGTAATTGCCCATTCCAAACCGTAGATTGATGAGATTGGAGAAAAATGGGCAAGAAACTCCATGGACACTATTTTAAATCAAAATAGTGTTCAGTAGGAAGAGACGCAAATACAACTCAGTCTAAAATAAAAGATGGACCAACAGCTTAACTTACTTTCCGAGGTACGGAGGAAACTAGATATGTGGGCACCCAACCACGGACCAACCTAAGCGCGGCTTAACCAAACGATCAACATAGTTCCTTCAGTTATAGAAAAACCCGACTATTAGCGTTAGAGCTCGTTTACGGAGACGCGGGGCGTCGTTAAAAACGCGCAACGCGTCTCCGTAAATGAGGCCTTAGGCAGTGTTGCCCACAAGACAAAGCAGTGTGGTCAAAGGATCTTCTTCTTTCAATGGAGTTTGAGGAACTTTACACCAAGTTCCTCATACTCCTAAATCTCGCTCATACACACCCCAAAAATGACAAACAATACTAGACCTATAAATCATCTATATCTCCTTAATCACAATAGTATCCGTACAAATTAATCTGCCATATCTCAAAGACAGTTTCGAAGTACCGATGCCTCAGGCCATGCTGCTGTAGCCAAAACAAAGTTGCCGACATTTGTTACAATTATTACTCAAGTCCCATTTAACTGAGGGTAGTTTTGGCTTGGACGTGACTCTAATACGACTGGTAATGGTATGGTAAAATTTGGCTTTTGAGTTTTAAGGGAGGAGGGTATTAAGGTGAGGTAAGTTAGAGGTTCTTGATGTTTGTTTGCAAAACATGAGTGAAAAATACCACGGTTTTATTATGGATACATCTGGAGAAAAAATACTGTAATAATATAAGGAATAATTCGTGATATTATAACAGATTAGTGTACAAAATTGTTTGCTGATTGGTTGAATTCAATTTCAAATTATGTAATCCCTACTCAAAACATTTTAGTTTTAAGTTTTCCATTGTTTATGCTATAGCAAAGTATACAGAATTTTATCTTCTAAAAACAACAGACGAAATGGCATAAAATGCGTTTGAAAAGTAAACCAAAATTGCTGTAACAATACTCTTTTTGATCAACGTTTGTAAAACGAGCTAAATTAGTACTTTCAAATAACTGCAGAGACAAATTACAATTTTTGATTTGACATTTTTGTAACCACCATTTATTCGACACACAATACCTACCGGTATTATGTTACCATTTATTTTTATTTTTTTTTTTATTTTTATTTATGAGGAACATCAAACAGCTACAGTATATAGTATAAAAAAAGAGGTACACAAAATATAAACAATACTGTAGCCCACAACGATGTTCACAGATTAGCTGTGGAATACTTACAAATAATTAAACGCTAGGATAAACAATAACTAATACATAACAAAATTACAAACTAAACTTACTTGACTATCATGCTTACAATCTATAATTTTACACACTGCACATAAATCAAATCAAAAGAGCTCCTTGAGTATAAGCTCTTTGAACTTACTAGGAGAACTTGCAAAAATGTCAATATGTTCAAAGGCCTCATTGTAGGTATCTATCATTCTGCGAAACATTTAAAAATACATAAACGAGGCGAACCCAATTAATCATTTCACTAGACATTTACCCACCAATGAGCATGTATGCACATTGTCCAGTTCAGACACAGCCACACACACACATGTATGGGCACCGTAGACCCTAACCACAATGGTGGGACAGAGCATGAATACGCTCTAACCCTTCAGGTCCATGCGGCAATTATTCAAAGAGAATAGTTTAACAGAAAGGATTGTAAGGACTGTGTGCCTTAACCCTAAAATGCCGCAACGACTCGTTTCGAGCATATAAAACCAAACTTACTTTCAACGAGGCACAAGTTGAAATTCGAACGAAATTTTTGGGGTTGATATGAAATTATTTTAGGAAGTCGAAATTTCAGTATATTTAGAATATTTATACATTTGTCCGTGGCGGGTGTACGGACGGCAACGCGGATGAGACCTCGGCAAGTACATAATAGGTACAGTGATTTAGTACGGCGCTGCTGGTGATTTTAATGTAATTAGTCTGGCCGAATGTTACCGCCATTCTGTTTGCTCCCGACAATGCGGAAACGTAATGCTCTTTGAGGGAATTTCAGAAATTTTGGTGAGTAAGCTAAATTATTTGCAGGAAATAAATAAAGGACTGCCAGTGACTTCTGGCAATCCTTCATTATTTTAGTAATTCGGTTGAAGTTTGTGTTTTTGAAGTTGCGAAATATTTCTTGTTTTAGGGTTAAACATCAATGTCCAAAATACATCTGCGTTGTTAACAATTTTTTTGATGATATTTGACATGCCTGGAAGAACTCTTATTAGTGTTTAAATAAATATACTTCCCTTAAATGCCTTCTTTACATTCCGTTTTTTATAAGTCAAAATGTTTTTAGTTGTTAGCTGTTAATCTTCCATAGATAATAAATAGACTTACGCACAAAATGTCATTTTTGCAAAATGTTTACTGGTAGTATAATATCTCTTTAAAACTTCGCCGTGAATAAAAAGTATGAATTTCAGTTTCACAACCATAATTGTTCTAGTTTTCTACCCCTAAAAACTACCGACCCTATGCAGGAAACTATAAAACTCCACGTAAAATTAATTCCGTTCCACACGTATCTAGGATACAGTGTGTTATTACAAAACACAATTATTCATTTGAGTGTTAATGTCTCTTAAAACGAGTCGCGTAAAATATCAAGTGTACATTCACATTCTGCGAATATCTTCTTATAATAGTGTGGAGACGGACTTTTGAAAACGAAGTCCTTTTGCGCAATATGTACCCGGTTCTTTAACTTTTTGTAGCTTGTCTCGCTATTTTATGTGGTAACCGGATAATTTATATTGTCAAATACGTTATAATTATACTAAAAATCAAAGTATTTATTTCAAGTAGGCTACTTACAGGCACTTTTGAATTGTCGGTACAAAGACAACAAATTAATGAAGCTACAGAACAAGTCACAAAGCATTATAACTGTGAAAGTTCCATCCCAAAACATGAATTTCTATGGAAAAAAAACGGGGAAGAAACTCCAGAGTTTAATCATTTATAAGATTTTTATAAGTTATAAGCATCAATCCAAATCAATTCGATAATCATTTAAAATACTTTATAAGTTATAGGCATCAATCCCAAGCAATTCGATAGTGCGAAATTCATAAATATTTCATCAGAAAGGACAATACATCACTTAGTTTTAAGAGTATTAAACGAAACGAATGTGTCTGAAGTGTCTAACAAAACATTGACAGAAAAAAAGAATAAATTATGTAGTAAAAAAAAAAGATTGAAGCAACATCAAACTGCATTAAATTATATCATTAGATTTTATAGAGAACGCGAAACGAATTAAAAGTAATTACTCTTTCCTTCCTAATATTAAAATAAGTTCAATTCATTTAAAATAAGCCGACTTCACACTAAGCAACCCGAGTAGGGGTAGAACAGAAATTGTGAAAACGGCAATGACCATGCGAAATAGTGATCATCAAAATTCCATGAGCGCCGTACTATTAGCAGGCGGGGGTTGAAACTACCCAACTCGACCTCTTTGAGCCACGCTGTTATGGTAACGGCCTGGCTTATTGGTCAGTTGGCTTATTGGACTTCGTAGTTTTTGTGAGTCTGTGCCTGGCTTTAGTGGCTTTTTGGAGGTTTAAGTTGGCAGTGTTGGTAAGTAGTTGGATAAGAAAGGTAATTGAAGGATATGGAGTCTATTTCATCTTAAACTAATAAATATGAGCAATATTTGTATTTAGAAATTATAACTGTTTTAATTACGTCCTGGAAAAAAGCTCTATAGATTTTGGTGATAGTTGCAAAATATGCATTATTACGGGGGCGTCAAATCGATTCATCATCATCATCATCATTGACAGCCTATTAATGTTCCCACTGCTGGGACACAGGCCTCCTCTCTTTGACAGGGAATAGGCTATAATCTACCACGCGGGCCCAGTGCGGATTGGTAGCTGTCACATGTTGGGGTCCCAACATAGTTGGGAAAAGGTTAGGCAGATGATAACTAGTTAAGTATTGCTACCAAGGAGTGTCCGTGTTACCCAATAACTAGGTTGTAGAGGTCAGATAGGCGGTTGCTCAATGTAAAACACTGGTTTTCAGTCGTGAGATTAGTAGCCAAGCTTAACAAACCTGGACATAAGGCTAAGCATTTATTGGTGATCATACTTAACAAACCTGGACATAAGGCTAAGCATTTATTGGTGATCATACTTAACAAACCTGGACATAAGGCTAAGCATTTATTGGTGATCATACTTAACAAACCTGGACATAAGGCTAAGCATTTATTGGTGATCATACTTAACAAACCTGGACATAAGGCTAAGCATTTATTGGTGATCATACTTAACACACCTGGACATAAGGCTAAGCATTTATTGGTGATCATACTTAACAAACCTGGACATAAGGCTAAGCATTTATATTTATACTTAATTACGAATTTAAATATTTCATCCAACGATAACAATATCTAGGTAATGAAAAAAATAATTATTAAGTTATAATTTGAGTATGGTAATCGCATTAGATTCCATTATTAATAAACGACTAGATTCATGATGGGTACATTCTGAAGGATGTTGAAATAAAAGGCTGATCAAGTTCTAATAAGGTTATAGTTTTTCTAATATGAAATAATTATTATTGCTCTAGGGTGAAATTAAGTAGATATACCAACCTCGTAGGTTGGATTACATCACTGTATATTTTTTGGGATTTGTTCTTAATTCATGAAGTTACATTTCCAAACTCGCCTCTCTTATTTTATTCTCACCGTTGCAAATAACTGACTGCATTGCAAATAGCACCGTTTTCCATTGTTCAAAGGCGCACAGTCGAGTCGCGAGCATGTGCGAGGCTACGCTTGACTTCCGCATTCAGCTTCAGGTAAGTCTCCAGTCCCACTAGCGAGTGCCTGAAATAAAAGAAATATAAACATTATCACGTCTGCAGGATGGATCTGAAGCGATGGGCCAGAGTCGTCACGCAGTGGGTGCCAGAAGACGGGCGTCGCCGCCGAGGGAAGCCTAGAAAACGCTGGCGTGACGACCTAGAAGCATTCGTGACGAATTGGACGAAGAAAACCACACAGAGAGAAGAGTAGGCTTTGGGGGAGGCTTTTACCCTGCAGTGGCATAACATAGGCTAAAAAAAAACATTAACATCAAATAGACAAAAACAAAAAAATAGCTCATGTTGGGACTCTCTGTGAGGAAAGAGAGCTGAAAAGGAATAGGAGAATATAACATGACATAACATCACGCCTGTAATCCCCGAAGGGTTAAGCTGAGGTATAGAGAATAGTAGTTATTTTTAAATTGGCGAGCCTATAGCTACCATCCAGACTCCGAGGTTGTAAATGAAAATTTCATGAAGGCAAAACTCACCAGGACATGAGGTCCTGGTGGGTTTTTCCTTCAGGAAATTTTCATAAAATGCTCAGACCAATATGTAACTCTTAAAAATAAGTATGATGATGATGGGGCCGAAAAGTTCTGGAATGGCGACCGCGAACCGGAAGACGTTGCGTTGGAAGGCCTCCCACTAGGTTGGCCGATGACCTGGTGAAACTTGCGGGGAACCGCTGGATGCGATACGCACGGGACTGGTCAATGTGGCCACACCTGGGGGAGGCCTATGTCCTGCAGTGGACGTCTTTTGGCTGAAATGATGATGTTAAAAATAAGTATTAAAAAACCGCCTCGCGTACAAGTACCTATCTCGTAATTTGCTAAAAACAAAAAC
This sequence comes from Diarsia rubi, assembly GCA_932274075.1. Taxonomy (NCBI): domain Eukaryota; kingdom Metazoa; phylum Arthropoda; class Insecta; order Lepidoptera; family Noctuidae; genus Diarsia; species Diarsia rubi. The sequence continues at coordinate 14,400,909 of OW026425.1, forward strand.
CGCTCAACGCATACCACAAAATGAGAAGCTCCCACAAAAACAATTGTTCCACATACCGTGTCATGTGGAGCTGGAAATTATGACTCCGAGAATGACCAGGCGGAATGTGGAAGGCCGAAATTCCTCGGGGGAAGGGGGATGCCCCCCCACCGGCACCTAGAGAGGTATGTGAACGAATTAGGGGTGCAATCGTAGTCTGGCATTCACATTTTCCGTACCTAGTAGTTTAATTTTATAGGAGTTTTAGTTGGAAATTGGTGCATTTTTTTCATTTGCTTTTCATAGTGTGATTTTGTTTTGTTTAAATTTTTCTGCGTTGTACTTATATGTGTTATGCATGTATGTATGTAATTAATGTATGAACAGTTGACCAATCATAGTGTCTTTAGTCTGATTAGAAGTTTCCGACTATTCTGCTATGACATGAGACAGGGTTCATAATATGTGTCTATTATTTTTTTAAATCTATCTGACGGACTAATTAGATTTTTTTGTTGAAATACACTATTGTATTTTATTATTGTTTCTTGTAGGTACTATGGCAACTCTAATTTTTGATATCTCTCAAACCCACACAGTGCCTAACTACTCTCCTACGCGATCCGCAACAGCTTACTATCGGAAGGCAAACTTGTTTGTTCACGATAAACTTTCTGTTTGTGCACAAATATGACCTTTATAGGGTGTACCTACTTACGTCATTATTATCCATTTCGTCTTGGAATTTTCTGGACTAATACCAAAGTTCACTTTGATCGGGCTTATAACCTAGATTATGCTTACGTTTTTCTAGATTTTCTTAACACTCGGTCGTTACGCTCTTAACTTGCACGTCTTTTTAAATCATTCTCACATAATATAATTATGTATTATCTCAACATGAATGAAGTCAATAAGGTTTCGAAACAATGTGTTGATTAAAAGAGTGTGTATGGAGTTTTTCTTGCCAATTCCTCTCCATAGAGAATGGTCATGGCCACGTAGTCTGACAGCGTAGTTCGATCAATCGGACTACGCGAACTTTTTTTTCCAGTTAGTTCGATTTTACAATCTTACCAGGCGAACTACTAAACCTTAGGACAGCGTGGTTCGACTATGGTGTCGAACCACGCTGTCGAACTGGAAAAAAAAGTTCACGTAGTCGGATTTATCGAACTATGCGGTCACACCACGTGGTCGCGACCTTTAGATTGGGCAACTATAGTGCTTTTAAGAGTGTTATTTTGTGTGTGTGACTATAGCTTCGCTTTCTTTGTTTTTCTTTTTGTGCCTGTAATGGTCTTTTTGAAATAAAACGTTTGAGTTTCTACCTCAGTACCGTGATAATACCGGAGTTAAGTCAAGTCAGAGGTCGCTGGGGGACATAAAAACCTCTGAATCCAGCTTGGGCAATTACCACACTATAAAGAAGAATAGTTCCTCGCGTTTCAGCAAGCGCTTACGTTTACAAAGGCAGAGATTACAGTATCAACGTCCACTATTCTTGTAGAAGGAGTAATTTATAAGAGTTATTCGAAAATATGCCATATATGCAAGAGCGTAAAGTCTATTTACTCTAATTAGATTACATGGTCACCTCACTCCACAAACAAATTAACGGCTACAAATCCCAGCACATAACACCACATTTTTCACCCAACACATAAAGGTACGCCCACACCACATACGCGAACCGACGCACAATGCGTAGTTACGTATTAATCATGCGATACGCGGCCGGAACGGTCGGTCGTTAATCATTGAGCGGCCGGAACACCGCCCCCTCCCCGCAATCTGAAGGGGGCTTTTTGTTAATTAATCCGCACTTATGTGACGCTTTTATGTATTGTCGGTGATTGTGCTGTTACTATAGTATTGGAGTTATGTGACCAATGTACTTTGGTTAACGATGCTGTGATCGATAGATGTAAAAACTTCGTCTCAGTAGTTTATTACAGTATCGTGTTGGCACCTTCGTTGATTTAAGCATAACAAAACATCACGCCTGTAATTTCCGAAGGGTTAGGCAGAGGTGTACTACACCCACGTTTTGACTTGATGTAATAGGGCGCCCCCTATTACATCAGGTCAAAATATGGGTGTCAGCTTATTGCCATCAAACGGGCACAAATACAGACTCCGTGATTGCTACTGAGAAAACTAAATCATTGAGATGAAGTGATAATTCTGTTAGAAAGACCCAATTAGTTTAATTATTGCCATCTTTTTTTTTATTTTTTTTTTATTTGAAATCATCAAATAACCCCTCACGCTTTTGGGCCGAGCGAAAGGGAGTGACAGACTTCTGCTGAAAATGTTTATACACTTAGCAAAATTTAAAAGCTATTTCGTACATTGCGATAAGACCTTTTTCGTAAAATTGTGGCTTACAAATTGCTGTATTCGTAAAACGTTAATCAACACAGTAACAGAAAGTCACTTTTAAAAGTTTCTTTATGTTCTTGCATTTACATATTGGTACTCATAGCTGTACCAACAGAAACGCAGCCTGTACTGATCTCGGTGAAAATTCATTTGAAATTAACTTTATTTGTAAACAAGACCTTTTATATGAACATAATTATGCAGGCAATGTCGTTTTATTGGTAAAATGTTGAAAAACGTTCAATTATGAAAATATATGAAAAGTTCCCCTCGTCGAAACAAATTAGAGTTAAGTAAAAAACATGAAAATCTCCTTTACGAAATTAATTAAAACAACACATTCATAAGAAGCAGACCAGCGTAGGGTTGCCTCCATCACTCAAGTTTTCTTCAACGGGTATAAAATTATGTTCGCATAACACCTCCATCATGCGCACACCCTACATTAATCATGTCGGGACAGGACTATTTATGGTATTACGACGTAGTGTGGGTATACCTTTATGCAGCTTCGTGCAAATGATTTTATTTGTTAAGGAGATGAGTGTGAAGGTCGGATTGAGTTTATTGCAGTTTTTTTAGAAACTGTTCTATTCTTTCTCTGACGTGGTATTGTTGAACAGGTTTAGGAACGTTCTGGGAGTGCGTATTTAGTTTATGAATGATTTTAATTAGTGAAAGGAATGAAAAGAGAAATGTTGGTCGTCCGGCAGCGTGGTGGGTAGACGAAATTGACAATGCAGGAACATCGTGGATGGAGATAGAGCGTGAAGCTTAGCACAAACAAAGGAAGGCATATACCTACTAAGCAGTTGGTGAAGTCATGCTGTGGAAGATGATTATTATGATAATAGGATAGTTAACAAAAAAAATCTAATTAATCCGTCAGATAGATTTCCAAAAAATATTGGACACGTATTTTTTCTTTTTTCACGTAAACAAACAATGAAGACGATACGGTGCTTTGAAGACTCGTGTGACGTCATTTTCTGAGACATTAGTATGACATTCTTTAGCGGTCAGTGACGTCACCACCCACTCAAATCTTTGACGCGTTTTATCTTCGTCAGTTTTTATTGATTTGATAAAACAAAAAATACGTATCCATTATTTTTCGATAATCTAACAGACGGACTAATTATAATCATGTTTTTGAAGTCAGTAAACATCAATGATGTTGGGAAATAGGGCGAGACTGTCGTGGGTACATATGAATGGCCGTACGGGTCGACCTTCAAGGTTAAGTCGTGCTTGCTGGCGGGCTTGTACCAGAGTGAAACCCACACACGATAAGGAAAGAAAAAAGTGTGTGTTTCAAAGACTCCTGCATACAGAAAAAAACCATAAAAAAATAATTATGTGAATTAACCCTTCACACAAACATCAACCAAGCATTCTGTACATCAAACTAAGTACCCCTACGCAAAAGTTTTTGCTGGGAAACGACATTTGTTTTGGGTCCAAAATCTCTTTTTACCGTAAAACTCAATGCTCTTAAAACATTGTGCTAGTAAAATAAATCATTCATCATTAATCATTCATTCATTATGCTTTGAATAGTAAAAGGGTCATGGAGGTAATTAAGGTAAAGTTACAACCTGAAAACATAGTATTTACAAAAAAAGCTGTGCAAAGTTTGGAACTTTGACTCCCATTATTTCCGTAACTAGGGGGTTCCCAGGTATTATTACATATTTAATTTCGCTCCTCAACAATGAGTACACTGTTACATTTACATAAAAAAAACATTTCAAAATTAGATGTAAGTGCCCCATCACTTAAAGAAGAGCACTACATGCAACATAATATGCGCCTTAACAGCCAACACTATATGGTCTACTATGGTCACTATATGGTATGGTCTAGAACAAAAAAAATATCGCAGTGGTAGGGAGAACAAGTGCCCTTCGTTTGCGTTAAGGGTATTTTTACACCCTTTATACAGGATAGTGCCGACGATACGACAGATATTTAACCACCTGATATTTTTAGTTCATAGGAACATTTGTAAACTATCAAATAAATCCCAACACTGAAAAAAAAATTTATAAACACAAGTAGCATATAACTGTAAACGAAATACAATACAATTTACAAACAAATATTGGTTTACTAAGCTTAGTAATAATTTGCACGTTTTTTAACGTTTGGAAATAAAATGTAACGAACGATTTTGGCAAAGACATTTAGGTAGGTCATTGTGGTATCGTCGGCACCACCCTGTATGGCTAGAGCCGATGCAAACCTTTAAACCACTCCGAGTCGGCCATGACACATTTAAATATGTTGCAGTACACATTAATAATATTCAATTAACGAAATACACATCTCCCCTCTGCATTCACCCCCTTTGATTACAAGATTGCAAGTCCGAATAACAGCTTGCATACACCCTTATATACAGCAAAATATCTCAAAACTATCACATTACTTTTAACAAAGCCTACGCCATTAATGTCCATTATCTTGCATCTCTATCGCACATCGTGCTCTCCTTGTCTCCACCCCCGTCTAAAGAACGGAAGGGACCATTGTCTGTGTTACAATACAAATGTCGAACTTTTGGGTGTAAAACATGCATTTGTATGTATGTGACGTTATGAATATTATGGTCTTACTTGCCTATGACGGTAATAAAAGATATTTGATTTTGAAATGGCGTCATAGCTAAAACTGTCGATATCTAAGTCTGTTCAGAAGGAATTTAGTTGATGTTTTCTAGTGTGATATGATTCCTTACACAATAACACTCAAAAGTAAGTACCTAAAACAGTTTTTAACTGATAAATTCCTTATGAAAAACCTAGGAACTGAATCCATGACCTAAAGCCCCAATTGCGACTACTAGACCAGTATTAATGAACTGTCAAGTCAATGTTATAATTTAATAGAACAAGGTACCGTAACTATTAAATATCTATTTTTTTTTAATATTCACTGACCATACAATATAGGAACACAACAACAGTAGAGAGCAGAGTAGTCAAGTTGAAAGTGTACCGCGGGTCTTACACGAGAGAGAGTAGGAATAATCGAGATACCAACTATATTATGTTCAAGCCCATTGTAAAAGAGAGCAAGCATATTCCTTACTAAAACCTCAATAACACTTTGCCCCACTTTGATCGAACTCATGACCTCAAGCTCAACAGTCGCATTAAGGATGTTTACTGACTTAAAAAAATTTGATCCTAATTAGTCCGTCTGTTAGATTATCGAAAAATATTAGATACGTATTTTTTGTTTTAACAAATCCATTAAAAAATAAAAGATTAAGTGGAAAAGATTAAAAGATTTGAGTGGGGGTTGGTAACGTCACTGACTGCTAAAAACGTCATACTAATGTCTTAAAGTATGACGTCACACGAGTTTTTAAAGCACTGTATCGTCTTCATTGTTTGTGTAAGTGAAAAAAGAAAAAATACGTGTCCAATATTTTTTGGTAATTTATGTATATGACGGACTAATTAGTTTTTTTTGTTAACATCGATATTGCGACCACTAGACCACCAATAATGAACTGTCAAGCCAATTTTATAATATTATAGTAGACAAATACCGTACCTATTATTTAATTTCACCCAAAAATATTCACGGACCATACAATATAGGAACACAACAACAATACATTCGAAACAACGAAAATGTACCAAAAACATTGTTGAAAGATATTTCTCAGCAGAATAGTCAAGTTGAAAGTGTACCGCGGGTCTTACACGCGAGAGAGCAGGAATAATGAGATACCAACTACTTACTTGTTACAAAGAAAATTCGACTGTAGGACGCTATGGACAGACGCACACAATTTTATGCATATTTTAGTCTTGTTTTGTTGTCTGTGTGGTGTGTTTTTTAAAGATTTTAGTATGTCTTGTGAGAAGTTATAGTTTTCTTCTTAATTTTTTTTCTTTTCAAAATATACTTGTTACAAAGAAAATTCGTCTGTAGGACGCTATGGACACACGCACACGATTTTATGCATATTTTAGTCTTGTTTTGTTGTCTGTGTGGTGTGTTTTTGAGAAGTAATTGTTTTCTTCTTCAATTTTTTTCCTATCAAAGTTGGTGACTTTTTTTTTTTCGTGGCCCCTGACGAAACTGTGTACGCATAAGAGAAATCGAGACCAAAATTGATATTTTGGCGATATAGCTCGAAACTCAGTCCAGACTGATTTGAATCAGTTCACACAGGGTGATTTTTACGTCAGCTTATCGTTAGCTAAATGAATTTGACTTTGGAGGAGAACAAGTCTGGTCAAATGACTAATATAACTGCTTCCACCCGACTCGAGTTCTAGTTAGACATGTCGATGGTATTACCCATTGGCAAAAATAATTATAAAGTTCGGACAAACTTTTCAACTCTATTTAACCCCAAATTTTAATAAAATCTTTCCTTAGTAAGCACCTTTGTTATGTTAGCAAATCTTGTGTTATAGAATTTTAAGTTTTTATTAAATAGATGTGCTTACCTAAAGTGCATATTGTTATGCATATTGTTATGCATATTGTTATGTATGTTATTAAAATAGTTTGTTTTTAAACTGGCAAGTTATATTGTTTTGTCAACAAAAATCATAACAAGAAACGTCAATTAAAATCAAATATAAAATAAAATCAATTAATCCCAAACAAGTATGCGTCCCTCTAGAAGGGCTGCCAGCAAGGCTGTGATGACATTTGTAAATATTTCCATAGCCAAGGTTATGAGTACGACCTCCCGATAACCGGTTTACGAACACACTTAAAATAGGCGTTTCCAATATCCTAACTCACGTTTTGTTTGACTACACCGACTTATATCCAAGTTTGTAGGCTCGTAGCACAGCTACGGGCTACGGCGTAGGCGGATGCTACGCGATCGAGTTACGATGCTGCGGTCAAATCTTGGGAAGATTCACTTTGTATTAGTATTACTGAAAATTACGTTACCTCCAAAGTGTGTAGCAGGCCGACTTGTGGTCTATAGTATATGAACAAACTCATAACTGTAAACATAAATAAATATATCGGTATTGTGGTAAAATTGTCTGTTAACTGTGCTGTTATTTATTAAAAAGTATGTAAATATTTATATACTAGTAAGGGCTTGAACTGAACAGAGTGGGAGATGGTCTGACTATCTAGCTATATAACTTCCATTTTACCAGTTAAGTTTACGTTCCCTGTAATTGATAGAGCAAAATAAATTCATTTACCACGGCAACTTTAAGGTTTTGTAAGTTTTTTTGCATGTTGGGTGTTATTCAATATCAATATTCAATAGCCTGTAACGTTATGACAGAGACCACTGAGTAAACGTCATATTGGTGGTTTACCTTCATGACGTTTCCCTATACGCCATGGAAAGATGATATCAGAAAAATAGCTGAACGGCTGAGTCACAATGAAAATAGATAGCCTAAGACTGTGAAAAATGACGATTCTTGGAAGAAGTCTTTCCTTAGAAAGGCGCCTAATTAAACAATAAATAATTGACAACAAAGTTAAGGTGTTGAAAAAAAAACTATAACTATGAGATACCTAATGCGTTATGTTGTCCGTTAGCTTATTAGAAAAGTATTGTTAGTAACCTTTGTTATGTAAGAAAATCTTGTGGTAGAATTAGAATTAAAAGTTTTTGTTAAAAAGATGTGGTTACTTAAAGTGCAAATTCCACGGATATGGTTCAGGGGTAATTAGACTTTTTATATAATGTGTTTGTTTTAACTTAAAATAGTTTTTTATTAGTTATCTCTCCAAGTCTAGCAAAAAAAAAATCACAACCGTAAGATCCTTTTCTCGACTTCTATTTATTTAGTTTTTTATAGAAAATTGTTATAACGCTGAGAGCATGTTTTAGGAAACAAAAGGATTTTTATTTATTTTATTTATGATTTTGTATTCTACGAAATCATCATGTGAGTTAATGAAAACTCTCCGTTAAAAACGAGGGGCGAGGTTGTGAAAAGAATCTTCCATGTTTGATAGTGGAACGTATTATAACGCTTATTTTAACGCTATCTCGACAGAACCACATGTAACAAGTAATATAATCCTCCAGTCCTATTTCACACGAAATATAATTATGTAATATTCTTGGAAAGATACGTTTCATATAACCGTCCCTATTTTTAAATAGAAGAAGTGCCTGCTTTCCTACCTACGTGAGTGCTTACAGCTTATATTTTTAGAAAATAAATAATGGGAGTGATTTTAACAAATGTCTTATAAAAATAGACGCATGTCAAACTAATTCTAATATAAATTCTAATGTGGGGCTGTTGACTGCTGTTAGTTTCTTTTTTTTTAATCTTACTTTGACATTTCAATTAATTTATGTAATTTATTATTATTATTTTTTTTATTGCAGATAGGCTCGCGTTTGACCACTATCTCACCTGATGTTAAGTGACGATGTGGTCGAAGATGTAGCACGCTGACCTAGAAGTAACCTATTCACTCTTGACTTGAAGACCCCTAGGTTATACTTATCAGTTATACTTATTTATTATTTCTACTAATCTAATTTAATTGGTGTTTGAACTGCTTATGCTGTACCTTTATTATATTATGGAAATTTCATTTATTGTAATTATTGACAAATGAATTTAAATTTATTGTTTCTTTTTTTATATAAATATGTTTGATAATTAATAGTTGCAATGAATTGAATAATTTATCAAATGTATGATACATATTTGTACGCCGTAAAGGTAAAACATGACTGTGATCCTGTCTTATGTACTTAACATCTTGCATGCTTTGTGTGCATACTCATGTTTCTGACAAATAAATGAACTTTGACTTAGACTTTTATCTCTAACTTGGTTTTATAATAGAAAAGTCGAATTAATTTATTATCATGTTTGGATGCTGCACATTGTATGTATACACAATCATGAAATATTGAATGATGACAATAAAATGGTTCGTTGCCTGTATTAAGATACCTTTTTTTGGAGTTGACTGTACAGGTGTTTACATTTCCAGTATAACATGGCCTTGCTTAGTACAAATTTCTTGAACATTGAGAGATCAGCATGTAATTTGACACCTACATACAGACTGTTAAAATCATCCCCACAACCCTTCTTTGGAATAGGGTTGTTTACAAAAAAAATATGTTAGTCCGTCAGATAGATTTCCAACAAATATTGGACATGTATTTATTATTGTTTTTTTTTTTTTTTATTGCAGATAGGCTCGCGTTTGACCACTATCTCACCTGTTGTTTGTTTGTTTTTTTGTTAATTTTTTTTTTTTTTACTGTAACTTCTCATAAGACATACTAAAATCTTTGTTTCACGTAAACAAACAATGAAGACGATACAGTGCTTTGAAAACTCTTGTGACGTCATTTTCTAAGACATAACATTAGTATGACCTTTTTTACCGGTGAGTGACGTCACAACCCCCACTCAAATTTTTGACGCGTTTTATTTCGTCAATTTTTATTGATTTGATAAAACAAAAAATACGTATCCAATATTTTCAATAATCTAACAGACAGACTAATTAGAATCACATTTTTTCTAGTCAGTAAACATCTCTATTACCATAGTCGGGTAAAAATAGAATTATTGTTGATTTCTATTTGGACATTCAAAACCAGCGGCCAATAACATCAACATTGCATTACACACAGCCGTTGCCCTAACACGATAACCCGCTCCTCGTACCTCAATTCCTCAATCACGGAGCGGTTGATCAATCATATCGGTAACTCAATCGTCCGCCACCGGATATGGACCCCACAGCCGTGACTGGAGCCGCCCATTTTAACTCCACATAAACGAGTTTTAAGCAGGAAATTGCCAAGTCTAGCCTTTAACTCTGTTAGCAACTTAGAAATAATATTAAGTTTTAACTGAAGATTTTCTCTGATTTTGAAATTTTATTTGCCTCTCAAAGCGCTGGTCGAATCACACACAGAACAGGACAAGAAGAAGTCTTACTTAATAATCAATAATGCCCTGATAAGTTCTTGAAAGCGCTAAAAGGGCTGAGATTGCTTTCAATACGCAATAGATTCTGTACACCGATTTGCTTGCGCTATACGCGGATAAAAAGTAGTCCCTTCGCAATAAAGTACTTTTCAATTGGGATGTTTTCTGACTAAAAAAAATATGATTCTGATTAATCCGTCTGTTAGATTATCGAAAAATATTACATACGTTTTTTTTGTTTTATCAAATCAATGAAAAATTGACGAAGATAAAACGCGTCAAAGATTGAAGTGGGGGTTTATGACGTCACTCACCGCCACCGGTCAAAAATGTCATCTTAGAATATGACAAAGAGGAAGCACTGTATCGTCTTCATTGTTTGCTCAGTGAGAAAAGAAAAAATACGTGTCCAATATTTTTTGGAAATCTATCTGACAGACTAATTAGATTTTTTTTTTGATATTTACCCTAAAGAAAAAAAAATTTACAAATAAGTGATGTGGTATATTTTTATTAAGCATATATAAAAGCTCACACAATTTCCCCCTCTTTTTAAACATTACATTAACATTTCTCAGGTTTTTTTTTTATTTAAAATCTAACTCGGTTCGTAGGTAGGTACTATTATTTTTTAATAGTTGTTATCATCATCGTCTGCCTAGCCCATAACCTAACCGTATGCAGCGAGACTGCCTGTCAGAATTTCAGACTTCTGTCCCCCCAACAACGTTCAAAGATTTACGAAATCGTTTTATTTTTTGATCAAATTTCGGTTAAATCGTAAAATGTTTAATTTTCAGTAAAAAAACTAATAGAATTAGGACGTTATTCTAATAAGCTAACAAGACCCTTTCAAAGTAAAAACTGACTTGATGAACTGATCATTCCAATAAGACTAGCTACCCAATAGTAATGTTTACTGACATAAATAAATATGATTCTAACTAGTCCGTCTGCTATATTATCGAAAAAATTGGATACGTATTATTATGTTTTATAAAATTGATAAAAATTGACGAAGATAAAACCCGTCAAAGATTTGAGTGGGGGTTTGTGACGTCACTCACCGGTAAAAAATGTCATGCTACGGTCTTAGAATGTGACGTCACGCGAGTTTTCGAAGCACTGTATCGTCATCAATGTTTGCTTACGTGAAAAAAGAAAAAATACTTGTCCAATATTTTTGAAAATCCATCTGACGGACTAACTAGATTTAACTTCCCTAACGTTGGCAAAAAATCGGTTTCACTTCGTGATTTCAGAAGTCATTACCTTCCAGCCATATTATCACACAGTCCATCCATCGTTTTTTTAATCTTCCTGTACCTACTTTCTACTCAATAAGAAACCCAAAGCAAAAAACCCAAACCCAATCAGATACACAGTCACACACATTTGACCTAAAATCAACACACCAACCTCCAACACAAGAAATGTTTAATTGTCAAAATCGCCTCTATAATACAATACCATCGGACTGACTCAAAAAAATATGATTCTAATTATCGAAAAATATTGGATACGTGTTTTTTGTTTTATCAAATTAATCAAAATTGACGAAGATAAGATGTGGTTGTGACGTCATTTGTAGGTAAAAAATGTACTATCATATGACGTTTTCGAAGAGTTCACGAGTTTTCGAAGCACTGTATTGTCTTCATTTTTTGTTTATGTGAAAAAAGAAAAAATACGTGTCCAATATTTTTTAGAAATCTATCTGACGGACTTATTAGTTTTTATTTGTCCGATCCCTTACTCTTAGCGTTGGCAAAAAAGCGGCTGCATCAACTTTGAATCGCTTGAAACAAGGTTTAAAAGCTGTAAAGTCTTCGCAGAGTCTTCCACTTTCCTTTTCGCTACAACTTCGCTGCATTTTTCACCCGGCAGACTCGAGTACTTTCACTGGTAACTTTTAAATAAGATTTCTGATACTTCACGAGTTTAGTCTCGGGAAAAAGGAGTTAGGAATGCGTGATCGTGGTTGTTGACGGTTGTCTTATATGAATTAACACAACATCACGGATGTAATCTCCAAAGGGTTAGTCAGAGGTGAACCTAATATAGTACTCACACATTTCGCCACATGTGTTTAAGTGCCATGTAATTGGGGGCAGAGCAGCGGAGGCCCAGTGGTGGCGGCCCCGACTTACGAACAGCAGGTCGTGGGTTCGAACCCAGGCAGGCACATTACTTTGTGTAATTTATTTCAGCACCGCTGCTCTCTAAACGGTGAAGGAAATCATCATGAGGAAACCGGCATGTCTTAGAACCAAAAAATTCGAAGACATGTGACATCTACCAATCTGGATCCGCGTGGTAAATTAAAGCCCATTCTCTCTCAAAGAGAGGAGGCCTGTGTTACAGCAATGGAAACATTAATAGGCTTGTTGATGATGATGATGATTTGGGGGCGAGCCTATTCCCATGAACCGGGTACAAATTCAGACTCTGTGGCTGCTACTGAGAAATACCTGATGTAAAAACCCAATAACACTTTACCCGAACCGGGAATCGAACTCAGGACCGCGCTTGTGACCAACTAGACCAACGAGGTAAATAAACAAATTCTAAAATGGAAAAGAGTTTGTAAGAAATTAACTGCCAAATAAGACGGAGCTGCGGGCAGTACGAAAGAGATACCGCGGCCTCGACACAAAGGGCTAAGAAGGAACATGGGTGGTTTTTAGTCAGTAGAAGTCTGACACTCCCTACTCTGCCCAGAGCGGAAGGAGTCATTTATTTCTTTGTGATTTCCCACCCTTTAAAAAAATTGTAAGTTAACGGAAATTAATCGTAGGTGTAAAAAGTAAGTACGACAGAACCACAAACTTCACAATAAATTAATAGAATGAATCACACTCAAACCTAATCTAATTCTTAAAATTAAGTATCTCTCATTTTCACAAGGAGTTTTCAATTCCAAGTTTCATGACAACAACATTTCAATAAGCTTTTCTACATAGCCACCTAGCGCCCTCTGTAGCGTCAAAGTTCGGTTAAACCAAAGTTTTGTTGCATGCTACTCGACACTAGATGGCGCTGTTTCAGGTTCTAATAAGATTGTGATTGGTTTGTCCAAGACGTAAACTAGACGAAATCTGATTTTTGTTCACTTTTTTTTAAAATTTGATTGTGCAACTATGTTCGGCATAGCGATCTGTTTCGCTAATTTTGTATCGGAAATGTGTCAGAATAAAATATGTGAATGTTTCATAATGTTATTTAATTTTGTTTTGAGAACTATTATTTTCGTAGGTGGTAAGCGATTGTAATATCTTTAATTTACAGTATCGTTGTTTGTGTCTGGATTGACACTAGATAATAATTAAATAAATCCGAGGCAGGTGTCGAGGTTTAGGCCGTGTTGACGGCGCGTTCGTGTTCCACACGCGCCTCAAAGAGATGTCACCAACATGGAAGAGGCCCGCCCGCAAGGGCCGACGACACCCGTCGGCGCTGCGGGTTTTTCGCAACAGATATCGCGGATTCGACATAAAGGGCTAAGAAGGAACATGGGTGGGTTTAGTCAGTAGAATTAGTAGGGTTATTTGATGATTTTACACCCTCAAAAAAGAAAAAGATATCGAGGATTACGTTTGCTCATCACGATTTACATAATTTCTATATTCCCTTCGCTGTACGCAAATGACTGAAGGACTGTCTCGATGGTCTAGCGGTCGCAATTGCGACGGCTGTGCGTGAAGTCCTATGTTCAATTCTCAGGTCGAGAAGTTTAATTTAGTTTTTCCATCAGGTATTTTCGACTACTTAAATGATAAGAATAGTTGGTCGCTGAGTTGAACACAAGACAATGTTTGTTATTTATGTTCTTCCTCCAAGATAAGTTTACTGATATGTTATGTCTTTTTTATTATTTTTATCTACTTTTTTCTGTTTTATTGCTTTTTCAAAACAAAAATGTTTTGGGGTACTGTCTCTTGTAAATAAGTAAAGTAAAGTATTTAAATTTTGACGTTCGAAAAGTGCTGATTATCAGCCTAGTTTGAATAAATGAGTTTTGATTTTGATTGATTTGTCAGTAGCAGTCAACGATTTGGGTGTACTCATGTGTACATCTCTGTCTATACTGTCGGGGATTACAGGTATATCGTTATGTTATGTTCATGAACTGAAATGTCAGTAAAGACTGTGTCGTATATGTAGACTGTGTTATTAAAAACCTTATTTCTACCGTCACCACGAAAGAAACCAACTACTCCTTTCTACAGATCACCAAAAAATAACAAACGGTCTACCCAAAAGGCTGAAACACATTCGCATATCACAAAAAACGTCTAAAATGGCGCGTCATGTACATAATTCTAAGGGTAACGCCACACGCCACAAATAAGACGACAGTCGGCGAAATATCTATTTCGGACCGAGCCGGACCCGCGTCACGCTGTCACGGCCGCGCCTGAGGCCCGACAGGACTAGGCGGAAGGCATAAGCGGTAGCGGGTAAGTACGGTTTTGTGGGTATGACTAAGTACCGTGAGGTGTTATAGAAAATAACACGAAGTTGCAAGGTTTCCTCGTCGTAATCGCATGACTTTCGTTTGTTGTTTAAAAAAACAATTTCTAGTTAAAATAGTACGTTTTTCTGCATTTTAGTGTACAGACAACCTTGAACCTTATGCTTCGATGACGTTGATATTCTGGTAAAGGGAGTTTGACAGACTGTAGCATAGCTTAATGTACTGGCGTCTGAACCATTAATTTTATGAAAATTGTTTGTAGGTTGGATTCTTTTGAATGATTTTGCAATTAACTAGATAATCTGCCTGCCTTTACCCAACAATTTTGGGGTCGGGTACCAGTCTAACCAGTTGCTGAATACCAGTATTTTACATGAAGCGAGTCCCAATCTGACCTCCACAACAAAGTTAGACTAAGTAAGACGATACTCTTTCTCATCTCACAAATATGCTATACAAAGTTTTATAATAATAGAATACGTAATCGTTCTATGTCTTGTAGATAAACTACAAATTTACTTAAACGTCCAAATCAAAGAGGGTTCTTAAACGGAAAAAAAAGTATTAAGTACAAGACAGTGCTGCGTGTCGCGGGTTCGATCCCCGCCCGCAACAATTATTTGTATGCCCTACAGATAGTTGATCCAGGTCTGGATGTTAGTGTATGTCAGTTTAAATGTTGGTAACTGCACCCACAATACAGGATAAATTCCTAGTGTGAGGCAACGTTTTTGTTATTTAAAAAGAAAAAAAAAAGTAGTATTTTCTTATACCCTATGCCAAGTCCAAAAAATGTATCCAAGTTAACATAAACACGTGGGGGGGCATTTCTTCAAGCTACTCTTACTGGCTACGTGTAAACACTGTCACTGTCACATTTACAAAAAGGGTGAAGTACAAAGCAATTTCTAGTTTCATGCAAGTGTAATTTAGTGAAATGTGTCCGGATGAGTTAGTGTCACGTCTAGGCGTTATTGGTTTAAGACGCTTCTTTTTTACTTGTACCCTCAGAGAATGGGGATGTTTACTGACTTCAAAAAATGTGATTCTAATTAGTCCGTATGTTCGATTATCGAAAAATATTAGATATGATTTTTTGTTTTATCAAATCAATAAAAATTTACGAAGATAAAACGCGTCAAAGATTTGAGAGAAGGTAGGAGACGTCACTGACCGCTAAAAATTTCATAATTACTAATGTCTTAGAGTATGACATCACACGAGTTTTCAAAGCACTGTATCCTCTTCATTGTTTGCTTACGTAAAAAAAGAAAAAATACGTGTCCAATATTTTTTGGAAATCTAGGTATATGACGGACTAATTAGTTCTTTTTTGTTAACTACTCTATTATATCCTAGATACCGCCATTCCAGTTTTTTGAAAACTGACATATAGTTTGCTGCATGATAAAACGAAATCAGCTATGTTGTTAGTTAAATAATTTAATGGAAATCCATATTTAAGGTCCGGTATTAATATTTTAATGATAAAATTATTATGTTTTGTTACACACATCTTTTTTTTTGGGGGTGATGAGAAATCATCAAATAACCCCTCCGGCTCTTGGACAGAGAGCAAGGGAGTGTCAGACTTCTACTGACTAAAAACCACCCATGTTCCTTCTTATACATACATCTCAAAGTGGAATACCGATGATATTGCTATCTCCCACATAACAATATTTGGGGGGAGATGGTAGAATGATGAACTAAATATAACTGAATACGTGATAACCGTTTTAGTGTCGGTTTCTCTTCCACCGTGTATCATCATCATCATCATCAGCCTATAATGTTCCCACTGCACAGACTCAAGCCTCCTCTCTAGGAGAGGTATGGGTTATCCACCACGGGCACCGAAGATATCACATGTCTTCGATTTCTTTGGTTCTAAGACATGTCGGTTACCTCACGATGTTTTCCTTCACCGTTTAGAGAGCAGTAGTGATGAAATAAATTACACAAAGTAATGCTCCTGCCTGTGTTCGAACCCACGACTTACTGTTTGTAAGACGGGGTCGCAACCCAGTGGTTGCGATCCCGTCTTACCCGTTTCATTGCGTAAACATATGTTGCGACAAAAAATAACATAAAACTAAATTAAAACTTTGAAAACTATACTATTAAACCTTACGTTCATAAACTACGCAAACTAAATATTTACTCTACCAACAAACATTAAAGCACCAACCATGCCTTTAAAAACAAACCAGCCGATACTTAATTGAAGTTACAAGTTTCACTCATACTTAATTCATAAAGGAGCTAGTAGCTACCCAATAACCGAAATTCGGCAAATATTTCGAAGTCAAACATACAAAATAGAAATCAAAACTACACAATCGTTGTATACTAGCCATGGGTCGATCTGTCGGTCCCCTGTATCTACTGCCCACAAAACACGACACAGGGAAGACCCTACCTTGTTTTCACTAGAACTAGGGTTGGTTTTCGGATGTAGCGAAGGGGTAGTTATAATGTTTTTTGATATTCAAGGTTGTTTTGAGGGTGTACTGCCCACAGCTAGGGAGTACTGCCCGCAAGGGCCGGTCTGTGCTTCGTTTGAACGGCGGGAGAGTTGTTCAGGTTAGTACAGTTTTTTGGCGGATGATTTGATGACTACGAGTTTGGAACGCAAGCATATTCTTATAAAGCTTTGATGTTATACAAATTGATAATTTTAAATTCAGTTAAGTCATAAGTATATATCATTTATTAATACTGAGTAAGTGGAAATGAATTTTACAAAAAAAAAAGACTAGACTAATTGTCCCACTGCCTGTTGAATTCCATTTACCCACACCATAGCAACGGACCAACCTAAGTACACATCGACTTTCCCAAACAAGTAAATAGTCAAATAACCACACCCGTATGCATGGAAGATGTTTGAATAACAAAATAAAAGTATCATAAAATAATATATGTAGTATTTGACGGCACGGTTGGCGCAGTGGCTCAAGCAGTTGACTACTGCGCTATGTGTCGCGGGTTCGAAAACCGAAATATTTGTATGGCCTACAGATAGTTGTTTCGGGTCTGGGTATTTGTGTATGTGAGTTTAATGTCTGTGAACGCACCCACGATACAGGAGAAATTCCTAGTGTGGGGTAATGTTTTTTTATTAAATAAAAAAAAATACAAAAGTCAGTAGATAAGAGGTGGTGGTTCATTTTGAATTCAAATAGTATCAGTAACTAGGCAAGTGCGCTGGATAGTGTGCACGAGCCTCGAAGGGGTATATCCGCTGTGCATACATTAAGCACAGATATCGCAAAGCTTTTCGGTGGGATTAAATTAGTTAACTTATTCGCCTAGTTGTTTGTGTGCCTGCTGAAACTGTGACGTAAAGGTTTTGAACATGACGTAATGGTTTTAAATTGAAAAAGAAAACTCCTGACGAATTCATCGTTGTCATTACTATATCCTAACAATTTCATAACCTAGAAGCTTCACATTTTGGTACAACTTTGTCATTGTAGCCAAGACCAGAGCCGAAACCAAGGCGCAATGTTATGGAGCCGAAAACTGCATTGACAATTATTTTAATTATTTAATTTTGTTTAATTATATATGTATTATTTATTTTTATTTATTAAATTGTGTATCAAACGACTGTTTTCTTTTCTTTATTTTTTTATAGTAGATACTTTATCTTTATTTTAGACATACATCCATATAAACATACAAGGAGAGTTAGTAGTGTTGTTAGTAGTACACAGAAATAATATAAAATAATAATAATAAGGTGTTAACAATCTGTTAGAAAACAAAACAAGTTACACAAAAACAAATAAGCCTATTTCCTATTTCCGTGCAGGTATACACTTGCCCAGTACGCAGTAGAAAGAAAAATGAAAAGTATTTTTTTATCATTCATATGATTAGCATTACTTATTTAGTTTTCTTTTTTTGCGCTTTATTATAGCTTAAAACTAAACAATTCGTTATTACTCCTTCAGTTTGCTACATCTTTCTATTATTTACAAAACCTATTTAATTTCATAAACCAATAACCTATGTCCATTACAAGAAAACGTCCATTTTTCTTACGGAAATGAAAAAGGCTGGGGTCCCCGCGGCCCGGTCGAGTATGGGTCGAGTAAATAACACGGGAGCTACGAGTTTTTATTGCTATCCCAGAAAATACTGTATATTACGGTGTTTCAATATGTTTTGGAAACATTAAAATCGGTGGAGGAAATAAAATTCTCTTTGAATTTGTGTTAACATATTAAATTTGTAACTCAAAATGGTGAAGGAAAAGATTGTGAGGAAATCGGCATGTCCACGAACCAAAAAATTCGAAGACAAAGCCAAAGTCAAAGATTTATTTGCAAATAAATATGGTTACAAAGGTTCTTAAAAAACTGTACAAGTACCTCAACATACTCAATCATAATATAATGACATGCAAATTTTAAATTTTTATAATTGAATTTATTGAATTGAATTATTGAATTGAATTATTGAATTGATATAATTTAATTTATTGAATTGGTGTAATTGAATTCACACAATTGATTTTTAGATTAGGTAAAATTATATTATTTAAAATTAAACTCAAGAAACTCTTTTATATCGTAGAACGGATTGTCAATTAGCCATCTGTGTAAGGTCCTTCTGAAGCGGGACATATGATATCTACCAACCTGCACTGGCTAAGCGTGGCTGATTATAGCCCATTCTCATCTTCCACCAATATATTACAGTTGACAAAAATCAATAAATCTGATTGGCACAGGACTATAGAGATTATCACAAGAAACAAGAACTCTATACTCAGCAGTGGGTGAATTCTGTTCTCCTGAGATGACGATGAGGACATTGACATTTAGGTCGTTCCAATAAAATATCTGAAAACCTACAAATTAATATTTGTGAAAATCAGAATATGATAGAAATAAACAGATACCAAAGACCACCACACCACATCACCACACCACACCATCACCACATCTACCAATCCGCATTGGACCTGCGTGGTGGATTATGGCCCATCCCTCTCCTAGAGAGGAGGCCTGAGTACCTTCAGTGGTAACATTATATATAGGCTGATGATGATGATGATGAGACAGATAGACCGTAAAAAAATTTAACGAACCCAATGTTTATGTTGCACAGTACCTACTCGTAGAAGAAATTATTTGGATCCCTAAACTTTTAAAAATATACTCACTTGCAATATTAAAATACTCAAATAACAATGAAGCAATAGGAAGCAAACGACTAAGGTCAGCGTCAAGTACAGTATTTCCTGAAAAATGCAGGTAATATCTTCAGCTAAACTTCATGCAAGCATTTTCAAGATTCCGATGGATCTGCTCTAGAATTTAGAAAATAACTTGCTTGTGTGGAATTTTCAGTTTTATGCAGGTGTATCACACGCTTGATTTAACACGAGTCAAGTTTGCAGGGCGTATTCTATGTCAGGGAATAAATATAAGAATAAGACTCAAAATTATGTTTTAAGATTCGTTGATTTTACTCTACTGAGGTCTATAAATAACAATGTTAACATGATATATTTTACAATCAGGAAAATAATAACTTAACAAAACAGTTATAAGTTAGTAAAAGAAAACGCCATCTGTTTATCTGTTAACAAACTATGAGATAAGTTTCTGGAAACTGGATGCAAGAAACAAAACGAATTTGTTTTCCCAGAAATCAAAAACAAGATTTATGTGCTACTGAAAACCAAAGAAGAACTATCTATATTTTTCTTCCTTTTGTTTCGGCGAAAACAGTTCTAGTTGATACCTGAAAAGCTTCTAGGTACGAGGATATTAGAGTTAATATATTAACTTTACCTAATACCGCCATCAGTCAAAAAACCTTAGCACGTAGTTACGTGACGATTACGTCGCGCGCTCATGCTAGGGTAAACTGCATCCGCAACCGCATCAGCATGTGATTTTTGACCCCAAAAAGAAGTGATTTCCTAGCAATATAAATACTAGAATTTCAGGTTATTACTTCATTTAAATGACCTCCATGACCCGTTTACTATTCAAAGCATCCACTAACACAATGTTGTAAGAGTGCTACATTGAGTTTTACCGTAAAATGTGATTTTTGACCCCAAAAAAAATACCGTTTTCCAGCAATCATTTTTGCGTCGTGGTATTTAGTTTGATGCACAGAATGCTTGGTTGACTGTTGTGTGAAGAGTTAATTTACACCCTGTATACATTAATCACTCGGAAAGTACTCCGAACTACTCCGAAGGTGGTCATCATTACCACTTTGAATGGCAAGGCTGATTCTTTGAAGATATGGCTATGGCCGATATACCTTTGGCGGTATCACGAAATACTATTTAGTTCACCTATCCACTTACACCTTGCATAAAACTATCTAAAATCTTATACGTCAAGCCTGTTGAAAGCGACTGTTACTTGTCTAGGTCATCCATTTACAAAACCTACATATCAATTGAACATAATCCCATTACCTCCTCAGTCCATTCCTCTCCCAAATCGATAGAAAGCAAACAAGCTCTGCAATATTGGCTACAAACAGTCGGCAACTTGGCACAGTTGGACACCGCAATTTATAAGCGAGCCCGCCAGAAGAAAGGGTCCGCGGCCTGTTATTGTATCGGAAGGTAGCCCGGCCTAACGGGCTTAGGGCACAGGGCTAGGAGCCGGATAGATAGAGGAGGTGGTTATCTTTATTGTTAAATAACACTCGGAGCTGTCGCAAAAGATACCATCCGTAGTTTCTGTAAATACTGTTTTGGATGTTTTCAACACTATGGCTAGAAGCATCACAGTCATTATCATCTATCTAGCCTTTTGCCCAACTATGTTGGAATCGGCTTCCAGTGTATTCTAATGCTAGATGCTCCACAAACGTTCATCAGATCAGCTGCTCCGATGAAAACACAATTTTGTTTTGGCGAATTTCGATAGCTCTTAGAACAATAGTTAGTAGTTCAGCTTTACGTTCTGAGAGACCACATGGAAGGTCTTGCGTTTATTATAATACATCTTGTAATGGGAATGTTAACCACACATCATATTATGTATTAACTATAGTAGGCTCGTTTAACAAGAACAGATCCGTAGTACCTTTAAATTAAAAATGGAAGGTGAATATGGAGATCCTGCCGCGAGTCAGACGACACAAGTTAAAAACAGTCGTGTAAAAAAGATCGAAGTAATGCCAGAGCACTGACAAAGTTTTGAAACAACTATTTCAAAATCAGTCCACCTCTACTCATCCACAGCTCTACAGGGTCACATTTGCAAATACAAGCCTTGCATCTGTGTGAGTGTGTCCCTACACTTCGTCCCTTACCCACACATACACAAAAGGGACAAAGGTCACCGGCCACAGCCTTCTTATATTTGTTTAAGACATGTATTGTGCCCCAAGACCCTTATTTTAGCGATACATTTGTATATTGTATTGTATTATACCTGCCTTTTATTGTTTAACTAGAAATTGTGTTTGTAACTTTTTTTTAAGGAAAATTGGATAAATAATTTGAAATTCTATTTCCTTGTTTAGGGGCTGAAAAGCAAATAATTATAAAAGACGATTTAGAAACTATATTTAAAATATCTTTGAATGAAACTACATAATAATATGAAGCACGACGTCTCCTTACTAATAGTATAAATGCTAAAGTAATGTTGCCTGTCTGTGACGCTTTCACGCCAAAACTATTCAACCGATTTAAATGAAATTTTAGTACACAGATATTCTACAGTATATAAAAGGACATAGGCTACTTTTAATACGAAAAAAGGACTGTTAGGTGTAGAAAAGGAGGACATGAAAGATTACTTTTGGTCGCGATAACCGACATCAACGCGGACGATGCCGCGGGCATCAGCTAGTACCTATATACTCTGAAATGTAATAAAATATTAACATCAAAAGAATTAAAAACGATTAAATATAAATAAACTAGCAACAAAGTATAAAATGCATCAAAAACCTCCTCCTCAACGATGTCCACCGATAATGTGCTAAAGAAACCGACACTGTTACCACTTTGCATGGCACAACTTAGCCTTTGGTCAAGGTAAAGGCCAGCCCTTGAGTTTTACCAGAAGCACGATTCTAATAAAAGTTTCAGCTGTTTTAAGTCAACATAAACAGAATTTATGTCATGTATGCCAGTTACAGGAAACTTTGGAATTCTTGAAACAAATACAACAATAAAGAAAGAAGTTACAGTCCCAGTAACAAGGCATAATAAATGTGAAAGTACTGTAGTTGCCCACTAAGTGTAAATCTCTATGGAGAACCGGAGAAGAACACACCAATAGATCAAAGCCAGAATCAAATCCCCGTCATTCAATCATACAAAAATAATCAAATAACAGGCTGCAAATTGGAGCTAACTACGTAAAAGTGTCTCTCCATGTATAAACACGTCTGGTAAATAGAGGTTGGAACTAATAGGATCTCCAGAGGCTCTCAAACGTTCAATCAAAATGATAGGTAATTCAGTTACACAACCACTGGACGAATACCGTCCTATCTGGTACTGGCGATCGGGAAAGTGATTGGGGTTTAATAGTAATAAAGATTATCTTTTTTGTTTTGTTGTTTGTAAACTTGATGTTGACGTAAGCCACAAAATACTTTTTTAAATTTAAAACACGAAAGTCGAAACAAAATCTGCAATTTTCTTTCATAAACTTGTCTTAACGAAAATTAACTTTAAACAACATTATAAACTGTATCTCCTACGTTATATTCTTTAAAAGAATGACTTTCGTTATAACGAGGAGAGTTACGAGCATGGCGCCCATCTACCGATCCCTAATAAAAAATAAAAGAGTTAAGGTAGATTGTACAATAAATATCAATTTTTAAGATAAAAAATACAAAAGAATATATAAAACACCTTCCTACCTATCACACACTCAGGTGGCGGAGGTTTTTGAAAATTTAGTTAGTGATCCACTTTTAATTGAGAGAAGAGAGATCCGCTTCTTAGATGGTGATCCACTTTTGGTAATGAATGATGGTGATCCACTTTGAGTTGGTCTGGACAGTAGATCACGAATTGATTTTTTTTTAAGATTTTGGAGAACCAACTCAAAGAAGAAGAACTATGTAGAAAGTCACGATATGTTACACTCAAGTTTCGAAGCAGAAAAATCTCTATGAAAGAAAACTGGGTGTGCCTTAATCGTCAAAACTAAAAAGTAAATCCTAGTCAATAACATAGTAGGCTTTGTCGGTCACATACTATACACTTTTACCAAACCGATCGTCAGTTGTCCGGAATATTTCACCTCTGCAGTTTTATTTCTACAATTCAAAATATGATATCACCTTTTGTCCTCGCCAGTACCCTCTGCATCGTCGACCACTACTCGTATCCCCTATTCCCTAATTAATCGTGTATCGCGCCCGTCTCGGATCCTCTCCAGTGGATGACCCACCTTCATTCGATCAGCTCTATTTGATTTGACTTCTGAGTTTTATCTTGTATGTTAGTCATATCATACGTGAAGGGATTTTAATTGTTTGCATCTATTTTAGAAAAATAATGAGAAAAGTGAAAGGAATGAATGTAGTTCTATGCCTAAGAATGGAAAAGTTCAGGCTATCAAAAAAATATACTGAAGAATGGACCATCCAGGAGCCTATAACATAAAACTGACAAACAAACTGTATAAATAATACCCGCTAAGTCGATATTCTTTGAACAATTTAGGAGAAAAAAAAGGGTCGGTATTAGAAAACTCGTCTTTTTACTTTTTTCTTTCTTTTAATAGCATTGCTGGACCAGGCTGCATGTTCAGTATTCCGGATCCAAATCTAAATTTTTAGACTTAGATAAAACTTTATACTGTTTTTAAAATTGTTTGTAATTTAATTATTTTGCCTTTCTTTGTGTGTATTTTAATCTTTTTGTGAATGTTAATCAATTCGTTAATTGTAATTTATAATGTGTTTAATAATAAATTTTGTATTAGTTTGTATTCTCGTAATTAATTTTTAATGTACCTAATAATTTTATTTCAGAATGTAGGCATCACAAAACACTGAAAGCTTTTATCAGGTAGTGTTTTTATAAGCTTTTTTTAGTAAAACAGCCATTACAAAACAGAATTACAGAGTACTAGAAACTTCGCATCCATAAATATTATATTAACGTGAATAGTTTAAGATTACGAAACACAAATCCTCCCATCGCAGCATCATCAGATAATACGTAGTTCGTTAAGCAAGGGTCATCCCGAGGGTCAAAGCTTCCAGGATTATCTACCTTCAGTAATTGCTTACATTTAAGTACCTTAGCTATCGGTATACTTACTGAAACTTTGTGAATAATGGATGGAAGGTATATTACTGATTGTTTAATGGGGTATTTTGATTGTGGAGTAGCTGCCTGTGCGATATTTGTGATGTGTTTTAAATAAAATTTCGCAAGATGAATATTTTGCAAGATGATTTTATAATCAAATGTAATGTAAATGTCTGTGCAAATAAATGTAATCTGGTACAAAACACATTACAATTACATGTAGGTCCTCTTGTGTAAGCAATCGTCAAGGATTTGAGAAAAGATGGATTTAGAGTGAATCGTAAGTAAGTATCCGTCTTTACCCTTGCTTAGATAGCTCTTAAAGAAAACTATTTGGTTCCCACCCACATTCATAGTCGTTAGATAGTCAGCATAGCGATGACAGAATGGACTTTAATAGGGGGACGTCTGTGATCCAGTAGATGACGCTAACAGACGGAAGCAACTTTAGTGCCCGCTTTCACTAAAACTAAAGTGGCATGAAAATTGGTAGGTACAGTTTCCTGATGTCAGTGAATAAGGTCCAACTGATGTTGAACTGAGGTTGTCTAATAAGATGCTGCACAGAAACCTAACGTAGTACCTACCTACATCTCCGCGGGTCGTACACTAGTTATCACGGCCTCGACATAGAGGGCTAAGAAGGAACATGGGTGGTTTTTAGTCAGTAGAAGTCTGACACTCCTTTTCGCTCTGCCCAAGAGCGGGAGGGGTTATTTGATGATTTTCCACCCGCCAAAAAAAAAAAAGTTGTCTTAGAAAATGCTGCACAGAAACCTAACGTAGTACCTACCTACATCTCTCAGTAAACTTATACAAAAACAAAATTAATTCTATAGAAGTTGACGTTCGTTCCTGGAGGCACAGGGAAAGAGAGCGGCATTTGAGGGAGGCCTTAAAAGCAAAGGCTCAGCAGTGGGACATTACATGCTACTAAAAGGAAAAAAATACATACACACGAATAGAGAACCTCCTCCTTTTTGAAAGTCGGTTAAAAATAGAAACTGGTGTAACGAGATGAAAATGGTATGAAATAACAGATTCAGAACACTCTTATCAGTGTCTCGGTGAAAATTCTGTTAGTTTTCGCAATCTGAGTGTTATTAGAAGTATAGTAAAAGTGAGGTTATGTTGTTGGGTCTCTATAAAAGACATGATTACTAAGTTCTTTAAGCACTAATGATTATTATATTTAGTGGAGAATGTTTGAAAAGGCATATTATCAATTGAGCTGGTTTTTGTTTTTTTTTTTTTATTTACTACGACTTGATACGAGCTGGGTTTTGGATGAATTAAAACACTACCATTTATACACACGAAATAACTTTATTATTAAATAATTCACAAAAAAAAATAACAAAAAAAATAAAATTTAAGATAAAAGAATCAACAAGAAAGAAGTTACTTTACGCCCTCGGCATACGATCGAAATTGCAATGGCAATTATGCCGCCGACGCCCGCGCTGACCTTGTTGATATTTAAATGGAACTTTACCTACAGAATGTACCTACTGCAGTCTTGTAAGCACTACACAATTATTAGCGAGGTTTCTTGAAGATTCTAGATGACCGTCGTAACAATACATTGGAGCCCACCATTTTCTGTCTCCTTTGTTTTATTTCATAGTTTGACACACCACAAGAGATGCCTTGCGTTTCTTATATAACAGCCTGTAGGTACCATATGTGAACAGATTACCGAAGCAGCATAGAAAGCGATAACCCTTTAATAAAGTTTCATATTACGATCCTTGAAACCGTTGAAGTGTAAATAATTTTAGCTCAGCGTGTGCCTAGAGATATTTGAGATCGATCGGTGAGCCCGAGGAATATATTAATTCGGTAATGTATCGTAAACATGGGAAAATTATCTAAACTCTTCGGAAGATCATGTTTTTGGTATGAGCGTCATTTTGGCTACAAGTGGGCAGTGCAACATGAGAATAATTGCCCGCCTATATATAGCCCTAGATGGAGATTTACGATATTCATCCGTTTTTTGTTCCTTAAAATTTCATTTTTTAACTGTCTTATACCGGTCACTGAAAAATGCTGGACAAAGACGATTCTGAAAGCAGTAAAAAAGTTTGCATTCTTGGGAATCTATTATTGATTAATGTAGTTTCTAATACTGGTGCAACTGTATATCACGAGAACATAATGTAACAATAACTAAGAAAAAAAACAATATTTAAATTTGGAAAAAATCTAACTACATGATCGCAATATTAGCGCTCATGGAAAACAACGACATCTACAACTACCTAGCAAGTACAGCATCCAAAAAATATCAAAAACGGATCCATTAAATCATTCCCACGCGTCTAAAAATTTAATTCTCGAACTATCAAGTAATACGCGAACTTAACCCTCGAGAGACAACGGGCAAATTTTGCAAAAAGCAACGCGCCTCGGTACATCGGGCCCGGCAAAGTTAGCGGGTGTAATCGATACGGCCTTAGGGTTTTGGGTATAAATTAGAAGTTCCATCGATCACCGACGCCCTTTGCCCATCGGCTCGTACTTTATTGATAGTGAATGTTAACCGATAGTTCACTGAGTTACGCTGAACGGCACATGTATTTTTGGCCGGGTTTATTTGTGCCTCTGAACCTATTTTACGCGCGATTTAGGGTTGATGTCGGTCTTATGGACTGGTGTGTCCTTCGTTCCAGAGACCCTTTTTCAGGGTCATTAAAAATGTTGCCTCTTCAACACTTAACATAGTCCAAATGCTGATGTATCGGTTCTGACATTGCATGGTAAACTATACCTAAACTCCGTTACTGCCCTCTGTGCATAAACTACAGCTAAACGACCGCTGTACTGCCACAGACGATGAAATTTATGTCCGTTCTTTAATAGTGTCAAAAAGGAAAATAATGAAAATATATCAATGAAAATATAGACGTACGTTTTACTCCGAAATTCCTCAGAAACGTCTCTCACACGAAAAGTTAAAGAAAACTCAAAGTACCATCGCAATATAAAAATCATATTAATGACAACCCATAATCCACTTACGACCACACCACATGACCTTACCAACGAAAAATTACGGTACACTATTAAGAGTTTTATAATACAATAAAGAAAGGCATTACTTATAAAAGAGATGCTCGGGTCTGCCTATAAACATACATAGGTAAAGGTAAGGAGCACTTAACGTTTCCTAAAGGATACATTATTGAGGAGGACCTTAAAAACAACATTTTTACATCCTACGGTCCTGCGGCGCATATTTTATTGCGGGTTGTAGGGATGACCCTCGCATTGGTCTGCGTAGACTTCAGAAGCGTAGACAGGGAAGTTTTTACTGCTTTTTTCTGACTTTGCACTAGCATAGAAAGTACTTTTAAAAGAAGTATTTTGGTGCGTAGGGTATGCCAAAGAAACCAAGCTCGCTGGGTCAACGATATCGTCAAAGTCGTGAGAAGCACCTGGATATGGGATGCACAGAACTGAAAAATGGGAGGCTTATACCCGGCAGTTGGTGATTAAGGGTTAAAATGCAATTAAATGATGATATGATGATGATTTTAGGATCGTAGCAAATTTTGTTCTGTTAGTTTCTGTCTGCGTCTGCACCATGAGAAAAATTAAATTAATTTACGTGTCTATAGTATCTTAACCTGTTGGTCAAAAAACCTGCCTTCGAATAAGTCGGTACGAAACATCACAGTTTCGGCTCAGCGGTTTTATTCGAACTGTATACCCACCATTTTTGGACTTCTTCACTTGATATTTGATAGATTTTCATTGCTGATCATGTACGTTGTACTGACTGTGTAATCTTCTTTTATCACGTTTGCATCTGAAACAAGGACGTAATTTCATTAATTTAATGTGCTAGACTAAAACAGAAACTAGAGTCATGTGGGATGGTAACATCGATTATCATTACGCGACGCCCTGCAGGGTTATTGCGTATCTTTTTAAATGTCAGTGGCTATCTTAGTGTCCATCGATTAACTGTCAAATTAGTTATGGTTTTGGAACCTTTTGGCAGTTAATTGATGGACATTATGATAGCCACTGACATTTAAAAAGATACGCAATAGCCCTGCTGATCGGTCTATCACCATTATGTCAGGCTTATGGGCGACAGCAGTTCTTTCAGTGACGATACTATTACATGAGACTTAAACTTAACTGGCTAAGTGCTCCCACACTAGATGGTACACCTCTGCCTGCCTCTCCTTATGGGATTACAGCCCTGATGGTATATCACACTTCACACTAATATTATAAAGGCGAAAGTTCGTGAGTGTGGGAGTGTGTATGTTTGTTACTTCTTCACGCAAAAGCTACTGAATGGATTTAGATAAAATTTGGTAAACAGATAGTTTATAACCTGAATTAACACATAGGATAGTTTTTATCATGATTTTATCTTCCCGTGGGATAATTTCCGAGTTGTAGCGAATAAAACCGCTGGCAACAGCTAGTTAAGTATAAAATTAAAGACATTCTTAAATAGAATATTAAACCTATAGCACCACTACGACAAAATAAAATCAACCCTCTATTTTCTCAAAACAAATCGATGGGTACAAAGTAACCTATCTAATCTTTGTACCACTATGTCAGTTACCTGGCCGGTCCCGCGAGGCCACGGGGCCTGATGGACGGACCTCGCCGCGCAAGGGTTAACCTAAGTCAACGTAAATATTTGAGCAATGTATGCACGCTTGCTCTACGTAGGTATCAGTGTTGTTTTAAAGCTTGACATTTGTAACGTTTTTGCGAGGGTTAGGTTTGGTTGGGATTAGTGGGGAAAAGTTTTTGTTTAAAAAACTCTTTTATTCGGTCAGCTTTGGACAGTTTGTACGAAATCAAAAGTCATTTATTCAAACCAGGCTGATAATCAGCACTTTTCGAACCTCAAAACAAAGCCCAGCCTTCGACACATCCTAGTATTTTAGCTGGAAAGAAGAAGTGGCAAAACAAACTCCACCCAACCCAACTCCAACTTTTTTTGAGCCTCGGCCTATGAACCAACTAGTTACAGGTTTCAGCTGTTTTCGGTAACTCGTGGTTAGTAACATAGCATAACAGCCGCTCGGGTTACGTTAAGCCGCGCTTGTCTAGGTTGGTCCGAGGATGACACACCAAGACTCTTCCGTGTCTCGGATCGGAGCACGATAAGCCGTAGCGATTTGTTGTCGATCTTTGACAGTCATTACATGTTGTTGGTGGCTCGAAAGTCCGACAGCCAGTCAAAATCAAAATCAAAACTCATTTATTCAAACTAGGCTGATAATCAGCATTTTTCGGACGTCAAAATTTACTTTACTATACTTATTTACAAGAGAAAGTCCCCCAAAACGCCCCCCCACGACACTTCCTAGTGATTTAGCTGGAAAGAAGAAGTGGCGGAATAAACACCTCAGCAACACATCTGTCTGTTAGGTTGGTTAGAAGAACCAGACAAAGTATAATAATAAAAAAATTAAAACATTAAAATAAATACAACACATCAGTCAACTAATCTTGGAGAAAGAACAAAAATAACAAACAAATAAAATAACATACAAATAAATAAGTCTACTGCTACACTGAGTATCTTCTGATACTCTCTCGGGTAGTGGAGGTCAGATCTGCAGTCGCTTTAAGTAAATTACTGGTATTCCGCTGCATTCCGTAAGACTGGATACCGACCCCAAAAAAGTTGTCAACAGGCTAAGCAGATCGTTCCAGCTGGAAAAGAACTTGAATAAATTCTGACAAAGGCGACATTATGCGAAAAACGTCAGTCTAGCTTTTGACTGATTTATACACCCTGATTTTCCTAATCCATCCGAGCTTCATAGCCTAGCTAAGTGTAACACAATTCCCCTAGACAAAGCTTCACTACACTTTAACTGATATAAAAGTAAAGAAATAAGTTGTTCCACGTGTAATGTACACCTACACGTGTGTCTACTTATTTCTGATCAAATCTGCAGAACTAACTAGCAAGGATCGATCGATATCTTGTTCAACGCTTACGTTCTATCAAGTTTCCACGTGCAGGTTCAATTTGATTAATCGTAAGCTGGAAGTATCTGCTCGGTTGCATCGTATCAATAAACGAGTTATATTTATTCGAAAAAAAATAGTTTCTCCACGTCTAGGTGTATCCGAGAATACTCCATGTTACCGACTTATAGCTTTTTAAAAATTGTATGGGAACGTCTTTAAAAAAAATTGTATGGGAACGTCTTTAAAAAAAAAATTGTATGGGAACGTCTTTAAAAAAAACTATATGATCCTGTCGAGTCCTCAATGTATCGTTAGTCTTTTGTAATCTCATAAGAAACACAAAATACAAGGGAAGATGATTCATGGATTTTCCTTTAGTTTCTGAATGTCTTAAACCAATCAATATTTACAGGTTCATCTCGAAGGGTTCTTAGAGTCAAAGGGTTCTTAGAACATACAACTTTTCTTGAAAGAGTAGAATGTGTACATTCAACTCTTTCAAGAAAAGTTGTATGTTCTTCTTAGTAGGTACTAAAACAAAATTAATTGCTTGCAAGAGTGACAAGACGTGGTAAGGTAAAACTACGTTTTACAGATTAAGCTTTGGCAAATTTAGTTTTGCTTCTGTTGAAGTTGCAATTCAATCTTCACACTTAAAATTTTAATTGATCGAATGGCTAGAATAATGTTGACCATGAATTTAAAGAAAGACCAGAAGAAGAGTAAAGGAAGACCAGAGACACTATGGATGGACTGTGTGAAGGATGATATGACTAGGAAGGAGGTGACTTCCAAAATGTCGAGTAATAGAGAATTGTGGAAGAAAAAAACTTGCTCCCAAATACATGAGGGTAAGGGCAGGAGAATGGTGATGATGACCAGAATAATTGAGATTCCCGTCATTCCCGAGATAATAAAATAAAAAACAATAAAGACTGCATAAAACACATTACAATTATGAGACAAACAAACATACCGTTCTTCGTCATGGCCTGACAAATAGGAGGGTAGCACGTGAGAATTACGCGGAGTTTTATCCCGGGTTCGAACCCCGAGACGTCCCTTGCGGCCAGCGGCCGAAAACTTTACCTTTGACCCTCTCGGAGATGTATATAGAGTTGAGTGGTACTTTAGAGTATTGAAAAATGATATTTATATTGCTTGTTTTAGGAGCAAAGCTTGTTTCTTCTTTGTGTGTGATTGCTTTCTAATAAGACTAGAATGAGGGACATTTGAAAGGCTATTTCTTTGATCTACTTTTTCATTGGATCATGACACTTTGCAACAGTTTTGCCATTTGGCGCATTAGAACTATCTAGCTCAGTGTATTTAAATATACGAGTGACGGAGTTTATCGAAATAAAATACCAGAAGCAGTTCCTATTACTTTCTGTACTTTATTTAAGTTTTTACGAAGTACAAATTTATTCTAATATATTTTTGTTTAATGGCAATTAAAGCCGATGTCCCTAAAAGTGCAAATCGGTTGCCCTTTATCACAAGATTAGAATAAAAGTATTTGACAGACTGATATAATGACAGCTAAGCTGAGAAATTTGACGTTTGTTGCGTTCTATTTCTTAAAATCATAGCTCCTTTAAGACACTAATAAATGGGGTTAAAGTCTTGATCTCATTAAAAACTCTTCATTCCTACTCCCAAATAAC
Organism: Diarsia rubi; assembly: GCA_932274075.1. NCBI lineage: Eukaryota > Metazoa > Arthropoda > Insecta > Lepidoptera > Noctuidae > Diarsia > Diarsia rubi. Next base: position 14,433,591 of record OW026425.1, read on the forward strand.
CTATAAAAACGGCATTGCCATTATTTTCGCGACTATCCACTCCGTATATCTCCACCACTGCTGTGCCAAGTCCGGGGGCATCTCCAGTATTCTTATCTACTTACTCCGCATCTATAGCAAAACGAGCCTCCTGAGGCCAGGCCCCGCCTCTTACGGCCTGTCAATGACTAGTAAAATTTAGAACCGGCCTACCATTGATATAAATGTTTTTTGTTCCCAAAACGGCCCTTGAAATTGTAATTTAGTGATGTCGTCGAATGAGATGGTGTATCGAAGTGTTGTAATATCCATAGAAGTTGATGGTAGTTGTGTTTTGTTTTTAGATTGAATGTGTGGTTAGGTGAGTCCGTTTTTTCGTAGGTAGTTGTGATTTTTGTTAGGTACATATAATGTGTAGTGCTTTTTCCTACGCTTATTGTGTTTTGTGTTTTGTACAGCTACAAAATTGTTTATGGTTTCTTTTAAACTTATTTTAGTATCCACATGGCAGTAATGGAGAAATATGAAAGAAGATTACATGTTGCGCCGATACGCCAAACGATGGATCAATGGATGGATGTCTTATTATTATTTAAATTTTGTTTAATAAGCTTAAACATAAATAGATGCGAGAGTATAATTTCGTTGCCATTCCTGATATAAGTTTAACTGTGATCGCCTACAGTCGGTCGTTTAATTTCAAGTCGATGTCCAAGATCGCAGCCTGTTAGTTGTACTTCTAAGTATACAGATACAACAATATAATTTTTTGTGTTTGGAATTTCTTCCATTGATTGATTTTTTTAACTACTAGATAGATAGATTTATGTTTATTGTACGTCAACATTAAATATTATTTTATCTTTGAAAACACTCCATCTGGACCCATTTAAAATACAAATACATATATCGCCGGTACATCCCCTTCGTGTTCCGGTCGAGTGCCCCCATGCATCCGTACACGCATTCATATGATGCATATCTGACTACATTCTGCAACATATTACATTTCATCAACCAAATTTTCAACACACGTTTGTTTGGTTACTCGTGGCAACTATGGAGCCCAAGAAATTCTTTTTTTTTTAGTTAAATTACGGTTTGGTTATCGTTGTATGAACATGTGATGTGGGGGAATGAGAAAATCGTAGTGAGAAAAATTAAGAGTATGAATCTGATGGTTTAAGAGTAGAGGAAAATCAAAGAACCGATGGATAAACTGAAGGTCTAAAGTGACCACTTTAGCAGGGCGGGTTTAGAATGGCCACTTTAGCAGATCAAAATATGAATTACGTTAAAATCGTAAAATGGACTTTTTATCATAGTACGTCTGTGAACATTTTACGAATTTAAACACAATTCATATTATTTTCCTATTATAATCTATTTTCCTAAATGTTCACAGACGCATTACTATTATGCTAGATCTATTTTACACTTTTTAACGCAATTAATATTATGATCTGCTAAAGTGGCCATTTTAGACCCCCAGTGTGAAGGAAGTTATGGCTAGAAAGCTGGTAACTGTTGAGATGACGAGTAATACACTAGTGTGGGAGAAGAAGACTTAGAAGACACAAATAATAATAATAATAATATATTCCACAACTATCACACAACGCCATCTAGTCCCAAGCTAAGCAGAGCTTGTGTTATGGGTACTAGACAACTGATAAACATACTTATATATTTCTAAATACATACATATTATAGATAAATTACACCCAGACACAGAACAAATGATCGTGCTCATCACACAAACATTTGTCCTGGGTGGGAATAATTTTGTTTAAGGGAGAATTTAGAGTGGAACCAAAAAATCCTGTAATTTACTAACAATGCATAATTATTCTGAACACGAATAGACATTATAGGATGTGTCTAGAAAAAATGACACTGCTTTAGTCTGTAAAAATATTTGCCATAGCAACATTTTTAGTACCGGATTTTGTTTAAACTTCCTACATAATTAAAAAGTATGCTGTGTTTATAGTATTTCCTAAAAAAAATAAGATTAACGTAATAGTTTTCAATCCAATTATAACTTTACTTGCATTCAAACACCAAACCAAACACATTCAAAGCTACAATTTTCGCAAAATAGCACCTGGCGATTTCTCCAGCCAATAACTGACTAGTATTTTCCCCCTTCGCATCCCCCTAACTGACCAATGGCCGACCGGTTCCACCCGTCGCGTGCTGTCCAGTTTGACCACTAGGGGAGCAATCCCGACCGTCGACCCTTAGCCACGCGCAACGAATATTCTAAATTCGAATACAGCGTTTAAACATCGAATGGACCTCGGATGTTCAAAAGTGTCAGAGATGAAAAACCTTTTGTCAATCCGATACAGGTACTCATCCAACAAAAGTTTTGACACGTACCATTTATTTGACCACTTATTGACCACGAGGGTCGAAGATTCGTCTCCCTAAAACGTTTTGCGGTGATAAAATTTTAGTCGCGTGTTACGGACCTGTTTTTAGATGATAGCGTACAATGGAAATGTTTGTCAGATAATAGGATGAAACAGATATTCGGAGATTTATATTGTTGGTTCAATGGATAAAGTTAAATATCCCGTGATTTATTTGCTTTTGTGTCTGCACGTATTTTGAAGTTGTTTTTTTATGGAAAATGCTTTAAGTTTTAATAGTTTTGTTGTGTAACACAGTGATAACTTGTTAAGATGGTTTAATATATTCGTGTTTAATATTTAGTGTTATGACTACCTATGGTTCAACTACACTCGCGAGCAACCAAATCGACTCAAGCCTAGACGGCGCACATATACATTGATTTTCCTAAAACGATAAATGGTAATTACAAAAGTGATATGTCATTCGAAAGCTGAAGAATTAGGCTTTCAATTAACATCAATACCTTAAAAAAAAACTAAGCGCTGATTTATTGACACATTTTAATTGGCCGTCAGCGTAAATTACCTCTTTAGGAATCCACGACTTGCGCTACCTGCTCCCGCTATAAAACCCCCCCACTTCCGGTTTATCTTATCAGTTGCTTGTTACAAGTTGACCGGTACACATCTCCGTAAATTGCATTCCTTGTTTTCGCTAACCCATGGATACCACACCAGAAGAAGCCGCTCAAGTTGTTGCCTTGTTGCAACAAGGGTTAAGTCAGCGAGCAATCGCTGCCCAGCTCCACTTGAGCCAGTCTTCTGTATCCCGAGTATACAGACGGTTCCAAGAGACTGGTGCCTTCAATCGGAGACCAAGAACGAGCCGCCACCGGTGCACTTCAGAGAGAGACGACCGCTTCATTGTTTCAACCTCGCTGCGCAATCGACACCTTACGGGCGTTGATGTGCAGCAAGAACTGAGACGTGTACGACAAGTGGCTGTCAGCGAGTGGACAGTGAGAAGACGCTTGAAGGAAGCCAACTTGACGCCAAAAAGACCTGCGACGGGCCCTAAGTTGACTGCAGGCCACCGACAAGCGCGCCTTCAATTTGCTCGAGAGCTCTCAATAGGAGCGTTGCGCAATGGCGATCGGTCCTGTTTACTGATGAGTGCAGAATGTGTCTGCATGGCAGTGACAGGAGAGGCCGAGTCTACAGGCGTCCGGGAGAACGATTTGCCCAATGTTGTTTCGCTGAAACAGTGGCATATGGCGGCGGTTCCTGCATGATGTGGGCTGGTATCTCTTTAGAGGGAAAAATCGAACTTGTTTTCGTGCCTGGGGGCGGCCGAGGAGGCGGGCTAACAGCTGATCGGTACATCACCGACATTCTACTGGATCATGTTGTGCCCTACGCAGGGTTTGTCGGTGAAGACTTCGTGTTAATGCACGACAATGCCCGCTGCCACACGGCACGAGTCACTCGACAGTTTCTGCAAGAGGTCGAATTACGCACGATGGACTGGCCTGCGCTCAGTCCTGACATGAATCCCATCGAGCACTTATGGGACGAGCTTAAAAGAAGAGTTCGGGCCAGAAATCCAGTCCCTTCAAGCGTAGACGAGCTAAAGACAGCATTATTAGAGGAGTGGGACGGCATTCCTCAAGAAAATGTCAAAAAATTGTTAAGGTCCATGAAAAACAGACTGCGGGATGTAATTAGGGCTAGAGGGGGCAATACGAAATACTGATTTAAATAAAATAATTTTATTTTTAATTTTGTTTGTTTAATTTGTCAAATACGAGACACATACCCTTTTTCCTAAATTCCCGTTTTTCCTACTCTTGCATTCAGACATCATTTATTTCAAAAATGATGGATGGATTTCAATGATAATGATATCAAATTAAAGCTGACATCTTAAGCTTTCGAATGACATATCATTTTAATAATTTACATTCATGATTTTAGTTGTATCAATGTATGTGTGCGCCGACAAGGCTTGAGTCGATTTGGTTGCTCGCGAGTGTATTTATCAGTGAAAATGAATATGTGAATGGAAATACACTACGGATAAAATAATTGTCTACCACCTAAAAAGGGTCGAAATAAAAAAGTTTTGGAAGGACCCAATGAATAAAGTAGGTACGCTTCAAAACGCTGGGACAATTGATTACTAAAAACCTCTTCATTTGTATTGTACGTAAGACCGTTCGGTCGTCCAGAAACAAGAGCAAGGAGGGCCACATTCCTCATAATCCCGCCCTAATGCCCTGTCCTCTGCAAGGGACATTTCCATTTATTATTGAGCACTTAATTTATGTGTTTTGTTATGGACCGACAACTGGCGCGGCCACCCTAAGCAAATATATAAGTACCTACCCGAAACAAAACCAAAACTGAGTTCTATTTTGCACTACGTATATTCCAAATTGATTTGGCGAATTGGCGCCGTTTGAGGCAATTTAGTCCAATGCGAAAAAACTGCTTCATCGGACGTTTTAAAGTGAGCACAAACAAGCAATTGTCGACTCTCTTCCATACAACTTAACGTGCATATTTTATTAAACTACAAAAGTTCTTTTAAATCTTTTCGACTTCAAAAATATGAAATTTTAAAAGCAGTTTTGCGGGAATGCTTTGCGAAATACTGCCAAAAGTTTTGTATCACAAAGTTTGAATTTGAAAAGTGATTGGTGTCGCTTAAGTCGTTTTCGGTAGTAGTTCGATCACTTAGAATTGTTTAGACAATGTACCCAGCAATCCGTTCTCTTCAGAGCCAGGTTTTGTTTAAGAAGGGGTGAAATGACATTCGGGATAACTAAATCCGAGGGACTTTGTGGAGTTTAGAGGTCATTTTTCAAAATAAGTAATCGGGCAATGCGAGTTTACAATAGTCAGAGGATTAAGTATTGGCAGGATAAAGTAGAAAAGGGAGTTCTTATTTGTCTCGACTTTTGGAAGAAAATTCTGTTTTTGGAATGGATATTATTGAAATGAACTGGCCATTTAATATTATGTTCTTAATTTAAGATTTGCTTCTAACACCCGTATCTATAGTCAAGTTAAAGAAATTACATAGGTGTTTAAGTGATATGCAATCATTTTAAAATCAATTACTTTTTTTTTTTTCATTATCAAAACCAATTAAATTTTTGTAAGAACGGACAAGTAAACAAAGTTATGAATGTTAACTTTCGACAGTTCCAACTTTAACCAATGACTAAACTCATATATATTTATCGTATTTTAAATAGTGACTTTTACTCAAGTAGGTAAACACTTTATTTATGAATGTGAAACTTTTCCTATTTAATGAATGAACCATATTTTACCCATCTCTTTAGTAACATTTAGATCACAAGCCCAAGCCGTATTTAAAATAAAATAAAATATACAAACCAGTAAACAAAATGTACAGAGAGAAAAAAATAACTTAATGACTCAGCTCAAAGTGGTATAATATGATATTCAGAGAGAAGAGAGCGCTTCAAACATGGCGCTCATAATGCCTATGAAAGCATAAAAAATCAAGAAAATTCCATGTGAACCGAAACACATGGAGAATAAACATACGGAGTAGATACTTACAAAAATATGAAATTCACCACAACATTTGCTGGGGACGGCGAGTTTTGTACGGTTCGCAAATAAAGCGAAACAAATTTAGGTACAAAGTGTAAATTGTATTAATTATGATGTACCAAATTACACACTAAGCAAGATGTATAAAACACAAGAGATCGCAAATAAAATTAAATACATTGTGTTTTATTTTAGGCAATTAACATATCTATTTAAAATAATACTAATTTTATACTAATAATCTTTATTTTTATAAAACAGATTGTAGTACATTTAAGAATTTCACAGAGTGGGTACTTAGTAATAAATCTCAATAATAAATTGAAACGAGCAAATAGTAAACAGTTCAGATATCATTAAAAATCATCAAATTAATATTGCTAATAAGCCCAAACAGTTCCGAATGAGTTTTGAAGCAAGTAACGTTTACATAAGTACACCAATTGCAATGTTTTACAAATCTGCAAGGTTCTTAGAAAATATTGTGATCCATACTTCACTCACTTTCTTTGTTTTTCTTGTCTATTTTGTTTGGATCGCTGTTTGTTTGTTTCATCAATAAGAATGCAGCTATAACTTTATTGGCAACGGAATACGTAATCATCTGATCTGATCTATTAATTTAAGAAGCAATGAAATTTTTAAACGAACACAAGAAGAGAAAAATCTTTGTATTTTTTTCCCCAAATAAAAAAAAAAAGAAGTCTGCAAAACATTTTATTTTACCGACTCTACCTGTTCAGTCGTCCATAATGCGAGTTGATAGGTAGATGTATTAAAAATAGTATACATTAGACACGAACACGACATAATATAAACATACGTATATAATATTATGTGCACAATATTATATACCATATATAAAGTGTATTAGAGAAGGATTACACCGCGCTGTGTGGCAGATTCCATATTATAAAAGATTCCGAGAAAAATATTTAAGTAATGAAAAATATTTTTTATATTTTTTTTTTCTTTGGTAAAGGGTTTAGAAAAATAGAGACCTGGTTGTTAGTCTCTGTTGTGTTAGTGATTGTTAATAAATAATAATAATTTATTTAAACGTTCTTCTCTGCTATCAATTTATGATTGAAATCGGTTTCAAATCGTTCGTCTATTACTCGTACTTAGTAGTTAATTTTCCTTCCATCATAACAACTTTATGTATGGCATTTTCATTTTTGTTTAAAAAAATACTCTCTCTCATAATCTACCTAGCCTTTTCCCAACTATGTATATTGAGGTCAGCTTCCAGTCTCACTGGATGCAACTAAATACAAGTATTTTTCAAACAACGACGGCCCATCTGACCTCCGCAATCGTTAGTAATATGTAACAATACATCCCCTAGTACTGTCAGAGTTCTTTATGAACAATTTACAGGCTGCCTTAAGACAATGACATCTGTAAAAACATCCCAAAAGCACTGTCTTCAATAATAGGGGATCGGACAAGAAAAAACTAATTAGTCCGTGAGATAGATTTCCAAAAAATATTGGACACGTATTTTTTCTATTTTCACATAAACAAAAAATGAAGACGATACAGTGCTTCGAGAACTCGCGAACTCCTCGAAAACGTCACATGTCAGTACATTTTTTACCTACAAATGACGTCACAACCCCCCCCCCCACTCATGATCTTTGACGCGTTTTAGCTTCGTCAACTTTTATTAATTTGATAAAACAAAAAACACGTATCCAATATTTTTCGATAACCTAACTGACGGACTAATTAGGATCATATTTTTTTGATCCAGTCCGATCCCCTAACACCCGCACCCATACCGCTCAACATTACAGCAAAGCTGGTTGATAGGCGAAATAGGACATTAGCGCGATGGTCTAAGATACATTATACGTATTAACTGGGCTAGCCATCCGTAAGTAGAATTTAAGCGGGCCATCAGTCCAGCACCATTAGTTACCTATCGACACATAGACAGATCGCTACGTGCCGCTTGTCCAGACTGGCGCTACTATTTGTTTGTACTCGATCTTGTCTCGAATCTTGAATAGGGTATTTCACCAAAAAAATCTAATTCGTCCGTCTGTTAGATTATCGAAAAATATTGGATACATGTTTTTGGTTTTATCAAATTAATCAAAATTGACGAAAATAAAACGTGTCAAAGATCATGAGTGGGGGCTTTTGACGTCACTTTGTGGGTAAAAAAGTACTAACCTTGTGACGTTACACGACTTGACGCGTCTTTTCGAAGTATCGTCTCTATCTTTTGTTTAGGGAAAAAAGAAAAACTACGTGTCCAATATCTGACTGACTTGTTCGATTTTTTTCGTGAAATACCCTATTGAAGTCGAATTCTAAGTCTTAGTGGTATACCTCTGGATTTTCAAACAACTTTTGTTTGACAAATCAGACAAAAAAAAATTAAATTTCAGGTTGTTCATTTAACAACCTGTGTTAATGAATAAATAAATAAATAAAACCTGAAACAAAGGTTGTTTTTTGCATTTTGTAGTTCAGATTATTGTTTTGTTTTTTTTTAATAAACGTTGCCCCACACTAGGAATTTCTCCTGTATCGTGGGTGCGTTCACAAACATTTAAACTCACATACACTGTAGTTTAAATGTTTGTGAACTGTAGGTCATACAAATATTTGTTCCGTGCGGGAATCGAACCCGCGACACGCAGCGCAGCAGTCTGAATTGATACAGCAGATTGAATTACTATTTCATGAAAAGTTATTCAATGGGATCGATTGATTTTAATTATTATAGAGACTCACTTAGAGAGTTCTAAGCCCATTGTTAGTAACAGCCGCGCATCGTATTTTAAGCAACATGCAACCCGACACTTATACACTAGTTTACACTACGCACTAAGAGTTCGTGGGCGCTAACCTAGCGCTCTTTTTATTAGCAGATTAAATTAATTATTCCAAAATATTTATAGACAAAGACAATCCTGCATTTCTGTTGACCTATAGTAAAACCAAACCTAAGCGACGACGTCAGTGCAAACTCGTAGTAAAGAGACGGACAGTTGCTAAGATTAATGTGGTCCCAGTTTTAGTGAAACTCTTACTCCAGATATCCGAGGGGTTTTGTTAAAAAAAAAAACTGCACGTAAATCGTATAAACCATTATCTGCGAACCCTGAAATGCAACGCGCGGTCCCAAGTACCCCCGTGAGTTTAAAAGTACGTATAATGGAAACTAATAAATAACTCTGGCAGGTTTTCACCCTAAACAAACATCACTCGACACCTACATACCAGTCATTGCCACATCGTCATGATAAAATACCGTCATAAGCCGAAAGCCGAAAAACTGGACCCCTATAACTGACAGTAATTTGTCTCAAGCACTGAAAACGTCTTCAGTTTAACCCAATACACTCGGTCCTAAGTAAACTTTAGGTAAACTTAAACGGCCGAGTCCCTTTCTCGACCACATTCTAAATAAATAACATCTAATGGGGGACATTCATCAGTGTTTCCACGTTTTTAGGTGGGTAGACCTCACTCCCCTAGCTGTCTGCTGTTTTGGAAAAGTCTTTTGCGAACAAATCCCCGAAAGTTCAGTCACAAAAACGAACTTTACGAGACTACAATAAGGTTCGTTTTAGTTTGGGTAGTTTTCGGACAAATTACGTTTGTTAAATACACAGATTAGCAGTGGCGAGTGCAGAGATATGAGAGGGGGGAAGAATGGTGGGCGGCGGGGTGGCACGGGGCCCACCCAACACCCTTTTTGTTATTTTTTGTTGCATTTTTTGCGTGAGCGCGTGCAGGGTTTTTGGACTGCATAGGTAAGTAATATTATTTGTTGTAATTAAAGCGAACATGTTTGTCGAATGTGCTTTTAAATTATGCAGCTTCCTGTGTGCTTTTGTAGAAAAAGAAAATTCTTTGTTTTTTTTTTTGTTTAACGAAAAAATAAAAATAAAGTTTGAAAACAGTGTTTCAGTACTTTTTGCTACAGTGCTATGTCTAGGACTACCCACCAAAACAGTAATTTAACACAACCAGTATCCGATACCAGTATACTTTATACCTTTAGGAATTTCCAAAAATTTGGATATTTGTATTATCGGATTAAAAAAATATTTTCCGGAATAAATCAGTTTCTCTACACAATTCCTTACTACAAACACCTCGTGGGGTACCTACAGACCCCGTATATATCCCGATTATGTAACATTGAAAAAGGTCCGTAGATAAGTCGGACAGCCACGATTCTTGAGCGGGGCCGGTGTCACCGTGGACACCAGATAGCGCTGATGAGGGTCACTGGGGGCCTTTCGTACCCCATTTGTACTTGTACAAGCTTTCCTTATATTTAAATATTGGTTGAAGGTGACTTTTTTGTTTGCTTTTGGTTAGTTTCTTTTAAAGGGAGAAGATGTAGTTAAGTTTTGATTGTGTTATTTTCATTTTTTTTCAAATTTAGAATGTTTGCGGCGGCCATGTTTTTTTTGTGATTTCACAGGCATACACTCACTCACATCTTTTTTTCTTGTATTTAAGCAGAATCTTCAGAATACCTGATACGATCCTGACATACTCCAGTTGCTTTCATAATATACATATTATAGTCATAATGACACATGACTTTTCTGAGGACAATGCATGTCGTTATTACTCTCATTTATTAAACTTGAGTAAGTAAATAATGAAGTGAATTTCCAAAGTCCAAATAGACAATAATTACACCTAAAACGAAAACTGAATCGTGCAACAGTAGTTAAGGTACAAATAGTGGTCAAAGTTGAAAATTTGTAAAAGCGTTGCATGCAGAATGTGCAATATTGCGAATTTGTACCGAAACCGACCGGTAACAAGTTGGACTGTATTTCAGCAAGTTGCCGATAGCCACAATAACCAAACGTTTCACTGAATACCGGACAATTATCCAAAGACATTAACCTAGAATTTTGTTTATCAATAATAATAAACATTAATAAATAATAAAGTGTATGAACAGCCCCAGTCAGTAATTGAAAATACTTGTGTTGGGGCTGACTCGCTACTTACCTTATTTGATATAATATATATTGAGACTAAATTATAACATAAGAATACAAGTAAAATAGTACAAAATAAAACAAAATCCAGTCGATAAACAAAGCTGGTGAAAACATGTGATTCCTAGATTCTATTAACCTAATCTATGCATGCGTCTTTGTGTGTGTGTGCGTGCAAGTGTGATCGTGTGTGTGTGTGTGCGTGTGTGTGATTGAGTGTGTGCGTGTTATTGTATAAAAAAAATATAAATTCTTCGTTTATGTCATGTTGACTGTCTCGTTGGTCTAATGGTCGCAAATATGACTACTAAGCATGAGGGTTCGATTTCCAGGTCAGGCAAAGAGCTATTGGGTTTTTGCATTAGGAATTTCTTAGTAGCAGCCACGGAGTCTGGATTTGTGTCCGATTAATGGCAATAGCGTCGCCCCTATGGGACTTAATGTGTCCCCTCGGGGCTGCGGGTTGTTCACAAGTTACCGCGGCCTCGACATATAGGGCTAAGAAGGAACACGGGTGGTTTTTAGTCTGCAGAAGTCTCCCACTCCATTACGCTCTGCCCACGAGCGGGAGGGGTTATTTGATGACTTTCCACCCGCAAAAAAAAAAATGGGACCGAATGTGTGTCTGTGTACTATTAGTTACACCACTGCCTAACTCTTCAAGGATTACATACCTACATGATGTTATGTTATGCACAACTTTCATAGAAATTTCTAGATTTTTTTACTATCAGCGTCCTTTTAACAATGTCATACAATAGGGTAGTTGACAAAAAAATATAATTAGTCCGTCAGATAAATTTAAAAATATTGCACAGGTTTTTTTTACGTAAACTACACCAACCCCCACTCACGATCTTTGACACGTTTTATTTTCGTATTTTTTTATTAATTTGTTAAAACAAAAAACATGTTTCCAATATTTTTCGATAAATCTAACAGACGGACTAAACAGAATCATATTAATTGTATTAATCAGTCAACTACCCTATTACCAAAAGATTCTTATCTATACTAATATTATAAAGCTGAAGAGTTTGTTTGTTTGTTTGAACGCTAAGATCTCAAGATCTACGGGTTGGAATTTAAAAATTCTTTTTGTGTTGGATTGTCCATTTATCGAGGAAGGTTTTAGGCTATATAACATCACGCTACAACCAAAAGGAGTGGAGCATAAATGACAAGTGTTGCATAAACGGGAAACGATATTCGTTGTTGAGAGCTTCCGTTGCGTGCGCTGCAAAAATGGTTTAAGTTATGCAAATGTAATGTATTAAAGAAAAGTTTCTCTTTAAAAGTTCTACAAAAAAATCCGCGACAGCATATACCTATCTATTAAGATTAACTCACTGTAACCATTTTTTACCATTGAAATGTTTGGTTAAATAGATTATTTTTTTGAGAAGCTTATTTAACCAATAAGGTATTAATCTATATCAAAATAAATGGATTTGTTAGAACGGAAATTTAATATAGAATATTTTTGCTTTTTTCTCTAAATAGTTCAATCAAATATCTTAGAAGATATCGCAATGTAAAAATGTCTGCGCGACAAAATAATTACGCAATCCGCTGCGCCCCTCGCGTCCCAATGTAGATACGTCGAGATTCTGGTATCCGGGAAATTCAAATTCAAAATATTTATTGCATCTTAATATTTACAATTCAAAGATATGTGATATCTACCAATCCGCACTGGGCCCGCGTGGTGGATTATAACCCATCCCTCTCCTAGAGAGGAGGCCTGAGTCCCTACAGTGGGACCAATATAAGGCTGAAGATGATGGTATGTACCTATAGTAATTCTCACTTAAATAATATATTCTAAGGCAATCTAAACTAATATTATAGAGAGGAAAGATTAGATTTTTTTTTGTTACGATTCAACTCAAAAATTACTCTGACGACTTTGAAAATTATTACCACATTAGAAAGCTGATTGAAAAAATATTACTATGTTGGATAGTCGATCTATCGAGGAAGGTTGTAAGCTATACATAAATATAATATTTTATTGTGACGCAGACGAAGTTGCGTGGGTCAGCTAGTAACAATATAATATTATGAAAGGTAAAGTTAACTTTACCCTGACGGTTATTTTACGAAGTGCGTAGTAAAATGCAGTGTACAGAAATAAATCAAATCAGTCTAGGAATTATATACAAATGTGTGTAGTCCCAGGAGAACCATGCGACGCGACTGCTGGAAAATGGTTTATGAAATGGATTTTTATTTTTAGAATAATTTAACAGTTTTGACATAAAAGAAGCGAACAACGTTTTTGGCAGAATAAGATTTGTGAAACGGATTATACACAAAAGTTAAAAAGGAAATAATAAATACGATCAATATTAACGAGATAAATAATGTAATCTTTTAAAGATTCACGTGACGGTATCAATTTTCGGATACTGGCCAAAACGAAACATTCATATTTTGGTAAACGTACCTCTAATTTTCAAAAATATGGTAGTGCGATAATTTCAATCAAGGCGCTCATACATGGAGAACTGTAGGTACAAATATCGATTAATCTATTTTTGAAAATATTATAAAGTATAAGCGTACGCGTATTCTATATAGACTAGTGAACTACTGGTCCGATTTCGAAACAGAAAAACTAAGATACGTTATTTTTCAAAAACACTATCGTATTTTATCCTGCCTAAGACCAAAACCAAGGTTGTACTACCAAAAGCAGCTGGCAAAGGCTAGAGAGGAAACGGTAACTGAATGGAACTAAATTCCAGGCGCCTCCATTGGTGGTACAGTCGAGACCGTTTCACTGGCCGGACTCGTTGGAATGCTGTTAGTTGTCGACGCGACTGTACTGTGCTTTATGTATGTGGTTGGTGAAAGAAACGTTGGATTTTTTGAATTTGGCAAGATTTTGTTGATAATTATATTTGGTTAAGTATTTCGCAAAAAAAGATTTATGTTCATATTATTGGATAAATAGTGTGTCTTACCATAGGTAAGCAAAATAGTGTTAAGATTTTAAACGAAATTGTTTTGCAAAAGTGCTATTGAAACTTTTATTTGCTTTTACTAAAAGAAATACAATTTTCTAAGTTGTTTTTACTGTTCACCATAAGTAACTTCGTGAGTCTCAAAGCTCGCTTTTTACATTTATTTACTAGTGGAACCAGTCCTTGCCTACCTGAGCGGCACATTTACCAAAAACGGGGCCTAAATATGTTTTCTTTAACATTCAGAAAACATACCCACATAATATCATAAAATATACTATCAAAATGCGAAAGTAAAAACTCGAAATAAGACACCGCCTTTTGTTTTCATTGTTTGCGTACCTATAACGAGACGCGAGCAACGTAACAAAAACAAAAGAAAATGGCTCTATTATGTGAAAACAACCCAGAGACTACCACGGTTATATTCACCCGTGGGCTGAATTTATACGATATACTCTGTATTCAGTTAGCCAATGTTATCTGACACCCCATACGCCTTCGAACGTCTCCTCACCCGTCTTTCCTCTCAAGATCTACGAGGGGGGTTACGTCTCACGGTAAACTGGTTAGGAGAACATATTTCGAATATCCAAAAGTATAAATTTCGCCGGTAAGCTATCGACTTACTTTTTATATTCGACGGAATCGTGGTATCGAGAATGGGCCACTGTTTTGAAGACAAACAGGGTGTGCTGGTGGAGCCGTTCGCTGGAATCCTGTAACCTATACCGCGTGTATATCTTACGTGTTTTTGTTTATGATTTGTTCGAGTGCCTGATACGTAATCCTGGGAACAGAATAGAGCTCTTCGTATAACTTTTGTTGTTACAAAATTGAGTAAAACAAGTGATTTCTTGCTATTGTTTGTAAGCGTAATACTCACAAGAGAGAATAACAGTTTTAGAAAAGTTTTAAAAAGATATTCTTTTGTTGTTACGGTAAGTGAGCAGCGGAACTATAAAAATGTCAATCCCTTTTAAAATAATTCGTAAAGCTATAATAACATTCAACAGAATGAGTACGAGGTAGCTGACAATTCTTGTCCATTTCTGACTATTTCGTCATCACTATTTCGTATGAAAGGCACTTTTATCGAGGAAAGCTAACTCCACCCTAGTCTGCATCATCTTTTTATATAAGTTGAGTTGTGGCGAAACCAAGGCGGGTTTCGCCACAACTCAACTCAACTCAACGCATCGTATTTAGTATAAAAAACAGTTTAATTTTTTTTCGTACCTGCTAATGGTCATTATATTTAAAACTTGAGTCAACGCTAATATTTTATACTAGCTATTGCCAGCGGCTTCACCCGCTACAACCCACGGGAATATAAAATCAGGATAGAAACTATCCTATTTGTTAATCTGGGTTATAAACTATCTGTGTACCAAATTTCATCCAAATCCGTGCAGTAGTTTTTGAGTGAAGAAGTAACAAACATACACACTCACACACTCACAAACTTTCGCTTTTATAATATTAGTGTGATTTATTTTAACACCCAGACCAGACTAAGTAAAGTTTCACAAAGAAATAGAGACAGAACATTACGCGCAGTGATTTCCATTCTTCATAGCGTTGATGTAAACAGTGCTTTGTTCTAGAGACTGCTATAGGTAAAAATGCATGAGAGAGCCGTGATATCTGTGTGAAGAACACAATCTTTTTTTTGAGGTGTGGAAATCATCTAATGACTCCTCCCACACTAAAAACCACCCAAGTTCCTTTTTAGCCCTTTGTGTCGAGGCCGCGGTATCTCTTTCGAACAATTCGTAGCCCCGACGGAAGGAATATACACCTGAACTTGCTATAAATTATATTTGCTTGCGCCAATAAATTATAATTTTTAAAAACTTTAATAAAACCGACTACAAAGGCAAAATTTTATCGCAAAAAAATATATTAACTACTTTTGATCGCATTATAGACAAAAAATCTAGTAACAAAATTAGAGTAAGTATAGCAATTTAAATTCTTTGAGTACAAAACTCTTTTGACGGGACAGAGTAGCACGATATCAATATAGCCACATTACCTCACCTAGCTGAAGAAAATGCCCAGCCAGGTAACCAAAAACAATCCGCCCTTGAATCGGTCCCTAAGCAACTAAACTTATCAATCAAAAGTCCTCAAGTATTCCCTTTATCCAAAAAATCAATACTATCAATCGCAGAACTGTTACACTAACAAAAGTTTTCAAATTCAGACTACCCACCTTTTAACATAGGTAAGTATGTAGGTAGCTCTAGGGTACGAATATACCCCACAACTACATATTACGAAGACCTCAACAAAAGCAGTTTCTAATGCTTGCGTTCTCCAACCTTAATCTTTTTGTACCTCTAATTAAATTAGCAAAACCCAGGAGCGCGGAAACTGGACACGCACACAAACACACCCCCCTTTTCGTACGCACACATACACCCCACACAATTAGAGGACGAGCGTAAAGTGAAAGGACTTGGGGGTGTGTGAGTGAGATCGCCGTGCGTGTTTATGTGTGTGTTTTAGTTAAGGGTCGTCATTTCTCTTGGACCCTCCCCCGTAGTGTCCGCAGAAAGGTGAGTTAAGATGGAGTCGTGTGGAGATGTTGATACCGGTTTTGAGTTTGTTTTTTTTTTTAATTAATTCAAAGATGTTTCAGGATGAGATTCAGTATACAGGTTTTAAGATGTAATAAAAAGCGGCACATATATGAATTTAATTTTTTTTTTAGGCTTCTGGCAGTGACTTCTAAGATGAAGAGTAATAGAGAACTTTGGAAAAAGAAAACATGCTGCGCCGGCCAAAAATAAATTAGGGTAGGAAAATGACGATGCGAGTAAGACTTCAGATGCTTACAGCCTTCAAAAGTTTAACACTACTGGTATTGAAGTATAGTAAACGTAATTTATTTAATCCAGCGCTACCTACTTTTAGTAAAATATTAAAATAGTGTCGATTATATAAAAAAAAAACATAGATTCAAAAAGTTACTAACGTACTAGGAAAAACACATCAATTGAATGTCTAAATCAAAGATTATCGGAATTACAACTTTTGGTACTGAGCCGACCGTTTACAATACTATAGTGGGCTTTTATTGCGACATTTCGGCGTTAGTGAAAACGGTGATTAGTTTCTGGAAATCCAACACAATTTTAAAATCATCAAAATTTCGTGTTGTTAGTCCTAGTGTTGTAACCGTTCGAACTGGATTTCGGATTAATATGCATATTGTGCAATTAACACTTGCTTCAGTGAAATAAACATCGTGAGGAAATCAAATATGCAGAGAGATATTTCTCGACGGCATGTAATGAAATTCTGATACCCATAAAAAATAGACACCAGGTTTGGTACTAACCACACACATAAAAAGAAAACAATTATTGCCCTGCGCTGCGGTATCATCAACTCTATAGATTTCCAACAGACAAACAGACATCCCCCAGCATCCTCCCTCGGACTTTAATATTGATCAGTGTCCGGTGGCGGTCAGGTAGTGTCGGCCACGAGTTGGCGCATGCGTCATACCTGCCCAGTGCCCTTACAGGAGACTCTTTGTTGCAACTATGTACGGCTTGTAGGCTCGACCACTTATTAGTTTAAGGGTAATAAAGTTGTAGGGGTATTTGGTATTGACAGGTTTTTTTCTTTGGTTGTATAAGAGCTTGTGTAAAGAATTGGTTTGTGTATAAAGTTTTGGGATTTGTTTGGTATGTTTTTCTTCTAGAGGATTACGTATTACCCAGTGTTAACTGGGTTGTGGAGGTCAGACAGACAGTCGCTTCATGTAAAATACTAGTATTCAACTGCAATCGGTTGGATTGAAAGCCGACCCCAACACAGTTGGGAAAAGGCTAGGCAGATGATGATGACGTATTACCTATACGTACTTACTCTCTTGTTTGTTATAGATAAAGACGGATAGATAAGAAAGTTACATCATAGCTGCACGTGACATGCGTGTTATTAGTACAGTCGTTGATGTAACTATGTACTTACGGCTTGTAGGTTCAACCACATATTAATTCGTGTGTAATAAAGTTACAAGATAGACAGATTCTTTTGGTTCTGTAAGACAAATAGGTTAACAAAGAAAGTACAAACGTTTTGAGAATTACTTGACTCGTAATACTGAAGATTCTGGTATTTGATATCGTAGAAAGCATAATATATGCAAATTAATTAATTATTTATTCTGCATACTTATGGAACATGCAGATTTTTTCGAATTGAAGCCACTCTGTTCAGACACAGGTGATCCTTGTAGGCCTACTAGTAACTTTTTTGCTCAACTCGACTGAGTAATTAAATTATGGGCAGTTTTTTTAGCTGCTTAGTATTGCAATTCTAAGCAATTCCAATAAAAAAATCACGGTTATATCTACAAGTTTTGTCTTAATATTTTTATCAGTATTTTGTATTACTAATAGTACAGCCTCAAATCTATGATTTCTTTATTATTTCTTACTAAAGACCACGCTTGTTAGTTTATAGACGTTCTACAAAGTAATGGGTCCAAGTCTGGCACGTGTCACACAAGTTTGCCCTTAGACACTTTGTTCCAACTTCACCCGAGGAGACTGGACGGTTTATTAGTTCGCCATAGACTCTAATGAAGGGAATACTCGTAACTATCTAGGGTGGGAGTCGCAAGTAAATAATATTATTCTGGGTAATGATAACTTAGCAACTAAGTATGTTCATGTTTATTACTACTTTTGTGGTGGAGTGTGGGAAATCATGAAATGCCTCCTCCCGCTCTGGGCAGAGCGGAAGGGAGTGTCAGACTTCTACTGACTAAAAACCACCCATGTTCCTCCGGGGCCGCGATATGTCTTTAGAACAAACCGAAGCTCTTGTTTATTATTACTTTAAAATGGCTTCACTCGTATGTTGGTCAGAAATAATTCCACATTAAAATGTAGGAACATACTTATAGGCACGAAAAAAATCTTCATAATCGTGTGGATTTTGCTTTACTTGAGGTCAGAGTTTTTATGCCGTATGTGGGCCTATGATTTGACTTTACATTTTTTTTTACATGCTTGATAGATATTTCTCTCAGGCATGTTGGTTTCCTGATAATTATGCAATGCGCACATTAATCTGAAAAATTAAAGGTGCGTGTCTTAGGTTCTAACTTGAGACTTATGACTTAACAGATCGATTTATCACACCACTAGATTAGCGTTAATCATCATCCGCCTATAATGTTCTCATTGTACGCACTCAAACCTCTTCTCCAGGAGAGTGATGGGATTTAATCCACCACGTGGACCCGGTGTGGGTTAGTAGATGTCACATATCTTCGATTTGTATTGTTCCAAGACATAGCTTCCTCACGATGTTTTCCTTCACTGTTTTGAGAGCAGCGGCGTGAAATAAATTACACAAAGTAATGCGCCTGCCTGGGTTCGAACCCAGGATTTACTGCTCGTAAGTCGGGGCCGCCATCACTGGGCCACCGCTGCTCTAGCATTACTAGTATTAAAATTATGTTACTACTACCTGTGCACTAACTTCATTATAACCTATTCAGACGCGAAAGCGAGGGAAGGTAACAGCCACTTTCGCATATTTATAAGTAGCTGATGCCCGTGGCTTCACCTACGTAAATGTCGGCTATTTATATCCTAAAACCATTATTATCAAATGGTGAAAACAGTATGAAAATCGGTGCAGTAGTTTTTGAGTTTATCATGTACAGACAGATAGACGCGGCGGAGGACTATGTTTTATAATATGTAATGATAGTAATGATATGAATTGTAAGTTTTATGTTGTGTTTAAAGATGGGTGTTTATTAAAACACTTATAAAGATATATTAACCAGAACCAAACACGTGCCCAATATGACCTTCAAGTTTCTTTGTAGCTAGATTGGGCTTCTAAGTTTGCTTGGTTATAGGTTTTAGCATAATAAATAATGTTTCTTTGTTGAAAACGGTCGGACGGTTTACACAAAGAAGATATTATTAGCCGCAGATGCTAATTGATAACCTCGAATCTTCCTTTTGGAAGTCGGTTAAAATAAACAAACCAACACGTGTCGGTTGCTAGATGTTTTGTTTCAATTTTACTGTCCAAATCTGTCTAGTGCTATTATTATATTGAATATTAGTTAATAATTAAGTGCGATCGCTTTGCATGAGGTTCTAATCTCGATTCCCAGGGATCGCTATTTTTATTGGGTATTTCCTTCTGGGTACACCTCTGGCTAGTCTAGGGACCACAGGCGTTATGTTATGCTAATTAATCAGAAAGCATTCAACCGAAATGAGCTTTTGTCACAAAATTCCAACAAGAAAACCACCGACAAACAAGAAACAATTTTATTAAAACTTCCCCAATTTCAAGGCATTCCACCCAACATACAACATATTTACGCAAAACAAAATTTTCCACGAAATCATATAATAGTAAGGAACCATGATATTACGTTATCTGAAAACATTATAGTAAAAAGATTTCCCCGGTTTAATATCAAAAGAGAAGTCCCTAAATTCCGTATCATGTAAAGAACACTTTCAATATTGGGATTGGTATCCCTCTGGCCGTAACAAGGTTTTATTAGATCCCACTAAAGGGCATCCCCGCACAAAGGTAGCACAAGAAACCCTTTTTCTACCTTACTTCAAATATATTAACTGTCCCACTACCTTTCATGACGCGGATTCGTCGTTCTGGATATGGCCAGTGGTAAATGTATATTTTAATGACTTCCAAGAACTGCCTCTATTTCAAGTTCAATTCAAGACGTTTTTTTAAAGACAGGCGACTAACGGTGAATTCGATTTTCTTAAACATCTTGAAGAAATCGACATGTCCTAGGAACATCAATTCGAAAACAAGTGATATGTACCAACCTGTATTAGGCAACCTGTAGTATAGCCCATTCCTTCTCATAAAGAGGAGGCCTGTGTCCCAGCAGTGGAATCATACAGTATAATAGGTTGATTATGCTCCAGGGCGAATTTCAACAATGAAGCTATAAATACGATTACAATTATTGCTGTAAAATGTTGACACAGACTATTCTTGAACGTGGTTTAGATGCACAAGTCGTGTCACTCATAAATCTGACTTAAAGTTATGCTTATAAGCTTAAGTTTAAGTTATGATTTATTTCTATTTTTGAATGGAAATAACTTTATTTTAGTTCCAAAGTGTTGACGAAATCTCCATTATTTACCCGTATGACTGAATTTAGAAATTTATTTTCTTTTTAAAAAAAAATATGTTTAAATCGAAATGTACAGTTTCCTTGCCCTACGGTTAAATGCTGTTCTGCAAATTAAGTACCGACATCCGTTTTTTTTTTTTTCATTTATTTGGTTTGCAGGTTTGCATACATAATATTATGATATTTTTTGGGTCCAGTTTTTTTAAGAGTTTTGTCAAACCACCACCAGAAAAAAACTATAATACTTACTTTAGCGTATTGCCATTTCCAGCATCACTTGATCATTGTACGGTCTGCTATTTGTATCTGTTGTACTTTTGTCAGGGGAAATCATGCCTTATATCTACAGTTATATAGACTAATACGGCGTTGCCTGGCTATCGTTGCGATGGTGACCGACGATTACTCCGATATACATATAGTGAATATAACGCTCCGGTATAAGTTGTACCATTTGAGAAGAACAGAACTGATTTTTGATACATGATGGGGAGTTTTTCGAAGATTATTTTGCCCGCGATCGAGAGGGTGAAAAGGTGAGTTGTTTAATTAATTAATGGGTATGGACTTCGTTGCTGAATAATCATCTTTATAAAGTAATGTTTTATTTTTGGATAGAGAAAGTAATTTGCCAAAATGAGAATCCATTTAATAATGCCTACTTACATTGCCCAATAGGCAATACAAAATAAATTCTCACTCTGGCGAATAACTTTCGCAAATACAGAAAACTGATAAAAATATGTGTGACTGTCTTTCAATTTGTGCAGAAGATATTTTCAGTATACCAAACCGATTCAAGGAAAACATAGATAGCATCTTCAGAGTATTATCAAATTTGTAATTGTACATTCCAATCACTTCTGATCACTTTTTCAGTGCCTAACTGAGCTTTTTTATACATAGTTTACACAAGCTTTATCATAACATCAAACACAACACAATGAAAAACAATAAAAGGCTCTTCGAATTCAAACAAACATATTTGCATGTTCCTGCCCACATACTACATCTGAATTCTTACAAACTGGAGCATACGGTCGGTAACTGAGTTCATATTTCATTCGGAACTAACTTCGGGAAATCAATGGCTCGAACGATCTTGTAGTTTGGCCAATATTGTCTGGACAGCCGGATTTATGTAGCCAGTGTTTCTGGTAAGATTGCGAAATAAAAGGAGCTTGAGTCATGGGTTAGTTAGTTTATTGTAAAATAGAAGGAGGTTTGATAGTTATAGTTTTAATTTCTTAACAGAGTGTGCAAAGATTTTCTTGACCATTCTTCTCTCTAAAGATCTACGCTTTATAATCGGCAACTACAGTACTATCACAGTAATTATACCTTGTGACTGAGTCTGTGGCTTCATTACATTGTTGTCTTTAATTCGATTATTCAAAACTGCCTTTTTCCTTACGTTTAGTGCAAGATTAAATAATAACCGCTTTAGGATAAGCCGCGCTATTACCAAGTTTTGTTTTCTTCATGTCTCAAAAATAATGTTAAGCCGTTGGTCCCGAGTCATTTAAAGATTTCTGACAGTCATTAAAGGAAGGCAGTGGCCCGAAAATCTGACAACCAGAAACACCAAGGAATATCGTGTTAGTTTGTGAATTTGAGGTCAGATAGGCAGTCCGTTGCTCTACGTAAATTACTGGTATTCAACTGAATCCGGTTAGACTGGAAGCTGTCACCAACATAGTTGTGAAAAGGCTAGGCAGATGATCAGATAGTGCGTGTATAAGTAATTATACCGGTCTTGACAAGAGGCAATTATTTTCAAACTGATTTGTATTTCTGCAATGACAAGATTTACTTAAGCTTTTTGTACGCCTTGCAAGGCAGCACATCGTGAGGCATAATTTTATTGATAACACCATGTACTTACTTTTATAATATGTCACGAATAAACATATTTTATTTATATTCAAATAGAGACGGACGGTTTTCTATTTTTATAACAAAGAATTAAGTACGCTATGATTCTAAACTCATAAAACTAGCTGTTTGTCAACATATAGAATAGTATCCCGATCGTCCTTCACAGGTATTCTTCTAAGAATAAGTTACAAGCCATTCATATTAAAGTATCCTACACACTTCCCACGTAAATAAGAAAACTCATTCTACACAATATACAGGGTGTAAATTAACCCTTCACACATACGTCAACCAAGCATTCTGTACATCAAACTAAGTACCCCTACGCAAACATTTTTGCTAGGAAACGACTTTTTTTTGGCGTCAAAAATCACGTTTTACTGTAAAACTCAATGTAGCACTCTTAAAACATTGTGCTAGTTGATGATTTTAATTGTAAACGGGTCATGGAGGTAATTTAAGTAAAGTTATAACCTGAAAAACTAGTATTTACAAAAACAGCTGTGCAAAATTTGGAACTTTGACCCCCAATATCTCCGTAACTAGGGGGTTCCCATGTATGGTCTAGAACCAAAAAAATAATCGCAATGTTGGGCAGAACAAATGACACCCCTAGTATGTCGAGGTACAAAACATAAAGTATATTACGCCATCTATTTTAATTCTCCCAATAAAACAGAAAGAGCATGTAATACAATCTTACATAACGCGAGACAACCAATAAGAAACGTCCAAAACACGGTGTTAGCAAAAATGGATGCCCAGTATAACAGAAAACATACTAATGGCATCATAAACTTACGTATAAGAACTAGTATAAGAAGACCTATGTCGCAGAACTAGTTAATCAAAATGATAGGTCATGTTATGCTAGATGCGTAGATCCAAATGTACTATCGCGCCATTTGCCTTTATTGGCCATTTGGCCAGTTCGGAATTTGAAATCTGTGTTCACTCTAATTGATTCCTCCCCTTTCCATATTCTAATAAATTGGGTTCGAGATTTATTTGCTCTAGCGGATGTTTTTACCCTTTCTGCTCTTTTTTTGGAGAATTTCTTGCAATTAATTATCATTTTTTATCATTTTATTTGCAAAGCTTTATGGACAATGGTTTAATACTGTGGTCTGGATTTATTATAAAATTTACTGTAAAATAAACAAAACGTTCCTTACAATACATTTTCACAATTCAAATGTAAACTTGACTGTTCATAATAAAATGATACAGAATAAACGAACCACGAACAGAAAACACCAAAAATATCCTTCAAATCCTATAGAAATAAACGAAATATTAAAAACCTAAATTTATAACAACTGAAAAATTCATCCAGCTACTATATTTGTGACGTCATAAAATTATATTACATTGCTACGAGCGGTCGTAGCTCGTAGCAGTTGTAGCGGCTACACTTCTATGGCGTAGCGGGGGTGCTACGGAGGGTGGCTGGGGGGGTTACTGACCGCGACATTTGTTGCCCGTCCACCCCGGGTGTCTCGGATAGCCGACTTAATGTACTTAACTTGTGTATGTGTGTGTGTGAGTGAGTGTGTATATTGGGCTATATTAATCTGTTGTAGGGATTTTACCTGACAATTTATCGAATAGGTTGCGGGAAACATTGTTTGGATGGACCCTGTAATTAGTTTAAGGAAGACAAAAACCCGCAGATTATAGCATAGCGAGCCTACAATGTTCCCACTGCTGGGACACAGGCCTCCTCTCACGGTGAGGTAGTGGACTTAATCCATCATGAAGACCCAGTACTGGTTTCTCCTACTGGATTTTGTTATAAAAAATACTAAAACATCCGACTGACCTACACTGAATTCTCTTTTTATGGAAGTTTCAACTTTAGATTGGCTAGAGACACCACGATTCCGATTATCGAAAGAAAATCGACCATTTTGTTAAACTATGAAACTGTTAAAACGGGACGATTGTATTAAATTAATAACTCAAACAATTTGCAAACTTATAAGGTTTTGTAACGAATGGTAAGTAAGTAATTAAGAAATAAAATCAATGTTTAAGCATGTGTCAAATTATTTTTTGAGAGAGCGTCGTTGGCCCAGAGGTGGTGACCCCGACTTACGAGCAGTAAGTCGTGGGTTCGAACCCAGGCAGGCGCATTACTTTGAGTAATTTATTTCATCACTACTGCTCTCGAAACAGTGAAGGAAAACAAACTGACATGTCCTAGAACCAAAAATTCCAAGACATGTGACATCTACAATCCCGCACTGGGCCCGCGTGGTGGATTATAGCCCATCGCTCTCATAGCAAGGAGTACTGGAGTCCCCGTCGGGGCTGCGGGTTGTAAACTAGTTACCGCGGCCTCGACATATAGGGCTAAGAAGGAACATGGGTGGTTTTTAGTCAGTATAAGTCTAACATTCCCTTTCGCTCTGCCCAAGAACGGGAGGGGTTATTTGATGATTTTTCACCAGCCAAAAAAAAATAAAAATAAGGCGTACTGGAGTTCCAGCACTGGGAACATTATAGGTTGATAATGCTATGTTTATGCTTTTTTTTTTTTTCAATAGATTCGGTCGGTTAAACCAAACAAAAACGTGGACACGGCTCTGAACAACAGCTGGTGTCAGTCACTACTCTCCAGTGTCTGGTTTTTTTTCGTTTTTTTGAACCGCAAAAAACGAAAAAAAAATCCAAAAAAATAATTATTTAGTTGTAAGTATAACGTTCTGTGAATGTGTCAAATGAACATATTTTGTTGGGCATAATGCCAAATAAACCTATTTTCTTGTGCCAGTGTACTAAAAGACATATTTATCGATGCACAGTATGTGAAACTTGCAATCAGTAGTATCGCGTATCGCGCACTTATTTGCCATAACTTACTACTTTAAAAACTATAGGTAAAGTTAGTAAACTTCTTAATTAAGATATTACTGACAAAATTTTTCAAATATAACGACGTAAATTAAAATGTGCACATTCGCACAACCCTAAACTGCGCACGGGGGTACATATTATGACCGACGTCTCACCCCCTCGGGGGCGGGTCCGGTGGGGTGAACTGACCGCCACCCTCACCCCCGGCTTATTTACAACGGATTTTATTTGCACACGACATGGCCGAACTAACCCTTACTTTGTATGTTTTATTTTAGCTGTTTCTGGACTGGGCAGTATTGTATTTGGATTCTGATTAATTATAATTAGATGATACGAGTATTTCCGTAAAATAATTAAATCTATTATAGTTTATTCATATTGAACTAGGTACTTAAAGCGAAATATAATTTACGAAACACCAATGTTTTTTCAATGGCCAGAAAACATAGACAATATTGTAGAAAACGTTTGGCACCAAATAAATAGGGAAGTTCACAAAAAAAAAAAATTGTCCGTCATATAGATAACCAAAAAATATTGGACTCGTATTTTTTTTTCACGTAAACAAACAATGAGGTCGATACAGTGCTTTGAAAACTCGTGTGACGTCATAATCTAAGACAGTAGTATGACATTTTTTAGCGGTCAGTGACATCACCAACCTCAACTCAAATCTTTGACGCGTTTTATCTTCGTATTTTTTTATTAATTTGATATAATAAAAATACGTATCCAATATTTTTCGTCAATTTATCAGACGGACTTATTAGAATCACATTTTTTCAAATCAGTAAACATCCTTATTAAAGATACTCATGTGAATCTGAACTTAAATCATTATGGTTATGGTGTAAGCCTTATTCTAAGAATAAGGATTGATGTTACATTTCAAAGTCAATAATACACAAGTATTTCATATAATTTTCCAACCTATTTTAACATGAATAACCGGGCATGGGTATCTATGGTACTCATTGTTATAAAAATACTTAGAGAAAATAATAAAAACAACATTAATAATGTCTTGTATTATTATTCGAACAAGCAGCCTCTTTACGCCACAAATAACTACGTTAACAAACTAACATCGCAAACATACTCATGTCGTGGAATAATTGGACCTATCCGAGCAACTCGAGAAAAATACCACCCATCTCCTCAAAAATATGTTACGTCTGTACCGAACCATTGTCCTTTGAAAAAAGAATATCGCATAACGAAGTTGAGTTCCGACTTTATATCAAATATCACGCATGACGCGACTTCCCCCTGCCTCCCCGGCGTAGGAGGGCAATAAAAAATAATATATTGGAATATGTTGGAAATAACAGCGTATCATCCTTCGTGGATACCGTATGAGGACATTCGTGTAGACAGTCCAGCCTCCTTTTATTGTCTCGGGGAACTGCTGACATACGTAACGACTTCTTGTTTGTTATATCGTCTTGTATGAATAAAATTATGCTACTCCCCGTTACAATAGGCAGGGTAATAAGGAAAGTCGGCCGGAAAATTTTGATGGTTTATTAAAAGTGTGTAGCGTTTCGGAAATATGAAAATAACATGTATTGTCGTATATTTTACTTGTATTAGTGAACATAATTTTCCCTATTTACACAACATTATTCACATAAATTAAAATCAAAAGCTCACCTTGTTATCGATTGTCACTAAAACACGACACCAAAACACATTTTCGCACTTCAAACTCAAAACTCGATACATCACTCAATCGATTTTAAATCCGAACCAATCTATGCGCACACGCAACCCGTAGTCGCGATCGTTAAGGAATGAATCAGGAAGTAAGGTAGGCCCCGCGGGTCAGGTAGCGGGGTTTAAGAATTACCGGCGCGTTAAAGGGTTAAGTCACAAAAGGTATAATTATTATTACAGGGTTAAGGGGCACACAAAAGAAAGGAGACGGTTGCAGGGTTACCTTGAGGTTGCTCGCGTGTTACTCGGAAATGTATTTTAGTGTGGCTAAATTAGTTTGGTTCTTAGTCTTTGGTAAGTTGCGAAAGTTTTAGTTGTGTGGTCCTCCGCTTTAGTTGGTGTTATTCACAGTTAGTAAGACGCAACAAATGTGCAAATTCAAGTAAGTTAAATTTCGTGATGTTTGCAATGTTTTTAATTTGACAATGATGAAAAACGTACTATAATAGTTTTTGGCTTTTGGTCGTTATTAAATTAAAAGTGTGCAGACACTTTTTAGGTGACTACTAAAAATCTACACTTATTCTAGTTGTTTATGTTAAAAATAAAGATAAGTACTTACTTCTTTACTCTCAAAGTCAGATAACTCTCCATCTTAATTCACTGGTGTTATCCCACTCAAACAACACAATTATGAAAACAATACGCTCATGTATTATTGAACAACGAACTAAACCAACCACCACTAAACGTCAGCTAAAAATTTTACACATTTTTGCAAATAAAGTCTACCTGACTACACTTTCACGTGTGAACCTACTGTCATCTTGCTAAAAACTAACCCTTCACATGATACTCAATGTACCTGAAACGACCCGACCCAATAATTCATTACCGAACAATACAACATAAACTTATTTTTCTAGTAATAGTAATAACCCTTTTTCGCGCTGTCTATGCGACCCCTTGCGAATTTTGACACAAATAAAACACCCGAACCGAACACAAATATTTAAGAAAAAAAACGCGATCTCTTTTCAACTTTGTCTCTAGCCATAAATCAGTTTGGAAGTAACAAACCGTTGCTGTTATACGTTCGATATTTGAACTGAAGCGTAATCGATTGACGTTTTTAAATTGTGTAATTTTTAAACTATGCATTTCTTGGGATATAACCACACAATTTTTTCTCTGAAAATATCCAAATCAGTTCATTCATAATGTCTTATCGTCTAATTCTAGCTTGCCTTAAAATTAGATTATTGTCAATAGCATACAATAAAACTTAGACCAGTTTCATTGATAAAAACACAACAAAAAGAATCCTATAATTTGTCAAGAGCTGCACTCGAAGATCTACGATTAGATTCAAAGGTAATTTCGTACTTGACATGTGCCACCGACTGCGTCGAGTTATTCGCCTAATTTACTTTTATTATGCAGATTTCTGATCAGATAAGTGAAGAGGCACTTCTATTTGCATGTTATCCGACCGATTGAAAAAGATTACTCAAGTATTAGGTTTAGTACTCTATTGACAGTGTAATCTATGGCTTCGTCAAGTGTTTGAATAAAAAATAAAACATTTTTTTGAAAAGTACTTGTACGTATTCTAGTTAAAAGTAATGTTATAATCAAAAATAATAAACGCATATTTTACCTAACATAACAATTACTATTTAGCATTTAAAAACTGGCACACTTGTATTATTTTAGTGATTTTTTTTAAACTGCTAGCTTAAATAGCAAAATGACGTACTAAACCCATTTCTGCGACGTGATTTAATTCCACTGCCACTTATAGCGAATTTCGTAGCCTCAACCGACATTCATCAACATTATAATCACCAACATATTCCTACCCATCACCAGAGCTTTTACTAAAAACCATAAAAGAGCTCTAACTTGCATCTGCTCGGCATTATACTCAACGACCGAATTAGAATAGGACCCTCTATGCAAAAATTGAATAGCGAATCACCCTATTATCACAGATCAGGTATACGCAAAAATTGCAACATTCATTCAAATTAATAATGAAATAATAAAAGTAGTCCGTGAGCAGTGGAAGGGTTAAGTCGGTATTGTTGAGTGAATAGGGTTGGTCTATTGCGTGTCTTCTAACGGTATTCGGTATCATATTGTGCGAATTATACGAAGTTATGATACGTTTTAGCGTGATTATTATCAATTGTTATGATATCGAGCTGGTGTGATAGATCTAGTAGAGCGGGTTTTAATTCGAAGCCAAAATAATTAATAGTTTCGTAACTTTTCGTAAAAGTTCAGTTACTCATATTTACTTAAACTCGAAGGCTTATACCACAAATTAATAAATGCATTTAATGATAAGCTACAAACATGATAATGTTTTTGTGATCTTCACACGACTATCAGTATTTGATGACGCGACGCGCGACGTTCACAGTACGTACTAAATCCAAGTTCCACCTACGTATACTGATAATCTGTTTTAGAGAAACCCCATCAAGTTTAAAAATCTTTACTTTAAATTGTCTCAAACAGAACAGAAATCTACTCAAAATCATTTAATACAAGTTGGCCCGTTACAGGCTCTTTTGAATAGTCGAATAAATACTAAACTTTCATAAGCTAATAAACTAAGCTACAGTCCCACTCACAAGGCATAATAACTGTCAGTGTACTGTAGTTCCCGATTCCAAAGCGTTGGTCTCATGAGAAGAATGGCAAGAAACTTCATGGATACTCTTTTATATCATAATATTGTTACAAAACTTTGGTTACATCATTCATATCGAGATTGGTATATTATCATGTGAGAACGATGTAGCAAGTTGTGCACGATAAGTGTCGACAGTAAAGCCAAATCGACGATTTAAAAATAATATAATAATTCAAACAAGCCGTGGCAACTAAGAGGTGACCAGTCACAACTGACAGCACCCGTTCACGAGCATGACGCATGGATCAGCAACATTCCACTCAACCATTTTAAAGGGAACGAAATGACCCGACACACCCGCCACCATCAGCGAGACATTTAAGTGAGCATGACACGCTCTCAATCGCCAGGGCATATCCAAGTCAAATAAAAAATAGAAAAATAAATGTAGGTTTCCAGAGAATGACAGCTTTCTAGTACATAGTACTCACACAATATGTGCTATGCGACTATATAACATTAAAGAGATTGAATTTATACATTGCAAAGATAGTTGTACAATCTTCTTCTTCTTCTTTCTTCTTCCTATTAAATGCTATTCATTAAAGCGTCCTGTCCTTGTGGAGCAGGACCGGCATTGAGCCAAGCATTTTTATCAGCGATATAATCGTCTAACTTGTAATATGCTTGCTTGCATAGTGTGCGTTTGATACATGTTTTAAATTTCGTCTCATTCAGTTCAAGAATGCTTTGTGGAATTTTGTTATAGCATCTCAAACAGTACCCCATGAAAGATGAGTCTACCTTAGCGAGTCTGAAGCCTGGCTGAACTAACTGGTCCCTATTCCTAGTAATATAATTGTGTCTGTCACCGCTTTTACTCATCTCCCAAAACTCAATAGCCAGCGATTAAAAATAGATTTTCGATAATGAATCATTAGCGTGATTAGTTAAATCGATGAGATACCTATTATAATTATTGAAAAGGTCGTTTAGGGTCATGAGAACACTCTGTTCTGAGCAATTTCACACCAATCGACTCTTGACATCGACAAATATTGAACAATTGTCGAAAAAAAAACATAAAATCGGGGGAAACGGAGTTAAAACGACATGTTTTGGGGTAAAAAAAGATTTGTGATGTATTATTTTGAACAACACTAATTATATTTGTATGGGTTTATAGATATGGGGTCATTTGGAGTTTTTTATCTGTCTGTAATTGATAGGGTTCCGTATTTTGGCGTTTTTAAACTTTTTGGGTAATAATGATGTTTAATTTATTGCAGTGTCATGAACCTATGAGAAAGTGTAACCGATTTCGCTTATCATTTTTAATTAGTTTTTTTTTTAATGTTAAAGTGAATTTGATTGAATAAAAAGAATAGTTTTGTTTGAAGACTTTAAAGTAATTCCTACATTAAATAAATTATTGTTGTACCATTGATTTACTGAACTAATAAATATTTCATCTGGCTTACTTGGCAAATAAAAATATAAAGTAATAAAAGACATTCTGTTTTCTGTTTTTCACACACTATACTATTAAAATGCCAAAAACTAACAATAATAACTACAGCAAAACGTCAACTCTAAATCCAACACTCCAAATTCCTTTTTCAAATAATTTTGACACAAAAAAGATTGTAACAATCAATTCTATTTTGTACACTGGCAGCTTACACCGCTTCCAACACTTCGAACTATATTTTTTTTTCAAAACCTATTGTTACTCTTTGCTAGAGTCAACGAGTGCGTTTTTTCACTTTTTTTTTTATAAAATCCTATTTCTCGGATTTAAAAGGATTTAGGCACTGTTGTGGCAACAGTAGCATTTGTAGCGAACGATATTTGTTTTGATTTAGTGTTTTTATTGTTCGGGTCTTTCCCACGGATTTGGGATGTTTTGTTAATTATGGTTGTGTCATATTGAGACAACAATGTATCGTTGTTCAGTTATGTCGCATTTTGTAGTCTTCATATTTTAAATTTTAACCAATACACTTTTTTTGTATCTGCTCCCTTGAGTTCCTAAGTCCAAGGATTCTATCCTCTTCTATCCCTCAAAATTTCGTCATTTAAATTCCGATCAACAATGCAATATTCAGGATATACGCTGACACCTACAAATAAAAGAAAATCGAAATACAATATTCATGATCATCAAAAATTCCGACCCTTAGAAGCCGACCAATTTTCATCCCGAAAAAAATCGCGACAAATCCTAATTCACCCTACGTCCCCTATTATTGGGATCCAATCTTACCCGGCCCGATACTTGGCTTATCAACATTCGGACACCATAACAGGCATTTGGAGCCTCATACATATTTTAGGGGGAGCACACCCCGTTTGGTCAACTGTCAGTAATGATTTGCTGCCGTTTCCCTTCCAAACGCCCCCAGGAAAATTCCCCAAATAACGTCGAACCGTCATTTTGTGAGATGGTTAGAAATACAGGGGTCTAGTTATACTGGGTAGTTTCTAGGATCAGGGGCGTTAGAAAAAGTTAGATTATCTACTATTTTTTCGGACGCACGGCTGCCGGGGTGGATATCGGCGGAAAATATAGCTTCCTATTCGTATATATTTGGGTTTTTTGTGGCTTCTCTATTTGCTCACTTTATGGTGTATGTAACATTGTGATGAATCTGATACAACATATTTTTTAAAGGAAAACAGGAAACACACGACAGAATTAAATTTAACATAAAAGCTTTTATGGTTGTTAAAATTCTGGTATCATTGGATAAATGAGTAGGTAAACGCCCAACATTAGTGCCTAACATTGGCCACTGTGTACACAGCCATTAGCCAAGACGCAACTTTTCGAACACATTATTAACGTACGCAATCGAAACGTCACCACCAGACGTAGGTTTTCGTTGCACAAACAAACGTTTAGGTTTATTTGATAAACACCGAGGAAGCATTGAATGGAGTGCTTAACGCGTATAGCACTATTCATATTTAAAACATGTTTTTTTTTCTGTCTACAATAATGTTTTAAATACACAACAAACATCTTGTCACAGACATCAAGTCATTGTTGACTTGATGTCCTGATAATCAGTGATGATACATGACGGTGATAAACGCAACGGTGGAATATTAACAAGCATTTGCTGTTGCATCAAATCTTGTATTTTTCCTTTTTATAATATGAAGATATTCTGGTTTCATAAATGCTGTAAGTTTAAAATCGTCGTCGACATCGAAATCTTCTCCGAAAACCAAATTCTCATTTTAAATATTTAGTACCAACTCAGTTATGACTTTTCTTGATTTTGTGGACCAAAGCTTGTCCTTGCAATCAACGATGGAACGAGTTAACCCAAAAAAACCTATTGATAAAGACAGAATACGGTTTTTTACACATTATGGTGAAAACACCTCCGGCATTGCCAGTTTCACCGCACATTAACCCTCCATTTCTCTATTCTCCACGTAGACAGCGTAGCAACGCGGCAACGTGACACCGCCAGTGGCCGACGGATTCGGCACGGCAAATAGCATTTGTGGGTTGACAAACAACTTGCTTCGGCTATCCAGTTTCTTACCTAGTCAGTGGATAGAATGGAAGTTTTGGCGATGTTGGCGAGTTCGCTGGATTTATTCATTTGGAGAGGGATTTCCGTAGAACTATGCCATGGTGTAGTGTGTTCTAAAAAAAATACTAAACCAATTACCTACCACTAACTTATAAACACGTATCTGTAAACAAGTTAAACTACTTGAATAAAAGTAAGTATTTAAGATACGATGTTTATTTTGTACTTCAGATTGCTTGAAGTTTGAACTGTGCAAAGTTAGTTTAAATTCTTGTATTTAGTATAATTATAGTGTTTTTGTAAATAGTTACTTAAACTCAAGTAATAGCTTTAACTTGGCTATAAATCTGGGTGTAAGAGCCTGAGGCCTAGGTTTAGGTTTATATTATTTTTGAATCGTCGTTTTGGCTTTTCTGTCGACACTTAACGTGCACATCTTGCTGCATCGTTCTCACATGATAATATACCATCTCAATATGAATGATGTAACCAAAGTTTTGTAACAATATTATGATTTAAAAGAGTGTCCATGAAGTTTCTTGCCATTCTTCTTATGAGACCAACGCTTTGTAATCGGCAACTACAGTACACTGACAGTTATTATGCCTTGTGAGTTGTTGTTGTGCCTGTTGCTTAGTTTATTAGCTTATTAAAATTTAGTATTTGTTCGACTATTCAAAAGAGCCTGTAACTGGTCTAATTGAAATAAATGATTTTGATTTGATTTGAATGAAATGGTCTGCCTAAATTCCGCAAATTAAAATAAAGGAAGTTAAAACAAAATCGCTTTAGTTAGTGGAAAAGTAAAAACTGCTGTTGATGTCAAATATCTTAAATGTTGTGGCAGAAATACGAAACACTTTGAAAACGAGTACACCTTTCAAAGAAAATAAAATATTCTTTCATGTTTTTTTATCATCAGGTAAAAAAAAACCACGTTGACTTATCCCTAAATTAGCTCAAACAAAATATTCTAAACGTTACTAAAAAAGCTTTCTATAACAAAATATTATCCATGAAAGTATCTCTTACTAATGCAAATACATTTGAAAACATTTATAAAGCAAATGGTTATATCAAAATATTATTTGCTCAAGTCTGTTGAACCTTCACAAATAAGTTATCATAACTTGTTATAAAGAAAGAAAACATATGTTCGTGTTTGTTCGCCCTCAAATGTACAAAACTAGCTATAAAGATTAAGAGATAGAGGCGACAGAAGTACCTTTTTACAAGTTGTCGAAATTGGTAACTGTCCTGGATACGCAATAGCCCTAGGTATTGCGTATCTTTTAAATGTCAGTGACTACCACATTGTCCTTGGATTGATTGTCAAATTGGTTATGGTTTAGTACAAAATGGAACCATTTGACAGTTAACGCCCGTTAATAGCCCTGCTGGTGATACTACTGATGAAGAATTTGAAATTAGAACAAAAAAAACGTGTTTGATACTGCCTACTAAAGATATTCGTAGAGCATACAAAATGGACAGAAGTATAGTATTAAAATACTGGTGAAAGATTTCAGGATTTTAGTGATTTGGAGGTATGAAAATTTGTAGTTTTAAAATTTCCATAAAAACGGCTATTACAAAACACTTAAAACTTACTTATTTTAATACAGGGCTCGATTTTGAATCGTTTTTTCATTACTACTCCTACCATAAGTCAGATCATCCAAATCCCCGGTTTCAGGATAAGGCAAAAAGAATAATCCATATCACCAAAGTCCTCCCTGAGGCAATACCTGCTTAGGCACATTACCCTACAAAATAATTCTCAACTCAAAGTCCAGACAGTCAATCACACACGCTCGACGCGTCTTCACCTCGCTCCGTCTACCGGAATAAAGGCCTGACATGATCTGCACACTGAGACGTTCTGTTCGTTTTTGTTGTCGATGCCTTAGACTCTTAGCAGAAGTATGTGAAATGATGTTAGAATTGATATAACTGCTTCGGACATATTACGGACACATACAACATCATCGTCACTTCAGCCGAAATACGTCACATGCTGGACATAGGTATCGCCACGGTGAAATATATCATTAAAGAATCAGTCAAATGTTAACAGAAAAGGTCAGGCCTTCACCGAAGCGGAGATGAGACGAGACGAGAGAAGATGTGTTGTAAACTACCAATTGAATTTCGTTATTTACACTTGTCGTGTCCACTAAGCTTTAGTGGAAATGCTTCAGCAAATAGGAGAGGATATTATGTGTCATTTTTGTTTAACGCACAGCGGAGACGTGAGCTGCGTGCAGTGAGCGGTGTGCTGCGGTCGCATAACTGGGCGTAAGTAAAGAAATCTCTGCTCCAGTCTAGCTAGTACGCATCTCTACACAGCTTTGGTGGATACACTCTAGCTCTTAAGCACCCCTCCTCTTCCTCCACCGCTTCGCACATCCTTGCACGTCTCCGTTTTGGAAGAGTCCAGTCCGCGATTTGACGCCATTCTTTCGTATGGGTTTGATAGAAATGTACGATAGGAATATTCTACGATTAGAAAAGGTGATGTTGCTGTGTGACCATTTTAAGTCCGTGATGATGAAGAGAATATATATCTAAATGAGGAATCAGTAGAAACTTTATAAAATTCAATTTCTAAAGTGGTTTCACCTTGCTAAATAATGTTTAAACAAAGAAGCACTATAAGAATGACATCACATAAAACTTATAAAGATACGTATCTAACCCGTCATTGACTTCCCACCTAACCCTCCAAACGTGCAAAGCAAACAGTTGCATCTTAACCCTTCGATAGTCGCCAAATCCCTATCTCGTGAGAAACACGGAAGACTCAACCTTGCACCTGGTATCCCGTAATAACAGTTAGCAGACAAAAGAACCCTTTGATATCCGCTTCGGGTCAAAAGGACCCCAAGAAAGAAAAGGGTAATCAAGGGTTAGACAAATGTCAGGTGACGACAGATGCTTCCTAATTCGCGTGAAATTATTTTTCTTTCAATTTGGCGCCATGTTTTTGATAGAATCTCACGTTGGCTGATGATGTGTGAAAATTAATAATCCTTTTAGTTTTTATTGATAATAGATCAATGGGTTAACGGTTTTTTTTTTCATGAAAGTTATAAACAGTTACACATAATATTTGTATCTAATGTCTTATGAGAAGTTCAATCGGCACTCCGTAGATGTCTCGAATCTCAAAATAAAATTAATGATTTGTTCCATATAAGAGAACACAAAAAAAATATTTTGCTGGGTCTATTTAATTAATCAAACACCTACAGGCTTAATTGTATTTTTTTAAACATTTAATAGAATTAAGAAAAAGTAAAATTCAACTACCACTAAAAACTCACACACAAAAACACCGTCTTAATTTTATTAAAAGAAACATACGACCTCGCCTCACAATACGCCTACAATTCACGTCAATCTTCGATACGAAACCACTCCAAATAATTAATACTCATTGAGAACATCGGTCAACCCTCCAAACGTCAAAGGCCGGATATAAACTAACCGCCTTTTCTTTACGCTTCACAAAAAACGACAAAGGTGCCGGGCGCAAAAGGGTTGGCAAGAAAAAAATCGTAAGAAAAAAAAACTGGATAAGTTTGAGTCAGACTCGCATTATGCAGGGTTCCGTACCAAAAAAATTACATGATAAAAACCAAAAAAAAATACAAAAAATAAATAAATGCTTCTTGTATGGGGAAGCTCGTAATTTTTATCTTAGTTTAATTGTATTTGTTGTTGTAACAGCCATTGTAAACACACTCTGCAAATATAACATGTCTACCTATTACTGTTCAAAGAATACAACCCGACAGACAGATTTGACAGATGTACTAAAAGACAGTAGAGCCTTAGTAACAGAGTCCCTTTGACAACATTCGATTACGGAACCCTAAAAACGACAGAAAAAAGAACTACCTTGGCAATGTTACGCCAATTTTGCTTTCAAGGGAAATTAGATATCCTTTTACAATGGAGACGGTTCTTAAACCCTTTGTGCGTGTGGGAAAAATTGCGGGCTCGTAATATGTGTCTTGGTAACAGCAATATGTTGTGTCTTTAGCACCTGATTTGGCATGCGAGGGTTAGAGCACCGTTAGGTTTGGATAACTGGATCGACAGGCTGGTGGTTGTCAGTTGTGCAAGCAAACGGTGGTTTTGGAGTGATTCAATGTCCATATTCTGTCAGGAAGGATTGTGCATTTTGAAGTTACGGTACATTGAGAAAAAAGTTTGCTAAATATGATATGTTTGTATGGGTTTTTTTATTCAGCCATATCATTGTGTCACTACCAATTTGCGTATGTGAGTTTATGTCAGGAGAAATTCCCAGAGAGAAACACCGTTCTTTTTTTTTAAAGAAAAATGTTTCTTGATGTTGTGCGAAATTGTGTTAATTTTCAGTCTTAATTAGATTTTTGTTTTTTTTTCTGTGACTGTAATTGTCACAACATTTATTTCTTTCTTGCTTTTGAGTTGTCTCTTCTTTCTCATCTTGCTTCAATTTAAAATTCATTCTCACCTCACGACTTCACATATTAACCCTCAACTACCAATACTCGCTCACAAAACGCTAGCATGTAAGCGCAACATCAACCCGTCAGATGCGAGGCGCGGTCGCGGCGGCCCCCGCACGTAATTTCCCACAGGATAGCTCTCAACAAGGATGACTAATGCCCGCCGGACGGTGCTCAGTTCCTACTAGGAACGGCGTTCAACACTCGTGTGCCTTTTTTGAATAAGTTTTATGTATTTCAGTAGCTATTTTATAAGATTTTTTGGTAAAAAATGTTCATTTAAAATTTTGCTAACTTCGAATAGACAGTACAGTAGGCGCAGCGGCTGAGCGATTAGCTGCTGCATGTCGTGGTTTGATTCCGGATGGAACAACTAAACGTATGACCTACAGGTAGTTGTTGATCTTCTGAATAGTACTGAGTAGGAAATTCTCGTGTACCTTTTATTAAAACTAGTAGACGTCACGCGGTTTCACCCGCGTAGTTCGCGTTCCCGTAGGAATACAGGGATAAAAGTCTATGTCACCCGGGGATAGTGTAGCTAACCAACGGTGAAAGAATTTTTGAAATCGGTCCAGTAGTTTCGGAGCCTATTCGTTACAAACAAACAAACAAATCTTTCCTCTTTATAATAGTAGTATAGATAATATTATCATTAGATAATAATCTCTGTCTATTTCAAACACTATTTAGTTTTTCACGGGAAAGATCGTCTTTTCCGTGAAAAACTAAATAGTGTTTCTGTGTTATCTACTAGTCTAGAGAGTTTTTGAGAGAAATGTCTATATTTAAATTTCCTACTTTTTAATAAAGCATTATACTATTTATTCAGTACCACTTATGCTTGGTTTCCTAATATATTTGTGAAATAACTATAACAACTAGAAAACCTACAAAACCCGTCGACTCATATCCACAAGAAAACCAATACATGTCTCTACCAAAACATAATGACACCAGCATTTTTCAAATGATGAACAGCCTCTTAACAATGCTGGTATAATCGAATTACCGATACATAATCGATACATAGGATATCGAATCGAATACTTGGACGTATCCTCTGTAATGCTATATTGATGATTCTTGCACAGACTGATTAATGGTCCCGCAATGTTGGATACAATAAGAACTCCAGGCCTTGAGTATTTTGGGGTTAACATCGAACAAGTGAATCGAATAAGATTGCATACATCTCTGGTTTAGTTCACAAGGCCCTTCCAGTAGGAGGTAGTAAACGGTCAATGTATACTAAAGTGATGTGGTATTCGTAGTTTCTGTTAGATTTCAGTATGGAGGTTGAATATAGGGTTGTCGCCAGAACGGTGACTTGTAATTTTGCGTCGTGTGTATTATGTTCTGTACGAAAAATATACCACCGTGGTGGACTTAATATGTATCTATTTTATTTAGTTATGGCAATCTTGCCAATTTGTAAAAATCTGTACATTATAGTTTTATTGGCACATGATAACAAGCATGGTTACCCATTCCAATCTTGATTCCTTCTCCAAAGCTTTACCAAAGACATTTTACACTGCAGTTACAAAAAAAACATGAATACTTTCTCCACAACACAAAATAAAATTATTTATATACTGTTGCATACATTTAATTGTTTACCCCCTTACCTGTGTTACACACTCTCCATGGGAGACCATCACTTACCCGCGGTGTGCCAAAATTACTGCTCAGTGGGTGTCCCACCATGCACTGACGGACAATGAAAGTGATTTTAAATTATTTAATAATGTTCCTGTTGTTATTTATGTATGTAGATAGTTGATAGTTTATTTTGGTTAATAAAGTTCATAATTATTTGTGAAAGAAGGTGTCTGATGAGATAAGCAAAAGAAAAAAAAAAGATCCGACGAATTGAGAACCTCCTCCTTTTCAAGTCGGTTAAAAAGTATGGAAGAAAGAGACAAGCTGCGCTGACTTCCGACATCATGAACTTTGAAATTTTGTGCGAGTTCCGAAGGTTAAAGTTAATCTTCGGAACTCGCACAAAATTTCAAAAACGCAGTTGAGCTGTTAGGGCGAAATTATTAAATGAAACAGCTAATGATGCAAGCTTGTCATTTTTGTTTATGCGAGACGCAATGGGACACACACAAGATTATTATAGTCATAAAGTTGTTGGAAATCAATTTTTTTTTATTGGGACAAGCCCGCCAGACTATTTCCAAACCACTGGAAATCCTGAAAGCCAGAATCAACAGCGGCCACCAGAAAAGTTCCAAGACAGTGAAGGTCAACGAAGTTCCAGACTAACAATTAAATTGTCTTGAATCACACAACGAAATCGATCAGAAAAGAGTAGAATAAGCATAATTTCCACTTACATAACCAACTATTGCTGAGTATGGTCTTTTGATTCTTGCGTGTGGCAAATTTTTTTCGTCTCCTAGTTACAATTCATTCTTTGCTGAGTTGTTCTCTGGCCATTCGGAGACTGTGCCAAAAAACAGTTCTCTGCCTCCCTTTTTCATAACTATATTAGACTCAGCTACCAGATGCAGCTGATTACCGTTATTTCACATGGACCGACTGTCTTTCTGACCTCCACAAGTCAGTTAGTACTGGATAATACGATACCGCTAGGTAAAGTCTTACCAAGGGGTATCGATCGATCCGTCGCCTCCTTCTGATCCTTATCCGAAGCAGTGAAAGTGGGAGTGGGAGAGAAGCTCTCGACCCAGCCGTCGCGGGAGACGCTCCGGGCGTCGGGGGCCACGTGACGGTATCCGGCCACCGTAGACGCGGGCCTGTGGACGGTGAGTAATGGGCCAGCTCGCCGTCCGTCCGTCTTATGACGACGACAGGCCGTGTCGACGGCGCGTTCGTGTTCCACGCGCGCCTCAAAGAGATGTCAGCAACACGGAACGGGCCCGCAAGGGCCGACGCCCGTCTGGGCTGCGGGATGTTGTAAGATATACCGCGACCTCGACTTATAGGGCTAAGAAGGAACATGGGTGGTTTTTAGTCAGTAGAAGTCTGACACTCCCTTTCGCTCTGCCCAAGAGCGGGAGGGGTTAATACAGTTAATGATTTCCCACCCCCCCCAAAAAAAAAGGTGCGTAAACTCGGTATGTGTACTCGGTGGTCATCCATTTGACTGGCCTGTTGGTCTAGTGGTTAGTGACCCTAACTGCTATGCCGGAGGTCGTGGGTTCGATTCCCACCCAGGACAAATGTTTGTGTGATGAGCACGATCATTTGTTCTGTGTCTGGGTGTAATTTATCTATAATATGTATGTATTTAGAAATATATAAGTATGTTTATCAGTTGTCTAGTACCCAAAACACAAGCTCTGCTTAGCTTGGGACTAGATGGCGTTGTGTGATAGTTGTGGAATATTATTATTTATTATTATTATTATCCATCCACGGACCAACCGGGTAGGTACTTTATATAACCCAATACCCTTGAACTACTTCCAAAATAATGACATAGCATTCCGTCCCATTTATTTTAAAATTAACTGACGAGGTCGCAAGCTGTCGGCTCCAAAAATCAATGGTTTTTTTTATCTTTAATGGTTAACCCTTTGTCGCTGGGACCAATCGATTTTCGAACCCCGACACAATACAATGCACATTTTAAAATTTAAAATCCGATATCTGTACAGAGGTTTTTTTATGTGACTACGATGCATTTTTAACCCCTTCAACGTATGTCTATCTGGTGCAGCGTTTGTCAAATTGATGATGAGCAGTTAATTTTAAAATGTGTTTAAAATCCAATTCAAAAAGTTTTGCTTGGATTTATATGGATAAAATTGTTATTTATTTCAATGAATGGTACAAAATTAATTTAAAGAGATTTATTTAGTAAATTTTAATAGCTGCTCCAATCAGTGATTCTTTAATAAATTTTCAACTTTATCGCTAAAGAATAATCTTCAAGGTAGATTTGGAAAGTCGGACAGTTTCAGTGGTTAGCTTGGTGATAAAAATTAAAAAATAAATCAAAGGACTCTATTAGTTTCTTAAGAAACAGTCAAAATATGCTATCAAACCCTCAAAATCATAAGCCAAAATAAGCAGAAGAGATAGCTTGATGATTAAAATTAAAAGATAAATCAAAGGACTCTGTTACTTTCTTAAGAAACGCTCAAATTATAATATCACTACCACAATCATTAGCCAAACATTAAAAAATCAAACGATTTCCGAAATTTAAAAAAATAACGGTTCATTAACAAAAGTTTGAGCTCCAACGTTAGCGGATTGTGTAACCACGCGGTGTCTGTACGTGACAATTTAAACAAATTCTGGGCCATTTGGCTTCTGGGGTGGCACCGTGGCATGCTTTTTTTAAGGACTTATTTTGAATAAAAAAAACAGCGCCATTGATCCACATTCACTCGGCGGATGGGATGCGGGATAAGTGTGTGGTCTGTAATGAACGGGGTTTTAGTAAAAGGTGGGTCTAGGTTTTTTTTTCGTTTGCATATTGACATGAATAGGACGGGAGCTGGTTAAACGGTGAATGTAAACGAGGGCACCAGCTTTGGTATTATATGGCGTTTGGTTTTTTTTACTACTTAAGAGAAACTGAACGTGATTAGCACATCTGAACGGCGTTCAGGAGTTGTCAACAATCATGCCACTGACGCTCTTGCATGCTGATCGCGTTCAGTTTCTGTGCTTAAATCAGCCATTTGCTATCAAAAGTTAATCCTCACATTTAAGAAGAATCTTCATGCATTTACATCCAAAACTTATCTGTCTATCCAAACATTTCCAAAACATCCAGATACGATACATATTTACAGATCCACCCCAAAAATCAAAACTATAACCCTGTAAACATTCACCGTCAGCGAGTGGTGAATATTTAATATGTTCGCGCCATATGCGATCTCATTGACAATGGCGACTGGATCCCATACGTAGCCACGCTTTCTTCCAATAATCCCTTACCCCCGAGATAGAGTTAGCCCACCCTAGAGAGAGGATTTAGAAATGCTGAAGGTGTATAAAAACCGTGCGCAGTGATAGGGTTAATATTTTTTGTTAGATGTGACGTCAGCGTGTTTGATAAATTCAATATGTGTTGAGACTTTAGTACTGAGATGGTGTAAGAAAAGTTATTTAACACCCTAAAATATTTCATCATCTACACTGCAAATGTATATTCTATCATAATAGTACTGTACGACGCTCTTCACCAGAAATTACGTTAGAACAACAGAGGATTATGTTTGTCAGTGGGTGCCTGAAGACGGGCGTCTTCAGGCAACCACTCGCACTGAGTTGGACCTCGCATACGCTGTCATGGGGATCTGTACTCGTTCTTGGCAGATTGGCCGGAGAAACGAAACATAAAATGGACTGGAGGAATAAATAGACTTAGCTGTTTGTCTAGCTGTACGACAGGAAAGGTTTACCAAAACAACACAAGACCATGCTACTAACCATTATAATCCCATCGTAAACCAAAACACAGCCATCTCAATTAATTCCAAATCTCTTTAAAACGATTTCTAAAACTTTTCCAAAATGAATGCAGTAACCAATCACAT
The DNA here is from genome assembly GCA_932274075.1 of Diarsia rubi. NCBI lineage: Eukaryota > Metazoa > Arthropoda > Insecta > Lepidoptera > Noctuidae > Diarsia > Diarsia rubi. Next base: position 14,477,273 of record OW026425.1, read on the forward strand.
TTGTGTCCAAGCCATCCATCACGAGTACCTCCCACACCATGTCGCTCTCCAGATATCATTTATTAGAGGGTAGACAGAACAATTTATATAAAGAAAGGAGGGTCATTCTAATTGAATGTAAAAAATCGCCCGTTGGCGCCCAACGTGGGGCCCAGTATGTAATTTTAATATTAAATTATTGACGCCATACGTTGTCGAATTTAGTACGGTTGTTAAGATTAGATGGTTTTTAAATGATGGATTGTGTTTAATTGGTTGATGAAAGATACTACTTTCATGTGCGTCACTGATCTTGACGGTAAACTTCATTTTTGTTTGATTTCGGGTTCAGACGTATTACTTAAAAAAAAAATATGCTAAATAAAAAAATAGAAATTAAGTCAGATTTTGGCTTTACGCAATAGATCAGTGACATTCACATTAGAAACGATTAAATAAAGAAAACATTTATGTCAACCAGCACTCATTTTCCAGTTTTTATGAAACCAAATAAAGCGCATAGCATTCATTTCACCGATCTCTCCCTCCGACGACTTTTTCACATTTCAGTCTAAATATATTTTCTTAGATAAATAACAAAGATAACGTCACAGCATCTTTCTTTAAAACTGCTCAAACTATCTTGGAACCACCCCCTTGGACAAGCAGAGTCAGGCCGGTACATATCTCTGAAAAATCCCATATCTCCCTACAAGAATCATATGCTCGCCCGCACACGCCTACATTCATATATATCTGTTACTGTGTAGAGACACTGGAAGTGACTTAGAAATAATATTGTTGATCGTTTCAGACATAGTGTAACCCCTGTAATCATCGAAGGATTGCGAAATGGTGTACCTAGTTGTAGTAAACACACATTTCGTTACCTATGTTTAAGTCTCATACAGTAGGAGGCAAGCCTATTACCATCAACGGGGCATGCAGTCACGAGCAATAATATGTATCCACTTAGCAAAGTTAAATCGCGAATTACTCATGAAATCATACTAATATTATAAAGGCGAAAGTTTGTGAGTGTGTATGTTTGTTACTTTTTCATGTCTGTAGCGATTTTAATAAAATTTTGGTATGGCGTTAGCTGACACCTTGGATTAACACATAGGATAGTTTTATCCCGATTGTATCTTCCCGTGGGATAATTTTCGAGTTGTAGCAGGCGAAACCGCTGGCAACAACTAGTACAATTATAATTTTGAGATTTGACCTACTTTATGATAATATGGATCCAACATTATTAATTTCGTTACGTGACATGAAAATTAAATCAATACAGTAGGTTAAAATTGCGTCTAAACGTTCCTAGATGTATACATATTGGTGCTGCTGACTTTACAGCTATATCACGTGGCTGCTGCTGACTTTACAGCTATATCACGTGGCTGATACTGACGACAGAAAGTTCTGATAGAAAAACTCAATAATACCTTGTCCGACCCGGTAATCGAACCCAGGACTTGCGAACTGGCGACCAATATACGAAGCAGTCCGAAAAACCGGAAATTATGTTTCTTGTTTAAGGCGCCACTAAACGAGAAACTAGCGCCACCCACATCTTAATTCTTTTACTCTAAAATCAGAACAAATTTGAAACATCCAAAACATTATCTATGCTAGTAAATAACCTGTAGTACATAGGTATGTTAAAATCAACTTTCATGATTCTAGACTTAATAAATTAAGAAAATTACTTATTACCGCCAAAAGCGTGAAAAGTGATTTTTTACTGTGACTTATAACGTTGGGAGCTTTTCAAAAACTGCCCAGCCAGAATTCAGTAAATATCCGATATTAGCAAGACCAAGCTCTACGGAAATATATCACAGTGCGAACTAAGAAGCCCAATCTTCCTTTTTCCTTTCACGGTTTTTAGCAAAGCGAACAGTGTTCCTTCATTGTCACAAGACAGCGCAATCAAAAGTTGATCTGCCTGTTATACAGTCGATAGTGCACGACAGTTACGAGCACACCTATGTACACACGTCAACACATTATTAGTATATCCTGACCTTGCTTTATATGAGCTTTCCTTACAATAAGAAATCAGCTTAATTCGATTTTGCAAAGCTTTATTGGTCGTCGAGCGTACATCAGTAAATGTCACATCCAGCCATCACTACATCCGAGAAACCTATAAGAGTCACAATACAGCTTTTTTATACGTTTTCTGATACATTTCTTTTCCAATGCATCTTCGGGGGCGATATTATTTGTGATAGTGTAGCTGATGCGTTATGAATACAGAGTGTGTTTTAATAAAGAAGGCGTTGTTACGCATCGCCCTGTAGATGGTATGTGATTTTCGTATGGCTTGATAAGGTTGGGAGGTGGAATCTGGCCATATTTTGAAGTAAAACTGGTAACTGGGCAGAATAGTGTAGGAGGAAAATTTGCACAAAGTACATACATTTTTGAGTAAGAACTAGGCAGGGTTACGGATTCATACTTATATGTTTTAATCGGGTCAATGTTATATATGTAGTCAGACTTATTTAACACTATTATTTCTTGTCTTTTCTCATACCGAGGATTCGAGCATCGAATTTATTAACTTTTTCTCGCCGAACAATATTGAAGCAGAAAGTTAACCAAACAGGTAGAGTATTCCGCACATTAGTAGTAACATTGAGCTGATCTAGTGTAGTACAAAGTTTCAATGGAATTAGAAGCCAGCTTGTACTGGTCCTGTAACAAATTACGTCAGGCTTGAGGTACCAAACTAAACATTTTTATAATTACTAGAATCCTTCATTGGTCTAGGGATCGCAAGCGCGACAGCAAAGAATGAGGTGTTGGTTTGATACCCGGGTCAGGTAGCATTGGGTATTATTGGGTTTTTTTATCAGGAATTATTTATTTGCAGTCACGGAGTCTGGATTTGTGTCCAGTTTATGGTAATTGACTCACCCTCTCGGAATTTAAACACAACGGACGGCATGTGGTTGTACCCTTAAGTACACCTAATATTTTATAGATTACAGGAGTCACCTTATGTTATTTTATACTTCGTCGTCGACTTAAACACAACTGAAGACAACAGCATCAAAATACAACACAATCCACACACACAAAACATCATTTAAACACACAAACAACTACCACTCAGCCCTTAACCCTCTCAAATAACACTGAAACGTACAAAACAAATAAGCAGAAGTATCGAAAGCGAATCATCGAACGTTTAGCGCCAGCTCACGTACATTCTATATAAGTAAAAGGTCATATTCTTTATGACGAGGTACTTGCTACTCGATACGTGACTATATAGCGTGCGGAGGGTTAGGACACGTAAGGTAAGGAAAGAAAGAAGGAAAAAAAGGAGCGAAATATGCAAATAATGTTTGATCCGAAAAAAGAATCTAATGATGTTTTATTTTTTTTACCTAAATGAAAATGAAAATCAAAGCATTCATTTATACTAAACTGTTACTAGGCACTTTTGTATGACAGAAAAACATAAGGAATAATCACTTGTGAAAGAACTGTTGATCTCCATGGAGAAGAATGGGCAAGTAACTCACACACACACACACTTTTAAATCAAAATATGGTTACAAAATCTCGGTTACATCATTCAACTCTTTAAAACTAATTTTCTCAGTTGATCTCAGTAACTAAGCTAGGGCACTCTGGTAAGAGTAGGTAGTACAGACGCCAGCACATTTATTTAATTTTATTATATTACATTTTTTTTAAATTTGTCGCTACGACATTAGCATTGGATTGATTGAAAAATTTAACAGTTTCGTGGTAGCTTGATCTGCTGGCGTCTGTACAATTAAGAATAGGTCAGGTATGGACTCACGGGTGTCACGGGTGTCGGGGCTGCGGGTTGTTCACAAGTTACCGCGGCCTCGACATATAGGGCTAAGAAGGAACATGGGTGGTTTTTAGTCAGTAGAAGTCTAACACTCCCTTTCACTCTGCCCAAGAGCTAGTTATTTGATAATTCTCCACTCGCCAAAAAAAAAAGGTATGGACTTCATTTACAAGAGTTAGAATTAAATTAAAAATATTTCTATCTGGACCATTATAGGTCCTGATAGAAATATTTTTAATTTAATTTCGGTCCAGGCCAACCAAAAGTAACAGATTTTTCAGAACTTCAATTTTTAAGAGTACCTACCAGTAAATCTTCGTATTTTATTTTTTTATTGAAATATGAGGAAATCAGCTGTTCACGTACAGTCTATCTAAGAAAATCGTCGTCAGCAGCAACAATATGTATACACTTAGCAACGTTTAGAAGCAATTTTTTCCTACTGTGTTGATTTAATTTTCATTATACATAACGAAATAAATATTTGGGAACCCATGTTATCATAAAGTAGATTTATCTCAAAGTTGCAATCATTATTTCACGAGATATTCGCGTTTTAACTTTGCCAAGTGTATACATATTGCTCGTGACTGTACTTGCTACTCGTGTGTGCGTTACGTACGTGACTATACAGCAGAAAGCGGGTTAGGAATATAATCTAAGTAAACGTAAGGTGAGTTGAAGTAAATATGGAGTAAACATATGTGATGTATGCATCGGAAATTGTAGGTTGCATTTAGAATATGGGTTATTGTTATCAACATCGTAATAAAATTAAAAGAGGCTTCGAACTGAAACAATAGTTAAAAATAAATAAAGAGGTTATTCTGTTTTCTATTATGACTATTGACATTAAGAAAATTGGGGATGATCTGGACAAAACTAGCAACATATGGTCCACATTGGCCTCCATCATCGTCAGCTAGAAGATGTCCACTGTAGAACAAAGGTCTCCCTCATAGAACGTCAACAAACGGCAACATGCCGCTTGCATTACATTGGCTTTAGATGGAAAAAACTGGAAGTCATGTGGAGAGGTCTTTGCCCAGCAGTGGGATCAGTCCACTGACTGACAGTATCTGAACGAGTACTGTCTGGGCTTACCGACACCACATCGTCATTTTTGTTCTCTTTATTGACGTTTCACTTCATGTCATGTCTTAAGGTTACTGAAATAATATTGAAATTAAATTTAAATTTAAATGACTACTAATAATCAAAGCACTGTCCCAAATAAAAATAACAGCACCATTCCAATAAATTACCATAAAACATTTCACTGCAGTTTACAGAACAGCAATACGTCCAAAACTTAACAAATAAAACTAACTAGAATTAAATTCTCACAAAAGTTTAAGAGTAAAATTGTACAGAAACAAATAAACTAGTGTCCCGCTAGTATCGGGCGAGATGACGACATAAAACAAATGTAAGCCACCAAGAGTATGGAAGAACAGTAGATCGTAAACTCCGTACCAATAATCCGACGTCGACGGAAAAAATAGCCATAGTAAAAACTCCTATCCGTACCTAATAACCCGAGAATATTATCAGAGAGTCGTCGGGTCATAACCCGAAATTGGTTTCGGGGTCCGTAAGTCCCCAGTTTTATATGTCGCATTATGAAGGCCGTCAAACGAATTCACGTAGAAAATCGAATCTATATACGGTGATATTGCCGTCTCTGCGTCCTGCCTGCCTTCTGATAATAAAATAATATACCTCTTTTTACGCTGCTAGGTTTGTTCGGTCGCAGTGACCATGCGTAGGTGGTAAATGGGTTGGATTTAATTGGCTTATGTATCCTTTTTTCAACGACCTTCAGTTCATGACCTTTCAGTAAGTACTAATAGAAGATCACGTGTAATGGAACTGATAAAAAATTGAAAGAAAATAAGTGTTCCATAGGTATTAAGTTGGAACAGAAAAAGTTTTTTCATTTTGCGAGGCCCACACGAGCGTACGCGAAATAACAAAAATTTAAGAACAAAAACGTATAAGTGCCATAAAGGAGCTTTTGTCTGTGCCGCCGCAAAAATCTCTGGGATGGTAGTAATCGGGCATTTTACATAAGAAAATAATATATTATTCAAAATCCAGTGTGGCGCACACCGCCCCATGTACTTATCGGTAATAATGTGAGCTCTCCAGCGAGGTGGGATATACACGGCCGTAAGTCCGGAATACGGGATTTATGGTTGTGTGTTTTCTTGCTTGGTAACGAGAGATGGAGCTAGATGGAGCTGTTGTTTTTGATAAGCGTTGTTTAATTTTTGTAAATATACAAAAAGTTTTCTAGTTTTCAAGTTAATTAACACTGGAATTAGAGATCTTTTAGATGTGGATTTCTGGATGGATTGTGTGAGGAATCACAACAACTTGTTGCGTCTTCCCTAAGTAACATGGGCAAGAATATAATGCTGATGAAGATAGAAATATCTAATATCTACTATGCTATCGCGTAAAGCTGTAATACCACTAGCTACAAGTATTTTATCAGATGAATAGGTAGGGTAGTTAACACAAAAAAAAAAAAAAAAAAGCGAAAAAAAATATTGGACACTTTAACTCGGTTAATTTTATTGGAATAATAAAACAAAAAATACGCATCCAAAATTTTTCGATAGTCTAACAGACGGACTAATTAAAATTATCTTTTTTTGAGGTCAGGAAACATCCGTATTTGAAATATTTGGTTAAAACAATGAATTTTCTAGAGCTGTTTCACGTCATGTTCGGCAAACAAGCAATTCACAAAATTATAATAATTATATCTGACCAAAATCCCAATTTTTCACACTCTTTAACTTACCCTATTTTCCTTCACAGTTTTTCCACCTCACGGTACATCTCCTGCAAATAAAAATAGAAGCAAGCCGACTCGGCGAGATCTATGCGAGAACCCGACTATAATATCTCTTGATTCAAAGCCCCCTTTCACTAGGACAGGGAACGTACTTGGAAGACCTTAGCAACTGCTTGGTTACCTTTGTAGATATGTTAGTAGGTTGGTACTCTTCCGTTTAATTTATTAAATTGGACTTTATTACTTATACTTAAGGTTGTTTTGGTAGGAGGGGTCTTTTTGGTGTTTGATTGCCATTCAGAGGTTTTACTTTTGTGTAGTCTGACGGAAAACGGGCAACTGAATATCATGACACTGAAAGAAATTAAACAACATTGTAAAATTCATTAACAAACGGTTATCTTTCAATTACAGACGCCTTCACATGAAGCTTCCCGAAACTGTCAAATTTTCCCAATCAACCTTGAACCTAATGCTTGAGCGTTACAGTTGAAAATCTATTTAATCTTCAAAATTCAAACTCAATATATTTATTTTAATGAGACCATTACATGCGCTTTTAAATGTCAGTAAGCTCAATGGACACTGGGCGCTCTTTAAAATCAAGATATTGTTACAAAACCTTGATGACATCATTCATGTTAAATATGTTTTTTTTTTCGTGTCTTATTGAATGAACCTGTTAAGAAAATAAATAAATGAAAATGTCCTTTCTGACAACTGTTCAAAATCTACCTTAGCCCCGTGTGCACCACACCTTACATCGCCAATACCGGGTGGTATTACCCACCCACATAAGTCTGTGGAGAAGATTTGGACATAATATGTTCGTGTACAGGTAATATATTTTTTATGATATTCCTTCATGTACTTACATATGTATATACATACATATGTATATGTATAAACATACATATGTAAGTACATACATATGTAAGTACACGAAGGAATAATAAGTATGTGTAGTATACGGTCATAGGTAGGTCATCTATGTTTCTATTAAATTTGAATTTAATTACTCAATTCAGTTAGGTTCAAATTCGTTCAGTTTTTTTCTTTTATATTTGCAACACTTGGATTTTAATATTGTTTACGATTTTACCGAATAATTCGATTTTTTTTTCTAGGAAATAATGGGACTATTTTTTTTTTTTTTTAAGAAAAATTACAAAGAAATTGGACAAGTTACTTTTTTCTTTTCTGGTTTGTTTCTCTGTGGATTCCTGGTGAAATATGGGTGTACTAATGGGTTACACCTCTGCCAGCCCCTTAAGGGGTTAGGATGTAACGTAATGTTAATTAAACAGGCTAACAAAAACAAGAAGTCCAGCTTCCACTTTAGAACCTACTTAATACAGAATTCCAAAAAAAAAGCGTGACCTTTTATTTATGACGAAGTTTCCTGAACCACCATTTACATACACCATTTATTCCTTTATATCATAAAAAAGCGGCTGTCACATCCACAGCCTCCGAAGGTCTACCAATATCTCATAAGATCATGAATCTTAAACTAGGACGGCAAATAAAAAGTGTCGCGTGTGGCCCTCGAATGAATTATGAAAATATCGATAAATAACTGAGGCCTGCCTGATATCGGTTACAGGCAACACTAAGTAGTTGTTTTTGACATAATATCATAATTGTCTTTTCTAGAGGTTTAGGCAGAGATATAGGTAGATCTATCTAATCTGAAACTGCAGCTTTTCAGAACTTTAAGTATATCGTGTGCGTTTACAAACCTCACTTCCACATTAATAAATCTAGAAGTGAGTCCCCACTAAATAACAGAAGCTTACCAGCATCATGATTTAAGCCGATATACTTCCACTGTTGGACAAATACCTCCCCCAAGGATCCCGTGCATCTCGCATCCAGCGGATCCCCGCAATATTCACCAGGTCATCGGGCCACCTGATCGGAAGCCTTCCAACGCAACGTAAACGTGAACAGTAGGTTATACTAAGAAATAAATACGTATGTGCTGGGATCGATCACGCGACCCGAAGAATTTTGGAGACCAAGTTCTTAGTACAAGTGTTAATTACAGGGTGGAATTTTGTAAGGCTACCTGGAGGGAAAATACTCTTAATACTGCAGATAGAAAACTTTAATCAAAGGAAACATTCCTTTATTTTTGAATAGAAAGCAAACTGCATTCAAAGATTTTCGAAAATTATTTTTATCATGTTTATTAGAAAGATTTCATCCTTATAATTGACCCTAACGATCGATGCAATAAAAGTACTGGGTATATTTTTTTTCACATTTTAGCCGGTTCGATTCCCGGGTGTGGGAGAAGAGAATTTTCGAAAATCTTTGAATGCAGTTTGCTTTCTATTCAAAAATAAAGGAGCGTTTCCTTTGAGTAAAGTTTTCTATCTGCAGTATTAAGAGTAGGTACTTTCCCTCCAGGTGACATTACAAAATTCCGCCCTGTAATATGTATCTTTTAAAATGGATAGGTACCCAGTGTTATCGTTTGTGTTTCAAATTAGAAAGGAAGAAAGAAAAGAAAGAAAGAAAATAAAAATTAGCATACGGCATGCTTACTATAGCAAGCTAAGTAAGACATTATGGTTATTCAACTTCAGTATTTCCACAGAAAATACGGTATCTAACATTATAGCTATCTACAACTTTATCTATACATACTTACGAGTATCGCTATGAAAATAATACTTTACACTGGCTCTATGGGAATATTTAGGGCGCAGGGTGGTCGGGTTAGGTTACGTTAGCTAAAATATAACTGGATCGACTCACGGTGATTTAACCATTAAATTACAGATCGATATTTTAATTTATTATAGACAACATTTCCGATAATAGATACGAGTATATACTCTGATCTTGAGCTTGTCTAGTGTAGTGCGAAGTTTTAATAGAATCAGAGGTTAACTTACACTGGTTTTGGAAAAACATGCCTCTTCCGACTTGGTTATAAACTTGAATAGCAGTATCTGTGTTCTTATTGTTTTTGATAAGACAATAAGAATAAAAATTGCTCAAGAACATTTCAATGTTATCTCAACGGTCAAGTCCGAAGCTTGGACAATCCAAGAAAACCTTTTATTAAAATTACATTGCAACGATTTTCTACTTTGTGTAATGTTGTCCAAAATATGGGTACCTATTTTTAGCCGGTTGCTCCAAAAAGGATCAAACCAAACTGTGTCTGTGATACATAGAGTTCAAAATTAATTTAACGAATTGTATGAAAAACATGAATAGTCATAAAAATACTGTTAATATGTGTTGGTATAGTAGGTAGCATGTCACATGAAAGTAACATCATTGAAAAAGTTTACACTTCACTTCGTCGTCCCAATGTTCAATGCACGATAACTTGGGTCAAAGCGTAGCTAAGAGAACTATTCGGCTCATTAGCGAGCACGCTGCCGCCACTAGCTCCTACATCCGATGTCCCATCATTTGGAGAGTTTCCAGTTTCATGGCTGCCGTTTGACCTAAGCTACACATAAGGTATTCGGATGGTGTGTTTATGTAGTTATACGAATGATGTTGTTGTGAAATTGAGATAAAACTAGTATCAGCGCACGGACCTCTTAAATCTGCTGCTAATTTAGCTGCGCCCTAACAGGGTCATATACTCACTAGTTTTAAGTCTAGGGTGTATCTATGCTGTGTACATTATGCATTAAATAAATAAATGCTAAGTTGCTGTAAATGAATTGTGTTACTCGAGGAGAAGCTGGAATAAAAGGCTATGCCCATTTTCTTCCTCAGTCACTTGAACTTTTGTGTATCTAGAGAGGAAAATTTTCAGAAAAGTAAAAGTTGGTACCTACTTGTTGGTACGTATTGAGCAAATTTCTGTAATCTCCATTCTACTACTGAAACCCAAGTTCTAATAAAATATGTGAGACGGGACTGCCTGTAACTACCCAATGGTGTGACCATCGAATTGCTGAGTCAAAGGTAATTTTTTCGAATGCAAGGGCGCATTCTGTAAAAAATTACAAAATATTGGACACGTATTTTTTCTTTTTTCACGTAAACAAACAATGAAGAAAACTCAAACTCAAACTCAAAGCATTTATTTCAATTAAACCATTACTGGCACTTTTGTATGTCATAAGAACAATTCATAAAACAAAACTACGAAAAACTACGAGTGCAATACGACATTCCGAAAGCCACCACGCCGAACCACACGCCGCCGAATGCCTGCAACGACGAACACTGCAAGCAAAAAAGCACGCATACAGTGCTTTGAAAACTCATGTGACGTCATATTCTAAGGCATATTTACCGGTATGACATTTTTTACCGGTGAATAACGTCAGTAACCCCCACTCAAATCTTGGACGCGTTTTATCTGCGTCAATTTTGATTGATTTGATAAAAACAATTATTACCCTTCCTTTTGGCTTATCCGTAGTCGGTTAAAAAATACGTATCCAATATTTTTCGGTAATCTAACAGACGGACTAATCAGAATCATATTTTTTAAGTCAGTAAACATCCCTATTATCACTTACTTAATCATTGTGAGGAAACTAAACCAGCATGCCGTTATTGTTTTTTTTTTTGGGGTGGAAATCATCAAATAAACCCTCCCGCTCTTGGGCAGAGCGAAAGGGAGTGTCAGACTTCTACTGACTAAAAACCACCCATGTTCCTTCTTAGCCCTAAACGTCAAGGCCGCAGTATCTCTTACAACATCCCGCAGCCAAATCAGCATGCCTGAGAGATATTTCTCGACGGTAAACCAAGCCAAGTCAGCGGCCCATAAAATAAAATTAAGTGTGGCATAAAACTTTGATACCAGTTTAGGTACTAACCACACGAAAAAAAAAAATATCTATTTATTATCTATAAAATAATACTTAATTAGTTCAGTACTTACATCACGTTACCTTCATCAAAAACAAAAGCATACCCGATTAAAATGCAAATAGATATAAATACACGTTTAGAAACAAATTGCAACAATTTCTGGGCGTCTCAACCCCATATGCTAAGGGAAATTGCTATACAGGGTGTTGAATGTAGCCGGCCGTATCTGTGTTTACATCTGGCCGTTACAAATGTGTTACATCAAGACAGTGGCGAGGACCGCGTTACTTATCTAGCTGTAGTGTATCGTAGGGCTTGCACTGAAGAGTTTTCTGTAGAAAAATGTAAGGAGCTTTAATTTGGTGCACTGAGTTTAGTGACTAAGGTTTAGTGTTACTAAAATACACACCATTTCTTTCAACTTTAATAAATGTTTGCGTCTTTTTATTCTGTGAGGTCTGTCTTGGCCGCGGGCGTGTAGGCGGTGAATAGTGGGCTAGCTCACCGCACGTCCGTCTTACGACGATGACAGGCCGTATCGACGGCGCGGCGCGTTCGTGGTCCACGCACGCCTCAAAGAGATGTCAGTAACATGCAAGGGCCGACGCCTGTCGGAGCTACGGGTTGCTCGACAGAGATACCGCGACCTCGGACACATAGGGCTAAGAAGGAACATGGGTGGTTTTTAGTGAGTAGAAGTCTGGCACTCTCTACCCTCTGCCTAGAGCGGGAGGATTCATTTAATGATTTCACACCCTGCAAGATTTGAGAACCAAGAATTTGGCAATGAATTGATGGCCAAAATGGTCATAACATCACTCCTAGAATCCCCGGAGAATTAGGCAGAGATTATTATCTAATAGTAAACCCAAATGTTGACATTTATGTTTAAGATTTATGAAATAGGTCCCTAAAAACTAAAGTTAAAGACTATAAAATCAATTTGTATTTTCCACATGAAATTAATAAAATACAGTTTACTGTCAATCCGACAAACATAGACAACATCTTGCAAGTAAGTAATCAACCCCTAATCACCATAACAATTACCAACAAATAAGCCACTTTACCAAATAATCACAACATACATATTCATTGATCCATTACCCATCTGAAATCAGCCTATTCAAAAGAATTACCCCAATATGTAAATTACCCACTTGACCTTTGACCTCCCAGCATCCCCTGTTCTCATTTCGATCTCACCTTTGGACACGTGGATATTTAAAACCGGTTTTTCTTTCATCATTCCCTTGATCCACTTATGATCTTGTGTCCGATACAATACATTTGGTGTTAGTTATCTGTGTAATGGTCAAAAGATAGGTCAGATTAGGTCATATTTTCATATTAATATTTTTGGAGTTTCATGATTTAAACATATGGATACCTTTTGATTCAAAACTGGTTCTCTAAATACAGCATCCCCTTGATACACTTTTGATCTTGTGTTGGTCATAATATAATGGATATTTAGTCAATAGATAGGTCTGGTTAGGTCATCTTTTGTTATTGATATTTTTTGAAGTGAAGTTTATTGATAGGCCCACACCCCGGGGCCATGCTCATTTGTCTGTTGGTGTTACAGCATCACTACCTACTTGTTCTCATTCCGATGACCACGTCTAGGCAGGTGGACATTTAAAACCGGTTTTCTTGAATCAGCATCCCATTTATACACACATTCTGATCTTGTGCACAGTACAATACGGTACAAAGGGTGTAAAAGTACCCTTAACGCAAACGAAGGGCACTCGTTCTCCCGATATTTTTTTTTGTTCTAGACCATACCTGGGAACCCACTAGTTACGGAGATATTGGGGGTCAAAGTTCCAAATTTTGCACAGCTGTTTTTGTAAATTACCTCCATGACCCTTTTAATATTCAAAGCATCAACTAGCACAATGTTTTAAGAGTGCTACATTGAGTTTTACCGTAAAAAGAAATTTTTGACCCCAAAACAAAAAAGTCGTTTTCCAGCAAAATTTATTGCGTTGGGGTACTTAGTTTGAAGTACAGAATGCTTGGTTGACGTATGTGTGAAGGGTTACATCCTGTATGTGATAAACATTTATCATCACCATCAGCCTAGCTTTTACCAAACTATGTTGGGTTCATCTTCCAGTCTTGTCTCACATTTATTTGATCAATAAATTGGTCAGGCTAGGTTATATTACGAAGAAGTTTTTAAGAAAATAGGGTGGTTATAGGCTAGCTAGGCTAGTCTGGTTGACAGAGATGTCCTTTGACCTTACAACATCCCTGTTTTTACTGCAATTTCACCTTTTACATCACACGAGAGTGTCAACATGAAAAACTGGTTTTCTTTCAGATCTACTTTTGATCTTGTGTCCAGTATCCTTTTGTAATGGACACTTGTTTTTAGTTATCTGTGGACCAATGGTCAAAAGATAGGTCATCATTTATTCATGCCATTCTTCAATGGAACTTGATAATTTTAACAAAGCAATAATTTATGCTATTTGTGTCACTTTAAGGGTTGCGTTATGGGTGAGATTCCGTACCATAACTGGATAAAGTTTATTGAATGGTCGTTTCTCAAACTTGAACGATGATTATCAGATTTTGGCCTACCACAATCTCCAACCAATCGACTCTTGTCTTCGTAAGTAGGTACGAGTATATTATTTTATATTATTTTTCACTTATTAGAAACTGCAAAAAATATTAAAGTACACAATATAATCTAGTCTTAAATGAACTATATATTTACGAATGAAGTCGTGTTTTCTTAAATTTTCCTTCACATTCACGAGACAGCCCTGCAGGTACAGTTAAACGCGCTATATGTATATCTCAGGCAGTGACCAAACACGCGCCGCGGACTCAAGGAAATGGATAGCACTGAGAAATGTGTGGAGAGGCTTTGCTCTACGTTAATGTGGCAAGATTGGAATTATGCGATGCGTAGGTTTAGGTTATACCTACTGCCTAAATTCATTAGAACAAGAGTGCGAACTGTGATGGGAACATATTGAAGTTAAAAAAAAAACATACATTACAGTTATTTATTTTATTTATTAATAGTTTCAAAACTGGATACAACCGTACTAAGTTAAGTATTAGTAGTAGTAGGATTCTTATGCAACACAGTACCTAATAATTTAATTAACAAAACACACATGAGTAACCAAGGTAGCATTTGCGCTTATTTCGTGTTAATATAAGTATTACGGCTGTAATTTGAAAACTATGTGAATTTAGATGATTCAATCTAATGAGTTGAGACATATTTTTACGGGACGATCAGAAATAGAGCACTTATAAAATATTACCAATAAGTACCATACCTACAACAGTTTCTCAATTATAAAAGTTTACCAACTGACACGACTCTACTCCAATCTCTGTTACAATAGACACTTTCGTCCGCACATTTAACAAGCTGATCGTAAGCACGGAGGTTCAACGTCTCCGGCTAAATAAATCCTCACTCTACGTAAGCTAAACAATTATCCTTCATGGACGACATTAATTTTCTTCAAAATTTGTCCTATAAAATGCAATAATTAATAAATATTATGTAGCTATAGTTATAGTTGCTTACTCAAGTTAAAATTGTTCACAGTAGAGAAAAAAATGGTATTTAAACGTGGACTCGCACCTAGACGCGCCGCAAGAGCCGTACGTGCGTATTTCTGTTTAGCAACCGTCGCACGCGTCTAATTTGTACGCGCTGCTGGAATCCGTATATCGTTAAGTTGGGGATAGGTGCGCGACGCTGCATACTAGGTACTAGTATTTCATATAATTATATTCTTAAGTTAACTTTATGTTATTTTAATTTTTAAATCGCGCTGTAATTGAGTGACTGTATAAAAAGTTGGAACATGGTACAATAAAAATGTGAAATAAACCAAGTTTTTTTTTTAATAATTTGACAGCTGTCAGTTGAAAGCGATTCTCCCTAGGGCTGAAAAGTAGTACTTTCAACCCGCCCCGCAAGCATGATATGACCTACTTTCAGAGAATGAGTAATGAAAAGGTATTTACATCATCGTCATCCTCCTGCCCTTATCCTATTCTATTTGGTGTCGGCGCAACACGTTTTCTCTTTCCAATCTTCCCTGTTAGACGTCACGGTGGCATCTGCGGCCTGAAACACAGGTTTAAATAAACCTAGATCAGGCAGGTCGCTACCTAACATTTGATTTCGCCACTATCGTAACTTGCAACAGTTATATATACTTTACTTATAGATTACTTATAAGCACTAATTATACAATTGTTTAGAAATAACACTACTGCACCTAAATGTACATTTTTGTAATACCTACTTTTTTATAGAAATAAATTATAATTATTATATACCTAATTATTATTATAATTATTATTATTATTAATTATTATCTACTCCTTTCTCTTTCATATCATTCCTCACACAATTCATCCATCTTTTCTTTGGCCTTCCTCTCCCTCTCCCATCACTCAACATTGACAAACATTTTTTTATTTAAATAAACTTGGAGCAGTTGTAGCACTTCGTAGAAAAGTTCGTAGCGTTTTCAACTATCATGACCATATTTTTTACACACAACCTAGGCGAGTTTTTAGAGAATGTAATGTTACATTCTCTAACCCCGACATATTGTATACAGTTACTACCAACGAATCCAGATACCTACTAATACCACATTAGTGACCCAACCTATACAATGGCAGAATACCCAGCATTACCCAGTTATATTCCTAGTGTAGTGGCTTGAAATCTGTTAGATCACTTTAAAGTACCCTTGAACCCTAAAGTTTTAGGTTAGGGACAGTTGGGACCTCCGGGTCGGGCGTTCGGGCCCAGGACTGATAACGTGGAATAAACATTATACAGCGGGACTGGAGATACGATGTGTCATTAGGCGTTTTTATTGAGGTGTGTGTAGATGTTTCATCAAGATTTTGGCAAAGTGGTGTCGTTGATGTAGTGGTCGCAAGTGCGAGTGCTGGGCATGAGGTTCGATTCCCGGGTTGGGGAAGTGTTATTGGGTTTTTCAATCAGGAATTTCTCAATAGTAGCCACGGAGTTAGGAATTGGGTCTAGTTGATGGCAATAGGCTCCTCCCGTATTACATGGGACTTAAAACATAACTAGCCAAATGTGGGTGTACTAGGTACACCTCGGTCCAACCCTTCGAGGATTAAAGGCGTGATGTTTTCTCGTGACATATAAAGTCATAAATACCCTATTTATGACTTTATATGTCACGAGTTAACAAAAAAATCTAATTAGTCCGTCAGATAGATTTTCAAAAGATATTGGACACTTTTTGAAAACTCGTGTGACGTCATTTTATCTTCGTAAATTTTTTATTGGTTTGATAAAACAAAAAATGCGTATCCAATATTTTTCGATAATCTAACAGACGGAGTAATTAGATTCATATTTTTTTAAGTCAGCAAATATCCCTATTGGATAAGGCACTGTTAAATTACGGCATTCAGGTCACAACGACTTTTGAACTAAGCTTGCCTGGAATATTTTTGGTACACTAACATGAGAAGGTAATGTGTAGGTAACCTATTAGCATTTATTTAAAACATCATCTTCTAATCTGCACCCATTAGCAAAAAAAATGTGCGCTAACAAAGAAATATTCAACGGACAGTACACACTGGTGAGATCCCAAAACACCGACATTTGCCCTACCTACACTACTTTTTACCTCCGCCCACGGACGCACATACACACAAGAATGAATACAACAAACAAGTGAGCATGTGTGCGTGAACTTATTTCATCAGCCAATGGTCAAGCGGTCAGCACAGGAGCGAGATAAAAGATCTATTATAATGTGTATGTGAGAGAGATAGATAAAATAGGAGGGGAGCTTAACCCTTTCATTTTTATTTGGGGGACTGATTTGCACTCACTAGTTTTGTCAAAAAATATGGCGAATATTGTATTTGTATTACTTATATTTGTTAGTCACTTCGTACCTTTCTTTGTTGTGTATTCTAAAACCGACATCGAAAAAAGGAGGAGGTTCTCAATTCGAATGCATTTTATTTCTTTATTACTGAACGTAGTTGTAGGTACTTATTTAGTAGACATACCTAGGCAGTCTAAATTAGGTTACGCGGTCTACACTAATCTATCTCAAATCCTACGGATGACCTAGATAGATACTTACCAAAGTTTTGATGAATTAGATATAATATTATATTTGTAAGGTTACTGACCTTCCAGGATTTTTTCTTCAGAAAGGTCAAGTGCGTAGTACCTACCTACTGCCCGTACTGGCATCCGGCCTGCATATATGACCCAAAATAGGTTTCACGTACCTAGACATAACAAAGAGTAGGTAAGTAGGTACTACGTCAGGAACGTAGCAGGTGAGATTCTGTAGTCTCTGCCTACACAAGAAAAAACGTTAGAGTTCATAAGTAACATAACACCACGCCTGTCCATAGGATTCTCGAAGGCTTAGGTAGACGGGTATCAATTAGTATACACACTTTTCGCTTGTTATGTAATTTGGGGCGAGCCTATTGCCGTCAACTGGGCACAAATCCAGACTCCGTGGCAGCTACTGAGAAATTCCTGATGGAAAAACCCAATAACACTTCGCCCGATCTGGGAATCGTACCCAAACACTCATGCACAGTAGTCGCGCTTACGACCTCTAGACCAACGACGGAGTTCATAATAATATATGATAGTCCCTTGGTTGTTAACTGACTAAAAAAAAATGTGATTCTAATTAGTCCGTCTGTCAGATTATTGAAAAATATTGTTTGTTTTATCAAATCAATAAAAATTGACGAAGATAAAACGCGTCAAAGTTTTGAGTGGGGGTTTGTGACGTCACTGAACAGTAAAAAATGCCATACCTACTAATGTCTTAGAATATGACGTCACACGAGCTTCCAAAGCATTGTGTCTTCATTGTTTGTTTACGTTGAAAAAGAAAAAAACGTGTCCAATGTTTTTTGGAAATCCATCTGACGGACTAATTAGATTTTTTTTGTTAACTACACTATTGCATGAAAACTCTACAGCAACTTCGAATGACCTAAAACTTTCCTATCCACTCCATTTACCACCACATAGCCAGCGACATGAGAACAAAAGTTATATCCAAGAGTAATTTAACTCAATAAACTTTACATAGGCTTGCTATAGGTATGTATATTTTTCAGTGGGCCGAGGGATTACCCACAGAATTACTATTGATTTGGGAGCGTACCCACTCGGCCGGCTTCCAAATGAGCAGGCCGAAAGTATTAAGTACTCTAGAGTTGGTAATACCACTTTAATATTATTTAGATGGCGTTATGGACTTAGGAAAGAAGATAGGTAAATTGTAAGAAAGCTTCGTAAGTATGTCATTAAAACAACATTTTATTATTGTTTCATTGCACTTTTTCAAAGGTAGCATGAAATAGGCGCCAACGGTAGAATACTATAAAAGGGTTCCTGCCTCGCCATCGAATGGGAATCACATTTGGAAAGTCGAAGGGCATAGCATTATATAGTTAATGATAACTGATATAATTTAGTTAAATTATGTAGTTAATATTACAGTTTTATTGTATTTTCAGGCTGGTGGCCGCAACTTCACGTCTTTTTTTCTTTGCGTACAGAAAAAAATTTACAAAATATTAATAAACTTTTGTAAATAATATGAGTTGGCAATTTTTTCATTTCCAAATAATACACAAATACGTCCTACATCTCTCAAATAAACACTGACAACATCCGACTACAAAAATAAATTTAAAAAAAATGCAACAGAAACAACAGCTCTATAAACTTCCATCGCAAAAGTTCGCAAGGCCCAACCTGAATTTATTAAGCTGGACCCTAGAAAGGTTTGCCGTATGCAGATAAGGGATTTATTTAGCGGAAAGGTCCGTCCCTGGGTTAACGCTAAAACGCCTTTTGGGTCGACGATGACCAGGATTGGGACCAAATTTATTGTCGGCTTTCGGCTTTCGCGTTGATTTATTCGGCCCCGGGTGAATGGAATCAACCGACCGGTTGATAATAACGCTTGGTACGACGTTTTTGCGTAGGTTTAGAACATGTTTATGTGAAAATGTTTAATGCTGATAAATTGAGAGGGTGAGAAATTTTTGGAGGTTACATGTTTTGTGGCTGTTCTATGTGTCTAGGATGGAACGTGTAAAATGGAGCTTGGCGATGACGAATTCTGTGAGGTATCTCCTCAAAAGAATGTGGTAGTTTGTCATATTCTTATCGCACAGATTTTGTCATAAACTACCGAAACATTCATAGATCTTAATACTTCATAGTTCTAAACACTTATGACAATATAGATAGTCAGTACCAAAAGAATTTTCAATTTGTATCAAACTAATCTACTCTTTGATTAGAAGACTGAAGGATATTTGACTGACGTAGGTAGAGATACCAAATTAGGTTCGTTCAGAAAGGTATACCGTATAACCGACCACAAAATACTGGATAGCTTATTCCTCCCAGTCATCCGTTAATAAAGTCAGCAAAGAGAAAAGGACCACTCGAATAATTTCCTGATTTGCTGTAGCAAAGCGCTCCAGAACTTCCATCTATGTCCAGTCCTTTTTTTTGGGGAGGTTGGGAAATCATCAAATGACTCCTCCCGCTCTGGGCAGACCGGTAGGGAGTGTCAGACTTCTACTGACTAAAAACCACCCATGTTTGGTCTTAGCCCTTTGTGTCAAGGCCTTTGTATCTCTTTCGAACCGCCGCCGCCGCTTCGACGAGTCCTCTTCTAAGTGATCTACAGCTGCAATAAAAACATTATGTACAACGAGGTTGGTTTGGAAAACTTAACAAGTTGGTCTTGCCCTAAAACTAAAAAGATTCCTCGCCATAAATCCCCCACGACATAGCTAGTTGTACGAAGTTTCTCACAACATATTGGTTCGCAAGGTTGTAGGGCGCGGACGTGCAATGCGAGTCGGCCGCGGGACGGTACCTAAATGGCGCCAATTACACGCCGGCCGCTACGTGATGCGACTCGAGATGGCGCGGCTGTGTTCGTTGGATGAGTGTGGATGGGACGACGAAGTAGGGATGATGGTCTAGGATAAAATATGTAGTTGTAAGGATGACTAAAAAAACTAAATACCCTTTATTTTGAGTATCTTTATCGTCCGTTAGAAAGAAGCTGCAATGGGGTGTCGAGGTGCTCCTTTTAATTCTTAATGCGATTCGCCACCACCGTGTCAAACATCTATATCGACATCGAGTGGTTAGTGGCCTAACCTGGTGTCAGTTTTTATGCCACTTAGGGACCTCGGACATGACATGCAGTCGAGATATAATATTACTCAGGTATATGCTGATTTCCTCACGATGTTTTCCTTCACCGAGCATGTGATAAACAGTACGCACATGAATCCGAAAACTTAGAGCAGCCGAAAAAATTGTAACTCGAGAATTCGAGACCTAAATGTGTCGAACTAAATGCGACAAACGTGGTGATGAATGGGCTCAAGCTAATTCTCATCAATAAGAAGTATTGTCACAAACTGAATAAGCTTCAATTGATTTGTAATAAATCCGTACCTAAATGTATCGAGATCCAAATAAAATCAACAATACTGTTAGATTTTAGAAGTTCTAATTGCTGTTTCTAGTAGCGTCATTTTAGCGCTCCGGACATTGGAATTGAATCTAGCTAGAAAAGACACGGTTTAATATTTTCTAATTGGATTTAATTGAAGAACGCCATCTGTAATTCGAAGTTTATATTTAATCGAATTCTTAGTTCCTCTATTCCCTGACAGATGGCCCTGAATTTATTTGTATACTTAAATAAGGGTTTGTGGTCACAAGGGCAACGCAAGAACCTTTGTGCACTAATATTACTAGTTTATATTGCTTGAAACGTTCATTATCAGCCGTGCAGTTATGTATGAAAACATTATATAACTTCCCACCTAAAATCTCCTAAGGGTCAGGCAGAGGTGTACCTAGCTACCGATCAGTACACCCGCATTTCGTCAGTTATTCATTCAAATCCCATGTAATAGCGCGCCTATTGCCATCAACCGGGCACAAATCGAAAATCCGTGGCTGCTACTCAAATTTCTGTAGGAAGAACCCAATAACACTTTGCCAGACCCAGAATTCGAACACAAGACCTCATTCTTAGCGATTTCTCGAGAAACTAGGCAGCCAAATATTATTTAAAGGATGTAAAAGTACCCTTAACGCAAACGAAGAGCACTAGTTCTCCCCACCACTGCGATCATGTTTTTGTTCTAGACCATACCTGGGAACACCCTAGTTACGGAGATATTGGGGGTCAAAGTTCCAAATTTTGCACAGCTGTTTTTTGTAAATACTAGTTTTTCAGGTTATAACTTTACTTAAATTACCTCCATGGCCCTTTTACTATTCAAAGCATCCACTAGCACAATGTTTTAAGAGTGCTACATTCAGTTTAACCGTAAAATGAGATTTTTGACCCCAAAAAAAAAGTCGTTTCCCAGCAAAAAGCGTAGGGGTACTTAGTTTGATGTACAGAATGCTTGGTTGACGTATGTGTGAAGGGTTAATTTACATCCTGTATATTCTCCAAAGAAATTCACCGACGCATCCACTGTCACTTCACGGTGAAACAACTCGGACGGTCCTAACCCAAAAGTTCGCCCTTTAAAGTACACATGTAACAAACCAAAACACGTGCGTTTTACGACTAGGGACGCTCACTAAACTACTGAAATCGTTCGCCAATGGAAAGCCATTTTTTTACCTACGTGAAATATTAAACCGGCCGTTGTTTGCACGGGACATAGGCACGGGACATAGGTGTTCATTTTTTGTTTCCAATAAATAATCATTTTCATGCGCCAGTTCGTAGTATTGTTAGTATTTTTATTGTGTGTTTTAGTAATTATAATAATTGGACACGGGATGGGATGGTGGATTACAATGTGATGATAATTATTTGCACTAAAACAAATAGGTATCAATTTAGAAACTCGATTGACTAGTATTATTAAAAATTCATCCATTACTAATTTGGTATATTTTTGCAAATACTCACGAGTTTGGTGAGAAAAGAGTATCGTATTACCTAGTATTAACTGGGTTGTGAAGGTCAGATAGGCAGTCGCTCCATTTAAAATCATCTTCAGCTGCATCCGGTTAGACTGGAAGCCGACTCCAACATTGTTGAGAAAAGGCTAGGCAGACTCAAGAGTTTAGTGATTATTTGGGACTAACCATACTGATAAAATGTGGGCTTACTGTTAGGTACTCCTCTGCCTAACCTTTCGGTGTAGCGAGATGTTATGTTTATTATTTACGAGTTTAGTCAATCGTATTTTATTAATTAGTAAAATTAGTTTCTGAAAACGTCATTAGCTGCAATGCAAACTGAACATTATTTGCACATAATAAAGTTCTTTTTTCCAAAACACATTTCTGTTTTCATTTTCGGAAACTTAGCTGCGAAACCACCTAACCTACGATGTCGGACAATGTAGGTAAATGATTGATAGTGTCAATATTTTGCGGGTTACCCGGCTATTATGTGATTTGTGGCCGTCGGATGCAGGTTATTCAATCTTTTGTGTGGACGGCTGATGTTTATTATAATGTCATTTGGGTTTGGTTTGTGATTTTTTTCTGGTCATTGTTCTTTTCTTTTCTGATTAAGTAAATATCCTCTTTTTTTCTTACTAGCGGACGTCACGCGGGTTCACCCGCATAGTTCCCGTTCCCGTGGGAATACAGGGATAAAAAGTAGCATAATTATGTCCGAGGATAGTGTAGCTTCCCAACGGTGAAAGAATTTTTCAAATCGGTCCAGTAGTTTCGGAGGACGAATAGGTTACAAACAAACAAATCTTTCCTCTTATTTAATATTAGTGTAGAAAATTGATTGTACATTGCATATTTTGTGTTTGTGTGCTTTACTAATATAGTTCGTAATTACTAGCATATAGGTACTATGGATCTGTGTCAATTACCTGTGTTATGATTGTTGTCTGAAATAAAGTTCTTATTATTTATCTGGTGGTTTGCTAATACGACTGTAAGTATGTGGTTCATTCAGAGTTGTATCTCTTTGAGCAATATTAGTGGATTAAATAAAGAGAGCCATTTTGCATGCTCTAAAAAGTTGATAAAACCGGTACAGACAGACTCATTGGGAACATGCTGATGTTCGCACTTCCATGTGAATACTTACGGATCAGTCAAAGGAGCAGTGGTGGCCCAGTGGTGGCAGCTCCGACTTACGAACAGTAAGTCGTGGGTTCGAGCCCAGACAGGCGCATTAAGTACTTTGTGTAACTTATTTCATGACCGCTGCTCTCAAAACGGTTAAGGAAAAATCGTGAGGAAACTGGAATGTCTTAGAACCAAAAAATTCGAAGACATGTGGTATCTACCAACCCACACAGGGCCGCGTGGTAGATTATTGCCCTTCCCTGTCCAAGAGAGGAAGCCTGGGACATTTTAGGCTGATTAAGATGAGTCAAAATGAAGCTGTATAGAGGTCTTAGCACGAACGAGAGGTGTACTTAAACGTAACGTAAAAACGTCTATTTTAAAATGAAAATTATCGTTTCACAAAAATATCTTTAAAATTAAAAAAATATATATATTTATATTGTATGATACCGGTTGTTCTTGTTGCAAACGATACAATAGGTAATTATAAAAAATCGACGTATTTATTTACACCGCTCGTGCTTGAACCTTCGGTTTCAACAATACTTTTTTTCTTGGGAGCGTGGGATAACATCCATAAGATGATTTCCCTCCCGCTCTGGGCGGAGCGGTAGGGAGTGTCAGACTTCTACTGACTAAAAACCACCTATGTTCCTTCTCAGCCCTTTGTGTCCGAAGCCGCGGTATCTCTGCCTAACAGCCCAAGGTACACCAATAGTTTACCGTGTGCCATATCACACAATTTGAAATAAAAAAAACAATTTCTCAACAAAAAAATAATTTATTTACATAATTCTGATAATAAATTACAATTTGTCTACTTATATAAATAAATGGTTATTGTCAGTGTGATTGAATTTCAATACATTGGGAATTTAAATACGAGTTTACACTGGATATCGCTATCATCGGGTCGTAAAGTGCAATCAACTAGAATAATAAAGGGTGTAAAAATTAGCCTTAACAAAGCCGAAAGGCACTTGTTCTCCCCGTCATTGCTAGCATTTTCTTGTTCTGAACCATACCATTTTTTTTTCAAATAACACCTCCCGCTCTTGGGCAGAGCAAAAGGAAGTGTCAGACTTCTACTGACTAAAAACCACCCATGTTCCTTCTTAGCCCTGTATGTCGAGGCCGCGGTATCTTTGTGAACAACCCGCAGCCCCGAAGGGTTCTGAAACACCTTCGTTCTAAATTTTTAAATAGTTTTTTTTTGTCTGGTTTTTCGGTCATAGCTTTACTTGAATTATCTTCATTACCCGTTTAATATTCAAAGCACCAATCAGCACAATGTTTTGAGTGAGTGTGCTACATTGAGTTTTAACCCCAAAAAAAAAAAGTTGTTTCACGGCAATAATTTTTGCGTATGGTTACTTAATTTGATGTACCCAATGCTTGGTTTGGTTGACGGTTTCATGAAGGCTCCATTTACACCCTGTATATAGCTTTAAGATATTGCTGTTCTGGATATAATGCCGATCATAACAAACACCTAACTGGCAATGATATTGTTTTACATAAGTACATTAAAATTAAATGAATAAATACGCATACATTTTAATTAAACTAACTGGTTTCTAATAAGTTATCTAGTGCCTAAATTGAACTGCTTTGAGGCTATGAGAGATCTAGAATTTGTGTAAGGGCCTGTTTCACCACCTTCGATTACTTAATCGTAGCTTTCCCGTTAACTTACTTGGCAGATAATTTCATATAACTTTTTAAATTTATTCAGTAAGTAGTGGCTACTGTGAAACAGACCTTAAAGAAAAAAAATCAGGTACATCCATCATCGGGCTGTTCGAATTCAAAAGAAAATTAAATAATCTGTTCTAATAATCTCTTAATATTATTCATAATATTGAATAGCAGTCATAATACTAATATTCGTAGGTACCTAATTAATATCGCGTTGTTTATACCAATTATCACTAAGAACAGTTATTGCTTGAGTCAGAAACTAATTTCAAGACACTTGGTACAAACTGGGTCAAATAAATATTATCCCTTTTTCCAATAGGTAGGTAGGTACTCAAAATATGTCACCGACACTAACGCCATCTAGTTATTACTGAGAGAACTTACAGCGTTTTAGTTCCTTGTATGTTTACTACAGTCACGCTAGAGGGCGCTTTCAGACAAGGGAATATTTAAATTGAAAAACTATCCTTCTATGATTTGAAATTTATATTATTTTATTAATTGATGATAGTTTTTTAATTGGCTATATAAAAACTACGTTACAAATAATTTAGATAATGTATAAAAGATTTGTATATACTTAATGGATAAACTACAATTTCTTAGTGCTAGTATTTTCTATTGGAGTTTCTTTTTTATTTTTATAATAATAATGGATCCTCTAATAAATATCTCACTGCTCACTGATTATCAATAATCTGTCATGGAATAGTATTGTTATTTATAAGAATTGATAACATAAAGTTTTGTAAACAATTACACAGAAATCACAATAAAACAATAATTTAATCACTGTCTTGACAGTTTAGCACCTGATCAATAAATAAATTATCAAATTGAATTGCACCCGTATTAAATTCATTCTATTGTTTACTATACTTTTATTCAGAATCTTAGATAATTGACATTCTTATCAACTTCAAACCTTTAAGTTGATTTTCGAATGATGACCTAACAAATTTTAATAGCAATATAATTTGAACATTGTCGTGTATGACATTGAGTTTTATGTGAATTATTTGAGACTCTGAATTGGAGTTGAAATTAGTCCTTAGTAACGATTTGAACTATAGTCTTTATTATCCGGTTACCTTTCTCGTAATGTAAGAGGTTCAAACTTGGGTCGTTGATTTTTTCTTCTAATAAGTTGATTAACTCCACTCGTATCGTTTTTAGCATTTCTGCGACCTGGAAAAATGAAAAAAATGTTATTGGTAAGTTTGATTTTATTATTAAGTGAAAATATTATGTATTTGAAAGAAATCATCATTACTCGTGGTTCGAGCGACCATTTACCGCAAATACTTCGCTCGCGATTTCGTCCGCAAAATTAGGGTTGGTAACTAAAAAAATCTAATTAGTCCGTCAGATAGATTTCCAAAAAATATTGGACACGTATTTTTTCTTTTTTCACGTAAGCAAACAATGAAGACGATACAGTGCTTTGAAAACTCATGTGACGTCATATTCTAAGACATTAGTAGGATGTCACAAACCCCCACTCAAATCTTTGACGCGGTTTATCTTCGTCAATTTTTATTGTATGTATGTGTATGTGAGAAAAAATCTGCATCTTTTTAGTAAAAGAGGTGACAGACACAATTATATTACTAGGAATAGGGACCAGTTAGTGCAGCCAGGCTTCAGACTCGCTAAGGTAGACTCATCTTTCATGGGGTACTGTTTGAGATGCTATAACAAAATTCCACAAAGCATTCTTGAACTGAATGAGACGAAATTTAAAACATGTATCAAACGCACACTATGCAAGCAAGCATATTACAAGTTAGACGATTATATCGCTGATAAAAATGCTTGGCTCAATGCCGGTCCTGCTCCACAAGGACAGGACGCTTAAATGAATAGCATTTAATAGGAAGAAGAAAGAAGAAGAAGATTGTACAACTATCTTTGCAATGTATAAATTCAATCTCTTTAGTATTATATAGTCGCATAGCACATATTGTGTGAG
This sequence comes from Diarsia rubi, assembly GCA_932274075.1. NCBI lineage: Eukaryota > Metazoa > Arthropoda > Insecta > Lepidoptera > Noctuidae > Diarsia > Diarsia rubi. Next base: position 14,504,526 of record OW026425.1, read on the forward strand.
TACTATGTACTAGAAAGCTGTCATTCTCTGGAAACCTACATTTATTTTTCTATTTTTTATTTGACTTGGATATACCCTGGCGATTAAGAGTGTGTCATGCTCACTTAAATGTCTCGCTGATGGTGGCGGGTGTGTCGGGTCATTTCGTTCCCTTTAAAATGGTTGAGTGGAATGGTGGCTGATCCATGCGTCATGCTCGTGAACGGGTGCTGTCAGTTGTGACTGGTCACCTCTTAGTTGCCACGGCTTGTTTGAATTATTATATTATTTTTAAATCGTCGTTTTGGCTTTACTGTCGACACTTATCGTGCATAACTTGCTACATCGTTCTCACATGATAATATACCAATCTCGATATGAATGATGTAACCAAAGTTTTGTAACAATATTATGATTTAAAAGAGTATCCATGAAGTTTCTTGCCATTCTTCTCATGAGACCAACGCTTTGGAATCGGCAACTACAGTACACTGACAGTTATTATGCCTTGTGAGTGGGACTGTAGCTTAGTTTATTAGCTTATTAAAATTTAGTATTTGTTCGACTATTCAAAAGAGCCTGTAACTGGCCAACTTGAAATAAATGATTTTGATTTGATTTGATTTGATTTGATTGATTTGATAAAATAAAAAATACGTAGGTAGGTATCCAATATATTTTGATTTTGATTTTGACGGACTGATTAGAATCATATCTTTTATGTCAGTAAATATCACTATTGCGATAGCGCGGCTAATATGTATGATATAAATACATTTAAATACACATAGGCCTGCAATGCACTCACAATAATGTCGCTTTCAGCTAGTAAGAAGTTTTTTTAGAAGTGGATCATTAGTTTATGAGATTACTCCCTACATAAAACAATTTTGCCTTTTTAAAATATTAGCAAAGATTTATCATCAACTTACTTCGTGTTTTTCCACTTGGAACATGATCCAGCCATCTTCTAAGGACACAATAAATGTCCCACTGTGAAGTTCTACTGCCAAACTGCAACCTGAAAACAAAAATAAAAATCAATGCCACTTTTCGTTGTAATTTTATAACTCAAGAACGGGCTCACCTATCCAAACCAAATGTTTAGGCTTTGTTCGGACTATTTAGTAGATGGTTTATGTGAAGTTTGCACAAAATCGGTCGAGCGGTTCTTCATTTATCACATTTTTTTTTTTGTAACAAACGAATTCAATAAATGGCGGATGGGGATTTTGCTGTCAAATTGAAACTTTTTTCAGTGTTGACAGTACAAGCATGTTGTTATGTCATTCATAACTGTCATTTGATTTTGTTTAAGTGGTTTCGAGAATTGTTTAGATTTTTAGATTTACAATTAGACCCGGTAGGTGGCGCTGCTGTCCGGGCAGGAAGTCGTCTGCCAGGTCCGCTAGTGCTTACATAAAAATTAGTTTGTACTCTTTTATTATTTTTATGAACTATTATTCTACAACACTGCATCGTTGGTCTAGTGGCCGTAGGCGCGATTGCTATGCATGACCTGGGGTCGATGCCCCTGGCGTGCAAAGTGGTATTGTATTTTTCCATCAAGGACTTCTCAGTAGCAGTTACGGAGTCTGGATTTATCGCCCGGTCAATGGCAATAGGGTCGCTCCCTATGAGACCTAATCATAACTGGCGAAATGTGAGTGTACCTACTCTTAGTACCTCCATGTAGGCCTATGTGAAATAAAATATTTTGACTTAGACTTTGACTTAAGGTACACCTCTGTCAAACCCTTTCGGGATTACAGGCGTGATGTTATGTATATATTCTGCATCAATCCACTTAAAAAACAGAAAATGTACAAAATAACTTAAGCTTCTGAATTGGATCTCTAGTACGAAAACCAGCAATTTTGCACGCACCTTGACAGATGCGCATTTCGACTAAACTAGATTTTTTTTTGTCAACTTTTTTTTTACTGTCAGTCAAAAAAAAAGACAAGACAAAAAAAAATCGAAATCAGACGAAAGTTTTGAAGTCGGTGGACATCAGAAGCCAAAGTATTAATTAACTTTTTTGTGTTTTTGTAGTTGCTGGTTCATTATCATCAATGTTCCCACTGCAGGGACTCAGGCCTCCTCTCTAGGAGAGGGATGGGCTATAGTCCACCACGTGGGCCCAGTGCGTATTGGTAGATGACACATGTCTTTGAATTTTTTGGTTCTAAGACTATGAAGTTTCCTCACGTTATAGATGTTTTCCATCACCGTTTTAAAAGGAGCGGTGACGAAATAAATTACACAAAGTAATGCGCCTGCCTGGGTTCGAACCAACGACTTACTGTTCATAATTCGGGGCCGCCATTACTGGGCCACCGCTGCTCTCAAGTTGGGTGTTTAGCTATTCTTAAACTATTAACACTAACGATTTGCTATCTTATGCTATCATAATCATTTTTTATTTTAAGTATACCTTAGTAAAACAACCATAAATACTAACCCGAAAACAATACAAGAGGCAACTGAGGCACCATGGAACACTCCCTGATGAACACCCGGCTAGTCTTAACCTTCTCCTGATACACCATATAAGGGCTTGTGAAGTACCCTATAGAAGAGTTAACGGAAGATGGATGTAATGCCACATAGCCGTCAGTTTTTGTCTTGAACTTTAGTTCGTCTGGCGTCGGCTGGCGTGGAATCGCACCGCCTGCTTGCATGTGGAAGGATTTCTCTGGGGTAAGTACCTGGGAGGAGAAGGTGGTGTGTTTATTAGTGTTGGCTGTCGTAGTGATAATGACGTAATTTATTTATTGTCTAAAAAAGAATGGCATGTACACAGATACTAGGATGACAGCTAGATAAGTTTATATACGTAACGCAAGTATCAGGAATTCAGGATCTGTATGAAAACCAAGTTTGCTCTTTTTGTCTACCTTCTATGACGTCAAAAGTTATTTAATAAGCTATTTAGTTAAGTACTCTAACTGCCGCACTCAGAGAGCTTTAATGGTTACTTAGGCCATCACTTAGTAAAGGTTTTGACAGTTTTGTCATACAAAAGTATGTCAAATCTTTACTAAGCGACGGCTTAGGTAATCATTAAATATCTCTGAGTACCGCAGTTAGTGTTGAAAACCTCTTTTGTAACTCTTTAGTTTTTAGGTAGGTACTATTTTATATTTTGTTTTTTTTTTTTATTGTCATGTCACCGTTTTCTTTTGTTTGGTCTGTCAGTGTGTGTTCCAATAAAATTCTGCAAGATTTTCGATCTTTTTTTGTTGGTAGTGCTCATAAGTAATTTATCGACCACATTTGGCCTTCGAGCCGGATGTCCAAATGCAGTTGATAAATTCATGGTCCTTATGTCAGTTTTGGTTTCAGTTGTAACGGTGTAACGTTGTTTTAAACAAGTTAGCTTACTGCGACAATAACCTCGTGCAGTATAAAATTTGGGTATTTTGTGTGCATCATTAATATTAGCCTGGATGTGGCAAAAGTATGTGCTCTTACGTTATCTAAATTTCTATATCTGATATATTATAGATATTTAGATAACGTAACAGCACATACTTTTGCCTTATCCAGGCCTATATTTATGATGCACACGAAATACCTACACTTTGTTAGTTTGTTACTAACTTCTTCTACATGCGCATGCGCGTTTCGCAGTTTCTGTGTACCCCATTGAGAAAAGACGTAAGTTTAAAATGAAACGAAGAAGAAGTGTAAATTAGAAGATTAATATGTAATTCTCTGGAATGGTATATTTCATATGTTCAAATATATTTATGTGTGTGTGTATACATTTTGATTGTTTTGTGTATTTTATCTATGGGCTTAAGTAGCCTATTAGTACAATTATTCGATATAAGGTTACCTTGACAACGTTCGGATATAAAGCTGCACATAATATAGCTGCCAGCAATTTGTCGTTATTTCCATTTGTATTTAACTGAAACAAAAAAAAAACGTTGAATTTACTATATGAAGACACACAATATAGGTTCACCAACAGCTTCTGCGTACAACATATCTTAAGCGTACATATAGCTTGGTCGTACACTTTCGCCAATGACTGGTTAACCAGCATTCACAAAAATTATATATTCAATCATGTCAACAAATCGTTACTTTTTTTTTTTCAATATTTTTTGCCCATTTTATTAGACAAGCCAAATACATCCAAGTCTTACCTCATCTCCAGTCAAACTAGCAACAGAATCCTTCCTCATCTTCTTCCGTAACGCCGGCATGTCAGGTACGAACCCAATAGAAGCCAGAAGACCCAACAACTGGTGTTTAATATCAGCCAGCATCATCAATGTCTTGTGGGATAAGAAGTTCTCGCTTGCGAACACTAAGGCCGCGTGGGTACTGCTTTTCATAGCTTGTTGCCATTTCTGTAAACAGAATTTGATATTTTATTTTGTGAAAAAAAAAATACTTACAGAAATATAAAAAATTGCCCGTCAAAGGACGCTGATGACATTAGCAAAACACTTAGTTTACAGGAAAAACCTATAACGTTGTAGCGTTTTAGAATATGCGTGTCAAATATGGTCCCCCCAATATATAATTTATAAGAACCAAATAGAAAGGATTCAAAGAAAATTTATTAACCATATAAATTATCGCCTGCGTAAACCTCCGATGACTTACGAGGATAGCTGTCGAACCTATGGTCTGCTAACATTGGAAGAAAGGCGTTATATATATACTCAATGGACGCCTTGATTGTCCGGACTTGGTCGCACAGATTACTTTAACACTCCCTTATACGGCGCACTCGTCACACTTGCGTGTTCCTCGGCATTCCGCTAACTATGCCCAGAATTGTGTATTGACTCGCATTGCTCGAATCTACAACTCGGAATTCTCTGAAGTTGATTTGTTTAACAGCAGTAAACTGATTTTTAAAAAACGAATCATGAAAACTATAAACGGAGATAAATGACAAGCAACCATTATTTTTCTTCTTCTTCTTCTATTGTCTAACATTGCAATTGTTTCGCATAACAATTGTCGTTTTTGTTTTAAATTTTTTCAAAATTATTATCTAAATCTAAATTTATCTTGTGTAATTTTTAATTAAAGTGTTTCGCATTAGTCCGTTCGCATGTTTTATATTATATCTAGTTGTACAGGGAAACCTGTAATTGGCCATAGAAACTGTAAACACATATTTTGTAAATTAATTTAATGTATCGCTGTTGGTTTCCTAAATAAATAACAAAATATGGAGCCAAAAAACATATTTTATATTTTCTTTTTATCGATATCTATCGATCAAATCAGCGTACGACCAAACTACATCACTACTTGAGAAGCATGAAACTTTCAAAAAAGGAACGGAAAGATCGACAATCGTTCTAAAATCGACTTTATTGTAATGAGAAAAGGGTGATTTTATGTAGCACAGCGGATTCATCACGCCATGACTGCGTCATGTCATCTTCCGTCACGGCATATAAGTTTCACATCAACAATGTCTAAAAAATAAGAGTTATATCTTACCCTGTACGCTCTCAGGGTTGTCAGTTGATCACTTTGGGAACATGCAAATTCTCTCCGTTTTGCGTCCGCCTCTGTCTGAAAAATAAATACAAACATCGAAATCAGGCACCCGGTTATTGAATTACAGAAAAAGTGCAATAATCGTGAATGCCACTAGTTTTCTACGAAAATATTTTGAAAAGGGGAGTAAGTATAATCTAACTATATTTCTGCCACAAGAAGCTATAGTAAAACAAAGAACCTCTACTGAGTTACGTAGCGACAAATCAATCAACAACAAAAATAATTCCAAATTCGATTCGATTGCGACATAAAGCGCTGTCGTCTATTGTTTTGTGGTACTGGAATGCGTCTGACTCATGCAACGTACTATTACAACAAAACGCCACAATTAATAAAATTAATTAAAAACAATTGGATGCCAGGGCTTTATTTATATCGCTAAAATAAAACTCCGACCATAGAAATTGCTCATTGGTTCTATGTATACAAAAATTATAGATTCTCGTGGTGAGGAGTATAGCAACAGGGAATTGAAATGTCCAAGACAAAGTAACATAAAAACATACCTTCTTCCCAAACGGAGCAACAAAAGGACTCTTATGGCTCAAAAACGCAGCCATAGTAAGTGCAGAGTCGACACAACAGAATATAGCCCCAAATAACATCAGCTTGCCTATCCTGACGTCTACGGGCAACGCGGCTAAGTGCTTGCCCAGGGCGGTGAGGCTAAATGCCTTGTCGAGGGCGCCTATGTCTTGTAAACGGGACAGAGCGCCATCTATGTTCGATTTCGTTGGTGGTTCTACTGTTTTGCCTGGGAAGATAGAAAAGAGACATGTGTTAATAAGATCATTTTAAGACCGCGCTATCGCATTAGGTATACTTCTGTTATGATAAATGTTAGAGGGATTTGAATAAATAAATGTTTAAAAAGTTAAGGTTGGATTGGAATAATTTAGAGTCTACCTAGGTGATTGGAAAGAAATCGGTAAATAATTTTCAATTTGTTGTTCAGATGATAATTTACGAACGGTGTTTGTCAAATGACAGCAGTGGAGTTGTTGCAGAAACCAAATCAACATATAATTACGCTAACGTTAAATAAAAAAATCTAGAGCACATTTCTTGCAGAAACGATTACAATGACAGAATACAAAAAATAAATAGGATATTAGATCTTTCCTTGTAACTTGTATGCGTTTTCTTGCAAATAAACATTTTTGATTAGATTTACTTAAACGGTTGAAGAAGACGTGCTGAGCCGAATAAAAAAACCTATTGATAAATGACTTACCTAACACCTCATGTATACTCATATCCTGGAACAGCGGCAATATTTTAATCTTGAGCAACAACTGTTCTAACGGCACCCTATGTATCTCAGGCACGGGTTGCTCCAGTATGTGGTAGTTGTACCGATGTGACGTGTACAGATGTACGCACACACCCGGCATTACGCGACCGGCGCGACCCTTGCGTTGCTTCGCGTTGGCTCGGGATACCCAGACGAGGTCTAGGGATTCCATGTTGCGGTTGGAGTCAAATCTGGGGAATAAGGATTATTACTAATAATAATAATAATAAATGTATAGGAACATTTAAAAATATAATTTATATGTATAAAGTTAAATAAAGAAAATAATAATAATATTTTATTGACAAGTTATTACTCACAAACATCAGTGTATTACTGACTTAAACAAATTAATATGATTCTAATTAGTCCGTCTTTTAAATAATCGAAAAATATTAGATAGGTTTTTTTTTGTTTTATCAAATCAATAAAATTTGCCTAAGATAAAACGCGTCAAAGATTTGAGAGGTTGTGACGTCATTCACCGGTGAAGAATGTCATACTAATGTCTCAGAAAATGACGTCACACGAGTTTTCAAAGCACTGTATCGTCCTATTTGTTTGTTTACGTAAAAAAAAAAAATAGGAAATCTATCTGACGGACTAATTAGATTTTTTTTATTAACTACCCCATTGAGCGGGTGCTGCAAGATCAAGAAACAACGTACGAATGCTAGCATTACCTTTTGGGCTTTGCGAGCGTGAGCAAAACTAACAAATTATATATAAATTTCATGTAAAGTATGGACACGATACTCTACTATGAAAGTGACTGTGCTGTAAGAATCTTTGAACTCCAGAATGACATTATCAAGAGAATGCTCTTGGAAAACACGATGACAGCGTAAGTTCTAACCACGCGCCATAAGATTTAAGATAACATTAACGTACAACTATTCGGAGCAATAAATGTTGCACTACATGATTTCGTGTACCACAACATGTTGCACAACATGTGTACTCATACAAAACATGTTGCGAAACATGTTGCTGGCAACTTTTGCGCAAGAACAAGTTTTCAGCGCTATACAATCTTGTTGCTGCACGTAGTTTCCAGCGCACCAAAATGTTATTGCTACACAATGTTGTGCAACTTTTGTTACCAAGAAAACGGGTTTTAAAATATACAGAAACCATTACCTTTTCTCCTTCATTCGCCCACAATCCACAACGAACACACAGTCGTCTATAGTAACAGAGGTTTCCGCTATGTTGGTAGATAGAACTATCTTGCGAACTCCCGGTCTGGGCTTCCGGAACACTAGCGCTTGTTCCTCGCTTGATAATGTGGAATGCAATGGCACTAAGAGGTACCTCCCGGTTCTAAAACAAGAAAAAGACGGGTATGTTGTAAAATAGCGTTTGTTTAAAATAGCGTGGTCTTCTTTTGGCTGATACGTTGAATATAGCAGTAGCTATGGAATATTTTTACGTAATTTTGAACCTATTACAAGGAATTAAATGCAAAAGAATGCGATTTTAAAACTATATTGAAAAAGCTACACAACAGACGTTGTGTAGCACTTTTTTAAATTTCGCCTAAATGGTTACGTGTCTATGTAACCATTTAGGCGAAATTCTTTAGCTCACATTAGGAATTTCTCCTGCATCGTGGGTGTATTTAGAAATATTTAAACTCAAATAACTAGGCCTGGAACAACTTCGAGTATCTGTAGACCCTATAACTATTTATTCCGAGCGGAGATCGAACCTGAGACCCTCAGGGCAGCAGTCAATCGCTCAACCACGCCGCCCACCTGTCGTCAAGTAGAACAACATCAACATTGCATTTACTACAAACAGTTTCTTTTTTTTTATAAATTGAATGAAAAGTTTAAAATGTAACTTACTTAGGACTAAAAGTATGACTCTCAGCTAGTTGGTCGTGCAACGACATGATTTCTGCTATGCCTGGTAAGAACACTAATATGGCGCCCTCTCGCGGCCATTCGTGATCGCCTTTCACGATGTACTCTAACACGTGTTCTACTAGCTCCAAATTTATCTGAAAATAAGGAAAAACTCAAATTACCAACTAAGAAACACGAAATAACCAAGGCTCACAAAAGAAGCTATTAAAATATCAAAACACTAAAGTCTATCGAGAGGAGGGCTTCAAATTGTCAAGCATGTGGAACCCAGAGCTCAGTTGCTCAAAAGCAACGGCTAGCATTGTAGTAAGGACCAAAAGTCAGTAATATTGTGAGTGTGTTTTGCCGTGACTTTATATAGAGTTGCAGTAGAACGCATACATAGCAAACTAAGAGAGTGTAGACAGATTTGTCCGCACCTAATATTTTATTTTATCATCCACCTGCATTCTCCAGTCATTCTGCGATCATAGTACTTGTAAACGCTTCGAAATATAATATAGACCCGTACTTACACAAGGACAATTTTCTTTTGAGCAGTATCTTATTTTACTACTACAAAAAATGCGAAAGTTTGTGAGGATGTACGGATGTTTCTTCCTTTTTCACGCAAAAATGGTTGAACGTTTGGTTGAAATTCGGCACACAAATTCGTTATAACATCATATCACGTCATAATATCTCGATTAACATACAAGTTTATTTTTATCCTGTCAGTATAGTCCCATGAGATTATTACTGAACTAGGCGTGGGTGTGGGCATAAGCTAGTATGGTATATGAAAGTTTATAACCTGAATTACCACATAGGATACTTTTTAACACGGTTTTTACCTAAGCGGACGAATTCGCCGAAATAAGCTAGCAAATTATACGTATTGTTAAAAAAATCGCCACCTTCTCTGAATCCATAAGATACATATTCTTGCAGGTAGTCTTGCTGCACTGAGGATACCGCGCCACTATCTGGCTGATGTTAAGGTTGTCATCCCGGATGGAGATCTTCGGCGGTTCGTTGGCATCAGCCCTGACATCACAGGTTTCTAGCTCCGTTTCTATGTCTTGTTTTCGGTCACCTGAAAAACGATAAAATATTGAATGGATTGAAAATTTACTTTTTTAAAGCAAGAGTGCACAGGTATCTTTTGGGCATGCTCGTTCTATCATAGACCTCATCCACCGCTTATCATGAGGCGTGATCGAGGTCACGATCAGGCCCATTTAGTAATTTAACATGAATAGGGGATCGGACAAAAAAATAATAATAGTCCGTTAGATAGATTTTCAAAAAATATTGGACACGTTTTTTTCTTTTTTCACATAAACAAAAAATGAAGACGATACAATGCTTTAAAAACTCGTGAATTCCTCGATAACGTCACATGGTAGTACATGTTTCACCAACAAATGACGACCATGACAACCCCCCACTCATGATCATTGACGCGTCTTATCTTCGTCGATTTTTATTAATTTGATAAAACAAAAAACACGTATCCAATATTTTTCGATAATCTAACTGACGGACTAATTAGAATCATATTTTTTTGACCCAGTCCGATCCCCTATTAGGCTTGGTACAGACGAGAGACGAGTGTCGACAAAGGCAACTTGGTCAGCGTTTGCAGTACACGTGGCGATAGCAAACGCAGTTGCCTCTGCCGACAGCTACAGTTGCCTCTGTCGACAGCTGCAGTTGCCTCTGTCGACAGCAAAGTGCTTTTTGTCTATTTGATACCTTACTCATATAGCTCGAAGCAAAATCATCACTCTTTTGCTCTTATCGCAATTCATTTAGGATCGGCGCAACATGTCTTCTTCTTCCATACCTCTCTGTTTTCTGTCATCTCATGAGACACCTCCTTTCTCACCATATCATTCTTAACACAGTCCATCGTATCTTTGGTCTTCCTCTACTCTTATATCCATCCACATTCACATTCAAAACCTTCCTCACGACATATTGGACCCAAGAAAATATTGGCCTGAAAGTTTAACAACCTTTCTTACCAAGGGGTATTACACTACCCAGTACCTAGATTATGGATATCAAATACGCAGTAACTGCATGTAAAATACTGATATTCAGCTGCATCCCGGTAGACAGGAAGATGACCACACAGTAATACGTAAGATTGTCTAAATAAAATATGAAAACTAAATTACCTTTCTTAACTTTCCTAGTGTAAGGGCCATTTTCTTCTAATACATAATTGGTAATCTCCATAATATCTTCAAGAAACAGTTGTTCCACTGGAAATGTTCTGCCTGAAACCATGAAAAGATTTTATTATACTGTCCACCAGAAAAGCCGTCAAGGTTCATATTGTATTACAAAATCGGATCACCTAGAAGTGCAACATCACATTAAGCAACATCTAGCGAGGCCAGTACATAAATGGAAGAGCACTTGGGAATCCCGGCTGACATTGACTTTACAGATATTTTGTTATTTTGCCACTTTGTTCAATCACATCTGTTTCACTACGATTTATTTATAAAAATTATATTACGCTCACCTGGTATCTCCAACACTGGAACCTTATCAAAGTAATCCGAGAACAATTCAGCGTTCAACGTAGCACTCATAAGTATGATCGTCAAGTCTTTCCTCACTTTGACGAGGTCCCTCAATATCAATAAGAGGAAGTCACTCTCTTCTGATCTTTCGTGAACCTCGTCCACTAAGACGTGGGTGACAGATTTCAACTGAGGGTCGTATTCTAGTCTTCGTAGGAGTATACCGGTGGTGCAGAATGTAAGGCGGGTTTTCGACGATACTTTACTTTCTAATCTTATCTGCAAAGTTAAATAGAGTATATTTACAACAGATCTAGCTTATAGTCATCTGCCTAGCCTTTTCTTGGCTTTATGTCTAACAAAAAATCACAGCCAAAAAAGGAATTTTATTTTATTTAAAGTAAGAACTGTGGAAATACTAATTTAAATGACACATGGGAAGTATCTCTGTTAGTATTTAGGACCCCTTCGAATGCCAAAAACACAGAACCACAAACCAACAAGATCAATCCATATAATTCAAAATTAAGAATTGATCTAGCTTGCATACTTCTCTCATCTCTCACGCCTTCTAAGACTTCTTACCCATACCATCTTATGTACATTCTAATTATATTGTTTGGAATTTTCAAAGATTTCCTCCGTATGTTTAACTGAGTAACCACAGAACAAACTTCATGAAATCCAACCTACCTGATACCCAACAACCTGGCCAGTCTTTTCGACCCTTTCTTCAGCCACTCGATCAGCGACTCCAATAGCGGATATCCGTCTCGGCTGCGTACACACGATCTCCACGTGTTCCGCCCCGTCTTTATTGTAGTTCTCCAACCAATTGTCTAGGATGTACTGCGGGACTTGTGTGCTCTTACCACACCCGGTTTCACCGCTTATGACGACGACCTGAGGATACATACATGTTGAATTTTGTTGATAAAATATCTTAGTAAAGTCTGATCGTACAATTTAGCACATTGAACTTTTTCTGCCAGAGATTAAAAACATTTTGTAATGTGTCTCCTTTGTATAATTGTTTAGATTTACAAAACCATGTGGTAAATCCTATGATTTACTATTAAAACCTAACATTTACAATAACGGTACTTATAATGTAAAAGTCCTAAATAACTTTACTTTCGGAGTTCAAAAAAGTCGAGTTAGCAAAAAAGTCCATGAAACAAAGTCACCAACTTCCAGAAGTAAAGTTATTTTGGATTTTTTAGTGTTTCTTTGGAAGTCGGTTTTTATTCTACAAAAACTTTTCATTTCATAAAAACTGTTTCGCAGAACCAATGCATCCAAGAAAATAAGGGAGATCAGTAGACCATTCATAAACGCGTGTTATAGATTAGCGGAACTCTAGTATATTGAGGAAATTAATTACCATTATTTGCAATAGATTACAGCTGAGATTATTTAATTACTCTTTATAACTAACTCAACATTGACATAAATGAGGAGCATTAGGTAGTTAATTCGTGCCATAACGTCATACTCGGTATTGTTTTGTCAATAAATCTGATATTAATATTACTATCTCTATGTTTCCGATATTATGCTTAGGGGAAATACCAGATGAGTACTTACACTTTACTCTGTAATAAATAATGTATAAACATTCATATTGGAGCATTTCTCGCACAGTCATGGATATATCTAGATAATGCAAGTATCACGATTTGTATGAAAACCAAGTGTGCCATTTTTTTACAACCTATTATGTCTTAAGCACTATTTAGTTACTATACAAAATAGACTATCTTATTGTTCTTTAAATGTGTAGAATTGTTTGTTCTTTAAATGTGTTGTTCTAAACAAATTAGCTTGTGATAGAAACCTCGTTAAATATAGAATACCGAAGCCGGGCATGCGAAGTAGCGCGTTCTGTGCAAACAAAATCCATTGAAACTGTTAACAGAATCTGATTCAAATAGGGCAGCCATATTTTTATGTTATTAGTTAATCAATATAACTCACCTGAGACTTCTGAATGGTGTTCAATATTTCATTCCTCTTTTTCCAAGCTGGCAATTTCCTCCTACCAGCCATCATTCTGTTATACCTATCATTGTCTCTCTTCTCCGCAAACCGTTTAGCTATATCCTTATTTTCTCTAAAGATCTCTTCGAAATTAATATTAGCTCTATTATCTCGACTACCACCTTTTTTATAATGAGATGGTAAATTCTTTTTACTACCAGAATTTTCTATAAGCTGAGGGAATAAGGCATCTGTAGTTCCAGGAAAAGTTCTTGTATCAAATTGTATAAAATTCAATATTTCTTCCTCGTTATTCAGAAGTTCGACTAAGGAGTATACACATGGTATACCATCCTGTGCTAGAATTTTAGCCTCATCTATAAGTCTTAGAGTTATTTTTAGGCAGGTAAGCTCGGGTATAATATTTGTTTTGTTTTCCGTCTTGAAAAATATTAAAGGAGGTTGGTACGGGTAGACACTGTCGTCGGGAAACCTTATTTCTAATTCATAAGTTATTTTTGTATTTTCTTTAGGTACTACTACTTCTGGTGCTTTTTCTTCTTTCGATTCGTGTAGAAACTTGCATTTTGCTCCAAATCTACAAGGACCTCTGAGAAACAGTTTACAGACTTCTTTCTGTTTAGTTTTAACACTACTTGTGTAGTTGGAGTTAGTTTTTTTCTTCGGAACGTCTACTTCTTTGCTTTCGTACATTTTCGTCAGATAATCGAGGTTCAATTTGACAATCCATATATTATTGTCTTTTGTTTTGAAGCTGGTGTCGTAAATTGAATCAAGAACAGCTCTTTCGTCGTTCACCATTTCAATCAGTTCATTTTTATTAGGTGCATGTGCTGGTTTATCTTGGAAATCAATTTTGAAGTATTTGAGGAATAGTATTTCTAATCCCTTATCAATGTTTTCAGCGGCTACTTCTAGAGCTTCTGCACAGTGGACTTTGTGAAAATTGTACCTGTAATTTACAAACAAAAAATATATTGTCAAAGAATGTTAAAATAAATAAAGCAGCAAACACACATAAACATCATAATTATACAAATCACCGTAAAACAAAGCAAAAGAAAGTTAAAGGAAAGGGTATAAAGCTAGGCCAAAGTTAAAGTTAAGTTTGTTAATGTAAAAGGTTAATAAAATTAGAATATTGATAGTTTTATTTATTGACAATAGTTTTACAATTACATTTGTTATGAAATATTGATATTGCATCTGACAAATAAACAAAGATGAATTGTAAGATATGACAGATAAAACTTGAGATGTAATGATGATAAGAATTCAAATTATAATAGCGAGTTTGATTACCAAGTGTTACAAGTGAATTTTTGAAAATCTTGGATAGCCTAATTGTTTCTTTTTAAACATAAAAGAATGTCTTGAGTACTTTCCTTCTAGATGAGGTTGAAACATTCCTAGCCTGTACAGTGAAAAGTAAACAAACAGCCAAACAAAAAATACTGAAAATGGGTTTGGATAAAAATGTGAAGTAACATAAATATTACTTTACATTTTTATTTTTATGAGTGGTTTATCAGCTTGCATAAAATAAAAATCAAATACAACAGACCTCTCCAACTTAGCCAGTGCGAAAGCCCGTAGTCTAGCTTCTGAGGTCTCTATCTCAGGCTTAACAGTGAGTGAATAGTCGCAGCCTCCCTGCACAATGAGGTTCCCTCTCTCCATCCAGTAGCGATTACCCAAGTTAGAACCTTTATCCTGAAATCAAATAGAATTATATTATGGAATGAATTTATTTTGTCTAGCAATGGATGACTTTGGACTGATGTATGATGATGAATGTATTGGTCCCTGCAGTGGGAATGCTAACAGCTAATACTTTTGATATTGCTATGAGTATGTAGGAAGGCAGAAGAAAATATGGTCCAATGACATAATAAACACAGCTGGAGAATTGGATGCAAATGAGGAGGCTTTTACACATAGAGGTGCCACTTAGCAAAAATGAAATGGTAAGAAAATAATTATAACTTAATCTGATATTTGATTTAATTTAATTCGAAATTAAAATTTAATGTATAATATATCATATTTGTGTAATTTGTTAAATGGAAAATAAAGCTGTAATAATAATAATGAGTATGTCTTATGTCTGGGCTTAGAGTATAATTATTATATTGGTTAATTCTATGGAAACAACTCAGACAGGTAGTAGGTATTAAATAAATAAGAAATTAGAGACTGATTTGATGAAGTGACTGGTACACAAAGTTACAACACTTTCAAAGTGCATAGTATAAGATATAAACATGTTTAATGCAAGTATCCAACTCATTTTAAGTGATTAAGAAATAAATACTTAAAGCACTCAAGTCATCTAACCTTACTTGAAAAGTTGCCATTGTTTCATTTAATAATTTCATAATACAATTGGTATGAAATGATTTTTTAGTTTTCTAACATAATCTTGTTACTTCCAAAATTAAAGTTATGATATTGCAATCTTTGTAAAAATATTGCACAACTAAATGACAACCACTTGAACTGAGGACCTAGGTGCCTGCCTAAATCCTTTGCAAGAATAAAAAATTAAATTGAACATACATTAAAAAATTAAAATGAAAAAAAAACAATTTTCAAAATACAATTTTAGTAAGTAAACACTAACCTTATAAACACTGGCGCTTCCGAGTTTAAAGTCAGGACCATGAATAAACCTGAGTGTGTCCAAAACTAGTTTCTGTGATTCAGAATGTAATCGGACTGTTTGCATTTCCACCTTAAGGTTAGGATGAGGGTCTTCTTCCTGAGGCTCAACTTTAGCCTTCCTGAAAAAAAAAACACATTGTTTTATAGACCGAACAAGCTGAACAAGACTAATTACAGTCAGATGTTCTAGGCACTTTTACACACCGTATCCGAGGATCCGCCGGTTCCCGTAGGAAGAAATCTTGAGCCAACTGTCTGCTTTCATGGTCCATTGTTGTTAATAAACGAAATAAGTATTGTAAAACAGAAAACGTAGACAAAAACGTACAATTTACGAGACGTGTGCAGGCAAATCGCTATGTCCAATCCAATGTTAAGTCAAGCGTGCGTTTAGTTCCTATATGTAGTCTACAAAACGTCAAACTATTAATTTCGATTTGATTGGAAACAACTTCTTAGCCAGCCATAGCAAAATTAAAAAAAATATATATTATGGTTTATCATAAATTAATATTGTTCGGTTTTTAAGGTACTATTCAATTTTTTTCACAAAATTAATTGGTTCCAAGTGATAGAAATAAGTTCCAAAAATTGACTTTTAGTTCGAAGTGAATGAAACAACAAAACGTAAAATTGATACGTTCCGTTCTAATCATAATGTTACAAGTAATTCCGTGTTTGATATCTGATATTTTATTGACAACTAGCTTTTGCCCGCGGCTTCGCCCGCGTGGATGTCGGAATATATCCCACAGGAACGTACGTGATCAAAAGTACCCCATTTGTTAATCTAGGTAAACAATGAGAAAATACTTATGCTCTATCCTGTGAGAATTAGAACCCCACCCCCTAATTACCCCTTAATGACAGACTGACAACAGACTTCGTTCGCGTGGTTGTCGAAAACTAAAATGCGTCGCTTAGACAAAGTACATTGGATCATTGCCCTGCGTTAACTTACTGACGCCGTGCTGTTGAAAATAAGAAGAGGGCAAAATAATGCAAAGCACTGACTATTTCTAATACTATAGTTTAGATGGATGATGTTTGTTTGAATCAACCACGGCGGAACGGCCGAATGGATCTTGATGAAATTTAAAACAGAGGAAGATTTTAGGCCCGCCGGGGCTGCGGGTTGTTTGTAAGAGATACCGCGGCCTCGACATTAAAGGGCTAAGAAGGAACATGGGTGGTTTTTAGTCAGTAGAAGTCTGACACTCCCTTTCGCTCTGCCCAAGCAAGAGCGGAAGGGGTTATTTGATGATTTACCACCACAAAAAAAAGGTAGATTATAGTCGACAGGCCTTGTCGTTGGCGCGTCCGTGTTTCACGCGCGCCTCAAAGGGCTAAGAAAGGACATGGGTGGTTTTTCATCAGTAGAAGTCTGGCACTTCCTTCCGCTCCACCCAGAGCGGGAGGGTCTGCTCTGCTTAGGCGGAGCCCCACCATGTTCTCGTAGCGGCATTTGGCGGCGGCGACCTCTCGCGTCCGGTCCTAGTGCAAGCCATGGTCTAGGGCGAGAGGGAATGAGGCACCGTCGCCTCTTTCTGCGAAGTAGTGATGCTAGCGAAAGAGGTGGTGGAATGTGAGAAGGAGTGAACCTCTCGTCCCAGCCGCTGCGGCAGACGCTCCGGGCGTCGGGGATCACGTGATGGCTTCCGGACACCGTAGGCGAGGGCATGTGGACATTGCTTAATGGGCTAACTAATCGTTCATCCGTTCTATGACGATGACAGGCCATGTCGACGGCGCGTTCGTGTTCCACGCGCGCCTCAAAGAGATGTCAGCAACATTGAAGGGCCGACGCCCGTCGGGGCTGCTAGTTTTTCGAAAGAGATACCGCGGCCTCTACACAAAGGGCTAACATCACGCCACATCTATATGACGGCATGGGTGGCGCAGTGGCTGGACAATTGACAGTAGCACTGCGTGTTGCAGGTTCGATTCCCACACGGAACAAAAAAATTTCGTGGGTTTTATCAAATTTTAATTTAGTTTTAAAAACCGGCCAAGTGCTTGTCGGACCACGCATAGTGAAAGGTTCCGTAGTTGCCCATCACAAACATGAGAATTTACTATACTGTTCCTGCGAATTTCCTGCAGGGTTCTGTCCACGGCCTCAACTGCCTTCCTATTGACCATCGTACAGTCATCCCATACGATCAGAGAGCAATCCTTGAGTACGTGTCCCATTATCACTGTTACGTGAAACACCACAAACAGGCGTTTCTGCGCTCTCTAAATCGATGTGAATTTTAAACATGGCATGTGCTGTTTTGTTCCCGGAAGCAGTGTGGTAGCGATTCCTGACGACGTGGCGACGCAACAGCAATGGCAATTTTGTCTTGCCACCTGACCACAAATTTGGTTTTGGTCTGAAGAGAACAAAGCGACATGGTCATTTCATATGATGGTCATTACGCCCGGATCCTAAATTGACTCCCGATTTCCACGGCCTTGATGCGGTGATTCACCGGTATTCACCTGTATTCGGGTGCACGGTATAAACACTATTCAATTCTGTGTCCTTGAAAATTCCCGAAAAACCTTCCACAGCAAGTTAAATGTTATTATAAATCTATGCAGTTCTATTTGTATTCTGTTTGTTATTATATACAGAGAAACTCGATGAATTTTATAAGACATAGATGAAGCAGCTTAATACTTAATATAAACACCATTTTTTTAATTGTCTTGCTCATCTCTGAAAGGAATTAACGATACAATTTTTAAGAAGAAAATGCACAACTCCATCTATGACTTTTAAACAACTATTAACCTCGCAAACATGATCATATTTAAATTAGCAATCCAAAAAGGACTTACACACGTAATTCGACTTAATTCGACTGAAATCTCATAGATGGCGCTGACAATTCATTTAATTTTAATTATGCTTTTCGGCCTACGTTAGTTATATTGCGTGATTTTTATAGTGTGAAGCTAGCTTATAGCGTGGTTAACAAAATAACAACATTCAAATATGCGTCGTTAGATTACACGGTGGGACAGAATGCGTTGAAGAAATAAAGGTTCACTGCTCGTTCCCCGTAGGTGATAGCGTGATAATATGTAGCCTTTATGATGACCCGACTTCTTAGTAATATTCGTGCCCAATTTGAAGTAAATCCATGCAGTACTTTCTGAGTTTATCCCGGACATACATACAGAAAACCAGACAAACAGACAAACCGACATCACCTCCGTGAACTTGTTGCAAATTTCCAGCATTGTAGCGACACCTACGATCAGGCGTTGAGTCGCATATCTGAACTGGAACATGAACTAAGTAGGGCCCAACACTCAATAACTCACTTAGAATCGCTTAGAGACCTTGAAGAGACTGCGAACACCTGCAGTCTTTATGATGAGTTGGTTGGTAGCCGGACAGGACCTGTGTGTGTTGAGCCAATTGTGACCATAGACTTAACTAATTAAACTATCTGTAAAACTAATTTATTCACTAGTCATAATAAGATTAAAAAATACATTAAAATTAATAAACGCATTAGAAATATTAAAAAATCCTTGAAACGCCTAAAAGTTAATAAACAAAACACAAAACTGAGGCAAAAAAATGTAAATTTAATTCGAGATCTAAAGAAGTGTGACAGTGAATTAGAATTATGTAGATCAATGTATGAGACTGACATTCAAAACCTTCAGGATGAGCTATTTGTTAGGGAATATGCACTAAAGGATATTTTTAGTAAATATGAGGCTTCTCAACAAGACCTGAGTAAGCGTATGCAAGAGGCCAATGAGCTGGTGGACCTGGTCACGTACAATGCAGAGAGGTACGAGTCTCTGACGAATAACCTTTCTTGTAGCTGTGCCTGCTCAGTTATTCCCCAGCCTCAGCACCAGTCACCTACTCCCTCAGTGGCTCAGCCAGCTGTTAGTATTGATGATAGGAGTAATGAAAGTAATATTTTAACAGATACTACTTACTTATTTTCTGATAAGTTTGGTCAAGGATTTGGTACATTATTTAATCAATGTTCACCACACTATGTTATAAATTATTGTTTACCCGGTGCCAGTGTTAGCCAATTAATTAGTAATATTAGATTGACTAAAATAAATCCCAATTCTACTGTTATTTTATTATATGGGAATAGTTTAAATGTATGGAAAAGGGACATCATTGAATGTGTCCATTTGATGTTACATCTCAACAAGACTATTAATTGTAAATTCATTTTCTGTGCCTTGCCTTATTCTCAATATTTGTCCGTTGAGCAAAATAAGTACATTTATGATTTAAACTTGTTAATTTATAATAGGACATGTCGTCACAGTGACGTTATTTTGTATTTTGACTGTAATCAATTCATATCTGATTACAGACTCACTGACTTCACAATGTTTTTACCACCTAGTTCTAAGCGACGTATTGCTAACCTTTTAGCATACAATATACACAGCGACACTGGTATGTGTTTGCCAACGTTTTCTGTTAGTAGTGATACTAATACTGCTTTTGTTACTAACACTTATACAGATACTAACATTTTTATTGATACACCTTGTAGTTTAAACTGTTAGGTGCGACAACAGGTAGGCCGCATATGTTGAATGTTGTTCATCAAAATATGCAGGGATTATCTGGCAAAGAATTAGAGTTAAGTTTGTTTATGGAGAATTATGATGTTCAGGTTTTATGTCTAACTGAACATTGGTTGAAGGAACATGAAGTAGTATTTATCAATGATGATTTCTATACTGTACAGAGTGCATTTGTGAGAAAATCTGCTATTCGCGGTGGATCTTTAATTCTTGTATCAAACAAATTAAAATGTAAACAACGTTTAGACTTAGTTAATTTGTCAATTGAGCGCACTATTGAGTTGTCTTGCGTTGAACTCGAGCGATACATAGTAATTTGTGTTTATAGACCCCCTTCTGGGGACTTTACTCATTTCGAATCAGTAATGGAGGATTCACTTAATAAGTTAAAATCAAGTAATAAATCTATAATTTTATGTGGAGATTTTAATGTTAATATTTTAGATGTTACTCCATTAAGTATCAGATTTCTCAATTTGTTTAGATCATTTAATTTAGTTAACCTGTTTTTTGAACCAACAAGGATCACGGCTTCTTAATCAACTTGCCTTGATAATATGTTTAGTGATTGTGTTGCCGAGGACAAATTAGTGTTAAGTGACTTATCATCTGACCACTGTGGCTTAATAGCTAGCTTCCCTATGTTATTAAAACAAAAGCCGCGCAAAATAGAATGCAGGCCTCATACAGCTAGTCGTTGCAATAAATTCAAAAATAATGTATTACTTAAAGTAACGCCGTCAATAGTAGAGCACGAGACTCCTAATGAAATTTATAAAGCCCTTTTTGATGTTGTGCAAAATGAATACCAATCTATTTTTAAGTCTAAAACGATTAACATTAAGGGACCTTCTGTGGGCTTCAACCAATGGGCTACACCAGGTATTTACAAAAGTCGAGCCCGATTGTACGAGTTGTATGGTCTTAAACAATACAGGTTTGATACAACTTTTCTAGAGTATGTTAAAAATTATTCCAAATTATTTAAAAAGATTTGTATTATTGCAAAATCAAAATTCTTAAGCGAGACTATTAAAAATTCTAATAATAAAGTTAAAGCCACTTGGAAAATCATTAACAATGAAATGGGTAAATCTGTTAAACAAGATAATCACGTCGAGATCATGGTGGGTAACAAATTAGTTAGTGAAGCAGCCGACGTAGCCGAGGCTTTTAATGAGTATTTTGCCAGCATACCTATAGCGACGACTCGTTCCCTGAGTTCGTCGCCGTCTAAAGCCGAAGATCTTTTGCATAGCAGCGTGTCTAAATGTGGTAAAGTATTTAGTTTCGAACATGTAACGCCTCGTGATGTAGTTAACGTTTTTAATTCACTTAAGTCTAAAAACACAGGTGATTACTGGGGCATTTCTATTAAACTTTTAAGTAACATAATCGACATTGTAGCCCCCTGTCTTGCCGTTACTTTCAATAAATGCGTCGATTTGGGGACTTTCCCTGACCTTATGAAGAGCAGTAAAGTCATCCCTCTATTTAAATCAGGCAGTAAAAACGATATCGGTAACTTTAGACCAATTTCTATTTTACCTGCTTTTAGCAAAATTTTTGAAAAATTAATTCTCAAACAGTTGTTATTACATTTTAATTTAAATAATCTCCTTCATAATGATCAATATGGCTTTACAAAGGGTCGTTCGACTACGGATGCAGGTGTTGCTTTGTTGAAACACATATTTGACGCATGGGAGAACGCAAAAAATGCAATCGGTGTTTTCTGCGATCTCTCTAAAGCTTTTGATTGCGTACATCACGACACGCTTTTACGGAAACTGCGTTATTACGGTGTTCAAAATGAGGCCCTAAATGTGATAGATTCGTATTTGCAAAATAGATTCCAATGTGTAGACGTAAATGGCGCGAAATCTTCCGGGCTACCGGTTCGGCTAGGTGTACCTCAAGGTTCAATACTGGGTCCGTTTTTAGTCTTGGTTTATATTAATGATCTACCATACTATTTAAAGGGTTTTTGTGACGTTGTACTATTTGCAGATGATACCTCTCTTATCTTTAAAGTAGATAGGAATAGACACGATTTTGACGACGTAAACAGCACGCTATCAATGGTCACGGATTGGTTCACAATAAACAACCTTGTTCTTAATGCCAAGAAAACTAAAATAGTTAAGTTCGCTTTACCCAATGTTAGAAATCTAGGTCCCAATATTATCCTCGCCAATCAGGAGCTGGAAACTGCCGACTCTGCTGTATTTCTGGGCATAACAGTCGATCCAAAATTACAATGGGGTTTACATATATCAAGCCTAGCGGGAAGGCTAAGTTCAGCCGCATACGCCGTCAGAAAAGTAAGACAATTCACTGACGTTGATACAGCACGGTTAGTCTACTTCAGTTATTTTCACAGCGTTATGTCATACGGTATTCTGCTGTGGGGCAAAACTGCTGATATTCAAAATATATTTGTTCTGCAGAAGCGAGCGGTTCGTGCAATTTATCAGCTGGGTGCCCGAGTTTCTCTTAGAGATTTTTTTAAGGAGATTGGTATCCTCACTGTTGCTTCTCAGTTCATCTTTGCAAACATTTTATATATTAAACAAAATATCCACCTGTACACTAAAAACAGTGATATTCACAACTTTAACACTAGAAATAAGCATAAACTACGCGCTCCTTTTCACCGGCTTCACAAAGTTCATAATTCATTCGTCGGGCTTGGTATAACATTTTATAACAAACTGCCATCTTCTTTTCTAGACTTGCCATTTAATGCGTTTAAAGCCAAAGTAAAATCTAATCTTTGTTTAAAAGCGTACTATTCCATTAACGACTACTTAAATGATAAGAACAGTTGGTCGCTGAGTTGAACACAAGACAATGTTTGTTATTTATTTATGTTCTTTCTCCAAGATTAGTTTACTGATATGTTATGTCTTTTTTTTATTATTATTATATACTTTTTTATACTTGCCTTACTATTGTATCGAGTCTGGTTCTTCTAACCAACCTAACAGACAGATGTGTGCTGGGGAGTTTGTTCCGCCACTTCTTCTTTCCAGCAAAAACACTAGGAATGAAGTGTCGAAGGGGGGGCGTTTTGGGGGACTGTCTCTTGTAAATAAGTAAAGTAAAGTAAATTTTGACGTTCGAAAAGTGCTGACTATCAGCCTAGTTTGAAAATAAAAAAAAAAAATAAAAAAATAAAAAAAGACAAACAGACAAAAATTCTAAAAACTATATTTTTGGCTTCGGTATCGATTGTAGATCACATCCCAAGTATTCTTTTAAAAAAATATTCAATGTACAGTTTTGACTTTCCTACGATTTTATCATATGTATAGATAGTGCATTAAAATAAACGCTCCAAGCCACAGGGTTTATTACCAAGTAAAAAAAAACAATAATAGTTACAGCCTAAAAAAAATCGTCGATGACCGATTGACCGATCAAGCTAACCAACCGAGTTTATGCGAATCTTTCATTGTACAGGAAATCTATAGGTACAAATTGAGGAACTAATTAATAATAATAATAAGGCACCCGGATCAGATCAAATTCATAATTACTGGTACAAAAAATTCACAGCTGTTAATAGTTTCCTTTACAATTACATAAATAACTTCATCCAGGATCCCAACACAATTCCGTCCTACTTAACGCTAGGTACAACATATATGATACCAAAAGACCGTAACGACCTCTCTAACCCAGCAAAATATAGACCTATCACATGCCTGCAGACCTTGTACAAAATTATCACATCCTGTATAACTTCTCTACAACACACTGACACTAACAGCATCTTAGCTGAACAGCAGAAAGGATGTCGAAAGTTTAGTCAAGGTTGCAAGGAACAACTAATCATAGATTCTGTAACCCTTAAAAAAGCTCAAAAATCCAAAACTGACCTTTACTGAATGTATATCGATTACAAAAAAGCATATGACTCTGTCCCTCATTCGTGGCTAGTACAAATTTTAGAAATTTACAAAATACACCCTACCATTATCACATTCCTAAAAACTACGATGACAACCTGGTCTACTGTCCTCAAATTCAATACTTCAATCGATGCAGCGGATACCCGTCCAATCAAAATTAAACGAGGTATTTTTCAGGGAGATGCACTGAGTCCGTTGTGGTTCTGCCTCGCCCTAAACCCTCTATCAAACATTTTAAATTCCACCGACTCAGGATTCCCCTTAGAAGATACAGCCCGCTATAGACAATGCGAGGCCCGAAATAACGCTTTATATCATCTACTCTACATGGATGATATTAAATTATTTGCAAAAATTGAGAGCCAATTAAATGAACTAGTGAACCTTACTGAACAATACACAAACAATGTTATAATGGAATTTGGTATAGATAAGTTTTAAAATAAATTCTGTTAAAGCAGGGCAATACTATCAACACCAGTACACATTAGAAACAGGAGAACACATAGATTCTTTAGATGAACACGATACATATAAATACTTAGGGTGCAACCAATCACGACAGATAAACCATAAAGAAACAAAACAAAAATTAAAACAACAATTTCATCATCTATTAAATAGTACTATTCTGAAAACACAACTTTATTCAAGAAACCCAATAAAAGCGCTTAACACTTATGCAAAACCCGTACTTACCTATTCTTTCGGCATTATCAATTGGACTAAAACAGATCTGAAAAACCTACAACGCAAAATAAATACCACCATGACCAAATTCCGAAAGCATCATCCAAGGTCGTGTGTGCAAAGGCTAACCCTACCAAGAAAAGAAGGAGGCAGAGGGCTTACCTATCGATATTCAAAACTTACACAATAAACAGATAACAACTCTTAGACAATATTTCTTTACCAAGGCAGAATCTTCTACACTTCATAAACAGATAGCAAACCATGACCACCACTTTACCCCTCTAAACCTAACAGACGAATCCGAACAAAAAAATGAAAAAGTCACCGATAACAAAACCAAAATACTTGAATGGAGCCAGAAGTCTTTACACGGAAGACATTACCAAGATTTAAGTCAAAATAATGTCGACAAGGAAGCGTCGAACGCATGGCTTAAACGAGGTGAGCTGTTCCCGGAGACTGAAGGCTTCATGATCGCAATTCAGGACCAAGTAATTGAGACTAAAAATTATAGAAAGCATATTATAAAAAATTTAGCAAACGACACTTGTAGAAAATGCTATAGTACCTCAGAAACAATTCAACACATAACTGGCGCCTGCAAATCAATAGCTCAAACCGACTACAAACATAGACACGATCAAGTAGCCAACGTAATTCACCAGAAACTAGCTCATCAGTACAAACTTGTAGACACAGTGGTACCATATTATAAATACAGTCCTAAATTATTACTAGAGAACACCACAACAAAATTGTATTTTGACAGAGGTCTCTTCACCGACCGCACAATTCATTGTAATAGACCAGACATCACATTGATTAACAAAGTAAACAACACAGGATTCCTAATAGATATTGCCGTGCCAAACACTCACAACTTACAGACAACAATAGCCGAAAAACTATTAAAATACACCGAGTTAAAAGACGAAATAGCCCGACTTTGGCACCTACAAAAAGTAATCATTGTCCCTATAGTTATTTCTTTAAAAGGAGTCATCCCCAAACAGATTCATCAGTCCCTGAGTACCCTTAACTTACCAGCTAGAACCTACCACCTACTGCAGAAGGCAGTCATTCTAAACACATGCTGGCTAGTAAGAAAGTTTCTGTAGTGTGAGTCAGACAATATTATACAGTCTGTACACAATCGAGTGGAATCTAACTTATCCACACCCGCACTCAACCCATCTGATGAACACCTGGCTTAGGCCCGTGCCATCAGCAATTCCCGGTTAGCCGGAGGAACAAAATATAATATGTCGAAACAAAAAAAAAAAAAAAAAATTATAAGCACTGGAAATGTATAGACTTCATTATGTACCTGTGTGTACTTACCTACCGTCCACAGAGCATGCTACAATAAATAATTAAATACACAACGTCATGAATCTTGTTAAGAACTCACATGTACTTAGACCAATGTACCTGGCTGTTTACCTGAACGGTTTTTCTTTAACGTGCTTAATTTACATAATCAATCATCACTTATATAGTTTGCAATTAAAATCCTGGGCAGATTGCAGATTCGTACATTCATGCATGTCACGTAGGTTCTAATAATACACTTACCTACATCCAAGACATTTAAATGTTCAAATTCAAATTCAAATTCAAATTCATTTATTTTGTGAACACAGGGTACAGAAGATGTTATAATAAAATTAAACCCAAGCTGAGTCCCGCCAAATGGCATACAAAATATACCTAGTTTGTTAAAAAAGAGATTTAAAAGTACGTACTATCACAATAATCAAAATAATAAATCATACAATCATACTTACATTAATAAAAAAAGATTATTCATAAAATACCAAATTATGTAAAGTAGGTACCCGGAATATAAAATAGAAATGATAATGTCACAAATTCATTAATACGGTAATAGTCACATAATACAAAAACAGATTCGAAAAATAATAACGTCACAAATTCATTAAAGCAGTCAATTACACAAAATTAAAACAAAATCGAAAACTAACAATGTCACAAATTCATTTATGCCATAATAATCACAACATAAAAACAGATTCGAAAATAATAATGTCATAAATTAATTTATTAATACAATAATAATCACTTAACAACAGATTCGATTTAAAATTTGTCATTTAAAAATTCATCAACAGAATAATACACCTTGCTAATTAGGAGATCGAACAATTTTCTTTTAAATTCGTTAATATTTGTACTTGAAATAACCTGTCCTGGTAACTTATTATATAGTTTTTGAGCCATTGCGTAAAAGCTTTTGCTATGAAATTGAGTTTTAGTTGCTAACACTTTTAACTTTTTTGAGCGTCGTTTACTTTCTATAAATTTATAGATGCATGTTGTGTTTTATAAAAGTACAAGCTTCATAAATATAGAGTGACAGGAGAGTTAATACTTTTAGATTATGTTTCAATATCTATAATGTTGGCATTTTACAGAAACTGGCATCCGAAAAAACTATATTTTTTTTTTTTTAATCCAACTGCAAGGCAGTGAATAATTACAAGTTCTTGGTTGTGAACCCATTAAAACTTGTCTTGGTGGTGTCATGTCCTAAAACCGAAAAGTCGCTTACGTACTGTGCCTACATATTTTGTCATGCACACTGGGCGGGCGTTTTGATAGGTGTGTGTGGGTGGATTATTATGTCCACTAAATGCAGAGAGAACGTTTATGTATGTTTCAGTTGAGGAAAAGTTCTAAGTTGATGACGAGGTGAAGTTCACTGAACATCTTGTCTCTAATCAGCATCAAAATTTATCCTTGGCCTATGTTACTTCATCATCCCGATCCTGGATTTTTATTTTATTTTATATTTACCTACTGTAGAAGTGTAGATAGACCTATGGACGTACTTAAAACTCTCTCTGCTTGACCCAATGCAGAAGATCATCAAGGGCACAGAAAGCAGGCATGCGGTACAAGATGGAAGGTAAGCTCTGTGCTCAGTCCGTGGTAAGCCGCCGCATACGCCTTTGAGATCTGAATAACTGATTGAAGTCAATAGGGTATTTATTTCACCAAAAAAATTTGATATCTGTTATATTCCATATAGAAAAATATTATTAACGAAACTAAAATTTGTGGTTTAAAAAAGTACCTAGTAACCTTGTGACGTCACACGACTTGACGCGACTTTTCAAAGCACTGTATCGTCTTCATCTTTAGTTTACGTGAAAAAAGAAAAAAATACGTGCCCATTATCTTTTGAAAATCTATTTATCGGACTAATTAGATTTTTATGGTAAAATAGGTACCCTATTCTAGATCATCATCATCCTCATCATTGTCCGGTCTATTTATATCTGTGGTCTTGCCCTTATCCCACAATTTGTTTGGTGTCGGCGCAGCGTGTCTTCTTTCTCCATATTTCTCATCCTTCAGTTCACACAGTCCATCCATCGTTTCTTTGATCTTTTTCTACTCTTATAAAATATTTTACTTAAATGTAGTAGTAGTTTAGAGCGAATATTCAGCCTAATTAGTTTACAACGATGGTGTCGCCAAGGTGCTAAATAGCGATAAGTTACGTACATTCACACGCACCACAAGAATGATCAAAGATCTGTTCAGAGACCTTAATTCCACTGAGTCACATGTCGTTCTTACCATTTTAAGCCTCCATTGCTGCATTTCTTCTTGTGGTTTCTTCATGGCCATGTTAAAACACGCCATGGATCTCCAATATTAATTAGCTGCGTCCGTCAATGTCCATGTCATGATTGTATTTCGTGTTCATGCAACGGTAGAAACCAATTTATATTTTAATGTTGCTAAAATGGATGTTAATCAATTTCTGGTTAGAAGCGCATTTGGCAGTTTTAAAACACTTATCAAAGCATACCTAAAATTATTCTCTAATGAAATAAGTTCACGCTTAGTGCCGCCATTTTCCAAAATTAAACGATGTTCGATGGTAGGAACATTGATTTCCCTTCAAAATTAAATATTCATTCTACTGCCCATTCACGAATACTAGACAGCATTTAAAAATAAAAAAATAAGTTTAAAAACTAAAACCCGACTAAAAACCGCGGACTTTTAAGTAGAAAACAAGAAAATAATTAATTGTTGTCTGTTATTCAGATATTGAATTTGTATATTTCAATTTAAATATACATCAAATTATTATAGAGGACCGCCGCCGCCGTAGTCGCATGCCACTGGTACAACCTGGTGCTCCTTCATGGCGTTCTCATTGAGACAGAAGTCAGCTGCTAGTTGCCATTAACAAGGTGGCATGCGACTACGACTGTCCTCTATAATTTATCAAATTATCTACTTACTAGACGATTTTTCTTGTTTAATACTTTTAAGACTGCGGTTTTATTGGTCTGCGTTTTTATTGGTAGTCGGGTTTTAGTTTTTAGACTTATTTTTTTATTTATTTAATGCACCACCAATACCAATCTAACGACGTATATTTTATCCAAATTCGTTCATCTGTTCAGGAGTTATGAGGGAACAAAGAAACGAACATACATACTAACTTACAGGTCAAACCTCCTTTTGGGCTTCGCTGCAGTCGGGTAAAAAGGTAATAATAATAATAATAATAATCATTTTATTTCAGGCAACTAGGGCTCATACTTAAAATACACACAATAACGTAAAACAATAATAACAAAACGACGATACGACGATAATGACTTGCTATACCATCAACACTGCCGCTGTTAAATAAATTACAGACTTATCAGTATTCAGTATGGATAGAGGAATCTTCAATTTAATTGCCCACATTTCACCAGTTATGTTACAGTTCCAAATACCTAATAAAATAAAAACTTAAAAAAAAACTGTGAAATCTACCTATACTTGTATGTTATTTAACAAAATAATAAATAGAAAAATTAATATCTATGTAACCTAAATTATTATCCTCATATAACTAAATTATAACTATGGTTATAAACTGGGCATAAATGTAAGACTCCGGGACTGATATTGAGAAATTGCAATTCGACCCCAGGACCCCATATACAGAAGTCGAACTTGCGACCACTGTACCGACGAGGCAGTTTTACGCACCTAGGTATTAATAGTTTTTTCATTACTCATACTCTGAAAATAGGTCATAACATGACTGCGGAGCGGGTTGAAAGTATTACTTTTCAGCCCTAGGGAGAATCTTTTTCAACTGACAGCTGTCAAACTATTAAAAAAAAAACTTGGTCTATTTCACATTTTTATTGAACCATGTTCCAACTTTTTATACAGCAACTCAATTACAGCGCGATTTAAAATTAAAATAACAAAGTTCTTAAGAATAAAATTATAATAAGACTATATTATAGTTTAGTTTTAACTATTTCTATAAAATGACATAGATTTTGATAAAATCTTCGCAATTTTTTTTAATGATGACCATGAAAAATACTGGCTGTATAGCTGGACGACCAGAGGACAAAAAAAGAAACAAAATAAGTGGGAAAGCGAAAACATCCGATCAACACTAATTTTTTCTTTACTGAATAATTTATGTTCTTATTTTCCTCGTATTCGCAATGAAAAGCACAGTTACCTCGGGTAAATTACTTATTTAGTCCCTCGAGCTATTCAAAATCAAAAATTAAAATTATTTATTTCTAGTAGGCCAATTACAGGCTCTTTTGAATTGTCGAACCTTATTAGCGCCCTCACTACGTTACGGGCGCCAAACCCCGTCTCGGGACTAATTAAGTAACTTCCATCCCTTGGGTAACAATGTACTATTTCCTCCTATCTTCATGTTTTCCTCAATCCTTAGTTCCGACTTCTGCCGGACCTACCTAGAATATACAAGATGATTTTTTAGTAACCGTCCAAATTCTGATATATTAATCTTTGGTGAAAATAACTGAACAAAAATTTGAGATATCATCACAAAGTTTTGACGTTTCACGGAGAGCGGATAATTCTTTCGAGAAAATGATTTAATATTAAAATTTTACGTATTGATTTTTTTTCAAGAATGGTGTTAGTGAAATGCTGAGAAAAAAATTGGACGGTGACTAAAAAAAACATCTTGCATCTACCTAGACCTGAGATATAATTAATACAAGTATCATGAGTACCTAAGTATAACGTGTTTCTACATACGTCATGGATGACTTGCTTGGAAAAACATTATGACACGCCCATATTTAATTGAGGTAAGCCGACGGGTAAGTATCTGTATAAAAATATAGGCATGGGTAATAGCGGTTTTGTAGAACAATATATTTGCGCAAAGGGAAGGAAATTAAAAAAAAATGGTTAGGGATTGGGTACCTAGCTATTTGGTCTACGAGTACTTATTGAAGATTTCGCGTTTTTTTTCTGCTTTCAACAGATAGCAATAGCGATTATATCATTATTTTTATCGCTTATTGCTTTAGCAGCCCTAGCTTATGTCAACCGATACATAAATCAGGAAACTGTCAATAGAATTGTTGTGCCTATCTGTCAATCCCGACCTCTAATCGGGACGTCTAGAATGTGAAGAGTGAAGAGGGCATGATTGAGTCAATAGAGCCTTTGGTTTTTTAATTATATTTTTTTGCCTATTCTGTACTACTGCTGGATATAGGCCTCCTTCATTCCTTTCCAACTGTCCAATAAGGTGGCCAGCCCAGACTGTAGGATGGGGAAAGTGCAAGACGAAGGGTTTTCTTTCGTAGCTTAGGGGGGCCGTCGGTGCTGCGGGATGTTTTAAGAGATAAAGCGGCCTCGACATAAAGGGCTAAGAAGGAACATGGGTGGTTTTTTAGTCAGTAGAAGTCTCCCTTTCGCCCTGCCCAAGAGCGGGAGGGGTTATTTGATGATTTCCCACCCAAAAAAAAAAAAGTGGGGCCTACATTCAGCAGTGACCTGATTGAGTTATGTTTTTTTTTTATTACTAGCCATTTGTGTCCCACTGCAGGGCAAAGGCCTCCCTTCCCTTTTTCCACTCATCCCTATCCAATGATTTTGTTTGCCAAACCCTGCGAAAAGAGTCGAGTTTGTCTCGCCATCTTCGTCTGGGCCTGCCGCATTGCCGTTTGCTGCTGTTTGGAACCCATAACCCATTGTGTGGTTAGCTTAGCCCATAGCTCATCGGCTGTGTGGCTAGCCCAGTTCCATTTAAGCTTAGCAGCCGTGTGACCAACGTCGGCAATTTCAGTTTTGGAGCACAGTATCGAGTTCCTTATTCGGTCACTAAGCTTGATTCCGAGGATACACGGTCCATTGCTCACTGACAGACCCCGAGTGTATATATGTAGTATATTTTTTTACACCAACTTAATACAAATGCATCATACTTTTCTTGTATCAGAACGCTTGCCCAAACCCACTTGTGCAAAAGTCTTTTCCAGTAAGTACTTTGGCTAAGATTCTTTCGCGCATTTATGTCTTGCGTGCAAATGTCTCAGATTCCATTTATCTGCAAGCTGCCAAATGTCCCTGTTCCACCTCTTAGCATTCACTTCACCCACACATTCGCTAAATAGTATACAAATAAATGCAATATTGCACAGATCAGTGATTAAGGAGACGACTTGAATACTAATATCATATCGGAAGACGATCGGTAATGTTAGCATTGGTGGCGAATGTTGAGGTCATGGGTACTTGGTCAGTGTCGGTTTTACGAGCTGGTATGTTATGCATGGGTATTTTGAATGAGACTATGTAACAACGGTTTCTATATCTGACTATGATAGTATCGTGTGGGTCGTTTTTACACCAGCCGAGCGGTAAAAGCGACCTACACGAAACTAACATTAATTTAGCACATGATCCTATTTTTACGGGGGAGCTCGTACTAATACTTAAATAACAAGTTATGTGCCTCCGTTCCTCGGAAACCACGTTTAGCGGTTAGTCCCTGATGATATTTCCGAGTCCCAACTGTCATTTGGACATCTTTGACAGTCGTTACTGTAGTCAGTGACCCGAAAGTCTGGCAACCAGTCTTACCAAGAGGTATCGTGTTATCCAGTACTAACTAGATTGTGGAGGTCAGATAGGCAGCATCGCATCATACTTTTTCAGTTAGACTGGTATTCTACCCCAACATTGTAGGGAAAACAGAACAGGGCAACGCAGATAATGATGATCCCATTTCAACGTTTTTGGGTCTAGACGCGTATAATTAATCGTAGTTTTAACATTGAAATCCCATACGACTTGTGTAAGTGAGTCTGGAATTATATACGAAAAGTTCCATTGTTCGTCAAAATTAAAAGCGATTCTCGTAAGTCATGTCTGAGAGTTTACCACGCTTTCAGTCAGTATAGTGGGGGCAGTGTTGACAGCGCATGAAAGCAGTTTACAGTGCGAAGGGTAATTTTCTGTTTCGTAAGATTTTCACTTTGATATTATACCTCGGGTAAAGGCGTGGTGTGGTTTTTTTCTGGTTTTTCAGAACCTAAACCAAACCTGTTAGTTTGTTATAAGTACATACAGTTTTACATATAATACCGTGCACATTTTAAATTAAATTCTGAATCAAAACCTTTTGACGTTGCATTGCAAACATTCGGTACCTATTTTAGTTCGGTGTCATTGTTCAATTTATCATTTAGCATTTAGTTTGCCGCCTTTTCGTTACGCACAAACTGGGAAAATAAATGGCGTCTAAGCTCGACCTTATGACCGGTCGCGTATTTAGGTACCTACTTATTGTTCTCGCGGAGTCTTTGTTTAACATGACCAAAACAATATACCAAAGAGTTGGTAGTAGGTAGCCATAATAACAACATGTCAATGGTAACCGTTGAAGGAATAATTTTTAAAATGGCAAAGCTCTGGCTCTGGTAGAATGTTCTGTGAAAATTTGGACTTAAATCTGACAAAAATGTTTATTTCATCATCATCATATCAGCCCGGAATCACCCACTGCTGAGTATAGGCCTCCCCTTTTTTCTGCCACACTTCCCGGTTCTGTGCGTACCTTATCCACGTGTTTCCGACGACTTTGACGATATCGTCAACCCAACGAGCTTTAGGACGGCACTGGTTTCTTTGCCCTAACCTTGGCCACCACTCGTTTGACTAAATGTATTCTTGAAAATGTTGTGACCAGTCGGGCCCCACGGCCCGAGTATTTCAACCTCAAACGAGATATAAATTGCGATTGTTTTTGAGATAAATTTGCGGATTTTGGGGGCCAGATCGCGAATTAAAAAAAACCGTTACCATCGAGTAGGGTATCAAAATGAAGGGAATTAAAAGGAGATTACAAAAATATATGACACTCATATGTTTAAAAGAAATTAAAGAAACAAAGACACAAAACCTATAAACAAACACAAAAGTTAAAAGTTACAAAAAAGTAGTTGACAACTAAAAAACCCGACTGAAAAAACTGAAAAGCAAAAAACAAGCACATTTTTTACTTTTTTTTTTTTTACCTATCAATCTATCAAGAAATAGATTGTATTGTATTTTTTGTTTGAGATTGAAAGGTAAGACACTCCGCTTGAGGTTAAAAATTAATATCCTCTTTTAGAAAGAAGTCCTGCCGCCTGAATTTGCCTTTAAATGCCGTCGAGAAACATCTCTGAGGCATACTGGTTTCCTTATGATGTTTTCCTATAACGAAAAGAGTGATAGATAATTATACAATACACTTGAATATGAAAAACCGGCCAAGTGCATGTCGGACCACGCACAATGGAGGGTTCTGTAGGTGATTGTTATTAATATATGTGGACTTTCTAAATTGATTTACCTCCTTGCTTACCTCCTAGCTGCCCCCGAACAATGATTTTTATTGTAATAATAAAACAAACTTGCATTTGCAGTTTTAAAAGCTCTGCTTCCATACATTATGTTCAGGAAAATATGTTATCTAAGTACATTTTATAAGTTAATCGTTAACTTGTAAAGCCTACTTAGTTGTGTTGTGTTTTTTTTTCCCGACTGCGGCGAAGCCCAAAAGGAGGGTTATGTGTTTGGCGTGTATGTATGTAAGTATGTATGTATGTATGTCCGTTTCTTTGTTCCCTCCTAACTCCTAAACGGATGAAGGGATTTGAATGGAATATACGTAGTTAGATTCGTCTTGATGGCGCGAGTGTCACTGGCTACATTAAAATTAAAAAAAAACAAAGATAATTGCTGGTTTGGGGGGAGAAGGGTTTAAAAGGAGATTACAAAAATATATGACACCTATATGTTTAAAATAAATTCAAAGTCACAAATTCTATAAACAAACATAAAAGTTAAATCATCTGCGAAGTATTTTACGCGACCAACGAAAGAACAAACACTAAAGAACTAAAAAGTTAGAAGTAAAAAAAGTAGTTAAAAAACTAAAAAACCCGACTGAAAAGACTGAAAAGCAAAAAACAAGCACATTTTAAATTAAACAAAACTTGGAAGCAGGCGGGGTTCATTTGAATATTAAATTATGAAATGAAAATAGAATGGACCCCGCCCGTTTTTTAACTACTTTTTTTATTAATTTTGCTGACAAATAAACTACTACCATGATTTTTTTTCACACACACTAACACGACCGTTTAGCTGGTAGGGTACACACTTCCCGTCGGGGCTGCGGGTTGTTGTAAGAGAAACCGCGGCCTCGACATAAAGGTCTAAAAATGAACATGGGTGGTTTTTAGTCAGTAGAAGTCTGACACTCCCTTTCGCTCTACCCAAGAGCGGGCGGGGTTATTTGATGTTTTCCTAACCCCCCAAAAAAAAGGGGTACACTTGAGTCTAAAAAAAAAGACACTTTCAAGATTAATAATTATCACAAACGAATCTCTAAATCGAAAAAGGGTTTAAAGAAACTCGCAATATTTCTTATAGACCTATTCAACGACATATATCCCACTAAATGGACAGCGCGAGAAAAAAAAATATCTCCACTTTTATGTGTACTGGAGATTTTATTTTACCACTTTGGCGGCGTAACTCACAATGTAGATTCATGCCAAAATCCGTCCGTCCGTCCGTCTGTCTGTCTATCCGCACTATGGTGCGGATACATCGCGAAACTATAAGGGTTCCTTGTTGACTATGGAACCCTTAAAATCAGAAGGTTTGTCTTGGGTTCATATCACCGCTGGAGAGAAAATTATACCTAGGTAAAGGTACGGGTCCAAATTTTTTATTCGATTCGATTTTCTAACCGCACTAAACTTTGTCATGGTAACCAATACGGCTACGTACAGGAAAACACACATAGACGTAGGCAGCAGCTAATACCTATGTTATTTCCTAACCAATTCAATAGGGGATCGGACAAAAAAAAACTAACTAGTCCGTCAGATAGATCTCCAAAAAATATTGGAGACGTATTTTTTCTTTTTTCACATAAACAAAAATTGAAGTCAATACAGTGCCTCGAAAACTCGTTAACTCTTCGAAAACGATAAATGATAGTACATTTTTAACTACAAATGACGTCACAACCACACCTTATCTTCGTCAATTTTGATTAATTTGATAAAACAAAAAACACGTATCCAATATTTTTCGATAATCTAACTGACGGACTAATTAGAATCATTGTTTTTTGACTCGGTCCGATCCCCTATTGCGCAAATTCTTACGTATCATGATAAACGTTGATAAATACATAAATGGTAAGCCCATTTATGTATTTAGTCGTGTAGAGTAACGTCACAAAATCTCGTATGAATGGGATTTTAAGAAAAATAGTAGCAATGTGGTTACTCTTTTTGATAATACGCTACGTTCATTATAATATTTCTGCAATCCTTCGAAGCCATCGGTATAACAATATTATGTTTTGCACGTCATATTTTTATTTCAACATTTGCCTAGCTTTTTCCCAACAGCATAATTATTTTGAAGTCGGTGATAGATAGGTATTATTATGTTGAATTTTATGTTTTCATAAGACTTCTCAGATTTTTTTGGCCAATGACGTTCACCAACACTGCCCACTTGGCCCACTTGCCAATCAAGCACCAAGATCATTGTACCTCTAATTGATTAAGTATCATTTGTAGACAAATACATGTCTAACTAGGTAGCTTTAATGTTAGTACTAATTATAACACGCTAATATGAACATCTATAGCCCAGTCATATTAGTTAAACAAACAGGGAAATGTACCAATCAATGAAATAATTGGTTCAGACGACGACAGTGCCATCAGTGCTAATCACTTGCTCACAACCAATTATAATAATGCATGATTTATGCAGCGGCACAAGTTTTTTAACGATAGTATTGTATCTTTAGCCGATGATACTGGTGAAGTATCTTCTTAAATATCTATTGAAAAATATTCAATTAAAGAAAATGGCAGAGATATTATAACTAAAGCCGAGGAACTAATTTATGTAAGTGATGTGCATGAGTTGGTAATCATCTTGCATTGCATGAGTATTCGTTGAAAAGTGGAGGGAAAGAAAAAATCGGAGTACCTAGAAATGCATTTCTTGTCAGATGGAAAAGTTCCTACGCATAAATAAGACAGTCCCGTAATAAAATCCTCATCAAGACGCATAGGTAGATCAAAAATATGTAGCACGTGGGTAAAATAAACTTTTGTATACAGAGATGCTTATGACCCCATTTCATTCAACAGAATTTAGAAGGAAATGTATGTAGGTTGTTTTTATTTCCTAACTAAGAAATCGTAAAAAGATCATAAGTAGGAGAATAAAACATGAACCATGAGTCGTTTTCCTCATTTCAAAAACTGTGGACTTATAAATATGGTTTCGGCAAAACGTTGATAGCTTTGAGTTTAATGACCATGATCATTTACCCGATTAAGAGCTTATAATGCTAAAGACACCGCAATAAAATGATAAAACTTCAAAAGACGAGGCATTGACCAAATTCCTGTAAAATTTGCAAACAATGAACTTATGTTCACCTCGTGTTGAAGATGACAAGGAAATATGACGGAACGAGGATGAATCAAAGATATTGGAACCTTGAATTTATTGCCAAAAATACAAGTCTATCACGCGTGTCGAGGAAATAGGAGTAAATCTGTCACCTGAAGGCATGTTGGATCAATAGAATCGTAAATACTCATAATATTAATGGAGATCTGTTCTCAGAATGACATCTTCGTGCCAAAATAGTTGCGAATGGTACAAATTTAACTAAATCGAAAGCTTTGCTAAAAGTCTAAAGCTATAACTGGAATCTGAAATGAGAGAGTTTACAGTATGAAAAGAAACGATAATGGAGTGAACATCTATTCAGAATTAGATCAAAGGGTTTACAAACAGATTATTTTGTAAAATTACTGCAACCAGCAGAAATTGAGTACTGAAACAGTTGTTTCCGCTTTTCACCAATGTGAGTCCAAAAACCCTTGTTCCATTTTGAATATTTACCTGTCATTCAAATGACTCTCTATAAACCTTAATTAACCATTGTTCAACCTTCAGATAGCCACAAGAATGACGCATGGACTAGATCGGGCTTTCTCGTTAATGCCTTTAAACCTGAAGGTGGATTAGGCGAAGATTAGCACGGCAAGGCAAATATTTGTGACTGATGATAGTGACGAGTTTACTCCCGTGACCGGCATCTCAAGGACATTGATCTTTTGGAAAGAATGGAAGATTTCATTAAAATCCATTTTAAAAAGCTGGTCACAAGAGCCTTTGTATGATCAGTATTAGCTACATTAATAGGGGGTAAATCTCTAAACACTTTCAACCATTTTGGCGACTCGTTTTGACGCAAAAGACACATGACAACATTTTGATTTTTGGTTGCAATATGAGAACTACGGACTATTTCTATATTCAGGGTGGAGGGACATCGCTGCGCAAACATTTATCGCGTATTTAGTACAACATTCGGACCCTGACCTAAAACATCATCTCATCACCTTTCCAACATTTTGACCGTTTAGTTATTGTACTTTTGTCCACAACTGCAGTTTTGTTTTTTTTTATATTACCTGTTACGAATTTTTATGTGGGGTTTTATTGCGTATATGTCCCTTGAACCCTAATACCTAATGCCTAAAAAGTTCTCTTCAGTGTCAACCAGCGTCACAAACCCTCAGTTGATTCATATTAAACGCAATACTTGTTGTGAAATTGGGACATTACAGTTGGACTGTA
This sequence comes from Diarsia rubi, assembly GCA_932274075.1. Lineage (NCBI taxonomy): Eukaryota > Metazoa > Arthropoda > Insecta > Lepidoptera > Noctuidae > Diarsia > Diarsia rubi. The sequence goes on from OW026425.1 coordinate 14,543,596, forward strand.
GCTCAGACTTCAGCATACGTGATTAATCTCTTGTACTGCACAAACTCGATGAAAAAGCGACTGTCATTGTGAAATCAATAAGTCCCTCAATCCTCTATTACTGATCCCAAGGTACATTGTTGTTTGCCTAGCCTTTTCATAACTAAACTAACATAAACTGTTTGAGTTAACTTCTAGCCAATTCGGATGCAGTTGAATACCAGTATTTAACAACTGATTTAAAGCTACCTACATAAATATATTTTTTTGTTTTGTCTTTTAACTTTTAGCCCGTTTCCGTTTTGCTGCTTACGTCATTGGCTACATCGTCATATTGCATACCATTCTTCTGTTTCGTATCGCAAGTATATGGTTGAGTAGTTATCCGGGGGATGTCTGACGTCACTAGGCATGTTGGATCGTCAATAGTTTCTTGGGTCTTTAGTGTACGTAATCGTACGCACCTTCCTACGCATTTCTTAATCAGCGCCAGATCCTGTTTCCTTTTCTTCCTTCCTTATTTCTCTCCGTTCTCGTTTTTCCTTATATTTTATCGCTTTTATATCCTTCCTAGAACAATTAATATATGTTGCACTATTGTCATTATTTCTGTGTTGTCTAGAGGTAACTATTTAATAATAAGTTGCTATGGCTATCAGTCATTGACGTTGATGCAGTAACGTCATTGGTAACCAACTATTGACTACCTATAAGCGTATTGTTTTTTTCCTTAGCTGAGTAATTCAAATTCAAATTCAAATTCTTTATTTCAGACGTGAGTCCATAGTGTTAGTATCAACAAAATAACTTAATGACTAGGGTTAGTAATCAGAAAAAGGAAAAAAATATGAAAGTCAGATGGTATGGATCTTTACCCAATGGCGCAGCAGAGGGGAGTCCCAACGATCTGAAAACACGCTCAGGAGACCGGTGACCGGTGATCTTGATTGGTTACACCAGAATCTAGTGCCTCAGGGGCTGCGGGACTGTTCCAGGGCTGCGGTTCGAAAGTGATACTGCGGACCCAGAACACAAAAGACTAAGCAGGATTTTAGTCACTACAAGCCCCTGCTCGGCTCAGAGCGGGAAGGATTTGATGATTTCCTATCCGTAAAAAAAAATCTAGGGCCTAGTGAAGCTATATAATTGTTGTCCTTAATTGTTGTTGACGTAAGCTGACGTTGGCTTTTATAAGCTTTAGTGAATTCACAGGCTTTATGGTTTCATTTCACAGGCTAACTTCCGCCAGCTATTTTCTTGCATCAGATTTTGATCACATGGGTTTAGATGTAGATTTTTGTCTTTTTCGTTGTTTTCAGTGATTTTTTGTTCTCGTTGGGTTTTTAACGAATTTTCATTTGAGTATCCATAGGTTTATGCCTTTCCAATTATGTTATTTCATGACTATGATACAAATCATGACTTTAAAATAGTCTTCTTTTTAAGGAAGAATAATCTTTACCCTACTTTATCTTCTGGAAGTCCAATAATTTTGCTACACTACATCACTAGAGCAGCGGTGGCCCAGTGGTGTCGGCCCCGACTTACGAACAGTAGGTCGTGGGTTCGAATCCAGGCAGGCGCATTACTTTGTGTAATTTATTTCATTACCGCTGCTCTCAAAACGGTGAAGGAAAACATCGTGAGGAAACCGGCATGTCTTAGAATAAAAAAAAAATCGAAGACATGTGACATCTACCAACCCGCACTGGGCACGCGTGGTGGATTATAGCCCATCCCTCTCCAAGAGAGGAGGCCTGAGTCCCTGCAGTGGGAACATTATAGGCTGATGATGATGACATCACTTTTTTTTTTTTTTTTTTTTTTTTTTTTTTTTTTTTTTTTTTTTTTTGGTGGGTGTAAAATCACCGAATAACCCCTCCCGCTCTTGGGCAGAGCGAAAGGGAGTGTCAGACTTCTACTGACTAAAAACCACCCATGTTCCTTCTTCGCCCTCTATGTCGAGGCCGCGATAACCAGAGGACTACCCGCGGCCCCGACAGGCGTCGGCCCTTTCGGGCCCCTCCCATGTTGCTGACATCTCTTTGAGGCGCGCGTGGAACACGAACGCGCCGTCGACACGGCCTGTTTTCGTCGTGAGACGGACGGACGGCGAGTTAGCCCATCACTCACCGTCCACAGGCCCGCGTCTACGGTGGCCGGAGGTCATCGCGGGACCCCCGACGCCCGGAGCGCCTCCCGCGGCGGCTGGGACGAGAGGTTCTCTCCCTCTCGCGTTCCACCACCTCCTTCGCCAGCATCACTGCTTCGCAGAAGGAGGCGACGGCGTCCCATTCCTCCTCGCCCCGGACCATGGCTTGCACCAGGGCCGGGCGCGAGAGGTCGCCGCCGCCGATCGCCGCTACGAGAACACGGCGGGGCTCCGCCCAAGCGGGGCACACCTCCACTGTGTGCTCCACCGTGTCCTCCGGCCGATCCTCGCAATGGTATGATGACATCACTCACGTACTTTTTCAAGAAACGGGGAAAACATCTCATAATGAAGAGATGCGTAATTTATTAAAGATAACTCGTTTATTAGCAACGGTAAAACTAATTAACCTTATCATAAGTCTAATATTATCTCATCAAAAAATGTTACCCGTTCTTATTGACACGTTGTTAATCTGTATTTGATCACGCAGTCCATATCTACTGAATATTAAGTTATATTTTTTACGGAAACAGGGAAAAAACACGTAACGTTTAGGTAATTTTTGATGAGTTGGAATCAGCCAACTCATAAAAAAAGTGTTGCCAGATCAATGCACTGAAAAGGCCTTATCATAGTGGGAATAACCGGGATGTGTCTGATGAAAAGCATGGTTAAGCGCACCGAGTGATCTAATAGGCCGTCTTATAATCTACCCAACATGTAGACTCCTCTCCTCGCTTCTCTTTGGGAGCGGTGAACCTGTGGGTGATCTTTTTGGCTAATGGTCATATCAATGAGGAGCAGCTCCTTAGTACCACGGGACCTACATCCATTTTGAGAGACAGACATGATTGAATTATTACTTTCAAAATATTCGTTGATTTTAACTCTCTAAATGAATGTAAGAGCTTTTTAGGCAGCTAGACAAGTGATTAGCCGATAATTTTTGGACTCCGCAGTACTACCATATTTATCGAGCAGGTGAGTAATTCCTGTCATTAAGAACTGGGGCAACGACCCTGACTCTAAGGCTGATTGAAACTGAGACGCCATGCAATGATGCAACCACTTGGTACAACGTCCCAAAAACATCTCATCTCGCTTAGTACCGCGAGGTGTAATGCTTTGTAAGAAAATCTCTACACCGCGATCTACAAAAGTGACGTCACGGCACAAAGCCATCTGTTATCCAAAAGCGGTACTAAGCTAATGACAAGTGTGGACTTTTGACATAAATGATTTGCGGTAATTAGAAATTTTGAAATACATTTAAAAAAAAACACAAAAAATTATTAAAAATAATTAAGGCCACCAGTATCGGGAACAGCTAGTTCAAGTTGGCGGCGTGTGGCGGTCGTCGGTGCGGCTCCAAAGAAAGGAACCTCCTAACAATACGAGCAGTGTCCAGGAGTATCGCTTTCTGTATCCAGCTGACTAACGAGAGCCTCCTCAGGTGTTGGTCGAGGCTACATATTATTATTAATGATGGTCTCATAGTGAAAATGTTATGATTTTTAGTTGTCTGGCTGTGAAATGTGCTTGATTTATTTATTCACTCATTGGTGAATCGACTCACTTGATCATTTGGCATAAGATAATTCATCAAATGTGAAGTGTTGCCTGATAAATTTCCAGGATAGAGAAACCATTGCGGGATTCCGGGAAGTACCAGATGTTAGCGTGGCTAGATGTGACCAAACTGTTGCTTCTTCTTTCTCGTGTGGTTAGTTTTGAACCTGATTCCATAGTTTTTATGCCACTCATAGGCCTCTGACCAGGCTTTAATTGCTGCTGAGAAATACCTCTCTCGTATGCTGGTTTCCTCACGAATGTTTTCCGTCATCGAAGCAAAAATAAATATGTAATACGCACATGAATCCAAAAAGGCAGAGGTGCGTGTCTTGCGGTTCCAACTTGAGACCTATAACTCCCGGCGGCTACTTCTCGCGTCCGGCCCTGGTGCAAGCCATGGTCCGGGGCGAGAGGAAATGGGACGCCATCGCCTCCTTCTGCGAAGCAGTGACGCTAGCGAAGGAGGTGGCGAAACGTGAGATGGAGAGAACCTCTCAACCCAGCCACCGCGGGAGACTCTCACGTGATGGCTTTCCACCGTCGACGCGGGCCTGTGGACGGTGAGTAGTAAGCTAGCTCGCCGTCCGTCTTTTGACGACGACAGGCCGTGTCGACGGCGCGTTCGTGTTACAAGGGCTGAGGCCTGTCGGGACTGTGGGTTGTTCGCAAGAGATACCGCGGCCTCGACATAAAGGGCTAAGAAGGAACATGGGTGGTTTTTAGTCAGTAGAAGTCTGACACTCCCCTCCCTTTCGCTCTGCCCAGGAGCGGTAGGGGTTATTTGATGATTTCCCACACCAAAAAGAAAAAGAAAACAAAGGCTGAACCTCCAAGTAGCCCGAAAAATTCAAATTTTCTTACTTTTTCAGCAATTTTTCGGTCAGTGTCAGGTTGTATGTTGATTAAATAGGATTCGCGACCGTAACAAAGAAATGATTATGTAACCCTCGCAGTTTATATTACTTCCTTGAGTGACTACTTATTTGATGAAAAAGGCAGTACTTAGTTTAATGCACAGTGTACATAATGCTTGGTTGACGTCTTCGGGAAGGTTTCGTTTACACCCCGTATATAATATGGTTTGGCGGGAGACAGGGATACAGGGATTAAAAGTAGCCTATGTCACCTGGGGATAGTGTAGCTTCTCAACAGCGAAAGAATTTTTCAAATCGGTTCAATAGTTTTAAAGTTTATTCATTACAAACATTCACACAAAAATACAAATCTTTCCTTTTTATATAAAAAATATTAGTGTAGATGTAGATATTGAGAAATTTGCCGAGTTGGAATCGGCCAACTCATCGGAAGAGTGTTGCCAGATCAATGGACTGATAAGACACTAAGAACATTGCGAAAATAATCTGGAAGTGCCTGATGTAATTAAGCGTGCTAATGTGTGGTTAGCTACTACTATGAATAATTGCTTTCTTTCACAATTCTTGTAGTTTATTGTCCTGATAAGCGCGACTTCAATTTCAGGGTCGGTCAAAGCGTTGATCGTTTTTTCCATCAGGATTTTTTCAAGATTAGCTAGAGAATCGTGGTCGGTTGATAGCAATAGGCTGACCACCTAATATGGAACTAAAAGAATATAACTGGCGAAATATGGACGCGGACTAGGCCGAGGTGTTGGTACACCTCGTCCCATATAAGGGGGCGACCCCGTTGCCGTTGGTTTTGTTAGCCTAAAAAAACTTATTAACAAAACATAAAACAGACTTCAACAAAAAATAAAATACAAAATAGTGTAAAAATCCGTTCCTGAAGTCAGTGGCAAAAAAAGAACTCAAACAAACAAAAGTCACCGAGTTCAGAAACTGATTTTTCTTCTAAATTTAATTTTTCACTATTTAGTGAGTTATTTTTTGTTGTAGTCGGTTTTATTTTTTAACCGACTTTAAATAGGACAAGGTTATCAATTCGTCGATATCTTTTTTTTTTGTTAAAGAGCTTTTATTTTTCAATTTATAGTGGTCACATTTGTGATGTTATTTTATGAATTGGTGTAAACAACAGACAGACATGGGATTTCAGCAATCCCGGTTCGTTTGCTATCATTTATTGAGGAGTTCCGTTGCCTAACTCCGAAGTTCTTTATCAGATCTTTACCAAATTGAAATGGAACCACTCCGAGTAAGTAGGTTCTTCCAAAAACTACTCAAATCACTTCAAGTGGGCCTATAAAATTTGAAGAGTTCTCTCTATTTCTTCAGGATTCCATCATCAGATCCTGACTTGATAATCAGGGGACCACCTGGGAAGTAGGTTACCCTTACAAACAAAACAAAAAAAAATTGGTCCAGCCAGCCATCTTCGAATAATCGGGGAACATACATAAAAAAAATTAAATGAATAAATAATAAGAATCGCGAGCGAATTGAGAACCTCCTCCTTTTTTAAGGTCGGTTAAAAATGTCCTTAGGTACCTATATGACTTGATGTTTTTTTTTCACATCTGACCTGTGTAATTTTTAGTGTTTTTCTTCTTTAGTTCAAGTCTTCTTACTTTCGTGTTCTCGTGATTTGTCTACATAGTTACTCACTGCGTCGTAAGAATAAAACAGGTGTACTTACCCAAAAAATACAAAAGTACGAAAAGCTTCCGCGTACAATTCAATGATTGCAGACACTTCCGAAACAACCAAATGCTTTTAACTTTGAGTTAGTTTTTTTATATTTGATTAATACGAATTAAAAAGGAAACCTTTTTGAAGATTTTTTCACGAAGAAAAACGACTTTTATGAAGATTTCTTTTGACACATAAAAACTTATGTTCGATTATTTTGTTTTATCAAATTGCACTCTCAAAAATGGCTTTGCGAAAAAAGGGTAAAGTCCATTGAGAAATGGACTTTACCCTTTTTTGTATTTAAGCCTAATTTACAAATTAATGAGATACCTATACCAAGGGATGTGAACGTATTTTACTACCTATATTGTCCAATTGCTAAGTATTTAAAGGACGTTACAGACAGGACCTGCAGAATCCAAATCATTTTTATAGACTACGGTCCCACAATTTTTTTTAATTTTGGAGGTTGGCAAGTCATGAAATGACTCCTCCCGCTCTGGGCAGAGCGGAAGGGAGTGTCAGACAGTTCCTTCTTAGCCCTTTGTGTCCGGGGTCGCAGTATCTCTTTCAAACAACCCGCATCCTATGGTCCGTCAACCTTCGGCAAACTTTGAGTTTGGTATGTCGACGAATTTGCGATTCCTGATACGCAACGATCGACCGAACGATAGTATACGCCACTATCAATCAAGCTATACGCCACCAGTTTATACGAATCTCTTATTGTACGAGAAAGATTAGGCAAAGCGAGGCCATGTCTTAGTGGCAATGAACAGCTTGATTCCGAAAATTCGTCATCTTTAATTTACCATTCGAAATTTTCGGGCTTTCCTCTTCTACACGTCGGAACCTAAAAAGAAATGTAATATTAAATACCTAACCACCGACTCACATGAGCAGTTGAGCACATTCACCACGAGTTCGTTCAGATATAGAGAGATGTACTCGTATGTATAAGGAAAGCCCCTAACTTGTAAAGTTGTAACTTCTCCGATTCCCCATACGTCATCAGAAGGAGGTTTGGCACTGGCCTTCAATTTAATTACATTTTAAGCAGGAATCGGTTACATGTGAATCATTACAGGAACATTATGTACTTATCTTTATATATTCTACTGTACTGTACGTGTGTTTGTCACTGAACTCCTCTTGAATGCCATGATTTTTTTTGTGTGTTATCCAGTGGATTCGAGAATAGTTTAGATTTACAACTGGACCCGGTAGGTAGCGCTGCTGCCCGGGCAGGACGACGTTTGACAGGTCCGCTAATCTTTATATATATGTTTATTTCTTCTGTGCGTGTGTTTGTCACTGAACTCCTCCTTAACGGCTGGACGGATTTTGATGATTTATTTTGTATGTTTTCCAGTGGGCAGGAGGACGTCTGCCAGGTGCGCTAGTATTAATATAGATACCTAGAATTAAATGGTACGCATCCAACTTGCCTCGCCCATGGGTGTCATGTTACCCAGAAACTGGGTTGTGGATACAGTCGCTACTTCTAAGACGACGGTTAGGCTAAATGTGACCCTAAAATCCTGTCATAATTTCCTCAAATAATCGTGATCCAAAGTAAAAGCTTGGGAACTCATCAAGAACTTGGCAGATTCATCTCAGAATTAAGTTGTCGTAGTTTTTTTTGTGTAGCTCTCTGATCTTTATATATTTTGTTAGATGTAGGTACCTTCTAAGTATTTGTTCTTGTACTTTCTAGTGTTTTTTTTTTTTGATATACCACCTTGATCAGTTTTGTTCCTGCATCACCCTAAGCCTGAATGTCAGAAAATCTCCAAGACACTAAAGTCCGAGTTTGCGTGGTTTCTATTTGTCCATAAATCAACCATTCTCATTACCCACAAGTTTAGTTTTAGTTTTTAGGCTTAGAAATGTAAAAATAAACAATTTTCACAACAGTCAGGCCGCATCACTAAAGTAATACCCAAAGACTCTGAACCCCACGTAGGCTCGACACAACAGGATAAGTAAATTAATTAAATTCTGTAGGTACCTGCTTTCTGTGACGTTGGAACAGAATAATATTGGGCAACGTTTAAAGGCAACAAACCATAGTACCATACAATGCATCACCCAACCCTGATTTTGTACAATTATATGCACACTCTTTATGTGTGGAACTCCATGGTTATCTTTGAATCAACAACGCAGAATGTAAACGAAATCATAACCTACAACATCTGGTACATTAATGACTAATTGAATACGCTATTAAAACACAATTATTTATCAACTTATCATTTTTCTATATTTACCGTTTCAAATTTATCACTGAACAGTTTGTTCCATCGTCAACATTGGCAAGCCTATAATCGTTCCTCGGCGACGTCAAAGTTAGGTGCTGAAAGAATTCGCTATCAGCCAGTGATGTAACTATCTTTTTATCAAACGCAGAATCCTCGTTAATCCCCGGTTATAAACGAAATCTTTCGCCTCGGAGTGTTAGCACTACACTACGTCAGAACTAGTGCTATAACTATGTCGGTAATAACCTTACTTATTATCCTTTACGACGAGTTAATTCGTGTCGTTGTCACACAAATATTTAGAGCTTGCCGTATAAAAAAAGGACGTAAGAGCAGACGGCGTACGATTCGCATGCGCGCGCGCTGGGAAAATCATTCTAACGCATCGACCGCTCGAGTCGAACGTCGATCAATCGGGAAGTGCCTTCTCAAGCCACCGTTGTTCACCACGATGTACATACGAACATTATTATAAATAAAAAAATTAAGTGTCTGTGTAATTATCTTCAATGAAGACCTTATTAACATGTGGTACAAAAAGAAGAGTGTGTGTCAGCAAGATCTCAGTTTACCCCCGAATCGGTTCATAGAAACATTGGAGATTTTGAGGTTTTTGTTGCTCCAGTTGTTGATACCATTGCAAGGGACGATATGGATTATGAAACATTTGTGATTAGTTGTGACAATAGTATCTAAACAAATATAAAGACAACTGTGATACCAAGAAGTGTTTATAAGTGTTAAGACTTTTTTTTGAAGAAGGTTTTAATAAAAAAGCTAGTCAAGATGATGTCCAAAAAGCAGCTGACTTGCATGCTTGCATTGCACATCATGTATTTGTTAGTAGGTGCAAGCATATTCTACCACATAGAAAGTCCACTGGAAGTCCAGCAAAGGGCCGAAGATAAACTAGAAAGGCTTGAAATTCAAAGTAAGTCAAAATTGATAACTGTCTAATATTTATGCGAACGATTTTATCATAACACTTTTGCGTTGAAACTCTAAATTGTTTGTATATTTTTGTGTCAGATTAGTATACGTTGAAAGAGAGGAAAATTATTTTTGTGTTACTACCAAGAAATTTTAATGATTTAATAATAATCTCATAGTAAATATATCTGGGGATACTAATTCGAAATGTCTTTGATAAATTCACGTGGCATCACAAATGAATCGTGATTGGTTATTAATTAAATATTAGATTATTGATTAACTAGAACCATTAGATGTGACAACCTACCGGTAACATAATAATCTGATAAGTCAATAAAATCAATTTTCAATATATATAGTGGAAGACTCCATCATCCTCTATTGAACCACTTGTGAAGAAATGTGCTATCTACTCGTAAATAAAATAAAAACAAATGAAAAGCGTATTGTTTCACACGCGAACAATTCCATTTTCAAAAATAAATACTTGTGGCAAAAGGTATCGGCCATTAGAAAAAAAAAACAAAACAAAAAGCCGACCAATAGCAATTTCCACATATTAATAAACTTCAACTTTCAGCCAGCTTGTGCCGAACGGTAAACTCCGTTCGGTATCTACTATTTCGGAATCAATTTCAGCTAAGCCGAACCGCATTTTATTATATTTAACCGCTTTTAGACCCAATAAAATAAATGAAATATAAATGTATCTATTCTTTTAATAGAAATGTATGCTACTGTTATCTTCGACAATATACCCAATTTGGTGTTCAAAAATAATTCTGTTCAGAAAACCTTAAATTTCAGTAAGAATGTATCAACTGCCTTAAACTCATGACGATTAGCTTGAAAATTAACCTGTATTGTTTATCTGCTTAGTTATTAATAGGTAAGTAAATAAACTGCGTTTAATTGTCATTGTTCTACAACGCGAGTGATTAAGGATATCGATGTTTTCCTGTAAACAGGTGATATTGGTTAATTTTAAGTATCTATACAAAAAGATAAAACAATGGTATATAAACAACATTTCTATATTTAAATCAATAAGTGTTATTTATATTTTTTTTTCTATAATTGTTTCTTTAAATACGTAAGGTTGTATTTGTTTTAAATCAATTGTCACGTGATTTACGTGGTCAGTATCCATCTCAATAAAATATTTTTTACTTATGACTTTAATGTTGTAGACATACTTTTCTCAATTGTTGACCACCTTTACTTGTTTCTCGCGTAAAACAACAATAAAATACAGGGTGTAAATTAACCCTACACACAAACGTCAACCAAGCATTCTGTACATTAAACTAAGTACCCCTACGCTAACATTTTTGCTGGGAAACGACTTTCTTTTTTGGGGTCAAAAAACACATTTTACGGTAAAACTCAATGAAGCACTCTTAAAACACTGTGCTAGTGGATCCTTTGAATAGTAAACGGGTCATGGAGGTAATTTAAATTAAGTTATAACCTGAAAAACTAGTATTTACTAAAACAGCTGTGCAAAATTTGGAATTTTGACCCCCAATATCTCCGTAACTCCGGGGTTCCCATGTATGGTCTAGAACAAAAAAAAAATCGCAGTGGTGGGGAGAACAAGTGCACTTCGTTTGCGTTAAGGGTATACACCCTTTACACAAAACCTTTACTTTTAAGGGACTGTTCCAAAACTTACTTTTAAGTTCCCTTTGACTAACTTGGCAGATAATTTCATACAAATACTGTTCCATTTAAGAATTTGTTCGGAAAGTAGTGACTATTCTGACATCGTGAAATAGGTCCTAAACATAATTGTGGCACAGTTTATTGAGCGTTGAGAGGTTTGAAAAGCTGCAAGGTGAATATTGCCACTGTTTAGGCCAAAATAATACTAACTGCCGCACTCAGAGAGCTTTAATGATTACTTAGGCCATCACATAGTAATAGTTTTGACAGTTTTGTCATACAAAAATATGTCAAACCTTTACTAAGTGACGGCTTAAATAATCATTAAATATTTCTGAGTACGGCAGACGACGGCTCAACGCCCTTAGAGAAAAATCACGTGCAAAGAAAAACTTACAGCTCATCGACAGTCTCTTATCCTTTAAACCTATACAATTAAGTATCTTCGTTAGTCCAACCTCTCTACATAATAGTCAATGTGTCATTCTATTGTTATAACCACGCAACCATATAAAAAACTTCAGACTATTGTCTATGGGGTCTATGAGAAACTGTTCAGTGCAACGTGCACTTCAACTTACTACTAACAGGAGTTACAGAGGTTTGGGAATAGTGTAGAGAAGTTGACCTAACAAAAAAAGACTAGAAGCCGACCCTCGCACAGTTGGGAAACGGCTACGCAGATATTGATGTATTAAATCAGTTTACGAGTAAAACAACCATAAAGTCAAATGCGCTTTAAACAAATACCTGTCTAATCTACGATCCGTATAAAGTAATATATATTATGTAAATAATAAATAAGTCACTAATGCTTAATATATTATCATAGCCTATAATAAAATAATCTCAGTATTAACCTATCTATGTATTAAATATACCTGCCTATTTCACATACAGGTGTTACTTGGTATTACTATATAATAAAGTGTAATCATCATCATCAACAGCCTATTAATGTTCCCACTGCTGGGACTCAGGCCTTCTCTCTTTGAGAGGGAATGGGCTATAATCTACCACGCGGTCCCAGTGCGGATTGGTAGATGTCACATTTCTTCGAATTTTTGGTTCTGAGACATACCGGTTTCCTTACTATGTTTCCCTTCACCATTTTGAGAGTAGCGGTGATTCAGAAATAAATTACACAAAGTAATGTGCCTGCCAGGGTTCGAACCCACGACCTACTGTGGGCCACCGCTGCTTCATCGCATAATAAAGTGTAATATATAGCCGTAATTCACGTTGAAATATTGAATATTTATTTGGACAGGACAATGGAACGCAAGTGACGAAATAAATGAAACTGTGGAAACAATAAAATACAACAACAAACGTTTAAACGTACAGTTAAAAGTACAGCGTACCTATAAGTGCATGTTTCTTTATTAAATGCATCATCTTAAAAATAATCCAATTGGTTTACCTACCCCTCGTTAGCGTCAAAAGAAGAAACTATCATAAAAAATAAAGTTTCAACCCTTATTCAATCCTCAAATCATCAGCCCTCTTTTTTGGAGGGTAGGAGGGGGGGAGAAGGAAATATTCAAATGAGTCCTTTCGCTCTGGGCGGAGCGGAAAGGAGTGTCAGACTTCTACTGACTAAAAACCACTGATATTCCTTCTTAGCCCTTTGTGTCACGGGGCCGCAAGTGCAGTATCTGGCTGAAATTATCAGTCCTCAAACCTCTTTTATTCAATCATCCAAGAGTTAAAAAATACTGCCCTAGAAAATTCTGCTCACTGTCATTATGCTAGGGAACTCGTGTGCAACTTTGTAGGTATGCTTCACGAACGCTTGGTGTCAAAGTTTTTATGCTGCATTGGCTTTATTTTATACTAGCTGTTGCCAGCGGCTTTGCCAGCTACAACTCGAAAATTATCCCACGGGAAGATAAAATAGGGATAAAAACTATCCTATGTGTCTTAATCCAGGTTATAAACTATCTGTGTACCAAATTTCAATCACATCCATCCATGCATACATACTCGTACATACTCACAAACTTTCGCGTTTATAATATTAGTAGGATGCTATCGAGAAATATCTCTCAGACATGCTGGTTTCCTCACAATGTTATCTTCACCAAAAGGTTGATGTTGATGATATAAAAGGTGCCTTAAGTAAATTCCAGCGAAATCTAAACAAGCAATGGTTATTTTTCTGTAGAATGTATTTTGATGTCAAACATGTTTACTTTTAATGTAGGATTCAGATATCCGTAAACATTCTAAATGAGTATGTTGCTCTGTAATTCAAAATTAGACTTTAATATAAAATTATAACCTGAGAGAAAAAATATGTTACTTATAACATTGTTTTCATGTTTCCATAAATTTCAAAATGTAGATCAGCTATTTGAGCCTTGTTAATAATCCATGTCGTTCTATGTTACTAACTAGCTTTCGCTCGCAGCTTCGCTCGCACTATAGTCGGAATTCATCCCACGGGAACATTTAAATATAGCCTATCACACTTAAGGACAATGAAGCTTGAACAAACGTAAAAGCTTGGCTTGCTTTTATCACCTACTACTCTTCATGTCGTTGGGGTTTCTGAACAGTGTGCTCGCCTTATGGGTTTGGGGTACACCACTGCACTTAATATGGACTTATTTAATTTTGAGATGTCCACATCATTTAATTAGTTCATAATCTAAAGTCAGTTTCTCAGTGGCAGCGTTGGATTCTAATTTGGGTCCAGTTTATAGCAATATGCTCGCCTCCTTTAGAGGATGTAAATTAACCCTTCACACATACGTCAACAGCATTCTGTACATCAAACTAAGTAACCCTACGCAAAAAAATTTATTTATTTATTATTCACAAAATCCACAGCTCTTGAAATTTTATCTTAAAAATATAAACTTATCCTACAGCCAATTAAGGATTTACAATTTATAGCTATACATTTACATTGCTAAGAGTACAGCGTGTATGAGTGTGTAAGTGTGCAAGTATAGTGTGCCTGAGGAGCGTAAATAGGTGGGTGAGTATGTTATAGTGGTGTGGTGAGTTTATGAGTACCATCTGTTCAATTATATTTATTTAGTTATATTTGTTTAGTTGTTTGTTTAGTTTTTTGCTGAGAAACAACTTTTTTTTTGGGGTCAAAAATATCATTTTACCGTAAAACTTAATGTAGCACTCTTAAAACATTGTGCTTGTGGATGCTTGAATAGTAAAAGGGTCATGAAGGTAATTTAAGTAAATTTATAACCTGAAAAACTAGTATTTACAAAAACAGTTGTACAAAATTTGGAACTTTGAACTCCAATATCACCGTAACTAGGGGGTTTCCAGGTATGGTCTAGAACAAAAAAATGATCGCAGTGGTGGGGAGAACAAGTGCCCTTAGTTTGCGTTAAGGGTACTTTTACACCCTTTATAACTGGCGAAGTGTGGGTGTACTATTAGTTACACCTCTACCAAACCCTTCGGGGATTACAGGTGTGATGTTATGCTATGCATAATCTAAACGAACATTATGTAGATATGCACCTAGCTGGGACCTACAAACACAATTAATATTAAGCTCAAACATTCAATCAATTAAAAGGTATCTGTTTTGATAAGTCCGAAAGTTGATTGAAAGAATTAAACCAGAACGCTATTATCCTACATTATTTAAAAGCAAAGTTAAATCTGTCAGGGAAATTATGAAACGAAGACAATTGATGTTAGATTAATTTTACACGAATGTTATGACAACAAACATATTTTTGCAGTCTTTGTCTTCGCAAAGACCTCTGCAACTTGAAAACCATTGTCATCTGACGGGACTTTTCATCATCAACATTCAGGGTCAACCCAGCATGTCCTCCACTTCTATACTTCTCGTTATCTTATCAGACATCTCTTCTCAGTCAACGGCCACACTATCAGGCTTCCCTTTAAGTACTCATGTCATCGAACGGGACTTTTTATGGACTTACCACACGCACAGGCTTCACCAGTCTTGCCTCCGCGATTACACGGTGCACACAGTACATCGCGCGTGTGGCTGGTAATGGTAATTCAGTTCTACCAGCCACACGCGCGATGTACCGTGTGCGACGTGTAATCGCGCAGGCAAGGCTGTGGTGAAGCCTGTGCGTGGGGTAGGCCCATAAGTCGGCTAAAAGAATGACCTTCGGACACCAATCAATATTTGTGTTGTGTTTTGGCCTTCTACTATTTTCATATTTTTTTTACTAACATTATTCGTTAAGTATACCAACTAACAAAAACAAGGATCACTGTTATCTGAATATAAGAGTAAAGTAACTATGTATATTAATTAATTAAACACGGTTAAATAATCTAAATTGAATAAATAAATTAAAATTATCATCATCATCATTTCAGTCAAACAAAAGACGGACATAGGCCTCCCCCAGGTGTCGCCACTTTGACCGGTCCCGTGCGTCTCGCATCCAGCGGGTCCCCGCAACCTATTTCAGGTTACAGGTCCACATACATTTTTTTTTTTTAAAAAACGTTGCCCCACACCAGGAATTTCTCCTGTATCGTGGGTGCATTCACAAACATTTAAACTCACATACACAAATACCCAGACCCGGAACAACTATCTGTAGGTCATACAAATATTTGATCCGTGCGTGAATCGAACCCGCGACACGCAGCGCAGCAGTCCATTGCTTGACTAACTGCGCCAACCGTGCCGCCAAAAATTGAACTCCATCTTCTGATATTAAGGAAACTGTTGCGCAAAACATTAGCTTCTGCATTTCTGTACGTCAGTGAATGAGAATAAAACGAATTTAGGGTTTTTATTATGTAGATAGATCACTTCACCTCATATTATTTCCAATTTTATTTCTGAAACATTCTCATGTCCTACGTCTCATCTTGATATGGCAAAAAGAAGTATTCGTTGATTTAAAAAAAAAATACCTATGATTCTTTCTTTTCTAAATTTATTATAAGTTGTGGCATGGAAATCCATAAACAAGCAGCAGCAGGGTACGACGGTAGGTTGACTATTGAACTATTCTAATAATAATTTCGCATTATTGTTCAAGATAATGGTTCCATTCAGTTTATTTTTAATGACGCAATAAAGTAAAGTACATATACAGAACAGGATATGCTAGAACCTAAGTATTAGGTACTCTCTCATATAGTGTTACTATAGTACCTAATACTATCCTATATTTTACTGTTTTCTCGTTGTCAAGGAAAGAAAGAGGTTACATTACTAACTCATGTTCTATGAAACAGCAACCTTATCATTAAAAAACAAATGACAAACGTCAGTAA
The DNA here is from genome assembly GCA_932274075.1 of Diarsia rubi. NCBI lineage: Eukaryota > Metazoa > Arthropoda > Insecta > Lepidoptera > Noctuidae > Diarsia > Diarsia rubi. The sequence continues at coordinate 14,559,993 of OW026425.1, forward strand.
AAGGACAGTCGGGAATTCCCTAAGACACTAGATGAAGGGACAAGGACATGTAGGTACTCACTGCGGTACTCAGAGATATTTAATGAATACTTAAGCCGTCACTTAGTAAAGGTGTCAATACTAATGTATGACAAAACTGTCAAACGTTTACTAAGTCACGGCCTAAGTAATCTTTAAAGCTCTCTGAGTGCGGCAGTCAGTGTGTGACACACATTTTCAACAGCCATGTCGTTGCTCCTAATAATTGTAGATCTTTAAACAGTCTTAGTAGGTATTGCATTTTATTTTATATGTATTTTACCAAATGGCATCGTATTACCCTGTACTTCCAAACTGGGTTGTGGAGGTTAGATAGGCAGTAGTTCCATGGTATTCAGCTACATCTGGCTAGACTGGAAGCTGACCCAAAATTTGGAAAAGGCAGACAGATGAGATTTTCTTGGGACGTGCCGACCGGAAAACTCCGTTAAATATTTCCAATCACTTCATCATATTTAGATCGACTTTGCAGAAGTCAAGCTGTTACTGAACATATTCAATTCTGCCACGCAACTGTCGCCAATCAGGCCGACTTGGAATCGTCTGAAGACCGTCTCATCATAAATATTATTCAAAATAACGACCTGAAAGCAACTATACTTATATGCAGTTGACATTGGAGAGTACTACGCCCCTATGTAGTAACGCAAGCCTATCAGACAATACAATTACCAGTAGGTAGATAATCCGATATCAATTTACACTGATTATTTTGCTTTAGAGGTGTAATAGTCAGTGGCATAGCAACAATGCAATGAACTGCATTTAATGATTACTCCTACTTCAGCTATTCCATCAGCAATTTGTGATTTTCCGTTTTATCGCTTCATTACACAATCTAACACTCAAAGTATAGAATTACTTTCGACCAATCCCAGCTAACTCGATCGATGCATGTTTGACTTTGTCGTATTTTTTTTCAAGGTTTCCAGTTTTTTTTAATGATATTACTCTTACTTTTTCGTAGGAATATACATGAGCTTATATGTATAAGAATATTTGAAAAAAATCGGCCTGTTAAATCTTTGGATTTTCCATCTACTTTCCAATAGTTAAATATAAAAATGTTTAGTTTCATTTATGTGTTCCCCTATAATAAACATATATTATATTTTTACATATAATACGCACACTTATTTTAATTTTTATCCTGAAAGTTAAACCTAAAATAGTTAAATCTGTATTTACAAGTTGAGTTTCAGGATATAAATAAGAGCGTTAGGTAACGTATTAACAACTCAAATATACCTGTTATATTTAGCCTCAATTACATTGATCTGTTATATTGTTACCTACCTGCAAACAGTTATAGCTCATCAGCTGTAATTAACGATGAGTCCATTGTAGTTTACCTCATTGTTCTAGCCTATATTTTCATGTCAACGTTTAAGTAGTATTGGCATATATACTTACGTCTATTTTCCTTGTAGGCTGAAAACTAGTATCTCAGTTTGTAAGTATCTCCAGGTTTAACCGCTAAACTACTGCTAATCATCATGGCATTGCTACCCTTGTCTCATTCTTCTTGGAGTCGGTGGAACACGTTTTCTTCTTCCATTTCAGTCGTGGTGGCATCATTTACTCCTTTCTCTTTTATATCCATCCATCCATCCATCTTTTCTTTGGCCTTCCTCTGCTTCTCCGTCCATCAACATTAATTTCCATGATTATTCCAGTCACATGTGTTTCCCATACCAATATACGACTTCCTTTAAATTTGTCTGTAACAGGCGCCACTTCATTCTTTTTACTCACAAGTAAAGTAGGTACTGGGCGTCTAAAATGGCCACTTTAACAGATCATAATATGAATTGAGTTAAAATGCGTAAAATGGACCTTTCGTGATTAACTGCCTCTGTGACCATTTAGGAAAATAGATCATAATAGGAAAATAATATGATTTGCGTTTTAATTCATAAAATGGTCACGGACGCATTACAATCATGAAAGTTCCATTTTATGCTTCATAACGCAATTCATATAATGATCTGCTAAAGTGGCCATTTTAGACCCCCTGTTCATTTAGTTTCAGAATAACCAAAGAATATAAGATGTAGGAGAGCCTTAGGCTTGAACATTCTTTTGATTAAAGTTATCGTAAAAATCACCGTAACAGCGATAAGTTTAGATACCGAAGATTCTTGTCCGATCCTTAGAAGTTCAGGGGGTCTAAACTGGCCATGTGTGTAACAATTCCATGGATTCTTTAAAAAATCCAAACGCAAAAATTTTAATTAGCGTCAGAGCTTTATTGATGTCTTTCTCTGTCTTCAACTTACAAAATACAGCGAAAATCGGTGTACATCCAACCACTTCGCTTTAATAAAAACATATTCTGATAATAAAATCAGATCTATCATAATTCATAACTGTATCTCTAAATTATGTAAACTACATGAATACTCCGAAAGTTTTCGTGAATGATGGACAAAAATAGAGCTTTATAAATAAACATGCTACTCCGGGACTAATTGCATTAACCACACTGAGTAATATGTAACTCCAGAACTATATTAATCAAATTAGGTTATAAAAATAAAACAACTATGGATGTATGTTCCGCTTTCATTTCCTTCCTTGTTCTAATTAAATATTATCAAATTAAGTGCACATCAAAGAGTAAGCGCTTTTCAGATAAATAGATACCTCCGTTCTCAATTCTAAATCGTTGGGTCAAATGCTCTTTAGTCCGATGCAGTTTATGAGTTTGTTGTGAATAAGTTTGTTCCGGAAAGTACCATACCTGGCTAGAAAACCAAAGATTTAGTTCGTTAGATGTGCTCAGACCTTACTTATATCGTGCGAAAAAGAGTTTACACGTTATGTAATGCACCTGCTGATTTACACAGATTTCGAGCTTCGTCCGTGCATGCTTGGCCATCTATTAGACACCGGGTTTCCTCTCTGTGCCGCGGAAACAACGTTAAATCATTGGTCCCGTGGACGCCGTCATTTTGTATTCAGAACAGTATCGTATTATTATTCATATTAAATCGTATAATTATCTACCTATACAAAGTGTTTTTTTTTTTACAAAATGTCTCATAAATTTGTGGTCCAAAAGTGTAGTAGTTTCGAAGGTATCTTAGTTTATTTGATAAATACGAGTTGTTCATTATCTTCCAAACCATTCATATTTAAAGCTTAGAAAAAAATCACATGGGTATTTTATATAAATAAGAAATTTAAAATTCGAATTGCTTTAATATTCGTAAATGGTAACGATCGCAGTTACTATTATGAAAGGTTAATTATTTGAATCTAATTTTAAATCTGCTAAAGTGGCCACCCCCCAGTTCGTAATGACGTACTGAAGACGCGGTAACCGTTTGTGTGTCCATATTTTGGTTTAGGATGGATGATGTTCACCAAAGTTCTTCACTTATCAAGTGTTTAATGACCCATCAACTTTCCACTGGCTTTAGAAATAAAATATAATTAATGATCGCCTTATTAGCATTTTTTTATTGCTAACTAGTTATGGCTCAATCAGTATTTGATTTACACACGTATTAGTATTGTTAGTTGAATTTATTGTGTTTTAATGTTCAAATATTACGATAACATCTATTTATTGAGAGTCGTTTAGAACGTGAACCTCCGACTAATTTGTATTATATTTTTGACTCATCCTGGCAACAGCGGACAAAAATTTAAATACATAGCAAAATAACTGTACTTTCCATTACTAACAGTACCATATTGCTACCGTCACCACACCAAAAGAGAAAAAAGAAAAAGATAAGTTTTAAAGTAAGTTTTTAATTATAAAAAAAAATATGTTATAGGTTTTTTGTACATAATATTACGCCTGCAATATTCGAAGGAATTGGCAGAAGTTATAGCGAATATTACACCCACAGAAATGTGGTTGTGCTATTCGCTATAACTTAGAAAGGGTGTAAAAGTACCCTTAGCGCAAACGAAGGGCACTTGTTCTCCCCACCACTGCGATAATTTTTTTTTCTATACCATACCTGGGAACCCCCTAGTTACGGAGATATTGGTGGTCTAATTTCCAAATTTATCACAGCTTTTTTTGTAAATACTAGTTTTTCACGGTATAGCTTTACTTAAATTACCTCCATGACCCGTTTACTATTCAAAGCATTCACTACCACAATGTTTTAAGAGTGCTACTTTGAGTTTTACCGTAAAATGTGATTAATGACCAAAAAAAAATCGTTTGCAAGCAAAGATTTTTGCATAGGGGTACTTAGTTTTGATGTGGTACAGAATGCTTGGTTGACGTATGTATGATGGGTTGATTTACACCCTGTATATAACTGGTGAAAAGCAGTTATGTTATATTTAAGCTCCATGTAATACGGGGCAAGCATATTACTATCAACCGTGCACCAATGCTGAATCCGTGGTTGCCACTTGGAAAGTCCTGATGGATAAACCCAATAACACTTTACCCAATCTGGCATTTAAACCCCAGGACCTAATGCTCAGAAGTGGCGCTTGAGGCCACTAGACCAAGGAGACAGTAAATGTTTTATTAATTAGTTTTTTTTTTTTTGTTTTATTATTTTGTTTTTTTTTATTTATTGTTTTTATTTTTTTTTGTTTTTTTTTTGTTTTGTTTTGTTTTTGTTTAAAAAAAAAAAAAAATTGAGTTATACATGATATCATTATTAACCATATCGAAACCTACATGAAGATTCTAATGTTAGCCTATGACTAATAGTCTAGTCAACAAGTTCAAAAACGTGTTTAATAGAAGTAAAGCTCCTAAAAATATGTGCGATATCTCAGTCGATTCCCTAGCCTTTGCCTAGAAAAATGTTTTTGAAGGGTTTTTTAGCATATTAAAATTACGATTTTTATTAACAAAATAAAAAAAACAAAGGTATTTAGTTTCTTGTTGGTCGGGTCTTTTTTATTGGAAATTTTCTCCTCCTTCACGATCTTTTTTCAAAATTTCTTAAAATTCATTATTGTAGAAATTATTAACAAAAAACTGAATACTTACCTTAATATTTTTCTTATTTTGTTAATTTCAATCGCAATTTTTATGTGTTAAATAACCCTTAAAACATTTTTCTAGGCGTCATTCCGAATCGAATGAGCAATCGCACATATTTTTAGGAGTTTTACTTCTATTTAACACGTTTTTGAACTTGTTGACTAGACTATTATCTATTGTCTCAAAGTGAAGACGCCTGCGCTTGGGCACAGGCCTCCTCATTGTGAGAAGGTGGTAATCTACCAATGAAGGTTAATGAATGTACATCATGTTTTCGGGATTTTGCTTGAAAATGCTCGTTTTGTCACGATGTTATCCTAATACATAACTTTAAAATCCTCAAAAGTTAAAAAGTAATAATATAAATGAAACGTTAAAAAATGTCGTTCGTATTTTTTCAAATTAGAACGCTTTACAGAATGGTGACAGGTGACAACAGTGTTGCCAACATCGTAATGTTGCCATCATACAAATTGTCGCTAATTAGTCTTGTAGTCCAGAACAAAACTGTTGACGTATGCAACATAAATGATCGTTTAAACCCACCGACACGTTTAAGTAAATGTAACCTGTAATTACAGGTATTTTTAGGCCATTTTCCTGATTGTATAGTAAATGTAAATATGTATGTATTGACGATGATCTCAATCTTTCCTTATACATAATAGGTACTTAAAAATATTTACGTTAAGATTATTTTCTTAAACTCGACGAAAGAAACTATAACGCAAGACGATCAACTTTATGGTGTTGTCTCTAAGTAGCTATTGATGCTATGTTTTCAAATACCTAGTAGATTAGAACAAATTATTTGTTAAACGTTTTTCTCTATTGTCTCAATTATTATTTAAGTCAAAACACAAGTATCGAAGAATATCGATAATTTTTTTTTTTTCCGCATTAATGGCTGTTGTCAATATTGTCTTTCTTGAGACATTTTCAATCTACCACGCGGGCCCAGTGCGGATTGGTAGATGTCACATGTCTTCGAATTTTTGGTTCTAAGACATGTTTTTTAAGACATTTTTTTTTTTTTCTAAGACACGTTTCCTCATGATGTTTTCCTTCACCGTTTTGAGAGCAGCGGTGATGAAATAAATTACACAAAGTAATGTGCCTGCCTGGATTCGAACCCTCGACCTACTGTTCATATAGTCGGGGCCGCCGCCACTGGGCCACCGCTGCTGCGTTTTTGGTTACCGTTTCCAATATTTGAGAAGGCCTAGACAGTTAAAAATCGCTTTCAAATCTTTTCATATTTCTACCAAGACTGAATAGAATTGACGTAACGGTAAGTTCTAACTTTCACGAAATAAAAGTCAAAATAGCAAGTTTACAGGAGATTAAAAATCCATTTATTACAACTAGCTATCGTCTTTGTCCCTTCATTACTTTATTTTTACCCGACTGAACTTTTACAAAAGAAGGGTTATATGTTTAACGTGTATGAATGTATGTCTGTCTCTTTTCTACAAAAATATAAAACACTTATACGTTTAAAAGAAATTCAAAGTGACAAATCCTATAAACAAACACAAAAGTTAAATAATCTGCAAAGATATTTCACGCGACCAAGAAAAAAATAAACACAAAAGAACTAAAAACTGGAAATAAAAATAAACTAAAAACCCGACTGAAAAAACTGAAAAGCAAACAACAAGCACATTTTAAATTAAGCACTTGGAAGCAGTCGGTGTTTTTTTTTTTAAAAACTTTGTACCCTCACTAGGAATTTCTCCTGTATCGTTCCCAAACATTTAAACTCACATACACAAATACCCAGACCCCGAACAACTTTCTTATTTGTTCCTTGCGGGAATCGAACCCGCGACACGCAGCGCAGCAGTCCGTTGCTTGAGCCACTGCGCCAACCGTGCCGTCAATTGAATATTTAGTTCATTTGAATATTAAATGATGAAATAAAATTAGAATGGACCCAGCCTGCTTCCAAGTTTTGTTTAATTTTAAATGTGCTTGTTGTTTGCTTTTCAGTTTTTTCAGTCGGGTTTGTTAGTTTTATAACTACTTTTTTTCATGACAATGTCTCTGATCTTGTCTCTTGATAACCCGCCGAATTTATCATAACCTGCCTCTCTACCACTAAACCTCTGCTATCTCTAAATACTAATGGCCTACAATGCCACTAAATAATTGCTATTCACGACGCGGGCCCAGTGCGGATTGATAGATTTCACATCAGTATTCTCTCGCCCTAATCCAAATTAATTTGGGATCGATGCAGCATGCCTGTGTCTTCCATCATCATCATAATCAGTCTGTGTCTTCCATACTTCTTTATTATTGGCCATCTTATCAGACACCTTCTTTCATGCCTTATTTATCATCCTTCACCTTCCATGCATTGTTTATTTGGTCTACCTCTACTCTTACACACACTCAACATCCATACTCAAGACTTTTCTCACTGCAATTTACTGTGCTAGATGTCACAAATGTCTTCAATTTTTTGTTAAAAGTCATGCCGATTTCCCCACGTCGTTTTCTTTCACCGTTTTAAGATAGAGGTGACGACTGATGAAAAAAAAATACAGAAAGTAATGCACCTATCTGAGTTCGAATTCAATGCGTGTATGACAGACACTCCTCCCGAATTTAAATTCCATTACCTATAAAAGTGACAAAATAAATCAAACCTGTACGGATTCTTGAGGCAGTTAATTGTTTCTTACTAACGCTTATTGGGTGTCCGATATAAAAATGGCTTTTAATTAGAACATTTGTATTATCAAAGTGCTTCAGTGATTCATTGCTTACTTCACTCAATCGATTTGATGACGCAGAAAGTATACGATTAAACACACTAGCTCAATAATTAGTCTATTGCGTTTGTTCAACAATTAGTCTGTTATGATAGATTTTCTCAAGATACCCAGAGGCCCTAGCTCAAACGCGCGATGTAATTAAGGTTAATTCTAACGAGTTTTAATCGGAAATTCAACTTTCCTATGGTATTTTAGCCTAAAGCACAATTATCACAGAGATGAAAAGACTTCATCATTATCATCATCATTTCAGTGGAAAGACGTCCACTGCTTGACATAGGTCTCCCCCAAGTGCGTCTCGTATCCAGTGGAGTTAAAGCTCAGTAAAGATTATGTGTGAAATTTGTATTTTTTAATTCTATCACGTTTCAATTGTTGCTCTTGTACATACACGTGGTAAACAGTCTGAGTAATAGCGTTGTTTCTATCCACACAGTTTTTATCTGTTGTAGTTTGATGTTTATTTAAACTACAATGCAATAAACGATAAGGTCTAAATTAGTTTGATGGTGACTCTGTTTTTTTAAAAGGATATCTTATTAAAATAGTCTTTACAATTGGAATTATTTTAGGGAATTTCCTTTCCCAACAAGAATGAAAATTGGAACTTTAGTACGTCTATGGCAGAGGTTTTTCTCAAGATTAAAATAAGCTCTGTATTCACAACAACTTTGATTTGATTTTAGAAAGCCATTTATGTCTATCTCGCAATGCCACAAAAATATAGACAACAGAATCAAAAGGCATTTTTAATGGGACAAGCCCTCTACACCATTCCCAAACCACTGTTACTCCTGTAAGCCAGAACCAATAATGGCAACCATCAGAAAAGCGCCGAGACAATGAAGATCGACAAAGTCTCAAACGATATTTCGGTATTTACAATAACTTCGATTTGATTTCGGGTAGCCATTTATGTCTATATCCCTCATTTTCGGAATGCCACAAAAAGAAAGACATACCGAATCAAAAGGCAATTTTTTAATGGGACAAGCCCTCTACACCATTCCCAAACCACTGTAACTCCTGTAAGCCAGAATCAATAATGGCAACCACCAGAAAAGCGCCGAGACAATGAAGGTCGACAAAGTCCCAAACGATTTAACTGTAATAATAATAATAAGTTTTATTAGTACATAAAACAACAGCACATTACATAGAATGTCGAAACAGTGGGTTGTACTTCCAAGTTTAAAAATAAGGTCTGTTTTCCCGGCTCCTAAACTAGGTACGCAGACCTGTATCTTAGGAGTCGGAGATTTGCGGCTTCTATTTATATAATACAACCTTGAAAATGTTAAACGACAGGGTTTTGCTTTACATACAGGGAAACCGTGGCGTCTTAATAGCAGATGTTTGTCTAAGGGAAGGTTAGAGTGTCTCCGCAGGACTGAACGAAGAACATACAGCTGCCTCACTGTGAGAACTTCGGCTTCATAATATAGCTGATCTGTGGGGTAGTCTCGAGGTTTAAAGAGCATCACTTTAAGAACCGCTCGTTGTGCTCGTTCTGCCGGGAGCATTTCAGTTTTGTAAGTTCCGCCCCACACCGGGATGCAGTACATAATGATAGACTGGCAGAGGCTAAGGTACACAAGAGTCAGGGTTTCAGAATTTGTGGAGTGTCTGAGTTCTTTAAAAATGTAAATGAGTCTCCTGATTCTAGTGCAGAGTACCTCTATATGCGCCTGCCAGTTGAGTTGCTCGTCTAGTATCACTCCCAAGTACTTAATATTAGGGACTATACTGAGAGCAAGACAGTTACAACCTACGGACTGATGGGGGAGACAAGTATGAGCTTTAATTGTATGAGAGAAAGTGGGTGGATTTATTGAATGTGGACGGCAGAATCTGATTAGGTTCGTCTTTTTTAAGTTCAACGTCAGCAAGTTAATAGAGAGCCATGACATTTTTAACCGAAGCGAGTATTCTGCTCTATCTCTGGCTTGTTCCCAAGTTTTACCAGACACTAGAATTGCAGCATCGTCTGCATAAGAGAAAATTTTACAATCAGAGATAGAGAGCTTACATAGGTCATTGATGTATATTAGGAAAAGGGTTGGTCAAAATATACTGCCTTGTGGGATACCATAGGTGAGCTTTTTATATGTACTAGTGACGGTATCAATAAGAACACACTGGGATCTATCACACAGGTAGTCCTCAAGTAGTTTGAGAGTCACTATGTCTAAATGGCATTTGCAAATTTTATAGCAAATGGTTTGAACATCTGCTACAAGTTTTTACAATGGTAATGCCAAATTCATGGAACTACTAACGAATAAGCGACCACTATTGATTTTCATTAAATTAGACTGGAAGCCGACACCATAAAAGATTAAAAAGACTACGAAGTTGGGGAAAGCCGTTTGAGGCAAAATCCCTTCACAAACTAGAAACAATCCAAAACAATCCTCATAGAGTCCAAAATCATATTCATAAGCGTGACCACGCATTATGAGTCAACTCAAGTGTAAGTTAACTCGTTGGAAATAAACACATTAGGGATAAACAAATGTTTATGTCTCCAAACAAGCTGGATTGCCTTAAAATTACAACTCGGTCATGAACAGAGCAGCACTAAACAGGTCCTAGAATATTAAAAGACTGGATGCGTTACTTTGGTTAAGGAGTTTTTTTTTTTATGTAGCTCAAAATCAGAATATTTTATTTCAATGCATACTTCAAAATTCACATTTTAGAAGTGACATGGAGCTTTACAAAAGGTCGACAAAATGTGGTGATGTCGGTTGGTTCAGAAGTTTTTAGTTGGAGAAGAATCGGCAAGAAACTCTATGGCTACCTAGCAACTGTAGCGGTCCAAATATAGATCCTTGGGAAACCCTACTATTACAAACAAGACGGAGTGTTTTCTTTTCATCTTTGCATTCCAATAATCGAATGATGCAGTAAGTTTAGTTTTAGTTTATTGATATAAACGAGAATTATACTAGTACATATAAAATACCTAGAAAACGACCTTCACCGAGCTGATTAATGGATGAAAGTTATTTTATATTCTATTTCTGGACGGTTTTTAGCCAACCCATTTGCAATATATTTATTGACATTTAATGGCATATAAAATAATTTTCATCCATTAACCAGCTCGATGAAGGTCGTTCTTCTAGGTGTCTTAGGCTATACGATAACACGAAGGTAATTCTTCTCACTCTCATAATTTTAACCTTTTACGAAAAGAAAAAGATTTACCTACCCACAAAAAAAAAAACAAAAAGTCTAGAACATCGATATTTTTCGGCTCCATAACTTGTTTGAAGTCAATTTTGGCTACAAAGATGGATTTAATTTAACAATAATTTAAATATTCAACATTTCTTCTTGTGTACTTTTTCTTATTTTAAGGCATTACGTCTAATCGGCGGCGGCGACCTCTCGCGCCCGGCCCTGGTGCAAGCCATGGTCCGGGGCGAGGAGGAATGGGACGCCGTCGCCTCCTTCTGCGAAGCAGTGATGCTGGCGAAGGAGGTGGCGGAACGCGAGAGGGAGAGAACCTCTCGTCCCAGCCGCCGCGGGAGGCGCTCCGGGCGTCGGGGGTCCCGCGATGACCTCCGGCCACCGTAGACGCGGGCCTGTGGACGGTGAGTGATGGGCTAACTCGCCGTCCGTCCGTCTCACGACGAAAACAGGCCGTGTCGACGGCGCGTTCGTGTTCCACGCGCGCCTCAAAGAGATGTCAGCAACATGGGAGGGGCCCGAAAGGGCCGACGCCTGTCGGGGCCGCGGGTAGTCCAACGGTTATCGCGGCCTCGACATAGAGGGCGAAGAAGGAACATGGGTGGTTTTTAGTCAGTAGAAGTCTGACACTCCCTTTCGCTCTGCCCAAGAGCGGGAGGGGTTATTCGATGATTTTACACCCACCAAAAAAAAAAAAAAAAAAGGCATTACGTCTATCTAGTAGTTTATTAAATTCTGTGGCGAAATTAGGCTATTCATCTGTCAGCCGTCTCAGTAAGTCCTGCGATAAATTTAGTGTCTTACTTGCACCTCCATACTCTATAACTGCATGTTCTTTCAATTCTTCATCGACGTTTTCAATCTTAACTTCCTCAAAATAAAGTCCAGTATCGTTACTCCCGTAACATTATAAAAAAAGCGTCGGGTCGAGTTTTTCTTCATATTAACCTATAACCTAGCTCTAAAGTTGCCTTATTTGGCCGGAACAACATTTTATCTGTCTCGTAGTACTGATTTACGCAATCAACTTTTTCTACAGTATTTATGTAACAAGTATTTTAATTAGGGATTTGTTTATTGTATGTACCTATGTGTGTTTTTGTTAATAACCGTCGTACTAATAATTTAAACGAGTAAGCAATATAGCCTATGTTACTCAGGGATAATAAGCATTTTAAAGGTAAAAGACTTTTTGAAATCGATCCATTTGTTTTAGAGTAAATAAATAAAATAATGTTACTGTAGATGGTCATTAGCCGAAATAACATGTTTAAACTTAAAACTTGGATGAGAAAGATCCTCTACCCAGACATTAGAAAGATTTTAGCATTTGCAAACATCAATTTGATACACATTCAACTTGTACATAATACCAACTATTGCCCGGGCTACGTCCTAACAAAAAAATACTAAAATTCAATTTCACCTTGAAAAAATCGCGCATCCAACCTTCTCGAAAACAGTTCCTTGCCACAATTTCCTAATTCAAACCATAAATTAGGAACAAGACTCCCATTTAATGTCGGTATGTTACATTAGAATTCTTCACCCGTGTTCGGAAGGCATGAGGATAACGTACCATATGAGGCCGGTCATACAGACGGCCTTATGTGTCGGGGCGGCACCTGAATCTTTGATGATATATGTACGAACTATTTCCTTAACCATCTTGATCTATTACTCTATTTAGCTGTGTAACTTGTTCTGGAAAGTCAAGGGTCAAGTTTGCATGTTAAAATGTATGACCCGAGCGTCTTTAGCTTAATAGACGGTGGAGGAAAATGTTTTATATCTTCGTTACTTTTTTATTGCTGCTGTTGACGAAAAGGGTCAAATGAACATTGCCAACTCTAAGTTGGAAGATCTTGTATCGTTTGTGATTTTAAGACTGAATTTGCGTAATAATAATGGCATGTCATTGTGTTCAAGATACAGCCTTTTAAAGATCCTAACAGTGAAAACCAAACATAATATTACGTACAGCCACCCAAAATTTAAAACTGTTAGACAAGGACAGAAAGATAAGAAATAAAAAATTATGGCAAGCAAAAATTATTACCTCCAGACAAGTATTACAAAATGATAAACAACATCTGCCAGCATCATGCGACAAAATATTCGGGATCTTTTTGTGTTAAGGAAACCAACATAAAACATTTTATTATTCTGCCCATGTACGTGTGGTATCTGAGATCTGACGTGGTATCTAAGATCTACTACAGGTAGCGCCACTAGAAGTCATGACGATGACACATGATTCAACGTTGACCGCAATGATTAAAACCCAATAACGTAATCAATCTACATAGGATCACGTGACAATGATCAGGTAACTAAAGACATTTAGACATTTGGGAATCCAAAGAAATGTAAGAAATAGGTAAGAGCATGTCCGGAGAAATTACCTACTACTATTACTGAACTTATTTCTGTACCTATTATTATCTGCAGAAATAAGTTTCGTCGTTGTTCCGCCTGCATCTTTGCCATCTCCTAAGATGAAAAAGGGAGCTAATTTTAAAATTGTATTCATCATTATCTTCCCATCATTTGATTTATTGGTTTCATCGTTGCAATTACTACCTAAGTAAAGGTACCAAGTGAAGTCACGAGCATCTTCCAGTATATATATCTCTTCTATTGTTTATCGTTCTATCTTTCAAACTTAATGAATAAAATTATGATCTGATTTCAAATCAAACAACCTACCAACATTAACCTTTGATGACCTCCAACCTGCATTTCCTTACAAACAAGATAGCCGTCGGCATCACAGCATCAGTCCATTACCTCTAATATCTTTAATATGTTCATGTGACATCGTATTTATAAGCAAACATACGAAGGCTTCTGCAAATCAAGAATCGTGCTCTGAAAATTAGCCTAAATTAGAATTGTCGTCTGCCATCCTTGCTTCAGGAAAATAAACGTCAGTTGAGCAAACAACCATTTTGTATATTTCCTTCGTTGAGGTTTGGGTTATTGGAATGATTTGACCGGTGTCAGATTTTCCGGTGGCTGGTATTGATACATCGTTTTTGCTTTCGTATACGACGTTTTTGACTGTTCTAAGTTGTAAAGTAGGAGAGATTATTTTCATCGCAACTATTATTATAACTGTCACTAACACTATAACGGAATATTACCATGTTTACTGTTTTGAGCTTCCGATTTTTCGGCACTGTCCTAAGCCCCGAATATCCTGTTTTCAGTGTTAATAATAACGTCAGGGACCATGTTATTTTAAAAACTCATATTAAGATTTTTGTTTATACCATTCATTGTATAGGTGGCTCTGCACGTTGCCTTGCAAATCTCACCTGACCTCGTAGGAAAAGTCATAAGGATTATCCAAAGGTTTTGCCCCGAAGTCATTGAAATGGGAACTTAGCATCGATGACGACAAGTGGAAATCTGCGGAAAATTCTCCCTATGAATAATTGATCGTGATCAATATTTTCAACCACCGAGGTTAGTGTGTTGTGCTGTGGGAATATCAATTACGACTGTATTAATGATAACAATACTTTAAAGGAAAAGTTTATGTTGAAATTTAATATCGTTATAAGAAATACCAGTCTTACCAAGGAGTATCGTATTACTCAGTACTAACTGGTTTGTGAGGTCAGATAGGCAGTCGCTTCATGTAAATGGGACTCAACTGCTACCGCAACTCTGCTCTGCTTTTTCGGCGGAGCTCCAGCTGATACTCACCCCTACACTTCCAGCGTGGCACCTCGCTGTGGTCATCGCCACGCCGGCTATCAGGACAGTACAGTGCATCCCACAGGGGAGCCTTAGGAGTATGTGATAGTAAACCTACCCACTTCTTTCTTTTATATAAAATATATATATTACGTTGACAAGGTTGCGTGGTTTTATTAAAAAACCTGCGCCACGCAAACCCTTAATAGGCTCGGCCCACGTGGCAAGCATGGCCAACATAGTTGGGAAAAGGCTAGGCCAGGTGATGACGAATAATAATGCAAGAACCATTTTTACAGTAACACATTTTCCAAAATTGACTCTAATAATTTACGCTTTAACGTAGTTGACAACTATTACGTGCACAACAGCACTTGACATAGAAATCCCTTTATCCCTTTAGTAGCACGTTAAATATCTAACAATAAATTAATTTGAAAGACCCTGACAAACCTAAGAAGGTTGTAAAACTTTTAAACTAATGAAACAGACCTACAAAAGGGTCTTTTTGAGGCCTTAAAAGTCATAATGAAAATCATGAAGTGTTCACGACTTCTCAAGTTCTTCTGTAACGTACTTAAGTAAATAGTAACGATATTATTGTCGTCGATAAAACGGTTAACACGTTAATTCATGGTTGATGTGATAATTAAAACGTTTTGCCTGTTATGTGAGGTGCTTCCACATCACGTAATAGTTTTGCTAAAAGTCGTGTTTGTTTCATGCGTTCTTCGCGCTCAAATTTTGCTCTACATTCTAGTAAAACTATTCTATTGTACGGTTTGCAAACCTGTTGATCAATAACCATGTCTTCTTAAATGAGAAGAGGACTTTGCTGAGCAGTGGGCAGTAATTTGACTGGTTTAAAGCGTTGCGCGTCGTCACTTTGGCAGGCTCAAAAAACGCTGGCGTAACAATTTGGAGTCGTTCCTGACTAGAAAAAAAAAGGAAAAGGAATTGGGGAGACCTTCGCTCAGTAGTGAGACCTCTTAGATCATTGCAAATCAACGAAAACGAATGTGTCCGGCGGGAAGCCGCGGCCCACTTTTCTGACCCTTAAATATGTTTACCATGGCATCACTTCTCCATATAAAAGGAGCTATTGAATGCAGTTTAAAGTTGTGATTATCTTCCAGGGAGCAATTTAGCATTTTTCCGCTGATGTATTTAATTTAATTTAGCCCAGAAAGTTTTTTTTTAGCAGAAATTAAATATTGCTGTTAACACAGGTGTAGACACAGCCTTCCAATCATTAAGCACATGATTACCATGTACAACTAGTTGATTTCTGTGTCAGCTTCATTACCTTAGAATCGATTCTCTTATCTTGTTATCGAGTATGTATGTAAGCATTAACTGTCCTCGATTAATTAGGGTTGGCACAGTTGTTCCAAGTGGCTATTAATTATGGTAAAAAATTGCTATTAGCGAAGGTCCCGAAAGGTTTATACAAATCCCGTACAATTTAGAAGTATGGGATGAATTGGGATTTCAATATTGATGGTCTGCCATTCTACATTCTGTAAGTTAGGGTTCATATTTGTAGGTGTTATATCTACCTTATTATTATTTATATATTATGTAATTAATTATATCTTTGGTCAACCCGATATAATGCCAATGTTTTATTATTTTACTGTAGTTTGCAATTTTTGCGAAATATGGGGGTACTTTTACTTTTTCTTCACTGCCTATCCGCTTTGTCGACAACCCTACCCATTGACGCCACTGTCACTTGTTTATTTTGTTCAATCAAGTCCTCCAGATTTAAAGTGTACCAATCGAAATTAAACATTCCATTAGCTACTGTATCACTTTTGTTGATATCATTGTTATCCTCGAGAGGTTTTTGTCGCACCTCATAATGGAATCCTTCATTCAATTTTCTGACGTCTGAACTTGAATCCATAGTTGATAATATTAATTGAGGACTTGCATTGAGAACTAGAACATAGAGCAGCGGTGGCCCAGTGGTGGCGGCCCCGACTTACGAATATTAGGTCGTGGGTTCGAACCCAGGCAGGCACATTACTTTTTTGTATGCATCACCGCTGCTCTCAAAACGGTGAAGGAAAACATCGTGAGGAAAGCGGCATGTCTTAGAACCAAAAAATTCGAAGACATGTGACATCTACCAAGCCGCACTGGGCCCGCGTGGTAGATTATAGCCCATTCCCTCTTAAAGAGAGGAGGCCTGTGTCCCAGCTGTGGGAATATTAATAGGCTGTTGACGATGATTGAGAACTGAAAGTCGACTTGCAGATTATTTAATAGATATATCATAACATCACGCTTGTAATCCTCGGAGGGGTTAGGCAGAGGTATATCTAAAAGTAAACCCACATTTTGCCAGTTATGTTAAGGTCCCATGTAATAGGGCGCAAGCCTATTGGCATTAATTGGGCACAAATTCAGACTCCGTGACTACTACTGAGAAGCTCATAGTGGAAAAACCCAATAACACTTTTCCCGACCGTTGTTGGTTCTGCTCATGCTCAGATCAACGGGGTAGTCAAGTTGTTTTAATAGAATATCAGAAAATCTCAATTATGGAAAATATTTTTAACAAAGCCGGGCAAATGAAATGTGTTGTTTTATATTCAAGCCTGTTATGGTAGAACATCGTAAGCGACAAACATACAATATGGATGTTTACTGACTTAAAAAATATGATTCTAATCAGTCCGTCTGTTAGATTATAGAAAAATATTGGATACATATTTTTTGTTTTATCAAACGCATCAAAGATTTGAGAGGGGGATTCGGGGCCGCGGGTAGTCCACCGGTTATCGCGGCCTCGACATAGAGGGCGAAAAAGGAACATGGGTGGTTTTTAGTCAGTAGAAGTCTGACACTCCCTTTCGCTCTGCCCAAGAGCGGGAGGGGGGTTATTCGACGATTTTACACCCACCAAAAAAAAAAAAAAGGGGGGATTGTGACGTCATTCACCGGTAAAGTATGTCATACTAATGTTTTGGAAAATGGCGTCCCACGAGTTTTCAAAGCACTGTATCGTCTTCATTGTTTGTTTATTTATGTGACAAAAGAAAAAATACGTGTGCAATATTTTTTGGAAATCAATGTCACGGACTAATTAGATTTTTTTTTGTTAACTACCCTGTTTTACAGGAGAGGTATTTTACCGGTTAATCAGATATGTCCGGTTTTTGTATTATGTGTAAAACACGTTAGGATGCAAATATGAGTTCAGGGGTCTTTGCGTTAGGGTCTAAATAATTTAAACATGACGTTACGATAAAAAAGTGAAATACCTATATTTTGTCGTTTACGATGTTTTTTTTTGAATTGGGTCTTATGTTCCAGAGATTACCTCCTACATAGAAACTTACAAACAGATACCATTATTTATTATGTATAGGGGAAACCGACCGTAACACTAATATGGTTTAGGATAGGTTAGCCTAGGGTAATTTATGAATAGTCACATGTGTATTAGTAGATAAGTAAAGTAAGTCTATAAGGACTCAAACCAAGTTCAATGTAATTATGGTTTGTATGGTAATCATGAGATCAAAGAAAATGTTAGGCGAGGCTTCAGATGTAAATCTGTGCTAATTCTTAGCAAAGCAAAATGTGGTTGACAATTTACGATGGAGGAATGCTAACTCATGCAAATAATTTGCGAAATTAAATCTGATTTGTACTAAATCTAATCTAATCTGACTGGATTTAGTACAAATCAGATTTAAGTCATACGACTTCTTTTCAAGTCATAGAACTTGTATTGAACCTTACGGACTTTAAGTAAATTATTGTAGACTAGCGGACGTCACGCGGTTTCGCCCGCGTTTTTTCCTTTTTCCATGGGAATACAGGGATAAAAAGTAGCTTTCTGATTTTAAAAGAATTTTTGAAAACGGCGCTGTAGTTTTTGAGTTTATTCATTACAAACATATCACACAAAAATACAAATATTTCCTCCTTACAATATTAGTGTAGATATTAAACACATAGAGTACTTCGTTAGTGTAGTGGTCTCAGACGCAACTGCTGAGCATATCCTGAGTTCGATTACCAGGTCGGGCAAAGTGTTATTGAGTTTTTCCATTAGGAATTTCTTAGTAGCGGCCACGGGGTCTGGATTTTGACTGGTTGATGGCCATCGCCTCTCCTCCTATTACATGGAACTTAACATGACAGCCGTAATTGGTGCGTATTACTTAGGCGCAGGCCATACATAAATGGTATCGGGTGCGGACATGGCGCGGGCGGCATCCTATCCATTCAAATTTTATACCAAGTGCATAGAAATAAAGTGCAATATAAGATACACGGAATGTCGTGGCTCGGGCGTGAAGATGACGCGCCATTTCGGCGCCCGCGTATCCTAAATTGCGCTTTATTTCTTGCCCTTTTATTTGAATGGAATAGGAAGCCGCCCGCGCCATGTCTGCGCCCGATGCCATTTATGTATGGCCTGCGCCTAAGTAATACGCACCCATTACGGCTGTCATGTTAAGTTCCATGTAATAGGAGACGAGGCGATGGCCATCAACCAGTCAAAATCCAGACCCCGTGGCCGCTACTAAGAAATTCCTAATGAAAAAACTCAATAACACTTTGCCCGACCTGGTAATCGAACTCAGGATATGCTCAGCAGTTGCGTCTGAGACCACTGCCTCTGCCTGCGCCGAACATGATAGGCGGAATGTGTGTGTGTTACTCAGGTACACCTCCACCACCTTTGAGGCGTGTTGTTAATTTAATCGAGCCGCGCCCGCTGCCACCGCGACTTATTGGGTTTGCACATCATAATTCAAATTTCATTCATTATAATTAACGTCCGCGTGCATATTAAAAATCTATTAATCGTCCTGTGCTCCGGTCTTGGCAGTGACATCGACCTTCAAACCACAATAGTTCCATTCAATCGTCGGATCTCCTATATCGTAAATCGGTTTTATATTCATTTAATGATAATAGAACTACAATGAAGACCGCGCCTTCTTTTCAAATGCATTGTAATGAGGTAGAATGCATGCTACTGTGTTAAACCACAAATAGCTTCCGTGGGTTTCAGAGGGATTTGGATTAATCAGGTTCTTTGGTACCACAGTTACAAACGATGTTACCATAGACTTTATATTCAAACTGGTGAATTTCAATTGAAAATCAACATGTTTAAGGGCTGAGCTAACATATCATAACAGCATACATAAAACGAAATTTAACGAATTGATCCTGTACAGTACATTTAAAAAATTTAAACCTCTGTTTCTTCCGAAGAGGTTGGCGCCTGCTTGTTTAAAAAAAACAAAAGTAGGTAGTCCCCACCTCAGTCGCGGTAATTTGTACTATTGTAGTAACAGTAGGTACCACAAAAAGAAAACCTTTGCTCAATCTCATGACTAAGAGACAAACTAACCATTTCTTCGCGCTTCATCAACTACATAGTGTGACTACTACGGTTCAATTACTACACGTTTTCTCTCATTCATACGAAAATCAATTACACCTTTTTGCTCCCGACAGGGCAGCGCTCCTCAACTTTTTACGTCCTCCAATCAGTACGTAATCCCATACAATTTGGGATAAAAACAACTAATTTGTGTTAATTCGCGCGTAAAATTGTCATTTGTAAAAAGTTGGTTAACTGCTTAATTAGGGCCCTATATTTTCTTATTGCCGTGGTCATTTTGTTAGAGGAGAAACGCTAAATGGTTCTGTTACGTTCCAACATTGTTTAAAATTATTGGGTTAACAAGGATGTCACGAAATTTTATAACAATACGTGTAATTGCGTATTCTGTTGCTTTTTAGCAACCTTGTTTGTTATTTATAGCGAGAAATTTAAGTTAACAATCACGATTATTTGAATGAGAATCTCACATTCAAGTGGTCAAGAAAATCTCTTTATAATATTTCCACCTGCCTGTGAAAATATGCAACCAACGCCGTTTGTCCCACGTGCAAAAATAATTTTGACATAAACTATCCCAAAGGAATCTCTTCTTCCATTGCTATCCTTACTGTTATTTAGATCGTTTCCACTATTTAATGGTTTGGTTCTATATTCAATACTATTGATTGCATTTAACACAGAACCTAGAACACAATGTACAATCAAGTCTCAATCAAGTCTCTAACCTAGAACATTATCTTTTTCCAGACCTTTTATACGAGAACTACATTCCCGATGACCCGGAGAAGCAGGACACGATTCTTCGGAAACTGTCTGAATACTGCGGCAAGTCCATGTTCAACTACACCACAGAAGACGCTGAACCTCCTTTCAAATGGGACTTCTATCATTCCTTCTTCTTCTCTTACACTGTCGTTAGTACTATTGGTAAGTTTACGATTATCAGCTTTGTAGACTATGTTTTTTCTTCATGTCCAATGTTTTCTGTATTAACCAAATGATGCGTGTTAGTAATTTTATGATCTTTTGTTTCATATTAAGGTCACACTTTGTTTCTTTTGTCTTGAAATTCTGAAATAATAAAGTAAAATAAAGGTCTTGGCATATTAAATACATAAACCAAATCCAAACCGAGTCTGGGTGACTATTTGAATGTACCTAAAACTGTTGACTAATACCTAGAAAAAGAAAAATAAAATTGGATGAAGATGCTTCTTCTAAATAGTATAGATCTGATAATTAATAGTTGTGAACATAATAGACAATTGCATCATTTGAATAAGTAATACAATAAATATAGGTTCTAAGACCTGATTTTAATATTTATTAGCATCTTTATAATAACTACATGCTTCGCTCAAGATTTATGAAGCGAATTCATAGATATTTTCCACTATTGCCTGATTTGCAATCCGAAGACTCTTATTTCCTGTATCATTAAGTCAAGTAAGTATCTTATTAGTTACCTACTATGTCTTCAATTTTATAGTTTGTCTTTGTTTCCATTTCTTTTCAATGCTGCCCTTTGTGTAACATGTTTCTCAACAAATGTAATAGTTATGTTTTTGAAATTGCCATGGTGATGATAATTTTGTAAACATTATGATCAATTCAGTTATAAGCAAATATCTATCCGATCTAGTTACTCATCCTTTTTCTTTGTCATATCAGGTTACGGTAATTTGGCGCCAACGACGCATTTGGGAAGAATTCTGATGATATTCTACGGATTGTTTGGTATACCAATCAACGGTATCCTGCTAGCAAACCTCGGAGAATACTTTGGCATGCAGGTATTTAATTTTGCATTATCTTCCTGCTCTTGTTCTATGTTATTTGGAGGTAGTGCAACACGATTTTTTAGCAAACTTGCACATATGTTTATAATTACTTGAATTTGGTTTTTAATAAATAAATCAATTAAAAGTTACCCAGGGATTTCAAGTGCAATGTTATATTATATTTATGCCACACACATTGTCCAACATTTTTACTATTTTTATTTAAATTATTTTTTATTAACCAGAAAATATATCTCCATTCCAGTTAATATCAGTCTACCGAAAATACAAGAGACGAAACGAGAAAAGAGCCCACAATCTTGGTTACCACTTCACCAACCTCGGCATGTTGGGCCAGATCTTCCTGTACCTGGTGCCCGGCTTCTTGTTCTTCATCTTCTTACCTGCCTGCATCTTCATGGTGTTCGAAGGATGGGACTACGTTGCCTCAATCTATTATGCCTTTGTTACACTAACTACGATTGGTTTCGGTGATTTAGTAGCAGGTAAGATATTAAGCAGCTTTTTTCAAAATTCACAAAAAGCTTGTTCAAGGTGATTTTTTAGTCACCGTCCAAATTCTGATATATTAATTTTTGGAAAAACTTGGTTTTTCTTTTAGTATCACTCAATACAAAAATATTGAGATATCAAATCACAAAGTTTTAGCGTTTTACAACGCGGAGAGCGGATAATTCTTTCGAGAAAATGATATTATATAATATGAAACGTATCGATATTTTTTTCAAAAATGGCGTAAATGTATAATATCTAATGCCTAGATAAATTTTGGACGGTGACTAAAAAATAATCTTGTATACTTAGGCTGACATAAAACTTTAATATAATTTTCAACAGATTGCATTACATGTGCATAACCAGCCTATAATGTTCCCACTGCTGGGATTAAGACCTCCTGTCTATGAGTGGTATGCGGTAACAGATAATAATAAAACCAAATCTCTTAATTCCAGGTACGGTAAACAATGGCTTCAAGTACGGCTACTTCTGCACCTACCAGATATTCCTGATCATCTGGATTACCTTCGGTCTCGGTTATATTGTCATGTTGCTCGGTTTCATCACCAGCGGTATGAGATCAGAGAGAGTCCACAGAATAGAACAGAAGTTTGCGTGTCAGTTTAAGAACACCCAAAACAAAATTCTGCAAGGATTCACAAAGGATCTGTCAGCACTAAGAAAAATAATCAATGAAGCTAATTTAATTAAAATAAAGGTAAGTTTATACCAATTTTAAAAAAAGTGATTCTCTTTTTTGCTCAACTTCCTACAGTATAATGAAACTTTAAAATAACTCAAATATCTGGAGTTCATGAACCCAAAATTATCTCGTAAAGTAACACAACGATTTTGTTTACTCCAAAAGTAGGTGAATACTACTAAGAACTAATATTTACCTCTCTTTATCTTTTCAGCCGGTGTACGTGGAGTCTTTACCACCGCTCTATCGAAGTTCAAGCTGCCCCATTTTCACATATGACGTGGAACCAAGATTCCCTATCTACAAGAGAAAACGAGCAAATTCGGAAAATATTCAACTCTCTGCCAAAGATATGCTTCGAATTCAGTCTGATACTGATTTACTTGGAATCGATAAAGAAAAGACATTTACAGCTTCTGCTATTGTCAAACCAGCTGAATTGTTAGCGCGAGTTGTAAATGTACTAGGGGGACTGGAACAAGCACAAAAAGATCGAGTGGATAAAGGTGTTCATCTATTTGACGATGAACATATTTTAGCAAATGAAAGGCCACCTAGGTTCAGCATAGGTCAAGACTATTTACCAAACAACCCAAAAAGAACTAGAGCATTAAGTGTAGCTGTACCAAATTACCAAAAGGAATACATACCGCAAGATATTCATGAACACACATGGACCAATGGCGAATCAGCAGAGAAATTCAGAAGGGAAGCCAACATTAGAAGTGGAAAGTTATCACTGCCATCTAAAGTTCTTCCGGAAGAAAACTTCTCATCACAAAACATAATAACGAGATTCTTCTTACGAAAACCAAGTTCAAGTGAAATGCCAACATCGCAAGCATTTAACGAAAACGTCAAAGATAGCTCTAAGTCAAAACGAGGAAGCATGTACCCCTCATTTAATGAAGAACGGAGTGAGGCGGAAACCTACAAAGAAAAAACAAAAAGAGGTAGACACAGTATCTTCCCAACGTTTGACTTTAATAATGACGAAGAGGATTATATAGCCAAGTCTTACCTTGAGAAAACTAATCGTGGTCGGCATAGCATATTCCCAACGTTTGATTTCTCTGAAGATGAAGATGCAGCATATGCCAAAGCATATCGCCAAAAGAGTAAAAGACACAGTATTTTCCCTACATTCGATTTCAGCGAAGATGAAGAAGCTAAAGCATACAAAGATAGAACTAAGTCGGGTCGGCATAGCATATTCCCTACATTTGACTTCAGTGATCCAGATGATGATGCAGAACGTTACAGAGAAAATACTAAACGTGGAAGGCGAAGCATTTTCCCAAGTTTCAATTTCAACAGTCGTTCAAGTAATGATGAAGACACTGTAGACGAAGACGAAGTACAAAAATATCAAAATCGCACGAAAAAAGGGCGCCTCAGCCTGTTCCCTACTTTTGGTCGATCTAAGAAAAATGATGATGATGTAATGCCGGAGAGCTCAGATGAATTGGTCGATTATAACAAGAAGTCACGTCGCGGTAGCTTATTCCCATCATTTGGAGCATCTCGCAAAAACAGTTCACCTAACGTGGCTGGAGACTTGGAAGCTACCATTAAACAGTTCAACAGCCAAAAAAGACAAGGCCGTAATCGGTCTCTTGAAGAACCTGATGAATTCTCTAGTGATCTAGAACGTTACAGAAACAGGACGAAACACGGTCGTCCAAGTTTGTTCGACCCAGACGTTAACATAACTAATCTTCCTGAGGAGGAGCAAGTAGAAGTCTTGGAGAATACAAGCGTGGCTGATCTTCTCAGAGCCTTAGCAGTTCTGGAAACAGCAGCTGGTTCATCTAACGACCCGCCTGGGTTATTGGACTTTATAACCGAACCAAGCGCTGTTACATCTAGAAGACGTGGTTCAATCAGACCAGACTTTTCGATACCCACGCCTCCTAGCAGAGATAGTCTTGAGGAGAATAAGTCAAGGCGTTCAGAAGATTCTGGACCTCGACGGAGACGGGTGTCTGCGAGGGCTGCAGCACCACAGTTTACTCCTACGTTAGCAACTGTAGTTGCTGGGGCGGAGTTGCAGATATCCACGGCAACTGCTGCTAGGGAGAGTCGCATGTCGATGTTACAGCAGCCACCGCCTCCATATTCAGAGACTGCTTCCGAAGAAGAAGCTTCTAAACCTCGAATGAGGAGGTACTCCCCCGCTCCAACTGACGCTGGGAGGTCTTCTACGGGTCCCGTACCAAGACTCTTCTCCCGGATGAGAAGAGAAAGTGCTAGTGCTGAAGAAGGAGATTCCAGACGTTGTAGTTTGACCGACATAGTTGTAGATAACTTTAAAGACAAAGACAATACGTAACCCAAGTGCCTTTTTAGCGAAATATAGATAATAACTATTTAATTTATAATTTATTTGAAATAAGTTAGGTTTAAGTAAGTGATGAATATAAGCCGTCCAATACATTAAAGTGGCTTCAATGTTTTTTTCCCAAAAATCAACTAACACAAACTTAAACAATTGGTATACTCACGAGCAATGAACTGTGTAGGTACACGTTATTTACAAGAAAATCGCTTTTGAATTGTGTTGTGTTTGTACCAAGATATTTTTCTCATTTATTTCAGAATTTAAGTCAACACAGCTTAAAATTGTATACCCGCGTTGCTTGTTTATGGAATTCTTGGGTAACTACTATACTACTACGTTGGTGACGAGGGCAACGAAGCTGTAACCTAAGCACGCTCAGCAGGCAGCAGCAGTGCATTCTGATTCTTGAGTCAGGCAAAGTGTAGTGTAGTTTGGATCTTGGCTGTATGATACCCCCTTGACTCCAGTTTGACTATGAAAATAGGAATAGAGAGCGCGCCACCATAATAATCTTCTCCGCCGATGGCAAATCTCCACTGGGATTGACCGCCGTGGTCGAAAACGGTCGGACGTGGTCGGCTTATTATTAATACTTTTTAGGATTGATCGCTGCAGTATTACTGATGAGTAAATCACATTATTAACAGCCTACACGTCCAGTACTAAATACGGTACTACCATTTACCACAGCAATACATGTGCCATGAAAGATGATAGTTTGATTGTTGTTTCTGCTGATGTATTGATGACCGCAGTATGTTAGTAACTACATACTGAATTTATGACATCTCGGCTCATCGTAATAATTAATGATTGACATCTAATTCTCATTCATAGTTGTGGAGATCAGATCGCTCCACGTAAAATACTCTTATCTTCATTTTTTCACACTAGTTTCTTCTGTATCGTGGGTGCGTTTACAAACATTTAAACTCATATGTCGACAACGCCATCTACCGCAACAGATGCGAACTAACATGGGCAATCCTGCATCGCGCTATCAAAGTTATCCGCCACATTAGAATATACAGAAAATCCCGACTTACATAATATGTCGGGCAGTTAGCCCACCAGACACAACACCCGTCTGGTCGGAGGATCCTCCCTTTTCTATGGGCGATGAGGAACTTTTCACCCTGTTCCTCATACCCCCTAAACTCACATATACAAACCAAACACCCAGACCCGAAACAACTATCTGTAGGCCATACAAATATTTGTTCCGTGCAGGGATTGAACCCGCGAAATGCAGCGCATCAGTCCAATCGCTCAGCCACTGTAACCACTAAAGTCTGAAGACTGGAAGTCGACATATTATGATAGTTGGTTTTCCAACTATGTCTGTTGAAGTCGGCTCAAGACTCAACTATGTTAAAGCCATCGGCAGGCAAATGATGATGATTTACTTCTCGGTCATAAATCGGTGGTAAAATAAAAAGATAGTAATGACAAGATATTACTTTTATTTAGTACCTTCAGATTGTTTTAGACTTATAATATAGACTTTCAACTAGTCATTACACTAATATAGTGTACTTATAAGAAAATAAATATCTAAAGAAGAATTTACTATTATTGTTTTATGGAATATCTAATTATTCGTAACTAAGGCATACAATTGGGGAACAAAAACAATTTCCTACACGCAAATTCTGTAATTCAGTTCTTTGACACTAGCAATAATTAATTTGTTCAACGATTTGATCAGAATCTGTTCAGCTTAGTCAATAGGTATTTGAAATAACCTTACAATATAATTTTGCAATTATTCATTACTGAAACAAAAACATTAACTCTATTGGTGGTTCCCAAACCTAACCTATCATTGAGTATTTAAAACTTAACAGTAATACACATACAGATAATACTATGGATTATTTACAAGAAATATAAACAAGTATAGGTACGTAGTCGTGAAGGGGTGCGATCTAAATGATCGCTTCAGTTGACATGTTTGTGCGATGCTCAATTTTCGTCTGGTCCTCAATTCATGCCTGCATTATAAAGAATAACGCCTCATCTTCACGCTGTAACTTTATTCATGCAAAGTTTAGCGTCGCATAAACATGCCATCAGATCTGTACAGCTCATCAGATCTGTAACTACTGAAAATGCATAACAACAGTACAACATCTCTGTGCACAGTCAATTCTCAAGAGATTTCTCTCTGGTCGCGATACTTCAAGTATCGAAGCTATCTTTTTTATTATTCTTTTCTAAACTAACGTTTACGTTGGCGTAGCACTGGTCTATGTTGCCATTATCGTCCTTAATGAGAGATTCGAAGATTGAGATTAAGTTATTCAGTCCGATGAGGTAGCCATCTTCATGGTTGCCAACTTCCCAGACAGAATTGTGGTCTATGTTTGTATTGTCTGGTACGGGGACAGTTTTTGCGAAGTCTATCATCCAGATGGAGGCCCGCCTTTTGTCGTGGACGAAGAGTAAGGAGCTGCCGATGAGCTCGTGGGATCTGAAGAATGGTGACTCTTTCAGTGTATCCCTGATGCTCTTCAGTCTTTCTAAGTATTTCGGCTGTAAAAGAAAAAGGGATGACATTAATATAATGGTACAAATGGTAAAACTATTAAACTACCGGGTCAATGTAAAAGTAAGTACATTAAGGTATTAAGAATTTGAAAAAAAAACAAATTGTTCATGTTATAATTGACTACCAATAAATTAATATTTGTAAAGCTGTAGAAGATCCGGTGAATGATGTTAGAAAAGTTTATTAAACTTACCGCAGCATTTGGAAAATTGATTGTAAAATCTTTGAAAGATTCAACAATTTGTTCTCTAGTCTTAGTAGTCTTAAAGTCTTTGGAGCTTGTGCCGTCAGCCTTCTTGACACCGTCTATCCTGAAGCCGAGAGTCGCAGTGGAACTGATGGTCTCCCTCCAGATCATGTACCTCGGCTTCGTGACGCCTTTACTCCTGTGCTCTTCTTCAGATGGCGCTTTAGGGTCTATCTGGATCATCTTCTCGTACATATCCTAGAAAGAAGAGATTGATATTCTTTAGAATAATGTTTATGGTAAAAACAAAAATGAACTGCGAGTGAATTTATTTGAGCGGTCATTAATATCACATTATTGTTGTAGGTACTTATTGGAAACCGCTGCTAAAAGCATTGACAAAATGGTCGAAAGCTTTTAAGAATTAATTCAAAGAGTTATAAGTATAACTCATGCAGTATTGTGAACGGCTTTAAGTGATCCCAACCCACGCGTTGACACAAATCAAATATTAATATCCAAGATGCTATACATCATCACGTACCCATTGACCTTTCGACATTCGTTCATTATAACTTTGTCTTTCCTTCCTAGAATCTATTCATAGACTTTTAATTACTTGCTATTTATACTGCAATAACAACCACCAGGCAAAAATATCGTTTCAATGATTATTATGATTCTGAGATAAATTTTTATAACTGGTTTGCTTACAACATAATTACCGTTGTATATGTTTGGTACAATATCATTGACGTACAAACTGGTAATTAAGACGGGTTTATCAATGCGTCCACACATTCTCCTGGCATTATCGGATAAGCAATTAACTCTATTAAACGATATTATGGAGGTCGCTAGAATAACGATGCTGATTTATACTTTCTATCAGTTGTCTAGAGGTTCTTTTTCCTTATTATTTTAGTAACGCGTGACGGGTTTTTTGCAAGTGTTCACTACTTTTGGCACCGTTACATTTTTACCAAATATAATTGTAATAGGCATCTATTTAACGAGTTTAGGTAAACGCATTCTTTATGATCTGAATAGTCTTTTTTCATTCATGTAACTGTCATCTGTAACCTACAACTTCTATTCTATATATACTCTTTTGTCAGTTATTACATTTCTGTAAACAAAATATAAATTTTCGTCATTCTTCGAAAAATTATGAAATTAAATCACGAAATTGATGGTGACAATGAAAATTAAATTGAGAAAACTTAGCAACAACATCTGACGTACTAATGACGTAAATACGTTAAAGAATAAAGCGCTGTACTGTAGTACGTGATGTCGTTAACAGTTTATTGTAAGGTAGATAATAATGTGAGTGCAATCTTATGTTATCGACATCATGCAGATCATGTTTACGCGTACAGTTAAATACTTGAAGTCAAAGTGTAAGATCATTGGCTGATGAATGAACTGAGAAGGCAGACTGGTCTGTGACAGAAAACTATTCGTCGATGAAAAGTCTGAAATCGACAGAAATTATAAATTGGTAGAAAAGACACTCTAGTAAAACTTCTTGAGACGTGGATACTTTTATGTCCTTCCACATAATATGACAATTTGTTTTCATTGACCCAGTAGAGCAAGGCAAACCAAGTACTGTATATTATTATATAGTGATATCTGAGAAAGGACTGAAACAGATATTTATAAAAAACGATAGGGAAGGCTTTATTTACACACAATGCAGATTTATTGTCTGAAGTTATAAACTATATAAACTCATGCGCATATTGAATGCCCTGGTTAAGGGAAACGAACAATTTACTTCAACGAGTTTCATCGTGTTATTTTATTAATCTATGTAAATGGTCGTTGAATTAGTTGAATAGCTCAAGTATCATCACATCACAGTCTTCATTATTAATTGCACCTACAAAGGGGTATAAACTAGAATCATCAGCTACCAGTACATCACAAAAGCTCAAATTGGTGATTGGTATTCCTTTCTTTGTATCGTTCACACGATGATTGATCATGTAACAAGATTCCTCTGTACCCCGGATTCCCGGACTAGCATAGAGGTGAACATAATAAACGATACTATTAACGACTTGATAGAAATATTCAGTAATAGATTCCTTTCAATCCAGTTTTATTGAAGCTCCGTACTATGCTTCGCTCGAACACCTTATGGTACTGACGAAATAACATAAGTGACAGTGGGAACTGTTGGTGTTTCGTCAACCTCTTCCAAAATAATAATTAAATCAAAGATACTCACTTTTCTTAACTTGGTCTTCTCCTTAGCTTTAGCGAGCTCTTCTTCAAGGTAAGTCCGGACTCCAATTTTGCAGTCCATGACACACGGACTATCGAAATCGCTCAGCAGGTCTTGTAGTTGTAAATACACTGTAGGAATGCTTGGTTAAGGAAATATTCGTTTTATGGTATTGGATAAAATATTCAATGGTGTAAGGAAAAAAAAGATGCAGAATAAATCTATATAAAAAATCAATCAGATTAAAATTGATGTTAATAGTGTAAATTAGTTGCTATTGTACAATAGGTGCACATTCGAAAAGTTTAAGTTTTTGATGCGAACCCTGAAAGCAATGTCCATGCTCTTTATTCTGGTGATTCTAAGATGGGTTAGTAGTTTTTTTTTATTTGGTCATTATTTGAAAAAAAGGATACATTCTCCGTCTTCACAAGTGACTTGTCCTTTGTATTCAGGTACAAATGGCCGTAGAACGTCTTTCATCAGCAACTGGAATGAGAGAAAACAAAATTATTAAAACCATATTCAACACATGTTATAATAGGAGATAAGTAGATGGCAATAACTGTATATTACGTATTTAACGATATAAATTATAATAATGCTTTTGAAGCAAAATAAAACAAATAATAGGAAGCACGAGCCTACTATAAATTTCGCAGAAACATTATCTAATCTTCAGGCTTGATTTCCGTTAAAAGGTCAACAGAAATATAAGCTATGTCATCAGTAACATTGGCGCCATTAACAGACACGTGCAAGAGGATAAGGCTGAAGTTCAAAATCCTTAGACAGTTACACAAGCAGATGGAGACAAAAAGACCAAGAGAGGACAGCGAAAGAGAAGAAAAGCTATGAGGACAATAGATAACTTTCAAAATGATAAAGAAGATTAAGGAAAAGGGAATTGTCAATGATTTAAATAGAACCAAAACATCAGATGAAATATTTCACGGCAAAATCGATTCCGAAACTAAAATAAAGACATAGTAGCGTCGACAAGCAAGTACTACACCAAATTCAAATGATTTCAGTGACGTGTGAATTACTAACATGCGTTCTTTTATGTAACGTTCGCAAGACACCATGTTTTATTCAATCTTTGTAAACATTACACACGTCAAAGGCTTGTCTTCCAAACTTAGGCCAACCCATTTTTCTCTATGACGCGCATTAACCTGACAAGCACACATTGTATTGTATAATTAAATTCGTCGGTTTCGTGAAGATTTCCATGAAAAACGTTATTCAAATAAAGCAATTCTTGTACGCGTCTTCTTCTGAAGTACAAAGTAAGCCTACTTACAATGTTACTTTAAATATAGAAGTATTTTCAGTTAAGACACTATCTTCAAAGAAATTCGCACGTCCAAAACTGGTTGACGTCAAACTTCTACTATCTGTCGTCGTTTGTGCTTAATTGTTATTAAGTCTTATGATAATTAAGTGACTGCGACCGAAACTAACCATATTTTGTTTCGTCTCCAGGTCTGTGATTAGTGTCACAGACCGCTAAAAAATTATCCGGTTTTATAAAAATAAACGTTCTGATGCTGACCAATGTCAAGAACTTCGTTAGGATTATATAAAACACGTTTGGTTTTGGATTTATAGCTACAAAACTGCGCATAATCCAACTTAGAAATGAAATAAATAATTATTAATAGTAACCTATTGCATTTTGCGGTTTGGTCAAGGAAAAATAATAAATTAATAATCCAGCAAAAACTGTCAGTCACCACAGGTCATAAGTTTTTTGTTCAGTCAATTAAGTCAAAGGGTCCTGAGTCTTATTCTGGAAGATTTAAGGTTAATATTGGATTGAAGAAGAATAACGCGCAGCATATACCTGTAGGTGATTACGAGACCACGACGTTAGAACAAAAGAATGGACTGTAGGTAGCAATCAATAATAAGAGTTTGGCATGAAATAAATATTATTTTGCAACACAGGCCAGTCAATTTTTAATCAGACAACCATGATATTATAAAGCCCAAAGCAATATAATAATGAAACCTCAGTAACAAGATTGTTAATGGCTACATATGTATGACTTCACACCCATCATGGGTTTGTTGATACGTTGTGGTCAAGAAACGTCATGCGAATCTTCACAGACTTAATTGTTTTTTCACCGATCTTTGAGACAAGCCGTTTATAAAACCACCAATGCTATTCACAAGTAATTAACCGCTTTGGACTCCTACAATGTTAAATTAGTTAAGGATCAAAGGTTCAATCGATTTTTCACACATTTTTTTTGTTTTCGGTTGTTCGGAGGGCAACCATCTTTATTTTCAACGGTTATTGACTCGGTCTAACCGCAACTACTTGAGAAAAAATTTGCTGATTAACAATTTGGCAACTATTAAGTGACGAAGTTTTGAGAAAATTAAGTGATTCACCTAATTTTCTGAAAAGTTCTAATTGTTCTAAGCTCAAATTGATTTAATGAATCATTTTGTAAAGTATCGGATGAAGTAGAGATCCGGTAGTAAATCGCTCTTCAGATAAGTTTATTTTATATTTATGACGAGCTTAAATTTTAATAACTGAACAAAAACTGTGCAAATTATGTATGCGAGAGACCACCACAAACCAGTACTGAACTGAACACACAACAATGATCCAAAAAAATATACTAATCATATTTAAAGAGAGAAGACATTTGCCGTACCTAGATAGATGAAGATGTTTGTACATATGAATGGTTTCACGTAACACAACCACGTGTCGTAAGTAGTAGTGGCTGTAGTAGGAATAATTAATGTTTCTAAGAAATTTAGTTTTCGGAACAAACACACTTAACGTATTACGTATGATGTCTTCCCAACGGATCTATGCGTCATAAGTACGAATTTTGTAACATGGAAATCGTTGACCAATTCTTGGAAATGAAGTGGGTGGACATTCTAATAAAGCTTTGAATGCAGTCAATGATACGGAAGAGAGACATGTATTATGATGATTGACAAAATAAAGAATAGATTAAAGATGCAATGGAAGAGACAAATTATTGAAGATGGTTGATTGAACTACACAAGGCCCACATTAAAACAACATGAAGAGTAGTGTAGTGTCTTTTACCTCTTACGATTGAAATGTGGAATTTCAGAAATGTATACATTTGAATTAATATCCCATTATTCCAAACTGATCCCATATATTTTGTATAGCATGTACATGCGAATGACGAAACAGAAATGTTTTATTCAAACGTACCTGAAAACACCTCTCCTCTTGCGGGCAAAGTTTTTTCAAAATGGTGCCTTGGTCAGGTCCCGCCTTGAAGTTGCCTTGATGACCAGCGAGCTGGATCCAAGGGT
Organism: Diarsia rubi; assembly: GCA_932274075.1. Lineage (NCBI taxonomy): Eukaryota > Metazoa > Arthropoda > Insecta > Lepidoptera > Noctuidae > Diarsia > Diarsia rubi. The sequence goes on from OW026425.1 coordinate 14,593,718, forward strand.
ACCTCTGCTTCTTATAGGTTTGAAAGAACGGCGTCCACTGCACAATGTTGCGGAGCTTACGCCATCTTTCCGATTGCTGGAATGGAAAATGAGAAACTGAGCAACTTGTGGAAGAATTGTTTGATCTAAGACTAATTGGAGTTCGTTGGAAAAATAAACAGTGTTTGACGTAATTTTTAATATGCACACATATTTTAGAGACAAGTCCGAGAATTAACATACTTAATTTGATCGAATATGCAATCTATACCGTTCATGATTTGATTTAACGTTTTCATTTTGCTTGGCAAACTTGTAATAAAAATTCAACCTTGACTTTTTCTATTGAGGCAGTTGAGTACATCAAACCCTTAGTACAGTAAAAATAGAGCTGAGTTTATAAAGCAAACAAACTCAGCTCTATTTTTTGTTCACAACACAAAAACCTTAGATTAGATGAAGACAATGGGACCATTGATAACATAAGAAAAGAACAACTACTCCTGTGGGCCCCCTATTCATAGTATTTTTCCCACATTACGCGTATTGATTATCTACTTGTTGACGTTATTACAGATAATTATGATTAATGTGTTGCTTGTATGTTTCCTACGACCCAGTTTTATACAGTTATTCATTTTGCAGAAATATTGAATAGGCTTGCGAGTGGTTTATGATTTTGTTAGAACATAACACATACAAATGTAATATGCATTTTAATGGTTTTGTGATAGAAACCTACAAACTAGTGAAGGCCTTGGGATTAGTTCCCAAGTATAGTTTAATTTGACATCAATCTAAGATTATCACACCAGGGGCCACATCATGGGGCCTTGATCAAACCCCAATTGTTAGTATTTAAAGATGGAAGAAATGACGTCATCGAGTACCTACTTAGGATGTCACTCTGCCATAATCATCATAATTATAAGGAAATCAAACCCTTCTTCTATTTCAAAATGTTCCAATTATTTGAACCGATCAAAGTCTATGTCAATACGGATAATGGAATTCGGTTAATAACCAATTATTATGCAGGATAAACAGGTAACTAATTAGTTCCAATGACTGCAGATATAGTCCACAATAACACAGTTTAATTAATATTTGTACTGGACAAATAAATTCCCCTTTATTTACTGATATTAATGACGTATTTTGTGTGCGTGGATAGAGTTTTGAGTGAATTGAATAATGCTGTACAGATATATAATGATAGTTTAGTCTTAATATAGACTGTAATATATAGGAATGGAATGTGTCAGTTCTTTCAAGCAAGCAAATATTGTATAAATGGTGTATGTGGCCACATGACATATATTTTTACCATAGATTAAGTACATCTATGTAGTTATGTTATAATTGTTTATATTTAAAACAATATTGTTAGCATTGCAACAGATCATGCTTGAATGCTTGCTGTATCTAAGGAATTTACTGCAATTTTAACTAGTAGTACTCCGTATGCTGAAACTTGATTCAATGTAGCGCCACACCCATTTCTTGCAAATTGTAGCTGTTGTTGAATGCAAATTGAGCGTTACAGCAGACCACATAGGAGTGATGTAACAATTTTATAGCAGCCACAATTTTGTTGGTAGGTAACCATTTTGAATGAAACCCCTCCCATCAAATTTCGAATAGTAACATCATTATGACCGTTGACATGCTAATTTTGAATGAATTAAGGTAGATTATTGCTTAACATCTGGTTGAGAAAACAGGTATCTAGTTTCATCGGTTATGTAAATTAAGTTTGTGCAAATTAGAATTCTCATCAAGGCATAAAAATATGGTAGATATAGATCTGATCCAAGGAAGAACAAGATAATCTCTTATCTATGCAAGTTTAAAACACATAGTTAAACTTGCATAGATTGCAATCTGCAATTTTGAATTGCAGATTTTATATAAATTATTAAAACATAGTTATAACACTCTTGTAATTAATTGCTAATATCCAGAATTTAATTAGTTTTAAAATATGATTTATGAGGTAACGTGTTTACCAACAAAATATGGATATATTGAGCCGCTCAATACAATATACATTTAACGATAGTTGATATGTTAGAAAAAACATTAGAAAAACTTTAATAAAAAAAGTGCCAAAAAAAATTTGATTAAACATATCTTTAAAATACCCATACGATATAAAACCTTTATAATATACGAATTATTGTAATAAAATTCGGTTTCCGAAAAATAAAATATTTAAAAACCAACCTTCTTATGGCTGTGCACATAAGCACAGAAAACAACATCCATAAAGTCCTCGATAGTCACACAAATATTTGCCGAATACATAATTGTAATCAAATGTAAACACCACAACAACACAAAAAAAAAACAAAAGCACAAAACACGACGCTACACACAAGGATAACAGTCAAGTAATGTCTTTGCAACGGCGCGAAACACACTGAACGACCAGACGGCGGCTTCGCCAATATAAACTATAATTTCCATCCACTGACTCATACAGGGGACGGCTTAGACCGCAAGAACCATACACTGACGTCAATGTATTCGCCGGACCGCCAGCTACATTAAAATCCATCGATTTACGGAAATCCAATTTTTCATCGGTCTGTTCCAAAAACTTCGTAGAATTATATCAAAATTCTGACTATTTGCTTCGTGTATGTTCTGACGCACGTTTCAGGAATTAACTAGGTTCAATGCACTAATTAAAATGTACATGTTTTGGTGTTAACCATTGGTTCGATTTAACTTGTAAACATGAAATTTGAAAGGGTTCACTTAATTTATACATAGCTAAGGGGTATTTAGGAATTTAGTGAGGGTTATTTGCTAAGGTACCTGGACCGATATCAAATAGTGGATTTTCTGGTTTGGACGGCCTTGGTATCGTCAATTTAAACATTCCTTCATATCGTTTTTTAACTCAATTGTGTTTAATTTTCTTTATTTATTTGACACCATTTTTGAAAATTTAAAATTGTTCGTAATGCAATTTGAATTAAACGCTTCGTCGTCAATATTGAACTTGACTGTCAAATTCTAGAACATATTCATTAACGCTGAATAAAGTTTATATGCTTCATTAATTTGATATAGAATCAAAAGTATTTTGCACTGACACCATTTCATATTAAAAGCTCCGTTATAAAGATGACAGAGTAGATTCCAGTAAATAATTAACAAGCAATTAAATGAATTATTTCTCTGAAGTGGCATATGTCATTGGAGTACGTGTTGTGATTTTCTCAACAATCTCACCATCACTTAAGAAGGATCTTGATTGAGGATGAGTCTACTTGGTGGTAATAAAATGAATTGTCCGTAAAGTTGCCGTTTGTTGAGATTCTTATGTGTAATCGCTATTTATGGTCGCACTTAATTCTTTGTTCTAGAGTTTTCTAAGTCAATTGTCACGATGACCCATGTCCCTAATGAAATTATTGCAAGGATTATGTGCACAAGATTTGAAAGCTGCTTAGTTTAGCCATAGGAAAATGTCGCTAGAAAAGTTTTGAGTATGAATGTGGATGAGAGGGTAGAGGCAGACGCAGACCATACAATAATGATGATAATGATGGTAATACAATAATGATGGTATGATAAACTATGTAAATCATGATATATGGCAACAAAAGAGCCTCATGAGATGACCAGTATTAGAGAAATATGGAAGAAGAAGATTTTCTGCGCTGACCCCAAATTAATTGCGATAAAGACAAGAGAAAGATGATTTATCCATAGAAATTTGGTCTTCTATACATAGTATGTGATCAACAGCTCCTAAAAATTAGAAGGCTCTTTACTGTTTAGCTGCCATTAATGCACGTTTTGATAGAGGATACAATGTGGTTGTTTGTTTAGATTTTAATCCTGTAACGGAAATATTTATAATAATTGAATAATACAGTTCCATGACCTAAATTTTTCAAGTTGAATCATAACTTTACAGATAAATGTATGTAGTAAGGTACTTCGCTCACGTCACTACCATTTTATTTGTCATCGAAATTGCAGTAATATTTTATGCGAAATCAGAAACTGTTTGAAACTTGCAATAGTACTACAAACTACGTCAGAAGTTTATGATTACAATGAAAGTTATCAAATTCGTAAAAACGTTGATTGATTGCGGTTACATTCGATAAGGCTGACGTGATGAAATTTTGTGCAGACGTCATTACTATGTTTTCGAAACAAGGATTCGTAGCAGGAACTTATTTTAAAAATATGTTTGAGGAAGAAACCCAAACGAAAATCAAAAATGTGTTACATCCGGATAACGTTAATACAATACGTTGTTACATTCTAAAAAGGGAGACTCGTTTCCATAGCCCATGTAAGTGGCCTGCCCATTCCCACTGGATGGGGCTTTTCCAACAGTACACTTACAGGAGGATAATACGTACGTACCTATAATAATGGTCTCGTTTGTTAGTACGATGTCGTCAATGCGTCTGCGTGGTTTCACAGGCCCATTCACGTGAAATGATTCCTTAGTCATTGACAACTCATAAGCGTTGCTGTAATATCAATCACGTAATTGGCGAAGCCGACACTGACCGTCATCACTACTGCGTATGGCGAATCCAGGTCATTAATGTTTCCTTTTGGTGTTAAATGATTGTCAGAGGACTTTTACATAACTTAGAAAGTACTTATTATGACGTTGGAGGAATTGGTTAATGGTTTTTAATTAACTAATAACCCAATGCTCTAGGATTGAAATATTGAAGGTGGAAGTGTATGCTGACATGATTAATTGATTAAATCTACAGCTTGCAACTAATGGATATAAGAAGTTGAAAAGCGCTTGCTGCCCTCCCCCAGTGACGTCCTAAGCCGAGGTCCGTACCCCACAGGGGGTGCCCTTAGCGATTTGTCACTTAGTTTGTAAGCTTTGCCCCTGGCTGGAGGCCTTAAACTCAAGGCATCCACAGGGATTGTCCGGTTAAGCAGAAGCCAGTCTCATAGACTGAACTGCGAGATGCCACTACAAAAAAAAAAACCTGTTCTTCCCATCATCGCGATCAATTTCTTATACTGAGCCATATCTGGGAACCTTTTAGTAACGGAGATACTGTATTTCAAACATTTTCACAAAACTTTTTTTTTATTTCACTGTTTATGTTAATATGTTCTTGATTTTTAATAGCTCCATGACCCCTGTACAATGCATCAAATAGCACCATGATTTCAGTGCGTTACATTTAGACCTACCTTGATTTTTCAGCCCAAAAATAACCATTATTTCCCAACAATAAGTCTTACGTAGAGTTCCTTAGTTCAATGTACAGAATACTTAGTTGACGACTCTGTAAAGGGCCGTCACCGGCTGCAGTGGCGCCGTTGAGAGTAGTCTTTTTCACAAAAATATTGAATACTAGCTGTTGCCAGCAGCTTCACCCGCTGCAACTCGAAAATTATCCCACGGGAAGATAAAATCGGGATAAAAACTATTGTATGTGTTAATCCAGGTTATAAACTATCTGTGTACCAAATTTTATCTAAATCCGTTCAGTAGTTTTTGCGTGAAGAAGTAACAAACATACACACTCACACACTCACAAACTTTCGCCTTTATAATAATAATATTAGTGTGATTACCTACGTATGCAAAATTCCGAACACAACTGCAACCGCAGCGGCAAAACCGTAATCACTATCACATACTGCAGACACGACGCGTTTCCACGTAACACTATGGAAAGCTTCCATATTTAGCGATGTTGACGAAGTTGCGGTCACCTACTAAATTGTATGTTCACTCATAAAAGCATCTTAAGATACAAAAGCTAAATTAATTATTTATTAAATTACATTTTATGTTCCAAGCTCATCGTGCTTTGCTGGCGCTGCCGCTGCTGCTGCAAAGGTCATCAAGTGGCGTAAATATAATCTTAATAGAAATTATGTTTTCGAGCCGTTTGTGGTTGAAACTCTGTGGCTGTGGTCAGTGCTCACAGCCTTTTTAAGTAAATTCAGTATTACTTGACTCTTCTCGAGACCCAAGGGCTGGCTTTAACCTTGGCCAGAGGCTGAGAGCTTGCCATACAAATTGGCAATGGCCGCCAGTCTCGTCAGCACATTACCAGCTCACAGCGTTGAGAATGAGTTTTCATGCCTTTTTATTTTTTGTAATTCGTTTATTTCAGTTATTCTATTCGTTTTTAATTATCATAATAATATATACAGTTCATTTTGAGCATATTCAATCATTAAACCATTGGTATTTAAAGTGCCTACAATCACACTAATATTATAAAGACGAAATTTTGTGAGTGTGTATGTTTGTTACTTCTTCACGCAAAAACTACTGAGCGGGTTTAGATATTTGGTACACAGATAGTTTATAACCTGTATTAACAACACATAGGATAGTTTTTATCCCGATTTTATCTTCCCGGGCGATAATTTTCGATTTGTAGCGGGTGAAGCCGCTGGCAATAGCTAGTAATTTATAATTAACTAGTTATTGAGAAAAGCTCATTATTAAGAAGAAGTAGTTTGTAACGGTTAAAATGTTGTGTTTAAAGGTTGATGAAATTATTGGAGTAGTTTTTTGTTATCATTAGAAAGTGACGTCAATGAAGAAGTTCTACTTAGTAGAAATAGCTTCATCATTTGACGTCATTAAAATGATAACCTAATAACGGATTTAGTTCTGTTTAAGACGATTTGGTATGACAAGTATTATTTATTGTCAGGCTAATCTTTTTCGCCTTATATAAGTTAACAATGATCATGAAAACACAAATACTGCAAATAGGTCTATGAAACTTCAGGAGTTTCTCAAGGCTAAACTGTTGGTCTTTTCTTGTTTGCATTTTGGATTTTTTATTAACATTGGTACTATTCAGTTAACAATATAAGGAGACATTGCTATTGACATTTAATAGATTTCTTCCTATTTACTTAGAAAAATGATGTAACTTATAGTCAGAATGCTCGTGGCTGTATATTGTAATCTAAAATTAAATTTAAATGGAGTTATTTTTAAGAATAGTTTATCTTTAATCGAACCAAGGTAAATCGTAACATCTCTAAGGAAATAGCATTGATTGTTTGACGTCAAAATGCAAAATATTCATAAGTTTAGAAAATCTAGGTTGAATACATTGTTTCTCTAGTTATTTTAATATCGTTATGTAAATGGACTGGTGTCGTATTTCTTTGTATCGTGAGAATTTTTGGGTCGTTTTTACTTCCTATCTTAAAATAGTCTTCAAGAATGTCGATACTTTCGTCATACACGCATAATTGCATTTTTTGAAGGACTAGGCAAGCGACAATCGGTTTCAGTGAGTTTCTGACGACTATTAAGAGTTTCTACAGGATTGGTATAAGCTTTCCTGTAGCTTATGGCATGCTGAGTGCCTTGAGACAAAAAGGTGGGGTTCTTTTTCTCCCCAGCTCTACCAATGTTCCATGCCTATATAAAAGTCTCACAACTTCGTTTCGCGTTATGAATATTTTTTTGTCTTAATTATGAGGGAACAAAGAAACGGACATACATACATACTTACATACATACATACATACACGCCAAACACATAACCCTCCTTTTGGGCTTCGCCGCAGTCGGGTAAAAAGGAATGTTTCTTGACTAAACAAAACATGATTCTGTTTAGTCCGTCAGTTAAATTATCGAACAATACTGGATACGTGTTTTTTTTTATCAAATTAATCAAAATTAAAAAAGATAAAACGCGTCAAAGATGGGGACTTTTTGACGTCAAGTGCGATGTGACGTCACTCGAGTTTCCGAAGCACTGTATCGTCTTAATTTTTTGTTTATGTGAAAAAAAGAAAAAATGTGTTAAAAATTTTTTTGAAATGAAACTGACAGTCGAGTGCCACCCGTCGTCGTCGTTTCGTGTGACACTCGACTGTCAGTTTTATAAATTTTTACCTTTTTCATTTAGAGACCGTTATTTTGTCTATGTCCACTAAAACCTTGTTTGCTGACTTATATTTTACCGCGGTAACAGCTAGCTATTTCTCTTAATCCTTAATCGATTTGCCGAAACTTGACGATGACGTAGAATCTCTATGAACTTTTTGAAACTCAAAAATAGGTAATTATATACAGTGACGTTCTCAATTTTAATATTTTTTAAATCTATTTCCTGTTGTAATAAAACTAACCACGTATAAAAATAAACAAACCTATTTTTTATATTTAGCATTAAAGTATTCCGATCCCGTCAAATAAAACAAAACAGGAAAACCCCGATTGTACAGAAAAGGAAAATAACATTGCATTTACATAGAGTGATAAGCTATTTAAGATATAGTTTCCATGGGAGCTGATTCCTCATGGACACAGTATATGGTCACATTTAATTATTTTAAAACAGAGTAAGATCCCAAGGCTGCCAGACTTTTTACTTTAAGTTAAATCAGTAGTTTCACTTAGCCATAAAACAATGTCAATAGCAATGTAAGTTGCTATAACAGCGACTATCATCGAAAATGATTTGCATTTTCGTTTCGACTTGGATGAATATGCAATATAATCAAGAGTACCTTTATATTTCAATGATTGAAAACCATAAAATCATGTGCACGCTATAATCTATTCTTTGCTGCCAGACTTTTTACTTTAGCATCTGATATCACAACAAGACACACAAGACAACACTGCGCTCCAAAACACAAATTACTGACGTTGACGTTGTATGTAAGGTCTCTCTATGGGCATTAGATGCAGCTAAGGTTAATGGGAACTTGGCAGGGCACGTCTGCCGCATGCCCAATGAGCTGTGGGCCAAAATAGCCACTTTCTGGAGTTCTGACACAGTCAGAAGGCGTCGCGTCAGGCATCGTAGAAGATGGCGAGACAATCTGGATAAGATTAGTGACCAGTGGTCCACATTGGCTATAGATCGACGCAACTGGAAGTCATGGGGAATGGCCTTTACCCAGCAGTGTGATGATACAGGCTAAACAGTATCTGTACCTGAAGAAGATGTACCTAAGAATTCGTCATTGGCACAAGTTAGGGTATGCGTACGTTCACATTACATACTACCACTACTCGATGCAACTCGTTTTATTATTTTCGCTCTTATTTGTAATCCTTTTTGTAAAATGAAAGCCTAAGCCCTAAGTTGCTCCTATAAAGTCCCGTTGAAATCGGTACCGAATCGGTCCGTTTCGGAGATTAGCCGGAACACCAGAAAAACAGATACTTTTTTTTTGTTCTTTGTCCTTACTAATCGATATCGATGCACGGGATCATCCCTCCACGCGATTCATCATCATCATCATCATCATGTCAGCTAAAAGAAAGTGAACTGCTGGACATAGGCGCCCCACAGGTGATTCCTCCAGCGGATTGTTGCAACCTTCACAAGGTCGTCGGTTCACCTAGTAGGAGCCCTACCGACACAACGTCTTCCGGAGCGGATCCACGGGATTAAACTGATCAAAATTTAACGCTGTATTTTCATATGATATACCTATAATAATTATATTCAGTAAAAAGCTGTTATTTTTAATAACAAACAGACACTTTATTTGTATACCTTTAGTTCTTATTCTTCTTTTTCTAAGAAGAGTGTCTACCAGTCTACCTACGTAAGTCGTGGTCGTATTCGACCAGACTGCGGGACTGATCGCTTTTTGTTTTGATCATTATTTTAATTAAATCATTTATATTCTCGATGATAGTCATAAAAAAATGTTTATAATATCAAGAGATTTTCACACGAAACCCGTTTTCGATCGTGTTACTATTGTTGACATAGAACTGTTTGACGTAGCTAAGATGTGCTTCAAAGAAATATAAAAAGACGGAAATTTAAAAGTTTTTAAACGAGGCAGACTAATAGATAACTATCGCTATTTACGAAAAATGTTGAACTTTGAAATGTAAAAAAGAAATAACACAAACCTGAGACTGTCAGTAATTAACACTATACTGTAATAGGAACTGTAGACGCTAACAAACTTTACGATTATATAATTGGTAAACCTCAACAAAAACCTTCTTCAACAATAGATCCGATGCTAATAAACCAAATAAAAAAATCACACAACACCTAAGACTGACACTACATAACTATACTTTCTCTGTCCTTCCTATATTGTTGGAAGTCATCAGAGAGAGACGGAAGTCGGTTTCACATATACTGGGAAGTGACCAGATGCCATGATGTCAAGTACATTTATGACGCACTTACAGCCTTTGACAAAACGCATCTGCTAAAAAGTTGGTCCTCGTATGTTTGTATTTAATATTTATTTTTTTATTTGCCTCTTTGAAGTTAAAGCGAGGTGATTTAAATATGATATAGGAAATAGGAATTCCTCTTCGATATTTTGGGAAGGTCGGAATATATATTACAAGGTCTTGTTACAGGGTTATGTGAGATATGGTATGGATCGTTAACAGGTTAATGATTATAACAATTTGGAGTATTTAGTTTTGTCGGTAAGATTTTATTGAATGGACAGAGATTGAGAGGAAGGTCAAAGATAAGATGCATGTATTGTGTGACGAATGATAGCTACCTATACGAAAGAGACAGAAGCAAATGATGCCGTGACGTCTGACGTCTGGAGTGGAAAATGAAAACATGTTGCGCCAAACCCGAGTACCGAGTAGAATGACACAAGTCACAAGGGCAAAAAGATGGCAGGAAGTCATATCCATGTCAGTTTGCATAGCTTTGACAGTCAGTTTAGAAAAGAAGTCTGAATGTGTGACAATCAGTTTTACCAAGGAATATTGTGATATCCAGTAAAAAAGTTGGCAAAAAGTTACTTACTGCCGAACTCAGAGAATTTTAATGATCACTTAGTAAAGATGGCCTAAGTAATCATTGAAGTTTCTTGAATAAATGTTATTTATTGACCTTATAGTGACCGCTTATGAACATCTGTATGAAAGTAATTAAAAACAAATAATATATCGTTTAGCGCACGTTATTAGATAATACAATTACAACATAAATATGTTTATGTACGTACCTACGATTTACTAAATAACAATATCGATGTCACGTAACCATTTATAACGTTTGGTTTGATAATTATAGTAGCCGTAGGTTGTAATATGTGATAGTGTTCACTATAAAGGATATCTTTCTACTCATCATCAGCCTATAATGTTCCCACTGCAGGGACTCAGGCCTCCTCTCTAGGAGAGGGATAGGCTATAATCTACCACGCGAGCTCAGTGAGGGTTGGCTGATATCACATGTCCTCGATTTTTTTGGTTCTAAGACTTGCCGGTTTCCTCACGTAGTTTTCCTTCACCGTTTTGAGAGCAGCGATGATGAAATAAATTACACAAAGTAATGCGCCTGCTGGGTTCGAACGCACGTTCGAAGTTCGTAAATCGGGGCCGAGACCACTGGGCCACCGCTGCTCCACATCTTTCTACTAGATGTCTGACACTCCCTTTCGCTCGCTGCCCAAGAGCTGGAGGGGTTATTTAATGATTTCCAAACCCCTCCAAAAAAAAACGGTTGATACCGGTCACAAATCGAGACTCAGTTGTTGCTGCTGAGAAAGTCCTGATGGAAAACCCAATAACACGGCCTGACCTGGGAATAACACTGCCGACCGAATCCAACCCACTAGAACAACGAAGCAGTATAAATTACAACTCTGCTATAACTCATCTACGAACGGAAATGATAAAAAAAGCAATGAATTTAGTACTAAACCGAATTAAAATTATTTCAAATGCTCACAGTACCTATTACAATATCCGTTCCTTAAATAGAAACAATAGCGTGCGCAGACGCATGCCGTTATACTCAAATTGATCCATTACATGAATTTGGAAAGGCCTTGAGTTTAGGCCTTAAATAAATAGACATGAATTGAAATTGAATTATCTAGTTGAAAGGTCAAGTCTATAAAGCATTGATTTGATAAATTGGAAGTTGAAATATTGTTGTAACTAACTGCTTCTGATGGTGATGGAGCTCTCGAGGCACGATCGCGCGTGTGTATAAATACTCGTTTCACATAGGTATAATTTTTTTTTAGACTTAAACGAGGCAAACGAAAGAGCTGTCCAGGTTGCAACGTACTGATTGGACAAAATTTGCTCTCTGCCCAAGAACGGGAGGGGTTATTCGTCCATTGATTAGGACTGAACTAAAGTATGTATTTTTATTACGGTTAAGTAGACACCAGCGAGGGATTGGGCATAGCTCATATGATACCTTTTTTTCTCACTCTTACGGCCGCACTCACAGAGCTTTAATGATTAATTAGGCCATCACTTAGTAAAGGTTTTGATAGTTTTGTCATACAAAAGAATGTCAAATCTTTACTAAGTGACGGCTTAAGGAATTATTAAATATCTCTGAGTACCGCAGTTACTGATCAAAACTTTTCACGCTGGCAATACCATGTAGATAGTTATATATAAAAATACTAGGAATGTCAGAGAATATTCCTCAATCATTTTTTTACTAAAAAGAGACCAAGTTGACCTATTGTACTATGAACCAAGCCACGGTGTTAAATTCACAATAAAACAAACACAAATCACATTCCTAGTACTAAATATATGATTTAGTGACGTCATTAAGCCATACACATTCAATTTTCCTGTATACTTTTTCCTTCTGATGGATTTATGTACGTCATCACTGTGTTGATAATAATAAAACCATTTGTGTCAAATACTCATTAGGCCTAATTTCTTAGAACAAAGAGTTAACAGGGAATCCCTTTGTACATTCGACTAGGGGTAATTAATATATACATATTTTTACATATATTTATACGTAGGTAAATGGAACCGGAAGACGTTCCGTTGGAAGGCCCGCACTAGGCGGACCGAAGACCTGGTGAAGGTCGCTGTATACGAGACGCACGGGACCGGTCAATGTGGCGACACCTGGGGGAGGCCTATGTCCTGAAGTGGACGTCTTTTGGCTAAAATGATGATGAGGTTTATGGAACTATGGCCGTCCATTAAGCGACCGGTTGACGATATTGTCCTAGTCGAAACACATGGGTGAAGATTGCTTGGAACCAAGAAATGTGGCAGGTGGAAGGGGACACTTTGGTCTACTGATCGCAAGCTCGGGTGCTGAGCTGATTGGTCAAAGTTGGGCAAAGTGTTACTACGTTTTTCCCTCAGGAAGCAGCCAAGCAGTCTGTATTAAAGAAAGAAAGAAAAAGTATTTATTGGTCTCACACAGAACAGAACAAATTGACAAAAAAATTAAAATTATTAATTAATTATTGTGTCCAATTTGGCTCGCCCCATATTGTATGGGTTGAAACTGGTGCAATGTGGGTGTCCTTTAGGTACGTACACCTCTTCCTAACCCTTCGGGGATTACTAGCGTGATTTTATGTAGACAGGGAATATAAAGGACACCTTGGACTGAACCGATGATAATGATCCATTTTATTCTGATTAAATAAATATTACAAAGCCATGTTTATGTATGTATCCATGAACTAACATGGTTAAACTTAAGCAAATATTAAATTATTTTGAGATACAAATCATTATTATATCGTTCACACGATCACACGTGAAGATATCATTTTATTTGAATATTTAAATTTAAATTGTAACAGTAGGTTTAAAACCTTCGATGATAATATTTACATTGATCAAAAACTGTTGTTTTTTCAAGTTTATTTAAATTATGTTTTTGTTCAGAATAATGAAAATATTTTATAAATATCCCAACAATAAAAACTTTATTCAGACCATTGTTTGTATAAAAATAACCACAGACCAATAGATAATGACCTTCTGGACCTAAGCCTATTATCAGGTTAATCTTTATAGGGAAAAATGCCAAATTACTTAGAACAAACGGCACACATCAAGCTAAACAAATCCAGCATAACCTGACCACACTTTGTACGAGGTTCCTGTAAAATCAGATATCAGCTTAATTTGGTTTTGATGGCTTGACTGGCAATGCGAAATCCCGTGGTTGTATGAAAAACACGTCATTGTTGTACTTGACATATTTGTTAGAGGGCGAAGCATTGACATTCTAGTTAGAACCAAACCTTTGACATTGAATTCGTTTCGTGTTTTTGCGACTGTAGGTAAATAGTTATTAAGCTTTGATAAAACTGAGGATCGCGGGACAAAATTCACTCGCACCCATTGTGGCAACTCCCGACAAGAATAGTCGTTTGAGCCGTGAAAGAAACGACGGTCGCAGTCACGTCGTGCGATCCGTGGGACTCTTTTGGTTTGGCCGGAGCTTAATTCAGAAGACATTAAGGTGGAAGCGTCAGGTAAGGCCGCGCAAAAATATTTTTTCTTACGTATTTTCGAATTTGCAAGGCAGTAGCTGAACGTGGCTCTTAATGTTTAATATCATCGTCTTTCTGACCTTGTCTCATTTTATTTTCGGTGGGCGCGACATGATTTCTTCCATTCACGTCATCTTTTACTCTTTTCTCTTTCATATTCCTCTCCCTCTCCCTCCATCAATTCCATCACTCATGATAATTCTTTTCCGACATAATCAACATCTACCAAGCCAGTAGCCTTTTCCCAACTATGTTGGGGTCAGCTTCCAGTCTAACCGGATGCAGTTGAATACTAGTATTTTACATGAACCGACTGCCTATCTGACCTCCACAACCCGGTCATTACTGGGTAATACGATACCCTTTGGTCTTCTTCAAATCGTGTGGGCAGCAAGTTCTAACGAACCCATAAACTCCTTTTGGGGAGTGGGCAATCATCAAATAACCCCTCCCGCTCTAAGGCAGAGCGAAAGGGAGTGTCAGACTTCTACTGACTAAAAACCGCCCATGTTCCTTCTTAGCCCTTTATGTCGAGGCCGCGATATCTCTTGCGAACTACCCGCAGCCCCAACGGGACCCCACACACCCTAGTGTCAGAGTTTTTAAACCGCCTCTGACATGGTTTGACGACCGCCATTTGGCGACCGGGACCACCGGCTTATACGTGCCTGCTGAAGTAAGGAATCATACCATCATAACCCTTTGGTAAGACTGGTTGTCAGACTTACAGGTCACTGACTACCTGTTACGACTGCCAAAGATCTATTATGGCAGCCGGGACCAACAGCGAGGCACGGAGGAACCCACCCACCTATCCACAGACCAACCTAGGCAAGCGCGGCTTACCCTAATAATTGACCCGGCTGTTATTATTAAGCCACGAGCTCCTCTCTGTCTCCAACATAATCTGTTTTCTAACATAATATCTTTACAAATTGGCCATTGTTTCCAACTAACCCTTAGTATCCCAATGTCTGCCTTGGTAAGTGTATCCGAAAATTGACAATAATTCAGTAAATTCTTGACATTGGGTAATTTGACACGGAAAACTTCACTAAAGTCACACATTATGTTGCAAGAAACGTTATTTATATGTTTTTGGGAATCCCGAAAGATATACAGAGAGGGATCACGTATGTATGTCAATAGAGTTATAATTACAATTAACTGTCATACAAGCATGCTGTGCCATAACTATAAAATTCTAGCTAAAACCCAACCTCAGATATCGTGAAGTGATGATGACAGGCAGTTTCTGACTCACAACGCAAGACTGAAGACAGCATTCTGTAATTCTGAGTTATCCTATTAATATTACAAAATAATGCGAAAGTTTGTAAGGATGTATGTACAAATGGATGGATTGATGTTTGTTACTCTTTCACGCAAAAACTACTGAACGGATGTGGATGAAATTTAGAACACAGATAGTTTCAAACCTGAATTAACACATAGAATACTTCTTATCCCGGTAGTATGATCCCGTGGGACAATTATCGTACTACACGCGGGCAAAGCCGCTGGCACAAGCTAGTTTCAGCATAATTCTAAATTATGATATCTGCTCTACATAGGAGGAGCAATGAGCAAAAATTACCACTCAGTAGATACTAAAGAGCAGGAAAAGACGACGTGGCAGGCCCAGAAGGAGATGGTGGGACTAGCTGGACTCTTTTTCAAAGGATTGGTCTACAATCACACTAAATCGCGAAAAGTGGAAGGAGGGAAGGGACCTTTGTGGGACGATATAGGCTTATTGTAATTGTTAAAAGTCAATGAATAAATTGCAATGTTGAGTTAATGTAAATTATCTTATCATTGTTATTAATCCTAAATAATCTCACTATATAATCTTGATAAATTAAACTAAACAGTTAATATTTAGGAGCTGTCTGTGACGCGATGTTGCCTATTTTCAGAACGCTACTTTTGAATGACTGTTCTCCTTAGATTATATTTTTACTTAAGCTTACTGTTCACATTATAAATCACTAATAAACAGCACCTACATAATTCAACTCATTTATCAAAGTAATAAATCGGACATTTAAGCTTATCTATATTAATATCCCGAGTCTAAAAACTCTTGTAGCATGTCGGTTCCTTTCCCAGACATACAGTACGCATTGATGGACAGACAGACAGACGAATTGTGCACTTTTTGTACATAACCCGAAACAGATGTAAAGATAGCCGTGTTTAGGTACTTTTAAGTGTCACTAAATACCTGAAAATTGCGTTTAACAGTCAAAATCAAAATCAAAATCAAAATCAAAACTCATTTATTCAAACTAGGCTGATAATCAGCACTTTTCGAACGTCAAAATTTACTTTACTTTACTTATTTACAAGAGACAGTCCCCCAAAAACGCCCCCCCTTCGACACTTCCTAGTGTTTTTGCTTTTGTCTAGAGACAGGTATTGAATAGGTATGTTAGACATTTATTTACTTCGATTTAATTATTAAAAGGAGTAGGTACACACCTTTGGATCATTAATAACATTTGCTATATTGCGTACCAACATTTTCAAAAAGCTTGAAGATCAAATCCAAAACCATAATAATCAAAGCAAAACCGCGATCTTATGGCTCAACGGGGAAGCGAGGTGTCTCTTGAGATTTCAGCCGCCGCGGGAGACAGACTGCGGTACTCAGAGATATTTAATGATTACTAAGCCGTCACTTAGTAAAGATTTGACATACTTATTTATTTTTTTTAAACCGTCAAAACCTTTACTGAGTGATGGCCTAAGTAATCATTAAAGCGCTCTGAGTGCAGCAGAAAACTGTCCAAACCTTTACAAAGTGATGGCCTAACTAACCATTAAAGATCTCCGAGTGCGGCAGAATCACTATTTCATGAAAAAGTCAGGATTAAATGAACTTAGAGGTTTGTAACTCTGTAAAGATATTTTGGTTACAGTCGCGAATCATATTCTAATCAATGACACTGATCTGCAAATTGAAAAATAACATTAGTTTATGCAATCAAAAAATGCGTATCTTCTGATCCAAAGTATCTACAGATTGCTTTGTTTAAATTGTAATATTTGAGTGAAATTCGGTAAGGTCGGTTAACTTGACGCCTCCCCCATATCGCATTACCAAACCTCGTTCAAATGCAAACTACGGACAGATAACTTTTAAATGACGTCAAAGTTACGAATAACACAGCTAAACGTAATGTATTTTAAATAATTACCGATAAAAATCGACACCAAAGCCTCTATTTGAATAACTTTCGTAAGGTAAGGAAATTCAACATTTTCTTATTGAAGGTAGGTTATGGTTATATTTAAATATGATGTTTTTTAGAAGAACTTTTGGACAAGGGGCATAAATATAAACGACTAACTACTAGAAACTAAACGCGACAATAAGTTTGTTTGTTATATTCGTCATCCTGAAAAAATTCATATATGTACGTTGCCAAAATAAATTACATTATGAATCAGGTTTCATTAACATTTGTTGTACTGATTCCTACTTAGAAAACAAAACTTTTAACACTTACATATTCCAAGAACAACGAAGAAAATCACACGGATAATTGTATTACCTGAAAACAAACATACAATTAATTAAAAAACAATTCAGTTAAATCAATTACTTAAAACAAACACGGTTAAGATTTAATTCAATTCAGTACCAACATAACAATGCTCTAATTTGCCTTTGATAAAGGACAAAAAAAGAACTGTCGCAATTTTCAAATGACGTAAATCGCCGCCGGAAATTGGCGTGTCAAACGTGTATCTATTGAAAGGCACTCGTGCGCATCGAACCGAATCGGACACTGTCAATTATCGCAATGAGATAGTTGCGGGATGTAGCAGGTGGTTTTGACAAGGGACAATCGCTTTTAAAGTTTTTGGGAGCGTTCATTCATAACTTGAGGCGTTTAAGGACCGCCCGGCCCTGGTGCAAGCCATGGTCCGGGGCGAGAAGGAATGGGACGCCGTCGCCTCCTTCTGCGAAGCAGTGATGCTAGCGAAGGAGGTGGCGGAACGCGAGAGGGAGAGAACCTCTCGTCCCAGCCGCCGCGGGAGGCGCTCCGGGCGTCGGGGGTCCCGCGATGACCTCCGGCCACCGTAGACGCGGGCCTGTGGACGGTGAGTGATGGGCTAACTCGCCGTCCGTCCGTCTCACGACGAAAACAGGCCGTGTCGACGGCGCGTTCGTGTTCCACGCGCGCCTCAAAGAGATGTCAGCAACATGAGAGGGGCCCG
Source organism: Diarsia rubi (assembly GCA_932274075.1). Classification (NCBI taxonomy): domain Eukaryota; kingdom Metazoa; phylum Arthropoda; class Insecta; order Lepidoptera; family Noctuidae; genus Diarsia; species Diarsia rubi. Next base: position 14,612,171 of record OW026425.1, read on the forward strand.
AAAGGGCCGACGCCTGTCGAGGCCGCGGGTAGTCCAACGGTTATCGCGGCCTCGACATAGAGGGCGAAGAAGGAACATGGGTGGTTTTTAGTCAGTAGAAGTCTGACACTCCCTTTCGCTCTGCCCAAGAGCGGGAGGGGTTATTCGATGATTTTTACACCCACCAAAAAAAAAAAAAAAAAAAAGGCGTTTAAGGACTAAATCTTACCGAGCCGAATCTCACCCAATCTCACGAGGGAGAAAAGGGGATCTCGGTTAATATCACGTAATTTTTTTTGATTCTGTTTTAAGTCAGCTGCTGATTGATACATAAATTATATTCCTCATATCTTCGAGGCTATTAAGTTTTAATTAACTTTTTTATAAATTTAGCAGTGCTTTTGTTATGGGCAAAATGATTTTTTGTACTCGCAGCGTTCTTTTATTACAAGTTATAAGAATACACACAGTGACGACTATCAAACTCGAAGGACCAAACCTAGCGACATTTCATCCGTAACCTGCTTAAGGACTGATCTGACTTAACTGTCCACTGGTCAAACCCCCATTTCTGAATGTTTGTATTGAATACTTTTATTTATATTTATATAATTTGTTTATTTACTTTTACGTCATTTACAATAATTACCAGTAAATGCGGTTATAGTGGAGTTACTGTCATACTGTTCAAGGATATAGGTGAAATATACTTTTTAATATACTTTTTTTTTGTAAAGTCGATTTTTACGCATTATTTTCGCATATCTTTTCGTTTTTCTTTGAACACTGCGATAGTTTAATCAAGAAAACAAATTAAAAATACACAGACAAACTCACATTTGCATTTAAAAAGTTGTTAGAGCGGATTTTTATTAACACAGCTATATCCTAAAGCCATGACAATCCAAAACTACCCGTTCATGTGCACGCAATATTTAAAATAGTAACCTCTATGTGGGCCAAGGTAACGGCCGTCAATGACGTTAATTGATTAAATTATGATATAATCGTTTTGCTTAATTAAAATGTATACTTACATAATTAAAAACATAATAATTACACGTTTCATGTTCTCCTAATTTGCTCTGACATGTGAGATGTCGAACCTTTGACTTACGAACATAATTTTGTCCGTCTATCTGTTACTTTTTTACGTATTAACGTCTGAACAGTTATTGATGACTTTCAGTAAACAGTCATAAAATATGGAGGTTAAGAGGGGACGGGCGATGGTTTCAGATATGTATTAGTATTTTAGGACATAGATTATTTTTGATCCCAGGTAGTAAGATGTCGTTCTTTTGACAAACACGTGGGCGAAACCGCGGGTAAAAGCTAATGACTTATAAAAATTAAAAAGAGAATTATAACTGATTGGTATTATTTAGCTATAATTATGTATGTTAAGTTATAATCAGCCAGTAAGCGTATCGATATTTAAAATTAAAAACGAAAGTAGAGCAACCTAAGAATGAAATGCGCCTGATTCTTGGCTGACCTCATCGAGGTAATTTCAAATATAACCTCACTCATGAAAACTAAAATCATGATAACATTTTTCCCTTTTACGGTTTCAAGAAATCAGTTTAAGAAAAATTTAATACGACAACAATGTTGACAGTACGAAATGATTTATGAAACCACAGATAAGTAACATAATATATCATATTAAATCATATCCAATATGAATCATGACAGACATATCAACTTCGGGTACGACTGTATTAGACCTATAAAGTGATATTGACAGCAACCTTTGTTACTAAGTAACCTATGTTGTAACCAATTATTATTGTCGTAATTTTTTTATAGACTAAACCTATAAGTAACTAACTACCTAGTTGTCAGTTAACTTAACTGAGTTAACAGACAAAACATCGATGGCAATGTTTTTTTTTGGAGGGTGAGAATTATCAAATGACTCCTCCCTTTTTGGGTAGAGCGTTACACTTCTACTGACTCGAACAACCCGCAGCCCTATGTCAATGGGTTCAGATTTTCAGATACTATACAAGGACAAAAAAATAAATCGAGTGTAGTTGGGTAATAAGGCCTTCAAAATCCATTAGAAAACGGCTTGATGTTTATGATATCATCATAATGAAATATACACTGATAATGAAAGTGCAATTCTCTCAAACACACATCTGCCTAATCTTTTCATTCCCAATAATGATAGGTCAGCTTCCAGTCTAACCAAAACCATCAGAATACTATACTTCACATACAGCGACAGTTTATCTGACTATAGACTTCAGTTACTGAGTAACACGATGATATCCCTTGGTAAGACTAACAATTTTGAACAGCTGGAACCCTTAAACAAATAGCAACTATAGCTCCTAAGAGACACATCAAACAATATGCAATAGCCTTCAAACCACATAATAATATCAAACAAAATCCACAGGCTATTGTCACTCCCAATCATGCTCCGCTAGTTTTGTTTAGAGAAACGTCACGCTTGGTATTGGGGCAACAATACTATGTTTACATACTTATACATATGATATAGAACTGGGCCAGTGATGACGTCAATTGTCATAAACCACGCAACTATAAAAGTACTGAGAAAAGCGAATTTTGAGTTACGAAAACTGTTTACAGGCATATGCTACGCAAGGGTTAAAAAATATACGACGACAGGCCGTGTCGACGGCGCGTTCGTGTTCCACGCGCGCCTCAAAGAGATGTCAGCAACATGGGAGGGGCCCGAAAGGGCCGACGCCCGTCGGGGCTGCGGGTTGTACACTAGTTACCGTGGCCTCGACATATAGGGCTAAGAAAGAACATGGGTGGTTTTTAGTCAGTAGAAGTCAGACACTCCCTTTCGCTCTGCCCAAGAGCGGGAGGGGTTATTTGATGATTTCCCAACCAAAAAAAAAAAGGGTTAAAGATAGATCTAGTGAAATATTTGAAACCTTTTTCGGTTTGATATGGTCAGTTAATAAAATATAATTATACTTCTTAATAATATTGAAAGATATAATAACTGTAATAACTGTTTATCTTTGCAATTGCGTAAATGTGAATCTTTTCACAATTTTATGTACAAACCACTACTAAAACACTTCAGTCACATTGAGTTCTAAATGAGAACGTAACATTTATTTTATGTAACAAAACGGATCAAGCTAATGAAAATACGTTTCAAGCAATAGAAGTGGTTATAGTCCAGGTAAGATTACTTGTACAATGGTTAACGCATTTAATCTTAAAACAGTTTTAAGCACAAAAGTGATTTGCAAAACCAAACAATTTGGAAAGATGACACTTTAAGAATCACATGTGTAGCTCTTAAAAGAAACCTTCAAAGCAATAATTTCACGAAACGACTAGTGGTTTACAATTCATAAACATATTTGTCATGTTAGTCACGTAACTAACAGAGACATAGAGAAACAAATTGGATAACATCGTTTATGCTGAACAAATAAGACAGTATAATTACCACAAATAAAGGGTGTAAAAGTACCTTTAACGCAAACGAAGGGCACTTGTTCTCCCCACCACTGCGATAATTTTTTTGTTTTAGACCATACCTAACCCCCTAGTTACGGAGATACTGGGGGTCAAAGTTCCAAATTTTGCACAGCTGTTTTTGTAAATACTAGTTTTTCAGGTTATAACTTTACTTAAATTCCCTTTACTTAACCTCCATGACCCGTTTACTATTCAAAGCATTCACTAGCACAATGTTTTAAGAGTATTACATTGAGTTTTAACGTGAAATGAGATTTTTGACTCCAAAAAAAAAGTCGTTTCCCAGTAAAAAAAAGTTGCGTAGGGGTACTTAGTTTGATGTACAGAAGGGTTAATTTACATCCTGTATATAAACTAACTACAGTCCATTTACAGCAACAACTCTAAAATAACCTTATTTAAATTTAAAAGGCCACTGTTATTTCATAGACGTGGGCATGTGTATGAAACCGAACAGAAACCTTATATTAATCAAACTAAAGATCATTGTTGTTTTGATAATGATGCCCTATCTAAAGTAAAGCAGAGAAAGAATTATACTTAAAGCCAGCTAAATAAATCAGAGGTTACTGTTAACATCTACGCTAATATTATAAAGAGGAATGATTGATTTATTCGTTTGTTTGTTTGTAACGAATAGGCTCCGGAACTACTGGACTGATTTGAAAAATTCTTTCACCGTTGTGAAGCTACACTCCATCCACGGGAACGGTAATTACGCGGGTGAAACCGTGTGACGTCCGCTAGTCGTTACATATTTTGGCATTTACCAGTTCGAGTTTTTTGGTCCAATCAAAGTTAATAAGCGTTGGTTGGCACTGGCTGAAGAGATCCGAATCACGTTAAAGGTGAAACACAAAAAAAACCACCAAACAAAATCGAAGAGATTGTAAGAGAATAATGAATTCTTTAACATTAAGTTTTGTTCGTATATCTTCTGTAAATTCAGAGGTCTGGCTCTTGTAATACTAGAACTCCTAAGTAAATAGCCAGGACGCACTGATGTTTGTGAGTGATCACCTGGCAATAAAGTTTTTTTTTCAATACTAGTGTGAAAATCACGGAAGTCACTCAAAGCAAAATCTAACGAAATTAGACAAATAATACGAACGGTGCAATTGCTGCCTGAAATAATGACAGACTTAATTCAAGAACGGCACATTCTTGGCATGCGGTCAAGAAAACACTAGAGAGAAAATGAAACCAACCATAAACTATTACGAAAATTATTATGCGCATTAAAATGAACACTAAACAGAATATGACACACGTTAGTGAACTAGCTCTTGCCGGCAGTTACACCTGCGCTGAGGTCATGAGCAGGATAAAAAGTATCCTAAATCCCCAAAGCCAGGTCATGGTCTATCTATATGCGAGTCTTATATTAAAAGGCGACATTCCTTTCATATTAATAGTGTGGATAGCAGTGGTAGTCAAGTCGTTGGGATCGTCACATCTCGAATTTTTTGGTGATGAGAAATATCGTGAGGAAAACAGCATGCCTGTGCGATACTTCTTGACGACATGTTAGACTTAACATGTCATGGAGAAGTATCGCAGAGTAAAGAATAAGATGAAGAGTATTTCGAGTAGAGTAAGTCAGAGGCCCACGGGCTGCATTAAACTCTGACACCTTGAAGAAAAAGGAGTAGATAGTTTGAAGTAAAGAAAGAAGAAATAGATCATTATAACGCGCCACAGTAAAAGGTAATAAAAGTCATTGACCTAACAACTAGCACAAGGTAAACAAGGAATTGATGACACAAATGTTTATAGAGACATGACTTTTTATGTACGTATGAAGTGCGGACGGCATTCGTCAAATTCTACGCTTCGATAGTAACCAATGGGTAGATAGATAGCACGTCACATTTGATTAAGTAATAAGAAACGACACATAAAACACACTTCCGACGTTGAACAAATCAAAACTAAAGATTTAATTGAATAGTATCCTGTTGGTAAAGAATCAATTAACTCAGCTACACCATAATATTATCATCACCCTGACCTCCGTCTTCTGTGTCCAGTCTGACTCACGGGTCAGAATTCAGACAGCTTTTTGAAGATGTCGGTTCATCCAACTGACGGGTATCTCACACTACACTTCCCAAAAATCGGTATCTACTCCAGGATTTATGCAGAAATAGGCAGTTATCTATACTAATATTATAAAGCTGAAGAGTTTGTTTGTTTGTTTGTTTGAACGCTAAGATCTCAGGATCTACTTGTTGGACTTGAAAAATTATTTTTGTGTTGGATAGTCCATTTATCGAGGAAGGCTTTAGGATATATAACATCACGCTACGACCAATAGGAGTGGAGCATAAATGAAAAATGTTGCAAAAACGGGAAACGATATTTCTTATTGAGAGTTTCCGTTGCGTGCGCTGCGAAAATGGTTTAAGTTATGCAAATATTGTGTATTAAAGAAATGTACCTCTTTAAAAGTTCTACGAAAAAGTCCGCGACAGCATATATCTATCTACTAAGATTGACTCACTGTAACCATTCTTTACTATCGAAATGTTAGGTTAAATAGAATAATTTTTTGCGAAGCTTATTTAACCCATATGGTATTAATCTATATCTAAATAAATATGTTTGTTAGAAAGGAAATTTAATATAGAATATTTGTTCCTTTTACTCTTTATAGTTTAAACAAATACATTAGAAGATATCGCAATGTTAAAATGTACGCGCGACAAAATAATTACGCGATCCGCCGGCCCTCGCGTCCCGATGTAGATACGAGTACGTGGAGATTCTGGCCTCCGGGAAATTCAAATTCAAAATATTTATGGCACCATAATATTTACAAGGTGTTATTGTATATTGTTTTGTGAGCACTAGCGGCCCAGTGGTGGCGGCTCCGACTTACGAACAGTTGGTCGTGGGTTCGAACCCAGGCAGGCGCATTACTTTGTGTAATTTATTTCATCACGGGCCACTGCTCTTAAAACGGTGAAGGAAAACATCGTGAGGAAACCGGATATCTTAGAACCAAAAATTTGAAGATTGTGATATCTACCAATTCGCACTGGGCCCGCGTGGTGGATTAGCCCATCCCAGGCCTGAGTCCCTGCAGTGGGAACAATATAGGCTGATGATGATGATCGTATATTTATCAGTAAGAGATGGGCACCTATAGTAATTCTCACTTTATTAATGTAATCTGAGGTTCTATCAAATACTATAGAGAGGAAAGATTAGTTGTTTTGTTGAATTATTATATTATTTTTAAATCGTCGTTTTGGCTTTACTGTCGACACTTATCGTGCACAACTTGCTACATCGTTCTCACATGATAATATACCAATCTCGATATGAATGATGTAACCAAAGTTTTGTAACAATATTATGATTTAAAAGAGTATCCATGAAGTTTCTTGCCGTTCTTCTCATGAGACCAACGCTTTGGAATCGGCAACTACAGTACACTGACAGTTATTATGCCTTGTGAGTGGGACTGTAGCTTAGTTTATTAGCTTATTAAAATTTAGTATTTGTTCGACTATTCAAAAGAGCCTGTAACTGGCCAACTTGAAATAAATGATTTTGATTTTGATTTTGATTTTGTTTGTTTGTTACGATTTAACTCAAAAATTACTCAGACACGACTTGGAAAATTCTTTCCACATTAGAAAGCTAATTGAAAAATATTACTATGTTGGATAGTCGATCTATCGAGGAAGGTTGTAAGTTACATATTATTGTGACGCAGACGAAGTTGCGTGGGTCAGCTAGTTCCTTATAAAATACTGGCATTCATCTGCATTCGGTTTGACAGTAAACCACACCCTAACAAGGTCGGTGAAGGCAGATGTGTATGATTTTTTTATCGGTAGACTTCAGAACACAACATTCTAACGACCTTGCTGATTAGTATCTTTCCTCAATGATCGAGAAATTGCGGAACCCTGACCTTGACCAAAACGATGTAGAATAAATTTTGAATTGTTTACTTTTTCGGCAGGACTTACCTCTGACGTTTGCGCCAAAGGTCCTTTCCTCGAGGAAATTTTAAAACTGACGTCGTTGATTGCACTTTGAATTCATTAAACCCAAATACCAGTCATTGGAATGTCCAAATTATAGACTATGGACTCACAAAAATTACCATAGAATCGCCATTCAAATGGTCGGTACAATTATTTTCTAGTATTAGCTCGAAATTCGGAAATTAACCGAAGTTTTGTCCTCATCCGCGATTGCAAAAAAACTACTGCTTATTGTAACTTAATTAATTCAAGCGATAATTATAGGCCCCTAAGTAATTGTAATATCAGAAGTATTACTTGCACTTTTAAAGTAAGCAAATGACATAATACTATCAAACATGTTTACATTTGATCCTAGTAGGCAAATATTGCACACAATTTAATTATAGGTATTTAATTGCACGTTTTATCATAAAAACAAGCAAGACAATACTATAACGACTAGTCATTATAATATTTCCTCCTGTTTTTCCAATAACTGCAAAATTATCAGGACAATGCACAGGAAAGTGGGTGGTGTTTAGGAATTGCCCGACCACGCAAAACACCGTAAGATACTACGTAGGTGGTACTAACCATATGGTCACGGGTCATTGGTACACAAAATAATGACTGAGTTGTGTGACTTTAAATGGGGAGCCTAATTTTCCTGCCTTCTAAACTTTCCACGAAAAAATGGGCAGGACATATGAATAGGTAAAAAAAAAGGTAGATTAGGGAAAGCCTCGACCAAATCGTGGTCGAGGAAAGGCGGAAGGAACTGGACTGCTAATAGAACTAAGTTATCTTCAATACTTGACAATTTTGAACAAGATGACAGACACACCATCGCCCGCCACATAAACCAAAGTTTGATTTTTGTGTCATCACGCTGGTCTACCTATGAGGTTGACTTCTGATTTACCAGATTATCCTGTGGGTACTTTGACCTGCGGGGTACGAGCCTCGGTTTGAGGTGTCACTGGGGACAACTGTCAAGGTAGGGGGGGGTCAGCCAAATAAGATGGCACAAACGATGATGACTTTCCGATATTCTGCAAATTCTTGTAAAGGATAAAAATTTGCAGAGTACACAATAACCTGAACAATCTAATGTCCACCTAAGTTATTTGAAGTAAACAGCAGTTGGTTGGTTGTCCAAGCAGCTGCCTGCATCAGAAAATTGTCTGTTATGTGACGCATAATGTATCTCTGTAGGAATGCAGAAGGCGTGTACTCTGAATTTACTCTAGGATAATATCGGTAAGGCGTTGTCTGGGCTGTCGTGCATTTGGGTTGGTTGATATGATAACAAACAAAAACTGAACATGAAAATGAAACTCTGAAATGGTTTTAAACGAAATACAGAAAGGCTTTAGATATACCTCTTATAGAATCTATCAATCATCATCATCATCATCAGCCATAAGACGTCCACTGCTGGACAAAGGCCTCCCCCATAGTACACCATAACGAACGGCAACCTGCCGTTTGCATCCACCGGTTGACATCTGGCTGTATGAAGAATATTAGAAAGGAGGTGACTGCTGACATGACGAGTAACAGAGAAGTATGAAGAAGAAGACGTTCTGCCCTGAACCCAAATAAATTGGGAATAGGGCAGGAGAATGATAATGATGATCTGACATACATTAATAATGACTATACCAGCTTATACAATTCCACTGTAGGACAAAGGCCTCTTCTCGAACAGAGAAGGCCAATTGATTTACTAGGTGCCTAGTGGTCTAAGATACCAAATAAAAATATTTTTTTATTCGCAGTTATCTCAATGCAAGCAAGTCCTATTCTCAGATCGAAATACACCTCTAGTGGTACATTAACAAATATTAAATAACTGACTCCAAACAACTCCGAACTAACGCATAGACAAACCCACCAATCGAGATTTTCAGATTAGATACAAAACATAATTGCTTATAAATACACATAAAATCGTTTTTATACAATTTATTGAAAATTATTGAATAATTTAGTAAGTAAAATGATAGTTGGCGGAGTTAAGTCACGTTTCGGCTGCAATCTCGTGATTTTATGCGCGTACGCACTTGTCTTGTTTTGCGCACTCCATAAACATTTAAAGGTATTTATTAAAGGAGGGATACTGGTCTACACATAGGTAAGTGTGCTTTGATTACTTAAAACAATTTTTATAACCGTTTTTAACGAAATATTACGTAACTTACTTAGCCGAATATAGGTTTTATTATCGAATTTTTTGTAATAAACGCCTTTTATATGGAAAGTTTCTTGCTCTACTACACACAATATACACAGACAGCGAGTGCACTAAAAATGTGTGTTTTAAGAATTTTAATAGACAGAAAGGGGAAAGAAAGAAAAATATTTATTTGTCACATGACGTGCAAAAAAAAAAACCTCAAAAAGAAAGCTCAATTACAATGTCTAATCGGTAATTCTCTGGGAGTACTCTGGAGATAGCCTTTTTCTTCGATAAAAAACAGACGTACTCGTATGTACAACTCACTAAGTCCATTTGTATATCAGCAACATAAATTGCGTTCTAAAACTCAGCTGGACCACATTAACGTCATTTATATGAGGCCAGACGACCACAATATATTTTATTTACGCCCGTCGCATGTTCAACTGAACTAGTAGGTATAATGTTTTAATCAGCTCCTTACACAATTTATTTCATCGTTAATCTAGAAATAGAGACGTTTGTGGGATTCTTGAAGGTATTATAGAACTAGGGGGTTATTTTAATGAGAGTAACCGAAAGAAATGTGCTAATTTTCTATGAATGTAAATGTTATTTTATTGGAACTTTATGTAAAGAGTGGTAATAGGCGGTACTAATTAATGTCACAAGTCATTCCCTCAGTCAATCTTTGGGTCAAATAGGACAGCAGTAAGAAAAAAAATGTCTGAAATTTTAAATGTATTGTTTGCTCCGGGTGAAAATTAAAATTTTAATTCAGAATGAAAAACATTTTTTTTTTAAATTTCGTCCGGTCGGTATGGATACTAATTGACAATTCATGTTTTCAATCGTGAGTGCAATCGACATCGTCACATGAATACTTGTACGTACTTAAGTACATTGACCTCAAATCGTAACACATCAATCAAACCGATTAGCCCGTAACGTTAACACCAATCAAAGCCCAAACCAATACATATCACATTCAATTATTCTTCTATACGAACAAAAAATCAATGGAGCCGATTATCTCCCTAAATAAGGTTAGGAACGCGATACAATTAATCACTCGATTTATTAGCTTTAAACGTTACATGCCTTACTCCATAAACGTGCACATTAAAACTTTTTTCGGCGGCCATTTTAGATTCGTAGTAACTGGTCCCAACTACTATGGGACCAGTTACACTTTGCTACGGGTGTGGTTCGACATACGAAAATAATTTGAGCTGCTAAATTAATTGAAGAAAACGGTTGATATGGATCACAGTGATAAGTAGATTAATAATGTTGATTAGGAATAAACATATAATATGTTTATTCCTAATCAACATTATTAATTGTGATTATTTTACGCCTGTAATCTACGATGGGTTAAGCAGAGATGTACCTAATACACCTACACATTGCCTATTACGTTTTAGTCCTATGTAGGTAGCTATATGATAATTATGTAGACATATTGCAAACTTTATTAGACAAATAGAGATTGTATTCCACTTCTTTGTTGACGTCAGTTTATAATATATTTTTTGGTAAACCAACGCTATGTTTTATTTTGTTATTCAAACGACGCGCGCGACGCAAACGAGCACATCTAGTACTTATTGAGAATTAATTTTAGTTAAGTAATTAATTTGATAAGGAAAAAACTAATAATTATTTAATAGATAAATAAAACAAGACAGCTGTTGAATATTTAATACACCACAGACAGACTAGACAGTATACAGTTTTTATAAAAAAAAATGTATTTTATCTTCAAATCTAGCGGGCTAAATCGAGTTCTTGAGTGGAATTAATTACTTCGTTTTTACGATCATAAAAAAACATCCTTAAAATTCGCTCTGCAACCAAAAGCTCCATCTCCACAACATACACGAATTCTACAAAAACGGCCTAACTCCAAAGCTCTTTAAAACCAGAAAGGTCGTATCTCCACCTAATCACCGTCGTCGGCGACACTGACCATCACCAAACAACACTAAACAGCATAATGGCACTATAATTATTACCATTATTGTGCCTGACGTCAATTACTTTTGTTATCCTATTTGTTATACTATCTATTAACTGAGCTTAAATGCGTTCCATTGTTATAAGCAGATAGCGATGGCCTTTCTATTTTATTTTGTTATCTATGACGTTGGTGTGATGTATGACTTCATTGAGGTTTGTGACTGGGTCTTGTCTCATAAGACGTATTAGTATTACCATACAGTATTTCAACTCGAGGGGATTCGACCCTAAACAATAACACGGGTCAATCTTTGAGGTTAAGCCGCACTTGTTAAGCTCAGTCTTTGGATGGGTGACCATCCATTACATACAGAGTTTCTTCCGTGTCTCAGAAACCTCATTAAGCCGTTAGTTCTGACTGTCATTTGAAGATCTTTGCCAGTTGATACAGGTCCTAAAGTCAAACAACCGTAAGCCTGGTTGCAAGGGGTATCGTATTACGCAGTATCAACTGTGTTGCGTTCAAATAACCAATCGCTTCTCATCTACACTAATCTACACTAATATTATAGAGGAAAGATTTGTTTGTTTGTTTGTAACGAATAAGCTCCGAAACTACTGGACCGATTTGAAAAATTCTTTCACCGTTGGGAAGCTACACTATCCCCGGGTGACATAGGTTACTTTTTATCCCTGTATTCCCACGGGAACGGGAACTACGCGGGCTAGTGTTAAATACTGGTATTCAGTTGCACCCGGTTAGACTGGAAACCGGCCCCAATATAGAAAAGGCTAGGCAAACGATGATACAGTATTTCAACTCGAGACAAATGGTCAGGACTAGATCACACACACATGCAAAGCGGGTACACAAAAAAGCTTGGTTAAGGTTACAGTACCGTCGCGTCGCATCGAGTGATTTGATTACCTCTCAGTAGTGCAAAACAGCCGAGTTGGTTTACTGGTTATTTTAGTATGTGGTCGTGTTTGACTAGACAAATTACCCACTGTTCTCGATACCTAATTGGATAGCCAAAGACTCGACTCATTCATTAGATAATACACTAGTGATTGGTGAGCTCATTCTTTCAATGTTGGACGTTGGTGTGGTTTTTTTGTTAAGGTTTTTTTAGTTTACTGTGACCTATGACAGTATTTAATCCAATAGGGGTTAAATAATTTAAGGAATTTCTTAATTTAACCCTTTTTAATTATGGCTGGATAAATCGGTATAAGTTTTGAAGTACAGACGCTAACACACATCTAGCTACCCGATACAAATATATAAATTGTCCTAATTAACTTAGAACCTGACGGTTCAGCAATGAAGTTGAAAATCTATTAAAGTCATTTGAAAGGTTTGATGTACTGGCGTTTGTACATTCAAAAACAATCATTTTCATTTAGGTAATTACATTAAAACAAAACATTATGCACCTATCCAGACTTGCTACCTGTCACTTAACACGGTTATTCAAAAACTAACACCAAATAAACACACCTACAAATAAGGCATAATACCGAATTACGCAACACGAATCACGTACACTCGCGTGCAAAAATGGAGCGTCTAATACCAGGGACCACCGCGTCGCGTGCCTATACAAGTGCAGAAGGTATAATACGTGGACTGCATACTGGAAAGGCGTAAGTACGACTTACACTGTTCCTTTAATAATTTCGACTGTATGTCCTACCTAACTAGCGATACAGTTTTGACACTTAGGTCATGTGATTGTGATTATTTTTTGCTACTTTTATACTTTTACTCTTGGTCAACGTTGCGGGGACGCGCTGGATGCGAGACGCACGGAACCGGTCGCATGTGGTATAACACCTGGAGGAGGCCTATGTCCAGCAGTGGGCGCCTTTTGGCTGATGATGATGACTTTTGTTGCGGGTTGTTCGAAAGAGATACCGCGGCCTCGGCACAAGGGCTTAGAAGGAACATGGGTGGTATTTGGTCTGTAGATGTCTGATACTTCCTACCGCTCTGCCCAGAGCGAGAGGAGTTATTTGATGATTTCACAACCCCAAAAAAAAGATGGGAATTTTCTCACTTTTTTGAGATTTTCAGGTCAGTATTAGATTGTAAAAACAAATGCGGGTTGTCCGAAATAGATACCGCACCCAAGACGCAAAAGGCTGAGAAGAACATGGGTGGTTATAGTCGGTGGAAGTCTGACACTCTCTACCAATCCGACTAGAGTGGGAGGAGTCATTGATGATTTCAAAACTTCCATAAAAAAGGGGGAGGGGTAGTTATAAAAAGTGGTCTCAAAAACCTTACCTGATAAAAGTATGGCCCCTAATGTTAAAGGAAATAGCTGGTTTATAAATAAACTTGTTACCAGCACCGGTTTTGCCCGGGCGCAATGGGTATTTAACCTTTTTCTTGAATCACTGCTGAAAACTGCATTAAAATCAGTTGCGGAGTTTCAGGGTCCGTTCACACCGACCGGCTCCGAGCCAGTGAAGAGCAGATTTTGTATCAAGTTTAAAACAGAATTTAGACTCATTGTAATAAGATTTATTTTGAAACTAGCTGTTGCCAGCGGCTTCACCCGCTACAACTCGAAAATTATCCCACGGGAATATAAAATCGGGATAAAAAATATCCTATGTGTTAATCCAGGTCATAACCTATCTGTGTACCAAATTTTATCCAAATCCGTTCAGTAGTTTTTACGTGAAGAAGTAACAAACATACACACTCACACACTCACAAACTTTCGCCTTTGTAATATTAGTGTGATAAACCTCACAAATCTGCTCACCTCTCCGAACCGGTCGGTGTAAACGGACCCTAAAAGATCTAAGCGTAGAAACAGCAACAGTGACTTTGTTTAATACTATGTAAAGATTAAAATGTAGGTACCTACTACAATGTAATATCGTAACAAATATGCAAAAACGTGACGTAAATTAATTGTAATAAGTATGAAGTGCCACTTCTAAGTTATCTTTGGTTACAATGCAAATGCAATGTTTACACTTTGATATGTACTTGTGGACATAGTTGACATACCTACTCACTATAGTTACAGTGAGTAGGTATGTTAACTAACAAGAGTCTAGTACATTTTACAGAAAAGCTTAAAAATAATACGGTGTTTTTGTAAATGAGAATAAAAACGACACAAGCAACTTTAGTGTTGCAAAAGGCTTGTAAACTGCGATAAAATTTATTTAAAGTATGAAGAAATTAACAAAACGGCAAAAACAAGTGAATTAATAAAATAACTAGCCAATTAATATTCAGCCAACACACATTGTAATAATTTCAGGGTGACACTTTACACGTGTTTTTCTTATATTTGTTCGCAGAAAAACACCGTTTATTTTCGTGACATTTCACATAATTAGGCTTTACAACGGAATTAACAATAAAGTAAGTGTTAATTTAAACGAGGTAACAGTTAACTGAACAGAAAGTAAATGCCAAGCCATAATATTTACAAAAACACACCGACAACAAAATTATCTTAATATTTCATCAATAAACACTGAACGCTATCAAGATGAAGTAAACTTATATACAAGGACATTAAAAACTCCGAAATTTTATTAAAATATTATTCTGCCAGCAGCGCCATCTTTTAGTGCCAATAAGAATTATTTTGACATTTGGTTATAGTAAGAAATGAGTATGAAAATAAGTTTGAAAGTGGCGCCTGTTACTCAAATAAAAGGAGGTCATCTTTCTTGGTAACATATAATGTGAATGGTGGGTGGTACATGTAATTAAATGAAGAGGGATGAAACGTCACTAATAAAGCGATGGATATATTATTAAGGTTGATGGATGGAGAGGGAAAAGAAAGATTGAGAGTAGATAGATATGAATGAGAAAGGAGTAAATCTAGCTGTGACGTCTAACAGGAAATAATTGAAGAAGTGGGAAAATAAATAATGAACATATATTTTGAAAAGAAACAAAACCGTGTTTATTGATTTAAAATTCAGCGACCTGAACGAGATAAACAAAAACAAACTGCGTTTTATATAAAAATAAGGCCCCATTCTCATTGTTTATATACGGAAGCATTCAAAACTCAGCAAAAGCAAAAAATAATGACGCAAACGCCGACGTCGTCGTCCATTGACGACGGATTTCAATGTTATTACTAAGAGGACAATACCAAGAGTCAACACGTATGCGACAGATTGACGTACGATACTTCAAGTATAACAAATAGATGACGAACTTCAGGCCAGACTGTCTAGCAGAATCCTTAAACTTATTCACGAATTGTGTCATACACGATGTCTGGATTTGTACCTATCACAATCGTCATCTCATAAGACACCTTTTTTGCCATATTAAAGAGCACCTAGAGAAAGATCAAAGATGAGGGATGATACTTCAGACATCCCATCCATTGACTAATCCAAAACTTTTTCCAAAATTTCATCATTCCACCACCTCCGCCTACATTTTCAGAGTTCCTTTTATGTATTTTTCTTCTACTAAATGGCTTTTGAATATGACAGTACCTAACCTTAATACTATTATTAAGTGACTTAAAAGAAAAATATTTATTACCTTGGAACGCATCGATTATAATGGAAAGTTGTGAAAGCGTACTCGATTGGAGTCAAGGACCGCATACGTCATCGTGATGACGTCACTGACTGCATAATCTCCTGCTCCCGTTAAAAGACATGGTTCCGGAATAATTCTCAATGTTTTCGATCTCTTTAAGGTAGGTAATTTTTTTCTTAAAGTCTCGAAACGGGCGATTACTTTTAACTTCGTAGATGATAATTATCCTAACCATGAGGAACAGCAGCAAGATTTATCTAATGTCTGTGTTTTAATAGGATATTTCAACAGCGAATAGATACTCGATTATTGAATAAATTATAAAGGTTTTATTTTTGTAATAACAAACACAACATCACGCCCGACTCCCGAAGGGCAAATGTGTACACCCAATGACCCAATTATGTCTAAATCCCATGTAAAAGGCGCGCCTACTACCATTAATCGTGCACAATACCTGCTACTAAGAAATTTTTATTCCTGTTTTTGTAATATTCCTTTAAAAAACTTTTTCAAGTCAGCGAACTCCTTTATAAACAATCAACAAGATCAACTACGCGCTTTTAGTTCCGCCTCCATTCATTTTATCCGGAAAAAAACAAAACACACATGTTTGAAGTATGTTTTGTTATTGTGTGCATCGTGTTTTCCGAAATTGATGTTTAACGCAGTAATTTGTCGAAATTGACGTTGTTTTCTTCAAAATTTGCTTACCGGAATATAAACTGTTATTTTATCATGGCGTGTGTGAAATACGAGGTGCGTCATTTATTTACCTAAGATCGTAAATAACCTGTGATTATTTACTTCGAGCCCCTTCAAGATGTGTTTTATTAATTGTTGTTATGACAAACAGTGTTTGTTAATGATCTATCATTTACAAGTTTATTGTTTAAATGACTGTAGGTATAAAGGTGTGAAACATCTTTAATTATTATAATTGGTATTCAGTATTCTTACTAAAAACAAGACTTTCTTTAAAGATTTAGTAAATTGTTTTAAAACTTTTGTGGTTTAAGTGATATAATTCACCAGTCAGAAACTTGTTTTTATTAAAAAAGGAAAAAGACTGAAAGACGTTTTCCTTTCAAACGAGTTCTGTTATTATGCAACTGTTGCTTAAAAATAATAATCCAACATTCCTATTTATAAAAAAAAAAATCGTCAACTGATTTATTCACAGCAAAAAGTATCGCTAAGTGCGTCCATCCTTTTGATATGCATAGATTCACTACACAGAAGATGATGGACTCGTATGAATAAACTCCAAAGAATTTGAAATCCATAGCAATACCCTATTTAGCATACAAATCGACTTGATGGTAGTAAGTTAAGATAATAACCACTTAAGGGAGAATTATCCGCACTTAAGACAACACTGTTCGCATTACTGCGCTCAGTATGGTCGAAATAATGGCGTTAAATGATATGCGTACTTAACTAGTTTTATTCATGGTTTTGCTTGTCACTTCTAAACTTTAAGCCTACAGTACAAATTACTCTCCTAATGGCTGTAAATAAACTGGATTCGTAAATGAAGCTATTCGCGAATATTATTTCCGAGAATCTTTTAAGTTCCAGTGTAGAGAAAAACAGCTTGTTGTCTTATGACAATCAAGTAAGACGACAGTCTATTAAAATAAGTACAGCTAATTCATAAAAATATAATACAAAATACAGGACATAACGGGAGTAAAAAGACCCTTCACGAAGCAGAAAGGCAAGAGGGATGTTAAAAAAACAATCGAATTAGTCTGTCATATAGATTACCTACCAAAAAATATTGAACACGTATTTTTTTCTTTTTTCACTTAAACAAACAATGAAGGCGATACAGTGCTTTGAAAACTCGTGTGACGTCATACTCTAAGACATTAGTATGACATTTTTTTGCGGTCAGTGATGTCACCAACCCCCACTCATATCTTTGACGCGTTTAATCTTCGTAAATTTTTATTGATTTGATCTAACAAAAAATACGTATTCAATATTTTTCGATAATCTAACAGTCAGACTAATTAGAATCACATTTTTTAAAGTCAGTAAACATCCCTATTGTTTTCCCCGAGATTGTGATTATTTTTTTTGTATTATACCTGAGAACCATCTAGTTACGAAGATATTAGAATTAGGTCAAAGTTCAACATTTATAATATTTTATTTCTTTGAGTTACTTAGTTTGATGTACAGGTTCGCTGACGGCTCCGTAAAGGATCCGTTTACACCTTGTACAAATACTTATTAAAAAATCCGTGTTTATACTATACATGAACATCGTTCTGTAATACCTAAAAGCCTTAGATTTCACTGACATTTGATATTTATTGTTACTCACAAAAACATGTATCTCCACAATTGGGACCTACGTTAGCACCTTCTGCATATAGATTAAAGATAAATGCCTTATAAAAGCATTTAACATGTACGTGCTAGATACGGCAGTCCAGCTAATGCCTAAGCTAATACGCCTACTTTACATAGGCTTTACATACGATCTATGTACGAAACTAGAACTGCCATGTGGAATATTCTGTGATCTTATTATTAGGTGTTTGAGTAGGTATTCAAAAAGATAAACTACACGCTTATAAGCAGTTTCTTTATTTCTATGCGTTGATTTGATTGCAAAAATAACACAAAACAGAGTGATTTCATTCTTAATTATAAGAGGAGACTGGTAATTCAAACAAATCATATTATTATGCAAACCAAAAAGATAACTAGTGATCTGGTCTTAGTTACCACATCTCAGTGATAAGATGAACTGTCCTGTAGCCAAAAACCTGATGAAAAATCCATCAACAGAAATAAAGAAATTCCCTGAATTAAGGAAATGTAGTGGTTAGTTATCAAAAACTTGACGAAAATTGGAAAAGTTTCCCTTATTTTTTTCAACCGCAAATTCCAATACGTTAAGGTAAGCCCGTACCTAGTATAAACAAATTCCTATGTTGTAGGTATTACTAAATCCAATTAATTACCTTAATACCTGGTTACAATTGCGATGAAAATCGACCACAATCCTAAAAATCCTAATCTTGGAAAAAGGCCTCGCTTGAATTGTATCATTCGCCACAATTCAATTCACCTCTCTAATCAAGGTTCTATTCAAAATTACTGACTATTATTTCGGGCTTATTTGGCGCAGCCGTGAGGCATATTGCTATTTTCTTTATTCAGATTTAAGTTTTTTAACATTTTCTAATATTAGTTTTTTATATTGTGTGCATGCACACACTTAGTACGTGCCAAATAAAAAATAAAATCCATGTTACCATTTGCAAATAATTCTTATTATCACATTACGGTACGTTAATAATAGTACCTTTATACATTTTGTCTAACCTGTACATTATATGCCTTTATCCATACACTTGAGTTTGACTATATTTAGCCTAGAATCATTCCAAGAAATCCCCAACTCAATTTAAAGCAATCAAGATTGACATCATGTTCGTTCAGAGTTCAGATTGTTTGTCAATTAGTCTGACATTTGATAGCCACAAGCGGTTTAGTCGTTGATTTTTGTGGGGTTAAATAAATGACAGGTATTAGTTTAGTTAGTAGGTAAGCTACTATTACACTTGTTTTCTGTTTGTGTTCTTGTGTTCTTGTTTTTACATTTATTATATACTTGTTTATTTGGTTCAATAAAAATCTATATTTAAATAATAAAATATATTAGTATGTTTTTCACTTCAGAACTGGTCTTAGTATCTTTTAATATTATTATTAATTGACAAATAATTATATTTTGTGGCATATTAATAGGTACTCGTACTTGTGATAAAAAGGTGTCTTGCTGTGGTCACACAACAAAGAAGGAACCAGTCGCCACAAACTTCGTGACGAGTTTATGACTAGGTATGTTGACTGCACTCCGCCCAGTTTTGCGAAACCCCATGCAAAAACATCGTGTGCTAAACTGCGCTGCTGATAAAGATTGCATCAGGGTAAGTGACAGTGACAGGTTATCTCACCAATTAAACTCTTATCATCCTCCTGATAAAGTTGGAGAAAATCAGAGATGCATTTGTCTTTACAAAATTCTTTTGAGAAGAAGACGCTCAAAGCAAAGTGCAGTTACTTCACAGTTATATTACTTTTAAAATAAACCTTATGTCAACTAGAAGCACAATTAGCCACTATACCTACTGCAAAATCATTCGACAGAACTGCGGAATCTCCAGAAAGAAGTCTAAATGTTCATTTGTTTTTTGTCAATGATAATGCAATTTGTGATGCAGCCAGCGATAAAAGAGATTCTATTATAAACGATGATCAGGCAGATAACGTAGCAAAAGTCAATGGATGATTTTCAATGCTCAGAGGTGAATCGACAGCGGTCACCATTCCAATGGAAGCTCTGCTTACGTTTGGCCAAAAAGATGATAAATATAATCTTACTTACGTTACAGATTCCCTTTTTAATGACCCAATAACGAAGCCTATAAACTCGCCACTAAATTAAATTCAGATTTAGGCATCAAACGTTGGGGCTTCATTCTAACCTGCAGCTAAGTACATGCAGCAATTGCCTATCTGATAGTCACAATACGAGAGACACGATATCCTTTGGTAAGACTGGTTGTCAGATTTCGAACTTTTGACTGCTATACAAGCTTCATTTTTGTTTATTATGAACCTCTTACACAATAATCCCTATCATTTTCTATACAATGTGTAGATGTATTTAAGGAGATGACGAGCAATAAAAAAGTATGGAAGAAGAATAATGGCTGCATCAACCAGAATATGATGACGATGAGGTATAACAATTACACAGAACTCAATAAAACGTTATGTGTGTTTACTTAGAGTTCACATTCATCCAGGAAAAACGCGATAATTTCAGTGCTAGTGTACTGAGCCATTCAATGTTTAATTACAAAACAGTTGGAATAACTCAAATGCAACATTACAGTCCAGTCACTGAAGGTATAGTACCAGTGGTTTGCCTCATTTTTTAACGTTAATTATTGTTCTAGGAAAAACAATGACAGTCGTGGTCTAAACTTGAGCGGTATAAAACTGTTCCGTTGTTTTAAGGGTAATTACTATTTTTGTGATTAACACAATAACATGTGGTTGACCACTGAAAATATTTTTGATTATTTTGTTTATGTTAAATACTTATAAGAGGAATGGTGTGGGTTTTTCTGTAAAGGCTTCTTATGGATCAAAATGAAAGACACACTAACACTAACTACATTAGGTTTATAATATTATTTTTTTAATCTTGTGGTAGTAACTAAGTACTAATATACCAGCATAGAATTGTGGTTCACTAATCAAAAAAGCCTAATCGCTTAAAGACAACTTTATTGCTCAGTCCAAATTTAATAAGAATATCAACCACCGGCTGTTTGTCGCGGTCTTAGGAAATTTTCCAGTATTTTTTTTAATTATATTATCAATTCTTACATATGGGAATAAAGTCCAGTTTCGAGTGAAGTTGTTGTACAGTTGACACCAATATAAAGTCAGACAGACCACAAAGGTTATCAAAGAGTTATAGGAGCAGACGACCGTTGCATAATTTAAGTCTGGTGTGTGTATGACGTAGTGCGTTTTCCAATTGACCACACTGTGTGTACTGTGTTTGACATAGTACATACAGATATTGGTGTCATTGTCTTAGCACTTAATCTGTTTGTCAGTAACAGCCCAGATTATACCCAGAATGATAATACCGATGCAATAATTAGTCTAAACTGCAAACTCATATTAATGAATTCAAAAGATATACAATTTCAAAATTCGCAAGATATGTCTCGTATGAAATATATGCTATTTCATACGAGAATAATTAGGAAATCATGAACAAAATTATAGAAAATTTAAGGAATGAGAGTAATGCTAATAAAATTATAACTGATAAGATCGATATTGCTAAAGTAACATATAATGTTTTATTAGCTTTTGATCCCGTACAAACAGTTACAGTTGATACAGTGAACAGTTATAGGTTATTGTTTTACTATTACATCTTTATATCTTATCTGTATGTCTCCCAGACACGGATTTGAACAGTATCGTTGAGTATTTTGCTAATGTTAATTCTTTTTGGTACTATTAATATTCATATTAATATATTATCTCTAAATGTAGTGACTCTGTTAAATACATGATCTTAAGGTTAATAACAATTGTTTTTAATTCTAAACCCGTGCTAAGTTTTATCTTGTTTGTGTTTAATATTATTTTGTACTACATCACGGTCGCTATTTTTCACAATTTCGTGTTTATCCACGTCCGTAGCAACATTGGCTGTATTTATTATGTGTCAAAAGTCATATCGTTTTAAAGTATCAGGGTACCGTTCTGGCATAGTTACATTATTACTATTTGAATATTTTGTTCCGATTTTATTTATTTATTTTTATTTAAAAAAATTAAATTATATTGTTTGAAGATAGTTATAGTTTCAAATTGTGATCAATTTCTCCAACTACATATTAACAAGCCACATACAACAATTCTAGAGAAACTATAGGTACACTTATCCGAATTCAATAGTGAAAGTTGAAATTATATGGAAGACATTTTCGAAAATGAAAGTAACATTACAAGTTTTACGAATCAAGACTTGTCTTTAAGCAATAAGTTCCTTAATAATATTATCTGTAACAAATATTGCGGAGTCTAACTTAAGAAACTTTTGCGATAGAACCGGAGTTTGCGAGGGCTTCAGAGTGGCTAAGGCTCCTTCACCACGCAAAGGACAATAAAAAATAAATGGAGTTGATGATCAACCTCCAGTAGCTGAAAAGGCACCGCCACCGATAGAAGAAGAAAACCAGATATTTAAAAAAATAGCTTTAACCTTTTCATACCAACCAAGTTCTTTTTGTGACATACCGGTCTCTACTGAGCTGTCAAAATGAGAATATGACTAAATTAATTTTATGAGCAAAAAAAAGGACAACCAAAATAGCACAATGTGTTTGATCACACGTTACGTATTATGATTTCAATTTAATTACCGGCTATTAATTTATGATTAGACTTTTTATTCGTTTGTGGCTGGATTTGTATGAAGAGCAAAAACTCGTTAGTTCCATCGAATCGGCTTCGTCGTTTACTAAATATTTCTCGATCATTCTAATCTAAATTATTTGTATTACTTTTTTATTTGACCATTAGAAAAATATTTTCAATTTAAAATATCGATTATGTTACAGAGTCCTATGATCGTAAAGAATATGCTAATACGACCAGTTCTGGAGTTAAAGATTTACCGCAAATCTTGTAAAGCAGAGATAATAATAATTTAAAAGTAAAAATAAACGTTTGGCAACCGCAAACGGTCATTAAATTTTATGGCAAACAAAACTGAGAGAGAAGGGCAACCTACATTATATGATTGAAATTATAACAGTGCTGAGATAAGATGCCAAAACTTTAAAGTAAGTAATAAAACCTAGCGGTCGAAGCTAGCAACGTAATAAGTAAGCTTGACATTAATTATATAATTATTTTGATGATATTAGTACCAGATCAATCGTCAAGCTTATTAAATCCTCTTGCTATAGCCATACAACTTTGTACACACACAAGTGTGTACAAGTGTGGCATAAAGTTTCTACTTTATGCCACACTTCGTTACAAGTGACAAATTAGGCCCGTCGAACGGGCTTTGACAGGTATAAAACTCGCTTACTCCAAATAAAATGGGACAAGGTCAGTAAGATGTAAAGTACGGGCTTAGTCATGCGGTGATGTACTCAATATCAATAAAGCCATTGGAATAGTTAGACCATACGTTGGTTCCCACAGTGTAGCACTAAATACTAACCGAAGTACAAAGGCTTCAACCACACAAGCTGAACAATCATATCGACAGTGGATTTTCTAGACGCGATACTGCTTGATTTTCAAACTCGGTGGAGCGACATCTTCATACGGTGGCTGGTAGCAACTGGATGAGAGTTGATAAGAATCAATTTGAGTAGCATGCAATTGAGAAGGTCTATGTCTAGCAGTGAACTGTTGTAGACTGATGGTGACTGCTCGATTTCAAACTTTCGGCACAAACAAAACTTTGCAAATTCAACAACACGTTCAAGAACTTTAACAGTATATCAAATATCAATATTCATATTTCAGTTATATTCGATGTTCAAATTGAAATCACATACAAATTCTGTAACTGCGCAGTAACAAGTTTTTGTTCAAAAATTAATTAGATATACGACGAGTACGTACGACGTGTATGTATGATCTATTGTATTGATGTTACACGTGGGTAGTTGTTCCACTCCAAAAAGAATAATGGACGTATGAATTTGAATAATTGGTTTGTTACGTTCGGTTATTTGGTATTATTGTTATGCTCAGCTTTAGGAATGCCAAAAAAGATCTTATTGGCTTTCCGTCATAAACTGATGGTTCAACTTCTACGTTAACATACAAAGAATGAGGTCTCTCTCTAACAGACATTTCTTATTTTGTGTTCGTCTCACTCCGTCTCTCAAACATGACAATCTTCTTGTATTTCCTAACCCTTAATAAACCTCTTTTCTATTCATTGTACTACTGACGCGTGACATCCTCTTCTATCTTTCTCTCATTTGTTTTCTTCCATAGCAGCTCTTTTAACTTTCTCAAAATTATTGATTTCAGATCTCCCACTATCAGTATTTGTCCAGTCGATAACATTTTTAAAATCATCCATCCATCCATTATTAACTATACCTACAACAAAATGCATATTTATCAGCCGTAGAATTCTAAATACCGTCTATGTAAGTATCTAGTTGCATACTATCATCAATAAAATATATCTGATTGTCTCCAGTAACAGTTAATATAGTATGCATTGATTGTAATTCAATAAACGCTATTGAATTATTCTATTGTTGTTTGAATTGTTTGCTCTTGTTTATCATTGAGTAATGGCTGAGAATAATTACATTTATTTTTCTCACGTAATAGAGTTGATAAATCAATGTTTTCAAACAATAGCATCAATATTATTGCGATCTTATTTATAAATTATGAAAAACACAATTCTAATCGCAGGTAAAGGTGACTGCATCAATATTTTAAATGTCATTATTAATACCTCATAGCAATGACATTTACTTAGTTCTGATGTCAGGTAATGTTATTATATATAGCACTAGCTACATAAATAGAAAATAACAGGAGCAAATAAATTAATTTAATTTATTTTAATAAAAACATCACATCACGTCACCTGTAATTCCCGAATGGTTACGCAGAGGTGTGTCCATTAAGTACGCCCTTATTTCGCCAGTTATGTTTAAGTCTCATTTATTGGGGGACGAGACTATTGCCTTCAAGCGGGTACAAATCCCAATAACGTGACTGCTACTAAGAAATTCTTGATGGAAAAACAAACACTTTGCCCTATCTGGGAATCGAAACCAGGGCCTAATACTCTGCAGTAGTGCTTGTGGCTATTAAACCAACTAGGCGGTATACTTATTCTAATAAGTAGGTACTAAGTTTCTATAAAACCATAAACAGGCAATTGCAAACCAACGGTTTTTAAAACTACAAGTCAAGGATTCAAAACCATTCCTTGAACAACTAAAATAGATACGTAATATCCAGAAATAGAACAGTAAGCAATTCTTAGTGTCAGGATAATAGATGGTATACGGAAGTCTGAACCACTTGTGGAATGGTAAGTCTCATATCCGTATCAAACCAGTGTAAACTGCCCTCTTATTCTATTGAAAAATAAGCCACTTGGAGCTCAAAGTTTAATCGTTTATGTTTGGTTTTAGGCAAGTGGCGTGCTAAAGATGAAGAGAATCATGTCAAATAAATGTAGTTTTCAACATTCGTTGGAAAATGCTAGCCATTGTCAATAGTTTGAGTAAAAGAAGTGTTGTTACGTTTTGTCTGATGAGTAGATGTTATTTAAAATCCAATGCAGCTTTGATTATACCCTTTCTTTTTCTTTCTTTTCTTTTTTAAATAAACGTTACCCCACACTAAACATTTAAACTCACATACACAAATAAGCAGACCCGGAACAACTATCTGTAGGTCATACAAATATTTGATCCGTGCGGGGATCGAACCCGCGACACGCAGCGCAGCAGTCCATTGCATGAGCCACTGCGCCAAGCGTGCGTGCACTTTTCGGCGCTTTTTCTTAAAAATGCCTGCGCCCGGATACCTGCATGGACCGGTTCCTATAGTTCTGTGCGCTGGTAGATCGGCGCCGGCTACCAGCTATCTTTCTGTATACCTACGGCATTAGCCCACTTTGTACAAAACTAACTATCTGAAGCGCTCAAACGATGTGAATCGTGGTATACAGATAAACAATGGCTTCTGTATCTGAGGAGAGACTTATCCCATGCAGGAACAATCACAGACTTCTCATACCATCATTTGTTTATTTTCAATGTACCTACCTAGTAATTATATTATGACAGTGCTTAGGTAGACTTCAATGCCCCATTTATAGGAGGCATGTTTTTTATCATTGTCGTTCGTCCAGATTTAAAGATATAAACGTCAGTTTGAATTCAAAGAAACGCCTTTTGATGTGTATCTGTTCTTAGACATCTCACATTTAAGCGTTGTTAGTATCTCGTGTTAGTAATTAAAACATCACTACAAAGAAATACGCTGTATGCTCCCATAAACTAATGACCTTAATACAATAACAACACAGCACGTATTTTATCCCAAAAGGTCGGAATTTGTTCGAAAGGGTTACCGCGGCCCTGGAACGCAAAGGGCATTAGGAACACGGATAGGTTTTAGCCAGTTTGAGTCTGACACTCATTTCTGCTCTGCGCTGCTTTCTCTGAAGGAATCATTTGATGATTTTCCATCCATAAAAAAGGTAGCCACTAAGACATTCGTAATGGAAATACTAACACCATGTCCGACGTTCATATGAAACCTAGGACCTCATGCTTGCAACTAGACCAACGACGCAATAATAATACCCATACTTTATTATTTTAGCAGTAAGCTCGCCATTTGTCTGAGCTGATTATTTTGTCCTTGTTAGAACAATAGAGGGAGGACTATGTATTGTAGGTACGGTAGTATAAACAACGTTACTAAGTGTAAACAAACTGGAGATTATGATACTGTTGGTACAAAGTATGAATCTTTCCGGTGCTTTAGTTTATCGGGTGCAGAAATGTAACGAGGACACGTTTTCGCATTGAAGATAAGTTTGTTGAAAGAAGTCGAATGTCGAGGTCTTTGATAGCAATTACGTCTGTTTTTTTTTAAGTTTTTGCATGTTTCTTTTAATATTTTCTACTTCTTCAAAGGTAGGTTCTACTACGGTGAGTAGGTACCTAGTTATACCTTAGTAGTCTTTCCTTGAACCGTTACTGGCTTGATGTGGCCTAGGGTGGAGCACGCTTACCTAGAAAAACCAGATTCACTCGAACTTAGAATAGATCTGGATTATAATGATCAGGGAGTCTAAAATGGCCACTTTAGCAGATCATAATATGAATTGCGTCAAAAAGCGTAAAACTAACGTTTCATAATAGTGATTAAATGATAGGAAAATAATATGAATTGCGTTAAAATTCTTAAAAT
Organism: Diarsia rubi; assembly: GCA_932274075.1. Taxonomy (NCBI): domain Eukaryota; kingdom Metazoa; phylum Arthropoda; class Insecta; order Lepidoptera; family Noctuidae; genus Diarsia; species Diarsia rubi. The sequence goes on from OW026425.1 coordinate 14,639,859, forward strand.
GGTCACAGTCGCAGTTACTATTATAGTCATTTTACGCTTTTTAAGGCAATTCATATTATGATCTTCTAAAGTGGCCATTTTAGACCCCCAGAGCATAGAGAAGCCGGCAGTGAATTCCGCTGACTGGCGGTTCGCACAATGTGGAAGCATAGCGCTAGTTCGGGTCCGTGGAACTTATAACGGTGTTAAGTGGTGGTATTTTAAAACCACTTTACATTATTTTGATCAACACTCTTGTTTTCTGTTCAATAAAAACACAAATCAGTTGTGTTTTGCCTATTAAAATTAAAAATATAAAATAACTTATTATTTAGTCACAAAACCGCAATATTAGCGCGCGACATACCTATGACTTAATTACTAGAAATAACAATGAACCAGTAATTAATAACTATGACGTCACAGCGTCAATGACGTCAGCACTGACTGTATTCATTGGTTCAATGATGATATGACACAAATTGTGGTCATTAATTTACGAGAAGTCGTTATTAAATATGTTTAGTACTGAAACAGAGCCAACTTGCGGTCGAGCATTCAATTTAGATGAAAAATATACCCACGTAAAAACAATATTTATTTACTTAGAGCATCTATTCTAAACAAAGTTATAATATTGATGTGTTTGTAGAGACGTTAAAGACACAGTCAACCCGTGCAAAACTCGGAAATTCAATAAAAAACAGAGAGCTAAAAGTCGAGCTCCACGATAACTGACAAATGCTTGCACTGACTGGACGGGTCCACTCAAATCTGTGTGGTGCTTTCTTCAAAAGACCATCTCAGACATTAATCTGCATGGTCTTCATGTGTGTATTATACCTTATTGTTAACCCAAACGATTTTAAAAGATTAAAAGAGTAACCTTTGGAGCTTCTTGCCGGTTCTTCTCCTTAGGAATCGACCAATGCACCGAACCGTGCCCCTTTTTACCGACGTTTTATAAGTGCCCATGTAGGCCTATGTGAAATAAAAATATTTTGATTTTGATTTTGATTTTGATAGAGATCTCTTTTCAACGCCTGAATAACGCAACATAGGCGAGTTTTATGAACTTTTAAAAAATACGAATTTACATAATACATAATATTATTACAAATTATTATTTTATTATTATAATATTATTATAATTATTATATTATTATTTACATAATATATTATATGGTTAATAAAGTCGTATTTTTTTATCACTTAAAATAAATGCAATTTATTTACAACTTTAGACAATAAAAAACATTTTAAACCTGTGCGAATTTTTTCGTCGGACTGTCAATGGACAGTAGTGCAATAGGTACGTAGCAACGTCATTTAATTGAAATCATAATAAAAGTATATTAATGAATTCCATAAAACCCGAGCCACGGAATAAAATCTATCTGTATTTACAAGGAATCGATTAATGACGTCATCACGTAAGTGTCATGGAGGCGGAATCAAGAGATAATAACTTTATTTAAGGAATAATGGTAATATGGGTGGCCTATTAACTCATTAATCATCGCTTAACCTTAAGTACAACTTTTCTTTCGCTTATCTGTAAACTTTTACTTTTTATCATTTTCAACCTGTCCTTGAACATCACTACTCATTCACATCACTACAGACCGGATTACATGTAACTTAAAAAAAATAAAATTAAATAAGCATCACAAATGCTCAGAATATGCAACGAAATTGCTAAAATGAGTAACATAAAATTTTAATAGCAATGAACTAGTTTATTTACTTTAATTTCGCCGAGATGTTAGCTTTTTACCCGACTGCGGCGAAGCCCAAAAGGAGGGTTATGTGTTTGACGTGTATGTATGTATGTATGTCCGTTTCTTTGTTCCCTCTTAACTCCTAAACGGATAAAGGGATTTGAATCAAATATGCGTCGTTAGATTTGTCTTGATGACGCGAGTGTCACTGGCTACATTAAAATAAAAAAAAAAACAAAGAAAAATTGCGGGTTTTGGGGGCCATATCGTGTATTTGAAAATTCCATTACCATCGAGTAGGGTATCAAAATGAAGGGTTTTAAAAGGAGATTACAAAAATATATGACATTTATATGTTTAAAATAAATTCAAAGTCACAAATTCTATACCTAAACAAACGCAAAAGTTAAATCATCTGCGAAGTATTTTACGCAACCAACGAAAGAACATACAGAAAAGAACTAAAAAATTGGAAATAAAAAAACTAGTTAAAAAACTATAAAACCCGACTGAAAAAACTGAAAAGCAAAAAACAAGCACATTTTAAATTTAACAAAACTTGGAAGCAGGCGGGGTTTATTTGCTTATTAAATTATGAAATGAAAATAGAATGGACCCCGCCAGCTTCCAAGTTTTGTTTAATTTAAAATGTGCTTGTTTTTTGCTTTTCAGTTTTTTTCCACAAAATCGATTAACGTTCCAAGTGATTAGTAGAGCGATTAAATCTTCTACTAAACTCAATATTTTTATAACTATAAATCGAAAAGGCTGCCTTGACTAACAAGGTAAAAAAGAACCTAAATTCAAATTTCGGGTAACATTTTTGCAATATTTTCAGGTATCAAGCTTTTGAAATTACCCAAAAACTGCACAATAATTACGATGATTTTAGCAAATAAATGCATTATGCATATGCACCACTTACATAGATCACTTCTAGGAATTCGCAGTAAGGGAAATTAGTCGTTCCTGAATAATATACAAAGCTTTACGGGCTGATTCGCGTCTTTTTAGTAATAATACCCTATATGTCAGAACAATCATACACTCAGATACTGTAAAAAAAAACATTTTTAATGAGCAGTATCTGAAACGAAATGGGTATTTTCCCTAGTTGATTGAACTTGCCAGCTATGACAAACGGTTTCATGCAACAGCCATTACGTACACTAAAAAACCGATAATTTCAAATTAGACCCTGTAGAGTACTAATAGAAAAACCACATCAAAACTTTTAAATAACGATTGGTTAAATCAAAATGAAGTACAGACAGGTAATAAAATAACACTCCCCAAAATTGCACGATTTACAGTATTGACATTAATACATGCTTTCAAGAAGCACTTTGCATAAACCCCGTTTTACACTACAATACACTTAAAGAGAACAATGAGAGAGGCGAAAGTGGGCTAACAGGCCAACCACGGTTAACGGTGGTTCGCCAACATCGATGGGAGAACATCGATAAACAATCGATCGTTGATAAATGGTATCGATATGTTACATCACCCGCAGACAACTCCATGTGGGTGATTTTATAGCTGCCAAACTTTTAAAAAATTACCAGAACTGCTATAAAAATGATGGAGATTAAAATATAGTGTTGAAAGGAAAACCAAAACAATATCTTCCAATTGATTAAACTAACAATTAACAGCCGTTTCATAAACAGAGATTTTAAATAAAACCTAAGATTCTTTAAATACTTAGCTCTAAAACAGAATCGTTTACACAAACTACGCGAAAAATGCATTAAAAAGAAAACGATATTGACATACTTCAACCAATATTTATTCCATGCTCGTGATTCGCTGATTCTAAAATGAGTATAGGTAAACCGGCACTACCTCCAACCACGTGGTCACGAGAACGTGCATTAGTTGTTTATATTACAACCGTATATTAATAGCCACAAGTTACTTTAAAAAAGCGGATACCATGATGATAATAAACGAAGGACAGTCTGTGAATTAAAATGACAATGTCAGTTCAAATATTCCGAACATACATGAAATACTAATGTTATTGGGTAAAGATCTTCCTGTCAATGAAACACGTGAGAAAGGCAAGATTACGATAGATTTAGATTTTTTCTAATTTCAAGGCAATTCATTTTGCGGCGACCTCTCGCGTCCGGCCCTGCCATGGTCCGGGGCGAGAAGGAATGGGACGCCGTCACCTCCTTCTGCGAAGCAGTGATGCTAGCGAAGGAGGTGGCGGAACACGAGAGGGAGAGAACCTATCGTCCCAGTCGCTGCAGGAGGCACTCCGGGAGTCGGGGGCCACGTGATGGCTTTCGGCCACCGTAGACGCGGGCCTGTGGACGGTGAGTGATGGGCTAGGTTGCCGTCCGTCCGTCTTATGACGACGACAGGCCGTGTCGACGGCGCGTTCGTATTCCACGCGCGCCTCAAAGAGATGTCAGCAACATGGGAGGGGCCCGTAAGGGCCGATGCCCGTCGGGGCTGCTAGATGTTGTAAGAGATACCGCGGCCTCAACATCAAGGGCTAAGAAAAAACATGGGTGGTTTTTAGTCAGTAAAAGTTTGACACTCCCTTTCCGCTCTGCCCAAGAGCGGAACCCCGGTTATTTGGTGATTTTCCACCCGCCAAAAAAAAAAGGCAATTCATTTTGGTAATTCTAGTGAATGAACTTTATATAGAATGGCGAGTGATCATTGATCCAAGTGAGAGAGAAAGCTGTTTCAAATAAAAGCACAAGATTTTATAAGGAAAGGCTTGGTAGATGATCTTGATATGGGTCTAATCATTTTTGCACAATTTACAGAAAACTTGTTTCGGATTATAATCTTCAAATTAAATTTGGCCAACCAATTACATTCTTTTTATAACTAAATACATGGTTCGGATCTTAAAATAGCCACGTGTGGTATCGTAGGAGGCAAATCAGGTCAACTCGGTTCAAAACCGGTATACTTTAGGCAGTTTATCAATTGTATGATTATGATACTACTCAAATTTGCTTTTCTTGTGCGGACAATAATCCTATAAATCCGGTTTAATGACGAAATATATTCTAATGATTTTATCACTAACGTCATCATTCTTATACAAGTTTAGCCTGCGTCATTACATTTTCTTGTTTAACCGAAAATGTACACAGGTGGGAAAATTACTGGCCCCTGAGTTACAAATTCATAGTGTATCTTGTAAAATTTGCAATTCAATGCTCAATGTTAATTACCTATTGAATTGTTTCGCCAATGCCTGTTATCACATCTATAGCAGTATGGACTTCATTGACACTTTCAAATCTATTGTTGAGACAATCACCCATTAGCTTTATTATAAGCCCGACTTATAAGCAACGGCATGCTAGATTAATATCTCCATTGTAATTGTATAGTTTCTCATTCAGGGTAATACTATAATGTAATATAATGCTTTAAAGGCGAATTGAATTGACGATGAAAATAAAATAACGTTTGGAATCAGAAACCTGTTTCTCATGTTTAATTTAATTATATTGAGCATTCATGTTTTAGCATAATCCATAAATAGTGACAAGCCTAATTCAATTGTATCCAAATGTTAGTGAATGAACTCTGAGCCAGACGGTCTTTGGTTGAATCAAGTCTACGTCAACTGGAATACTTAAATATTGGTCACGAAATGCTATTTCTGGTCCAGTCAAGTTAACACAACTTTTTCTATATTTGATGTTTACCTTAGGAGGAGCTGGCTCAGGAACGTCGGAATCCCACTCCGAACTGAGATCATCACTGGATGGCTCCGTGTACTCGTAATCCTCAGCCCACGGCACTTCCAATAGAGACATCTTCATCTGGTCGTAGCCAGGCGACATGGTCTGCGGTCCGTACCCCGGTGGCAACGGACTCGAAGCCCTACAGTCCTCACAGTTACACGGCTTAGGTCCAAAACTCTCCTTAGTAGGAGAATCATCTTTGTGAACAGTCTTACTTCTTTTAGTGTCTCGTTTACGCGCACTTCTAGGTGATAGTCTGTTATTGCACTGTGGTGGTATGTAATACTTGGTTGGTTCAGACGACCTCCTGCCGCTTCTCCCGCAGTCAGGAGTCTCTATTTTCACGGGGGCTAACAACGACATTTTCTTGGTGAGCTGCTGCCTCTCCGTGTCTGTTGGTCTGTCCTCAGCTTCCATGGTGTAGCGTATGATGGGTATAGTGAGCGTAAACTGTTCCGTGCACTCCGGCATTATTATGAAGAATCACTTCGCGTGCTGCCTCCCAATATTTGGACGACAGGGTAACGACATGTTTATGCAAGGTCACATTGATTGTCACTTGTGGTGCGCGGCTATGGTGCGGCGGACGCGAGCGTCGTGCGCGCGAGTGGAGCGAGCACTGCGCGTGCGTGTGACCGGGAGGCTTCACGCGGCGCGCGCGCCAACTGAACCGCTCTACCAAATACTGTCTAATGTCGATGTACAAGATATGCGGGTGATAGCCTGACACCCAACGTTTATTTAGAAATCAGTAGAGCCTTGTGCGTGGCTTAAATGTTAAATTGCACTGACTTGTGTGTTGCAATTTGTATCGCTCTGTTTTTCGACGACAAATGTGGTATTGATCACAATTCATAACTGCGGTTTCCTTTTAGTCCATGTATGGGTAGTTATACGTTATAGGCGTGTAGTCAGGCTATTAATTAAACTTCGTGTGAACACATTCCGAGTTAGAGTCATCATGATTTGTTACAGCTTCGTTTATGGGAATGATATTGTAGGTTTGTTCAGATCACACATGTGTTCTAATGGGTTCGTTATTCGGTTTTTGAATAACTGCAAACTAGGAGGAGTTTGTTTATTGTTTTAGCAGTTGAGTCATTTATGTTGTTTTTGCCAAATATTGGCGAAGTTCTAATTTTAACGGTTGTGGAGCAAATAAACGGTTAAGTGGAGATGATAATTATGTCAACAACGTCTGAATGGTTTTAATTGACTAATGGAAGTTAATGATGATAACAATACTTGTTTCTACACATGAACCGGGGGCAAGGCGGTGGACGAGTTAAAGTTCGCGTTGATTCCGAGTATGTAATGGCATGTTGTAATTAAATGAATAAATGCTGGAATCACTGTTATCTTTATCAGACATTCCGCGTAATACTAGAAGCTCACTGCGTCACAAAAAGCAACTGAGTTAAAGATAATATGTAGTTTGTGATATGGATAACATAAAACTGTTGCTTGTCTATTAGAATTTCTGAGGAACAGCCTGGTTCTCTGCCTGGTCAACAAGAGGCTCGCTCTTAATTTAAACACATAACATAACTAGCTTTTTTTATGGTTGTGGCGGTGCTTTCATACAAACCTAAAAGTTTTGCTTGCCCTTATAACCTACTGCTCTTTATAATGTGTTTCTGAAGAGTCTGCCTCTCTTATAGAATAGAATACATTTATTTTCAGGTAACAAAAGACCCAAAGACAAATACCTTAACCTAAATATACAAATGGGTGTATAGATAGGTTCTCCGTATTGTTGACCTCTAGACACGCCACTGATTAGTACACTTCTAGCTAACCCTTTGAAGATTGCAGGAATACTGTAATGACATAATATGTTGGGTTGTGAAAAGTCTTTATAATCCTAATAGGATAGAATTACGTTATTATTCGTAATATGTAAAAAGTAACACAAACTGCGTTAGTGACTATTTTAAGAATTTTAATGTAATGGGGGATCGGACTGAGTCAAAAAACAATGATTCTAATTAGTCCGTCAGTTAGATTATCGAAAAATATTGGATAGGTACGTGTTTTTTGTTTTATCAAATTAATCAAAATTGACGAAGTAAGATGTGGTTGTGACGTCATTTTTAGTTAAAAATGTACTATCATATAACGTTTTCGAAGAGTTAACGAGTTTTCGAGGCACTGTATTGACTTCAATTTTTGTTTATGTGAAAAAAAAAAATACGTCTCCAATATTTTTTGGAGATCTATCTGAAGGACTAATTAGTTTTTTTTTGTCCGATCCCCTATCGATATTATAATAATACTATCCTTATAATACTCTGATAAAGCGTCTATTATAAGCTCCCAGGTATTTATATATTATAAATTTAAAAATAAATTATATGATTCAAAAACACTAGTAGATAAGGTTAATTACACTGCCTACTCGTACTAGCAACAATGGTCGATTTCAAAAGAGTCACACATTTACAAAATCAAGAGCAAGACGACTCCTACGCACACTGTGAGTACATAAAATAATGTAAAGACCAAGTAATATTTTTGAAAATTATTTACAATAACCAAGTTTTATTGCTTAATTCAAGAAACCGGCTTATGAATCACTAATTAAAAATACTGATGACTATAGTTTTTTTTTTTTTGGCGGGAAATTCATCGAATAACCCCTCCCGCTCTTGGGCAGAGCGAAAGGGATTGTCAGACTTCTACTGACTAAAAACCACCCATGTTCCTTCTTAGCCCTCTATGTCGAGGCCGCGATAACTAGTGTACAACCCGCGGCCGATGACTATCGCCTAAGTTCCCACTGGTGCATTCTGAACATATGGCGACATGTTGTACCAAAACAAGATTTCTTAAATGTGTAAAAAAAACATTACACACATTACATTACATTATTCATTTTTTATATACTTATATAAAAAATGAGTAATATGAATAATTTTCTTATAAATGAATATTAACGTTCCTTTTTTAATGCTTCTGGAATAAACTCTAAATTATAACAAAAATAAATTTTAATTCCTTTGTGCAGGAACCTAAACACCGTCAAAGGGGATAGAACCGATGTGGCATATACACCGGCCCGCCATTTTCATTTATTTTCAAAATGGCGGCGCACTATGGAATTGGTATGTTTGAATAGAGGACATTACAGACGAACAAAAATTGTCCAGTAAGGCACTCCAAAGCGTTATGTTACCGAGATATTTGAAGGTAAATATCGACTAATGAGTACAACGACAATCATTAAAAATAGACTTATTACGTGCAAATAATCGTTCCCAGGTTGATAATTATTATGCCCACGAGAAAATCGCTTCACATCGCAATGAAACGGTTTTGTCGAAGAACTGTTTTCTCGTACTCCTAGTAGTATGTAATTTACCTAATCTCTTTCAATAAACAGTAATAATTATAATCAACGTCATGTAAAAGGTTTATTTTTAATGTGGTCTTTGTACGCATAATGTCGATCTTTACCATTAAATATCTCGATAACGTGACACTGTGGGGTAACATGTTAAATGGATTTTTTTGTTCATCTAGATGTTAATTTCATTGTGGGCCGTGATTTCCAAAAAAAAAAACAAAATGGCGGTGGGTTGATATGCCAGCTTCCATACAAAAAAGTTCAAACCCCTTACAGGTTAAATGCAGCAAAAAATATATACCTAGTTACGACTAATTGGATTAAAATGTTATGTAATTCACAAAACTTTCCAAAGCAGTTAAAATATGTAAAAAACTGCCTTCAACATGAACTTTCAGTGAAGAAAATTGGAACATACTTGACAGTTTTTTAAATCACCTCGTTACATCGTAAAGGGCACTAGCTCCTGCACAATAGGTAATAAATTGTCAAAATAATTCATTATCCCACTTATATAATGTATAATACAATCGTATAATATAACAAGCAAGACTTTACGATCTTTTCAATGTAAAATTTAAACAGATTGTAAATTATTCGCAAAAAAACTTGTTGACTTTATGCTAGACTAGTTCTGTCAAAACAAATATTTTAATGAGCTAAAAATCAAAAATAAACATAATTTGTCATTCTCCTGCCCTTATCCGCATTTATCTATAAATTAAAAGTACATACGGTACATGATTGTACACATTTTTTATTCAATTTTGCCTGTTTGCTCCAGTTAATCTCCGAAACGGCTAGACCGATTTTGACTGGCCTTATACTGGAGCAGATTAGACTTATTTTTTTAACGAATTAGGGTTCATGCAAAAAAACAAAAAAAAAGAACTTAACAAACAATCTTGGCAATAACAAAATGTTAACAAAAACCGATTCAAATATAGAAGTATTATTTTTGTAATAATTACACGACGACAAAGGTCGTTGGGCGTAGCTAGTTGTTTAATAAAAATATAATTGTTTTGGTAAAAAGATAAGGTTAAGGAAATTAGAGGTACTTATTCAACAATACAATCGGGAAGGTTTGGGAAATAGAGAAACCAGAATTGATAAAAGATTGTTTATAATAATAATAATATTCCACAACTATCACACAACGCCATCTAGTCCCAAGCTAAGCAGAGCTTGTGTTATGGGTACTAGACAACTGATAAACATACATATATATTTCTAAATACATACATATTATAGATAAATTACACCCAGACACAGAACAAATGATCGTGCTCATCACACAAACATTTGTCCTGGGTGGGAATCGAACCCACGACCTCCGGCATAGCAGTTAGGGTCACTAACCACTAGACCAACAGGTCAGTCATTGCCATGTATTTGGCATTTTCCAGTAGGTACTTTATTACTGTAGGTAGAAATAAACCTCCTTTTGGGCTTCGCCACAGACGGGTAAAAAAACCATGCCGACATTATAACATGGTTTGACATACACCTAGCTATAAGATATGAAAGGAAATCGTCATAAAACATCATAATATTTAGATTATTCCATTCCGTTCACTATATTTTGGGCCGGCAAAAAAAAATCATGAGCATTTAAGAGGTCGGCAAAAGGTGCACGGTTCGGGTTGGTAGTTGACTATGGAAAAAAACCGGCAAGAACCACATGGTTACTCTTTTAAAATGATTTTGTTTTATAGATACACTCAGGACTATTGCGTGTCTTTTAAATGACAGTGGCTATCATATAGTGTACATCAATTAACTGTCAAATGGTTCCATTCTGTACTAAAACCAATTTGACAGTTAATCCATGGACAATATGATAACCACTGTCATTTAAAAGCTACGCAATAGCCCTGCTAGAAATACAATATTTTAAATTTTAAAGTGAAATCACCTACAAGTCACATCCTTTTTAATTAGTCACAAATAAAACGTTAAATTAAAAGTGTATTAAACATTTAACATTATAAAACACTTTCATAAGCATAAACCTGCGGAAATGTTTAAATTCTTAACCACTTTACGACGAGTGCCGAAAAATTGAATTCATACCCATCTCATTTTATTTTATTGCACTTGGTCGAGTGCTTTATGTGTATTGTGCTGTCTGAACCTTAAGGTCTACTTATTTATCACTTATCGAGCTATAAATCAATATATAATTTACGTAAGTTACGAATATATATTTGTGTCTTTTGTAAATGTTACTAAATTTTACCCGTGGCTTTTCCTGCGTAGAGATTGGATTTAGGGGTTCAAGCTCCCCGAATTCTTGGTTAAGTTACTAGTTCGACTTCAATGCGCATGCATCGTGATCAGAATTCCATGGGCAGCATTACAATTTGGCAATAACCACATTAAAAGAAATGATGTCATGATCAACCAACATTCTGCCATTTGCAATTTTATCAAAATCAGTTCAGTATGCAAAAGTCACAGTCGGACAAGGTACAGACAGACCGTTGGAAAAACAGAGTTGCTTTATCATTATGGTATGAATTTAAGTTTTTTAAATCTTCAAGTTGTTTCGTAATAATGTGTTATTTAAAAAGTAGTTGAAAAACTAAAAAACCCGACTGAAAAAACTGAAAAGCAAAACACAAGCGCATTTTAAATTAAACAAAACTTGGAAGCAGGCAAATAACATGGACCCCCATTCTATTTTCATTTCATGTTTTAATATTCAAATGAACCCCGCCTGCTTCCAAGTTTTGTTTAAATTAAAATGCGCTTGTGTTTTGCTTTTCGGTTTTTTCAGTCCGTTTTTTTTTAGTTTTATAACAACTTTTTTTATTTTGATCTTTTGAGTTCTTTTGTGTTTGTTCTTTCGTTGGTCGCGTAAAATTCTTCGCAGATGATTTAACTTTTGGGTTTGTTTATAGGATTTGTGACTTTTAATTTATTTTAAACATAAGTGTCATATATTTTTGTAATCTCCTTTTAAAAACCTTTATTTTGATACCCTACTCGATGGTAATGGATTTTTTCTTTGTTTTTTTAATTTTAATGTAGTCAGTGACACTCGCGCCATCAAGACGAATCTAACGACGTATATTTTATTCAAATCCCTTCATCTATTTAGGAGTTATGAGGAAACAAAGAAATGGACATACATACATACATACACGCCAAACACATAACCCTCCTTTTGGGCTTCGCCGCAGTCGGGTAAAAAATGAGGAAAAGAAAAATTGTCAGCATTGCCATGTGACGTGGCAATGCTGCCAGTTTTCTGGGTACATTTCCGGATGACAAGGACGTTTCGGCGATATTCTACTTGCATTCGTACATTTGAACAAGCTAATAAGTATACAGCCAGCTAACTTGCATTTACCTTTAAGATTATTTAGATCCATTTGGATACAGCGTTTGACAATAGTCGTTAACTGCGAAACGATTTATAAAACAATTGCAATCAATATTTTTAGTGTACTAGAATCAGTGAATATTTAGTTTTAATTTAAATTAATTTTAAATTGAGTTAAAAAAATAAAAAATATCTTACAAGAAACTTTAACAAAATTATTTCATATGTCCATAAATAAATATGTGTAAAAAATATATTGAGGAAAAATATGTAAACAAAAAAGTTAAGTTAAGTAAAAAATACATTTACTTTTTGGATTTGATTCCTTTCAAAAATAAATGAACAATAAATGTCTGTAGCTAATTTAAATCCAGGCGAATTGTGTTTTCTTTTGCGTCAGAATCGATTATAACTTCATAAAATCATCGATAAATCAAAGGTTTATAGAAATCGTAAAAGGAATTTCTGTTATATCATAATTATGAATGTTTGAACATGATATCAGCTGGTACTTGATCATCTCTAACGTAAGAGTGATATTGAATGATATTACCATAACTTTATTGAAAGTTTATTGACATAAGAATCGTATACAAAGAAGATCGTTATGATGTTTTCGAACACAAAAAAAGATATCAACTGTTTATTGTTGACGAATTTTCTTTAAAATCTCACATCATCCATTTTAATGTAAAAATGTGAAAGACTGATCAAAGAAAAGAAAGCTGTAATTGGATGGAGTAGAACTTATTCGAAGCATTTATTTTTTTATGGCACCAAAGTTGCAAGGCAACAAAAAAAAGTTTTTACTTGTACGTTTTCGGCATACTGATACTGCAGGGCAAGCACCCCATGACTTAAAGATATTTCGATCTAAGGCCAATGTGAAACTCTGGTCGTTGGTCTTGTCCAGATCATCTCGCCATCTTCTACGAGGTCTACCGCTACGCCTTCTGACAGTGTCAGAGCTCCAGAAAGTGGCTATTTTGACCCACAGCTCATTGGGCATACGGCAGACATGCCCTGTCCAGACCCACTTAAGCTTAGCGGCTTTTTGAGCAACGTCAGCAATTTGTGTTTTGAAGCGCAGTGTTGTGTTGCGTACACGGTCAGTTAGTTTAACGCCTAGAGTGCTGCGCTACATTGCACGTTGGCAGACCTTGAGTTGGGACGTTTGCATCTTTGTCAAAGACCAAGTCTGGGATTCATAAGTCAGAATGGGATGAATGCACATGTCCAGATTATTTATTTTAGAAATAATTTAAAAAGAACACGTGAAATATCATGAGTCATACATACATAAACAACGACTTGGCACTTAAATTTTCCAAAGCACTAAAATATCTAGGCGAAACAAAATACCTAGGTACCTACAGAAATTAAAATCAAAGCCAAGTATCTTTAAAGCAGAACAAAAAAGGTGTCTTTCAACAAAATACTAGTATAAACTGGATTATTGCGAATTCACCTCGATCAGTCGCAATAAATGTAATAGATAATCCAATGACAAATAAAGGTATGAAAATAAATAATACAGCTTATTCATTGATATTTCAGACTCAAATAAAATATCTACGCTAATATTATGTGCCTAATATTAGTAAGCTTGAATGTAAATTCATTCAGTAATGGGAAGCCACGAACAAAAAAAGGCGAGTTACTACCGCACTCAGAGAGTTTTAATTATTACATACGCCATCACTTAGTAAAGATATTGACAGTTTTGTCATACAAAGGTATTTATTAATTTATTAAAATAGAACGGCCAAAGCCAATTACACTATTAAATTTATAATTTATTCAACTAAGTCATGCAATCTTCTCACAAAAATTCAAACTTTCTGACAATATCATCTTCCATTCATCCGCAAATATGTATGTCAAATCTTTACTAAGTGACGGTTTAGGTAATCATTAAGTATCTCTGAGTACCGCAGTAAAAGGTAGAAAGAAAAGCCCATTAGTTAACAGGAGAAACATCAGAAGCTTTTGTGTCCCTCTGAAACTGGAGAATCCGAATATCCAAAAGGATATTTTATACAACAGCTACACGTAACACTATCAAAGAGATTAAACAAACAGTATATTTTTTTATAGAAAGTCAAACTTGTTCATTTTCTAAATGAATGGGATGAAAATCAATGTTGCTGTAGAGGCTGTTCTTGGTTTTTGGGCCTTTTTGAAAACTGAAAGTAGGTCCCTACCCGGAGGGGTCCGGTTTGAAACTTTCAATAGTATTACTTTGGTGTACTCTCATTTCACCTTACCTACTCAGCTACCAACATTTCATGCTGAATTTGCTTCCTAAGAAGCTTTCTGGGCTCCACAAATTATATATTCTCCCGAGTATATATTGTTTTTTTCAATTTATGATATATATATATATATACTAGCTTTTGCCAGCGGCTTCACCCGCTACAACTCGAAAATTATCCCACGAGAAGATAAAATCGGGATAAAAACTATCTGTGTACCAAATTTTATCCAAATCCGTTTAGACGTTTTTGCGTGAAGAAGTAACAAACATACACACTCACACACTCTGACACTCACAAACTTTCAGCTTTATAATACTTATTAGTGTGATGTGATATCGAACATGATTCATGATGAGATGAACATTAAACCAACCCAAATCAAAGCAACACGTTAAAACCAAAAATTTGTGACTCACAAATCAGTGTTTCTCAAATCATCGAATTCATCGAAAATTGATGATACTAAATCATCAATTTCGGACATAATTCAAGTAGACAAATGAATCAACAAATAGGATCTTACCTGGATTATTCATAACATTTTAAAATAATATCATCATCATTACCATTCTCTTGCCTTTATTCAAATTCGTTTTTGAACAATATGTTTTACAAAACTTTAAGAAGGCGTCGTCTCTGTAAAATTAAGAGTATTTCATCTGTGAGCTTTACAGGGGGTCTAAAATGGCCATTTTAATAGATCATTATATGAATTGCGTAAAATGGACCTTTTATAATAGTGACTGGCTAACTGCGTCTGTGACCATTTAGGAAATTAGATCATAATAGAAAAATAATTTGCCTTCTTGACTTGCTATCATTATCAGATGCACAAGTTAAGTACAAAGATAATAAAAAAATAATCATTACAGTAATCAATTTAACATTCCGGATACAGCAGTTCACCATCGGAATTTTATCTAACGTCATGACTTTTATATACTCCACGTCATTTCTAACATTTTAAAACCGTTTGTGGTCAATTAATTTATTATTTTTGTGGTTTTAAAATTGAAACAGCAGAACCCCATAAAATGATGGAGTTTCCCAAAGAAGACTTCATTGAGAAAACGATTTCAAAAAGTTATTTTTATAAACTCTGATAAGAAATAATCGGTACATGTATTCTGGTCGCAACAGATTCCCTGATATCATTGTGATCATGCGATGCGGTGATCAGAACCCATTATTTACTTGTTCTCAGACTATTTATATAACCATTGTGTATGAGACGTATATAATGGTTATACAGATTTATCTGTAGGCCCTTGTCGTTTTTATCTGAAGGATTTTAGTTGGGAAAAGACGAGGCAGAAAGATTCTCTTATCACTCATCATCATCACCTTTGTCCATTAACTGTTACTTGTGATCGGCGTAATACATTATATAGTATGTTAGTTGAAACGAGGGACATATTGAAACGCAATAGGGCATGTTTACCATACATCCATTTTCCCTTCATAATGTTTCATCCGCGTAGTTCCCGGGGTAGAGAGGAATACAGGGATAAAAAGTAGTATGTCACCCGGGGATAGTGTAGCTTCCCAACAGTGAAAGAATTTGTCAAATCGGTCCAGTAGTTTCGGAGCCTATTCGTTACAAACAAACAAACAAATCTTTCCTCTTTATAAGATAAAATATTAGTGTAGATTTGGGACGAGAATCGAATACTGAAGCCCTACTTCAATATATCCCTCGTTTAACTTAACATCCTGTATTCTGCCATTCTTCCCTGTCAACCGTCACGCAATCATTTATTCCTTTGCCTTTTATATATTTCCTCACACAATCCATCCATCGTTTTCTTGGTCTCCCGTTCCCTCAACATCCATCAATATTTATATTCATCACTCTTTTAGTCACCGCGCTTACTTAGGTTGGTCTGTGGATGGGTGACCGCCCATCACATACCGAGTTTTCTCCGTGCCCCAGAAAGCACGTAAAACTGTTGGTCCCGGCTGCCATATATAGATCTTTAGCAGTCGTTACAGGTAGTCAGTGACCTGAAAGTCTGACAACCAGTCTTGCCAAAGGGTATCGTATTATTCAGTGTTAACTGGGTTATGGAGGTCAGATAGGCAGTCACTCCATGTAAAATACTGGTATTCAGCTGCATCCGGTTAGACTGGAAGCCGACCCCTACATAGTTGAGAAAAGGCTAGGCAGATGATGACTCTTTTAGTCACCATGCGATTTGTCTTTCCTCATCAGATATTCATACCAAGACAGTAATACCCTTTCAACTTTAAAATTCTAAGAAACAATAATGAGTTATTATAATTAAATAGCAATATCATCGACTAATAATAATTTGGCAACGTGAAAAAAGCAATTAAAATGAGATCACCTAACTCGGGGCTTAATAATATATTGTTGAACAGTTAGTTCGGTAAAATTAATAATAACTAACTAAATAAACTAAATAACTCTACATCCTCAAATACTTATTAGTAGGTATACTATTTTGATTTTATTAGATGATTTAATTTTCTTTTAGCTGCGTTGAATTCAACTATTAATAAATTAAGAAATGATAAATTGAGGAATGAGGTTATACGAGAAGGTTGCGGTTTATAACATCGAAACGAGTATGCTTAGATAGTTTAGTTATGTGGAGGGGATGAGTAAAAGCCGATTAACAAAACAAACTCAGGGATAAAATAAACGTAAAAGTACTGTAGCTACATTAACGGTTTATCGATCAGTTAGATCTCGGAATGATCTATTTCTGAACAGATATATGAGATGATGGAAATCAAAACCGATTGAGACGTGACTGCTGGTCAGATGCCATGACCATAGTAAGTCTTATGTAATCACTAACTGTATCATTAGAAATATCATCCACTACGTAGCACAAAATAGAAGCTCATTTATGTACTAGCGCTTGATTTCTGTAACAGAGAATCACCAATTTGTTAGAACTTATAGATCTCTCGACATTCCCACATATTTCCAGCGGCTGCACCCACTGCAACTCGAAATTTATCCCACGGGAAGATATAAATCAGGATAAAAAATCCTATGTGTTAATCAAGGTTTATAAACTATCTGTGTACCAAATTTTATTAAAATCCGCTCAGTAGTTTTAACGTGAAGAAGTATTGTTACTTCTTCACGTTAAAACATACACACTCACAAACTTTCGCCTTTATAATATTAGTGTGATAGTGTGATAATCATATCCAGCCAAACCGACAATAATGATGAATTTATACGCTACTCGCGCCTGGTTCATGTCATGCGGAACCAGAAATTCCAAATTTTAACAATTTGAGATACCCATGGTATGGTATAATGACATTTTAGTTGGCCTCTGCCCGATCCAATTTGGGTGGATGGAGAACAATCGAACCAAATGCCACACCGTCGTAGACACCCTCCACTTGAATGAAACAAACGACAGAGCTGTCCGGATTGCTACGTATGGTCGGACCAAAAAATCTAAGACATCGATTCGAGAAGAATAATATTATGTAATACATAGTTTTTTTTCAAATTTTAGTCAAGTCCTAATCTAGTGGGAAGTGGAAATTTCTGTTTTTCCTACTCCTCCGCTATTCTTTTCTGATTACTTTCGTTGCAGTCGTTGAAGTCGTTTCGAAGTCTGTCTTGAAGACAGTCAAATCATTTCTCTGGGACTTCGTCGAGCTTCATTGTCTTTGCGCTTTTCTTGTGGTCGCCACTGTTGATTCTGGCTTACAGAAGTTACAGTGGTTTGGGAATAGTGAGGCGGGCTTGTCCCAATTAAAAAAAAAAAGTCCTAACCTACACCCACCCGCTACAGTCAGTTCTTCGAAAAATACAAAAATTACCAATAAACCTGACCTCTACTAGTTTTCGGTTTCCTAATCATACGGAAATACAGAGAAAAGGAATCCCAAATTTTTAAGAATTTGAGGCACCTAATGACATTTGCATATATTTTAATTTTGTTTATAAGCAGATCCGCTAAAGTTAACTGCCTTTATTTCTCAAAAAATTTCGCATAAAATGAAACCAAAATGGTAGGTATGCTACCTATTACATGGGTGTTAATAATATGATTGATTTCAGCAGGTTTGGAGCAGGGGTGGCTCAGTGGTAGTAGCCCCGACTTACGAACAGTAGGTCGTGGGTTCGAACCCAGGCAGGCACATTACTTTGTGTAATTTGTTTCATCACCACTGCTCTCAAAACGGTGAAGGAAAACATCGTGAGGAAACCGGCATGTCTTAGAACCAAATAATTCGAATACATGTGTCATCTACCAATCCGCACTGGGCCCGCGTGGTAGATTATAGCCCATTCTCGCTCAAAGAGAGGAGGCTTGTGTCCCAGCAGGGGGAACATTATTAGGCTGTTGATGATAATGATGGTTTCTACGGAAATAGCACTCATCATCTGCCTAGCCTTTTCCCAAACTACATTGGATTTGGCTTCTAGTCTAACCGAATGCAGTTATTAATTTTTGATTACATGGAGCGACTGCTATCTGACCTCCACAACCCAGTTACTAGTTTATACGATAGTCCTTGGTAAGACTGGTTATCAGACTATCGGGCCACTAACTATCCTAGCTGTAACAACTGTCAAAAATCTACAAATTTCATTAAAACAATAGTTTCTAGTAATATCTAAGTATTTTATAAATGTCTCTTAGTGTTAGCGATTAAGAACAATACTGGTTTTCTATCGTTATGGACTTAATTTATTGAAAAGGAGGCTTACAGTCACACAAACTGTCATCCTCCGTTTAGTTTACGGGGGTTAATATTTAAAAAAATATGTTTAGGGCCTAATTGTTATCATTATAAGCCTATATTGTCCCACTGCAGGGCAAAGACCTGCCTTCCTTCTTTCCACTTGTCGCGATCTAGACATATTTATCAAACAAAATCACTCCGCTGTTTGTACGCTTTGATCCTTAAACTGCGTGTACCTTTTTACCCGCCTGCGGCGAAGCCCAAAAGGAGGACAACTTGAATAACACCCGGAGGGATAACTTGAATTAATAATTATTAATACCTACACAATACATCTTACTTTACTATACCTATATACGCAAACCTTATATTATATATTCTATCTATACATTAGTACTCCTGATTAGTCACATTAAATAATTAATGATAATTTGAACTCCTATTTAGCTGTCTTCCTCTCTCTTTATCTTTGCTGTGCCCGACAGGGTCCATATTGATCTTCTTTTTTATTATGTACCTACCACCTATTTTATACATATGGAATGCAATAAAGAATTGAGTATTGAGTATTGAGTATTGAGGGTTATTATCGACGTTTGGCAAGTGCCCATGGATGTAGGCCTATGTGAAATAAAATGTTTTGAATTTGATTTTGAACTAGGCAACGAATTTTAATACAGATTGCAGCAATATATCGAATGATTCAAGAGAAAGGTTTATACGTAGAGGAAAGCCGAGTAATTCAGTATCTACATTACCCGTGCGAAGCAGGGGCGTGTCGTTAGTTACTAATATATTAGGTCTTTACCTATGAAATTGCCGTTCTGCAGTACTGGCCATTTCAAATCAAAATAATTTTTGTTTGGCTAAGAATTCTAATTTCAAATTAATTTTATTTTAAAAACATGGTTTTTTTTTCCATTAGTAGTCATTTGTTTATTGATTAGTGTTACATTTTCATCGCATTTCAATCTTTTTCGTCATCATGGATACGTTAAAAATTCGAGTAATTATGGAATATGAGTACCGTCGTGGCAGCAACGCGGCACAAGCGGCACGCAACATCAACGACATTTACGGAGGTAACACTACAAACCAACGCACCACCTGTTATTGGTTTGCTCGCTTCCGTTCTGGAAATTTCGACCTGAAAAATGAACCTCGCGGTCGTCCGAAGACTTTGGTCGACAATTACGAATTAAAGGCGATTGTGGAAGCTGATGATACACAATCTACGGCTGAATTAGCAGCAGCTTTCGACGTTAGCGTCAAAACAATATTGGTCCATTTGCGTCAAATTGGCAAGGTAAAAAAGCTTGACAAATGGGTGCCCCACGAACTCAATGATCGCCAGCGCGAAGTACGCGTCGAGACGTGCCTTGCACTGCTCAACAGACACACAAATGAAGGAATTTTGAACCGCATTGTTACCTGCGATGAAAAATGGATTCTGTTTGATAACCGCAAGCGCTCAGCAAGTTGGTTGGATCCTGGTTCAGCACCTAAACAATGCCCTAAACGAAAACTTACCCCTAGAAAAGTGATGGTCACTGTTTGGTGGTCTAGCGCCGGTGTGATTCATCACAGCTTCTTACCAGATGTGTACTGTGAAGAACTGAACACAATGATGGAGAAGCTGGCACATCTCCAACCAGCATTGGTCAATCGCTCGTCTCCGCTGCTCCTGCACGACAACGCGCGACCACATACTGCACAGCAGACGGTCTCCAAGTTGCAAGAACTGGGGTTGGAAGCTCTCCGTCATCCGCCCTACTCACCAGACCTTGCGCCTACAGACTACTACTTTTTCCAGAATTTGTATAACTTCTTGGCGGAAAAAAAATTCAATACCCGAGAGGCAGTACAAAATGCCTTTGAAGAATTTGTTGCCTCCCGACCAGCTGATTTCTTTAAGAAGGGCATCAATAAACTGCCACTGCGTTGGCAAAGATGCATTGATTGCATGGGTGATTACTTCGATTAATACAAATAAAAAATACATGAAAAAAATTCGTTTTAATTTTTTCATACATAACGGCAATTTCATAGGTAAAGACCTATTATGTATCTTGAAACTTTGGCGCCACTTGTCATACAAATTAATGCCAACTTAATAGAATATTTCGTTCTATTTTTTTTTAAATAGAGAGTAACTTTTACGCAAACTTCCATGCCGGCTCAAGCCCTCCGATACATAGTAATAGTAGAATCAGTGGGGTTTTAGTTGCTTAGAAACTGACATAACCCTCCGTTCTTCAACTTACGGTTTTGTGGTGGCTTTACCAAATAATATCATTTTCGGAAAAAACTAAATAGGTACCAAGCCAATCACTGGTCCATTAAAACTTAAGTAGAAATGTGATCTATCCGTTGCTAAGAACTGCATTCGAAAACGAGAAACTGGGTAATAATAAACAAATGATTGCTTTTTTTAAGTTACAGGTTTTCCAATGAAGAGTCCTATCATAATAATATGGATCATGACTAACCTGTTTTTCTTAAAACTTGACTTAATTTAAATACTTTAAATACCGACAGTGCTGCATTAATGTTTTGGCGATTTTGTGACATTGTCAGGATAGTGTTGATGTCATCATTTTATAAAATTATATAGAAAAAAGAAGTTGGCAAGATTGACACCGATTATAGCCGAGGAATGGAAGCGAAGTGCTGATCGTTCCCGTCGGGGCTGCGGATTATTCGAAAGAGATACTGCGGTCTTGACACAAAGGGCTAAGAAGGAAAATAGTAGATTTTAGTAAGAAGAAGTCTGACACTTCCTACCGCTCTGCCCAGAGCGGGAGGAGTAATTTGATGATTTCTCACTCTCCAAAAAAGAAAGAGTTTATCGTCAGGCAGCAAGATGAGCAGACGACGTTGGCATTGCGGAAATGTCCAGGATGAGGCTGGCAGAAGAGAGTGTAGCTTGGCACAAGTGCAGCCTATACCCAGCAGTGGGTGAAGTCGGGCTGTAGATTTTCATTTTCATTTATTTGGATGCCTTAGTTTTTTGTTCCGTCTAAGTATTCTGAAATGTATTATTAATTACTATACACATATTTCTTTATATAAGCACTTACACAGAGTACAAAACTGTTTCACGATCGTAACATCACCATCTCAGGGCCAGTTGAAAACCAGCGTCGGGCACTAGCTGCTCGGCAGTTTGCTGAACTGGTCCTATTTGGCGCAGCCGTGAGTTGCACACACTTTTTTTTCCAGTTTAGATTTTTATTGTTTGTTATGTGCACTTGTGGCATTGTGCTAAATAAACATGTTTTCTTTCTTTTTTTCTTTAGATGATGATGATGGCCGCGAGTTACAAGATGTATTTACAACAATAATAAATAGTCCGGTCAAATTAGACCAGAAAATAGGGCTAGGTTACATTCATTCCCACCCGGCTGCAAGTTGATAAGACTGTTCAAAACACCATTATGAATGAAATGTAAAAAGTCCCCATTGATCCGACTCCTGGAAAAAAAGTTATTCGAGGTCAAAGGTCACAGAAACGGGTTTTTTTGCGAAACGGTAAATTTTACCATAAATTTAGATGAGACAAAATTATAGATCAGATAATAATCTATAAAAATTTCTAAACACTTTCATTTCTAAGGGCCACCGTTTTTGAGATATAACAATTCAGAAAGTTGAAAGTGTTGTAATCATGTTGTAATTGTCAGTATATGAAAAAGTACACTACGTTTAAAAACTACGTGCTTAGATTACATTTTATTTATAATGGTGTTTTGAACAAACCTACCAATTTTCAGATGGGTGGCAATTAGTGTGACCTTGGATGTCTAAATTAACCGGACTATATACACTTACATACATTTAGCTTCGTCAAGATTGTGTTGTTTCACGATAAAGTGATTCAGAACCGCAACTTATAAAGCTATTAAACAAGCGGTCATTGACGAAACACGGAGCGTTGACACTGAAAAACTACAGGAAAATCGAATGCAGTCTGTATCTCATCTAAAAGTCAAAAGAGAACGGAAAATACATCATCATCAGTTGTGTGAAAAAGTGTACAATGCTACCAGGCATCACAGGCTAGAGCGTAGATTTAATAGAAAAAAATCGTCGAATGAAAAATGGAATGTCGTTCGAAAAGTGCTGATTATCAGCCTAGTTTGAATAAATGAGTTTTAATTTGATTTAATTTAATTTGGAATTTTTGCTGGTTCTTTAAATATCGACCGTTCGGGTATTGCACTTTTAAATAAACATTTTGACGCATCAAGCGTCATGATCTGAATTCATGGTAACCGTTTGTGCGGTGATGTTCCTTACATCCTGTATGCTGTATTTCAGTCCCTATCGCAGACTAACATCTTTATGGCACCTATACTAGTAGTTTAAAGTTTAACCTCTAAAGTGAAATTCTCAATTATTCACTTATTATCTAAAGAACATTCAGAAGATTGAAATCAGATAAGTATTAGTTCTGTTTTAAAAAAAATGCCTACTCGTATAACTGCCAATACAAGTAAAGTTACCTTAATGGTGAGACAATAAGGCAAAACTATTCAGTTCAACCCGGTAAATACCAGTAAACCAATGCCACCTTATATTTTTTGTCGCGCTTTTCTTCAAAGAACAGGAAACCACTTAACCAGCGGCTTCCCAAAAAAAATACTGTAAAAAATGGACGATTGTCTTCGTAGATTCGACCCAGATTGCCTAGCCAATGACCTGTGTCCTTGTCCCGACCTGCCACGACCTTACAAAACCAACGGATACTTTTTTTAGGGTATTGGTCTGAACAATTATTCTTAGAACCTTATGTGCGTAGTGTACCTACGTAAGGTTTATGAGGAACTTTATTATTGTTGAAAAGCTATAATAATCAAGTAGGTTCGGTAGACTTTTTCAGGAATGGAAGCCGGATTTCGTAAATTAGTAAACAACAATATTATTGACTGGTGTAGTGACTGACTATGGGAATACTTGGGCTGGCTTTATGGAAAGCCTTTTGTTGTTTTCGGGGGAAACCTTACAAAAGTTCCTTGGACAAAAGACTGTGAAGGTAGTGTGGAATTCTCATATCACTATTAGCTACTTAGATGGTCATTAACTGCACATGGAAGCGGGCAAATTTACCTGTTAAATATCGCACTTCACAGATGAATGCTCTGTGCCTCCACTTTTGGGCACATTCCTGGGAAGACTATTAATTAGTCTACAGTATTGCAGACGAACGAGGAGCTTTCATTTTACTGTAGTAGTAAATGAAAGCTCGTACTTCATTTTGCATTGGCAATCCAATGATGATTAGAGGAGTCCTGCTAGCTAGATGGAGTGATGACCTTTATTGACGGTCTTGTGGCAAATTAACACGATAAATATCGAATTAATTTAATCTTCCGCGGCCACAAAATACAAGAGTATATCCATCGACTTGTTTATCAACTTTATCTGTCTGGTAAAGATGATAAATAAGTAAATAACATTATAAAACCGATGCGATGGCCAAGTCAATCTTTTATTTAAAACATCAATTAAATATATTTACTGACTTGGTATTACATAGATCTCACTACTTTTTACGGTAAAAGTGAGTTGCGCGGCTTGGCTTTTTTACAAGTTTTGTTTTTGGTGGGATTATTTTATCATCATCTGCCTAGGTAGATAGAAATATATTTAATTGATGTTTTAAATAAAAGATTGACTTGGCCATCGCATCGCATTGGCCAATGCGATGGTGATTAGCTATTACAATGGCCTGTTTAACATTGGCGAATGCGATGCGATGGCCAAGTCAATCTTTTTGTAGCGTCTCTCATTCTATCTATTTCGTTTAATGAATCAACAGTACATAGGTTTATTCGAATTTGGAGCAGTCTTATTCATCGATTTGAAGTACTGCTAAAGTACCGTACTCGTTTATAACGGAATTCCTATGGCCACCTTCAAGCTCCATCAACAGATCTTGGAGACCATCCAAAGACAAAGTACTCGTCAAAACGAATCAAACGAGTCTAAACTCGATGGGTTATGTCGTTCTATAACGGAGTTCCTATGGCCACCTTCCAGCTCTATCATCAGATCCTGGTTACCAACTAAATACAGAGTACTCATCAAGACAAATCAAATGAGCTCAAATTCGATGGGGTTAAGTAGTTTTATAACAGAATTCCTATGGCCACCTTCCAGCTCCATCATCAGAACTATTTAGAACCCTGAACATCATCTAAAGACAAACTACTCGACAAGACAAATCAAACGAGTCCAAACTCGATAGGGTTATGTCGTTTTATAACGGAATTCCTGTGGTCACCTTCCAGCTCCATCAACAGACCCTGGACACCATCTTAAGACAAACTACTCGACAAGACGAATCAAACGAGTCCAAACTTGATGGGGCTATGATATTCTAAAATGGAGTTCCTATGGCCAACTTCCAGCTCCATCATCAGATCAGTTCCATATCATCATGATATTGCATTGATAAGCGATATACATATACGTGCAAAATTTCAGATCAATCAGAAACTAGGACGTATGTTTAATTTAATAACTCGTAAAATTCATTCACTGAAAATGTAACTTTAACTTTGTAATCCTATACAATTATATGGGATTACAAAGTTATTTATGCACTTAGTATATCTAGAAAACTAGACTGAAATTGTATACTTTTTTAGTTTTTCCATGGTTTGTTCACTAAACACTAATTGTATTCTAAATTTGAAGCTTCTATGTCTGCTAGAAGTGCCTTAGACTTTTGATGATCGGTCAATCAGTCAGTCAGTCAGTCAGTGAGTGACAAAACTAAGGAACTTTGATTAGTTATAATTCTTAAACTACTGGTTCAAATTAAATGAAATTTTAAATATACCGTGTTTATACAATGTCTAATTGGTTACTAAAAATTCAGGCTTCTAGTTTTATCCACAACGAAGTTATAGGAAATAGGTCGAAAATGGCCTGAACTGGTTCGAGAAAAGGATAGTACGGCCGTGCCGCTTTATTGCTCGACTTGGCGGGGGCACTGCCGTGCCCCCAGACAAAATATAATTATAGCCAACTAACTGTTGCCTGCGGCTTCACCCGCTAAAACTCGAAAAAAATCCCACGGGAAGATAAAATCGGGATAAAAACTATCCTATGTGTTAATACAGGTTATAAACTATCTGTGTACAAAAATTTTATCTGAATCCGTTCAGTAGTTTTTGATTGCAGAAGTAACAAACGTACACGCTCACACACTCACAAACTATCGCCTTTATAATATTATATACTAGCAGGTTGCCAGCGGCTTCACCCGCTACAACCCACGGGAATATAAAATCGAGATAAAAATATCCCATTTGTTAATCCAGGTAATAAACTATCTGTGTACCAAATTTGATCCAAATCCGAAGAAGTAACAAACATACTCAACTCACACACTTACAAACTTTCGCTTCGCGATTCGACCACTAGGCAACCACTAGGCACTAGGCTTTCTAAAATAAATCAAATCTTTGAAATATACAACGAGAAAGGAAAAATAACTACCATTTAGATCGATAACCACATTGATGACGTTGGGTGTAGTTAAAACTCTCAATTAATGCTTCTACAGGGGACTTTAATAGCCCAAAGTTTAACGTAAGTGTACATTCTCTTTGAATTTTCCAGTTCTAATTTATGTTAACGGCTTTTTGGTCGTTTTTGGGCGTAGAATAATCCCCTTCTTGCCGTTATTCACGTAGAACCATGGTATTAAAAAATAACCACATAGAACACTATCTCGTCTCACTACACGCGAACTGATGACGAATGTGATCGTCATGACGTTCCTTTATTGGGTACGACCGTCAATGAATGCTTCTACAGGGGACTTTAATAGCCCAAACTTTAACGTAGGTTAACACTCTCATTAAATTTTCTACGTCTAATATTTTAACCGGCTAATTGGCTTTTTCGTCGTCTTTGGGCTTCAAATAATCCCCTTGTTTTTGTTTTGCCTTGAATAGCGTAGAACCATGGTATTTGAAAAGAACCACATAGATAGCTATTTTATATCAGTTCATACGAACTCAAAGACGTATTAATTTTTTTCCAAGGTCCCTGTGAACACGTTTTGTGAACACGCTTCTATTAATTGCGTCATGGCATTGCCTCCGTTTTCTATTTAGTGCTAAACCGCTAAAGAAGTTAAGTGAAAAAATTGCTAGTTGTGTTAACTGGGCGATGTGGTTGATTTACATATCGGTTTTATAATGTTAAAAGTGAGTTGCGCGGCTTGGCTTTTTTACAAGTTTTGTTTTTGGTGGGATTATTTTATCATCATCTGCCTAGGTAGATGATGATAAAATAATCCCAATATAAGATAAAAATCCCTTTTCCTAACTATGTTGGGGTCGGCTTCCAGTCTAACCGGATGCAGCTGAATACCAGTATTTTACAGAGAGCGACTGCCTATCTGACCTCCACAACCCAGTTAATACTAGGTAAATACGATACCTTTTGGTAAGACTGATTGTCAGACTTTCAGGTCACTGACTACCTGTAACGACTCCCAAAGATCTATATGTGGCAGCCGGGACCAACAGCTTATCGTGCTTTCCGAGCCTACGGACGAAACTCAGTGTGTAATGGGCGGTCACCTATCCACAGACCAACCTAGGTAAGCGCCGCTTAACCTAAAGATCGACCTGAGTGACAGTTTTTATTAAGCCACGAGATTGTTATTAGGGTCACTAATATTATCATTAACACTCAACCCGGGATATTTACTGTTTGATCTTAGATTACTTTTCAAGTAAACCGGATTCATATATCGACTGTGTACATTATTATGCACCATTTCCACTGTTGACAATTAAACTGTCTCTTGAAATCCAATCATACCGTATTTGTATACAAATCGGCGTTGTTAAATATACATAAATGTAATTCTTCACACGTCATCTCACGTATGTACATTCTACAGTAAGTATATAATTTGTATATAATGAGTTCTTCACTTAATATTTCACTATTAACCATAAATGTTGTTCGGAAATCTTGAGTGTTTTTGTATTGCTGTTATTGCATTGGCCACTGACTTGGTATAAAATTATGATATAGGTGGGAAGACTTTGTTACTGCGCTCGAGGTAGAATTCATACCCGAGCCGCGTGCGAGGTTGTTATGGAGCCGATAACTGCAGTAACAAATGCCCACGTGTATCAAACGATATTTTTCAATACACTCTGGAAGAAATAAAATAATAGATCGAAAAGTATTTTTGTCATGAATTATTGGGATATTATGATTAATTTGTTTTTTTTTGCTCTTTACTTTAGCCAGGTGGTAGGAGAAGCAAAGGTATAAATAAAGCCACTATAGGTACAACCAAATATGAAAATAGAAAAACAAATATTTACGAATTTAAACACAAATTCATGTTAATTCGTGTAATAAGTAAATTTTTAATTTTAATAATCACGTTTTATAATATTCGATTTATAAACACAATTTACATATTATTATTTAAGAAATATTTACGCTGTAAAGACGCATAACTCTTTGAAGAAATATAAGAAATAAACTATAAGAATTGAACCTACTTGAACTAAGTATCTATGGTTATAAATGCAATAAAAACACCGGTGTGAAATATATTACTAACTACTTAGCTGTTGCCAGCGGCTTCACCCGCTACAACTCGAAAATTATCCCACTGGAATATAAAATGGGAATAAAAACTATTCTATTTGTTAATCCAGGTTATAAACTATCTGTGTACCAAATTTCATCCAAATCTGTGCAGTACTTTTTGCGTGAAGAAGTAACAAACATTCACACACTCACACACTCACAAACTTTCGCCTTTATAATATTAGTGTGATTTAACAAAAACTACTGAATATCTGATCTCCACAAGCCTATTAAAGGGCAGACTTTCGACCTCAGAATGTATTAATCGTAGGTCATCATTTGCTGCCACTATGTTGGGAGTCGATTCATGTAAAATATTGGAAGCTGAATCCTATCTGGGTTAATGAAACTTTCAGAATGAACTTACAGCTTCTTTCGGGCCCAAGGACTTAATGTGCTTTCCGAGGCACAGGAAACTTGGTATGGGGACGAGTCAAACAGTTAGACATCTCGATTGCGGGTTTATCATCATCATCATCCACAGCCCGAACTCAACCACTGTTGGGTATATGCCTCTCTTTTCTTGTGCGAATCTGATTGCAGGTTACCACTACGAAATTCATAACGGAAAATCTCATAACGAAAGGCACTTGTTCTCCTCACCACAGTGATCATGTTTTGGTTCTAGACCATACCTGGGAACATAATTTGGAACTTTGACCCCCAATATCTCCGTAACTAGGGGTAGTTATGGAGATATTGGGGGTCAAAGTTCTAAATTTTGCACAGCTGTTTTTGAAAATACTAGTTTTTCAGTTTATAACTTTACTAAAATGACCTCCACAACCCGTTGACTATTCAAAGCATCTACTAGCACAATACATATACATTGAGTTTTATAGTGAAATGTGATTTTTGAACCCAAAAAAAATAATCATTTCCCAGCAAACATTTTTGCGTAGGGGTACTTAGTTTGATGTACAGAGTGCTTGATTGACGTATGTGTGAAGGGTTAATTTACACCTTGTATAATGATGGTTACCCAGGCACGGGCCCACCTCGGCAATTATGGCTTAACCTAATCGACTCAGGCGGCTGTTATAATTTAGCAACGACCTCCTCTTTTGGCCAAAACATAGATGTGAACCTTAAATGCCTCGTGTCAAAAACAAAACACATTTATTCAAACTAGGCTGATAATCAGCACTTTTCGTACGTCAAAATTTACTTTACTTATTTACAAGAGACAGTCCCCCAAAACGCCCACCCTTCGACACTTCCTAGTGTTTTATTAGCTGGAAAGTAGAAGTGGCGGAACAAACTCCCCAGCAACACGTCTGTGTGTTTTCCGAAAAACCTTAAACCTACCTTTTATCAAGTCCGCATTTAAGACTTACTTCCCTGTTGTTCCGGACACATTGTGATTAATTTTGGTCCGTCAATGTACAAACAACAAAACATGTAATATGATAATTTACATATTTCTATTGTTAGTCATTGTAAGGTCACGTCTTGTCACGTGTTCGTCAAGTTGCAAATGGGATGGGTCTACTACAATACGATGGATGACGTCACTGTTCAAGTATTTTTAGTTATGTAACATTTGTATCGAACTGTTAGAGGCCAAGGCTAGTAAACAACGATACAAACATTCATGAGTTTTTTTTATTGATTATGTACGTTAGACCAAACCAAACCGATAAAACCGGTTTAAGCTGGCCTCTTATTATTTTGAAATTTTATAAGGCCCTGACCCCACTAAATCGGACACGGGCGAAGTTTTGCACAGCGGAGACAACAGGAGATATAAGAGCTTGGGTGTATCCCGAAGCTATACAGATAATATGTGCTAAGCGGAGTGAAGAGGAGATATGCACCGCTCACCGCACGTTGGTCACACACACAGCACACCGCTAAGGGCCTAAACAATTACGAGACTTATCCTCAGCTCTGTGCTCAACCGTTACCACTAAAGCTAACCGGAGACGCGAAGTGTAAAAGTAAATATCCTGATTCTATTGGTGCTTTACAATACATATCTTCTCCTCTCGTATCGTCTCCGCTTCGATGGAGCCCGACCCTTTATCTAGCCTAGCTAAAGGTCAAATAGTGTGTGAGTGTGTGTTTGCCACTTCTTCACGCAAAAACTACTGAACGGATTTGGATAAAATTTGGTACACAGATAGTTTATAACCTGGGTTAACTCATATAATTATTACTATCCCGATTTTATCTTCCCGTGGGATAATTTTCGAGTTGTAGCGGGCGAAGCCGCTGGCAACAGCTAACAAGCGATAAAGACAAAAACAAGTTTCATAATGTTTCTCATTGGCCGTTGCGATACAAGCCCCCTACTATTGCGTAAAAGCGTCTAATACACCCACATTAACGAGAACACGTAAAGCTATTACCAGAATAATTGCTCCAAACCGTTATTACATTTATTTTATTTATTGCCATTCGCGGGGCAATACTTTATTGGCATTTCGTCACCATTTTTACTTAATTTTAATGATGGGCGCCAATCTTTGGAGACTTCGACTTTAAGGTCAACGAACTACTTAAAGTTATTTGGTAATTCATCGTTATTATTTTAATTTGACTTTAAGAGCTTTGATTTTACTTCCACTGTATTTACTTTTGACGGCGTAAAAGGGTGGGTCAGTATTTGGGCCCGGTTTTGTATTGAAATATGTGGTGTTAAGGTGTTTTTTGTTTAGTTTATTTTTGTTTTCCTGAGACATCATCATCATCTGCCTAGCCTTTTCCCAACTATGTTGGGGTCGACTTCCAGTCTATCCAGATGTAGCTGATGCCAGTATTTTACACGAAGCGACTGTCGATCTGACCTCCACAACCTGGGTAATTTTATACCGCTTTGTCTGACTAGATATCAGACTTGCGGGCTACTGACTACCTGTTACGACTGTTAAAGATCTACAAACAACAGCTGGGATTATTTTCCAGACACAGAGTATACTCGATATGTCTCACCCATCCAAAGACCAACCTAGGCAAACGCAGCTTAACCTGAAGTATAATCGGAGCGCATGTTGTTGTTATCTAGTCAAGAGCTTCAAGAGCTTGTCTTCCTGAGTCATTGTACTTTATTAATTTGAAGTGGGTGTGTGTGTTCACGAAATTGCGTATATGCTTGTTTCTCAGGCATCCATACACTAATTGAGTAGTCTAATTGAATGACTCTGCATCATACGACTAAGGATGTACTAAGGTCATCGATAAGTTTGCACAATGCGTTAGTGGTACTTGCTTTGTTCATTATTACACGACTACGGCGAAGCCAAAAGGAAGGGTAATGATTTTGGGCGTCTGTGTATGTATGTGTGTATGTTCCACGGTAGCGCCTAATCTACTAAACGGATTTTAATAAATAAGGTGTCAATGAATTCGTAAGAATAGGCCGGGTTTTAGAGAAATAGTTAAAAAATAATAATAATAAAGTCACAATATAATTATATTCTTACCTTTGTTATTTAAATTTAAATCGCGCTGTAATTTTGTGGCTGTATAAAAAGTTGGAACATGGTTCAATAAATTCATAAAGATTATTCAACTTTTTTTTTTATATTTTGACAGCTGTCAGTTGAAAACGATTCTCTCTAGGGCTGAAAAGTAGTACTTTCAACCCGCTCCGCAGGCATGTTATGACCTACTTTAAGAGTGTGAGTAATGAAAAAACCTTCTTAGTTGATTTTCACTCAAACTTCCCACAAGACCAAACCATCCAAGCATACTGGTCTCAATTTTGATCACAACAAAATGTGGTAGTTTCTAAATATAGGAATGACAAAACCTTATAGACTGTAACATTACAAACAGCTGTTTCTACAATAAATATGTAAGTATGCGGATTTTAATGACACTAGCATTTTCTCATTGACGTCATGTCTTTTAGCAGTAGACACGTCTGTGACTTTCAAATTCTTCACATTACTGATCTCTACTGTCGGTATCTGCATATTTACCTAACACTTTCTTCATAACTGGTAGTTTATTATCCTTGAGTTATACAAAACGTTGTCATAGCTGGAAGGAGTTCGAGGCTCAATAATAACAGCTCAATCAATCAATCATTAGTTTTAACTGTGCTTACCGAGGTTGATTTTAAGATGGGTGGCCTACCCAGTATCAACTGGGTTGTGGACTGCCTACGACGAATAGACGATAATTTCACGGCTGGAAGAAAAGAGGCCTCAGCCTCTTTACAAAAAAAAACTAAACGTTTTTTGTCTTTACGTAAAATACAAGTTTGACCACGTGGAAAATCTTCGCGAAACGGCAAGTGTGTCGACTCTACCTACCATCTGTTAAATGTAGTGCAAGTCATCTGCCTGGCCTTTTCTTGTTGGGGTGGTTTCAGTCAATATTCGGATGCAGTTGAATACCAGTATTCTACATGGATCAACATCCTAACTGAATTCCACAGCACACTTACGAAAACGATATCTTTTGATATGACTAAAAATCCGAGCTAAATACTTTCAAATTACCTTAATTTTTTTTAAATCATCGTTTACCTGAAACAGAGAAAAAAACAAAAATTAAATACAAACAAAAATATTTCAACCTTTTTTTATTTTTTGTTGTTTATTCTAAACCAGGCAACACCATCTTCTTCCCAAGCCAATATGAACACTACAAACAAACAAAAATGCTCTATCTTTCACACGTAAACTTTCCAAAACTCCAAGACACTCTTTCATTCAAAGTCTCCACACCATTTCATACATCCGCATACAAACAATACCCACGACCCTCGACCAATCACGTAAGCTTATTAAAAACGCATACATATGCAGTTGAGATTGTCTGATGCATCCCAAAAGCGGCGCGGGCGCCGGTAGAAAGCCTTTCAAAGGGAATGACGTCAGAATGACGCAAAACACGACCGAGTATTCGGAGCGTGTCTGTTGACGTCACAGGGTGTACTGTTATACATACCTACTTGAATGTACATGTGAGAGATACACTAGACAATGTACTGAGAGAATTTCATTATAATCGAAATCGCATGAGAAGAAGATAATGCTGAATTGTTATAATATAGTACCTAAACGTTGATGGTAGGAGTGTTGATCCAAAGAATAGGTGGATAGCGTGGCGTAAATGAATTATAAGGCAGTGGATTACAAAGTGATAGCTTACAGAGGATAAAGAAATAGAACAAGACGAAAACGATGTACAGTTCTCAATGATTAACCCCTAGAGCCTAGATTTTAATTACTTAAATTATAATTTGTGTAAGAATGTACTAAGAAAATGTTTTCATCTTATGCGAGTACCTGTGGAATGCAATTGAATTAATGGTTCTAAAATGAACACAACTGTCCATGAACACGTTCATCATAATTTTATTACTGTGCCATAACATAAAAAGTTTTCTTTAATCAACTATCCAGCTTTATCCTAACCACGTTTGGAATAAGCTTCTAGTCTGACTAACAGTTTAATACCAGTATTTTCACTGACAACTGTCCTTTCTCTATGTTTTCATCATTCAATTCTATTTCCCTGTAACTGCCTCGTAGACTTTGTGGTCGCAAGCGAAACTCGAACCCAGGGCCTCATGCTGAGCTTAGGATTGATTCCCAAGCCGCGCAAAGTGCTGGGTGTGTAGCAGCCACAGTCTAAATTTATGCCCGGTTAGAAGGAACACGCTCGCCCCCTATTATGCGCATACCACACGCTCAAACTTCACCACGGACTTGCCTGCGCAAACTGGCTTGAACACGGAACACCGTGCGTGTGGTTGGGAAAACTCACACGCAAACCCCACGGCGCGGCCTGCGCAATATTCGACTTGCTAGAAGTTTTACCTGCGCAAGCCCGGCCTGTACTTGTCTGTGCGTGTGGTTGGGCTCACATCACACTGCAGTCGAGCGAGGCTAGTCGTCGGCCGATGCGGTACGTTTTGTCGTAGTGGTCGTCCGTCATTTAAAAATGGCAGACCTACGTATGTATGATCGCGACTTTTAAACTGTTTTTTTTTATTTTTTTAAGTCTATATAAATCTCTGCCTGCAATTTGGAAAATTAAATCGAAGTATGAAAGAAATAGTTCTTCACTAGTAAACATTGTTTACACGTCGACGATATCGACAAAAATGAGGCCTCTGCCCGTCCGCGTTCAGTCTTTTCGTGCGGCAAGCTCGCGCAAGCCGGGTCTGTGGTGAAGTGTGAGCGTGTGGTAGGCCCATTACATGAGATTTAAACATAACTGGCGGAATGTGTGTATAGGTACTCATGGAGATACCTGTGCCTAACTCTGCGAGGATCACAGTCGTGAAATTCTTTATGGAAAACACACCCAAAACTTTGCCCGACTAAGGGTAATTAAAACAATACATGATTGCAACAACCACTATATCAGCACATCATGCATGCCTACCAAACAACCTTGCCCTCTAGCGCGTACACTCTGGTCCCTTACGGCAGCGGGAGCCATAAGTTGCCCACGTGACGCACAAGATGGCCGCGGATTCGAACCGTGTCCGCTGACGTCACGGGACTGGATTGTATAGACAAAGAG
This sequence comes from Diarsia rubi, assembly GCA_932274075.1. Taxonomy (NCBI): domain Eukaryota; kingdom Metazoa; phylum Arthropoda; class Insecta; order Lepidoptera; family Noctuidae; genus Diarsia; species Diarsia rubi. Next base: position 14,675,036 of record OW026425.1, read on the forward strand.
CATGTATGTATGTAGAGGAACAATGTTTTAGAGGTGCCTAATCTTGTAAAATATTAGGACATTCAGGGGGTCTAAAATGGCTAAAGTGGCAATTTTAGACCCCCAGAAGAAGCTTGATACAACCGTTATAAGCACCATGCACCATCGCAATTAATGATGTGCGATGTCTAATGTGTGTGGTGACCTATCGCCCGCCGTTAAGGTGGATCCTTCGACGGTCTGTCCATAGATTTGTTGTTGGGGCTATAGTGAAAACATGGATTCTTTAGTACCTATACTATTATTGAAGTCTCAAGCAATCAACAATACTGAACATGGTGTTAGTACCTGCACGGCAGTCCGCAATGTGCGAAAGTAATCAGTGATAATCATCTTCAGTACACTCATTGGACGGGTCACCTTTGATGAATGAAATAATAATATCTCCAAAATTATTTGTGTATTTCTTCAATCGCATTATAATTGGTAGATACAATAAATTCAACTTAAATATTCGATAATTGCGAAAGTAGGCTTCAGCACATCCACAAAATAATTTATCGAATATCAAAGACTAACATAGTACCAATATTCAATACTATAATTAAATTAGTACTATTATTAATTTTAAAATGATTAAATTAATAATATTATTTCACAAAAAGTGCATAAGGTATGTAATCTCGTTCCTGCCAAATTCCTGCAATTCCTTTTATATACGTGCCATGAAGTGCGTCAGTAAGTCAGTACAACACCGGAATGCGTTCATGACTAACGTTTTAATTATTTTGAACCCCTCAGTGCGAGTGCACCTAACAGGAAGTATTAAACACATTGTTACCATTCAATTAGGATATATTGTTTACTAAGAAACTCATTAAATTGCTTAAAAAGTGCTTAAGGATATCCTGCTTATGATTGGCCTGCTTGCGTGTTCTCTTTGCTGCAGGTTCTAAGCCTCGTGGCATTTTATTGTACACATTATTTGTGTCTATGCCATTTTTTGGGACAAGCCCTCAACTCTATTCCCAAAGTACGGCAACTCCTGAAAGTCAGAATGAACAGTGGCGACCATCAGAAAAGCGAATCTGTCTTGGATCCCGCAACGAAATAAATCAAAAAAGAATAGGGAGAAGTAGGAATATAAATACAGGGTGTAAATCAACCCTTCACACATACGTCAACCAAGCATTCTGTACATCAAACTAAGTACCCCTACGCAAAAATTTTTGCTGGGAAACGACTTTCTTTTTTGGGGTAAAACTCAATGTAGCACTCTTAAAACATTGTGCTAGTGGATGCTTTGAATAGTAAAAGGGTCATGGAGGTAATTTAAGTAAAGTTACAACCTGAAAAACTAGTATTTACAAAAACAGCTGTGCAAAATTTGGAACTTTGACCCCCAATATCTCCGTAACTACCGTTCCCAGGTATGGTCTAGAAGAAAAAAATGATCGCAGTGGTGGGGAGAACAAGTGCCCTTCGTTTGCGTTAAGGGTACTTTTACACCCTTTATAATATAGGAATATAATAAATATAATATCTTATTTATTTTTCTAGTTATGCAAGTCCACTAATGATACATTTGTTGTTTTCACATCCAAACAAACCTGAGTTTTATAAAACGTTTACACGGTTTCATGTTTTCCAATTTCAACATTTTGAAAATCACGTTGACTGTTTACAGATCCTTGTTATCGTTAAATTATTTACGAAAATACTTCAAAGAGTGAGTTATTTTTGTAAATAAACGTAAACCACCCAGTAGCGAGTAAGGTTAAAAAATATTCAAATTATTTACATGAAAATAAACAATGACATATTATATAAAGACACGTCATGAACTAACATGGCGGCGCTTCAAAACGGCGAAATATTATATAACTACTTTTACGCGTAAAGAAAGAGAAAGAAAATATGACACTGTACAGCGGGATGCCTGTTGATGCCTGTTTTATTTATGTTTTGCGCAGATTTACACACACGATTTAAATTAAGAACAAACGCACATCGCGCGAGAGGTTGGTGCGTAACTAAGCGCGATGTGGCCAATTGGCTTCATTTCATGTTGTCATTTTTGAAGTCGGACAACGTATCTATAGTTTTAATATATCATTGAAAATAAAAAAAAAACACTTTTGTATTTTCCTGTGTCTTTACGAGTGAGATTTTGCAACTGTGTTTCACAAGAAAGTCGGATTAGAATTTTGTTGTGCGTAAATGTCAACGTAAAATTGTAAACATCGTTAGATTATAATCTAATCTCACGAGATTGAAAACTGTCGAAATCCTCTAAATCGTAACACACTGCTTACAATTTAATGCATTATATTTCGGTAGATCATTATCAATGTGAAACCATGAAAGGGCTGGCATGCGACGGAACGCAATGCGCGTGATTGTATCTATGAAATTAAATAGGCAGATCGTGATATCGGCTATTATCGACCATGTAGTACCTACCTACACGGGTAATACAAACCACATCCCTGAATGCTAATACGGATAGTGACGCAAATGTAGCTGCCAGAATGTCTATCGTACATTTGATTTATATTTACTGTCGGATTATTAAACAATGGTGAATTTTGTTTTAATGATGTTATAGGCTGTACCTGGAATTTGGATGTGAACTGAATAAATGTAGGTTTTAATATACAGGTTTAAAAATCTCTCTACAGTACAAGGGAGAATTAAAACAAAAATCTACTTTTCCTGTAATTTTGGCCTTGCATGTTTTGCACTTTTGTAGGAAACAGCAGTTTTTAGGGCTCCGTTGCCAAATAGTAAAATTGAAACCCTTATAAATTTGTCCTGTCTGTCCGTCCATACATCACATTGTTTAGGGTTCCGTATTCAATATGGAACCCTTATAGTTTCGCAATGTCCGTCTGTCTGTCTGTCTGTCTGTCCGTCCGTCCGTCCGTCCGTCGGCACTCTATGTCAAAGACTCTTAGGTACAGAAAGCTGTAATTTGGCATGAATATACAAATGAGTAACGCTGACAAAGTGCTTAAGTAAATTATTGTTTTTTTTAGGGTATCCATTAAACAAATCCAAATCCAGTATACATTAAAGTGGGGATGTTTTTTTTCTCGCAAAGTCCATTGTGTGGGAAGTTGCTCGATAGGTCTTTAAAAAATACTGCGAGTTTGCTCAAACCGTTCTTTGATGAAGGAATTCGTTTGTGAAATATTAAGCTTTAAAGCGCAAATTAATGTGAAAGTCAAGTGTGCCAACCTGAACCACTTATACGGCTTGTGTTTGGGCGTATGAAAATAATCATGGTAGTAGCATAAGTATTTATCGAAAATAAAAGGAAAACTATCACAGCTGAGTAGGCTTTACAAGTTTTCGAGTAATAGTCGACCAACTCATAAAATGTAGTTGTATGAAATATTTCCTATACATAATGTATGGGAGCGCAAGTCTCAAAACTGCATATGTAGGTAAGTTTGTTTTATTTTTACAATAAAAATCATCGTTCGGAGGCAGGTAGGGTGGTTAACCGAACAAAATTATGAACGAAATTAAAAATAAGGGTAGTTGATAAAGTATTATTGAGTAATGGGTCATAGCAAACTTTCGGAGTTCCGTACTTCGCGATAATGAACATTCTGAATACAGTACTTCGTGTAGCAAACTTTCGGAGTAACGTACATTGGAGTGACGAACATTCTGAATACAGTACTTCGTAGTAGCAAACTTTCGGAGTAACGTACATTGGAGTGACGAACATTCTGAATACAGTACTTCGTAGTAACAAACTTTCGGAGTAACGGCACAATCGGAGTAACTAACATTCTGAATACCGTACTTCGTCATAGCGTACATTCTGACTCACGTAATTCGGACTCAAAAACTTTCTGTATACCGTACACCGGTGTTTCGAACTTCGGAGTATCGTAAAACAGTCAAAGAAAATATCTAACTACGTACTTATTTAATTAACATTTTTTTATTTTTTTATTTAATAATCATTTCAATTTTATTTTTAATTTGAATAATATTTAAAGAATTCTCCATTCAGGTGTGTTCGAAAAATAAAACATAGAATAATATTCATTAACTTATACAGGTCTTTTTACAGACATCCCTGAATCCTAATACAAATCCAGCAGCCAACATGTCTGACGAATATTTTATTGCTCTTGTCACCGAATTATAATTAAGTAGTGATTACTTAAATATTCACTGGCCAAACTGTGCCTGAGTAGCATATTGGTATTAAGGACCCAAGTCACATTCTGAATTGTGGGCAAATACAGTTGGACTTGCGTCAAACACTGATTAAGAATCCAATGGTAGCTTGTCAAAAGGTTTTAGGCTAACAACCTAATTTTTTGTGCTTATGTCTCAAAAAACTTAAAAAAAAGAAAAAAAAACATAAAATAAAAAAAAAATCGTAAAAGCATATACTTACCTAATAGTAAAACGACATTTGACCAGTCGAAGTCCTACGAAATAGGAGCCGAGGCTATTGCCATCAACTGGGCAAAAATCTAGACTCCATGATTGCTACTCAAAAATTCTCTTTGTGGTTGCTATAAAAAAAAAAAAAAACTCCGATAACGCTTTCATGAAATTTTGTATGGGTTTCTGGGGCGATAAATCGATCTAGCTTCGTTTAATTTCCAAAAAACACGATTTACCAAAAAAAGCTAAGCTCGGTCATCCCCGTAGGTACCTACTACAAAGGGTGTACCCTTAACGCAAACGAGAGGCACTTGTTCTCCCCACCACTGCGATCATTTTTTGGGTCTAGACCATATTGGGGTCAAAGTTACAAATTTTTCACAGCTGTTTTTGTAAATACTAGGTTTTCAGGTTATAACTTTACTTAAATTACCTTGCATCCACTAGCACAATGTTTTAAAAGTGCTACATTGAGTTTTACCGTAAAATGTGATTTTTGACCCCAAAAAAAAATCTTTTCCCAGCAAAAAAAAATGCGTAAGGGTAAGTTTGATGTACAGAATGCTTGGTTGACGTATGTGTGAAAGGTTAATTTACACCCTATTAATATTATGTTAAGTTTCATCAACATCATTGTCTTGACATTATCCCATTGCGGTTAATTAGTCCAGTAAGAATAGTCATTTGAAATAGGGTAATAACCAAAAAATCTAAATAGTCCGTCTGTTAGATTATCGAAAAATATTGGATAAGTACGTGTTTTTTGTTTTAATCAAATTAATAAAAATTGGCGAAAATAAAACGTGTCAAAGATTATGAGTGATTGTGACGTCACTTTGTGTGTAGAAAAGTGTACTAACCTTGTCACGTCACACGACTTGACACGACTTTTCGAAGCCCTGTATCGTCTTTATCTATTGTTTACGTGAAAAAAGAAAAAAATATTATTATTATTATTTTCCACAACTATCACACAACGCCATCTAGTCCCAAGCTAAGCAGAGCTTGTGTTATGGGTACTAGACAACTGATAAACATACTTATATATTTCTAAATACATACATATTATAGATAAATTACACCCAGACACAGAACAAATGATCGTGCTCATCACACAAACATTTGTCCTGGGTGGGAATAGAACCCACGACCTTCGGCATAGCAGTTAGGGTCACTAACCACTAGACCAACAGGTCAGTCAAAAATGCGTGTCTATTATTTTTTGGAAATCTATCAGACGTACTGATTAGATTTTTTTGAAATACCGTATTACAATAATTTGCATGGACATGTTCTTTAGATGGTTTTAACACGCTCCATGTAATGGGTATAATTAGGTACGAGTACTACTCGAAAAAGTTCAGTTATAGCACTTTTAGCAGAAGCAATATCGCAGAAATGGTGCCGCGTAAGAAGAAAAAGTATTAAGCTGAAAAACGGTAATTTTAACCTTTGCCCTTGAATAACCTTTTCAGCAAAAACGGGATTTTTATCCTTTTTTAAACAGGCCTATGAAAGCTTCGAAAGCCGTGATTCATAATAAAGTATTGAAAAGATAATTATGCAGAATATAGAGGTCTATATTGGGAATGCACGTGTGATAGATGATGCGTAAATAGCACGTGTGCCTACCTGTACTTTTATGTTAACAGCTCATGACCATCCTATCTCCATACATAGTGATTGACGTAAGTACTGACGTAAAACATCCAATTTGTCTTGCTGTAGACTTTTCTGATTTGTGGTTCCTGAATAATAATTAGGTACTTACTTGGCACATACCTATACAGGGTGTAAATCAACCCTTCACACATACGTCAACCAAGCATTCTGTACATCAAAAATTATTGCTGGGAAACTACTTTTTTTTTTGGGTCAAAAATTACATTTTACGGAAAAACTCAATGTAGCACTCTTAAAACATTGTGCTAGTGGATGCTTTGAATAGTATAAGGATTATGGAGGTAATTTAAGTAAAGTTACAACCTGAAAAACTAGTATTTACAAAAAACAGCTGTGCAAAATTTGGAACTTTGACCCCCAATATCTCCGTAACTAGGGGGTTCCCAGGTATGGTCTAGAACAAAAAAATGATCGCAGTGGTGGGGAGAACAAGTGCTCTTCGTTATGCGTTAAGGGTACTTTTACACCCTTTATGTAGGTAGGTACAGTCACGAGCAATATTAGGTTTAAACTTAGCAAAGTGAAATCTTCTCGTAAAATAACGATTGTAACTTTGAGATACGGCCTATTTTATGGTAATATGGGTTCCAAAAATTTTGTTTCGTAACGCAACATTAAATTACCTAGGCACACACAGTGTAGTTATAATACTCACTGCCGCATTCAGAGAGCTATAATGATTACTTAGGCCATCACTTAGTAAATAAAAGTTTGACAGTTTTGTCATACAAAAGAATGTCAAATCTTTACTAAGTGACGGCTTAAGTAATCATTAAAGCTCTCTAAGTGCGGCAGTAGGTAAATATTACAACTACACTGTATGCACCTAGTTAATTTAATGTTATCTCTGAGTACCGCAGTTAGTGTAGGTATTTACATGGGGATAAGTTAAATGCACTGAAAAATCTTTAAACAGTTATAAATAGAAATTATCGTCATCAATCATCATACCTTGCCAATTTCTAAAACAATAAAATACGATTATAAGTAAAATTCAATGTTTTGTTTAAGAACTATTGTTCTCAGGACTAGGTAACTGAAAATCATCTGAAAAACAATTTAACCGATTTAAAATACAGCTTTCATAACATCAAAAGAACTCTACATTCATGGTAGAGCTGTACAAGCGGAATACCCAACAGCGCCATCTACAAAACTGAACATGAACTAACTCCAAGCGATCGAGCCTCGCTTGCAATCAACTTGAATTCTTTACAAACCTCGCACTACTGTCACTAGATGGCGTTACTAGTACGCAAAAATGTTTTCCTTTATAATTCACACGTGTGGCAAGCTACGTCAATGTTTACAAACAAATTAGTAAGATGTGTAGAACATTATTAAACACATGAACGATTTAAGCGTCTATTGAATAATAATATTGTGTAATGTTTTAAAATAAGAATGTACTTAGGTTCATACGAGTACTATAATTAGGGACAAAGAATATAGGATATGAAAACAAAAAGGTCACGTTTATGTATGCCAAATCAAGCAACACTCCACTACTCATCTAAGTGATAATCAAGTACTACCTAATAAGTGATATTAATGTTACCTTCCTATTAAAATTCCTGATGCTACCAAAGAGCGACACATTCTATATTTAGACTGAATATGCGAACCGTTACACATAACATATTAAGATAAATCATAATATTCCACTCACCTTTCTTATCCTGTTCACTTCCGACGGACTGGGCATGTAGAAATCCACAATGCCTAACAGGCAATCATCACACCGGCACACATCACTGGGAAGAGAGGACATCGACCCAAAACTGCTACAACTGTCCATAGAATCCGTACGCACTAACTTCCCCGTACTCAACGCCTCCATTTTCGCGACCAAAAGCGACTCCATTAAGGACCTGGGTCTCGCTGGAGACCTAGATCTCCGAGCAAAGTCAGGGGATAATGGTCTGCAATGTTCCAAGACGTCTGGCGATAAAGGTCGATGTCGCGTGAAGTTTAAAGCCAGGTCCGGAGATAAGGCGCGCCGCGACAGGTCCGGCGATATAGGACACGCCGCGGCGAGATCCGTCGACGAAGTCCGTGTGAGGGGCGGAGTAGCGCTCCGACAATGCGAAGACGTCATCTTCGTCGCCCGCATTGGTCTGATATTGGTTACCGCATCACTAGATTGTTATTTTCCTTACTTGACGGCGCTAGACGTCGTCTTGATGGGTATATCCCCACAATTTGTATTCTTGCTTCTGATTTTCGTCTCACAGTCAAGGACCTCATATAACCTTGCGGTTTTTGTTTGCTTGATTATTGTTACATACTGCAACATCAAATCGGTCTATTGACCGATTGTTTGATTTGACCTTAGTTTTTGTTTACTGGTTAGGCTTCAGAGCCAGACCGACAAGTGTGTCATATAAAATTTCTTACGTCTCATACACAGCGTGTATTAGTAGGTAGTTATTGCCATAACTTCACTAAAATCAGCGTAAATCAATATCAGAAGGTTTTATAGACATGTTTGTAGTTGTTTATTGATTGTATCGAGTATTAATTGTGATAATAAATTATTTATTTTTGTGCTGTTTAAATTTTATCGTTCTAAGATCAACGTTAAAGGTATTACACGGTATTAATGTTTGTTAACAGCAGTTTAGTGTTTGCTTTCTCTATCTTGGAGTTAATATTTGAACTTTTGTGAGTACCAAGCTTATCTACTGTCGTAACATTTTATGGTAACGATTGTGATGACTATGTTTCTCTGGTTCAGTTTTCTTAGTCTGAACATTTTTTAATCACTTACAACCCGTTAACTTTTGATATTTACTTTATCAATAGTTTTCGGGTACCGGGCTTCAGCCAAACAAGTTACCAAATCCCATTATCATGGTCTTCCACTACTGAATTCGACTGCTTGGTACCACTGCTTGGTATGGGCCTCTTTTTTCTTCACGATCCTGTGCCAGCCAGTGCCAGCCTCAAATTTTTTTTTCTCCCGATGACATAAATTCATATTCATTAAATTAACATACCAAATCTGCTTGCAAAATTGCAAAAGCTTGGCATAACTAAATCCTCATAGCTCAAGCAATGTAACCGTCAACTAGTTCAACATTTGTAACAATGCAGCCAAAAAGCCAGTTCGACAACTTCCAAGCCTACCCATAGATCAGCATGACAAACTGGCCAACTAGCCGACAGCCACACTGCGTTTGTTTACATCGCACGGTTTAAAGCAGAAGGCTATTACTTATTTCGCACACATACAAAATGTAGCCTTCGCACACCGTCAGGCCACACCTGCGCTTGAGTTGAAACGTGAGTATAAACGTTCTAGATGTGCTTGATGCTTTTGTAACTTTAAGCTCAATTTACAGATGGATTCATCTTATTGAGAGGAATATGTCCTAGAAGTTGGAGCTCTATGGGCTGGTTATTATATTTTTTAATATAAGCTCAAGCTTTTTTCAAAATTTCCTACTAAAATACAGATTCAAGTGACCGAGAGTGAACGAGATGTGTTTTGTGGTCTACAAGATATGGAAATTCCTACGCCTAACCTGTTATCAACCTCTCTACAGGAAAATCTTTGAATAGAAGATTTTAACACAACAAAATTAACGATTTAACTGATGGACTTACCACGAGTTTTCCGCCTAGAATTCGAATATACCACCAAAGATACTTTATTAAAATAAGTGAAATTCCCAAATAGTAGAAGCTTTGTTTCAATTTCCCTTCCACCTTCTCTATGTCCTCGACAAACGGGACTCGTAACCGACCGTTGTATAATCGAATCTATGTTTGATTTTCAAATGTACGAAGCGACAGATCTTAATATATTAAACTCTATTGATCCAAGATGCATTATTAATATACGATTATTATTTACAGCGAGGACGTGATTTGCACACAAACGGTTGTGAACGTCTGGGAAAGAATTCCCTTTCATAAACCTGGTAATTATGGCAGAAAAAAATATGTGAACAGATGGTTAGCAGTACTTGAGGGATATGGTGTGTTATTAAATATTAATTACTAGCTGACCCACGCAACTTCGTCTGCGTCATAATAGTACATTTATAACTTACAACCTTCCTCGATAGATCAACTATCCATAGTAATATTTTTCAATTAGTTTTCTAATGCTGAAAGAATTTTCAAAGTCGTCTGAGTAATTTTTGAGTTAAATCGTCACAAACAGAAAATCTAATCTTTCCTCTCTATAATATTAGCTGAACAGATAGAACACAGAACAGACAAAAGAGGAAATACCGAAAGGAGAATACCTTACATTACATTATTAAAGTGAGAATGACTATAAGTACCTACCTATCTCTTACGGTTAAATATACAATCATCATCATCAGCCTATATCGTTCCCACTGCAGGGACTCAGGCCTCCTCTCTAGGAGTGGGATGGGCTGTAATCCACCACGCGGACCCAGTGCGGATTGCTTTTGGCAGATGTCACATTTATTCGATTTTTTTGTTCTAAGATATGCCGGTTACCTAACGATGTTTTCCTTCACCGTTTTGAGAACAGTGGTGATGAAATAAATTACACACAAAGTAATGCGCCTGCCTGGGTTCGAATCCACGACCAACTGTTCTTTAGTCGGGACCGCCACCACTGGGCCACCACTACTCACAAAACAATATACAAAAACACCTTGTAAATATTATGGTGCAGTAAATAACGAATTTGAATTTCCCGGAGGCCAGAATCTCCACGTGTCTACATCGGGACGCGAGGGCCAGCGGACCGCGTAATTATTTTGTCGCGCGGACATTTCAACATTGCGATATCTTATAAGATATTTGTTTAAAATATATAGAGCAAAAGAAACAAATATTCTATATTAAATTTCCGTTCTAACAAACACATTTTTTTAGATATAGATTAATACCATATGTGTTAAATAAGCTTCGCAATAAATAATTCAATTTAACCTAACATTTCAATAGTAAAAAACGGTTACAGTGAGTCAATCTTAATAGATAGATCTATGCTGTCGTGGACTTTTTTTGTAGAACTTTTAAAGAAAAACATTTCTTTCGTACATGATATTTGCATTACTTAAACCATTTTTGCAGCGCACGCAACGGAAGCTCTCAATAAGGAATATTGTTTCCCGTTTGTGCAACATTTTTCATTTATGCTCCACTCCTGTTGGCCGTAGCGTGATTTTATATAGCCTAAAGCCTTCCTCAATAAATGGACTATGCAACACAAAAAGAATTTTTTAATTTCAACCAGTAGAGCCTGAGATCTTAGCGTTCAAACAAACAAACAAACAAACAAACTCTGCAGCTTTATAATATTAGTATAGATTAGTTTTTATTGAGTGTAGCATCGAACGACCAATATTGGCAGCTCATTTTCTTAAGCTCTCTTTCTAAAGCTAAGTGATCTCAATATAATTGTCATCATCTTTCTCTTGCTCTTATCCCAATAGGGAGTTTCACCAAAAAAATCTAATTAGTCCGTCTGTTAGATTATCGAAAAGAATTGGATACGTGTTTTTTGTTTTATCAAATAAAATAAATATTTACAAAAATAAAACGTGTCAAGGATCATGAGTGATTGTGACGTCACTTTGTGGGTAAAAAAGTACTAACCTTGTGACGTCACACGACTCGACACAACTTTTCGAAGCCCTGGGGGCCAATTCTCGATTTTAGAGATGGTGTCGAGCTCGACAAAAATTTCTAATGACGTCATTTTTTCGACTAATTTTAAAAGTTGCTATTCTGGGGATGTCGAATTCGACATTTGTCGAAAGCTAACGTTAGAGTTCATGTCGAGTGCTTCTGAGCAGTAGAGATGTCATGTCGATTGTAGAGATACGTCATTTCTGAGTGAATTCGTTGAGTTTTGGATTGTACACTGTTTTCTTTTCTTTAATTTTTAAATAAAATACGGCTTGGCATCTCATACTTACTGGAAATTCGATTTATAATCTTTGATTTGTGCCCTTGCCTTGTTTGATTTTTCCCCTCCATGTTAAAATAAAACTTTTAAAATGTAAAACAGCACCCAATAATGATGTAAACACAGTACATGTAAACATAACAAAAGTTTTGAAGGAACCGCAAAAAGGCGCAAATTCTGACACTGACAGACAGTCAACTGTCAATTTGTTTTCTTTATTTCACGAAGAGCATACGAAAATCTTGAAACACACTAAACGTTTCGTTTTATACTTAAATAATTAAGTTTAGTCAGCGTTTTAAAACAAAATCATTCATTAACTCATAGCTACCTAAAACAGAACGTTCTTCATAATGGTAACATTATCTTCACTCGACTCGACATTTTCGTGACATTTATTTCTATTTTGACTGAGAATACGGAATTCTGCTCAATTCGACATTTTTTTGGTAGAGATAGAGATATTTTTAATAGACATAGAGATAGACTTACGATCTCGAACTCGAGATAAATGGCGAAAATCGAGAATTGGCCCCCTGTATCGTCTTCATCTATTTTGTTTGCGTGAAAAAAGAAAAAATACGTGTCCATTATTTTTTTTAAATCTATCGGACGTACTAATTTGTTTTTTTTTTTGTGAAATACCCTATTCTTCTGGGGTCGGCGCAACCTAATCTTGTTCTTCCATATTTCTCTAATATATGCGTATCTTTTAAATGTCAGTGGCCATCATAGTGTCCATCAATTAACTGTCAAATGGTTCCATTTTGTACTAAACCATAGCCAATTTGACAGTTAATCGACGGACACTATGATAGCTACTGACATTTAAAAGATACGCAAAAGCCCTGCTGTAGGTACCTACTCTTATTTATACCCATCCACATTCATACTTTTTCCTTACGCACGAGACATTCCTCCTCATCACACGCGTATACCACGATAAACCGCCATTTTCAGACTCAATGTATTTTTTTTCAGCATTGCTGTTTTTCTTTTATATGTTTTACTCGGTACTCAGAGACATTTAACGTTTACTTAAGCCGTCACTTAGTCAAGATTTGACATACTTTTTTATGACAAACTGCCGCACTCAGAGAGTTTTAATGATTACTTAGGCCATCACTTAGTAAAGGTTTTGACAGTTTTCACATACAAAAGTATATCAAAACCTTTACTAAGTGAAGGCCTAAGTAATCATTAAAGCTTTCTGAGTGCGGCAGTAAGTGTCTTTAGAACGACCAATTAGTGTCGTTGCGTACGAATATTTGCTAAAACATCTATCAAGAGATGTCGTAACGGGTTATTGTTTTTTGTCGATGCGCAATTGACAGTTGTTGTAGAGATAGGTAGGTTATTATCAGGAGGTATCAATCTAGTGCTTTGAGAGAATATAGGTTACTTCTTGTTCCAGTGTCAGCTGAACTTTTTATCAAATAGTTGACGTAAATTACAATCGCTTAGAAATATCTGACAAATTACCAAATACTTAATTTAATTAGACCAACGGCTTTACGTGCTTAGACACGGCGGAAAACTCGGTAAGCGTGTTTACCGATCTGCGAACCTGCCTAGGCATGGCTTAACCTAAAGATTGACCCGAATTACTTTTATTATTATGCCGAAAGCTGCTGTTATATTTAGCCACGACCTCCTCCAACAAGAATAAGATAATACTTACAAGGACCAATAATACCGATCAGTAAGTACCTCTACCTCTCAACATTGCACAATTTGTTGTGCAATACAATAATAGACCCTAACCTCTAACCCCCAAAAGGGCAAAGTATTATTCTAATGGTAAAATAAACCGGCAATTTACCGTATAATTCCACAACCATGTAATAATTCCTCTATCATAAAGCGGTACGTGTTTAAATACTGTTTTACACTGCATAATTATTATGTAACACTGTTAACAAACTGTCAAATTTTCCCGATCAACCGGACCTAATGCTTTTGCGGTAAAGTTGAAAATCTATTAAACAAAGACAGACTATAGAAGCTTGATCTGTACTACGAAGAGGGACAAATCGCAAAAGTTATGTATATAAATGTTGATGGATGGAAAGGGAGAGGAAGACCAAAGAATAGATGGATGGACTATGTGAAGGAAAAAGGAGTAAATGATAGCGTGACAATTGTCAGGGGAATTTTCCCCTAAACGCCAGATCTATACAAATATAACATGCTATATATTTTAATATTATAGCTTCAGTATATGACGGCCCTTGTGCGCCTGCGCAGCGGGTGGGCCGCACCGCCATGTTGTCTGTCTCGATCTGATCAGTTCATCTATGTTGGGCTAAATTATATGGTTGTTTATGTAAGCTATTTATCTTAGAATGTTTATGTTATATGGAGCGTAAACGTTAATATTGCATTTTCCAGTTTTTATTCACGAAGTTGGTGATCTCTTACCCGGTTTTGGAAAGTATCCTTTTTATTTACACTTAAGTAGTGGTGGTAACTGCTGACCAATGTAATTTCATTCACGCAAACTTCAACCAAGTATTCTATCATCAAACTAAGTACCCCTACGCAAACTACAAAATTTTTGTTGCGAAACGATTTTTTTATTGGGGTCAAAAATTACCAATTACGGCAAAACTCAATGTAGCACATTCTTAAAACATTCTGCTAGTAGATGCTTTGACTAGTAAACGGGTCATGGAGGTAATTTAAGTAAAGTTATAACCTGAAAAACTAGTATTTCCAAAAACAGCTGTGAGAAATTTGGAACTTCGACGCCCAATATCTCCGTAACTAGGGGGTTCCCAGGTATGATCTAGAACAAAAAAAATATCTCAGTGGTGGGGAAAACAAGTGCCCTTCGTTTGCGTTAAGGGTACTTTTACACCCCTTAGGTAGCAGAGGACAGAGTTATGTTATTCATTAAGTGTTATATAAAACGCGCAAATGACCGCGTTCTCACCAAACGTAGGTAAGGCAATGGCTGACTGTGATCAAATTATTGTCAATTCGATGTGAACGCAAAGCTGAATATGTATGGAAAATCAGAAACTTCATAACGCTGTTTACTGCCTTTTCAGGCTGACAATACGTTTGAAGTGCGTGTGAACATGGCCCCAAGTGTAACTTGAACTCAAAAACCATCGACAAAACTCCTGGAACTTTCATTACCTGTCAAAGTTGACATAAACAACAGGTTTTTGCGACGTATCACATGCTTGTAATGTCCTTATGTGAGAGATCGATGTCCTGTTCGATTAGCGATCGCGAGACATATTATGTTTCACACGATCGATCATACTGACAAGTTTGCGATCTGTTGGGGTGCTGACGTAATGGGGGTGACGTAAGGTAAGGAACACATTTAGTGGTATTTTTTTTTATGGCAGAATATGCAACCTTCAAATTCAGTGGTTGGAGGAAATAATGATAAGTGTCTGGGTTTGAAGTCCTCAAATAGCTTAGTAACTATTTGAGAACAAATCAGTTTTCGCGAAAATTCCTTTTTATGGGAAGTTTTTCTGAACCTGACCTGCAACCTTTTTTTTTGGGAGGGTGGAAAATCGTCACATAAACCCCAGGGAGTGTCAGACTTCTACTGACTAAAAACCACCTATGTTCCGTCTTAGCCCTTTATGTTGAGGCCGCGGTATCTCTTCCGAACAACTGGCAGCCCTGACGAGACCTGACCTGCACCTGCGTTTGAATCACTTCGGTCTAAATCTAAATATAGTAGGTATCAGGACTAAACTAGAATATCTAGGAACTCGGAAACCTAGCATGACTTACAAGCGCTGCCAGAATAAATCCTTTGCCCAACATGTTGGGGTCGGCTTCCAGTCTAACTGGGTGCATCTGAATACTAAAGTAAATAAATTAATTAAAGAAAATTAAATCTTTTTATCCTATTAAATTCTCAATGCCCTAGATCTTTAATGATATGAAGAATGCACATGTCCATGAGTTTCCTCTTGAGGGAGAGAGGGAGAGCTCCTTTCATTATTTGCTTCATCGACCAATAGCTCTTCCAGGCGTTCTCGGTGCGTCGGGCAACTTCTTTGTCTTGTCTTGCCTGGAAGGAGACTATTCGGCCGAGGTAAATGTACTCATGGACATATTCAAATTATTCAGATAGGTTTCCAAAAAATATTAGACACGCATTTTTTCTTTTTTCACGTCAATAATAAATGAACACGACACAGTGCTACGAAAAGTCGCGCGATGTCACAGTTTGGTACATTTTCTACCAGAAAAGGACGTACTCACCAGCCCTCACTCACGATCTGTGACACGTTTTAGTTTCGAAATTTTTTATTTTTTTATAATACAAAAAATACGTACCAAATATTTTTTGATAATCTAACAAAAGTACTGATTAGAATCATATTTTTTTAGTCAGACAACTACCCTATTAAATATAGTTATTAAGCAAAAATCTAAAAACAGTAATAAAATTGTCAAATTATTATTTCGCTCATCTCTACATCGAACAGCACAAGTAGATTAAATCAATCAATTTATTTAACAAGTTGTTACCTTTCACTTGTTGGTTTATCGTTTTAGTAACCAAATAATTAAATTAATAATCTTCGTAACACCAACTTCCTTAAGGTGGAAGCTCACATCTGGCCCGCGAAATTCTAATTTTCTTACGTTTTTGGCAATTTGCAGGCCAGTGTTTGGTTGTATGTTTATGAAAATTTGATTTGCGACTGTAAGACGTATGAAGTTACCGAATTATAACCATCAAAATTACTAACTACTAAAGAACGACGACTAAATTACTAAAGAATGACTTTTACATGCAAAAATCAATCTTGACATGAAAATGAACTTGGAGGGTTGTATTGATAATTTTGATGGTTATAATTCGGTAACTTCATACGTCTTACAGTCGCAAATCAAATTTTCATAAACATACAACCAAGCACTGGCCTGCAAATTGCCAAAAACGTAAGAAAATTAGAATTTCGCGGGCCGGATGTGAGCTTCCACCTTAAGATTAAATTGACTCGTGACTAAATTTAATCATTTATTTAAACACGCACTGAAATTCAATTAACTGAATATGAAATGAAATAACAAACATACATATGTAGTATGCGTATTGCGTTTGAAAAACTTGAATTAATCAACAAACATGACATGTTACAAATTATTATAATAAAAAAACTTCATAAGATATAGGTACAGTAGGAAAGTGTAACACTAAAATTGCTTATGTTATTAAGGCAATTACTCAACTATTTGATTTTTAATAGTCTGATCGTGTATTCAGTTTTAGCAGCTCAATTAGGTACGTTTGCTTATAGACACAGATTATGTATTATGAGATGTACATAAATAACGGTGAAAGCTTCTTAAAGATAATATTAAACTTCAAATTGACGATAGTTGATAGATAAGTCATAATTTACGAAAACTGTTAATTTAATGTGCTTTCAGTAACTAAAGCTTAAAAAATAGATCGATTTAGAGCATAAAGGGTGAGAAATCCAGCCATTATTTAAAAAAAACAACATAATTAATACCGAATAAAACAAAAATTATAAAATAATTATGAATGTGAAATGCATTGATCATACCTCGATGGTTAAGGCCTAGTTTTTCTTGTAGGTACTACAATGATTAGTATGTGTACTATACTAATCACCATCATATCAGCCCGGAATCACACAATGCTGGGTATACCCAATTCTGCTGAAAACACTTCCCGGTTCTGTGCGCCCCATTTCCAGATGTTTATACATATTAATGCATTATTATATATGTACTAGTTTCACCTGCATAGTTCCCGTTCCCGTGAGATCATAGGGTATAATATATGTTACTCAGGGATATAACATAATAATATGTAAGTAGCTTTCTAATGGTGAAAGAATTTTATAATCAGCGCAGTAGTTTTTGAGTTTATTCATTACAAACATACACACAACTTACTTACTTACTTATGACTTATGACAAATAATTCCTCTTTATAATATTAGTGTAGATTATACTTTACTCTACTTCTGTCATTAATTCACCTCACAGTAAAATCAAAGTAACAAGAGGACCAACCAGTTAACTCGAACAACAAAAACCTTAATAGCGGGAAGTGCCCAGCATGTCAGTCATACTTGCAGCCAATTAATTCCTTTACCGAGAAACATCCACATTATTTTGTTAATCATCCAACTTCCATGTATTTATTAGCGGCGAGAATTTTGAGAAAAAAACTTGACCCAATTATTCAGTAAGTGAGGGTTTTCTCGTTAATATTATCTAAGTCAATACACAAACATTGTGGTTAAGTGGAACTATTGACTGTGTTAAAGTTTTACCCTAATTTTAACCTTCGCAATACTTAAACAAACACGGCAACTCTAATCCATAATTCGATTCCTAAACACAATATCATAAATATGAAATATACAATAAACATTCATATATTCATTGGGCAGTGACCATACGGCCATATATCAAGTAGCTGTAACTTGGATGTATTATAGACTATGAATTGCGTTCCAAGTAAGTACGTGATTACTTAACGGTATCGATACAACATTACTAGATACTCCAATATTTCGAATCGATACAAATGCTTGCACTGACTGGACCTGCCACTCAAATCTTTGTGGACCTTTCTTCAGAAGACCATCTTAGACACTAATCTCCATGGTCCTCATATGACTTAACCAATGTCTTGACTTTAGAAAAGATTAATTCTCAGAGTAGAGAAACACGACCAACCCCATTTATGTAGTTAAATTGTTATGTTAAACCAATTTTGCAGAAAGAAATATGATTTACAAACGAATACGATATTATCTTTGAATCGATGCAGGAGTCCCGGTATCGAAATTAATGGATCACGTTGTGCGTATTATAATGATAATATGATAGGACCATAGGATAGGATTTCCAATAGGGTCCACAAATACAAAAAAATCACGAAATTGTGCCTAAATAAAGAACTATACAAAACTTACTTACTATACGACGAGACGCGACGCTACGATTCGTTTGGAGAATTTGATCGATGCTATTCGATACGATCCTTGAATCTCTAGCCGTCTAGCGTATCGATACAAATTCAAGTATCGTGCATCCCAACTATGAATAGCGCTCCAAGCTAAATGTCGCCCTTCATAGCTAAGTTACACTTAAGTTAAAGCTCAGCCAGTATGTTGATCAAACTGTACAGGGTTATTAAATTGATAGGACTGGTATGTGAATAGGTATGTTGCGAAAGTTGACTGTTTGTTTATTTAGGTAAATAGATTTGGTCTACGCGAAATTGAGAGCATGACTGTGGACTCTGTCATCTCTCGGCATTTTAACGTTTTTAAACTATGGAAGCGATTAAAGTACCGATAAAATGATCAAATATCGTATTTGATGAAGGAAAGTTTGGCAATTTTATAACTTGGAAAAAAAAACCTTCATGGCATGGTCTCACAGCTAGGGTACTGGTTCTCACCTCGAAATCCACTTGGACACGGGTTAAACCGCATGTAAACCACGCCCAAGTAACAGTATACACACATTTAGCCAGTTCCATGAGATAGGTGATCGAATCGAATCGAAGAAATTAATGATAGAAAAACCCAATATCACATTACCCAACCCGGTAATCGAAATCTGGACTACATGCTCTACAATACCTACGAGGCATTCAAATTCGATAGAACAGAGCCAACGTGCTAACTTCATATTATTTCATTATACATCACAAAAGTAAAGACGGAACTCTGCGAACAGCAAAGTGAGGCCGGTCAAACTACGCCTCGCATACACGCACACACGTCTCAAACCAAATAAAAAGTTTAAGTCCAAGGCGTAGTTTATGCGTGTATTGTGTATGTACACGGCGAGGCGTAGTTTGACCGGCCTCACTTTGCTGTTCGCAGAGTTCCCTCTTTACCTTTTATTTGGTCTGAGTACATCACAAATAAGTACGCCCATACACGTGTCTTACATACTTCATCTCCAGAATACAAACACGAAATTATGTAATAAACTATATCAAATATTTCACGTCACGTACCCCGTGACATTGGGGCATAAATTAATTGTGGAAGGTATCAGGACCACCGGCGGCGGCGGTGAACAGACTACACTTATATTTATAACTATGCCGTTTATGGGAAGGTATTAATTCGGCATGTTTGTCGCTTTTAAAACTATTGTTGGGTCTCGATGATTTTGACGGAGATTAAGAGTTTCTATTTGAGAGACAGTAGGAGACAATAGTAGAGGAGCTCGTTGCTAAATAATAGAAGACGTACGGGCCTTGTAACCTGAAGATCATCAGGTTACAAGGCTTACAAAGAACCAATAAAGTTGGAGAGGCTTGTAACAAAATAAAATACAGCTACAAGAATTGATCTACAGGTCAAGCTGCACTTGCCAAAGTCGGTCCGTCAAAGGGTAATCATCCATTACATATCAAGTTTCTTCTGTGCTTCGGGAAGCACATTAAGCCGCTGGTCCCGGCTGTCGTTTTTAGACTTGACACCCGTAAAACTGACAAACAGTATTAACACGGGATATACTCGCCACGGTGAGAACTCGTTTTGTAATAATGATCTCCCATCCACGGACCGACCTTGCAAATAACTCAACCTTACCTTTAGGCTCGACTCAAGTCTAAAGGTAAGGTACTCGACTCTGCCCACCGTAGACGCGGGCCTGTGGACGGTGAGTGATGGCCTAGCTCGCCGTCCGTCCGTCTTACGACGACGACAGGCCGTGTCGACGGCGCGAGAAAGAGATGTCAGCAACATGGGAGAGGGGCTCGCAAGGGCCGACCCCCGTCGGGGCTGCGGGTTGTTCACAAGTTACCGCGGCCTCGACATATAGGGCTCAGAAGAAAAATGGATGGTTTTTATTCAGTAGAAGTCTGACACTTCCTTTCGCTCTGCCCAAGAGCGGAAGGGGTTATTTGATGATTTTCCACACGCTCTATAATAGATTCTTTTGTAAGTCTTAAAATAAAACACATGTACTTTACGTCACCCAGCATAGCAAAAAAGAGTTGCACATGTCCACAGCTCATTTCAAATTCAACGGTTACAAAATAGCAAAATATTAAAAGTCATTGCACTATTCTGGCCAATTATATGGTCATAAGCGAACATAATTTCACACCTTATATCGGCTCCTGCGACCGGAACGGACACACTAATAAAACACTTAATTATATATAATTAGATGTGCCTTCATTCGCACACTTGGTTTCGTTTGCGACATACTTGCGAACGGACTTGTTTAGGATGACTGTTCAGTGGAAAATATGTTCTCGTAGCGTATCAAGCTTAGTACAGCTTAGCTCAAATAACTGAGGATTTTTCTCATTTGCGGTAAGTGTGAAAATTAATCTTTAGCTTAGCTTTTGCTCAGTAATCGGCTTTAGCCTGCGAACCGTAGCTGTGACATTTTACTGTGGATTTGGAAATGATTTTAGATGATAGACTTCGATTTTGAAAGGGCAGCTTGCTTCCACCTTCTCGCTCACTAACAATGCCTGTTTGTTGTGTGCCTGAAAATCACTTCATTGAAATCAATGCTTTAATTTGGACTTTACATTAGTGGTACCACCACCAAAGCTTTTGGTTTTTGCAGGCATGCACGTCAATGCAGCTTGAATGTGAGAATGTATGCGTTTTCTTTTTTTAACGCGTGGAAAATTATCAAATAAGTAACTCCTCCCGTGTGTCAGACTTCTACTGACTAAAAACCACCCATGTTCCTTCCTAGCCCTAGCCGAGGTCCCCCGCGGTATCTCTTTCGAATAACCCGCCGACCTAACGCGAATGTATACCTTACTTATAAATAAGTAAGTATGAAAAAAATCCCATTATCGGTCAACTATTATACGCTTATCATTAAAAGAAACTTGCCAAACCAAGGTTCGTGTTACGCTTATAACAAGCGACGCGACGTCTACGGTCAACTAAAATTAACATACAATTTATCATTATTCTGTCGAATGAGACATATACTCGATAATGAAGACAAATTAGTGCCTCTCAGCAAACTGGACAATGGCAGTAGTTCTCAACACAATGCTAAGAGAAACAGTCCTCAGTATACTAGCTGTTGCCAGCGGCTTCACCCGCTACAACTCGAAAACTATCCCGCGGGAAGATAAAATCGGGATAAAAACTATCCTATGTGTTAATCCAAGGTGTCATTTTTTTTTTAATGGGACAAGCCCGCCTCACTATTCCCCACTATTCCAGGGTGTCAGCTAACTCCATACCAAATTTTATTAAAATTGCTCCAGCCGTTTAAGACGTGAAGAAGCAACAAACATACACACTCACAAACTTTCGCCTTTATACTCGTAATATTTGTGTGATAGTAGCTCGCAGATGAGATGAGAAATGACTGAGGCCTGAAAAAATGGCGAGGACAGTGTGAATACGGGGGCATATAGGCAGATCTGTGGTTAGATGGACATTGAGAAGGAACTATGTCCAATAACATATTATTATGCTAGAGTGAGAGGCCGTATTTTGTCTTGACGCTACGGTGAACAAATTAAGAGTAGAAAATGAGCAAAGAACCTGTGGATGGACTTTGTGACTGCTGAAATGACCATGCAGTACTAAAGAAGTATTGGAGAAGAAGACCTGTTCCGCCGACCCCAAATAAATTAGTATAAGGGCAAGAGACTGACGGGCTGCGGGTTGTTCACAAGTTACCACGGTACCCATGTTCCTTCTTAGCCCTATATGTCTCGACATATAGGGCTAAGAAGGAACATGGGAACATGGGTGGGTATGGGTATGGGTGGGTTTTTTAGTCAGTAAAAATCTGACACTCCCTTTCGCTCTGCCCAAGAGCGAGACCCCTTATTTGATGATTTTCCAACCGCCAAAAAACAAAAATGGCAAGAGACTGATGACTACGGTAAGCATGTTCATAGCACTTTAGCAAGGTTGTAACTTAACATGGGTGGGATTGACTTAAAAACAATAAAGTGACAAAGAAGTGGTTTACTGCGATCATCTTGCGGTACCTGGGGGTACCGCAAGATGATCGCAGTAAAACCACAGCAATCTTTGCCGTCCACGATCTAGCGTGAATCATCCTTAATGACAGTTGTCGTGTAAATTGTGACCATGCACCTATAATTTTGATGTCATAAGCATAAAATTATGAACGGTCTGGCGTATTGGCAATAAGTTATTGATCTCAAGTGTTTTATAAAAGCTTGTATGAACATATTATAGTCTATTGAAGAGTGTGTGTGTGTGTGTGTGCGTGTTCTAGTTTTAATTAAATTAATTTGGTTAGGATGTATTAACTTTAAATGACTACGAATTTTGCATACGTTGTGTGTACCCCATAGCACAGCATCGTAACCTGCTTAAATACAACAATACAGCTGTTGTATTTTTTTTTAGATATTTGTTATGCGTTCGTTGTATGCAAATAGTTTTTTTTGTCTTCTTGTAGATATGCACGTCATGTATATGCGACGATTTTTTTTTGTTTGTTTTTTTTTCGTTGATAATGGTGAGCAAAAATTGCGTCGAAAACCCTGTTTTTGGAAAGTAATCACAATAACGATTAGCGTAGATAAACAGTACTATTTATATGGTAATTTATGACGTCTTCAAGACTTATGTTCATTGATTTTTGCTCAAAAGCCCTAAAAGGTATTTTCTATAGTCCAGGTGCTCAATTATCAAACCAATCAATGCAATAACGTCTTACAATCACACCTTCTATATACGAACTCCTTAAACAGTTAAAACCAACTAAGTATACTTAGTAAATAAGCAATTCACTTCTCGCTTTCCCGCACCCATTCAATACGGTACCAATTAAAATAAGAAAAATACATTGCCATTAATTCTCATTCAATTAACAATTTCACGAATTGAATTTAAAGCAAGAGTGATAAATAAATGACGGTTGAATCGAAGCCGCCACCTCGGGCGTAATCGGATCGACAATCGAATCGCACTCGATTAATTCAGGGGTGATCAACTACGATCAACCTTTTTTAAACAAATTCTAGAAATGAGGGGTTCTCAATATAATTCTCAATATTTTTTTTTATTATTTTGTAACTTCGTAATGAACGGTCTGATTTATGTGATTCATTTTTAATGCTGGTAGAGAAATTATCATTCACGTTTATGAGTTACTAGCTGTTGCCAGCGGCTTCACCCGCTACAACACGAAAATTATCCCACGGGAACATAAAATATCGGGATAAAAACTATCCTATGTGTTAATCCAGGTCGTCAGCTAACTCCATACCAAATTTTATTAAAATCGCTCCAGCCGTTTAGACGTGAAGAAGTAACAAACATACACACTCACAAACTTTCGCCTTTATAATATTAGTATGATTTTCTATACATATTTTTTCTTCCATGTCAAAATAACTTTTAGGAACCGTGTAAAATTAATGCTTGACAAGAATTTGTGCGAGATACCACAACTGAAAAGACTCAAATAAAAAACTTTAACCGACTTTCAGAATTTTTTTTTTGATAGGTATCTGTAATTTAAAAACGCTCCAAAGCATTTCAAAGCGGTATTCACCGTTCTCAGCTGGTAGTTGTTTTTAAAGAGATTAAAATGTCTCCTAAGTAACTAACTATTACATAATACAGTGGCGGTTTGCTAGTTCATAACTTTTAGTTATTATTTATATTCTATTGAAGGGAAATATTAAAAATAAAACCAAATAGTTTAACCAATGAAATTCAGGGTAAAAAAATCTCAATACAAAATACGACGTGTAAAAATAAAGTTTGAGTACCACTGAATTGCCAAATTATGGATTATACGCACACCATTTTAGGGCACCCAAGATTATTTTTAAACAAAGGTAATTTTCACATTATTCTTCGCGGAAAGGGTAATATCATGCTATTATGCTATTATTTCATTTTTGTTCAAATTGTGAGGTTATAAACGGATAATTTACGAATTATGGTAATAAGACTGACTTGACTTCCCCGTTGTGGTCGAGTGATCGCAAACGCGTCTTCAGAGCATGATGTCTATTGATGCCTTTTTTTTTGACGGGTGGAAAATCATCAAATAACCCCTCCCGCTCTTGGGCAGAGCGAAAGGGAGTGTCAGACTTCTACTGACTAAAGACCACACCCACGTTCCTTCTTAGCCCTCTATGTCGAGGCTACGATAACTAGTGTACAACCCCCGGCCCCGACGGGCTTCGCCGTCGGCTCGTCGCGCGTCGGACGTCACACGACTTGACACGACTTTTCGAAGCACTGTATCGTCTTCATATTTTGTTTACGTAAAAAAAGAAAAAATCTGTGCCCATTATTGTTTTGAAAATCTATCGGACGGACTAATCAGTTTTTTTACCACATAATATTACGATCTTAATTTATCTACAATCTGATGTGAACTCATTTACCTGTTATTTATTTACCTTATTTAAGAATGTACAAAAATAACTTGTCTCTGATTTACTTATTGCAATTTTCTAGAAAAAAATTACGAAAGAGACAAAATTCTCAAAACGACACTTTTGCATTAAAACTGCCACTCACACCGAATGAAAGCGGCGCTAGCAAGCATTAATCACTGCTAATTACGTTTGAACCAGTTCTTGTATATTCGGTGTAAATGATGTAATTGGTGACAACATTACAACATTGTGATTGTCTTGTAGAATTTATTATTTGAATGCGGTCAATTTCTAAAACGGTCTAATTAATGGGATTAATTTAAAAGTTATTAATCGTAGGATTACTTTTAAAGTTATGTTTATCGTGTAGTAATTCGTGGATGGCTAATTGGTAAAAAATACTTATCCAACTTTGCTTGGCTGAAGTTAAACTGCTTTACATTTGATAAAATATCAAAAGTAAAGCAACTTTAAAATATTTTAGAGGAATTAAACTGAACCCTAGTTTTGTGCAACCCTTATATTGTTTCAGTGACAAACTATGAAAAAAAAATAAAGTCATTTTATTGAGAGTTTCTCTATAAGATAAGCCCGCCACACTTTTCTCAAACCAGCAACTCCCGAAAGCCAGAATCAACAGTGACGGCCGACAGAAAAACGCGATTACAATGAAGCTCGACGAAGGCACAAAAAAACAATTTAGCTGTCTTGAACCCGCCCGCTTCACCCGGATTTCAAAATTATAATTGTGTAATTTTACAAAAATTTACAGGCCAACTTAATAAACTCAAAAGAGAGGATCATAAACATTAAAATACTTTGTAATGTCAAGAAGACAACTGCCAACAGGGTGTCAAAAAAACATACTAAAGTATCTTAACTCCTGCTATAATAACAGATTTTATTTCTCCAAATTAACCGTGTTAAGCTACAATGAAGTCTTAAAAGTAATGAATGTCCACTAAAATATAATTGTGCGTCCTTAATCCGCCTTTGTTAACGATTTTTTCAGACGGAATGAGGTTTTGAAATGTCAGTGTGGTGTACATTTAATTTTACGATAGGAATTAACTTTTAGTGCCATGTTGTGCAGTATAACTCACTTTCTGTTTGTAGGATTGGTTTTTGTGACTGTAAGAGGATATTGAAAAAGAATTTATGGTGTAAATTACACGAAAAGATGGTATATGATTATCTATAATCTGTACTAATACGAGTATTATAGGGCTGTTTGTTTGTTTAGTTGAACGCGCTAATCTCTGGAAGCACTGGTTGAAAATGAAAAAATCTTTTTGTGTTTGATAGTTAATTTATCGGGGAAGGCTTTAGGCATTATTCAACGAGCACGATGGCACGGGCAAACGCTATTAAGTTCATATACCCTAAAATGAAGAAGTGGAAATTATGTTCATTCTTTTCTGATTAATTTCGTTGCGGTATCCAATAGAGTTACATTGTTTCTCTGGGACTTCGTAGAGCTTCATTGTGTCGGTGCTTTTGTAGCGGTTGCCACGGTTGATTTTGTCTTTTTGCAATGGTTTGGGAATAGTGGACTTGTACCAAAAAAAACGATTGACTTGTGCTGAAAACCTAGAGTATTGTAAGAATGCAGGATACAAAAAGCAAGCAAAGCAAGCTCGACAAAATGTTAACTGACTTAAAAATATGATTCTAATTAGTCCGTTAGATTATCGAAAATATTGGTTACGTATTTTTTGTTTTATCAAATCAATCAAAATTGACGAAGAAAAAACGCATCCAAGATTTGAGTTTGAGATTTGGTTTTGACGTCACTGACCGCTAAAGAATGGCATACTAATGTCTCAGAAAATGACGTCACGTCTTCAGTGAAAAAAGAAAAAAACGTGTCCAATAGTTTTTGGAAATCTATCTGATGACCTAATTAGATTTTTTTTGTTAACAACCCTATTTTAGTATCCCACCTGGAATAGTTTAAATTTCGTTTGACAGCTATGACACTTACAGGCACTGTGTGCCCCTTGGATTATGTGATCCTGGGCACCTTCCCAGATGCCCAATGGAATACGAACACGGCCCTGATGATACATGATGCGACCTAATAGCACATTGACCCAATAACGGTAAAATGCCTTACAGCTACATAAACTGTCATGTATAAATTAAGAACAAGACACCTATCGTTTTAAAAAGTTTGCAAACTCATTAAGTGCTTAACTGCTTACCTCCTTTAAAACAGTTTACACTATCATTAACATCTATCCACATCAATAACTACCGAATAAACACACCAAACATTTCTTGCAGCTCGCCTAACGGTACAGTTTAGCCTGAAGCGTTTTGCGCTCCAAACACACGTATACATTACCTTATCTGTACGCAAATACATTACTACTAATTAATTTTAGGTGAGAGGCATTAATCATGGAGGTTTAAAACGTGTAATTATTGGAAGTGGTTCTGTAGGTGGTAATTGTAGCTGGAATGTGATTTGGTGAAGAATTATTTATTGTGTTGTTCAATTTCTTTGTCCCTTTAGGTGGTAATGTGGGTGATTGTTTGATGTTCGAACTCAAGTATGTAATATATGTAATTATCTTAGTTCGCAGTATCACACTAATCACACTAATATTATAAAGGCGAAAGTTTGTGAGTGTGTATGTTTGTTACTTCTTCACGTAAAAACTACAGAACGGATTTAGATAAAATTTGGTACTCAGATAGTTTTTTCACACTAATATTTTGTGCCGAAAGTTTGTGAGTGTGAGTGTGTAAGTGTGTATGTTTGTTACTCTTTCACTCATAAACTTCTAAAGGGATTTGGATACAATTTGGTACACAGATAGTTTATAACCTGGATTACCACATAAGATAGTTTTATCCCGACTTTATCTTTGTGTGGGATAATTTTCGAGTTGTAGCAGGCGAAGCCGCTAGCAACAGTAAGTTGGTGATTATTTTGTTACGAAACCTACAACAAGTAAATAAGAAAATCACTACGAAGATTGTGGGACGTTTTGACTGCCTTGGTTTTCTCGCATTTTTTAATACAGGTGACGTGGAGGGAAGACTGGATGTCCAAAAAAACTTGCTATATGCAGTCATGAAGAAACTCGTTATGTAATGGGATATTTTGTTAGCCAAAACAACAAATTCAGCAATTCAGAATTTTTCATGAAATTCGCCAAAAACTTTAACATCGAATTCTATTTTTTTATTTTAAGGAAGGAACTCTAAAACACGCACGCTATTTACACAGCATATCTGATCTACTACACAGAGTGACGTGCACCTGTAAATTGACACACAAAAAAATGTTTTGCGCACGAACATTAACAATTGCTTAGTGCTCTATTAAGATGGCTGATAGCTGCTACTGCCATTTGTCTTTTATACTTATTCTTACAGTAACTGGCACCTTCAGAAGGCTTGCTTGCCAACGAACGTGGATATTGTGAGCAGAAAATGGTGAGAAAATGCGAGGTGGTAGGCATGTGGCTACAATAAATACTTCGGATGGTGATGGAACTGGTATAAGGTTTCTGGTCTGCCTTCCCATTAATAAAAAGCAATGGGAAGACTGAGCCTTATAGTAAACGTTACCTCTTTAGATGGTAGAGTGGACCAATGTGCCACCCGTACCGAGTTTCCTCCGTTTCTCGAAAAGCACGTTAAGCTTTTGGTCCCGGCTGCCATTTGTCAATCTTTATCAGTCGTCAACCAGTCTTACCAAGGGGTATACCTAGTACTAACTGGGTTGTGGAGGTCAGATAGGTTGACGCTCCTTGTAATATAGTGGTATTCAGCTGCAACCGGTTAGGTTAGAAGCCCAGTCTCAGTTCTAAGGGGCAAAATCTATATTTGTATCAGCTAAATCTATATTTAATTGGCCTGAAATATTTGGTATTTTACACGTTTTATAAATGAGTACTTATACATATTAGTTATTCAGCTAAATTAAATTAACCTTCTGTAGTTTTCTAGTATGAGCTCAGAGTATCACAATCTCGTGCTAACTATCCATCATTGATACGATTAAATCGTAAATTTTAATTTGTTTGAACTTTACTGACGATAGTAGATCTTATTTCAATTTGATTGCTCGTTACAGAATGTGGTTCAAATTAATGAAAGGCGAGTAAATTCTTGCCTGTGATTGGAATAAAAATTTTAACGAATTTAATATAAATTCTGTTCTGGTTTATATATGTATTATTGGTAAAAACTACACACGTAAGACAAGGTAAGTGTAATTTCAGTAGCAATATGTTGTGGTACACTTTTGGAGAGGTCTATGTCTAGCTGTGTGACTGACTGAATCATTGTTAAAAAAAAATGAAAAAGGTTTATTTGGAACTTACGTCAAATTCATTACAATTTACTTCTGCCAAACTACAGAGCAGTTTGTTAGCAGACGTAACTCCCACGATACTCTCAATATTAACGTATGTACGTTCACTTTTCCATTTACATAATAAAATAAATAACAAACATCATCGTCGTCGTCGTCATCATCGTCGTCGTCGTCTTTAACAATGATAACTCGTTATCATAATAATCCATTCATAATTTGAATACAGCTTGATGCATGTCACATTATGCTCACTACCGAATGGCACGCTTGGCGCAATGGCTCGAGCAATTGACTGCTGCGCTGTGTGTCGCGGGTTTGATCCCCACTCGGAACAAATTTTTGTTTGACCTACAGATAGTTTTTTCGGGTCTGGGTATATGTGTATGTAAGTTTATTTATTTGAGTTTGAAAAACACCTAGTATGAGGCAAACTTAAAAAAAAAATACTATCATCACACAAAAAAGAGGCTAACAATTTCACCTCAAAACTTTTATTTTACAAGTCTCTGGAGGTGGGCCTTATTAAGCCCACTCGACATTTAAGGGCCATTCCAATTTGTATAAGTTTTTACTTAACCAAGAATTAATGGGAAAATGTGTTTGAGAGTCATTTAAATTCTGAACACGTTTGCAAACGCCTTGAAAACGCCCATTTAAAGGCACCGGTGAGCAATACAATCAAATAAATAAATCTGAAAATTGTCGCGGTGCAAAAACTTGGCACATTTCACCACATACCTAACTTTACCAAAACAAGTTGGTTAATATCACCTCGCAGCATAGGGTTAGCGTTAAATGCGTAATGTAAATAAATACAAGTTATATGGTTGGCCCGATGAGATTTTTATAAAGTATGTTAAGCAGATAATATTTTTTTCACACTGCAATCCATTCATCAGTAAAATACTTACAATTCTTCTTCAATTGTTAAATTTGAATTTTTACAATTCTAATGTTTTACTATTTTATATTTTACAATTTTTTTTTCTATTTATTTTTTACTATGTTTTTTTTGGTATTATTCTTTATAACCCACTACTGGATTTTCATTTTTGGAATCTGGAACGCTGTCGTCTTCCTCTTGAAAGTGGGCGTTAATAGTGGCGACACAGTTTTGCAACTATTAAAGCTATTTACGTGTGCAATCAATTTGTAACTTTTAAAACTACTGTTGTGTTACTCGTATCCAGATTACATTATTATAAAAAAAAATCTAAAGC
This sequence comes from Diarsia rubi, assembly GCA_932274075.1. Lineage (NCBI taxonomy): Eukaryota > Metazoa > Arthropoda > Insecta > Lepidoptera > Noctuidae > Diarsia > Diarsia rubi. The sequence goes on from OW026425.1 coordinate 14,705,932, forward strand.
GTCTGGGTATATACCAGATTCTCGGAAATAAGTCTGTTTGGAGTCCACAAGGCTAATAATTATTGTTCAAATCCTTTGCCACTAGGAACTGCAAATATTCATACTTCATAACATTCTATCACATAAATAATCCACCTCAAATAAATCGACTATTACCATCCTAACCCACGCCAGCTGCAGCCCTAAGGCGCGATCACAAAGACACCCGCAGCCTCCCAGCGTAACAAATCACTCGCAACTTGTATAGCCATAACCGCGGCACCGCAGCATGGGAAAAAACAGCCGCACTCTCGATCAACGTCTGAATCGATACTATACATTCTTGACGAAAACTGTTGGTGTACTGCATATGGTGTGTATGCTGTGTTGCTATGCGATACGACGGGTGATCGGTAATATGCTGTTGCCGTTTTTTGAAAACATTTCTGTCTTTGAAATTCTTGTTGCCCTGTGTGGTTAAGTGGAAGTAAGAATATGGATGGCGTGAAGAAAATACAGGGAAAATTGTGGAACACGTCGTGCCAGATTTTTCACAACAAATCATTATTTTTTCTTAGGACAGGCATTTAGCAGGAAGATCCAAATTAACCGTTAATACATGAGTAAATCATAGAGCCAAAGCATATAACATAACATCAGGCCTGTAATCCCCGAAGGATGTGGCAGAGGTGTACCTAATTGTATGCCTACATTTTGCGAGTTATATTTAAGTCTCAAGTAAAAGGAAGCGATCATATTGCTATCAACCGGGCGCAGATCCAGACCTCATGACACTTACTGAGGAATTTTAGATGGAAAATCCCAACAACACTTTTACCGCCATAGGAATAAGGATGTCTCCTGACAAAAAAAAATATCATTCTAATTAGTCTGTCTGTTAGATTATCGAAAAATATTGGATACGTATTTTTTGTTTTATCAAAGTAATAAAGATTGAAGAAGATACAACGCGTCAAAGATTTGAGTTGGGGGGTTGTGACGTCACTCATTGGTAAAAAATGTAATACTAATGTCTTGGAATATGACGACACAAGAGTTTTTAAAGCACTGTATCGTCTTCATTGTTTATTTACGTGATAAAGGAAAAATATGTGTCCAATATTTTTTTTAAATCCATCTGACGGACTAATCGGATTTTTTTGTTAACTACCCAATGAACCCAGGACATCATAATCGGCAATCGCGCTTGTGACCACTAAACCAAGGCGGCAGTATGTCCATGTCATGTCTCCAATAATCGCTATAGACGTTCTAATAATTACAAACAACTTCTTTTAATTATCCAGGCGATATAACCTGAATATTTGACAAACTACGCCCAGCCTACGCGGAGCTATTCAGATTTATTGCTCGATACTAGCATTCAATCGATTTGATCGCGATCAAGAGTCAAGACAAAGTTATGGCAATTATTTATTATACCAATCCAAGTGGGTTGGCCGTATTTGGTTCATTTAAATACAATTCAATTTTCGAGGGACACTTGACAATTTTACAAATTGCTTTTTGATCAGATTTGATCAAGATATGTTATGATGTCATAATCTTGAGGACTGTTGCAGTATAAATAATGGTTGTCATGACAGGTTCTATTTTGATTCTACCCAAACTTAGACATACTTATGAATATGGCACTTGAGTTGGTCTTATGACTGATTTCAAATGCCAAGATTGACTGCACGAATGATATATTCGCGGACAAACGTGGCCAGAAATTGCACAAAACAGAGAAGCTTTTGTCCAGCAGTGGGAACCAGTATTGTGTACTACCAAACAAGAACAAGTTTTAAACTTGATAATCTCCTTTGTATAGTTATTTTCCATTTTGATGAATCAGTAGAAAACATTTTAGTTTGCCTTTCGTATTTAAAATGTGATAACAACAAAGCGCTGAGTACTTATTTATTTATTAAGTAAATAACATGCTGTTGTTATTTCACTTAGACATATTATAGAATGGGTGTATCGTGTGCTAAAACATTGATGCGTAAGTAAGATGCTACTACTTACTGCCTCTTGGCTTAGCAAACAAAAAGCAACCGCTGAACTAAGGATACAGTACACTTGCCAACACATCAAGCTATTGTAACGACAGTGGTAAAAAATAGACAGGAACTGATTCATTATTTTATTCGGACAGAGTCTCGACTTACAGGTTTCACAATCGAGCGCGACAAGACCTCGAAACTGAGCTTACAGGGCATTATATAGACTGATATCCCCACCGGAGGCATCCGGTAGTTATGGCGGTGTCTTCGCTTGACTGTGATTGGCTCGCGAGTCGTTGCCCGTCATTGGCTGGCTAGAGTGGCATGGCTATGGTATGCTAGAGTGGCATGGCTATGGTTTGCTAGAGTGGCATGGTTATGGTTAGCTGTCATTGGCTGGCTAGGGTGGCACGCTGTGAGCAGGCTGTTGTAACATTCGGCCGTCCTGGAACAATTGCTCCCGCAATGGAAACAAGAAAACAGTGATTACAAGTCAGCTCAGAAAAACCAAGTTAAAATGGGGCAATAGACCTCTCAGGAGATTTATGAAATCTTCGGTTTTCAATTGTTCGTTCACACTACTGGTGCTATCAGACAAAAGCACTGCTACGATATGTTACAGCGGATACTAAACCTGTAAACCCGTTGTATCATATAATATGACCTTTCACACTTCTTAGTTTATGTCAATCATTACCTAACTCCTCAATATCACTTAATATGGGACAGAAAACCAATCTTCTAACAAACAAGAGTTAACCTGGCTCGCCCGCTATAGCATGGGACTTTAAGCTGAAGTAAAAGGAATAAATGCCTAGGAAGATTTGTAGTAGGTACCCACTTGTACTAATTATTATGGACAAAGATGTAGGAAATGCTTAGTACTAACAATTTTTAACGACATATCTTACGATTTAGAAAATAGCTGTACCACGAAAATGTCTTTTAAAATAAATTAGGGAAGTTTGTTTTTAACACCTATGTAAAAACCTCATTACAAGAGATGTGTAGATTCCATTTATGATTATTTATTGTTGTATAAGTATATATTTATGCCATACTAGCTTATGTTTTCGGCTTCACCGCTATTAATTAAAGTGTTTTAACGCAACTTAAATGTTATAGCCAGGGGCGTGCGCCCTATATAGGCTCTTAGGCTTAGCCTACCTTACCAACTGAGCATTTCTTATAAGTAATTAACGATGGAATAAAATAACACTATGTACAAATTAATCATAAAAAAAGTTCAAACTCCTGTTAAAATACTTATAGCAATTTTTCGCGTCCCACTAAAACTCATTGACAAGGACTACGACTAGTACGAATCTTATAGACAAACACTCGACTTGTCTAAAACCCATTCATAATTGTTTGCACACAGCGTCACATCGGTGCGTATGGCCGTGTCTATGAACCGCACACATACATAGATTTTCGCAATTTTAACGCAGCAGCTCCTACGAGCCTACGACTGTAGCTGAGTGGGCTGTGATTGGCTGCAACAACACAACCAAACTATAACCCGCGAAGTTCAAAACTTGCATTTTTTTGCAATTTGTAGGTAAAAGTGACGTTGTTATTGATGGAAACGTACCAACAATTTGTTACATTTAAATTAAATATAACTGTTTTACAGTATGACAGAAGTAATATACCATGTAACACGGATGTAACCATGAATAAACACTTTTTAATTCATTTCAATTTACTGGCGAAATGTGTGTGTACTCATGAGTACCTATAAGTACCTCTGCCTAACCCATTGGGTATTACATGCGTAATGTTAAAAGCATTAAACCTTGTTGCCGCCAGTAGTCATCGCCTGGCGCCAAAGTTACATAATCATAGTTTTTTTTGTAAATCACACTATTAACATATTTCCTTTCCTTTTTTTTTTCTTTTGCCTTATCACTAAGTTTACTAACCCTAGTCGTTAAGTTATTTTGTTGTTACTAACACTATGGACACTTGTCTGAATTAAAGAGCTTGAATTTGAATTATCATTTTTCACCTTGTATCTAAGTTACGTCCCATTTCTGAGATAACCCTACCGCGCCTAGATTGCCCAGGAGCAACCCGATCTGGGATAAATCGTAAGGCTTATAGGTTATAGGTACCCAGTTGTAATATAAACAGTATTATATGAACTCCATATTATCTGCGACATTAAAAACATGAAACACTTTTCATGTAAGAAAATATAAATAAACTGTTTTGCCAAACTATCGTTTGAAGAAACGGAAGAAACAATTTAAGTTAATTACATCATACCATTAAGACGCACGCACACATACATGTACATACTCACACACATAATTCTTAGCGTGTCGATGGCAAAACTTCATTACTTATACACACTAACACACTACACAAGAATACGTTTTTCTATTTTTCCAATATAATTTTATGTGTTTAAAGCTATTAAGTACTAATGTTAAGTTAATGCATCTCTGGCCCCCAAGATACCCACAGGCGCAGCCTAGTTTCAGGACATCAGTTTATCACCTTTTTAAAATTAAAATTTAGCTTGCTACTGTCATGTATTATCAGAGCTAAGTTAGATTTAGAATTGGATATCATTAACCCTCTTTCCTACATTATCCCCTTTACAGTACGCACAATGTAAACATGACGTCACATAATAATATTTACTTATAAATCGGGTTATTTTTGGAAATCAGAAATTTTGTTGATATTTATAAAATTCAGAACTTCGTTTTACTCCTTGTTATTGTCATGATGCATTTTGTAATATTTTCCATCGCGCGAAGTTTGACACAACTCACACAACTAATCTGGTACCGTAAAGGTTTGTTTACGTTATAGCCTACCATCAACGATTACACAATTACTCACTATAGGTATCTGTACATCCACTTGGCAGTAAAACAATACTACTTTTCGGCTTTTCATCTTGTCATTGCACAGTACTGAACTAATCGTTCACTTCTAAATGGTACACAATAAACGGCATCTATCGAACGATCTACTTACCTAAGATAGGCATAGACTTGGGCTTTGGCTTTTCGTTTTAGCTTGCTTGGGCTTTGGCTCATCGGTCACCATAGTGAAAAGTAATATCGGGCAATACATGGCATAAGATCATGATTAGTCATTGTATCGCGTACTGCAGTACAGTCCGAATTACATGGACATTTTTACATAACACGTCATAATACGAAATCTTAGCAACAATTTTATCACTGCAAGGGATTCAAGCCCAAAATCGTGATAAACACTCTGTCTGACTTGTAACGCGACTAAACTAAAAGACAGGGCGCAAACTACCGTCAATCTACTTCATAAAAGATACGTGCAATACCTGCAATACGTGTGAATTTCTGTTGGAAAACTAGGATCGTACCTACATTATCACTAATACCGACCATTTTTTTTTTTCATAACAAGATTTATGTGACTTGCCTCATACCCACATCGTACTTTTTTTTTGTAAGTTTGATAAACGGGCGAGCTATTATTGCTAAGTTATGAATGGATTTTCTTTAGTAACTAGATAGAACTAGATAGAATAAACTGACGCACTTCGTTTACACTACTCGGGATGAGAAATTAAGACGATCAACTTAAATTCACCTGGTTGAATGCCATCGCGTCATGATGTTTTATACCCTAATTAAGAAATATGTAAAAATTAGCAGTTCCTCATATTTAATTTTAAGTTCTTCGTTTTCAATTTGTCAAGAACTTTATCCAACAAGTCTAAAACTGTTTGAATATCGGCTGGCGGTAGCAAGAGATCGCCAAGGAATGCTATCTATATCTCTGATAATAGTTTAATAAAATTATTGTAGCTATTTATAAGTATCTGATCTACATGATTTACTTTGGAATTGTTATTGTTGGATAATCTAATGCGCACTTGAACTAAATATGTACATCTTAAGTTCTTAACTCCTTAGTACACAACTAGTACATACTCGTAAAAAATTTTTTTGTACCGGGATAATATTATACAGATTAACTGACTATGATTAGATTTACTTATCGGGCTTACCAAATTATTTTGTCTACGATTCGCATAATTATCAACTCATGGGGCACTCCATGGTAAAACACATTTGGCTTATATATTTGGCTAATGGCATTTGGCTAATTTGGCAAATATTGGCATGTTTACTGACCTTGTTATTTATGCATGGTTCCTGGCAGCTCTCAGCGTGAAGTAGGACGGTTCCTTCCTTCCATGTCCTTGGTTGCTGTTGACGATCTTTAGGTAGTCTTAATTTACCGTAGAACCGTTGCTGGCAGAGAGATGGATACTTCTTGTAACTCAAAGTGTCTTACAGGTGGTTACTGGCCGCAGTCTTCGTTTTCAAGGTCAAATTATGGAATGAACGATGCGATACTGAGGGTAGGCGCTTCGTGTTCCATCCAGATTGTCGCCCGCTTTTTCAATTTGTGCCTTGTGATACTGGGATGGGAGACAATATTTTCCTTGCAGGCGGTGTGCATCGACGTTCTTCGTTTGAATTTTCAGACCTCGTCCTCCACAGTAGGTGACCGTTGACTTTTAAATGTAGCAGAGCGTCGTTTTATCGTAGGTTTTTTATTCGATCCCACTTCTGAGTGTAACGACAGTGGTAAAAAATAGACAGGAACTGATTCATTATTTTATTCGGACAGAGTCTCGACTTACAGGTTTCACAATCGAGCGCGACAAGACCTCGAAACTGAGCTTACAGGGCATTATATAGACTGATATCCCCACCGGAGGCATCCGGTAGTTATGGCGGTGTCTTCGCTTGACTGTGATTGGCTCGCGAGTCGTTGCCCGTCATTGGCTGGCTAGAGTGGCATGGCTATGGTATGCTAGAGTGGCATGGCTATGGTTTGCTAGAGTGGCATGGTTATGGTTAGCTGTCATTGGCTGGCTAGGGTGGCACGCTGTGAGCAGGCTGTTGTAACACTATACATTTCTAGTACATCATGGCCTCGCTTTGTTTAGATGTCCAATAGAATGCGAGATCCACATAATCTTTTTTTGTAGAGCTGGATTGACCACGTCGCATACGTGATACCAACATAGTTTCACGTGTTAAACCGACTAGAATCCAAAGACATGTTTCGCAAAAAAGTTTGAATCCATCGTAATTTGCCTAGCCTTATCCTAACTGCTTAATGCTTAATTCTAGTAGTTCACAGGAAGAAACTATCAATCGGACCTCAGTATCCTAACGTCTAGTAAGTGGGATGAAGAGGTCATATAGACGTATAGGTTACTCTGATTTCCAGGTATTCGGGCTCCTAACCGTTAACGACGGCAAGCGTTTCATAACATCAAATCGATCAGAACAACTGTTCTATTATCCCACGAACCCCTTTACAGATAACTACTATTTAATTAGTATAAGTTTACTCCATTAAAGGTAATAAAGAAGATGGAAATGCGGGAAAAATACAATTACTTAACAATGGAGCATTCAGTACTCATTCATTAGACCTGCGTCATAGAAAGAAATCCTCGTGATTAAGAATAAAAATATAATTATGAAAATGACGTGAATATGTAGGTACTCATATTAATTACTGTCTAGAAAATAGGCACTTTAAGAAAGAAAAGAAAGAAAATTTATTTATTTGTCGCAGCATACAGGAAAAAAAAACATTACTTAAACAACGCTTAACAGATATTAAAAAAAAATACAACAAGCAGGGATTACAAAAAAAAGAAAATGTTATGTGTTGTTGTTGTTGCTTTAAACTGTTAACTTGAAAATATTATATTTCCTATCACAGAGCAGCGGTGGCCCAGTGGTCGGCCCCGACTTACGAACAGTCGGTCGTGGGTTCGAACCCAGGCAGGCGCATTACTTTGTTTAATTTGTTTCATAACCACTGCTCTCGCAAGGTGAAGGAAAACATCGTGAGGAAACCGGCATGTCTTAGAACCAAAAAAATCGAAGATATGTGACACTAGTTGACGCTACCAATCCGCACTCGACCCGCGTGGTGGATTATAGCCCATCCCTCTCCTAGAGGGAACAATATAGACTAATGATGATGATGATGATGACGATCTTTCCTGTGTTCTATAATTCTCACCAAAATTAAACATTTATCAAGATTTTTTTACATAACTTAACGTCACGAGTGTTATCCCCTAAGAACCTAACCTATTAAGAGGTGTACCTACTAGAACACCCACATTTTGCAAGTTATGAGTAAGTCCCATCGTCCCATGTAATAGGGGGCGAGCCTATTTCCATCAACCAGGCACAGCTCCAGACTTTATGGCTGCTACGGAGAAATTTCTGATAAAAAAACACTTTGCCTCACCAGGAAATCGAACACAGGACCTCGTCGGGGCTGTGGGATGTCGTAAGAGATACCTCGGCCTCGACATATAGGGCTAATAAGGAACATGGGTGGTTTTTAGTCGGTAGAATTCTGACACTCCCTTTTGCTCTGCCCAAGAGCGGGAGGGGTTATTTGATGATTTCCCACTCCCCAAAAAAAAAGGACCTCATGCAGAGCAGATGCGCTGGCTTCCACTAGACCAACGAGGCAGTGTTATCTTCTGAAATGATCCAGTGGCCGTATCGATTCATTAATAATATCAAACAAACAAACACTAGCATCCATAACAAAGATTAATCCCGCCTCTAGAGGCCAAACCTCCCGCCCAAATCAATTAATATTCGATCACTAAGTAATTCTTACAATTTGTCCAAGCCCTTATTAGACGAATTTATTACCTCACCTTAATAGGCCCATTTTACTTTATATTGTTACCTTATTTGGCCCCCTTGATAGCTTTATTTTGTAATTTAAAATTGTGGAATTTTAAGTGTTGGTCGCTTATTTGCGCCTATTTTGGGCATTATGGCTTGTAAATGTTTCCGATGTAGCTATGATACTTATTTTGGGTTTTTAAATCGTTTTCTTGGTTTATTTTGTTTTTGTTTGTGCAATTTCTTGATTCTAAATGCAAGAAATACAGGGAGTGGTATCATTTTCCCTTGTAAGTATTGAATTAGTACGTACGTCAAAACATTATTCGACATACAACTAGATGGTATCATCGGATTCTAAATGATGCTACCTACACCATAAAGTTCATTATCGCTTTGCCAAAGACGCCCGCTACAAGTATTTTATTATATACACACCTACAGTGTACCCATTTTACAATCTTTTCATTTCATACCTCAAACCCGTAAACATATCAAAAGTGAAATACAACGTGAGAAAGAGTTGCAAATTGAGCATTATCTTTACGGCATTACCCATAAAAAAGTTATCGATGCTTTACTAATTAATGCTTTTAAAATCGAGGCAGCTTAAATCCGAGTTTTTTGGTGGCAATTTACCAAACGACCAGTATAAGCTGCAAGGTGGCGGAATTCGTAACTAACTGGATTTTTTAAGTATTTTGACAGTTGGTCTCTTTTTTCCTTGACAAGCAGCGCCACCACTAAGTGTCAAGTTACACTGGCCATGTTTCGATTTCGTCGTCCGTTAACCGTTTATTCATAAGTTCGCAGTAGGATGCACTTCAGGACTTAATTATTGGTTTCTTGTATTTATCGGTAATTCGATGGACTTTTTCTGAGCTCGGCGCTGTGGGAGATCGTTCTGGTTTAGTTTAGTTTAGTTTAACTGGGCTTTTATCCGCACTTAGCCTCTTGATTGGGCCATTGTGCGTGATGACAGTGAGATCGTTCTGGTATTTTGAGGGTTGATGAAATGAATGATGATGTGCAGAAGTGTCGCTTGGGAAAATTTTACTGGATTCACGAGCCTGCAGTTTTTAATAAGACCGACCCACTTACACCGATCATAATCACACTATATAGGGTGTAAATTAACCCTTCACACATACGTCAACCAAGCATTCTGTACATCAAACTAAACACTGCTACGCAAAAATGTTTGCTGCGAAATAACTTTTTTTTTGGGATCAAAAATCACATTTTACGGTAAAACTCAATGTAGCACTATTAAAACATTGTGCTAATGGATGCTTTGAATAGTAAACAGGTCATGAAGGTAATTTAAGCAAAGTTATAACCTGAAAAACTAGCATTTACAAAAACAGCTGTGCAAAATTTTGAACTTTGACCCCCAATATCTCCGTAACTAGGGGGTTCCCAGGTATGGTCTAGAATCAAAAAATGATCGCAGTGGTGGGGAGAACAAGAGCTTTTCGTTTGCATTAAGGGTACTTTTACACCCTTTATTTGTTTTTACGACCTAATACGATGAAAGGGACACCGAACTGAAAACGGTTAAATCACGTTTTCAGTTCATCATTCTAAGCCCAACCGAACATAGAAACTTTTTATCAATTATAAAAAAAAAACTGTTTCCGACTTAAGTGCAAACTTAAACGGTCAACATTTATGGAACAGCAGATTGTTTAATAACTGATTCAATCATTCTATTGAGTTGCTCAGACTGATGAATTAAATACGTGGCAACCGTTTTCATGTCGGTGTCTCTTCTGAGAGCAGTGGTGGCCCAGTGGTGGCAGCCTCGACTTACGAACAGTAGGTCGTAGGTTCGAACCCAGGCAAGCACATTACTTTGTGTAATTTATTTCATCACCGCTGCTCTCAAAACGGTGAAGGAAAACATTGTCAGAAAAAAAAACAAAATAATTCGAAGACATGTGACATCTACCAATCCGCACTAGACCTGCGTGGTAGATTATAGCCCATTCCCTCTTAAAAGAGAGGAGGCCTGTGTCCCAGCAGTGGGAATATTAATAGTCTGTTGATGTCAGTCAGCCCGCGTGGATGCAGTCGTTATCGCAACCAAAAGTAACCATGAAATTTTGTTCCCGTTTCCGTAACATATGTGAACCTATTCCAGGGATAAATTACATAATAAAACCTTCCTCGAAAACTACTCTATCCGTTGGTGAAAACAGCATGGAAATCGGTGAAGTAATTTTTGAGTTTATCGCGAACCGACGATAAATAAAACCTAGTGATGCATAAATCTTTTTACGATCGTATTTTAAGCCATTAAAAACAATTTAATAAAATTTCTGTAACCCCTCCCTAATGCCACATATCTCAGAATCTAAGGCAGTTACTGGAAAATAAATTAATTGTTAGTAATTTCTACGTATTTGCGTTTTTGTTTGGCGGCCTGCCCGACTACAGCTGGACCGGCCCGGATACGTCAAGTGCCTAGCATTCACTACAATGAGCAATCTGACAGGGTATGTACCAGCTACTCTTATAGCAGGATTATTTTAATTATTTTTAAAAATGGACTTAATAATAATGTTTTTGTTCCGATCCAGTTTGTCCTTTCCTGTCTTCCCCCAGCAAACGCTCTATACCGAGGCTCGCTATTATTTTTCAAGAGCTATTGATGGTCACCACTAATCTAAATATTTATTTAATTTTTCAACCGTCAATTACATGAGGCATCTCTTTTTTAGTTTTTCAGAATTTTACACAACTAGGTCATGCCAACAGTCTCCGAGTAAAATTGGTGTGACATACAGACGAACAGACAGAGGGGTTAATATATAAGGGTGATACAATACGTCTACCCACTGAAGTTTAAATAATACTGCTATAACGGTTGAAGGTAGACCCCCAGATCAATAAAAGATACGGCATTTTGTAAGACATAAGGTAGTGATGAAGTTATAGAGCCCTTTTTATGGCACCGTGTGTGGTCTGGATTGAAAGTTTATTCTGCTCGTCCATATGTCTCTTATCTAGATTTAAAAGTTTTACTTGTATAAGATATTTGAATCCCTCAGCTGTATCTATATCCTAAGAGTATCCCAGCGTTTTTTCTTTTGACATAACATCACGGCTGTAATTCCCAAATTATTAGGCAACGGTGTCCCTTATAGTACACCCACGTGAAAATTATACAGATATGCATTTAAAAATATCCCAATTAGAACCCTCTACAGATAGCATTTGTAGTATTATAGGCTAAAATAAAAACACATAAATAAAATATCAACTACCTTAAATTTAGCACAAAACGGCAAAATTTCTTAATGATTATAACTTCTTGGAAGGGAAACATTTATCATCATCAGCCTATAATGTTCCCACTGCAGGGACTCAGGCCTCCTCTCTAGGAGAGGGATGGGCTATAATCCACCACGCGGGCCCAGTACGGGTTGGTAGATGTCACATATCTTCGAATTTTTGGTTCTAAGATATGCCGGTTTCCTCACGATGTTTTCCTTCACCGTTTTGAGAGCAGTGGTGATGAAATAAATTACACAAAGTAATGCGCCTGCCCGGGTTCGAACCCACGACCAACTGTTCGTAAGTCGGGGCCGCAACCACTCGCAAACATTTATAGCAGAGTCCTAATTAGCAACTATACCACGTTTCTTCACCGACTCCATCAAGTTATAAATGTGTCGCCTTCATAAACACGTAAAACTTTATGATCCAGCCATTATTGGCACTAGTGATGCACAATCCGAACCGATACTTTACAGTATCGATACAATAGCAAACCAATGAAAAACGAGAGAAAAAATATCTATTGATTTGTCGCAGGGACGGACATGACGTGCATACAAAATGGTAAAACAAATTTTACGTACAACGTATTATAAATATTTATGAATACAACTAGACGGAATGAAAAACGTTCACAGCTTGCAAGGACAACCAGATAACCTCTCATGTGATGCTGTACCATGCGAGGCCCACGGCACAGCGCTTATTTACAGTGGTCACCCGTGAAAAAACGTACGTAAGCGAAGACAGCATAAATATGTGATATGCCAAACGCGCCAAAATTCCTAAACTGCAGAATCAAGCTCTCTCTTTCACCATAATCTGCCTAGACTTTTTCCCAACTATATTAGGGTCGGCTTCCAATCTAACCGGATGCATCTGAATACCAGTATTTTACATGGAGTGACTGCCTATCTGACGTCCACATCCTAGTTCAGATTTTTGGACCACTGTAACGCCTGGCAAAAATATACAAATGGCTGGGATCCTGGGGATAATTTTCGACCACAACAGGAAAAAAGCGGGCATAAGCTAGTTCAAAATAATACAAAAAACAACCAAATAATGCCTTACCTAGACTCGGGGATTTCCTACTTTTGTATCGATACAAATCCAAGTACACTGCATCTCTAATCAGGACAACATTCTTGACAGCAAGCAGCGTATTTCAAGTCAGAATCATGCCAAAAAGACAAGAAACACTCGTAAATCTTGCTGACGACATCGTTCTCGTAATCTAGTTAAGAGTATACGAATACACTCATGACGAATGGTAACCAATAGTCCTGACCTTTCGAAATGCCAGTTGGAATCGGAGCAAGTAACGTAAATATCAGCGAGAACTTTCAATACAATGTGCAGAATTTTAACGAAGACATCATGGGTTCTGGCGAGATTGTAATCGAAACGTGTTCACTGTTAGCCAGGGTAGGGCTGACGAATGTTACCGAGAAAAGTTTAAAGGTATTACAAAAACTTGTACGTTTTCCAGAGTTCACTCCTAACGTCATATGACATCGACAACTACCGCACGAGTATGACATGATCATACTTGGTCAGAGCTAAAAGCAGTCATTTTAAGTGATGAATAAGGTAGTTAACCAAAAAAAATCTAATTAGTCTGTCAGATAGATTTCCAAAAAATATTGAAATCGTAGTTTTTCTTTTTTCACGTTCACACAATGAAGACGATTCAGTGCTTTGAAAACTCGTGTGACATAATTTTCTGAAACATTAGTATGACATTCCCCCCACACAACCCCCCCACTCATATCTTTGACGCGTTTTATCTTCGTCAATTTTTATTGATTTGATAAAAAAAAAATACGTATCCAATATTTTTCGAAAATCTAACATACGGACTAATTAAAATCTTTTTTTTTTAAGTCGGTAAACATCTCTTATAATTTATCCAGAAGTCCAGATCTCTGTGATAAGAACAAACCTACGTATCCATTAAATGACATGAAGCAATAGTATTGTTGTTGCATCAATTACTTGTTAATCTTCTTTTACCAATCGTTGGTATTTTATTAGATAAAATGGCAAAATAATGGTGACAAAATAATATACGAAAACTAGGTCAGGCGGAGGTGCACTATAGGTACACCTCAGCTTAACCCTTTAAGAATTATAGGCGTGATAAATGAAGCCAATATCCCCAAAAAATCACGGGTAACCCTACCACCTACAACTTTACATTTGAGTGAAATGTAACCAGTCGATCAGCCCGATCTCCTACAGAGTACATTTCGTAAATCACGCTGAGTTGTACTTGGAACATGAATATGGTGGACAGTTCTTATCTTAACCATATCACCTTATACGGCGAAGGGAATCCAGGCTATCAATATGTGCATCAGCAGTATCCAAACGATATACTGTTAGCTGTTAGGCTGGGGACACGTCCGGCTTTCAGTCGCCTATTTGCTGTGAAAATACTGACTTCTTGGTTAATTAAAGTAAAGTACAGTCAGTAAAGCGTAATTTATAAGTTTTTAGTTGGAGGTAATAAGGTTCAAGATTTTATGCACCGCATTACCGTCTTATAATGCGCTGTTATTTTATAATGCCTATGACTTGGCAGTCCGATGGTCACACCACTAGACCGTTTCTGCATGTGATTTAAGATACGTGCTTGACAGGTTACAGTCAGAGACAACGGCCGGTCTTCCTCATTCGCAAGAATCGCAGGTAGGCTAAGGGGTAGTTTAACGGTGTACATAAATAGCACTTTTATAGCTACTGGCCAACAGGGTTGTTTTGATGAGAATTATTTGTGGCTTAGGGTTAAAAACTAACGTATTCCATCCCGCCTGCAAGTCAGTTCAATTGCAGCTGACGTAGTATTTCGTGATATCGCCAAAGGTATATCGGCCAAAGTCATATCTTCAAAGAATCAGCATTGCCATCCAAAGTGGTTATGATGACCACCTCCGGAGTAGTTCGGAGTACTTTCCGAGTGATTTATGTATACAGGGTGTAAATTAACTCTTCACACAGCCGTCAACCAAGCATTCTGTACATCAAACTAAGTACCCCTACGTAAAACTTTTTGATGGGAAACGACTTTTTTTTGGGTCAAAAATCACATTTTACGGTAAAACTTGAGTTTCTCCATTGATGGAGCAATCTTAACACATTGCGCTAATGGATGGTTTGAATAGTAAACGAGTCATGGAGGTAATTTAAGTAAAGTTATAACCTGAAAAACCAGTATTTACAAAAACAGCTAAAAAAATTGGACCTTTGACCCCCAATATGTCCGTAACTAGGGGGTTCCTAGGTATAGTGTAGAACATGATCGCAGTGGTGGGAAGAACAAATGCCTTTCGTTTGCGTTAAGGGTACTTTTACATTCTTTATTTTAATGAGAAATAGAAACTTCTGTAAATATTTTAAATTATTTTTTGTAGCCTGTACTGTCCTGAAGAAAGTCCTCCCCAGTTACATGTTCTCATTTCCCGCTCCTCCTCAAAAAGATTAAAAAATCTTAATTTACTACTTGCAGTTTTTTAAAACATTTACCAAAACAAAAGCGGTTTTTTTTTCTTCCACCAACAACAGCAATTAACATATCATTTTCACAACACAAACATTTCACTTTTATCGAAATTCTTCAGTGAGCATAACAAGTGGCAGGATGGCGGTTAAATCATAATTTCTTGGTTTTTAATAAGGCGATCTAAAGTGCCGACGAAATAACCTTATCAACGTGTCTTTGACAGTTTACGTGTGTAAAACGAGTATCATGTAATAATTGTGTGCACAGAATTTAATTTTATTACAGTACCCAGGAGGTTTCGCACGTGTTTTTAAAATGGTTATCCTTAAATAAAAATATTTGTGAATTTAATTTTATCAAACAATTCGGCTATAAAAGATGATACTTTAATACATTATGGATACTAAAATTAAGTTTATTACGATTTCGAACGTGCCAAACTTGGGTACTAACTCTACGTATGTTTAATCTTTTTTCTCTAATGAGAAATAATTTACTGTAAGCCATTTCATCAAACAGTGAAGGAAAACATCGTGAGGAAACCGGCATGTCTTAGAACCTTAAAATTCGAAGGCATGTGACATCTACCAATCCGCACTGGGCCCGCGTGGTAGATTATAGCCCATTCCCTCTCAAAGAGAGGAGGCCTGTGTCCCAACAGTGGGAATATTTATAGGCTGTTAATGATGATGATGATGAAGCCATTTCAGTACCCAAAGGCATTTAAATAAACCTACTTACAATTCGATAGAATAACGTGAACAATTGTAATCCTTTATGCAAAAACTAACTGGATGCTGCTGCATGTCTTTAGGTTTAGTTTGTCTCAAATCTATTTACATACATACAAATAAATAAAATTGAAATTTGTAACATCAAAATCACAGCTTTTCAGTGAATGCATATGATTCCGCTTATAAGAGAAACACTTTTGTTTGTACGTCTGTTTGTGTTTTGCTCATACGACTGACTGGACTGATTTTGACAGCACTTTAAATAGCAGATACTCTTATAAGTTATAGTTACCTAAGTCTACTTTAATTTTAAACGCCGAGAAAGAAAATAGCAGTTCTTTTCCAATGCTACACATTCACAAAATTATTTACATTTCTATGCCTTTGTATTTTTTCACACATACATAGCTAAAAAGAATGGCGTCAACCGTGCATTGTACTGATTGACGTCAATACTCCACCTGGATGCCGCATCGAAAACCCTGACTATTTCAACAACCTATTCAACCATTAACCCTAATTTTCAACCAAGCTTGAAGATGCTTTTCTGTAGACAAATCCAGACTCCCTGACTACTATTGAGCAATTCCTGATGGAAAAACCCAACATCTAGCATTTTTTTTTGGGTTTGGAAAATCATCAAATGACCCGCTCTGGGGACAGCGGTAGTTAGTATCAGTCTTCCACTGACTAAAAACCATCCATGTTCCTTCTTAACCCTTTGTGCCGAGACCGCGGTATTTATTTCGAACAACCCGCAGCACCGACGGGAACAATAACATCTTGTCTGACCTGGAAATTGAACCAGCAGCAGCGACGAACGGGAAACACAGTTAATTGTTAAATGTAAACTTTGCTCTGACTTTTGACACTTGCCGATTTCGGTAACATTGCAGCGTCTGAATTCGATGGAACTCTAGGACGGTTGTTGAGAGCTTTGGTAGGCTGCTCCTACAGGGTGTAAATCAACCCTTCACACATACGTCAACCAAGCATTCTGTACATCAAACTAAGTACGCATAAGCAAAATTTTTTTGCTGGGAAACGAATTTTTTTTGGGGTCAAAAATTTCATTTTACGGTAAAATTCAATGTAGTACTTTTAAAACATTGTGCTAGTGGATGCTTTGAGTAGTAAAAGGGTCATGGAGGTAATTTAAGTAAAGTTACAACCTGAAAAACTAGTATTTACAAAAACAGCTGTGCAAAATTTGGAACTTAAACCCCCAATATCTGCATAACTAGGGGGTTTCCATGTATGGTCTAGGACAAAAAAATTATCTCAGTGGTGGGGAGAACAAGCGCCCTTCATTTGCGTTAAGGGTACTTTTACACCCTTTATAATACCATATTTAATTCTTAATTATCTGATATTCTATCAATCAATCATACCTAACACCATTACACAATAATATTCATCGTAATGATGTAGACCAAACATCAAAACTTAGACACAATAGGTTCGAGTAGGTACTCAATACAGAAAAGTTTTGTCTTCGTAACGTCTAGTTAGTTCTGTCTGTCTGTCTGTCAAACACACTGACAGACAACTATCGACAGCTGACAGAACGCATTGGCAGACATTATGAAACTATTCGCATAGATCTGCATGATCTTTTGTTTTGTTTTATTTATTATTCAAATTGGCTGTACGTACTCGTACAATCGGCAATACAAAAGTTGTAACATTCTAATAATTGGTTGCAATAAACGCTCAGTGTGCTGATAGGCAGTCAATTTGAAAAGCAACACATTTTAGCCATTTTTTTTTTTTGCGGGTGGAAAATCATCGAATAACCCTTCGTGTCAAACTTCTACTGACTAAAAACCACCCATGTTCCTTCTTAGCCCTCTATGTCGAGGCCGCGATAACTAGTGTACAACCCGCGGCACACATTTTAGCCTTTACGTTTTAAATGGAAAATTGAAAATTAACATTTATAACATAACATCAGTTAACGTCATATTTCGGCAGTTATTTAAACTTATTTTTATGTTACAGGAAATCATTAAAAAAACATAACATTCATATTGAATTTTAATCTTCATTTAATATTGGAAAAAACATTAAATAAAATTCAATATGAATGTTATGTTTTTTTAATGATTTCCTGTTTAGGGTTCCGACAAAGGCCTTTTGTGCTTGCGCATACGCTATGTTCATACAACAATAACTCTTAAAGTATTAGACATACAGTTGTGAATTTTATGTTGTATTGTAGCTTAGCTCAAAAACTGTCGATCTAGTATAAAAAATAAAAAAGCTCTCGGGGTTGTTTTTGTAGTAATTAACCATTATTGGTTGAATTGCATAATTTTTTGTTTTTTTTTTCGACTTTCACATTTTTTTTCAAAAGTTATGGAATTGTGAACATATTGCTTTGTAGTGCAGACGGTAGACAATATTATTGCCTTTCGAATAAGCCTATTTTTATCTCAGTATGACTAAAACTTTGAGATATATGATTTTTTTTGTACTCGCATAGAGCATACTTCAACAAAAAAAACAAAATGGCTGCCACATAGCGGGGAAGTATATTGGACCTAAGCCTATAGTGTAATTGTACTTTAAAATAGCTTATATTTAAGTATTTAGAATATCGCTAGTCCATGTCCGGACACACTGTATATTTAATATTATAAAGAGGAAAGATTTGTTTCTTTGTTTGTAACGAATAGGCTCCGAAACTACTGGACTGATTTGAAAAATTCTTTCAACCGTTGGGAAGCTACACTATCCCCGGGTGACATATGCTACTTTTTATCCCTGTATTCCCACAGGAAAGGGAACTACGCGGGTGTAACCACGTGACGCACGCTTGTATGCAATAAAATGTGCTTTTATTTAGTGCTAAAGCTGAAGTTTCTTATTTTATAGAAATGAAACTCAATAATATCAACTAAGTTTAGTTGTTTTTACCAATTTTCATTCCGCTGTTAACAAAATCTTTGTCCATAATCTTTATCTGTGAAAAAAATCTATTGTGGTAATTGGTAATCTATTGTGGTTGTTTTCTAAGCACAATAACCACAATAGATTTCTGTTTGTCACCATCGACATACTAAGACGAATTCTTTAAAATTCAAGTCAATGCTTGGGAAATAAAAACAAACCTATAAATTCTTAGATAACTAATAAATAATGTATCGTGAACAAGAATCGATATAAATCAACATCTGTCAACGAATTATATTACGCCTAGTTTCATTGTTTTATATTTGAGACAATAGTAATTAATTCTAAGATATTCGTATCAAAATGAATCATGGCAATAGGTGTGTACTATATTGTAAACAAGAATGATTATTATGTAATATAAATGTGGGAATAAAATGAAAGAAGAATATGAGTTCTTTTCATACTATCGTAGTATGGGAGCCCTCTTTAAATGAAAATGAAAAATATTTACTTGTACTAAAAAAGCAGTTACATGGATAATGAGACATCCCCAGTAAGTAATTTATAATACTCGTGTTGGGGCTATCTCGCTCTTTCCCTTAATTATTTAACAACATTAAGACTATTGCACCAGTAATTACAAAAGGTGACTTAAAATAAATTTAGGATGAAAAATTATCAATAAATGACTTATAAACTAATTTGCAGCTCTTTGTGTAAATGTTGTGTTATGTGGAACTGTATAGTACGTGCGTCTTTGGTCCTTTAATTTTGAATGTTGTTGTAGCGGCAACAGAAATAAATACTCTGTCAATTTCAACTGGCTATAGCCCCATTAAGGATCATGAGATCAAGTCCGCTGACAGACAGACGGACGGACTGACAGAGGAGGCCAAGTAACAGGGGCCTGTTGGTTATCGTTCGGGTACGGAACCTTAAAAAGCTTGTTTTCCCCAAGCCTTTCTTTTTATGAGATGTCTGTCATGTTAATGATTTATGCTAAAGTAATATGAAACCAGCATCTGAGTTAAACAGAACGATCAAATTTTTTCAGAGCAAAGAAAATTTTTGCCAGATCTCGTTTTAATGCACGCACACTTCCGAATAAGTAGTTAGAATTCGTTTTCGGTAGCTTATTTTTGTCTCTTGGAAGATTTTTTTAATCCTTTTGGAAGGCACGGTAAGCCGTTGTACCCGGCTATCACTTCTAGATCTTTGATATTCGTTACAGGTAGTCAGGGACCTGAAAGTTTGGCCTCAACCACTCTTACCAAGGGACCCAGTAGTAACTGAGTTGTAAAGGTTAAATATGCAGTCGCTCAATGTTAAATACTGGCATTCATCTAAGGACTGGAAGCCGACCCAAAAATAGTATGAAAAATGATAAACAGGTTATGATGACGTGTGTTTTGCAACCACATTCACTTATTACTGTTTTAGCAAGTTTAGATTCTCAACTTGTCCATGTCCCCGATAAACCAGGACCTACCAAAAAACGATGGTGGAATGAGTCCAATATTTTTTATACTCATTGCACCTCTCACTCTATCAGATTTGTCTATGATCACGATCAGAGGCGTTGTACCGTACTAACACGGACGGACAGAATTAAAGTTTTCGATCTGACTAGTTGTCTATGGTTCACGCTGCGGGTTGTCAGTTGTCTATTTCGAATGTTATATGCTCTGGCGCATGTGATTTTGCTTGATGTTTTGTTTATTCGATGTGATAGATGAGTTATATTATATTTGTAACCCGGAATAAATTCGTAAGAAAAAAAAAACGCATTTTTTTTACGAAAGTTCAAGGCATTTTAATGGCATTAGCTTATCTATGTATTATTAGCTGTTGCTAGCGGCTTTGCACGTTACAACTCGAAAATTATCCCACGGGAAGATAAAATCGTTATTACAACTATCCTATGTGTTAATCCAGGCTATAAGCTATCTGTGTACCAAATTTTATCCAAATCCGTTCAGTAGTTTTTGCGTGAAAGAGTAACAAACATCCATCTGACGGCACGGTTAGTACCACCACAATATAAATAATGGAGTCAACCGCTTGAGTCACTGCTCAAGCGATTGACTGCTGCGCTACGTGTCGCGAGTTCGATCCCTGCACGGAACAAATATTTGTATGACCTACAGATAGTTGTTTCGGGTCTTGGTATTTGTGTTTGTGAGTTTAAATGTTAGTGAACGCACCCACGATACACGAAAAATTCCTAGTGTGGGGCAATGATATAAAAAAAAAGAACTTAGAAAAATACTTACAGACTTCCACGTTTATAATATTAATAGGAAGTAGGATTTTGATCGGACTTTAACATCTTAACAAAATGTTGTAATACAAGAGAGATTACAGACGCAACCAATAGTACACCCCATTTTGTCAAGGTCGAGACTATAGCCATCAACCGGGCATAAATCTAAACTCGTGGCTGAACTCGTTACTGAGAAGAGTTCCTGATCCGAAAAACACTTTGGCCGACCCGAAAATTGCATCTACAACCTTATGCTCAGAAGTCGCACTTGCTATCACACAACCAACGAGGCAGACTCTATCTGGATTAAAAAAAAAAACCATTTTTGATGTTCAGGTGCACTTTTTTCACACATTGGAACTTATACAGTGTGTTAATTAACCCTTCACATATACATCAACCAAGCATTCTGTACATCAAAATACTTTTTTTTTGGGGTCAAAAATCACATTTTACGGTAAAACTCAATGTACGAGTAGCACTATTGAAACATTGTGCTAGTGGATGCTTTGAATAGTAAACGGGTCATGAAGGTAATTTAAGTAAAGTTTTAACCTGAAAAACTAGTATTTACAAAAACAGCTGCAAAATTTCGAACTTTGACCCCAATATCTTCGTAACTAAGGGGTTTCCAGGTATGGCCTAGAACCAAAAAATGATCGCAGTGGTGGGGAGAAGAAGTGGAGGAAAAGTTAAAGCAAACCCTTAAAGCAAACGACCCTTCGTTTGCGTTAAGGGTACTTTTGCATCCTTTATATTCTCTGTGGGGCAGCTTTTTTAATACCCACAGAATCACAGACTTGGTCGAAAGTTAAAACTACTACAAAATGAAGTCATTAAAATCAATAATAGAAACATTAAGATAAGATCACGCGCAACGTTATCTATTAGTACTTAATAACTTACAAACACAAGGTTACAATCTATTGTAGCAGTTTTTGCTTGTTATGTTAATCAGTACATTCTGGGACACAGAAAAAAAACTTTAATTCAATTGTTACATTCATACGCAAAGTGATTTTATTCAGGGTTTACTAGTAGGTGCGTTGAAGTACTATGGCAAGTGAATTTTCCTCGATGGTATTTTATTCTGGAGAAAGATTTGTGTTAGTCAAATTTTGGAAATTAAAGCTGTATCTTTTCTTCATATTCGTATACCGTTTTTTTAGGAATACCTAGTTAATATTTTAAAATTATAATAGTGGACCTGGCAGACGTCGTCCTGCCCGGACAGCAGTGCCATCTACCGGGTCCAATTGTAAATGTAAACCATTCTCGAATCCACTGGAACACGCACCAATTATTATAAATATAAATAAATTTCATCTAAATCGTTCCAGCCGCTTAGGAGGAGTTCAGTGACATACACACGTACAGTAGAATTTTATATATACATATATATATATATAAGAGTTTGGAGAAGATTATCTTATTATTATTGTTTAAAAGCCGCTGTCATGTGTTTATAGCTTTGTGTATGACCTTCTCCAGGTCCCTAGCTACGTAACTGTCAAATATAGTGATTTCAGGCCCCTTGTTCAGAGGCTAGGGCGCCGACCGTGAAATGTGATTGATAGACAGAAACACTTTTGCAATAATAATAACAGTATGGAAATATGAATGTTACATAATTTTTTTTTTTTTTTTTATTTGGGATGAACTCACTCTTGACCTCGATCTCGCCTGATGGTAAGCGACAGATGAGGTCTACGATGGAGCGAGCGAGCCCAGAAGATGCCTATTAACTCTTGTTTTGAAGGCAGACGGGTCGTATGTGGTAGGGAATACAGAAGCCGGCAGAGAGTTCCACACCTTGGCCGTGCGCACAATAAATGTTGAGGAAAAGCGCTTAGTACGACAAGACGGTATATACAGGTACTGCTTGGTAAAAGCTTTAAGCCTCAGCCTCAATCATACAAGTTCAAGTATAACCCAAAACTCATAATTATGATTGAAAGGGCACTAACTGTATCAACTTTCCAATAATAAGTAACTGTTCAATTCACCTTTCAGCTAATCGATAACAATTATGTCTGTTTTTCCAATCTGTTCAACTGTTGTGTAACAGCTACAGATTCAGAATTTAGGGCAATAGGTTTGCCCACTTTTGTTTTTTTTGGAAGGGTAGGAAACCATCAAATGACTCTTCCCGCTCCCGGTGGGCAGAGTGGTAGGGAGTGTCAGACTTGTACTGATTAAAAACCATCCATGTTCCTTTTTAGCCCTTTGTGCCGAGGCCGTGGTATTTCTTTTGAAAAACCTGCAGCGCCGACGAGGCCCGCAGCCTCGACGGGACCCGCAGCCCCGACGGGATATACTCTGCCTAAGTTTTCGAGGATTACCCAACTATGTCAGGGTCGGCTTCCAGTCCCATCGGATGTAGCTGAATAGCAGTATTTTATATGGAGCGACTGTCTGTCTGACATCCACAACCCAAATATTACTGGGTAATACGATACTAGAGCAGCGGTGGCCCAGTGGTGGCGGCCCCGACAACCCAGCCAGGCACATTACTTTGTGTAATTTATTTCATGAAAACATCGTGAAGAAACCGTCTACCAATCCGCACTGGGCCCGCGTGGTAGATTATAGCCCATTCCCTCTCAAAAGAGAAGGCCTGTGTCCAAGCAGTAGGAACAATAATAGGCTGTTGATGATGAATACGATACTCCTATTGGTAACACTGGTTGTCAGACTTTTTGAGCCACTGCCTACCTGTAACAACTGTAAAAGATCTAAAAGTGACAGCCGGGACCGACGGCTTTGAGTGCTCTCCGAAGCCCGAAGGAAACTCGGTATGTAATGCATCCATTACGTACCGAGCCACCCATCCACAGACCAACCTAGGCAAACGCGGCTAAATGTAAAGATAGACCCGACTGGCAGTTATTATTAAGCCAGTTCCAACACAAACTTGCTCACCAATAGGTAAACATTTTCATTCAGTACAAACACTGCACTAAATAAGATCATGTACTTGTCCAGTTGAATGGCTAACGCATATATTCTGCATATGATTTATACGCCGGCCGTGCGTGTATTCTATATTAATAATTATAACTACGTGAATGTTTTCGCGAACTCATAATTGGGTCAAGATAAGTAATTATGCGGATAATTGCCGTCACAGCCTCTCAGTAAAGGAGGTAAGAGATAAATCTTGCTAAGTCCTGCTTTTAGCTGGTCTTAGTATAGTTTTTTTTTTATGGAAAACTGGAGCTAGTTCAAATAATTTTATTAATCTTTTTAAACGTTGCTCTACACTTGGGATTTTTCCTGTATCGTAGACCGTGCGTTTATCAACATTTATACTCACATACAGAAACACCCAGAGTATCTGTAGGCCAAATAAATATTTTTTTCGTGCAGTAAATCAAGATCATTAATTTATTCAAATTTGGCTAGGCTGATAATCAGCACTTTTTGAACGTCAAAATTTATTTTCCATTCTGGCACGCATTTCGATTTTTTTTGCATTAAACACAGGCCTTATATTAATGTCAATGTTAATTATTATTTTTACCGAAGAGGCAAAACCTCACTCAGCTTTAATTTTTTGACAGCAATAAGTTGTATTGCTGTCAAAAAATTAAAATCTATCACAGCATTAGGATCTAGGTTAACAAATCGCCAAATAAATTAGCTCCTAAATAAAGTCTTCTGTCCATTAAACATATAGTAGCTAATTAAAAGAGACATAATTCTAAATTATCGTCACACCCTATATTATAGCTGATGAATGAATATAAATGTCATGGCATTTGTGAAGCAATCCTTTAGCCAATGGCTATGTTTTGAGATCTTTGTAAATACTAAAGTGCCGGGGGCTATGTGTGTATGCTAGAAAAAGCCCATCCTTATTTTACGAAATTGCTTCATTTTGTGAGACAATGCAGTGGGCGACACTCGTTGTCATTACGAGGGTATAGGTGCTGCCGCGGGTAGTCCAACGGTTATCGCGGCCTCGACATAGAGGGCGAAGAAGGAACATGGGTGGTTTTTAGTCAGTAGAAGTCTGACACTCCCTTTCGCTCTGCCCAAGAGCGGGAGGGGTTATTCGATGATTTTACACCCACCAAAAAAAAAAAAAAAAAAAAAAGGGTATATGTGCTGCGATTCTCCATACAAATGTATTACAAACAAATTCTAAATTTTTGAAACATAAGAGAAATCGATAGAAACCTAGACAAACTCTTTCTTAAAATTTCAGTGTCAAAAAGAATTTAATCGGCTCCGTTGTCGAGGAATAAAGGGGAATTACGAGACGGAGATTTCTGTCTAGCTCTTCTGAGATCCATTCAAATTAGATAAGGTTGGACTGGCATTGGAGGAACACACCCGAAACAAACTTCAAGATATTTTTTTTAAACCAGACTTTGAACATAAACTGTCGCAATATTTTACCCTCGTGCTTAATTTAATAAATTATGTTAAGTGTGTAAGACATAAAAACTTCTGAAAACCATTAACCATTTACCCATCATCACGCTGTTCATCAGTCTGAGACAACATGTGCTTACCATGTTGTCTATGCCCTGTTTATATTGCTAACAAACCGCCATATTTATGGTTTGTTTAATTTTTTCTGACGTAATTTGTAACATGTTGATATTGCTAATAAAAAATACACAAATTGTAACCGGTTTTCTTGATTTCAGGAGTTATGAACGATGAATATGGCGCGAAAGTAGTATTTTTTTTTTATTGCTTAGCAAACTTATTTGAAGTGTTCTTCTTTCGAATTAAGTTAATTCAGAGTAAGGCCAGTCCCTGTAAGTGGCAGTGTTGAGGCCTGAGTGGCAACGGTATAGACTGATAATATGGAGCCAATGCAGTATACATGGACGAGAAAAAAATATAATTCATAAAATACTTCTCGTTTTCCCTTTTTGACATTAATTTGTGTAAATAAAAGGCAATTTTAAGAGAAAATATTTTCGGGTATTAAAGTAAGATAAACATTTACAGCTAGACTTATGTTTACCTTACTCTAATATTACTTAAATATTTTTTACTATTCTGCACATTATTCTGAACCTATTTATTTTACTTAAATATTTTTCGTCGGTGATTTGACTGTGCAGGTGCACTTGCACAGATTTTTTCTATTTATTTTTTAATTACCTATAGTTTTTTATGTACAGTGAACAGAATATTTTTTTTGGCGGAGGGTATATAATCAAATAACCCCCCTCCCGCTCTCGGGCCGACCGAGAGGGAGAGTCAGACTTCTACTGACTAAAAACCACCCATGTTCCTTCTTAGAGGGCTAAGAAGGAATATGTCGAGGCCGCAGTATCTCTTGCAAACAATCCGCAGAACCGACGGGGTGAACAGAATACGTGCATACTCATTTGTACTTCGGTCCCTTCCACTCATAAGATTATCACTCTCTCCTCTTCCTTTTTTCTGTTCAGGGGCATATTTTTCCTTATATGTATAGAGACCGTCACGTCATGATTTATTGATCTTTGATTGTTTCTGTACAGAACGGAAAATACAGAGCGTAATCAATTAGCACCTCTTTAGTTTTTGAAACTCCACAATAGTGTAAATCGAAAGAATAAACTTGATTGTTACGTCAAGGAACCGGTTAACTAAACACGCGGTAGTTAGTTTTTGTGGTTTGACGTAAAACCACAGAGGTGTCATCTTAATAAAAATGAAAAATTGTTTATTAGAAGTAAAAGATATGGTTTTACAATATAAATACACGCCGTAACGTAAGTAAAGTTGTAGCCTATATACAGTTGAAGCCAATACATAACCTAGTATACTTAAAATAGTGTATATATTGTATATAGGTTTCTATTGGTATCGGTTTAAACAAAAAAATGTATATTCGTTTCTGAAGTATATACTACACCTACATTTCGCTAGCATTGTACCTACTATATGCCTTGAAAACGGGATAAACAAAAATTCGCGTCAATAATTATATTTGTAATACAGGATTTTGAAAATATATTTTTCCGTAGCCTAGGATGTACAGATTCAAAATAATGTGCTAATAAGAAAATGCTTAACATCCGATATTTTTTTATTATATTAGTACATGGCTAAAGGTCATTACTTAATTCTTGCAGTAAGCACTTTTTTCATTCATAAAAATATAGAATCTTTTCACGAAATTAAAAAGCAGTTCATCTAATTCACACTTCGATCGACTGAGTTCAATCTATTATCTCGAATGTATCGTTAATCGAATATAATCGAGATGTGATATCGATAAGCCGTTGTGGCAATTAGCGTCACGGTAAGCGCGAAGATCAATTCATAGATTACTTCAATCAAATATTCTTGATACTGGACCATAAAGGCGGTCAATTATTATTCATATAAAAAATACGTTGTTTGTTTTGGACGACGTAAACAATTGAATGCCAGGCTGATACATTTTAAGACGTTTCCGGTTTCGATTCGAATTGATTTATCGATCTTATGATCGATTTAAGCTGCGATATTTTTGAGGTCAATTATTTTTTGTTTTTAAATTGGACAGTGCTTAAAATGTTACTGTCACTTAAAACAACATAGATTTACGCTTGATTTCAGTCGAAAACCACAAATAACTAGAACGAAGTTATAGCAATAACACCAATATCTTTACCGATAGGTCCTGTACGCTTAAACTTACTTCACATGCCACAAACTCGCTTTACGTCAATCTGCATTAAAATGTAACACAATACGGCACTGATTATGATTATCCGCACTGACAGTTGATCCGATAGTAACCGAGCACTGTCACAAATCGGATTCATGCACTCGAAATCGATTCATCAACACATCACTTAAAAAATCGGATTTTAAATTCGGAATTCGATCACGTTCGAAGCGTGTATACAGTCCACTGGTTGTACAAGTACTGGCTGGTGGTACTCGCTAGTGTTGTGTCGGTTTGCCCCACAGCTTGCGACCGATTAATTCATGATTTAAGATAAGTTTTGTGAGACATGAGACGGAGACTTCGAGACATCGCGAGTTTTTTGGCGAATAGGGACCCGTCTTGGTTGTCTGTTATAATTGTAACAGTATTTCTAGTTTTAATTTGTTGTTTGACGGATGGTCTTAATTAGTGTTGGGATTGACACTGAGTGATGGTAATCGGTTAATTAACAATGTTTAGTTTGGTTGATGTGCTGTTCCGGCGTTTGAGGTGATGGAAGTATTCGTATTGTTATCATATTTTCGGGACCGCGCCTAACGTAAATAGACTTTTATTCAAATGCAATGTAGGTGCAATTTCACGAAGAACTTGCTCCATATTAAATGAGAACTTTGTTTATTTTTAGGAGATGATATATCAGCTGTGTGATGGAAGGATGATATGGCTAGATAGGAGGTGACTGCTGACATTACGAAAAATAGAGAAGTAGGTACCTACAGAAGAAGAAGATAAGCTGCGCCGACCCCAAAAAAATTGGGATAGGCCAGAGAATGATGATAATATTTTGAGGGTATTTGCCAGTATTATGATAGGAAAAATTTGGATGGGAAATCATCAAATAACCCCCGCCCGCTCTTGGACAGAGCGAAAGGGAGTGTCAGACTTCTACTGACTAAAAACCACCCATGTTCCTTCTTAGCCCTTTATGTCGAAGCTGCGGTATCTCTTACAACAAGCAGCCCCGACGAAAATAGGTAACAATAGCGTAGCATTTGTGGTCCCAAAAATGAGCTTAGCTATCGCGAAGAATGTGCCTTCATTTACGATGGCCGCTCTTCAGAAACTAAATAAACCGGTTTCAAGGTAAAAATGTTGTTAAAATATTTGATTAACGCACTAATATTGGAGCATGCAGAGCTATTTACAGA
This sequence comes from Diarsia rubi, assembly GCA_932274075.1. Classification (NCBI taxonomy): domain Eukaryota; kingdom Metazoa; phylum Arthropoda; class Insecta; order Lepidoptera; family Noctuidae; genus Diarsia; species Diarsia rubi. The sequence continues at coordinate 14,735,112 of OW026425.1, forward strand.
TTGAAGGGGAAACGAGTTACAAAATACTACACGTAACAGGTATTACCTACAGGATTGTTACATAATAAAAGATAGTATTGAAACAACAATTTTAACAACTTGTACTAGACTCTAGTCTACGTTGTTAAGTACCTACGTATACGTAAGTACTACGTAGGACGTAGGTAAATACCAAATACATAAGTAACATCACGCCTGTAAATCACCCAGAGTAAGGCAGAGGTACGCCCCCATTTCACCAGTCATGTGTTAAATTCGATGTAATATATAATATAATGAATTGGATTTTGGTAACAACTTCAGGTTTTTACTTTTTTCACCCTAATCTTTCACTTACACCTTATGTCATCAGCTTACTGTCCGTAGAAGTCTCAACAAAATCGGTCGAGTCATTTCGGAGATTAGCCGGAATAAACAGGCAGACAAAAAAGGTGTTTTTTTCAGGTTTATAATTTTATACGCATTCAGTAAAAAATTGTAATTTTGAAATTGCAAACAGACACTTATATTTCATCTATTTTTATTGTATACATAGAAGATGATCGCTGTTTGGTAATTTTATTCTCTAAACCAGATCAATAAATCTCAGCATATTTTCCGACTACCTTATCTTTTTAACGTTCAACTAATGACTCTCCTTGGTAATTGTATAATTTTTAATAGTTGTTTGTTTACATTTTCTTGGCCCTTAAACTTAAGTAGCTAAATTAATAAATGTGTTACTGCCGTACTCAGAAACCTTTAATGATTACTTAGGCCATTACTTAGTAAAGGTTTTGACTGTTTTGTCATACAAAAGTATGTCAAATCTTTACTAAGTGACGGCTTAAGTAATCATTAAATATCTCTGAGTACCGCAGTTACTGCCGTAATGATATTAAAAATAACACTAATTTTACTTAGAATTTGGAATCCATCACCTATTTAAAGTACAAAACTAATTAAAATATCCATTTTTAAACTAATGGTAGTCCTCAGTAATACCTTGTATCAACAGTGGGAAAGCAAACATTGTAAAATACAATACGAATGGAGATTTTGACTCTCATACATTATTGAAAAACAAATGTTAATTGCAAAATAAATGCCTCTTTCTCGATAAAAATCTACCGTAAGCAATGTAATGAGCTTTTTTGCCAGAGGACATATTATTATAATAATTGCAATTAGTGTCAATCACTGATGCCCAATTTATTTCAATTACTTTTCGGTTTATTCATTATTTTCATTATACTGTTCCATTTAAAGGGACACGGTATCTACCTTTTATGATCTTGAAATGCAATCGCAATGCAATGTCATCTGACTTTAATTTGGTATGCATCACAAAGCTGCTTTTATTCAAAGCACATCAAGTTATCAAAATTTGTAAAACTTGCTCATTCGATTTTGAACTTAACCAATAACAGTTTATGGTTTTAAATCATTTGCAAGGAGTTTGACAGTTGGTGGTAATTTCATGCGGCGACGACTGTACTTTGTCATGAAAGGCGAAACTCGTCCGTTAATATGCCGAATTGTTTCAAGACATAATCAATTACAAACCAATTTAAGAATTAATTTAACTACCGTTTTGATAGCTTCTGAAATTCTTCAAGTCTTTATAAAATATGCATCAAGTCAGGATCCTTGGCTAAATGCCACTTCATATTTTCAGTCTATAGTATTCCCACTGTTGGGACACCTATCTCCTCTCTGTGAGAGGGTTTAGGGCATAATTCAACACACGGGTACCCAGTACGGATGTTAATTACAAATCTACACCAAATTCATAACTGCAACAAAGAAATCGAATGATAACGGAACGAGGTGATCCTACAGAGAAGCAGAGTTATGCATAGCTCACAGAACAAGTTAGCTGAAATGGCACGTTGGAGTAGACGTGTTCTTCAGTGGAGACTGTGAAGCGGCTAGCGTAAGGTGGGACGACCTCAGCCTCGGTGGAGCGATGATATTCGCAGAATGAGAGATGAGAATCGAATTAAGTGGCGTGCAATTAAAGATTATTCAGCAGTGGATTGCTGATAATGACGAAAACGTAAAGCCCGTTTCGTAAAATTTTGCTGTACACGTGAAAAGCAACTTTTCATTAATCATACTCTGAAAGTAGGTCATAACATGCCTGCGGAGCGGGTTGAAAGTAGTACTTTTACAACTTGTACAACTGACAGCTGTCAAATTATTAAAAAAAAACTTGGTCTATTTTCACATTTTTAGTTAATAATTATGTTCTTATTTTCCTCGTATTCGTAATGAAAAGCACAGTGTTTACCTCGGGTAAATTACTGATTTACTCCCTCGAACTATGAGCGCCCTCGCTACGTTACGGGCGCCAAACCCCGTCTCGGGACTAAATAAGTAATTTTCGCCCCTTGGATAACAATGTACTATTACTATCTAGGCAATGCTTCAATTTTCGAATATTGCCTAATGTGAGTGGAAAATAATAAATAAACACCCATAATAATAGTCCTCTTCAAGTCACAATTTTCAACGCAATGGTAATAAACAAGTTTGCAGAATCTACCTTTTACTCTTCTATTGAAACCAAAACGAAACGTTTATGGAAAACCCTACTATACATCTATTGAGTAATGCAATATACAACGTTTAAAAATCAACAAATATTTACGCTTGCTCACTTCTTGTGGCGCACATAAAGTGGAGTAAGAAATTTTTAAAGAGGCCGTTTAATTTTTAAAACTAACGTGGCCATTAACATTATTTTAGATACTTAAAACGGGATATTTATATTTACCTATGTTTTTATCAGTAATTCAAACCAAATATTCTGTGTTACATTATTATCAATCCCGAAAATTTTAAGAAAGCTTTATTTCTGCTTTACGATTATTAACAGAAGTTAATACCTCAAGCATGTTGTAAATTGGGCCTTTCCTATGGTATTTACAGATTTACATGACAAACTCAATACGGGACTTTTCTTTTTTTACTGAAAATATTATTGGTAATAGAAAGCTTGCGGGAAAACTGCTCAACATGTTTAAAAATGACATTGTGTCATTTTGATTGGATAATTATTTTTCTTTCGCCATTATAGCATCGTGTAGTTAACATCAATGTAGAAAACGAAGCTCTAGGCTGAACGTATTTCGATAAAAAACTAAAAACTTATTTTATAATATATTTACAAGCTCCGTCTCCACACTTTCATAGCAGCACTCAGGCGCACCAACATCGTCGGAGGCACGCAAATAAATCATGAATTGACACCTCATATATCTCCCGCACCGATATTGTTTAAAATCGATTCATTTCGAATCGATTTATTCCAATCGATACCCGACTAATATCGATCATTGGTATTCTCTAGCACACGCTCAACACCTAATACGAAATACGAGAAAATTCTTTAGATTTTCCAGAGACGGGCATTTATTTCGAAAAAGTTCTAAGGCCCTTTTCAGTTTGGTTACTTAGAACTTTGTCGCAGTTTTGTGTGTTTTGGTAAGTAAGCAATAACACTGTTTTACATTATTATTTGCGGTGTCATATTAATTTGAAACAGTAAATGGCTGTAATTATTTCGAAGGGTGTGTTCGATCGGTATGGTATCATATTTGTATGACTAATTTGTTGTTTATGATGAAATTGTACATACAACATATGCAATATATAATATATCCCATAAATATGTCTATATACAGAAAAATGTTGGTATATATTAACATTTGAATTGAAACTATCGATAAACAGTGACAGTTACAGATGGTGGTCTCTTCGTTATCGACACTTCCATAGACGTCCAAGTCCCAACTGCGACAATATTTTATGTTATAGAATTGTCACAAATTGTAACGGTTCTTAATGGTAATTTGACGAACATTGATAGATTAGTTTAGTAGTATGGTTGACGTGTTATATACGACTGTAGTTCGAGTAAGTACGTACCAAAGTGGTTGTCACACACGAAGTTGGTATTGATGGTAGATAAAAGGCTTTACTGAAACATGAAGAGACTTTTTCATTATCCATACTGTGAAAGTAGTTCAAAACATGCCTGCGGAGCGGGTTGAAAGTACTACTTTTCAGCCCTAGGGAGAATCGCTTGCAACTGTCAGCTGTCAAGTTATTAAAAAAAAACTAGGTCTATTTTCACATTTTTATTGAACCATGGTCAAACTTTTTAAACAGCCACTAAATTACAGCGCGATTTAAAATTAAAACAACAAAGTTAACTTAAGAATATATAATAGCTTTTAGTTTTAACTATTTTTCTAAAATAACATAGATTTCGACAAATTTTTTGCCATTTTTTTTAATGATTAACATGAAAAATACCGTCTGTATAGCTGGACGACCAGACGACAAAATAAAACAAAATAAGCGGGATCAAAGCGATCAACACTCATTTTTTCTGTTGCTAATAATTTATGTTCTTATTTTTACTTTCCTCGTATTCGCAATGAAAAGCAGTGTTTACCTCGGGTTAATAACTTATTTAGTCCCTCCTTTTTCTGTAGGTATATCAATCACACTAATATTATATAGGCGAAAGTTTGTGAGTGTGTATGTTTGTTACTTCTTCACGCAAAAACTACTGAACTAGCTGAACTGATTACTAGCTGTTGCCAGCGGCTTCACCCGCTAAAACTCGAAAATTATCACGCGGGAAAATAAAATCGGGATAAAAACAATCCTATATGTTAATCCAGGTTATAAACTAACTATGTACCAAATTTTATCTAAATCCGTTCAGTAGTTTTTGCTTGAAAAAGTAACAAACATACACACTCACACACTCACACTCTCACAAACTTTCGCCTTTATAATATTAGTGTGATTACATAATTCTTGTGTCCCTATCCCAATATATTTGAGATCAGTGCAGCATGTCTTCTCCTTTCATACCTCTCTGTTACTCGTCATCTCGTCAGATACCGCCAGTTATTGACGTACTGCCGACAAACTGTTTTGCAGTTTGGCAGACTGTTTCTCATTATTGTTAAACAGATTTTTAATATATAAATTAAAAAAACTCCTTTCCTGCCGTATCATCCTTCACATAGTTCATCTATAGAAAAATATTTAAATTTTTATACTTTGTAAATATAATGTAAGGATCGTAGCAGGTGATGAGCGACGTTTTGATTTGTTACTGCATAGTACATAAGTATAAGAAAAATATTTTAGTTCTAATTATAGATACTATTACCATTGTTTTCTACGAACGCATTACAAAATGTATGTTCAAGCCTTTAAGAAAGCTTATAGCAATATTCTTCTACAAACTGTTTCGCTCTAGAAACATGTTGCTAAAATGCGTGTGCGCCAACTACGTGCAGTTTGCAGTGAAAATACTTGTAGGCGCTTGAGAGTCCTACCAACCAGTCTTACCAAGGATTACCCAGTAACTGGGACTTGGAAGTCGCTGCTAAGTAGACTTTTAGTAAATCAAGCAACAAATTACAGCTTACTCCTTTGAATACCGCTTGAAAGCCTGAAAATAGGCACCTTTACGTCGATGATTTAATATTAAAGCGTATCGAAACAACAATTCGAATGCTGGACTTTCAGCAAACCCGACGGCCGTTGTCCTACACCTTGTTTAAACCGTCTTCTGGGTGTAAAGCAGTCGGCTTCTGGTCCTACCAGATGCCGCTGAATACTAGTATTTTACATGGAGCGAATGCCTAGCTGACTTCTACAACCCAGAGGTAAATTAAAATTATATTTCGGAACTGATCCAGTCCCGAAAAATCTTTCACGAATGGGAAGCTAAATTATTCCCCTGCATTATCGTGACAGCACGCCAATCCTATGACAGTCTACGACCACGCCACGGCGCAAGCGAAGGTGCAGGCAAAAATAAACGCAGTCATCGAAGGATATAAAATAATTGACTACTCATCAATCATGAGAACACCGGCGCGGCATCGGTCAAAAAAATACATTTCATCACCAAGGCCATAACATTACACATCTCGCCAATAAAACTTATACAGCTATCTTAACACCATCTGGGTCTATATAAACACCTAACAATGCTCAATAGGATAATTTATTAAACATCGTTTACGTCATAGCTTTATGTACTTAATTACATCTCATGATGTAACCGACGTGTAAGGCTGATTCAAATGCATCTATTGTTGATAAAACAAACGAGGTTTTTTTGCAATATGTGTACAAGATAGTGATGCACGTTCGGATCTGATATTTTGCAGTGTCGATCAATATAACAGGATTTGAAATACCGGTATTACAATGAATGAAAAATTGTCCTATACTGTCAATAATCCATCAATACAAAAGGATTCCATGCCCTCCTTTTGGACTTTAACTCTGTCCTATAAAAATAATTCCTGTTATGTTGCCTAGACACTCAGAGGGATTAATAAGATACGACACGATACTTGAGGAAGCTGGAAGCTAAAATACAGGGTAAAAAGCAGGGCGTGGCTGGGGCCAGGGACAATTACTGAAAATCAAGTTAAGCGGCGCGCGATTGAGAGGTCTATGTTCAGCAGTGGACTGATGTAAGCGTGATTTGTATGAAACCCATTCGATACGATCCTGGAATATCCTGCGCAGAGTTGCGATCCGGATCGATAAAAAAGTATCGATAGACATACGAGAATCGTGCATCCCTACAAAATGTATATTTAAAGAACATAGTAACAAACTAATTGGGGTTCTGTGTTCACGTAAAGTGTTGGTAAAAACTAACACAGTACAGTTTTATTTAGTTGTTGACTAATGTTAGTTTGCTAAGTGCTCTTCATAGTCATTTAGTATTGCTTTAAATAGGTAATATACAGGCACACTTTACTTGTGTTTTAATATCTTAATTATAGGTTTTTTTTTACTGAAGGAGATAATTATCTGGTCTACCATTTCATCAGCCTAGTTATAAGACTATGCCTGAAAGCCAACTGATTTTACAATATAAGTTTTTAAACTAACATGGTTACTAACACTATCAAAAACGCTGAAAATGGGATATAACATACGTACACGGGAAGCAAATATGATGAATATCCCGTTTTAAGTGTTTATGCTATCAAAGCAAAAAGTCACTTGCAGACTTTTCATTTTTTTCATAAATAAAATAATTCCCACTTTTCAGGATACATTTTTGCTAAAACACAGTTATTTGTGGCGTATTAAACCTACTATCAAGTATTCTCATTGCATTATCTATAGTAAAGCCACCAGTACTCCAGTAATAATACCTACACTTTAATGATGACCTTTACAGTGGAAAAAAAGTAACACTACGCTGAAAAGAGACAGCTAGACTTATTTCGAATGCTTTTCAAATCGCCTCATTATGTCAGGCTGGTGTTAGAGCGAGATAGCTACCATTCCCACGTACCGCAGCCGAGGTCAATTCGCGCGTCATTCACGCATGCGTTATGTCATTGTGTGGAAAGGGCTTTCGAACAAAGGAAATTAGTTTTGATCTCCTGCAATCGATTTTGTACTTTGTCGCTTTGAATGAAGATAGTAAGTTGAATGGTTTCTTTATTAATACGATATGTGTTGACCTAATTCGCGGGTTTTGTCACAGAGTTATGTATACTTACATATTTCAAAAGGACATTTTGCAGTGTTTACATAAGTTAAATGTACATATTTTGGTGACTTATGTTGTTTTAAAATAGAATATCCCACAGAATCAATATCAATTTTCATGAAGGGATACGTCTTTGTACCTTTTTATTCTAAAAATGTTTTAGCAAAAGTACGCAAGCTCTTTAAGTAAGAATATTTTTCTAAAAACGAATACTCAATCATCTATTGCAACGTTTCTACAAAACAAACCATAGGGTATTACACCAAAAAAAACTATTTAGTCCGTCAGATAGATTTCCAAAAAGTTGTGAACACGTATTTTTTCTTTTTTCACGTAAACAAAAGATGAAGACGATACAGTGCTTCGAAAAAATGTGTCAAGTCGTGTGACGTCACAAGGTTAGTACTTTATACCCACACAGTGACGTCAAAAGACCCCACTTATGATATTTGACACGTTTTACTCTCGTCAATTTTTATTAATTTAATAAAACAAAAAACACGTACCTACCAATATTTTTCGATAATCTAACAGACGGACTAATTAGATTTTTTAGGTAAAATACCCTATTGCAATTGTTATAAAATACAGGTAAAAACTACTAATGTTGGAAATTCTAGTTAAATGACGCAAACGAAATAAACAATGAATAAAATTTATTCAGAATTTACAAAATTATAACTAACATAATAATAATTTAACTGCACAAATCTACAGAAGAAAACATTTTTCGCTTAATTTATTACAACCATGTCCAATATCCTACTAATATTATAAATGTGAAAGTTTGTGAGAATGGTTGTGTGGATGTTTGTTACTCTTTCACGCATAAACGGCTAGACCGATTTGGTTGAAATTTGGTATGTAGATAGGTTATACCCTGGATTAACATATAGGCTACTTTTTATCCCGATTTTATCTTCCCGTGGGATCATTTTCGAGTTGTAGCGGGTGAAGCCGCTGGCAACAGCTAGTAAATAATAAACTCGCAAATAAAAGACATTATTAAAATGTATGGAATGTTTTTCTTTAATAATTATTAACCAAGAACAATAATACTATTAAATAATCTCATAAGGCAAGACATTTTGGTATAAAACTATATCACTAAGGGAAAAATTTCAACAATTACACGATAAGAATATTAAAAAACTACGAAATTGATATGTTGTTATTCTTTGTTATTCTTGATTGAATGAATTTAATAATAATACATTTTTTAAATAAAGAAAGTATAATAAAAGTCTACTCTACATCGTAATACTTTTACGGTAAAACAATTAAATTAAATAAACACTAAGTGTAGTATAGTAACCGTTTAAAATTATGAGAATCATTAAAAATAAATTGTTGCTATGATAGTAATTTTCATAAGAATTACATACGATTTAAGGTAAATTTAAATCAAACAAGGAAAGAGGATAACTTGAAATTCCTGAGTTTGAAACATTTTGTAGTTTACAACTTAGTTTGCAATTGACAGTTATTTATTTAATATCCTCTCACTTATTTCATAATATTAACAGTTAAATTCTACTTGTATATCTTAAATATAAATAAAAAATATTTAACCAGTTAAATATTTCCGATTGATGCCAAAAGCCTCAATCACAATCGAAATCAACATAACGACATCTCTAGTAAAACGACGCTTAAAATTTTAAAACAAGCCTCACAAACCTCTTGTATCAAAAGTGTAAAATACCCTAAACAAAGCCAAAAACCACTTATTATTCCTCCTGTCATTGCGATCATTGTTTTGTTCTGGACCATACCAGGGAACCATATTATTACGGAAATATTAAAGGTCAAAGTTCCAAAATTTCATAAGATTTTTTTTTAATACAATTTTTTAGGAAAAACTGTACTTTAAAAACCTCCCGTTTCTTTGCATAGCTTGGATCAACACAATGTTTTGAGAGGGCTTCGTTGAGATTTACTGTAAAGCGGAATTCTTCTTGCCAAAACTAATCTATTCCCAATTAGATTAGGGTCCTTAGTTTGATGTGCATGGTGTTGGTTGACGGCTTTGTGAACGGTACATTTACACCCTGTAATATAGTGTCATCGTTCTTTATATGGATACAGATTGAGTAGCAACAAGTTTACGTCTGTTCTCAATAATTATAGCTAACTATGTATAAATAATTAAATAAAATAACAAACAAGCAACAATAGGAAAACAAAACAATTATTATTTGGTCGCGGTATTAACGATAAAAATAGTATCATACTTTAAAAAACATTTTAATATTATATAAGCAAATGGTGTTTTTGTGTTAGGGAAAAAGGTGATATCGTCGAAATCAGTTTTGGATGTTTTTGTATTTTTTACCAGGATATCATCATTGTAATTCTCTTGCCTATTTCCCAATAGATTTTTAGTTGGCTCAGCATGTCTTAATCATGGGATGATATTATCTATAAATCAAGCTGGTACAATAATTACCTGGGGGCTTAAAATGGCCGCTATTATCAGACACATAATAGGTTAACAATATTCATTTACATAATAATAAATAATAATTTAATATTCAGTTACCTGTATCCAATTATTATTCTGTAATAGCAGCCATTTTCAGGACTACTATCTATCTTATTATAAATAATTAGTATTTAGCAGTTGATACTAATTCAATCATCATTAAAACGAAAGTATTTTCTTTTCGAGAACATTAAACGTTGATGCTCACTAAGTTCAAACCAGAAAATTACAACTACATATAAATTAATTTAATCATCAAGTCATAAGTTTATGTTTAATAAAACATCGCTAACAGCGAAAAATATCAAGTTTTTTTTTCACATTCCAAAAATTGGACCTTCCTATTCTTTAATACCATAATATTCACTTACTGCATAATCAATTAATATTCACTTACTGCATAATCAATTACTCATCCCAAAAAGAAAAATAAATATTAAAGAAAACTTCCTCCTTTTTGGAAGTCGGTTAAAAACAATCTATCGGAGTCTTTAGTTATAGAGTTCCAAATTTAAAAAGTAACTGGCAATATCATCGCAGAGATTCCCGCGCTTACGCCACAATCGGCCATTTTCTTACAAACGTAAAATAGAAGATGTCACTGGTATAGTTCGGCCGTTCAGAGAATGCGTTCCTGACACGTCGCGATTGAACTGACGACGTAACTTTGTAATGGCGTTGCAGTTACGATAAAAATATTTTTGCTGGTTGTTTACCGTTTTAACAATTGATGAGCATTAAAACAACATTATTATATCAATAATCAATGAATGTTATAATTTTGTGCCAAACTGAGTGTCAAATAACTTGGTAAACAATATTTTTCTAAATCTATACTGCGCTATTACAAGGTTATGTCAGCGCTTTATATTTGTAGTGCTGTGCTAAAAATAACAGGCAAGTATCGTAATCTGTTCATAAACAGTTATACTTATATTTTAATATAAAATAATACGCTTTGTTTTTCTTTTTAAGAATTTGAAAATAATGGACTATAAGATAACTTTTATGAAATATAAAAATAAAACTATGACCAAACCGAACGCGCGAAAGAAAGTAGCATTTTTATATTTAGGTTGAAAATGGTAACCCCATATGGCGTTGGGCCGCCATTTTGTGACGCTAAAACAGTCGTCTGTTGTCGTTTGGTGCGCATAGACCACGTTCTTCAAGTGTTTTCGATCTGTTTTTATTTGATTACCCGGCTTTCGTTTAATGGACTAAAAGGTTACGCCGCCCGCCACAATACTTCCCCGCCATTCAGCACGAAAAAGAAGATGACCCTATTAAAAGAAGCCTGCGGGGAAGTCACAAGAGATGACTGGGCAAAGGTTGTTGAGAAGACTAAAAACCTGATTTTGGAACATTATGACCGAGATATGAGGATTGATTCTGTTATTGATAATAATATAATTATACATGTAGGCGAAGATGATGAAGACACCACCTCCTCAAGCGAATCGGAGTCTGATTAATATTCTGTACGCACATTCAATTCAATGTGCTTACTTTATTGCATAGAAATACAGATTGTAACTTTGTAACAAAGAATAAATAAAACAATTTTATTATATGAATATTACCTTTTTTTGGTTTCCACTTAAATAACTAAAATATAAATTTTAAATGATTCCGCCAATTTAAAACGAAAATAATCTTAAAATAATGCGGCGGTTCATTTTGGAGGAACGGTAACGAACTCAGTGTTATGTTGTGCCCATCACTAGTCGTGACTAACTGATAGGTGTCAGGAACGCATTCTCTGAACGGCCGTAGTATAGTAACCGAATTATCTAAGAAAGTCTATACATTAGAAACTTTGAGTGTAGCAAAAGATTCAAGTTAGATCCAGCTGTCGTTGGTCCATTCCCGTCGCTTGCTGCCCGCAGGTCGCTCAAGAGTCCTGGCCCTCAATCAGCGTTTATCATCTGGAACAAGGAATTTTACTTTTTAATTTATTTCGGTAAATAAGCAAGGGTATCTAAAGAGTCCTGAGCGACCTGTTTTAAAAGGACACACAATAAGATTTTGGTTAAAATGTTATTGGTTAGCATGCTTTTCTTTTAAGTTATGTTTATTATAATTATTTTGTGACTCTTCCGTTAAGTTTCTTTAGTTAGGGGTAGTTTAATTCGTTTTGAATATCGGCTTTTGTTACCCTGGTGCAAATTTTTAAAAAATCGAACTTAAGAAAGATGAAGCTGCAGTCTCATTTCCTCCAAAAGATATTTTTTAAACCAGCTTAGACTATGCAGGCGTTGCTCCAACGTAAACAAAGTTGAATTCATGGTTAATAGTAATTTTTATTCTATTAGAGTTTTGAGCTGAGTCACTGAGTCTCTTTGTCGGCACATGATGTATTATAAAATAAATCATCATTTAATGAGTTCTAGAATTATAATGCATCATGTACTGACTCGAAGGATGATTTGCTTAGAAAGGAGGTGATGGCTGAGATGATGAGTTATAAAGAATTATCGAAAGAGACGACATGACTAATGTCTTAGAAAATGACGTCAAACGAGTTTTCAAAGCACTGTATCGTCTTCATTCTTTGTTTACGTGAAAAAAAAAAATAAGTGTACAATATATTTTGAAAATCGACGTGACGGACTAATTAGATTTTTTTTGTTCACTACCCTAATGCTAATCTCAGCTTAGAATGCTATGATTGGCCGCCGTGATCGAAAACCGGTTGTATCTAGACTCCTCCCCTTTATACCGACCCCACAAAAATGTGATGGGGCAAGATGAAGAGGATGTGTGAAGAATAAAATCTCTCAATAAAAGCTGTACCAAACATAAAATCGCCAAATTACAATGAAGCGAAAAATAAAATGGCTGACTAGTGTCGCAGTATTTATGCAAATGATAACGTATTTATTATTCCAATGACATTTAAAATCAGGTTTCAACAACAGTAATTTCTCGTAGAGATGCTTCTGAACGTCAGGAAAAGTAATTCGCCATGAACTTTTATCATTTCTACCATGGGGCCAGACAAAGGGCCGATGTTGTTTAAGAATGAGGAAGTCGGCATCAAGTAATTGGTTTCTGACAGCTTCGAGGAACTTTATTTATTGCTAGTCATCCGGCTTATCTTTATGTACTTGTACTTGTCTTGTTGAGTGCAGTAAAAAATATTGTATAAGTACCGCATCGTTCTATTCGGACAGTTCATGGGTATTTTAGAGAATATTCCTAGATGCTGTGGCTTCAATGACTTAACAGCTATCTCTCTCTACTACTCTTCATGTCCTGTTTAATTCCTCCAGGATTATTTGTAAGAATACTGTCGATCTTGTAGTAATCAATTTTGTTTCTGTATCCTCATATGCCAAGCCATTTCTCTACTACGTACCCTAACTGGATGCAGCTGAATCCAGTATTGTACATGGTGCGACTGCTTATCTGACCTCCACAAATCTGTTTGTTCTAGGTAAAACAATACCCATTAGTAAGCCTAGTCGTCAATCTTTCGGGCCACTGACTACGCGGCTTAATCTGAAGATCGACCCGAGCGGCTGACTTAGCCAGGAGCTCTGTTTTAAAGATATTTTTTTGAATGTCCAAAATGCTGAGCTTTTAAGACATATTTTTCATTTTCATCTTAAAAACACATATTGTATTATAAAGGGTGTAAAAGTACCCTTAACGCAAAGGAAGAGCACTTGTTCTCCCCACCACTGCGACCAGTTTTTAGTTCTAGACAATACCTGGAAACCCCCTAGTTACGGAGATATTGGGGGTCAAAGTTTCAAATTTTTCACAGTTTTTTTTTGTAAATACTTACTAGTTTTTTAGGTTATAACTTTACTTAAATTACCTCCATGACCCGATTACATTTCAAAGCATCCACTAGCATAATGTTTTAAGAGTGCTACATTGAGTTTTACCGCAAAATATGATTTGTGACCCAAAAAAAAGACGTGTCCCAGCAAAAATGTTTGCTTAGGGGTACTTAGTTTGATGTACAGAATGCTTGGTTGACGTATGTGTGAAGGGTTAATTTACACCCTGTTTATAAATTCATATTATTTTGGACACAAATAATCCATCCACATAGGAATCCACTACAATACTTCCACCATAATCAACAATAAAGACAAATCTGAACAACTACTAACAATTTTAATAAAAAATACACATGCCAGTCATCCATGTCGACTCATGCATGTGCATAGGATCAGTTATGGTGCCTATCAACCGAGAAGAAGAACATCATACAAATGCACAACGCACGCACATGCATCGCGCACACACGCAACATTTTAACTGCTTATATAGACACAGGCCTGTATGGATATTAGCGATTTGACACTTGCTCAATACTGGTAGGGTTGTCAGTTGTAAAGGAAAAGTAAATACCAACAGTAAATAACGAGCTTTACATAGAGAACGACTGAACAATGTCAATGTGACAATCTATCAACGACATCAATACTTTTAAACTAATATTAGTAAGAGGAAAAAAATGTTTGTAAGTCGGTTAAAGTTTTATTATTTTCTAATTAAAAGATGCATTATTTGCGGGTGCTATAGGCTATACATTATATTATATCAGCCGAGCCATCACAGTTTTTGCGGTCGAAATCGCGCGCGAAGTGATAGTAGAAAAAAAACTACTGAATAGTAAATACACAAACTATTGAAAGTCGACGTAGTACGGCTTTGCAGAATGCTTTTAAATCAATCTACACTTATATTATAAAGAGGAAAGATTTGTTTGTTTGATTGTAACGAATAGGCTCCGAAACTACTGGACCGATTTAAAAATTATTTCACCGTTAGGAAGCTACACTATCCCCGGGTGACATAGGCTACTTTTTATCCCTGTATTCCCATGGGAACGGAAACTACGCAGGTGAGACCGCGTGATGTCCGCTAGTAATCACATACAATCATTGGGTCCATGACACTCATTATACCCTGGTCATCATCTGCCTAGCCTTTTCCCAACTATATTGGGGTCGGCTTCCAGTCTAGCCGGATGCAGCTGAATACCAGTATTTTCATTTTTTATTTTTATTTTCATTATACCCTGGTATGAATAAAAATTAGACGAAGATTCAACTGAGTATTTTGTAGAAGAACTCACGAGAATAGGGTAGTGGACTAATTAAAAATAATATGATTCCATTTGGTCCGTTTGCTAGATTATCGAAAAATATTAGATACGTGTTTTTTGTTTTATCAAATTAATAAAAATTGACCAAAATAAAACTTGTCAAAGATCGGGGCTGGTGTCGTCATTTTCTGGTAAAAAATGCACCAAACTATGACGTCGCGCGTCTTTTGGAAGCACTTAAAACGTCTTCATTTATTGTTTACGTGAAAAAAGAAAAAATACGGGTTCAATATTTTTTGGAAATCTACCTGACGGACTAATTAGATTTTTTTGTCAACTACCCTATTGGCGATGGCGATGAAAGCTTGGAAAAACTGATCGTGATTGGGAACACCGAAGGCAAAAGATCGCGCGGTCGTTCACCAACCCGTTGGACTGATCAGGTGAAGGAATCATCGTCCTCTAAGTTCTACACGGTGGTAAGGGATGCGCTGGACAGAAACCGGTGGAGGCGGATCATCCACTCCAGATGTGACTCCGAAGCTGACCACGATCCTCAGACATGAGGGACCGACTAAAGAGAGAGAGAGAGAGACCCTATTGCCGAGGAACGAGATGTTGGTACAAAAATGTCAGCAGTGAGAGACAGAGTTTAAAGAGTGATTGTTATCTAATATGTTTCAGACTAGGATGTCGAATGAGTCAAGTTCAATGCATGACTGGACAGGGAACTAGGAACTGTAAATAAAACGGGATGTGGTAACGGAAGTACAGATAATAATTAATAGACTATACGAATGCATTTTATGATTGAGTCATTCCGAACACAAATCGCAGATTAATATTTATATACAGACACTTCATATCATGCATTATACTCTTATTAATATGGAACGCACGTGCACTTAATAAAACAGAAAAACAACAAACGATTTAAATGCGCAAAAACTTCCACGAATGTACCAAACGTACGCACATTACCTAATGACGTTAATTATTACCATAAAACTGTTCAGCATAACAATGAAACAAGTACAGATAACTAGTCGGAGTACTAATTAAACGCCTCTGATAACTGTTTCACACACTATAAAGCTGTAGACGATGACAGCCCTAACCGAGCACAAACGTGTTACTCACACATTGAAACCACAACCGGTCGATTGACGTCAATGATGGGTGGGACGAGTGAATAAAAAAAAAATTAAAACTATCAGTTTACTACGGACGGAAAACGACACAATCATAACATACCATTGTTCGTGTGTACCCACGTATCGATAATCAACTCGCCTACTTATTTGTGACTCGACTAAACACGTCGTTTTTGTGAACCAAGTATCTCAAACCCTATTGTTTGATCTCGATCACAAACACTATCATTTGCATCATCTATGATGACGTGATTATCAAGAATAAGAACGCTAATGTGATTTTTATAACCTTTAGTAATGTTTAGTTTGTCTACGTCATAGAATTCAATGTATTATTAATGGCTTGTGCATCGTTAAACATGTAAATACAAATAGAGTGCGTTAGTGCAGCAAATCGATTTTACGCCGTTGTTTGTGAGCATAACAATGAAATTAAAAAACTTGAGTACGTAAACAGTTAAAACCCGAAAGAGATGTTGCAATACTTCGTTGATGCTATAAATCCTCAATTTAATTCAGTCAAGAGTTACAGAATAGCAAAATTAGCAACTACGAGCCACAGGTTCAAAGGTTTTCAAGCTCGCAATAAAAACAATACAATGATATCAATAAACTAAAATAAAAATAAAAAATACTCTTATTTATTGTAGAAGTCCACTAATTTTTGAAAAGATACTAAACGTAAACAATTTTTTTTAACACAAGTTTAAAAAAAGACGGGTCACGCTGTTTAAATATCTAACGTCAAACTTAATGAGAACGTCATCTCAGAAAAACTGTAACAAAAACTAAATATTACGAGCATGCGTCGTCGCAAACTAATTTATGTGGTGCTATTTTTAGTCAGTCCAGTCCAGTTTAATAATAAATAGTAATCCCAAAATTTACTAAAATTACAATTCAGTGAAGTATGAGTGACCTATGGAAATGATCAAAATAAATGGTGAAAAATAGAAGGAAACAGATAAAGACCAATCTGCAGCGGTGAGGATGATGAATGTTAATTACCTTTGTAATTTCATGTTACTAAAACTATTTCTCATTTCACTCAAGATTATGCAACAACTACAGTATGTAAGGTTAAACGAGAGACATATTGAAGGTATTATTCAGTATGTTTTAAAATTTGAGGGGAAAGTGGATTATACCTAAAAGTCACCCGCGCACATTTTCTGTGATAAGCGCAAGGGTTGCTAGACTTTTCAGAAATATTTGGTATGAATCTATCCATTATTTATTTATGAGTGTTTATTTTTTGTTCATATTTTTATTAGTATCATGTAGGCATAAGCATGCTCTATTGCGGGTTTCAATGTGTCATGTGTCATCAATATTATATATTTATAGGCAACAAATTTTAGGCTTTAAACAAGCAAAGATACAGTCAAACGACTAAAGAGAAATCAAAAAAGAAAATCACCAGGGCTACACGGGGGACTATATACAGGGTGTAAATGAACCCTTCACGCAAACGTCAACCAAGTATTCTGTAAGTACATCAAACTAAGTACCCCTACGCAAAAAAAATTGCTGGGAAAGAAGTTTTTCTTTTGGAGTCAAAAATCACAATTTACGGCAAAACTCCATGTAGCACTCTTAAAACATTGTGCTAGTGGATGCTTTGAATAGTAAACGGGTCAAGGAGGTAATTTAAGGAAAGTTTTAACCTGAAAAACTAGTATTTACAAAAACAGCTGTGATAAATTCGGAAATTCGACCCCCAATATCTCCGTAACTAGAGGGTTCTCAGGTATGGTCTAGAACAAAAAAATGATTGCAGTGGTGGGGAGAACAAGTGCCTTTCGTTTGCGTTAAGAGTACTTTTACACCCTTTATACTACCATGGAAATTTTCAATCACTTGTTAAAATTTTGTAATAATGTCATGTTTTTAGTAGAGGATCTTATAATAGTTGATTGAATGAAAGCACACATAGGCGCATTATAAGTTCACCGGCACAAACATTTTCATTAACAATCTCAAAGTTATGATATTCAAGCGTTATAAAAACTAAATTGTTAATAATAACAATGGTATTTAGTACAGCGTCATCTTAAAAGCCTTGTGAATTGTGACAGAGCATCTCGAGGACGGTATTGACGTCAGAGAAACGGGTGTTCAAATATCATTTCGGCAGTTTGACCCCAGCCACGGAGTGTTTGGAGAGACATCCAAAATTAGCCACCGAAAGGTCATTATGTTCGTTAGTATATAGTTATATGATTTCATGTGGTTTGTGAGGATGGTCAAGTATATTAAGATATTTGTTAGTCATGTGGGTAGGTATACTCTTCCCTTCGGGGACTACAGGCGTTATGTAGTGATCCATGATGGGGAGGGCTTGTTTGAAGAAGTATGCAATCGATTTGTATAAGATGATAAGTTTAGTGATGATACAGTTTCCTCTAGTTGTTTTAATCAAATAAGCCTAACATCGGCCTACGGTCATCGAATTAAGTTTGCCTACTATTGTATTAGAACGAGAAAATAGAGGGGAGGAATAACGGCGTTTGACCTGCTTTTGTGAGTGGGACAACATAGGCTTGTTATAACAAAAACAGAAGAGCGTAGGTTCTTTTATGTAACGGTAAGCAGAGCTTAGTGAATCAAGCATCAGCAATAGCTTGACGATAAATGCGTAGGTTTAATATCATCATCTACATTATATTATGCACTATTTAAAAATGAACAAAAAAAACTAAAACGTTTACCTAATCATATTAATAATAATATGGACAAGTCTGTATGAATGCATCAATTCTGAAGAACCACATAGTGACAAGTCACTAAGCAAAGATAAAAAAGGCAGCAAAAGATTGATTATACTAAGGAGGAATTTGATAATTCACTATTTATGACTGCTATTGACGTAACATTTCGATGATTATTTTTTGTTGATTTTAAAGTCGAAGTAATAAAAACACGAGTTACAATAATGAATTAGTAAATCAAAGAAGCTCTTCAAACTGTTGAAATTGCAACTGTCGAAATGACGCACGCCACAGATATTAACATAAAAATAAAAGAAAATACACTCTCTAGACTATATGCATATGATAAATATGCGCCTGCATTGAAACAAGACAACACTTTCTATTAGAAATAGGAAGAGTTCACTTCATTATACATACTTTAGAAAGGTAGCAGGTCCACAGGTCTTAAAACAAACTAAGCCTACGCTACACACGCTTAATTATGAACGCACATATTGTGACAATTAATTATTCAACTAAGGAGCTAGGGACCAAATCAATACAGAATCGAAAATATCGTTTTTAAATTTTGGCTAACGTCTGACAAAGATCTTCATCTAAAAACATATACAATCGGAGTACAATACAAAGGAACTTCATGTTTTACATTTAAACTCCGATGAACAATCATTAACACTAATGATCTAGAAATAAAACAATAGACCGAAAGTCCAACCTTGAGGAACTCCTATTAAAATAAATGCATGTAGTATTCTAGTTTTGAACACTAATTATAGGCAGTTAAATTATCTGTAACCACTTGGCTATTTAGCTTATTTAGAGTCATTTTGACTATTACCGACTGTGAATTGCTTTAGCTCACCAGACTTATACCAAATATCAGGGAATAGAACGTCAAAGTGAAATATTTCATTAAAAAAACTGACTATACACCAGAAGAAGATCTACGACGGTTTTATTTTCATTAGACACATTCCAATAGTACAAAAAAGGGACAGAAGCATGCTCGGATGATTGCTTTACCCATAAAGACCCTTGATGATGGACCCGCATTGAGCAATAATAAAGCAATCAAAATAACGACTGCGACGAGACTGTGACCAATTGAAATGCGACCATTTCTATTACTTTTTTATCCATTTCAGTTTATTTAACTTTACACCTAATCAGTGAAGCAATTAATAGAGCAGCTATGCGGAAATTATTAGACCACGTGTTCTGAAGGTGGCAATTTATTCTATTACTTTTCTACTTGTTTGACTTGAAGTATTAGAATGTCGCAGACTGAAGGCAAGAAGAATTTTGTTAGCTTTTCTCAAGTTCACTTTTTATATTTTTTGTTTCCCAGTTCATTTTGTATCATTTTGTTTTGTCCTGTGTGAAATAAGAATAAATAAGTAATAAATACTTTTCTTTCTTTGTTATAATCCTTATATCTTGATTGAGTTATGAAAATTGGGACAGTTTGAGGCCAAAACATTTCTCTACCAAGTGATTCCATTTTAAATCTTGGGACCGTGACTATTTAAGAAAATTTTGTCTTACAACATTCATAAAAACAACAGCCATCATCTCAGGTAACGATCTATAAAAAGCTGTATTCATACGAGTAACAGGGACACTTACAACACAAGCAATGTAAAACAATTGTCAATTATGTACAACCGCTGTAACTAATATGTTCCTGCTCCAGTTACCATGTACAATAACATTGGACACGTGAATGACGGATGTGAGCATCCGCTTTACATACAAATAACTGTAACCCACGGATTATAGCCATCATAGGATATGAGGAATCAAACATCCTGGCGAGACGATTATCTGGTGGAATTTAACTGGTGGGAAATACTGTGGTTTTGATAAGAGTTTTAATCCCAATTGTTTTTGTTAAATGGTTTAAAAATATCTTTTGTCGTGATATATTATGTTTTAAAACTAGGTGAGCTCGGAGTTTTGAATAGGAAACCAAACTGAAAGGTCTCAGATTTTTTAGGTCTTGAAAGGACGGTACAGAGTAAACTAGAAGGCAAAATATAAAATATCCTTTCCCTTTTAACATTGGATAAACAAACTATGAACTAGAGTTAACGAAACTACGAATTCTTCATTAAAAAGTGGATCAAACCACTAATTTAACAAACTTTGAACTCGAAATTTAAACCCATATGATGTCAATGCCAAAAATCTTGTTAACAACACTCATGAATGCATAGATAACCATCAAGATAAACATAGAATATTCTAAGTAGATGGGCCTAAAATGATAATTCTTCGATAATAGTTAATTTAGCGAATATCATTCTGATTTGAAGATAAGCACGGAATTTGGTTAAGTGTTAGCTCTGATTTTAGTCAATCAAAGATAGATGAAACAGGTATTTATTTTGATTTTGAATGAGCAGTGGATACTTTTAATGATCTCTAACGTTCTAGGAACCTTGGTTTGCATACGAAAAAGGTTTATTAAGGTCTCTAATAGAAACAACAAGAATTAACATATGAGCTTAAGTTTATTTTTAACTGCTTTCGGAAGTCAATTTAAATCTTTCTAATTTGTTGTTGTCAGTATACCTAAGGATATCCGAATAGCCACTTACCGAATATATTCAAAAATTTAATTGAATTTGTATGAATCTGTCAATTGTAACGAAAATCTAAAATCGTGATGAGTGGCGTGCGATTGAAGAGGCCTATATCCAGCAGTGGTTTGCTACGAGTATATGCTGATAATATTGGACGTTCGAAAAGGTCAGCCCTTTTATTATTAACCTAGTTTGAATAAACGACTTTTGATTTTGATGATCGGCCAAGTAATTTGCCGGGAACTTAATCGTAGATGGTGAAACAGGCCTAAAGTCTCTTTATCTTTTAACGGACAACATACACCCTCTAAATTATATTCTGGCGTGCATAACCAACAACCAGTTTATATGCAAATAAAAATAATTAATTGACGTCACTAACTGCTTAGTTAAATAAGGAAAACTTTTTATGGATGAAGAGTTAAAAAAATGTTCCACGGTCAACGTTAGTCATTGGGATTACATTGATTCTTTTGAGTTGGGATAAAGTCTTCAGATCGGAGGATTGGATTTATTTTTTTGAATCTTAATTTCATTGAATGCATTCCAAATGATGATAACGAAGTTATTTAAGACGAGATCAATGCAAATAAATGTGTTCATTTCCATTGTAGACTTAATTAAAGCCAATAATGAATGCAACGATTTTATAACAATCAAGTTTACTTAAGTGTTTAGAAAGTGACTTCTGGCTTTGTGCGTCAGAGACGTACCAAATAACTTTAGAAAATTGATATCCTGTGGCAGATAATAATATGCAAGAAGCCTTTCATAATTAGCTTTTTGCGACATAATACACTTTGTTAGGAAACGGTTTATGTCAGCTGTGAATCAGTATATTACTGATGATACGACAATAACACAGATATATCACCTAGCACAAGAGACATTGACTTAGAACAATTTTGTAACCACTTTCTTGTGTAATAAAAATTTTGGTCTAGTAACCTGGAAAAAAATTAGATCAAATGAAAGAAAACTCACCTTTTTTGGCAGGGTTGGTGACTCGAACTCGTCGTCATCGCGGCTGGACAGCGTGGAACACGAAGAACATGCCGAGTCTGCTGACAGCGACCTGGACCTCAGCCAGTCCACCTCCTCTTCAGTCGCACCGACAGCCACCACGCCGTCCGAGTAGTCGCTCACCACCACGCTAGGTGTCCTCACGCATCGCCCCCTAATCTCACAACCCTCGCTACTCCTTCGCCCCAGCTCCACGTCATGAGCCTCAATCAAAGTCCTCTCCCGTCTAGGTGACATCGTGTCAGGTGGGGGCGTGATATCCCGAGGATGTGAGTGTCTCCGCAGACGCGTCTCTAGTTCCACTGCGGAATCGTCACTCAAGTCGCGGCTCCGGCGTCTGACTGCGGCTCTGTCGTCGTCGTCGGAGGATGATATGTCTTCTAGTGGTGAGGAGGCCCGCGGTGGGCGGAGGTACTGCATCGGGGCGGGTTCGAAGCGGCGCAGGAGCTCGGAGACGCGCGGTTGCGCCTGTCTCGTGACGCGGCCGGTCGGCGGCGCGCGCACGCACGCACTGCCGCTAATCCTGCGCGGTGCATGCGCGAGCGCCTCCCGCTTGTGCTCGGGCGACACTCCTGCGCTAAGCTTTAAGTAGAATAAGCTGTGGTTCAGCGCTTTTTCTCTCAACACGCGACGGAAGTCTTCGGTCGCTGCCGGTTGTCGGTTGTCGACACGCGGCATTTTTGCTGAAAATTAAAAACATTACTAAAAAACTTAAGTAACTTTTTAACAGTTTAATTTTATCATCATAATTAGCATTTACGCTAATTCAAATTGAGTCTTTAAACAAATATGTAGATTCGAATAATTAGTCTACCAACATGTAGATACTTCTTCTAATTTATTACATGTCACTGTAAACATTATCGGCCTTGTGGCCTTTAAAAAGTGAAGGAAATAGAACAACACAACTAAAGTATCTTTCTGTGGATGTGGTATAAGGCAAAACGAGTTAATTGGTTAATTTTAATTAGTTACACTATGACTACCGACCTTGTTCTAATTTAACTGGTGCTCGAAAACCGTTTCAATAATTGAACATTTCAGTCTTATCTGTAACAAACAAACAAATAACAGTAAGGATATTTTTTTTTTTAAATAAAACAGGATGCTGATAATGATTTACGTCAGATCATTAATAATAATTGTGATTAAAAAACCAGTGCTTATCATTTCCACTGATACAACTACTCAATCAATTATTTTTTTATTCAAATAAATCTGTTAGTATTAAAGTTACCTACTATGGAAGCTTTGTTAAAAACTGACAACAATAATAACAAAAAAAATCGACAAAAATGCAGACAGATTACAGGGCAGGACGAATCTATCGAGTTTCTTCACCATTGTCACTCTCGTACTTTTTTTTGTATCCAGAATGCAACAAAGAAATCTACAATCACATCAGCTAGAACTGAATAAGGAGTATCGAGTTCTCGCTCACACAATCTGTTTTCGCTCATAAAACGCAAACAGATGTGTAGTCTATAAAAAAATCCATGGAACAGGCACACGTCAATTGATCGCAGTTGAAAACGATAACGTTATACAATGGACAACAACAACAATTGATAAATAAAAGATAGATTATGACGTAAGACTAGTGACCGTGAAGGTTCTATTGGTACTATGATCGAGAGAGTCGTTAATTATGGTCCAGATTTTTTGCCTATAATGTGCCCATAGCTGGGATAAAGGCCTCTTTGTTGTGAGAGGAAGTTGGCGGTAACCCAATGGATCCTTCTAAATTCATAAACCACAAGCGGACGTCACGCGGTTTCATCCGCGTAGTTCCCGTTCCCGTGGGAATATAGGGATAAAAAGTAGCCTATGTCACCCGGGGATAGTGTAGCTTCCCAACGGTGAAGGATTTTTTGAAATCGGTCCAGTAGTTTTTAAGTCTATTCATACACAAAAAAAAACAAATCTTTCCTCTTTATATTTTTTTTTTACTAGCGTAGATAAGAAACCTGAGCGGATACATTTGTGGACGATACAAGGAGATAAATAGTCAAATTTTTACATAACATGTAATCCCCGAAGGGACAGGCAGAAGAGTTTCCTCATGGTACACTCACATTGCGCCACTATTTATTGCGCCTGTAATCCCCGAAGGGTCAGGCAGAAGAGTTTCCTCATGGTACACTCACATTGCGCCACTATTTTTAAGCCCATGTAATAGGGGGCGAAGCTATTGTCATCATCTCGGGCACAAATCCAGGCTATGTGACTGATACTGAGAAATTCCTGATGGAAAACCCAATATCACTTTGCCCGACGAATCGAACCGAGGACCTCATGCTGATTTGTCTCCTGCTGATATATAGGGAAGTGGAAATAATGTTTTTCCTACTCCTTCGCTGTTCTTTTCTGATTAATTTTTTTGCGGGATCCAATACAGTTAAATCGTTTCTCTGGGACTTCGTCGAGCTTCATTGTCTCGGCGCTTTTCTTGTGGTCGCCACTGTTGATTCTGGCTTACAGGAGTTACAGTGGTTTGGGAATAGTGTGGTGGGCTTGTCCCAATTAAAAAAAAAAGACCTCATGCTCAGCAGTTGCGCATGTGACCACTAAACCAAGAATATTATAAATTTGATTCAACCACAACACAAGTTAATCTGTTTTGACAAGCAGTATATCCGCAATATCCTCTAAATCTGTGTGACCCTTCGCAGTTCCCTACGACCGAAATTAGGGGACCACGATTTAAAACGTCTCTATTTTGCTGTGACGCAGCTCAGGCGCGTAGTACTGACACCGGTGCGTGTGTGACCAAATGTATGAATGTGGATGAGACGAGAGAAAGTATGTAAGGATCGTAGCAGATAGTGCTATAAATTTCTGACATGGTAAAAATGGTGAGTTTATATATATATAATGTTGAGCTCCCACTGCTGAGCAAAGAAGATCATCCCGCCATTTACGAGTTCTGACGCGACGCCTTCTGACTTTGTCAGGGCTCCATAAAGTGGTTATTTTTGCCGACAGCTGGCTTATATGACGGTAGATAATACATAGGGATGGTAGGATACGGCAATAGTATATTCCTTTTTACAATATTTAATATGAGAAGATCTAGAATTATCCATGTTTATTCAAAGTTAATATCTCCGCTCAAAGTCATAAAAGGTATTACGCTAGGAATGCAAATACTTCGTGTCTAGAATGTACAATTGTATGACAATATTATTGTTAATTCTTTGTTTACAAACATTTGTTGCACCGGCGAGGCGGATAGCATCATTAATTATTCTAAAAACATTCTTATGATTTAAAATTATACTGCGGAGCTCGTCATCTCTTATACGTATTTCATGAAGTGTACAGATAACATTAAAAAACTCAACCAAATTCGATTAGTAAGACTTACGTCTAGCAAAAGACTGCTTTGGAAATGATGATTAAGTGCCAATAAAGTGAATATGAACTTATCACATTATAAATATTACCCTAGTTTAAAACAAAAAACGAATTTAAATCAGGCCCAGTATCTGACATTCATTTGAAGAGGACAGAGGCTGATATTTTAATTCTTTTTTTGTTAAGTGCGTGTGCTAGTGTAATAACCTTGCAAGCGAAACTAAGAATTCCACCATGGAAAAATTAAACAATTACAATACTACCGGAATTCTATTTCCATGCACCAATAAAACTTAAATATCCCTGAGGAATTCTAATCTTCCTAAATCTTTTTATCATCTAATGACGGAAAATCTTTATAAATATGACGTGTATCCATCCACTGTTTTCATCTTATTCAGCGAAATACAGCTAGTTATATCAGAACAATGATTTGCTATTAAAGTACTCAGCATACCAGTTTTTTTTTCTGTGAAATAACTACGCAGTTTGATGACAGGTAATTGCATTGATGATTCTCATCGACAATTTAGATTATTATCAGTAAGTGAGAAGTTAAACACACATCTTATTGATTCTTATTTCCTGGAGAATGTTGCAGTTTCTTGAAAGCAAATTTAACTAACTTTTCAAATTTTCCCAACCATGAACTGTTCAAACGATGAAGTTAGAAACCGATTACCTAAATTAATTTGACAGAATTAAATGGCTTGATATCCTGGCTCCTGTACGTACGTGCTCGTTAATATAGGAAATCTTGGAAAATATGGAAAAAAGAAGTCATCACGAAACTAGAACAAGGATAGATTTAATACACAGGATAGACAGGTACCTAGGTTGATGTGGAGGACTGTATCCAGATTGGTTAACTAAATTTTCACTGTTCGAAATTCTTACCGAAGAACCTTCAGGTCCCCAGCAAAAACGTCAGACACTTTTATGTATCTGGTCATTTTTCACCAATGCCAATAAAAAATCAACGCATTAACAGAGGATTTAGGCCTTAAATAATCTTAATCTAATCTAGTTTCCTCTTTTGTAATAATATCTACCTAATTACGACCCGAAACCACAACAACCATCCGGAAACTTCTAGAGTAAAATGTTCCAAAAAACACAACAGTTATAATTCCACCAAAAATATTCCATTCACCTCCTATTTTGCATGTATATACTATAACGTTATTATCAGTAATTGTGATGCATTGTGGCGTTTAGCGTGCGTGCGCGCATCATCTGCGTAATGTGTACTCAGCATTACCTGACCCCTTGTATAAAGAAGAAAAGGGCAAGAGTGGTGTGAGAAGAGGGGTCAGTTAATGATGGACACTGACTGTACGATTCACTGATATTACGCTAATCTATGAGAGCGGGCGGCACGTGCATCGAAATCTTTATCGTTGCAACAGCTTTAGGCTTAGTACAAGGAGGTAGGTTGATAAAAGATATGATAGGATATTCAAAACATCAAACTAAGTAACTCGACGCAAAAATTAGATGACTAAACTAAGTGATGGATATTAATATTAATTTATTGAGAAGTCCAAAAAAAGATGGATGGATTTTAGGACAAATGATATTAAAGAGAAAAAAGGAAATGATGTCGTGACGTCTGACAGGGACGAACAGAAGAAGGAAACGCTTTCTGCCAAACCCAAATAGAATGGGACGAAGAATAGAATGGGTAGGAAGATGATTATAGGACCTTATGGTTTTATGCCCAAAAATCATAATTATCTTTTATCGCATTTGTAAGCTAGATAGTAATGAGATCGTTGTCTCCTGAATACGCCGGTTTTATAAAAGAGCTTTCTGAAAACAGATTGCCTCTTTAGTGTAGTGAGATCACTACACTAAAACTTTATCTAAAATAGATTCATTCATTTGCTTTGTTACAAGCTTTTTTATATCGTACTTCAGAACAAAGTCCCGGTTACAACGTTACTTTTGTTCCGATTCAAGTCAAAGAATTATGAGTTCAGAGAAAATTTTTTAATTAACATTCTTCCAAGCAATTATTTCATTAATAAATGGGATAATCCAATTAACTAAATTCCTTTAGAGTTTCTAAAATGATAATGAAACATAATGACGATGACAGTAAACTCTTTTTGGAATGGAAACTTTTATTATATAAAAAAACAGATTTATTCGAGAATAAGACTTGATATTCAAACAGCAGCACACTAAACTAAAAGCTTATCAAAGCTAACAATAGTATTTTGTTCAATCATTATAAGTCGTATTGGTTTCTGTAAATTGGTTTTACAATAGTACCGTACATTGTTATCCAAGGGGCGAAAATTACTTATTTAGTCCCGGGACGGGGTTTGGCGCTCGTAACGTTGTTAGGACGCTAATAATTCGAGGGACTAAATATGTCATAATATAATTTAATTCGTTAACTTTAAGTTATTTTAATTTTAAATCGCGCTGTAATTGAGTGGCTGTATAAAAAGTTGGAACATGGTTCAATAAAAATGTCGAAAAAGACCAAGTTTTTTTTCAAATAATTTGACAGCTGTCAGTTGAAAGCGATTCTCCCTAGGGCTGAAAAGTAGTACTTTCAACCCGCTCCGCAGGCATTTTATGACCTACTTTCAGAGTATGAGTAATGAAAAACACTTTTACACGTCACATCATGTTAAGTTTTAAATGTTTCGTACCTGACTACTCTGAGGAGAAACAGCCGAAATAAACTCAGAGGTGAATGTCGCTTTTAAAGTCCAGACATAGATCACGTCATAATTTATGAGGACTATGCAGATACCATTTCAGACACTAATTGAAATGGTATTTTGAAGAAAGAACCACACAGGTTTGAGTGGACCTGTCCAGTTAGTGCCAGCATTTGTCAATGATTTTGTAGCTCGACTCATGTTTTTTTTTGACGGCGCTAATCCTATTACAATCATCCCATTCATATGGACAGTGTTATTCTTTTGATAAAAGAAGTATTATTTATTATAACCGACAAAAAAAAATCATATGCTAAACTGAATTCACTTGGTAACAACTTGCGCACCAATGTCTCTTACACAGTAAATTATTTTCTATACCAACCTCATCTTAAATAAATAACCTAATAAAGTGCCGCATCCACTCCACGTCACCTCTGTCCACACACGAGTCGCAGTGTCCTCAATCTGTGACGTCAAACGCAGCCTTGCCGCCGTAAGGGCAATACAACACGCTCCGAAATAGCTTAATTTAGACAATTCCGAGCAATTTGAGCTTGATTGCCTGCTGCCGAGGATAAAAGCGACAAAAATGGATGTTTTTGGGTAAGGAATAGGAAACGTTTAGTGTCTTGGAAGTCTTTTTTTTTTAAGACTAAGTTGCTTTGTCTTCAAGGCTAAGAGAGACACACATAAACTAATGATTTTTTCTATGTCATGCGGGTTGACAAAAACTACAGAATGACGCACCTACTACAATCCTTTTTTATTCCATATAATTTTATATTCCGTTTTACAGGTTGACCGGAGCTAGGAAAACCTGCTCAGGTGGAGATACATGGATGACTCTTCCCTGGAGTGTTTATGTGGTCTTGCCCCACTAACGATTCGAAACAAACATCGGGAGAGCTGATGGATTCTACTGAAATTTGTCAAACTCATCGTACAGTTTCGGGCTGACTCAATTTGAATTGTCATCGACACGCTAAGAAGAACACATTCATTTTTTCCACAATTCACATATTCTGATTATGATAATGAAGGAAGATGAAGACATCCTTCTTCGAGAGATATGAAGAAATGAAAAATAAAATTACAAACTAAATAAAAATAGACTAATAAAAAAAAATAGACTGTTATAAAACACAGCATTGCAATTCCCAAGTAACCACTTTCCACTCGTTGCAAAGAGTTGCTGCAACCATGTCGTTGCACCAACTCCAACACCAGAAGAAGCCTGCAGAACGTTAAAATTACTGCATATTTGTTATTGTGCTGTAATTTTGCCTTTTATAATGCTTTTATCTGTACTAATATTATAAAGACGTAAAACCAAGACTACAGGCCGTGTCGACGACGGCGCGTTCGTGTTCCACGCGCGCCTCAAAGAGATGTCAGCAACATGGAAGGGGCCTGCAAGGGCCGACGCCCGTCGGGGCTGTGGGATGTTGTAAGAGATACCGCGGCCTTGACATATAGGGCGAGGAATATGGGTGGTTTTTAGTCAGTAGAAGCCTGAACTCTGAAGCTCTGCCCAAGAACGGGATTGATGATTCTCCACCCACCAAAAAAAAAGGGGGTAATCTCCAGAACAGGCCAGAACTTATTTTATCTGATTCTAAAAACTCTTTCACTGGCAGAAAGCTACATTATTTGTGGGTGCTATAGGTTACAAATTATGTTTATAGCATGCATATTAATGCACTATAAGCAAAATGCTCGTGTGAGACTACCTTTAGTTTAAACCAGAACTTAGAATATCATGTATTTATTTCATCCTTTTACTTTTTCATTCCACTATGTTTAAAGTCCAAGTAGTTTGTTGAGCAAAGTACAACAAAACATTTGCGTCGAACGGTAACAAGTGCATAAATAACGTTTCTTATGATAAATGACTTAAATTATAACTGGCGAAAAGTGGGTGTAATATTAAGTACACCTCTGTTTAATCCTTTGGGAATTACAGGCGTGATTTTATGTTTTTTATGATAAACTTCTATCTATCTTGTGGAGTTCTCAAATGAATTGGGATAAGGTACGACGAAAAAACCAATCACGAAGGTGAATGAACTGACCTTCAAACTTGAGCGAGTTTGTAACATCCAGACCCAACCTTCTAGACCTTAAACCAGATGAAAAATCAGAGGTGCTTGGTTTTGAACCCATGATTTGGCTGTCCGACAGTCATAGCACTGCTAAAGATCCTTGTGAATAATCCTATATTACCATAGAATGACCGCAAAGTGCCATTATAACAACAAGCAATTATCCGACTATTATAATTCGTAAGCACCTTAGGTGGTTATCAAGAGTATGTACTCATTATCTGCTTCTAATTACAACAAATATTTATGTTTGACTTATGCAGTAGCTGAACTGACCGAAGATCTATGGGGAATGTCTATCAAAGTTTGTACATCCATAGTTGAGACTATTGCACCATACTTAGCTTCAATATTTAATTTGTGTGTAGACCGAGGGGTTTTCCCAGATTTAATTAAACACAGTAAGGTCATACCTCTTTTCAAATCTGGTGACAGTAAAGATACTAATAATTATAGACCTGTATCGGTGTTGCCAGCTTTTAGCAAGGTTTTTGAAAAAGTTATGCTTAACCAAATGCTCAATCATTTTAACACCAACAGAATCTTACACGATCAACAGTACGGTTTCACTAAAGGACGTTGCACAACTGACGCCGGTGTAACTTTATTAAAGCACATATTTAATGCGTGGGAACAGTCCCAAGATGCTGTAGGAATATTTTGTGACCTCTCAAAAGCATTTGATTGCGTGAATCACGACACATTGCTTTTGAAACTTGAGCATTATGGACTAGGTAAACTTGCACTTAGTTTAGTAAAATCTTATCTGAGTGAAAGGCAACAACATGTTCAAATAAATGGTGTTAATTCACAGGGTTTAAAAGTAAAAATGGGGGTTCCGCAAGGCTCAATATTGGGCCCTTTCCTTTTTCTAGTATATATTAATGATCTACCCTATTTATTGAAAAACCAACCTCAGAATATGGTGTTATTTGCTGATGACACTTCCCTAATTTTTAAGATAAATAGACGGGCTCAAAAGCTAGATGATGTGAATAAAGCCCTACTTCAGATTCATAATTGGTTCACAGCAAACAATTTAGTATTAAATGAAAAAAAGACAAAATGCATAAGATTTGCTTTACCGAATGTTAAAAGTAGTGATTGTGATATTCTATTAAATAACGAGAAACTAGAATTCGTAGATGAAACGGTTTTCTTGGGGATTACGCTTGATTCACGGCTACAATGGGGTGCTCATTTAACATCTCTTGCAGGGCGGCTAAGTTCAGCAGCATATGCCATTAGAAAAATTCGTCAGTTTACTGATGTAGATACCGCTAGGCTGGTCTATTTTAGTTACTTTCATAGCCTAATGTCTTATGGCATTTTGTTATGGGGACGAGCTGCAGACATTGAATCTATTTTTATTCTGCAAAAACGAGCCATCAGAGCAATATATGGTCTTCGTAGGCGCGATTCTCTGAGAGAACTATTTAAGAGCATTAACATTATGACGGTGCATTGTCAGTACATCTACGAAAACATAATGTATGTGAGAAAAAATCTGCATCTTTTTAGTAAAAGAGGTGACAGACACAATTATATTACTAGGAATAGGGACCAGTTAGTGCAGCCAGGCTTCAGACTCGCTAAGGTAGACTCATCTTTCATGGGGTACTGTTTGAGATGCTATAACAAAATTCCACAAAGCATTCTTGAACTGAATGAGACGAAATTTAAAACATGTATCAAACGCACACTATGCAAGCAAGCATATTACAAGTTAGACGATTATATCGCTGATAAAAATGCTTGGCTCAATGCCGGTCCTGCTCCACAAGGACAGGACGCTTAAATGAATAGCATTTAATAGGAAGAAGAAAGAAGAAGAAGATTGTACAACTATCTTTGCAATGTATAAATTCAATCTCTTTAGTATTATATAGTCGCATAGCACATATTGTGTGAGTACTATGTACTAGAAAGCTGTCATTCTCTGGAAACCTACATTTATTTTTCTATTTTTTATTTGACTTGGATATGCCCTGGCGATTAAGAGTGTGTCATGCTCACTTAAATGTCTCGCTGATGGTGGCGGGTGTGTCGGGTCATTTCGTTCCCTTTAAAATGGTTGAGTGGAATGGTGGCTGATCCATGCGTCATGCTCGTGAACGGGTGCTGTCAGTTGTGACTGGTCACCTCTTAGTTGCCACGGCTTGTTTGAATTATTATATTATTTTTAAATCGTCGTTTTGGCTTTACTGTCGACACTTATCGTGCATAACTTGCTACATCGTTCTCACATGATAATATACCAATCTCGATATGAATGATGTAACCAAAGTTTTGTAACAATATTATGATTTAAAAGAGTATCCATGAAGTTTCTTGCCATTCTTCTCATGAGACCAACGCTTTGGAATCGGCAACTACAGTACACTGACAGTTATTATGCCTTGTGAGTGGGACTGTAGCTTAGTTTATTAGCTTATTAAAATTTAGTATTTGTTCGACTATTCAAAAGAGCCTGTAACTGGCCAACTTGAAATAAATGATTTTGATTTGATTTGATTTGATTTGCTGTTCTACCCTTGACCGAACTTTACCTATAGTCGAACTAGTAACTGCGTTAGTTTTGCCAATTCTCAGCAAATTGTTAATTTTGTATCATTTGGTGTTGTCCTGTGTGAGACTAATAAATACTTTTTCTTTCTTGAACTGTCACTTTTATAAATAGACCATGAATTTTACCATACTTTATCGCACTTTGAACTTTGATTTCGACTTCGGGTTCAGCTATAGGGTTTTAAAGCAAGGCATCCTCCTCGCAAGGCAAGGAGTATAGCTTAAGTTCTGTTGCAGTTAAAAATCACTAGCCAGGAAAGGTTAGTTAACAGTTAAACCGTTGTAGAATTCAGGCTGAGGATGATGATGATTTTAGTTAGCAACACAAGTATATTACCGCTCTATCCGATATTATCAAAATCAAATAGCCTTCTACAGATCTAACATTGACAGTGAAGTAAGTTCAAGGCAAATATGTACTACAACCAATCCGGAAAAACCAGAGTGCGACTGACGCTGGATTTTGCCTCCGTATTTGAAATTCAAAGAGCTGGATTAAAAGTCGGTTCACTTATTCAAGACGGGCCCTCATTGGAGGAGTACTTTTTGTTTTAGTATATCCAAGAAACAAAAGCAATTCAGAATTACATGGGTATTATCATTATTACTTGTTCATGGCTAGAGAAGTAAAGAAGCAGCTTGCAAATACGGCGCGGCACGGTTGGCGCAGTTGCTCAAGCAATGGACTGCTGCGCTGCGTGTCGCGGGTTCGATTCCCGCACGGAACAAATATTTGTATGACCTACAGATAGTTGTTCTGGGTCTGGGTATTTGTGTATGTGAGTTTAAATGTTTGTGAACGCACCCACGATACAGGAGAAATTCCTAGTGTGGGGCAACGTTTTTTTATTTAAAAAAAAAATAAGAACTCAAGAGTAAATACATTTCATGATACGGACGTCAGCACCTCCAGCTACTACAATCTGTCAAATTTCTTTAATATATTTCCAACTTTATCGTTAAAGTATTAGGTACAATGTTGACTGATAAAACTTGACAGTCTGAGGTAGATTGATGTGCTGGCGTCCGTACATTATAATAACTGCTGTACTTGGCTAAAATCATAACTCAATCAGCAATCTGGATTTTCATCAATATATTTCTCACTCTAATTTTATTTTATTTTTTAATTTTGGATTTAAATCAGTTATTTGTTTTAAGTTTCATTTATTCCGTTTTCTCTTCTTCTTTAGCACACTATGTCTACTTTTTTTTTCGAATCTTCTTTCGCAAGTATTTAAGATGATTTTTTTTAGATACAAGCATCACCTTTGCACTATTTTCTGTTCCTTTCTTCTTTTCTATTTAGTGTGTACAGAAATAATTAAATAAATAATTTCAAATATGTTTACCAACTGCCCTTCGGCCAATGTCGTTCAACCGTCACAAGATCTATGTATTACTCACTCACTATGCGTTTGGTCAAAATTAATCCACAAGTCAACAATAGTCGCAATCTTTTTCACTTAACTCGGTGTTACATCTTTCAATGGACAGAGCATTTAGAATTTGCCACTCCACAATAGCCACTAATTCCACTTCACGAATAACTATTTCTCGGTCTCAAAACGTATCTAGATCTACGTTCTAAATGTACACCTAGTACATTCACCCACAGCACTTGAGGTCACAAGTAACACTACTTGCGGTGTAACGAATTGCTCACTACCTCGCATACTATACAGCATGAATCAGAAAGGATAGTTTGGTCAATATTTAATGGAGCTGTAAAAACCAACAAACAGGAAAACTTTCTACATGGGACTAAAATTGTAATAACGAAAAACTAATCATCTTTCAAAATAATATTAAAGAAACTTAGAAAAGTGGCGTGTATTACAAAAAAAATTAAGGAATCTATCTTGGTAAGGAAATGTAATGAGAATGGATGATACGCGTGTGACTAAAGGAGGGATGGACATGAATGATGATAAGTGGAGAGGGAGATGAAGGCAAAAAAAAAATGATTGTGTGAGGGATGGTATATGAAAGAAAAAGGAGTAAATGATGCCGTGCCGCCTTTCAGGAAAGAATGGAAGAAGAAAACAAAATATTATTTTATTTTTGAATCATCGTTTTTGACTTTACTGTGGACACTTATCGTGCACATCTTGCTACACCGTTCTCACATAATATACCACCTCAACATGAATGATGTAACCAAAGTTTTGTAGCCATATTATGATTTAAAAGAATGTCCATGAAGTTTCTTGCCCTTCTTCTCATGAGACCAACTCCTTGGAATCGGCAACTGCAAAAAACTCACAGTTATTATGCTTGTGTGGGACTGTAGCTCACTTTATTAGAATTTCGTATTTGTTCCACTATTCAAAAGTGCCTGTAACTGGCCTACTTGAAATAAATGTTTTGATTTTGATTTTGAATGTTGCGCCAACACCAAATTGAATGGGACAAGGACAGGACGATGATGATGATTAAATAAATAAATCATTTATTGAGGACCAAACATTTGGTTCACAAATAGCACATAATAAATAGTTGAAGGTAATTTTAAAAAACAATAAAAGTAAATGTAAAAAAAAAAAAGATGTAGGTATATCGGTATTCGGTACACAAAATTAAATATTGCGCGAACCGTCGCAGCCGGCACTTGCGGATGTTGTTGTTGTTAGGATGTTGCTCGCATGGAAAAGTATGCTCAGTTTGATGATCTACTCGTATATGAGACCTTTAAAAATAACCCGATTTTTCTGACACACGCTGTAGTGCAAAGTCGTAAAATCAATGACGTATTTCTGAATTGCGCAAGTCGATTCATTAAACGACAAGTATTCACGCTTAATGTACCATTAAGTACTATAAAAGATGTTTTTTTGATTGCAGTGAAATATTTACACCTTATTTGAATTCTGTTTTTCAGGACGTGTAGCCGGATTACGAATATAAACATGTAGGTACATTGTTATCCAAGGGGCGAATTATTATGTTATTTTAATTTTAAATCGCGATGTAATTGAGTGGCTGCATAAAAAGCTGGAACATGGTTCAATGAAAATGCGAAAATAGTTTTTTTTAATAATTTGACTGCTGTCAGTTGAAAGCGATTCTCCCTAGGGCTGAAAAGTAGTACTTTCAACCCGCTCCGCAAGCATACCCACTTACACTAACCACCACTAACCCACTTACAGGCATACCTTCTTTTAGAGTATGAGTAATGAAAAGTAAATTAGCTGCTATAAGGTGTTCGTGATTCTCTAATACAAGTTTAAAATCGACTTGAATGATGTATCATCAATAGGTAGGGGTATAGGGTAGAAGGGACCCTGTCAGGGCTGCGGGTTGTTTGGAAGAGATACCGCGGCCTCAGCACAAGGGCTAAGAAGGAACATGGGTTGTTTTTAGTCAATAGAAGTCAGACACTCCCTTTCGCTCTGCCCAAGAGCGGGAGGGGTTATTTGATGATTTTCCATCCCAAAAAAAAAGGGTAGAAGAGACACCGACGCAAAAAAAAGTACATTATTCTGAACCTCCAAATATAACTCGGTAGTTTTTTAAAACTGCTTTACTATACATTTGGATCTAAGACTTTTATAAGAAACAGCAGTTAAAAAAAAAATCCTATTAACAATTTTGATTCGGGAGATTTTCAAAATGATGTAGGTACTTACTGAATACTTGAACTAATATATTTGTGCGTCGGTGCCCTTCCACAACCAGCCTGTACAACAAAAATTACCTCCACAGATCCTTTTCTATATTTCGAGTTCTGCCATTCAACATAAAAGTAACTTTTCCCTACTGTGTTGGGGTCAGATTCCAGTCTAACCTGATGCAGCTGAATACCAGTATTTTACATAGACTGACTGACTATCTGACCTTCACAACCCAGTTAATATTGGGTAAAACGATACCCCTGACTACCCGTAACGACCGGCAAAGATAATATGGCAGCCGGGACCAACAGCTTAACGTGCTTTCTGAGGCACGGAGGAAACTCGGTATGTAACAGGTGGTCACCCATCCACAGACCAACCTAGGCAAGCGTGACTTAACCTAAAGATCGACCCCGAGTAGCACTTATTATTAAGCCACGAAGCTCCTAAAATAAAAAAAAATGTGGAAAGATAAAATATTATTTAATACC
Organism: Diarsia rubi; assembly: GCA_932274075.1. Lineage (NCBI taxonomy): Eukaryota > Metazoa > Arthropoda > Insecta > Lepidoptera > Noctuidae > Diarsia > Diarsia rubi. The sequence goes on from OW026425.1 coordinate 14,772,494, forward strand.
GAGAGAATATTATTGTTATTAATATTATTGTTTTACCACTGACAGAGAAATCAGAAAATAATAAGAGGAAGGCGAAGACCAGAGGTCAACACGAAGGTACTATAAACATAGTAAAATTATTACTCAGCGACCATTGCGGTTAGGAGTTCTACTTTTTTGTAACGTTGTAGGTCAAAGAGCAGTTCTGCAATCATAGGTAGAGATATGCTCAGTAATAATAGAGATGTTTACTGACTTAAAAAAAATATGATTCTAATCAGTTCGTCTGTTAGATTATCGAAAAGTATTGGATACGTATTTTTTGTTTTAGCAAATCAATAAAAATTGACGAAGATAAAACGCGTCAAAGATTTGAGTGGGGGGTTGAGACGGCACTGACCGATAATGTCATACTTATGTCTCAGAAAATGACGTCACACGAGTTTTCAAAGCACTGTATCGTCGTACGTGAAAAAAGAAAAAATACGTGTCCAATATTTTTTGAAAATCTATCTGAAGGACTAATTAGATTTTTTTTGTTAACTACCCTATTCTGAGGTTGGTCGAGTGTTCGCAAACGTTGCTGCTGAGAATGAGGTCTTGGATTCCCGGATCGGGCAATCTTGTTCTTAGCGTGTCGATGACAATCTAAATTGTGTCAGCCCAAAATTGGGCTACTAGTTTGGCGCTTTCGGTAGCGTCTATCAGTTCCTGCAGTGAACAATTAGCAGGACAGGCAGGACACTACATTAAGTGCCCATTGTTTGAGGGACAGCACCACATTTACACTCCAGTGCAGAGTCATTTATGTGTCTCCACCACAGCAGGTTTTCTTTGCTGCGACCGACCTGGGTCCGGAGTCTGTTTAAAGATTTCCAGGTCAGCCACGGCAACTCTTGTCAAGGTGGGAGATGTTCAGCAGGTGGAACAAATGGGTAAGGTAATGATGCACTATCCTGCCATAGCTTTAATCTTTCCGTAGACCGCTCGCCAGTGAGTGGGGTGACAAATTTCATAAAGCTGTTTCAGCTTTTCAGTCATCGGGCAATGTGTTATAAAGTTTGAATATCTCAGTAGCAGATACGGAGCCTTTTTTTTTGGTGTGTGGGAAATCATCAAATGACTCCTCCCGCTCTGGGCAGAGCGGTAGGGTAAACTTTGTCTCGCATTCGTTATTTCCAACACCTTTCCCTTCTGGATCACAAGCGCACACCGATTGCATTGCAAATAAAAAAAAAGAAAATTGCTAGCTTGGGTTCGCACTTACGCCCACTAATACTTAGTCCAGGCGGTCTAAAATGACCACTTTAGCAGATCATAATATGAATTGCGTTAAAAAGCGTTAAATGGACCTTACATAATAGTTACCAGTCTCTGACCATTTAGGAAAAAAGATCTTAATAGGAAAATTAATATTAATAAATTGCGTTAATATTCGTAAAATGGCAACAGACGCAGTTAGTATTATGAAAGGTTCATTTTACGCTTTTTAACGTAATTCATATTATGATCTGCTAAAGTGGCCATTTTTGACCCCCAGGGCCTCGAGGGCGCCCGTCGGGGCTGCGGGATGTTGTAAGAGATACCGCGGCCTTGACATATAGGGCTAAGAAGGAACATGGGTGGTTTTTAGTCAGTAGAAGTTTGACACTCCCTTTCGCTCTGCCCAAGAGCGGGAGGGGTTATTTGATGAATTCCCACCCCACAAATAAAAAGAGCCTCGAGGGAAATTCCACTGCCGCACAATTGCTCCCTAGCTACACTAAAGACTTTAAATAAAGCAAAGAAAAGCTGCAACACCACTTTTCATTTCGCAAACACTTCAAACCAATTACGCATTATCTATAGATTTAGACAAACGATTTCAAAATTCTAGTAATTATAGTTAAAATCTATTTGGTTCCACAAGAGCAGCCGGGCGAGAAGCTTGTAGCAAGAGAACTTGACGGCCTAGATGTGGCTGATAAGGATAAATTGGAGTGATAACGTAGGTGGGTACGCAATATGACATGGAAAAATGTTGGCCAAAGAAGTCTATGTATCAGAAGGCTTGTTTAATAAAACCCTTTTATTAATTTACTAATACATATTAGTGTATCGATGTTAGATGACAATGGTGACGCACTAAACACACAGGTATTGTAAATCCACCTGTTAACCTTTCCTTACCAGCAGGTATGCTATAAGAGGAAAAAAAATCCCTTCTCTTTAAATCTAAAATCTATCTAAAATCCTCCCTCCGAAAAAAAGGTCCTCCTAACGGTCATCTATAGTCAGTTGTCTCTAGAGAGGAAGGATAATCATAAAGGGTACTTAGTTAACTAAAAAAATCTAATTAGTCCGTCAAATAGATTTCCAAAAAATATTGGATACGTATTTTTTCTTTTTTCACACAGTGCTTTGAAAACTCGTGTGACGTCATATTCTAAGACATTAGTATGACATTTTTTAGTGACGTCAAAAACTTAAATCTTTGACGCGTTTTATCTTCGTAAATTTTTATTGATTTGATAAAACAAAAAATACGTATCCAATATTTTTTGATAATCTAACAGACGGACTAATTAGAACCATATTTTTTTTAAGTCAGTAGGTAAGCATCCCTATTCAGGCTTAAATGAGGTATCTGTCTTAAAGGGCCGAAGATAAATAAAAAATAATTGGGAATTCCCTTTTAATTTTTAGCTGTGCAAATCCTGTCGGAAGTCGTAATAGAAACATTTTGAAAGAGACTGGTTGTTCAGCAACCCGGAAAATACAGCCATTCGGACGTTAAAAACTGAAAACTATTTATTCTACTTGCTCATAAATGAAATTAATATATTCGTACATTTACCCCAAGTAAGTATTGCATCATTATGACACAAGTAGTAACCCATTACCAGCTTCAAAGAGCCGTGTCAGTTGAGGTTAAAATATCACTTACATATTGAAACCACAAACGGCTTGGTGTCACATTTATTTAGGATACCAGGCGCCATAAAAATACTCCGAATTTCTAGGAAATTCGTACCTATGTATGTATCAAAAAGTCATCTTTCCGATTTTTTTAAAACAAACAGGAAAATATTCAGTGATCAAAAAGTTTGTTTTGATAAGAAAATAAATAATTAATAATGAAGTTTTACAAAGAAATCTTGCTACATTCTAAGAAATAACTATAGGTATAAAATACTAGGGAATACCATATTGCCAGATGTTACATAGTTGTAGTTTTTCCCTGAATTTGTTGGCTGATTTAGCTATTAAATTATGCATTCGATTCCGCTAAATTATATAAAAGTTCAATGCAATAGGGTTTTGGCCCCAACACTATTTTACAATAACCACAATACAGTAGAAATATTTTAAAAACAAACAAAAAAAAATAAGTTTAAAAAACTGAAACCCGACTACGCAAAAAATCGCAGACTAATAAAACCTCGGTCTTAAAAGAATAAAACAAGAAAATACAACTTTTTGGCGGGTGGAAAATCATCGAATAGCCCCTCCCGTTCTTGGGCAGAGCGAAAGGGAGTGTCAGACTTCTACTGACTAAAAACCACCCATGTTCCTTCTTAGCCCTCTATGTCGAGGCCGCGATAACTAGTGTACAATCCACGGCCCCGACGGGGACAAAATACACCTTAAATTAATTCCGCAGCAAAATAATTGGGAAACGGCGAGTCAGATGATGTTGTTATAGGATTATAATACAATATGCCCAACTGAATTGGAGTCGTCAACCTAACCGGTCTGCCAGTCTAACTGGATGCCAGTATACCAATATTTTATATGGTGCAACTGCCCATCTGATGTCCATAAAGCACAACCCAGATAGTACTTCGTAATTCGAGACCCCTTGGGAAGATCGAAGCCAGAATTTTCGCCATGCATTCGACCTACGTCGGCTTACAACATGTATGGACTAATGACAGTTGGTACCAATGGCTTAATAACTTCACGAGGCACCGAGGAAACTTGGTATTTATTAGGTGGAAACATGCCTGAGTTGTCTAGTCTAGCACGGCTTAATTTATTATTAAGATCAACCCGAGCATTAGGGTTATTAACAAAAAAAATCTAATTAGTCCGTCATATAGGTTACCAAAAAATATTGGACACGTATTTTTTTCCTTTTTTCACGTAAGCAAACAATGAAGGCGATATAGTGCTTTGAAAACTCGTGTGGCGTCATACTCTAACACATTAGTATGACATTTTATAGCGGTCAGTGACGTCACCAACCTCCACTCAAATCTTTGACGCGTTTTATCTTCGTCATTTTTTATTGATTTGATAAAACAAAAAATACGTATCCAATATTTTTCGATTATCTAACAGACGGACTAATTAGAATCACATTTTTTAGTCAGTAAAAATCCCTATTATTTAGCTATGAGCTTCTTTTATGACATCACTGAACAACACATTTCAAAGTAGTATTTTTTTGTTTACCGATCTAATTCGTTTACAATAAGGTCGACGATTCAAAACAAACGAAGGCCATGCAATGTTTGAAAACAATTTCTAGTATTCAAATATTTAACGTAATCAAAAAGCAATGTAAACAAAACTAAAGCATGTAAATGTAATCTAATTGTAGCACAACATATTCGTAGGTGATGTCTACAAGATGCGTTGTACAAGCAGTTGTAGAGTTAGGGTCTTAAAGACCCTCTCGCGGCTGCGGGTTGTTCGAAAGAGATACCGCGACCTCAACACAAAGGGTTATGAAAGAATATGGGTGGTTTTTAGTCAGTAGAAGTGTGGCACTCCCTACGGCTCTGCTCAGAGCGGGAAGATTATATGACAATGATTTCCCAACATGCAAAAAAGGGTCCAGGGTCCCTGGAGCTAGCAAGAGACAGTGGTGTAATCGTTACGTAGGTACCTCTGTATTTTTAAATACATTTCCTCGTTGGTCTAGTGGTGGCAATGGCGACTGCCGATCATCAAACACCGACCCTGGTGTTTGATTCCCAACTGGTCGGACAAAGTGTTATTTGACTTTTCCATCAGGAATGTCTCAGTACAAGCCGCGTAGTCTGAATTTATGACCGGTTGATCGAAATGTGGATGAATTGTTCTCCTTCTAATCGGTCGTAAGTTAACCTTAGTTAATCCGTAGCAAAATAGCGCAATCAATTTTCCTTTGAACGTAAATCAGATAGGTGTTTATTTTTCCAATGAATTTTCAGACGGTATTTCCGTCTGGAATTTGTAATCATTTCAATTGCAAAGGTGAAGGAATGAATATAATTTAAATAGAACAATTCTTATGAAGTGCATTTTTTGCTACCTACAAGCTTGAAGAAGACAGTGAGTAATAAGAATTCTTATAATCTAGCTTTTTATTCATTTGTGTTTTCTTCGGAACAACATTGAATACGACAGACTGATTTCTACGAATTTAATTACCATTTTTCCGTCGAAACGTTTATTTACGTGACCAATAAAATACTTGTTGGTTGTAGCCACTTTCTGGAGCCCTGACATAGTCAGAAGGCTTCACGGTAGACCTCGTAGAAGATGGCGAGATGATCTGGACAAGACCAACGACCAGTGGTCCACATTGGCCTTAGATCGAAATAACTGAAAGTCATGGGGAGAGGCCTTTGCCCTGCAGTGGGATGAAACAGGCTAACAGTATCAGTATCAGGTTTGAAACCCAAAATGGTTGCCAGCAGATCAGATAAGATACTTACTGAGCTCAAAAACTTGAAGAATCCTTCAAAAAACAAAAAAAGAGATTTTTTTTTCCGCAGATCAATGACGTTCATTCAAAATAACAAAAAAAAACAACAATAAGCATACAACGCATAATAACAAAAATCAGAGAGATTTCTTTAGAAATAAGCGAAGCCTTTGTGCCTATTTTATGTTCCTTTCTTAATTTCTGAATTTATTATGTAATACTGTTAAACAAATAAATAAAGATTAACAACTCAGACATGCTGATTATTGCACTTAATCATAAAATAACAATTAAGTACACAATAATCTTGGACAGTAGCAATAAAACGAAGTAATTCTGCACTCTGATACAATTAACACAATGGCATATGTAACAATTACAAACAAACCACATTCCAACCTTAAAACTTTCAAAATAAGTATGAAAATCGTATGAAAGGAATAGAACAAAAGCCATTAAATTAACTAGATTAGAAACCGTAACGTTCATATGAGATAGTCTTGATTATCGCTAAAGTAACTGTGCATAATAAATTAACTTTTCCCACGTCAGAATGTTCGAGAAAGTGTAGCACTTAATTATTTTCTCTGTAAGTAATAAAATGAAAAGTTTTTTTGATAAAGAATTTTTGTTTGTTTCACTTTCTTTATTAGATAACTGCCGTACTCAGAGATATTTAATGATTACTTAAGCCGTCACTTAGTAAAGGTTTGACATATTTTTGTATGACAAAACTGTCAAAACCATTACTAAGTGAAGGCCTAAGTAATCATTAAAGCTCTCTGAGTGCGGCAGTTAGAAGTTTAGTGGCCTAATAAAAGTAGGACCTTATTGCTGATTAAATATTTAACTAAGATCTGTCTAGGATTCCATACCCGTATGGTAACCTGGACATGGACCCTATTACTAAGACTCCACTGTCCGTCCGTCCGCCCGTCGAACAATGTCCGCCTGTCTGTCAACGGGCTGTATCTCATGAACCATGATCCGTATAGACAGTTGAAATTTTCACAGTATATGTTTTACTGTTGCCGCTGTAACAGCTAATAATAACAACAAAGGTTGTCCGATTAAATACTGTACGATGGTACGGATAACGGAACCCTACATGCGCGAGTCCATCTCGCTCTTCATAAAAGTTTCAGTCGTTTTTTATTCAGCAGGAATGCACGAAACTTGGACCACCATCATCTGTCCTTTTGCAAACTATGTTGGTTTGGGCTTCCAATGTAACCGAAAGCAATAAGGGATCGGACTGAGTTAAAACTAACTCGCCGTTATGGCGGCACTGGATGCGACTACACACTGCGGGTGGTCGCGTCCAGGGCTTGCCATAAACTAGCATTCCTGTGCGGTGCCACTTTGTGATTTTATTTATTATTGTGGCCTTTTTGTTGTTGTTGTATGTACTAACAATAGTTTTATAAGGTTTTTTGTGTTACTAACAGTATATGGACCTACGTCTGAAATAAATGTCTTATTATTATTATTAAAAAAACAATGATTCTAATTAGTCCGTCAGTTAGATTATCGAAAAATATTGGATACGTGTTTTTTGTTTTATTAAATTAATCAAAATTGACGAAGATAAGATGTGGATGTGACGTCATTTGTAGGTAAAAAATGTACTATCATATGAAGGTTTCGAAGAGTTCACGAGTTTTCGAAGCACTGTATTGACTAAAAGAAAAAATACATCTCCAATATTTTTTGGAAATCTGTCTGACGGACTAATTAGTTTTTTTTGTCCGATCCCCTATTGAATACCCGTAGTATACATGGAGCAGCTGCTTACCAAACCTTCAAAATCCACTTACTGCTACGATACCCCATGGAGTAAATGGCATACAAACGCCCAAAAATTAGTGATCACCTAATAAAGTCCGCGACTAGGTAAATGCAAAAAGCCTCATTTTCACAATACCCTATAAAAATGCTCTACTAACCCCGAGAAGATAAATGTAAAACAAACTTTACAATTACAGTAAAACACTGTTATTAACTACCGAAATAAAAATCGCTGGTTCTTGGTAGTGAAAACAAAAGTGTAATAAGTCAATCAGAAATACATAAACAATAAGTATCAAAAATAGACAAAAGGTATAAAAACGAGGCTTCAAAACATAAAGCCTAGGGCAGACTTGCACAACTGTAATTAGGAATTCTCATTAAAAAAATCCCAAAGGTCGTTGCATTTGCAATAATTACTTTCAACATTAATTAAACCATCATTTTAACAAGTACTTCGAAAACCTTAACTAACTATGTAATGAATTGAGTTTATAGTGTATGAAGGTAATTGTTAAGAAATATGTTACTAGCACTGTTTTTTTTTGTATTTATTTAGTTCATATTTCCTCTAACCTCGATGGTGGTAGAAGCTATCTTTTAATCGTAAATTCGTAACAAATTGTAGAATAAAGGTTTATTTTGTAGGCTGTTCCACTTCTGTTATTGAATTAAAATTCAAAAAGAAATAATGATGAATTACAACGTGTAATCGGAAGTCTCCACGAACTACAAACATTCTGTAAGTACATTAAACTAATAATTTACGATAGGGCATTTCATTGCCCTATCGTAAATTACCTCAGACTCAAGTACAGTACAGTGTGAATGCGGCCAGAAGGTGCTTAAGCCTCAATTTTTTCAAGTAGCGGTAAGCTAATTTATTTGGTGTTATTAATTTCTATAATATTTCAATTAGATAGTTTTTTGCGAACTATTTTTTTTTTATATTGTGTTTATTTTATACCATAAATAACCTTATTATTATAAGACTATACGTGAGGACTTGTAATTGGCTTTCTGGTGACTACGATTTCTTCTTTTTGTTTGTATTTATTAGCTGTAAGTTCTCCATGTACTAAATAAATAAATAAATAAATACCTCGGACTCAAAACATTGTGCTGATGAATGCATTGAACAGGATTCATGAAGATGTCAAAAGTAAAGTTATAAAATCCGTCGGGGCTGCGGGTAATTCGAAAGAGATACCGCGGCCTCGATACAAAGGGCAATAAGTAACATGGGTGGTTTTAAGTTAGTAGAAGTCTGATACTCCCTAGCGCTATGCCTAGAACATCATTATTGATTTCCCAGAATAACAAAAAAAAGTTATAAAATCAGTTAAATAAATCAACATGTCAGATGATTAAACTTAAACCACATGGCGCGCTAAACATCCATAATATTTGTACAGTCAGCTAACATAGGAAGGAACGCAAATTCCTAAGCCTCTTCTACGAATCCATTGATTCATCTAACAGCGAAAAATATCAGCCATAACATCGAATAAAGCACGCATGGAATGTTCCTAGCAAAAATATTCCATATAGCCTCGCGACGACCGCAAACAAACCAACAACACCACACCCTGAACTACGTTCTATATATATAACGTTAAAGTTCACAATCTCTTTGTCATTACAGTTATGTATTACGTCTGTATTTACAACCCTTATCAGTTTATTCATTAAACAGTGCTGTGAAACTGTTTAAAGCTGGGAACACACTGCCGTGTAGTATCGGGTCAAAAGCCTTTCAGCTTCATAATCATTTGCCTAGCAGTTTGCCAACGACTGGGATCGGCTTACAGTCCTACAGGATTCAGTTGAATATCAGTATTTTACATGCAGCGACTACATAACCTGCTAAGTAAGCTTGATGGCACGGTTGGCGTAGTGGCTCAAGCAATGGACTGCTGCGCTGCGTGTTGCGGGTTCGATCCCCGCACGGAATAAATATTTGTATGACCTACAGATAGTTGTTTCGGGTCTGGGTATTTGTGTATGTGAGTTTAAATGTTTGTGAACGCACCCACGATACAGGAGAAATTCCTAGTACTTTTTTTTTATAAAACGTTGCCCCACGTTTTATAAAAAAAAAGTAGGAACTGGGAAATGCGATACCCGCCTTGGCCTTGTGTTTGTCAGACTTTCTGGCTAATAACTACCTGTTAAGAATGTCAAAGATCTACGAATGGTAGCCGCGACTGGCCGCGGGTAGTCCACCGGTTATCGCGGCCTCGACATAGAGGGCGAAGACGGAACATGGGTGGTTTTTAGTCAGTAGAAGTCTGACACTCCCTTTCGCTCTGCCCAAGAGCGGGAGGGGTTATTCGATGATTTTACACCCACCAAAAAAATAAAAAAAAAATGGTAGCCGCGACTGACGGCTTAACGTTCTTTCCGAGGCATAGAGACAACTCTGTACACAATGGGATATCACCCATCCACAGACCAACCTAGGCAACTACTTAACCTGACGATCGACCCAACGGGTTGTTTTTACTTAGCCTATTATGTTATTATTGTATAACCATATTCACAACGTCCCCTCTACAAGCCTTTTAAATCACCCTGTGCGAGACGCATTTTATTATTTAATACTAGCGGACGTCACGCGGTTTCACCCGCGTAGGTCCCGTTCCCGTGGGAGTACAGGGATAAAAAGTAGCCTATGTTACTCAGGGTGAATGTAGCTTTCCAATGGTGAGAGAATTTTAGAAATCGGCGCAGTAGTTTTTGAGTTTGTTCATTACAAACATACATACACAAAAATATAAGTCTTTTCTCTTTATAAATTAGTGTAGATTTGCCAATAGTGTGTTTCCAGCTTTAACCATACCCCATGATATGTCGCGATAATTTCAACCGGGTTGACGATAAGGTCCTAATTGAATGTACCTAGCTCCACCATTACGGTGGTTAAGATAACATTTGACGTCATTCCCATAGGGAAGTCTGATAGTGAAAATTGATAGTATTGTTTTGTTACTGTTATGAAATGATAAGCTATTGTTTGGTTTTGTTTTATTATTATATGTTTTAATTTGAAAGAACACGTGGTGTTTGAAGGAACACAAAGTATATTGTTGGGGTTTGATAAGACTTAAGATAAGGAAATATAATTACATCACTGGTATAGAACTTTCGGGATCGTAAATACTGAAAACTAGCGGACGTCACGCGGTTTCACCCGCGTAGTTCCTGTTGACGTGGGAATACAGGGATAAAAAGCCTATGTCACCCGGGGATAGTGTAGCTTCGTAACGGTAAAAGAATTTTTCAAATCGGTACAGTAGTTTCGGAGCCTATTCGTTACAAACAAACAAATCTTTCCTCTTTATAATATTAGTGTAGATAAACAATTATGTCTCGATGCAGTATGTTTTACCTTTTATTATTTTTTAATTAAAAAAACATTGTCCCTCTCTAAAAAAGTATATCGTATTTTTTTTCGTGGGTTACAAAACATTTTAACTCACATACAAAAACAGCTAGACACAGAACAAGTTAGTATGTGTAGGCTTTTTTTTGGTAGGTGAGATATCATCAAACGACTCCTACCGCACTGCCCAGAGGGGGCTCTGTCAGACTTCTACTGACTAAAATAATTTTGCTACGGATAGACTAAGGTTTACTTACGACCGATTAAAAGGAGGACGATAATCCACATTTCGATCAACCGGTCACAAATCCAGACTACGCGGCTGGTACCGAGACATTCCTGAATAATCAAATAAGACTTTTGAATAGATTTCGACCTAGGAATCAAACACCGACCCTTATGATGTAGAAGTAGTCGCTCTTGCCACCACTAGACCAGCGAGGCAATGTATTGATAGATAGAGGTACCTACGGAACAATTACACCACTGTCTCTTGCCAGCTCCATGGACCCTGGTCTTTATGACCCCATTTTTTTGCAGTTTGAGAAATCATCATAATTATGACTAGTCGGGAGACACATTATTTACATCGTGTATTTCATTATTTACTTACCGTCCACAAGCCCGCGCCTACGGTGGCCGGAAGCCATCACGAACCCCGGAGCTTCTCTCGCGGCGGCTGGGACGAGAGGTTCCGCCACCACCTTCGCTAGCATCAAGGCTTCGCAGAAGGAGGCGACGGCGTCCCATTCCCTCTATGTGTAGGCCTAACAAATATTTGTTCCATGCGGGGATCGAACACGCGACACGCACTGCAGCAGTCCATCACTCAAATACTTATCAAAGTTTTGTTCAAATAAAAAATATCCACACGAGAAAAAATAACTATTCATTTTCAAGATCAAAGTAATTTCACAAAATAAAGTCAATTCCACATCTCCAAAAATCAAAGGTTTTAAAAAAAACTATGTGCAGTTTTAAATCTGCAGACCGTAATTAATTGTGTCTGTTATTCAATACCTACGTTTTCTCAAAAATTAATTAATAAATTCTTCATAAATTAAGTCATAACTATTCAAGAATAATAAATAAGTTTTTAAACTGACATGATCACTAACATTATTATTAACTGTTTGTGAGCGGACACAGTGAGTTTCGTGTTGGAACTCGTAATCCAGTTGTGAGTGACAGTGGTGTGGTAGCGGCATCGAGCGCAAAAAACGAACAAGAAAGTGGGTAGACGGATTAGTCTGCTCATAAACACCCACCCTCACCTGAATACCTTCAGTTTATCCGTGATCATGGTGCTTGCAACAGCGCCGAAAATTGGAAACAAAACTAATACCCCGTTTTCAGTTTTCAAGTATTCATAACCAAGTTAGACGGCTTTGAACATCTACCAACCCGCACTGGGCCCGCGTGGTGGATTATAGCACATTGCCTCTCATTTAGAGGAGGCTTGTGTCCCAGTAGTGGGCTGGTGATGATAATGGCTTTGAAACCGATTATCCGTCTAAGTTTGTTAAAACTGTTGTGGTAGAAACTGTGTTATGTAAACTGCACATGCAACTTTGCATGTGGAGTGTACAAGCGTAACTACAAACTAGTCTAGATACAAGAAATCATCTTCATACAAACCTGATCATATTCCTCGTTACGTGACAACTTCTCAGATCACAATTTGTGTCATTTGATAAACATACAGACATGCACATTCGTTACTAGATATATATTACATCTTTGAAATGTATTAAAATTTACAGTTACAGCGGTGACGTCCATCTTTGTCTTGATTCAAAACAATAAGTATTGTTTTTTTCAATGGCCGAACAAAGTCTGTGAATGCCGTGATTAAGTACGTGTGTTCAGGTTGAAAGAGTTCAACAAACTGATCGATTCTTAGGACGAGAATCATAACTTCACGCTGAGTTAGGCAAAGGTGTACCTAAGAGAACATCCACATCTCGCTGGATATGTTTACCCTTTCGCGAGCATTGGCAATTAATTATTTTGCCAAAGATATTGCCGTAGCCCAACGGAGGGGGATTAGCAAGGGGAAAGTATTGTCTTACAAATGTTACTTTACAATGTTTAGATTAAGTAAATAAAACCAAAATCGGGGGTGCCAAAATCGGAGTTGCAAAAAGTATTGCTCGCGAAGTACACGCACGAGACATATTGCCATCAACCGAAAAATTCATCATCATCTGTCTAGCGTTTCCCAACTATAATGGGGTCGGCTTCCAGTTTCATAAGATGCAGCTAAATAACTTTATTTTACGTGGAGCGACTGCCTGACCTATCTGACCTCCACAGCAGGAGTTTCCGTCGTACCTCGGAAAGTTGATGATGATGAAGTGTAGTGTGCAATGCTTTGTTAACAAGAAAATTAATCAGTCAATCAACCTGCACTTGATTGATAATAAGTATTGACAGTATAATTTGAACGTAAAATAGTTCTATATAAAAAAATATAATAATAATAATAATATTCCACAACTATCACACAACGTATAAAATAAAAATATAAAACAGCTAAATGAGTTGTTACTAAGTCTTGCGTGTAAACACAGCATAAACCATAATTAATCAATATTCAATCACAGTCTTTAGAGACTGTGATTGAATATAGTGCGAAAAACCACCTTGCAACTACATAAACCCAAAAATGGAAAAGTATACAATTCTACATATAAGTTCATACTTATTTACATTACATTATTTACACGTGAATACATAGGTAAATAGAATAAAACACGAACAGTTACACGACGATGCACAAGAGAAAAAACTTTAATACCTTTTTTTTTTTTTGCGTGTGGAAAATCATCGAATAACCCCTCAACTTGAATATCTAGACTCCTGTTTAGCCCGTCATGTAAAGAAACGTATATTTTATTAAGCTTGACACAGCTTTTACGTAAGTACAACATTCTCATGGAAACTTTAAAAGATGTTTACTGTTTACCATATTGGTATGTTAAACTCTAAAAACATTTACCTTCCATTCCTGATACGATATTCTACATTTCTTTTTCATTTTCCTTCGCAGGTCTATTGGTAGACATAGGCAGGTACTCTTGTACTCAAATATTGCTTTCCTTTTTTTGGTTAATCGAGTTGACATAAATAAGAAAATAAATAAGTAAATCTTTGAGAGCCTGAATAAATATGACCTAACCAGAGTTAATTAGAATTGAGTTTTACGAGTTAAAAAGGAAAACAAGAACGAAACAACCATTTTGATGCAACCTTTCGAAAATGTCAAAATGTCAATAACGTTGGTTATTGTGTGGTAACTTACATTATAAGAACCAGTCAGTCAGTCGTGAACTCGTGATGATAATAAAATAATTATTGCAAGATTCCAAAAAAGAAGCTCTGTCATCATAATATGTGTAACTTATTTCATAGCTGTGGAAAACCACAGCTATGCTATGGTAGTTATGGTTTAGTACAAAATACGAAGATCTATCAAAAGATAGATCTTCGTATTTTTTATTATAGGTATTTAAAATTGACGGGGAATACCCAAAAGACGAGAAATTGCCATAGTGACTAGAAAAGCACGTTAAGCCATTGGTCCTGGTTATCATGTGTTCAGTGGCCTGAGAGGCTGACAACCAGTCCTACCAAGGGGTAACATATTACCCAGTTCTTAATAACTGGGTGGTGGAGGTTAGTAAGACAGGCGCTCGTTGTAAAATACTGGGATTCAGATGCATCCGGTTAGACTGGAAGCCGAACTTAAATTAGTTTGAAAAATACTAAACAGATGATCATAGCAAAGACACTTGGAAAGCGCGAAACAAAGCTGCAGTGCAGACCATTCACTAACCCAACTAATTGCAAAAAAAAATCGAATTGAGAACCTCCTCCTTTGTTTCAGTCGGTTAAAAAACAGATGAGACGAGTTGATTAATTATCCTACACCAATCTTGTAGGACTTCGGTCAGAAGTCATGTAAGTGTAGAAGCAAATCACCCCAAAATAACTTTCTACATCTTTTTAACCACGCGAGGGGGTAAATATCAATAAAATACGAAAAACGTCTTCCATCAATTCTGTTAAAAAAGGTTTTTGCAAAATTTGAAGTAGATTGGACCAAATAATCATGTTATCCTATACACACACTGTGTCTATATTTCTAATCCAACTCTCCTCTCGCAGGTCTGCTGGAAGAAATTTCTCTAGAAATAAGCAGTACCTTAGTGCTCTTCTATTTTTTATATATTTTCCTTTTTTAGTATTTTGTGTGTACATAAATAAATAAATAAATAAATAAACTTTGGCCCCCTTTTTCACCCCCTTAGGGGTAGAATGTCGTAAAATCCTTTCTTATCGGATGCTGACGTTATACAAAGAACACACCCTTCAAGTTTTAAGTCTCTACGATCAGCGGTTAAGACTGTGCGTTGATCCGTCAGTCATTCAGGACAAAGCATTTTATGTATATACGTAGATAATGCATATGCAGCGATATCTTCGCCAATTGTAAACCGATTTTTTTAAGTAACATAATAATTATACAAGGGGGAAAGAATACCGACGCTACAACTGTTTCCACGTATTTCAGTACATAATTTACAAAAAAAATATATATTATTTATAGAAGATAGATAACTGATCAATCTGACATAACACTCGTGCATTGGAGTAGTTATGGTAATATAAGTTACAAGCAATAAATGCAATATCGTTGCATAAAGTGTGGTGGTAACTGGTAGAGCTTGAGTCACGAAATGTTCCATAACAGTTATCTGGCTGGAGTTTAATTTACTGTTGTTATTAAGAGAATGTGTGTACATACTGATTGATAGTCATAAGAAAGTAAGACAGCTACAGAGTTTACTTTTCTGGTAGGTGTGTTATGTACACACAAATAAAATCGGGAATAAAGTATGAAAATAAAGATACCGCGGCCTTGACATATAGGGCTAAGAAGGAACATGGGTGGTTTTTAGTCAGTAGAAATGTGACACTCCCTTTCGCTCTGCTAAAGAGCGGGAGGGGTTATTTGACGATTTTTCACGCCCCAAAAAAAAAAGTATCAACATTTCTGCGGGATGTTGTAAAAGATACCGCGGCCTCGATACAAAGGGTTAAGAAAGGACATGGGTGGTTTTTAGTCAGTATAAGTCTGACACATTAAAATTTGATGATTTCCCACACTCCAAAAAAAAAAAAGGAAATATGTAGGACGGCACGGTTGGCGCAGTGGCTCAAACAATGGACTGCTGCGCTGCGTGTCGCGGGTTCGATTCCCGCACGGAACAAATATTTGTATGACCTACAGATAGTTGTTCCGGGTCTGGGTATTTATGTATGTGAGTTTAAATGTTTGTAAACGCACCCACGATACAGGAGAAATTCCTAGAGTGGGGCAACGTATTTAAAAAAAAAAAAACTAAGTTAGTGACATGGATATTTGTTGGTCGATGAGAAATTCCATTAGCACGTACCTTAATAAACAAG
The DNA here is from genome assembly GCA_932274075.1 of Diarsia rubi. Lineage (NCBI taxonomy): Eukaryota > Metazoa > Arthropoda > Insecta > Lepidoptera > Noctuidae > Diarsia > Diarsia rubi. The sequence goes on from OW026425.1 coordinate 14,788,798, forward strand.
TTATGAAATATTAAATACACGAGTCAGTTTTCAGGTGACAAAGTGACTAACATTACCAGCGTAACGACTCCATCGTCACTAGCGGAAAACCACCCACACTTCATTTACGTCAATGCGACAATCATCCTTTAGGAATGGTGGCATTTCCGGACCAGTATAGGTACCTGGAGTTACCTGCGTCTACAGGTAACCAGGTAAAGAGAATAGGATTGGCTTTTCCCAACTAGGTTGAGGTTGGCTTTCATTTCGTTGTTCGAAAGAGATACCGCAACTTCAGACACAAAGGGCTAAGAGGAAACATGTGTGGTTTTTAGTCAGTAGAAGAGTTTCAGACAAACTCGCTTCTGCTTCTCCCAAAGAGGGAGAGGAGTCATTTGATGATTACCAACCGTCCAAAATAAATGCCTGAAAATAAATCTGACCTCCACAATCCAGTTAAACCTCGTGGTAAGACTGTATGCCTCATATTTTTATTCGTTACTAGCGCCCTTGTTCCGCAAGGGTCTAATGCGGCGGTGCCAAGTTGCGAAGCTCGCTCTTTCCGAGATAAATTCTCTAAATATTTCGCAAATAGTAATATGTCCATTGCATAATAGATTAATTGCATGCTTGAATTGTTGCATGCTTGTTGATTGATTGCATAAAAAAATATGACTCTTATTAGTCCGTCTGTGAGATTATCGAAAAGGATACGTATTTTTTGTTTTTATAAAATCAGTAAAAAATGACGAAGATAAAACGCGTCAAAGATTTGAGTGGGGGTTTGTCACGTCACTGACCGGTAAAGAATGCCATAGTAATGTCTTAGAATAAGACGCCATACGAGTTTTCAAAGCACTGTACTTAACGTCTTCATTGTTTGTTAACGTGAAAAAATAAAAAATACATATACACCTATAAAGAAAACAGAAAATACAAGATGAAAAGCGACTTTGAACGACACCATGAAAAATAAGAAAACTATATCTTATCATCCAAATCAAAAACTTGACATAAAGACTGCCATGGTCTCATTATATTACAACTTTATAATCACGTTATCAAGACACTCCATGATAAGTGATAAGTAAAGCTAGCATAACATAAGACGCGCCCCGCTTTCTTACGCATTCCTGCACCTTATTACACACTACACTTGTCTTCTAGTCAGCTTTCAACGGTTTTATCTTCGAGTATGGTCGGCGGTTACAAACGATTAAAGATTCTAGTTAAACTCTCGGGTCTTCACAAATCAGGTTGGAGGGAAGGTCTGATCGCACACACCCTGGTATCAGAGTTTCTAAACCGTCTTAAGGGCCTCCGACATCCCGTTGGGGCTGCGGGTTGTTTGAAAGAGATACCGCGGCCTCGGGATAAAGGGCTAAGAAGGAACATGGGTGGTTTTTAGTCAGTAGAAGACTACACTCCCTTTCGCCTTTCGCCAAAAAAGGGGCCTTTGACAAGGTTTGACGACCGCCACACGGCGGCCGGGACCACCGACTTATTCGTACCTTCCGAAGCTCATCTCAGGTGATTCAAGCCTGCAATGTCTTAGTCAAACTGAAAACATCTTTACAAAGGATGGTTCCCGTGGGAATCGAAACACTACCACCGGGTCACAAGGCAAACGCCTAAACCACCCCACCACGGAGGCACTCTCCGGTCTAGCCAGTTGTATGTAGATCAGGATGTATGTTCTTAATCCATATGAAGGAAAAGGGAAGATTTTCCGAACACAAAGGTGTTAACCAGATGTCCGATGGCTAACGGGTTCTTCTTTGGGTCGCAGATTACTTTAACTGCTCGTTTCAGGATTTTGATGTTAGTTCTTCGTTTTTGTTATAGATGGCGCTATAGAACTTGTTGTATATGTTGCTATAGTACCTACTTTTGTAGTTCCTTTAAAGCTTTATAGTGATCGGAGTTTGTCCATGCGGTTCCGACTCTTTTGGTTTTGTAGACTAAAGAAAGAACCTAAAATAAATTAAGATAAGGGCTCTTATCCTGCACATTATTTTTTTTTGGGTTGTGGTAAATCATCAATTGACTCTTCCCGTTTTGGGAAGGGAGTGTCAGACTTCTACTGACTAAAAACCACCCATGTTCCTTCTTAGCCCTTTGTGTCCAGGGCCGCGTTATATCTTTCGAACATTCCGCAGCCTGCCCCCTTAGCCCAAAAACATGCAGCTTAAAGTGATCTTTGCATTGCGACCAATGACGCGATGAATGTGTTCTTATCTAAATAGGCTAACGAAATATAAAAATGTCGTGCCATAGACACGAAGAAAACGATGTTGCCAGTTTTTTTCTGCTAATTAAATGACGTTTTAAGTTTACAGTTATTGCCAAAAAAACATTAACACTTTCTAAATCTCGAAAGCTTAATTAGCTTATTTTTGACAAATTACTTTGATTCAGAATAACAGTTAATGGCGCCTAAAGGCAGGCCAGCTAAAAAACGAGTCAAGTTCGTATACAGGCCGGATCGTGAGCTAAATAGATAAATAAAATATCAACAACCAAATATGCACCAGTCAGGTTTAGCGAACAAGTATAACAAGTATTTCTTGTACCTACTATGAACAAGATTTAGAGCTACCTACGTAGGATTAGACATTAAAAAAAAGCGCGTCATGAGATATTGGATTTACATTTTAAAGTTCAATTACGACTAAAGTCAAAAACTGCTATGAGAATGTATAAAAATGACCCTTTTAGTGCTTTTTATAAGTGCATACCTTTTCCACGCGGTTTTGTCCGCGTGTATTATGACGATTTTCCCTACAAACTTTCACCAAGTGCAAATTTTCAGCTTTCTAGGTCCTATGTTTGGACCACAGGTTTAGACTGAATGAGTCAGTCAGTCAGGTCTTGTGTTTTTTATTTATATAGATATACTTACAGCAGTATTAATGTTATTCTAGTTTTCACTGACAATAAATACTAATTAAATAACGGACATATTGTTGTTACACATATTTTTAAATACTTTAAAATAAATTGTCTCAATATTAAAGACAAACAGATTTTTTTCGACGTACACATAACTGTATAACTGTACTCTTAGCTCACGACTATGTCTACTTTCATTTCATCTCACCAATTCGGTACACCACACCATAAAAAAACGAGAAAGGTAACAATCACACTTATGATAAGTGAGTTAATCACATCACATCATACCAGATATCACGTACACTATCAGACGGAAACAACATAGTTTCACGTAACACAATGGTGATGAGATCTGCATGAGAAACTATCTCTAATGCTAATCGGTTCTCACGGTTTTTAGGGTACCGTTAAAGTGACAAAACCTCACGATAGTTGTACTTACTTCCCGTCAATGAACTGGTATGTGTGACAGGCAATTAATAATGTCAATGCTTTAGTAGTGATGGCGTCGATAGAGATTTTTAGTCGAGTTGTTTAAATATTTTCTGGTGTGATCATAGAATAGAATGAAAATTAGAATCCCCAAAATCTGTAACAAAGAACAGTTTGGTTGTATTTTAGTAATCTCGGAAACTTCTCATCCGATTCGTTGATTGTATGGTACAATGTACCAGGTTCATTATTGCCGAGAGTATATTTCTTCGACGGGGTCGACGACGAAGTCTTGGGCAAAATCTTAGGATTTTGAAAGAACGTAAAATCGATGTTGTACGAATCAAAATTCTGGTTGGATGACGTTATTTTTCGATTGTTTTTTTTCTTATATATTTCAGAATTTGTTTATAACGATTTAAAACATGCAGAATACCTGTAAATATGCATATCTGATGCCCTACCTACGTAAATTTCCTGACAGAACCATTAAAAACTACGCATCAACTCGGACGCAATCCAAACCGTCTGGGCTTGGACGAGCAAATCGTCGGCATCACTTACAAAACGTCTGGTCAATTGGAGATAACTGCTAGCTAGCGGATGGATTCACTTTTATATTCCTGTCTGCATACTAACTGGCTATGTATCTGTCACAGTCAAAACTGTAAATCAGTCTAAACTACTTTTGGCCGGTTAAAACTAATAAAATGAAAAACAATCACATTTACTTCGAACCTTATTAGGTGGTGTCTGTTTTCTTTTTTAATTTTTCTTCTCATTTTGTACATCGCGTAAAGATCACTAGAAAACTTAAGAATTAGGTTTTTTTGTGACCCTTTGGATAACCTTGTGCTGTGATAGCTAGCACATTTCAATAGAGAGAACGCGTTTTAAGGTTGTGACTGACAGCAGTCGAAAGTAGCTTTGACCGATTTACAGTTTTGACTGTGACATATCTACACAACGCAAATTACCGACACTTATCTCTGTCTGATGTGGATGTTGGGAGCTGTAGATGGCACGAGTATAATCTGTTGGATATTATTGTTTGTTTTACCTAAAAATTGCCTCAGTACAGGCAGTAAATGCCTCAAAAAAATTTGACCCAAGAATAATAAATAAAACAAACGGGGTGAGCTAAATAAAACCGTTTAAAAACTAAAAGTTATGGTTAAGTCCTACATTCAGTAGACTTATATTTACATATAGGTTTCGCTGAAATTATCGATTTTCATAACAATAAGTATTCATGTTTTAACATTGACGCGATAAAGTAATCTAAATAAAAAACAAACATACCTACATCATTATAAATGTATAACATAAACGCCACTTCTTGTAATCCCCGAAGAGTTAGGCAAAGGTGTACCTAATAAGGACACTCACATTTCGCCAGATACGATCAAGTCACACGTAATAGGGGACTAGCCTTTTGCCATCAACATCCCCCAAGTCCAGACTCTATGGCTGTTACCTAGTCCTGATGGAAGGGAAAAACTCAGTAAGACTTTCCCCGGCCCAGGAATAGAACCTAGGGCCTTATGCCCAGCAGTCGGCCAACGAGCGTCCGTAGACATTTATTTATTAGACGTGTCTAAAATCAGTAGGCGTCTATTTATTTGAATAGTTATTTATACTTATATTTGTTGACACGATTTGTATAAAAGTGTTTTTAGAAAAGCACGCGGTGTTCGTCATAAAAGCACGTGCTATTAATAATCTACCAAAAAGTCAGCCGGTATGCTAATTAGGGTACATTACAAGACTAGTATTTTTTTTCGACAAATTTTGCCATGACGTACATTGAAACATGCAAAAACGATATGAAAATGACTAAATTAATTATGTCGGGACAGCTGACAATTTTTTTTTTTTTTTGATAATGTTAACACGCACGTTTTTAACAAATTATGAAAGATACGTAGAAGGGTGTTTGCAACAATAGGTACAGTAACAAAATGAGAATGTTTGAAGACATTTAGAAGTTGCGCCAGTTACGGAAAGGTTAAAATGGAGAGTGAGAGGAAGACTAAAGAAAAGATAGATGGATCGTCTGAGGAATTATACAGTGGCTCAAGCAGTTGACTGCTGCGCTACGTGTCGCGGGTTCGATCCCCGCGCGCAACATATATTTTATGGCCTACTGATAGTTGTTTCGGGTCAGGTTATTTGTGTATGTGAGTTTAAATGTCTGTGAACGGACCCACTGTGATGAGGAGTAATTTGACTAAAAGAGTGATAACTATGAATTTTGAAGTATGGAGTATATGTAAGCATACCTAATCAACCTTTTAATGAAAAGTTCACAGAAATTAGATCCTTATTGCCCACAAAATCCCAATTAAATCAAAGTGGAAATCTCGTACACCCCACACTAAAAGTATGCGCATTTACTAGAACAAAATACTGTTCTAATCTACATAACATTTTGTACCCAAAGTCAACGGACCGTAAAATAATTAAGCGTCATAATAGCTAAGACATGATATACGATGTCTACATCAAGATAAAATCTCGCATGTTTTAGATAAAGAGATTAATCCTTCTGTCAACTCTCACACGACGAAAACTTTTCCGTGAATTCTCTCCTTTCTAGAATAGACACGCGCTTGCGCACCTAACACGATATATACGATTGATAATAACCACCGAGTAATTACACGCGATTCAGAAATTCATGTAAATTAATTACTAAAAGAATATTTCGTGACAAGATTTTGATATGGTAATTTAAACGTGAATCAAACCGTATGTTTCGATTGACAGGGTGCCTCCTGAAAGTACATGTATTTCAGTTACTTCAATATCTTGAAAATTTAATCAATATTACATAAATAAACTCATGCTTTTATACCCCCATGGGAAAATAAGTGTGGCAGTAATCATGGCACAGAACACACACAGAAGATTGTAAAAGTACATCATCATAGCAGCGGTAGATATATTTGACAGGCATTTGTGACTTTGCTAACTTTCAGAATGCAAGTGCATTTACAGTCATTGAAAATCTCAAAAAAAAAACCTCTAAAGCCTAATGAAAAAAACCAATCTGTTGTTCAGAATGTCAGTACGGCAATGATTTGTTTTTTTATAAACCTACTTCCTTTATCAAACACAAAAAGGAAAAAAAAAACTAAACCGTGACTCTGGTTGATTCATTGTTATATTGTTTGATATTTTGTGTAAAATGGCTAAAAATAAAAGCTAACAAAGATAAAACCTTGACATTTGTGCCGGATAAAACAATAGGACCTGTAGAGGTGCGGTCTGGTGGTCTACATTCTCACCCTAATTTCAGGTAGATGAACTGAGAAACAATTACTTTTCATTAAAAGTGTCACTTTCTGAAATACATACGTGGAAGTCTTGGATATTGCCAAATCAAGATTTTGATATAAATCTGACGAAAAAGTGCAACGAAATGAATACAGCATTTAAAGTTATATTTTATTTGTGCCAAATTCATATCAACACTAATATAAATTATAAAGAAGGAAAATTTTGGGGTACAGGCCATTACTATTCGGAGAAATCCTTCCATTAGTAAGAAGCTACATTATCCGAGAGAGGCATAGGCTTGCCGGATGAGTAGACGACATAGTTTCAATTCGGGGGAAAACTGGATGAGGCTGGCACAGGACCGTGGAAATTAACACAAGAAAGAGAATGACAAAGGTTCCCGTGACATAATGTCTGACCACATCATCATTATTTCAGCCGAAAGACGTCCACTGGTGGACATAGGCCTCCCATCATGCATCATGCATCAGGCATGTCTGACCACAACGCGAGCAAAATCGTGGGCACAAGCACTAGCTTATTGATGTTACTTCTTCTTTTTTTTTTGGCGGGTGGAAAATCATCAAATAACTCCTCCCGCTCTTGGGCAGAGCGAAAGGTAGTGTCAGACTTCTACTGACTAAAAACCACCCATATTCCTTCTTAGCCCTATATGTCGAGGCCGCGGTAACTTGTGAACGACCCGCAGCCCTGACGGGGTTTATGTTACTTCTGATGTGTGTTTTAGTATTCATTCATTGTGTCACATAATTGGATCTCTAAGTGAATCATTTAATTACGTGTTAATTTGTCACAAATTAGATACATTAAGACAAAACAGACACGAAAACAAGACAAAAGAGGCGGACATAGAAATAATTTTACATGAACTGAGAAAGGCTTTCTTTCACCCTGCTTTCAAGGCAAGGCAAGACAGCCTTGAGTTTTAAGTCTTAGGGGATGTCAAGATACAGTTTCTCCGTGACTTTATGCAGCGGCCTGATGGTCTAAATATTGTAATTAATTAACGCTTATTTCAGAAAGATGAACTGAGCGAGCTTTAAAAGTAAATATTATTTACTTTTATATTAAACTTTTGATATTATCAATGTATACATACTTTCCAGCCACGGAAAACTGTATAAGTTCGCTTTCCTCGACCGGATGTGTACGGATTTCCTTACGCAAAATGAGTATAAAATGAAGCCGTCAGCTGTCACTTCTTGATTGAATAATTGGTAAAACATAATGACCCATTCTCTATTACCTGGTAACGGGCTATTGGTAAAAAATAGCAGTCGGAAGACGTCGAGACGGTCGTTTGTTCCGCGCAGAGTCACGCAATTTCGCGTATCGAGCCACCATCGAGCAATATAATCGATTCGATAGCTTCCGTACGCGTGTGTTATCTATAATAATTTAATTATCATTCGAAACTTACCGAGGTTTTTGTAAGCGGGCATTGTGGCCTTTTTTCGTATTGATTTCTGACTGACGATATTGCTTGATCAAGTTTTTGTTGCGGTAGGCAAAAAGCACGAAAAAACAGCCTAGTCTCGCCTAATTTCGTATTCATTAGATTTTTTGTAATCAAAATTTGTGACTCTTTGGTAATAATTGATGAAGTATTTCGTACCTATATTTGACGAATAATATTTTCAGCGAATTCAAATATATTTTGTTAATTCATGTATCGAATTATTCTATTTCGATTGAGGAAGTCAACATAGGTACAAGAAATAATACAGGTATATACGCGGAGTTACTAAATTGGCATACAAAATGACAACGAACCTGACAAAAAATATACACGATCATTAACTCATTATGACATCTTTGTCTTATTTATTTTTACATCTAGTTAGGTATAATATCCAAATTGCAAGCCGCATCCTTCGACACCAAAGTATTTAAAATATATATTCAGTGTTTTTATTTTCTTTAGAGATTAGTGTTTGTGGTGGTATCCCATGACTCTATAAAAGCTAACTTTAGTTAGCCTTTATAGAGTCATTATAGAGTCATTATAGAGTCATTTTAATGGGGGCGGAACTTGTTAACAGTTCCCATTGATCCCTAAAATACCTATTCAAATTGCCCCGTTGAATATCACCTACAACCACCCACTCACACTTGACTGTTCGGTGCTGATAACGCTGATATCAGTAAACAAACCATAGCGGTTGCATATTTTATCAAAAACATCGGTTCAAACATTTGTTAGCTTTGAGTACCATAATACTTATTTATTACCGTTTTAATTTTTTCAAGTCTACTTCTGATAGTAACAGTAAGCCTGCCTAAAATTATTGCTAAATGTTTTTGCTAGCATTCTACAAAAATGTCTAAATGATCGATTAAGCGGGATCGAGGTCAAGAGCAGGGCCATTTAGCAGAAATAAAAAAATTACAACCAAAATAGTAGCGAAAAACATAACCCTTTCCTTGCAGTCGGGTAATAAAAAAAAGTATCCAGAGCATAGTCTATTATGTGTGTAGTAAACGATGAAGGGGATGTGTCAAAACTGATATAGTCATATAATTCTTCACGCATCCTCTTCATCTTGTCCAATCACATTTTTGTGGGGTCGGTATAAAGGGGATGAATCGAGATGCAACCGGTTTTCGATCACGACGGCCAATCATAGCATTCTTAGCTGACATTAGCAACAGTTAACAAAAAAAATCGAATTAGTCCGACAGATACATTTCCAAAAAATATTGAACACGTTTTTTTTCTTTTTTCACGTAAACAAACAAGGAAGACGTCATATTTAAAGCATTAGTATGGCATTTTTTACGGGTCAGTGACGTCACAAACCCTCGCTCAAATCTTGGACGCGTTTTATCTTCGTATTTTTTTATTGATTTGATAAAACAAAAAATACGTATGCAATATTTTTCGATAATCTAACAGACGGATTAATTAGAATCACATTTTTTTTAGTAAACATCCCTATTGGTGCGGGAGATATTAGTGCGCAGGCCGGTGTGCCCTTCTTTCATAGTCCGATGGTCCGATGGGACGGCAATCCGACACAACCGGAGAGCTAACAGCACGCATCGTCGAAGGTCCAACACTACTCGCCGGGAATCGACACATGTGTCCCTGCTCTAATGGTTTTTGTTTGGGTTCGGCAGTCTGCCGGAATTTTGTGAACGCTAAATACGTCTTAGTGAATTTCTTTTCTATAATACATATTTTAATCTGAAAGTAACTGGAAACGACAATAGAGACAAAAATGGAATCAGGCAAGTGAATGATGAAATAAACGGGAATATAATGTGATTTACTTGAGGACTGACGCTAGTTTGCATAAACCAATCTAGTGACATCGTTGAGACCAAGTAGCAAGGCTTAGCAACTAGGCAAGCAATTAAGAAGTCACTATGTACCAGACTTACGATCGAGTTTACCTCGGCCCCAATAAAAACAATAGTTTGCTTTTACGAGCAGAGCAAAACTAAGGAATACATTACGTTGGCATTCTTGAATATTATGAAAAGTAATGTTTATTGAAAAGCAGTTTGTCGCACACAAAATCAGTGAAAAACTTAAAGAAACTTGCGCATAAACATCATCAGGCTATGACGTTTCCGCTGATGGGACACCGGCCGACCTCTTCTCTGTGATAGGGAAGGGTACCACGCGGGTTAGTAGGACGATCGTTTTTTTTAGCCTGAACTGTCTCATTCCTGGGCAAAGGTCTCTCCAGTCCTCCCAGTTTTCTTAATTTTGTGCCTCTTCCCGCCAATTGACGAGAAAGCCATCCAAGGCTTTCACAGGGTAGGCCGCGGGTTGTACACTAGTTATCGCGGCCTCGACATAGAGGGCGAAGAAGGGACATGGGTGGTTTTTAGTCAGTAGAAGTCTGACACTTCCTTTCGCTCTGCCCAAGAGCGGGAGGGGTTATTCGATGATTTTCCACCCGCCAAAAAAAAAGGCTTTCACAGGCTCTTTATTTTGTGCAAAACATTAAACCTTGACCCATTTAAAAAACAGTGGCAAACACCGAGTACCTAAGGAAAATATTTTGGAAAAACTATGTACCTGCATGTCCTAGAACCAAAATATCGATCACATCACGTGACACTGACCAACTTGAACTAAGTCCACGTGATGGACCACAACTGTGAGGTTATTTCCGCAATAACAACAAACAATCAATTATTAGTTAATCTTTTATTATACTCGTTATATTATAGTTAGTCTAGTATTCAAGAATTTTCTGGCAACGTTTGCAAATATGCACAAGATCAAACGGGTTAGATTTTGTTTAGTATTATTATGTCTTTTGAAAAGCGACTTTAGTTCGATATTATTAGTTTTAAGTGTAGTTTGTGTCTCAGGTTTTAGAACGTGTCCAACTTGATTATTTATAGATATTAAACTAATTAATAATAAATTATAATTTTATTTATTTAATATTTATACTTTATTCGTCTTCTATTATCTCGTTTTTCATTGACAACTGTCAACGGGTAAAGATTCCATTCGTATATTGTTGTTTTTTCTCGTAATCTTTTTTTATAAAAAAAAAAACCTTTTTTCCTGTATCGTGGGTGCGTTCACAAACATTTAAACTCACATACACAAATACCCAGACCAGAAACAACTCTCTGTAGGCCATACAAATATTTGTTCCGTGCGGGGATCGAACCCGCGACTCGCAGCGCAGCAGTCCAATCGCTTAGCCACTGCGCCAACCGTGCCGTCAAATAAACTGTTTGTTATCCTTTTCTTTTTTAAGAGAGAAGAGGGCCGAATGAATTGGGATAAGGGCAAGAGAATGTTCAGAATGAGGAGATAAGAGTAACAAACAGTTGTAATATGAAACATAGAAATAAGAAATACACAAAACTTATAGACAATATTGCAGCCAACGACGCTGTTCACAGATTAACCATGCGATGCGAATCAGTGAAAATAATCGGTTACTTTACATAATTTATATGATAATATATTTATTTATTATTTATTTTATTGTGTTTGGGTGGCTTACAGCTAACAATACAAACATTTATAGTGAGGTAATCAACGACAAGCCATTTACAAGCCTCCACAGTTAGCAATAAACTATTGTTGCACAAACTAATATCTAAGCATAATATCAAGAAATAAAATTAATATAACAAGAACATAAGTAGACAAACAATATAAATTTAACGTATACTATTGAAATTCATTACAAACAACAGAGCTTTTAGCCAGGGCAGTAGTAATTGTCACTAAGCTGCTTGCAAACAAATCAATTGACACACACGATGATACGTACACACGTTGATATATACGTTATAAAAATATTTTGTATAAATATCAAAGCTGGATTAGAAAACCATGCAAGAATAAGACATGCGGCGCCGACCCCAAATAAATTGGGATAAAGACAGGAGAATCATGAATGATGTTTCAAGAAAGTTCTGTTTAAAAAAGTTGACCATTACGGAAATGACAATCTGTCACTGTCACATTTATTTTTTTATACAAATGCCAATCATTGGATATTGATCAACAAATTCTATCGATTTCTCTTAACTGTGCGCTATTCACAAACATAGTTTTTTCGTTGAAAAAGTTAAAATACTAAACTGTTTAGAGAAATTTCCAAAAAACGTTTCACATTTGAGTGATCCGTCACTTTCTTAGAAAAATTTGGTGCGTTCATGTTTCACAACAACGTTAAATTGCTTTAGTCACGATATTTACGAAATAATAAAAAACATAAAACGTGAGCTGTTCTTGCTCATTTCCTTACTTATGTGGACCGCCGATGTTTTTAGACACGATATTACACATGGATCGAATATGGATCAGGCAGCACATTTGCAGCTTTCGTAAGTAGTTGACGGAGGAGTATGCACGAACTTAGGCAATTATTATTTTTAAAATTTATATTGACATATTAGGTGGTTCAAATAAAAGAGAAGCAGCGAAGAATAATAAATACGACAATATATTTTTTTATTTATTTATTATTTTCAGAAGAAAATGAGAAATGAATCAGAGAAAATCAAAGATACAATAAAAGGATGTTTTAAGTTACAGCCGGGTCTAAAGACAACAAACGTATTATCATACCACAAATATATTTCATTATAAAAAGAAATAGCCTATGCACTCTTGCCAAGTAGAATCGTATTACCCAGTACTAAGTTGTGGATGTCAGATATGCAGTCGCTCCAAGTAAAATACTGGTATTCAGCTGCATTAGGTTATGCTGGACACTGACCCCAACATTTTTGTAGAAAGACACTGATACTGATCATGACTTATTTAAAAGATACCGTACAGTCAACTCACGAAACAATTGATTCAAGAGAACAACATTTATCTTGTATAGATTAAAATTTGTGGCTATTAATCTAACATCATTGTGTTACTGTTATAACACGTTGCTCGCTGCAAGTAGGACCTTAAATGCTATTCACAATGTTAGTGAATCGACGAGTTTTTCATCAAGGCATTGTTTGGATGATTTGGTTATCGTGAGACCGTGCATTTTGGTTTGTAATTTTAAAAACGCAGTGGCTTTTCTAATAATTGTAAATACATATTACATGAGCTGTTGATGTTCGTCTTCTCTGCAACTTTGTGCATTTAGAAATAAACACACGCATTGTAAATCTATAGTTAACGCCCCAACACCCTTTTTTTAGGGGGGGGACCATAAAATAACCCCTCCCGCTCTTGGACATAGCGAAGTGTCAGACTTCTACCGACTAAAAACCACCCGTAATCCTTCTTAGCCCTATATGTCGAGGCCGCGGTATCTCTTACAACGACCCGCAGCCCCGACGGGCGTCGGCCCTTGCGCGTTCGTGTTCCACGGAAGGAACGCGGAAAACGAACGCGCCGTCGACACGGCCTGTAGTCGTCAGATGACGGACGGACGAAAAAACTGAAAAGCAAAAAACAAACACATTTTAAATTAAACAAAACTTGGAAGCAGGGGTTCATTCTTTTTTCATTTTATAATTTAATATTCAAATGAACTCCACCTACTTCCAAGTTTTGTTTAATTTAAAATGGGCTTGCTTTTTGCTTTTCAGTTTTTTCAGTCGGGTTTTTTAGTTTTTGGAACGAAGTTCCTTAACGCGCGTTGTGAAAGGGGGCTAGACGGAAAAAATTCTTACGAAAAGTTGTCACGACACTTTTTGCTATAGTAAGCTATTGTAAGCTGTGCGGCGTCGCATGTTTCTCTGTCTGTCTCTCTCTCTCTTATAGAAAGCAAGCCAGATATTTTATATTTTTTATTTTAAATTTATATAAAAAATAATAATTACAATAATATAATTAATAAATAAAATAATAATAACAATAATATAAGTAAATAGAAGTAGTAGTATATGGTATACTACTACTGGTGCCGGTGGCTGGTGGTGCTGGTGGTGGTGCTGGTCTGGTGGTGGTGGTACTACTGGTGGTGTTATGGTGGTGGTGGTAGTATATTAGTATCTAATATTAATTAATAATTATATTATTTTTCTTTTTTTTTTCTTTTTTATTTCTTTTTTTTTATTATTATTATTAATTCTTTTGGTCATTCTTGTGCTGTTTGCGATAGACTTTAACTTCGTTCCATCCGGGTGTCCCTTGACACCTCTTAAGTTTTTTATCTACTTTTTTTTATTTCCGACTTTTTAGTTGTTTTGTGTTTGTTTTTAAAATTCAATTCAATTATCCGTCTTCATATAAAGTAACATCACGATGTTGCATAAGTTATTGAAAACGTAGACGACGTAGGTCGTCACTGTTGATACATCCTGGCGATGCTTTTCTTTGACATCCTGAACGAACATTCTATTAGTACTCTGCGTTTTTTATTATTTTCACAGGCATTTCGTCCAGTTTTACCAAGATTCAAGTGCATGTTTCTAGACCGAGTAGTATTTTCGCCGCTGGCACAGCTGCAAAATTTGTGAGCGAAAAAAAATTTTTACCACTGGGACAAACCATCTATTTCCTATCTTATGAACTTTTACCCCAATAATTCAAGAAGTAAATTTTATTAAATATGGAGTTTCTTGCCGTTCTTTTCCATAAAGATCTTTGCTTTGGAATTTGGGTACAGTACTTTCACTGTTATTATACCTTGTGACTGGTACTGTAGCTTCATTTTATTATTGTCTTTGTTTCGGCAATTAAAAAGTGCCTTTAACAGGCTTAGTTGAAATAAATGTTTTGATTTTGGTTACTGTGCCCGAGTGGAAATTAATATTAAAATCGCAAAGCGTGATATAGGTCGGTTAATTTTCGACAAGTAATATTCCGCATTTATTTAGATACATCTTTGCGATTTTAGCCTTTTGTCGTCGATTTCAATTGGGCTATTGTGAAACTTCCTCCAAGTCTTGACCCGCGTCTTTTATTTTTATCCGAGGGGTCATAAATCTTAACACAGTTTTCAATCCCAAGTTGCTCTCAATACCAAAGTCACGCTCGTTCACGCCAGGATGACATTGCGGGTGAACGTCCTCTTGTTTGTCGCCGTATTGTGATCTGCACCGTTTTTGCTCAGCATCCGTGACGTTCGAGCGAATCGTACGTGATTCGGTTGTTGCTAAAATGTTGACGACTTCGGTACGTTGAAATTGTTGTTCTGTTGGTTTGTTGGATTTAGGAATATGTCTCCAAAATTGGAAGGTTTAGAAGAAGTGGTATTTTTTTTTTCTTTCTGTTCTTATAACTGGGAAGTTATCATATAACCTGCTTAAACTGATCATTACATGCATGTTACCTACATCTATATGGAACTGATGTAACTGAAAATATAACTAGTGTAATCTGGGTGTAGTGTTAGGGACACCTGTGCCTAACCCTTTGGGTATCACAGGTGTGATGTTAGGTAAGCATGGTTATGTTCCCATCGGGGCTGTGGGTTCTTCGAAAGAGAAACCCTGGCCGCGATACAAAGGGCTGAGAAGGAACATGGGTGGTTTTTAGTCAGTAGAAGTCTGACACTCCCTACCGCTCTGCCCAGACCGGGAGGGGCTATTTGATGATTCCCCCCCCCCCCCCCCCCAATAAAATAAATTATTGGGACTTTTTGGTGATTTCCGATGAGCCGTTATTTTATCTAACGTTTTACAATCAATAAATGGTTTGTAAATAATTAAGACTTTAATTAGTTAACAAACCATAGGCCCAACTTTGCAAAATGCTAATGGATTTAAACAAATTAGAGCAGCTCCAATTATACCAGTGACAAACCAGTTACTTTGAGGGTAGATACAAACAGCATGCCATTTATTTGTATAAATATTCATAACCGTCGCAATCAAAACGAACCATGTTCGTTTTGAAGCAAATTGTCGGTGAAAAAAGTTTTCCACAGTTTTCTACTTCCCTTACTTGTCACACCATTTCCCACTGTCTATTATTTCCGGGAATGCGTTGATTTCTTACGTTTTACATATTTACTACGTGCGGTACAAAAGTGACTGTATATTAGTGATAGTAGATTTATTAGTATAGATATATACTTAATTTTGTATGTTATGACTTGGTAACCAAAACCATGTGACCATAACAATGAATTTACTAGTGGAGACATCACAATAGCCTGAAATACCAACAGGTTGTCAAACTTGTCGTGTACAACGGCCATTATTTTATTAACTGTCAGTTGAAACTAAGAACAGTCATTTAAAATTCAAATCTCAATCTCTTTAATCAGTCATAACCGGTGATTTGAATTTGGAACGCAGTTGTAAATAAAAAAAAATAAGTAGGTAGACTCGTATTTGTATTAGAACAACACTACATATTGGCGGAAAATTAACTTTTCGTTTCGTTTTGGAAAACAGTCAGTATCTAGAAAATAGATTTATTATTCCTTTTGATTAATTAATAGAACAGTACGGTAACCACGAAACTGCGGTTTGAGCTATTGTTCAATCTAACAGCACAAAAACAATAGGCAATCTACGACGGTAAACGGTATCCAAACGGCACAAATCTTTGTACTATTTAAATCACAAACAACAAAGAGCAATATCCGATAAAGGGTCAAGCTTACCTGCAAAGTAACTCCGCTTGTACCGTTAACACTGTACACTCACACTTAACCACTTAAAAAAACAATTAGCCGAAGCAGAATCACGACCGTCGACCACCGGTTGCGCCAACCGACTACAGCAACTTCACATTCGCGGTTCGAGCTGCTCAGATAAGTGAATCTAGATAGTGCAGTAAGGTAAAAGCGGGTAAAGGTGCGCACACACGAGTTCACTGACGTTGATGGAACGTATAATATTAAGCGAACCGTGTCGACGATCTAAAGCTTCGCATAATTTCTAGGTCAGTACACATTTTTTTTGTTTCAGATAATAATATAATTCATAACTAACATAGTAAGAATTTTGAGATGATGCATTTCGATCTAAACATGAATGACGAAGCATGTTTCTTAATTCAAAATCTGACAGTTCAAACAAACTAATCTGTATTAAAACTACTTGAACATACACACATCAAAAGTGTCTAGGGATCAACATATATTTTTGCAATAACTTTTCTCCTGATTGATATTAATTAAAATTTTCTTTAAGGATTCATCAAATAAAGTGTTTTCGTTTGTCACAGTAACGATAAACCAAGTCACCTTTGCATTAATAAAGAAATTTGCCATTTTCCTAATAAAGGGATTTTTGACATTTGAACCACTAACATTAAAGTTCGAAAAAAAGACTGAAATAACAGTTTTCTTTAAAATTTTATTGGGTAACTTAAACAATTAATAATCCGTGTTTCTACCGCGAACACTAACAACACAAGAACATCGGTTTGGCATACTCAAAATGAGTTCATCCAAATCACGCTGTGGAATGGCCGCCCATGTTCGTTGCAACAACAAAAAAAGGTCTTCTTGCGACTGGATACCCTCCATATTCGGCAGAGCTCTTCTCTGTAGCATATCCCATGCATGCTCAATCGGGTTCAAGTCTGGCGACTGAGCAGGCCAGGGCAGGACATTGATGTTAGCAGCGGCGAGAGTCTGTCTTACAACTCTTGCGGTGTGCGGTCGTGCATTATCATGCATTAACTGAAATAAGGGACCGATTTGCACTTGTAGAGGAACGATGACGTCTGATACAATCGTCTCAGCATAAATTTGAGCGTTGAGGTTGCCTCTGATCCAAATCAACTCAGTTCTTCCGCCGATCCAAATACCCGCCCATACCATGATGGTTCCACCACTATAAGGATGGACTTCCTGGCAGGATTTTAATCGCTGTTGGCGTCCAGGGGTTCTCCAGTGTCGTATACGTCTTGTATCCGGTCTCATACCAAAACGAGACTCATCAGAGCAAAGCACACGAAACGCCATTGTTCTTCTGCCCAATTTCTGTGTTCAAGAGCCCATTGATATCGAATCCTACGATTGTGCATTGCTATAGGTGGTACCCGTAGCGGTCTTCGGGAATGAAGGTTCACTTCATGCAAGCGGTTTCTGACGGTTTGGTCGCTAATTAAGTTCCCTGAAGAGTGATGAAGCCTCACGGCTAACATCATGGCGGTTATTGTTGGAGCTCTTCGAGTTAAGATTTGAATGTATCGGTCTTGTCTCCGTGTGGTGCAGCGATACCGTCCTCCATGGCGCTCAGCCACGGTACCAGTGCTTCGGTAACGTGTCCAAAGTCGACTGATAACACTCTGACTTGTATTCAGAGCTAAAGCCACAGTACGTTGCCGGGAACCAGCTTCTATCATTCCCACGGCTCTGAGCATTTCTTCCCTGCTTAAATGACGTCGCCGCTCCATAATAACGTTGGTTTTAATCAGTAGTAGGGAAACAGTAGCACTAATAATGTCTTCAATGCGTTGTATGTTTTTATAGGGAAAATATTGACAGCTGATTTTCATCTTTTACTCGAATTTGATTCACAGTTCCTGATTCAAATTATGAAATGCACCAAAGGATCCATATAAATTTATAAAATCATAAATTTATTACAAAGCCACAATCTCAATCTCAAGAAATCCGCATAAAAATGCTTGATCCCTAGACACTTTTGATGTGTGTATTTGAATTTAGAATAGATTTCATTGGTGTGAATCAATATTTGAATTTCATTTAAAAAAGTACGTTTTTCATTCTGAATACAAAACAAAACAATAATATTGTATCGAATTCGTAATCTGTGTGAAATGCTTCGGGCTTGAATGTGGAAACAGTTACAACCTCTTCTAAATATCGGCATTAAAAAATGGTTTTCAAATCTCAAGTAGGTAACTGTATAAATTGTGTTCGAATCATTGAAACCGACTGGCATCAATATTTACTCATGGCTATTTGGGCCCATTTATTTGTTAGTTGCATTAAATTGTAACTGTACTGAACTGTACAACGACGGTAATTGATATGGGTAACTCGAAGTGTGGTATTTTATTTTTATTTTTTGGATTTATTGGTCTAAACTCGGATGCATTTTAATTATGCATCACGCAATAAAATAATTTTTCTTTATTCATACTCTGAAAGTAGGTCATAACATGCCTGCGGAGCGGGTTAAAAGTACTATTTTTCAGCCCTACGGAGAATCGCTTTCAACTGACAGTTGTCAAATTATTTAAAAAATATTGGTATGTCTTCACATTTTTATTGAACCATGTTCCAACTATTTATACAGCCACTCAATTTCAGCGCGATTTAAATTAAAATAACATAAAGTTAACTTATGAAAAATTATATTAGGACTTGAATATAATTTAGTTTTAACTATTTCTCTAAAATATCATAGATTTCGACAAAATCTTTGCCATTTTTTTTAATGATGGACATAAAAAATACTGGCTGTATAGCTGGACGACCAGAGGACAAAAAAAAACAAAATAAGCGGGAAAGCGCCAACATCCGATCACCACAAAGGAGAATGGGCAAAATCGTACGGCACTTGGTCTATCAGCGGCCAGGAACATTTTATTTTTTTTTGGTTTAATATCACCCTACAATAACGGGTTCAAGAAGTTTTATATCTGTAGTGTCATTATTAATGGAACTAAATACATTTTTATTTTAGATATGTAAGCCTGTGATTTAGCGTATTAATTACTAAGATTTAGTCTTAAAAATAAGGAAATAAAATAAAATGACTTGTTTACTTCAATACATTTATTTTACATACATTTACATACATAAACTCACGCCCTTTTCCCATGGGGGTAGGCAGAAACCACAGAACGCCACTTGCTACGATCCTTACATACTCCTTTTGCCTCGTCCACATTCATACATTTAATGTACAATAATAGCACTGAGTTCTGATGCCGGTAATAAAATATCCTCGTCTTGATGTCTAGCCCATGCCAGATACCACACTACACACATAACGTGTGCGCAACAACCGATTGTGCGCCTTCCACTCAAACAACTGCAATAATAATGAGCAATTGCTTCTCTATTTTGTCTTTGTCGGTTAATTACAATATAAGAATAATATATTCTGGACCTTACATGTCTAGATTGTATTCGCACACGTAATAACCAAATATCTTCTTCTTCAATAAAATCTCTGAGCTGACTTATTTGTCGCTCCCGGTATACTTCGATATTGTATAAGCCTTCAATTAAGTGTTCAGCGTAGTAGCTGCGAGCCAACTTGATTTGGTATGTGCCAAGTGCAAACAGAATTAGGTCTTCTTCAGAAAAAACCGGAAAGTCTTCAAAAATAGGTTGGTCGCTGCTGAGTCTTTCAAATGATGCCCTCTGTCTATTTATGTTATGACGGATAACATAGTCCGCTAAGAGGTTCGGTATTTCAAAACGTTCATTAATTATATTTACGAACGATGATGCATGAATACTATCTTGTATTGGTGTTTGGAACGCATTGATGAGTGCCGCTGCGTTTTGAAAGTCCTCAAACATGTGACTTAAGGCGCGA
Organism: Diarsia rubi; assembly: GCA_932274075.1. NCBI lineage: Eukaryota > Metazoa > Arthropoda > Insecta > Lepidoptera > Noctuidae > Diarsia > Diarsia rubi. Next base: position 14,809,273 of record OW026425.1, read on the forward strand.
TTAAAATATTCTTGCCTAAACAATTTGAAATCTCGCTTGAACCTGCCATTTATAACTTCCACTACCCAGCGGCATAGAGTTACCAGCCTAGTTCTATTGGCCTGTTCAGTAGTAAGCTGGTCTGCACCGCGGTCTTTGGTTTCTGGCATATAGGCACTGTAGTTGCATCGCTCCAAATCGCCACAGACGTCTCTAAACCCACGATCTAAAATGAATATGTCGCCAGCCCGGTAAAACCAGTGAAATGTGCCTTCTTCGTCATTTATAATTCTTTCCAAAATACTGGCATCTGAGTCGGTAGCAGCATAGGGCCCGCAAACATCAATTATATGCCCATCGGAACACACCATTAAGAACGGTTTTAATAGATTTTCGTATTTGTGTAGACTGTAGGTCTGTCGCTGGAACGAAAAGTTGGAGCTCTTCTGTATATAAATATATGTTCCATCCATGATTGTTACTGCCTTCCTTTCTTCTGGAGAAGACTCGGGATTTCCAAATAACGCGTTTGGTACAATAAGATTACGGTCAGCGACCATTCTTCTATTTAAATGGTCGAGTCCCAGGTGTCGTGGCTTAAAATCCAGAGATATAGCATCACGCGCGGTTTTTAAATGCCTTTCTAGAGTCCTTCTACTTATGTTAAAGAGCGTGGCTAATCTCTCGTTGCTATCACCAGTTCGCAACTTCATTAAATAAATGGCTAGTTTTGTTTTGGCGTTTGACTCAGACAAAGAAGGCGTTTGTTCCAAGATTGTATTGAATTGATCTCTGCTAACGCCCAATCGAATATGAATCTCATTAGGATCCATATTTGCAATATCTTCAAAGTCCAGAATATTTTTATTTAAAACAGCTTTTTTAAAAAGCTCTAGTATTTGCACAAAATGAGAGCTGTTAAAATCATGTCTGAGATTTGGACTATCAATGAGCTCTTCCCAATCATTTGATGTTAAATGTGCATCACATATTCTGGCACTGTCTGGTATGAATAAGTTAGAATGTAACATAAGCACAAACACAAACGTCTGTGCACAAGCACAAACGTACAGAAGTTCAGAGTTAATAGCCAGGTTATCAGGTTAGGAAGAAACACAGTCCAGAGGGTAGCCAGGGTCAAAACGTTTGAAAAAGAATCCGTAGATGAGCGCACAGTACACAACGTCACAAGGGTAAGCGAAGGACTGCGCCGAGTGACGCACACGCACCCCACACCTCGGCTCTTTTGTTTGCACTCGAAGCTGATTGGGCCGTTCGAACTCAGGTAGTCCATGTAGTAAACCCATTGTTGAGCTGAGTCTTGTAAACGGTATGCTGACAACGTTTTGAAATACTTTTGAAGACATAAACTAATGTTAATAAGTATTTTATAAAATGGGTTTGCACATTTTCTTGCACTTATTATCTAAGTATTTTACCTATATGTATTTTTTTTTCTAAATGAGCTGCAATGTTACGTTCATAGTAAAAGTTAGTCCTTAGTAATAGTACTTTCATTTAATACCTATTTCGTTGTTGGCCGCTCATAGACCATTTTGCTCTTTCTCCTTTTTCTTTATTTAATAATTTAAAACCCAGTCTCGGGACTAAATACGAGTAAGTAATTTTCACCCCTTGGATAACAATATACCTACTATTTCATAACTGAAAACAACTGCCTCTGAATGTAGGTATGTTGGGGGGGGGGAATCATCAAATAACCCCTTCTACTGGAGTGTTAGACATCTACTGACTAAAAACCACCCATGTTCCTTCTTAGCCCTTTATGTCGAGGCTGCGGTATCTCTTACAACATTCCGCAGCCCGTCATAACATGCCTGATGAGAGGATTGAAAGTTTAAATTCTTTGCAGCCCTAGGGAGAATCGCTTTTAACTGACAGCTACCAAATTAAAAAGAAACAAAAACTGTTCCAACTTTTTATACAGTAGGGACTGTATAAAAAGTTGGAAGCCTTTTAGCCTTTTCCCTACTCGGCTTCCAGTCGGCTTCCAGTCTAACCGAATGCAGCTGAATACCAGTATTTTACATGGAGCTACTGCCTATCTGATCTCCACAACACAGTTAATACTAGGTAATACGATACCTTTTGGTAAGACTGGATGTCAGACTTTCAGGTCACTGACCACCTGTAACGACTGCCAAAGAATTATATATGGCAGCCGGGACCAACAGCTTAACGTGCTTTCCAAGGGACGGAAGAAACTCGATATGTAATGGGCGGTCACCCATCTACAGACCAACCTAGGCAAGCGCAGCTTGACCTAAAGATCGACCCCGAGTGGCAGTTCTTCTTTAGCCACGAGCTCCTCTTACATAAAGTTTACTATATTACTAGCTGTTGCAACCGGCTTCACCCGCTACAACTCGAAAATTATCCCACGGGAAGATTATTTTTAATTTCCTAATAGTATTCGTAATGAAAAGCACAGTGTTTACCGCGGGTAAATTACTTACTAAATAAGTAACTTTCACCGCTTGAATAACAATGTACTATTTTAAAGAAGGTGATAAATTAAAACTACTATTACTAGGTACTAACTATAAAATTAATGTTGGAATAAATCACCAACACAAAAAACGATTTATCAAAATAAAAATGAAAACACTAAAATGAGATCATACAAAGAAAAGGAAAATGACGGCTTTTCTTATCAGAATTTTTAAATTAGTCCACATCGTTCACTTATTTCGAGTGGTATGGTAAAAAATAAGCTCGCACCAGTGAATATTGAACCCAATTTTTTTTTACAGATTTTTACATTTTGAAAAGACAATAACGTCGATATGGATCATTCGGGACCTACGAAGACATTTATTTACGTCATTTTCAAGCCAGTTCATACCACTAGCTAGTTTATAAAATCCAAGGTCGGTATTATAAATTGTTTTATGCACAATATAGCACCGTAATTAGCAACGCCACAACATCACGTTCTTTTCCCTTACCCACGTCGAGCTCCACGGTCGATGACTCGGGCATCTACCGTGAAAAATGTAACATCTTTGAGAAAAACATGGTTCTTCAAGTAAAAACATTATAATCGAACCATAAAATATGGAAAAACATAACAGAAACCAGCTGTATTTGGTAATAATAAAACCAAAGTGCATCACTACAATAAAAAAAGAAGATTCTAAACTCAAGTAACGACGACAGGAATCCATATTTGAATGATTGATGGTTAGCGTACAAAATAAAATAAAAATTTCAAGTTACCACAAATTATTTTGTAGAATTCGGACCAATGAACATCCATCTTGAAAAACCACAAGGTTATAAAAAGAAACAGGCACTTATGTAAGGAATTCACCTTTTACAACTAATGCATCAAATTAATAGCGTGACGTCATGACAGAACACCCATGTTTCGTGACGTAAAGGCTAGGCTTAATATCCATTGAGTTGAAATTATCGAAGCAAAGTTTTGAATGTGAAATTATCGAAGCAAAGTTTGGTCTTCGGTCTTCCCCTACTCTCGTGGATTGAATGGATCGTGTGAAAGATGTTATTACCCGCAGGTCTATTGCGTATCTTTTAAATGTCAGTGGCTATCATATTGTCCATAGATTAACTGTCAAATTGGTTATAGTTTAGTACAAAATGGAATCATTTGACAGTTAATTGGAGCCCCTGCCGGGCTATTGCGTATCTTTTAAATGACAGTGGCTATCATGTAGTGTCCATAAATTAACTGTCAAATGGTTCCATTTTGTACTAAAAACCATAACCAATTTGACAGTTAATCTATGGACAATATGATAGCCACTAGCATTTAAAAGATACGCAATAGCCCTGCTGACTGGAGATCTACAAATGACAGCTGCGATAGGCGGCTTAACCTGCTTTCCGAGACACGGAGGCAACTCAGTTTGTAATGAGGAATCAACCATTACGGACCAACCTAGTAAAGCGAGTTAACCCAAAGATTGATCACAGTGGCTGTTTCCATTTAGCTAGAGGTGCTTGACTTAGTGCACCAACCATAAATAAATTGATCTAGGTACGTGACGAAAGCCTCTGGAAGATTCACAAGACTGATCAGTGATGATCTTTAAAATTACGTTTTCTCATAATAGGGTATTTCACCAAAAACATCGAATTAGTCCGTCTGTTAGATTATCTAAAAATATTCGATACGTGTTTTTTGTTTTATCAAATTAGTAAAATAAAAATGGACGAAAATAAAACGTGTGGCGACAGCGCCATCTATCGCAACAGATGCGAACTAACATTGGCAATTCTGCATCGCGCTATCAAAGTTATCCGCCACATTAGCGTATATAGAAAATCCCGAATTACAGTTAGCCCACCAGACACAACACCCGTCTGGTCGGAGGATCCTCCCTTTTCTATGGGGATGAGGAACTTTACACCCTGTTCCTCATGCCCCCCAAACTGGTGACCCCGAGCATGAACGTCAGCGCAGCCTTCGTGCAACTCTTCAATATCATCACTTCCTCAAGCCTTCGAGCAGCGAGTCATACCGTCAGTCAGCAACTACGGCTTCATCGGGTATCCTGACCACCAGCATGCAGCGGAAGCGCATTCCTGGTCATCACCCTCAGCCCCATCAGCGACCTTGGCACAGCACACTGCACTTCGGCCGGTCAACAAGCAGAGACGCCCTTCTCTCCTGGTCGACGCAGCAGCCAGCCACTACGCAGCACTGCACCACTCCGACTCTCTGGAGCATATGTGCAGCATCACCCCGACTCACTGGGGTATCACCGCAGACAGTTCCCACTCACCGTGAACTATGCGGCATCCGGTTCCGACTCACTGGGACCCTCTACTGGCCTGGCAAGCATCAAGACACAGCCTGCAATCGACCTCCGGTCTCGGAGAGGAGTGATGTGGCGACAGCGCCAAGCAATAGATGCGAACTAACATTGGCAATTCTGCATCGCGCTATCAAAGTTATCCGATAGAAAATCCCGACTTACAGATGTCGGGCAGTTAGCCCACCAGACACAACACCCGTCTGGTCGGAGGATCCTCCCATATCTATGGGGATGAGGAACTTTACACCCTGTTCCTCATGCCCCCCAAAAACGTGTCAAAGATCATGAGTTTTATTTATCAGGGGCTTTTGACGTCACTTTGTGGGCAAAACAGCACTAACCTTGTGACGTCACACGACTTGTCGCGACTTTTCCAAGCACTGTATCGTCTTCATCTTTTGTTTATGTGAAAAAAGAAAAAATACGTGTCTAATATTTTCTGAAAATCTATCTGATGGACAAATTAGATTTTTTTGGTGAAATATCCTATTCTGTACTTAGTTAATTTATAAATCGTTTACTTCACCTCATCCTCGTTGGTTTAGTTTTCGCAAGTGGGACTGCTGAACAAGAGGTCCTAGGTTGGATTCCCGAGTCGGGTACAGTGTTATTGGGTTTTTCCGTCAGGAAATTTTCCGTAGCAGTCTGGATTTGTGCTCGGTTGATGGCAATTGGCCCGCCCCCTATACATGTAATATATCATGAGACTTAAAACATAATTAGCAAAATGTGCGTGTACTATAAGGTACGCCTCTGCCTAACCCTACACCGCCATAAAACTCATAAGAAATAGCGGATATAAGAGCATAGACACAGTTTCACGGGTCATAAGCTATTAAACTCATTATATTATGAGAAACGAGAAATCCTGCCGTCATCGCGTGCGTGCGCGCTATTGTTTGCTGAAGATTGACGAAGTATCTAGCTGACACTGTTTGATGTATAACTAGGTTCTATTGAGATAATGTTGAAGGCAGAGGCCCTAGATTAAGCGACAATCTGTTGATAGTTAGAGAAATATCAAAATTGTTTCGGATTGACTTATGCTACCGAAAAGCTATTCCAATACCACAAGGAAAGAAAGAATAAGATCATGTTGATATTAGTGGGGAAATTTTGTCATTTTTGCATTGCATTGGAGGAATTCACAACTGAGCCAGAGGCGATGTTGTTATGGAGCCAAGAACTGCAGTAACAAATGCACACGTGTATCAATCCACAGAATAAATATTTATCTATTCTGTGTTTGAAACGAAGTTTTTCAATAAACTTTTGAAGATTTAAAATAGTATTTTTGTCATTTTTTATGGAAACTTTAACTATGATTTGATTTTTGCTTTTTTCTCGCGATTTACTTTCGTTAGCTAGAAAGAAGCAAAGGTTTGAGGCCTCTAAACAGCCTAATATGAAAAACTGAAAATTCAAACATTCTTGAATTTAGAACACAAATATGTTATTTTTTTCATAAAAGTTAATAAGTATTGATTTTAATAATCATGTTTATTTATAAGGATCTATTTATAACCACCATTTAAATATTCGAAAAATATTTACGCCGTAATGACGCAATATACGTTTGCCAAGACTAAAAAAAGCAATGTTGACTACTTTAACTAATTTGGATTTATTGTAAGGTTCATCATTCCGAACCCCGCCACATAATATATTTTGTAGATTCATCGATAAATAATTTAGAGGTGTTGCACTTTTTTAGGGTTCCGTACCTCAAAAGGAAAAAACGGAACCCTTATAGGATCACTCGTGTGTCTGTCTGTCTGTCTGTCCGTCTGTCACAGCCCATTTGCTCCGAATCTAATGGACCGATTAAGTTGGAATTTGGTATACATATGGATTTTTGTGACCCAAACATGTACGGCTAAAGTTAATAAATGAATTTTGAATATGGGGGTCGCTTTTACGGGGCAAATAAGAAAATTAAAAAAAAAGTTTTGCAAACTGTACCATGTGACACATCAAATGAAAGGGCTTACTATGAGGGTCTCAAATATATTTTTTTAATAATTTTAAAATAAATAGTTTTAAAGTTATTTAAGAAACTAGACGAAAATTGACCATTCCCCCCCCCCCTTATCTCCGAAACTACTGAGTCTAAAATTTTGAAAAAAATACAGAAAATAGTTCTATACCTGTAGATTACAGGAAAACCTATAAGAAGTCCATGGTCTAAAAAGGTAGATATATTATATTCATCGTACGGAACCCTCTTCACGCGAGTTCAACTCGCACTTGACCGGTTTTTATGAAGCAGATGTCTGTTTTTTTAATTTAATTTTTGACAAAAAAAATCCTATGTAGGGGAAGCGTTCAGAATGACATAATGACTACCTACGTTTGTGCGTCGGGGTCACTTCACCCCGTTATAAAAACTAAGTATAAAAGAATTAACACGTTAGGAAAAGGATGATTTATCCGTCTTGAATATTTTTTTTTCTGGCCCAATTCTTGAACCTCGCCGCATTGTAAGAAGATCGAAGGTTAACGCTTATCCCACACTGCTATAAAGGAGATCTACAACCACAGTTCATCTTCAGTCTTCACGATATCATAAGTATGTGACTACATCCCGGTGGGTAACCATCCCTACTCGCCAACTAAACTAACTGCCATCACAAAAGTTCCGATTCGTAACTATTTTGATCTTCTTATTCATACATTATACAGGGTGTTTGGAAGGGAGCTGTACATACGCCTAGGGTAGAAACTAGGGATAGTCTGCTACCTACCCCCGCCCATTATATTGACCTTGGCCTCAAGGTTTTTTTTTAATTTAAAATTATTTCTTTACCTTACTACGGTACTTCAGGCCCCATAACTTTTCTTCTTCACAATTTTCTGGTGTAAAATAATTTTTTGCAGGACCCTAAGACTCTAACGATTAAAACAAGACCATTAGCCGACCGGTCCCATGGATAGATTTTGAGCTACAGGTAGTTTTAGTCAAAAAGTCAAATAAAAAATAATAATAAATTAAAAAAAACCTTGAGGCCAAGGTCAATATAATGGGCGGGGGTAGGTAGCAGACTATCCCTAGTTTCTACCCTAGGCGTATGTACAGCTCCCTTCCAAACACCCTGTATAGTTACACTACCTACACGCACTCGTGATTTAAGATTTATTTAAGATTATAGCGTCTCCCTGAAGAACACTGCTGTTATTAGTAAATTAATATAGTGTACGAGACTTTTCGTAAGATTTTCCTTACACGTTCATGAGTAACTTGGAAAGCTGATTGATCGTAAAAAGAGCAGTGAGAGATGACTTGCTAGTTTCTATTCTATTATGTACTAAAAACCAAGTATTTATATAATTAAAGTACCTACGTCATATTCATAAATCTTTTTTAGCCCAATGACGTTACTAAAGACACTTAAATTGAAGATGAATTGGTTGCAAGCAGTTATATTAAACCGACATTATTAAACAGACAATAACACGGGCAAAGTGTAACATTCCTGCCTGGCCACCTTACCAGTTTGGTACATTAATTCCTGTAAATGCTTGAAATCGGGAATCCCCATGAGTGAACAAAAACAAAATATTCCTCAAGCTCTCTCTGTCTTTGCAAACAGGGCTACCAATATATACATAAGATATCAACTTCACACGTTGATCTGAATTAGAGAATTTAAGGTAAAAAAAAAACCCACCCCCAAAAATAAAAAAGGAAAAAAAAATCTACGACTTCAAAATGGGTCTCAGAGGATGTTTATTGGGGTCTATGCAGGTTATATGCAACTTCTTACGCGTTAGAAAAAGATTGAAAGTTTCACTAGCAACGAAAAAGATAGAAGTAAATAGAAAGCTTATTTCGCCAATTAAACCCTATAGCTTCATAAGGCTCCCTCAGGGAAATACATTGGGACCTTTAATACCAATATAGAGAAGACAATCATCTGCCCAGCCTTTTCCCAACTGAATGTTCGGATTGACTTCCAGTCTAACCGTAGGCAGTTGGATATCCCCCTTGGTAAGACTGGGCGTCAGATTTTCGAGCCACTGACGACCTGTATTGACTTAAAAAAAGCCCGCCACACTATTCCCAAACCATTGTAAATCCTATAAGTAAGCTAGAATCAACAGTGGCGACCACAAGAAAAGCGCCGAGACAATGAAGCCCCAGAGAAACGATTTAACTGTCTTGGATCTCGCAACGAAAAGGAGTAGAAAAAGCATAATTTCGACTTCCCTCCATATCAGCAGGAGGTAGAACAAAACAAGGCCAATAGGCACACAGAGAGAGCGGGAGGGGTTATATTAAGTCCCTTTGGACTTAAAAAACTGGGATAAGCCCATTTGCCTAGCACCACTGATATTATTGTCATAAATATTATTACTGGGTCTTAAGTTGTGAAGTGTTATATTTGATTCTAATAATAGGTATGAAATTTGTTGTAGTTTCTACGACCTGTATCGACTGTCAAAGATATACCAACGTCAGCCGGGACCAACGGCTTAATGTGCTTTACGAGGGACAGAGGAAACACGGTATGTGGGTGGTCACCCATCCACGGACGAACCTAGGCACGGCTTAATCTAATCGACCCGCACAGCTGTTATTCTTAGAACCCGAGTTATTTTTAAAACACTAAAGCTTATGTAAGTGTAATAAGTACTTACATTATACTTTAAGTACTTATTACACTGTACATGGCAAATTATGTCATTTCTAACAAATTTTGTATAAGATTTCATCACAGGGGTTCACAGCTTATAATATTTACTTTACAATTAAATAAGTATTTGCTAGAGATAACATACAAGCAAAGATAGTAGAAAGCATTACATGTGTGTTGTATTGTAGACACTAAATGGTGCAAATTTTGCAGACGCAAAATTTATTTATTGTTTGTAGTTAGTTTAAGTAAATAAGTGATTAAATGATTTGATTGCTCTATCAGGCGGTACAGTGATATGATGCGTAGGTTGGCGAGAAAATAATAAGATGTTCATTTGTTTTAGCTTTTGTGTAGACTGTCTGGCTTCCGGCTGAGAACATTAAGTAGTTTTCTTGTTTTCTCGGTCTTAAATGTTGCTATTCATATTTTAGATACAAGACAAAATATATATGTTATTTCAAATAAACTTTGACTAGTGTTTTGAAAATGTATTTAATTTCATCTCTTATTTACTTCTATACCTACTAATTTTATAAAGAGGTATTTTTTTCGGAATAGCAACCTACTTATTATTGCCTTTATTTACTTGTTCACAAAGTTAATACATCTGTCAATACATATAATAAAAACGTAACGGATTGCTGTCTGTTCATGGAAGATGTATTAGAAAAAATATTATGTTAAAAATTAAATTTACGTTCCACCTTAATCAACGCAAATAGCACCAAAAAAAAATTCTGTTCAGTTTTGAACGAGTCCAATTTCCAGTGAGCCTATGTTTCGCGATGACAACTAATAAAACCCAAGGACAGACGCTAAACGTTTTGGGTGTATGATGCTGTATGCTTTGATCCCCAATGGCTATACGTCTAATATCGTGTTTAGAGAAGCATTACTGTAAAGAAGATTTTTTAACCTACCCAAACGACGGGGATTATAATCCAAAATAAGCCAAAAGATATATCCAAAAAAAGCTGCAGAAAAGTCACTATTCCACGGAGGCGAAGTTGTCACATCAGTCACATCTAGTTTTTAAATATTGTTTACAAAATAAATTTAATAAAAACATTTAAAAATATTAAAAAAATGTAGCCCACCGGTATCGGGAACAGGGTCCAACCTACCAGGCTCCAGAGAAAGGAAGTCACAAGTCGTAAGTAACCTCTTGACAATACATACGAGCAGTGTCCAGGAGTGCCGCTTTCTGTCTCAAGCCCTGGATCCAGCAGTCTAACGAGAGCCACCTCAGGTGTTCGTCGAGTCGATTGGCTGAAACGACTATCGGCACAATCATGTCACATCCCATAAGTCGACAACTTAGCCAAATTAGCTTAATATCCCTTTCGACTTTCAAGAGGTTAGCTGTTTTCTTTAGGCGCTATTTAACGTTCCCGTGGGTTAATTTCCGTACATACCGAGAAAGAAACCGCAGGCAAAAGCTAGTCAACTACATACTGATAATTTAAAATTAAACTGTTCTAGTTTACCCATGAAAAGAAACTTTGGCAGATACGCCTCTTCCAAGCTGTGCCATCAATCCACGACACCATAAAGACGCAGTCAGACAGTTACATCCAGTCTGCTTCAGTCACCTATTTAAAGGTTACGGGTCCGTCTAGTTTTTTGGGGGGGGAGGGGTGGAAAAACATCAAATAACCCCTCCCACTCTCATGGGCAGAGCAGAAGGGAATATCAGACTTGTACTGACTAAAAACCACCCATGTTCCTTCTTAGCCCTTGTGCCGAGGCCGCGGTACTTATCTCATTCGAACAACGCACAGCCCCGACGGGACGATTGACAACCGTTCAATTCGTTTGTAATGAAAACAATTGAAACAAGAGGTCCTGGGATCGATTCCCGAGTCAGCCAGACTTTTTCATCAAGAGTTATTGCTCAGTCGCAGCCACGGAGTCTGACTTTGTGCCCAGTTCAGGGCAATAGGCCGCCATTACCTACATGAAAACATTAATATGACTTGCGAAATACACCTCTGCTTTATCTCGATGGGCAGGCAAGCTAACGCTTTTAAAGTTTATTAATGTAAGTAAAAGAAAAAAGACGTTTGACAACCCTACAATACAAATCAGTTGTAGTGTTAATTACAAACTGGCAACTCCCACCGGTTTGACACGATGTGCGTGCGTAAAGATGGCGGAAAAGGTCTGATAATCCTCAAGCAATGACGTAGGTACACACTGACTTAACATAGTAGGTACAGTGCTGCTGCTGACTTCAACTTTTTCGAGTAATAAAGTATCTTACATCCCTTGACCTCCTAACAATTCCTTTTTAGTTTAAATAAAAGCTTCTTGCCTTCAAGCTTGTAACCTTTATAGTTCTGGTTTAAGACGAATCAGTAAATGACAGTGTAGCTTTCGAAGAGCAAGTTTTTAATAAAGTTATTGAAAGACTAACATAAGCTGAGAACATTTATTTAATCAACAGACCAAAAATAATTAGGTAAGTAGAAGGCTTTTACCTAGAGCGGATTTTGGGAATAAAATCTGGAGTATTTTCAATTTTGAAACACCGGTGCTATGACTTGTCACTAATTAGTTACAAGTATTGGGTTAGAAAATATTTAAATGTCTTTGCAACTGTCCAGAAAAGAACTGAAGTTGCCGCCATACCTTAAAAAATTAGCAAGCTAAAGTATTTAGCCTAGTCCAGAAGACTAGTAATTTTTGTTGAAGCTATAGCCGATGCCCGATAGCCTATGGCCGATGCTGCAAACAAAACCTGGTTCTAAAATGGCCACTTTAGCAGATCATAATATGAATTGCGTTAAAAAGCGTAAAATGGATCTTTCATAATAGTAACTGTTCTGCGTCTGTGACCATTTAGGAATATAGATCATATTATGAATTGCGTTAAAATTCGTAAAATGGTCGTAGGTCACGCAGTTACTAGACCCCCGGGACTGATGATACCGTACCGGCAAGCATAACGTGTGATGGCGCCCAGCTATACTTATATTTAGTTCGATGGAAGAACTTAAAAATATTTCTGGAAAGGGAAGGAGAAGCCGCAGGTCAAAGTATTGTTTCGTTTATAAAGGCGATAAAGACGTACAGAAAGAAATCTACAACATCGCTTGATGGGGCTAACATGGACAGGTATGTATGACCAAAAGCCCCTAAATAAATAAACATTAAAAAAAACAACATCGCTTAATCGGTTCACTAATAACAATTTAATTTTTCATTAGCCTTCCAAAATTAAGTAAAAAGGACATCGATAGCGGCGACTAATAAAATGTTCTGTCGTAAGTTGAGAAACTAAAAGCCGAAAGAAGTCAATCATTGACTGGAAGATACAACAGCATGTTTAGTGCAAACAATCATAATTATACAGGCGTAAAATACACATAAAAACAGCTGTAAAGATAACCATGCACATTATCCCATCTGGCATAATAACATTTTATTAAAGCAATTGTTTATGCAGTTGTCATTAAAACTATTGCGCAGGTACTTGCGTAGACAGATCTTCAAGATATTCATCAAGGCTCATAGGCCGTAGTAACTACTTAGTTCGTATTGTTTGAATATTTTTCTGAAATAATGTTATTAAAGCAGGTGGTCTTCTACTCACTAAATTGCTGCTGCGGCAGCTTAACCTTTATATCTAAATATCAAATTGATTTTAACCTGATGATACCCGGGGGGAGATATCAGACTAAAATCGATTTTAAAGTTTCAAAGTTCAACTGATTAAAACAACATGCACATGAATAAACCAAACAAGCAATGTTTTAGATTCGCTGTGATGGCTTGGACAAAGTCACATTAGTTCAGCAATATAGCGATGATAATCAAGTCAAAAATGCATGGGTAACTACTAATTCATGTGCTTAGTATATCTCAGTATTGTTTTGTTAACTGTAACGATACGAAAAGATAAAGAAGAAGCATAGCCGTTTAACAGAACTGAAAGTTAACAGCCACAAAGATTATTGGAAGAACATATCTTTCCTCAAATACTAATGTGAGATTAATCAACATTGTGACGTCAGAGAGACGCGTGCGCGCCTGTACATCAATCATTATTCATTGCGTATAAATAAGCATGAGGAAGGAAAGTAGGGAACAAGTCAGAGGAAAATAATGACGGTAAAAAATAAAATGTAGTGCAGCTACTGTCTGTGTCTATTTTTAGCTCAGTCTAGTGAACCGGGAGTTTTTATCCATTTGTAAAATTATAAAACAGTGGGCGTTACAATTTAAATTTCCCTCTGTGTATTTTCTACACATTGCGTCTACATTTCTAATATAACTTACCTCTCCCAGGTTTGGAAGAAAAATCTTATGAAATATCTAAGTAAATCTTAGATTTAAAATTTAAATCGAGAATGAATATACTTAGATCTATGGTGTTAATATAAATGTAGATGCCACATCTACATTCATAATCAACATAGAAGAAAATATGTATTATCGAAATATCTCCGATTTCTAACCAACCAAAAAAAAGGTGTTTCTCAATTTTGTTATTGTTTGTTATTGTTTTCTCATTATGATATTTCCTTGCAGAGTGATGCTATAACCTAATACTTACTCATAAAAACCTTAAGCTTAATGCGCTACCAGTGTGCAACTTCAACCTGATCAGAGACCGTTACTTCCGGTGCATTACTGAAGTCAAGAAACTGTTCCGCTCACTGAACAGGTCTCGCTCATGTGATGAAGAGGAACTTGGGGTGTTATTGTATCGTTCCAAAGAGATTTAAGACATATTTGAATGTATTTGTATCGGACGATTTATTAAACCCTTTACTGACAAACATCCTATAACAAGTTTACAAGTTTGGAAATTACTTATCGACCTCAGTGAGTCAGTCAGTTGGATTTATTTCCACTTGATGGTTATAGGTTTCACCCTATTACTTACCTTCAGTTTAGATGAAATTGAAAAGTCCTGCTGACGAACGAAACGTGCAGTCTTAGCCCCGGATTTCGAAAAATGCAGACACGATCACCATGATTTGGCACAGCCAACAAAGTCGAAGAATTCGGGAAAAAGCCGTTCGACTTAGCTTGAGCAATCCAGCGGTGGTTGATGTGGCACTTTGCTGCTGTGCACCACCTTTGAGTTTAATGAAAATTCTGTTACCTACATAATTTTTTGTCGTTCTGTCGTAATTCTTGTACAACATTGACTGCCAAAGTACCTATGTTCAGATCCGAACAAGTATGTAGGTAGGTACGAGCCATACCATCAGATGAAATCCAATCAATGTTGAGGCTGGGCCGTTTGGGCTGCGGGTTGTTCGAAAGAGACACCGCTGCCTCGACAAGAAGGGCTAAGAAGGAACATGGTTTCTAGTCCATAGAAGTCTGACACTCATTTGATGATTTGCCAAAACAAAAAAAAAAACAAAGAGATTTAATAGGTAATACTTGAATGTCTTTGGTGCCAAATAAGTGAGGTACGTCATGTGGCCTCATGTCTATTGCTATCTTCCAAATAGTTAATGAGCCGAATTTAACCTTGTAGTACCTACTTAGCTACTGCCGCCAAATTTTATGTCAGCCGTGTTAGCTAAACCTTAATATTTTATCATATTATTAATCACACAGATGACGTCTTATTTACAATTCTTGACCTAAATATAACCACGAAAAACCTTCAAAATATTTTAAATATGGTGAAAACTTCTAACATAAAATACTATGTAGCTAAGCTTTGTAAATATAACGATAACAAAACATCTCGTTATCTCAGACAGTCCCAAATTAAACATCATTCACTCCTGATTGACGTACGTATCAAAATCTTAGAAAACAATTATGTTTACCTACATTTTCCAAAAGATTAGTTTAACACGTCATTCTGACTGATAAAATACCCGTGTATCATCGCCGTTTACCGGGATAATCTTGTTAGCATTGGATTAGTAGGCTGTATGAGCTGTACCTACCTATCTGGGGAAATGGGATAAACAAAATCTTAATAGTAGGCAATTGAATGACGCCGTTAAAACTTTTCTTGAGAGTGTTTCGTCGTAAAACACTCACTCGATGAGTTTGAATGCAAAATTAAAAGGTTAAAAACATTTTTGGCACGGAAGATCCGTCTCAAAAGTGTCCCTTTTCCAAAAATTGATGACACTAGCTGTTCACGTTTGACATGTAAATCTACTTATAACTACCTCGGTGGTCTTGTAGTCGCAAGCGCTTGCAAGAGGTCCTAGATCAGATTCCCAGGTCGGGCAAATAGTTATTGGGTTTTTCTATCAGTAATTTCTTAGTAGTGACCACGGTTGATGGTAATAGGACCTCCACTCTATGGGACTTAAACTAAACTGGCTAAAAGTGAGCGTGTGGGGTACACCTCTGACTAACCCTTTGGAGATTATAGGCGTGATGTTATATTATGTATAATTCGATTCTTTTGAAGCTAGTTTGCGTTAAAACTGTATCTAACAGCAGTGTTACACGGTTCGCCGTTCGTTCGAGCTCACTACGATCTACCACTTTTCATCCTTGTGCTCTAAGTTATAAGGTTGAAAAGTCAGTGAACTCGGCAGTACTGTATCATCACCCTATTTTAGGTGTAGGGGGTTCCCATTCCAACCACAAATAACTTTGCATAGTACTTATGTAGTTACTAGATTTGTCCCATAACTAATATTTAGGTAGGTATTCAATTAACAATGCGTGGTTACGCAAACTTAGCTAATGAGAAGTGATAAGGGACATTCGCGGGGAAGACCTCGAGCTCCGTTACGTGCTAGGCAAATATAAATTACAAAAATAATATTTTAAACATACAACAACAACAACAACAACACATATTAAAAACCACACATGTTCCTTCTTAGCCCTTTATGTCAAGGCCGCGGTATATTTTGATGACTGAGGTAGTATCCTGTTTAACCCACAAGCCTAACAGATGTGGTAAACTGACGCGGGTACAAAGTACTCCCGGAGACGCTTATAAACAAACGCTAGTGATGGTTGCAAGCGCGACTGCTCTGCATGAGCCCTGGGTACGATTTCCCAGTCAAGCAGTCATTGAGTTTTTTATTTCTCAGTAGTAGCGTAGGTACTAGTAGTCACAATACAGGGTGTAAATTAACCCTTCACACATACGTCAACCAAGCATTCTGTACATCAAACTAAGTTCCCCTACGCAAGTTTTTTTGCTGTGAAACAACTTCTTTTTTGGGGTCAAAAATCACATTTTAAGGTAAAACTTAATGTAGCACTATTTAAACATTGTGCTAGTGGATGCTTTGAATAGTAAACGGGTCAAGGAGGTAATTAAAGTAAAGTTTTAACCTGAAAAACTTGTGTTTACAAAAACAGCTGTTCAAAATTTGGAACTTGACCCCCAATATCTCCGTAACTGATTCAAAGGTATGGTCTAGAACGAAAAAATGATAGCAGTGGTGGGGAGAACAAGTGCCCTTCGTTTGCGTTAAGGGTACTTTTACATCCTTTATGCGCCCGGTTGATCGCAATAGGCTCGCGTCCTTTAAACAGGTACTTTTTTTTATTTTATTATTGAAAAGGACTGTTTAATATCCTGCTTTTTCTTATATTATTTATTTAAACAACTGGCAAAATGTGGGTATTCTTATACCTCAACCCTTCGGAATCTACAGGCGTCTTGTTATGATGTGGTCAATAATTCCTACGAACTTTTATAAATAATCCAATGTCGATTTATTTTAATTTAGATTTTTAATTTAAATTTTTATGTTTGTTTTGATTTTAATTTTTATTTTTTATTTTGATTTTAATTTTAATTATATTCTATTGTTTAAGTTATTTGATTTTAATATTGATTTTCATTTTAATTTAATTTAATTTTGAATCCAATCAATCAATCACAATTTAATCAATTATAATTTTAATCAGTATTTTAAACAACATTGAATGAATGATTTGATAGTTTTCTTTATTATTGTTTTAAATATTATGTTATGTTAAACCGTTTTTGTGCATGTGGTGTTAACCTGTAATTAATTGTTGCACTTGTAAATGTTACTATAGTCATTAAGTCACAAATGTATATAGTGTAAACAATTGTTGGTTAACCTAAATAAATAAATTAATTAAATTTGTCACACAAGTGTTTTTTTATTGAAGGATTGGTGTTAGCTGTGGTGAGTGGTGCCGCACGCTGCAGCATCGACGATACGTTCTGCAGCACACTGTTTCTCGCTCTAGCAAATGACACGGTTCTGAGCACTAGAAAAGGACAGAAGCATGGAAAAATGCAACCCTTGCAAAGTGAGAGTAACATGTTACGACGTGATATTGTTACTACAAGTTTTCAGTATCTGGAGGGTTATGGTTTCAAATAAAACACAGCTATACGATTAAAAAAAGAAAGATTTATTTACTTCAGTAACAGTCTTAATGTTAGCTCTTAGAATAAAGCCCTAAGCCCCGCCCCAAAGCCGCAGGAAGATTTCGGCTGTCCACAAACTTCACGGCTAGATAAAAAAGTGCTATCTGAAAGTTCTTGGTGAAAATTCATAAAACACGCTGCGGCTAGCCCACTGAGACTAAGTCTAGAGGTTCCGCCACAGTAATGCACAGTCCATTGACTTGCATTATGAATATAATAATCTGGTTCCTTACAAACCCAGCATTGTAACATCAAGCACTGAAAACCTGCCGATCTTTGAGGAACTTAGCCTTTACCCATCGACACTGCGGCCCAACTCGCCCCCAAACGAAAGTACAATTAAAATTAATAACGACTACAAACAAAATCAATTCAAATAATAATTGTTACCTGTCATTCTTTTTTTCTATTTTCTAGACGAAATAGCAGTAAATACAAATAGTTTTCTTTTTAACAAATAATAACTGCTTAGTTTTGAAGACAATCTCAACATGTCTAAGTAAAAGGCTTGATAAATACAAAAACTTACAATTACATATTGTAGGCATTACATAAAACCATTACAATAAGTACACAAAATAATTAAGAAATTAAGAAATCTTAATGCTGATGCATCTACGTTACACAATTTTCATATTATGCTTGGGGGAACTTTATATACAATTGATACAATTTTATTTCAAAGATGAAGGAATAAACAATTTTTTTTGGCAATAATAATATTAGCCATATTTTAACTAAAAAATATTTAGATGATCGAGCGATGTAGGGCTACAACAAGCGTCAGTTTTATTATTATTTATATTATATTTAACCTTTGAACGCCATGGTTGGGTATAGCCGACAAATGAAAACGTGCCCGGTGACGTTTTCTTGACGTCATTAGACTACGACGGTGGCGTGTTAAGCACGTTTTCATTTGTCGGCTATACCCGATCATCACCATTGGCTAGAGAATGGTGATGATGATGGTGGAATGGAATTCATTTGGAGTAGGCGCCGCATGTCTTCTTCCCTCACACTTCTCTGTTTCGCGTCATCTCATGAAATGACGAGAAACAGAGAATATCACGGCGTTCAAAAGGTTAATAAATCGCTCTTTAGTCAATATCATCACACGACCATCTAATGAGTTTAGTATTGATTACATTTACAATAAATATGTACAATCAATACTTTCGAAACCTTATCCATCATTGATTTATCTTAACAAGAACAAAAGCCTTTTTATCTTTTAAACGAAATGTTGTTTTTTTTTTCGTAGGAACTTTTTTTGACTGAATTTCATACAATGTTGAAAAGACAAACGAACAACACATACATAAACAATAATCCATAATGTCTTCCGTAGATCTTCTAGAATCTTCTGATAATCAAAAGGTCTTTCGCACGTAACTGTTCAAGGCCTCTTACATGAAGGGCATTCTAAATTTGTTTATGTAGGATCCTTAATGACAATTATAGCGAAGATAGATGTATCTTATGTAGAAAATATAGACTGGCTGGAGTATATTATTTTTTCAATGGCCACTTCAGTTGTATAATAGATCTATATTCAATGGTGTGATGTACTTCCAAGTTGATATTGATTGTCATTTTAATGATCCTCTTCTTAGCTTGATAGAACTGGGCGATATTCAAATGTGATCACGATTTTGGATCATACATTTTCAACATATTTCAGTTATTTTTCTGCTTTATTGCATTTTGCAAAACATTTCGCCTCTACTTTCGTTCTCTTGATTGAATATTATTTTTATATCATGCTCATTTTTTTGTCATTACAAGCAATGTTTTATTTGTCTATTCATTTTAATTTTCAGTTCTCTCAATTTATCTCAAAATCATACATTCCCCACTTCGCGGCAGTAAAATTCCCCAGTTCAAGTGAGCATAAAAACTCCTTTCACTTATCCATAGATTAACTAGACGACAAGTAGTCATATTTTAACTAGAAAAATAGTTATATCTCCGTAACTAATATGTACACTGGCACAGCCCTATTTTATTAATGTTTTTGTGTTCATTTGACGAACGCTTCGGGAGGGATCTTCCCTTCTGTATTAAGTTGGTTGAAGACGAATAAGGCTCGTTGGAAGTCCCATCCAGTTTGTTGTAAACAGCTGTAAGAAAGTAATACTATGTAAATACAATAGACTCATCATCTAATTAGGCTGTTCTCAATTATGTTGATGTTAACTTGCAGTCTGACCGGAGCTTCTGAACACCATAATTTTACATAGAGTAATTGCTTAACTGACCACAACCCAGTTAGTACTGTGTGATACCCCTTTTTTTTGGGGCGGTGGGAAATCATCAAATAGCGTCCCGCTCTTGGGCAGAGCGAAAGGGAGTGTCAGACTTCTACGGACTAAAAACCACCCATGTTCCTTTTTAGCCCTTTATGTAGAGGTCGCGGTATCTCATACGAACAACCCACAGCCCCGACGGGAACACGATACTCCTTGGTATTTTGTGTCCTTAAGTATGGAGAATATGTATGTTGGAAAAAATGTGCACATTTAGGGAAACATGACATCATTTACACACTACTGTCCCACTGTTGAGCAAAAAACCTTTTTTTTTTAAACTTTGCCCCACACTAGGAATTTCTCCTGTATCGTGGATGCGGTTACGAACATTTGAATTCATATACACAAACGTAACACCCAGACCCGTAACAACTATCTGTAGGCCATACAAATATTTGTTCCGTGCGGGGATCGAACCCGCGACACGCAGCGCAGTAGTCCAATGGCTTAGCCACTACGCCAACCGTGCCGTCAAAAGCCTTTTTCATCGGTTACGATTCTGTACCCGTTATCACATGGATAGTACAGAGTAGTAGTTTAGTAGTCTTTTGGATCTCCCTCATATAAATAATTTAAATATCATCATAGTTGCTACTCACTTGATACTCCAATGGTCGTTCATGCCAGTCTGTTGACTGAGTGTTGCAAGCATCAGCTTCTGCGTTTCGTCTTGTGATGGCTGTGCCACCATGCCTGGTGTGGGCGTCGGCGCGGGGGTAGGTGGAGTCGGCTCTACTGTGACTCCTGAGGCGAAGGCTCTGTCCTCCTGGATTGGGAAATATTGTTTTGTATTTAGTAACTGGACTGGTGGCAGTCCCAACTTACGAACAGTGGGTCGTGGGTTCAAACCCAGGCAGGCAAATTACTTTGTGTAATTTATTTTCATCACCGCTGCTCTCAGAACGGTGAAGGAAAACATCGTGAGGAAACATGAAATGTCTTAGAACCAAAAAATTCGAAGACATGTGACATCTACCAATCCCGCACTGGGCCCGCGTGGTAGATAATAGCCCATTCCCTCTCAAAAGAGAGGAGGCCTGTGTCCCAGCAGTGGGAACATAAATAGGCTGTTGATGATGATTTACTAACTGGAAGTGCTGTTTATGAGGGAGAAGCAAAGGACCATCATCCGCCTAAACATTTCCCCAGTATGTTGGGGTTGGTTTCCAGTGTAACCGGATGCAGCTGATTACCTGTATGTTACATGGACCGACTGCCTGTCTGACTTACACAACCCAGTTAGTACTGAGTAATATAACACACCTTGGTAAGACTAGTTGTCAGACTTTCGGGTCACTGACTTCTTGACGACTGTCAATGATCTACAAATGTTAACTGGGACAAACGGCTTAACATGTTCTCTGAGGCTCGGAGGAAACTCAGTATGTACTAAGTGGTCACCCATCTACAGGCCAACCGACAAATTCATCATATACAAGATGATTCTTTTAGTCACCGTTCAAATTCTGATAAAATATTCTGTTATTCTTAGGCGAAAATCATTGATTTTTTTCTTTTTTCTTTAAGTATCACTCAATACAAAAATATTTAAATATCACATCACAAAGTTATAACGTTTCACGGAGAGCGGATAACTCTTTCGACAAAAAAAAATGTAATAAAAAAATTTAAATCATTTTAATATGAAAAAATTAAAAAAAATTGGACAGTGACGAAAAAAACATCTTGTTTAAGTAAAACCACCACCCCTTCTCCTTGTCAACATTTCAAGCTATATGAGTGCACAATATATTTCAAATATTCCTCACCTGTTCCTTAGTAGTATTAGTGATGAAAAGCATATCGTTGATGATGCAGAACCCGCCACCGGCGTTCGGCACGATCACGAAGGTGCGGTGGAACGAACGGATGGGGTTCCCGCTCGTCGTGGTCTCTTTGTAGACGCCGTTCATCACTAGGACGATCATGGCGGGCTGTGGAAGGTAAGAGCAGAGTTAGGGTTTTCTGGAGCGAGAAAACATGGTATCTTAGTTCAAGCTCATCGCTAATGTCGTGTGGTATAAAATGAGCTGGCAAAGAGCAGATGAGCCAGTGGTGGCGGCCCCAACTTAGGAGTAGTAAGTCGAGGACTCGAACCCATGCAGACGCTTTACTTTGTGTAATTTATTGCATCACCACTGCTCTTAAAACGATGCAGGACTGACATGTCCAAGAACCAAAAATAAATCGAAGACATTTGGCATACACATTACTACATTACTTAGGCGCGGGTCAAATACGTATGGCGTATGGCGGCGGTGAACAGTAGCCTCATAGAAATAAAGCGCAATTTAGGATACACGGAATGTCGTGGCTCGGGCGTGGATATAACGGATCATTTCGGCGCCCGCGTATCCTAAATTGCGCTTTATGTCTGTGCACTAGGTATAAAATTTGAATGGAATAGGAAGTCGACCGCACCATGTCCGCCCGACGCCGTTTATGTGTGGCCTGTGCCTTACATCTCCCTCCAAGACTTCCAATTGCGTGATACACCCACATTTTTCCAGCTACGTTAAGTTCCATGTAAAAGGGGGCGAGCCTATTGCCATCTACCGGACACAAATTCAAACTCCATGGCGGCTACTACTGAAAATTCCTGATGGAACCCCTCCCGCTCTTGGGCAGAGCGAAAGGGAGTGTCAGACTTCTACTGACTAAAAACCACCCATGTTGCTTCTTATGACACTTTCCCTGACTTGAGATTCGAACCCAGAACCCAGGACCCAGTGGTGATGCTCGGCAATCGCGATTGCACAAACACAGTACCTAGTGAATAAATTCTAAGATATATTTATTTGCTAAAACTAAACCAGCCATCTGTTTTTATTAAAAAATCTTGACACATAAATAACTCCACTTACTGTAAAAACAAGTAAATCAACAGCGAATCCCATCAGGTCATGCGTAGTCTTCGGCAAATCTGACAGGAACGACACGACCTGTAACCTGCCCGCGCGCAGGTATCGTCTGCGGGATTCGCGCTCCGTGATACGCATGATATTGCGACTGTTTGTGATGTAGGCGTTTAGTCTGGAACAAGACGTTGTTGGGTCAAGAGCTAAAAGGATATTGGCTGCTAAAAAAATCAAAAATTTATTTATTCAAATTAGGCTGAAAATCAGCATTTTTTGAACGTCAAAGTTTACAAGAGACTCCAAAACGCTTCAACACTTCATAGTGTTTATAGTTGGGAAGAAGAAGTGGCGGAACAAACACCCCAGCAACACATCTTTCTAATAGGTTAGAAGAAAGTCTAGCAAAATAAAGAGTTACGGTTTGAATTGGAATACTGATATTTAGGTAGGTATACCTTATTGTCGTTCTCTTATTTTTTCTTTTTTCACTTAAACAAAAGACGAAAAGTCGTGTCAAGTCGTGTGACGTCACAAGGTTAGTACTTTTTTACCCAAAAAGTGACGTCAAAAGTCCCCACTCATGATCTTTGTCACGTTTTATTTTCGTATTTTTTTATTAATTTGATAAAACAAAAAACACGTACTTAAGCAATATTTTTCGATAATCTAACAGACGGACTTATTACAATCTTTTGGTGCCTTATTCAGCGATCGAGTAGTAATTCAGCTTTCTTTTTAATATCCCGTAATTCGCGTAAAGTAATTCTTACTCATATGTTTTGTGTAAGAAGAGAGAAGTATAAAAGAGACACGCTATGTCGCCGCAAATAAATTAGTATAAAGAAAAAATTATTAAGAAAAAAAAATGTTCTAAACAATTTAAACATACCTTTGAGTAGCAGCATTTCGACTATCATTCGTCAGGTAGCTAGCAGCCATGGACATAGTAGCATGTTCATGATAAGCCTCAAGCAAAGGTTGCCTTGAATCCGCATCATAAATTGCAAAGTACTGAGTCAGAAATTCTCTGACTAGATCTTGGCCTGCTGGGTCTACCAAGAATGATTGCTGACGAGGTGGAAGGTGAACGTCTTCTAGAACATCGAAACCGATGGCTGGGGGCAGGTCCACTCCATCCTATCAGGAAATTGTAAATTAGAGGTATCAGGAAAATGTGTTTTATATACAACATGTAACTTAATTAACGCACATCCTGAAAATGGTTTGTTCAGAATCTTTTACTGAATCGATTTATAGCATTTTTAATATAGGTAATTTTTTATACCAAAAATAATTGAAACTACGGAAATTATTGTCATATTAACCCTGTACAGTCAAAACAAATTGAAATGGACCGTAAGTCAAAGTATAAGACTTTTAAAATCGCAGGTTTATTTGTATTCATACAAATTCTATCATTCAATACGAGATAAAGAAAAATAAACATATAACTAATTTAGTAAATAACAATGCATATACATGTTAAATTAAAAATTCAGTGTAAGTATGTATTATGATTATAACTTAAAATTCTAATTGGGGTGTTTGAGGGTGTGCGTTAATTATGTTTTTTATCAAGTGGATTGGAATAAAGATGGAAGTTTTTGATTGAAAGAATTGTTACGCCGGGCATCTAGAATCTTCAAGAAACCTCGCTTAATAACTGAGAAGTACGCGTGAATTCTAGTAGGTACCTAATTCTATTCTGTAGGTAGTTAGTCCGCCGCCCGTCGTCGCGGTACTTGCATTTTAATTTCGACCGTACTACGCCTACGGCGTAAAGTAACTTCTTCTTTGTTGGTTAATTTATCTTTAAGTTTATTTTTTTGTTAATGTTTTTTTCTGGATGCTTTATGGAATAGTAGCGAATTATCTCGAATATCTTTTGTTTGTTAGTGGTATAAAAGGACCGAGAGAGGACGCAGCAGGCAGTCTACTTTTAAGCAAGACAACGAAAGGTTCTAAGAGAAATCTAGTGCTACAAAGTGTTTAATAGTGTTTTGCGATTGTGTATTAGTGTTTTGCGATTAATAAAGTTATTTCGTGTGTTCAATTGGTAGTGCTTTTATTTATCCCATACCCAGCTCGTAACAATTTGGTGTCAGAAGTGGGATAAATAATGCCGATTCTACCCAAGGACGACACGGATAGTATCCGTACGAGGAGTCAGCGACAACAAGGTATGGACCAAAGGCGATTTGGAGACTCCCCGACACAGACACCGGGCGGTGTCCAGCCTACGTCAGAGCCAGTCGCTGGCCCATCTGGATCTACTCCAGCACTAGCGGCGCCTGACTTGTCTGCCTTAATGGCTCTGCTGCAAGACCAGGCTCGTCGTCAAGAGGAGCAGGCTCGTCGTCAAGAGGAACAGGCTCGTCAGTTGCAGGAACAGATGCAACGGGACAAGGAGGAACAGGCTCGTCGTCAAGAGGAGCAGGCTCGTCGTCAAGAGGAGCAGGCTCGTCGTCAAGAGGAGCAGGCTCGCCAGTTACAGGAACAGCTGCAACGTGATAAGGACGAGCAGGCTCGCCGTCAAGAAGAACAGATGCTCCTGATAAGGGATCTTCACGCATCAGTGGGCAAAGAGCTGAGCGTGATGAAGGAGCAGGTACAGCAGCACGACAACCGTATCGCAAAGGCCGAAATTCAGATCGCCGATGTGAAGAAGGCCTTGAGTGAAATTAAGGTTGGAGACGGGACTGTGGCTTCAGTGATTGCTGCACCTTCGGTGCGCGGGTTTAAAGTGCCGCCATTTGACGGAACATCTTCGTGGTCGGCCTATAAAATCCAATTTGAGGCCGTTATGAAGGCGAATGGTTGGACCAAAGCGCAAGCCATGACAGCGCTCACCTTGGGTCTCCGAGACCAGGCCCTTACCATTCTTGAGGCACTCGGCAAGGATGTGACCTACGAACAGCTGCTGGAGGCGTTAGAGTCTAGATACGGCGACGCGCACCTAGAGCACGTCTTTCGTGCCAAATTAAAGGATCGTGTTCAACGTAGTGCCGAGAACCCTACAGCAGTGGGCCCTTTTTTATTTATTTTTTTTTTTTTTTTTTTTTTGGTGGGTGTAAAATCATCGAATAACCCCTCCCGCTCTTGGGCAGAGCGAAAGGGAGTGTCAGACTTCTACTGACTATCGGCGTCGGCCCTTTCGGGCCCCTCCCATGTTGCTGACATCTCTTTGAGGCGCGCGTGGAACACGAACGCGCCGTCGACACGGCCTGTTTTCGTCGTGAGACGGACGGACGGCGAGTTAGCCCATCACTCACCGTCCACAGGCCCGCGTCTACGGTGGCCGGAGGTCATCGCGGGACCCCCGACGCCCGGAGCGCCTCCCGCGGCGGCTGGGACGAGAGGTTCTCTCCCTCTCGCGTTCCGCCACCTCCTTCGCCAGCATCACTGCTTCGCAGAAGGAGGCGACGGCGTCCCATTCCTCCTCGCCCCGGACCATGGCTTGCACCAGGGCCGGGCGCGAGAGGTCGCCGCCGCCGATCGCCGCTACGAGAACACGGCGGGGCTCCGCCCAAGCGGGGCACACCTCCACTGTGTGCTCCACCGTGTCCTCCGGCCGATCCTCGCAATGGTGGCATCCGGGCGTTTCCTCCCGCCTGATTCGGTGCAGGTACCTCCCGAAACAACCGTGTCCGGTGAAGACCTGCGTCAGACGGAAGGTGAGGGCGCCGTGGCGCCTCTCAAGCCACTCCTCAAAGAGGGGACTTACCGCCACTATCGTGGCGTGCCCTGCACGGGGTTGCGACAGTCGCTGTCTCCATGCCGCCATGAGATCGCACCGGAGGTCTGTCCGCCGCGCAGCAATTTGCCGCGGCAGCGGAGTGACCCCCCGGCGCAGCGCCTCCGCGCGCCATTGATGCAGGCGCGCGAGGACTGTCGCCTCCAGATCCCGCGGCGGCAATCCGGCAAGGAGGTTCGCCGCTTCGCGGGAGATCGTGCGGTACCCCCGTACCGTCCTTACGGCCATGACCTTTTGGGGCACGTTCAGGTAGTGGGCGGCCCGCTTCCTCAAAGCAGGCGCCCACACCGGCGCCCCGTAAAGGGCCATGGACCGCACGATCCCCGCGTAGAGCCTCCGGCAGGAGGCGTTTGGCCCCCCCAGATTGGGCAAGAGCCACCTAAAGGCAGCCCCGGCCCGCTCCAGTCTGGGAGCCAAACGTCGGAAGTGCTCCACGAAGTTCCACCGGCTGTCGAGGACGAGTCCTAGGTACTTCAAAGTACACTCGACGCCGATGGGAACCCCTCCCACCATTAACTGGGATCCCGACGGCAGCGCATTCCCACGTCCATGGAAGCCCATGGCCTCCGACTTGTGAAGCGCCACCTCGAGACCCAGCTGCCGGATCCTCTCTACGACAATCGCAACCCCGCGTGTCAAACTGTCGGCCGCCGCCTCGTACGACCCACCCTGAGCTAGCACCAGCGTATCGTCCGCATAGCAGACTACGCTGACGCCGCTAGGGAGGTCGGCGCGCAGCACCCAGTCGTAACCGATGTTCCACAAGGGCGGCCCCAGAACCGATCCCTGTGGAACACCGCACGACATCTCTCGCCGGTTCCACTGTCCGTCCTGACCAGGGTAGATGACAGCCCTGTCGGTCAAATAGTCCCCGACCACACGACGAAGGTAGGTCGGCACCCGGTGATACCGGAGTGCCTCCCTAATGCAGCTCCAGGGCATAGTGTTGAAGGCGTTGGCGATGTCGAGAGACACCGCCAAGACCACACCGCCCCGAGAGACCGCAGCCCCCGTCGTCGTGAGGGTTCTCACGCGCATGATGGCGTCCACCGTCGAGCGCCTCTTGCGGAAACCAAACTGGTGTTCCGCAAGATCCGGACCCATTCCCTCCAGGTGCTCGGCGAGGCGGTTTGCAATTACTCTTTCAAAGAGCTTGCCCACCTCGTCGAGCAGCACAATGGGCCGGTATGCGGACGGCGAGTCCGCCGGGCGCCCCGGCTTCTGAATGAGGACCAGCTTCCCCGTCTTCCAACGAAGCGGGAACTGGCCTCTCTCCATGCATGCGCTTAAGAACCCCTCTAGTCGGGGCCCAAGAGCCTCTGAGGCCAGGACCCAGGCTTTGCCAGGCAAGCCATCGGGTCCCGGGGCGGTATTTTTGGCACTCAGCCTACGTACCGCCGCTCTCAGGTCTACCCCAGTCACCTCCGGAAACAGCAGTGGGCCCTGGAAGTGGAAAAGCTGGTTCGCAAAGCATACCAGTCCACCCCTGCACTTATTGATGGAAATCTGGTTCAGGCGTTTGTAGATGGAATACGCGACTTGGAAGTTAGAGCTGCTGTGAGACTTGGTCACCACGAGACGCTGAAAGACGCCTTGGCCCATGCTTTAGAAGTGGAGGCAGTGAGGCAGGACCACCGTACGCACCGCGTCAGGGAGGTTGTTGACCGCCCGCAAGGATACAGCCCTAGGTGCTTCACTTGTGGAGAAAAGGGTCATCTTCGATCAAGCTGCCCTAAGCGCAGCTTAGCAAGAGAAGATCAGCCCCAACAGGGAAGGGTGGCTGAAGTGACTACCCAGCCACAGCAGGGAAACGAGTAAATGCCAGGACTGGGGGGCGGGTGCTGGCTGGTTTTGAAAGAGCCCCGAGGATCTCGATCTCACAAGCACATGACGGGAACAGCTTGACCATCAACGGCGAAGTCAACGGAACTCCATGCAAACTGACGTTGGATACTGGAGCTTCTCACACGGTCGTCAATTCTCACCTGGCGAATCGGTTTCTTGGGGACTACTTCAATAACCACGACCGTTTACAATTGTTAACAGCTACCGGTCAGCACATAACCGTCCGAGGCAAGAAGGAGGTGGAGTTAAAATTGGGTGATAGAATTTACCGGCACAATGTCACCGTGGCCGACATAATGGACGATTGCATCTTAGGCTTGGATTTCATGCGGAAATATCGTTGTGAGATCGACATTGACCAAGGAGTGTTGAAATGTGGTTCCGAGGAAGTCTTCATGGGAGGTGCACCATCAGGGAAAGTGTACTGCTTGAAGGAAATTGTTCTTCCTCGCAGATCAGAAACGATCGTGCCAGTCAAGTTACCACCGAATTCTAGACACAAAGATCGGAGTGTTCTGATAGAAAGGGTGAACAATGAATTTCCATGGAAGATGGCACGAACTCTGGTAAAGGCCAACAACATCTCAGCTGTACGCATCCTGAATCCAAGTGATAAGGAGCAAGTGATTAAGAAGGGCACCTTGATCGGGACTTGCGAGGAAGTAGCTTGGATGCGTCAATTGCAAGATCTACCTACCGGAAATCAAAATCGCTGTGGAAAATTTGACGTGTCAACGCTTTTAGAAAACTGTCACTTGACTAAAGGAGAAATGGACAAGGCTAAGAAGATGTTACTTGAGTACGCCGGTATTTTCTCTACGAGTGATGCTGACATAGGGAGAACTGGACTGGTTCAGCACAGGATTAATACAGGCAACGAGTTACCTATCCGTCAGCGACCAAGGAGACTCCCAGTTGCACGGGAAAAAGAAGTGGAAACCATGATTGAGGGAATGGTGAAAGACGGTGTTATAGAGCCTTCATCCAGTCCATGGTGTTCTCCTGTGGTCCTGGTAAAGAAAAAGGACGGCAGTATGCGCTTCTGTGTGGACTATCGACGACTGAACAACGTCACGAAAAAGGACAGCTATCCACTGCCTAGGATCGATGACACACTGGATACGCTGACAGGAATGAAGTGGTTTACCACACTAGACCTGTAAAGTGGTTACTGGCAGGTAGAAATAGACCCCAAGGATAAGGAGAAGACTGCATTCTCAACAGGAAAAGGGTTGTGGCAGTTTAAAGTTATGCCTTTCGGATTGTGTAATGCTCCTGCTACGTTTGAGAGGCTGATGGAGCAAGTACTTGCCGGGTTGATTGGAGACGCATGTCTTGTCTATCTAGACGACATAATTATCGTGGGCCGTACGTTTGAAGATCACCTTAAAAACCTCAACCGAGTACTGTCGAAGATCCAAACAGCATACCTGAAGTTGAGTCCGAAAAAGTGCTCGTTTTTCAGAAAACAAGTGAACTTTTTAGGACACATAGTTTCGGGGGAAGGTGTTCAAACAGACCCAGAGAAAGTAGTCGCCGTCAAGGATTGGCCAGTTCCGAAAGATAAGACACAGGTCAGAGCATTTTTGGGTTTGTGCTCCTACTATCGCCGGTTTGTGAAGAATTTTGCCGACATTGCGAAACCTCTACACAAACTCACTGAGGAAAAGCAACAGTTTTGTTGGGACGAGAACTGCGACGCCGCATTTCAAGAATTAAAGGGACGTCTGTGCAATACTCCTATTTTGGGATATCCTGACACTGAAAATGACTTTATAGTCGACACAGACGCAAGTAATACTGGAATTGGGGGCGTGTTATCTCAACGGAAAGGAGATCAGGAGGTTGTTATAGCTTACTTCAGCAAGTCTTTGTCTAAACCGGAAAGAAATTACTGCGTAACAAGACGGGAGCTGCTCGCCGTAGTGAAGACATTGCAGCACTTCAGTAAATATTTGTTGGGACGGAAATTCCAGTTACGAACCGACCATGCTGCATTGAAGTGGTTATTACAATTTAAGAATCCAGAGGGGCAAGTGGCGAGATGGATTGAACTACTGCAAGAGTTTGACTTCATAACCGAACATCGCAGTGGGAGAACTCACGGTAACGCAGACGCCTTGTCGAGAAGACCTTGTCCTGAAGACTGCAAGCACTGTGCCAGGCAAGAGACTAAGGAAGTAGTACCCGTGAGGATGCTTAGAACGGATCTCAGCGATGAATGGAAGGAAACCCTACAACAGGCACAACAAAATGACTCTGACATCAAACCGATCTTCGAGTGGATCAAAGCTGGTGCTCCGAAGCCCAAGTGGAGTGATGTGGCTGCGATGAGTTCTATCACTAAGAGTTATTGGGCACAATGGAACAGCTTGGTGATCCAGTATGGAGTGTTGTGCCGTAAATGGGAAAACGCTCGAGGGGACAGCTGTCATCTACAAATGGTTGTTCCTAAAGCTAAGATACCGGATGTTTTACGGCTGTACCATGATGGATGCTCAGGAGGACATATGGGGGTAAAAAGGACTCTCCTGAAGATCAGAGAGCGCTTTTACTGGATTCACTGTCGAGATGATGTGGAGGACTGGTGTGGCAAATGTACCAGCTGTGCGGCTGTGAAGGGACCCCACACACGAAGCAGAGGTGCTTTAAAAGTGTACAACGTTGGAGCCCCCTGGGAGCGGATAGCACTGGACGTAGCAGGACCATTTCCAGAAAGTGATAGCGGAAACAAGTACTTCATGGTTGTCATGGACTACTTCACCAAGTGGCCAGAAGTCTTCGCCATTCCTAACCAAGAAGCCACAACAGTCGCAGATAAATTGGTTCAGGAAGTCTTCTGTCGTTTTGGAGTACCGTTAGAAATTCACAGCGATCAAGGGAGGAATTTTGAATCGCAAGTTTTTCAGGAGACTTGTCGATTAATGGGTACACACAAAACTAGAACCACCTCTTACCCCCACCCACACCCACAATCTGATGGAATGGTGGAAAGATTCAACCAGACGTTGGAGAGATATCTGGCAAAAGTTGTGGAAAGCAGGCAAAAGGATTGGGACAAGCACATACAGCCGTTTCTTCTGTCCTACCGGAGTGCAGTTCACGAAAGTACGACTGTAACTCCAGCCTTCGCGAACTTTGGAAGGGAACTACGGTTGCCTGCAGATTTAATAACTGGAACTCCCCCTGACGTCCCACGCAGTGTAACGGATTACGCAAATGACCTGCGTAATAAGTTAAATGATGTGTATGAGCATATCAGACAATCCGGACAACAGATGTCTGAGAAGATGAAGACCCGTTATGATCGGAAGGCAAACAGTAGGGGTTTCGATGAAAGTTCTCTGGTGTGGTTGCATAACCCAGTGCGGAGCAAGGGAAAGTCCCCGAAATTGCAAGCAAAATGGGATGGACCATACCGAGTTGTGACCAGGATCAACGATGTCACCTACCGAACACAGAAGGGTCCGCGAGGTGCGCCTAAGGTTGTGCATGTAGACCGATTAGCGCGATATCACGGGACTAATGATGCTCGGGACGAGCATGTCTAAGGAGGGGGCAGTGTTACGCCGGGCATCTAGAATCTTCAAGAAACCTCGCTTAATAACTGAGAAGTACGCGTGAATTCTAGTAGGTACCTAATTCTATTCTGTAGGTAGTTAGTCCGCCGCCCGTCGTCGCGGTACTTGCATTTTTTTTCGACCGTATGCCTACGGCGTAAAGTAACTTCTTTGTTGGTTAATTTATCTTTAAGTTTATTTTTTTGTTAATGTTTTTTTTTGGATGCTTTACGGAATAGTAGCGAATTATCTCGAATATCTTTTGTTTGTTAGTGGTATAAAAGGACCGAGAGAGGACGCAGCAGGTAGTCTACTTTTAAGCAAGACAACGAAAGGTTCTAAGAGAAATCTAGTGCTACAAAGTGTTCAATAGTGTTTTGCGATTCTGTATTAGTGTTTTGCGATTAATAAAGTTATTTCGTGTGTTCAATTGGTAGTGCTTTTATTTATCCCATACCCAGCTCGTAACAGAATGATAGAGGACAGACCATAACCAATTATTCGTTAGAAAAGGAATAGTAATTGTGTAGTATCATTGTGAATTTTGAATTAATTTGATTAATGTTTTGTGACATGTAAATTTCATAAACGAGGCCTTTATTCACTACGACAAACACGCATTTAAAGAGTTTGCATTACTATGGGCACCGCAGAAAAGTGGAACATTATTGTGTAAGTGAAACATACACATATTATGCAGTATCATAGTAAATCAGGGCTCATCATACCGTCATCTGCCAATTGATGGTTAAGGATGGACCATTTAAAACTGCTAACCTGCCACACAGAACATAGTACACAATTTTTTAAAAATAATTCTTTAAATAAAAAAGGTTCTTACCAATTTGGTCAGCTTGGGAAACTTCTTCCGGACATCGCTGGAGACAACAAATAACATGGCAGTGGCATGAAACATAAATATCTCTGAAACTCACAATGAGTTAGTTTCAGTATATCTTAGGGTATTAATAAGACAAGTTATGGAGTGCGTTCAAGGAAATCTGCACTTTATTGCTGTGATACTCAATAATGACAATCGCTTTAATTATGATAATATTTTCAATACTTGAATCAATGCTCTAATAATTTGTTTGCTTGACAACTCCATCAATGTTGTTATCTATATCATTAAAATTAAAACCATTGTAGTTACGAGTAGAGTGACTTACCTATACAATAAGAGTGCAGGACTGTATATAAATGCTCTCACCAGAATCAAATGAAAGTAATTCAAGAGCTCCTCGAAGAGGTTTACGCTTTTGAATAATAACTTGTCCTATTTATACCCTAAGGACACAACAATAAGCATTGCACGGCCTACTATAGTATTTCTTTGACCAGATGTTTCTTTATCTCTTCTGTTATTTATGCATATGCCTCTAAGTATAATGTTTTTTTAAAGCATTGCTTACCTACATTTGGTGTATCATGCTTGTTGTACCACTTTACTCAAGAAGATGCCTGAGGCAGGTGCGGAGTACGGGAGGGGAGGGGGGTTTGATTCCCATCAACGGAGGAATGACTAGGCTCAAACAAGTCAAAACAAGCACCGCGCAGGTACCTTAGGCACTATCTTAGTTGAGTGGCGGGTCACACTTATATTTATAAAATCACGGACACATGGTCTTGAACATGTTAAAACAAGTATGTATGACTATTACACATATATGTGTATCAGTCATTTTATCAGATATTATATTTATACAATATTATATTTACCGCCCCGTTGAATCGTTTTCCGGCAGTAAATGCCCGTGTTCTAACCATAGCGTAAGACGCGCGAACATGCGCCCATCTTGTTATTTTTTTTTTGGGGAACCCGAACAATATGTTAAAAATATAAACGTGATGATCACATATTCACAGGACCGATCCTTGTTTGCTATTTAAGGACTAATTCAACTTGTAATAAAAATCTTCTATTAGCATACTTTGTTTTGGTTTTCAGTGCTATAATATTACAGTCCAGTAAGGGATAACAGAGGCATAACTTTACCCACACATCAACCTGTTGATATTCAAATTAAGAATGCAAATCATAAACTCAAAAGAAACATTATAAAACAGAGCCTGCAAGAAAGAGAATAAATGAAACAAAGGTCAGATAATAGTCAAAGAAACATTTCATAAGTTACTTGAAATCAAAAAGAAAATGTTTTATTCTACACATTGATAAATATGAAATCATGCACAGAATACATTTTCTTAAAACACAAAAAACTGGAATGCATGATACCATTACAAAATATTGTGTAATCAAAATTGAATCATATTTTTATTTCATTATGTGTCACCTTTCCATAGCTATCCTACAGTGAAAGGACAATGATGTGCAACCTATTGCCATGATTCTGTACATGATTTTAGACCTCCTGCAGTAGAAATATTACAATGGTTTTAAACTAAAAGCAATGTAATCAAAATGTATGGCAATATCTTTGCTGAGTGGAATATACAATTATAATTATACTGAATTAATGGCAAAAAGTTGCTTGTCTTTTACAAACGTACATGACATCTTGCATTCAAGTTAATTGATATGTGATTGTATAACATTGTCATGTGAGTTATTTCTGCAGGTCGTTGAACCTGCCCCATGTCCTCGACCTAGATTTACCAGGTTCGGGAAAGTGTGGAGGCAGTTTCTGAAATGTAATAAAAAAACAAGAGCAAAACAGTATTTATTGTGAAAGAGTTTACTCGTGGAAAGAAAAGGTTTGTAATAAATTTTTCTGTTTAGCCGATCAGTAATTGTATTTGACATTAGTTGTGATATTATTGTCAGTTCGGATCAAAACTAGTTCTTTTCTTAATGTGCAAGTTAAATCAACACCGTTTCATTTCGCGACTATAAACAGTTTAAACAAGTGGCAATTATAAAATAAACATCACCTTGATACTTTAAAAAAGATTTGAAAATTAGCTTGTTACCGTTTTGCTCCTATTTAAATAATTAAACAAGTCACCACAGAAATATGTCAACTAAGAAAATAACTATCGATTAAAGAATGTAACTTTCCAGAAAAATCTAAGTATTTCCTAAGATATTGGAGTATACCAGAATTAATATCAAAGTGTGTTGTCTGCCCCAAAAAACACATCCAAACTACGAGGACCACTATCTTTAAGCTAATATTTATGTGTTCCTCCTCATCCCAATAGAAATCTATCGATATCTATACTTCAGCTGAAGGCAATTGCACATTCCCTTTCACCTTACCAACATACACCTTACCAAGTGCACTACAATACAAGGTTTCCCACCAACATTATGTTCTGTCACACTACCTGACATAGATTTCGTGATCGTTAAACCTGGTCAGCAATGGATTGCCTTTCAGGTACAGCTCCACCAGTGGTAATGACTTCAAAGGCTCCAGGGAACCAATGTATGGAATCTAGAAAGAAAAAGAAATAATACTTATTTTTATATGCAGATCTAGATGGAGATAGCAGGATGAATGGATATTTTTAAGAATACTTGGTAGACACCAAGTATTCTTCATTTGTTTCATCTGGCTAAAGCTACCTAAAAGACTGTTGGAGACAGCATGTACAGAGTGGTCCACAGTGCAGATCATATTATGTGTGAGATGGGTTGTTTAGGATCACAATCCACAGTAACTTAATAAATACTAGGGAGGCTTTCAATCTATAAGACTTAATAATTTATGTCAAAGACACATTAACACAGTGTATGCTAACTTATTTAAAAGTCGGTAAAAAGATTCTGGATTCAGAAATATACATCACCATCATCAGCCTAGTTCCCACTGCAGGGACTCAGGCCACCTCGCGCCACCACGCGCTCCTCCACGCGGGCCCAGGGCGGATTGGTAGATGTCACATATCTTCGAATTTTTGGTGATGAAATAAATTACACAAAGTAATGTGCCTACCTCGGTTTGAACCCATGACTAACTGTTTGTAACTCAGCACTGGGCCACCACTACTCATTTTATACACTACAAATTGAACTTACCCGGTTGTCACCCATATACAAAATCTTCAAGTTTTTCAGTTTTGAGGACATCATTTTGAGATGTTCAATGCCATGTAGTTTGTTGTCATTGAGGTTTAATGCCTCAAGATCAGGAATATTTTCAGCAATAATGTCAATGGCAGCCAGCATAATTACCGGGCGGAACAAAGCACAGAAAATGTCAACCAGCTCTGAAAACAATATTATGTTCAAAACATCAACATAGAAATTTAGTTTGTCTATTATGTCAAAATGTTAAATCTTTACCAGTAGTAATGCA
This sequence comes from Diarsia rubi, assembly GCA_932274075.1. NCBI lineage: Eukaryota > Metazoa > Arthropoda > Insecta > Lepidoptera > Noctuidae > Diarsia > Diarsia rubi. Next base: position 14,845,647 of record OW026425.1, read on the forward strand.
CAACAAAGATGAAGGTTATCAGCGTGGAAATGAGTTTTATTGCTGTTCCTTTCCAAACTAATAAATAATCAAGAATTTTAATTTTATTGTCATGTGTGGAATACCAAATAATTATGTGGTAAGTACAAAAAAAAATTGGCTCCATGCATTTTCCATTTTAAACACCACATGGCTCTTGTGTTTCATTTATAACTGTGTTTTTCAGAATAGTACAATATATTAATTTAACACAAAGGATGTGTACACAACTAACTACACATGAATGCAATAAAGAGTTTGAGTTTGAGTTACAAGGAAAAAGGGCAATTGCATTATAACTTTAGAATTATCATGTATTGTTATATTTAATTTCGTCCTATGACTTCATCATTGGCATTGGTAGAAAATAATGAAGGATAATTTATATTTATAAAGGTTCCTTACCCGGATCTGCATGAAACTTAGTCAAGTCCAATGCCTTAGTCATAGCATTGTATCTTTTCGCCATAGCCAGCTTCATCTTTTCCTTCAATTCAGCGTCAACAACAACTGTGGGTACGGCATTTCTTACAATCACCATTAACTTGAAGCCATCTGACATTGTAACCTTTCTGTCGGTATGGAATAGTTTTTCAGCAATTTTCACATCATCCACATAGAAAACTGCAGCATTGCCCATGATCTTGTAATAGTGTGGCACAAATATATCTGGTGAGATATAGCTCAGTAGGGTCCTTAGAACAACATCTTTCTCATGCTTTGCTCCATACGGAATGATAATCTGATACCATGGGAGCGGACCAGGGATGAACTTCTTCTTGATCATTCCTTGATGACCTGATCTTGGTGCAGGGGAATTCAATCGACCTCCACGACCTCTGAATGGTCTATTGCGATGCATTTGTGGACCACTAGCAGATCCTGTCATGACAATGTCATCGTCCAACAGCAGTTTGGCATTGTTCCATTTGTTTTTTCCTTTATTCGTGCCTGTTTTAAAACTAACACGGCGTGTGTTACTAGTATGCGTTCTGTCGTCATGCTCTGTAATTATAAGTTTATCTTAGTAAACAACATTTTGCGTTTAAAAGTGCTATAGTCGCAATAGGCATAGAAAAAGCAGAAAATACCATATTTATTACAGCTAATTGCGTCACAATGTTTAATGACGGCTGTTTGGAAGCCCCAATAACCAAACAACAAGGGTTAAAACAAATCGTTTGATGAGAAAAACACTTACCAAAATGCTCATTGTTTTTGAAATTTCTAACTCTTCCGACTTTTTTAGGCATTGTTCTCTGATAATGCTGAATGATGTAAGCTAAACACCACAGTCAGTAAAGTAAAATAAGGTTACAAGATGTGACGCACAATGCGTCCCTCACGTAGTCAACGTATACTACCTCTCACTCAATCTCAGATTGTATATTTATTTATAAATAAACTTGCTCAAAAGATATAGAGAGCAACTCTTTAATGTTTTATTGGTTTAAATGTAAGAAAACGTAAGATTTCGTATGAAATCACGAGAAACGTAGGACAAGAATCAAGATGATGACCCGAACTTAGAATGTACGAATTGAAGTATTGAACGATTAATGGGACTTTCTATTCACTTATGTCAGTGATTTCTACAGATAATAAATGGTATTGATGTAGAACACACTGAAATCTAAACAAAAATGAGTTTATAAAAAATGCATGTGAAAGCATGTTTCATTGTTCAAAGTAAAATCAGCCCGCGACATTCTACATAAAACATAACTATTTGTTTCCAAAAAGTGCGAGTCATTTAAAATGAATAATTTTGAATATTATTTTATGTACCTCTCACATCCAAACCAACAAACTTTACCTCATAAATAATATTTTTTGTTACAAACATCATCATTATTTTTGTAAAAATAATTGAGATAAACATTTCTGTAGCAAATCAAAAAGCCCGGCCCGACAGTGAGGGCATTTCCAAATATTTCTAGAATATTTTTTTGTATCAGAAACAATTTGTATTTTTATTTTTTGTCAATTACAAGAAATACCTCACACCACGACATGCAATAATTTGTTGTTACTGAAAGAATGAACGAACGGCTTCATAAAATAGTATTATTAATTTCTGGCAATGCCAATGTTTTTTTAGTCTATGACTATTTCTTGCGTTCCAATACAAGTAATTTTTTTATTGATTTTCTGTTTTCCAACAGAAATCTTCAAGTTATTTGAATTTTAACGAGTAACTTAAATTTTAATTTGCCTAAATTGAATAATAAAAGGGAAACTTCTTCTTTTAATATTTACATGCTCGAATGTCTACTGCAAAACAAAGATCAAAATGCGTTCCCATCGAAAATATTCAATTTCTATTCTGGATGAAACCAGAGCGTTTAAAAATAAAACGACCACAGACAACATTCGTGTGCTTTTCGAGTCTGCCATGTTTTGTCCTATTTGTCGCGCTTGATCAACGCGTTCGCGTTTACTGTTCAAAACTGTTATTTTCTGAATGTATTACGACCTGTGTTTTGTTTACAAATAGTGTAGTTATTGGTGTTGTAATTATACTGTTTAAACTTTTGATCAGGCAATCCCTTGGATACTTGTGAGTGCGACGGTGAAGTTCGTATTTCATAAAATTTTATATTCGTTTGCTGGCCATCAACTGTCTGCATTCAGAGGCATTTCGTCGTAGTTTTTGAAACAATCGGATGTTAAATAAGTGATTTTATAATATTTTGTTGGTCCTATCTGTGACGCAACCCACGTGCACATATTATAGCGAGCATCTCATGCACATTTGTTATTATTTTGTTCGCGAGTTCGATTCGGAGCAGTGAGGATCGGAACGGCGAAGGGAAACCGCGTCGCGCGTCTTGCTCGCTCGCGTTGCGTTCGGTTGAATTAATTCATTTGTGGGTAATATTGGACGGTGATTTCTAATCGGGTGTGTATTAAATAGTGCGGGATAGTGTTGTTGGTCGATGTGATTAGGTGCAGCGCACACGTGACACGGGGCGAGTGTTTGGGTGTCAGTCGGCTGCGGCTCGCGGGCGCCGCTACAGTCGCCTGCAGTGCGGAGCGCGACGGGCGTTAGAGGTGAATCACCGCTCGGTGCCGTTTTGATCGTGCTTGTTTACCCGCGTGTGCATAAGTGCGTGGAGCGGAAGTGCAAGGCATGTGCGCCGCGCGTCGGCGCCGATGACACCGCCGTCCTGGGCGACGGCGTTTTGAGCGCGAGTGTGTGATAGCTATGTTCCTTGGGTTATGAGTGTGTGACAAAGTTGTAGTGCGCTGAGGACACTGGAGCCCCTAGACGGAGTTGGGCCCGCCGGGGCGGCCCTAGTGCTTCTCGGGGCTCCGCACGAAGGCAAAATGGCTGCGTGGAACCGCCACCACCATTTCAACATGCTCGTGGATGAGAATGCCAAAAATAAGTGTAAGTATACTGATTACATTCAAAATCAGTAAAAAGACCACCAACAATATGATTTTGTAGCATGTAGTCACTTATTCGAGTTTGTAGTTAGATTATGTAGACAAATTTTCCTCCTTGACAACAGCATGATTCCATAGATACATTTCACGATATTTATTGGTAAACACAAACATATCAAAAGAGATTACATTCTGATTAGTCATTCCTGTAGATCACATGGTATTTTTATTAGTAATATTACTTAATTTTGCAAGAGTAAACTTTTACCATTTATAGGGTAGTTATATTTTTTTACTAAGTTTGTAGAATAGTTTAGAAATTGATCACAAATCCTTATCTAATCTTCAACTTGGTTATTTTCGACCACTGTGTGCTAAAAATACCAATATTTTAGATAAACAGAAAAGACATTTTTTTTTTAACCTTCCTGTACTTTTAAGTTTTTCAAGATACATTGACCTCTGCTTTAAAATAAGCTTGGACCTTTTAAAAGCTTGAGGTCAAATTGGCTGATTAGTAAATCTGTTGTCAGACATCAACAGATAAGCTACAGTCATTTTAGTGGACAGGAATCACTGCATTTTATCAGATAACTAAAATCATTTTCACTCATTTTACAGCCGAATTAAAGTTTCCTGAAACCAGGGGTAAAGTGAAGTATTCAGGCCTAAATTGACACTAGATCACCATGTCGTTTTTTAAACTAAACATCATGGTGATTTCAAACTGAAGCAAATTTTACCAAAGGATAACTTAAACCAAGTTTCTATACTGTCCTACCCTCAGCTACCTAAGTACCTATACTGTTAAACAATCCCTTTTGATCTTACCCCAGTCAGCAACAATCCAAGTGAATCAAATCACATGGGCCCTTGATTCATTGGACATAACACAATTTTCCATGTTATGACCTCCTTTAATGGTACAACAGGCTAAACAAATGCAGGTGAATAAAGCCCTGTGGGTGTGGTGTACATTGTTGAATGCACACAGCCCTCTGTGGACTGTAAGCCACCTGTAGGGTATGAGTACATCCTGCCCCACATTCCTTTGACCCCAATTTTCCACTGGCATTCTGTTATGTTGCACTGTTTTCCGACACCATAGTTAATTTTATACCTGAAACATTTATTTTGTCTTAATAAAACCTCGTATGTATCCCACTCACAGCATTCCATATGTTGGAAAGCGGCGACACCAACTTAAGAATTTCGTATTCCGATATGAAAATATCACGCTATAAGTCTTAAATTCCGTGTCCTACATTTTGCAGCCATCAATCAACGACAATAAATGACATAAGCCTGTTGCCGTGTATGCTACAACTAACGTAATATTAGTTTTTTCATTGTAAATAAATATTAGATTGTTTTATGACATAATTTGGACTTGATTCTGGGGCGAATTATGATCGGTCCATATAGCTTTGACCCTTAAACTGTTTAACGCGGCGTCGACCTCCCCAACCTTTCACCTAATTTTGTGTTCAACCCTCGCAGATGGGTGCTTGCATTGATGCTTTTATTATAACACGAGTTTACGTCTTCGGTAACAACATTTCGAATGCATCGATCGATCATATCGATTGGGTGAATCACTTCATTTGTCGCCAATATTTATTTGTTTACAAACGGCTTCAGGAACGTTATTAACAAAACAGTTATTGCAATATAATGAATTCTATAATTTAAAAACGATCTCTGTAACATCAAACAGCAGTTTTGTCAGTATGATGACCCGCTTTAAAAGTCGGCAACACCTATATTTTATTCGACTTTCCGGTGGTGATGCCCGCGACTCTCTCACCCTCCCACGCTTTTGGCACTCCACCGGAGATCGCTGCATTTGCCAGTTCTAAATAACACAAAGACTGCTCTTAATACCTAGTTTCTCGGAAAATCGGGACACGTTACCTCGGATTTAAATTAACATTTATAGTTCAATAATTTGTACAATATCCGATTACGTAAATAATTAAATATTTACTGCGAAAACTAAATAAATAACATTTGTATTGCAAAATTAAGCAGTCGCTACCATACCATTTCATATTTCAATATTAAATAAATCCTTCGCTAAAAATATGAACACGGACACATTATTTCGAAAATGTTACGAAAAAAAAAAGAAACTAGGTGACCACCTTGGCAGATGTTTTCACTGTTTACGGGTGAACGTTCTTTGTAAATAATCATCACGGATTTCTTAGAAGCCGTTTGGGTAAATGCGAAATCTTCCTTGCTTATAAGGATAACGATGAAGACCTTAGATAAATTTGCTAACAACCTATTTGAGATTCATGAATGCGAAATAAAACATGCTAATTCATCTCTGAATGTTTGAATAAACAAAATGTTAGTAGAATATGTTAGAAGGACCAAATTAAAAAAAAAATAATAGTGGACAGAGTTGCGATGTATCAAAAAATCTGGGGTACTGAAATGCCAATGAAAATTGTAATGCTGTGGTCGCACCGCAGCTTTGGATCCGAGTGCCAAATATTTACGGGGCGGTCGTTTGTGCCGGAATCATCGGCGGTCTCCCATTTTTTCCGGCGCGATCAACTTTCATTCACTGTCTGAAAGCTGTGTTGCTACGCGGATGCTGGCCTTACGGTGCGCTGTCATTAAAACCAAACGCTCGTGCACCGCCGCCGTCATGTAGATGATATCGTGTTGTTTGGAAAGTGGTCGCTTACAAGACTTACAACATTTAGTTTTGTACTTTGTGCCATGAGAATATATTTCAGCTAGATTGTTAATCAAATATGATGTCGTAAAGTTGCGTTGTTATGTGATTGCTTGAGTTCAATCAGGGTCACAAAAATGATGATTTGAAGAATTCCCATAACTTTTAATCGTTGTCTTTAACTGTTGAATCGAACGGTATCTGCAGAGTGTACTAAAACGATAAAAAAATAATGTGTTCACATGATAACGAAGCCGATTACTAACCAGTTACTTACACGTTAGTGGGAGCGCAGCCCGGCCGCCTCGCGAGGCACGCCGGCCGGTGAATGGTCACCTTTCTCCGACACACAGTCTAGACGACTTCGTTACGACCCGTGAATGAATTTCACATCGGAATGCGGAACGACAATTTATCGTTCCCCACCAAAATTGTCTGTACGCATTGTGCCGGTGAAATTGTCTCGAATAATTAGAAATTTCTTAGGTCAGAAGTCGTAATAAAGTAACATTAAGCCCAAGAGAGCACCGCGTTTTAATGAAATTCAGAGCAACACGAAATTAAGTTAACGCGATTGTTTGAACTAGAAATATATTTGTCAATCATCATGTTATACAGGCGGGAATTCCACTGTTACGAAAATACAAGATACGTGGCTAATACGTGGTTAACAAAAAAATTAAGAATTAGTCCGTTGTAGATTATCAAAAAATATTGGACAAGTATTTTTTCTTTTTTCACGTAAACAAACAATGAAGACGATAAAGTGTTTTGAAAACTCGTGTGACGTCATACTCTAAGACATTTTTATGACATTCTTAGCGGTCAGTGACGTCACCAACCCCCACTCAATTCTTTGACACGTTTTATCTAAGTACGTAATTTTTTATTGATTTGATAAAACAAAAAATACGTATATCAAATATTTTTCGGCAATCTTATCAGACGGACTAGTTAGAATCACATTTTTTAAAGTCAGTAAACATCTCTATTACGAAACATTTCCTTCAATAGGCTTACATGAAATATCAGAGTTCAATAACGAGTCATTCGGGGTAGTATAATATATTAAATGGCAGGCGAGGACAATAAGCGGGCAGCGTGGGCAAAGTGTGTGGGCATTCAGGTACCCTGATGCAAATGGTTAAGATTTCTCCAGCGGGCCAGTGATCGCGCCCCATTATTTTCTGAAACCACGATTTCATTGCGCACTAACTTTGTATTTACATTTTAATTGGATTGGATTAAGCCTCGCCTAACACAATACACAAAGACATTATACACACACAGTGACAGTGTCTAACATAAAATCAAAAATATTTTATTTCACATAGGCCTACATGGGCACTTATTAAACGTCAACAATAAGGTGGATAATAATATTTTATCTCCTCCTCAACCATTAAAACGCTAAATCATTATATAAAAATCTTGATCATTAGAAAGTGTATCTGGAATCAAAAAGGTAAAATCTATCAAGTACGTTCACGATAGGTCCACTCAGTGCTTTATTATAAGGAAAATAATTCAAGTATTTTATTAAACTATGGTACGAAGTTGACGAAGTATGACGGAGTCAGCCCTAAAGTGCCCCTCGGTGTCATCGACCGACAGCTAAGGTTTTTGCGCGTCCAACGGTGCTGTTATTTTAATAATTGAATGAGTATGGAAAGCATCATGACTTAACGGTAACTGGGTGAATGTGTGACGTCTGATGATGGCTCGTTTTAAACAGTTTGCACTCACTTTTATTTTAGAAGAGCGCTAAAAAGTAAAATAATCTTGATTCCCAAAATGTTCATCCATCACTTAAGTAATTATCTTAGTTTAATTGACTTTCATCAAGCAATGTAGACACTATACACAGTGAGTGTTTCATCAGTCGAACAAGCCGAAGCCGATACAAAATTTTATCAGTTTATCCGACAGTGCCAACTGTGACACGTTTATTTATTTTGCGACCTTCACACTCGAGTGTTCATTGCCCTTAGCTCGACTTCCTGTTCGAGACCTTTCAAGACCAAGTTAAATTGATTGTCATTTAACGGATATCAGAAAACAGTCTTTATCGGGCGGTAGACTTAAAATAATGGAGACTAATTTATTTAACTCGTGACCTTAAAATCTGATTAATAACTGAGTAATTGGACCGTTCAGGTGTGATTCAAGTATGTTGAACAATCTTATTTCGTATCAAACAAAACATTCAATGTTATGAACAATGAGTAATGCCGGTGTCCGTTTTGGTGGTGTTGAGCTGGCGCATCCCCATCGGGCCCCAGCGTCGTTGACCGCCGACGGTTTTTGCACATCGACGCCGCTACGGTGGCCGCTTGCACAATCTAGAACGACACACTTATCTCGCTCGGATGCTGGACAATGGTCTGCGTCGGTGTCTTGAGATCTCAAGTAAATTGGCCGCCGAATATCTATGACGCATTGATACTTTAAACGGGCTGTGAGGCTCTACTTCTTGTTTTAAAGGTTAGATCTAAAAAAATCGATGATTTCGTTGCTCTTTGAACTGTTAAGAATAGATAACCAGTTTAAAATTGAACAAAAATAAATTGTTCACTCTAAGTAAGTATAAAGTTAATAAAGTTCAGTGCAGTAACTAATACGTGACAGTAAACGCATACGAAAGTACCGACAATCGCGCCTTAGCCAAGCACCGACTCTGATGCAAAGAAAACGCGCAAAACAGACCTTCATATACTTATTTCTGGTTTGAAGCCAAACCACGGATCTAGGCGATTAATTAATATTACCCACGTAAATATAATAGCTGCTGGCGTAACAACAAAGCGTAGAATCAACCACGACCGAGCTCAAACGAAACTTAATGAACAATAATCGGTGTTATTGTTTTCTGACAATCTTTATCTTGTTTGACAGACAAATTGAGGAAATCGCGCTAAGTGATTTGTTGGGATTTACGAGTTCAAAACAATTGAGTGAACTGTAAAAGACCCTTCATTCACCGAAGATTATCTGAACCGAACCAGACCGCACGCCTTTTTGGTAAATATTCAACGCAATGCTGAACAGCTGTTCATCCTAATTACATAGGAGGCGTGTTTAATTCATTAATTTCTTTGGTGTAAATCCTTTGTGGGAAATGTCGTTAATTAAACTTATTTACTCTTTTGTTTCGGTATAGGATTAACAACAACTGATATTAACGCTCTAGATGTGAGTGAGTTACGTGCTGAGTGGGTTGCTAACCCACCGCCCGCGGTAGCGCTATTCCAATAAACAATCTACATTTTAACCAAGAAAACATTTTAAACGACTTATCACTACTAAAAACGCGACAAATGTCGTTGACAAGTCAAGTTCAACAACACTCGTATAGACTTTGGGGTCCGATCCAATCCATCGCTTAGTGATCGATAAGATACACAATCGTGTATCGCTTCCTTGTCTGCCTATTCTAGTGATGTTTCCACACTCGGTGCGTTTGCGTCGCGTCCTTTACCTTCCGTAAGAAACAGAAAGAGATAACACGACAAAGGAAAACGTTTGGCTATGTGTGGTTCGAGCGTGAGGCAATAACGGCGCGGGCGCGGTGTTTTCGCGCACGTTTCGCCCCCGCGCGGGCCCCGGGTGAACGGCCAGACAGGCGGGCGGCCGGCCGTTAAACCTGCCTTGGACGGTGGACCCGTCCTGTGGCCTCGCGGGCTTCGCGTGCTAACATCTGCAGCGTGCCGCGATTGCCACACAACCGGCGCCGCCGACGACGTCTGTGACGATGTCACGCTGACGCATTGACAGCGCAACTCTTCTATTTTTAATTAATGACATACTTGCATCCTTTTTACGACCTTCGTGCTATGGAATCTCTTTGATTTGTTGATTTATTGTCGACTGTTTTATATTGACTTTGTCTTAACTTAAGTTCCTTTTGTGCCTGTGTTGATTGCGGCGAAAACGTAGAACAATTAAAAGGAGAGTAGGCAGTAAATTATAAAGACGAGACACGATTACATATTTATTTTGTCACTTAGATTATTGAATTATACGCTAGACTTGTACCTGTGTGAATTTGGCACCCGACATTGAAAAAAAAAAACTAACGATTATCTATGAGAAACAGCCCGATTTTTCAAATTGGGGGAGATGACATTTTTTTATTATTTTTTTGGTGTTACTACAATCGAAAATAGTTTCACTACAATCCACTACTAACGGAAACATATCCAAAAACCCAAAAACAAAACTTTTTTTTTTAATGTCGGGTGCCAAGTTCACACAGGTTTGAGTTGTTGTACATAACTTATATTCTTGTTTCAAATTCGACATTCGCTTTAATATTATATTCGAAGTAAAAACTTAATGGCGCCAAATGAAGCCCCCAGCAACAGTGTAATCACTATCACTTTTAAAAATGTGACGTAAAACTAATCAACATTATCATGTATTTTTCTTACTCAATAGTCAGTCAATACAACAACTCAATTGTCTGTTGCCACTGCAAAATAAATTTAGAACAATCACAAAAACAAGATAGTCCCCGTGTAGTTAAGCATTGTTTACTAATGAGAATGATAATATCAATAAGTCATGATATAAATGAATACAGCTTACGTATACAATAAGACCATTTGTTACCATTTGTTATCGCACACTTCATTAAATGGGTCACATTCTGATGCATTCGATTCTATTTTCCTCTCGGGCCGAGCGTGCGGGCCAAGGTGATGTTTATGCGACGCGCCCGCCGACCCTGCCACTATGAAAATCGACTGGATGCATTATTCTTCTGCCTAAGTGCTTAAAAGAATACTCGCTGAATAATTCACAAGTTGAAGACGGCTAATAAAAGCGTGCTCGACAAGACGGTGGCGATCGATATGTAAAGAGATGAGATCTATTCAGGAATAATATCGCGGTTGTTTACGGTGGGGCTCTCGGCTGGATTGCGTCGCAGCGGTCGCTAGTTTTCCCGCAGCTCAGACGGACGCGATGGGGGGACACAGGTGGGATGGAGCGAACGTCTGCGTCGGTGCTTTTTCATTCTTTGTTTGCGTCGAGGATTTGCATACAATCGGAGAAATTTCGTGGCTGGCAGCAGCCGAGAAAAAAGGAATTCGTGTAGTTTTATGCATTATCACTGTTCGAGGTGCGGGTCCTGCGGTTTTCCCGCTTATACTTCAAAGATATTTTTGAGAAAACGCTAGAATTTTTTAATTTAGAGTGCGATATAAGTTTATTCCTCTAAGTAGATAGAGAGAACTTTGAAAAGAATTGGATCTTCAGATTGGAAACTGGTTTAAAAAGTAAAACAGCGTAAGTCATAATTCCCCGACATGGAGATTTGATAGTAAATCGTTCACCGATAAGCGCGGCTCGATCGCTCGGTCAGTGTATAGTATAGTTTACCGACGCGTTTGTCATCTGAATCACGTGGCCTTCCGTTCGGTTATTACTAGCAAGCATTGGTTTCGCGCGTTAGTTGTGGCGGGCTGGCCGCGCTGACATAGCGTCCTTATCCACGGAGACGTGAAGTGCGCATCAACGCCGCCACGTGTATAAACATTGTTTCACAACAATAACACGCGGGTGACGCGGGCAAGGACGCCTGACGATGCCGGCCCACCGCTCACCGACGACGCATTGATTCTTCAACAACTACGTTCTGTGCTCATCAAAGAATACATCAAGTATCCACAGTTTCGGACGGTGAAAAAGCACCATGACCGCGTTTGCTTGTTTGCGTCCACTCCGGACGAGGATTGCTGACGATGTTTGGATTACTCTAGTGCATCTTTGTAACTTAAAACGCTAATTTTGTGATTTTCTGTGTAGTGAAATTGACAGTTCAGTGTAGTGCAATTTACAATTTAGGTTAGTGGAAACTTGTGTAGTTATGGATACCTTCTACGAAAGTGAACCTGACAACAGTAAGTCACATTATTATCATGCATAGTTCCCCAAGTGGCGTTGCAGCCAGTAATGCGTCAAGGAGATCGCCTTAATGGATTCCTCGAAGTCTCGACTCGAGAACTGCGCAGTTACATCGAACTACGATCGGCCATACATTTTACTTAACCTTCCATGACACGGTTTTCATGCGACCTTGTGCTTAATATTACTAAATTAAAGTTCTTACTGGACCCACAACAAATTGGCTTGAAGCTCAAAAAGAGAAACGCAGTAATAATTATTCAATACTGGTTAGTTTTTTTTATTATTTTCTAAACAAAGAAGACTGTCTGTTGTTCCATTTGTCATTTAGCCATGATTGAACACAACATGATCTTTAAAATGATTAGACTAACGTAATCTGACGTTATTAGGTAATTTTATAACGTTATCCGTTTGTTATTGGTTGCCAACCACAAGATAAACATTTTTGCACAAAACCTAATTAAAAAGAATAGTAGAGTATGTGGACATAAGGCGTTTATTTAATTTACACTGAAAATTGCAATTGCGGTTCGTAAACAGCGAACGCTGGTATCTTGCACCTCCCACGCCAATCTACCGGAGGCTAGTCACATTCCTGACATACCTACCACAGGTTGTCGGCCGGCAGCGCGGCCGGTTCCGAACGTTTGCAGCACAGCGATGACGTAGCGACGCGTCTCCGGCCGTTCGTCGGCCCGATACCTTCGTCACATACAGCCTTTCCACACCTCCCTTCGCACAAACAACAATCCGATCTCAAAGGGGGAATACGACCTTGTCGCAGAGCTCTACATACCCTGGACGCTTTTACTGCGCAGTTTTTTATGCAAACTTGTTACAATATCACCGATCGTCGTCGCTTCGGCTTCGGTACAGAAATCGCGTGCGCTTTCGCCGCGTGCCGCCTTTCTACGCCGAATTGTCATATGGTCCTAATGTATTTATCGTTTGTGTCATGAAAAGGAAACAGCGTTGTACTTTTTTCCCATTGGCAGATAATCAAATTGACTAATATGTGTATTGTGCTGACATTGGAAGGAAGTTAATTTGATAGGGTATCGATTTTTTTATGTGTTTTGGTAAACACGCTTGAGAGAAACAAAGATTAATAGGTACCCTGTTAGATGTTCTGTCGTTTTAGTACGGAACTAAGAATGTTGGTAATGCTAATAGGCGGATGCGGCCTGATTTTCAATCGGAGCGGAGTCGTACATCCATTCATCTGAGCGTCCGGAGAGTTGAGTTATCCGGATGTAGATAATTTTAACATATTTATGTATGCCACGAGAATGTTATGGTTTAACGATTCTGTCATGCGTCTTGGAAGATGCATTCTATTGACAGTTGACTGCTATTCTTGCTACGAGTATGTTCGATTATCTGACATAAATACTAATTCTGCCGTCATCATTTCAATGCGAACATGTTTTATTATGAATCACCTCGAGTATCTCTGATCGAGAGCCATGATTTGTTATTGCTCCTTATAAATCTTATAATCTTTTACTATAAAAAATATAAGGTCATTGCTAGGTGAATACTAAAAAAATAAGAAATTAACTTAAATGCCAGTTGCAGGATAATTTGTTCTTTTAGATCCTTTGATGATTATGGATATTAAATGGTAGATTAATTTTCTTCAAATCCTGGAATCCAGAACTTTCAAGTCATAAATCATATCCATTATGTAGCTCTGCCACTGCATTCTTCAGAAACTTTAGAATATGATGCACGATAGTGCACTCACATTCATAAATCACTGTCACTTATTGAACACAACTTTTAGATCTCAGCTTACCTGGACCATTAGAGTGAGTAAATGATCAGGCCAAAACTTTTATCAACCCTTGACCCTAATATCCCAACTAGCCGGCACACACTACTTAAATGCAAATCTTAGTATTAAAACAAACATGTTTATTTGCTTGCACCTTGTCAAACAAATACCCGAGTTCGCAAAACCATTTTCGCACACAACAGTACACATTTCACAATAAACTACGCAGTTGCATGCTGGATGTTGCACATGTGTGTATGACGATAACACAACGAATGCGCGAACGCATACGTACTTGATAATAGGCCTGATAGCCTACCAATATTGACGCTACGCTTGTTTGATCGTGGGATTTTTTTAATTGTGATTATGTTAGTTGAAAGTTGTAAGGAACTGTTTATGTTGCCCTTTATATGAGTACTTCTGTTGCTACTTATGACTAATTAATGCTTGATTGATGGTGTTTTCTGTGACTTTGGGCGTTTTTCAATACTTCTATTATACTAAGTACTTCTAAGGCATACTGAGCCTCGCTTACTAAAAGCGTCCAGACAATAGGGCAGATGACAAAAATAAAATGTAATTAGTCCGTCAGATAGATTTCCAAAAAATATTGGATACATTTTTTCTTTTTGCACGTAAACCAAAAATGAAGACGATACAGTGCTTCAAAACTCGTGTGACGTCACAACGCACTACATTTTTTACCACGTAGTGACGTCAAAAGCCCCCACTCATGATTTTTGACGCGTTTTATCTTCGTCAATTTTTATTCATTTGATAAAACAAAAAACACGTACCTAAGTATAATATTTTTCGATAATCTTACTGACGGACTAAATGGAGTCATATTTTTATACCATACCTACTCTAAAAAGCTTATTTTATTCACGCAAAACAGTGAATAAAAAGGCCTTTTATTCACTGTTTTGTTTTTATCATCTTCAATTGAATGATATCAAAATTTACCTCCTGCTGAACATTCATATAATGAATTACCTATTTTTCACTATTTTGGTGTTTGAATTTGGAACACAAAAATATATTCGGTCTCTATTTCAATGATTACACAAACTCCTTGCGCTAAGATTCGAAATTCAAAACTCTTTGGTGCAAATAAATACTCGAGATTTGATTGGTCGATATTTGCGACAAGGAGTTTGGCATTAGATTAAAATATTGTTTTACAAGTTGACCACCCTAATGATAATAATAAGAAAATGACGCTTAATTTTAATGTCCATTTCAATTAATGTAACAATTCTTATTTCTTGATTAAATTTCTATTTTCGCTTAAATTATGTCTTTTCTCGTAGTCATGGTATAAAGTATAGTATGCAACTCCTGAATAAAGTATGAATTTATATCGAGGGCCATGAATCACTCGCGTCGTTCAGGATTCTAACAGTTGAATCACTCGCTGCGTTCGTGATTCAATCATTAGAATCCTTCACTTGCTCGTGACTCATCTACGGCCCTCGCTTAAAATCCGTCCTTTATTCACTAGTTGCATAATATACTATTTTATCCCTATTCTTGTCTTAACTCATACCCATCGAAGGATAAATAAGTAATCAATTCAAAGACTAGAAGTTGACAGTAAGAAAGTACCAGAACAAACGTGAACGGGAATTGGTTTGTAAGGAACTTCGTTCCCTTAGCCTGGTAATATTATCCCTTTTTTAATTAGCACGAACCGTGCCTCTTCCCCTTCTATTCCCTGTATTACCAGTTTATTTAAATGTATATATCGATTCAATACTAAGAAAACTAATTAATGTAAACAGATTACAACAGCCCATTAAATTTTTGCAATTTAAAACTGCTGTGAATATTTTTTTATCCCTTTAAGTCTTGTTTATCCAACACCTGTTGCCTCGATAAAACGAATGGCTACCGAAATTAGATCCCAATTTAAATACAGGTATACCTGTGTACGTAATGAGAACTTGTGACGTTCAACAAACTTTTCGCTTAGCAAAAGGACCTACGTAACAAGCCTCGAACGTCGGTGTTTTATTATGAAATGTCACGTCGTACCAGACGGTACATAAATAAGACTAAATTAACTTGTCTGCGACCTCTGGATTGAACACGATAAAGTTCACATTCACACCTTGGATTACATGTTAAAATTAATTCGACTCTCCTAACAATATATTAAAACAAGTGTTGATCAACAGCTCACTCACTACCATCTTTTGAAATTATCAACTTAACTCGACCGAGGACACTTTGTTTTATGGGGTATTACGTGATTTAATTTTACGGGTTGAAATGAATTTTTTATTGCGAGAAGACGTTCGTGATCGAAATTTACGGCCATTAAGACTCGAATTAGTCGCGTAATTTAATTTTGTGTGAAGTTGTTTTAAACATGGTAAATCCTGGAGAAAGTTACATTCTTGTTACTTCACGCATATTATATAATCAGTAATTTCCATTAAATTACTTACCGTTTCCTCGATTGTATAAGAAAAATTTATCTTATCACTAAGCAAATGTTGCAAAAGTTAAAGATTTCTCTAAGCGGTGTTTTATCCTTGTAAATATTTAAAAGAAAACATACATTTTATAGGTAAAACGTAAGAAAATGAGACTACGACAAGCTTACCACAGGTTTCAGACATGTAAAAGCATCCCCGGAGGACAGTCCGATGTGAGAACTTTGGCGATTCGATACTTAGCGACTTGTTCTACGGCTTTGGTGGAGCATGCCTGGATTCTTACAAGCAACTTAACATGTTGTAAAGTTGAAACTACATTGTTTTTCTTTGGTTAGATAATATGGAAATTGTAACTGCACACACTGTTCTGCAAAGTAACGTCTCTGGTCTCAGCATAATCCAAAGCAGCAGAATCCAGTTCATTAAAGCCTGTTCAAAATTATCCCATCGCTAATAATATCGATTTCTAACGTATTTCCATAAACGCAGAGATGACGTCGTCCGCAGTCCGTGAAACAAGTCAATCCGGAATGATTCATTCACCTTTAACATACCTACCAAGTATTTGGATCCGGCAGTATGTGGGCGGCAATCAGGTGAATAAAGCTTGTTCACACGGCAATTTGAGCTATTACGATACCAGATTGATTGAGATGCGACGCCCGCGCCGTCTACTGAACTAATAAGGACTAAGTTTAGTACTGGTTTTTATCGAATTATCGCCTAGAATCTCCGACGAAAACATGTCTCCACAGTTTTTTCGAAATTTAATAACATCGATTAGAGCAAATTGAGGAATACCGAGCATCTATTTGCGGCGATATAAAATGTAATCCAAAAAATTTATAATGTGTAAATAGTTATAAATTAAGCTGAATATCTAAATATTTGCTCTACTGCATGAATAGTCAACCGTTGTGTATATTTAGCGATCTTGAATAACAGTTGAAGGTTTTAGCAGAATTATGTAATGTCGGTGTTCTGAACTTGGAAAAGTTATTTGCCAAAGATTGTAAGTTAACGTTTATTTATAGGCAACGATGAGTTTATTTAAAGTCGAGTTATTGGATTACTATATTTGCTGTCTGGTAAAAACTTCCTGGCATATAATATTTGCCAGACTTGAACTTGTTTGTATTGTGTCGGTCTAATAAGCTGCTCTGATTTTGGAGGAATTGATTTGATCTCCATAAACGATAAAGGTTTAGAATGGTGATGTTTTCGCAGGTGTGTCGGTCTGTGTAATGTAATGTGTGTGTGCTGTTGCAGTGGGCGCGGTTGGCGGCAGCATGCCTGAGGCCGCCGGCGGCGAGCGGCGCCACGTGCCGCTGTACGGGAGACTGGTCGCCGAAGACCAGCTGGCGTCTATGTCCGCGCCCTCAGACATTCAGGTGAGCGCCACTGTGCGCGACCCCCGAGCTTTCTGCTGCTACCATACCCCCGCCCAGGTAAATGATGCACGAGGCAGTTTGGGGACTAACGTCCTGAACACAAATCAAATTTGCTACTCTCCAAACTAAAACTAGGGTCCCGAAACAAAAGTATCTTCTACGATCGCTTCTAAACCCAATTTCATCAGAAGCAGGCCATAATGCACTTGCATATGCTCAAAGTTTCTTAAACCCGTGACCTCCGCGCGCCACACCTATTGTTTTATTAAAAGAGCCATTAACCACGCGCGTCTAGACATTACGCGCAAGTAAATAAATTAGTCAGTAAAGTGCCACTAATTACCTACAACAAGTAAGTTCTCTTTCACTGAATCACTAGTGATGTATTTAGTTAACGTTGAATGCGAACTGGCAACGATCGATAGATACCCCTCGTCTAGACTGGGTTAATTAATAAATGTGCCCGACTAGTGTTTCTCGCGCGAAAATATTGGGTTTCCTACTTACTGATATTATTGGCATTTCAACAATACAGAACTTTGTTAGATAATCTGCGATGTACGCGTCTTGTATGTACACCTAGAGTTGTTCGTTAATAGTCCCGGGACTAATGCACGGTTATTATTATATTACCGACAGTGATTGCGATAGGGATATATTGTAGGTTCGCCTCAGATGTGAACCGATTGTTCAACATTTTATTGAATAGATGTTTATACAAACCGTCTCGTGTATTAAGGCGTCTACGTGCGTCTCTTACTTAGCTTCATGAATGTTTTGATTTTGTATTCCATTATATTCTACCTTTTATGTTGCCTTTCATTTTACCTTTAAAATCTTTTTGGTGGAATATATTTTGCAGATTTCACCTTTTAACGTGAGTTCAAACACCTATGCTTTGTTTTGTTGTCTGTAGTGTAGTAACGTCCGAACTGCCTGAACGTCCTTTTAGCTTTTATTGCTTTTTTGTCTGCTTTTATTTGTTGGTCGTTTATTAATGAATACTTCTCGCTTGCCCAGGCAATGCAGGCCCGAATACCACATCACTTTCGAGACCCCTCGACAGCACCGCTAAGAAAACTCAGCGTAGACCTCATCAAAACCTACAAACACATAAACGAGGTAAGTAAACGTTTCATGCGTCAAATAATCTATTTTTTTAATTTTAAAATATCTGTCTCTCTTCTATCCCATGTTATTAATATAATATAGGATGATATCGCATATGTAGTCGATTGACCATCGAATAACAATCGATCATCGCATCGAATAACATCCGATTGTTCGATTAATCTAGAATTAACCGGTGTCATCTGCGGTTATTAATTTAATTATTCCCTACCATATATGCAACCGCCATTGTTGATTCTCGCTCGAAGCTATTAAACTGCGAGTAGGTACTTTCGTAATTATTGTTTACATGTCGTATCCGGAAATTGCTTATCAGACTTGCATCATGTTTTTATTTTTAAGCCGCTGTTATTTATAATACAGTGTACAATTCATTGCTCGATACTGTTCTGAAAGCGATAGGTTTTACAATAGCTACATCCCACATTGAAGTAGAAGGCGTTACCAGGTGTATTAAAAACCACGCGTTGTCAGTTTCAACCTTTTTCGACATTCGTTGCTAGGAGGCGTCGCGTGGGAGCAGTTATTTATGTATTGCATCGTAAATAAAAATTCTCAATGAACTACTGACTGTGCTCTTCAATGAAGCGTGACCGAGTTAATTCTGATGCCATATGAATTTCACGGACTCGATTCGTGCTCTGTTCTGATTTTACCTGCGAAAATTATGTAGGGCGTGCGTTTATTGTGTTATAAATTGATGATTCTTGATTTACGATGTTATTTATTGCGGGTACATAGTTGTAAAAATGATTTGTATGAAACATTAAAATGTACTTACATCTCTCTCTAAACAGTAAAATACCTTAAGATAAACGACTTGAAACATTTTTGTTAACATGATTCATGTTAATGAGTGCAGTCTGTTGCCGTCTGCTCCTGCACTTGAAACATGGTGTTGAGTAGTCAATCATGGTGCTAACTCGCGGCCACAGCGCAAATGGGTTCCAATCTAGGAAAACGATTTCCTTGCTACGCATATTTTCTCGCCATCAATGTCTTGTTTACGGCAACGATGACAGTACTAATGTCTATTCAAAACTGTATCCTATTTATGTTACTTCCACAAACAAAAGACAATGTCCAAAACTCGTACCAAGAATTCTCATGTTTCAAGATCAAAATGTTATAGTAATTATTTTCATAATTTTTTACGACATTATGCGGCTGAGATTAGATTTTTTAATGGGGAATCGAATTTAAAGTATGCATATTGTTTTACTACCATGGCGTTTTCACAACTAGTTCAAAAGTCGTTCTGTTAGATCTGTCAGTTGATTTTGACAGTTCGGCTGACTTTACATCGTAGAGGTTTCCCTACAATACCTACTTGCCCGGTTTTGAGGTTATTTTCGATATTATAAAGTTCCTCCGAAACTCGGATTTAGTTTACAAAAATAACTTTTGTAGGATTTAATAACATTAAAAAACAAAGTTTGATGTGGATGTAGTTTGGTACGGGATTCCATATGTCCATAAACATGATCATTTCAATAGTTTGGTACGGGATTCCATATATCCATGAACAAGATCCTTTCAACTTTTAATGCCATATAAATTAAGTTGAATTCAGAATGACTAGTACTGGTAACCTCTCAACTCAATTGTAAAATGATATGCGTTGTTTTTCCAAAAAAACTTACATGTCATGTTTATAAACATGTTTAGAAACTAAATCGCAAACGTAGTATAGCTGTACTAGCTCAACTATAAATGACCTTTGCTGTCACGTGCATGTTAAGTTTCACTGCGGTGTTGGTCTCTCGCGCATTAAACGCTGCGTCACAATTTTCCTTTACACGAGCCACAAATGACGACACGAGAAACGTGGAAAGTTTGACGTAGTGGAAATTGTTTTCTAATATTGTTTTAAAGGTGCACTGCTCTTTCCTTTGTGTGGAAATGACGCCTTCTACATCATGACAACCTTTATCTCAAAGTCTTTACAGTTCACTGACATCGTGATTTCAAAGTCATTATTACTGAAGCTGTCATTCCTAATTAGAATCTTTGCGACATATCTAACTGCTTCTCAACGGCACTGATCTGAAGTGAATGGAGGTTACACACTCCATAAATGGCTCAATAGATAACAACGTATTATAAAGATTATCATCTCCCTCTTAAGAGTAGGTATCTTTAATTATTTATATTCTCGTAAATCATGTAATATTCAGGCGGATCCAAACATCATAAGCCGTATTAGGATAAAACATTCTATTTGCAGCCTCACAAACAAAGCTCGTATTAACAATCTAAAAATAGGTTTTACAAATCAGTGTTTACTCCAGGGAGATCACCTTTATTTTTCATCTTACTCAATAACAAAGGAAAGACTGCGATTAGATTAGTTCATGTCAGTCAAATCTGTAATTGTCCGATTTTAAGGACATGAAACTACTACATCATCTGCCTAGCCTTTTCCTAACTATGTTAGGGTTATCTTCCAGTCTTACAGGTTTCAGCTGAATACCAAAATTTTACTGGGAGCGATTTGCAATCTGACCTCCACAACCCAGTGAGTATTGCGTATTAGATACCCCTTTGTAAAACTGCGGACTAGACCGACTATCTGCTACGACTGTCATAGATCTACTAAGGACAGCCAGAACCAACGGGTTAACTTGCTTTCCGAGGAACTGAGGAAACTCGGTGTATGATGGGTGCTTACCCATCCACACACCAACCTACGCAAGCACGACTTAACCTGAAGATTGATTCGGATGGCAGGTATTATTAAGCCACGACCTCCTCAATGACAAACGAAAGAATGCGATTGAATTAGTTCATGTCAGTCAATCTGTGATGTTTCGACTGTCCGATTTTGAGGACATGACAGCTACTTACTCTTAGTTTTATTGCTATTATAAATTGAGTGAGCTTGGTCTCCACGTTTTTGCTCGGAAGTTTTATAATCCATTTCCAAACGTTTACTACTGCCGTTCTGGAGCGGCGGCAATTAATCTTAGTATACGGGAGACACGTGGCGTCTCCCCTCGCTTTCTATTTATTTTCGGGTGCGATTATTAATAGAAAATATTCTATTTGCGTTTGTAAGGTGGTCATTGCCCTATTTGGTGGTGTGTTTACATGGCTCGCTGCCAGATTCGTCACGTGTCTTGTGCGACTTAAAGGTGCACGGGTATCAGGACTTCACGAGTCTTAGAACTTTCATGAGCTTGCGTGTAATAAACTAAGCTCGAAAACGGAAGTCAAAACAGAGACGCTCTTAATCCTTTCATGCTTGGAACAACGAGCATTGAAATAAAAAGAAAAATATTCAGCATGTGTGTGTGTGTTAATTCTAAGACTTCGCTGTGGACACTATCCATCAGCGAAGTTTGCATTCCTTATGAAAAAAACTGATTCGCCGAATTGCAGAGTATGTAACCAGATGGAAGACGTGCAACATTTGCTGATGGATTGTGTCCGCAACAGATGCGAGAGGGAGGCACTTATGCAGGAATTAAACTTAAATAGGCTTAACGTAGGATTAATTCAATCAATTTTGTCCCAACCAACGTCAGAAACTGCGAAAAAGTTATGTCGTTTGATAACAGTCCTTCATACGTGACTTCTGTATTTACCCTAAAAAAAAAAAAAAAAACATATTGGTATAAATGAGTACCTAGTATAGATCACGTGTTACCTAGTTTATTAGTTTTAAAGGAATAATAGTAAAAGGCACGATGGGGTTGGCATATCTGTTTAGACAAAAAACCCCAAAACAAATAAAGAGAAAAAAAAAATAAGAAAAAAAGCATGTGATCTCCAATTTTAAATGTAGCAGTAAGGTCGGCAAAAAAAACGAGTTGGCAACTGAATTTCAATGCATTCTTCGTCTCGTATTGCAATTTTTAAGCGCAATACACACGCGTATTTTATTGGTTTACGTAATTCGTTTACGCAAGTGAAGCCACGAGCTAAAATAGTAGAGTGCTATTAATGCACGGGCTTGTGCTAAATCTGGCCGTTTGTATTGCTCTGTCAATAACGTGTAAACAAAGAAATTCCACAGTGCTGATGCTAACTGACCAATATAAGGCCAAGTGTACGTTGCTGTAACCGTTTTTTCGGGTCAAACAACGTCACTTCCCACCGGTTTTTCCTTTTCTCGGATTGCTTCAACTTGATTTCTATTTCCTCTCGGGCTCAACATTTGTTTCGACTTGATGAACGACCAAAACAAACTGGACGTTTCGTTGTAAATTAGACACAGTTTGTTTCTTTGGCGCCAACAATTTAACCAGTAACGATTTGTTTATTAATTCCCTTTTTTCTCACAACATTGTAACCCTTTTCCGAGAACCATGAAGAAAAACCGCATAATTAAATAAATAATTGTAAAGTATGTTTGTATTCGTCAGTCGGTAAATAATCTTGAATAATAATCAGTGTCTGTCTGTCGGTAGTGTAGTTGTCTATTTATATCACATTGCGGTTTCGCCCGCGAAGTTATTGGTTTCAAATGACCCAATTGCGTCATGTTTTTTGCATTCCGCTGACGGAAAATAGATTTGTACATTTGCTTTTGTGAAACTCGGATTGACCCTAAAAACAATTTATTGTCAATGTTTTTCTGACGGAAATTATGCTTTAATTATAGTATTTCGTGGTGTTTATTTATGCATAGAGTAGAATTAAAGAAGAGTTCTTACTGTAACTTAATTAAATATTACGCTTCGGACAACTTTATCTATATTTATAGACTCAATTTTATGCAGCGCAATATTTTATCAGAACAGGCATCGCCGTAAAGAATCATAACACTAGAGTCTGAGCATGTTACCTAACCGCATACAATACCTCATCAATGCAGTCTCAAATGGAGCATCTAACGCTGTGTGAAGCAACGGCTGTCAGCCTGCACTGGATGCAATAGGCGACAATGACTAACGCCTGCGGCCTGTGGGCGAATTTCGCAACGCGCCGACCCGTCGATGCCAATACGAATCGAGTCAAGGAGATAGGCACTGCTTTAAGATCGAAATCTGACTGTACAGTTAACCACTGCGGTTGCCTTTTTATCCTTATCTCGGATCCAGACTGATCGAACCGAACTACGATTAGATAGATGCTACACACTGATTTTGTAGTATCGGTATTTTATCAAATGAATTGTTTCATCTTTCTGACATACCCAATAACGTTCCTCGACTATAATTCCACGCCAGAATGGCGTGCTTCCTCATTTTTGAAAGGCGAATGAATCCGCTAATGAGTAAACATTTATAAAAAGTTCGTAGACTTGTTACATACGCAGTGTATGTAACATTTTCCCATCTGTACGCACATGGAATTTGTGTAAAAACCCCGCGTCACGAGCCACGCTTTCGCCCCATGAATACGATCGTGTTGATACGACACGAATGGCAGAGCATCAGCTGTTTGAGTTATCTGCTTGCAATTAATTGCGATATCGCCCATTCATAGCGCGGTTAGTTTCACAAGAAAGTGTTCTCTTCTCTTAAATTAAGTAATAGCTATAAGTAAATCGTTGGATTTGATATTCAATCATTGAAATATCATCATCTGCCTAGCCTTTTCCCAACTAAGTATGTTGGTGTCGGCTTCCAGTCTAACCGGATGCAGCTGAGGCAAGCGCGGCTTAACCTAAAGATCGTCCTGAGTGGCAGTTACTATTAAACCACAAGCTCCATGAAAATATTGAAAGAAAACGCCTAATATATTTTTGTCGCTACTATCAAGGTTTTAAGGATCAATTTTGTTTATTTATAAGACGATCTCACTGGAGGCATATACTTTGAAAATGCCATACGCGCCTCTTTCTCTAGACTAATCACGAGTACACGTCGCAAACAGTGTAATGCAAACGGGCCGACTAAAGTGAGTCAAGGTGAGTGTACGACGTCACGCTCGTACTGTTGCCACCCGGATTATTGTACACGACCCGGCGCCGGCAAGCCGAGGTGCGGTCTACGGTCTACCTACTCTTGGAAACTCTCGCAACGTTTTCCATCAAGACAACACCCTAACTGCCAAAATGAACTCACCACCTCTTATGCGTAGCGTACAAAAGGCTCTGACACCGACGACATTGTTTCGACCGCTTGGCGACAGATACATACCATGCAAACATGCCATACTGAAATAATATGTTGTGTTAACTTATTATAATTACATGTCTGTCGGCTAGAATAGATTACCTGCAATACTAAATGTGAGCACTGCTTACAACGCGTACGATATCATATCGTAATTTTTAATTAACATAATTACTTAAACATTTCCGTGTTACCGTATTACCACCTCATTGATTTGTTGCAAAAAGTTTAAACACAATTTACATAAACGTACGAATACGGCCATTACATTTAACATACTAATTATTTTATTTACATCACGTTTATGAAAATGTTGATTGGAATCTGTATAGTATTTCATTGAAAATCACTCAATTTGGGTAACTACAAAATACTCATTTTTTGCGAACACAAGAGACGCCAAAAATAAACGGTTGCGGCTATTAAAAAAATATTCTGATTGAAAGGAATTAGAGCAACAACATAAAAGTTTCGTTATACCCTGTCTATGCGGTTCGTAACCGACAGATTGCGTGTGCAAAAACAATGATCGACATTTGTTACCAAAGGCCTATTACGGAAAAAAGCGCGTTAAGTAGCGAACAATAAAACTATTCGCGACTTCCCCTAAAATACCGCATCAGACTCAAACCCTGGTTGCTGTGCGGGTGTACTAGAAGGGAATTTAGTGGGTTGTTGCGGACACGTGTCCCTGAAACACCCAGTCGATCGGTGCCAAGGTGTCCGACGGGTTACTAATTGCGTGTTAAAATTTACTTGACATCGCTCAACCTTCGTCGATGGCCAGTGCATCGAGAGCTGCCTCCGCTGCTAATTTATAGTCGTACACAATAAACGCCGAGAGATCTCATAAAGTTGGTCATTGTTCATGTTTTACTCGGAAACGTTCACGTTTACGTTTCTCAGGTGGTCCTCTGCTTACAACCTTGTCACAGATAACCCCAATAGCGAGGTATTGAAACTTTCGCGGGAATGGGGACGCGGATTGTCACCGCCGACTTTAGCCGCTTTGTTTAATTAATGGATTGTCGCCCGTTATTTTCTTTCATGAATGTTCGGCCAGTCTAAGTGATCGATTACACAATGTTTCACTTAACGGTTCAATGTGGCTTGTTCTTTCATATACCGATGATTTGCTAACGCTTGAAGTACAAAAGAAAATATGGAAAATTAAGTTCTGTTTAAGTTGAAGAATTTTTCTAGTCCTGTTATAGTGATGGTGCTTCTAAATGTTATAACAAGAATAATTGAGTCCAGAGGCTAATTTGAGCAATTTTAACCTAAACTTTTAGCTTAACTCGGAAATAAACTCTTGTACTAAAGCAGAGAACACACCTGTAACATTCACACCACTAAACGATAGGACAAATACATAATTAATTTTCATGAATAACACAGGCCTGTCTGCCACAGACTGTGTTAAAAACTAAACTCCTACATTTGTGTAAGTTAACGGTGTTTACTATGAAATGTATGTCACGCCCATAACCCGTCTGATAATAAACTGTTTCAAGGAGACGATTAAGTAACTATATGAGTTATTACATACTTGCGTGCACTATCCAATACGACACCGACACTTCAGTTTTATCATTATCCACATAAGAACTGTTTTTGAATATCTTTTCTTTTGTCACATTATTCCCTTTGCCGGTGTCTTTCGGAGACTAATAATAATAATAATAATAATATTTCACAACTATCACACAACGCCATCTAGTCCCAAGCTAAGCAGAGCTTGTGTTATGGGTACTAGACAACTGATAAACATACTTATATATTTCTAAATACATACATATTATAGATAAGACTGCGATAAGATACTGATAGATAAGACTGCGTGTCAATCAATTGTATATAATTTCCTTAAATTTACGATACTTATAACGATTACGTAAGCTAACTATCTTAATTTCATCTTTGTTACGAAACACAAACTGTATCCGAAAGAGCATAGATAAATACCTATATTAAACGAAGTTACACATCACCAGTAATTAAATATACCAAATCCAACGCCATAATTTTCTGCGGTTTGCACAAGGTAAATTGAAATAAATTGTAGCTTTCATTATCAATATGGTGGAATAAATAACGTGTTATTAGAACAAATAACAAAAGCGTCCGGTAAGGTTTTAATAATTAAGTTGAGGCGTGTACAGACAAGCAACCCACGCTCCATGGGGCCTCATTATAAAACAATCGATTATTTCCCCACGTACTAAATATTTTCATATTGAATGAGATGATATCATATCGTATCGACCTCACGTAAAAGTCAGCTCTCTGATTACACACTCAAATGGACGGTATTGAGAAAATATTGCAGTTATCTTGATAAACAGTTTTTTGATCCTGATCACACCATGACAATTCTGTCTGTCCTCTCTGACAATGCGCACAATTATTATATTCCACTTTGAGAAATTAACATCTGAAAACAACCCGCTTTTATTACACCCCCGAAATAATGTCTTCATTCAATTTCGTGAGAAATATAATTTGTCGTCCCTTAATTTATAATTAATTTCTAAGTTTGTTGGATATTATTGTGCTGCCACTCGCCGCTAATTTAGGATTTTTGTCTCGAGAACAAGGAGAACTTGGCTCCCTCAATTTTCATGCAATGCTTACTAATTACTTTATTCATTTTAGAATACCTGAAACGAAAATTAGACCCTTATCAAATCATTCACTCATTTGTCTTTTATGATTTATTCAATTCATTTTATATGCAAATAAAACTGTAACTCAATCGGCAACTTTTTAAACTCATAGCGTATGTAATATTTCAGAAAAAAAAACCGTTTTACATAACATTGAGTTACACGTGGAGTTATAAACGCCATGTTCTATAATTATGTGTCATTGTGTGTTACAATGTTAAGAATCTCTGGCTCGAATTGATATGTCGTCATAAGGACTATAGCATTAAAGAACATAATGACGATGTGTGGGGAAATATCTGTGTGTGAAAAAGGTTTTAATGTAATGTGTGTTTGTATGTACTTCGGTTTTTTTCCTTCACACAGTAAGCCGCTTTTAGCAGAATGAGGTTTAACCATTTCACTGCTTAATTGACAGTTCGGTAGCCTATCTCTTATCTCTAACGTGCTGTAGATTGACCTATTTCCTTCAAGCTCCTATTGTATCTATTATTATTGTCTGACTAGCACTTGTCTGGTTTTTCTCTCTTAAATAACAATCCCCGTTTAGTAATTGGATTGTGTCAGGGACGATCGAGCCCAACAGCGGTGGTCCGTAAAAGACTTAAGTACGTGTTCCTAAAGTCAGATTATTTAATGTATTAGCGCTTATCAGTGTTACTAAGTGGAGATTTCATTGTATGTTTAAGTAGTAGCGATTACCTTGAAAGTAGCTGTTACTTACTATGCAAGTGAAGGATTGTTTGTGGTTTGAAGTAGTTTTACGTAAGCAGAAGTTTATTTTATTCAAATAATGTAAGTATGTGTTTTTCGTATTTTTGAATCCTTACTTAATATTATAATTAATGTGAAAGTAACTCTGTCTGTCTGTCTGTCTGTCTGTCGCGCATTCACGCCAAAACGACTGAAACGATTTAAACGAAAGGAGAATCCCCAAAAGCTCATGGTTCAAAATCAAACTTTGTTTTTTATTGTCTACCTACACTTAGTTATCATATTAACTCCTACAAAAGTAATTTATGTAAACCATTTCCGGGTTTCGTAGTTTTTTTTTGTATTTAATCGAACATAATCTCAAAACCAGGCGAGTAGCCATATTTCAGATTTAGGGATGGGATCGATAAATCAAAATCTTTAGTAAGAATAAGATTTTGAACCATCATGGTATGAGATTCCATACATAAAAAACATTGTCCTTTGGTACACAGATAACCTGGAGCATGAAAACGGACTTGAGCTTCTTTTTAATTTGAAAAATAATTGCAATTATAATTTTGGGGGGGTGGGGGGGGTGGGGGGGGGTGAAAAGATAACTTTTGGTCGCGGTAACCGACATCCACGCGGACGAACCCGCGGGCATCAGCTAGTTCTATTCTTAACGAATAACATCTCCTAGTGACTATGCAGAACCTAATC
Organism: Diarsia rubi; assembly: GCA_932274075.1. Lineage (NCBI taxonomy): Eukaryota > Metazoa > Arthropoda > Insecta > Lepidoptera > Noctuidae > Diarsia > Diarsia rubi. The sequence continues at coordinate 14,874,550 of OW026425.1, forward strand.
AGTGTATATCTCTGTTGAATTAGTGCAAGTAGAAGGCATCAGAATACAGACTCTCATACATCTGTACATAGCGGCGCACTTCGGTGCACTGCAGGTAATCACATTTGTACGGTTACCGGCAATTAGCCGCCTGTGTTTTCTAGTTGGCCGTCTCTTGTAACTGTTGCCTTTTCGTTCATGTAGTTGTTTGGGTTTACAATGAAAAAAAAAAGCGTACTCTAAACATTTTTTCATTGCATGCGCTTTTAATGACGATATCAAAGTCAACGTGTTGTGTGGTCGAAATAGAGGTGGCTATAAGGCAAATTTAAATCCAAACTAGATTTTTAGAGGACGTTACATTGATATTTTTGTTGCATAAATATATTTTATTACTGCACTCAACTAAAAACACTCTGCTCTGATTGCCAAACAAGACAGTCTAGGTCCTAGACTGTCTTGTTTGGCAATCATTTGTGGCCGCTGATGTCCTAGACTCTAGGACATCAGCGGCCAGTTTTAATAGTGTTGATTTTACGATGATTACTTAGTTGCTAATATAAATGTTATCTCGGCGTTTCCCTAATAAAACAAGTCTATTAGTGGTGTTGTAAAAGGAATGAAACTGGGGTGGTAAACAGAGCCATCCTCGTTTAGTGCCTCTACAGTGAGCGTTAATCTCGTTTTTCGCAATTAGTTGGCGGCTGCCTCTATTGCCCACCCCTGTGGGGTAAAAACGCTTCATCTTTTTTTTTACTTTTTTGTTTTATATTTCTTTTTAAACGTGTTTCTACGTCGACTACATCTCGGTTGTGTTTCATAGGTTTTTGTTCGATTTACACTGTCATTGAGAAAACTGTTTTCGTTCCAGGTAAATATGAGATTTTACATTCCGACATGCTCAGAGTTTCAGTATTTAAAATAATGCCTCTTTTGGAAAACTAATAGATGTAGTCGCGGGTTCGACAAACTATTGTATTACACGAGTGTGGGTCACCTTCGCCTCCAGGTCACTGATGTCACCTTGTTTCGGAAACTTGATTGGCAACAGTTATCGCACACACAAAGTAACTGACTTTCATTCATCATTGTGGCTTCTACGTTTCGTTTTCATTCTTAAGTTCGCGTTCGTGAACAATATCACCGAGAGAAATCGACTGTTGACTTACATGTATAATTACAAAGATATAATGCTCTTGTATTCCAAAAACAAAGAATTACATGATTTCTGTAACATGTTTATATACTAATTATTTCTTATGCATATAAGTGTTATTACTTCATATTTACCTCGAAATATCCTTCAGTCAAGTAGGTGATTAACGTTACTTGTGTATTCATTCTCACAGTCGGTGCATGCAAGGCCGCTACCCGACGAATGAATCAGCTGATGCCAGTCACTGATTCACTGCTTCACTGCCGCACCGCACCTTGCATTGTCTAACAGCTGACTTTGATGTACCTCTACGAATATAGACATTTTCAATTAAAACTTTTAACTGATAACTCCATATTCGACTTCTTCAAACATGTTGCTTGTCTAGACGGTTTATGCTTTTGTCTAGTCCACAAATGGCGTTGCGGTCAACGAAACGAATTGTTTTAGAATTCTGTACATATTGTAGAAACAGCTTCTATTCCTTTATCATAAATATAATTATCATAAATGATTCCAGTAGAATATTTTCATAAATTCAGTGAGCACAAAACAAACGATTATGGCGTGGTGAATGGTCACAACAAATATCGCAATACAGTCCTTCCGTCCAGTGTTAAATACGAAAATAGGTTTGACCTAGCTGTTGTAATCGCGTGGGATTGCGGATGTGTCACACGGGTTTACCCAACCGGAAAAACTGGATGTAATCCACCAATGGTGTTACTGTTACCATAGTACCTAATGATGACAGTAAAATGCATGGTGTTGTATAAATCGCTCGATTTGACGCCTGTCTGACTGAATATAAAGCAGTTATGGCTAGAACGTTTAGTAGTTAACGAAGGGGTTGTTAAGTCCTAGCGAGGCATAATACGAGCCTAGATTTAAGGACACTAAAACAATGGATTTCCCATTCGCAGTCGCCGCTCAGTGAGTCAGCTGATGTAGCAATGGCCTCAGTGAGTCACTGCTGATCTCAAACAGATACGAATGTACTTACTCGGATACGGCATGGTGACCGAACCAGCTGTCATCTGCACAGTGAAAGCTGTATGTGACGAAACTCTTTTAGTTGCAACTTATAAAGACTGCATTAATTAATATAACTTAATTGACTAGTTCGACTAAATGTCTCTGCAATGATTGTGAAGAAACGTTTATTCAAAATATTTATCGAGATGTAAGGAACTTATTTTGGTTCCGAAACCAGGTAATATCTTCCTAGAAAATATCACAGTTTGGCATAGTTATGTGGGCATACCCATTATCCAATCTCAGTTTTGGATAGTTTCGGTCATGACCGTCTGCAACAGGCGAATGCGTCCGCAGATTTCGTAGCGTCCTTGTCATTAGCGACGTACTTGGAGCGATTATATGGCCGGAGCCGAATGATTGCCTCATTTTTCCTTAACTTGCGTGTCACCATTTTGCTTGAAACCTTGTATCTGAGAAATCTTACAAGCATTTAGTGCTAAAGGTGACAACTGACAGAAAATCGCTGATTGGTCTACGTTTACGAACAAAGCACCTACATCTATCATCCAGATTAAAAATGACGTAATGAAGAATTGTCTCGATAAACAATCGCTTCTATCAAATGACGGCTTACGCAAGTTTGACGTAATTGACGGACGCAACGCGAGTGCGGCGTGACGTTGAGAGTCGCGGGCGCCTCTGCGATAACCACCCACTCTCGTTTTCACGCTGACGTCGGCCGTGATAAGTTGATGAATCGCGTTTTGTGCACTTCAACTAAATTTGAGCTATGGAGCTTAGGCCGCCGCGCCGGCTCAACGGACGTTGCTCCCGCTGCCTACGTGTGACAATTCTTGCTAAACGAACCTTGCATAACAATACTGAGAACCTCTTTTATGAGTAGGCCAAAAGTTTCATATTTTTATGTGAATACAATTTTTGCTCAACAGTTAAAGTATTTTTTATTGATTGTCCGATCAAAGTCAACTGATTGAACTGAACTAATCCGGGAAAATTCACCTATCTGTTTGTATAAACATCCGTTGGATGCGATATGTAGAGATCACCTTTGCTATAGTTAGCGGTCAGGGCGATGCCCGATAATCTCCGTATTGACTGCATCGTATAGGTACGGTCAACATTAGGGACACTGCCCGAAAAGGAATAAAGCAAAAGTCTTTTTAAGTTAAGGAAACAGAAATAATAATGTCTCACAAGCCCAACACTGATGTTAAAGGTAACAGGAGCTTCCTAAATTGGGTCCAGAAAGGAACATACAGGAAAAATCCAACCAAACCTTCCTCCTCGACGACGTCAGTACAAACTGTACATACATGTTGTAAATAATCGCGTGCTTATTTGTTACGGAATGTTACAGGAACCGAATCGTGGAACTTATCCTCATAATTACATTTGTTGATCGGCCAACTGGTTTTTACCAATTTCGATAACTGACAATTAGCATTCTGTGCCGGCAATGCCTGCATCCGGCTTGTATATAATATAATCAAATTGTTTAGTTAGCAACAATTTACGTGCAGCCAGACATCCGGTAGGTGTCATAATTACCCGCCCGGCACTAGCTCAACTCAATTACCGTTTGACATTTAAACCCAAAGGGCGTATTGTTACAGCGCCCTTTCCATTTGGTAAGTAAACAGAGACAGTACTACTGCTCACTTCAGTTAACAATTACTTCTGAAGACGTTTTCCTATCATTATTATAATTATTTTGACTGCAGTACACTCCGTTCATAACTTTTTTTAGTCCAATTAAAAACAGTGCGATTCGACGCCTACGCAGGACAAAGAAACGGAAGGAGCAACACTAAGGAAATCATCAATCCAAATTTGGTGCACACGCACAGACTAAGTTCTATAGCTGATAGAACTAATAGTTATTGTGTTTTTAATCTTAGTACATGTCGAATAGGCTTGTGTGAACAATGCCACACATGGCCAAACATCCGGTCTGTTATCGCTCGAAAGTTCGAAAGAAATGTCGGACGCACTAATCTTTTATGAATGGACATGGTTACTTTTTTATTTGTGCCCGCGTTTCGCTTTACCGTTGGTATTTTTTAGATGGCCCCAGCACCTTTTTGCGCCTTGTTATCAGCCAAAATACGCAGCGATAACAAGAATGACATTCAATGGAGGCGAACTGGAATTTAATTTAATAATCGGTTATTTGATAAAGTAACGTAAAAGTAGTAAATCGAAACTACTTTAGTACGAGACAAGTATTATCATCACTTTGTTGATAATTCACAGCATCTACTCATACGTTTATTACTGCTGTAATAATTTACAAATATTTATCATGGACGGATATACTTAATACAGTACTGGCATCAGATTATCACTATCAGTCACACAAATCGATATTATTTATCATAACAAGTGGCATTTATAATTGTTGGCAAATCCTTTGTTGCCAAGCACGTCGGTTCCGACATGCCATTTAACAGAGCCAATAAAATGTCTGCGTCACACAATAGATTAATGACATTGTCGGAAGAGCGGTTCTAGATCTTGCGAATCTAGTCTGTTACCAAGCGAGGCGGCCGGATGAATGGCAGTCTCCATGCGCGTGAGTGGATTGCGCAACGGCCGGTGACGCAACCTGTCGCGCCTGCGCGGGACCGTTGCTTGTTAGTATGCAAAATAAGTGAAATATTCGTGTCGGACGGCCATGGCATGCGCTTACGGTTTCGCTCCCTAGATGTGCGTGTAATTGTTTCAGCGTGAATTCGTTGTCGTTTAAGGTCACCTGATTTCCCTAATTTTCTTACGTTTCATTGTTTGAAAACGCTCTATCTGATTGTACGGTAGGTTAGCGGTACAATGCTGAAAGGACGTAAACTAATTATAATAAAACCTTGCTAAGATTTGTAACGTTATGATTTTGTTTTCGCTTCGTTATTCTAAGTATCGGAAGGCAATGGCAAAGGTTCTATTCTAACACGCTTTCCGACTACTCGACTTGACTACGACGAAATTGCATGGGAAGGTCTACGCATCGCGATGCGTCGAGATGCATCGTGAAGAGAATGTTGAGTTTCCACGGCTTTCACTGGTTTGGGAATTTTTATTAGTCATTTCAACTTCAATGTTGTTGTAACTCGCAGAGCTTTCCACTGTGTGAAAAATATATTTGAGACTTTCGTAATTCATTGTTTCTAAACATTCAAACATGTGCTTGAATTGAATTAGAGATGTATGGAATCCACGTGTCCACATTAACCTTGGTGTGGTTTAAAACTCCGCCCACAGGTCTTTCAAATCATTCGTTGTTTCATAACAATTTTCTTTAATAACTTCGGCATATTTAAACATTCATAATTTGGAACTAATGTCTAGTTATTTTTAATAAATTGCTTTTAAACAGAAATATTGTCATTTAATTATCTTAGTTGGAATGTAATTTACTAATTTGTATGTTAATTAGCGTTCGGCTGAGGAGCTCTAAAATTCAAAATGTGTTACGAGAATCCTACAATAAGCTATTGGTCGACACAAGCGGACTGTGGAAACTTTGCTCATTAGCCGCCACGCTTTTATGACTGATAACGCAGCGTGTCGCGATGCACACCAAGGGTTTCGGTATTCGGCTCGCGGCCCCTCGGCTTTCGGCCAATTGTTGCATCGATACTCTTTAACACTTCAATGCCAAGTGTCCTAATTAGATCAACTTCATCGCTTTCGTTACAGGCTTGGTTCGACTAATTTATTTGATTCTTAATTGACCTGTAAATTAAACTGTAGTTGAAAGCGCTGCTGAAAACTTTCAATTTAGCGTTTTACTTTGAATCAAGCTTTATTTTCGCTTCCTATTCTTCCAAACTTCAATAAAGTTTGGAGTGCGTAAGAGGTTGTCGTAAGACTGCTATATATTGTCAGTTGCGAGAAAGTTAGTTAAGTTACTTTACGTGTCCTCGTCACATCAACTCATGTTCCTCTGACAGTTTCACGCTTCAACAAACTATATGTTGTACAAGCGAACGTCTTACTTTCCTTAAGTTATGATAAACAACAGCCCATATTTGTGTTGAATTGTTGCTAAGAGTACAAATAATAGATTCAAAATGACTTCTTATGCTATTCTATGAAATAAGAGCATTGATATCGGTACAGGTACCTACGCACAAAAACTCCTTCTACCTTTATTAAATGTCAGTTCAGTATTGGCAATGTATAAATGAGAACAGAAAAAGAAGCATCATTAAGTAAAGTAACTTATTTCACTCCATTAACACTACCTACTTCTTTACGTGTAGGGTTGCCATACGTCCGGAACTTTTCGATCAAGTTCGGAGTTTTAGGCAGTTGTCCGGCTTGGTATACTCGGTATGGAATACTCACCCGTCCACGGCCCGACCACGACTCGACACGTGCGTCTGTTACTTTTCAATAAATTAAAAGCAAATAAATAAGGCATAGAAATGGCATCCCTATTTACGTGGGAAGGTAACTGGACAAACTAAACGATTTGCTTTTCATCCATTAACAGATAATAATAAAATATAATCTTAGTATTCGACTATTCCTATAGCGCAAATAAAAAATATTGTGTCTGTGAAGTTGTAACAAAAACAAGTTTAATAACCTCATGGTCAATGCCGCGTTCGGGGGCCAGGTACCAGATCATAAACATCTTTCGAGAAACTGCGACAAATCCGCTCCTCAAAGGATTACCTGAAACAAAATACAACCTTGAATACCAAACATCTATTCAACAACCCTTAGCTATTATATTCAAAGGTTATTTGATTTACGATGTAACTACCAGGAAAAAATCTGCACCAAATTGGCTCGCCATAACACAAAAATATTGCAAAGGGGACCGATGCATTCCGGGAACTGCATTGAAGCGCAGTGTATAGGATGGGCGATCCAACTATCTGGCCAGCCGCCACGCGGTATTGTGACTTGTGACGCTTTGTGTTAGGCCGATATTCAGCTGCCGGCGACGAGACGCACGGTGGGGCGTTGGCCTGTTGAGAATGTTTGCCGCTGACCTAAGTGGTCAATAATGATCTGTTATACAGTTTATACTACGTATTTTCTTTACTGTTTCTCGATAATGCGAGAAGTCATATTTTTAAAAGATCGCGATAACTTGATGTAGCGATAGCGGTGTATTTTTGTATATTTTTCATATTAAATCGAAGCCATTGCTGTTGTTACCGCTCAGTGTAATTAAAACGGCATCACAAGCGAACTTCATTCATTATGATGAGACTTAATCAGTGCACAGCAAGACAGTTACCTTAGGTACTGAAAAGCGAGTACGTAAAATAATAGTTTCGCTTTTATGAGCTTATTATTCAGAATCCAATGCTCCAACATTGCCTTCAATTAATTCGACGTTCTCGTTATTAACAAAGAAATAAGCGCTCCTAACGGAAGTAATTAATTAACAAAAAATCAAATGTACAACTAAATACTTATCATCTTATTTTGTAAGCATACGGAATCTGTATGCTTAATTGCTCACTGTAATTATAAATGCGCGCGAATAGCTGTAGCAGTTTTGTCATCGCCTGTACGTGGGTAGTTCAGCGCGTCCTAGATTGTCCGTGCTGGGTGGTCGCCGGTCGACGTGGTGTTCTCGAATCGCCACTTTTTACCCGACTGCGGCGAAGCCCAAAAGGAGGGTTATGTGTTTGGCGTGTATGTATGGATGTCCGTTTCTTTGTTCCCTCTACTCCTGAACGGATGAAGGGATTTGAATAAAATATACGTCGTTAGATTCGTCTTGATGGCGCGAGTGTCACTGGCTACATTAAAATTAAGAAACAAAGAAATATAAGGCACATATACACATTAGGTATTCTTTTCCTTTTCTCACACACTATTGTCTACATTTCTTCTTCATTTCTCCTTTAGCAGGTCTGCTAGCAGAAATTTCTTGAAAAATAAGCAGTACCATTGTACTCATATATTATTTTATGTTATTTTCCTGTGCTGTCTACTGTGTGTATAGTAAAATAAATAAATATTGCGGTTTTTGGGGGCCATATCGCGGATTTGTAAAAAAAAAATCCATTTGCATCGGAATAGGGTATCCGAATGAATGGTTTTAAAAGAAAATTACAAAAATATATGACACCTATATAATTTCAGAGTCACAAATCCTATAAATAAACAAACACAAAAGTTAAATCATCTGCGAAGAATTTTACGCGATCAACGAAAGAACAAACACATAAGCACAAAAAAGTTGGAAATAAAATAAAGTAGCTAAAAAATAAAAAACCCAACTGAAAAGCAAAAAACAAGCACATTTTAAATCAAACAAAACTTGGAAGCAGGCGGGTCCATTCTCTTTCATTTCATAATTTATCATTCAAATGAAACCTGCTTCCAAGTTATGTTTAATTTAAAATGTGCTTGTTTTTTGCTTTTCAGTCGGGTTTTTTAGTTTTTTAACTACTTATTACCTGTTCATCGTCGATGAAAACGCCTGGTGCAGTCAGCCGAGATTGCTTTTAAACTTTTAAAACTTGGCAAATTTTTACTTCTTTCCGGCACCGATTAACTCCGGCGGCCAGTCTGTATTGCAAATTCAAATAGAGCAATGAATCATTTAATTCGATTTGGCGGTTTTTAACTTGTTCGGCGTTTTGTTTTTACTGCAGACTGTACTGGAGGGCTGAAACCATAGTTTTGAGAAAACGTTTGATTTTCTAATTTCTGAGTGAATCTGTCTACAAATACAATCAATTTAAGTGTATTTTTGGCAAGTTTTTGACTGCCATCGCGACTGTAATTAGAATGATTATTATTTTGAGTACCTACTAAAGTTCGCATTCAGTTTAAATTCTAATGTTTTATAAAGTGTGAGGAGCTTAATATTAACTTAAGATATTAATATAATTAAAACTTTTTTGTTTTTTTGCAAAAAAGATTTTGTCCCAAATGGTTCCATATTTTTTTTTTATTGAAATCGGATAAGCGGTTTTTGAAAAATCAACAAAACTCAATTAAAAATCTACATTGTCTACATTAACGATCTTTTCGTCTCCGTCGTTTACGAACCGATTCGGAAAATTCTTCTTTTATTCGAAAGCCTATGCTTTCCTATTGGTCTCATAGTCACCAGATCGAGATCAGATGATGGAATCTTGGCGAAATCGAGAGAACTCAGAAAAATGTACAGCGATTTTGGTATTTTCTCTCTAACAAGCTGATCTGATGGTAGAATGGTTCTTATGTAACCGACATCAATACGACTTCGCAAACGTCGGGGATTACAGGCGTGATGTTTTGTTATTCTACATAAAAATACAAAACTTTGCGAGGTCGTAATGATGTCTAAATGATAGCAAATAGATTGGGATTGTTGAAATTTCCATGTCTGTCTATTGTTTACACCAAGTCATAACATAACATCACACCGGTACACTTGACCAACAACTTTGCTGTAGAAAAAAACTATAAGCTAACATACATAACAGCACGTATGTTTTCCCGAAGGGTTAGGCAGAGATGTAGCTAATAGGTACTTACACCCACATGTCGCCAGTTATGTTTTAAGTCCCATGTAATAGAGGGCGAGCCTATTGCCATCAACTGGGCACAAATCCAGACTCCGTGGCTGTTACTGATAAATTCCTGATGGAAAAACCCAATAAAACTCTCCCCGACCCGGTAATCGACCCCAGAACCTCATGCTCAGCACTTGCGACAACTAGACCAACTACTATGAACTAAATAAAAGAGATACTCGTCTGAGAAGTCCTAGAGTACCCTAATGTCACTTTGACCTATTCAACCCGTACATCTACGTGTAACTAAAGCATAATACTTATATATATATTTTTAATAGCCTGTACTGTCCCACTGCTGGGCAAAGGCCTCCTCCAAATCCATCCAAGTGATCTTTTCCTGAACCACCTTGAACTAGCCCTCGTGGTGCGCGTCCAGATCGTCTCGCATAAAATATTATAAAATACCAAATCAATTCATTGATAAAATAATATTATGCAAATTTACTCGCTTTTACTTCGTCTATACAACAAACGCCCACCCTTAAGTTCCCAAGGGCGTCTAGATAGAATTGGATAACAGATTCGAGTTAAAAATACCTTACCTCGTCTATATTTAGATAAAACCGAACATGGCCATGCCAATAAATAAAATAACATAACAGGACGCCTGTAATCCCACAAGGGTTAGACAGAGGTGTCTTACATTGACGCAGTCCCATGGAATAAGGGGAGAGCTTATTGCCACCAAGTGTGGACAAATCCAGAGTCCTGTTACTAAAAAATCCTGATGAAAAACCCAATCACACTTTGTCCGAGTCGCAAATCGAACTCAGGACTCATGCTGACTAGTCGCCCTTACGACCACTAGACCAAATAAATATAATTAGGTATTTAAGGTATACCTAACAAAGAACGTCATGAACCCATGATACAAATATAGATATCGGTACGGATCCGAGTTAAAAATACCTTACCTTGCCTGTACCCATCTGAATCGGTACACGAGATCCATGAGATGCGTAGGTGTTGCCATGGATACCATTCTAGAGTAATACCTATTTATAAATCGACACTAATATTACAAAGAGGAAAGATTTGTTTGTTTGTTTGTAACGAAAAGGCTTCGAAACTACTGGACCGATTTGAAAGATTCTTTCACCATTGGGAAGCTACACTATCCCCGGGTGACATAGGCTACTTTTTATCCATGTATTCCCACGGGAACAGGAACTACGCGGGTGAAACTGCGTGACGTCCGCTAATGATAAATAAAGAGAAGAAAAATATCATTTATGAAGACTGTAATGAAAAACAGTGATTGTGTAATTTAGTCACAGTATCGTCTCGCTACAACCTCCCACTCGCTGATTGAAAATTTAAAATAAAATATGTATTTTTCTGTCAATTTGCCCATGAAAATGGTTTTCCTGAAAGTTAGAAAGGTCAAATGGGTAGCAACGTTCTCATTTCTGCTATCATGTATCAGTTTTAAAGCGTTATGGCTGAAGTATGAATCTCTATAAAAAAAGTTCGAAGTCGAATTGAGAACCTCCTCCTTTTTGGAAGTCGGTAAATAAAAAGCGCAAATAGCGGGTATTGAGGCTCCTCCAGTCTTTAAGCTGGTATGGAGACTGATAATACCATGAACCGGAAGTTTTAATAAATTAATCGTTTATTGATATACGTAAATAAACTGTTGTCTTTTATTTATTTATGGCAGCGATACAGAATGTTTATGCTTAACAATACCGTAATATACATACACACAAGGCGTCAAGAGCTCGATCTTAATGAAAATTTAAACTGCATGTTTGAAACACCACAAGTCCACAACCCCTACCCAGGAATCGAACCCGTTGATTTGGGAAAATAACACACACCGTTTAGTCAGTAGAAATCTGACACTCCCTTTCACTCTGCCCAAGAGCGGGAGGGGTTATTTAATGAATTTCCACCCGCCAAAAAAAAAAAGGCCACCACTCGATAATGTCGCGTGTAAGTGCCAAATTCTAGGAAGTAAAATATTTTTGTCCTCAAAGTTTCGGACTTACCCATCCTCGCCCACCTCAAAAAGTCACCCTGAAGATGTGTAATAGAATCTTCGAAAACATGTAGAGGTATGTAGCAGTTTACCTTTCATTTTCCTACATCAAGTACAACTGTACTGAGATCAGCCATATGTATGACATATAGCCAGAATTTAGGGATGAAATTGGGGTCAACATTGATCGTCACCTAATCCTATTTCTCGTTTCACGTGTTGGCTTGGCGCGCGTGGGTAGCGAATGTAGGCTTAGCTTCCGATTCCGCTAAGCGTGCGTCATGCACTCGATGGTGTGACGTAGACAGCTCATTATGTACCCACACTTCAGTTATAGCACCGTATTTTGAACGAGATAAACGTCACGGGGCTTTTATTGTTTCGTGACGTGTATTTTTTTTCGGCTGATTAGGTGTTTTTCGGATTTTCCATTGTGAGTTTGAGTGATTCATAGATTGATTTTTTGTGTGGGTGGGGTTGATTTAACATTAACTGTACGTCATCGGGGAGCCACGTTTGGTTTGACATTTAATTTGCATAGGTAAAGGAAGTTGGGGATGTTGCTTATCCTTGGAATGATAGAATGTAGATTTTACACAACTTACTAAGAACTGGATCGAGTAATATAATGTAAACTGTTCCTGCCCTTGTTCCATGTTATTCGCAGTGGCTAAGCGATTGGACTGCTGCGCTGCGTGTCGCGGGTTCGATCCCCGCACGGAACAATTATTTGTATGGCCTACAGATAGTTGTTCCGGGTCTGGGTATTTGTGTATGTGAGTTTAAATGTTTGTGAACGCACCCACAATACAGGAGAAAATCCTAGTGTGGGGCAACGTTTATTTAAAAAAAATATATATATACATATATATAAATAATACATATTAAAGGGGGCTTCCCTTCTACGATTGTACCTACGTAACCCTTCATGTGCGAGTTCTACTCGCACTTGGTCAGTTTTCCTTCTTATTATTCCTCTCACAATACATCCATCTTTTCATTTTCTCTCATCATCTATTTTTTTTTAAGATAATGTTAACAAGCAGCACCAATAAAGTATCGATCTGTATGTGCTTCATATCCTTCGATTCAGACGTCGACGCGACGCCCGTTGAATTCTAAAACTTACATGAACAAGCTGTAGCCCTAAGAAATAATAATAGATCTTCCTTATAATTTACTTCGCCTTCTGTTTCTTTCATATATTTCCTCATTTACATAGCGCCTTCCTGTAATTGATAGTTTGCTCAAATTATACGATCTTACTAGCGACGTTGAAGCGTTTCGTACGAAATAACTATACGTTGTGCTCTTAGGCGCACAAGATTAATTACAGTTATGTCTCCTCATTGGCAGCTTGTAATTTATGTAATGACGTCTTTTTACGGCCTTTTCTATTTTTAGTTTCGAGATAAAACGATAATATTTTTGTTGGTATTGGCAACTACGTTGGCTTTTCCTGAGGTTATTTTTGTTATATTGTGTAATGCGCCACGATTGTAGGTTTTAGATAAGTTACTTACATTGCAAAAGTAATGTATTTTTCTCCGAGTGGGTTAAACCAGATGGGTATTGGATATGCAGGCGCCTTCATTGATTTTTTTTCCTCAATTAAATTTATTCATTCCGAGCTATTTATAACGCGGCGCATATAATGCCACGGTCGCCGCCTTTAATGATACCAACCAAGTGTTTATTAAAATGGCCACGTGAACACACCAAGGCGTGTTCTAATGCTATTTGTTTTAAGACTGCATATTAGAGATCAGATGTTGCTAATGATCTTGTAATCTTCATTTAAAAAACCAACATTGGAGGTCTGAAACATATCTAATTGGCATAATTATCCTTTTTTTTTCAAATATATAAAAGAAAACCAGTAAAATTTTCAATAATCAAGCACTAAAATAACATTCATAATGTTTACAAACGTTGTCATGTTCAAACGATCAATCGTCAGTGCATCGATAATTTTATTTCCGTTCACAAATTACATGTTTACGGAAAACTAACCCAACCGAGGGTTTGCAGCCGTTAATGGTTTCGGCGAATTAAAAAAAAACCCACAGGGTCTGATAATACTGCGGTTTGATTACCAAGAACTGTGGAGGGGTGTTTATTGAGAACGGTTTTATTTAGCAAGCGAAAACTGCACTCATAGTCACGAACGTGCGGCGATCTCAGTCGCGGACACTCGCGGAGTGCGTTTGCACTGGTTTTAAGTGCGCTTGCACTGGCGCTAGTACACGGACACACGTCGACCAATCCAGCAGTTTATACGAATCTCTTATTGTACAGGAAATCTATGCATGGTTTGATGTGCCACCGTGTGTGTGTACAAGAGTACTAAAATTTCTCACTGCACTCATAGTTGCATGTCTGTATGCGTTGCGCTTTTTTATCGTGAAGCGACTGACCTTCTATACAAATATATTTTGTGACAATCCGAGGGGCCGAAAGTGGACTAAACGATAACTTATCAGTTGGAAATTCCGATTACTGTTGACATTATACAGTATGATTCACTTTAAAAGTGAATCTTTATTTTTACCCTTTCCCGTTTTTTTTACAAGCTGCTCCACTCGACCGAGTATTATTGTACCCTGGAATTCCCCATAGTAAAAATTGTATAAAGGTTTTTTAATACTATTTCACGTGTTTGTTAGATACCGTCGGTGTGGGGTAGTCGATGTCTCTGCAGTTATCATACGAACCCTATGAAATGTTGCCGGTTTAAAAATATGTATTATGTTTGACTTTCCTAACCTCAATTCAAGATAAACAGTCACTGCTAGCCTTATAAAGAAAGGAGTAGGATTAAACCATTTTTAATAAATACTTACTTTTTCCTGTTATTGGTTTCATTTCACCAGAGAAATGAGTCTGTCGATAGATTAATAAGAAAATATATTTACTCAAAAATGCATGTAATGTTGTCATTATTTTGACAAACTTGTTTGAGCAAAGTCGACCTTGCCGGTCTGTTTCAAGGAGCGGCCGGCAAAGTTTTGCTGGCCGCTCTAACAGGCCGGCAATGTTTTGCCGGCCGCTATTTTGACGTTTCAACGTTTTAAAAAATCAATTCCAAAGAGATTTTATTTAAAACACAGCTGTTTGTACGTCTAAAGGTAAAAAAAAAAAAGATTTAAATGAAGTAATAAATGAAGAAATAATCCAGCAGTCAAACACCGCATTAGAATTATCGCAAACTATCAGTAATATCAAACCGGGAAAGTCGGTGTTGAATTTTAGTAACTGTACTTTTCATAATTGTCATTTTAATTAAAAGTCTAGTTAATTAATATATTTTTTATTTAAATTACTTGCTGGTTTTATTTAGATTAGGTACTTGCATTTTTGAGTAAAGCACTATACAAACCTTGGCCCACAATGACTGCTTCGCTGGTCACGCTATGATTGCCTCGAGCTAGCCTAGCTACGCTCTAGGCCTTTCAGCTTGGCCATCATTGCAGCTCTTGTCCTCGCTGTAAAGGCCTCGGCCTACGGTCTCGGCCTTTATCTCAGGTCGTCCATCAAGTGCTGCACGCTGACCGCGCTGTGTCGGCCTGGAGCTGCGCTACGCTGCGCTGTCGGCCATCATCAGCGCGACCAGCAAAGTAGTCATTATAGACCGCGGCAGTAATGTACTATTATTGACATTCACAATACATTCCTTTGACATTAGTTTCTCCCTAGTCATCTCTCCTACTCATATCTGGACGTATTTCCCGAACTAATGGTTGAACAGTTATTTTATTGTTTTGTCGTTTTCCCTGTGGTAAAACTGCTAAGTCTACTGACCCATAAAATATAATAAAAACGGGTTTATATATTTTTTTTATTAGACATGACTCGTAAGAACAGCCTCTTCAGACGCACAGTCGGGTAAAAATATACATACGTCATACATTAAAGTTAATAATTATCTGGGAATAACAGGAAAACCCTCAATCCTTCTTTTTTGTTTGTTTATCTGCCTCACTGTACGTCGGGTTTTTACGCTTGCTTGAAAATATATAATACCTATGGTATTAGGTTGGTTAGTTATTGAAAGAAGAAAACATTTTTCTTTTCTTTAGCCTATGTTGTCCCACTGCAGGGCAATGTGCCCACCATAACCTTCCATTCTTCTCTTAATGCGGTCTTCTCCGTCCAATTTGGCACAAACGCTAAATTTAAATGAATACCTTGTCTTAATTAACCCATAAATCCCGCTGGTACACCCAGTTTAAATAGAATGATGCTTCTTGTAGACATGTGCTACAATGCACATAAACAAAAATAATGCAAACAAAAATTAAACTAAAACGTTCCGATGCGTTAATCATGGAAAGTCGTGAAAATACAAATAAATTAAGCAGATTCCCAGTAACCACTGTTTACGGCATGACTCACATTTTAACCTTTGGAAGTAGGTAGCAAATCTAAAAATACCTGGTATTGTTATCACGTGCATGTTGTTTACATTAATATTCCCGTTACCGAGAAACTTTACTATCGATTTTGTCCAGTTTGAAGTGTTCTAATAAAAACACAGTGCGTATAGGTTCTAAGTTCTAAGGCGTAGGCGGTTTGCCGATTGTGTAATACACCGAGTGCACGGAATGACAGGATATGACGCAGATCCGATTATTGAAAATGTCACGGGGTGAGTCTTTGGTCAATAATAACAATAACTATTCTGCATAAAAATATACATGTTGGTAAATACATATAAAACTTATAGATTCGGCTTTACTCCGTGACTGTACTTTACATTGAAATTAGGTAGTGGGTCCAGTCGACCTGAACTAATTTTAAACTAGTCGACTGGACCCACGGGTCCATTTCGAGTGGGTCCAGTTGACCAAAGCCTATTGAGACTATTGATTAAATGCTACTGTCATGTTTTTGACTTAATTTAACCTCAGTGACCTTTAACCTCATCAACATAAGGTTTATGTCAGAGAAAACATAACTGGATTTTGACAGTTTTTTTAACTTTTTTTTCCACAAATTCGCTATGTATCTTGGCAGCAATTTAAAAGTCTCGTAAATCGGGCTGTCTCAGTTCGTTGAACACTAATTCAAACAAAGTCTAGACTAGTCAATAGCTAAGATATGCAAATGACCTGTGCAAGCGCACTGTTCTTAATGTTGTACAATGCTTAAGGTTAGGTCAAGATAACAGGTGTTCAACTTTTACCCAACGAAAATTATATCACTGATATTGCCCGCTGTCCAAATAAAAACCATCTGGTCGAAACTGTTGCAACAACAATTCTGAACAGCCTAATACTTGTTTACTGAACACATTCAACATAACATCACGCCTATAATCCCTGAAGGGTTACCTAGGCAGAAGACCAAAACAATAAAGAACAACCTTACTGGCTATGTAGGTACCTACAACTCGGTATAACCCTTTTTTTACTGAACTCATCACAAAAATATACTCACCATATCAACTTTGATATTAACCCTATAATGTGTCGATTACGTCCACAAGCCTTATCTTATCACCATTTTTAGGGTTCTGTAGCTGAATGGCAAAAAGCGGAACCCTTATAGATTCGTCATGTCTGTCTGTCCGTCCGTATGTCACCGCCACCTTATTCGGAAACTATTAATACTACACAGTTGAAACTTGGTGAGTAGATGTATTCTGTGAACCGCTTTACGATTTTTATAAAAAAAAATGAAAGATTTATGGGCCCCCTTAAATCATTCATTTTTTTTTTTTTATACATGCAACTGGAACTAAAAAAAACGTATTTCATCAAACCTATCCGTGTGGGGTGTCTATAGACAGGTCTTGGAAAATGACATGAAGGTTCCTAAAACAATTTTTTCTCAAAGTCAATTGTTTGAAAGATGTACACTTCCAAAGTGGTAAAATGTGTTTCAAAAATTATAGGGGAAAAATCTAAAAAAAAAATATACTGTAGATCGCATTAAAAACTTTCAACCAAAATTGGTTTGATCGATATACAAAATAGTAAATAGTTTTGGAGATATAGAACATTAAAAAATCGCAAATATATAACATTGTCAGTATGTCACTCATAGAAACACTATGAAGAACAAACTTATCACAAAATATGTTTTTCTGTTGCCGCTTGAACAAGAAATAGAAACTAAAGGGGTACCCCTTCTGTCGGGGCTGCGGGTAGTCCTCTGGTTATCGCGGCCTCGACATAGAGGGCGAAGAAGGAACATGGGTGGTTTTTAGTCAGTAGAAGTCTGACACTCCCTTTCGCTCTGCCCAAGAGCGGGAGGGGTTATTCGATGATTTTACACCCAACAAAAAAAAAAAAAAAAAAAAGGGGTACCCCTTACTACGATTGTACGGAACCCTTCATGTGCAGTACGACGTGCATTTGGCCAGTTTTTTTAATACCTTGTAAGTCTCAATCAAAAGCTCGTCTGAATTTGAAATATTAATTGAGGAATCTTCGTGCTACAGATGTATATCAACGCAGGAGGACATAGGAGCTAGCCGTAATTATGTGCGATGAAAGCCAAAAGATTGACCTTTTCCTGGGTCGTTTTTAATGGAGATTTGTCTGGCCCAAACATGACCTTTGGACCGTTAACCTCAAACGATACATAATAAATGTCTTTGTTTAATACTAACGTATTCAGTTCTGTTCTTTTTGCAACGTATGAGGATATCTCAGATATTTGTACATGACTTGAAGTCACAACACAAACTGATTATCATTGGCGACAGCATTGTTATCTTTGATTAAATTCACAGAAACCTGCCGGGACAAACAAGCATTGGGTTTTTGTTTTTCGTTGCATTTCAAAGCAATAAGGAAGCTTGCATGAGATATAAGAATTAGCTCCATAAGGATGCAGATATATGATTCATATCCTTTCGGAGAACTTGAGACCATAAATATGAGTCTGCAAATAAAATCATCGGCTAAAAAAATCCGGATGATATCATGTGACTTTCTATCCCCCAAATCGGCACATAAAAGCTTTTCCGCAGTGATTATTATTATAAAGAAGCCCGCATTATCTAATCACGTTCATTAATCACTAGATTAACTCATCCTTGACATGGTTACTTGATATTTTAAAATACATATAGTTCTCATACGGCGACTTGTAAATTCAACACCGGAACCGCAGCGCAGGGTAACGCGTTAATATTTCACATACCCCTCTATTGCCTCTAAACTATGAAAGGAAAAATGAAACCCTCGCTACAGTTTACTCTATGAACCTTTATGTACATAAGTCTATTGTTATTTAATATTCAAAGTAATAACAAGGGATGCGGGAGTGTGTACCATGTTGTTAAGGGTTGCTTTTTATTTAGAAATTATACTAATAAAAAAAGTAAAAAAACCCTACTGAAAAAACTGAAAAGCAAAAACAAGCACATTTTAAATTAAACAAAACTTGGAAACAGGCTTTTGCTTTTCAGTTTTTTCAGTCGGATTTTTTGTTTTTTAACTACTTTTTTTTATTTCCAACTTTTTAGTTATTTTGTATTTGTTCTTTCGTTGGTCGCGTAAAATTCTTCGCAGATGATTTAACTTTTGTGTTTGATTATAGGTTTTGTGACTTTGAATTTCTTTTAAACATAAGTGTCATATATTTTTGTAATCTCCTTTTAAAACCCTTCATTTTGATACCCTACTCGATGGTAATGGTTATTTTTTTAATCCGCGATATGGCCTGCAAAATCCGCAAATTTCTTTGTTTTTATCCGACTACGGCGAAGCCAAAAAGAAGGGAAAAGTTTTGGCAGTCTATGTATGTATGTTTGTATTTTCCACCGTAGCGCCTAGACTACTGAACGTATTTTAATAAATTAGGTGTCCGTAGATTCGTAAGAATAGCCCGGGTGACATAGGCTATATAAATTTTAACAATTCTTTCTAAGACCCAATTGAAATATCAAATTCTAAGCTCGAAAAAAATTAAATTGAGATAATCATAACATGTTTGGTATCAAATGAAAGGTAATGCATGCGACAACGGCGGTCCTCTATAATAATTTGACTTATATTTAAATAGAAATATACAAATTCAATAAATGAATATCACACAATAATTATTTTCTTGTTTTCTACTTTTAAGACCGCGGTTTGTAGTCGGGTTTTAGTTTTGAAACTTTTTTTTGTAAATTTTAATGTAGCCAGTGACACTCGCGCCATTGAGACGAATCTAAATAAGTATATTTTATTCAAATCTCTTCATCCCTTTAAGACTTATGAGGTAACAAAGAAAAGGACATACATACATACATGCCAAACACAACCCTCCTTTTGGGATTCGCCGCAGTCGGGTAAAAATACGATAGCGAATATTGATTACATTTGTTTAGTTCGAAAATAAATATTTTTATGATTCTTCTTTACCACCTATCATATTATAATATCTTTACCACATATATTGTAATAACTAACAATTTTGTTTTTGTTTCAGGTATGTACCTATTCTGATGACTTCGATTCGTCATTGGGTTGACGTAAGTGCAAATATATCATGTAGATTGTACAACCTTCACAGGGCCTTTCGAGACGCCATGTAGGTAGCTAAAGCCATAAATACTTAAACCAATAAGGAAAACTCTAAAACTTTTCCGCATCAACCTGTGTAAATATTCAAGCCCCACTTCCCATGGACGAATACACGATGTATAATCGAGACGGTCAGAAACCCGTGCGTGCGAAAAGAAGAATTTCTTTTGAACAACATACGGCTTGTTGAGCCGTATGTTGATAAAATTTATCGCTAAACAAAAATAGCAATTGACAACAACCTGTTGCCATAACGTTTTATCAGCACGTAGCGTTGATATCGAAATTCCTTTAACGTTAATTCGCGTCGTTTTATCTCGATGCCGCTTCTATACAATAATACATCATTGGAAGACCGTGAGTCACCAATTTTTATTGAGTCTATCGAAGTATCGACTAGCGCCACTCCTTGTTTCGTCGGCTATACTTTGCACCGGACTCCGCCAGCATTGAACGTCTAATCTTGTTGATTACAGAAGTAGACATTATAAAATAATCACTAAGTGGATTACAGGCGCCCGTCTGTATTTGTGCTTGTGCACAACTGTGTACGGACTTTTTATTTTACTATTTCCACTTTTGTTTACATAAATGTACTGTCGGAATATTTCGCTATGCATTTTAATTGATTACTTGCGGTGTTTACAAATATACAGGGTTGTTTTTGTTTACTATTAATAAACTTCAATTTATCTTTCCTATTGTGAATAATAGCATTATCCAGGCAAGTCAATGTATTTTAATATTTTCCAAATGCATATAATTATATAATATCTCAAAGTTATTTGCACCGAGATTTTTAAAACACGTTTAGTAAGTTATTAATTTGTTTTGACCCCTCTAAATACTTCTTTTTGATACGTAATTAAAATATTAAAAATGAAACAGTGAAAACACTCTGAATTTCGAAATATCATCATTATTCTCAAGCCGTTATCCCAACTTATTAGGGTACGGCACAGCAAGTTTTCTCCCATACTTGTCGATTTACACATCACAGCAGTCACCTCCTTTTGTTGCCATATCATCCTTTACCTTTACACAGTCCATGCGGCCTCTGAATTTCCATATAACTAGAATAAAAATAAAATCGTACGTTGAATAAAATAGTAACTAATATGGTTATCATTATTTACCTACAAAAGGCAACAATTTCTTGACATAACTCATTCAAATAATTTTCTTACAGTTGGCTTCAAACATAAATAATAATCACTTGTGGTCACAAAGGTTTTTCCGCATGACATCAAAGTTTAAACAAACAATAATGTGTATGGAATTGATAAAACAAATATATAAAAACTAACCCTTTTTTTTCCGATTACTCACTGTATCTAACTGATAGCAAAGTTTATTGCATCACGAGCTAATATCGTGCTTAGTATGTAACTAGGTACACGTGCACTCTCGCTACTATTTTTAGTTTTGTTTACTGTACTCAATGTATGTTTTACTCGGTGACCCAGTAGTGGCTATGCCAAAAATATTTTCGGTGGCGAATTCCGGCTTAGAAACAGAGTCCAATGTCCTTTCTTTCGTTTCTTTGTTGGAAGTTCATCTAGTTTACCATGTAAAGTAGTTTATATTTTCGAGGTTGTTCTGACAGCTCAAAGATCCTCAGTAACTAAGGAACGCTAAAAATTACAGCCACTGATCTGCTTGGCAACCCGAAGTGTGCCCGTTCTTCTCACTCCTCGCCCTCTTTAGGTCCGAGATAGGCCTCTCTTTTATTCGTTCGTACTTTTCTTACGAACAACTTGAGTAATTTTAAGGTTCTGGCATAACGGGCTTTCATGTCACACTTTAAAAACATTTTAAATGACCCTGTTTTATATTTTTTATGAACGTTGATGTTCCTGTAAATAGATTTATTGCACAGAAACTCATTTGACAAATAGTAACATCCACTAGATTACGCCACTTGCCAACTATCTAGAGAGTAATGCGAAATATTATGGTGTCACCAAATTATGTGAACTATGATTTACGACTATTATAATGTTCCATTTTGTATATCAAAAGTTATGTAAGAGACATTTTTGAGAAAAAAAATATATACAGGATTGTTAATAAAAATGAATAAAAATAAATATCAGGTACCGACTTGTCAAAACGAACGAATTACATGACGCGCATATTTACTTACGCAGAATGAATCAGCCAAATTACTGTTAGGCGCCAAAATTAATCTTATCATTCATGGAAACTAGTTCATTACATATCAACCTGCAGACGTCAAGGCGAACCTTACCAGGTAACAGGTTGAAGATAACAAATGTATTTACTCATTGATAAATAAATATATTGCAGTACGCTATGCCACAAACTTTGTTTACTTGATAAGCGGACGATTGCAATCATTTTATAAAGCCGCATCCAACTCGTTGAGTAACTCCATGTCATGTCGACCTAGAGATGCATCCAATTTAAGAATTATCTTCAAATTAGAGAGGACGAACAAGTCAACCTTGGATACAAAAACTGGTATTCATTCACTGTTAATCGGTATAATCATGCATAAATGCCATGTCCGGAAGCGGCCATTGACAAGTTGTACGAATTGCTTAAAATATTCCCAGAGAAGTGTTGTGTTGTCTGTCGGAGCAGATTTATTTTAAATCCTCACATTGAAGATGAGACAAGAGCTGATATTCCTAAAACAAGCGTGGAGTATTCGCATTCTTGCTTGACACGATAATATCGACGCTTCTGATCTCTTCTCTAGTCTTCATAACAATGTAAGCACTTTGAATACGTCCCGACGTTACACGTTGAATTTCCCACGTCTCCGATGACGTTACCATAAGTAACAAGTTATAGCGAAAATGGTTCCTTCTCGGAAACTGAGAAACTCGGTAACTCGATGTATCGATACCAACCTAGTTATCTGCAGCCTTATTTGTATTGAAATTTAGTGAAGTCCTTGCTAAGTTATTCGCTACCCGCTCTTAGCTTGAACGGTTATCCGCCGTTCGTCAAACCACCCCCGGGGAAATTACGTGCCACCTAGCAATTCCTGCGCGTAGTGCTACTAGAAAATGTAATTAATTTCATATATTATTATAAAACAATGAACGGTTTGGAACGTCTGTGTACGGTACATGTTCACATTTCTTTACACAAGTACATGGTTTTTTGTTTGATGGTGGTTTCACGGCACGCCTAATTAACATGAAAAACAAATTTTTACTCGACTACTTCTTCCGAAATATTTTTACCGTTTACTATTAAGTTACAAAAAAAAGGTCATTAACGGTAGGTAGCATTTCTCAAACACCTGAGCAGGCAGTGAAATGTAAGCCGATAGCGTCCAACAGTGGATTTCTGATAATTAAACATGTCACTGACTGTCTGTGGAGTGAGTTGAGACGCCGCGGACGGCACGCTTAAGGCCGCAATAATAAAGGAAAATAAACAAAAAACGAAGTTCGATAGGCCTGTTGGAGGGACACCTGTCTCTATGAAACAGGTTTGGTGCGCCGCACCGCTTGTGTCCAAACCGTGTGAATGGAAGTGATGAATCTTCTCATATGTACCAAAACTGGTTTCGGTGAGAATGAACTATAATCAGTATTTTAGGGTTAGGATAATTCGTTGTTGCAGATAATTGAGCTATTATTGTATTGTTTTGCTGTGTTCTAGCCCCAAAACGAAAGTAAGAACAAGCATTTAATGGTCTCACATAGAACTAAACAAAATAATAGACCAAATAATTATTTAATAAAAAATAAGACACTAGAATAGGTAAATAAGCCACTAGAATTGGTCTTGTACAAGACCAAAAGGCCCTATCTCAGAATGCACAGTTCATGTATTCTCCTCACCTGACAAATGAATTTATTTAATAAACCACAAAATAAGATAGATACCACAAATATATCCAGCGTCGCTTTCCACGTCGTCACTGCCAGGGTATAGAGCCAGGCGTTACTTTGTGTCTTCGCTCGATCATTATCAATCGTCCAAACACGCCAGGTCCTGACGAATTGGGGCTCATTGGTCCTGTACTAAAACGGACTAGCAAGATTAGTGGCTGTATTGCTTACTATAGACTTTAGTTTTCATTTATATTTCAGTTTTATGAAACTGTAAATAGATTTGTGAGCATTACTGGTATCTACGAATTGATAGTTGCTTCACGTGTAATCAATGTTATGTTATTGATGTTTATATAAATCATAGATTAAATCGAATTGGTCAATTGCTAGACTGAATAATGTTTGTGACGGTTATGTTGATAAAACAAATACCATCATCATCCACAGCCTAAATTGTCGCAACTGCTGAGTATAGGTCTCTCTCTTCTTGTGCCAATTTCCACGTTCCTGTGGGTTCTGTTCCTGATCCAGGTTTTCCCCCCGATGACAACTATGTACCTAGTCTGCTGAACTCGGCATCGGACAACCCATATTTCTTTTTCCAATTTTTGGACGCCATTCGGTCAGCTTTACTCCACATCAACGCGCCTTGCGAGGTGATCTGCCCAACTCCATATGAGTTTTTTTTATCGAAAAAATATTACAATAGCAAATAAGCATTTTCATAACACAAAATAAACTCTGTACTGCGCATTCAAAAACGGTACATTCCCTCTTAAATTATTTGACCAATACATATGCGTTTATACCCCATTGTGAACCAACAACCGTCGTAAATGTACCGCGTAGACCGTAGTAAATATTTAGACTCACAGTAAATTGCACGTGCAATAAGTGAAATACCTATTGTCGGGAATCCCCACCCACGGCGCCGAACCATGGCGTGATCGCACTTATTTCACTGCTGTATGTTACACGAAACTTATGGTTTCGACTGTAAAATTTAAATAAATATTAAGTACTCTGTTTGATCGCGGCTAATTGCCATAGTTTACGAATTATTAGGGCGAATGCGTTCCGTTCCGCTTTTGGTTTTGTGAATTTTGAAGTGAATTTAATGTAAGGTTTTCATTAAACACCATGTATGAATAACAAAAAAAACAAGTTTATAAAAAAAACTAAAACCCGACTACGCAAAAAATATGTAGCTTTTTAGAAGTAGATAATTTGTATAATATATTTCAATTTAACATATTTTAAGTTAAATTATTATAGAGGTCAGTCGTAGTCGCATGCCACCTTGCTAATTAAAAGTAGCAGCTGACTTCTGTATCAATGAGAACGCCATGTAGGAGCATCAGGTATCAGTGGCATGCGACTACGGCTGTTCTCTATAATAATTTAACTTTTAATACGTTAAATTGAAATATACAAATTATCTATTATTCCTAGACGATTTTCTTGTTTTCTACTTTTAAGACCGCGGTTTTGTTAGTCTGTTATTCGTAGTCGGGTTTTAGTTATTTAAACGTTTTTTTTATAATATTTATATAGCCTATGTCACCCGGGCTATTCTTACGAATCTATTGACACCTCATTTATTAAAATCCGTTCTGTAGATTAGGCGCTATGGTGGAACATACATCCATACATAGACTGCCACAATCATTACCCTTCCTTTTGGCTTCGCCGTAGTCGGGTAAAAATGCTACATATTTTGATAATGAATGTAGGATGCTATGATACAGATAGAAAGGAGGTGACTGCTGAGATGAAAAGTAATAGAGAAGGGAGGAAGAAGACCTCGACCCCAAAAAAAATGGGATAATAATGTTGAACTCGTACAAACTGAACGAATAATTATGTGAAAGCTTCTTTAATGTTAAGCCGGTGTCATTCACTATGATTTATGTAACTCTTGCTGAGCTGACCCTGAAAAAGTCGGTCAAAGTTGAAAACCTCGACCTGGCTGAATTTGCAATTCTGTATGCAGAATCAGATATAGTAGAAGTTAAGTGCAGCTTTTAATAGCTAGTAGATTTTTATTATTGTAGCTTTTTAACTTTTTATTAATATTATTGTACCTTATTTGTTCGTAATCTCTTGGTATTTATATAAATTAACTTGTTAAAGTCTTATCTGATATATCAGAATTGACTGACATCAAAAAAGTCATTCGCCTTGTTAATAATTAAAATTATCTGATCTCCAATTAAATATAATTATACAAAACACAGTAGTCACAACAACGTGTCACAACTTACGAAAACGAATCCATTCACTAATATTCGTCGGTTTTGTGTTCGTCAATATGACCGGGATTTTATTTAAAATAACGCGAGAGATTTTGATGCAGTTTCTGTATAATTTAGAGTATGTTTTATTCCAGAAAGTTTAGGTGTACAATAAATAAGCATGCATTTTATCTACAGGGGCAAAGAGGTACACCGAACTGAACCACATAGATAAATAAATAAATACATACGCGCCAAATACATAACCCCCCTATTGGGCTACAGTCGGGAAAAAAGCTTTTCCATACATTTGGAATGTGTACCTCGTGTAGGTTGCACTTTTGAATCCTACTTGGTAACCGTTTGCGCGTCGGTGTCTGTTATCTCAGTTAGATTATCGAAAAATATTGGTTACGTGTTTTTTGTTTTATCAAATTAGTAAAATGTCTGATTGCAATCGAATGTCCCTTAATGAATATCGTGTCTGTTACTACCACAGTGCCAACAGTTATAAAAATAGTAGCGGAGCTTAACACGTTGGCAATGACGGTAACCTAAACATTGAGACCTTCACTAAATAAATGATTTGTTTACTAACAACGTCAAAAACTTCGTAAAAAACTCAACATAGCAACATAATGGAGGTAAATCAAATGAAAAACGTTACAAAATCGCACAGGGAAACATGACAGCCAGTACAGCCACACAATAGTTTAAAAATAACAATAAAAAATTAATACATTTATACATCCACAATAAAGGTTCTATAAATAATCGCACGCCTAAGAATTACTCGGTAACATGTTTAAATGTATTTATATTAAAATAGACGCGTCATGTAAATAAACGTTGAACACAATTAAGGGCACAAGCTTTTATATGCGAATGACGACAATAAAACATAACCGTGCGACTGTACCAGTTGATGACCAACAATGCACAAATCGTCGTCAGCAATTGCTCGAGCGGCGTAACAACGGTTTTTGTATTATTTGACGACAACCTGGGTCGGTACCATCACCTATTTCGCTGGATAACTTTAATGTAACTTTGTGAAAAATGTGGTCATAATGAGTGAGAAGAGACCGACCCCATCCACAAAACTGAAAAGCACTTGGATTCCCCGATCGTTATAATATGTTTTGTTCTTAATCAGATATTGAAGGTCAGAGTTCCAAAATATCACTTTTTTTTTAAATATTAGTTTTTGACTTAAACCGTGATATCATCATCATCTTCCTGCTCTTATCCCATTCATTTGGGGTCGGCGGAAGACGATTTTCTTCCATATAGGTATCACCCCAAAAAAGAAGTCGTTTCCCGGCCATAATTTTTGCGCAGAGTTACTTCGTTTGATGTTTAAAATTCTTGGTTGACGACTCGTGTAGGTAGGTGTTGGTTTACATAAAAAAAAAAAAACATTGGACCAATATGGAAATCACCAATAAACAGCTACTTATCCCAGACGTTTGGATCGACTAGGAATTGAAATTTTGTATGGGACGGCCATGTATTTTCTTGCAATAACGATGATGGTCTCATGTAGTAAGTTGTTCAATTTGATGGTTTCTACCTTTAAATGTGACCAAACTTTTCAGACAAACGTTTTATAGGATGTCTGGCTCCGCCACTTGACCACACTAAAACAAGATAAAAGGCGATGGTAGTAGTTCCCCCAGAACGCAGAGAACCAATAATTTAATCAAAAGCATAGCTAGAACCAACAATTACGGTGGGAAGTGATTGCACCGAGACAATCTGAACGCGACTCGTTGCTGCCTCGTTGGTGAACGATGTATTTCATTTATTGTTATGAACTACAATTGGCTCCAAGCGCCTTACCTATTGTACTTTAGGGCCTCAATCTTCACTTTACGACTTTTAAATCTAGTTGTAACCATACTGTTGTATGTTGTTAGATTGCTTATCAAGTGGTTATACATTGTAACGCTAAGTAATTCATGTACTTGGTTCTGAATAGCAATTTCAGCCTATTACGGTATTAAATCAGAAGCAATTTTAGCATTGTGAAATATACGTTAGTTCTGTTTTAAAATAAAAACTGTGATAAGACACTGATTGAGGGGCGATTAAAAATATGAACAATGAAATAAAAACAGAAACATACAGTGAAATGTCGATTTAGTGTTACAACAGTATTAGATTTTCATTACACGTCATCGTCCGATAACTAACGGCCGACCGTGAAGACTTCTAATTCTAGTGCTAAGTACACAAGTATCGTTTAACGTCACCAAAATAGGGTAACATGTCACGGTACTGTCATTCAATACCCAAGCATATCGGGGCTTCTCTCACTATTCTCTTTGTGTAACCCAACACGGGCGTTACTTTGTATAATAACATGATACCTTTTTCAATGCCCGATTTGGGAGCTGAAACAACTATCAGATACCAAACAAGTATGGTCGGTAAAGAATAAAATGTAAACAAAAACAAAACGCAATGCCGACTGGTATTGCGATGGAGTTTTTTTTTTAATCCAATAATGACGAGAAAACGATAAAATGATCGTATGTCTATCCGTAACCGCGCGCATTGTGATGAGTTTGGAATAAGTATAGCGAAATATTTAATCGAAATTGTGTTGTTTTATTATTAACTGCAAACTTGTTGTTCACTGCACCCTTAATCTTTGGAGAAACCATCTTTGGCTACAGACATAGCATGTTATTCGCCTTATTTCTTCTGTTTTGACTACCTAGGTGATATTGTTGTCGCAAACGCTACTGTTGAGCGTAATGGTTCTGAGTTTAACTTCCAATTCGGGCAGTGTTATTGAGTTTTTCATTAATTTCGAAGCATCCCCCTTTTTCTCAGGCTTGCCCCTTATTGTATAGAACTTACTAGCGAAATTCACCTCGATTTAATGTTATACCAACGTCTTTTCCGAACTTAGCACAGAGCAACGGCAAACTTTGACGTCTGAATCCCGAATAAGTGTACACGGCTAAGTGGGCCAAAGCCTCCAGTGGGCAAACACGCGCCCCCGACCCAAATTGGCCCACACTTGTCACACTCCAACACCGTATTCACACTTCTCGCGTGACTAGCAAAAAATAAATCTGTATTACTCGCCCTTATTGGCACAATTAGCCACTAAGTAGGCCGCTTAATGTATTGCCATCGAAACTGTGTTTGCTGGTCATATTTTATTCAGCTAATAGCTTGAACGTTTGGTGAGGGATTCCGTGATTCTTTTGTGTTGTTTTGACTGAAATGGTTTAGCATTTTCCGGTTACGGGTTTAATTGAAACAAAACAGATGTTCAAAAGAGTTGCTCTTCGCCTCGAAACCCTTCTCCAGCATCTAAACATCCTTCTCAAACGCAGCCTACAGATCTCATATTTAAAATGTAAACTGGGCAAACCTTATCCGCAACACCAGCGCCCTAAACTATCTAATTCAGAAACTAGATTAGATTAAAACGTTTAACTTGTTTATACGTTAATTCAATACGGCCCGTCTGTTTCCAGGCCTTTTGATATCACTGCCAAGCCAAGTGTACCGTCGAGAATAGATGCAGTGAATGAAATAAATAGGACAAGCCGAACGTAATATAATGCACAACACGGTTCCATTGTATCTGTTTACCTTGGAAAATCCTTCTCCAATACATATTTGCAAAGACAAACGTGTGTTCCCCGGAATTTGCGAGTCAATGATTTTATTTGTTTTCAGTCTGATTCAAGTAAACAGTTCATTATTATTCAAGTGTCAGATACAGACAGAATAATTTTATGTACGAAAGGTTTGGAAAAACGAATTCGTTATACCTTTGTCTGTACCTACATAGATCGTTGAATGTTTTGATTATAAAGTGCATACTTGCAAAAAAATGTATGCGAAAGCAATGAGACACCTACGCCTGGCCTCAACGAATTTGCTCATCGCTATATTTATAGACAAACAGGATATAAACAGTGCGTTGACATCGGGATACAGGTGCCAGATCAATTCATTTTCAGCATCGCATTGTAATCACCAATTACTTAAATTATTCATGGTTTAATAAAACCTGTTATAGGTAACATAGGTTGAGTAAGTATTTACAGCACGTGTGTCGATGTCGGTTATAGTCGGTACTGATAGTTAGGCTTATTTAGCTCAATTCTGATTTTCAGCACTTAAAATAATAATAATAATAATAATATTCCACAACTATCACACAACGCCATCTAGTCCCAAGCTAAGCAGAGCTTGTGTTATGGGTACTAGACAACTGATAAACATACTTATATATTTCTAAATACATACATATTATAGATAAATTACACCCAGACACAGAACAAATGATCGTGCTCATCACACAAACATTTGTTCTGGGTGGGAATCGAACCCACGACCTCCGGCATAGCAGTTAGGGTCACTAACCACTAGACCAACAGGCCAATCAAAAAAATAAGGAGGAGGTTTATCTTTTTTTGTATGATGCTTGTCTTTAAAGTGACTGTTAGAATTTTTAGTGGGTATCTTCTATTGATGTACAGTTAAGGTGAAGGCGACGAAGTAGCCCGCGAAATTCGAATTTTCTTACGTTTTTTGGCAATTTCCCGGTCAGTGTCAAGTCGTATCTTAAATAAAATGGGATTCGCGGCAGTAACAAATGTCTATTTACTGAATAGTAATGATTCAAATCACTAATACAATCGTCTCAGTTCATGTAAGTCTCAAGAGTGACTAAAGGAATTCTTGAGACTTATATGAACTGAGACCGAGGAACGGGAAATTCTCATTCGCATCAACCTTACCCACAACAAAAAAAAAAAACATTTTCATTATTTCCCACAAAAACATTCAACGTCAAACACAAAACAGCCGCCATTAACCATGTTTCTATAATTCGCATACCTACATATTTTTATAGGTGTATTAAATTTATGACACGCTAGTAACCTATTACGTTTGGATAAGAGCGGTTTTATCGGCGTTTCGTCCGCGCTGTCACTGGGCGGGCGGCGGGCGGTGTGCGTCCTTGACTCGCCTCGGTCGTTGACGCCGGCGCTGCGGGGGTCGGCCCTACATTATGCACACGCGACTGCCTGCGCTCCCTTCTGATCGTTCAAGACGTGCTTTGGCGCCGTAGACACGCGTCGCACACGCGGTGACCAGTGGGCTATTCAACGGATTAACGCAGCGATTTTTTTTTACCGCGCTTTTTGATCCGTTCTCAGGTGCGACTAGTTAGAACGAATCAAATATGCATTGCTTTTGATTTATGACGCAATCACGCTTAAGTGACTATAAGTACGTGCTTTAATGTCAGCAAAAATATTTAAATTGATATTTTAATCCGATCTTGATAATCCTATATTTATATTCCATCTAATATCATTAACCTGTTAAATTTTGAGTACGAACCAACTTCAAATGACCATCATTCAAATTCTATTTGATAGCTTTTTAATTCTCAGTTTGAGAATAAATAAACGTCGCGGCGTCTTCGTCGATGAAAATAAAACATTTCTCAAACAAATTTGATACTATCAAACCCACGGAGAACTCACACGTAAACAAAAACAAAGTCGCCGTTAATGTCCATGTTCATTGACGTTCACGTCCATAGACGAGGATTTCCCGAGGCGAACCTCATCCCAGAGGAAATTAGCTTCTTATGTTTCACGCGTTTCCTCTGCCCGCGGACAATTGAATCTTCTCAACGCAAATTGATATTTTTTGCGACACTCCGATTGCCCGATGCAATTTCCCAACGTCTGGCCTCATCTACTTCCATGCTTCGTGAATCAAAAGATGATACTCCGTACAGCTTTTATTTTTTTCATTCAACGTTCTTTCTAACCCATAATCCACATCTGTATAACGGACTCTGGTCGGTTTAAGCTTTTAAATTAACTTGCTTAATCACTAACATACTTAACCAATGTTTATGTCAAAAAACTCTTCCTTTAGTTTCACGTATGAAACCTTCAACCATAACAGTTCCACTTCAGTCAATTGTACCAAGTCAAACATCATAACAGTGTGTTTGTAGAACTTTCTGTTGACAGATAACTTTATGAGCCGCCCAAACTTGGTGTAAGCAGCTAGGTGTCGAACAAAATAAAACTATCTTTACTTAATTATTGTGAGTGTCACGCAACTCGTCATGCTTTATTGTTTTTAGGGTTACCTACGTACCTCAAAAGGAAAAAACGGAACCCTTATAGGATCACTCCTGTGTCCAAAACTACTGCCCCCTAAACATCTGAAAATAAAAACAGAAGTCGGTCACGTACAAAATGTACGACGAACGATAAAATATTGCATCTCAAGATGTAATAAACATCCCATAGTCAAAAGCGGGCTTTAATGTGCTAGTCTGACTTGCACTTAACAAGTTTTGTATACCAATATCATAACTTTGACGGTTGTCTTCAGTTGAAGCCAACGAGTTTCCCGACCCCCTTCGAACGTCGTATTCGTCGCCAATGTATTTGATCAATGTTTGTTACGTTGGTATGTTTTATGGTTCATAAATATTTTTTTGTTCCGTGACCCGTCTCAAATACCAGAATAACCATACGATAATCGATTCAGTGCGCATGTTACGTGTTTCAGGGACCCCATAAAGCTGTGTTTCCGCACTGCGACTATTATAACTGTTTTACGACTGCCGACTAGGTATCACCGGCGCATGCACGTATACTTCCACCGAGGGTTTTCGAGTACACCAATGTCTCTATGCTAAACGTGTAACGGTGTAATTGCTCTCATTTTATAGGGGTTATATTTGGGGTAATTGCGCCCCGCCCTCGGCGCCCTACCCTCAGAAATGCTTCGGCTAATACCGCCACTTCAACATGCTGCAATACATTCTTCTGCGACCAAAACCACTGATTTCTTAGAATAAAACAAACCGAAACGGGTAGCTTTTGATCGCGCTTGACTGCCTACGACAATAATTCAGTTTAATATTTGAAATGGGAGTTTCGAATTTCTAACCCTTTGTCGGCGATTTGTGGGCGTGTAAACGTCTACCTCTATTTATCGCGAATAGATCGGGCTATAATGGCTGTTACAGGCCGACAGTGGTACTTGTTTGACCGTTCGCGCACTATATCAAAGTGATTGCTGAAACATTAGGTCGGACCGCGGTCAGGTCGCCCTCGTCTAGACGTCTCCTCATTTTGACTCAGCCCCCTGCTAATAATTAGTTAATCCGGTCGATAAATGATTTGTTTCTGTATCAAAGTAACCAAATTGGGTTATCTATCTTCTTCTGAAATTGTTTTTTTAAACGACTTCCCAAAAGGAGGAGGTTCTCAATTCGATCGGTATGTTTTTCCAATACTAAAATAATAATAGTAACATAATAGTACATCATCGTCATCATAAATCCCATAACCTTTGACCCAATTTGTTGTGGTCGGCACAGCATGTTTTTCTTATATTAAATGGGCCTTCTCTTGACCTCAATTTTCTTTTCATTTTGCTGTCATATCAATATTTACCTCGTTCAAGCCACAATTGTCATCTTCCAAACAAACATGTTACTAACGAAAAGACAGCCACTTCGTCATCGAGTTAAATACTTAATAGGTATTGCGTAGAGGTTAAGGAAGCCGGGTTACTATTTCTGGAATGCGTATTCGGGAAGGCCTGTTACATGCACGAAACAAACGGTAGGGATTACGCACATCGCATTAGCATATAATGGTGTTATTTGCATTCGGCCACTGAGGCTTGTTTTACGTTCGTTTATTTTTCAGAAATCCAACCCGTTCACTGCAGCATAGTAATTTATGCAAAATACCGCACATGATTGGACGGCGGCGGACCCCTTTTTGCCTTTTTAAGCCGGGATTTTATAGTTCGGCGGTAATATGTGCTGACCTGACGAATTATGTGGTTGCTTGGGCCAATTTCCCAGATCGATGTCGAAATGTGATATTTCTTTAATTTACTGCTCTCACAGCCAACAAGCCTGACTGTGTTATAGTATATTTTCCTTCCTCGTTCGATTCAGAATTTTTAGTTTTAAAAGCATTCTTGTTTCTAACAGGAAACAGGTAAATTAAACAAGGCTTAAAATCTTCCTTTAACTAAATTCAATCATTTTTTATTGCAAGTAATAAATTAGTTGTGAATAAACCCGCAAGCTCAAGAATTTTAGTGCGAAGCCGATGCCATCTCGAATATCGGAGATGCTTCTAGCTGTGTGCGCCCGACTCGCGGGCCGGGAAAGAATTTCAATAAGTTGTTTTCATTTGCAAATTGCGTGGCGCGGCGACACCTAATGGAATAGGAATCTAGGGAGCCGCGTGCCGGTCGTCGCACCAGTTCCGCTTATTGGATTATAAAGAGCTCTTTCGATTCGTTCACGCTTGCTCCGATTTCTTTTTTTCGAGGCATGCGATTTGTTTTTGGGTTGTAATTAAATCGACTTTTTCATGTGAACTACTTACCTTGTCAGCCACCATCAATCTGCTTCTAAAATAAATCTATCATAACCACCATTTTTCATCGATGTCTCTTCCAGTGGTTAACATATCAAGTAATATAAACACACCGCACACGACAACTAAATCAAGGTTTCAATTTCCCTTTGTTTCCAAGGAAATTAACAAGGTTATTCCCCGAATCGTCTCGCTGATCTCACGCTTCTTGCCCACACTTCCTTAATGTTTAGATACTCTATTAGTTCTCAAAGACCTGTGGTGGCGTTTTCGTCGCCCGATGAAGAAGGATCCTTGTCAGGAGGTGTTCTGGTGAAAAATGCGAGACCGTTATTAGCATCCCGGGGACGAATTGGTATGCCGCGGGCATGTTCCGTTCGACCGCCATTATTCATTTATTCATGGGGCTCGTGTACTAAGCACCAACGAGAATTTACTGTGTATTATAGTTAATTATGTAGTAAACACCAAAGTTATTGGTTATTCTGATACCTTCCGCGTGTCCAGTAAATATAAACTCAGCGTGCTCAGTAATCGGTAACTCTCTACCACAAAGTTGAAATACCCGGAACTACATCTAACTCGTTTGCCTTTGTTAAGACAGGTGAATGAAACAATGATTTGCAGCTTACCTATAGAAATTATAGCTAAAAGTATTGTAATTGGAAACTCCCTGGTTGCACTCATATTATGAATAGATGAACTACTCGATTTATGATATATTTGGAGAAATAAGTAAACCGTGCTTTACTTTTCTAAAACTAGAAATGCAACTCAATGCAACAATGTTTCAATATGTATTATTATAAAACAATAATAGGGTAATAAAAGACTGAAAGCATAATTATTATGTCCTCATAACATACATTCAATAGTATAAAACAAATAACAATAAGTACTATTTTGAATAAACATCCAATTCCCAAGTCACATCACAACACCTTTGTTAATCTTAAATATTAATGAGTAAAACCAATACATTGGTCGAGCAATGCAAATTCGTAACGGTACTGGTCGTGCCAAGGAACGCGGAAGCATGTTTTCCAATAAAGCGAGCAATAAACGCATACTCGGGGCCACCATCGATGTATGTACTCCTTGTACTGCGCGTGCGCCGGTGGACACATTCCAACTGACCATTCAAAAGGTTCCACCTAAACAGTAAAGACTAGGAATGGATAAAGCGATACCTGGAAACTTTAACAGGAAACTGGGAAATCTTGATACGAAATTGGCTGATTTAATTGATTATGGCAAAATTATGGAAAATGTAAGGTGATTTTCAGATAAGCCGTAAAAGAAGCACCATGTGATGAAAAGACACGCAGACATCCAACTGGATGTTTATTTTCTTTCCCTCTCTTGACTCCAGAAGGAACATTGAATTCAAAGGCTACTTTGATTTCGTTTTTGGTCATCCAATTACATCAGCTGCTTGCAATTTGGTAGCAGATTTGATACGAAAGATACCTAATTTACGCTCTATACACTCAAATTAGTCCGGAAGCCTAAAGAAAAAATAATATCACACGCACCTATACATAATTATAATCGTACGTGCACAGACCCTCTTCTGAACGAACACACGAAATCTCGCGAATCTTACCGATATTATAAAGAGGGAAAGTTTGTTTTGTTTGTCGAGATAATCTCGATAACTGCTCAATTGTTTTCGATAGTTCTTTCACAGTTTGCCAACTTGTTTCGTTCTGTTTTCTTTGAACACAGGGTGCGAAGTTTTTGTTCTTCGCGATCGTGTCATATCTGTGTGCGATCTACAAACGATTGTTGGCGAAATATAATATTGTAAGTTGAACTTGTTGGGGGCTTCATTTGATTGCTATTGGTTCTGTATTTGCCCGGAATAACGTAATAGCAATCTTTATTTCAAAGGCATCTTTATGTAGGTAGATATGAACAGTACAGCTGATGGTGTTCTGCAAAAAAATTAAAAGATACAATCATTCTTTCATGTCACAAGAGCATCAAACAAGTGCATTTCTGAAAGCAATTTAATTTTCATAGTATAAATGCGGCGATATCAGACTGCCCTCGTAAACATGTCTTCAATAAAGTCTTATAGTGACCCGTGCCCGCCCCAGGCACGACATTGTTCCTCGGTTTATACAATTACCCCGTTAAAGGAGTGCGGGATCCAAAGGAGCCTTGTTGCGACATGCTTCACTTGTAAAGACGTTGCTAAGTACGTGTATGTTTTTGGAAGTTAGTGTGGAAGTAATGGTTACAGGTTATGCTCGAATATTCTCGCTGAAGTTAAATAATGTTCTTAATTGGGTTTTTGAAGCTGGGGCTGAAAAGTTGGTTAAAATTTTTTGCGTTTTCTTTATTTATATGGCACATTTTGTTCATTACTTCTTGTGGCAGCGCGATAGATAGATAACAATAAACGTATGCGCGATAGATAGATTGTTTCAAATATCCGTTTTCTGAGTGTGTTATCGCAAGTGTTCGTAATGTTCGTATCTTCACGTCTTCCTCAACAATTTTGTCATTTCCCTTGAATACTCGAGTCGCTACTCGTTTAACGGGCCTAAATTATGTGTGAAGGCTTTATTCGCCGTGTGATGTGTGTAAACCAGCAACGTGTGCGCCCAATAAGTATTCAATACACGTCTCCACATAAATTAACCAACAGGTGTGTTCTCCCTGAAATGAACATAAATAAAAAACAGATCAAGCGCGAAATGGCAACATTCGCAATAAAGGTACCAATGCTATACGACTATAACAACCTTACCTTTTGAAACGTGTTCTGCGGGAAGCTACAATCGACTATATCATTTCCAAGCCGTTAAAAAAGTTGATCACAATGTATTTATTTCTTTATCCGTAGTTAAATTAACAAACAGCATTAAACAGCCATTTTCAGGGCTTTTAACACCGACTGTTTTTTCACGATTTATGTTATTGAACCCTAAAAACAGATGAGAAGTGCTAAACGTCGCGCGCTCCGTACCTTTATTTATATTTAGTGCCTTTATTTATACCTGGTTCGGTGTATGCTAATGTTCCGAAACGGGATGTAGACAGACTGAAATAGCTCCTTACTTGTCACGACAATTCGCCCCTAAACCAGCTTCAGAGGGCCTGAACCGTTATTCCGCGCTATTTCAAAATGTACAACCAAAATGCATGCAACCAAAATTACCCGGCGATGTTGTTGTTGTAATCGTAATGGATGCGCAAAGTTTCAGAAAATATTGGACCTTACCTCACCGCTAGCTAGGCTAACCGGCGCAAAGTTTTGCAGGGAGAGAAAAATTGCGTAGTTTTAATCAAATTATAAGCTGCTTTGGGAAGTAGTTTCAAACTGGACTCCATTTTAAATCTTTTTATAAAAAGTATAGCTATCATAACTTCTTCATGGCCCTTCTCTATTGAGTTTAGATTCGTTACAGTTTTAAAGGTTTTTGCTATACTGGTTCTATGCCTTTTCTACATGCATTGCCATATGCACAGTCATAAATTCGGGGAACTGTTGTCAAATTCATATTCAAGCAATTGAAGCAGTAATCCATAAATATGCAAAAAACAATTGCATCGCAGTGCACGCTTTCTTGTACTTCGTCTAGTACTTCTCCGAGACCTATTTCTGAATGGATATAAAAGTGCATTTTAAAGGCCGTCTCTAGAATTGTTCTGAAGACTTTCTCGGAGACGTTTGCGTGACATTTACAACGAGTGCTAAT
Organism: Diarsia rubi; assembly: GCA_932274075.1. Classification (NCBI taxonomy): domain Eukaryota; kingdom Metazoa; phylum Arthropoda; class Insecta; order Lepidoptera; family Noctuidae; genus Diarsia; species Diarsia rubi. Next base: position 14,912,901 of record OW026425.1, read on the forward strand.
TTTCGCTCGACGGTTGCGGTTGTTACGGGAACAGACCTGTATCGAGTGTACTTTGCCGTGGATTTCTCTTGTCTGCATCTGATTGGAGCCGATGCAACTTTCGCTCCAGACACGATCTGGTTTTAACGACGCGCGACGTTGTCTCGCAGCCGACTGCATTTCTTCCTTTTTAATTCCAGGTACATTGTTTCGTTGTACATGCTTTTATCGTTGTTTAGTCATTGATTATTTATTTTAAAAACGTCACGTATTTTATGATGATCTAATCGGCGCCTGCAATCAAATGGCGATAACAATTGAGTTCGTGTTATAGGTACGAGTTGAATTCATGATTGATATCATTATCAACATACTTACCTAACAAGCTCTGCAACTACGAAAGATTAAGCTTGATGTAGATGTGTATAAAATGCTGAATCTGAACTTCGATCGAGCAGCTACTGCTCAATCCAAACATTTCGTCAGGCGTTGCCTAATCGGCCCAGAATGCAGTCACCGGTGTCGTCTGCTTGTCGGGCAAACTGATCCGTGGGCATACAATACATGTGCCAACAACGCCAATAAGTACTAGCCGAGAAACAATCTACACACATCAAAAGTGTCTAGGGATCAACATATATTTTTGCAATAACTTTTCTCCTGATTGATATTAATTAAAATTTTCTTTAAGGATTCATCAAATAAAGTGTTTTCGTTTGTCACAGTAACGATAAACCAAGTCACCTTTGCATTAATAAAGAAATTTGCCATTTTCCTAATAAAGGGATTTTTGACATTTGAACCACTAACATTAAAGTTCGAAAAAAAGACTGAAATAACAGTTTTCTTTAAAATTTTATTGGGTAACTTAAACAATTAATAATCCGTGTTTCTACCGCGAACACTAACAACACAAGAACATCGGTTTGGCATACTCAAAATGAGTTCATCCAAATCACGCTGTGGAATGGCCGCCCATGTTCGTTGCAACAACAAAAAAAGGTCTTCTTGCGACTGGATACCCTCCATATTCGGCAGAGCTCTTCTCTGTAGCATATCCCATGCATGCTCAATCGGGTTCAAGTCTGGCGACTGAGCAGGCCAGGGCAGGACATTGATGTTAGCTGCGGCGAGAGTCTGTCTTACAACTCTTGCGGTGTGCGGTCGTGCATTATCATGCATTAACTGAAATAAGGGACCGATTTGCACTTGTAGAGGAACGATGACGTCTGATACAATCGTCTCAGCAAAAATTTGAGCGTTGAGGTTGCCTCTGATCCAAATCAACTCAGTTCTTCCGCCGATCCAAATACCCGCCCATACCATGATGGTTCCACCACTATAAGGATGGACTTCCTGGCAGGATTTTAATCGCTGTTGGCGTCCAGGGGTTCTCCAGTGTCGTATACGTCTTGTATCCGGTCTCATACCAAAACGAGACTCATCAGAAAAGCACACGAAACGCCATTGTTCTTCTGCCCAATTTCTGTGTTCAAGAGCCCATTGATATCGAATCCTACGATTGTGCATTGCTATAGGTGGTACCCGTAGCGGTCTTCGGGAATGAAGGTTCACTTCATGCAAGCGGTTTCTGACTGTTTGGTCGCTAATTAAGTTCCCTGAAGAGTGATGAAGCCTCACGGCTAACATCATGGCGGTTATTGTTGGAGCTCTTCGAGTTAAGATTTGAATGTATCGGTCTTGTCTCCGTGTGGTGCAGCGATACCGTCCTCCATGGAGCTCTGCCGAATATGGAGGGTATCCAGTCGCAAGAAGACCTTTTTTTGTTGTTGCAACGAACATGGGCGGCCATTCCACAGCATGATTTGGATGAACTCATTTTGAGTATGCCAAACCGATGTTCTTGTGTTGTTAGTGTTCGCGGTAGAAACACGGATTAAAATTGTTTAAGTTACCCAATAAAATTTTAAAGAAAACTGTTATTTCAGTCTTTTTTTCGAACTTTAATGTTAGTGGTTCAAATGTCAAAAATCCCTTTATTAGGAAAATGGCAAATTTCTTTATTAATGCAAAGGTGACTTGGTTTATCGTTACTGTGACAAACGAAAACACTTTATTTGATGAATCCTTAAAGAAAATTTTAATTAATATCAATCAGGAGAAAAGTTATTGCAAAAATATATGTTGATCCCTAGACACTTTTGATGTGTGTAGTTCAAACTTATAATCACAACATTAATTGAAACCAAATGCTATAAATTACTGCCAATTTTACCCCTAACAATCAATATTCATTGAAATTTTATGGCGTTTGAATTGCTTATTAATTCATTGTGTTATTTATCTCATCGAGTTCGAAATTATAATCCAATACGCACTCTTTTTTTCATCACAAATCGATATCCATAATCAGTTTCTGTATGGTAATAGAGGAAAAAATACAATATTGTGTTAAAAGGCCACCGTTTTGGCTCATAGGTCTCTCACGCCAAGCTACCTGGGACGGGATGGCTTTAGCTATTTTAATTTGATGCAAAGTTTATAAATAGATAAGTTGCATTGCCTTTGTAGTCTATTGATATTTAATTTTCTGCATGATTATTTATGCTACTTAAATATATTTTGTAAAGGTGCCCTGTATTGTTTACGCACAATAAAACGTCTATCGCCTGGACGAATTGTTTATCATCGTTTTATCGCTCCTAAATAAAAATATCTTTAATCGAAACATTCCAATTTGGACACTTTAGTCGTACAAAAAGAATTTCAATATAAATCTTGGTCGTTGTTACAAAATGTTAAGATTGTTTGTATTTCGAAAGTGACTATTTAACGGATCGTTTTACGTTGAGGTTAAATCGATTCTGACGAGAATGAAAATAGATTTTTATAATTGGATGAAATAGTCGTTGAGGCCTGCGGCTGTCAATAGTTAACCCAGCCTCGGATATTTAGTAGTTTTCCAAGTTTTCCCTGTTAGCGATATTGTGTTGGTGCGAAACTGCGAAGTTTGCCTGGGGTCCCGCAGGGCGCGTCTCTCGCAATAATGTTTTCTTTCCCACAATCTTTGCCTGTGATAATTTAAAACGTGTTTGCGTACCATCGGGGCGGAAGAGGGCGCCCTGCCCTTAGGTCCACAACAAGGACGGGCCCGTAATAAATGTTTATCGATATTAATTTTCCAAAAAGAAATTCCATTAGGCTCGTTCAAGCTATTGCGATGTTAGAAATAAAATTTGGTCTTGGCTGTCGAATTTCCTTGCCACAAAAACAATGAATGAATCATCTCAAATCTGATCATAATAATTGATGTTAATAATTTTTTTTATCTTAAATGGACTCCATAAAGATTGAATTGTGTCGGATGTTATAAATCATTTCAGTGAATCTACAAGCAAGTAATTTGTTAGAAATAAATCACGCAAAGTAAACGGAACATCTAACGTCCACTTTTGAAACTGAAAAAGTGCCAGAATTTTTTCACAATAAAACATTAAATGAAACCCAATTCTCTTTTATAAAGCGTCGTGGTCATTATAGAAAATACGCAATATATTATACGTTCGCCAGTTTCTCACAATTTAATATCTATCAAGCGTGTATAGCTATTGTCGTGTTAATATGTCCAGCTAATTGGCGTGGCTAGTAGGGACTATATAGCGTCTGATCAGTTGCTAGGAAGCGTGACCAAATGCCGTTACCTCACCGAAGACCACTACTCATTCCGATTTGATGAGTTTAACTTGATTGACGACACGGTCACATATAAAACTTGATTATGTGGACATTTTTTGTTTTTGATAAATAAGGCTCTTAATAAGCTGCGAGGAAATTGACATGTCTATGAGCTTATTTATGTCAGGGATATTAAACTGATGTGGTTTGTACTGAGAACTGTAAGGACTTATTGTTGCATAGAATTGCTTTGACTAGAGCTTGGTTCACATCAGAGTCTTTCATAATAAATCATACGCATTATTTGAATAAGGAAAATCATAGTAATCCCCGTAGTAATCATAGTAACTCATTCCTATTTCCTGGATTGTCCACCGGTACTTCCATTCTTTTTCTGTATGACGCAGCCATGAGAATAATAATGCACATGATTATAAGTTATCTAGCGCATATGAACACGACCGCTAATCCATACGAAATTCGTATTCAATACCGTATCGCTGGCTTCGTATAAAAAGAGTTAATATTCAAACTGATGAATAAACCATCCATGCATGCGAGAACATGCAAAAGAAACGACGTACACTCGATATCTGACCTTTGACAGAATTTAATAAAGTGCACGCGGGTAAAAACATTAGGAGCAATGCTTGAAGCAATATTCAATACATTAGCATAATTAAATAGCCTATGGAGGGAGTGAGCAGCCGACAAAGCGTGTCCACATGACAATTCCCGTAATAACTTTCTCATTGTCACCAACCAACCAGGACTATCCCTCGCATAAGTTATATATTATAATGGAACCAATATAAGCTGTGTACACACTGTATGCGGGCGCGTTGCTGCCTACATAAATCTCTAGTGATAAATTAGACAATTCCATAAGATAGGGTGCACGAGCCTCCCTACAGGCCTCATGCAGAGAGGCCGTTGGGATAATCGACGGGCCTAATGCTATTTGGCATAGTATTTATCGTTCCACGTGTGTATACGCGCTTTTATGTTACCGGCCAATGTTTTGTTGTATAAACTTTACGAGCTGTAACGTTTACAAAAGGTTGACGGTGATGAATTGATGTTTGAACGCTTTTCTATTTTATTGTTGTTGCGATACGTACTTTCGTCACTAATGTCTGTCTTGTTGCGTCTTCAACGCGACGTCATCAAGTGTGACGTGATTTATTATTTTATTATGTTAAACACGCTGTACATCATCTCGTCAAATATGTGTTTGAATTATGATAAACTAGGTTTGACTGTAACCTTATCTGATATTCCGATAAAAAGTTCCCATTGTTTAGTTTGGAGTCGAGTCAAGACCGCTTGAATCCATAGAATGTGCTCAGAATGCCTCCAGTTTGTAATACTTTTCACGAATCACAATGGGGTAGTTAACAAAAAAAAAATCGAATTTGTCCGCCAGATAGATTTCCAAAAAATATTGGACACGTATTTTTTCTCTTTTCACGTAAACAAACAATGAAAACTCGTGTGACGTCATATTCTAAGACATTAGTATGACCGTTGAGTGACATCACAAACCCCCACTCAAATCTTTGACGCGTTTTATCTTCGTTAATATTTATTGATTTGATGAAACAAAAAATACAAATCCAATATTTTTCGATAATCTAAGAGAGGGACTAATTAGAATCATAATTATTTTTTTAGTCGGTAAACATCCAATAGGGATGTTTTTTTTTGCGGGGAAGCCATCGAAGCAATTGTTTTCGAAGTCCGAAACAGTCCACAATCTCTTTATCGACCATACTTGAGATGGACAAGTTTAGTTTAAAGGTTTCTAACTTGATAACGACCAACTTTGACGTCTTGTCAAAGACTACCGCCTAAAAAAGCTTTTGGGCAGAGTGTTTCTAAAATTATGTAACCTCATCCCAAATTAAGCTCCCAACTCCAACATTTCATACCACAGGGAATTTTATACCGAGAAAAAAAGCAAACACGAATCTAGAAATAAACAAAAATTACATCACATCGCCGTGTTCTTATGATTCACGGCGCGCAACGTAACAAAACATCAATTTATCGTGAAAAAAAATTCTTCACAGAAAAGCTGACCCGAAATAATAGCTGCTATAAAGACAGTAGACGTCATTATGGTGTTCGGTACGTCAAAACACGCCGATGTTGACGACCCGAATGACTTGCATGATTCGCCCGGCTATCTCATATCGATCCCGCTTCGCCCGCCAACTCATTTTACAGTTTTATACGTCAGAATAGAAACCTCTGTACTAATAATATATTTTTGTTTGTTTCAGGTAAGACACGCAATTGATAGAGTCCTTTCTGTTACGCTGAAACCTAATATAAAAAGTTTTTGAAATGTAATAAGAAATTGACTCTTCACATTTCTCAGGTTTTCTTTCGTACGTAAGTAGCACAATTCAAATGATCAATACAGACAGCAGTATCCCCAAAACAGGACAACAGAAGCCACTCGATTTTATTATAGCCAATTATCATAAATCAGTAATGAACCTTACGAATACGTCATAGGCCCAATTTGACCGATATCGATCCTAAATTTAAAATTAGGCCGATGTTTGTTGCCAACCAATAACTTTCATAAACTTCTTTGGTAACACGTTTCTAAATTTCAGAATCCAAATGGTATATACGATCCAAAAATAGGATGTAAGGCCTTCATGTAACTACTTAAAACAGGGACTGTTTGCTGAACACGTTCACAACCAATTCTAGACTTTTCCTTTGATCCCTTAAAAAGGGACCTGAAAACTGTTACGTAGTTTATAGCAGCCCTAAATATTCTTAATCGTAATTTGTAGTTTAAGATGTAACTAGTATTGCATCGATTCGCTTCGTCATGTGAGATTATTTTGGCCGCGGCTGTGACGTGGGACACCGCTGCTACTGCTAGATATTTCAATCAGCCGGTCAAGGAACTATTACATCGCCACCGCGGCACCATTATCTTGGCCCGGAGATTGATGGCCCAATATCGCGATGGACTCCGATATCCATACATACAACGCTTTACATAATATACAGGGGCCTAATAAAACGCAATACGGAACGCGTAATGTATGTCAATAAAATATGTTTTTATTTCTCTCCAGCTATGTCCGGTGTTGGACTATTTATAGATCGTCGTAAAACAAACTAATTTGATCTAGATTTTATGTTTTTATTCGGACGATTGAATTGCTGTGATATCAGACGATCAATTATGTTTGTCTAATCAATTTTGATTTACGTGCTATTTTTCTAGTCATTGCCCTCTTCGTGGTGTGTGGTATTTGTTTATGTCCACCAGGACAATTTGATTCGTGTTGGTATTAAAAAGGAACTGGTTCTGTCTGGGTATTTCCTAGCGTGATATTTTGTTGTTCCGTTTCATTATACCATTATTTAAAGATAAATGGCTGATATCAATCTGCAGACTTTGTGTGTTTTTTTTTTCAAAGTCTTTCGCTTTAATACTTTGCTATGATGTTCATTGTGGTCACAGTAGATCATTGTACTTTGAGACAATACTAGAACCAATTTGCATTGACGCAGATTAATTCTTATTCTGGATTCTTAGAAATCTCGAAGTGTGATGCCATCAATCAGTAAAACTAAAAATGCACCGGCTGTGGTGCGACAAATTCGCCTCTCTATTCGAATAAAATTGATGGGAAGGCCAATATCGTAATGCGAAACACGGGCGTACACTACCGAACGACTATTTTGAGACCGTATCGGAACCCCGATCTATTTGATGGACTCGGTAGCGTGGTGAGGAATAAAACCCCCTATACATTGAACGCTAATCATGTTATGTGATCTAACTTTAGTGTTTTGAGTAATTGGGAATTCCCGAAATGTTTTCTAGACCCGGTTTGGTGTGTCCACTCCTATTCTAATAGTGTTCGAATTATCAATTTAATGCACTGAAAGTTTACTTTATTGCTGCAGCATGAATCTATGAAGTTTAGCGCTTCTCTTTCCATAATTTCCATGTAAACTAGATAGGAAGTGCGCATGATTAACAACACAATCAGTTACGACTACTTATCTCTGTCCAGAAGTGTACGTTACACATTATAAAAATGTATATTTGCAATATGCTATTTGAATTTCAAAACGTCATAATGAAGTTAGCGGTAAAGGTGGAACGGTGGTGGAACAATATAAGTGCGCGCGCGCCTGCCCGCCGCTGGCGCCGCAACGCTCCAGTTGCCCCGTCTGGCCATCCAGCTACCAGACCAGATACATGATTATACAGGAGTTACCACAAGCTTTTTGCATGCTAAGCCAGACACATTATTATCAAGTAGTTGTTATGTTATGACTGACTGTCTTGCATACAGACGTGCAATTTCTTGGAATTACAAATTGAAAAGAGTGTAGACTAGCTATTCACTGGAAAAATATATTCTTGGTTAGACAGCGGCGGTTATTTAAGACCACACCTGAGTCACGTGCTTGCACATGTTGATCATTTGTTCCAATCTTGTTCCATTTCAATTTTAAAACTAGTAAGAGGCACACATTCTCGGAAAGTTAAGTCATCCTTGTTTTAAATACTGTCTGTTCTCGCAATAGTTCTGTTGTCAAATAATTCTTCGGCGATCGCCAGCAAGTCATGCGAGTCATACTTTTACTCTAAAAATACGCTCCAAATTAGTTTAAAATAGAAGACCTCTCTGAGGCGCTCCACTCGCAAATCTAAATAAAGAATTATCAGTTAAACGTTTGCTCCACTCATGTCGTGTGCCCGATGACGACAACTATTTGTTTTCGCTAATTATATCGTTCTTGCGACTCGACAGTGAGTTACTACCATGATGACCTACCTAAAAAATGTAAGACAATTTATGTACCATCTATGTAATGTACTCTTCTACTTCATTTACGTGTTATCTAATAAAATCTTTGCTTTCGTACTAAAATTTAAAAGAAAGCTATTTTAGTGGTATGTAGTGTCTAGTGAGTATCATTTACTACGTAATGCGTTTGATAATATAATCCAATCTATTTTCATTTCATTTCATAATTTAATATTCAAATGAACCCCGCCTGCTTCCAAGTTTAAAATGTGCTTGTTTTTTGCTTTTCAGTATTTTCAGTCGGGTTTTTTAACAACTTTTTTTATTTCCAACTTTTTAGTTATTTGTGTTTGTTTCTTCGTTGGTCGCGTAAAATTCTTCGCAGATGATTTACAATACAATACAATACAAAATAGTTTATTGTGCAATTAGGTATTACATTACATGTTAATGTGTTTGGAGCCCCCATTGAGGAAAACAATGCCTGTATTAGAAGGCACCGCTTTTATTATACTTAACTTTTGTGTTCGTTTTGTGACTTTGAATTTCTTTTAAACATATAAGTGTCATATATTTTTGTAATCTCCTTTTAAAACCCTTCATTTTGATACCCTACTTGATGGTAATGGTTATTTTTTTTAAACCTGTGCTATGGCCCCCAAAACACGCAAATTTCTTTGATTTTTTAATTTAATGTAGCTCTAGTGACACTCGCGCCATCAAGACGAATCTAACGAAGTATATTTTATTCAAATCCCTTAATCTGTTTAGGAGTTATGAGGGAACAAAGAAACGGACATACATACATACATACACGCCATACACATAACCCTCCTTTTGGGCTTCGCCGCAGTCGGGTAAAAATAATCTAATCCTGAAAGTATCGTACTAACGTCTGTATTGCATGTTGCTATTGTGGTAACAATTGGGTAGTTACCAAAAAAAATCGAATTAGCCCTCAGATAGATTTCCAAAAAATATTGGACACGTATTTTTTCTTTTTTCACTTAATCAAACAATGAAGACGATACAGTGCTTTGAAAACTCGTGTGACGTCATTTTCTGGGACATTAGCGGTCAGTGACGTCACAAACCCCACTCAAATCTTTGACGCGTTTCATGTTCGTCAATTTTTATTGATTTGATAAAACAAAAAATACGTGTCCAATATTTTTCGATAATCTAACAGACGGACCAATTAGAATCATTTTTTTTTAAGTCAGTAAACATCCCTGTTTATGCACTATCAGCATTAATGAAATAAATAAAAAAGGTTTTTGACTTTAATTTCACCGTCCGATTTACTATCCATATATTTACGTAGGTACAATTATATTCGGTCGACAATTTCTTCAGTTGACCCTTCGTCGGATTGACCACCTGACGGACATTCTCGAACAAACAAATAACACATACACACACACAGTTACACACACATATTCTCGGACAGACAAATAATAAACACGCGCTATAAATACTTGAAACATATGTACTCGCATGTGTTTACGTCTCTAATTTTTGTAACAATATATTTATGTTATTCGCTGACCGCATTACCGTTTGAATGGACTAGAAACTGGAAAAAACTCTGCCTGTCAAAAAGTCCCCATCTATATGAAAAATAATTAATAACATTTTCTCAGCCGTGAGCCCGTGAAGCAAGTTATCCCTCAATTAAATGAGTGGTTAACGCGAGAATTCACAATCTGGCAAGTTCCCACTTGTTAGTCGAGTTCGCAAACAGTTGACACGTTTCGTCGGCCAAGTTCCGGCCCCCTTATGCACTTTTTTGGTCTTGAATTGCCACCAATGGAAACTTTCTCGTACCCTTCCGCTGTCGGATTGCATGTGGACGTGACAGCGAGTGCATTTTTAAAACACAGTACAGTGCACTCGCTAAATTTGTTGCGGTACAACAAACCCGAATATGAAATCATTAAATTGTCTTCAAACGCCTGCCGACTACATAAAAACTTAATGATTAAGGCAGTTCGCTGAATCTCAGTTTTCGGAATCGATCTTCGAAAACCCTCATCATCTTCGAATAATTTATAATTAGACAAAGGTGCTCGCCGATTTCAAAGGCATTGTAAGATACGCGACGGGTCATAAAGAGGGCACAGGTCGGCTAGCGACCTTGCGGGTGTATTCTGAGCGGCTGCGGGAGCTATTTTGGCGCGTCGACATCGATCCAAGCCAGCTAACTGGAGCAGCCTCATTGGCACCTGAGATGCATCAAGCTACATCAACTATTGCGAGATCGGCGTTTCCCAACCACGTGAATCCTGCTGATGCCAATACCTCACCGCCCTTATCTAAATTTATCATTCAGTAAATGTATTTTTGAGGTGAGAATTCATCCCGCCGGGGCTGCGGGTTGTTCGAAAGAGATACCGCGGCCTCGACACAAAGGGCTAAGAAGGAACATGGGTGAGAACCCATGTTCCTTCTAGTAAAAATCTGACACTCTCTCAAGTAGAAGTCTGACACTCTCTTTCACTCTGCCCAGAGCGGGATGATATTTATTATTTGTTGATTTTCCCACCAACTAAAAAAAAGGTGAGAATTCATTGCCAAGTGTCAAAGGCACACTTTCCGACGGCACAGCATTAAAGTTTTGATACAGCCTCTAGAGAGTACTGGTTTAAGTTTTAATTTTGCATGGTTTCGCGGTGTTTTCTTACGATTTAATTGGCGTGAAACTTCAGTGCTCGACGACAATGGAATACTCGCTTATTTTTGGCACGATCATTGTATGAACCCGGTAACAGAGTGTCGAGGTGACATTTAATTATACTATTACGTATGTCAACACAGTCTGGTCGCAACTGGGGACAGTATCGTGACGTTTGCTCGAATAAACATGATCGAGTATGCAAAACTGTTATGTACCTGTTATGTATAATTAAACATTTTGTTGCTAACCTAATATATCAACATACGTCTGTGTTTAAACTCGTAATTAAACAAACGGTGGAGGGCACCTTATGGTGTTACTCTACGTTTGTTGTAACACATTTTATTGTACAGTAGGTGTCTCATGCATTTCCATCGTTTAGTCTTTATTTTCTATCATCACGTTTAAAAGCAGTTCTTTAAAGGGTGTAAAACACCCTTAACGAAGCACAAAAGGCACTTGTTTTGTAACCATACAACCATACCTTAGAAGGAACCATCTAGTTACGAAGATATTGGAGGTAGTTACAAAGTTCCAACCTTTGCCACATATTATAATTTAATACTGGTTTTAAAGGTTTTTACAACTTTAAATAGCTCTATGATATTTATTGCTTCCATAAGCACTATGTTTTGAGTGCGTTACATTGAGTTTTATCTAAAACGTGATTATTCACCCCAATATACGTTGGTCTGATCACAAAATGCTCTTTGTGAAGGGTCCGTTTACACCTTACATTTTTACACAATTAAAGTTAAGTTAAATTATTATACGTGAGTTGTGTACAAATAAATATTAATCATTTTATTGTAAGTTGCAGCTGCGAGGTAGATTGCTCAAACATGTCTATTAGGCACAATACCTGATTAGCATTACCTCTATGCAGTCGAACGGTCATCGTCCTCAGATTCCCAGTTTTGCCTCATCAACGTAGCTAAATTACGATAAGATAGTATTTGACATTGGCCAAAATTCTCTCGTTCACTTGAGTGCTTCGTTGGCTCAAGGTGACCGGCGGGTGCGTTGACATTCAGACGCCTTTATCAGAACAGCAGAGTTCACGGCGCGCCTATGTTTATTAGCGGCCCCGGTGCCGACTGCTGACGATACAAACCCCCACAATCATCTATAAATCACACGACACGTCATTGCTATCGCTCCTAATCAATACAATAGAATTCCTAACAGCCAGGATTATTTTTAAATATTGTCCTTTGTGTTCGTAGAATCACAACACTAGACTGATTATTAAGTATGCAATTTGGCGACAATCCCGTATCCGACTCCCATCATCACAGACGACGTCTAAGCATAATAAGTTCAGCTTAGACGCACAGACGTCAGACAAAGAATTTATCGTCATTTGATTTACATCGAGCACATTGCATAATGATGTGATAACATTATACACGCACGTCTAGTTAGCAACGGCTGTGTATTTGCATTATTCTATTTTAGTGCACCACGGCTTGAAGGCCGGTTGCACTGTGGCATCCGTGGCTGCGGAATTCACCATCGTCTTGCCTGCAGCCAATCTGTCGGCTAATAGCTCAAATTGTACGTTGCACTGCGAAGCGGTGGATTTATTGACCGATATAGCCAGATTACACGCCAAAGGGTGGACGACCCCATTCAATTTCGAGGAGACAAGACTTCGATGTCCTAATCAAGTTATGTACCAATACTTGATTCCACTGCCTATTGTCGAATTCGTGGAAATACTACCTACTTGATTATGTTTCGACAATCTGATACGAAAAGCCCGCCCGACCCGACTTGGCAGTTTCTACGTGAGCCTTTTGACGAAAAATAGTACGCTACCTTTTTCGGAATTAAATCATTAGTTCTTTCTCGGGGCTTGTCGAGAACGTGGTTCGATCTTGCGTCGTAAATCGCAGCTGTCCGCGCCTCAATTGCGAACTAACAGAGGCAATGATTGAGTGCAGCAAAGAACTCTATTAAACCCGAGATGGTATCTCAATGCTGTCACGTGATCCGATCGCCTGCGGCCTATACGAATCGCTGCACGATTCGGTGTGCTCATGGCGTTCGGTCTCCATTGCCATGGCAAGTGCGAGTATATCTGCACTAATACCAAAGCAAATATTATAGCATCTAGATATGACAAACGTAAACAACAACTGGTGTGTTTCAAGTTTTCCACGTGCAATAACTATTAAAAGATATTTTGAATGGTGACATTTATTGTTGTCTATGATTCTGTTTATTTTAATGTCCCTATACTCTGTCCCCTTCGTAAATATTTAAAGTTAATGTAAGACGCGTTCTAATAATTTCCCAGCCACATATTCAAAGCCCAATTTCTTATACTCGTCAAGCGAGAGTATTCAATTTTTCTCGTACAAAACACATTAATCATAGCAATAGCAACAAATCCCAATGTTTACTTGACAACAACTCTCGGTTGTCTTCGTCAACACAGCCGGCGGGCGTCGAGCGGCGAATAAAGGAAATAATGGAAATTATTCGCCGCGTCGCGACCCGCGAACGGTTATCGATGGAGGCAATTTGCCGAATAAATGGCCCGGTAATGATTGGACCCGGGGTCCCGGCTTCGGTAACCACTCTATGTGAGGTCTGTTTGCGTACTAACACGCAGTGCATTGTCCGAGTGCTTGTTGGATGTTTGAGAGACTGCAGACTGTTTGTTTGTTATGGGCAATAAAAGCTTTTTAAATGGTTTTGAGATGTATTAAAAATAGAACGGGGAAGTGTGTTGCCAAAATGACAGTTTTTTCACTCATGATTTCCACCTGGTTTTTAGATGCTCGTGACATTTTGGCTACCAGGGTTTTTGCTTAAATTCTGTTTTGTCAAGTTTATTTTCTTCTCCACTTCGGTCTTTTATTATAATCTTTCCTCAACTTCGTTCTGTTGATTAGGGCCAAATTAACTTCGATTAGAAATGTCATGAATGCCCCCTTTCAAACTAATGCCCTACTTATGATCAACACAACTCGTTACTAGTTCACAAACAAATATTGAATAATTTTGGACTTTGGACGAAAACTGAAATTGAGCAGGCAGTTATTTTATATCCTTTAGTCAGCCGTTGCGCAATTCTTGCGTAACACATTGTGTAACACTCATAACAATACACATATGTTGTCGTTGTGTAATAAGTAGAGAGAACCTAAGTATTTGTTAGTATAGGTAGTACATTTAAAACAATAAATGTTCTCACACGTGTAAACTATTATTATATAGTAGATAAATCGTCATTTTCCGCGTAAGTAGTTACTGGCAATAACCTGTTGGTTGATGCGATCATTAACTCTAGGTATCTGAAGGTATTATCTATCCCGCTTTGTACAATTTACTTTATGATACAATTTACATAGTTGACAAATCAGCTGGCGTACTAAAGTAATGCATACAATTTGTATGATATCATCCGTTTTGAAATAACTTGAATCGATATTGGAATATTTTGGACTATGTCTTTCGATCGTTTAAAATATATTATTATTGTTAAAGTTACGGATTTATGTCGGCAACTGAACCTATGTAGATATCTGGCGCCGCCCGCTGCCGTTTAAAACATCAATGATTTTTGAGTAGGTGCTGAATAAATTAACTGACTTGGTATTACATGGATCTCGTTACTATTTACGGTAGCAGAACTGAGTTGCGCGACGTGCCTTTTTTACAAGTTTTATTTTTAGTGGGTCTCTTTACACCAAATCTATTTAAATCATACTAAGGTATTTCAGCTGAAGACACTTTCAAAGAAAAAGGTTTGCAGACCAAAGATGTTCTGTACCAAACTCGTTCTGGTTGATAACCCGTGATTAGCGATTCTCAAAGTTTGTTTACATGATTTTTTGTTCATTACACTGCGGTGTGAGCGTCAGCCGGCGCCACGCTAACGCGGCAAAATATCTTGCCGAGCGTTTTGACGTAAATTACGGAGCACGCACTCCGCGTCACTCTTCGCCCGCTGACCAACCAACCACGTTTAACGTGTTTCCTCATTTGTACACGCCGATAGCTTCACGCAACAAAAATAAATTTTTGATACACCACAAATGCTATTTTATTTATTTTTAGTAGCCTGTACCGTCCCACTGCTGGGCAAAGGCCTCCCCCAAATCCTTCCAAGTGCTCTTTTCCTGAACCACGAACCAGCCCTCGTGGTGTACAAATACTATAAATATTGTTATTAAATATTTAACACCCACGAATAAGGGTGTTCAAGTAGAAACAATACTAACATTCAACACAAAAAGCAGAATTTCATTTAATCAAAAATAGAGTAGAAAATCCTCTAATCAATTTTATTTTAAAAATAATTAATATTATCATAAGACACAAAGGTATGCATGTATGTGCATGTAATCGGTACCGCACGATGAAAATTGAATTCCATTTAATCTGAAGCGGATGAAATGAAATTCTCTAAACAGCGTGCTCTATCTAGGAATGGTCGGGATGCTCAGTTGCGACGACGCGTCGCCTCTCTTATGCATTTCCTTTATTTATGTACGTGTGTTTGCTCATACCGACGTATCTAACGTCTGTTTATGTACACCATTGGACAAAGAAAACCGCACGGGATTAGTGCATATGGACGCTGCTTGAATCTGTTGTGATTTTTCAGTCCAAATGCAAGACTATGTCCATTGTGTGGTTTGGGAATGCGCCATAAATATTTTCTAATTTTATGTGGTGTTGTCTACACCAAGTTTTAACGACAAGAAATTGCTGCGATTTTTTACTGATAAGAAATGGTGATTACGTGTGTCGATTGTCCGAATGAATTGGGTCATTTGTGACTATCACCTCGTTCCTGATAAAATTAATCCAAGATTTTCCTTTATTGCTATCTTGTAGAATGATAACGATATTAAATTATAAATGATTGCAACATGTAAACATTAAAATGATTAAACAATGTGTATTTAAAGAATACTTGCATTGAAACTGGTTGGAAGTTACTAAACTGGATGCTAGTTTTAGAATCTGCAACTCAACATTGTGATGAAGAGATGTTAGAGAGTACATCGAATAAACAATTGAGCCAAATATGCTTTGAAGATTTATATCAGAAGACGGTTAGCGCTACAGCTACTAGATGACGCCAGGAATTCTCGGAATTCAATTCTCTATCAGCGAACGGTAAGCGTTACTCCACCAGAATATTATTCATCAGTTATGCCTACTAAAACAGTATACAATAGTTGAAAATACCTCAATTAAACCCCTCCAAGCCACATTAAACACAGTTCTCTATATTATTCGTTTTCTTAGAATATCGTCGGACCTCTGCTACTGCGGTTTTCCCGTATAATTAAGTAACATTGAAACTTAGCATCTTATGATACAACTATCATCATTATCACTGAACTAATCCTACTGACTTCCGTTTCATAATTGAACGTTATTAGATGAAAACATTACAAGTATAAAAATAAAGCACAAATGGCAAGGCTTGAAATAACGATCAAGATGTGTATCGAAGTTGGAGTTGTTGCAATTTTGTGCGATTTATCTCGTTAATCTTTATTTTTTCCGCCAACTCCACCACAGAGGAATGCGGATCGTTTGCGATTCCGGAAAAATGCCCCTGTCAACGACCGACCACCCGATATAGTCCGGACCCGTTATATTAGCCGAGTGATCGACCTGGACTCCTGCCACGATCCCGGCGCCCCAGCTAATTATAAACACTCGCTCATAGAATAAACAATTCCATGCTAATACCACCAAGGAATAAAATTGCTTACACTAACACGAGCATCACACAATTAATGAGCTGTTGGAAGCTTTTCTATATCACGTATGACGCGCTAATTGCTACAATTCCAATACATTGACTTGTTAAGGCCGTTGAGGTCGATAACTCATACATTCCTGTCAGTGGGTAAATATTATGCTTTGATGTTTTTATTTTCGTAACAGAATTATTATCACATCCGAAACATCTGTCCTTAATCTAAAAACTTAATGCTCCCGTCATCCGAACTGGCAGAGATTAAACGCAGCTTTGTGTTAACAGGCCTAAAGACTATTTCTAAACTGTTACTGCCGAAATCTTTTGCTCTCAGAAGTGTGTTGGTGTTGACGTGAGAGATACGCGTGGAGTCCCAAAGTGGCGCATGTGGGACGCACGTCAACTGACCAAAACAACGAGGTCGGTCTTTATTCACGTATGCGGAATCGTCTACTTGAGCTGGAGAATAGGTATCGCAGCGATAACGAGCCAGTCGTGTCCTCGCAGCCGATTATTGCGGTTGCTACATCAATATATTTGTTCTCGTACATTTTAACCGCTGAAAATATTATTCGCATTAACAAGAGCCTCGGCGCGCGCTCTGTGGAGTCAGGTGTCCGTTGAAAATCTGCGTCTAGCCTTGCGTTTAAAACTGTCAAGGCGAGTGTGGAGGGAGTGCAACGTGTGGCTTGTAAACTGTTTAGCTTGTAAACTCGTAAGTAGTGGTGCAGTGACCCATCAGCCGTGCGTGAAGACGGGACGATGGTGCGCAAAGGGGAGAAGTCCACTACCCTGCTCAGGACTCTGGGCGACACGCTCCGCTGGCAATCTCTCCGCGCCGTCACTTTGGTGCGTTCGGTAAGCAACACTACAATACGCTTCAACGCATACCGCGATTTAAACAATAACAACACTTACATAAGCTCTTTGTTCGATTAATTATGTCGAAGGACAATTAAAAATGTAAATTATAAGCCTAGCGAGTGGTCGTTTCTACTGGTGCAATTGTAATTATCGTATAAGTCTATTATTTATATACACACAGGTGTACAACTGTTTGTCGTTACTCTTTATCGTTGTTTGTGCTTACTTCTCTTATTATTGACGTCACAGTATTGTGTAAAACTTGGAGGAAATTCGATTTATTATCAGATAAAAACGATAACTCGTATGCTGGTTATATCGATTGACGTGTGGTACTCAATGTTTTGACGTGTGCTCACGATGCGTCCGTAAGCCCGTCTCGGAGAGTTCACGTGCGTTTATCGGAATGTATCGCAATCTCTGACCTCAAGGGCGGAGATCACGTTGCGTAAACAAGCGCACTGACACCGTGCCATATCATCCGTTACCTTTGATGCACACTTCATTACGAAAGCCCGACGCGTAATTTAATCATTATTACTGTGGATTTACGTTAAATGCTTTGTTTATCTACCCAAATGATGTTTTTAACTTGAAAAGTCTTGCGAAAGTGAGAATTTTCAACGAAAGCAACACCCGAATGTCAATAAACATGGACTATCAACAAACAAAAGATTTTGGCACTCGGACACATTCACAAAAAGTTGATACACAAACCAACGAACCGATAAATTAGGTCAAATAAACGTCGAGTGCGATGCATATGTAACCTAGAACGGTGAGCGAATTGTCGCATTTTGTTTACATGCATGTGTATACGTAATACGAGAGCACATAGAAACAGGTGCGGCGTAGACATTCGGCCCGAGCCTTGCTCTGACCCAGTTAAACCCCGCCATTTGTTATCCATTCTACTAGATGCAGTTGGGAATGACCAGTCTACAAGGAACTTCTGCTTCTTTCCTTGTTAAGTCCTGATGTGCAAACTAGTAATAGTTTTGCACTACAATTTTGTCTTTTAAGTTTGAACAAGCTGCAGACAACACTGTTATTCCATTGAACCACTCTTACCAAGCAAATGGCGAAAAAGATCCCCCTGCAAAATTTTAAGTCCGTTTCAAACTGTCCACTAACATACTCGAAATTCTTTAAAACCAGCTCTGGGTAGCGGAATAAAAATCTAAATTCAAAGTTGAAAGTTGAGTGCCCTTTCTATCGGTTTCTAGGGTTCCGAAGCCGAATGGCAAAACGGGGTCTTTTTTTTTTTTTGGCGGGTGGAAAATCATCGAATAACTCCTCCCGCTCTTGGGCAGAGCGTAAGGGAGTGTCAGACTTCTACTGACTAAAAACCACCCATGTTCCTTCTTAGCCCTCTATGTCGAGGCCGCGATAACTAGTGTACAACCCGCGGCCCCGACGGGAATGAATATCACCTTAAAGTTTGTTCCGCTGACCGTTCCGAGAAGATGATCGTTGGCATAGTTAAACGTTGTGTTAGTTAATCGAATAAAAAGATTTCCATAGTCTCAAATTTCCCAGTGAAGTGTTTTCAAGGTTATTTCCTAACTAAACCTTGAATTACGGCTAAAAATAGACATTTTATGAAACGGGATATTTAACTAAACTTGTTTTTCTTAGGTTAAGACCTAAGAAAAACAAGTTTAGTTAAATAGATTTTGAAGGGGTTTAATTTTGGAGGTGTGCCCCGCTTGGGCGGAGCCCCGCCGTGTTCTCGTAGCGGCGATCGGTGGCGGCGACCTCTCGCGCCCGGCCCTGGTGCAAGCCATGGTCCGGGGCGAGGAGGAATGGGACGCCGTCGCCTCCTTCTGCGAAGCAGTGATGCTGGCGAAGGAGGTGGCGGAACGCGAGAGGGAGAGAACCTCTCGTCCCAGCCGCCGCGGGAGGCGCTCCGGGCGTCGGGGGTCCCGCGATGACCTCCGGCCACCGTAGACGCGGGCCTGTGGACGGTGAGTGATGGGCTAACTCGCCGTCCGTCCGTCTCACGACGAAAACAGGCCGTGTCGACGGCGCGTTCGTGTTCCACGCGCGCCTCAAAGAGATGTCAGCAACATGGGAGGGGCCCGAAAGGGCCGACGCCTGTCGGGGCCGCGGGTAGTCCAACGGTTATCGCGGCCTCGACATAGAGGGCGAAGAAGGAACATGGGTGGTTTTTAGTCAGTAGAAGTCTGACACTCCCTTTCGCTCTGCCCAAGAGCGGGAGGGGTTATTCGATGATTTTAGACCCACCAAAAAAAAAAAAAAAAAGGGGTTTAATTTAAGATTTTTTTGTCTTTTTGTCTAATTCGATTTTTTTGGTGAAAAACCCTATTGTGTTGTCGTCGTTTTCAATTCTTAATTGGAGACCATACTTTATACTTTACTAGCTGTTCCCAGCGGCTTCACCCGCTACAACCCACGGGAATATAAAATCGGGATAAAAATCCTATTTGTTAATCCAGGTTATAAACTATCTGTGTACCAAATTTCATCCAAATCCGTGCAGTAGTTTTTGCGTGAAGAAGTAACAAACGTACACACTCACACACTCACAAACTTTCGCCTTTATAATATTTGTGATTAATTGGCTTCCGTAGAAGTCTTCTTCTCCTTGAACCGCTTGAACTTTCCGCATTTCGTCCATTTCCGTTACTTTACTTTTATCGGTGAATCGTCTTTCTTTACCATACGTATGATCTGTAACAGATTCTAGAGATCTTGCATTACACAAAAATCTGGTCTGATTAGTATTGTTTGGCACGGTTGGCGCAGTGGCTGAGCGATTGGACTGCTGCGCTGCGTGTTGCGGGTTCGATCCACGCACGGATCAAATATTTGTATGACCTACAGATAGTTGTTTTGGGTCTTTGTGTTCGTGTATGTGAGCTTAAATGTTTGTAAACGCACCCTCGATACCGGAGAACTCCTAGTGTGGGGCAATGCTTTAAAAAAAAATATTTGCTTTCTGAATGTGTCTCGTTAAGAATCAAACCGCACGATTCGCTCAAATTCATGGATGTAGATAGACCCGTCTTAACAAATAATCTAGGGAGACTTATTAGGAAAACACATTAACAAAGTCATATAACATATTCGTACGACCTACTTGTAACATCGGTTATTAGTCATCAAAACGTGTCAGCATCGTTGCATCAACATGCAATAGTAAAACTTCCTACACGACATTGACTTGCTGTTGCATACAAAGGATTCGAACCATCTGGAATATCATTAAGACTAATCTAATAATAAGGTTAAGTCTGCAACAGCAGCCTTTGTCTTAAGCGATAACTCATAACACTGAGTCACATGTAAAGAAATAACCTCCGACATTGCTATACTTTTTTCAAACTCTACATGTCACGTCACGTTTATCTAATACGATTTGAGTAACTCCGTCTGTGAGTATATGTTTTGCATTATGATCATCACCATTAGTCGGCATTCTCTTCGGGCAGATAGGACTCAGCTGTTGTGTCGTCTCGGTGCTATTAATAAAGCTGTTAGGACAGTCACATACCAACCGACTCCTGTCTAGCTAGACTGTAGGGAAATTTTGAGACTGGCTTTTAAGAGTTTCATGGGTTGTTGTATTGTTATTTCAGTTGTTTAACATCTGAAACAGTTTTGCCAGCTTGTGTGGTCTCGTTTGTGGTGAGAAATGAAAGTCTTCTGTATGAATGTCGAATATTTTCCTTTGAGTTGGTTACTAAATGAACGATTGCATTATTTTGACATATTACCGTACCTATGTGTTTCTTTGCCGTGTGGTTAGTGCTTATCATGGTGTCAGTTTTTATGCCGCCCTAGGGCCTCTAACTTGACTTCAGATGCCGTCGAAAAATATCTCTCAAACATGCTTATTTTTTTACGATGTTTTTCTTTTTAGAAGCAAGTGCGTTGATGATATCCATGGAAAAATAACAACTGAATTCATCATCATTTAAAGAGTTGTTGAAATATTGAGCTTTTAAGAAAAACATCACACATCAGCGTTACCTACCTTGAACTGCGTTTTGTTTAAAAAATATAAAATGCTCGATATAACTCATTCGATATGTTGCATGGGCCGTAAAGTATGACATCTCTTTGAGGCGCGCGTGGAACACGAACGCGCCGTCGACACGGCCTGTTTTCGTCGTGAGACGGACGGACGGCGAGTTAGCCCATCACTCACCGTCCACAGGCCCGCGTCTACGGTGGCCGGAGGTCATCGCGGGACCCCCGACGCCCGGAGCGCCTCCCGCGGCGGCTGGGACGAGAGGTTCTCTCCCTCTCGCGTTCCGCCACCTCCTTCGCCAGCATCACTGCTTCGCAGAAGGAGGCGACGGCGTCCCATTCCTCCTCGCCCCGGACCATGGCTTGCACCAGGGCCGGGCGCGAGAGGTCGCCGCCGCCGATCGCCGCTACGAGAACACGGCGGGGCTCCGCCCAAGCGGGGCACACCTCCACTGTGTGCTCCACCGTGTCCTCCGGCCGATCCTCACAATGGTGGCATCCGGGCGTTTCCTCCCGCCTGATTCGGTGCAGGTACCTCCCGAAACAACCGTGTCCGGTGAGGACCTGCGTCAGACGGAAGGTGAGGGCGCCGTGGCGCCTCTCAAGCCACTCCTCAAAGAGGGGACTTACCGCCGCCACTATCGTGGCGTGCCCTGTACGGGGTTGCGACAGTCGCTGTCTCCATGTCGCCATGAGACCTCACACACCCTCTATTAGCAATTTGTTTGTATTCAGACTCTTTATTAAGCCTACGTAAAAATATTAAATGGTAGGTGGCAATTGATGAAATATTTTGCGCGGTTCTCGGGAACACCCACCATCTTTAATATCAGCGTGGGTGGCCAATTATTAAGGTGACTACCGCTGATATATTAACCAATTTCCAACTTAATCTTTAATCCAGAAATATTTATTTTATTCCTGTACACTATGTTTGCAATAATTTATTGCGATAAATCTACCGTTCCCGTAATAGACGTCAGGAATGCTGTAAACTTCTGAACAACTTTATTTAATCTTTGGTCTCTTTCTGACAAAATTGTCGCTTTTAAATTTGTTTCAAAACTTAATTTACAACTTCCGAGATTCTCCGCTGTACAGTTCATAATAATTCTGACTTTCTTGTTATGTAATTCGAAGGTCGAAATCTGTCTTTTTTTGAGCACACTTTAGTGAAAACTGTTTGCGTTGGTACTATAGACTATAGTATCATTAGTTGGAATTCAAAACCTATTCGTATCAGCTATTTGAATTTGTGTATGAGCATTGTAAGAAACCGAATTCCTTTCTCCGATACAAAAAAGAGCGTACAAAATAACTTAAAGCTGTATAAAATTGCAGCTGCAGCGTGTGTGCAGGGTTGATCAGTGTTCGGTTCGTTATCGTGGCGGGCAGCAATACATTGGATCGGGAGCGCAGCGGAGTCTAGTCGACGTCGGCGGGCGGCGGCGTGCCGTATCGCTGGAGCCGCCATCCGCAGAGATGACTATGCTCGCTCTCATTCATTAGAGGGGCGGGAGGGCCGGGGCGCAAGACGTCGCGCGCCGCCCGACGATATCGATTTTGTCCCACTCTCCCCCCGCGCCCGACATACACCCCGCACTCAGCATCCGACCTCGAGTGCTCTCCTCTCGCGCCTACCGAACACCTCCGACAGAAACTACGCCTTAACGACATGACGCCACAGCTCAAAATTCCAATCCTCGACGCCAGCCTGACGTCCTCCCGCCGATCCCTAATGGACCCTCCGGCCGAAAGTCACTCGGTCGAGATTACAACGACGCCTCCGCCGTCCTCGCCGTTGGAAAAAATAAGCTTTTTGTTACAATTAAAATGGTAAATCAAACCAATTTTAGTAATTGCGAGGTCAAACTTTGAAGTGGCGGCGCGCGCTAAGGGCGGGCTTTTTAAACGCGTATGATTTTTTTTAATGGGAGCTCTTGTTCTTGTAGTTGTATGACGGACTGTCGCCAAAATGTCACCTAATGTGGAATGCGCAAGTCCAATGCGACATCGTATGATTAAATTATTAGTTTGAATACCTCGATGGCGAGACTTGAAGGATTTATCAACTCCGCAACTGTTTGTTACTCTTCACTGCACAGTTTGAACTCGACGTCTCTCGCGAATGTTTAAAGCTCGACATCTAACCAGAGCCAATAATGCCAAGACCTTTTTCCTCTTAACTTAATTTATTCTTCACACTGGTTTTCAATTAATTGAACTCAAAAATCTTTGAATATAGTTTATTTATATGTCATTGAGATACCTATACGTTTTTATTTCTATGACGGTTATTAAGACAGCAAAATATATAATGTAGTTAAACTGTATTTATTAACATGTGACCTATAATTTTAAAAACAATCACCTGCATTTTTTTCAATCAATAACATTTCAGTGAGACTTTTAGTAGATGTTGCCTTTACATGTAACAGGCGACATTGCCACTAACAACCAACCTGCAAATAAAACACTACACACACACATGGTCCATTATCACTAGAAATACTACGAAACATTCTAGAAAAAAAGTCCGTTCTATTTCAGTCCTAGCTATTTACGTTTCAAATACAACCTTAATCGACATACATCACCCAAATCTAAAGCATACGTGCACAAAACATTGCATCGGATAAAAAAACGAACAATTCCATAATTTAATTCACCGATCTACGAGTAGGAAAGATAACAGAATTCTTGTTGCGGTAGGTCCCCCAGATTATGCATCGTTTTCATTGCTAATCAACGTTTAATACTGACATTATACCAGAGTTTAATATAAATTACTCACTGGCCTCTGCTGTTTTTTAATGTAGGTAAGGTGCATCTGGACGTTAAAAACTTGAAAGTTTAATGGCACTAAATGGTTAAGCCAAATGACTTTGTTTAAGAAATTATTGGTCCTACATACCTTCTGTAAAACGATGTCCATAATATTATCATGAATTATATTGGTTTTGGCTTCTTATAATTATGTTATATTATGTTTCACATATCAGTTAGAAAAAGCTGACCAAGTGCAAGTCTGACTTGCACATGAAGGGTTCCGGACCATCGTAGTAGAGAAGCCCCTTTAATTTGTATTATTGCTTGTTAAATCGGCAACTGAAAAACATATTTGGTGATAAGTTGTTTTACATAGTTTTTGTATGAATGGCAAAGTTATATTTGCGGTTTTTTTAATGTGCTATATCTCAAAAACTATTTACTAGAAAAACTATATACAGTATATCGTTCAAACCAATTTTGGTTGAAAGTTTTCATTGCGATCATAAGATACAGTATACACTATTGGAAAAAATTTAAGTGATCAAAAAAGAATTCCAAATTTTTGGTCAATTTTCAACAGGCTGTCGTGTCGAGAGAAATGGTCGAACGAAAAAAAAAAAAGAAATCGTAGCTTCAAGTAGTTTTTGGATTCGAACTTAAATTTTTTATAGCGTCAACGGTTTTTAAGTAATCTTAGGAAAATCAGCAACAAAAAATAAATGTTTTTTTTTTCTATGGGCGTAGAATATTTTTATTTGCTTAACCACAATTCGGATAGGATACTTTGTTCATTTAGCTTTAATTTATATTTTTATAGACCTTGATACGTTCACTTCTCGCCGAGATATCGGTCTTCAAATGGAAGAGGATCTTTTTGTCTTTGATATCTTTTTTTTTAATGTTGTTGCTGGTTAAATTTTAAAGTTTGAATCTAAAAACTATACACTTGGAGCTACAATTTACTTCTTTTTTTATTTTTTGTAGGACCATTTCTCTCGAAGTTACGGCCTGTTGAAAATTGACCAAAAATTTGGATATTTTTTGATTCCTTAATTTTTTCCAAAAGTGCATATTTTTTTTAGATTTTTCACTCTCTGAGTTGAAAAGTTAGAGGGGGGAGGACACTCATTTTACAACTTTTTCTATCTTTCAAACGATTGACTTTGTAAAAATATTACCTATAGACACACCACATGAACTTGATGAAAAAAGATTATTTTTTGGTTTCAGTTCCATGTAAGGGTAGAACCCCCTTAATCTTTCACGGTTCACGGAATACATCATATCTTCAATAGTTTCCGAATAAAGTGGCCGTGACATACGGACAGACAGACATGACGAATCTATAAGGGTTCCGTTTTCTGCCATACGGCTACGGAACCCTAAATACCTCAGCTGCTCATTGAGTTATCCTTTGCTTTGTGATTCTCTTAGTATATTATCAAAACATTTTCACGTGTACCGATTCCACGTGGTCACATTGAATACACAATACACAGATATCATCTGCCAACACCTGCAACAATTTCAGAAAGATCTGATTGCTGATTTACTGATCAAACTCATATAGGATTGATAAGCCAGACTTGCCCGGTCAAATCATGTTTCACCAAAACAACTATCGATCATATTAAGTTGACATGACATGTGACAACAGACTTCCAAAGCCAGCGTAACACCCGAAATCCTAGGAAAACCAAATGCAAGATAAAATACACGTTTCAGTATATTTTCTGGTCTTAACACAAGCATTAAACATCGTTATTTATATATTTTCTTTGTTACAATTAATTAACGTAAACAAATATGAAATGCGACTGAGTTACCATATTTTTTACCAAGAATTCTGATCCTTTGGGACGCATAGGTACGTGAAAGCCAACACGGCACGGTAAGGCTAGTCAGGTGACTAGCCTTACCGTGCCGTGTACACAAGGCTGATAGAATGGCGGTAAATGGCCTTAAAAAAACCCAAAAAAAAGTTGCCCATAACGGACATACAAGATTACTTTCATCGCAGGAGTTCAAACAGCTCCTCAAGGCAGTACAAAAACCAGATTAACAACGCTTGAAGTCGCAGATAAAATCTAGCATAACGCAACGGGTCTTACGCCGGTTTCGGCGTCTTCCAAAAATGACGTCACCTTCGAACAGATGAACTTTTTTCAGAAACCATCTGGAAGTGATATACAGGGTGTTTGGAAGGGAGCTGTACATACGCCTAGGGTAGAAACTAGGGATAGTCTGCTACCTACCCCCGCCCATTATATTGACCTTGGCCTCAAGGTTTTTTTTTAATTTAAAATTATTTCTTTACCTTACTACGGTACTTCAGGCCCCATAACTTTTCTTCTCCACAATTTTCTGGTGTAAAATAATTTTTTGCAGGACCCTAAGACTCTAACGATTAAAACAAGACCATTAGCCGACCGGTCCCATGGATAGATTTTGAGCTACAGGTAGTTTTAGTCAAAAAATCAAATAAAAAATAATAATAAATTAAAAAAAAACCTTGAGGCCAAGGTCAATATAATGGGCGGGGGTAGGTAGCAGACTATCCCTAGTTTCTACCCTAGGCGTATGTACAGCTCCCTACCAAACACCCTGTATATATATTGTAGCAAACATAAAAACCCAATGACGAAGCTTTGTTTGTTTTTATGTTTGCTGTTCAAGATCCGTGTAAGCCAATTCGGCATGGGCGTCAGGTGGGCAGAATAAAAAACTTCTACCATGTAAATAAAAGCTTTTAAAGGTCAAGAACCCGAAATAAAGCTTTAACTACAGTCTAATTTTACACAAATAATTTCTCTAACAAGAATCGTGTTAAGGTATAGGTAATTGGTTGCTATTACAATCAAAATGTTCTTACACCCACGCTTACATCCCTTGAGAGGCAACAAGAGCCTTTAGCGGCAAACTACGCGTCTCTAAAGACCCTTAGATATTTTGTGTAAATATATCGTCGTTTTGTTGCTATAAAATCGGTAGTTTGAATGTTACTACTGGGTACTAATAGGTCTAATCATCTAGCAACTGAATGTCTACTTTTGTAGAAAAATATGACAACTGATGACTATAAAAAATACAGCTTACAAAAAATGCATAACTATTCAATTGCATTTCACGACCATTGCATGGAAAAGCTGATTGTTTTCAAATTACAGATTTGTCCCCGTTATAGAAGTTCTTCGCTTTCATTCATCAAAGCCAACAAGCTTTATTAGAAAGGATATATTCAAAGGAAGTGTGACTTATCACCACACTCCTTACACGCCATAACAAGCTCATGCTGTGATTCACACATCAAAAACATAACTATCTTTTAGGGGCTCCTCCGCAGTCGGGTATAAATTTCAATCGTATAATAATTATGCGAGGCTGATTTTGTATCAGTCACTATGTTGTCGATGCGGCTGGCGTATGGGTAGCGATTAGACATCCCAGCAACTTGTTTCATGGTCTTCCGCAACAGCCTCTACAAATAAGAGGTTATAATAATTATAACCTCTAATTTGTAGGTCTATTTTGAAGGGCAAGAGTGCGAAAAAAAAAACTTTTTCTCTAAAACAGTCTAAGGAAATCAAACACGGCACATTTAAATTTTTCACTAAAAATAAATGATCTAGAGCAGTTTAGTCCAGAGAACATCCAAATGTTTGTAATAATAAACTTGCATTATGATTTATGAGACCGTCGAGAGCTCCTACATCTAGACCTAGGTACTTAAGAGCTTTTGAAGTCGTTATCGAAATGCTTGAGTATTTATTTACACAGACAGAGTACATCTTTATTACTCCTTATCAAAATATTAATGTCACATTATCATTCCGAAAGTTAGTTATTTAATTAAACAGTCATAAACGTATCTTATAAAATTCCGACTGTCAATTTGTTTATCAAGTATGTAAACGTAAGAAATATGTTCGATGCATGTTATTCATAAATGAATAGTATATCTGTTAGCTCGGTTATTATGGTAATGCCCCATCAAAGGCGTCTGCCCGGATCTGCCTCAACGAGGGGAACGCTTGGGGTAGGTTATGGTATTGCACTCGCCGATCCGCCGACTGCAAGGGTGGTTTTGCATAAGTATACCTCGGCTTATAGTTTACAGCCCTGAATGTGTCTGTCTAACCGCTGGATTTATGAATGCTGCGGTGCAATTATGACGTTTCGTACTAGTGTGCTTGTGTGTGTGTTTACGCTGTTCCGATTGCTATGAAAACACGCGATTGATATACGTTTACGTGCTTTTAACATTTCACCTGATTTATGTGCCGGTGCTTTCCCTCAGTCTTACAATACGAAGATTTGTACGTATGTAGTTGTTTTCAATTATTATCGGTCTCACGGCCAGTTTATTTTGTTATAAATTTTAAATCAGTTTATCTAGACTGGTACCGAGTTGGAAATAAACAGAGATCGATTTGGCCCCGGCGATAATCGAAACTTCCCTGGGTCCCTCATCGTTTTAGGATCACACCTGAAACGTATTAGGAGCACATTATAGCGAAGGACTACAACATCTTAAAACTTAGGCAAGTAGGTACCTGTTGGATTTTTTTCGTCGGGCCGGGTAATCCAACAGATAATTAAAAAAGCGTGCGTGCGCCCACTTGACGCAGTGTTAGCTTTTTTGCGTGTGTGTGCGGTGTGCGGTGGCACTAATGAAACGGACCCCGGCGTGCGTCGTGGCGGCCTACGTACGCGGGCCTTGCATTGGGTCGGGTCAGTGAACCTGCCCGCCCACTATCGGGGTAAATATGCCGAATGCACACAGATGCGCGCGCCGGCCCCGCGCACCCTCCTCCCGCCCGGTCGTCGCCGCTGCACTCTGCACGCATACACCCCCGACCCCTCTTAAAACTCCTAATTGATTGCACAAATTTTCTCGCAATAACTGTCTTTTTATGGTGTTAATGATGTAAACTTGCGCAGTTCCGCCGCTTTAATTGATACTCGGCGACGTGATAAGTTGTAAACCAGAGTACCTAATGCGCGACGAATTCTCATTTGCATATCACCGCGGTGTCGTCGGCGGGGCTATGAAAAATTAATTAGCATACGACGAATTTTCGTTGCGATGTTTAGCTTTTCGCTACGATGGATAACTGGACGTAAGATTTTTGTCGGAAGAAAAAGTTAAATTAACGCTCTTGAAGGTCTTTTACTTTTCATGCGAGCCAGCAAAGCATAAAGTGTAAAAAAAAAAACAAAAAACAAAGTTTTTTTAAATCCGTCAGTGTTTCCTCCCATGAAATCATTCGATTGAAATCTTTTATTCAGCATTCATTAGTTTTTATTTAGCCAAGATCACAAGCAATCGGCGTCTTGGCACGAGTTTACATAACTCGGGTACAATCAGAAGAAAAAGCTCCAGACGATATATTAAAGGTAGGTATGTACACGAGAAAGAAAAATGTAGACAGCTGTGTATTTTGTTATAGAACCAGAATAACTTGATAGCGCAATCGATATGCCGATGATCCAAGCATTACATCATCGAGTGCATTCGGATGATATCACGATGACGTCAAGGCGCAATGCGTATAAATAAAAATTGTACGCGTCCGTGTGATGCCAACATCTCCCCATACACAAAATAAATAGATGCAATGAAAATCGCATAGAATTGCAATGCCATCATAAACGCGCCCGTTTTGGCATGATTGCCGCTCAACGCGGTCTTTTAAACATTCTGACCTATTCAATTGTGTGATACATTGCTTATTTTATGTTTCTATGAAGATCTGCGACTGAGAGCGAAATATTGTCATTGTTATTCTTGCAGTATTCTGTAAGAAAAGAAAAATTGCATATTATATTGAAATACACTGCACTGTTATATTGGAACTCCACCCAGTAACACATGACAGCAGATATTCTAAAAACTGAAGAATGATTGTTTTATAATGAAAAAAGCCTATCGGTATACCGTCATACTAAAGGCACGTTAAATTACAAAGGGATTTTCATTACCTCCTGAACATTTTCCCGCTCAAAGAGAGAGGAGGCCTGTGTCCCAGCAGTGGGAACATTAATAGGCTGTTGATGATGATGATGAACATTTTCGCTCGACTTTTTCAGACGACAATACAGGGTGTTTGGTAGGGAGCTGTACATACGCCTAGGGTAGAAACTAGGGATAGTCTGCTACCTACCCCCGCCCATTATATTGACCTTGGCCTCAAGGTTTTTTTTTAATTTATTATTATTTTTTATTTGATTTTTTGACTAAAACTACCTGTAGCTCAAAATCTATCCATGGGACCGGTCGGCTAATGGTCTTGTTTTAATCGTTAGAGTCTTAGGGTCCTGCAAAAAATTATTTTACACCAGAAAATTGTGGAGAAGAAAAGTTATGGGGCCTGAAGTACCGTAGTAAGGTAAAGAAATAATTTTAAATTAAAAAAAAACCTTGAGGCCAAGGTCAATATAATGGGCGGGGGTAGGTAGCAGACTATCCCTAGTTTCTACCCTAGGCGTATGTACAGCTCCCTTCCAAACACCCTGTATATTCGGGAGTTAACCAAATAATTATTAGAAGAATTTTAATGTAACAGGTGTCAATGTGTTTAATGTTTGTTAGTTAAAATAAAAAAAGTCAACGATTCTTATTGCCAAACTGGGTATCTGCTCCTTGAGACTAAAGTTTCCAAGAACTACTAATTGCAAGTGCGAAATAACAAAGTTTTAATTGTTGTTTAACTTGAATGGCAATAACTGTTGTAAAGTGCAACAATGTTGTTACCCATTAATATCTCAATTAGACTTTGCTTTATTTTCTCTTTCATGATTAAAACATTAAGGAAATGCGTACAAATAATTACCGAGATTCTCTGTTAATGGAGAGTCCATTTAGAGGGAAAAATAATATTAAAAGTATTATATTAATTATATTTCTGTATTACAAAAAAAAACCAGCAAAATAACGCTTGTTTAGGTGTATCCGGCTCGAAGGACCAAATATCTAAAAAGTCAGTTTCTCATTTACAAATCATTCAAAAACTGTTATTGAATAACAAAACGTAACAATAAGCCAACAAACTTAACCCCCTATAAAACTCAATAAACGAATCACCACCACGAACAAACCCCATTACTTTTAGTATCGACATGCTATAAAAGTTTTATTGGGTTAAATCAACGCGACCCTCGGTTACCGTGGTCTCCAGGAAGTGCACGCCAGCGGCATGGTGCTGGTGAATAATTGGGATACGCAGCGGTGCACCACTCACTTCTCATTGGTCCACCCCTAATTGAATAAAACTGACGAGATACACACAGAGATTTGAGCGGCTGGAAGCGGCATTGGTTGAGTTTTTCGAGTTTTTTTTTTTAATATTTGTTTGTTTTGTGATGATTTCAATTAAGTTTTCATACTGCTAGTTACAAAACCAAAAGGACACTCAGCCTTCAAAGACAATAAGAAGTATTGTGCATTTTTTAAACCGACTCCTAAAAAGGAGAAGTTTATGTATTAGACCAGCCTTTTTTTTCATTATCATGTATACGCACCGGGATTTCTCGCGATCACTAAGCCGATTTACATGATTCGGGAAAAGAAACCTGCGCGGTAGGTCCATATAATCCATATTCATTTTGCTTCAGCACATGACGAGTTATCGCCCATAATATATGTTTTCCTTTTTACCTGTTGGTAACATGATGATATCATAATCGCTTCTAGTAACAATGTAAAATATTTAAATGCCAAGAACTTGTGTCGGGAAGCCAACAGAAATTGTCGACGGAACTAAAAACTCCAATCCCCAAAGGAAAGCAAATTGAAGCCAATGTAGGTTTAACTATTTATGTTTTGTAAAAACTTTTCGGTAGGAAAAAAACTTTTTAGTGAAGACCTTTAATACTCGTAGCTATTCATTATAACAACAAGGTTTAACTAGCACGGTAGCACCGTGACCTATTTTCTTCTATGTTATTTATAAGTTGACTACCTACTGATACACATAAAAATTATTAACAAGGTGTAAAGGGATCCTTAACGAAGCTTTCTACCAAGCATTCTATACGTCAAACTAAGTAACTCTACGGCAAAAATCATTGTTGTGAAACGACTTTTTTATGAAAAATTTGTATTAAAAAAAAAACTTGCTAAAAAGTTGTAACTTTGACCTCCAATATCTTAGCAACTAGGTGGTTCTCGAGCACGGTTAACAACAAAAAGAATATCGCATTGACGGGGAGAATAAACGCCTTTCGGCTTCATTAAGGGTCTTTTACACTCATTATTGGTTTCCACCTAATTCTAAACGACGTAAAACACAATGTGTTACGACCGCGAACGAGGAAATTATTTGGTATTATGTAAACCTCTGTTCACTTCTTGATATTTAATTTTGAGCAATTTAGTTTTGGAATTTACTTAATGAATGCAATTGAAGGCATATCTAGTTCCCGTCGGGGCTGCGGTTTGTTCGAAAGAGATACCGCGGCCTCGGCACAAGGACTAATAAAGAACATGGGTAGTTTTTAGTCAGTAGAAGTCGGACAGTCCATTTCGCTCTGCGGGAGCGGGAGGGTGGGTGTATTTGATGCTGTCCCGCACTCCCAAAAAAATAGAAAAAAAGGCATTTCTAGTTTACTACCTCCATCTTTGTAATTGCGCCCTCTTCTCGGTTGCAAGGTGCAACCTATGATACCACTACAAAACTATGGAGAGAGGGTGACAGGGAAACTAGACCTATTCATGGAATACAGTTTGAATAGCAACAGTATTTCGTTCTTGCTACGGCCTACGTCATCTAGGCGCTACAAAGCGCTACGTAGCGCTACGAACTGCTACGCAATTTTTTCGGCTTACGCCGCCATGACGTCATGCTCACGCAAGACTAATGAATCAGGAAAAATATCGCTTGTACCTATAAGAATGTTGTGATCGTTATTATCTCATGTAAAAATATTTTTCTTAAATTAGATTATATCTAATTTTGTAAAAACTTGCTTTTCAACTTGACTTACCGACATTATATTTTTCTTTTTATTAAATGACGCGAAAGTATGAATGAAAAGATAACAAGAGGTTTCGTAAATAAGGTTTGGCAAGAACAATAATTCTTCAATGTATTTAAACAAGAAATAACAAATTTTATTAACATTAAAACACATACTTTGTCTCAAGGGCTACCAAGCATGTGTAGACACGTTTCTGAATTATTCGCATCTGGATTGAAAGAATATTATCTCGCATAATCTGTCATAGTTCCTAGAAGCTAGCATAATTATATTCACTACATGTATATAGGTACTTACCTATTGAGATAAACAGCTCTTTCCGTACCTATTGTTCATACAGATTGCGCGCCACGCTTATGAGTTAAGACGTAGTTAACAGATTTGTATTGGGCTCGGTTTGCAAGGACAACTTCCTACCTACACATTGTGCAAGTAGTGCTCTTCGCGTTTCATCTCCGGCCATGCTCATTAGATAGTTAACCGTCGACCGAATAGTGGATCACGACTTGCTATCAGGTGCGCTGCAAACAAAACGCTCAATAGAGGCCGGGTTAAACATGCACGACGGGTGTACGGGTATAATTAAAGTTTAGGAGACGCTCACGTCGCCCGTTAACCTCGTTATCGGGCGCTGGAAGTGGGTGAGACGCGGTGGGGAGGGAGCCAGCCTCGGGGTTGGGGGGAAACGGGGAAAATCAATGACAGCCGCCGCGCGCCGTCTCTCCCCGGCCCGACGCGCTCATCTCGCGGCCACGTGCCGCGGTCACTGGCCTGACTCACCATAACCATCCTCTCCCATAACCACCACCATTTGTCTCCTCGCATCCTCATCATTGCCCCTCGACCAATAAAAAACTCTTATTTCATATTATAACACTGAGCTATCCTAATCCGACGTAATCAAACACCAAAATAGTGCAAATTCTTTGAGCGCACGTGTTACCACATGACCGGCACAAATCAAAGCAAATACCTCGACATCGGTCAACAAACAAACAGTTTAGTGGAACTGATAAGTGTGCGGTTGCACACATACAATGTAATATGTAGGTCCAGCGACCTAAATTTGTGACAGCTCACAAATTTGGGTTATCGTTTGGCCGCGTCGATATGCGACACTTCCGTACCACCGCGATGCGAATGCTATGCACTCGCCGATATTGTTGCTATGTCAAGCTTCTGCGTTACGTAATACCGGCTTCCGAATGCCAGATGTTAGTGGTCATATGACGCACTCTGACGCGTCAACATGTCCATACTTTGCTATCAAGTTTCCATATTATTATAATAATGTGACAAGGACAACCATCCATCAGATTACCTCCATATCAAAACTCCTCAACTCTAAAAATATATTTCCGTCGAGTCCCCGAGTTACCATCCAGTCGCAAAACAATGAGTCATATTCGGGGCGAGTCTCGCGGTACCTCGTAAAAATCGGTAGCAATGAACTTCCTAGTCCCAAATCCATGCGTCGGTACCTACGTCGTCGGTAGGCAGTTGGTACAAATGTTTTATATAAGCATATCGCGACCCGTCGTCGATCAATGTCAGCCGCATATTTGGGTCAACGTCCGTCAACCGAGAATTCCCGCGTTCGTCTACTCTTCATTTCCAATAACGCATACGATTACAATTGTGCAATGTTAAATGTTCAGGAATACATAAATGTACTTCTTGATTTTGATACAAATATGTATCAAAATCAAGAAAGTTTGGTATTATTAACTTTTTTTCCTAACGAACCTTTGAAAACTAGACTCTATACTCTTTATTTGGCAAACTGTCAAAATAACATTGGAAAAAGCTAGCAGTAGCGACGCTGTCAAAATTGACAGTCATCGACTGTACAAGTTTGGTACAAGTTTACAAAAACATGAGTAAAAGAAAAATGTAAAAAAAACGAACTAATGATTTCATAATATCTTCAAAGTTAACATCATACACACAAAAACTGGGAAATATATCATCATTGAGGGTGAAAAATGAGGTGACCTACGATCTAATTATTCCTGATGTTTTCTGTTTTTCTCATCCTGGCTTACCATGTGATTGGGCTGGTAATGAAGTTGTCCTTCTTATATACTTACACGACCGCTGCTGTTCTATGTGCGTATCACCTTTTCGCTGCCCATAACCCAATTCATTTAAGGTCGGCACAGCATATTTTTCTTCAATACGTCTTATATTCTTACCTTTTAGTTGTCGCCTCAGTAGTCATACCCCGTATATATCATCGTTCAAACAGTCCGGGTATTAAATATTAGTTCCAGAAGACCAATATCAAGACTTATCGTCACCTATTTTGTCCTCAGGTATATTACGCGAAGAAAAAACGGAGAGCGCAACAGTACCTGGGCGAGGATGGCTCGCACAAAAAAGAGCGGAAGTTATATAACGACGGCTATGATGATGATAACCACGATTACATCATCAAACAGGGCGAGAAGTTCCTCGACCGGTATGAGATCTCCTCGCCGATTGGGAAGGGATCTTTTGGACAGGTGAGCATTTATTACTTTTGTTACATTCAGTCATTTTCACCTATTGAAGTAATCTGCTGGACTCGCCCTAACTTGAGGTCAAGGAGCTGTAAGCAATGAGTTGGCTAAGTCTTTAATTTACAGCTCAAAATAAGCTAATTAAACCGAAGTCTCCTAAGAGTGTGTTCAACTTGTCCACTCATTCATTTCCGATAATGAATTAAACGGGGCAAAGGTACACAAGGAACTAATAGAATGTATGATTTATCAGGTGTGTTATAAACATTCTCAGAAAAATAAATAAAATATGAGTAACGATTGCACTTAACGGTCAAGTACATGATTCATGCGATACATTGTAATAGTTATCCTGTTATCAGTTCAGCACTAAGCTACTTACAGTCAGATTACTGAACGTAATGAGGTTCTACTCATTGCCATAGTAGTAAAAACAGATTAGGAGGAGCACTTCTTAAAACTCGCGGTTAGCGCGGATATTGCAGTGTTTACACAGAAAAAATAAACAGTTGTGATGATAGCTGGTTTACTTGGAAACATTATTTAGCCTGGAACGCACGTTGAACTGAAGAACTCAGAGCTTTTTGGTTGAGCATGAATACAAGCCAGTTGGAGCTTTTCCCAATAGATTTACCTGTCACATTCGTGTGACATTTATGCCAAGTATGTGAACTTTGGTACGTTACAGTTCAGTCACTTGGCTTACGAGTACAGTATCTGTGCAAATGGAAATGTTACGGGATCTTAAAAGATTTCATGCGTGTAGGTTTCAAGCTTTGGTATCCTGGTAGCACTTGGTTGCCACAAATGTCGAGCCGTTATTCTACTACCTGGATCGTCGCTCCGTGGAATATACTGGTATTCAGCTGCATCCGGTAAGACTGGAAGCCGTTCCCAACATAGTTGGGAAAAGGCTAGGCTGACGAAGAAAGGTTGAACCATTTTCAGTTAAGATTCGATACTAGAAGAAACCAATCAGAGGACTTACTTTACTATGTGCTTTCAATGTCATGCTGTGCACACTGCAGGATCTAACCGTTCCTCCATACACGTACAATCACTAGTGAATAATAATATGTTTTTCTATATTACAGGTTGTGAAAGCGTATGACCACGAGGAGCAGTGTCAAGTAGCGATAAAAATAATTAAGAATAAGAAACCCTTCCTAAACCAGGCACAAATAGAAGTCAAGTTACTAAAAATGATGAACCGAGCGGATCCTGAAAATAAGTATTATATAGGTAAGTTTCGGAACTTTATATATAATTCAAACGGTCTTATTAAAGATCGCTTAGCCGACACTTCAACAATGGCAAAGAAGTCAACAAGGTGAGGGGATTTTTTTAGGAAACGCGATTAATTGTGGGACCTGGGCCTCGAGTCTGCTATTCAATAGTGTCAGAATGGTCTATCATTGATCTCATAATTGTTGATTTTAAGGTAAGGTTTTTTTAGGTAAGTTAAAAAAAGCTACGAAAGGTGATAAAGATCCAATCGGGCTATATCTACTTCTAAAATGTTGCCCACAGTTATACGAAAGGACTTTTAGCAGCGTGTAAACTAGATTCAAACTTCTCAAGTCACTCTTATTGTTGATTCGATTTAAAATACAATAGAACAGTTTTTAAAACGTTTGTTATTTTTATAATTAATTAACCTACAGACAATATTCACTGTGCATGTGGATACGAAAAGTAAACAGACAATGATTCACTCCAATGTTTACTTTTACGATTGCACTGCCAATACAAAACACGTGACTTAGAGGAAACTAATGTCGTATTTATGTAATATCAACTTATCTAAAATGAAACGCAAATTGGCATATAGGTAGAGAATTAGAAATACCAGTAAGTGGGCCAGCAGATTCCAAGTGGTATGATAGTAAATGTGTTAGAGGGCCACCCAAAACTTACATGTCATAAAGACCCTGGTAGAGCACAGCAGCGCTTTCGATTTTGCCGCGATTATTGAATTTTGCCGCTAAGACCAATGTCTGGGTATTTTTTAAATAGTCTAGATATTATTTCCCAAGCTATTTGGTCCCACATGAAGGATCATGCGAATTGCGGTGGTCCATGGGCTTCAGTACTGATTCCCAGAACTGGGTTTAAAAGCTGAATGTTATTAATGTACCTACCAGTATTAATATCAAATAATCAACTGAGGACGTAGGCTTCTACCGATATTGCATTGTCCTCCACCGTCTTTATCCAGCCTGTCTCAGCGACCTTGTATTAATAATCTTTTTCTTAATTCCAGTGAAACTGAAATGCCACTTTATGTGGCGGAACCACCTGTGCCTAGTGTTCGAGCTGTTGTCGTACAACCTGTATGACCTGCTACGCAACACCAACTTCAGGGGCGTATCGCTCAACCTAACGCGCAAGTTTGCGCAGCAGTTGTGTACGGCGCTACTGTTCCTTAGTCAACCTGGTAAGACCTGCAATACAGACAGAAACAACAAAACAAGCGACAAACACTAAAATAATCAGTTTTCAATTCTTAAAGCAAAGCCTTAAAGTTCATTTTATAAGACTGTCACTTGATTTGGTTATTCCTGCTAGCCCTACTTCTACTACAGACCTTTCGTTTACCAGAGACGATGTCTGAGGTAGATTCGCGATGCGGTACTGCGTGCGACTCGTCATCACATCCTCCTGAATCAAAGAGCTATCTCAGGCACCGTTTTAATGAAGCTGTAAGCCTGTAGCAACAAAACTTTTTAGGAAAGTGTTTTTCTGTGGAAACTGTACTACCATCTTCAACACTGTTGTTATTGTAAATGCCCATAGGCGGGCTTGAACACAAATTCCACCATGTGTATATGTTACTCTCAATACCGGTAGAATTGATCTACTTCAAATGTAAAATGCTTGAGTATTTAATATTGATCTAAAAGTTACTAGTAATTGGGCACTAAGTATATTATACAACCTCTATTAAACTCTATTTAATATAATACCCAAACCCGGAACGGAACTGACAGAACCTCCGTTTACAAAGATGTCCTAAAATTCCATTGTCAAGCAAATCTCGATAAGATAGCCCTTATCTACAATACTAATACCTCTCTCTTTTGTATTCCAGAACTAAATATAATTCACTGTGATCTTAAACCCGAGAATATACTACTATGCAACCCGAAAAGGTCAGCCATTAAAATTGTGGATTTCGGGAGCTCGTGTCAACTAGGTCAAAGGGTGAGTCTGCTTTTGACTTATACTTATAATCTAGTTCGTTTTCATTAACATTAGACGACGGTTAAATGTAATACCAAATTATTTCAACTCTCTTCGCTTTGGCGAGTGTTGAAAATCGCAGATGTCCGGCGTTATTTAAGCATACAATTTAGGTGTCTTCTATTGTTGCTGAAAACAGGCATGGCAACACTGTATTTTCGTCTAGACAAAGTTTCTAAAACACAACATTTTGTCTAAAAAAAGGCTTTTGTAGTCAGTATTTAAAATTCAATTTAGACATAGATGTCAGTTTTTGCCAGAGGCTAAATATGTTAATGTTTATTAAACTGTCGTATTTTTAAGCCTAAAATGGGAATTAAATATTCTTGATGGTAACGCTGAAACATTTTAGAATAGTTTGTAATCCACGAATTTGCTCCTGTAAGTAAACACTACTAATTTGAAACAAAAACCATCTATTTTTGACATCAAATTATACATTCTTCTTTACTCCTTTCCATCAGAAATATAAATTTTGCAAGTACCAAGAAATTGAATAGAACACACAAAATTATTGGTGTGCACCAAACGCGACTCCACCAATTTATAGACTCGATTCCATTAAATCACATCGGGGTCGTGTGATTCATTCGTGGAGGAGGCCAGGTTATCGCTTACTCTTACATATACTTTAAATGTAATACTACCTTCGACAACGCTGTGATAAAACTCATTCATAAACGATATTAAGGAACTTTGTATGCATAGAATAATTGAGGATTTTATAAAACAGTGTTTTGGTAATTGATCTTCAACAGTTGTTACGGGTAGTAAAAAAATAAGAAAGTCTGCCAACCTATATTTAATACCAGGGGTTATCATACCCTGCCAGGGTGGCGGCATTTGTTAGAAAGAGTAGCTGCGGCCCTGGAACTCGGATGGGTTTTAGTCAGTAGGAGTCATCTGATCATTTGCCATAGTTGTTAAAAAGAAGTTATCATAAAATGCAGTCTGAAGAGGTCAAGTACCCTTAACGCAAACGAAGGGCACTTGTTGTCCCCACCATTGCGATCATTTTTTTGTTTTAGACCATACCTGGGAACCCCCTAGTTACGGAGATTTTGGGGGTCAAAGTCCCAAATTTTGCACAGCTGTTTTTGTGAATACTAGTTTTTCAGGTTGTAACTTTATTTAAATTACCTCTATGACCCTTTTACTATTCAAAACATCCACTAGCACAATGTTTTAAGAGTCCTACATTTTTCAGCGTAAAAAAAAATTTTTGACCCCAAAAAAAAAGTCGTTTTCCAGCAAAAAATTTTGCGTAGGGGTACTTAGTTTGATGTACAGAATGCTTGGTGGACGTATGTGTGAAGGGTTGATTTACACCCTGTATGTACAGGGTGGCCGGAACATTGACGTCCAAAAATAAAATTTAGGTCCCTCGTATCGTGGGGTATCTGAATCACCCCCATGTATGTTCCGCGACTTTTCATAGTTTTCGAGTTACGAATTTTTTTCTGATTTTTTGAGAATGATCGACCTGACCAATCTAAAAACAATTAAAAAAAAAGTACATGGTTTTGTCGAGATTTTTTTTTTGCAACTGAATCTTCGTGAGTAGTACTTTTATGCATAAAATAATCAGCTTCGTAACTGTGATGAAAGTTATGAAAAAGTTGGTCTAAAGTGAAAAAATTACGTTCGGTAAAAAAGTAAGTACTAATTTTTTTATGATTATGAAACTGAGAGTCTACTTAGGAACCATGAAGTCAACTGTTTTAATTTTTTATTTAAAGTTGAAAAGCTAAGTCATAATTTACCGAACGTAATTTTTTCACTTTAGACCAACTTTTTCATAACTTTCATCACAGTTACGAAGCTGATTATTTTATGCATAAAAGTACTACTCACGAAGATTCAGTTGCAAAAAAAAAATCTCGACAAAGCCATGTACTTTTTTTTTAAATTTTTTTTAGATTGGTCATTCTTAATTTAATTTTTTTAGATTGGTCGATCATTCTCAAAAAATCAGAAAAAAATTCGTAACTCGAAAACTATGAAAAGTCGCGGAACATACATGGGGGTGATTCGGATACCCCACGATACGAGGGACCTAAATTTTATTTTTGGACGTCAATGTTCCGGCCACCCTGTATATAAAAAAAACAAAATTAAATTATATTCTAAATTTAACATTTCATAATCCCTACCGTAGCGTCCTTAAAATCATGAATGGAAGTATCTTTAGACATTTTTTCGCACTGATTAGGTTAAATATAAATGTTTCCTTATATTTATTTCGTTATCGACACAGTAGAAGCGCTAATTAAGGTCATGGCATGAACTTGACCCGTGTTATCTTTCTTCAGTTTGTTCTCATTCTAGAAGAGTCAGTTAATTGGTAGTTTACTTACATTGTAGTTTGATGAAATAGTTAACTGAGATTGCATTCACATTTAAGTTAATGTTGGCTACTGATTCACACAACATCATCATTGATTGAACATCATCTTTTCATGCCCCTATACCAATTTATTGGGGTCTGCACACTATGTCATCGTTTTTAGGGTTCCTTAGTCAATATGGACGGACAGAAAGACATGACGAATCTAATTGGGTTCCGTTTTTTGCCATCCAGCTACGAAACCCTTAAAACATTGCGAGTTTGCTCAAACAGTTTATCTTTAATTTTTGTGAGACTTAAGTGTGCCAACCTAAACCACCTACACGGGTCGTGTATGGGCATGTGAAAAAAATCATGGTATTCATTCAGCATATATAACGAAAATAAAAGGAAAACTATCACAGCTAAGTAGCAACAAGTTTACGAGTAATAGTCGACCAACTTATAAAATGTACTTGTATGAAATATTTTTCTATACATTATGTATGGGTCTCAAAACTGCAAATTTAATGTAAGTTTGTTTTATTTTTACAATAAAAATCATCGTTTGGAGGCAGGTAGGGCAGGGTAGTTAATGAGTTTAGTAAGTTCACATATTTTAATGGTAACCCTACATTGTGTGTGGTCCGACTATGCACTTGGCCAGTTTTTAATGTTTATGATTACTGTGTAGCAAACTTATAATACTCGTATTTACATATTTTGATGGGCAAATTGGCTGGTTTTATTGTAAAGATGCATAGATTGTGTGAGGAATGATATGATAGAGAAAAGAGTAAATGACAGCGTGACGGTTGACATAGGAATATGCAAGAAAGAAACGTATTTCGCCGACCCCAAATAACATGGGGTTAAGGCAGGGGGTGATGATGATGTGTGTGTGACGCCATGTCTATTGGTCTTCCCGACTTTCTATTACTCGTCATCTCATCAGACATAATTATTCAATAGGGTAATTGACAAAAAAATCTAATAAGTCTGTCAGATAGATTTACAAAAAATATTGGACACATGTTTTTTCATTTTTCACATAAACAAAAAATAAAGACGATACAGTGCTTCGAAAATTCGTATGACGTCACATCGCACTACATTTTTTACCACGTAATGGCGTCAAAAGCCCTCATTCATGATCTTTGACGCGTTTTATCTTATTCAATTTCAATTTGATAAAACATAAATCACGTCTCCAATATTTTTCGATAATCTAAATGGCGGACTAAACAGAACCATATTTTGTCTAGTCAGGAAACATCCCTATTACATCATGACCTTTTTATTGTGGCTGAGTTCATTCTGATACAAGATAGATTATTCGCAATTTAACATTGATTTAACATTGTATCTAGTACCTAAAATATAACTAATATTGTATTATGACTTGCGAATGCCCTTTAAAGCGATGATCCTTTTAGCGCCTTTCCAAACCTGTAGTAAGTAGGTACTATATCAATTTAACAGATAACCTCTGCTCTCTGATAAGCCAGTATATTGCGTTTAATCACTTTAGGACTGTACTAATAATTTTGTTTGGTGCGATTACTGCATGTGATGAAGAATACCCCCACAAGATTTGCAAAATTATAAAACGTTCTTAAATGTTGAACCTCAACGGAATTGCACTTTTCTGTGCTGCTACTCTCCTCAGAACCGCCATTTGCTAGATTTGCGGCTAAATAAAATGATAGTTGTAATTAATATAGGTTTTCGAGTCTCCGCCTACAAAATGTAACAGAGCGCTTTTCTTTTGCGCATAACGTTAAATTATCGCCTAATATTCGTGAAAATGAGTGTTGAATGAGCTTTCTCCCTAAACGGTACGTTGTACCAGCAAATAGAGTCACAATAACTGCGATGAGCAAAATACTAATGACCATTTGTTTATGTTCTAGATATACCAATACATTCAGTCGAGGTTTTACCGGTCGCCGGAAGTTTTACTGGGCGTGCCGTACGATCTCGCGATAGACATGTGGTCGCTAGGTTGCATACTCGTGGAGATGCACACCGGCGAGCCGCTGTTCAGTGGCGCCAACGAGGTCGATCAGATGAACAAAATCGTCGAGGTTCTCGGCATGCCGCCTGATCATTTGTTAGACCAGGTGAGACTTTTGGTACTGTCTTTTATGCTGCTTCTGTAAGCCTTCATGTATAATAGTGATTGAGACTGGAAAAGCTCTGAGATAATTAATCTTAGCAGAGTTCCATGAAAAAGGGTTTGAAACTCCATACCAAATGATAACAACTGAGACATGAAGAAGTAGGAAATAACCTGTTTACCCGTTAGATATGGTAGTGATAAAAAGTTCAAAGG
Source organism: Diarsia rubi (assembly GCA_932274075.1). Taxonomy (NCBI): domain Eukaryota; kingdom Metazoa; phylum Arthropoda; class Insecta; order Lepidoptera; family Noctuidae; genus Diarsia; species Diarsia rubi. Next base: position 14,956,742 of record OW026425.1, read on the forward strand.
GGCTATGAACGACCTTAGCAACATTAATGAAACCATTTCTGCTAAAACAATGAAAGTGTCAAAATTATGACTGAACCTAATTTTTTCAAAGCGTATTGTTAACGTTTGTTTTAAGCAGGTGTTCAAACTTTTAAGGATCCTAGCCGAGCCTAGTATCTAGTTAGCCTGATCCTAGAATAGCCGGTCAAGAGTTTGCTAGATTTTGGTATTTTTCTGTTCACAGGCACACAAAACAAGAAAATTCTTCGATAAATTACCAGCGTCAGAAGGCGGTGGTTATGTTTTAAAGAAAGTAAATGGAAAGGACGGGAGGTGAGTTTCAATAAATTGTGCCATTATTTAGTTTACCAGACACATTTTAATGCAGGCACAAGTAAAAGTTACCTTAATGTACAAACATTTAAATTGCCCTCTCAAAAAGAAATAATTTAACGCGAAGATATCGCCCAAAACTTCGATTCTTTGGACGCATGTTCTGGAATGTTTACTTGGAATCCACATTGCATTGCATGCTTTGGCTAAAATCAGTCTGTGGAGCTCAATGCCGGCTTCTCTATTCTCCGATCATTATAACCTGGATTTCTTCAAAGTTCGACTGTATCGGTTTCTCTTAGGCACGCATGCTACACCTTAAGTCGCATCATCGCTTTACATCAGCCGATTTGCGGCCAAACGCAAGCCTTTTTCACATAAATACACCGAGCACAGCGAAAAAACATCTCGTAAAACCTATCTTCCACTCACCCTAGTTGTATGCTCAAAGGTTATTCGAACACACATCTGACTCTGTATTGATGTCTACAGCGGTTACAGGAAGTACCGCCTGCCGGGCACGCGGCGACTGCACGATATACTCGGCGTGGAGGGGGGCGGGCCTGCCGCACGACGTCGCGGGGAACCTGGACACTCCGTCTCCGACTATCTCAAGTTTAAGGTGAGGGATGACACTTATTTCTTACAGAATTCTGTCTGCAGAGAGGAACCGGTCATCACCCAGCAAGCATTCTTTGTATTCTCGTCTAAGGGAGCAACCCATTAAACACAACAGTAATCTAGAACTCTTAAGAACATAATATTACATAGTCATGGATTCACGGGTAAATATTTGAGCAAAACTGAGCAGAGCAGACAACAGATTGGGTGGGGGATACCGGAAATAAACAGGCTGTTAAGTAAATTATTTGTCCAAACACTACCATCAATAGGCAGGTGTAAAGTTCATCCACATTTATCAGAGGTGATTGAAGACTTAGAAAATCTCATGATAATGGGAAGGGTCTGAGCTGCTATTGACGGTTAGCTTATTGAATATCTGTAACACTGCCGGACAGGTTGTCAAACCATAAATCCAGAATTTACCACTAAAACCTTGACAAGGCTGCATACAGGCAAGCCGTGTGAACCTGCAACACGTTCCTGAAATTACACTTTCGTCGTGGTTATAATAATAAAGTTCCTTCAGAAGATGAATTTCCGACAAGCGCTAACAACATAACTTACAATTTCCAGGACCTAATCCTCCGTATGTTGGAGTACGACCCCAAACAGCGCGTAACGCCGTACTACGCGCTACAACATAATTTCTTTAAGCGGACCGCGGACGAGTCCACCAACACACAGCAAGCGCAGTCGCATCACCAACACGGTTAGTTTCAGTACACTATTTACTAAATGCTTATATACTAACATTTCTGAAATATTCTCTAACTTTCACTCAAAGGTTTCTCTAATATTTACTAATATTTTCAAAGGATAGGGCTTGCTACTAAGAATGACACAAATGTTCCTAACAATATTTTAATGAAGCTATTTCCTTGTAATTCCTGCTGGGGTTGTAAAATATATTATTGATCAATAAATCATACTCAATGAATTTGCACAAAAACAATTGCAACAGTTTTCCAATAAAACGCACGAAAAATTATCTAAAGATTGCAAATCATTGAGCAATAGTAGGGGAGATAACTTTGTTTTTTTTTCACTAAAGTTGAAAGACCCCTAGTAAATATTGTGCCATTTTTATGATGCTTATATAAAAGGGAAGGAGATCGAATGGTTCTAACAATGTCATAGTAGTATTGTATAAGTCTAAAATGATCATTTCAAGCTTCTGTCGTGTACTTTGCTAACATAAAATGCTTTCATCATTTCATTTTGCTAATAAATTGCAAGTCTCAAGGATGCCATGAGTTAATTAAATAAGGGGAAGTTACATTACACTGTAGTCAAGAAGCTATTTTTATAAGTTAATCGGCAATTTTTTTTGACTTGGAAGTGTTACTACATTTAAAATATTACTTTGACTCAATTGTCTCTCAGGCTATCAATAAATTTGAATAAATAAGCCTGATGAACTAAGTCAAAATGACCCTTACTTGAAAATAATAATGTTTGCATTAAAAAGAGCGGCAGTAAACGCCATTCCTGGCAATCCAAAAGCACAAATCCCCCCCCCCCCCCCCATAAAATCAATGGCCCAGTAACGTTCCATCGTGTGTGTGTACATTGTTAACATTGGCTATGTTGTGGCGGTAGATGGCCCGTCGGACACGCGATGACTAGAGCGGTCCGGCGGCCCCGGCCCGCGACACTAGCGCCGCCACACTAGTGCCTAACGATATCGTGCCAGGTCTGCCCTCACTCTACTCACTATCGGAATGTTATGCGCCCCCTCCGTAGCATGCGAGCATGTGGCTCACGCATGGCTTATGTGTACCCTCGATCTGCGGCCTACGTTTGCGACAACCATAAAAAGTTACCAAAGTCATAAACAGATTTTGACGTGAGTGACATGGTCTGAACTGTCATTGCTTAATTAAGTAAAGTAACTTCGACAAAGGTTGGCCGCAGATGCGAATTGTTTGTTTTTATGTTTTCCATGTGTTTTTTATTTTGTATATTTACTAAACAAATATTATATCCCTCTATATCTGTATTATTTTCTAGATTTTATAGCAACACCCTATTTTACACTTTTATATACTTAATTGTGAATGTTTTTTTTATGTGACAACACTCGTCGATTGCACTTTAGAAGTGTGCCGACGCAATAGATTTTTATTTCACCAACCAAGCCATGTAATCTAATGATATGTTTTAGGTGATTTGTAGTTATTAGAATGCAGGCTAGGTACTACACAGATACTTGTATTTATCGTCCAAATTATAGAATGTCTGTACAATCAAGTATATTGCAGACATTGATATAAGTGATTGCAGATCGAAACTTTGTGGCGCTGGCGTAGCTAGTCCTAAATGTAGCCTGAACGGTGTCTGAAATCGACGAAATCATTGGTCAAATTGGGACGTTCTTACAGACACGCCTTCTACAATGAGCTTTGACCGATCATCTCTATTCAAAATAGTTTAGAGTATCTGTGCAGTATGAAGGCTGTAGTACAATGCAGTGCAGTGCGGTATGTAACGTGTGTTGTGTTGCACAGTGGGCGCGCGCGTGTGGGGCGTGGGCATGGGCGGCGCGGGCGCGGGCGCGGCCGAGCGCATGGACGTGGAAGCGGCGCGGCGCTCGGCCGAGCTGCTGGCGCCCGTGTGCCCGCTCGCGCACAGCCCCGTGGCCATCCACTAGCTGTGACTGCGTGTGCTGTGGCCCCACTCCTGGACTGAATCCGATATTTATGATTCTATATTTTTATTTAATACGATAAGTCTGACTGTAAAGAAATATTATGGTGACGATTTGTTACGTTGTACCGTGTATTTGTATTATTTGTTTCTTGATCGCTTCACCGACAGTACTTAGAGAAACGTTCCGTGCGATCGCCGACGATCCCGTTCAACGCATCCGGACGCATCGAGGGCATCAGAGCTAGGTTTTTTTATTGTTACGCGATGCATATCAAGGACGCAATATGGTAGAAAATAAATATTGTATATAAAATTTAGGAAACCGACTAATCGATACAGACTGCGACATAAACTGGATAATCTATAGTTTAGTTACGATCTATGCTAGTTAGGCTTTCGTTCCGTTTTTATTATCGCAAGCTTTATATTCTTAAAGTGTCGGCAACTGATGACTGAAATTCAAAGGGCCAATGAGAATTTGTTTATACAAACGAAGAAATAGATTAAGTATTTTTGTTAATGCACAAATTGATTCGAATCGACACAATTACACATACACACTTAAATTATTTAATTAAAACTATGCCCTCGCATTTCAGAGTTGTTGTATAATGTAAAAAATGTTTTATTTCCAATGTATAATGCTTGTGATTTAAGTCTCAAGTGTTTCATTTATCGCGTATAGGTTACTTTGACCCATTGGAATATTCAGACGATGTGTAAAACAGAGAATAGTGTATAGGTAATTCTATAAAACACAAAATGTACTTGTAGGTTATGAGAAATGTTGAAACATATATAAAAAAATTTGGGTATTTCAGATAAGAGTTAATAAATTGAATTAAACTGACTTGTTCAACCTTTTTGGATTTGAATCTACAATAGACTAACCTCATTGCAACAGACTGGTTGAAACTTTCTAAACGGAGATATTTTGTATAGCATACACTGAATCACTGCCTTATTGTGCCGGAACTTTTTATGTGTAAGGCCCGCTACTAATTAACGACTTTTTGGTCGCTCGATATTAAATAATCAAATTGTTGTCAATATTTGGTTATTAATTTTGTTGACTTTTATTTGTGGATAATCTTAAATTGCATTTAAGATTGACGGGAATGTGGATGCACACATTCTAGATAAAGGTTAGCAAATATGATGTATAATATGAGGAATGGGTGATGTTGTTATCTCAAGTTGTAGATACTACCGAGTATGATTGTACAGTTGTCCATTGACGAGAAAGATCTTGTTAGTAGCGGTCCTGGAGCATAGCTCCTTTATTCTGATCAGGTCGTGAAATAGTAAAATTTTTATGTTGAATTATTTTTAGTTAAAAATTGACTGAAGTGACCGTTGTTCAGAATAAAGTAGCTATAAATGACGAATGCAACTGATAGCAAATTATTTCTTATCGCAAAGTATTGTTGCGAGTTTTTATAAAAACCTTCCTAAAATGGATTTATTTTTAAACAAAACACATGTATGGTACGGCTAATCGTTTACATGAAGCATTAAAGTATTTTTCTATCTTTTATTTATCTAATAGTACATGCTCTCAATTTCGTTTAATTGTAGATTTGAATCTATTTCTAATCTCGCTGTTCTGTACTATAAATTTTTCAAATATCTGTATAATATTTACTGTAATACTTTTCTGCTTCATGAGTTATAGGGTTGTTAGAAAGAGTATAAGAAATAAGTATGGGATACACGTTTAATTTGATAATGATAGAGCAATAACGAAGTAATCGACAGGCAGGTTTCCAAATGTATGTAAAAAATATTAAATTGTGTTCATCAAGTGTACCTAATTGTAATATACATTTTATTATAATTGTTTTAATATTTTAGTTCCTTTTAACTTGATAAATATGCTAAAATAGATGCTGTATCCACCGTATAATATACAGTTATATGGTTTACTCACTGTAACACTTGTGTATAACTTAAGACAATTTTAATTTAATTTTGTGACATACCTACCCTGTTATGGTACCAAGTTCAGGAAATCTGCCGTGACAATGTTTATATATGACAAACTAGTCGGGATGTTAAGTGATAAAGAACACGTAAAACACCAACCTTTGATATAGTTGGAACTAAATCCATTACTCAAGGATGGCCCTAGATGTTTGCGCTTGAGTATGTAATATACTATACTATTTATTTGTACTGTGACAGTATGGGATTATATGGAATGTGTGAGTTGGCATGTGGTGGTGCGCGAAGCGATGAGCTAAAATGTTTATTTCCTATCGGATTGTCAGTTCGCAGGCACTGTAACAATAAAAGGATAGAGCTTTATGTCACTAAGTTTTGTATTTTAAATCAATAAACGATAGCAATTGATCTACCTACTTTTATTTTCCTTATCTTTTTCTGTTTAAGGTGGAAATGATATGTGTGCTGCTTACAAAATTTATCATGCATTGTTCGGCTAACTTCAGGTGAGTTCGTTGTTCGTGATTGCCAGATGAGTACGCCGCCATTCTGGGTTGTAAATTGTTAATCTAACAAATAAATAAAGGGGATAGAACCGATGTGGCATATATCAACCTGCCCGCCATTTTGTTTTTACTAAAGGTGTTAAAGGTGTGTGTTGTGTGTTTTGTTTTGTTTGTGTGTTGGTGTTGTGTTTTATGTAATGGCTTTTCTGGGTAGGTATCATATACATATTCGGGTTGAAACGCGGTACAGATCGCGGCCGCTCATGAGCCCTGCCCGCGCGCCACGTGCGTTGCGGCCACGGATAGCGCGCGCCCACTCCAACGAGCGCACGACATGTTATCGACTATCGTCCAACCGCGGCTCGCTCCCGCCAAAACTTGTAAAAGGTTACGCCGCGCGCGACGCAATGACAAAGTTATAGATCTATAGTTCTACAAGTTAACTTTATTGAAGCAACCGGGCATAAAAGGGGTCAACCCTATGGCTTCAATGGAGCGTCTATGGTAGTTATCGCATCAACTAGGCTTAGTTTCCGTACGTACTGTACATATTTATACTGTGGTGCCGATGTGCGGGAGTGACATCATCATCATCATCATCATTTCAGCCGAAAGACGTCCACTGCTGGACATAGGCCTCGGGAGTGACAACAAAGGATAAATAAAGGATGTAATAAATAAATGTATCTACAGCGTGTGAACCGAAGTACTTTAACTGCAGTACTCAGAGATATATAATGATTACATAAGGACGCTGCTACATGCCTGTCGGGGCTGCGGGTAGTCCTCTGGTTATCGCGGCCTCGACATAGAGGGCGAAGAAGGAACATGGGTGGTTTTTAGTCAGTAGAAGTCTGACACTCCCTTTCGCTCTGCCCAAGAGCGGGAGGGGTTACTCGATGATTTTACACCCACCAAAAAAAAAAAAAAAACGACGCTGCTACATTTTTGACGAACTCTTAGTTAGGTAACTAAAGTCGCACAAAGCAAAGTCACATAATAGTTCTCGATATGTTATACCTCATTTTAATAATCTTGATCCTTTAAATTATTTTTAATTTTATTAAAATAGAATTCAGTACTTAGATTACTTGGAACTTTGAAAACGCATTTGGTAATTGTTAATTATTATCATTGTCATGATGAGAAGGTTAGTATTTTCAACCGACTTCAAAAAAAGATCTTGCTCTATTTGTATGTATCTGCGATTTGCTCAAAAACTACGTGTGCGTTTCGACCGCGCGGCCACGACGTTTTTTTTTAAAAAAAACTGTACCAAGTTTATGTAAAAGTTTGTAAAAGTTGATTCCCAAAACCATAAATTTGTCAAAGTTATGGTTACAAAGTTATAAGGGTTTGAACGTGGCCGCGCCATCGAAACGCGGAGAACCGCGCGGCCACGGAGATCTTTAAAACTAAGCGTTGCAGAGACCTGCAATTTAGGTAAATAACAGATTCCAGATGTAAAAAATTTGTAAAAATATAGAAAAAAACCCTAGGTTTATATTTTAGGAGCTGTAACACTAAAACCCCATGGCCGCGCCATTGAAACGGTGAAAACCACGTTATCGCCGATATCTCGCTGAAAAAGCATCGTAGTAGTCTGGAGTTTCTTGTGATTCATAGATTTGAATTTGTCAAATCATGTAAAAAAACAAAAAAAAACCTAGGTTTATATTTTAGGTGCTATAAGACTAAAACGCCATGGCCGCGCCATTGAAACGGTGAAAAATACGTTATCACCGATATCTCGCTGAAAAAGCGTCGTAGAGGTCTGAATTTTCTTGTAAAACATAGATTTGAATTTGTCAAATCATGTAAAAATACAAAAAAAAAACCATAGGTTAATATTTTAGGTGCTATAAGACTAAAACGCCATGGCCGCGCCATTGAAACGGTGAAAAATACGTTATCGCCGATATCTCGCTGAAAAAGCATCGTAGAGGTCTGAAGTTTCTTGTAAAACCTAGATTTAAATTTGTCAAAACTTTTGGAAATACCCAAAAAGGACCTAGGTTTATATTTTAGGAGCTGTAAGACTAAAACCCCATGGCCGCGCCATTGAAACGGTAAAAAACCACGTTATCGCCGATATCTCGCTGAAAAAGCATCGCAGAGGGCTGAAGTTGTTTGTAAAACAATGATTAGAATTTGTCAAAAATTGGAAAAATACACAATAAATTTCTAGGTTTATATTTTAGGAGCAGTAAGGCTAAAACCCCATGGCCGAAACGGTGAAAATCACGTTATCGCCGATATCTCGCTGAAAAAGCATCGTAGAGGTCTGAAGTTTCTTGTAAAACCAAGATTTGAATTTATCAAATTTTTTAAAAATACACAAAATAATCCTAGCTTTGTATATCAGGAGCTGTAGTACGATATCGTTTAGAACCTTTGTTGTTTCGATAGGGTAACCATGACTTTGTGTTTACAGAAAACTTTCCACCTATTGCATTTCCCTAGAAATTCCAAAACTAGGTTTACTAAAAAATGCAAAAGTATTACGACAGTAACTAGTATGTATTACTTACCTTGGTTATGAAGCATTAATTTGAAATCCAATCGTAAGGCGTAACAAAGTCCAAATTGTAAGAGCAGAACTTAGTTTTCCAAAGATAACAAAAAATGTCCGAAACAGTGCTCAAATCAAAGTCCGTAGGAATGCCAAAATATAAAAACACCAAACAAACACCAACGAGTAGTCCCTACGAATTAACTGAAAGTAAAACGACGACTGCAACAAAAGGCTTTTGGCGGAGACTGCGCGACTACAGGATATCTCCTTTAGAGTGCACTTTGTTACGCCTTACGATTGGATTTCAAATTAATGCTTCATAACCAAGGTAAGTAATACATACTAGTTACTATCGTAATACTTTTTCATTTTTTAGTAAACCTATCTGAATCCTAGTTTTGGATTTTTTAGGGAAATGCAATAGGTGGAAAGTTTTCTGTAAACACAAAGTCATGGTCACCCTATCGAAACAACAAAGGTTCTAAACGATATCGTACTACAGCTCCTGATATACAAAGCTAGGATTATATTGTGTATTTTTAAAAAATTTGATAAATTCAAATCTTGGTTTTACAAGAAACTTCAGACCTCTACGATGCTTTTTCAGCGAGATATCGGCAATAACGTGATTTTCACCGTTTCGGCCATGGGGTTTTAGCCTTACTGCTCCTAAAATATAAACCCAGAAATTTATTGTGTATTTTTCCAATTTTTGACAAATTCTAATCATTGTTTTACAAACAACTTCAGCCCTCTGCGATGCTTTTTCAGCGAGATATCGGCGATAACGTGGTTTTTTACCGTTTCAATGGCGCGGCCATGGGGTTTTAGTCTTACAGCTCCTAAAATATAAACCTAGGTCCTTTTTGGGTATTTCCAAAAGTTTTGACAAATTTAAATCTAGGTTTTACAAGAAACTTCAGACCTCTACGATGCTTTTTCAGCGAGATATCGGCGATAACGTATTTTTCACCGTTTCAATGGCGCGGCCATGGCGTTTTAGTCTTATAGCACCTAAAATATTAACCTATGGTTTTTTTTTGTATTTTTACATGATTTGACAAATTCAAATCTATGTTTTACAAGAAAATTCAGACCTCTACGACGCTTTTTCAGCGAGATATCGGTGATAACGTATTTTTCACCGTTTCAATGGCGCGGCCATGGCGTTTTAGTCTTATAGCACCTAAAATATAAACCTAGGTTTTTTTTTTGTATTTTTACATGATTTGACAAATTCAAATCTATGAATCACAAGAAACTCCAGACCACTACGATGCTTTTTCAGCGAGATATCGGCGATAACGTGGTTTTCACCGTTTCAATGGCGCGGCCATGGGGTTTTAGTGTTACAGCTCCTAAAATATAAACCTAGGATTTTTTTCTATATTTTTACAAATTTTTTACATCTGGAATCTGTTATTTACCTAAATTGCAGGTCTCTGCAACGCTTAGTTTTAAAGATCTCCGTGGCCGCGCGGTTCTCCGCGTTTCGATGGCGCGGCCACGTTCAAACCCTTATAACTTTGTAACCATAACTTTGACAAATTTATGGTTTTGGGAATCAACTTTTACAAACTTTTACATAAACTTGGTATAGTTTTTTTTAAAAAAAAACGTCGTGGCCGCGCGGTCGAAACGCACACAAAACTACTGATCCGATATTCATCGGGTTTTCGTTGATAAATGCATTTATGTTTTCAAGGACGGTTTCACTGTACCTATAATAATATGTTAGGGTCTGAGATCTTCGAAAGTAAATAATGGAACTCTTGAATAATATAGACACGCTTGATCGGGTTTAATTGGAAACAGATGTACACTCAATATCCATACCTACCAACCAAAGTTAAAGAAAAAAAAATAGGATCCGACAGCGACTTCCGAAAAGAAAAAAAATTCTACGTGAAATAAGTACCTACGTACCTACTTAAAATGAAATATTTCCGGTCATCTATAGGATTTAAAAAACTGAACATTTTGCTATTGCATGGGACTTCAAAAATATTATCATTCAACATTTTACGAACATTACAGCTAATGACATAGGTACTAAGCCTGGGAGTGTTAAAATTTTTGGTAAAATAAATCTCGACTGCCGAATTATCTATTTTGAGACTGTGGTCTATGTTCAGAATTTTTGATGAAAGTTAGTGTATTCTTTGTCATAATAGTGTCATTGAGATAGGAAAACACAACACCAACAACCAATTTGACAGTTCCTAATCCATGGACAAAATGATAGCCACTGTCATTTAAAAGATACGTAATAGCCCTGCACAACTAGTTCGAGAAAAGGATGGTACGGTCGAGCCGCTTTATTGCTCAACTTGGCGGGGGCACTGCCGTGCCCCCAGATAAAAACGCCCCTACGGCGACGCTGACCGAACATTTACTCTCAATTGTCATTGCCGCATTATTGACCTCTCTCCATTTAGGTATAATGTACTACGAACCCATTTTTTTTGGCGGGTGGAAAATCATCAAATAACCCCTCCCGCTCTTGGGCAGAGCGAAAGGGAGTGTCACTGTGTCAGACTTCTACTGACTAAAAACCACCCATGTTCCTTCTGAGCCCTATATGTCGAGGCCGCGGTAACTTGTGAACAATCCGGGCCCCTCCAATGTTGCTGACATCTCTTTGAGGCGCGCGTGGAACACGAACGCGCCGTCGATACGGCCTGTCGTCGTCATAAGATAGACGGACGGCGAGCTAGCCCATCACTCACCGTCCACAGGCCCGCGTCTACGGTGGCCGGAAGCCATCACGAGGGCCCCGACGCCCGGAGCGCCTCCCGCGGTGGCTGGGACGAGAGGTTATCTCCCTCTCGCGTTCCGCCACCTCCTTCGCTTGCATCACTGCTTCGCAGAAGGAGCCGACGGCGTCTCATTCCTCCTCGCCCCGGACCATGGCTTGCACCAGGGCAGGACGCGAGAGGTCGCCGCCGCCGATCGCCGGTACTACGTACCCTCACTCCCATGTTTACGCAGACGCAGTCGTACACTTGGCGTCGCGTCGTCGGCACATCTTTACTTTTAAAGATGTGGATAAGCCAAATATTGGAGCAGGCGCAGCTGTCGGTTTCCAGTTAAGTTTGAGCACTACTAATAGAGTAAGATCCCAGAGCCGCCAGACGTCACGTATTTTCTGACGAAGGAAATGTGGACGATTGAGTAGTGTTACTAGTGTTAATAAACTAAGAACGCATGCCTAATACCTGCTAGCTTGCTTAGACGGCCAATTTTCAGGTATCGGGTAATCAAGGTACATAAAAACATTACTTACCTCGGCAGAGCGAAAGGGAATGTCAGACTTCTACTGACTAAAAACCACCCATGTTCCTTCTTAGCCCTTTATGTCGAGGCGGCGGTATCTCTTACAACAACCCGCAGCCCCGACTATTATTATACTCTTTGCCCGACGGGCAGAACATGTGTGACTTGGAAGTAGTTATAAACACGAGTGATGTGTGAGAATGGTATTTTATAGTTCAAACGAGACTGGTGGTAACGCGGGAGGTACTGAATCATATTTTTTATTTGTGAGAGGCATAATACTTTTAGACTAGATGTCTCGACATATATCATAATTTTGGCATCATTTAGACGATACTTCTAATCGAAAAGATTCTTTAAATCGATTTACATTACACAACAGTAAGAAATAGTGTTGTGTAATGTAAAGCGATTACTATAATAAAAATACAAGTTATAAAAGTACAACAGAATATGATACGAAGTGAAGAAAAATATTCAGGTTTTCATTTACAGACTTTTTTATGATGTTTTATCATTTTTACATAATGAGTGAATGAATGTAAACTTTTTTTATACAACTGGCCACTGTTCACCGAAGTTAGGTACGAATACATTTGTCAGTAGTGTCACTGTCAATGCAATGTCACTTAGGTAGTCAATAATATTATGTTTGCTTTGTTTGAGACACTAGAGTTTTACGAATTAAAATTGTATGTCTCTATGTCTCGTGGCTTGCCTGCAAATAAATAACAATGGGAAATAGTGAACGGGCTAGACAAGCTCAGTTTGAGTTAATGGTATCATTCATGGAGCGGTGTGTATTTGATTTTGGTTTCCAATAGATACAAAAACTTTATTGCCAAAAATGTTACAAAAAGATTTTACATTAACCTTGATCTTGGGCATCAATACAATATAAAGGCACAAACATTGTAACTTCTAATATAAAGTAATAACAATAGAACATTATGCACGTTATTATCTATGAGTAAGAAATATTACCACACAGTGACGCCACCAAACTTATAACGCCACAGCCATCCATGCGACTATTTGTTGCGACAAACGCGACGCAATTACATATGTTATTTATATTGGCTTGTTGTATCTTATTTAAATAATTGTTTAGTTTTTATTATGGAAGTAAAAATATTTTTTGAAAGCATTTGAATAGTTATAATAGTTTCATGTCAAATGTTTTCAGACATGGCGATATTCAGTATCTCTCGAAATTAGAATGTGACAAAAGATGGATTGAAATCACAGATTTATTAAACAACAAATCAATTGGAGAACCCAAAACTACTGAAAAATGGAGAAAGGTTTGTTAAAAATTTATTTAAAACGTTGCAACAAGGTACTGCACGGTAAAGGAAAACATTGTGAGGAAACAAGTGTGGCAACCTAAACCACCTACACGGGTTGTGTTTGGGCGTGGGAAAAAAATCCTGATAGTAGCATCTAAAACGAAAATAAAAGGTAAATTATCACAGCTAAGCAGGCTTTACAAGTAAATGTACGTGTATGCTATATTTTCCTATACAAAATGTATGGAAGCGCAGGTCTCAAAACTGCAAATGTAAGTTTGTTTTATTTTTACAATTTAAATCATCATTCGGAGGCAGGTAGGCAGGGTGGTTAATCAGTTTAGTAAATTCACAAATTTTAATTGCCAACTGCGGAACCCTACATTGTGCGTGGTCTGACATGCACTTGGCCAGTTTTTAATGCTTATGATTACCTTCTGAGTAGCAAACTTATAATATTTTACATAAATATAATATTCATCTTAATTTTTTATGAATTTCAGTGCTGGAGTGACTTCAAGAACAACACAAAAAGAAAAGAAGTAAAAATAAAAAGTCAAGGTTGTAAAGCAGGTCTATCTAAAATTGAGAAGAGGCTACTGAAAATTCTAGAGAACAAAAAGAGAAAGTTGACTAAATTGGACAATGATAGTGCAGTTGTATTTAAGGTATTATATTCATGCTTGCTTTAAAAATTTTCAATCCTAGCCGAATGCCAGTATTTTTATACGGGGTGACTGCCTGCCTGACCTCCACAACCACTGATCAAATAAATAATATAGCAATTGTATCAGCTCAAACAATCATAATAATTATCAAATAGCTTGTAAACCTGCGAGAAGTACTTAGTTAAATAGAAATGTAAACCAGCTCATCTGACTCATAGATATATTTTTTTTTTTTTATAATATTACTTTGATAACTTAAGAGTTGACACCTAGCTCAGGAGGCAGATTATATTTTAGCGGAGATTAGCCATCGACACAGATGAATTTATAGTGCACAGACATAGGTGCACTCTCTGTTCCGTTTCTCTCATAATCCATTGGCAAGGCAATCCAACACATCTGGAGATAGATCAGGCTTAGGACCAACGGATTCTTGTTTGATTAAATCCCAAATGTGACCACGAGACCAACAGGGCGGTAAGATTATCCAAAGACAAGAAATTATTTAATGCCAACTTTTGTTTTTTTCCAGCCTGAAACAGTATCAGAAGGAGGCCCATGTGAAATGCCACCATCACCAGTATCACCATCACAGAATTACGTTGAAGATGTTGAATATGAATGGATTGATCACAGAAAATCATCATCATCACCCATTGCCTCAGAAACCAGCAATGACGAAGAAGACGGGTCGACTCCTGAAAAAAGAAAAAAGACATTCAAAGACAACATGAAAGACATTGCTGAACAATACCTAGAATTTGAAAGGGAGAGAGAAAAGATGGCACATGAAAGAGAGATGGCAAGAATAAGACAGAGTGATCTGCTGATCACGATATTTGGAAAAGTAGTGAATGTTTTGGAAAGATTGACTCCAAATATTCAAAAGTATTTGGATGATGATAGTTAATCTAGACAAATAGCAATTTTTTAAATAAAAGAACTCATGATTGTGTTTTGTCTCAGAGATATGATTAAATGTTGTAAGTGTTTTAGTTGTAAGAAATTAAAATGTTTAAACTTTTGTAAGTTAGAAAATATAGGTAAAAGGTTGAGAACTGAATGTAAGCAAGATAAAGGTATGCTTCTTGATTATTTTGTCATTGATATACATGTGTGTTACGGGGAAGGTATGGCACCTTTTATTGTGACTCGACTCAACTCAAAGTATTTATTACAATTAAACCATTACACATTACATTGAACATACTTGGAAAGGCTGGAGAGGCATCCAAATGAACTGGCCGCTGGTTTGACATCATGCACGTACCAGAAACGTCTCAAAAGAAAAGACATTCTGTCTGTAGCCTCTTGAGTAGCATAAATACATGCTAAACCAAAAAACCTATGAGTAGTTGTTCTCGCTGGAGAGCACACTCGAAATGTCAATTGTCACTTACCACATCTGCTTAAAGTAACCAAGACTGATTGCAGATACAAGAGAAGAAAAAAAAAAAAACCATTACAGGGACTTTTGAATGTCAGAAAAACAAATAAAACCAAGCTACAGTCATAGTCGCAAGGCATAATAACTTGTAAAACTACTGTAGTTGCCCATTCCCTAGCGTAGATCTGTCATGGAGAAGAATTGGCAAGAAACTCCATGGACACTCTTTTAATCAATATATTGTTACAAAATCTTGAGATGTTACATTTATATGTGAGAACGATGTAAAAACTACCTACGTGCAAATTAAGAACGTCCAGAGTAAACAAAAAACAAAAAAGTAAAATTGTCTAACAGACCATTTACAAATTAAATTTTTATTTATGTTGTTTTGCTATTACATAAATTTTATGTTATTCAACTTATATTGATCGAATTCTGAATGATTAAATCTAATATTTGAATTGTCAATTTTCTCTTTCATAATCAAGAAATGTTAGGTACAAAACCTACTAAATTTTATTTTCAAGATTGTGTTACCTCGTCAGTTTGAATTAAATGTTTATAATTTATGAAAAGTCTGCTGTCTCTGTGTATTGTTATTTCATTAGAAAATAAATAGAATTGATGAAACTTATTCTTATTTATTACTGAAGTCCTTCGGTTTCTTTACGCATTATCACATGAATCTTATCCTTGAATTTCAGTTAATGGTCGTTTTATAACAACCAAGAAAACTGTACATCTTTCATTGTTAATTGTGAAGACAGGTCAAATGTTAAAAAAGTCTCAATAACCCTTCTTTATGGCTTCGCCGCAGTCGGGTAAACACTAAGGGCCCAATGTAGAAATATTTTAAATACGTCCTACTAATATTATAAATCCTAATAATAAATATTATTATAAATGCAAAAGTTTGTGAGAATGGATGAATGGATGGATGTTTGTTACTCTTTCACGCAAAAACTACCCAACGGATTTGTATGAAATTTTGAACACCGATAGTTTATAACCTGGATACATACAGGGTGTCCAAGAACCTGGCGTCCAACTGGATTCCCACGATGCCCCAAGTTCTAACAGTACTCAGAAAAATATTTTAAAAAATCCACCCCATGTACTTACAGAATTATACTGATTTCAAAAAAAAAGGGGAAATGAGCACCCTGTGACATACTTTTGAATGCTGTGACTGCTAATGCTGATAATTTCGATATTTCTTGGAGGTTTTGTAATCTAGGGTATTGCTGTGTCTAAATAGAATGTAAAAATAATGTACTTATTGTACCATTTTAAAATAAAATATTATTTTAACTAAAGGTGATATGGAAAACTATTGAATTTCGCAACTTTGACCGACTGTAGTGTAAAAAAAATGTACCAAAATAGTATGGCAAGTGACGTCAAATTTTGACGCGTTTATTCCTCTTTTTAAAAAGGTATAATACTTACACATTAATTTGAAAAAAAAAAAATTTGATAATATTTTTACTCAACAACCCAATTTTTACGATGTCTTACAGAATTCTTAGAAAGAAAAATTTACGACGAATTGAATCTAACCTCTAAAGAATTACTATTGTATGCTCATAAAAATAACAACAGGCCTCTCAAAAAACAGGTTAGACCGTAAGGGACGGTATGTGCATGCATCTCACCATAGTGATTCGTTATTACAACAGGAGGGAGCAAGACAGAAACTATCTTTGCGATTTGCTGGTTCTTCTTTATGGTACCCCATTATTCAGGTAAGAGTGAGGGAGAAAAAGGTTAGAGGTGCGAGTGAGATAGATAGTGACGCTATCTGGGATCGTGCTATTTAGGATAACAGTACGGTCAGTACGCGTCACTGCCTCCTGCCGTTACTACGCACCTCTCTCTTATTGTTACCATTGATCACGTACTACGATTTAAAGCTTTGTTTATTGGACTCGATTACTCTTTGTGCTCTGGACTTTGAAACGAACTCTTTACGACGACCTTTGCCTGTGTTTGGACAGTTTGTGTTTTGTGTGTGCTACCATGGCGACCTACACTCCGCAAGAATACGCAAATATGCACTACATTTATGGAGAATGTAGAGGTAATGGACGAGCTGCAGCGAGACTTTACAGAGAAAGGTATCCGAGGGCTACGCGATATCCCGACCATCGAGTTTTCATTAATGTGCACAGATCACTATGTGACGGGCGGTTCCCCAATCAAGTAGCTGGTGAAGGACGACCCGTAAATGACTTCATACGCGATGAAGTTTTAGAGGCGGTGTCGGCAAATCCAAGCATCTCTGTGCGAGGAATAGAAGCTGATACGGGGATACCGAAGAGCACAGCACACAGTATTCTCCAAAAAGAAGAATATCATCCGTACCACGTACAGCGAGTGCAAAGTCTTTTACCTCGAGACTATCCGAGCCGAGTCGCGTTTTGTGAAACAATCCTGCAAAAACATCGAGAAGACGAAAACTTTATCGACAAAATTTTGTGGTCAGATGAATCAACATTTAAGAAGGATGGCTACATGAACCTACACAACTTGCACGAGTGGCATGTGGAAAATCCGCACTTGATGCGAGAAGATAGATCCCAGTACCGGTTCAAAGTGAACATGTGGACCGGTATTCTCTGTGGGAATATTATTGGTCCATTTGAGATGCCCGAGAATTTGACTGGCGAATCATATTTAAATTTTCTTCAAAATGATTTGCCAAACTTACTAGAAGAGACCCCACCAGATATGTGGTTCCAACACGACGGCTGTCCAGCACATTTTCGCGTATCCGTTAGAGAGTTTTTGGACGAGCAATACCCGAACAGGTGGATTGGGCGATCAGGAACAATCCCGTGGCCAGCCCGCTCACCTGACTTAAATCCGCTGGATTTTTTTTTCTGGGGAACTATGAAGGAGCTCGTTTATGCGAAGCCCATTAATGACATCGCTGACCTTCGTGAGAAGATAACACAAGCAGTGCAGGTGATACGTCAAAAAAGTTACTCGCGAAACATAAAGCGGTCCTTTTTAAAGGAGAGTGAGAGCTTGTATTGCCGCGGGTGGTCAACATTTTGAACATTTATTGTAATAAAATATCTTTAAACTAACATTCTTTGCTTTTATTCTACTGGGAACCCATCTACCTGTGTGTATTTCCTTCTTGCTCACTCTTGGAACCGAAGTAAATAATAGTAGTAACATAACAGTTTCTAAGATAAGAAAGGGTCCGACAGTTACCGTTAGTAGGTAGGCACTTCGTAAAAATTGGGTTGTTGAGTAAAAATATTATCAAAAATTTTTTTTTTCAAATTAATGTGTAAGTATTATACCTTTTTAAAAAGAGGAATAAACGCGTCAAAATTTGACGTCACTTGCCATACTATTTTGGTACATTTTTTTTACACTACAGTCGGTCAAAGTTGCGAAATTCAATAGTTTTCCATATCACCTTTAGTTAAAATAATATTTTATTTTAAAATGGTACAATAAGTACATTATTTTTACATTCTATTTAGACACAGCAATACCCTAGATTACAAAACCTCCAAGAAATATCGAAATTATCAGCATTAGCAGTCACAGCATTCAAAAGTATGTCACAGGGTGCTCATTTCCCCTTTTTTTTTGAAATCAGTATAATTCTGTAAGTACATGGGGTGGATTTTTTAAAATATTTTTCTGAGTACTGTTAGAACTTGGGGCATCGTGGGAATCCAGTTGGACGCCAGGTTCTTGGACACCCTGTATACAACACATAGGCTACTTTTTATCCCGGTAATATGATCCCGTAGGACCATTATCAAACACCAGGGTGGCGAAGCCGCGGGCATAAGATAGTACATTCATAAACTCAGAAAAAAAAAACTGGAACTACATTACTACATAATATAAACAAGCACATAGTAAATACGTAACATACTTTGTTAGGGATCGGAAATTTCGACCTGTCTCGTACCCGCTCCAATAGCCGTGATCGTCTAGTGGTTAGGACCCTACGTTGTGGCCGTAGTAACCCAGGTTCGAATCCTGGTCACGGCAGTGTTTAACACTGTTACGGTGGAGCTATCTTTTTGAATATTAGTATAGAAAAGCTGAATAAGAATATTAGTAAATAATTCAATTTTGTATAGATTTTTAATTAAATAGAACAAAGCGATTCTACTTTTATTATAATAAGTTTCTTTATTTTTAACGACTAATCACAACACACTATTTACAAATAAAAAACATTTAAAAAGTAAGCTTTTGAATTAAATCATTTTGTTTTGTTATGTAAGTTTAGCCAATCATTTATTATTAATTGATCAAAAACAATTTGAGTACAGCGCCATCTAGGTTCTCAAATGCTTTTCTTAGTTTACAAAAGTTCACTGGAGTGCATTGACACCGAGCCCCACATGTCTCTCTTACGCAAACGTTACCAACAGATGGCGTTACAGGTATTTGTTTTGGTACAACACACGCCGCAGCTGTTCGCTATCACAGAAATCCGTGAGAGAAAAGGAGTGGTGATTAGGTCTGTCTTTGCCTAAAAAATATGTTTTTTCTATGATTCATTAACTTTTTGTGACTAGTGACCGTTAAATGTTCAAGTTAAAGTTGTTCTACATGTGATATATTGTTGGCAGCATCGAAAAACATCGCCAAATAGTGTAATTAACGATGTAAACGTTGGTTATGACGTTTACTACGGTGTATTTGTGTGTGTGTCCGTGAGTGACAGCATTGCCGACGACCGTTGAAGCGAATCTTGTAACGGCATAGGTACCTATTGGATGTGAATGCTGTTTTCGGTAAGTTATATTGTTCTGACGATGTTAGACCTAACCTATTTGGCTCATGCCTGCGTTTGGCCGCTCTATATAAGTACGTACATATATATTGTTTGACCTCGATACGCGGCGCGATCTCGTTTGCTATTTCTCTTTGAAAGGCAATTTCTCGCGTTAGTAATTTTTTCTGCACCGACGATGTTTCCGCACGAATGTTCTGTTTGATTAGCTAATTTATAGTTACGACTATAACGATGTAAAATAAAAAATAAGTGGCAGGTAGGAAGTATAAATCTGTGGGTCTTATCACCTCTATGGTGTGAGGAATAAGGTTGGTTATTGGTGTTTTAATCGACAGCTGATGTTATTTGTTGCGGGGTTGATTAATATTTAGATTTAGGAAGCTGTCTACAGTATTGTTAGTTGATTGTAAGATAAACACTTAATTAATTCCTGTGCGGGATTATAAAGTTTTAGCCGTGTGCACTTGCGTCGAATCGACCCCACATGTTGAAAATTGATATTCCCTACACTTGCCGGTCTGTCGAACCCGGTAGTCGTTGCGTCCACACCTGCACGCTGTAGTACCTAGTTAATTAAGAGCAACCATTGAACAATTATAACTGAGACCAACTACCTAATTAGTTCCAAATTAACATTTATTAGATAGGTACCTACGTAGGTGCTTTGGAATACAGTTCTAAATTCAAATGCAGTTCGACGTGATTTGTATTGAATTTGAAACAGATCGACGCAAAACTATGCAATCAATATAAATTAAGTCTAACCAGTAGGTACAAAGAAATTAACATTAGGGGTCATGGAACCCATAAAATCACAGACGTGACCAACTATCAGACAATCTACATTAGTATGAACTGATTTAAATCGGAATGAAATTATCTTCCTACTCGACTTTGCCGTTTGTTCGGCCTCAGTAGTGTTCGGCAAGAATGCGTCGGAAATGGACTAATGGGATATAAAGTATCCTAACTTAAACCCGTAATCTATCTCTGTGCGAAATTTCATCACCATATAAAATTCGTTCCGCTGTGAAAAGGCAACTGACAGACAGGCCGAGTCCTTTCGCAGATGATACCTATATTTAGTAAGGACTTTTTTTCTGTTTTAGATCGACTGTATTCCATTCTCGGAACAAGTAGGTATCATATTGCTATCAATTTAGTGTTCAGTGACTAATTGAGTGCCTATTCAAGACAGAATTATTCATCGATTCAATCTAGCCTTGTAAAACATGCACTCACTAACATACACGTAGGTATTTGTAGCTAGAAGAGGCACATAGCATAGGTACTTACAAGATAAATTAACCCAAGTAACATCAATGTTTTAATCAACATTAGCGCAGCAATATTCTCAAATGATGATGTAGTTTTAGGTAGGTAATAAGCAAAAAGTTCAAACAGGTTTTCTTCGATACCCGACATGATGATGGCATGCTAAATATTTGATCATATCGCACTAAAGAACCTAACCAGTTTGATTTGCGTTTGTATCTTTTGAAGTATTGTTTCTAGTCTTTTCTATCTTATTTAGTTACCTGGCACCCACTTTTCCTAGATTATAGGTACCTACTGTTAATATTTTATGTGGAGCTATTACTTACCTGCCATCTTGTCTTCTTCTTTCTAGACCGTATTCTGTCTCATTTACTTGTGTGTGTTGCTGGGGGAAGGCCTCGCATCTTGAGTTAGTGTGTGGATCAACCATAGAAAGAGGGTAGTTGACAAAAAAAATCTAATTAGTCCGTCAGATAGATTTCCAAAAAATATTGGATAGGCAGGTACGTATTTTTTCTTTATACCTACACGTAAACAATAAATGAAGACCATACCACAACCATACAGTGCTTCGAAAAGTCGCGCGACGTCACAGTTTTGTACATTTTTACCAGAAAGTGTCGTTTTGCCAGCCCCTTTTATTAATTTGATAAAACAAAAAACACGTATCCAATATTTTTCGATAATCTAACAGACGGACTAAACAGAATCATATTTTTTTTAGTCAGGCAACTACCCTAATATAAGACATCGATGTAATCAACCCTGCAGGGCTATTGCGTATCTTTTATTTGACAGTTAATCAATAGACAATATGGTAGCCACTATCATATTGTCTATTGATTAACTGTCAAATTGGTTATGGTTTAGCACAAAATGGAACCATTTGACAGTAATTGAAAGGCACTATAGGTTAGCCACTGTCATTTAAAAGATACGCAATAGCCCTGCTGGTTGTGCTTGTAGACGTCAAGCTCGTCTCGCCATCTTTGACTTGTCTACAAATTCTACAATGTCACTGAGCACTTTCTAGGATCCACATTTTGGCAAAAGAATACTTTTTTAATATCTTACTCTACAAAGAAAGTATAATCTCTAACAGTACCTACATGTACAAAAAGATCTAATTTTATGTCATCCAGATTAGGTACTTCAATTTCTTCTTAATTAAAGTCTGCCTTTGACGATAAAACCTTAAATTTTGTCGCAGTTAGACGTTCCCAAAAAACCGTATTTCAGCTTAGATTAAATATATTAAATACCTACTTCAGTTAAAAATTATGATCGAGGAACGTTTCAAAGTAGTAAAACCTTTTTAAACTATAGTTAAGCTACATAGTTAAAGAAACTAACATTGGAAGTACTAGCTATTTCTATAATTAGTAAGTACAAGAATCACCTGTTGTTGCAATAGACCGTCAATTCAGCAATAGCTGCAATAGGCCAGTAATGACAGGTGCTGAGTTAAACCCACCAGTTCATCACACGTAACGTAAGTGCTATTTACAAATCTGTAATTTACATTCAGTTTAACTTTATGCCCCGCAATTTGTATCGTTGCGTCTATTTCTACCTAGATATGAAATGCCTTTTTTTGGGTGGTTGTGAAATCAGCATATAACCCGTCCCGCTCTTGGGCAAAGCGAAAGGGAGTGTCAGACTTCTACTGACTAAAAACCACCCATGTTCCTTCTTAGCCCTTTATGTCGAGGCCGCGGTATCTCTTACAACATCCCGCAGCCAAACATCCCGCAGTCACAACATCCCGCAACCAGCCTTCAACGCTGAATACTGAAATGTCCGTCTGTTCAAATATCGTGTAGCTTAAGAATAGGAAACCTAGCTAGCATCATCGTCATCAATTTGTTCTTCGGCCCTCATATTATCCCTAACAAAACTTAAATGATTACTCATTCCGCTGACGGATTCATTACATCTTTTAACAAAAAACAACAAAAATCTCCTTTTGGAGTTCCTACTCACGTAAGGGGAAGCTCTGCTAACCCAACAACAAAGAAATACGTACCTAACCTTATGCACCATCACCAAACAAAATATTTAACATAACTTTCTGCGTTTAAATTGTAAATATGTATGAAGCTAAAGGTCGTTGATCTCAGACCGCTCTCATGCCTGCTACTGTGGGACCACTGACCTACTCACTATTGTCTACATTCATGTGCATAGACATAATTACTTGAAAAACGGTAAAAATATAATAACTTGACTATGACACATGTCGTTGATAGTTGCAGATTAGAGAAATAATGTTAATTATTTTGTAAGTGAGCACGAAAATGAGTCTAAAAAAGTGACTGTTAAAAGAAATTACGATTTTAAACACAAAGCCTCCAAATTAAATGATACGTGGCATTCACGCATTCAGAAGGCAAATACCATGGCTGTTTAAATTGTTCACTCCCATCGCATGGAAAACCATGATTTTGATCGCAACTTGCATTTAACGAAACTAGTTTATTGGAATTCCAACGTTTTGCATTTACGATCACTATTAACTGTTTAAAATAACTCCGATGCCGTCATTTATTTCCAGTTAGTTTCGAGTTTTTACTGCACCGACTCCGCTTGAATAAAGTAATTATCTAAATTTTGTAGGTTTACTTCCAACCTACGCACTTTATCGTCTTGTGGGAAGACTAGTAGGCGGCCGAGTAGGCAAAATTATTGCTTAGAATAAGTTTTGTGATTTATGATACTTACTTTAACAACCAAAATCCAATCAAAGCCAATATTTTCGTTACCTAGCTGAATGAACTAAAACCATGGAGGTTATGCAAACAAAACCTGCACTACAAAAAAACAAAATTCTTTCACTGGCCGAAATCTGTCGAAACTTCAAATATTGTCACTCAATAAAATTCAAAGCAGGACATAAGTCACCAAAACCATATTTCAAATTAATTTTATCTAAAAACGGCAAAATTTTGCGTACCCGGATTAAACGTGTTCAGAATATCGTTAAGAGTTTTTACAATAGAGTGACCATGGCAACCAAAAGACCTCCTTTCAAAAAGGCACGTGAAGTAGCTGATAAAACCGTAGACCTGCCGGAGGTGGCTCTAGCTGCTATCGCATCTTATAAGAAACAAAAAGAAGTAGGCGATTTCGTAAATTTCTTGTTAGGAGCTTTAGAAAGAAACTCTGAATGGCTGAACACCATCGTAGGAAGGCAGAGTAACTTCAGATGTGCGTTAATGGTCGGATCAGGCCCGAATCGCTTCCAACTCCAAAAAACTATCTACCCTGCGGGAGGCAGCGACATGAAGCTAGAGGTTGAAATGAAAGATTCTGAAGACCATGACAAAATTGCTATCGCTGCTTTAGTCAAACTCACCAATCAGGAGTTGGACCACCTGATGAGATACATCAAGACTCGCTTATGTGATAACAGCCTCCTGCGCGATGATCTACTAAAAGGCAAAGCTTTGGGCGTAAGTTTTGCCGTCTTGAGACCCATATCTGATGCACAATACCGGGTGATGGAGAGGATCATTATCGGAAGTTCTATGAAATGTGTAGTTCCCACCACGATCAAAAAACGTCGATGGGATGAAAAAATATTGAACGGACCTCCTTATAAAAAAACTAAAAAAGTCACAAACTAAACAGAACTACAGCGGCAGGAGCTATCTATCTGGAGTGGTTAGTGCCTGTTAGTGTTGCAGGATAAAAACATTTTTAAACAAAATGGACAGTCGTTATGGTGTACCGCAGTGTCATGTAGCATGTAATGACAGCAATTTGGGTCGACTGTAAAATGCGAAGCTCACAGTAAATTATACTCATTTTTGCAATGATCGCTTCCGATTACCTATGATGGATGAGGGCGCATTTGTGGCAAAATGGCTACTACATTTTGACGGATATTCATTTCTTTCTACACTTGCAATACACCATGTTATAACATAAATAAATTCAATCAAAACACACGCTTTGTTTTATTTATTTTACACATTGATGATGGTATACTGTAGGTATATCTGATGGATGAAGTAAATTAATTGACCCTTTAATTAATATGTTAAGCTAAATTGTTTACGAAGAGCGTTAAAAGTAAACAAAGAATGCGTAATTAGATTCTGGTGTTTCCTTTCGTTAAACTGTGATCGTTTTTCTTCCGTCGTCGGAGCGCGTCCGACTTACAAAGATCAATATCGGCGGAATCAGGGCACCGTGCGCGGCTAACTTATAGCCACAAATCCTTCCGCCAATAACTTATTACAATAGCACTCGGCGTTACGCAACTGAAGAGTGAAACAATAGTTTTTCCCACTCCGTGTGAGATTCTGAAAATGGTTAGTTGGGAAAGTTTTCGATCTGCTTATCGGCGGGCATAAATCAATTTGAATCATGGAGGCTGAATATAAGTTGGGTCGTTTCTGAGCCCTTTTTCTAACTTGGGACCGAGCATACGGATTAAGGGAAGCCTGACCGTTGCGTAATTGGCGTAATAGTTGCGTGATTTATCTTATCTTCATATTTCTACGATATCTCATATTCTAAAGGAAGAAATTATGATTCCTGCTGTCTGTTCATCTCCTATTTTAATTTTAATGTCAAAACGATAAAACAGCAACAATGTCTTAAAATTCACTAATAAGTAGTTAATGAGCTACTAATTACAACTATAAATCCTTCAGTAGTAAAAACTTTATTACACTTAATTACCTCTTCTGCTCACAGCTTGTTAAAAAGAAAATATTGTGCCGGTACAGCATGACTAGGAGTAATGTGCCTACATAATATATTGCCAGTACTCTGACAGCTAGCAGCGGCTAAGGCTAGACCAAAACAATAATTTTCTTCAATAGGAGTATGTCGTTCAATGTAGTATAAAGAATTATGGCAGCTGTTATACAAATAGCCGTTGAGCTCCTTCGGACGACTTATAACGGCTGTAACCGCTGAAGAATAAAGAACAAACACTAACCTAAAACTTACTTACACATAAACATGGTTTACGTCGTTCGAGCTAGGACTTGAACGAAACGAACCGTGAAGGAAAGATCTTAAAAGCGTCCTTTGTTCTCAATATTTATGAAATGCTGTGCAGCTATGGAGAATCGAGTTTGGGGAACAAGAAAGAATTTTAACTTTGAATATCTTTTATTTGTACTTTGGAATTTTTGGGGAGATGGTGTCTTTCGGGTTTAGAAAGGTTTTATTACATCCCTTGGTATTTTTTTGGTAAACAGTACTTATTGTGTTGTAGTGATCTGTGTGCCAACATAAGCCACGTGAGAAAACACACCTATTGCTATAGGATTGTTGAAGAAAAACCTACAATCTGAAGGAATTTTTATAGAAATTTGTTCCTAATTCGTGTTTAAAAAAATCGTCTTTAGATGTTATTAATTCATATGAATTGTAATAAATGACATTGCCCTGGTAAAGGTCTAATATTAAAAAGACGCAGTAAGTTGTGGATAACGATGGATGGACTGTATAAAGGATGAAATGGCAAAAAAACAGGTATCTAATGAGATGAGAATTATTAGAGAAGTAAGGCGAACGGAACGCGAACCGGAAGACGTTGCGTTGGAAGGCCTCCCACTAGGTGGCCACTATTGACCGATGACCTGGTGAATGTTGCGGGGACCCGCTGGATGCGAGACGCACGGGACCGGTCAATGTGGCGACACCTAGGGGAGGCCTATGTCCAGCAGTGGACGTCTTTTGGCTGAAACAACGATGATGATAGGAGAAGTAAGGCAGAATACAGAGTGATGATTAATAATACGCAGTAGCAAGTCAGAGTGAGATGCTCCTTTAATGTTTACGAAAGACATATTTTTACCAACTTCTTCGACCATTCGCGATAATTATTTACCTGACATTTCCCCCAAACAGCACAAAAATAAAAATGTCAAGAGAGTAAACACAAAAATGTGTGCAATTGTTGAAAACGTTTCTTCAGGCGGGTCCCGAGAGCGACATATTACATTCGGAGTGTCGTCACAAGTGTCGGGAACAAATGTCGAGTGTCGCGATGTCTGCTGGTAACATGATGCACTGTTTCAATGATATACGAATTTAGGAAAATATTTCTCTACTTATTTTTTGAAGGGCGGTGAGTAATGGCCTTTTAAAAGGTTGCTGTCTTTTGCTTGGGATTTGATTCATTTAAGTTTTCACCAGTAACATTTCTTAAATGTTTTTTTGAGGCATTGACTTTTTCTTTTTATGTTTGACCTTTCTTGCTGTGTAAGTAGTCTAATCCTTTGATATTATTTAATTCAATGGGGTGGATAATCAAAACCTTGCAATAAATATTTTTAGAAAAAAATAAGATGAAGTTAAGTTAAGTTCTTACATTTTTGTGTTCTGTTCTTCCGCCATTTATTATAGTTAGTTAACTTTTTTGCTCAGTTTTTGCATGTGTTGAAACAAAAGCGAGAAACGAAACTAAAAGAACCGTAATAGTGTAAAAATAATTTACGATACCACTACAACTATTAACACTGAATGAGCAAACAATTTGCTGAAGAAAAAAGAAAGCCAGAGCAAGACAAAGCACTGCAAATTCAGCGACGTATATTTTAAAAATGTAAGACTTCGTACAGTATTAAAGGGAACCCGCGAACTTTAATACCGAACATCCCACCGACTTAATACAAACCACCGGTGAAAAGAAAGTACGAAATTGTGGAACGAGGTAATAACAATTTTATAAGAACAAATAAATGCATCTACGATACCGCAGGGCATAAAGAACCTTCATAAAATGAAACTGCTTTTAGGGTTAAATTTTTATTTTAAACATAGAAAGGGATTTTGATGGCCCACCTACGTCGTTTAGATTTAGGACTCACGCAATAATAATACGCAGTTGGAATGGTGATTCAGGGCGCCATCCCGCCTGTTTCCTACTGAGTGAATGTCCTGATTTAGTGGTGACATTCTCATAAGTTATTGTGATGAAGAAGTGTTATTAATGATTGCCTTTGATGCAAATGAGCCATTCGTTATGCGTCTGTTTCGGATTACTGGCACTTCAACCGGCTGAGTCAAGTTAGAGAAACAATTTTCGGGAAATACGACTGTAATAATGATTCAATTTTGGACTAGAAACGTTCACGCAGCAAGTCAATTTCCACTTTAATGATTTCCTTTCTTACTTCCTAGATCTTTTGAGATCGGGACTGAATAGTGCAAATGCAATATAAGAACTTACATTCACTTCTCTCACTCTCTCTTCTCTAGCATTTGACCATCCCAATGCTGAGTGTATGTGTCTTCTAAATCTCTACACTCTCCGTGGTCTCCACTATTGCACTTTCTTCTCCCATCTTCAAGTCAACGGCATAGATGTGACCTGCCCATGAATGAAGGCCCAAAAATCGATCATCATCCAGCGCCCATTTCAAATCGACGAACCTTATTACCATCACTTTATTTAAATTACGCATCTGTCTATAAGAAGTAGTGCTTAAACATCCAATTACGAGCATGTCAAAGTAATGTCCCCGTAGTGACACCTTTGCATTTAATGGTGATAGTAATTTAACAATAATGGTTATTAGTGCCCGCCTTCCGACAATGTTTGTATAAATAATTAGTGACCGATTTCCAAGCCATGTTTTTTGATGAGATAAATATAGGTTAGAAAATGTAATACCTCCTGGGGGCGTCGTTCAGGTGATGATGACAGTATTATATTAAAACAAGTAGGCCTTTTGCTTTATAAAAACAGCGTCTAATCGAGTGTGATTTCGTTAAGTTTTTTTTGTGCCTTGCTTGAATCTGTTGCCACTTTTTTTGTTCAGCGACTCTCAAACTATTCTATGTCGTATATGGGAAAAACGAATAGACTTTTGACACTACACATCTAAGGTACAGAAGCCAGCACATCACGTTACACGAAAATGACAAGTTTTCCCAATCAATCTTGAACCTAATTAGCTTATAAAGCAATAAATTTGAAAATCTATTGAAGAAATTTGACAAATTGTAGTAGCTTAATGTGCTGGCGTCTGTACTTCGTTCCTTGTAAAGTGAGTTAAAGCGAGCCTTTCAAAACATCGATAGACATATCCACGTAATTCTGTCTACTCAACTACATCACCCTTCGCAATAAATAAACACGTCACTTTATCCTCTCAGATGACGCATATAAAAGTTGTGAGGGTAGTTAAAAACCCGGCCACACTCAACATCTGTCTTCGTGTAATTCATCGACCCTTGGTCCACCTGCTTCCCGCCGTACCTTGCTTATGGGATGGGCTATTGTTTGATGTGTTCGTTCAACTTGCTATGGCTATGTGATGTTGATAACGGGATTGTCCACATTTTTTGCAGGGTATTTGGGATTTAAGAGTTTGAATGTTACTTTCTATGGTAATAACAGTTTATTTATGTCCGTATTGTTAGAGGCGATTCGACCACAATTTGATGCCTTTCTCATTTTAAAATGTTCTTGTTGTCTTAATTACTGTTGCACAAATACAAGGATATTGTTACAATATTATAAGGAAATTTATTTACAAAGGCGGGCAACCCTTTAATTATTGAAGTTTATACGCAATAGGGGATCGGACAAAAAAGCTAATTAGTCCTTCAGATAGATTTCCAAAAAATATTGAACACATATTTTTTCTTTTGTCACATATAAACGAAAAACGAAGAAAATAAAATGCTTTGAAAATTCGTGAACTCCTCGAAAACGTGACATGTCCGTACATTTTTTACCTACAAATGACGTCACAAGTTCACAACCCCCAGTCATGATCTTTAGCGCTTTCTACTTTATTTATTTAAACTTCATGTACAAGAGTGCTACATAGGCGGACTTAATACCACAAGGCATTCTCTACCAGTCAACCTTTGGGTCAAATAAGACAGCACTGTGGTAGAGTACAAAAAAATAAAATAATAAGGATAATACTATTTTGTACACTTTTTACATAAATTGTTTCTATCTTCGTCAATTTTTATTAATTTGATAAAACAAAAACACGTATCCTATATTTGTCGATAATCTAACTGACGGACTAATTGGAATCATATGTTTTTGACTCAGTCCGATTATGAAGATAATTTTATATTTTTTTGTCAGAGCTGCGTCTGAAATTCTAGTTTACCCTGTGCCACATTTTGCTTTGTACTCACAGCCACATTATTTACCGTGTCAAAGTTTACACACATTATTTTTGTATCATCTCGCTCGAGTAGAGTTGACACTTTTAGGTAGCATAATAAATTCATCGAAGGATCTGCCTTTAAAAGGCCCAGCAATTTTATCCGGAGACTGCCCTTCCCCATTTTTGATAAACGAGACGCTTGATCGAACCTCTGTCCGGGAAGGGGTTCTTTTTGATAATATCTCGTCACAAGACAAATTTGTATGTGATGTGATGTAAGCCTAACTGGGCCCTTTGCACGATAAACCCATGATGGTTAGGATAGACGTATGGGAGACATACGATAAAGCGCTGGCTAACTTGAATGCCTTCCTAAAATAAGGTAATGGATATGGTTTTGGAGAGGCGTTTCTAGATAAGAATAGGCGATACGACATTCTTTCTAGTATTTACCTACACTTACTAGTAAATGACTTTTTCTTAGTCTGACTGCCTCGTTGGCTTAGCGATCGTAAGCACGACCGTTGGATGTCCTCAGATTGATTCCTAGGTTGGGCAAAGTTTTATTGGGTTTTTCCATCAGTAATTTAAGTAGCCGCCAAAAAGTTGTGCCCGGTTTATGGCAATTAGCTCCCCCCCACCCCCCTCTGGGAACTTAAATATAACTGGCGAAATGTGGGATTACAGCTCTGCCTCACCCTTTGGGGATTACAGGCGTGATAATATATCGTACACCGGGTGCAACAACGTCATAAGTAACTAATAACGTACATTTATGATATTGATTGATTTGAAATTTTCTTTATTAAAACATAAACAAAACAGATAAATGACATTTAGGTCTTATTCTATAAGCATTTAACATTATGGTTAGGTGTTTTGTGCAGACTATGGCGCCTATATAAAACATTTAAGAATACATTCAATATGTAATGTATAAAACTTATTAGTTATTATAAATCAGATATATCTTACTACTTACGTTAAACATGTCGAAATATACACAGCATGTTGAATAGACACAAACACACTTTATTATTTATACTATAAATACGGTACATTATTTTATAAAGATTGTAACACATACAGTGATAATATTAAGTTTTACTTTGAGAGTATACAATAAGTATTCAATAATGCAAATAAGCTTCGGGTACTGTGTGTGATTCGTTGAAAATCTACCCTGCATTCCGTAACAAAATAGTCTAGTCGTCGACAGTCGCCGACTCGCCGTGTTATTCGTATAGTAGTAAGTGATGTGGGAGACGGTACCGATGATATTTATCGATATATTTTAAGTTTGTAGATCGGGTTTGGCCAATGGTAGAAATTAGTGGGTTATGATGTTTGGGGTTAGTTACCAAATAAAACTTTTTAGTTAATTTTGAAATGAATTGTTTTAATGTTGGGAAATTTAATTGACTGTGTAACTTTTTAAGATTTGTCCGAAAGGGTGTGTTGAATGAGGTTTTAATTGCTTTGTTCTGGACTACTTGTAGTTTAGAGTAATTACTTTCGCATGTGCTACTCCAGACCGGTGCCGCATACGTAATGCAGGGTCTAACAAGGGTTGTATAGATTTTCAGTTTGGTCTTTGAGCTGACTTTAGATCGCCGTTTTAAAATTGGATGCAGGCAGTTTAAAGCTTTTATGCCTTTTAAGCGGAAATACTCAGTGTTTTTGGTCCAGTTCATTTTATTGTCCAGCAATAATCCAAGGTACTTTGTCGATACACGCCATGGCAAAGTATAATCATCAACTTTAATGCGTCTTTTAGGGAATGATCGCTTCCTTGTGAACATTATTACTTCGGTTTTTGAAGAATTTAATTTTAGTTTCCATTGGGTAAAATATGAAACGAGAAGCTGTAATGACAACTGAAGCCGTTCAACTATTAAATCGGTATCTTTATTTGAAGTGAATGATGCTGTGTCATCAGCAAAGCACGCAAGGTGAGTATGGGCTTGCTTGGGCATGTCATTTATAAAGAGTATAAATAAATGTGGCCCGAGCAAGGAGCCCTGTGGCACCCCTGCTGGAATAGATCTAGGTTTGGACACACTATCGCCAATATGCACACAGAACGACCTATCCGTCAAATACGCCTGGATGATTTTTACAAGCCCAATCGGTACACCATATTTAGATAGCTTGTGTAAAAGGCCTGCATGCCAGACGGCATCAAAAGCTTTTTCTACGTCAAGCAACATCATGCCTGTAGACTCACCCATGTTTAGGTGATGCATCACATGCTCTGCGACCCTGGCCAGTTGCTGTGCTGTAGAATGAGCCTTTCTGAATCCGAACTGCTCAGGCAATAATAGATGGTTTGTAGCGTTTGCTAAGCGCGCTGAGATTACTCCTTCGAGTAATTTTCCCAAAGATGGTAGGAGACTTATAGGCCGATAGCTAGTAGGTGAGCTTTCCTCTTTACCTGGTTTCTTGAATGTTACAATTTTGGCAATTTTCCAAGCAGACGGAAAGTAGCCAATTTCTAGGCAACCATTAAAAATTTTTGTTATGAATACTATGCATTTACGTGATAAATTTTTTAGTAAGCAGTTGTGAATGCCATCGACGCCCGGAGACTTACGACTTTTGAGATTTCTTATTAATTTCAATACTTCTCTAGGATGTACAAGTTTAGGTGGAATATAGTCATTTGTATTATTATTAAGTTTCTTCATTGATTTGTTGACAGCAGCCTCTGTAAGGATATCACTAGTCCAGTTCCTAGTCAAACTCATGTTCTCGTAAAAAGTATCAGCAAGCACTTCGCACTGTTCGGCGGGGGACGTAGTTAATTGACGACTTTTACACTTCAACGGTGGAATGACTGAAGGCTTATATGCTAGAGATTTAACAATCCTCCAGATGTCAGTACATGGATTATCTATTTTTGCCAGTTTGTCGTTCCATATCTTATCATTATGAATTTGAATAAGGTCTTTAATTTTAGCGTTAAGGTTGTTAATATCTTTGTTGATTATGCGCTTAATTGCAGGATTAGTTTCTTTTAAAACCGTCTTCCTTAGCTTGTTTTTAGTAGAAATTAGGACTTTGATGCGTCTCGGCAAGGTGTAAGACTTAACCGAGGATGGGCCTGATGGAACGTTTATTTCACGACTTATGATGATGGCATTTTGAAGTTGGTCAATTGCAGTATCAATACTAGTTTTAGTTTTATAAGTTGATGTCCCTAATGTTATATTCGTATCCAAGTAAGCTCTGTACTCAGACCATTTAGCTTCTGAGTACCGGTATTGTTTAAAGCTATGACGGATAAAATTACAACCTACTGTAAAAAGGACTGGAAAGTGATTGGATGATAAAGCTGGCAGGGTCTGAAGTTCAGACACGCAATTAACACTATGGCTGAGAAGTATATCTGGCGTGGAAGGAGTATGTGCGTTATTATAATGTACCAATGTTGGAGATGAGGGC
This sequence comes from Diarsia rubi, assembly GCA_932274075.1. Lineage (NCBI taxonomy): Eukaryota > Metazoa > Arthropoda > Insecta > Lepidoptera > Noctuidae > Diarsia > Diarsia rubi. Next base: position 14,990,518 of record OW026425.1, read on the forward strand.
CCAAAAACTTGATAATCATGGAGTACCATATGATCAAACAATACCACACCACGAGAGTTGTTTTGATAGCAGTGCCAATACTCATGCTTGGCATTAAAGTCACCCATAATTAATACTTTTGGCCCTAAATCAAATAAGATATCCAAATCATTTGAAGCTAATGGAAGGTTGGGTGAATTATATGCCGATATGACAATGATATCGCTCTCAGGTGAAGTTAAGCGAATTCCTACGCATTCAAGATTACACGTAGGGGGAATAAAAATTGACGTATGTGGAATATCGTTCTTAACTAAAATTGCGACTCCCTGACCAATACCATTCGATTTCTTATATTTATGATATTGCTGCACCGGATGAAGACGCATGTTTGACATCATTTGTGATCAATAACTCATTTTAGTTATTTGTGACGTTATTGCACCCGGTGTGCGATATATATATTTTTTACTAGCCTGCTCTGCTCCACTCCAGGCAAAGGCCTTCCACTCTTTCCACTTCTCGCGAACCCGCGCGTCCTCCTTCCAATTTTGACGGAACCGATCTAGTTCATCCCGCCATCTCCTTCGTGGAGCCTGCCACGACCCCGTCTCACTGTGTCAGGGCACCAGTTTCCTGCTATTTTGGCCCACAGTTTGTCCGGCATGCGGCAGACATGTCCTGCCCAGACCCATTTGAGTTGAGCAGCCTTTTGGGCCACGTCAGCTATTTTTGTTTTGGAACGCAGCATTGTGTTTCGGACACGATCCGTTAATTTAACACCTAGTATACTGCGCTCCATTGCTCGTTGGCAAACCTTGAGATAATATATAATGTATTTTTCTTTTAGACAATATGTCTGCTTTCCTCAGAAAATAAAAGTTTCCTTCGTGTTTCGTGAAGCTTTAACACATACCGCGTCAGCATATTTATTTTCCATAACAATATGGTGCGCTAGTAGACTCACCGTCCACAATCCCGTCACCCATAAAACATCCGAACTTTAAATAGGAAAAGAGACGAGAAAATCGCGCCAGTTTTTCATAACGGCCATAAATATTATTAGATAAATATGTATCATTGCCCGTGTCATGCGGTGATTCGAATTCTCGATACAGAGTGAGGGAGGGAATTCAAATAGTTTTGAGTTAGAGGGCTTGTGACTCGGCTTTGTACCTTCAAAGAAAAGCTTGCCTTTTGTGTAACATGTCGATGCATCGTTACGCGTTGTTTTGAAATAATATATCTTCTATTTGACACACGATCACGCATGAGTTTAAGTTATAACAAGTATCGGAATCGTGTCGAAAGAAAAATGTATTTGCTTACCGTAAATGTTACATTTGAATTTCCATATATGCGCCAAAATGAAACGTTGGATAATGCAAACAACGGTCACATTAAAATAAATGTAGATTACTAGGTCTTTTTTGTACAGTCACGTTTTTAATTAAATGGAATTTATAGGCAGTGAACGTAACATTATGCAAGTCACATTTTCACATGTGACTTGGTCGACTTTATTGCTTTCACGTATTACTTGCAAATGGCGCCCAACGTGGGGCACGGAAATATTATTTAACATTTTAAAGACATATTACTTTTGAATACGTAACACGTAAAATGCGTGTCACATACTCGAGTCAGCAGATGTTATACAAAATACATAGAATTTATAACTTGACAAAAACAGATAAATCGAGGCCCCCGGTATAATTTATGTGCGGAAAATAAATCTGTAAGCGGATACAAGTTTATCCGTCCTTTCAAAATAAGGGTATATGGCGCAGGTCCGCACCGCTCGGAAGTCGGATGACGAATGTCCACATCTTTGCCGTGGGACGGGTTATATAATGCGTAAAATTACTGTCTTTAACTATCTTGATATGTTTCTCGTATAACGTCCTCGACTGATATACGTTTATTTATTTAGGCGTGTATAAATCACTTTTGGGATGCACATACATTTTAGAGAAAGCTCGTTACGTCAAATGCCGTCTTATATGAAATCGTATGAGCTGTTGGATTTATTTTTCATCTTGAATTTGTACCTTTATGACACTTGTGAGGTTTTGTTATTGAATTTGTTAGTATGCTTTAACAACTTTAGGGAATATAAACACTTTATTACAACAAGCGCTCATACAACATCAAATACCTTATCATCAAGACTTAGTGCTAAACTTTCCAAAGTATACAAAGTAATTTAAGGCTTCTTACTATGTTAATACAGTCGTAAAGTTTTTTAACTTCACTTCCCTCTTGTAAGTGCTGTAGCGCATTCTAGAACCTCCTGCTGAGACAGTATCTTCAACACAGTACTGAAGAAGGGCGGCCACGTGCACCACTCTTGTTTAATTAAGCGGTGATTAAAGTTCTGCGCTGGACTTACCGGAATTCATTCGCGGGCCGCTCCTTACTGGCACCCACCGTGGGACTACTTTATTAATAGCCTTTTTCGCGTTGTATTTAAAATTTCCACAGGTTTAATTAGAAACTATTAATAACAAAGCCTTTTAATATTTCCTCAACGGACCGTCGTAAATTAACCATGTTTGATATTATATTTTATGAGGGTAGTCCAACAAAATTGCCCACTTTTCTGTTGTGTAATCTTGAATCTCCCGCTAAAACAGTATCTGGAGCATGTAGAGAGCTGAATACCGGTCACGTACGAGTTGCTCGGCTTTAATTGAGCGGTGATTAAAGTTTTACAGTGGACTTTGGTGGAATAGACTCGCATGCCCGACTTGTAGAGTTGTGGCTCAACGCTTCCCACTCTTGCATTAATTGTTGTTTACACGGTGCATTGAATACAAAAGCTTATACAAGTGTTTGCTCTGTTTCATTAAATTGTGATTGTGTGTGTTTTATTTGAATTTCTATTGTGTGGTTTGTAATTTTGTGATTGTTGTTTGCTATTATTTGAATTTATTGTGTGTTGTTAAATTTTGTATCTGTGGGCTGACATTTCATTTCTTTTCTTTTCTGTTTTGTAATTTTTGATTTATGGTTTCGTTATCCGAATTAAACTTTTTATTGTTATTATATTTCCTTTATTTATTTATTCACATAAAATTTACATTTTTTAATATTTCATACAAAACTCAATCAAAAACATTTAAAAATAAAAAAAATAGTCGTCCACCGGTGACGGGAGCAGGGTCCAAGCTACCGGTGGTTAGGGCTCCAGAGACAGGAACCTCCTCCTCCTCCTTCTGAATCAGGCTCTTGATCCAACCGCCGAGCGAAAGTTTGGACAGGTGGTCGTCCAGACTCTTGGCTATAAGGCCATTGGCCGTTACGACTATCGGCACAATGATAGCCGAGTTCACATGCCACATATCGACAACCTCGTGTGCTAAATCAAGATACCTATTTTATTTGTTTTTCTTTTTCAGCTTTTACGAGGTTCTCGTCATGTGGAATAGTAACATCGATTATCATTGCGCGGCGCGCTGATTGGTCCATCACCACTATATCAGGCTTATTGGCAACAATAGTCCTGTCAGTGATGATAGACTGATCCCAGTATAGCGTTACATGGTAATTTTCGAGAACTGGGTCTTTATTATTATCTCCTTTATTCACTTTCATCCATATAATTTACATTTTTAAATACACTCGAGAGCAATGAATCCGGGTCACTTAAAGAATGTTAAAAATCTCGGAAACTAAAAATGATAGGTTAATGCAATAAATTGTATTTAATAGACAATGTAATACTCCTTAAATGAAAGTAAAAAAAATATGAGTCACAATACATTTTATTAACACAAAACTACATAAAGAAAAAAACTGCTGATCTCTCCTTAAAACAAAAATAGGAAACATGAAATTTTTGAACTTTATTACGATTTTCTTGAATTTTAATACTTCGTATTGCCTCCTCGTGCTTCCATTACTGCGTTTACGCGGTTTGGCATGCTGTACACCAAGTTCCTTATACGATTTTGGAGAATATTCTCCCATTCCTCTGTGAGAGCAATTTTGAGCTCACGAAGCGTGATTGGGGGAGGGTTTCGTTGTTTTACGCATCTGCCTAGCTCGTCCCAAGCATGCTCGATCGGGTTGATATCCGGGCTGCGCGCTGGCCACTCCATACGAGTAATGTTCATCTCTTGAAGGTAGTCATTCACAATCCTACCTGTATGAGGTCGGGCATTGTCATGCATAAATATAGCATTTCGAAGCATGGTGTTCACCAAGTATCGGTCTTCTCGTGCTGTGGTACACCTGGTTCTGCCCGTTCCTGGTCTGCGTAGGTTAGAACCAGTTTCTTCGTAACGTCGGAGAACTCTTTGTACTGTTGACAGCGACACACCGACAGTCCTGGCTGTATCGCGCTGACTCCGGCCGGTTTCCAGCATTGTAAGTATTCTGGTGCATTCTTCAGGCGTAAGCGACATAATTTCAGCTTGAATAATGAATATAGAGCACTATCAACATGGTTTATGTACCCACATAAATGACAGATTACAAACAAAAGCAAAACCAAATGCTGTAATTTCGTAGTTCCATCTTCGAAAGTGGCCCTTTTTCAAATTTGATTTTTTTATGATATATCTTTACAATAACTAAGAAGTTTTAATACCTTCATATAAGGAGTATTACATTGTCTATTAAATACAATTTATTGCATTAACCTAGCATTTTTAGTTTCCGAGATTTTTAGGATTCTTTAAGTGACCCGGATTCATTGCTCTCGAGTGTATTTCATACAAAACTTATAAAAAAACATTTAAAAATATAAAAAATAGTCGTCCACCGGTGACGGGAGCAGGGTCCAAGCTACCGGTGGTTAGGGCCCCAGAGACAGGAACCTCCTCACAATGCGAGCCGTATCGAGGAGTACTTCTACTTCTTATTATTACTATTAAATGCAGTGGCTTTTGTTTGTGTCGATACTGAACCATTAATTTACTCCTCGACTATTGTGAATTAAGTAGGAAGTAAAGTCATTATTTTACCCTAATCCGAATACAAAATAAATGATCCGTCAGATATATTTTCAAAAAATATTGTTAAGTAAATTTTTCTTTTTTCACGTTGACAAACAATGAAGACGATACAGTGATTTGAAAACTCGTGTGACGTCATATTCTAAGACATAAGTATAAGTATAAGTATAAGTATAACGGGCTGGTGTCCGCAACTCCACGCTCAATGCGCGTATTTTACGTGCGGGTGGGAATATCACTCGATCCACCCCAGCTCCCCGAGAAAAGCCAGCAACCCCTTGGTGTTACTGGCAATCTCGCGGAGAGTACCTGGGTCACCGAAGTATTTGGCCCTGTATGGGGCAACCCCCGGACAGTGCAGGAGCACGTGGGCTGCTGTTTCTTCTTCCTCCATGCAGGCTCGACACAGAGGACTATCTGTGACTCCTATAACAAAGAGGTGCTTGTTAAAAGTACCGTGTCCAGTGATGGCAGCCGTTACTGTGCGTAGCTGCAGTTTAGTTAGCCGGAGCGCTTGTTTGGTGAGGCGAGCGTCGATGGCGGGAAGCGCCTTCTTGGCCTGCCTACACTCGCCGTGGTCTAGCCACAGCTTGGCGTGAAGTTCTTTGGTACGTTTCCTTACCAGCGTGCGAAGATAGCCGAAAGGTAGCGGCACGATGGGTTCTGCTTCTAAGACATTAGTATGACATTTTTTACCGGTGAGTGACGTCACAAACCCCCACTCAAATCTTTGACGCGTTTTATCTTGTAAATTTTTGTTGATTTGATAAAACAAAAAATACGTATCCTATATTTGTCTATAATCTAACAGGCGGACTAATTAGAATAACATATTTTTTAGTCAGTAAACATCCCAATTCATTGAGGGCCAGCGCAGCTCGTCTTCTTCGTCCATACTTCTCTGTTACTCGACATCCCATCAGACACCTCCTTTCTTGACATATCATGCTTCACACAGTCCATCCATCGTTTCTTTGGTCTCCCTTTAATGAGAAAGGGTCTCCACAATATACTCAAAACTTAAAGTTTTAACTTGAACATCATCTTAATTTTTCTATAAGTGCGAAAGATTCTGGGGTAAGGTAATGTGCCATTTTTTAAAATTCTTATTAGGCGATAATTCTTTTAAGTTCTAAATTAATTAATTACAAAGACGTTATGGCCGTTAAGAAACACCTAATTACGTATGATGTATATTAATAAGACGATATTATAACTCAAAAGGCACACTGCAAAGAAACTCAGAGGCCTCCTGTTCAAAATATATTTATCGTTTACCTAATTAGCCATTAAAAGGTCCCTTTTTCCTGAGAAAGCAATTAATTTACAATTATGTACGAAGGGCTGCACAAAGTCTTATTAAATAAAATGTTTCAAAGACCGCTTCCCCCATTCATTTTGGGCAATTTCTTTCTTAGACGAATCTTTAATTATCAAAGATTTATAATTTTACGAAAAATTTCGCTTTTACACCTCTTCACGCCTATTTTCTTTGCTTTATGATTTAAATATTTTACGTTAACTTCTCACTCACTTTTATTGCTGAGATTTTAGTACACGGTTCCTGTCAATTCTACTCTGCCTAATACATATTATTTTTTGTCAACTGCTTTCGTTCTACTGTCTCCACAAATACCCACACTTTCTCTCCACACACTAACTCACACAATTTAACTTCTCATAACGCTAAACGTCGTAACTCATTAAATAAAACTCTCCATAATTACGTCGTCGGCATAATATTCAGTACCTAATACCCTGTCTGTAGTAAATATAAAATGTTCAATCATGATTTTAAAGATCACTTACAGGACTTACCGACGCCATTTTTGAAGCCCACTTTATCTTAGTATTTGAATTTTTAATAAGAGTAAAGTCAACACGGCTTTTTATACGCGAAAAATGTTCGTCAAATATACGCCTAACGAGTTTTTGTGGTGGAGTGAAGGTAATACCGTGATGATAAAGTTGCTTTACATTTTTTCGATATAAAATATGGTAAGTTTGTTGCTGTTAGTTTTTGTTAGGATCTAAGGATAGTTAAGGTGAAGATTGATGAAGTGTTGTCACCTTTGTAAAAAATATATTATATTACGCTCCCATTTTTATGATACATGATATTTTAACGCTATTCAGTATGAGAACCTGAGCCAGAGGGTTAATAGTGCCATTAACTTATCGACTAAAAGCAATGTGAGGTACTGCTGTTTATGCGCCTTTTGGCGAGTGGCAAAAATCTAAATTAACGCTGAGATGTCCTGGGTCCTGGGTTCGATTCCCAGTTTGAGAAAATTGTCATTGGGTTTTTTCCGTCAGGAATCTGTATCAGGAGTCTGGATATGTGCCATATGAACGGCAATAGGCTGTAATGCCTTCGCGGATTACACGAGTGGTGTTATGTTACATCACACTAATATTATAAAAGTGAAAGTTTGTGTGTACCTATGTTTGTTACTTCTTCATGCAAAAACTACTGAACGGATTTGGATAAAATTTGGTACACAGATAGTTTGTAACCTGGATTAACACATAGGATAGTTTTTATTTTATGCCGAGTTTATCTTCCCGTGGGATAATTTTCGAGTTGTAGCGGATGAAGTCGCTAGCAACAGCTAGTTAAAAAAAAAAAAACCGCGACTTGCTGTCAAAGTCATTTGTGCACCAAGTTCTAGCACCTGACAAATACAACGATACGATGTGAAGATCTCAACTTCAAATCTTTATCAACGGACCTCCTTAATTGAGAAACTCCATAATTATGTTGACTTACCAATTCATTCGCCGTTCATTCATTCACTCACGTTGCACTAGAGAGGAAAAAAGAGCTGAAGAAATATTGGATTTCTCAGGGCGCGAGGTTTCAATCGTAGCGCAGTATTTAATTAAGAGCACCCCATGGGGTTTTCTCTGTTACGGGGTGTAACGCAGAGATTTTATTTTGCTTTGCTACCCCGTCTGGTAACGTTATTAAGTAAATAGTGGTTTTAATTGCTGTGAATATGTAGGTATGGACTATGGACTGTTGGTATAAGAATAGGGATGTGTCCTGAGTAAAAAATTATATGATTCCGTTTAGTGCGTCAGTTATTATCGAGAAATATTAGATACATGTTTTTTATTTTATCAAATGACTGAAAATTGACGAAAATAAAACGCGTCAAAGATTATGAGAGGGGGCTTTTGACGTCACTACGTGGTAAAATAGTAGAGCGATGTGAGGTCACACGAGTTTTTGAAGCACTGTATCGTAGTCATATTTGATTTACCTACGTGGTAAAAAAAAATGTATCCAATATTTTTTGGAAATCTATCTGACGGATTAATTAGATTTTTATCTCAACTACCCTTGAATGAAGGAAGTCTGTTTTTACATTACATAACATAATTACGCCTGTAATCTTTCAAGAGATGGGCAGAGGTGTACTTAATAATACATAGGTACACTATTTTCGCTGGACATGTGTATCCTCGTAGTAAAACTGGTATGACAAACTAGTACGACTATGGGGGAACAGCGGAAACTCCTGACGGAAAAACCCAATAACACTTTGTTCGACCTGGAAACGAACCCAAGACCACATGCTTAGCAGTCGCACTTGCGAAAACTAGACCGACGAAGCTGTTTCTTTACTTATATCATTACTAGGTGTTGCCAGCGGCTTTGCACTCTACAACTCGGAAATTATTCCACAAGAAGATAAAATCGGGATAAAAACTCCTATCCTATGTGTTAATACAGGCTACAAGCTATCTGTGTATCAAATTTTATCCAAATCCGTTCAGTAGTTTTTGTGTGAAGAAGTAAAAAACATACACAAACTTTCGCATTTCTAATACTAGCTGTTGCCAGCGGCTTCACCCGCTACAACCCACGGGAATATAACATTGTGTTAAAAACTATCCTATTTGTTAATCTAGGTTATAAACTATCTGTGTACAAAATTTCATCCAAATCCATGCAGAAGTTTTTGCGTGAAGAAGAAACAAACATACACACTCACACACTCACAAACTTTCGCCGTTATAATATTAGTGTGAAGTGTGATTAGTAGGATAATTCCTGAAACTTATGAATTCAGTTTCTCAGTCTTAAAAAGTTATTATGTTCTTCAGTCCTGACCTACCACATTCATTTCCATAATGCGAAACAGTAATTAACCCTGATTGGTTCTATATTTTACGCATTTGAATCACGACATTAACTCATTGAAGGTCGTTGGTTATATAGGCTCACAATATGGATTACCTTGCCCTTATTCCACAAAAAAAGTTGTTTTCAGAACAAAACATTTGATCCCTTTTGAAGTCAATCTAGGACACATCAAGTGGGTAGTCTATGATTTGTAAGGATACAATGAAAACTATTAGTTATCATTGACTGGCTTTCCTGTAAAGACACAAATTTCATCAATTCCAGGTTAGCTGACATTTCATCAAGTTTCCTCTGAACAAAACCTTAGAGAATTCCAACTAAAAACGACAAAAGCCTTTCAATAAAAACAGTAAAACTTCCAATCCAAACTACGTCTTAATTACTGTCTATTATGGTAGTTTTTTCCTATTCAAATTGAATAACCACGTCTATTGCCCGAGGGAGCTCTGAGATTAATCCAGATGCTGCGTTGTGGTAGATATGAATTATTGTTGGCCTCTCCGCTTAGATGGGCAACTTGTTCGCTAACTAACGTCCCTTTTGTTCTGATTGTGTGATTGTTGGGGGACTTGTATATGAGGCTGTGAGGATGGAAGTATGTCAGTTATAGCGAGGTATAGTATAGCGGGCTATAGGGAAGTATGTAAGCAGAATTCTCGCTCATATAGGGGATGTGAATATCTCATTTTCTAGAGTAATGTGTTGTTAGTATGCAACTACAGGATCCCCACAAGAATAGGACAGTAACTTATGTTGATTTACTTGATTATTATGTCTTATATGAGATACCCCGTAACGGGGTTGTAGAGGTCAAATAAAGAGCCGCTCCATGTACAGACGCCAGCACACCAATTTACTGCAATCTGTCAAATTTATTTAATAGATTTTCAACTTTATCGCTGAAGCATTACGTTCAAGGTTACTTGGGAATACTTACAGTTGCGGGTGGTTTGATACAAATATTCAGCTGTATCCGGTTAGTTTAGAATGGTTCATAATCCGGTTAATTTAGATGGTTGGTAAAAGTCTTGGTAAATCATAATGATTGTGGTACCCAGAGAAGGGTCTTCCAAAAGAATATTATACGTGTTTAGAGCCGTAACAATTATAAATCCAGATGTCTTGATCTATCAAAGCAGAGGTAAAATATTAAACGGTACTAAGGTAAGAAAAAATGTATGAACTATAACAACATTTTAGCATTTCCTGGCTGCCTGTATTCTCTAAATTGAAATACAAGCAAAAGTAGATTTACTAGCAGTAAATATGCTCACAGATGAAAATATCACTGAGATTATCCTTGTATACGGTAAACTTTTGTAAACTTCTTCTCGAGGAGCTCATGACATTGTAATAACTGCTGCTCGGGACGATGTTTAGGTGAAACCGTGCTTGCCTAGGTTTGTCCGTGGATGGGTCACCACCCACTACATACCAAGTTCGTTTCGTGCCTTGGAAAGCACGTTAAGTGGCTAGTCCCGGCTGCAGATCTTTGGCAGTCGTTACAGTTAGACAGTGGTCTGAAAGTGGTTGAGGCACAAAGTTTTACCATAGGGTATCGTATTATTCAGTACTAATTGGGTTATGGAGGTCAGATAGGCAGTCGCTCCATGCAAAATTCGGGTATTCAGCTTCATCTTACAAGCTGACACCAACACTTGAGAAAAGTTTACGCAGAAAATGATGACTGTAAACATAGAATAAAAAAAAATCATAGACAAAATTAATAGTGGCAAGTAAAGGAAAAAGAAGATTTAAGTCCCCTCGACAAAGATGAAGCAAAATGAGTGAAAAATCTTTAATAAGCAGCTTGGCAGAGTCTTAGTGAGCGAACAAATTGATTGACTGCCATTTCCTGGGCTCTGCCGATATTAATTAAATGACGTTTTATTATGTCTCTTGCAGACTTATCGATGTTGAGAAAATTATAGATGTTGATTAAATATTTTAAGATAATCTTGTATGGTATTATGGTATTATTGGCCCTGGTGTCCGCAAAACCACGTCCAAAGCGCGTATTTTATATTTTCACTAGTAATTTATAACAAACTGCCTTCATAGATTTTGGCCGAGAAGGTATTGCAGATTTGTAGATTTAAAAAAAAAAATTGAATTGAATTTGTAGTTTGAAACTGTCCCTCACTGGTATGACTGGTAGTACTCAAGCTAGGAACATTAATTGAGTTTATTATTCTGTGCTATGCAAAATTCATACTTACATACGAAGATAAAACTAAAATATTGATTTTAGTCTTCTGTTAAATCTCTAGAGACCTTCTGTATGATTCCGGATTTCGCTACAATTCGTCAAACGCCTCAGTATCGTACAAACAGTTCAACTTCTACACTACTTTATCCATCATATAACAGATCGTCTATGTAATTCTGTTCTAACAGTATTAGGTACTTGTCCCTTTTGTATCCTTGTATCCTCCGGGACCCAGGTGGCCATTGAATTGTTTCAGCACAAAAGCATTTAGTTCCTTTTGAACTGGACTCGCCCTTACGGTTGTATTGCTATTAACTAGTTCCTTATTCTTTATTTGTACGAGGTTTTTCTTACATTTGTCTTAATTTTTTCCGTAACTTAGAAGTTGTTTAAGGTAAACAACCTGAATTGTTTTTGTCTTATTCATGATGTCCATTTGGACTGTGAAAGTTTTTTTTTTATTTGAATGTGTTGTTTTAGTAAGGTGAAATGTTACGTTTACTCACAGAAAAGATAAATTCAGGGTCTACTGTTGCTCTCGAAAGAACCTATACCCTTTTTGGTTTACTTCGTAAAATAATGTCAACCTAACGTTATACTTAAGAAAAAAGCTTGATTTGGGTCTTTCAACAGTCAAAATTATTAATGGCAAGAACCTTTTCAATCCTGCGTCCTAAAACTTTTAACAGCATATTTCCCTCACAATACAGAAATGCTCCATCATTTCGACCGCTTTTTGCCGCAATTCCTCCTTTCAAGAGCTCTCAGGTACACATATCAAAATAAACTGCTTCTACTTCACGCCAGCCGAAATCACATCATTTCTGAGCACCACCGCCGTACTAAACTTGAGGTCCTATTCATCTTGCCCCACTTTAGCTTGAGAGGTCGAATGCTTTCTTTACGGCTTCGTGTGTGTATAAATTATGAGTAGCTTATTCAAAAGTTTTGTGGGAAATAGCATGAGTTTGTTATGATAAGTAAGTAATACGTTTTATCAATAATAAGTTTTACAATGTTACAAATATCTTTTATGCTTTTATATCACTTTGCAAAAGAATTATACATCTGTAACCGAACTAGGTAAAAGCGTGTATTTCGGCTATCAGCAGCAAATATGTTATTGTTAAATGGCATTTATACTTCATGTGTTACAGTTAATTAAAGAGTTTACCACTTCATCAATGCATCTTAATTAATCCGCTAACATTATTTGTTGATATCATTTTCTATACCCGTGTTTTATGAAGCTTATACTTATCAAGGCAAAATTCTAGTTCCGGGCGGCAAAGCAGGACCAACATTGAGGTTGGCACCAAATCGACATCACCACAATAAGACTAAATTATAATCCAATATTGATAACCGCTTCAGCTTTACAGATACCGAAATGCCATTTATTCTGTACGCCATTCTGACTCCTATTGACATCTGAATGCATTCCCCAATCTATTGTGCAATATGATTTAAACACGCTATTCAATTCTCATAGAAACTTGTCAATGGATTTGAGGCCACATCCATTGTGGCTTCTGTATGTTAAAGACTGCGTTTGAATGGATTTTTTGAACGATTTTGAATCCATGGGATGAATTTTAAATTGAAATGTGATGTTGGGTGTATTTCTGGTGTAGAGTTTCTTTGGTCCTGTGAATGTAATTTCGTATGTTTTGATGTCGTAGTAAAGTCGACAAAAAACAGTGCTGAAGGCTGTGCAGGCGAAAGGAAAGATTGGATCATTGGGATCATTAGGTACCAAATAAATAAAATGTACTATGTGCATATTTTTTGAAGACATACGTGAAACAGTAATGTGGGAGTCTTAACTTAATGCCAGACAATTATACTTATTGATAGCTACAGGAAGAGTAGACTTACAAGCAAACTTATTTATTACTGCTTCCTACTTTTTAGTAGATGAATAATTAGAAAGTTCCATTGTCTACAAGACTATAATCGTTAAACACCTCGCAGAGACAAGTTTCAATAGCAGTAATTTAACTATCTCTCAGTCTCATAAAATGGTTAGTAGCACGGATAGTACTTGTTAAAGCTACTGTAACACCTCGGGTGGCTATAATTTGATCAAGTCTTGGACACGGTGTCTCAATTAGTCCGCTGTTAACAATGGTGAAGTTTTTACGTCGAAACTTGGACCGACGTTATTGGGGAAGTTTTATAGCAGGTACGGCTAGGTCGTATTACTGGTTGGTCCAGTGGTTGTAAGTGTGACTACTGAGCATGAGGATCTGTGTTCGGTTACCAGGTCGTGCTTTCTTCATCATCAGCAGCCACCCACGGAGTCTGGATTTGTGTCCGGTCACGGGCAAAAGATAACTCGCCAAAATGTGGGTGAACTATCAGTTACATTTATGCATAACTCTTCGGACTTATCGTTATGTTATGGTGCCAGTGGTTAATTTATTCCTGTTTGGTGTTCATGATTTATTAGTTCTATCTATTTTTCTTTCTAGTATGTTACAATAGGATATTTCACCAAAACAAAAATTAGTCCGTCAGATAGATTTTCCAAAAATAATGGGCACTTTTTTTTTTCACTTAAACAAAAGATGAAGACGACAGCGCTTCGAAAAGTCGCGTCAAGTCGTGTGACGTCACAAGTCCCCCCACCCATAATCTTTGAAACGTTTTATTTTCGTAAATTCTAATAATCTGATAAAACATAAAACACGTATCCAATATTTTTCGATAATTTAACAGACGATTTTTTTTGGTAAAATACCCTATTACGAGTTTGTTAAATGATACAATATTTACTATAGTGAAAATACACACATCAAAAGTGTCTAGGGATCAAGCATTTTTATGCGGATTTCTTGAGATTGAGATGTGGCTTTGTAATAAATTTATGATTTTATAAATTTATATGGATCCTTTTTGGTGCATTTCATAATTTGAATCAGGAACTGTGAATCAAATTCGAGTAAAAGATGAAAATCAGCTGTCAATATTTTCCCTATAAAAACATACAACGCATTGAAGACATTATTAGTGCTACTGTTTCCCTACTACTGATTAAAACCAACGTTATTATGGAGCGGCGACGTCATTTAAGCAGGGAAGAAATGCTCAGAGCCGTGGGAATGATAGAAGCTGGTTCCCGGCAACGTACTGTGGCTTTAGCTCTGAATACAAGTCAGAGTGTTATCAGTCGACTTTGGACACGTTACCGAAGCACTGGTACCGTGGCTGAGCGCCATGGAGGACGGTATCGCTGCACCACACGGAGACAAGACCGATACATTCAAATCTTAACTCGAAGAGCTCCAACAATAACCGCCATGATGTTAGCCGTGAGGCTTCATCACTCTTCAGGGAACTTAATTAGCGACCAAACAGTCAGAAACCGCTTGCATGAAGTGAGCCTTCATTCCCGAAGACCGCTACGGGTACCACCTATAGCAATGCACAATCGTAGGATTCGATATCAATGGGCTCTTGAACACAGAAATTGGGCAGAAGAACAATGGCGTTTCGTGTGCTTTTCTGATGAGTCTCGTTTTGGTATGAGACCGGATACAAGACGTATACGACACTGGAGAACCCCTGGACGCCAACAGCGATTAAAATCCTGCCAGGAAGTCCATCCTTATAGTGGTGGAACCATCATGGTATGGGCGGGTATTTGGATCGGCGGAAGAACTGAGTTGATTTGGATCAGAGGCAACCTCAACGCTCAAATTTATGCTGAGACGATTGTATCAGACGTCATCGTTCCTCTACAAGTGCAAATCGGTCCCTTATTTCAGTTAATGCATGTTATTGCACGACCGCACACCGCAAGAGTTGTAAGACAGACTCTCGCCGCAGCTAACATCAATGTCCTGCCCTGGCCTGCCAGTCGCCAGACTTGAACCCGATTGAGCATGCATGGGATATGCTACAGAGAAGAGCTCTGCCGAATATGGAGGGTATCCAGTCGCAAGCAGACCTTTTTTTGTTGTTGCAACGAACATGGGCGGCCATTCCACAGCGTGATTTGGATGAACTCATTTTGAGTATGCCAAACCGATGTTCTTGTGTTGTTAGTGTTCGCGGTAGAAACACGGATTATTAATTGTTTAAGTTACCCAATAAAATTTTAAAGAAAACTGTTATTTCAGTCTTTTTTTCGAACTTTAATGTTAGTGGTTCAAATGTCAAAAATCCCTTTATTAGGAAAATAGCAAATTTCTTTATTAATGCAAAGGTGACTTGGTTTATCGTTACTGTGACAAACGAAAACACTTTATTTGATGAATCCTTAAAGAAAATTTTAATTAATATCAATCAGGAGAAAAGTTATTGCAAAAATATATGTTGATCCCTAGACACTTTTGATGTGTGTATCATGATGAACTCTAATTTGACTTCTGTAAATATTCTTTGATCTTCGATTCTGTCTGCCTGTTATATTCTTCATACAATAGATTCGAAACCACCGTTATTTCTTCACAAAAGATTGCCAGAGATTTCCACATCATTGACTAGGCAGAGATTATCTTCCATCCCAGATTTACGTAAACCGTGGAAAATCTAGATCTAGATTTTCCAATGCTTCAAGTATCTTTGCGGGCTTCAAGCAAACCATTGTATAAATCCCTCGGACGAACGCTTTTATCTTTGTCTCTAAAGTAAATAGGAAGATGGAGTCTTGGTAACGCCACGGGTTTCACCCCCCTCCTCATCTAGAGCTGATAACCATCTGATTTTATTGGATTTTAAACTTTAGGCTTGTTATTTTAAAATTAATTTTGTATTAACGGTTGGGGCTGTTGGTTTGTTCGTATTTTCTTCGTGAGTCGTGTTTTTGTTAGATCTTCGATTTTGCTTTGTGGTTTGAAAGAATGCGACTAATGTGGGGAAATGTTTTGTTATTGTAGGAAAAGTTAATAAATGAAAGTAGGCTTCAAACATTTAAACAATCCTTGATTAAAGCTTAAAATCACTTTTAACATTTTACCGTTGTAAATAATACAAGTAACTTTATAATGTGGGGTAAAAAAAACTGTCGAAATGGGCGCTATCTAGATAATGATTAACAGAAAGGTAATTAATAAATTAGACTTTATCTAGACGAAGATTTAAATAAAACTCAGTGTCTCCGCTATGATTGGCCGCTAAAACGTTCAAGGGACTATGTACTTTAAATCACAGTCCACACTATCAAGTCTGCTTTAACTTTAAATATACTTCACATAATTTAACAACTAGGTAATACTCTACCTTTAAAGGGGCAGTCAGATGAAAGAGGGAACAAGTGTGCTTGGTCAAAGGGTTCCACTTCATAATGGCTGACTCTTGAACTCAATACATTATTAGAGAATAGCGAGTAATTCAACACTACCCGTAGTACCACGTCATATAAGTTAAACTATCCAGTGTAAACTGACCGATGTTTGTACGGAATGTCAATGCAATGCGAGGTCAGCTTGTACTGGGAAATTTTACACGTGGAAGGTAGATTCAGTATAAGCTGACCTTTCAACGTGTAGAAAGTCTATGCAATGCGGGGCCAGCTTTTATTGGATAACTAAGCTGGTACCCACGACGAAATATTATGAGCTTTTTTTTTTTTTTTTTTTTTGGTGGGTGTAAAATCATCGAATAACCCCTCCCGCTCTTGGGCAGAGCGAAAGGGAGTGTCAGACTTCTACTGACTAAAAACCACCCATGTTCCTTCTTCGCCCTCTATGTCGAGGCCGCGATAACCAGAGGACTACCCGCGGCCCCGACAGGCGTCGGCCCTTTCGGGCCCCTCCCATGTTGCTGACATCTCTTTGAGGCGCGCGTGGAACACGAACGCGCCGTCGACACGGCCTGTTTTCGTCGTGAGACGGACGGACGGCGAGTTAGCCCATCACTCACCGTCCACAGGCCCGCGTCTACGGTGGCCGGAGGTCATCGCGGGGAAATATTATGAGCTGAGGTCAGCTTACTTGGGTTGTTCGAAACAGATACCGCGGCGTCGACACAAAAGGCCAAGAAGGAACATGGGTGGTTTTACTCAGTAGAAGTCTGACACTCCCTTTCGCTTTGCCCAGAGCGGAAGGGGTTATTTCATGATTTCCCAACACCTTACGTTAGACTATTTCACATTACCTAAGGTGTCAATCATAAGGGTTGGTGATGTACTATTTAAAGGGGAATTATAAAACGAGCGAATAAAAAAAACTAAGCGACTGCTGATGAGATACTGTTTTAATAATTTGAGCGGTATGAATTTGAGTTAGGGAAAAATAACTGAACTATCGTCGAATATTGATTAATAATAAAATTCAGAACGAACTTACAAAAAGTGACTTGTGATTAATCCATTTCAGATATTAATATTACTAAGTGAGCGACTAAATTACTAAGTGAGCAACACAGTTTTACATAACAATATTTACATAATTTCAATTCAAAATTCCTTGTGTTTTATTTCACACACAATATCAATCACTCACACAAACAGGGCAATTAGGGAAGTGAGCGAACTGAGATCCCAACATACTCTGCAAACCCGCTACCAGAAAAGCTTGGATTCAAGAGCGAGCGAAGCGAGCTCGGGACTTGGGACACCCCGACTCGGACAGGTGAGGATAGAAAGGGATGGTGAGGTCAAGTGAGCGAGCGAAGCGAGCGAATATACCCTGCCATCCTGTTCGGGGTTATTTTTTTTAAACCACTCAGGAGTAGGAGCCCTGCGAAGCGAAACTAAGTCGATTAGGCCTAGGGAAGTTAAATGGTTTTTTTATTCGAAACACTTTATTTAAGATAAAATAAAAAAATAGTAAAATATTGAAAAAATGCAGGACGTACCTCTGACATTCAAACAAATGTTAGGTCGCTCAAATATAAAGCATTTTGTGTTTAAAGTAACTCAAATTTTTGTTTGTTAGTTGCTCTTCTGCTGATTTCTCGTCTCTCGCAGTCGGTCGCTCAGTAAGTAATTCTATGAGCCAAATTAATTATTCGTGTCACTCAAAACTTTAATTTACAGTCACTCGTTTAAATACTACCCCTGTTTAAATATAATAAAAACACTTTGACTGACCTGAGAATCGAACTCAGGACCTCATGCTGAGCAGCAGATTTAACAATGTATGTAATGCAAAAAGAATTTAAAAAAAATATTTATACAGGGTGTTTGGAAGGGAGCTGTACATACGCCTAGGGTAGAAACTAGGGATAGTCTGCTACCTACCCCCGCCCATTATATTGACCTTGGCCTCAAGGTTTTTTTTTAATTTATTATTATTTTTTATTTGACTTTTTTATGATTTTTTGACTAAAACTACCTGTAGCTCAAAATCTATCCATGGGACCGGTCGGCTAATGGTCTTGTTTTAATCGTTAGAGTCTTAGGGTCCTGCAAAAAATTATTTTACACCAGAAAATTGTGGAGAAGAAAAGTTATGGGGCCTGAAGTACCGTAGTAAGGTAAAGAAATAATTTTAAGGGCAACTTTCTATGGGGTTTAAAAAAAAACTAACAGGGTTGGAGTTCTTCTGATTTTTTTAAAACATCCTCAGTCCATGCCCTTTCTAACGATATGCTAAAAGTGTAATTATCACTTTTAGTTTTAAAGTTATTAATTAATTTCCGCAACTAGGGCACTTCAAGCAAAAATTTCAACTAATGAAAATTAAATGTGTTCGATCGTAAAAGGATGGCAAATGAAACAAAAAATTTGGTAATGACTAATGTCATTAAATTACAAATTTTAATTAATTACTAATTTTAATTAATTACAAATTTTGTTCAAATTGATGACCATTGACCTGTAAACATGCTCGGCACCTCTTCCTCATCTCCACGGTCACCGTTCTAAGCAGCAGTTCCTCGCGCATTGTATCGAATGCGGCGTGGATCCTGTTAATTAGAACCTCCCTTGTTGGTACTTCTTCTGCGTACACCAACTCTTTCGCCCTTCCCCAGACGTAGAAGTCGAGTGGGGTAAGGTCAGGCGACCTTGGGGGCCAGGGAATTGGCCCACCCCGACCAATCCAAGAATTAGGAAAGCAGTTGTCCAGAAGCTCCCTCACTGCTAGGCTCCAATGAGCAGGACAGCCGTCGTGCTGGAAGACTATGGGCCGATTTTCGTCAAACACTTCTTCCGCTAAATCAGGCAAATCGTTTTCGAGGAAATCTAAGTAGTTTTGCCCGTTTAGGTTGTCTGGCAAAAAGTGCGGCCCTATCAACCGATTACCGATGACGCCTGCCCATACGTTCACGGAGAACCTTCGTTGAAAACCTCTGTGCCTCTTGACTCTCGGGTTTTGATCTCTGGGTGCCCAGTGATGGAGATTGTGGTAATTTACAATTCCTTCCTTGTCAAACTTGGACTCGTCAGTCCAGAGAATACTCCGTAAAAAATTAATATCTTCCACGTCCGTATGGAGCAAGTGGCGGCAAAACTCCACCCTTCTTGCATAGTCGTTATCCTCTAAGCCTAAAACAATAAAAATATCAACGTTAGCGGTTTCCTTATGAATTAGTAGCTATGTAACATTGATTGCTATCTCTGTCTTTCCATTTCTCTCTCTCTCACACACATGCTCATGTTAATTTAAAAATTGCCTATGAAATTCACATGCTAGTTCATTACATAAGAGCTAAAAACAAAAACTTTATGTAAAAAATTACCTTGAACAGGGGTGTAGTGGAAAGGATGACGTCCATTTTCGCGAAGAACCGACCAGACTTTCCACACGCTTAAACCAAGCGTCCGGGCTACGGTTCTTACGCTTCTGGTCGGATCTTCCTCAAATTCAGCCAATATGCGTTCTTCCGCAGCCAAATTTGGTTGAAATCTGTTCACGGCTGGTTCCCGGAAATTTAAATTTCCGGTTTCTCGCAGACGCCGATAAGTTGAGCCAAACGTTTGGTGGTTAGGCACTCGCCGGTTAGGATACCGTTCTTGATAAATCCTCCGTGCCTCGCGCCCATTGCAATCAGCCATTCCATACACCACCAGCATGTCGGTGTACTCTTCACTGGTAAATCCAGCCATTTTGCCAACAACAAGGTAACAAATAACAAAACTTAACAAAAACGAAGTAATAACAAACTCAACAAAATTAACGAAAACAGTGGAGCGTCGTAACGGCAAGTACGTAAGTTAGCTAAGATGGGTAAATCTCGACTGACTAACAAAGACCCCAACGAGTTACCTGCCCGGCCCCGTCGACCCAAGAGCGAAAGAGACATGACATGACATGTTTTGTCTCTTACATGTTGCTCTCGTGTAAGAGTGAGACAACAAATTTGCCAACTGTAGGCCAAACTGGTTTAAATTCTGGAAATTACATTTGTCTTACAAATGTCGACTCGTGGTGGTAAAAGTGCCCTAGTTGCGGAAATTAATTAATAACTTTAAAACTAAAAGTGATAAATACACTTTTAGCATATCGTTAGAAAGGGCATGGACTGAGGATGTTTTAAAAAAATCAGAAGAACTCCAACCCTGTTAGTTTTTTTTAAACCCCATAGAAAGTTGCCCTTAAAATTATTTCTTTACCTTACTATGGTACTTCAGGCCCCATAACTTTTCTTCTCCACAATTTTCTGGTGTAAAATAATTAATTGCATAATTTTTTGCAGGACCCTAAGACTCTAACGATTAAAACAAGACCATTAGCCGACCGGTCCCATGGATAGATTTTGAGCTACAGGTAGTTTTAGTCAAAAAATCACAAAAAAGTCAAATAAAAAATAAAAATAAATTAAAAAAAAACCTTGAGGCCAAGGTCAATATAATGGGCGGGGGTAGGTAGCAGACTATCCCTAGTTTCTACCCTAGGCGTATGTACAGCTCCCTTCCAAACACCCTGTATATCTTTAAACAAGTTTAGTGACACAGGCTATAAAACATAGATAAAATAAATAACGGCTAAAACAACTTATGCCAAAAGATATTCTTCATTCTTTTACAAAAAATCCTCATATCCAATCTTCTACTCGTATGTGACCAACCATCCACAGGGCAGTTAAAAGACTTCAGTACAGTAATCTTTGTTCTATAAATCTGGTGGTCAGACAAGCGCTGCGGGTCAATTTACTCCAACATCTGAGCCCCGAACAGACAGACATCTTTGTCCGCCATTTTATATTATTCGTTTTATACGTATCTTCTATACTGTATAAATAAATAAAATTAAAGTGTCTGCTTGTAATATCAAAATAACAGCTTCTTAAGGAATGCATAATTAATACTTAAATTAGTCCGTCTGTCTCTTTGTTCCAGCTAATCTTCGAAACGGCAGGACCGGTTTTGACGGGACTTTACTAGCAGATAGCTAATGTTATACAGTCTAACAGGGGTTAAAAACTAACCTTTTATTTAGAAAAGTAATTAGAGTTTCGTGAAAACAATTAAGACTCTTAAAATCGTTAACAAAATCCGGTTCAAATAGAAAAGTAATTTTTTAATAATAATTTTAATCGAACGCAGGTCGCGGGCACAACTAGTATTTCCTATTCCTTTATAATACACTGCATTGAGAAAAAAAGAACGGAAAGAAATAAGTATTTGTTTCGCGGTTAAGCCACTTTAAAGTTCTTTCGTACGCTCTTCGAAATCGTGAGTTTGAGGAGTAAGCGAGTAGTTGGGAGCTCGTGAAAATGTATTGGTTGAAACGGTTTTATATTTTGTTGTTATTCTTTTCTTGGATATTCTTTTTCATAGTGTTTATTGTAGATAAATATGAGAGTACTGGGAGGCCAATGAAACGATGGATGGACTGTGTGGAGGATGATATGGCTGGAAAGGAGGTGACTGCGGAAATGACGAGTAATGGAGAAGTATGGTAGAAGACATATTTCTCTATGGTTCGATTTCCAGCAGGGCTATTGCGTATCTTTTAAATGACAGTGGCTATCATATAGCGTCTATCAATTAACTGTCAAATGGTTCCATTTTGCACCAAACCATAGCCGTTTGACAGTTAATTGATGGACACTATGATAGCCACTGACATTTAAAACGATACGCAAAAGCCCTGCTGGGCTATTCATATTATAGTTAGTTGATGGACTACAACTATACAGTTAATTGATGGACACTATGATAGCCACTGACATTTAAAAAGATACGCAATAGGTCAGCAGGTCGGACAAAGTGATCTTGAGTTTTCCCGTAAGGAATTTCTCGGAAGTTACCACGGAGTCTGCATTGCTGCCGCGAGAGACGCTCCGGGCGTCGGGGGCCACGTGACCACCGTAGATGCGGACCTGTGGACGGTGAGTAATGGGCTAGCTTGCCGTCCGTCCGTCATATGAAGACGACAGGCCAGTATGTCGACGGCGCGTTTGTGTTCTACGCGCGCCTCAAAAGTTGTCGGCAACATAGAACCCGCAAGGGCCGACGCCCGTCGGGGCTGCGGGATGTTGTAAGAGATACCGCGGCCTCAACATATAGGGCTAAGAAGGAACATGGGTGGTTTTTAGTCAGTAGAAGTTCTGACACTCCCTTTCGCTCTGCCCAAGAGCGGGAGGGGTTCATCATCATCATCATCATCATTTCAGCCGAAAGACGTCCACTGCTGGACATAGGCCTCCCCTAAGTGTCGCCACATTGACCGGTCCCGTGCGTCTCGCATCCAGCGGATCCCCGCAACCTTCACCAGGTCATCGGTCCACCTAGTGGGAGGCCTTCCAACGCAACGTCTTCCAGTTCGCGGGAGGGGTTATTTGATGATTTTCCACCCGCCAAAAAAAGGCGAGTGGCGACATAATCCTTCTCTAGTAAAAAATCCATTGTTTAATGACATGATACGTTAAAAAGAGAGACAAAAAACTGGCCAAGTGCAAGTCGGACTTGCACATGAAGGGTTCCGTACCAACGTAATAGGGAAGCCCCCTTTAATTTGTGTTATTTAGAAAAACATATTTTAATGACAAAGTTATATTTGCAGTTTTTCAAATGTGCTATATCTCAAAAACTATTTACTATATATTATGTCATTTAAACCAATCTAGTAAAAAGTTTTCATTGCGATCTACAGCATATATATTTTTTTTGATTTTGCAGTCTCTTACTTTAAAAGTTAGACGAGGACACACACACATTATAGGTACCACTTTGGAAGTGTCTATCTTTCAAACGATTGACTTTGAGAAAAAAATATTTTAGAAACCACAACGTCATTTTGGAACACCAATCTATAGACACTCTACACTTAGATTTTTATTATTTTTGTACCTACCAAGTTTCATAATATATGTGTAGTCTTAATAGTTTCCGAATAAAAGGGCTGTGACATACGGACGGACAGACAGACATTACGAATCTAAAAGGTTTCCGTTTTTCGTCATTCGGCTTCGGAACCCTAGAAACCGGTAGAAAGGGCACTCAACTACTTTGTAAAGCCATAATACACAGTACTTTCCTATAGCTATCTCATCGCTTCGAACTCGATCGCAAGCCGTTTCTTTAAGTGGACTATTACAACTGCGCAGCTCAGTTAAAGGCTTATTGCTACTCTGTTTTGTTTCTTACATTGTCTGTCGACCCCTTAACAATGGGAAAAGGTAGTTTGTTGAAACATTGTTAAAGTGCATTGCATTCATTCGTAGTTATAGCTGAGCTTACACGTTACACGAATACTAATTAAACTGTTATGCTTTGAGCTAAAAGAAAAATAATGAAACTTGTTGCAAAGCACGGTTGTAATGGTTGTCAAAGAGGGTCTGTGGATGCCCGTCGGGGCTGCGGGATGTTGTAAGAGATACCGCGGCCTCGACATAAAGGGCTAAGAAGGAATATGGGTGGTTTTTAGTCAGTAGAAGTCTGACACTCCCTTTCGCTCTGCCCAAGAGCGGGAGGGGTTATTTGATGATTTCCCAACCCCCCTTGTCCTTGTCCCCCCGTGTCTGTGGATGGCTCTCGGCTGTAATGTAATTTAGATTCTGGCTATTATTATAGTCAGAAGATAGTCTCTAAACTCAAACAACCAGTTTTACTAAGAAAACGAAACTGTTTTTTTTCGCAACGAGAAATAGGCAGCACTTGAATCAAGAGCAGAAATAAAAATAGAACCCTTTGAGTCAGACCTAGAAAACTAAATAGCACGCTATGTGGAATACCGGTCAAGGCCACGAAGGCAGTTCTAGGCACTACACTCAGGCATATTAATAAAGTTCTTACCAAGAACTAGGTTTTGGTCTAGTTTATTTGCAAGGTCGCACATTTGAATTTCAGTACGTTTTCTGTCAAAGTCTGCTGTCCGGAGGCGGGTCCCCTCAATTTGACTGAGTTTTGGTGGTGGGTAATTGAGTTCTTATAACTTAACGGACAGATGTACTGCTGGAGAGTTTTTTCTGGTATTTCTTCTTTCATCACTTCTAGTAGGAAAAGTCGAAGGGTGGGCGTTTAGAGCGACTGACTGTATCTTGTAAACTTGACGTTCAAAAAATATTAATTATCGGACTTTTTTCTGGGTAGAGCGAAAGAGAGTGTCAGACGTCTACTTGACTATAAACCACACATGTTCCTTCTTAGCCCTTTGTGTCGAGGCCGGCGGTATCTCTTTCGAACAACCCGCAGCCCCGACGAGTTCATTATCAGCCTAATTTAAATAAATGAGTTTTGATTCGACGGTCCGCTGAGATTACCACGACTCTTGAACGCTGTAGTCAAAAACCTGAAGCAGAACAAATATTATCGCAAATGAAAAAAGCATTACTTGCCCTTCCATACCACTCTGCTTTCATTCCTAATAAACACTCACCTACATACCTACAAACATCGCAGTAAATCGCAGTATATTTATTACTGCTCTTCTAATAAAGCCTGCAGCATTTTATAGCATCCGTGAATTCTCATGTCCTGGCTAAGTGCAGTGGGTGATTGGAGCCCGTAAATTTATCGGCTCGTACTTACTTCCGATACAGAAGTAAGGATGGCGATAAATCTGGGTGACGTATTAGAGTGGTGACATCGTGCCGAAGGAAAAATTGGAAAGTATACCGGAATCTGGATTAATCTGGAAAAGGATTGGAACGGGGATTTTTAGTTTCTGCCGCACGTGTTTTATAGAGGTTTCTTTTATAAAATCTAGCTCGCTACCTTCGTCTATTCAGGTGTAACGTGTTGGTTTCTGTGCTGCGTCTGGTTCTTATAGGTTTTAGTACTACCAATATCCATACTTTACCTAAAGGCCTTGGTAAAGTATGGATATTGGTAGTACTAACCTAAGCTAACGACGCAGATTAAGTAAGGTACGTAGCTTTTCTTGGAGTTGGTACGTACCTACGTGTGAGAATAAGGTGACAAGTACGCACTCCAAGTACGCGTCTAGTTTATGCGGATCTCTCATTGTACGGGAAAACTATACAGAGCGATGCCATGTTATACGGGCAGGATATAGCCTGATGTGTCACCGTGCGTACCTACTATTTTAAGTGTTTTGGATTCCCGTCGGGGCTGCGGGTTGTTCACAAGTTACCGCGGCCTCGACATATTATATATAGGGCTCAGAAGGAACATGGGTGGTTTTTAGTCAGTAGAAGTCTAACTCCCTTTCGTTCTGCCTAAGAGCGGAGGGGGTAATTTGATGATTTTCCACCCGCAAAAAAAAGGGTTTTGGATATATAAAAGTATGTGTTATAGACAATAACTCATAAACTACCCAAGCAATAAACAATGGGTCCACCGCGCTACCTTCTTATACCAAATGAAAATTCACGGAAATCGGACTAGTAATCACGGAGTTATAACTTTATAAGGTAACCAAAGCTTTTACAAAAAAGGCCTCTGAAGGAGTAAAATAACAATCCTCCTTCTTTTTAGTTTATCTTTAGTTAAAATATTTTAGGTTTATCTTTCAGGTATAAATAAGGCTTATTTCAATCACAGAACTCCATTTCCCGAATCTTCAAGAAAACATCAATCATATCGATAAATATAATCATAATAGTCTATAAACGAACAATTTCACACAAAAGACACTTCCTCAGTTTTTTTATTTCAAAACTATTAACCGCGAAGAAATCTCCAGTGTGGATAAACAGGCCATTCCATTATGAGAATGGTCGGCAGTCGGCACAGATGCGAGCTGTAGACTGGGTCGACAAAATACTCCGATGAACTAGTGCTTTCGCCCGCGGTTTGCTTAGTCCTCAGTTCTTTTGTCCGTTCATATCGTTATCAAATACTATTTTTTTTTTCTTTTGCTTGATATTTAAGAACTCTATTGTGCTTTGTTGGAAAGTAGCTTATGCCCGTGACTTCAGTCGCGTTATGGTCGGAAATCATCCGACGGGAAAGTTCCTCTTTTTAATTTATGCAAGAAATGTTGGATTTGTATGTTAGTAATTAAAATACTTTAATAAGATAGTCATTATAATCCAAACACACTAAAGGTAAAGTAAGAAATCGCTCGTCCTTTCTCTACTTATTTAAAAATTGGCTGTAGCTGACCGGTCCATAATTATTTTTTTATCACTTACAAGTATATGAAAAGAGCTCTTGGAAGGAAAGAATTGGGGGAGACGTATGTCCAGCAGTGGGTTAGCGCAGTCTAAAAAAAAGAAGTGTAGGTACATTATAGGTTGCAATAAGCGATTGAAATTGATTTAATTTAGAAGATTACCCCTACATCCAAAACTATAATCTACTTACTTCTATAATGTACTTGATTATTAATAAATATATTAATTTGAATTATTTTGTAGGTAGGGATTTATCTTCAGGCCTGACTTCGTCTTTCCAAGGTTTTAAGTCAATACCAAGGACTCCGTTGGAGCGTGTCCTCCGTCATCGTAAACCTTCGGCTAATTTCGCACTGCAGAATTTCTACCACTAATAAGTCTTCGTGTTGTTCCAAGGCGGGGTGAATTTGCGTTAAATTATAAAGCTTATTAACCATTGTTCCCTTGTGTGTCGTAACCTGCCGCAATGAAATGCTCCACTGTAGGTACGTTACTCCATCAAAGTTTCTTGACTTCACGTGAATTATGTATTTATGTACCTAAGCATGGCGTGAGATTTTGATTAATTAAATTCTGAATGCGACATTTTTCTTTGTCTTTGTCGACTCGTCTAGACGGGAGTTATGAGACTCATTCCATTTTATTTGTATTAAATTCTCAAGGAATCCAAATGAGTTTGTCTCTGAGAGGTGTAGCATGCCACGGTTTTGTAGAAACTCTGAGCTTTTTCTTTGCATTTGCAAACTCATTCGTTACGACTAATTTCTTCTTAAAAAAAATGTGCTTCTAAATCTGTTTCTTCTCATTGATCCAATGTCAAAATGCAATATTTCTTGACATCACATGAAAATTATTTTATACTTTTAAATTAAGTGCAAAAAATTCTAAATGGTAAAATCAAATAACGAGCCAGAGAAGCAGGGTTTCAAAGATGAGGTGGGGGGAGGAGGTATGGGTGATAACCGAAGAGATGACCAGCCTACAACGTCACGAGTAGAAAATAATGCCGAACGCAATTCGCACAACATGAATGATTTTCAAGCATTGGATTTTAATTCTGCTGATGAAATTAGGTGAGATATTTGAGCATTACAAAATTTTACACTCGTAAACATGTTTTATCGCTGACAAATAAATTTGGTAATTAAAATTTCAGGCAAGCAATGAAAGCTATTTTAACCGGTGAAATGCCACCAAAATCATTTTTGGAAGAAACTAGTAATAAAATGAAATGCCAAACTGAATCAGAACCGGCCGCAGTGAACCAACGGGCAAGCAACACGCATAACCACGATTTTCGCAAAAACGTTCATAGACAAGTCCAGCAAAACTACCTCAAAATCATGTCTACAGCCACAACATATACGGGTAACGTAGTTTTAACGGGTGGGTCATCGGACCTGAATAGACACCGAAAATTAATGAAAGCAGGCCCTTCAAGGTTAGTTACAAGACCAAAGAAATCATCGCTGTATATCGGCAAATTGTCTAATGTTGTCCAATTTAAGCGCCGCAGATGGGCTTCCAAGACCGGCTCTGATGCAGACTCAGAAATATATTAGTGAACACTTTTGACTGCCTTTTCGTCGTCTAGTATTTTTATTGTGGTATTGAATGTGATTGTGAAATAAAATTGTCCTTTAGGATTAAAGCGTTTACTGTTACGGCTACCCTGCATTATACCACAGCTGGGCAAAGCCAATGTGTTAAAGTTAATATCGTTGGTTTAGTCCAACTTGACCATATATCCAAATCCCAGATCCTATATTTCTGCGGCCTGACAAATGTCCCTGTTTCATATCAGTCACTTTACCCATAAATTCGCTAAATAACATTCAAATAAATGCAATATTGCACAGAGCAGTGATCACTTCGCTATCACTACATTTTATAAATCCATGTCCTCTACGCGTACTACGTCTGTCTGTCTGTTCGCGATAAATTCAAAAACTGTTGTAAAGATTTTCATGCTGCTTTCACCAATGGATAAAGTGGTTCTCGAGGAAGGTTTAAGTGTATAATTTGACCGCATCTGCTGGTTAAGACAATACGATACCCCCTTGACCTTGGTGAGACTGGTTGTCAAACTTTATGATTAAAGCGTTTATTTGTTAATAAATTGCGGGATCAAAGATTTGTATTATCAGCCCGAGTGGAGATCGTTTATGTTCGTGTATCTGTGAGCGGTGCTATCGTCTTTCAGCAATCTCTTAGCGGATCGTATCATATCGGAAATTGAATTTCCGATTGGCTCTCGAGTGCACAGCAGACTGTCTGTAATGGATGGTCCCGCGGTCCCTGTTTCGCGGAGTTCATCGGAATGATAGATAGAAATACTTAGAGGCGTATTTCAAACGTTCCGATGTGGAAATTGAGGAATATTGATGTAGTCCCTTCTTCGTTTCTGTTTATTTTGCTTTTTTTGCGAATAAATGGTGTTTATTTTGGCGAGTTCAAAGTGGTGGTCGGTCTGGTTTTGTAATGTTGGGGTTCCTAAATGAGTGTTGTTAAGGAAACGACCACATCGGTTACGTACTATTTAATGAATATGTTAGTAATAATCTAAAATAATGCATATAAGGTATAGTGCAAACTCAGCATACATACGTCCCCCCCCCCGCTCGACACGCTCGCGATCGGTCGCGTTTGGGTACGCTCTGTGTCTAAAAATCAATTTAAAAGTAAATAACAAGTTTTAACTGTCTATTTTGCGATAAACAGTATTATATTATCACAAGTAACGCAAATAATCAGTGAAAATACATGAAAGTGCGTAAAACAAAACAATAATAACAGTTCAAGCTCTAAAAAGTTCGTTAATAAGTGTTGTGATTATCGGGCAGTGACACTCCGCGTACGACCTTACTTTCAAATTAGCGGTCAAAGACCTTGATGAGTTTTTGTTCTAAGAACCAACAGAACTCTAATTTCGCCACTGCAATGACAGCATACTTGGCCTAGCGGTCTAAGGCGCTACACGAAGTTACGACGTGACCCGAGTTCAAATCTGACTGAGATATATCACTTTTTGTGAATCGTCAGTAATTGTTCTCTAATATTACTGAGAATACCCGGCTCATAATGTCTAAATTAACGAAAACATCACCAAATAAGAAACAATCTCCATCAAGTCCCGAGTCGGACTTACTAAAGTTGAACGACGACGACGGACACCCAACCAATCCTGTTACAAACATTGTCCAAAGATGTAAGCGGCGTTGCCCTCCAACGACGGAAGTAAATGATGGCTTAGATGATTTTAAGAAAGAAATCAAGACTATGTTGCACAGTATGATATGCTCACAGAACACTCGCATGGATCAGTTAGAAAACCTCATCCTTGAAGTTAAACAAATAAACAATAACATAGAAGAAACAAATACCGAAATTGAAAAATCCATGACATCTATTTCTGATCAATTAACTTCACTTGAGCTGAAAATAACGGGTCTCGAAAGGGAACGAACCTCAATGAATTCTAAGTTGGTTGAGCTTGAGGTCAAGCTGGATTCTTTCGACCGATTCATGATAAAAACTAGTGTTGAGCTACGTAACGTTCCAAAAAGGCCAAATGAAACTAAGGAGATGCTATATAATTCTTTCCTGGAGTTATCAAAACAACTAGAGCTCAACATACAAGTGTCCGACATACGCGATGTGCTACGTCAACCTTCAAAAAAAGAAATGCCAAATTCTACGATAACAGTCGAATTTACAAATACCCTCGTCAAAAGTAATTTTTTATCAGCTGTCAAAGCTTATAACAAGCACCACTCTAACAACAAACTGAGCTCCGCTAGCCTAGGCATGGTACCAAATACCCCCGTATTTATAGCAGAACAACTGACTGCCTCTTCCAAGCGACTCTTCTACCTAGCTCGCAACTATGCTAAGGCGAACGAATTCCAATTTTGTTGGACATCTAACGGACGTATCATGCTGAAGAAGGATCCAGAAAGTCAGTCTATAGTTATAAAAAGCGAAATACAACTCAACCAACTAGGTTTAAAGGATAATGCATGACTAGCGTTCCTGTTTTGTCTTAATTTTAGCCTAAATAATGTTTCTTACCATAAATTTGTTCCACACTTTTCTACCGTGTTTATTGAATTCATTTTAAAATTATTTTTCATTGAAAACATGACATATTCTATAGTTACACCATACACTACACACAAATTCAATTCTCATAAACATAAATTTCACACACTCATTAAACATACACTACAAATATTCTCACATACTGCCATACTATCCCTATGCCCACATACGTATCATTTAATAATTTTCATAATACCTCGCCATTACCGCCTTATTCCGAACCCACACCCTGACACCTACATTAATAATGTCTAACACAACTTATGACTTAATCGATAATGTTGATCACTTTTCTGTATCGGATACACACACATGCTCCCCAGAACAAACACAAAAGTATATTGAACAATCTACATATCAATTAAAAATCCTTTCACAAAATATTAGATCTATTAATGTAAATTTTGCTGATCTACAAACCTTACTACACCGTATCGATATTCAGTGTGAACTCTTAGTACTGACTGAATGTTGGTTAAAATGCTCCACTAACAACCACATACCCGTTCTACAGAATTATAATACCTATCACACCACCAAACACTTAAATAAGAGCGATGGAGTAGTCGTCTATGTAAAATCCACTCTTGTAACTGCGTATGAGGAACCCGACTTTTTCGGATCTGCCTCGGGTTTAATTATAAAATTAGACTCAGATATAGCAATACTTTGCATATACCGATCGCCCTCAAACGATAATATTCAAACATTCCTCTCTGCACTCAATATGATACTCCAGTCGCTGTCGAACTACAAAACTGTAATAATAACGGGAGACATTAATATAGACATTAAACATAACTCAACAGATACACGAACTCACGAGTATCTTAACACCTTAGCGTATCATGGATTCTTACCTGCACATACGAAGCCTACCAGAGGTAATAACTGTTTAGACCATCTTATAATTCGCTCCAAATCTAAACCTCTGACGCTTGTTTATGATTCAACTGTAACCGATCATTATTCTTCTCTGTTTTGCCTTAACAAATTGAAAATTAAATCAAATTCCACAAAATGTATAAATAAAATAAACTATGATGCTCTTGACATAGTTATGGCAGATTTAGACTTCGCACCAATTCTATCTATGACAGATCCGAATGATGCTGCAGATACCTTTATCAGGCTTACTAAAACTGCTATAGATGACTGCACTAGAATAATAAAGGTCTCCGCAAAGAAACAAACTCTGAAACCGTGGATAACGCCAGGTTTGCTGAGATGTATACGTAACCGTGACTGTTTGCATAAAAAAGTAAAACAATACCCTGACAACATCATAATCAGTACCACCTATAAACGATACAGAAAATTTTGTACAGCATTATTGAAAAAAGCGAAAAGAAAATACGATTCTCTAGAATTGAATAAGGCTATGAATAACCCTAAAAAACTCTGGGAAACTATTAAAAATATCACTAATACTACCAAAACCAAACACTCTTACACACAGTTGTTATCATCATCATCATCTCCGATACAGTCTTGCAATGATGTAAACCAATTTTTTGCAAATATAGGAAGGAATCTTGCAGACAGTATTAACACCACACCATCACTTGCCCACTCTTCACTCCCCCACACATCTACCTTCAAACAATCATTCGTGTTGGAAAAAACAGATCCTGAAGAAATTATTTCTACCATAAATATGCTACGAACAAACGCGGCTACCGGCTGGGATGGTATCTCCACCTTGTTCTTAAAACGCTATGCCACATCCCTTGCACCTATACTATGCCATATTTTCAACCTTTGCTTTGACTTAGCCATTTTTCCTACTTCGTTCAAAAAGGCAGCCATTCATCCCATTTACAAGGGCGGAAATGGGTGCCTCGTAAATAACTATCGCCCCATAGCGGTACTTAGCACTTTATCAAAAATACTCGAACGTTTAATTAATAAAAGACTCACTCACTATCTTGAACATTATAATATCTTGTCACCACAACAATTTGGCTTTCGTAAAAACAAATCCACAAATGACGCGATACACAAATTGACTGATCACATAGTTAAGAATTTAGACGGTAAAAAAAAGGTATTGACCGTTTTCTTAGACCTTACGAAAGCCTTTGACACTGTGCCCATTCCGACCCTTTTACTCAAGCTTGAACGAAATGGTGTAAGGGGCCCACAACTTAACCTATTTAAAAGCTACCTTACAAACCGGTCACAATTTGTGACCATGGACAACCATCATAGCGATACACTTGCTATCGAGTATGGGGTACCGCAGGGAAGTATTTTGGGGCCCACGTTGTTCCTCATATTTATTAACGACCTCTGCAACCTACATATACCAAATGGCCAAATAGTTTCTTATGCAGATGACACTGCAATAACTTTCACCGCGAACTCATGGTTGGAACTACAGTCAATTGCACAAAAGGGATTTAACTCCACCCTAAGATGGCTTTACACACACGCCTTGACCCTGAATACCACTAAAACAAATTTTATGACCTTCTCAATAAATTCAATTTCCCAACCAAAACCCTCTATGTCCCTAAAAGCTCACTCGTGTAGTTGTATGTCACAGCAGGCCTGCCAGTGCCCTTCACTTACTCCAATAGATCAAATAAAATATCTTGGTATTTTCATTGACCAACACTTAAACTTCAAATCACACATTAATACCCTATCCGGCCGCGTACGGAAACTTATTTACATTTTTAAAACACTGCGACATGTAGCACACGCTTCAGTTATCCGTAATGTGTACTTCGCTCTTTGCCAATCACTAATCACGTATTGTATTTCATGCTGGGGTGGAGCTGCAAAGACAGTGATGAAGCCGATAGAGATCGCTCACAGAGCCATACTTAAAGTTGCCACCTTTCGCCCTATCTTATTTCCTACGACCGAACTTTATAAATCCTGGAACGTTTTGAATGTTCGACAACAGTACATTTTACATGCAATTATACTCCAACATTCCAGAACGCCATATATACATATTTCTAAACGTCGGAAAGACAGAATCTGTACTGTTCCACCTCCACGTACCTCTTTCGTAAAACGATTTTCTTTATATCTTGCTCCGTCTCTTTATAATAAAATCAACGCAAAATGCCCAATCTTTAAACTTTCATTCCACAATTGTAAAAAAACGGTCCGAACACTCCTCTTGGATCTCAATTATGATGACACTGAATTATTCCTCACAAAGTAATCATATAAACACACGCATACACACACCCACACACACACACACACACACACACACGCAAACACACGCACACTATTCACATATTCACTCATACCCTCTTCAAACTTAAACGCACTTAACACAAAAATGCACCTACACAGACGCACACACTCTAGATATGTCTTCCATAAATAATAATGAATATATTATAATTTTTAAAAAAATTTTTTTTTTTTACGTATTGATTTGTTTTTATTTTAATTTCGTTTATAATTTTGGTTTGATTTTAATCTCGTCTTTGATTAGATTTTGTTTTTAATTCTGATATTGATTTTGAATTTGAATGTGATTTTAATTGTTGTTGAATTTATTGAATATTGTTGTCTTTTATCACAATTACCTATGTATTGTCTCTGAGAATTGTTGTTTACATAAGTGAATGAATTGAATCCTATTTTTTATTATGGAATAACTATTGTGCAGTAACTACACTTATGTCCAGATGCTGTTTCAAACTTGAAATTCAAAATTTTGTGATTAGACCCATAACATTTTATAATAATCCGCAATTCAGGGGACCGGCACTGTCTCTCCTTAACACAGGCTAAATATTAGCCTATCTAGGAGAACAGTACTTCACCCGTTTTTATTGTGAAATTGAACCTAAAAGTGTATACCTAAACGCAATATCTGTAAACTTTGCAATTCCATTTTGAAATAAATAAATTATTATTATTATTATTATTATTATACGGTTATAAAGTAGCGTACTTACTTACTAAACTAAAGGAGCATACATATTATTCATACACTTCAGTTTACTGTTTATTGATTAAAGATGAGGCCAGCACTGTTGAAAGGCCATCAATTTCTACATCATTTCGTTATTCAAACATCTATTTATTTCGTTTTCTAAGAATTTTATTCACACAAAACGGAACATTAATTAAAATGTTATAAACGCTAAAGTGGCAAAACAAGATATAGTTGAGATAAATTCACAACACGTTACAGCACGGGACGCGTTGTTTGTACATGTTTTGACAGGTAATGTAATATGTAGTGAGAGAAATTGGGTTTGAGCCTCGCAGTATTGACGCGGGCGACGATATTGATGTTGACATGTTCCAAATAAAACGTGCTGCGTCCTCCAGATAAGCCATTATTTGAACATGTTTCATTGGAGCGTGGTTTTGAGAAGAGGTAGATACTTTCCTGTCACTGGTTTTAGTTCTAAGAGGGTTTTCTAACACGAGAGATACTATTAATGTTTTCTTATCATTCAATATTTTTGCATGGTGTCTCACTTTCGGTAGGCTACCTTATTTCATAGAATAGTTAGGTATTTAAGACGTGAATGAGTTTGTCGGCGCGGTTTTCGCAGTAGCTGAGCGATTGACTGCTACACTGTGTTCCGCGGATTCGATTCCTCCATGAAACAAATATTTGTATGACTACAGATAATAGGCGTGACGACATAGTCAAAGAATCAATGATTTAATGATATTAGGGGAAATTACATGCGAGAAGGATTTAAAACACTGATTTAGTTTTATTTAAAAAATTAAGATTAGTAAGATTTTTAATAAAATAAAAGATTAAAATACTGATATCGGCCATTTTGATTGAAACACCAATCATAGCGCACTACGTCACGCCAATGTAAACATCACTAGCTGTCACTAGCTCACTGTGTTGTTTTGTTGCCGATTACGCATTTGGATATTTTTTTTGTTACTACAATATACTTTGTGAACATCTTTAGCAATGGAATCAGGCTTTATAAAAGCAAACAGTTCAAATTTGCCCAGGATAGAGTTACTGATGTTGGGCGATTTCCTTGGGTCAAATAAAGAATTTTGCTCGTCAGAGTTCCGAAATGTGAAAACCTCGGGATGTAAGTAAATTTTGTAAGTATCTAACACTATAAAAATACAACAAACTCGTTTTGAGCTTGTAGGAGTTTAGTTTATTTTCACTTTCGGTTATTTTTACAATAAACTTGTCAGTTTATTTTTGAGGTTAGCTCCTTCGCAACTTGTAATAAAAGTTTGCTACTGAGTTAATAACCAACAAAAGGAGTAAATTTCTGTAACTACAAAGCATGTACTAGTATCTTTTCTCATAGTAACAACCTACTATCATAATCACCGGGTCAGCTATGCAGGTCCAGAGGACAACATTTTTGACATTCAATTATGTAATGCTAAAACTATTGCTATTGATGTGTTTTTACACTGAGGCACCGCACACCACTTATAAACTTTGTTATTCATTTTTAACACACGAATTATGGTAATGTTTGTTTTAGTTTCCTCCAGCTGCGCTTTGACATTTCCATGTTTACATATGCGTGACGTCAGACCCGACGCCATGACACTGCGAGCTGTTTTCGCGCTCTATTTAATTTTTTTTTCATAAATGGCTTATATCTTCGTTAAACTTTACTTTATTACTGAAATAAAGGTTTTTACGTAAATAAAAAAGATGTACCGACATTACGGAAGGGGATTTCAAAATCTTTCGTCATGCCTATTGTTCATGGTTTAAATGGTTGTGAATGCACCCACGATACAGGAAAAAATCCTAGTGAGGGGCAACGTTTTACAAATAACAAAACTACATTTTGGCAGAAAGAAATCATCGTTTTAATAAATGAATGCGTAAATATTAAAAACGCTTAATTTTAGCTTTCAGTGCAGCGTAGAGCGTTTATAGATTCTTAGACTGTGCCTTTATTTTAGGCATACATAGGAGTATTGCGTGTGTCTTAGTGAAAACAGGAACGAACTTTCTATAATCTCTGGGACATTATGGCAGCGCATTCCTATAAAAATAGTTGGATTCAGACAATGACGAATTCCTTTCTTTGTTTTTCCAAAGATTCTCGTTTTCCTGGTATATAATTGATATATTGTTTTCTATAGCTATTGTTTTGGTTGAAATAGTAGAATTTAGCAGAGACAAAAAACTTTTAGGATTATGAAAGCTCTTGGATGTTATTCAAGGCTATCTAGAAAGTTATCTTTGCTATCAAAGTTGGTAGTCACGGAGGGCAGTTTATGCTAATTAGTTTTATTTGTCTTTGAGAATCGGATGGAAAATGAGCTGGCTAAATTCCGGCAATAGGTCCCAGTTTGTGGAATGTTTCAAGTTTTTCTGTACCTTGTTTTTGGGAACTTTAATTTTTATTTATGTTTATGCGATATGAACTTTTTTTGGTCGTAAGCAAAATAATCTCACCATTTCAAGAATTTCCTTGAAATTACGAAATTAAAGTAAAACATGTACAAAACTGCCGAGTGTTCTAAGATGATTAGAAGTATTATAATATGAGCTTTGTAACAATTGGAATAAAGTATAGAGCAGATACATAGACTAACTGCTCCATACCTTTAAGATCGCGTGAAAAAATTAGAAAACTAGGTACTTCAAAATTCATCTTGTTCGGGGTTTAACTTGTCAAGTTC
This sequence comes from Diarsia rubi, assembly GCA_932274075.1. Taxonomy (NCBI): domain Eukaryota; kingdom Metazoa; phylum Arthropoda; class Insecta; order Lepidoptera; family Noctuidae; genus Diarsia; species Diarsia rubi. The sequence goes on from OW026425.1 coordinate 15,027,965, forward strand.
TTGCTATCCAAAATCTAGCTTTACACAGTAAGTTCAAATAAATGTAACCTCGGTATTTACGCCCCTTGCCACAATAACCCTAAGAACCCTACACGATTCCAACCCCTAATACTTCCGTTGACAAGCAGAACTTAACACAGCTTACTTAAATACACCGCCGTGCTTATATTACAAGAGCTAAGTAAGTAACTTATCGCCCATCACCCTGTCCCTTGACACATTCTACAAGGGAATCTACATGCACCTGAAGAACTTGGTCAATGCTTTGGACCCTTAAATTTGGGCCTTCTCGTTGAAAATCCAACCTTAGCTTTTGGAATGCAGAGTTGTTTTTTGAATTGGAGGGGTAGTTTTTGGACAAGCAAACATCGTTCCCCAAAATGTCAATGCTGTGGACCCGTAATTTTGAATCCGGCTCCAATGCGAAATGAACCTTAGCTTTGGGAGTCAAAAGTTGGTTTTTAGGTGTGCAGGGTTGGTTTTTTGACAAGTGAACTGAATATACTTGCTACAAAATTAAGTCCCCGTAGTGAGATGTTCTCTAATAATGAACTATGACCCCTGGTCCTAATCTGCGGACCCTGAACAAGTTTAAATTGCATCGTCCGACCTAATTGGGACACGTCACGAAATGGACAACGCGTGTTAATCGCTGCTTTTATTTATATCATCACGCTGAATCCCTGAACAGGGGTGGTAGAGTGCTTTGATTAAGATAATTTGAATTAAGTAGGTGTCGTTTTCTTGCTTTGTGGTAAGCGTGTTAATATTCGATATTTCATTCGCTCTTATTTTCATTTCTAATGAGTGTGTAGGTTAGAGGAACTTTGAAAGTGGCAACAGTGATAAAAATGGGAGTGGTTTGTTTTGGTATTAAGAGGGATGAAACGCTTGTGAAAAAAACGTAGCGGGAAGGAAAAGTGAGGAAAGCCAAATAAAATATCGAAGAATTGGGGAGTGTTTTTACTAGCCGATACTGTCCCACTGCTGGGCAAAGGCCTCCCCCAACTCCTTCCAAGTGCTCTTTTCCTGAGCTACCTCGAACCAGCCCTCGTGGTTTGCGTCCAGATAATCTCGCCACTTCTTTCTGGGCCGGCCTCGGCGGCGCCGTACGTCTTCCGGCAACCATCGTGTTGAGGCTTTTGCCCAGCGGTCATCGTGCATGCGGCTGACATGACCCGCCCAATCCCATTTTAGCCTAGCAGCCTTCTTGCCAACGTCCACTATGCCCGTTTTGGAGCGCAGCGTGGTGTTTCGAATTCTATCTTGTCTTTTGACACCCAAAATGCTGCGTTCCATACTCCAAGGCGGAACTTCTTGGGGAGAATAAGAACAGAAAATATAGTGGGTATGACCTACAGATAGTTGTTCCGGCTCTGGGTATTTGGGTATGAGGGTTTAAATGTTTGTGAACGCACCCACGATACAGGAAAAAATCCTAGTGTGGGGCAACGTTAAAAATCTATATTTTTCATCGTTGGAGTATTTTTAACTTGTCGGAAAATACTCTCTTTTTGAAGTGGGGTGCGGATCTATCAGGCAGTAAGTAAGTAATTCTAATTTTATGTGATGATTCTGAAATGCAACATTTTAACACTGTGGGAATTTACTTTCAATTAGGCTAGCATTTGTTCCCGTCGCGGTCGGGACTGCGGGTTGTTCGAAAGGGACACCGCGGCCTCGACACAAAGGGCTAAGAAGGAACAGGGGTGGTTGCTGACACTCCCCCTACCGCTCTGCCCAGATCGGGAGGAGTCATTAGATGATATCTCACCATCCAAAATCAAAAGGCTTGTTTGTTTGTATGTTTATATGCTACATGAAGACATCCCTGGAAAAAAAATTATGTCCCCTTCACCCTATTATCATTGCGATTCGAATAATTTCCAAAAGCGACGTAAAGAGCATCGCCAAGAAACATTATGCAACGAACTAACAAAAGACTGTTCTCATAAAAAACGTTCAAAACTCTCTATTTATCCTTCAGTGAGCTTGTATTAATAATGAATTAATTAATGCATCGCCTCGTAAGTTCCGAGACGGGGCTGCGAACTTGCCTCCGTCGGGACCCGGGGCTCCGGAGTGTGTACAGCGGCGTCAGTAGGATACCTTGATGTTCAAAGGGTGTAACCGCCATTTTAGCCAAAATTAGATTTTAATACAGTCATACTTAGACTTTCGTCCTCTTTTGATTGGTATTTTAAAATTTCGAAAAAAAGTGGTGGTTACAGCCAGTTTTTTTTTTTTAATTTTTGGTTATAAATGAAATTTTCTTTAAATGTTATTCTACGGTATTCTTTATCCCAAAAGTCTAACAACTATGGCGCTTGCTTTTATTTTCTAGCTTTAAGCACAAACAAGTTATGACGGAAAAGTGTTTTGGATTTTGACTATCCTGATAAGTCGTGTTTTGGTGGATACGCCCTTTGAGGCAGGTATCGAGTACATGACGTGTATTTTGTAGTGGTTGCTGTATGTGTACTGTTTTGTGTTTGTAGTTCTCGATGCATGCGTTATTGTGTGTTTGCTGAACTACAGCAGTTTGAAATATGTTTGGAAGTATATTGTTCTATATTTTTGTGCTTTTATATTTTAGGATTTAAATATAGCTGGTTGGTAAAATGTGAATGTACATTTCTACTATAGATGGGTTGGGTACAGTTACTTCGCTGCCTTACCAATCAGAGATTACTCTTTAACATCAATGATTGTTTAATTATGTAGTAAGTAATTTTTTTTAGAAGACACCGTTCCTAATTTCCGTATATCATCAATAACCCTGGTAAAGACATGTTATTTCTTTTCTTTAAAATAATTGTATGCAAAATACTCGTTTTTGACGTGTAGTTGCTGACACCAACACAAAAATCGAAATATTTTATTTCGCAAAGGCCACTAACACTACACTGGCACTTAAAAAACGGTAAAACGTCGACAAAAAGGTGCACTGTTTGGGTTGTGCAATCACTATGGAGAAGAACCGGCTAGAAACTGCATAGTTATATTTTTGAAATGGTTTGGTTCAACCATATTTTCATTCACCCGTTGCACAATACAAGTTCTCTATGCACTACATACATGTAATTAAGTTCTACGTCAGTAACAAACAGCTAAGTATAGCCTTGAAGTAAACCGTCTGAAACTCTGCCAAGGCAACACTAAATACTCGAGAGCGAATTTGCGAACTCAAACACCACGCAATTACTCACTACATGTACCTACGCAGCGTTTGTCTTAGCAAATTAATTCAACACAAAATCAACTCCCAAGTCCCTCATGCGTCATGCAGTAAATTACATTTGGTTGATGTGTTGGCTGAGCGATTGTCGCACAAAACATGTTTGAATTACAGCCTAAAATTGCTTCAAGAAATCTAGATTCACAAGTTAATTCACAAAATCAAGCACCAAAGGACCACACCTGCCTAACTTGCGTCCACCAGAGTCTCAAAACCGTTTGCCATTATAAATCATCCCTTGAAAAAACCCAGTTAACAAACCCCACTACTGTCCTATTTTCCTGTTCCACGAAAAAAAAACGAAACAACCATACTACTTCTCCCTTCAAACTACATATTAAACGATCCGTCAGCCCCAGGATTTACGTCTGATTGTCTTCCTTATTACGAAAAATACATCCCTCGCCTTACATCAGGTAATCAGTTACCATGGGGCACCATAAAAAATATTCCATCATGCCAAATAAGGCGTATTTACTCAATATAGCCATAGTAGCCTCTTTCACGGTATGAAAAATTGTTTACGGTGACGGCGACACGCTCGCGACTTAGGGTTCCGTTGTAAAAAACCCTAATTTCCGTGCACCCTTTCATTTATAACCCGGCAATCTGGAGGCCCCGTAGCTTATTTATAGGGGTCTCGGCCATTTGATGGGTAGGAGTCAGAATGTGTAATGATAAAGGTTGTAAAAAATTTCGTAGACTTGCGATTTTTGTACGCGATTTTTTCTGTGTGTGTTACAATTTTACAATGACTTAAGAGTCTAAATTGAGATTACTTTTTTGTTTTTAATGGCGTCTCGCAGTTTACCTAGGAGGTAGTCGTCAGCTTAACTTGGACTATCCTGTGTCTGACTGTCCTCCAGCCAGGGCCTTGTGAATTTCTCACTTATTTGTTTCTACTTAGTTACTTAGTAGCGTCTCGGTACTTTTTTATGCTGTTATTTTATAAGAAAATAATCTCTAGAAAAAACAGCTATAACATATTTCAGGGAAGGACAAAACGCAATCGACAGTTTTTACCTTCGTAACATTTTCATTGTTTACATTTCCAATCATACATTTTTACCCCCTAGGATTTAAAAATGTCCTTTAGCTAGAATATTCCGGTGTAGAGTGTCAGACTTCTACTGACTAAACCCACCCATGTTCCTTATAAGCCCTTGTGTCGACGCCGCGGTATCTCTTTCGAACAACCCGTAGCCAACAACTCGCAGCTAGTACGACAAAACCCCACGACAAAACAGTCGTCCGTCTACTCACCCACAAAGCCTTGCATCTTCATGTAGAAGCAAGTTTACGAGTGTTAGTTTGGCTGTTTGGTCGTCTCAATGATATGTTATCATCGTTCGCTATTTTTGATGCCTCGTCCCTAACCTCGGCACCCCTATCTAACCCGGTTTTGTGTCGCGACTCATAGATAACCCTGTAAGTGGTTCTTTTCGTCACGTCACTACGAAGATTTTGACGAAGCATAGATTCGGTTTTATGATTTTGTGTTGAGACTTCAGAATAGTCGAGTCGTAAAAAGTGTGGTTGAAGAATGTGGTGTAGATAGGTGTGCTACGGATTTTTCGCTTTCATGGAGCGTATATCATTACCTGGAAATATTTCGCGAAGGAGGAGCTATTGGCCAAATAGTAACCCGCGTTCGGGCCGATCTTCAAATTATACCTTACTTGTCTAGGTCGTACCAAATTCCTGGTGATTAAACCCAATAACATTAAACTCAATAGTAGCGCATAAATGTGTAAATATTTACATAGATATTTAAATGGACCCATATTCCCTTCAACATCAAGGCAATCGGGGTCAATTAGATCGCGTCAATAAAATAATGGAAGGGGGAACTGAAATCGTCCTGAGTGGCCAACTGACGACTCTGTTACCATAGGGATATGATATTGTGTGGAATAGCTAGTTATCAGTCACTGGGCAGTACTGGGCACACATCCAGACTCAATGCTCCTACTGACGATCACTGAACATAAGCCTGGTCAGTTTGTCTGGTCACGAGGACCACATGAGTAGATACTAGGACTGCTTAGCGGTCGCGGTTGGCTGTTTTGTGGGTTTTTCCATTCGGATTTTTTCAGTAGCAGCAACGGAGTCTGAATTCGTGCCCAGTTGATGGCAATAGGGTCGCTCCCTATTACATGGCACTTACACATAACTGTAAAAATGTGGGTGTAATATTAGGTACACCAGTTGTACCTACGTCCCTGTGTGCCTATTGGCCTTGTTCTCTTCTGTCTCCTGCTGATATGGAGGGAAGTCGAAATAATTATTTTCCTACTCCTCCGCTATTCTTTTCTGATTAATTTCGTTGCGGGATCCAAGACAATTAAATCGTTTCTCGGGGACTTCGTCGAACTTCATTGTCTCGGCGCTTTTCTTTTTTGCTACTGTTGATTCTGGCTTACAGGAGTAACAGTGGTTTGGGAATAGTGTGGCGGGCTTGTCCCACGGAAAAATAAAAAAAATAAAATTAGGTACACCTCTGCTTTCGGGGATTACAGGCGTGATGTTATGTGGCAGTGTCCAGTTATTCAAGTTATCAACAAGAACATAAACATTTATATTTCCTGCAGCTCTTCGAAAAGTTTAAATCCTCAATAAATTTTAAAGCCATTCCTCACTACGGTTAAGTCTGGCTTATTTAGTCAACTTTTTCCCTTTTTCGCAACAATATATTAAGTGAGACCTTTTCGCGAAATCCGTTCAAATTACTCGCACCCCCATATCCTGGGGGGTTGAAGGGGGAGAAGGGGAGTAACCCACGTATTAAAGAAGGGATTTTAATTATATTTGGACTTTAAAAAAGTGTTCCTGCAAAGTGATTGCAACGGGTTTTAAAGAACTTGCTGATTTTTTTTTTAATTGGGACGTTGTTGCGTTTGTGGGGTGTGTTAGGTAAATATGGTGTTGAAATGAAAGGAATATTTATACAATAGTATTTTAATTGAAAATAAACCAAGTTGTTTTTGTAATAACCACTAAAATGCAATTAAAATCACCAAACGCAGGGATCAAGACTAAGGCATCATTTACGGAGACGCGGGGCGCCGCGCGGCGCGTTGTTCGTTTTTATTTCAAGCGATATATAATGAAAACGTTAAAGATTTCAAACGACAATTTTACGAGAAGCGATTTATCGCTTGTTAGTTTAAAATGCAGCGTTCGTTGCTGTGGACCCGCTTCTCAGTAATTTAATAAAAAAATCATATGGCGAGCCTTCTGCACACGCCGCACGACGCCCCGCGTGACCTCCGTAAACGAGCCCTTAGTACAGCTTAATATTACAGCTTATTACCAGTTTTCTTCTAGACATTAAGTTTCGTATATTTCAACAAGTGCCTACCTATCTAGCATACAGATAGGTACTTATTGTGTCTCTTCTTTTCGAATCGATGCGTCAGACTTTGTTAGACTAGTTAAGTGTGTACGTGGCAACCTGGATCGCTAAGTCCTGTAGTTTGGAATTCGTTGTGCACGACGGGCCGGAGACAAGGTATGGCTATATTCTGTGATGAGGCTCTAATGGCACTAGTTATCGCGGCCTTGACATAGAGGGCTAAGAAGGAACATGGGTTGTTTTTAGTCAGTAGAAGTCTAACACTCCCTTTCGCTCTGCCCAAGAGCGGGAAGGGTTATTTGAAGATTTTCCACCCGCCAAAAAAAAAAAAGGCTTCAAATTCATGTCTCTTATGGAGGTACCTAAAAACATGACGAACACCCAACATAAATTTACTCACTCCTAGATCACAACGCTCCTATTTACTGTTTTCATTCATGCAATGCTATTGTTATAGCAAACCTATTACACACTATTTATCTACGTCGCGGGACATACAAAATGCCTTGTATAACGCCTCACTGTCAGAGGGTAAGCAGATATGACAGGTCAGATAAGAGGCGGACAGGCGGGGTTCAAGATAATGTCGGTTTGGTCCAGTTTTGTCTTTTGTTGATGTCTAGTGGACTTGAGGGACATTTTTTGGTGGCATTTTGATGTTATGTAATTTTGGTGAAGTTTTGGGTGATACAGTCGTGCTATCTACTTGATTATTGTTGTGAACATGATCATTTGATCATTACCAAAATTAATGAAATGTTTTTTAAATAAAAAAGTTTAATTTTTTTTATTTTTTTTATTTTTTATTTATGGGTTTTATTTATAACATGTATTTTCAGGCAACAACCTTCCCTGTAAGGCTTACAGACTAGCATATGTATGATATGATTGAGTTATAAGCATTGGTCAAAGTTAAGGTATGTCATAATTAGTGCATTTACCCCGTTTCACAAATACCTTTATATATCTGGGTAGACTCGGTTCTACGCGATTCTTTCAAGGTATTTAAAGACCGAGGTACATATCTTAACGTTTAGACGTCTCTTATACTAAGCTTAATTTAAAAATAAACCTCTAACTGCCGCACTCAGAGAGCTTTAATAAAGCGTTTTGACAGTTTTGTCATACAAAAATATTTAAAACCTTTACTAAGTGACGGCTTAAGTAATCATTAAATATCTCTGAGTACGGCAGTAAGAGTCAGGATTCAACAAGTTTTTTTTAACAGGTCACAATTTGGCTCATGTGCCATATAGATGGATGTTTCAGAATCTGATGTTATTTATCTCTATAAACACTTACTGGATATATATAAAATTAAGAAAACTTCTTAATACTACTCCCTCAATTATAAACTCGTGTTTGCAAAAGAATAAGTACTGCATCATTACAATTCTAATGATTTAAAACGTCCTACGAAACTGGAACTGTGCTCATAATATGCTAAACAATGCATTTTTCAACCTCACCTTTGACATATTTACTGCAACTTTGCCCACCCTTACCCCATTCAACTTCAAGTACTAAATCATTATTCATAGAGTTACTTTTATCGCTGCAACAAACTATGGCAGTCGTTCTCTGGGAACTTTGATCAGAAATACAAACTATTATGGCTAAGTTCATCGCCTCTAGTGTATCTTTCTGCTAAGTTGGTTAGTGCTTTATAACTTGAAGGAAAACTGGCTAAGTTGTAAGTTAGTTGCTTAGGTAAGTATCGTTGTTAATTGTTACGTTTGTTATGAAAATTGTTAGTTTATTATCCTTTAAGTTTCCTCCTTGTCTCGGAATACACTTTAAACCGTAAGGGTGAGTAGTAGGGTAAGGGGGAGTAATTTTGCTGTTTTTGTAAATACTAGTTTTCAGGTTATAACTTTACTTAAATTACTTTCAAGACCCGTTTACTATTCAAAGCATCAACTAGCACAATGTTTTAAGAGTGCTACATTGAGTTTTACCGTAAAATGTTGCGTAGTTTGATGTACAGAATGCTTGGTTGACGTATGTGTGAAGGGTTAATTTACACCCTGTAATATATCTGGCAGTCCTTACAGGTGTAAAGTAAGTGGCGGGAAATTCAGACAATCAGTCTTTCCGAAGGGTATCGTATTACCTAGTATTAACTGGGTTGTGGAGGTCAGATAGGCAGTCGCTCTATGTAAAATACTGGTACCTACTCAGCGGCATTCGGTTAGATTGGTAACCGAAATCAAAATAGTTGGGAAAAATCTAAGTAGATGATGATGATGATGATGATAACACGCAGACAACGACACCTAGTTTTTAACAGCAATCAATAATACTTTTTCAGGAACCACAATATTATAACGTTAAAACCCCTTTCAATTTAATATAGCAAAATTGCAAGAAAGAATTCATAAGTTCCAATTAACTCTCGTTTTTAATATCCTATCTACTTTTATCCTTCCCAGGATTACAATGAACTGCAACAAAATACTTTTAAACCAAAGGATTCTCCTAACTTGGTTCTCATTACTGCATAGGAGGAACTATCAGAGAGAATATCTAAACTCAGAGATAGCTTAAGAGAATAGATTAATTAAATCGAATCAAAAGAAGGTTAATTAAATCTCTTCATTGAAGCTATTAGATTTAAATCTATTCCTTTAGTAAGATCAAAAAGGGAAGGTATCTTTTTGGATGCATTTTCAACAGTGGATGCTCGGTGCTTGGAATTCCAATTTTTATGACAGACATAATCTAAAACGCTCAAATAAAAATAGGATGCAATTTTGTCATTTCGGGCGAGTGGAAATTTCTCGCCCGAAATTACAAAATTGCATCCTATTTTTATTTGAGCGTTTTTAGATGATGTCTGTCGTTATATCAAACGGAAGACATATTTCTTTCCAAAATTTTTATTTATTTATTTATTTATTTATTTTCCAACTTACATCTATCATTACAGGGTAACCCCAATGCGATAAATGCGCCTTAATTACCTAATTCTAACTTAATAACTACGTAAAAAAACTAAAATCTATAACTAATGACAAATAAAGCATTCCTTGTGAATTCACTCAGAGAACAACAGAATAAGTCCGTCTCACTGGCTATGAGGTTGAGCGTTCGGAGTGCACGCGTCAGCGGCGCCTCCTGCAAAAGGTTGGTCCGAGAACGCGGCTCCAAAATATAATAGACATTACGCCTGAGAGCAGTGGTGGCCCAGTGGTGGCGCCCGTGGCGGCCCCGACTTACCAGCAGTGAGTCGTGTGTTTGAACCCCGGGAGGCGCATTACTTTGTGTAATTTATTTCATCACCACTGCTCCAAAAACGGTGAAGGAAAACATCGTGAGGAAACTGGCATGTCTTAGAACCAAAAATTCGAAGACATCTACCAATCCGCATTGGGCCCGCGTGGTGGATTATAGCCCATTCCCTCTCAAAGAGAGGAGGCCTGTGTCCCAGCAGTGGGAACGTTAATAGGCTGTTGATGATGATGATGATGATGATAAAGACACATGTAATAGGCGAGCCTATTGTTATCGGTACTAAATCAAAAAACGTTTGTAATTATCAAACCAGGAGGGCGGTTTGATCACCTACAGAATACTTTGTGTTATGTTATGTATAAATTGGACGTTATACCTACGTGACACAAGGCTCAAATCGTTTGGTTGCATTTGCTTTACCGCCCGACTAGTATGTATATGAAAACAGACACAAAAGTGAAGGTATAAAAGAAAGTACGTAACAATGAAAGTTAGTTTAATTCTCTGGAGGCGTGATTGTGTGTCCGGCGACAATTAATTATAGTATTGAGCGCTTGTCGTGTGTTCACGACACGTTGTTAATCGTTACTCGAGAGTCTAGATGACATTGTTTGATTTTAAAATCGTATAAGGCTATGTGCAGACTTGAGTTGTCTTTAGACAAACTTAGATAGATAGGCAGAAAAAAAATCGTGCACGCAAAAGACATACTACAACATACAGAAGCGATGAATACCTACACATTTGACACATTTTACACAACATACACTCATTTGTAGTAGAGACGTTCCAATTCGGGAATTAATGTACAGGGCGATTAAGCAGCTATCGGGTCGAGTATTTTTGGTGGGTTGTTCGTTGTTTAGTGGGTTGTAATAGTAGGCGGAAATATCTTGCTTTTATTTTTACAACAATATATTGCGCATCAGTATCTAATACATTAAGAGATATCTCATTTGTTGGGATCCCTACCTACCCGGCCACCGCATAAAGCATTAAGATAAGACCAACAAAGCTAATTGATGAGATTCAATAGAAAACAATAACGCACCATATCTTGATTTACTGAGTATACTTAGCGACGTAAGAGTATTAAAAAGACATGCTATACTCCTAATTGAATTCTTTGTTTTGACCGTTGGTTGGTAAGGCTTTTGCAACTAGGGTCGTAAAATAGCACTTTTAAACATGTATAAACTGTTATCTGGGTGGAAAAAACAGTCCTCTGGGTGGCAAAACAGTCCTCTGCCGCATTTTTTTACAAAATTGCCTATAATTCGAAAAATAAGGGAAAATTACAATGGTTTCTTGTTTATAAGTATTTATATTATAACTATCTATCGACTTAACATATTATATTTTTAATTTTCTAGAAAAATAGGATTGGGACAACTGTCAATAGACAAGTTTCCAGTTAGTAGAGAAAGGCCCATAATATAATTTTTAGGAGCCCCAATTTGAATGCCCTGTTCGAAGAATCATCATCATCATTTCAGGCAAAAGACGTCCACTGCTGGACATAGGCCTCCCCCAAGTGTCGCCACATTAACTGGTCTTGTGCGTCTCGCATCCACCGGATGGGTGATATCGCCCAGGTGATGATGAACTAAACCACATAAATCTCTGTAGATTTTAAACTTATCCGTACATTACTCGAATCAAAAAGTTCTCAATTATGTGGTGAAACACCCTTAACACGCTCATGATGTATTTATTTATTATGTGTAGGTATAATGTGCACAACCATAGTTACAGGCTAGTCTTAAAACTAGTGAGAAATGGGAAAATTGAGAAAACACATTAACATGAGAATTCCTATGTTTGTAGAAACAAAGGACTACACTACCTCGTTAATCCTAAAACCCTGAATACAATACACGGCTCTATAGCTAGTCTAACAAATACCCAAAGGCACCAATAGTAAATCACGCACAATCAATAGTAGGACGAGAGGTTATCAGCGCAGGAGCCCGCGATTATCTAAACGATTTCACTGACTAATGTATCTGACGCTACTGCGGTTCCACCTAATTTGTTCTCAAATTAGGAGATAAACTTCTTTTAGCTTAATAGACTTCGGACATGTGGCTGGCCTGAGCGGCAGTTCTGCTGACAGTTCCGCCACTAACATACTTTGAAGATCAAGAGGTACTGACTGGCTGGCATATGTTTTGAAGGCAAGGCTTGCTCCCAGAATAAGTACACCTAATAGGTCTTCATAGAAGTCTACTTGGGACTAGGGCTAAAATCAAGACATGTAGATCCCTATACATAGTGACTAACAGCTCAGCCTAACCCAGGGCTATTGCGTATCTTTTACATTCATAGGCTATCATATAGTGTCCATCAATTTAATGTCAAATGGTTCCATTTTGTACTAAACCATAACCAATTTGACAGTTAATCCATGGACAATATGATAGCCACTGACATTTGAAAGATACGCAATAGCCCTGCAGATCTGCTATTTCTCTGAATAGGTAGTCAAAACTTGCAAATGTATGAAACTAGTTCACGCACACATGTTGACCTGCAAGCTCTAAAATAAAGAAAAATCTTCGTCTAAACTTCTTGGAGTTCTTTTCAATATACGACTCCGTCATACTCTATAACGCCAACAAAAGTGTCTTTACCTCGTCTAGATAATCTAGATTTTAGTGTATCCAGTTATCTAATAGTTTTATTCGCCGTAAAAATGTCGTAAATATAGCAAAGTGTAAAAAGGAAGGATTCAAACTGCAAGGAGGTTTTATAAGGAGCCTCTTAACTTTACTTTTTCTCTCGGAAACACTTAAGCGGAGTTTAGAGTAGAAGGAAGTTGGCTGTCTACGGTTGCGTGTGATGAGTAGTTGGAAGACAGATTTTCAGTCGCTTAAAGCGAAATTTCAGTGTTCAGTTTTTTTGGTATATGTATAGTCTTCCTGAACGTGTTTGGTATAGGCAGGCAGCCAATCATAGCGGAGTTTAGGGTAACTGGTAACTCAACGTATTCCTAGCAGGACGTCGTACTAGAGTTAAAATGCTATAAATTAAGCCACCAAAATGATCCCCCGAAATTCAGTAGTTAATTTGTTGCATTTTAACCCTACTATGGCGTCCCTACGTTGAGTTGTCATCATCATCATCATCATCATTACAGCCAAAAGACATCCACTGCTAAACATAGGCCTCCCACAGGTGTCGCCACATTGACCGGTCCCGTGCGTCTCGCATCCAGCGGGTCCCCGCAAACTTCACCAGGTTATCGGTCCACCTAGTGGGAGGCCTTCCAACGCAACGACTTTCGGTTCGCGGTCGCCATTCCAGAACTTTTCGCCCCCATCGGCCAACCGTCCTGCGAGCAATGTGCCCTGTCCATTGCCACTTAAGTCTGGCAATTCTCCGCGCTACGTCGGTAACCTTGGTTCTCATACGGATGTAACCCAGTAACCCTGTATAGTTATTGCAAGGAGAGACATGGCGTTCTATGAATTTATTTGCCCTAAATAGAAATTAATCATAACTTTGTGTATCATACTGTGATAGGTCACAGTATCATGTTTAAGTTCACCACATCTGGGGGCACGGCAGTGCCCCCGCCAAGTCGAGCCATAAAGCGGCACGGCCGTACTATCCTTTTCTCGAACCAGTTCAGGCCATTTTCGACCTCCTATAACTTTGTTGTGGATAAAACTAGAAGCCAGCCAGCCTGTTAGTAACCAATAAGGCATTGTATAAACACGGTATATTTCAAATTTCATTCATTTTGAACCAGTAGTTTAAGAATTATAACTAATCAAAGTTCCTTAGTTTTGTCGCTCACTGACTGACTGACTGACTGACTGACTGATTGACCGATCATCAAAAGTCTAAGGCACTTCTAGCAGACATAGAAGCTTCAAATTTAGAACACAATTAGTGTTTAGTGTATAAACCATGGAAAAATTAAAAAAGTATACAATTTCAGTCTAGTTTTCTAGATAAACTAACTGCATAAATAACTTTGTAATCCCATATAATTGTATAGGATTACAAAGTTAAAGTTACATTTTCAGTGAATGAATTTTACGAGTTATTAAATTAAACATACTTCCTAGTTTCTGATTGATCTGAAATTTTGCAAGTATATGTATATCGCCTATCAATGCAATATTATGATGATATGGAACTGATCTGATGATGGAGCTGGAAGTTGACCATAGGAACTCCATTTTAGAATATCATAACCCCATCGAGTTTGAACTCGTTTGATTCGTCTTGTCGAGTATTTTGTCTTAAGATGGTGTCCAGGGTCTGTTGGTGGAGCTGGAAGGTGGCCATAGGAATTCCGTTATAAAACGACATAGCCCTATCGAGTTTGGACTCGTTTGATTTGTCTTGTCGAGTAGTTTGTCTTTAGATGATGTTCAGGGTTCTGAATAGTTCTGATGATGGAGCTGGAAGGTGGCCATAGGAATTCCGTTATAAAACCACATAACCCCATCGAGTTTGAGCTCATTTGATTTGTCTTGATGAGTACTCTGTCTTTAGTTGGTAACCAGGATCTGAAGATGGAGCTGGAAGGTGGCCATAGGAACTCCGTTATAGAACGACATAACCCATCGAGTTAAGACTCGTTTGATTCGTTTTGACGAGTACTTTGTCTTTGGATGGTCTCCAAGATCTGTTGATGGAGCTTGAAGGTGGCCATAGGAATTCCGTTATAAAAGGACTTGACCTTGTCGAGTTTTTACTCGTTTGATTCAGCTTGTCGAGCAGATACTTTAGCAGTACTTCAAATCGATGAATAAGACTGCTTCAAATTCTCAAAAATGTATTGTTGATTCATTAAACGAAATAGATAGAATGAGAGACGCTATAAAAAGAAATGAGATCCCACCAAAAACAAAACTTGTAAAAAAAGCCAAGCCGAGCAACTCACTTTTACCGTAAAAAGTAGTGAGATCCATGTAATACCAAGTCAGTTAATATATTTAATCCCTACTTAAAAACCTTTGATGTTTTAAATACAAGATTGACTTTGCCACTGCATCACATTGGCCAATGCCTTGGCGATAAGCTATTACAATGGCCTGTTTAACCACATTTCACCACATTTGTTTGTTTTCTTAGTCTAGGTATTGTTTAGTCACCTAAGCAATAGACTCGCCTCCAATCACATAGACTTAAATGTGAGTGTACGCATGGAGACCACAAACCGTTGTATGGGAAATCCATAGCTTTAACAGCTTTCAGTCACTGAATGTACTATAGAATGCACCTGTAGCCTTCAGGAATAAACGGAGTCATGTTATATTACAAAGGACTCCGTCAGAAAGCAAACACTGCACCATGCAATCTGCATCACATATTCAAACATACATAAAGGTACGCACACTCTTCCACGTCGTAATATATATCTAGCTCGTGATCGCAGTGATTGTAGAGGTACACCGCAATTGGCGAAGTTTTTATTGAAATGTCCTCCCGTGCGATACATGTGCACTTTGATACTCTGGTGTTTGTTGTACTATGTTGTGAATTTGTGATGAATGTAGCGGGATTTTTTGGAAAAAAGTGCGGGATTTTGGAGTCTTAAGATGTTCTGTTGTGTGTTTTTGTGTGAAACAATGTGAGTAACCAACGTCACAGTGATTGTGGAGGTGTAATACATGTAATATATGTTTAGATTGTTAACATCGATGTGTAGTGTTATGTAACAAAGTTAAAAAATTAATCTTATATGAAAAAAGAAATAAATACAAAATTATAAATAATAATAATAATACACACAAAACTTATATGAATAATTATACAGGGTGTAAATTAACCCTTATACGTCAACCAAGCATGGAATGCTTGGTTGACGTATGTGTGAAGGGTTAATTTACACCCTGTATAATTATTATATCGGGCAGTCCTTACAGGTAGTAAGTGGCGGGAAATTCAGACAATCAGTCTTGTTGTTCGTAAAATAAAAAAATGTACGAAAAATTCATTCTTCTTGATCCAGCCGTTTTTTTTTGTAACCACATTACTAATCTGTTTTTGTGTTATGATAATATTGTACATTAGCTAATGACGTCATGCGGTCGTTACTCTGTATTGTCATTTGGTCTGATGATTCATCTTCCTATTGTCGTACTAGTTCGAGGTTAGGTTGTAACGAGATCAAGGGTCAAGGGAGGTCACAGTCTATACCTAGTATTAATATATATTGGCCTTGGCTAAATAATAACAGCCACTGAGGTCCATCTTTAGGTTAAGCCGTGCTTGTCTAGGTGGGTCCTTGGATGGGTAACCGCCCATTACATACCGAGTTTCCTCCGTGCTTCAGAAAACACGTTAAGCTGCTGTAAACGGCTGTCATTTGTAGATCTTTGAAAGTCTAACAACAAGTCTGACCATGGGGTATTACCCAGAACGAACTGGGTTGTGGAGGTCAGCTAGCTGACTGCCTATTAATTCGCCATGTAAAATACTTAAGATTGGAAGCCGACCCTAATGTACTTTGGCAAAAGGCTAGGCTGAATACGATGGTCTTGGAGTGCCTTAGATATTTTCTGAAACGTAAATTTTGAATCGAACCGTCAACACGCAGCAAGCAGTCGCTGAGCCATTGCAACCACCTTCATCAAATGAATTTAATGAAGTTTGAAACTAAGTTACTTTATGATGACCCGAATAAAACAACTTGGTAACAAAAATAGTACTTTTATTGGAAACACAAAATTAAATGGTTTATCAGTTTTTTTAGCTGTTGAAATAATTAGGTTTGAACATTTCATGCCTTGAAAAGCATGAAGAAAGTATAATAAAAAGTATTTCTCATTATACAAATAAACAATTTTCGATAAGTTTTTAAAACTGTAGGTAATAGACAGTAATAGTTTACTTCTTCCCGCTGCTAGTCCCACTGGTTTGTCCGCTGGTACCTGCAGTACCTGAGGATCCTGCTCCAGCTGAAACATTAAAATAGGCACGTTGTCATTAAAATAGACACGTTGTCATTAAAATAGGCACGTTGTCATTAAAATAGGCACGTTGTCATTAAAATAGGCACGTTGTCATTAAAATAGGCACATAGCCATTTTTGTTCATAGCTCCAAATGAATCTCAGAGATCTGAAGCTCTAGCAAAAATCGAGCTTATGTCGATTTTAAAATTCCTTTCCTTTTATTCAAAACGTTGCCACACACTAGGAATTTCTCCTGTTTCGTGGGTGCGTTTACAAACATTTAAACTCACATATACAAATGTACTCAGACCCGGAACCACTATCTGTAGGCCATACAAATATTTGTTGCATGCGGGAATCGAACCCTCGACACGCAGCGCAGCAGTCCAATCGCTCAGCTACCACAGTTAGGTTGATGCGGATTCTAAAATGTTATGCATATAAGCTCTTAACGTTATAACTAACATACCTTGACCCCCCATATTCGCACCGACTCCGAAACCTGGAAAAAAGGCGTAACAGTTTTGTAATCGGTAAACACACCTAAATCTATATAAATAAAAAGAGAAGTCCTGACTGACTGACTGACTGACACATCTCGCCCAGCCCAAACCCTTGGACCTAGAAAGCTGAAATTTTGCACAGAGGTGTCCTTTATAATATAGACAAGAATTCAACCCCTGAGGGAGTTAAATAGGAGATGAAAGTTTGTTGGGATATTTCGAACATTCGACATCCACGCGAACAAAGCCGCGGGCAAAAGCTAATGTTAAATACATAGCAGTCATCCGAAGAAATTTTATATACTTACAAATCCGTGCTGGGTATGCCTGGTACTTTATAGCCCGTCCCCCCTCACGCAGAGGAACCTTGAGTTCCAGCCATGGAATTGTTTTAGGCTTACTATCTGATTCCTGCAGCTTCGCCTCTGTGCATTTCGGTAGAAATTGTCCCATGGGATCGTACTATCGGGATTAAAAGTACCCTATGTGTATCCAGGTTATAAGTCATCCATGAGCCAAATGTCGTCTATAGAAACCCGTTCCGTGGCTTTTGCGTGAAAGAGCATTAGATCGCCATCCATCCATACATCCGTCCGTTCATGATCACACCGCATTCATAATACATAGTTTAGCTTAGGTTGATTCTGCTTAATATGCTACATCGGCAAGCGTAAAATGGGACAAACTCAGGCTCTGCTCATCTGCTGGCGACAACGAGATGCTGGTAGCAACAAGTTGCTGAGAACCGAGATAAGTAGTGTGCGATTGAAGGGTCTTTGTCTGGCAATGGATTGCCATAGGCTGATAATGAAACATAGTTAGAGTGCCAAACAGGATAAAATTCTTACTTGCGCCGGCCTGGCCTCCGGCACTTCCACCAGCGCTGCCAGCTGTTCCCGCGGTTTGCTGCAAGCTCTGTGAATGTAAGAAGGAATTGGTAACGACGTTGATACATGAGAAATTATTTAGTGAACATGTTAAAGTGAAAAATGTGCACGGGAATAACGTTCCGCGTTAACTGATTAACGATTTCAAATATTGACGTATAACAGTACAAACCTTGGTAAAGAAATTAACTATATATTTGTATTTCTTTTATTACAAATACAAAAAATACAAATAGTTTTGTTTTGGTTTTTTTATCCTCTTAATATTTGATAGACACTGCGTTCTGTCTTAGTTATCCCACATAGACAAATCTAAAGTAGGCCATGATAGACAAATACGGAGGAACGAATTTAGCCTGATAATTTTCTGGTAGCATTGCATGGTAGAATCGCATGTTCCTAAAAGAGTGATGAATATAAATATTGATGGATGCAGAGGGAGGGCAAAATCAAAGAAAAGATGGATGGATAGTGTGAGGTCTGAAGAAAATGAAGTTCTTAAATGATGGCGTGGCGATTTGACAGGGGAGAATCAAACAAAAACGTGTTGACCTGACCCCAAATAACATTGAAATAGAAAATTATAATAAATTTTCGTATTCAATGAAAAATGGATGAATGAAAAAAATATAGAATCGACTTACGTTTCCGACCATCATCACAACCACGAAAAGAATGAAGAAGTTCTTGAACATTTTGATTTCAAATCTGTAAACCGTTTAGTTCCAAGGGTCACTCTGGATTGACCCACTGCCAGATCTGCAACCTTTTATATCAGCATAAATATCTCGACCGCTGTGAGATATTTTTGTTAGTTAATTATGATGGCAAAATGATTGTTGTGTTGTATAAGAGTGGTTATAATAATTTAGATACAAGGACAGTTTAATTTATTACTATGTTTTGCTCACGACTGCACTTTCTGTTGATCTGCTGTTTGATTGAATCATCTTTTTTCCAACTGTTTTAGAAAGCGCTTAAAGCAATAGAGACAGGGAAGGTGGCAGTGGGAATATCATTGCCTTTGGAATCAAATTCTTACATCATAGATCTGTTAGTATTGGTATGGCACTGTTGTCTGCCATCATTCGTCACATTGACCGGTCCCGTGCGTCTTGCAACCAGCGTTTCCATGCAACCTTCAACAGCTCCTCGGTCCACTTAGTGGGAGGTCTCCCAACACAACACCTTCCAGTGTTTCAGACTATTTTTGTAATTTTTTTAAAGGAGGAATGTCTAATGAATACTGTTTTGGAGGTCCAAGTATAACTGATGATTGGTGGTGACAGTCTTCGAAGAGGATCTATTTCATGAAAAAAAAAAGAAATACATACGGACACACATTGTGTTTTCTGAGTAGAGAATCTATTTATATTATTTTGACAACTAAACGATTGTCGCTTCCTCGATTATAATATAATTTTAGCACTCAAATAGTATACGCGCTCATTTGTGAATAAAAACAAATTATACATAGGTAAGTAGCTACTGCGTAGTATTTTTCCATTTGTATTAAAAACAGATAATAATGGGATTGAATAAGCGCCATGTAACATCTAAAATTGCATATGACGAAAATATGAATACAGGGTGTAAATCAACCTATCACACAGCCTTCAACCAAGCATTCTGTACATCAAACTAAGTACCCCCGACGCAAAAATTTTTGCTGGGAAACGATTTTTTTTTTGGGGTCAATAATCACATTTTACGGTAAAACCCAATGTTGCACTCTTAAAACATTGTGTTAGTGGATGCTTTGAATAGTAAACGCAGTGGGGAGAACAAGTGCCCTTCGTTTGCGTTAAGGGTACTTTTACACCCTTTATACAAAGGATGATAATATGTAACCGCGTATGTGACGATCGAAATTAAATATTTTATGACTAGCTGCTGTCTTGGAACTGTATACCTATAGTTTACATAGGCCATTTTGTAAATATTTGTGTATTTCAATTATTTTAATAACAATTTTAATTAACCAAAAAAATCTAATTAGTCCGTCAGTTAGATGATCGAAAAATATTGGTTATATTTTTTTATTTTATCAAATTAATAAAAAATGTCATGAGTGGGGGCTTTTCACATCACTTTGTGGGTAAAAAAAGTACTAACCTTGTGACGTCACACGACTTGACGCAACTTTTCGAAGCACTGTATCGTCTTCATCTTTTGTATTAGTGAAAAAAGAAAAAATACGTTTTATTACAATTATTTTTTGAAAATCTATCTGACGGACTAATTAGATTTTTTTGGTACCCTTTTGTGTCGGCCAAAATACCGCTTTATTTGCCTCTACGTAACCACACCTATCATCAAGCCTGTGGTCCTCAAAGGGTAAAGCATAGGTGTGTGTACCGAATAGTGTTCCATATTACCTATGTAATAGAAGATGAGCCACACACACACAAACACACCACATACCACATATTCATACACTGATTAATAATAACATTAACTCTTGAATTGCAATCAAAACCATGCCATTTGAGTGGCGCCAATGCAATCGCCTTCTCTTCAAAGACGCTATCATTTACATGAGATGAAAATGTTAGACTAGTAAATTAGATGCCTTTACATGAGCAAGCTTGATTGAAGCTATTCATTTATAGTCTTGTAATTTCACTAAATTTTCTTTCCAACTTTGTAAAGATTATAATACTATCAGTCTGTCTTATGTTTCATGAAGGTTAAGTAGAGGTTTTCTGTCGTAGAAATGGCAGCTCTTTTCAGGCATTTTAAGAAAAAAACTTTTTACAATTTATTTTGAGGTTGGTATTTGCAGATCCTTCAAAGTAGGCAGTACCTATTATGCTCACCTTTATGTTTAACGCTAGAACTGTCGTTTTTTTAATTGACTTCTAAAAAAGAAAGAGGTTATGTATTGTATTAATTTTTTCTTGTATGTAGGTACATCGATTACTCCGTGAGTACTAGGCTGATTCCGTCGGGGCTGCGGGTTCTTGTAAGAGATAGCGCGGCCTCGACATAAAAGGCTAAGAAGGAACATGGGTGGTTTTTAGTCAGTAGAAGTCTGACACTCCCTTTCGCTCTGCCTAAGCACGGGAGGGGTTATTGGATGATTTTTAAGCCCAAAAAAAAGTACTAGGCTGATTTACATTATTCTTTTTTTAAGTGAAAACCAACCCACACTTCAACAGGTCCAACTCCGTGATTATAATATTCCTTGATTGTGAGTCTCTTATTAATCATGTGCAGCAAGGGCAAATAAGGAAATCTCACACAAAATAAACGCCATTTTTTTTAATCCCCTCTCAGAGGGCCGGTCTACTCCGCCTTGCCACTCCTGACACATGTGTATGTATGAATTCTCTTCATATTTTATATTCTTACGAAAGTTTTGGCTCTCTCACCCGTTTGTCCTTTCTCTGAGAGCAGTGGCGTCCAGTGGTCCCCCACGATGGGTAGGCTACGAATAAATGACAGCAAAAAAATAAATAAAAGTAAGCCTGTAAAAACAAAACTTTTAAATACCATTCAAAAACTCACCACATTATTCAAGGTTTAACTCACGATTTTCTAATGACGATGCAAACAGAAGAAAGATTCGGCCACCTCAAATATCTCATCCAAGTGAGTGGGTGATAGTTACAGAACACGTAACTTGCAAGATTTTGGATAAATTTTCGTAATTCGGGTACATGTCTACCTTTAGATACAACTTGAATCTTATCATTATACGATCCGCCCCTAAGACGACCCACTGACCGATAATTGAGAACACTTATTACCTTTAACATGTAATAAACACACATTATCAGCACAAACTTCACAAGTAAATACCATTGTTATTTGTTACATGAATAAACAAGTAATACACAACAAAATTAATAGTTACACTACTGTTAATAACGTTAACTGTACGTTTTCGGTTTCAAAACAAAATCGCATTATATATTGCTTGTCACAACAATAAAACAGTAATGTCTTCCTCTTACGTAAAAAAAAATTTCTAGGTTATTATTGTCGATAGAAAAATACTAGCAAATAAAATTGCATCATTTTCATATCGAGTTTGTTCACAACAGCGGTCAACATTTTTTGCAGGATTATACGAAATCCAATGAATGAGGTGACAAGTTGACAATATTGCGAACATCGAACTAAACAGGTGCTGCGCTCTATGCACGGAAGCCCGAAGTTCGCGAAGCGCGAAATTAAAATTTCCTTACGTTTTTGCAATTTACAGGCCAGTGCTAGGTTGTATGTTCATTAAAATATGATTCCCGGTTTTAAGACGTATGTAGTCATATTTTAATCAACATACAACCTAGCACTGGCCTACAAATTGCAAAAAAATGCAAATTTTGAACTTCGCGGGTTATAGATTGGTTGTATTGTTGCAGCCTATCACAGCCCACTCAGCTACAGTCGTAGGAGCTGCTGCGTTAAAATTGCGAAAATCTATGTATGTGTGCGGTTCATAGACACGGCCATACGTACCGATGTGACGCTGTGTGCATACAATTATGAATGGGTTTTAGACAAGTCGAGTGTTTGTCTATAAGATTCGTACTAATCGTAATCCTTGTCAATGAGTTTTAGTGGGACGCGAAAAATTGCTATAAGTATTTTAACAGGAGTTTGAACTTTTTTATGATTAATTTGTACATAGTGTTATTTTATTGCATCGTTAATTAGTTATAAGAAATGCTCAGTTGGTAAGGTAGGCTAAGCCTAAGAGCCTATATAGGGCGCACGCCCCTGTCTGAGAGCTATTAACTTCCACCAGTGGGCTCTATAATGGTCTTGGAGGGCATTAGTGACCCCGCTGTGCTAAGGACCTCTGGCGTTTTGGCCCTCCCGGAGTGCTTCCGGCGGAGGCACTATGACGTCATATCCGCCCTCTTAAATTGCTATTAATAATTTATTTGTTTTTGATGAAAACTTTGTGGAAAATTGACGTTTTGTGATTGACTGGGGCAGTTCATTACACATACACTTCATAAAGAAAGTGTTATTAATATAACATCACGCCTGTAATTCCCGAAGGTTTAGGTAGAGGTGTCACCATTAGTATGGCCACATTTCGTGTAATAGGGGGGCGAGCCTATTAACATCAACCGAGCACAAATCCAAACTCTGTTGCTGCTATTAAGAAATTCCTGATGCCAAAACCCAATAACATTTTGCCCGACATGGTTTATTTTTTGAAATTATAATTTATTCATACATTGAAGAACCTTTCTACCTTAACCATCGATAAACATAATGATTCCTCACTCCAAAACTTACAGACAAAATCCTCAAAACCCAAAACACGCAACCGACATACTAAAAACTTCGATGCAAAAACTAAAGGCGAATCGTCTTCGTTTTGCGGTTATAACAAACCGCAAAAGGTCAAACTATCGAACAACTAACTAACCACCGATTTATCTAAGAAATAAAATATACGTCGACCGTTCTTTTCACACAATATTTCTTGGGATGCAATCCGATCCTCGTATAAAGTTTTTACTTCTCGCATATCCCCTTGGTCCAACGTTCGAACGAAATAAGCGTATACAGAACCTAATATACAATTTAAATTGTGTGTCCCAAACTCGTAAATGGGAGGTCCCGGGGTTTACGTAAACCCTTTAGTTTTTACAACCCTCAATATTTTGGCCCTAAATAAGTTTCGCGATATGATTTTGATGAGCGACTTACATTATTTTGTGGGTTGTTGTGTGTTTGCAAACCGTTTGGATGAAAGTCTGTTTTGTTGTTGTTATTGAGGATTTTTCTGTTTACATGGTGTACTATGGTAATATTACGACTTTGGTCCCTAAAGGGGTAGACTATGCATACTTTGAACGCGCACTATCTTACTACTAATATAAATATGAAAGACTAGGTGTTGCCAGCGGCTTCGCCCGCTACAACTCGAAAATTGTCCCACGGGAAGATAAAATCGGGATAAACACTATCCTATGTAAAAATAACATACACAACATATATACACACACGCACACACACACGCACACACACACACATACAAGCACTCGCACTCATCACACACTTGCGCTACTTTTTTTTTTTTTCTACTTTTTGTAATTTTGTAATTTCTCTTGTTTTTCAATTGCATACATTGTTTAATGTTAAGTGGAAGTGCGGATTCACCTAATACAAGCATCCCCTTGCTTAAAAGGTGACCTCCAAATCGTGTCTGTTAAAACTATGTAATTGAAATAAACATTTTATTATTATTATTATTATTTATTATGTGTTAATCTAGGTTTTTAACTATTTTTGTACGAAATTTTATAGAAATCCGTTCAGTAGTTTTTGCGTGAAAGAGTAACTAATAGACACACTCACAAACTTTCACCTTTATAATATTAGTGTCTGTGTACCAAATTTTATCCAAATCCGTTCTGTAGTTTGGTGTACGCAACATATTTATTTGCTCTTCTTTATGACTCAAGGATGCACATCATCATCATATTCCTGCTTTTATCCCATGTTTTGTTCTTGCATGTCTCTTTTTTCTTTTGCTCATGCCTCTCTTTTTGTTTTAGTCGCCATTTTCTCGTCTTATCATCCTTCACTTTTAATATTTCAAGAAACAATCCTATTGGTAATGTGCATCTACACTTAAATTAAGATTTGTGTTTTTGCATGTTTGTACCGATTTCAAAAAACATTTCTATCCCTGAGTAACATGGCAGGCAAAGTAAATGTCTACCCGTGCGAAGCCGTGACGGGCCGAAAAGAATCCAGTATGCAGCAATTATTATGTAAACATGTTCCTGATTGATCTGCGTCTGTGTAATATGTGGTTGATTGATCAATCGCCAATGGACCTCTTGTGAACTCCGTTTCTTGTGATTGTTTATAGATAGGGTTCAAGGCTTTAGTTGTTAGTGTTATTATATTAGTAAAGAGACAAAATCCAAGATCGAGAGACAGATGTCAGTGACTTCCATGTTGGGTTCATGGTCGCAAGTGCTATTTCTAATAGGGTATTTCACCAAAAAAATCTAATAAGTCCGTCTATTAGATTATCGAAAAATATTGGATACGTGATTTTTGTTTTATCAAATAATAAATATTTACGAAAATAAAATGTGTCAAAGATCATGAGTGGGGGGCTCACTTTGTGGGTAAAAAAGAACTAACCTTGTGACGTCACACGAATTGACACGACTTTTCGAAGCACTGTATCGTTTTCATCTTATGTTTAATTGAAAAAAGAAAAACTTGTGTCCATTAGTTTTTGAAAATCTATCTGACGGACTAATTAGAATTTTTTGGTGAAATACCCTATTCTAAGTATGAGGTTATTCGGTGACATTTTTTTTTGTCGTAACCTGATGTTTATAATAGTTGTCTCTGGTTGCTGACGATAGACCCCTTTGTTATGTGGGACATTAACACGAAAGGCAAAATGTAGGTCTATCAGTAGGTACTATAAAGGGTGTAAAAGTACCCTTAACGCAAACGAAGAGCACTTATTCTCCCCACCACTGCGATCATATTTTTGTTCTAGACCATACCTGGGAACCCTTTAATAAAAATTGTGTAAGCGAATGTAATAGGGTACGATGGGGTTGGCGTATCCATGTGGATAAAAACCCCGTGTTAAATTAATAGAATAAAAAAAAAAAAAAAAAAAAAAAACCTGGGAACCCCTAGTTACGGAGATATTGGGGGTCAAAGTTCCAAATTTTTCACAGCCGTTTTTGTAAGCACTAGTTTTTCAGGTTATAACTTCACTAAAATTACCCCCATATGACCCGTTTACTATTCAAAGCATCAACTAGCACAATGTTTTAAGAGTGCTACATTGAGTTTTACCGTAAAATGTGAATTTTGACCCCAAAAAAAAAGTCGTTTCCCAGCAAAAAAAATTGCGTAGGGGTACTTAGTTTGATGTACAGAATGCTTGGTTGACGGCTGTGTGAAGGGTTAATTTACACCCTGTATATCACATCGGCCTACACCCACCTTTCAGGAAAACCGGATATGAAGTTACATGTTCATTACCTTTTATTTATTTTTGTGCATGTTTTCAAACACTTCAAGCATTCCGTCTGCAGGTCTCCAAACTTTGACACCGCATTAGGAAACATGTTTCAACGTTAACAAACCAGAAATAAATGTAGATACTGTAAATCCGAGGGGCGTATGCGAACTTAATAATTACTGTAACAGCACAACTTCACCAATGTTAGTCTAGAATAATTAAAATATTGCACTTGTATATGAAGGGAAACACCGGCTTCTTGCTCTGAATAATTGTATGGTGCAAGTTGTAAGCGAAGACGGGTACTTTGAGCCGTACTTTGAGCCGGGCCCGCTCTTATCACAGGTGTTTTTAAATGTTAAAGAGGTATTCCATTCAGAGCACGCAAAATAAGAGCACGAAACGTATTCCACAAATCGCAAATTTAACGAGAGGCATTGACTTTGGTTGAAAATATCGATAGTTCAAAATATATTGAGTTAGCATAGGACAATAGTACTTGGAAGGATTACTTTAGTAAAAAAAAATTAAGATCTTAGATATACCTACCGACTTTCACTGAGTATTTTCTGTATTTTGAAATGCTAATTGCTAATGAATCTTGCTTTTAACATAACGTCTACTTGAAATAGAGCCTCTGACACTGCCAATAAAGTTATTGGCAGTGTCAGAGGCTCTATTTCAAGTAGAATAGTTATTTTGATAGCTAATGTTTTTGCGTTACCAGTATTTTTGCCTAGAGTTAAACACGTGGCTTCAAGTTATTTTTATATAATACCATATTCGCTTTTACGTACTTCTCATGATCTTCCACGCTTTCATCTATCCCTTGGACCTCCACCGTAAGGGTAATCCTGGGCCCTTTCGCAAACTTTGTCAACTGCTTCCCAGGGAGCGATAGCTGGAGTTCAGTAATTTTAACTAATGACACTTCGCGAACGCTCGCCAAAGCCTGGTTTAGGCCGAATTTGGTGGCACAGGATAAAGGATTCTCTCTCCAGTCCCAGATTTGAGAAATTACTCTTTGTCGGGAGTCGTGGAGCAAGTCTTAATGAAATGTGTTGCTTAATGATGAATGTTGTGTGAACAGCATGTTTAGCGAGCTTAGGCTACGAAGCTTCGACTTAATTTTGGCATGTTGTGTTTATTTTCTGTACGAGTGTTTAAATGTTGATGTGAGTTGGTATTTGAATTTTCTCCTGGGTTTAGTGTAGTTCTTGTTCCGTCGAATGTGTTGGGTGGCTCATGACTGTTCTCACTCGGAATATTGTCCACGTCTTTCTACATAAAATAACATTACGCCGATATTCCCGGAAAGGTTAGGCAGACGTGTAACTAGAATAATTTAAGGCTGCGTTTCTACCAGAGATGTGAGTGCATGAAACTAAGCAATTACAAACCAGCTTAGCACAAACATTCCATTTTATGTGGAAACGCAGCTCAAGTCCGAAGTAATGTATTAGTGGGCGAGCCTATTGTGAACCGGGTACAAGCCTTGACTTTGGTCTGCACGTGTGTTTCTGTTAAATATTTTTCCTGCTCTTGACCTCGATCATGCCAGATGGAAAGCAATGGATGACGAAGGTAATACGAAGGAATCAAATTAAAGAATACTGTTACGCCGGGCATCTAGAATCTTCAAGAAACCTCGCTTAATAACTGAGAAGCACGCGTGAATTCTAGTAGGTACCTAATTCCATTCTGTAGGTAACTACTGCGCCCGGCGTCAGCGGTACTTGCATTGTAATTTCGACCGTATACCTACGGCGTAAAGTAACTTCTTCTTTGTTGGTTATTTTATCTCTAAGTTTATTTTTTTGTTAATGTTTTTCTGGATGCTTTAAGGAATAATAGTGAACTTTCTCGAATATCTATTGTGTGTTTGGGGTATAAAAGGACCGAGAGAGGACGCAGCAAGTCAGTCTACTTTTAAGCGAGACAACGAAAGGTTCGAAGAGATATCAAGTGCGCTAAAGTGTTCAGTTGTGATTTGCGATTGTTTATAAGTGTTTTGCGAGTAATAAAGTTATTTCGTGTGTTCAATTGGTAGTGCTTTTATTTATCCCATACCCAGCTCGTAACAATTTGGTGTCAGAAGTGGGATAAATAATGCCGATTCTACCCAAGGACGACACGGATAGTATCCGTACGAGGAGTCAGCGACAACAAGGTATGGACCAAAGGCGATTTGGAGACTCCCCGACACAGACACCGGGCGGTGTCCAGCCTACGTCAGAGCCAGTCGCTGGCCCATCTGTATCTACTCCAGCACTAGCGGCGCCTGACTTGTCTGCCTTAATGGCTCTGCTGCAAGACCAGGCTCGTCGTCAAGAGGAGCAGGCCCGTCAGTTGCAGGAACAGATGCAACGGGACAAGGAGGAACAGGCTCGCCGTCAGGAGGAGCAGGCCCGTCAGTTGCAGGAACAGATGCAACGGGACAAGGAGGAACAGGCTCGCCGTCAGGAGGAGCAGGCTCGTCGTCAAGAGGAGCAGGCTCGTCGTCAAGAGGAGCAGGCTCGTCGTCAAGAGGAGCAGGCTCGCCAGTTACAGGAACAGCTGCAACGTGATAAGGACGAGCAGGCTCGCCGTCAAGAAGAACAGATGCTCCTGATAAAGGATCTTCACGCATCAGTGGGCAAAGAGCTGAGCGTGATGAAGGAGCAGGTACAGCAGCACGACAACCGTATCGCAAAGGCCGAAATTCAGATCGCCGATGTGAAGAAGGCCTTTTTTTTTTTTTTTTTTTTTTTTTTGGTGGGTGTAAAATCATCGAATAACCCCTCCCGCTCTTGGGCAGAGCGAAAGGGAGTGTCAGACTTCTACTGACTAAAAACCACCCATGTTCCTTCTTCGCCCTCTATGTCGAGGCCGCGATAACCGTTGGACTACCCGCGGCCCCGACAGGCGTCGGCCCTTTCGGGCCCCTCCCATGTTGCTGACATCTCTTTGAGGCGCGCGTGGAACACGAACGCGCCGTCGACACGGCCTGTTTTCGTCGTGAGACGGACGGACGGCGAGTTAGCCCATCACTCACCGTCCACAGGCCCGCGTCTACGGTGGCCGGAGGTCATCGCGGGACCCCCGACGCCCGGAGCGCCTCCCGCGGCGGCTGGGACGAGAGGTTCTCTCCCTCTCGCGTTCCGCCACCTCCTTCGCCAGCATCACTGCTTCGCAGAAGGAGGCGACGGCGTCCCATTCCTCCTCGCCCCGGACCATGGCTTGCACCAGGGCCGGGCGCGAGAGGTCGCCGCCGCCGATCGCCGCCACGAGAACACGGCGGGGCTCCGCCCAAGCGGGGCACACCTCCACTGTGTGCTCCACCGTGTCCTCCGGCCGATCCTCGCAATGGTGGCATCCGGGTGTTTCCTCCCGCCTGATTCGGTGCAGGTACCTCCCGAAACAACCGTGTCCGGTGAGGACCTGCGTCAGACGGAAGGTGAGGGCGCCGTGGCGCCTCTCAAGCCACTCCTCAAAGAGGGGACTTACCGCCACTATCGTGGCGTGCCCTGCACGGGGTTGCGACAGTCGCTGTCTCCATGCCGCCATGAGATCGCACCGGAGGTCTGTCCGCCGCGCAGCAATTTGCCGCGGCAGCGGAGTGACCCCCTGGCGCAGCGCCTCCGCGCGCCATTGATGCAGGCGCGCGAGGACTATCGCCTCCAGATCCCACGGCGGCAATCCGGCAAGGAGGTTCGCCGCTTCGCGGGAGATCGTGCGGTACCCCCGTACCGTCCTCACGGCCATGACCTTTTGGGGCACGTTCAGGTAGTGGGCGGCCCGCTTCCTCAAAGCAGGCGCCCACACCGGCGCCCCGTAAAGGGCCATGGACCGCACGATCCCCGCGTAGAGCCTCCGGCAGGAGGCATTTGGCCCCCCCAGATTGGGCAAGAGCCACCTAAAGGCAGCCCCGGCCCGCTCCAGTCTGGGAGCCAAACGTCGGAAATGCTCCACGAAGTTCCACCGGCTGTCGAGGACGAGTCCTAGGTACTTCAAAGTACACTCGACGCCGATGGGAACCCCTCCCACCATTAACTGGGATCCCGACGGCAGCGCATTCCCACGTCCATGGAAGCCCATGGCCTCCGACTTGTGAAGCGCCACCTCGAGACCCAGCTGCCGGATCCTCTCTACGACTATCGCAACCCCGCGTGTCAAGTTGTCGGCCGCCGCCATGTGAAGAAGGCCTTGAGTGAAATTAAGGTTGGAGACGGGGCTGTGACTTCAGTGATTGCTGCACCTTCGGTGCGCGGGTTTAAAGTGCCGCCATTTGACGGAACATCTTCGTGGTCGGCCTATAAAATCCAATTTGAGGCCGTTATGAAGGCGAATGGGTGGACCAAAGCGCAAGCTATGACAGCGCTCACCTTGGGTCTCCGAGACCAGGCCCTTACCATTCTTGAGGCACTCGGCAAGGATGTGACCTACGAACAGCTGCTGGAGGCGTTAGAGTCTAGATACGGCGACGCGCACCTGGAGCACGTCTTTCGTGCCAAATTAAAGGATCGTGTTCAACGTAGTGCCGAGAACCTACAGCAGTGGGCCCTGGAAGTTGAAAAGCTGGTTCGCAAAGCATACCAGTCCGCCCCTGCACTTATTGATGGAAATCTGGTTCAGGCGTTTGTAGATGGAATACGTGACTTGGAAGTTAGAGCTGCTGTGAGACTTGGTCACCACGAGACGCTGAAGAACGCCTTAGCACATGCTCTAGAAGTAGAGGCAGTGAGACAGGACCACCGTACGCACCGCGTCAGGGAGGTTGTCGCGTCACCTGTACGCGACCGCCCGCAAAAGTACAGCCCGAAGTGCTACACTTGTGGAGAAAGTGGTCATCTGCGGTCAAACTGTAAAAAGCGACGCTCGACAAGAGATGAACATCAGCAGAAAAAGGCGGCTGAGATGACTGCCCAGCAACAGTGGAGAACTCGCGATAACGAAGACGTACTGGCAAGACCTTGGCGTGAAGACTGTATGCAGAGTTCCAGGCAAGAAACTAAGAGAGTTGTGTCTGTGAGGAGGCTGAGAACAGATCTCAGCGACGAATGGAAGGAAACCATACAGCAGGCTCAGCAAAATGACTTGGACATTAAACCGATCTTTGAGTGGATCAAAGCTGGTGCTCCGAAGCCCAAGTGGAGTGATGTGGCTGCGATGAGTTCCATCACTAAGAGTTATTGGGCACAATGGAACAGCTTGGTGATCCAGGATGGAGTGTTGTGCCGTAAATGGGAAAACGCTCGAGGAGACAGCTGTCATCTGCAAATGGTTGTGCCTAAAGCTAAGGTACCAGATGTTTTACGGTTGTACCATGATGGATGCTCAGGAGGTCATATGGGGGTAAAAAGGACTCTACTGAAGATCAGAGAGCGCTTTTACTGGATCCACTGTCGAGATGATGTGGAGGACTGGTGTCGCAAATGTACCAGCTGTGCGGCTGTGAAGGGACCTCACACACGAAGCAGAGGTGCGTTAAAAGTGTACAACGTTGGAGCCCCCTGGGAGCGGATAGCACTGGACGTTGCGGGACCATTTCCAGAAAGTGACAGTGGAAACAAGTACTTCATGGTTGTCATGGACTACTTCACAAAGTGGCCAGAAGTCTTCGCCATTCCCAACCAAGAAGCTACAACAGTCGCAGATAAATTGGTTCAGGAAGTCTTCTGTCGTTTTGGAGTACCCTTAGAAATTCACAGCGATCAAGGGAGGAATTTTGAATCACAAGTTTTTCAGGAGACTTGTCGATTGATGGGTACACACAAAACCAGAACCACTTCTTACCACCCACAATCTGATGGAATGGTGGAACGATTCAACCAGACGCTGGAAAGATATCTGGCAAAAGTTGTGGAAAGCAGGCAAAAGGATTGGGACAAGCACATACAGCCGTTTCTTCTGTCCTATCGGAGTGCAGTTCACGAAAGTACGACTGTAACTCCAGCCTTCGCGAACTTTGGAAGGGAACTACGGTTGCCTGCAGATTTAATCACCGGAACTCCCCCTGATGTCCCACGCAGTGTAACGGATTACGCAAATGACCTGCGTAACAAGTTAAATGATGTGTATGAGCATATCAGACAATCCGGACAGCAGGTGTCTGAGAAGATGAAGACCCGTTATGATCGGAAGGCAAACAGTAGGGGTTTCGACGAAAGTTCTCTCGTGTGGTTGCATAACCCGGTGCGGAGCAAGGGAAAGTCCCCAAAATTGCAAGCAAAATGGGATGGACCATACCGAGTTGTGACCAGGATCAACGATGTCACCTACCGAATACAGAAGGGTCCGCGAGGTGCGCCTAAGGTTGTGCATGTAGACCGATTAGCGCGATATCACGGGACTAATGATGCTCGGGACGAGCATGTCTAAGGAGGGGGCAGTGTTACGCCGGGCATCTAGAATCTTCAAGAAACCTCGCTTAATAACTGAGAAGCACGCGTGAATTCTAGTAGGTACCTAATTCCATTCTGTAGGTAACTACTGCGCCCGGCGTCAGCGGTACTTGCATTGTAATTTCGACCGTATACCTACGGCGTAAAGTAACTTCTTCTTTGTTGGTTATTTTATCTCTAAGTTTATTTTTTTGTTAATGTTTTTCTGGATGCTTTAAGGAATAATAGTGAACTTTCTCGAATATCTATTGTGTGTTTGGGGTATAAAAGGACCGAGAGAGGACGCAGCAAGTCAGTCTACTTTTAAGCGAGACAACGAAAGGTTCGAAGAGATATCAAGTGCGCTAAAGTGTTCAGTTGTGATTTGCGATTGTTTATAAGTGTTTTGCGAGTAATAAAGTTATTTCGTGTGTTCAATTGGTAGTGCTTTTATTTATCCCATACCCAGCTCGTAACAATACTAACCCTGATTGTTCATTTCAATTTCCGTCATTTCTAAAGCAAGTTAAAACATAATTTCCGAACTTAGTGGATCACAAGAGGTCTCGTTATTCATCGGCCGACATCGACAATATGATCAACTTGTCTAATTTACATGTAAATATTGTAACAGTTTGAGTCGTCCGTTCCAAGGTGAATTGTATTCAT
Source organism: Diarsia rubi (assembly GCA_932274075.1). Taxonomy (NCBI): domain Eukaryota; kingdom Metazoa; phylum Arthropoda; class Insecta; order Lepidoptera; family Noctuidae; genus Diarsia; species Diarsia rubi. The sequence goes on from OW026425.1 coordinate 15,061,101, forward strand.
TTGTATAATTCGTCCTCTGAAACTGGTTGTTATGTAAAATGGTTCTAATTTCTTAATTGTTTCGTTTGTATTCATTTTCGGATTTTAGCCACCTGTATATTACAATCCGAGGTTATTTTATGGGCTTCCTCATGCAGTTTCTATACATTGCCATTTAAGATTTTATTATTTTTTTTTTTCATTTTAGATTTTTTATTTACTATAATAAACTCTCTGGCACATAGGTTAGTCTGTAAGAAAAACAACTGTGACCACGTCGTTGGTCGATTAGACTCACAGACTGTTAAGTATAAGGTCCAGAGTTCGATTTACGGGTCGGACCATGTGTTTTTTCCATCAGAAATATCTTGAAATATCTTCACGAAGGCTGAGTTCGCGCCTGGTTAATGGCAATAAGTTCGCTCCCTATTACATAGGATTTTAACATAACTGGCGAAATTTGGTGTAGTTACTTTTAGATAGCCATGATGTAATGACAATAATCATGCTTGACAGGCGTCTTCCTTAATAACCCTATTATGGAAGACGCCTGTCAAGCTTAGTTAACAAAAAAAACACTAATTAGTCCGTCATAATATAGATTACCAAAAAATATTGGACACATATTTATTCTTTTTTCACGTAAACAAACAATAAAGACGATACAGTGCTTTGAAAACTCGTGTGACGTCATGCTCTAAGACATGACAGTTTTTTGTGGTCAGTGACGTCACCAACCCCCACTCAAAGCTTCAATTTTTATTGATTTGATGAAACAAAAAATACGTATCCAATATTTTTCGATAATCTAACAGACGAACTAATTAGAATCACATTTTTTTTAAAGTCAATAATCATCCCTATTGTAGTACAGTCACAGTCTCTAACATGAGACCTCATGTTAAAGACTGTGAAGAGTGTGCTACGAGTATTTCTGTCTTCCATACATGCCTAAGAGTCGCCCCTTGCCGCACCGAAGTGTTTTCTTCTGCTGACAGAGAAACATCTAAATCCCAACTTTGACCTTCAATTAGTTTCAGTGCAGACATCTCTGAATGTCAACATTTGTTTTGATTGCCGCATGCCTAAAATAAACTTGTTGACTGTTGAAAAATAAACGGGATTTTGGCATTATTGTTAGTAGTCGACAAAGTCGTAGAAAACGATGATAATACTTTAAAATAGGGTGTATTTTTGTTTTTAGTAGCCTGTACCCCACTGCTGGGCAATGACTTCCCCTAAATCCTTCCATGTGTTCTTTTCTCGTGCCTCCGCGGACCAGCCTTGGCGGTACGCGTCCAGATCGTCTCACTGTCCCTTATGCCATGTTAAACTATGCATGTTCAGAGGCCAGCCAGCATATCAAGCTACGACAATCTGTCGAGACCCTTTAATCAATTGTCAACTTTATTGCTAAAGCATTAGTTTCAAGGTTGACAGTTTCGGGTAGCTTAATTTTTTAACGTCTGTTACTAAGTATTTAAATACTACATCCCGTTTATTTCCCCTCTGTGTAAACGAAACTGTAATGAAAACTAACGTGTATTTTATTTAATTTCCAGATGGATGCAGTCCGTGCTTTGTTTGTAAGTAATACATAGATTGCTTTAAGTACGAGAAACTTCTTCCACTACAATTCCTATGATGAACAATCTTTTCATTTTAAACTCTCATTTCCTACCTTTGTCTACGTTCCATGTTTCTACTCCGTTCAGTTTTTCAATTCTTCCGTTGTTTTTAATGTTTTCTAATAAATGTTCCATTGTTCGCGTTTTCTGAATTTCGTTCTCTCCTTTGTCTGTGCTTATTGTATCTAATTGGGAGGAATTGTACGGATTTGTTATTCCTCGGGGATTTTGTTTAGATTTATTTTTATTTTTGAGCGTATACTACCTAATTAGAAAAATGCAAAGGTTTTGTTTTCGTTTCAACTTTTTTATACGTCTCGGGCGTCACTACCAAAAATCAATGAATACTTCTTAGATTTCTAGGAATTGAAATGTAATTACGCTAGAATAGTGGAATGAGACGACGATTGACGTTGGCGTTATTGGAAAGGAAAACTTTTGACAAATGCTTATCATTAACGAAATTCAATCATTTGCGAAGAGACACAATTTAAAAATTAAAACCATTATATGTAGAGATAAAGATAATAAAACAAAGACACTCACTGAATATAACGAAAAACAAAAGCAACAAGAAAGCAATTAGTACAACCGGACACATATTATAATTGTTTACAGTAGAAAATTGGCGAGAAATTTCAACCGGTGTAATGAAAAATGTTTCCGGGACTTTGTCCTCAGTTCTTTATGGCCCAAGTTTTGCGGGTAGGACTTAAATTATTTTAAGTGCGGCCATTTCTGCACGCCTTGCGGTTATCGTCTGTTCTCGGTGATTAATGCAGCCAACTTGGCTTTTGAGGGATTTACACTGGGATTCTTGTCTCACTCACTTCAATCAAGAGTGTTGGATGATCCAAGTTTTTGGCATTTTGGATTCTCTTAATTGGTAGCTGTTTTTCATTTTAGCGGGTTTGTATTTTTGGGTGACTGGCAGGCTTGTCATTTGTGTCATGGGGAAAATCCACTGGCCTGTAATGTATGTTTTGTGCTGTAAGAATAAAATATTGAAATAGTCCATTTCAGACTGAAGTCCGGTTGCAGCAGTTACCTCACGTTCATATTTAAATTCTTTGGTAGACATTATAGGACTATTAAGATCTATTTATGTCCCAGTGTGTTAAGGATTCATAATGAGACAAGCAATCATGGAGCTCATGAACCGAGTTATAGTTATACAAGAGTAACATTCACAGGAGATACGGTTTACAGTCGTATAACATGACTGTAAAACTCACTGAACTTCAGAATATTAAGTAAGTTTGCTATCGAAATTTATTCCTATAATATTCACGATAACATTATTGCCCCACGTTGTTTAAATTACTCGTTTCAGTGACTTCTAATTAATGACAAAACAATCCGTTGTGTTGAGAACTTAAATTGTTTACGAGCCCATTCCGATTGTTCACTTCGTTGTCTACTCCAGTAAAGACTTTATTGTCTAAATAAACTTCGGAATCGTAATTCTCTTTATTAAAAGCACAAAATTAAAGGTCCTACAAAATATTCGTATCAAAAGATCTACTTAGCAAAGGGTCCGTCATTAGACCGGTCGTAAATCTCGTAGATATAAAACTGCAAACAAGTAATTACTCTGACCCAAAGATTTGGTACAAAGGGATCCCAGATTAAAAACAGTTTCGGTGGTGTCCATAGACGAGGAAGTAAATCCGGCAAAAAACAGATAAGCGGACGACGGGAGAACTTAATTCGAAACGCTTTTAAAGCCGACCATAATATTTTTCCTCCGAATCTGAGATTCGTTACGTTATCTAAAAGCAGGTTTTAATTAAATTTTTCAACTATCAGATGGGACAAGCGATGCCGGCGAAAAATACGACTAATAAACTCTGCTGTTTCGTTTATTCGAGTTGGAGCATTCGGACGTTGATTGGCGATTCGATAAAAATAGTCAATTTAATGAAAAATCGTAAAAATCCCTGTTCGAGAATGTAAAGCGGATGGAATTAAAATTTTATTTTACGTTCAGCTACAAACCATATAATGCTTGTATATTTTAATAAAACGGAATTGCAAAGGACGGTTGTAAAATTTGAAGACCTCTGAATTAATGGGGGGATTGTAATTGAGTCAGGATTTGCATTACTAAACATCGTTTTATGTTTACTTCATTTGCGGAATTTTGAAGCGTTTTTCGGAATGCTTCTAGAAACTGAAATAGTTGGAACCGCTTGTTCGAGAACATTCCTTAGTTTTTATGAAGAGTTCTGTGTCTTCGGTGTTCCTTTCGTAGTTTGTTACTCAGTTTCATTTCATTTGGCAGTTTGCGCAATAATTTTTGTGTTCGGTTTATGAATTCACGTTTATTAAAATGGAAAAACCTTTTTGTTATTTCTTGTCTGTGAGGTTTTTTGCTTCAAGGATTGTTTTTTTCATGTTTGTAGTGTTGCTATTATGCTTGGCATGTTATTTTATTTTTTTCGTATTTTTTTTATGACTAGATATTATTTGGGCATTTCAACTTTTTCGTCTAGAGACTTACTTGTGAGTCAAATCAAATCAAATCAAATCATTTATTGCTTTGCAAACATGGGTAATGGTACATAGATGTTCGTTTTATAATAAAGATCTCCATATTTTACCGTCACATGGGCATGCAAATAATTGGTATACAGTTATAGTGGCATGTCAAATAAAATAAAGTAAGAATGTCTTTAAATTACTAACACTAAAATATAAATCAGAAAATGTCAAGCTGGTCAAAATAATAAAAAATAAAATAAAATTATGCTAACGAAACCAACAATAATTATGTCAATTATAGAAAAGGTATTATAAATCAGTCAATAACAAAATCTGTATAGCGTAACAGTAATAATCATTAATCAATCAGTCAGTAAATCATCATTAAGAAAGTCCTCAATTAAATAATAGCTTTTTACAAGTAAAATTTCGTTTAACGCCTTTTTGAATTTTGATAAAGTCATTTTTTTTATAACATTAGGAACTTTATTATATATACGAGGGGCAGTACCAAAAACACTTTTTTGTATTAATGCGGTTTTACATTTCACTTGACATATTTTATTGACGTATTGTGTACGTACTGGATTTTTTCTGACCTCTGTCAATTTTTCAAATAATAATAATTTTTCAATTTTTCAATAGATGTGGATTAGATTTCACAAACAAAGCAGTTTCTAATATGAACAAAGAAGGTAAAGTTAAAAATTTTAATGACTTAAAGTAGGGCACACAGCTATCAGTCGTCTTAAGACCACACATTGACCTGATACATCGCTTCTGCAATCTAAATGCCAGCTCCCTATCGGTAGACTGGCCCCAGAAAATAATGCCATATCGCAGTACGGAGGCAACCAAGCCATGGTACGCTGCTAGAAGAGCCTGACTGTTAACTTTCTTTGAGAGTTGAAATAAAGCGTAGGCGGATTTGCTGAGTTTCTTACATAACTCTTCAACATGAGGCTTCCATGTGAGTTGGCCATCAATAGTAATACCCAAGAACTTAGTTTTATTAACTTCTTCGATATCACAGCTATTGTAAGAAATGTTTACACTTGGGTTTTTACATCGTTGATAAAAATGCATGATTTTTGTTTTACTCAGGTTTATAACCAAATTATTATTATTTAACCAATTTATGATGTCATTTAAACAAGTATTGATTTCATTCTCATAATTATTTGGATCAGTACATTTAATTATAGCTGTGCTATCATCTGCAAAAAGGATCATTTGGTTGGTTGTTGCTTTCGGGAGATCATTTATGTAAATCAGGAAAAGTGGCGGACCCAGTACGCTACCCTGTGGGATGCCATACCTAATGAGCCTCGGTTTTGATAAGTACATGGTTTCCAATTTGCTTTTAGGACATATCCTAGCAACTTCTGAGCATTGTAATCTATTACTAAGGTATGATTCTATTAACTTCAAGATGTTCCCTCTTATACCATAGTTATGTAATTTGTGCAACAGAATCTTATGGTCCACAAAGTCGTCCAAAGAGTCTCTTACTTCAAGGCGAGAGTAAGATAACATTATAGTCTTGTGGTGTGACTGTCAGACTGCCAAGTCACAGGGCTCGAGTTCGAACCCAAGACACGCAGTTCTGGATTTTTATGTGCGTATTGTATAATTATCACTTACTTCGGTGTAGGAAAACATCGTGAGGAAACTAGTATGCCTTTTTATTTTGGGGGAGGTGGGAAATCATCAATAACCCCTCCCACTCTTGGGCAGAGCAAAAGGGAGTGTCAGACTTCTACTGACTATTAACCACCCATGTTCTTTCTTAGCTCTTTATGTCGAGACTGCGATATCTCTTACAACATCCCGCAGCCCAAACGAGTATGCCTTTTTTTTTTTTTGGTGGGTGTAGAATCATCGAATAACCCCTCCCGCTCTTGGGCAACGCGAAAAGGAGTGTCAGACTTCTACTGACTAAAAACCACCCATGTTCCTTCTTCGCCCTCTATGTCGAGGCTGCGATAACCGTTAGACTACCCGCGGCCCCGAAAACGAGTATGCCTTAGAGATATTTCACAACAGTATGTAAAGCTAAGTCAGAGGCTAGGTTATGCACTAAAAACACGATAAAGAAGAAAGAAGAAGATCAAGAAGAAAGCAAAATTAAAAAGCTAAATCTTCTAAACAAGTCGGTATGTGGGTTCTCCATTTCAGACAATATCTCTGCCTATACTGCTCAATACATAAAGGCAAGCCTATCCAAAAACAAAAGAAAACCAGCAGTAAATCTCTCAAACACTTGAACATTATTTACCGCCGCCGAAACTGGTGTGAAATAACAACAATTATTAGTTTTCTTGTTCTGTTTAGCGCGAAACTTTCATACATTGGATGTTGGTGGTAGTTCTTCTGATTTATAGAGTCGGCCATTACCCCCATTCGGTGTGGGACGTGATGTGGTAATGTTAGTGGATGCTGGAGAGATGTTACACGATTGTTGCACTTTCGATTTTGTTCTGATGTTGCGAGTTTAAGTGGGAATTGAATTTGATATGGTAGTAGAGTTATCTTACTGAAATCTTTATCTACTCGTAACATCGCGAACAGGCACGTGTTGTAAAGTAGACCGGTATATCGGTGCTAATGATCTGATCTTGGTCTGGTCTAGCGTAGTATCTTGAGGGTGGGTATGTTTTTAAAACGTTGTCTCATACTAAGAATTTCTTCTGTGTCAGTGACACACAAACAGGTCAAACAAACAGCCAGACCCGGAACAACTATCTGTAGGTCATACAAATATTTGTTACGTGCGGGAATCAGACCCGCAACACGCAGCGCAGCTGCCACTCGTCCAGCCACTGCGTCAACCGTGTGGTCATTCGTGCCGAAGTATCTGAATCAAAATTGGTAAACTTAATAGTGCGGATTGGAACAGTATCTTTATACTAATAAACCTGATAATGACCTACAGAGGATCGTGGGGAAGGCCGAGATGACACTCATACACACATCCAAAGAAGTATGGGTAGTCTGACTATGACGAAGTGTGTGTGAAACCAGCTGCTAATGATGACGAATGTACATGTGTGTACACGCTTCAAGAAGTCTGATTCTTTGCATAACTTGTTTAAATGAAAATGTATGAAAACCTCTATAGGTACAGAGTTTTACTGTATTTCTTAAACGTAAAATATTTTAAGTTGTAAATGCCTCTTCAGAAACACTATATTATGCAGCATTAATGCATACCAGAAGTGCGTGGTTAGTTTTAATTGCAGCACTACTCATATTGCCTTCCTCTCCAAGTGTTCCCTTGCCAACTATAACAGTTCTACTGTTTTCCATACACGTTTTTACACCAGTCAAGTATTTATCATGCTCGGAAACTTCTTCAGAACTTTTACTATACGTCTACCCGCAACTTTGCCTGTGTTTTGTTTATTCAGATATATTTTAAAGTTCGCCGTCTGTGTTTGTGTTCCAGGTTTTTATAGGTTTTTTTCATTTGAATATTAATAAACGAGTCTAAGATGGAGAAAGGAAGCTTTGTTTTGTTTTCCTTTTGAGGATCCTGATGAATTGGGGAAGTTTTTTAGTGTTTTTATATGGCCGCTGATTAGCATATTGCATTGGGATTTCTCTAGTGATTGTGTTATGGGAAGATGTTGTATTGGAGTTTTACAAGGTGGCTATTGCTCTCCGAAGCTGGCTTAGGTCTTACTAAGGGAAATGAAAAAAAAATCCACCGGGTAAAAGGACTCATCATCTGCCTAGCTTTTTGTCAACTATGTTCGGGTTGTCTTCTAGTCTAACCGAATGCACCTGAATATCAGTTAACAGGGTTCAGGTCAGGGTTATTAGATTGACTGCGTAAGTAATTTTTGGTCCATCGAGGAACTGAACAGAATTTTGGTGTAAAGTTTTTTATAAAGCTGCCATACAAATTTGTACTGAACACTGAAATTCCCGCTCAAATTGAAAGTTTCGCAACCCATATTAACAATCCTCATTAAATTAAACTTTATTTAACTACGACCTATGAAATGGACCAAATTCAAATTGAACGACAATATTCGACCAAAACGGTTCAAAATAAAATAAACCAACGGGTTATTTTATCCGAGTCATACGTAATGGGGGTCATTAAGACCGGAAACGGATGCAAAGATAACGCCGACCAAAAATAATCGTTTCATTTGTTTGTTAGGTTCGCTATTTTATTGGGTTGGGAATGGTTTTTGCATATTTTGGCGATAACTTTATGGTTGGTACGGTATTGGTTTTTAATTTTTGGGTAATACAGGGGAGTGTTTGGTGTCCTTTTCAGTGTTTACTACCTGTTTTGCACAAATATGGGATAGCCGCCTCGACTTACGAAAAGTAACTCGTAGGTTCGATCCCAGGCTGCATTACTATGTGTTATTAATTTAATCACCGCTGCTCTCAAAACGGTGAAGAAAATAAAGGAGATCTAATTAAAATAAAAAGTGACTTATAAAACCTATTTGCACAATAATCATCATTCATAATACTCGGTTAATTCGAAATACTTTCTCAGAATCTGGATGAGGAACATTCTGAATACCGTACTTCGATGTTTTGTACTTCGTAGTAACGTAATACAGTCGAGGAAATGTCTGAGAACCATAAATTTCGTAGACGTAACACCTACGAATTCGCACTGGGCCCGCGTGGTGGATTATAGCCCATCCCTCTCCTAAAGTGGAGGTCTGAGTCCCTGCTGTGGGAACTTAATAGGTGGCTGCTTTTGATGATGATGTCTACTTCTTCGACTTGACTGCCTCGTAGTTCTAATGGTTGCAAGTGCGATTGTCATATGCATGCATGTCATTTGGTGGGTGGCATGTCATGTCATGAAGTGTTATTAGGTTTTTCCATTAAGAATGCGAGCAAAGATGAGTGTACTGAAAAATCGAAATCAAAATATTTTTATTTCACATAGGCCTACATGGGCACTTATAAAACGTCGGTAGAAGTCTTTTAGCTGCCTGTATGGACGGTTGGTCACATAGAAGATTGTACTTATACGATTTTTTTTTGTAAAAGGTTGGAGATTATTTTTGGCAAAAGGCTTAGCTTGTGTCCTAGAATGCGTATATGTTGTTTAATTTTCAATTATTTCTAAAATGTTAAATCAGAGGCTTATATTTTGGTAGCACCTAATGATTCTGGATTTGTGCTCGGTTGATGGCAGAGGCTCATCCCCTGTTAAATGGGACTTAAACATAACTCGCCAAATGTGTGTGTTCTATACTTAGTGTACCTACCTATGTAATATGAAATATAATAATCGTCATTTGTACGACTGTCAGTTTTGGGCAAAAATTAGGTACTTACATCTGGAGACTTTAAGCTATACGTAGATGTTTTTTTGGATAGCTGTAACACGTTGAACTAGTAAGCGGTGGCTAGTAATAATAATAATAATAATAATATTCCACAACTATCACACAACGCCATCTAGTCCCAAGCTAAGCAGTAGTAACGGCGAATGTCTTGGTAAGTCTACATAATTATGGAGTTTCTCAATTAAGGAGGTCCGTTGATAAAGATTTAAATTTGAGATCTTCACATCGTATCGTTGTATTTGTCAGGTGCTAGAACTTCCCGTCGGGGCTGCGGGATGTTGTAAGAGATACCGCGGCCTCGACATAAAGGGCTAAGAAGGAACATGGTTGGTTTTTAGTTAGTAGAAGTCTAACACTCCCTTTCGCTCTGCCCAGAGCGGAAGGGGTTATTCGATGAATTTCCACCATAGTGTGAAATTATTCTCTGCCTAAACTATTCAGGGCTTATTGGCGTGATGTTATGTGTATCGAAGTATCAACAAAATTGCATGTGTCAGGAACTGGGTCAAGTGTTACAAACTTTATTACAGCAGGGCAACAAAATATTTCACAAGGGTGGATACCCCAAATACCGTCCCACGTTCCCACCATAAAAATGTAATTAAACAAAATATTCCACTAGCCCTGAGATAGCGAGGGATCGTCGTGATAACGCGTCTGCAGCAAACCATCCATCTTTGTCTCCCAAATCCTTATCGCTGACGACGACGGGACTTTCACCTTTCTTTTTTATTACAGATTTTTGTGTATTTTTTGTGACGAAGATACGGTGTCTGTACCCTAATATGTTTGAGCAGGAGTAGGTTAGGATTAAACTGTAGGTGATAGGTTGCCTCTTTTTTTGTAGCATTTACTTTGTAGACCTAGATATATGTCAGTGTTTATTTTGTCTGGAACTAGGGTCCTAAGTGTTTGTTTAGTAGACTTTGTTTTATTAGTCTTGCTCGGATTACTTCAATTGACATCAGGTTTTATCAAGAGCTTTATCAAAAGAAATAAAGTTTTTTATTTGTCTTGTTTTCTTTAACAGCTCTTGCCTAAGTAATAGGGATGTGTCTTGACTATGTATATGATTATTTTTAGTCCGTCAGTAGATTATCGAAAAATATTGGATATTTACGTGTTTTTTGTTTTATCAAATTAATAAAAATTGACGAAGATAGAACGCATCAAAGTTCATGAGGGGGGATTTTGACGTCACTACGTGGTAAAAAAATCTACCGAGCTGTGACGTCACACGAGTTTTCGAAGCACTATGTCGTCTTCAGATTTTTCTTTACGTAAAAATAGAAAAAATATGTGTCCAATATTTTTTGGAAATCTATCTGACGGACTAATTACGTTTTTTGTCAACTACCCTATTACATCTGCTCGGTTGGTTCGTTAGTCAGTGGTCCGAAAGTCTACTTACAATTGTAAGTTTGGCTCAATTGGCACGTCTTTTGCACTTAATTACTTACTTTTATTGCTTTATCATTAACTCGGCTTAGATTTTCTCTCTGCAAACAAACACACGTGATGTAAGTTCAAATCACCACCCTAAAATAATAAACAGAAGTGCATATCAAATATTGTGTTAACAGAAACAAATCAGAAGTTCGTCTCACTTCGTTTAATTGAAGTCAGACCAACTTCTGATGTGTCATCATTAAAATTGTTACTTAATTTATACACCTAGGCCATGTGGTAACGGATGATCTCACAGATGACCAAGATATTGATAGGGAGCGCAGGGCGTTGGCAGCCCGATGCAATATGCTTGCTCATAGGTTTGCACGGTGTAATAAGGGGGTGAAAATGACTCTGTTCAGGGCTTATTGCCAGTCTTTTTACTCGTGCAGCCTGTGGGTGAGGTATATACAGAAGGTTTACAATGCTCTGCGCGTGCAATATAATAATGCACTGAGGATGTTGTTGGGGCTGCCTCGCTTTTGCAGCGCATCAGGCATGGTTGGTGAAGCGAGGCTTGATGAGTTTTATGCCGTCATTCGCAAGCGATGTGCATCAATGCTACGGCGATTCAAGGGCAGCCCCAACAATAAAACAAAAAATACGTATCCAATATTTTTCGATAATCTAACAGACGGATTAATTAGAATAATATATTTAGGTCAGAAACATCCCTTTTGTTGCAAATAGTGTTCAACTTAGGATTACATGTAAAGGTGGTGTGGCGAAACGATAATTACGAGTAAGATGGTGAAAACACCCATGTATATAAACAACTTCAAGTGTCACATTGATATGCTGAAACGATTAATAGGCTTTGTGTGCACCTAGCAACCACTCTATAGGGTTGCGGAATTTGTTCGAAATAGTTACCGCGGCCCTTGAACGCAAAGGGTATAAGAAAGAACACGGATGAGTTTTAGTCAATATGACACAGACACTCCTTTCAGCTCCGTCCAGAGGAGGAGTCATTTGATGATTTCACAACGTTACAAAGGACCAATGAGGCAGAAACTGTACAGTATGTAGTATTTTCGGGGGACTGCGGGATGTTGTAAGATATACTGCGCCTTTCACCTAAAGCGCCAAGAAGGAACATGGGTGGTTTTTAGTCACTAGAAGTCTGACACTCCCTTTCGCTCTGCGCTCTCTCTGGGAGGGGTTATTTGATGATTTCCAACCCCTCCCCAAAAAAAAGGAAGAAACTGTATAGTTACAGTAGTACTTTCGGTAACTTATGTATGAAATCCAATGCATTTTTGATATTACTATCTTCGTGTAGCTGATTGTTCGTTTTTTCTAGGCCCCAGGTTTCTTTAAACCATTTCTATATCACCAAAAAACATTTTCGAAGTACTCGTATAGTATCTATCTTTCCAACAAAAGATAAAAAGGTGACTCCTCCAACCCTTTGTTTGAACAAAACGAAACTTTTTCGTTTTATCTTTCCAAAATAATTGTATCCGCGTTAAAAGAATAAAATTCTAACAGAAAGAAATCTGCATGAAACCCGTTGCCTATTCAATTAGATAATCCTTTCTGTTGAATATTTAAATGCAATTTTGAATTAAACTCTGCGTTTCATAGAGAACTTTACAACTTTGCGCTAAGTATGAAAAAGCGAGTTTTAAGTAAATAATACTCTTAAGTTGGATTAAGTTTTGCGAGATTTCGTTCGTGAGCTCTTACAATGCTTAGTTTCAACATAATAGCGAATTTAAAATCTTTTGTTCAGGCTATTAAAACTACGTTAGATTAGAATTAATAAAAAATCTAAATAAAACAAGAATATAATATTTAATTCATAGCTAGATTATAAAAACAAAATCGACTCTCGATTAGGCGACTAGCGAGATTTGGGTATCATTAGATATATCGCGAGTTCGTGACATGTTTTTATGTTATGCCATTGTCTTTAAGCAGCGGTGGCCCAGTGGTGGCGGCCCCGACTTACGAACAGTAGGTCGTGGGTTCGAACTCAGGCAGGCACATCACTTTGCGTAATTTATTTCATCACCGCTGCTCTAAAAACGGTGAAGGAAAACATTGTGAGGAAACCAGCATGTCTTAGAACCAAAAATTCGAAGACATGTGACATCTACCAATCCGCACTAGGCCCGCGTGGTAGATTATAGCCCACTCCCTCTCAAAGAGAGGAGGCCTGTGTCCCAGCAGTGGGACCATTAATAGGCTGTTGATGAATGTCTTCCTACTGAAAATTTCTTCATTTTTAAACCTTTTGAACGCCAGAGCGTAAACGCATTGCGCCCCTCCCACGCCGATTGTTAGAAACCATAGTTGCGTCCGAAATGCAACTGAACCAAAGTACCCCATTGCCCTCCGGAGTTCTAATAGTGGAATAGTTTCAGCCAAGACTTCTGCTACGGTACTAAGGCTTTAAGAGTAGCCACATTTGAGTCAATATTGCTCGGTCAGCGTCCAGTAGCTTGCTTCGAGTTTGTATTCCGTCTGTTTGTACTATAAGGTATATTTCGACTATTACGAGTATGTAAGGACATTGAAGACATACCTGCGTTAATTAGTAGAGTGCACATCATGTGCCTGGTGGGGTTTCTTGTGGGGAATAAATGACGACCTTTCATTACAAACTCTAATATGCTATTTGACTTCTTAGGATATTAAAATATTTTCTTAATGCTTTCCTTCTTTATAAAAAGAACTCATGTCCTCAAGACGAAACGGTTCAGGATGTGCGTTATCTACCAGTGTTTTTTTTTTGTTATTCATAACACCAAGTCTCAAATCCTTGCAGGGTTAGGTAGAGGTGTACGTAATAGTACATATTTCGCCTGTTGTGTTAAGTCACATGTAATAAGGGGTGATCCTATTGCCATCAACTGGACACTAATCCAAAATCTGAATTCGTGATGGGAAAACCCACACAACACTTTTCCGATCCCGGTAATCGAACCAAGCTCAGCAGGCGCGCTTGGAAATAGAAGATCAAGGAGGAAATTAAACATTATTCTGTTAATTTTAAGCCGACAATAAATGCCAGCGACCTTGAGCGAGTGGATGGAGCTTGAGTCACTCCCCGCGACCGCGAAACGCATCCCTGCAATGCATGCACGTAATTTCGTAGGGTAAATCAAATATTAAGGACTGTCCAGCGCGATACAAAATTACGTTCGGAAATAAGAATATGCGATTTACAAAAAAACTATTGATTGGACAAAAAAATTCATTCTCATCATCATCAGAACGATGACATGTATTTTAGTATGGTTTGTACTCGTTAAAAGTTTTTTTTAGAGGTATCTGTGCGATTTTTTTCTATTGAGTTAAATTAGTTGTATTATGTTCTCAACACACTATGTCACTAGCGTATATCCTGAAAAATATCATATATTTTTCTGATTTTGTTTACTGCAGTGAATCATATACTTTAACGCATTATAAAACTCACGTATAGCTCCTGTTAATCAAAAGAACCTTATTTTAAAAATATGTCTGTACTTTTTAACTAAAACTTTTTACCCAATTCAAACTTGAAAACGCTGCAACCAAATCGCACCCAACAAGTCCGCACGCAACTTAACCTACACTTAGAACTTTCAACTTTTTACACATTACAAAAGCTATATAGCCCCATTCAAAGTTCAAACATGCATAAATCACAAAGTCTACACCAGACGCAGTTCTAACATAGCCACAACTCTATAGTTTTCGAGTTCCACTAGAGTTTGCGGCCAACAATGAAAGACTTGCGACTTGCGACTTGCCGAGTTGCGACCGCCCCGCGACTTACTGTGAATAGTCCGCCTTGCAACTTGTGCGGCTTAATGTTGTATGATTAAATACCGTAGTTTAAAGTTTTAGAGTGAAAAGTTATATGACTTATGTATGCATCATGTTTTTTCTTAGAATGAATTTATTGTAACAACATCATTTATGCCGAAAGACGTCCACTGCTGGACATAGGCCTCCCCCAAGTGTCGCCAGAGTGTCCGGTTCCGTGCGTCTCGCATCCAGCGAATCCCTGCAACCTTCACCAGGGCACCGGTCCACCTAGTGGGAGGCTTTCCGGTTCGCGGTCGCCACTCCAGAAATTCTCGGCCCCATTGGCCCGAGCAATGTACCCTGCCTGCCCTGCCACTGCCACATAAGTTTGCCAATTCTTGAATCGTATTTTGGTAAAATTTTATTTTATAGTGTCGATTTTTTGATGGTGTGTCCATCCTGAGAAAGTTTGTTTTACTGTAAAACTTCACAGTAGTTCAATTGATGCAATTATTAACCGGTTCCGATTCTGTACTAACAGTACTTATAGAGAGTTAGAAGCGTCAAGAATGTTCAACAGATTCGATTATGAGTACAACTGACTCTCCGCTCCCTCAAGTATTAATTGCAAGCGTAACCTTACAAATTACATTAGTGCTACTAGGTCAACCAGTCTCCAGCTACAAGCAATAACCGTCTCTAAAGACACGTTGCACCGTGCAACTAAGATAATATTCCCTTAAGACACAATTATAATATTGCCGCAACACTATAGTTTCACGCTACGTATAGCCATACGAGTACAAACCAAGACACAGATTGTAACGAGAAAGGAGATTATATGCAGTGCACCAATGCGGTGAACATTGCTGTTTATTGCTCTGGGTAATCCAATCCAAGCTATACGCAGCGTGTTAGTATAGCTCCGTAGGGGTGGTATCACGTTGGCTATAGACAAACATTTCTTTTAAAATAATTTTGATACTAACAGAGAAATTTAATTTGATGATACGAATTAAGAGAAGAACACAAATTCCTCACATTTTTCAAGAATTTCGTCGTAATGCTGCATAATTTTGTGTCGTATTTCTCTGACCAGCGTGTTAATATGCTAGTGAAGAATCTATGTAGAAGTGAAGTTTTACTTTCCAAGAAAATAGACTAGGTATATTGTTAGTTAGTGGGTCAGATTATTTGTCAAATATAATACCTGATTCTAAAAAAAAAAGTTTTGGTAGAAGTTTTATCCAAGAGATGCATCTGCGTGCTTCGACTTCATTGTATCCTTTCCCCGTCGAAAATATCGTATCCTGTATTCTTGTCGTCTCATGCACGCGACAAATTACTGCCCAGTTATCTCAAGTGCAACGAAAACACTAGCGATCGCGACCAGAATAACTATGAGTTTAATCACGCTGTACACACGAGTTAAGATGTGTGCATTGTTTCAGACAACAGTGTACATTGCACTTGACTATAAGTAGCGTGACAACATATCACTTGGCTCCTTTGTATAGATTCGTGCCAATAATTAATTTTGCTAACGGCTGTTTTGTATAGGTGCATATTGAGGACAAATAGGTGCCCATTACGCTAAAATTATCAATGTTATTCTAAAGACGTAGTTTTCGCCATTCTTACTTTTCTTTCTTATGACTGTACTAAGAGCATTTGTAAATGACGTCTTACCGTACCGTATATGGATTCTTTTTTTCTTTAGCCTGCTCTTTCACACTTCTGGGCAAAGGCCACCCTCTACTCCTTCCATTTCATATTTTATTATACATCATTATTAGTTAATCAACACAACACATAAGAATATTTCACATTTTTAGAAGAACAATAGTGATTTTGTTAATTTTTAATCACGTTTTAAATACCTACGAAACTTATCACGTACATACATACAAGTTAAGACGTAGATTATGGCGTTGTAGATCGTGTGCGCTGTTCTGAACATCGCTACTTATTGCACTGTAATATACGGAACACTACGGAGCCCGTTTATCTTTTAATTGTAGGTTTAGTGCAGCTGAATGACAAAGGTGTTATTGATTTTTCATAACAGTTTGGCTGTTTGCTGAAAACCACGATTATCCTCGTCCGAAAGCGCCTTCAGAAATAGATAGGATCTAGCCTATAAATCCAAAAAGTGTCCATCTATGGGCTCATCCAAAAGCTTTGTGATAATGTGAAATTCTCGTCTAGTTTTTAAAAAAAGACGAAGAAAATATGATAAAAACTCTAGAACGAAGCAAGTCATTTTAATTAAAATAATATATGCAACTGCGATGTATGAAGCAGCAGAATAAATTGTATGAGCTCATGTTAACAAAAATGTCTGTGTATGTGCAAGCAGTGTTCACGGACTCACTATCCGCATTGACATACAAATTGTTTTGTTAGAGAAAACTTTTAATTTCGAGATAACTCCTTGTCGAATACTAACTGTTTTCGAATGGATGTTGATATTCTGTAATGCATTGAAGTTGAAAGTTAAGATATTTTTAGAGGACCGATCAATTGGTGTAAATTGCAAACCCTCTCACAGGGAGGCCTTTTTTCAAGCTTTAGAAATCCTCATAGATGTCATGTTGTCATGTCATGTTCGTGGGATCCGTCAGAATAACTGACTAAAAATCACCCCGGTGTTTTCCTCGCACACTTGCACCGAGAATCATGGGGAGTAGTCCACCTGCCACGAGAATCATGGAGACGGAGGCATGCAGGAAGGAGGTCTGCCCTAGCAGTGAAAACTCCGATTGTAAAAATGGCGGACTTGCCTCGGACCAAACATTGACTAGGATACCAGAATGGATAGCTCAGTAGTATTTGTATTAAGTGGTCGCTGTCCAGAGCGGTATCCACAATCTGACCCAACCGTTCATGTGATTTATGTTCGTCACTTTAAGACTTTTCTTGTTAGAAGTTTTTGAGTTCTAATTTATGTTTGTTCGTAAAGTTTAAGTGATGAAAAGTGAAAATAAAGATAAGTTTGAAATCTTAAAAGTTTTTAGAGCTTTAGTTTTGCTCTACTTTAGATTGATGGAAGTATAAGAAACGTGATTCATCTTGCTTTTGAAAGGTTTAAAGGATAAGATAGCCACGGGCTTATTGGGTAAATGTATTGGTACCCATAAGGTACTGCGATCGCATACCAGGTTTTCCTAAGTGTTAATAGGTAAACCATGACGTCATAGGTGTTGTGTATGTAATAAATTGTTGCCAATAATGTGGTTAAAATAAAGAATTTTATTCACACAAATTCATTATTACTAATTATACAGAAAATAATATGATTATGTATTAAAACAGAATAAAATAGAGAGGGGTAAAAATTTAACCGCACTGCTGTCAACGAAAAAGTGCTCAGAAGACTGGAAAATAATATTCGAGTTTTTGAAATTCGAGAACCGTTAGTTACCTTCGAGACATGCGTGACTATTTAGATTCAGTCGCATGTCGTGTATAAAATTAATTATTGTCTATATTTTACTTCCTAAAACGCTCTGAAATATTTGATTTTGTTATTGATGATGATTTACTGACATGACGAGAAATAGAGAAGTACGGAAGAAAAAGACATGTTGCGCCGACCACAAATAAATTTGGATAAGGGCAGGAGAATGATGAATGATGATGTTATTGATGATGATTTTTCAAAAACATTAAAGTCAATTTTGCCCTCGAATATGTTGATTTAATTTTTTTTAAGGGTGTGTTTAAGTTCTTTGGATAAGTTTTAATCTGTTAATTTTATTAAAATTCGTACAGGTTAATAGACAATAGCGATTGCTAGGACATACGTTTTGTTTTTCAGGTCACTTCAGCTTCAATAAAAGACTAATTCATGAATTAGATCAAACCAAACAATTCAAACCAGCACTGGTTTGTTAATCTTATTCATGAGTTAGTCTGACTTGTCACACATAAACAATTTCAAAATCAGATCGGTAAAAAAATCAGAAAGTATCCGCTAGACGCTTGTTATCTCAAATTCGTACAAATACTTGAAAAATGGTTATTTCTTAAATGCTGTAAATAACCCATACAAAACGCATCACAACCCATCCAATTCAAATTCCATTAACACAATCACTTTCCTTATTTATCTACGAAAATAGTGAAACAATAAAAATTAAGCGGTTTCATGCACTATTAGGAGCACGCCATACCGAAAAAATTGTTTAATTATTTCAATGCCCCGGTATCACCGATAAACTTGGGTTATATCTAGATGTGGCCCACAAATTACTGTAATACTTTTTGTGCTAATAACCCTGTGACATGCTAGGGCCTGGAGAACTTGAATTTATGGAAGGTGGCTCTTTGAGGGTTGTGATTGGGTATCGGAGGGTAGTTTTTGGGTGACATGTTAGAACTTAGGGGTTTGTTGTAACTTTGATGTTTTCTCTGGTCAAAGTTCTATGGTTTTTTTTGCGCGGCGGTAACAAAATCATATTCTGTGTTTAATTATTTTGATATTTATGGATTTTTTTGCCGGAAAGGAATGTTAAATAACTGTTTGTGCGGTTCTTAGTTTATATTCATCGATCGTGTTACTTTGTTTGTTTATTGTTACCTTTTTTTTGTTGTTTTTTCTTTGTTTTCGTGTTTTATCTGTGGAAACCTGTAAATTGGCCTTCAAATGTTTATTAATTAAGTACATTGTCTGTATTAGCTGTAAGTTACCCAAAGAGAATAAAATAAAATAAACTCAACTCCCAGTACACCTTCTTTTCTGGCTAATTTTGTTGCGTGATTCAAAACAGCCTCCTCGTTTTTCCGAGACTCATCGAAATTTATGACCTCTGCACTTTTCTTGTGTTCACTACTATTGCTCCTGGGTTTCAAGAGTTGCTGTGGCAGAGAAAAGGTTGACGGGGTTGTTCTAACAAATAACTATTATTTTCGATTTTTGTCTGATCCGCCACTTTCGTGAAGTCAAACTCACCATGCTATATTTTTTCTAAAGAAATGCACAGTATTAAAAAGCGAAACGATTTTTATGGGATCCATGACCGCAAATGCTCAGTATAATATTCAAATCTGATATTTTTTACTGCACCTATGGTTTTACGATGTGTTTTATGTTTGAAAATACTCCGCGAGCTTTTAATATCGTAGATTCCATAAACGGGGCGGTATCTTTTGAATATTAAAAAGGACGTTATTGCTACTAAAATGTTTGTTTTTTATACTTTATTATCATGCTTGGATGTTGGGAAGGACTGTAGTTATAGTCGGATAATGGTGGCTAAGTTTAATGAAGTTTGAAGATAGGTCATCATCTCCACCGCTTTTTTCCAACTACATACCTACGTTGTTGTTTACTGAGGAATTCATGGCTTAATTATAACATCCGCTCCGTTCAATCTGTAGGTATAGCCTTGCTGGTCTAGGTTGGTCCGTGAATGGCTGACCACGGACATATCGACATACCGTTTTTCCTCTATGCCCCAAAAAGCACGCTATGCCGCTGTCCCCGGTTGCCATATAGCTTTAGATCTATAACTGTCATACAGGTAGTGGTTTGACAACCAGTCTTACCAAGGGGTAGGTATCGCATTAACGAGTGGTAACTAGATTGTGGGGGTTAGATAAACAGTCGCTCCATGTCAAACACTGGTATTTATGACCGCAACATCGTTGGGAAAAGGTTACGCAGATGACGATACTATAGGAGAAACCCAATATGAAGCACTTTAGGTTGTTTAAATGCACCTAAAGAAAATGTTCAACATTTTCATTTAACTTAATTTCTACATTATCAGGTAGTTTCCCGGCATTACAATAGTACCTGCACGATTTATAGCAAGAGGCTTTTTCCCTAATGGAACTGCGCAAATGCACGACACAGAACCCTTCTGCCTAGCCCCTTTGGGACAAGAGTCGTGACGTTTATAATAACGGAGACTTAAAACAACTTTAATAACTTATGTGAGAGGTGTCAGGTCAAATGATACAGTCTTCAATTTCCTGAAATGTTTTTAATCAATACCTACTACTTTTTCCTACAATTGAATAATTATGTTTACAACAGTTTGGCTTAACGTTCCCATTGGTAATGGTCGCCGGCGCTATGCCACAGACTATCTTACGAATCAACAACTTGTTTTTGTCAATTATTTGTTAAAAAAATGTGGGTATCGCTAACAGACGGCCATTCTGCAATAGGAATGTCCCCATTCCAAAATTCCACTCGGCCATTCTCTTGTATAGGTATGGCCTCATACTAAAACAAAAATCATGACCATGTATAAGAGCAAAAAAAAAAAAAAAAAAGATCCAACTTAGTAACAATTCAGGTACCTATATAGGTTTAATATACACTGACTAAACATTTCATAAAATTAAGTTACTTTTATCTAGGTATAATCAGAATTTTATAATAGTTACAATAGCAATTTAAAATGTATTTCTACTCAAGAGATATTATTACTAAGTATATAATTCTATGTTGTTTTTTCAATCAAAAGCAGTATTACAACAGCACAACTTAAGATGCACAAATTTATTCGCAACTATGAAAACTTAAATTACCGACGTCGTTATCTTCATGTGAGGCTATCCGAAGGCCCATATACACACATCAAAAGTGTCTAGGGATCAACATATATTTTTGCAATAACTTTTCTCCTGATTGATATTAATTAAAATTTTCTTTAAGGATTCATCAAATAAAGTGTTTTCGTTTGTCACAGTAACGATAAACCAAGTCACCTTTGCATTAATAAAGAAATTTGCCATTTTCCTAATAAAGGGATTTTTGACATTTGAACCACTAACATTAAAGTTCGAAAAAAAGACTGAAATAACAGTTTTCTTTAAAATTTTATTGGGTAGCTTAAACAATTAATAATCCGTGTTTCTACCGCGAACACTAACAACACAAGAACATCGGTTTGGCATACTCAAAATGAGTTCATCCAAATCACGCTGTGGAATGGCCGCCCATGTTCGTTGCAACAACAAAAGAAGGTCTCGACTGGATACCCTCCATATTCGGCAGAGCTCTTCTCTGTAGCATATCCCATGCATGCTCAATCGGGTTCAAGTCTGGCGACTGAGCAGGCCAGGGCAGGACATTGATGTTAGCTGCGGCGAGAGTCTGTCTTACAACTCTTGCGGTGTGCGGTCGTGCATTATCATGCATTAACTGAAATAAGGGACCGATTTGCACTTGTAGAGGAACGATGACGTCTGATACAATCGTCTCAGCATAAATTTGAGCGTTGAGGTTGCCTCTGATCCAAATCAACTCAGTTCTTCCGCCGATCCAAATACCCGCCCATACCATGATGGTTCCACCACTATAAGGATGGACTTCCTGGCAGGATTTTAATCGCTGTTGGCGTCCAGGGGTTCTCCAGTGTCGTATACGTCTTGTATCCGGTCTCATACCAAAACGATACTCATCAGAAAAGCACACGAAACGCCATTGTTCTTCTGCCCAATTTCTGTGTTCAAGAGCCCATTGATATCGAATCCTACGATTGTGCATTGCTATAGGTGGTACCCGTAGCGGTCTTCGGGAATGAAGGTTCACTTCATGCAAGCGGTTTCTGACTGTTTGGTCGCTAATTAAGTTCCCTGAAGAGTGATGAAGCCTCACGGCTAACATCATGGCGGTTATTGTTGGAGCTCTTCGAGTTAAGATTTGAATGTATCGGTCTTGTCTCCGTGTGGTGCAGCGATACCGTCCTCCATGGCGCTCAGCCACGGTACCAGTGCTTCGGTAACGTGTCCAAAGTCGACTGATAACACTCTGACTTGTATTCAGAGCTAAAGCCACAGTACGTTGCCGGGAACCAGCTTCTATCATTCCCACGGCTCTGAGCAGTTCTTCCCTGCTTAAATGACGTCGCCGCTCCATAATAACGTTGGTTTTAATCAGTAGTAGGGAAACAGTAGCACTAATAATGTCTTCAATGCGTTGTATGTTTTTATAGGGAAAATATTGACAGCTGATTTTCATCTTTTACTCGAATTTGATTCACAGTTCCTGATTCAAATTATGAAATGCACCAAAAAGGATCCATATAAATTTATAAAATCATAAATTTATTACAAAGCCACATCTCAATCTCAAGAAATCCGCATAAAAATGCTTGATCCCTAGACACTTTTGATGTGTGTAGTTACGTAACCACAATTTGTAGGGAGCCCCCGTTTAGCCATCCGAAAGCCACGGTCTGCTCATCTTCTTGGATCATCACATATATTAAGCCACCCGAGAGCCATTAATCAATAATCTGCCGTTTAGCCACCCGAGAGCCACGGTCTGCCAACAGCTCATCCGCACCAGCGCTGTCTCATCAGGCTCACAGTACTCATAGCCGGATTGTGCCGAATCTCCGTTATCGACACCAATCTAGGCTGTAAATGACATGGAAATTGGTTTAAGGGCTACCGGCCATTACCACTATAACTACTACCTTACTTCTGTCTACTGTAGTATCCTTTAGTATGTACAAATGCATAAATAATATGAAATACCTAACGCTTTTCTACTATTCGTCAAGCGAATCCGAATCGCTATTATCACTTTTATCGCTAACTACGGGTGATAAACTGAGATTTATCCACGGTTTTAATTGATCAGCCGGGAAAATATTCTTATAAAGTCTTTGAGGAAACCCCTTAATGCTAGACACTTCGTACCGGTCTTTCTCTAGCACTGCTGTTACTTTGAATGGACCTTTAAACTTTGCAGCTAACTTTTTGCTTTTGCCCCGGTCTGGATTGTTATTAGGAATCATGACAAGATCACCTTCTTGAAACGTCTTAGTTGGAGCCCTCTTTTTATCAAAATATTCTTTCATCTTTTTCTGTCCTTCTATAATTTTTTCTTCCACCGATTTCCTCAATTCATCTCTATCAGTATTTGAAATCTGTGCGTCTATGTCTAAAGCCCCTTTGATGATTCCTTCCGCCTGGTATGTGGTTCTATGCCCAAACACCACCTCAGCTGGTGATTTTCCAGTACTTTTATTTATTGTATTATTAAGACTCCATTGCAATTTAGCAACATTCTTGTCCCAGTCTCTCTCGTCCAACCCATGGTTCATAGCGGCCAGCGAATTCAAAATTGTTCGATTGTAGCGTTCAATTTGCCCATTTGCTCTAGGTGTTGCTACTGCATTTAGGACATGCTTGGCTCCAATCGACATGACATAACTTTTGAATTCGCCAGACGTAAAACTCGTACCTTGGTCTGATATGATTGTTTTTGGGCATCCAAATGTTGCAAAAATATCTTCGAGGGCTTTAACTGTTGTTTTAGATCTAGTATTCTTAACAGGTCTAACAAATATAAACTTGCTAAACCCATCAATGACTCCGAGAATATATGCGTTTCCTCTTTTACTTTTAATAAATGGACCCAAATGATCCATGTGTATTGTATGAAATATTTCATTTACCTTGGGTATTGGGTTTAAGTACCCTGACTTTTTCCCCGACATTTCTTTGTTATAAGCACAGTTGATACAAGCGTTAACATACTTCTTGACGAAGCGGTTCATTTTTGGGAACCAATAATCAGCTCCTATTTTTTCAATGGTTTTTTCAGTTGAGAAATGACCAGCTTCGTCATGATTAAGCTGACAAATTCTCCAACGCGCCGAATTAGGTACCACCCATTTTAATTTGGATCCTACGCGCCTATATATTTTACCATTTCGCAATACGTAATTATTAGATATGTCCTTCATATCCTCATTACTAGTTTCTAAAATAGTTTTAATATGTTTTAACCGCGGATCTGTCATCTGTACCGTGTGAAGCCAGTCTTCAGTCGAAATAGTGAAGACTTCCAACTCCTCTAGGTTATTTTCTTCCGAGATGGGGTTCCGGCTCAAAGCATCTACATGCTGCATGTTATGGCCGGGCCGGTACTCGATAGTAAAGTTATATTCCTGCAGCATCAGCCACCACCTTGCAATTTTAGGAATTAAATCTCGCTTTACCAAGGTGGTGCGTAATGCATTGCAGTCTGTGATAACTTTAAATTCCAGACCAATCAAATATACTCTAAATTTCTTTAACGTATGGACCACTGCCATCGTTTCCAGTTCATAAGAGTGCCAAAAAGCTTCTTCGCGTGTCGTTTGACGGCTGAAATAAGCAACTGGCCTAAAAGGGTATTGCTCATTAAGTCGCTGTAATAAGATACCCCCAATTCCTAATTTACTGGCATCACAATGGACCTCTGTGGTATACTCTGGATTGTATAACGCTAGCACAGGTCTAACTACCAATTTAGATTTTATGTCTTCGAATGTACGATCTTGTTCGTCACCCCATTGCCAAGGAACGTCGGCTTTAGTCAGTTGAGTCAGTGGTTTCGCAATGGAAGCGAAATTAAAAACAAAACGCCGAAAGTAACTGGCCAAGCCAATAAATTGACGAACTTGGTGAACATTGGTCGGTTTTGGAAATTCAGAAACCGCTTTTATTTTCTTACTTCCAGGTTTAAGACCAGCTTCGGAAATCTCATAACCTAGATAGTCGATTTCCGATTGGAAAAAGAAACACTTTTGTAGATTAAGGGTAAGATTGGCATTACGTAAAAGATGTAAAATAGCTTCTAACTTACCGAATGCCTCGTTGAATGAATTACCCGTTGACAGTAAATCATCTAAATAAGGAATAGCCAGCTCGAATCGTTGGACACCCAGTGCTTTATTGATCATACTCTGAAAGACTGCAGGAGCATTCACAAGACCAAATGGCATTCTCATATACTCGTAGTGGCCATCGGGAGTCACGAAAGCTGTTGCATGACGTGACTTCTCAGCCACTGGGATCTGGTGATAGCCGGATGCCAAATCTAAACTTGTGAAGTATGATTTTCCGCTTAGACGATCGAGCTGGTCGTCAATGACTGGCATCGGATAGCTATCTTTTACTGTCTTCTTATTCAATGCCCGATAATCTACGCAAAGCCTGTATTCGTTATTCTTTTTCCGAACTAACACTATGGGGCTGGCATAAGCCGACTGTGATTCTCTTATAATATTATTAGCTAACATATCACCTATCATTTCCCGTACCTTTGCACGCTCACTAAAAGGTAATCTATAAGGCCTATAAATCACAGGCGTATCGTCATTAAGACGTAATGTCATTTCAGTTATATGAGTCACCCCAAGCTCCTGCGTATTAAATGCAAAACAGTCCCGAAATCTGTTCAGGAGGTCTAATAACTGATTCCTTTCAGTGTCAGTCACTTTGGGGCCGATATGTAACATATCCAAAGTAATAGGTTTCTTTATTAGGTTGGATTTATCGCAATCATCAGACAACCGAGTATTTACATGAATAGAATCCACATCCAAACGTTCATGCTTTGATGTAAATGAAGCGTGATCATTTAGTTTTATTGCTCGTGATAATAATTTAGAATTTGTGAAAATAATTGGATTTTCAGACAAATTCATTACTAAACATCGACTCTTTCCTTCATGAAATTGGTAGACACCTTGCAATAGAATGTATTCGTTACCGGGTTGCATGCATGCACTTCCTGGGACAAATAACTGTCCTGAGAACGTATCTGTTGTATGTACTTGTATATCCAGTAACCCTTTAATAGAAATGTCATTGGTATTGTAAATATCCATCCTCTCTACATCGGAATCATCACAGTAAAGAACTAGTTTAGTGCAAGTCTTATGTACGGTAACAGTGGGAAGCTCTGTTAAAGACTGCCCAATCAGAACATCCGTCTTAAGTAAATGATCAGGTACGATAAATGCTTCTATATCTGCTTGGACCGCATCTACTACAACAGTAACAAATATCCTAGCAATTGGTACGACACTTCCAAAACCAAATCCTCTAATAATGGGAAGTGCCATTTTATTTGGGACTACGTTAAGATTTTTGACAACCGATTCTCTAATTAAGGTACATTGACTCCCGAAGTCTATATACGCTGAGACCGATATGTCATTAACAGAAATAGTTTTAAAATACTTACAATTTGACTTTTCGTTTGTTGCTATTTGTAGCACGCTTTGTGTAGGATTATGATTCGTGTTTTCTTGTGTTCGATCAGTTTTTGGTCGAGAACCTAAAAGCTCACAATTTTGTGGCATATGTCCCAGTCGTGAACACTTATCACATCTTCTTAATGGTTTATTACAGTTACGCGCGGTATGCCCAGTATCACCACAATTATAACATTGAAAAGACCTAGGCTTTGCCCGACTAGTTGTGGGTATAGATCTATTTGAGATATTGTTGCGATTATTGTCCGAATCTTTTATATTTTGCGAGTCTTGTTTAGGAATTAAGGAGTCTCTCTTTGAGATAAGATTTCGTTTTGATATTCGGCGTAAATATTTTAGCAAGTCCGATGTCCTCTTAAAACTGGCTCCTTGGGCGTTTAACCTTACGCCATTATCAAATATACCGCCAATTATGCAATCCACAGCGTTTCTTCCTTTAATGCCACACATCTTCACTAGCCTAGCCTTCTCATGGAAATACTCTTCCATCGATTCCTCTCTCCTACTTCTCCTGCTAAGCATTTCCATCAAACGATCGGCGTAGTTACGATCTGGGAAAGTTTTTATTATCTTTCTTTGCCATTGTTTCCAACTTAAATCAATAGTACTCCTACCTTGGTACCACTTTTTGGCATGGCCAGAAAGTTTCGGTATAGCATAATAGATAATTTGCCTTTCTGTCCAGCCATAAATTCTTGCCGTTTCGTTCACCTTACGAATCCAGTCTTTAGCCGACTGTGAATGTGCGTCAGGATCGAATTCTGAGATCACATTTTGCGATCCTTCGAAACGATTGCCAGTAACTATTCTAGAGAATCTTTTTAGAAACTGGTTTTCCTTGTGAGCACTGGATCGACTTTTCCAGTGAGAGCGAATTCTCGAACGGGATCGTTTTCGTTTTGCGAACGAAGAATTATCTGACCAGTCGGACGAATCTAGCTTTCGCTTATACCGATTGTTGTGTTCAGAACCGGAAGAGCTGGTATCAACACTGTGATGACGCGATGCGCGAGATTTACGTTTCCGGCACTGATCACGTCGGGTGGAACGATACTTGCGATTCCGCGCTAGATAATCAGAAATGCTGCTTTTTGAAGCCGTACTACTGCTACTGTGACGCCGATATGATAACGAGGACGAAGAATCAGATGATGTTTTGCGTCGAGATCGACTGCGGTATGTATCACGTTTAGGTTGTCTTTGATGAGGTCTTGTCGTAGAACGTCTACTTCTTCTAGGCTCCTGCATACGCTCGAGATTACGTGATGCTCTTTTCCGTATGTTCGGTTCCAAAGGCGGAGTATAATTAGACCTACCACTGGAAGTCATTGTTCAGAACTATGTTTATTGGCGGAGACTATGATAACCAATAAATAAATATTTAAAGTATAGGTATATTTTAATTTGGTTTTATTTAGCCCATGGTAAAGTGGATATATGGTTTAAGTTAGTATCGTGCGGTAGGTGTTAGTAAGGAAAAGAGAAACAAAGAGAAAAAAAACAATGATGAGTAGGTACTTAATTCATATTACGTCGGCTGATTAGCTATTGTACCTATGGAAATGCACATAAAACAACCCATTTCGCCTCACAACTGATACATCACAGAATTCTTTGCATAAACAAATACTCAGCTAGGAATTTAAATCAAATAATTGTCAACAGTAACACTTTTGGGATGTGTACTTATAGATAACATCAGATCATCTGTATGACGCATAAACATAATTTACAAGTAAAAAGGTACTAAGGTACCTTGTCAAAGTTCGTACCTGCTGTCCTTAGAATAGGTACATATTAACCAAATACAAGCGGTTAATCTGTTTCGGAAAATGTACTTATGTTATGTAATCCATAAATCAATAATAATATAAGAATCATAAATAATTAACGGGAATCCAATAAATAGTTAAAGTTTACAAATTAGTTAAGAAATGTACGATCTCCGTGATCAACTTCATAAATAAAGAACGAAAATCTTCAATAGTCCATAACATTCATATCATAATCTATTAAGTAGGTACCTATAATATCTTTTCAATGCAAGTTAATATCACGATGTCTCTTTATTAAAACTGAGATATAAACAAACTAGGCGAACCTGTGACCTACTTCTAATTTCTTCCCCTAAAGTGAGGTACCCACGCCACGCAGTTTATCGGATATCGCGTAGTCGGTGTTGAAATCAAACCGTAATAATTATGTATATTATTATTGCCTATGCAGTACTTGTTGTTACAAGAAAACAAATCACATTAAATTGTGTATTGAAATATGTACTCGAATGTCGAATACTTATTAATTTATTTCAACCATTAAATTACCTGACGTCATCAACCGTCAGTTCTTTAAAAATAATTAGGTCAAATAAAATAACATACCTGAGAACTTCTCCAACACTCTTAGTTCTTACCACTTCTGACTGTGAGAGGTGTCAGGTCAAATGATACAGTCTTCAATTTCCTGAAATGTTTTTAATCAATACCTACTACTTTTTCCTACAATTGAATAATTATGTTTACAACAGTTTGGCTTAACGTTCCCATTGGTAATGGTCGCCGGCGCTATGCCACAGACTATCTTACGAATCAACAACTTGTTTTTGTCAATTATTTGTTAAAAAAATGTGGGTATCGCTAACACTTAGTCCGATGTGCTTTTAAAATAAATAATGCTGGGTATAGTTCTAAGAATTTATTTTCTGTGTTATTTGCTCTAACAATTCTCGCGAGATTTCTTAGATTTATTTTGAGACCAAACACTCGGAGACTCGGAGAGATTCGCAAAGAAAGATGGAGTGAAAAGTTTACTTGAAAAATATGGCAATTAAGTATTAGCTGTAGTCGTCCCTTGCCAGCTATTGTAAGGAAAGAAGACAGAAACTGTCGCAACTCGAAGATTATCGCTTGCAAAAGAGCCAGTACACAATTACTAGTCTTGCGGTAGAGAATTTGAAACCTACCTGATAGATGACATTTGTTGCCCGTCGGGGCCGCGGGTTGTTCACAAGTTACCGCGGCCTCGACCTATAGGGCTAAAAAGGAACATGGGTGGTTTTTAGTTAGTAGAAGTCTGACACTCCCTTTCGCTGTGCCCAAGAGCGGGAGGGGTTATTTGATGATTTTCCACATGCCAAAAAAAAAGGTGATATTTGTTGAAAAGCCTACAGCGTTCGCTATGAGAAGTACCGGAGCATAATCAAATTGATAGATGTTATATGCCTTCGAGTTTCAGGATCTAAGACATTTCCTCGCTATCTGTAATGTTAGATTTGTCTAGTGACCGCAAACGCGACTGCCGAGGAAAAGGCCTTAGGTTCGAGCAAAGTGTTATTGGATTTTCCATCAGGAATTTCTGATGAATTTGGTGGATTGTAGTAGGTTTGCCCCCAATACATGGGACGTTAACATAACTGGCGAAATTTAGATATACTGTTAGGAACACCTATACTCAGCTCAACCTTACGGGGATTACAGTTGTGATGTTATGTATATGTCGCAGAATCAACGCCGAGGCCCAATAATTAGAGTTGTTATTCATCATCAACATCATCAACAGCCTATTAATGTTCCCACTGCTGGGACACAGGCCTCCTCTCTCTTTGAGAGGGAATGGGCTATAATCTACCACGCGGGCTCAGGTGCGGATTGGTAGATGTTACATGTCTTCGAAAGAGTTGTTATTGATTATTGTTAATTTAGAATAACGCCATCTATCATCGTTTGTAAACGTCAAGTAGTGTGCTTGGGTGAGGTCGATACAGAGCGTGGCAGGTCTGGTTTAACAACTGTCAGTTGACAGATGTCAGATGTGAATTGTCAGTGATCGGTTGTCGTTGACATTGGAAGCATTTGAATTGAGGGACCTTACTTTTTGTGGAGACACGAGCGCGAACCATCGTTCTGCATGTATTGAACTTACCGCGTTTCCGTTCTAAATCCATTTCTATCGGCTTGATTGTTTGAGATTTCGTTAATTTGTTATCGGAAGTGAATAAATAGGCGGTTCTAATCAGTGCTGAGACTATTATTTCGTACCTCCACCATGTCGAACTTGGACTCTGACAACGATGTATCCAAAATGGTTGAACTACCTTCGCGTCGTTGTATATAATATCATACTAATATTATAAATGTGAAAGTTTGTGAGAACGGATGTGTGGATGTTTGTTATTACTCTTTCACGCATAAACAGCTGGACCGATTTGGTTGAAATTTGGTATGTAGATAGGTTATACCCTGGATTAACATATATGATAGTTTTTATCCCGATTTTATCTTCCCGTGGGATAATTTTTGAGATGTAGCGGGTGAAGCCGCTGGCAACAGCTAGTATTTAAATACTTCAACAAAAGCACATACAATTGAAGAAACGACCTCAAAACCGAATTCTCAACAAGAAAACCAAAACCAAACCGAAAATATGAAGCACACAAAGACAGCCAGATTCATAAGCGCCTCCATTTCAACTTAATACATTTTACATTACCGCATTTAAATAATTCCCTTAACCCTCTCAATGCGAGTGGTGCTCGGGCGTGGTTCGCGGCGAAAATCTCACAATCGTGGATGGTACAGTACGATCAAATTATCTTGGCAGGTCTGAACATAGGCTCTGCGAACTTTTGCGCATGTATACTCGCGAAGAAAACTGTTATTGCCAGATACATACGATCAGACATATACGATCAGAAAATACCTAATACAGTGAGAAAATACAAATGAAATAAATATCAAAACACTTTTAGATACCTAGTCTACATTTTTAACTCCATTTTCTTTTTCCCCTTTCATATACTGAGTTAAATCGTAAATATTTTTTCACGCCTTGCTATTTAAAACACTACTATACTTTGGTGGCATATTTGACGAAATAAGTGCCCACTAACTTTTCTAACAAATAATAAAAAATAACAGTAATATTAAAAACAACAAACAAAAACACAACGAAAACTTTTCTAATCGAATGTGCTCAAGACAGAGATAGCAACACAAACACCAAACAAATGCTGTCGTGTGACTGAGATATAATACCTCGTACCGAATATTGCCGAACTTGCACGAAGGTCACGAAGTTAACAAAAAGAGATGTGCATGTGCATGTGCAATGGGTGTCGTTTAATCGATTATTCTTCGAATCGATTGAAATTAAGTAATAAAAAGATGTTTCTATTTAATTTTATATTGAGGTTTTAAATATTCGTAAACATTCGTTATTCAAGAAGTCTGTAATAGATTTCTAAAATATAAGTAAATCATGTCTTTTAACAGAGGAAACATAAAGTTACTATACATTTTTTTTTTAATAAAGACGAAAACTCAATTATTAATGATTAAATTCACTTTATTAGTTAATGTATTCACTTAAATATCTTCTAAACACTAATAATAACGTATTCCAAATAAAATTAATCGATTACGATATTTGATCGTATAGAGGATTGATTGTGTTTATGTAAGGTGCATCTCTAGCCTATACTCCGCCCCCCGAACTTCACCTCATGTCACCATTTGGTTCCTAATAAATGTTACTGCGCAGCGTTCTGCACGAAGTTCGGACCTGCCAAGATAATTTGTTCAAACTGTATTGTGCGTTGATATTTCAATTCGTTCTGAGTCCCCAGAGTGAGCTTGAATGCTCCTTTTGTTTCTTTTGAAAGGAAGATGGAGGAGGAAATGGATGGATGTGGTGTTGTGGAGCTAATTAATGGTGGGTTTGTTGGAAGGCTGGCGTTAGTTTGTGGAGGTCGGTGGTCATAATCTAAAAAAATAAATGTGGTGAAACAGATATGTTTGTTATTTCAAGGTTTATTCCCTAAGTACTCCAAAAAGAGTTCTCAAACTACTCCATGAAAAATACAATATTTTTAATTAGGTTTCATTCTACTCCATGACAGTTCCCAAAGTATTACACGGCATTTTATACCTCTGCGACTGACGACTGTTTTTTGTTGGTATTGAGAAACAAGGATAGTAATGTCTCACAAAGTACCAGGAGGAATGCCAGAAACATATAGGAGGTATTGTATTAATGGAAATTGGAATCTCATAATCAAATCTAAATACTATAATAGGGGCTCAGACAAATAAAAAACTAATAAGCCCGTCAGATAGATTTCAAAAATATATTGGACACGTATTTTTTATTTTTAGCACATAAACAATAAATGAAGAAGATAAGTACAGTGCTTCGAAAATTCGTGAACTCTTCGAAAACGTCACATGATAGTACATTTTTTACCTACAAATGACGTCACAACCGACTCATGATCTTTGACGCGTCTTATCTTCATCAATTTTTATTAACTTGATATAACAAAAAACACGTATCCAATATTTTTCGATAATCTAACTGACGGACTAATTGGAATCATATTTTTTGACTCAGTTCGATCCCCTATTTCTTCTTTTAAACTTATTGACAATATAAAATATGGAACATTTTAATGCCACTTAATGCACACCACCACTTGCCACATCAATTTCTTAGTAAATGAAAGTATTTCCTATTAAGAAGCACAGTCTGCGTCTGACTGGTGATTAGATACGCGCCATTCTAATGAATCTCTGATGTTTTGTTGTTTAAACCATTGTTCTTTTCATTCAATTGCCTAAATTGGATTCACCGCACATTCTTATTTTAAATTATGGCCTCCTATTGGTGTTTTGATGCCCTATTATGATGACTAAACCGATTATTTTTTCAAATTTCGAGATGATCTAAATGTCGAAGCAAATAGGCTCAAATATTTAGCCAAAATAGTTAACAACTGAAACCAGCACTGTGCACTCATACCAATAGCATCACGATGTGTAACTTGCTTGTCACAATTTCCCGTAAATATTGTTTTTGGATCAGTTCTGTTGTATGTATTTTTAAATGTTTATTATGTGTTTCTTATTTGTCATTTCGTATGCACGTCAAGGTTCTGCAACACACACATAAATACTTTTTCTGTGTGTGACAAAATAATATGTTTTCTTTCTTTCTTTAGTTTGCTTGTGTTCAGACGAATTTAGGTTAGGTTTAGATGGTGGATAACGCGAACTACTATAAAAACTTACAATCTTAATTGGCTAGGACTGCAATTACCAGAATCTAAACCCTGTTTTTTGTTTCCAATTTAGTTTCCACTGTTGTCAGGTCCCTTAGTTTTTTGTGATTTCGAGGTAATTATTGCCGAGAAATAATCGTAATGTGGGTTCGGCTGGCACCCTGCAGAACTGTTGCGTTATTAACACACGTTTCTGCATAGTATAAAATGGGAAGCATAATTTTATTATTATGAGCCTGATGTGTCCCACTGCAAGGCAAAGCCTTCCCTTCCCTGTTTCCATTGGTCCCAGTCTTTGGCCTTTTGGGCCCAATCCTTTTTATAAGACTCCAGCTCGTCACGCCATCTCCTGGGCCTACCTCGTCGCCTGATTTTCTTGTTTGGAACCCAATCTGTAGCAGTTTCGGGTCAATTTTTTTGCGACATGTGGTAATTGTAATTTGGTGGCTACACTACAACGTCTACGATTTGAGTCTCGGATCGAAGTGTCGAAATAAATAAAGAAAGTTGCTCCTACAAGTATTGATTTCTTTATATATTTTGCTAATCATCTTGTTAATTGCAAGGTATACCCACGCATTAAAATAATCGTCCACAGCTCAATATTGTGCTGTTTATTGGTGCAGGTCTATCTCAATTCATAAAAATGTCCAAATTAAACACTACAAAAATGTCTGCATTTTCAAATAAACCATTTTAAATTGCTTCGGGTTAAGTATTTAGTACTTCAAATTTATCCCTAAGGTAATATGTAATAATTTCTCTCGCAGACTCTTAGGAAATTGCCTGCAATTCACGTTGCACCTGCCACCGCTTTGTTCATAGCGCAAACAATTGTCTTAGAAATGTTTTCTTTTTAAATTGTTTATGGTATTATGAAACGTGACTTGACTGGTGTCGTCTAAAAGAGTGATACGTGATTATAATATCATCATGCCCGTAACCCGCGAAGGGTTAGGCAGAGGTGTACCTAGTAGACCTACATTTCGCTAGTTATGTTTAAATCCCACGAAATAGGGAGTGAGCCTATTCCCATCAACCGGGCACAAATCTGGACACCGTGGCTGCTAAAACTGAGAAATTCCTGACTCGGAAATCGATACCAGGACCACATGATCAGCAGCCACTCTTGCGACCTACTTAGACCACCGAGGCAGGCGTTTTTTTAAGTTTTTATCTTATCGTTTTTTTCCGATATTTATTATGTAAAAACCATTTTCCAAAGGAAATCTAAACAAGAAGATTGGTCATTTTAACCGTAACCTTTTTCTTTTGGCGGGTGGAATATCATCAAATAGGGGTTATTCGATCATTTTCTCGCTCTTGGGCGGGTATGTCAGACTTTTACTGACTAAAACCTCCCACGTTCCTTCTTAGCCCTGTATGTTGAGGCCGCGGCGGTATCTTTGTAAACAACCCGCTGCCCCGACGGGTTTAACCGTAACCTTACCCGTAGTTTCTAGTTTCAAAGTCGTGCTCTAAAATACATAATTTAAACATTAAAATACCTCGTTACGGCTCCACAATTAAATTTTATTGGCACTATAAACAAGCCTAAAGCTTATCTGAACAAAAAATACCCACACACTGGGGGTCGGAACGACCAATTTAATAGAGTTGATCGCGCGAGCCGTGGATGCCGTAATGTAGGTAATTCCATGCGCGGTGCGGCGGGCGACGGGTTAACAAACGCAGACGGAACAAATGTCGTGCATTCGTCAGGCGCGCGCTCATTTGCACGGGACTAGCGGGTTTAGGGTTACCATTTTAACATTTGGATGTTGGGTTGGGAGGAACTATAGAACGCTTCCTGCTACGACATACCTCTTCGATGTTTGCATTTTCACCTGGTTACACGATAAAGTGACTCGAACGCGTCATCGCAATTCATGTGGGCTCGCTGGCTAGGTCCTTCAAGCAGGGGAATCCGTATGACGACGAACTTTCTGTAATCCGATGATTCGAATCCCAATCGCAACAATGAACTCTTTTTGAAAGGAACGTATCATTGTTGTAGCAGTGTAACATTTTAAAACATGCAGGGTTAGCACATGCTGACATTGTACGAAAAAAAAAGTTACAATCGAAAAGTTGCGAAAAAAAGTGGAATATTTTTTTATTTTTTTCTCTTTTTCAGTGGCCATTAAACAATTTGTTGAAAATAAAAACATAATATTTCGAAATTCGAGACAAGGCTGGGGCACCAAAAACTCGGACGTTTGGTAACCCTAGGCGGGGTCTAGTCGACCCCACACCTGCGCGTCCTAGGTAAGAATCTAGGTTAGTTTGCGTACAAAGATTGAGTAGTGCATAATTTTACTATCAGGGTTTAGAAATTGAAAGCCGGTCTTACCTTTCTTTTTACCTGTGCAAATTGTATTATTTGTTGATTTGGTCTGGTTTGTGTTGATTTATTTTAGAAAAATACATTTCATTTCATTTCATTTATTTATTGTTTAAGGAATGCAAGATCATTTGCTACCTACTTTTGCGAAGGATGTGTAGTTCTCAAATAACACCACAGAAATGAATTGGTGATAATCAAAGCACGAATTTCCTTTATCAAAGGATGAGCAACTTACACAATTTAGAAGTAAATATCTTTCGATTCTGAGAAAGGACAAAATATCAGTTTAGCTTAGCTAATAGTTTCAGACTAGAATACACAATAAAGAACAGTTAATTCAGACCTCGATTATCACAATCATATAAAGCAGGTGTAAACGGACCCTTCCCTTCGCGTAATGTTTGTTTAATGTATTAATTTTAAGTCATTTTACTGTAAGCTGTGAAGTTACTTTTCATAAATAAATAAATAATAAATAAATCGTCATTCTGTACATGAAACTAAGTAACTCGACGAAAAATGGTTGTTTGGAAACGACTTTTTTGGGATGAAAAAACACGGTTTATAATAGGACCGTAGGACGCTAATGGATGTATTGAACAAATATTACAGATATCATGGAGTTATTTTAAGTTAACTTAAAAAATAGAAAATTTGGCCACTAATCCAGACACGGTGACTGCTCCTGAAAATTTCTTATGAAAAAGTCCAACAGCACTTTTCCTGGTCCGGGAATCGAACCTACGGCGTCAAGACTAACGAGGCAGTTGACATACAAATATCTGGTCACGCGAAATATCCTTATCCATATAATACACGTATAAATTCCACGTCATATCTGTCCTACTCTGTGGCTGCTCATAACAAGCGTCCACGATGTACGACCGCTCATGACGTTATTATTCTTCATATTGTTCGCTACGTCACCGTTGACGGGTTACTCTGGCTTTATTTCGCGATTTCCGTGGATCGTTTCAATAAAGCTTATTTTCCCTTATTTTACGAGTTAATGCACCGTTGACGTAATTTTTGTATGGTGATTTAATCTTGGGTTTTAAATTGAAATAAAGTTGGTCCTGTTTTATTTTATTTTCCGTGAAAATTAAACGAGGTTGTGACTGTATAGCTGTTAGACTCAACTGTATTTCTGAAATTGTTATTTAATTATCATCATCATCATCAGCCTACAATGTTCCCACTCCAGGAACTCAGGCTTCCTCTGTAGGAGAGGGATGGGCTATAAATCACCACGCGGTGCGTAGCTTCGTTTTTTTTGGTTCTAAGACACACCGGTTTCCTCACGATGTTTTCACACAAAGTACACTAAGTAATGCACCTGCTTGGGTGACTTACTGTTCGTAAGTTGGGGCCGCCACCACTGGGCCACCGCTGCTTAATTTTATTAATTTGTTCAATTCAAAGTTCCTTGAATGGGTTCTTTCTAGGCAAGCGTCACTAGTCCATCATGGCGTTGTGTGATAGTTGTGGAATATTATACAATGTGGATCTGGAACTACGACATTAAATTAAAACTAGCACTGTACTAGTCCATCGAAACATTTTAAAACACGAAGATTAGTAGTTAGTGGAAAATTTAAAAATTGCAATTTTCAAACAAAATAAATAGCAGAATCAACTGCATAAAAAGTAAACACGCTTTAACTACGAAAAGTCACTGACCTAGTGCGCGGGGTGCAGCGAGCGGCGGCGATGTTGGGCGTAGGTACTTTTTATCGGAGAACAACAAATCAGCGGCATAAACTCACTAAGTTGCGAGTTGTTAATTAATAAAAGATCACTGATTGAATAATTAATCACTTAAAACCTTATTTGAGGCATAATTAAACTAAAAAACTTACTAACTTAACCTAAATCATAAAACTAGCTACCTAATAAATGCCTAAATAACTAATATTACACTAACACCAATAAGTCACAGTAACCTATGCACTAATCCAAATATCATAAATCGTCTTTAATCACAATAACAACAAACTTTTCATAAAATCACGACAATGCGCGCGCGGCTCGTCTTGTGATAAAAAAAGTAGGCGTGTGCTCTCCTCAAAGGGCGCCGCTATGCACTGACTGACATAGTTACCGAGTCAAGGACTTTTTGCCGAAAAAAATTCCGCTCACACACACACTCGCAATTTTCTATGCACCACTAATGCATTATTTGCGTAAGTAATATTACTTTTTCTTTATAATTGTAGTATTTTGTGGGAGTGTGCGGGGCGCGTCAGAGTGGGATCGTATGACACCTTTCTCTGTCTTTCAAGCGTATTGAGACGTTGAGAATAGAATCGTAGGTTTTTGCACAGGTTCCTGACCTTACAATGTTTACCTATTATTACGGACTCCGATCTACATCATGTTGAAAAATAAGAAAATGAAAAATAATTTCCTGTGGCTAAAGTAGTCATTGGATTTGATTGATTTTTTGTATACGGGTCAAGAGCATGCCTTTCTTTACGTGGTTTAGAGGAATGTCAATCGTCCTGCTCCACATTGTATATGTAAATACCCAATAACACTTAGCTCGATCTGGATATTGAACCCAGGACCTGTTGCTCAGCAGTCGCTTGCGACCACTAAACGAACGGGGCAGTTTCTGTAAGCCGAAAGCTAAATTAACCGAAATCTACAAAGAATATATTATTAAACCTACATCTACACTAATATTATAAAGAGGAAAGATTTGTATTTTTTTGTGTGTATGTATGTAATGAGTAAACTCAAAAACTACTACGCCGATTTCAAAAAATCCTTCACCATTACAAAGCTACATTCACCCTGAGTAACATAGGCTACTTTTTATCCCTGTATTTCCTCGTAAACGCGAGCTACGTGTGTGAAACCGCGTGACATCCGCTAGTGCATAATGAAATGATTACCTAATAGATTAACACCCCTCCATTCTAAAACCCCCCAAAAATTAACTTACAATCACTCTAAATGCAAATTCATTCACAAGAACAGTCTGGCCGAAACTCCTTCATTTTAATCTGCTTTGAATATTACTCTCCCCTTTTTTAATTGCCCGTAAAAACCGAAGTGCATTTTTCTCCTCGTATGAAAGGCTTCCTAATTAAAATTCTCACCCCCCTTCACTTGGGGGTGAAGTAGTGGGGGGTGAAAGGGGGTGAAGGGGTCGAAGGAAACTATTTTCCAGGTTGGCGTCGTATTTTCACTTGATAAGATCTGGACATGATTATTTATGTGAACATTAGGGGAGCTAACCCCATCGATATGCCTCTTTA
This sequence comes from Diarsia rubi, assembly GCA_932274075.1. NCBI lineage: Eukaryota > Metazoa > Arthropoda > Insecta > Lepidoptera > Noctuidae > Diarsia > Diarsia rubi. The sequence goes on from OW026425.1 coordinate 15,100,396, forward strand.
TATGCGGTCGCTGTACTGTTGACCGCAGCAGTGGTTTAATTTAGTTCTTGGAATGGGTCCTGTGTTGTTTTGACAATACTTTACATTAAAAAACATGTGGAGACCTTATTTTTCACGGAGAAAATTACCTAACTTTTAATTAGCTAACTTACTTGCATCACGCAGGCTTTTTTTCACGTTTTTAAAATTGCGAATGGGCCTTCTCTTGACCTCGATCATGCCTGGTGGCAATTGATGGATGACCTCATCCATCAGCTAGTGTGGCATAAGTGTTCCCTCCCAAATTTTACCCATCTGCCTTTAAACGCGAGTGAACGCCGGTTCAGTAAACGTGGAGGAAGAAGCCCTGAGGACCCACGACTCATCAGGATATCGACTTGACGTTTCCGGGCAGATTCCGGCTGATAATTATAATAATAGGTTGCTTCATTGACACGGACAATAGACTGCGGACATCGAAGACCGACCGTTATTTGTCGATAAATAACTCGGACTATTTCGATTCCGAAGTCGCGTTCGCAAATTGACCGTACTGGTTCAAAAAAAAAATATTGTATTTTTAAATAATCAGTGTTTTTTTATTCTTACAATTTTTATATCCAGTCAAGAGGGGATATTGGAATACACCCAATTCAATCCATCCTGATAATCACTTTCGCACAAGACAGTACCTACCTACTTCCAAAGAGTTAGATAAGTTTTTCAGTTCATTCGTTAAGTGGGTTGTGAAACAGTTATTTATTGCGCCTATTTTACCGTTCGCCTGATAGTTACCGCCGTTTAAAAGGGAAACCGAATGGTTTACTAAACAAATGTATATGGATTTTGTAAGTTATTACCATTTTAGGGGCAGATTGGGGTTTGTTTTTTAGACCTCCCTAAATAAGTTGCTTGAGGTTAATATGTTTATTGTAAAAATGCCTAGAATGCGGAAAATTTCTAGAGGTTTTATTTTCGTTTTAGCCATCATTAGCCTTGGCCACATCCAGCCGAATGCAGCTGAGTACCAGTATTTTACATAGAGCGACTGCCTCTCTGACCTCCACAATTCAGGTCATAATCATCATCATAATTTCAGCCAAAAGACGTCCACTGCTGGACATAGGGGGCCCCCAGGTATCGCCACGTTCACCGGTTCCGTGCGTCTCGCATCCAGCGGGTCCCCGCAAGCTTCACCAGGTCATCGGTCCACCTAGTGGGAGCCTAGGCCTTCCAACGCAACGTCTTCCGATGTACGGTTGCCACTCCAGATTTTTTCGGCCCCATCGGACATTCGTTCTGCGAGCAATGTGCCCTGCCCATTGCCACTTACGTCTGGCGATTCTTCGGGCTACGTCGGTAACCTAACTACGTCAGCAAATTTGACAGTTTCGGGTCGCTAAATGTCCTGGCAACTGACGCATTATGTTGAGGTTATTAACACACCAATTTCAAAACCGATTAATATTAAATACAACATCAAAAGCATAGTTTCAGGAAATTGCTTTGTCAAATTTAATCGGTTTAACTAAGTTATTGTTTCAATCTAAGTCCCCTGATTAAAACCTTTGAGATTCGACCTCTCGTCAAAGAAAGTAATTAGTGGGAAGATTTAATAGTTTACAATTTTGTATGAAAAGAGCTCTTATTCCAAAAGGTTCTATTTTCCAGAAAACAGAACTTTTTCTTATCTTTTTAACGGACTTTCAAAAGGAAGATGTTAGTAATTCACTTGTTTTATTTTGTATTTTTTTGTATATGTGAAGCGATAGCTTCGCCAATCATAAACCGATTTTTTTAAGTTACATAATAATTATACAAGGACGAAGGAATACTGACGCTACAACTGTTTCCACGTATTTCAGTACATACTTTACAAAAACAGTATATGTTGTAGGATAAGTGTGTCAAGCCTGTCCCAAAATAAATAAAAATACCCACAAATATGTCGACCTTATTGATTTTCCTTAACATTATACAAATAAACACAAAAGCTGTATGTACCTACACTTGCCTAATCACGTGTCTTAATGTTCCCCTAAGGAAAAATAGCGTGATAATAGGTACATCTCATATAGGTCAGGATGTCACAAAAAGTCACAATAACTCGAGCTCTGGGGCTTTTATCTTGTTAGCTACGAGATGACACTAATTAATGGGATGGTAGTATGCGAGAGTGAGACAAAATATGTAAATGGGGAAAACTTCTCTTGTGTGATGGTGTCCTTGTGTCCTGATTTTTTTTTTGTATTTTATTTGGTTATCTGTTTGAGAGATATGGAAAAAGTAGAGAGAGGCCTTTGTCCAGCAGTTAGACCCCCGGTTGACATTTAATGATATAATACCACCTCTCTGCCAAGGGTAGTGACCCTTGGCAGAGAGGTGGCCTGCTCAGGCTTTAGTGCAAGTTTGTGTAACTATATAAAAACACAACTAAAGTAAACAAAGTTATGCAGGAACTCAAACAATACTTAACTAATATGGCTAGCAAACTAATCAAACACAAATCATTACGCATGATTTGTTTTAACACTAACAAACAAAAAGTAATGAACAAATTTTAAAACACCTCCATAGTGAAATACTTGAAGCCTTTTCTATTAAACTTGCGTGTTTGAACTAAATCTGTCTAAACACATGTAGAACGATTTAGTGCGTCTAGACCAATATTATGACCGTGGAATATGAATGAAATGACTTCGCGACCTTTAGTTTTTACAAATAACGTTTATTTCTACAAATAAAGTGGGTTTTTGCGTATATTTTTGAGCTTGACATTTGTTTGTTTAACAAATACACAGATAAATTATATGCATTTTCTTTGATTACAAAATAGTCAAAAGCAAAAATAACGTGACGTCTAGTCGAAAACAGCTCTTAAACATCACTTGTTAAATGTTATTTGCCATCCCTCGTACTGAATTTGGACTATCATCATCATCGTCATCCTTTGCCCGACTTTACCCACTGCAGGGTATAGGGCTCTCTTTGTTTGTGCCAAACTCCACGCATAGCGTACTCTGCAGTAATTGACCATCCTATGCTAAACTAACAAAAAGATGAATATGAAGGTATGAAAATCTGCAGTGCGCTTGTGCTCTTCTATTTTTTTTCTTTTTTGTATTTTGTGTGTGTACATAAATAAATAAATAAATGAAATCGCACCACACTAGTCTAGTCTTTTCCCAACTAAGTATGTTAGTGTCGGCTCAAACAAAATCAAAATATTTATTTCACATAGGTCTACGTGGGCACTTATAAAACGTCGAGAAAATGTGCATAGTAAGGATTTTTCGTTTCCTATAGGGAAAAGACTCGGAAAGAAACTCCTTGGTTACTCTTTCAAAATGGTTTGGTTTAACAATGTTTCCATGTAGCCAGCAATAGTACTTATTTAGTTTTCAGGGGACAACGGCTTCCAGTCTAACCGTATGCAACTGAATACTAGTATTAAACATGGAGCGTTTGCTCATCCCAGTACTGGGTAATACGATACCTTAAGTAAGACTGGTTGTCAGACGTTCAGGAGACTGACTACCTGTAACGATAAAAAGTTAAAGCAAAAAAAAGTCGTGAAAAAAAATGCAATCAGCGATTATATTCTTCTGCATAACCTCATCCTGCGTTGCGCAATATCTCCTAAAAGCCGTTTTACGAGTCCCGTTTATACCTCTCCCCACCTTAATAAATTAAACGGAACACCCCTAAATAGACATGCTAATTTCTATTGTTCGAAATAGTTTTTTTTTCTTTTTGTCGCGAACGTTGAAGATGATTTGTGGAATAAATTATGGTTTATGTGATATTATTATGGGGCTTTTATCTGATGTCACCGGGAAATGTAAATAAATTACTTTTACTTATGAGCTTTCAATAAATGCAAAGAATATGGGATCGGACAAAAAAAACTCATTAGTCCGTCAGATAAATTTCCAAAAAATATAGGACGTATTTTTTCTTTTTTTTTACATAAACAAAAACTTAAGACTATACAGTGCTTCAAAAACTCGTGAACTCTTCGAAAACGTCACATGATAGTACATTTTTTACCTTGCAAATGACGTCACAACCCCCCTCGTGATCTTTGACGCGTCTCATTTTCGTCATTTTTTATTAATTTGATAAAGGCCTAGCCCAGGGTTTATTTCAGTCTATCTATTTTACTCGGATTTTCAAAATTTAGTGTTCGAGACCATTTCTTTCTTTTTTAGTTTTTCACATGTTTTTCTTTATGTCGGATGCATTAGATTTCTGCTACACATAAGAATGTATATCCACTGCTAATGTTTATATCTTACCATTTACTACCCTTCCATGATCGTGCACAGAAAACGCATCACTGCCGCTCTCAGAGACGTTTAATGGTTACTTAAACCATCATTTAGTCAAAGTTTTAACAGTGTCAAGGTTTATAGTATCAAATCATTACTAAGTGACGGCTTAAGTAATCATTAAATATCTCTGAGTACCGTAGTTAGTATTAAGCGCCGAAAGCGAATAGCTTCAAGACCGTGTTCAACACACAAAAAACACATCCACTAGTCACATCCCACAGCTAGATCGCAATAAAAATGAGATAATAAAACACTGTGTACCAGTTAAAACGGCGCAGCGGTAATCCCGTCTGAGTGGGGCTTAACTGTCAGCCAGTGTAATTACTTAGCAGAGGTGTTTGTTCTCCACTGTACCTGTGTACTTGCAGTGCAATGTATTGATGAATTGATGCTAGCGTCTGTTTTAGCAACAAAAGAAAGATTTTCTAATAAAGTACCTACAGTTCAGCGTTGCTTGAGACGGCTCAGTCGCAAAAGACCTTCAAAAAAACTTTAATAGTTGATTTTTTCGTTAAAATCGGTATCCAGCTTTGATATAAGTAAAAAGTATTCAAAAATGTAAGCTTGTCGCTAAGTCAATTCTCATCTCATCTTTTTTTTTTAGCATGTCGATGAAAATTCAAATTGACTCACTTAGTCACGTCTAAAGGGGACTGTTTTGCCATTCGGGGCTGCGGGATGTTGTAAGAGATACCGCGGCCTTGGCATATAGGGCTAAAAAAGAACATGGGTGGTTTTAGTTAGTAGAAGTCTGACACTCCCTTTCGCTCTGCCCAATAGCGGGAGGGGTTATTTGATGATTTCCCACCCCCCCCCCAAAAGGGGAAGAGTTTAACATTTTCAGTAGCGTCCATCAGCTCCTGTGATATGCAAGCAACAGAACAGACAGGACACGAAATCAAGTGTCCCTAGTAAGTAGTGTGTATTGTAAACTTTGAGGCTATAACAGACTTGATACACACTTAAGTATTTTACTGGCAACACTGTCAGAAGTTCCGTGGGTTTAGTGGGGTAGTGGCTTGGTAGTGGGGATTAGTCTACGCCCAGGCAGAATCGATTCCTTTCGGAGATCATTCTTGTTCTTGAGCTCACGGCGAGCAGTCACTTCTAAAAAAAGCCGACATGTTGCTAGATATTTCTAGAAATAAGCATTATATTAATCGTTAAGGTTATTCTTTATAAAATCAAGTAATTCAGTACTAAATAAACCGCTTATTTAACGATCCTGCTGTTTCAATTCTGGTTGTTTCTTACATCTCAGAAGTGGGATTGGACAATATACGCCTACAATACGAGTAGTAAGGTTAGTACCTACTTACAGTATTTTTGTTTATGCACGATTATTAGTTTGATTTAAATGTTAAAGACGAGTCCAAGCTTTTTGTGCAGTCTATTGAAGCAATTAAGTATTATTATCTAGTGTTTGCACACTAATTAAGTTATTGGACACACCTTTACTGTATAAAGAAAATGGGTACTTAACTACCTACCTACATTTATTTTTTTTAATTTTGTTAGCATTCATTTTTTTTTTTTTTTCTCGATTGAAACGTGTAAAGTATGCTTTTCTTATCCAATCTATCCTGTCCTAGTGTATATTGTTACGTATTGGGTGAAGCTGATATTTCTTTGCCAGGGCTACACTCTGGGGATGTATCAGTTTTGCTAAAAGCTAAGAATTATTACATTTTAGCCAGGGCTACACTCTGGGGATGTAAGAATTCAAGGCGGCCTACGTATTGAATATTATTTTACTGTGTATCTATCCAATCTATCCTGTCCTAGTATATATTGTTACGTATTGGGTGAAGCTGATATTTCTTTGCCAGGGCTACACTCTGGGGATGTATCAGTTTTGCTAAAAGCTAAGAATTGTTACATTTTAGCCAGGGCTACACTCTGGGGATGTAAGAATTCAAGGCGCTTACGTGTTGAATATTATTTTTACTGTGTATCTATCCAATCTATCCTGTCCTAGTGTATATTGTTACGTATTGGGTGAAGCTGATATTTCTTTGCCAGGGCTACACTCTGGGGATGTATCAATTTTGCTAAAAGCTAAGAATTGTTACATTCTAGCCAGAGCTACACTCTGGGGATGTAAGAATTCAAGGTGCCTACGTATTGAATTTTATTTCATTGTGTATGTCTATCCATCCTTTATGTATGGTCCTATTGGTAATTTTTCTTATGTATTTTCCGTGAATTATTGGCAAAGTATGACTCTGTTTATTGCAAGTTTCAGAAACAATGGACAATACTGATCAATATCCGGAAGCTCCGATGAGTCCCATAATCTCACGACCCGGTATGAATGCAAGGGAGTTGAGACACTCGCCTGATAGTCGTCGCAGTAGAAGCAATAGTGTTCTACACCCGCCTCATGAAGAGCGCGAGACATCACACTATCGATCACGTCGTCAAGAGCGCTCACGCAGCCGCAGTAGAATTAGGGAATTAGAGGAAAATGTAAGTTTGGAGAGGCAAAGATTGGAGCTGTTGGAAAACCGACTTCAAAAGGAACGACAATCGCGGGATCTCTCTGAACAACAAAATCAACGAGACTCTAATCTACGAAGATCAAGACCGAGGGAAAATTCCAGAGGTAGATCCCAAGATAGATCCAGGGATAGATCAAGGTATGACACAACATCATTATTTTTTGAGGAAATGGTAAAGTTGCTTAAGAATAGGTCTGGTGATAGTTTTCCCTCTATGAGCAATAACGTTATCCCCGAATTTGATCCTCTTTCGAAAGAACAAAACATTACCGTTTGGTTAAACAAAGTGGATGAGTGCACGGAAATATATGGATGGAGCAGTAAACAAACTATACATTATGCTCTGCCCAAACTAGTTGGTCAGGCAAAATTATGGTACCAAGGCCTCCCTTCTCTTAAGCGAACCTGGTCTGAATGGAAGCAATTACTGGAAGAATCTTTTCCGGCTACAGAAAACTATGCTGATTTGTTAACAGAAATGCTGAATAGAAGGGTGGGCCAAGGCGAATCACTAGAAGAGTATTATTTTTCTAAAATAAACTTACTTAATCGTTGCAAACTATTTGGAAAGCAGGCTATCGACTGTATTATCCACGGGATAGATGACAGGAGTATCAGGCTAGGTGCACAGGCCGCGAAATTTAAAAAATCGGAAGATGTTTTAGAATTTTTCAAAACTGTTAAAACTCAGACTAGGGAGAACAGCGAGTTTAGGAGAAGAATTATATCTCGATCTAATAATTCTCGAGCGACAAGTAAAAGTAATGAACCTGAGTCGAATAAACCTCGTCAAAATTCCGATAGCATAATTTGCTATAATTGTAAGGAAAAGGGTCACGTAAGTTTTAAATGTCCGAAACCTATTATTAAATGTAACTATTGCAAATTTATAGGTCATACTATTACGGAATGCCCAATAAAGAATAAATCCAAATCCGATCCACAAAAATCCGTTCTTAAAATTGCTACCAACAATACTAATGTTTTACCAACATTTTTAGATTTGTCTCAATTAAATGATTCTAATAATAAGTACAAAATTTTAATTAAAATAAATGAAAACCCAATATTATGTCAAGTAGATTTAGGTAGTGAGGCTACGTTGATCCGTGAAAAAGATGCTAGACAAATAGGATTAAACTGGCAAACGGGCACCGGGCCTTTATTACGAGGGTTAGGTAATGTGCCATATTTACCAAGAGGAAAGGCATTTATTACTATAGATGTACAGGGTGTTATAGAGAATGATGTAGAGGTGTTAGTAGTAGACGATTGTTTGATTAATTATCCGGTGCTCCTAGGACATAGTTTTACAGAAAGACCCACTATTCATATTATAAAAACGCCAACAGATCTCCAATTTCAAAAGGTAAATCCGAGCGATGAGTTAAAAATTAATCTAAAAACTAGTAGGGATATCTGTATTGAAAAAGGAGAAATTAAGTTAATTCCCGTTAGGTCAGATTCGGCAATCACAGGCAATATATATGTAAGTGGTTCAGTTAGAGGGAAGATAGGTAGTGAGTATTACCTACTACCAGGGGAATACGAGATAAGTCTGGGCAAGTCCGGAGTCTTGATCCAAAATTTTGGACTAACTTCTATCACATTTCCGAAAGATAGTCTTATTACAAGGGCTAGGTACGTTAATAAAGAAGTCAAAGTAATGAACGTGGCAACAGATTCGAATACCGAATTAAAGCATGGCAATTTAACTAACCTTGAAATTCATAATTTAAAAGGTTTAATAGAGAAATACAAATGTTGTTTTTCTCACGGGTTGCATGATTTAGGATTCACCGCAGTTACTGAAATGGTAATACAACTGAAAGACTCGGAACCCGTAGTATATAGGCCTTATAGATTGTCTTTTTCGGAGCGAGAACATGTGCGTGACATGATAAATGAAATGATGCGGTACGGTATAGTCAGAGAGTCAAATTCTCCTTATGCTAGCCCTATTGTCCTAGTACAGAAAAAAACTGGTGAAAAAAGATTGTGTGTCGACTATCGATCTCTCAATAAAAAAACCAAAAGAGATCACTACCCACTCCCTTTGATCAATGACCTTCTGGATCAGTTATCAGGTCACTCTATTTTCTCCACTCTCGATCTCGCCTCAGGCTACCACCAAATACCGATTGCAGCAGATTCAATAGATAAGACCTCATTCGTTACACCCGATGGACAATACGAGTATACTCGTATGCCATTTGGCTTAGCCAATGCGCCAGCCGTTTTTCAGCGGGCCATGCACAAAATTTTAGACAAGGCTAAATTGAAATACGTTATCGTGTATATGGATGACATTTTAATCCCGGCTAAATCTATTGAAGAAGGTCTAGCTCGTCTCGAAGAAGTGTTAATAGCACTTCGCGATAGTGGTCTGACTTTGAAATTGGAGAAATGCAATTTTTTCCATGAAAAAATAAACTTTCTTGGTTTCGAAATAAGCAAAGATGGGATAAAGCCTGGTAAACAGAAAACAGAAGCAGTGTCTAAATTTCCTATCCCGTGTAACCAGCACGATATAAGGAGGTTTATAGGCTTAGCTAGCTTTTTCAGGCGTTTTGTGAAACATTTTGCTTTCATCGCCAGGCCATTAACTAATTTACTAAAAAAGGATACGAATTGGAGATGGACTGATGTTGAGGCAAATGCTTTCACAAGTCTTAAACTAGCTCTTACAGAGAGACCAGTTCTGGCACTGTACGATCATAAGGCAGAAACTCAACTTCATACAGATGCTAGTAAACTAGGTCTCGCTGGGATCTTGTTGCAAAAGACTGGTTCTGATCCTTGGCGACCGGTTGCATATTATAGTCGACAGACTACAGCTGACGAACAAAAGCTTCATTCGTTTGAGCTTGAAACGCTAGCTGTAGTCAGCGCTCTTGCAATATTTCGGGTATATCTGCTCGGTATTAAATTTACCATCGTTACGGATTGTAACGCATTACGTAGTACGTTCATAAAACGGGACCTTCTATCTCGCATCTCAAGATGGTGGATCCAATTTCTTGAATATGATTGTGACGTGGAATACCGTCCTGGTGAGAAAATGTCCCACGTTGATGCGCTGAGCAGAAACCCGGTCGCAGATGAACAAGAACCAATAATACACACAATTGACGTTCTGACTGCAAATACCGATGATTGGATATCTACCGTCCAGTCCGGTGATTCTGAAATTAAACGCATAAAAGCGATTCTAGAAGATCCAGAGACCGCTAAAATTTCAAGTATACGTAAGGATTTTAAAATTCTTAACGGTCGCGTATTCCGCGTCATAGACGAGAATACCTTGCGATGGGTCGTACCAAAAGGCGTAAGATGGCAAGTACTAAAAAGTAATCATGACGACGTTGGACATTTTGGCTTTGAAAAGACTCTAGACAGAATTCGTGGTTACTTTTGGTTTCCCAAAATGAGGAAGTTTATAAAAAAATATGTTTCTGCCTGCCTCGAGTGCGCTCACCACAAGGTACCCTCTGGTGCTAAAGAAGGATTACTACATCCAATACCAAAAATAGAGGTTCCCTTTCACACTATCCATGCTGACCATCTGGGTCCATTTATTCGTACCAAAAATAAAAATTGCTATTTGCTAGTAATAGTTGATTCTTTTACTAAATATGTTAATTTAGCACCGGTTCGTAGTACTAAGACGAAAGAAAGCATTAAAGCGTTTAAAAATTTGTTTAGTTATTTCGGCACCCCCTCTCGACTCGTAACGGACAGGGGTACGAGTTTTACTAGTAAAAAATTTAAATCATTTGTAAAATCTTTAGGCATTAAACACATTTTAAATTCCGTGGCCACGCCTCGTGCTAACGGTCAAGTAGAAAGGTACAACCGCACGATCCTATCAGCATTGAGCACAATGACACATGGTAAAGCTCCCAATACGTGGGACGAGTATGTGCAAGACGTACAATTAGGTATTAATACCTCTGTGCATAGTATAACAAAGAAGACTCCAACTGAATTACTGTTTGGGAGAAGAGTTACAAACCCTTCTCTGGGTATATTAAAGGAAGTAATAGAGGATGTAGGTAGCGGCATGATGGAAAAAACGTTGGACGAAGTTAGGCATGAAGCCGGGGAATCTATAACTAAACATCAAGAAATAAGTAAGGAAAAATTTGATAAAAATAGGAAACAAAGCACAAAATATAAAATAGGAGACTTGGTAAGAATAATTAGAGCCATCACGTCAGGAACAGGGCAATCAAAGAAATTAGAGAGTAAATGTCACGGCCCATATAGAATTAGAAAGATCTTGCCAAATGACCGATTTGTTGTTGAAGACACCCCACTTACGCGAAAGGGTAGACGATTCGAGAGCGTAGTGGCAATAGATAAAATATTTCCGTGGCTCAGCTACGATGCTCCCAGTTGTAGTTTCAGTAGCGATAGCGAGGATTTGTAGCTTCACCAGACTTGTTCTGGGGTAGGTACTTTTTTTTTGTAAATGATGTTGTGCCATATATGATCATGATTTGGTCGAGATTGGTTTTGTGAAAATGTTGCTAATTTAGTATCGTATCAGGAGCACATGAGGAGCACATGAGTGCCACCTGAAATTGCTGATACAGGTAGGAGCACATGAGTGCCGCCTGAAACTGTTGATACAGCTAGGAGCACATGAGTGCCGCCTGAAATTGTTGATACAGGTAGGAGCACATGAGTGCCGCCTGAAATTGTTGATAGGTACAGGTAGGAGCACATGAGTGCCGCCTGGAATTGTTGATACAGGTAGGAGCACATGAGTGCCGCCTGAAATTGTTGAAACTGTTAAAAAGTCAAGACAAGATATTCGTAATAAAATGTACAGTAGCTTTGAAGCGCAGTTTTGTTGTTATGAATATCTTATGAAAGTTTAACTTAAAAGAAACGGGTTTTTTTGTTATGATAATAAGAAATAAATTGTATTCCATATTGAAGATACACACTGTCTAAGTATTGATTATTGTTATAATATTAAATGTCAAGTAATTTTGTCAGAAAGTTGTAGGTATTCTTTTAGTTATTTTTTTGTTATGATAATGATAAGAAATAAATTGTATTCCATATTGAAGATGCACACTGTCTAAGTATTAATTATTGTTATAATATTAAATGTCAAGTAATTTTGTCAGTAAGTTGTAGGTTTTTAGTTATTGTTTGATTAGTTGATTATGGTTTATTCAATTTAGAAACATTTATATTAGTCAATATGTGTTAAGTTTTTTTTTTTTTTTTTGTATGCAAATGCAATCAATCACAAATAACCGAGGGGACTCGTTTACTGCTGGATGGCCGAATGTAAACTTTGAGGCTATAACAGACTTGATACACACTTAAGTATTTTACTGGCAACACTGTCAGAAGTTCCGTGGGTTTAGTGGGGTAGTGGCTTGGTAGTGGGGATTAGTCTACGCCCAGGCAGAATCGATTCCTTTCGGAGATCATTCTTGTTCTTGAGCTCACGGCGAGCAGTCACTTCTAAAAAAAGCCGACATGTTGCTAGATATTTCTAGAAATAAGCATTATATTAATCGTTAAGGTTATTCTATATAAAATCAAGTAATTCAGTACTAAATAAACCGCTTATTTAACGATCCTGCTGTTTCAATTCTGGTTGTTTCTTACAGTATCATTTGCGGAGTAACACCACATTCACACTCCAGGGCAGAGTCATCTATGTGTCTCCACCAGAACAGGTATTCCTTGCTGGGAATATATTCAGAGTATATTCAAGTATTTCTCATCTCATGTCCATTGGTTCGATTACATATTAAAGTAGCAACCCTCATCTCACGGGTAAAATGTCATTAGATGGCAGATTTAAGGACAAAATATAATACAAACAAAAAATCCTAAAGAATCTCTGTAATTAGAAAATGAAACTTGCAAAACAAGCCACTAATGTCTAAATTCAAGCTTTTATGCTAATATAAAAAGATAAAATCCTATGTAATTGAATCTACTTAAAGTTACTTAAGTTTTAAGTCAAGCTCAGACAGAATTTAAAGTGTTTAACTTTAAATTTTAAGCGATCAATCGAGTGGATACGTTACTTAAGGCATACATTATTTATATCTTACTTACTTAGCTTTAGAAGTAAGGACTCATCTGCATTTTGATGGACCTTTTCGTATTTATTCATGCTGAATATTCAATTGAATGAATCACGTGAAAGACCTAAATATACCTACTTTATATTATGTGGATTGATCTTGTGCTAAAAGACAATCCGTGGAGTTTCTGGCCGGACCGTCCTCTCCACAGAAAACAACTTACAAATATTTGTTTGGAGCAGGCATCAAAGTAGCAAATCGCTCAGCCACTACGCCAACCCTACCGTCATATGCTTTTCGGTAGCTAATTCAAACTATAAAGGGTTTAAAAGTACCCTAAACGCAGCCGAAGGGCATTTGTTCTCTGGGGGGGGGGGGGGTTACCCGCATAGAGCCTCCGGCAGGAGGTGTTTTCCTGCCGGAGGCTCTATGCGCGTTTACGGGGCCTCGGTGTGGGCGCGCGCTTTGAGAAAACGGGCCGCCCACTGCCTGAACGCGAACCAAAAGGTGATGGCCGTAAGGCTAGTCCAGGGGTAAAGCACGATCTCCCGCGAGGCGGCGGATTGCCGCCATGGGATCTGAAGGCGATAGTCGCTACTCCGGGGGGTCACTTCGTTGCCGCGGCCAATTGCCGCTCAGCGGACAGACCTCTGGTGCGATCTCATGGCGGCATGGAGAGAGCGACCGCTGCAACCCCGTGCAGGGTACGCCACTATAGAGGCGGTAAGTCCCCTCTTTGGGGAGTGGCTGGAGAGGCGCCACGGCGCCCTCACCTTCCGTTTGACGCAGGTCCTCACCGGACACGGTTGTTTCGGGAGGTGCCAGCACGGGGTTGTTGGCACCTCCTTGTTGTTAGTAGGTAGGGTAGTAGGTAGGGTAGTAGGTAGGGTAGTAGGTAGGGTAGTGGGTAGGGTAGTAGGTAGGGTAGTAGGTAGGTAGGGTAGTAGGTAGGGTAGTAGGTAGGGTAGTAGGTAGGGTAGTAGGTAGGGTAGTAGGTAGGGTAGTAGGTAGGGTAATAGGTAGGGTAGAAGGTAGGGTAGTAGGTAGGGTAGTAGGTAGGGTAGTAGGTAGGGTAGTAGGTAGGGTAGTAGGCAGGTAGGTAAAAGGGCATTGCAACGCATGGCCGGGTACAGCTAGTGTATAATAATTATGCATGTGATGTCGCGTGGAACATCAAAAGTTCAACCACGATTATAAACAAAGCTACGAAAAACAGCTCTGAAATTTACCGAACCAGCTTACATACATCACATAACAGAACCACGCTTTAAATTGGCCGTGTATTTACGAAAAACCTCCAAAAATCAATGAGAAAAAAAGTTTACCACATATTTCATAACACAAAAGAATTTTCGCAACAGAGAATATGGAACCAGTACCAGTATAAATAAACAAAAAATTTGAGAGCGGGGGGTGTATTTTAATAAAAATATTGATTTAAAACGTGTAGGTTTTAAACATGGAACGCGATGGACCGTCGATAGATCGTTTAATTTTTCACACAGCCACGGAATGGTGTGGTTCGATGAGCAAATTTTGTACAGGCTGTTACCCCCTGGCGGCATCAGCCATCTTGGCTAGGGAGGTAAAGGAGCAATCGATCCGCATACTCTCTGACAGCATGGCGGTGCTACTGGCATTAAGGAGCCACACGGTCAATTCCGGGCTAATATACGAGTGCCACCAACGCCTGAACCAGGTGGGTAACCTCAATAATATAACCATTCAATGGATTAAAGGACATAGCGACTCCCGAGGCAACGATGCAGCAGACGAGCTCGCTCGAAGGGGCTCAAGCATGGCGGCGGTGGGACCAGAACCCATCGTGCCGCTCCCTTTTGGTCATCTTCGCACGTTGGTAAGGAAACGTACTAGGGAACTTCATGCCAAGCTGTGGCAAGACCACGGCGAGTGCAGGCAGGCCAAGGAGGCGCTTCCCGTGTGGCGTAGTGCTTTTAGTGGTAGGGTAATGAGACAAGTAATACTTAGTTATACATTTACTTTAGCACTTACACAAACAAAATAGGGGTTCTAGGGTCTAAGGTTCTAGGGTCTAAGGTCACGCACTGTCACTGAAGGTAGGAAAGCGGTACTGCCCTGAGCAAGCAGAAGACGTCGATCGCCACGCACGGTAGGTAGGCCGGGTCAGGCGGCCTCACGCGTCGTAGGGACGCGCGGCAGGGTGATCGCCACGCACGGTAGGTAGGCCGGGTCAGGCGGCCTCACGCGTCGGTAGGGACGCGCGGCAGGGCGATCGCCACGCACGGTAGGTAGGCCGGGTCAGGCGGCCTCACGCGTCGGTAGGGACGCGCGGCAGGGCGGTCGACCAGGTGGGCAGCGGGCTCAGGGCAACTAGCCCTAGGCAGCGTTGGTGGTAGGCAGGTAGCGGCAGCGCAGACGGCCAGTAGGTAGCGGCGGCAGGCCGCTGTCTACACGGCCACGCCGTCGTCTGGTGCCGGACGCGTAGGCGTCACAGTTTAAAGGCGGCTCGTGGCAGGGCGGCCGTGCAGATGCGTGCTTCTCACCGCGTTGGTAGATGCGCGGGAGCACAGCAGAGCAGCAGAACAGTGCAGCGTGAGCGAAGCAGCCATAGTTGGCTAGCCAGCGCTAGGAACCCTGAAACAGCGCCAAGGGGACGCTTGAGCTCCAAGATGGTTCCTGCAAGCCCCTACGATGTGCGTGTCCCAGCCATGCGTTAGATGCGGCAAGCTCAAGGCAGTGAAGAAGATGGAAGATGGGTACTCACACATCGCAGTGGTTTACAGTGATTAGTTGATAGGTGAATAGTCGATAGACTAAAGGCAAGGCGTGGCGTCACATCGCCACGTGGTTCTCATTGACTGTTGACTCGCGTCGCCGGTTTATGATACAGCATGGATGAGCATGATTTAGTTTATAGAGAATAGAATAGGATGCATGCCATGCGGAGAACCATATAACTAATTAGAGCACATGTGCATAGTGAATAGCTAGGTGCTAATTAATATTAAATACAGAATACATTGCCGGCAGCCATGTTAAATAGACACAAAGATTACAAATAGATATGGCTTGCCGGGACATAAATTTAGCAGCAAAAGAACACAATGGCGGAGTTCACTTACCCAATAACTGGGGACTTATCTAGTAGGCCGCTGCTTGATGTAAAAAGGGCAGAACCTATGCGTGCAGCCGTTTTTAAAGGAGGTCCTGAGCGACGTTCTCCCTCCATTGTGACATTACAGAACATTTAGGGTTGTACCTATAATTTAGTGAGGTGACAACTTTTTAGAATTAGTCGGTTTTTAGTGAATCGACTAATTTATGCTACAGTACCCCGCCTGCAAAGAAAGGATTTTCCCTAGGGGAAATCCGCTAGAAGGCCTAAACCACTTAGACTGACTACCTGTACATACATACATCTCATTCGCGTGCTTCCATCCCATCTATCAAATATTCATCGTCAAACATCCATCAATCAAAGTCCGTCACTGACTTGAATGTAGTCCTAAGTCAGTGACTTACTAAACACACAAGAGGTAAACTAATTTAGAGTAGCTTAACTCAAGACAGTCAGTCGGAAAAACACAAGATAGAGCAAGTGTATCTCCTTGGGGTCAGGTCACTGAGGTGTTAAATTGCAGGGTAATGTGTATAGTGTAGGTTCTGTTATATTTAGAAACAAAATTAGAGATCACCATTGATTGCTGAATACTAGTGTAGAAGTTAGAGTACAACACTGTCAAGTGAGTGATGTACCTTGTATAAGTGTGTAATCCGAACATGAAGATGTAAAGTCTTCATATTCATGAGTTAATATCAAGAAAAAGAAAACATGCAATTTAAATAGTAATAGTTTATATTAAAAAACATGCATTTAAAAAGAATTGTTAAAGTTTTAAAATCTTTAATTGATTTATGTTTTGTCTATGTTCTATGTCTATGACACATTTTATTGTTGTATAATTTTTAGTCAGAGTTCATAGTGAAGAATTTATAATTTCTGAACGATAAAATATTGACAAGCAAAAAGGCTAATATCCAAGGTAAGTGTCAAACGTCAAAGTTGAATAAAATTTTATAAGTTGATGACAGAAAAAGGCGGGAAACTTCGGTTGCGCGCGGTTGTTTCAAATTCTTGAAATTTAATTTTTGTTGTAAAACGGATCAGTTGAGTCATCTTTGTATATAATCTTGTATAATAATTGTATATATATAAAGTAGTGTTCGTAGGTGAATATTTGGTAAGTTTTTTTATTGTATGATTAGTCCCTAAGTCCGGGTCGTATGAACGACCCCCCTAATAACTTGCAGGGGGATTTAGGCGGCGGCCTAAATCCCCCCGAGGATGTCGCAAACTATGTGACTATCATGTCACGAAATGTTAATATTGTAGATAAAAGTGGTATGGACACTGATGGTTCAGTGGCCACTGACAGTAGCGAAAAATCTTCTAGAAAACGCAGGAGAATCTGTAAAACATGTAAAATACGCAAACGCAGCAGAAAAGGTCATGGCCAGAATGAACTCGGTATCACGGATTGTAATTGTAATCACCAAGAGACTGTTCTTGAAAATACCCATGGTAACCAAGCGTCGTCCCAACTTGAGTCACAGTCAAAGCCTACTCAAGCAAGTTTTGAGCCGGTTGGTAGGAAGGAGTACATACATACCGATGTATCTCCTTATTTGATACATGTACAGCGCATCACCGACTTACCTAATAGTGGAACTGTATTACATCCCATTGCATTTGGAAACTTTATGAAACGGGGAGGATTTAAAAATATAATAAATGGAAGCATTAAAAGGATAGGCCGCAATAAGTGTGCAGTTGCATTTTCAACTTTCCATGATGCAAATGATTTTTTAAATTCTAACTTATTAAGTACTAATGGATTCAAAGCCTTTATCCCGACATTCAATGTAACTAGAATAGGTATTGTGCGTGGTGTTCCTTCAGAATGGTCATTTGATGAAATTGAAGCAAATATTTCTACACCTGTTGGGTGTGGAAAGGTCATTAAAATTCGGAGGTTAAATTATAAAGTGCAGATTAACGGTAGTCCAGTTTGGAAACCTTCAGAATCCATTGTTATAACTTTTGATGGACAGATTCTACCAAAGAGAATATTCATGTGCTATAATGCATTAAATGTTGATATATATGTGTACCCCACCATTCAGTGTTTCAGATGCTGTAGGTACGGACATACAAAATTACAATGTAGGGCTGCAGAGCCAAGATGTTTTAAATGCGGACAAAATCATTCAGCTGAATCTTGTAGCATTGAGGAGGATTGTGCATCTTGTATAAATTGTTCTGGTTTTCACTTTGCTATAAATAAAGCATGCCCTGAGTTTAAGAGACAAAGAGATATCAAAAACACTATGGCTCATTCATGTATTTCTTATTTGGAGGCTAGTAAGTTGCATCCATCTTCCTCTATGTCTTATGCAGATAAAGTTGTTTCAGGTAGTAAAATTTCTCAATCAGATTCCAAATCCACATACTTCCACACTAATAATAATGTGAATAATGGTCCTAGGACAACTTCATATAAAAAAGCAGTATTTAAAAAACCACGTTCGCCTCCTAAATCTGCGTCTGGATATGACAGAGCAGCACACAATGCATTAATAAATGAGTTCAGTTTACCAAGTCCCAGTAATGGGTGTGCACTACAGAATAAACCCGAACAAAAAGAAGATCATGAACAGATTATGGATTTAATTAACAGTCTTATTAAGATGTTACAAAATAAAAAATATTTAAAACCGAACAACGCTGACCTGATTTGTAAATTACTGACAGACAAATACGATAATGGATTTGATTATTCAATGGAACGTCAGGTCAGTGACTAATAAAAAAACTGATCTTTTCTATTTAGTTAACAAGTATAAACCACTTATTGTTGCATTGAGTGAAACATGGCTTAAACACGGTCGAATATTTGGTATTCCAGGTTATGTTTGCATTCGTAATGACAGAACTGATGGCTACGGTGGTGTTGCCATCTTAATCAAAAACAATGTTGCATTTTCTCAAATTACATTACCCAATCAGTATTCTTTAGTCGATTTCGTTGCTGTACGTGTAAATAATGTATCTTATGCCTCTGTATATATTCCAAAGCCTTCCTCTGCTGCTCTACAAGAGATGAGTGATATTTTTTGTTCATTGAAAAGCCCTGTCTTGATAATGGGAGATTTTAATTGTCATCATCAGACATGGGGATGCGGTGATAATAAAAGTGATGGTGTACGTTTGCTACAAATATTAGATGACAATAATTTATGTGTATTAAATACTGGGTCACCGACTAGACGTACCAAGCCCAATGAATTGCCGAGTGCTGTGGACTTGTCGATTTGTTCCCCTAGTTTGGCCTTATCACTCACTTGGTCGGTCTTCTCTTCTTCTACACTAGGCAGTGATCATTTTCCCCTAGTTATAGCATCCCCCGACAAATATCCCATCAGTGAAAAGCGTCCCCCTCGACTAAAGTACAGATTAGGTAAAGCTGATTGGGAAAAATTTAAACAGGTCCTTGAAGTTAAAACGTCACAGTTACCTGAAATACTTCATGGAGGAGAAGATGATTGCTCTCGAGCCTTAGCTCTTTGCATGCTTGAAGTAGCGGATGAGATTTTCCCTGTAAAAAGTTCCCGCACAACCAATTTACCTATGCCTCCTTGGTGGAATACTGAATGTTCAAATGCAGTACGAAGAAGAAAGGAAGCGGAAAGAGAGTATAGTGAGGATATGTCGGAAGAAAATTTAAATAAACTGACTGGTATAAATAATGAGACTAGAGATTTTTTGAGGGAAAGGAAATTTGAGGGATGGAGATCATTTTGTGCCTCCCTTTCTCCTAGAACTTGTCCTTCGGAGGTCTGGAGTAACATAAAGCGTTTTAGAAATGCTTTTAATCAAAACCGTTGTGGTGTTCAGTTGTCTCCTGCTTTAGCTGACGATTTTCTTGACAGATTGGCCCCTGCAACTGCTCCTGAAAAAAATTCTTTGATGCCTTGTTGCGCATTATATCCTGGATTAAAAGAATCGGATAGTTTAAACTTGCCTTTTTCTTTATACGAGCTTAAAGGGGTATTGTCGAGTGTTAGAGATTCTTGTCCTGGAGAAGATGGAATACCCTATGCTTTCTTTTCAAATATGGGAGATTCCTCACTTTTATATTATTTAGAAATAATTAATTCCGTAATGATTTCTGGGAACATTCCTACCTCTTGGAGAACTCAAGAAATAGTTCCTTTAATAAAGCCTAAAAAATCTCCAGATGAACCGGCTGCTTATCGACCTATAGCCTTATCTTTGGTTATTGCTAAAATTGCAGAACACCTGGTTAAGAACCGTCTTGAATGGCATATCGAAAGAAATAATTTGCTTTCAATTTCTCAATACGGCTTTCGTAAATCTAAAAGTACCATGGACAGTTTAAGTATCTTTACCACAGACATCAATTTGTCCTTTTCTAATAATTTATCGGTGGTTGCTGCATTTTTAGACGTTTCGGCAGCCTATGACAATGTAATCATATCAGTGCTCAAAAATAAACTAATGAAATTGCAGGTGCCGTCAATTTTAGTTAATTTTATTATTAATATCTTATCTGTTCGCTTTATATTTGTAATAACAAACCAAGGTTCAAGACTTTCACGAACTGTTTATAAGGGATTACCTCAAGGGTCTGTACTTAGCCCGTTACTTTACAATATTTATACACATGATCTTGAGGCGTCCTTATGTGGTATCGTTAATGTTTTACAATACGCTGACGACCTACTTATTTATTCAATAAACATGTCTATCTCAACTGCATGTAATTCATTAACAGAATCCCTCACGCCATTAAAGGTTTGGCTTGATAATAATGGACTGGATTTATCAGCTAACAAAAGTTCTGTAGTAGTTTTTTCTAGAAAACGGGATTTTCCGCCACCTAAAGTTTCTTATTGCAATCATACTCTAAATGTTGGGGAGGAAGCTAAATTCTTGGGTTTAATTTTGGATAAGAAAATGACAGGTAAATCTCACTTATGCTGTATAGTGGATAGATGTGAAAAACAGTTGAATATTATGAGATGCCTCTCGGGTGTGTGGTGGGGTGCTCACCCTTTTAACCAGAAATTGTTATACAATGCTATAATTCGTAGTATTTTGGATTATGGTACCTTTTTATTAGAAGGTGGTAGTAAAAAATGGTTCAAAAAGTTAGACAATATTCAATCTAAAGCCCTCAGAATCATTTCGGGTGCAATGCGTTCGAGTCCTTTAAATGCGTTGCAAGTAGAGTGTGGTGAACCTCCTTTATATTTGAGAAGACAACTGTTAGCTGATAGGTTTGTATTTAAAATCATGCAATTTTCCAACCATCCATTGATCATTAGGCTAGATAATCTAAATTCTTTGATTGAAAGCTCCAACTATTGGAGATGCAAATCTGTTCCTTATTTAATTACTAGTTACAGGAAGTTTAGGCTACTTGAATCGCCTGTGCATAATGCACCAAAGCTAGCAATATTTAATGATAACGTTTTTGACTCT
The DNA here is from genome assembly GCA_932274075.1 of Diarsia rubi. NCBI lineage: Eukaryota > Metazoa > Arthropoda > Insecta > Lepidoptera > Noctuidae > Diarsia > Diarsia rubi. Next base: position 15,121,820 of record OW026425.1, read on the forward strand.
CTACTTTTAGAGCCTGAAATAACATATGATATGGGTATCGTCAAAACTGATTCTGGAGCGAATTCTAAATTTATCAGTAATATTGATGATAAATGGAAAGACTGGCACTTAATATTTACAGATTCTTCTAAAACGCTGGATAGTTGTGTAGGTGTAGGAGTTTATCATACACAGTATAAGCTTATTCAAAAAATAAAACTTCCTCCGGAGTCTTCCGTTTTTACAGGGGAGTGCTTTGGAATATTTAAGGCACTAGAATATGTTTTGTTAGCTAAGTTAAAAAATACTGTTATATTTTCCGACTCTAAGAGTGCGTTACAGGCAATTGAGAAGTTCCCATTTAAAATGAAGGCTTTCTATCCTGTTGTATTTGATATTAAAAATGTATTATATAAACTAAGGTTGAAGGGCCAATCTGTACATTTTGTTTGGATTCCTAGCCACTGTGGCATAAAGGGAAATGACAAGGCGGATGGTTTAGCCAAGGAGGCTGCCAATGATGGAGACACTTTTCCTTATATAAACTTTTCCCATGATATCATGAATTTACCTAAGTCATACCTTCGCGATGCCTGGAATATATTATGGGGAGAGAGTGCACAAACAAAAGGAAAATATTTTTACTTTATTCAACCTCATGTTCCTATTAAGCCGTGGTTTTTCAAGGCTAAGTGCTCCAAATTGGTTGTTAGTCAAATCATTCGTATGCGTTTGGGTCATGTATGTACTCCTTACCATCTTGCCAAGCTCCGTATTGTAGAGGATAACATGTGTGAATGTGGGGAGGATGTTGGTACCTTGGACCATATATTTTTTTCATGTTCTCGTCATGACCGTTCTGATTTCCTTAATTCCATTATTAGTTTAAAAACCCCTTTCCCCACTCGTATGATTTGTTTATTACATAACCCAATAATTTATTATGATATAATTGCCTCCTTTCTGTATATAAATGATATTAAACTTTAGTTTATTTATTATATTGTACATAATATATTATATTAATGACTTGCCTGATCCATATTTCCTATCATTGTAATCCTTTCCGTTCCGTTTTTTAATTCCCTGTTTCCCAAATTTTTACCTGAAAATGGCACAAAGTATAAATAGTGCCACACCAAAAAAAAAAAAAAAAAAAAAAAAAAAAAAAGTTGATGACACTTGTTATGTTAGGTTAGTTATGACATTTATCAGCATTATAGGTTAAATTTATTTGTTTAACATGCTTGGTTAAGAATTAAGCGTTAAGTTAAGTTGTAGAAGTCGTTAACGCTATGGTCTAAAGTTTAGTTATCAATTGTGTGTAAGGATTACGTGACATTTATGAGAGGTTTACAGAATGTGTTTATCAACAATCAAATGGCATTTATTTACTGAAGTTAGTTAGTATACAAGACTTTATAGATTAATAGTGTGTATGTAGTTGTAACTAGTGTTTAGATTACAGCGAGTATTAGATTTTTGATAGATTAGTTATGTATTTAGGTAGCTGTTAGGGCTTGTTTATTGAGTTGCAATCCGCTCATAGTTAGAAAACACCTGGTTTAGAGCCAGAAGTGCTAGTCTTGCTACCGTGTAGGCGGTAGAAGATCCAACTGACTAACAGTTGTAGTTTATCAATGGTTAGCCATGATAAAGTTAGGTACTAAGGCGTCGGCCATTAGCACAATTAATAGTCCTCTATCAACGGGGTAGGCCGAGATGAGGTCCAACCGTGGCTTAGGCCTACAGTTGTTAGAATATCCATGAACTAGGTCATGAATGTTTTAGACACTGGTTTAGAGCCTAGTGTTTGAATTCTATAGTTATAGTTCTACTATATTAAGTTTTAAATTCTAGTTATACCTAATTAAGTTTTAAGTTATCCTATTCTAGGGTAGGACAATGCCTGCAATTTCAACTTTGCAGTTACTTTTCATGAAAGTGCAGACTTGTTAGTGTTTATAGTAACACAAACAACAATTGTTTTTTTAGTAGTTAACTAATGACCTACTCTGCTATCTAAGAAAATAAATACACTCCATAATGACCACAGCATGCACTATGGCAGTGAGTGTTTTAAGCGACAGAAGGTGCTTACATGTGTAATATGCACATAGAATGTACGGTATGATTGCAGTCACCTATGTGTAGGTACTGTCTTTAAGATGTTCTTGTTGGAACATAATAATTACAACACAAAAACTGAGGGTAGTGTACCATAGGGCATATTCTGCTACAAAATAATTACTCATCCCTTGGGATCCTCAATACCCTCTATGGCAACGCCGTTTTAACAGAAAGGTGAAGGTGCTTACACGTTTAATAAGCACAATAAGAGTGTGACAGCAGTATGTAAGTGAGTGTGTGTGTGTAGCTAGTTAGGTACAGAATTTAAGGTATGTAGCTTACAACCATGCAGCCCAGAAGCAATTAGATAAACCTCTGTGGACGTGTTGTATGCCACAATAATAGCAATAACTATGTTATAGTTAGTGTAGGTAGTTGGCGGATGCAGATTTTCCTGCACGCCATAGACTAGTTTAGGACTAATCTAAGGTACAAGTTGACCTTCTACGACTAGTTGTTGATAGATGTCGTAGTATTTTACCCTTGGCATCGTTTGACCCTGTATGGATCAAACACTAGCTAGCTAGGCCTACGGGTCAGTAGGCCTCAGCCTTTCTTAGATGGATGAAGTTAATCTTATGAGAAGACATTGTGTTCTTTTGTTGACAATAAGTTTAATTTAAACTATGTAGTACCAGGATATCTGTGCCGTAGGACCTAAGGGCAACAGACGGATAGTGGGTAGGATCTCACTGCCGACCTGCAGACTCACAGGATCGATCAACTGATGGCTAAAGGTGTCTTGGCCACAGTGAGGTGGTATAACAAAGGATAGGGTTTTCTCACTGCCGGTCAAACAGACTCATAAGACCGATCTACTGATGGCTAAAGGTGTCTTGGCCACAGTGAGAGGATGACAACACAATACACAACACACACCAATTAATATAGCAGGTACATTCAGCAACGCGATGGATTATTGTTAGCTTAGAATTGTAATTTACAATTTAATAATAGTTTAAGGTAGATGATTAACAAATTTAAGTATTAGATTTTCCAATTTAGTAAAAGTTGAAGGTAGAAGAATAACATTTTTGGATATTTTTCACAACAAAATTATTTAAAAATACCACAACGATGCTGAGCGTAGGAGAAAGAGACCAGTGCGAGAACCTTAGAGACTACCGAGTGGGCGCCACTGTGGCGTAGTGCTTTTAGTGGTAGGGTAATGAGACAAGTAATACTTAGTTATACATTTACTTTAGCACTTACACAAACAAAATAGGGGTTCTAGGGTCTAAGGTTCTAGGGTCTAAGGTCACGCACTGTCACTGAAGGTAGGAAAGCGGTACTGCCCTGAGCAAGCAGAAGACGTCGATCGCCACGCACGGTAGGTAGGCCGGGTCAGGCGGCCTCACGCGTCGTAGGGACGCGCGGCAGGGTGATCGCCACGCACGGTAGGTAGGCCGGGTCAGGCGGCCTCACGCGTCGGTAGGGACGCGCGGCAGGGCGATCGCCACGCACGGTAGGTAGGCCGGGTCAGGCGGCCTCACGCGTCGGTAGGGACGCGCGGCAGGGCGGTCGACCAGGTGGGCAGCGGGCTCAGGGCAACTAGCCCTAGGCAGCGTTGGTGGTAGGCAGGTAGCGGCAGCGCAGACGGCCAGTAGGTAGCGGCGGCAGGCCGCTGTCTACACGGCCACGCCGTCGTCTGGTGCCGGACGCGTAGGCGTCACAGTTTAAAGGCGGCTCGTGGCAGGGCGGCCGTGCAGATGCGTGCTTCTCACCGCGTTGGTAGATGCGCGGGAGCACAGCAGAGCAGCAGAACAGTGCAGCGTGAGCGAAGCAGCCATAGTTGGCTAGCCAGCGCTAGGAACCCTGAAACAGCGCCAAGGGGACGCTTGAGCTCCAAGATGGTTCCTGCAAGCCCCTACGATGTGCGTGTCCCAGCCATGCGTTAGATGCGGCAAGCTCAAGGCAGTGAAGAAGATGGAAGATGGGTACTCACACATCGCAGTGGTTTACAGTGATTAGTTGATAGGTGAATAGTCGATAGACTAAAGGCAAGGCGTGGCGTCACATCGCCACGTGGTTCTCATTGACTGTTGACTCGCGTCGCCGGTTTATGATACAGCATGGATGAGCATGATTTAGTTTATAGAGAATAGAATAGGATGCATGCCATGCGGAGAACCATATAACTAATTAGAGCACATGTGCATAGTGAATAGCTAGGTGCTAATTAATATTAAATACAGAATACATTGCCGGCAGCCATGTTAAATAGACACAAAGATTACAAATAGATATGGCTTGCCGGGACATAAATTTAGCAGCAAAAGAACACAATGGCGGAGTTCACTTACCCAATAACTGGGGACTTATCTAGTAGGCTGCTGCTTGATGTAAAAAGGGCAGAACCTATGCGTGCAGCCGTTTTTAAAGGAGGTCCTGAGCGACGTTCTCCCTCCATTGTGACATTACAGAACATTTAGGGTTGTACCTATAATTTAGTGAGGTGACAACTTTTTAGAATTAGTCGGTTTTTAGTGAATCGACTAATTTATGCTACACCCGCCATCGACGTCCGCCTCACCAAACAAGCGCTCCGGCTGACTAAGCTGCAGCTACGCACAGTGACGGCCGCCATCACTGGACACGGTACTTTTAATAAGCACCTCTTTGTTATAGGTGTCACAGATAGTCCTCTGTGTCGAGCCTGCATGGAGGAAGAAGAAACAGCAGCCCACGTGCTCCTGCACTGTTCGGGGGTTGCCCCATACAGGACCAGGTACTTCGGTAACGCAGGTACTCTCCGCGAGATTGCCGGTAACACCAAAGGATTGCTGGCCTTTCTCGGGGAGTTGGGATGGATCGAATAAATTTCCCACCCGTACGCAAAATACTCGCTTTAGGCGTGGAGTTGCGGACACTAGCCCGTTGTATCTATCTATCTATCTATCTACCCCCTGCTTGTCCCGTGTTTTAATACTATTAAACTAGGTTGATGAAACTTAGCGAACGGATCCAAGCTATCGTTCGCATGCTAATTCGATTTTTGACGGACACCAAAATTGGAAAACTGAAAGTGACATCGGTATCTGAAACGTTGTGGTAAACGGTTATCGTGGTATGGACATGCGATGCGGAGGAATGAGAAAATTTAATGCAAAATATTGAGTATAAATAAAGATGTCGTTAAGAGTAAAGGAAGACGAAAGAAACGATGGATGGACTGTGTGAAGGATGATATGGCTAAAAAGGAGTTGTCTGCTGAGATGACGAGTTGTAGAGAAGTATAGAAGAAGATTATGCTGCGCCGACCCCAAATAAATTGGAAGAGACGTAGCAGAAACTCTCTGAATGATTCGCTTTTCATCAAGAAAAGACAATGACCGAAACTCGTACCATGAATTCTCGAGTTTCAAGATCAAAATGTTATAGTAATTATTTTCATAATTTTTACGACATTATGCGGCTTTTTTTTTTTTTTGGCGGTTGGAAAATTATCGAACCCGCTCTTGGGCAGAGCGAAAGGGAGTGTCAGACTTCTACTGACTAAAAACCACCCATGTTCCTTCTTAGCCCTCTATGTCGAGGCCGCGATAACAGTGTACAACCCGCGGCCTTTGTACAACCCGCGGTCCCGACATTATGCGGCTGGGTTTTGATTTATGAAGAAGGAATTTAATTTAAAGTATAAAAGTATGAATATTGTTTTACTCCCTATACATGGCGTTCACACGTTCAAAAGTCGTTCTGATAACAGTAGTATATCTGTCCGTTGTTTTTGACAGTTCGACTGACTTCGCATCGTAGAGGTTTCCCTACAATACCTACTTGCCTGGTTTTGAGATTACTTTCGATTTTATAAAATGACTCCGAATCTCGGATTTAGTTTACAAAAATAACTTTTGTAGGAGTTAATATGATAATTTGATAAATGTAGACAATAAAAAACAAAGTTTGATGTTGACACAGTTGGTATGGGATTCCATATAGCCATGAACAAGATCTTTTCGCATTCGTTTTTGACACCGTTCACACTTTGTTTTCCTACAGCCTCCACGAATGTTGGAGACAACAAAAGTAACATAAACATCACCATGAACATGGTCAATTATTCCTTTTAAATGATCCACCATTAGGGGATTATGAGTTTATTCATAAATACCATTATTAGTCTTTTCGCCAACTCATAAATTTTGTTTTACAAAACAGCCCGCAATTTCTCTTGAGGTGGTGTTCTTTATAGCTCCTTCAAGTTTATTATACCCATGAGGTATTCGCTGAAGTGTCTGCATTCAGAAAACACCTATCTTAGTTTATTGTTATAATTTATGGAGTTTTGTTGTAACTCTCTTTATTGCCAATATCTACCGTCGAGTTAGAAATATTACGAAAAGTTTTGCATAAAATATTCAAAGTATTTAGTTTGGTATTGTGTGAGAACTGTTCTTAGTTTTGAATTATTCAGCGCTTTATTTTCTGTAGATTCGCTTTATATTTATTTATTCAGTGATGTTGGTGTCTGAGTTGTGAACAAATGTTTCAGAGTTGATTAATTGTGTCGATTTTATTTGCTCTGATCATGTTTAACGGTAAGTGATTTTAATTAATTAATTAATTAAGCGAATACATGTTTCGGTTGGATGAAAAATGAAAGCTATTTTCGGCTCTGGCGTTTTATATGTAGGTATACTTCTACTGCATGTTACTTTCAGTGCCAGTTAGATGTAGTAACACATCGAAATAGTTCTCTTTACCTACACTAATATTATAAAGAGGAAATATTTGTTTGTTTGTAACGAATAGGCTCCGAAACTACTGCACCGACTTGAAAAAATCTTTTACCGTTGGAAAGCTACACTATCCCCGGGTGACATAGGCTGCTTTTTATCCCTGTATTCCCACGGGACCGGGAACTACGCGGGTGAAACCGCGTGACGTCCGCTAGTCAATAATATCGACGCTGAAACAACATTAAATAAAATTCTAAACGAATGGACAAACTGCGAAATGCTGCGGATACAGGACACAAAAAGATACTTCTGTACTTTTCCTGTCTCAGTTCTGTGTCGAGCTCGTGGCTAAGTTATACCAGTTCCTCGGGTCAATCTTCAGGCTGAGCCACGCTTAGGTACCTATGTTTGTCCGTGGATGGGTGACCACTTATTACATAATTATCGTGTTTGCCCGACTAGAAAAGCACAATAACCCGTTGGGCCCAGCTGTCATTTACAGATCTCTGAAAGTGGTTACAGGTAGTCAGTGACCCGAAAGTCTGACATCCAGTCTTACCAAAGGGTATCGTATTACCTGGGTTGTGGAGGTCAAATAGGCAGTCGCTCCATGTATAATACACGTATTTAGCTTTATCCGGGTAGACTGGGACCCGACCCTAACATAGTTATGTAAAGGCAGGTGATGAGTTCTAAAGGGTGTAAAAGTACCCTTAACGCAAACGAAGGGCACTTGTTTTCCCCACCACTGCAATATTTTTTTTGTTCTGGACCATGCCTGGGAACCCACTAGTTACGGAGATATTGGGGGTCAAAGTTCCTAATTTTTCACAGCTTGTTTTGTTAATACTAGTTTTTGAGGTTATAATTTTACTAAAACCACCTGCATGATTATTCAAAGCTTCCACTAGTAAAATGTTTTAAGAGTGCTATTTTGAGTTTTACCGTAAAATGTGATTTTTGACCCCAAAAAAAAAAGTCGTTACCCAGCAAAAATTTTTGCGTAGGGGTACTTGTTTGATGTACAGAATGCTTGGTTGACGGCTGTGTGATGGGTTGATTAACACCCTGTATGTACGGAGACGCTATCTTTAATGATTTATCCTAACCTCAAACAGTTTCCCGTCAAAGATGCCAAATCAACATTAATAATAATTAGTAAGTGCCACTCATAATTCAAGTCCTATTGCCCAATGGCTTTCACTATAAAAGATCGTTCGTTTCCGCCATAGTTCGGCTAACCTATATCTGTATCCGGCCTGAAATATACGGCAGCCAATTTTAGTTCATTTTCTAATAACTGTGATTATTATTGTCTGGTTATTTCGACAGTAGCTTGGTCAGTTTATTAAAGTCGTTTAGATAGTTATTTATATTTTAATAACCTGTATTCGGTAAGTTTGTTTTATGACCCATGTAATAAAAAAAATATCAATGAAGACGATACAGTGCGTTGAAAACTCGTGTGACGTCATTTTCTGAGACATAAGAATGACATTCTTTAGCGGTCAGTGACGACGTCACAAACCCCTACTCAAATCTTTGACGCGTATTATCTTCGTCATCTTTTATTTATTTTTTGATAAAACATATTACAAACACATTTTTCGATAATCTAACAGACGGACTAATTAGAATCATATTTTTTAAAGTCAGTAAACATCCCTATTATAGTAAGCCTATTGCCAACAACGGGGCACTAATCAAGAATCTTCCGTGGCTGCCACCTCGGCCAATAACTCTGCGTTTGACCTGGATGGATCGGATAAGCCAGGACCTCTACGCCAGGAGTCGTGCTTGCGGCGACTGGACCAACGTTCTTCTCCTATTCTACCATTAACTCAAATAGTTGTTCTAAAGCCAGCATATATAATTAGTAGGTTCAGGATAGAAAAATAACTTTAACTTTTACTTAGCAGGTAAGTAACACTTTCCCACCCGTTACAGTAAGGGTTATTGCACACTTCGCAGAATCTTTTCATTTCGTGTAACCTAAATTAAGACCATCATCTCCATTTTTACTATCTACAGCTGAATCCCTAATAAAACAGCCATTTATTGCGCAACCCCGCCACAATAAAGTGTGGCAACACCAGTACGTCTGCGAGACGTATTCAATCAAACGTCGCGAATTTTGTTTATATGATCGTACGTCTGGCAGACGCAGACTGCCTGTCAAATGTTGATGTCGTAAAGTTTAACGTGAGCGTTTATTGCCGCTTTTAGGTGGAGGCCGTGAAAACAGCGGGTTTGAGGTGTTTCTTTTAGCTAATTTACTGCAAGATTCGGGGAGACTTAGTAGAACTTCAGTGACCATATTCGTGAGGTTCTTCAGAAAGGACAAGTGCGTCGTAGCTGTGCTGGCAACCGTCGGGCGTGTATGACCCATGATGTAGGTATGGATGTGGACGAGGCAAAAATAATTTATAACCATTTTTCTATGCAGAAACGAACAAATGGAGCAGAACTTTCATCGCTTTCTGCGTTTTTCTGCGCGGTTTTGATTTAAAGAACTATTGAGTGTCGGTGATTCATTTAGATTTCAACTAGCTATTGCCAGCGGCTTCACCCGCTACAATTCGGAAATTATCCCACACGAAGATAAAATCGGGATAAAAACTATCCTATGTGTATCCAGATTATAAACTATCTGTGTACCAAATATCCAAATCCGTTCAGTATTTTTTGCGTGAAGAAATAACAAACATACACACTCACACCCTCACAAACTTTCGGCTTTATAATATTAGTGCGATTAGCTCTTATTGCAGCTTTTTGGCCGGCCCTTTCCAAAGGAGCGTAATATTTTTACACTTTTTAATCAAGTCGGTAAAGGAGAGGAGGTAAAGATAGATTCATAGACTGGGAATTTAGAGAATTTACACACACGTAAGTTGCCAATGCTGATGTGATAATAGAAATAACCGAATCGGTGCTGTAGCTAGTCTTTCACAAAATTCGCTTTAACAAAAAAAAAACACTCTCGCTTTCTCCTGATTCCCCGCTGATTTCAATGTCACGCACCGTAATAAATCATGGCGCCGCGGACATTGTAAACGGTGCTTAATTCCTCTCCTCTTCAAATTAACTTTTACTTTTCGTAGAAATATCTACCCGTCTTAATAACTTCCATTGAGTTCTGTAAAAATATAATTTCGGTCATTATCTGCATAGTCTTTTACCAAGTATGTCGCGGTCGGCTTCCAGTCTAACCGGATGCAGCTGAATACCTGTATTTACATGGAGCGACTGCCTATCTGACCTCCACAACCCAGTACTAAAGGGTCTCGTCGATATCCTTTAGTAAGACTGGTTGTCAGACGTTCAGGTCACTGACTACCTATAACGACTGCCAAAGATCTGTATATGGCAGCCGGGATCAATAGCTTAACGTGCTTAAGTATGGAGAAAACTCGGTATGTAATGGGCACCCATCCAAAGACCAACCTAGCCAAGCACGGCTTAACCTAAATATCGATCCGAGTGGCAGTTATTTTTAAGCCACGAGCTCCTTTACCTAAAAATATAATTTCGATATGAATATAAATTAGGTATGGGAGTTGACATTACCAAAATATTGTTCTAAGAAAATGAAATCTTATCCTCGGTAAGAAATTCGATCTTTAGTTTGAATACTTGATGTAATGAATATTTTATTATTTAATACAGGGTGACCTTATTATGGCCCGTTTTGTAGAAAATCCCGTAGGAGATAGGCTTGTTTATTATATTTAACCTGAGTTTGAAACGCAGCTTTTGTCTGACGGGGCGTTCTACTGAGGCTAGATTATGTTATTTTTTGCATAAGCTGTTTATGTGCATAATACAGCGTATGTGATTTAAATTTGAAATGTATTTCAATATGTACTCATGTAATAGTGTACTCATTGTTCAAGAGTAAACTTAAATAAAGAAATCATAGACTTCTGTGTGCCAAATTTCATCGACTTATGCTCGGTTTAAAAAAGCAGGATATACAGACGTAAAAGCACTCATCAACTTGATAGCAAATTCTACCGAGTTGAACTATACTTTTGAATCAATTCGCCTCGACTGTTACATACTGTTGTATATTCGTAACTTTTGTAAATAAGCACAAACCATATAAATCCTATCAATAAGTGAAAATCAAACACTCAATTTACATGAAGCACGAACAAATAGAAACTTCTGCGTTGTTCCGGCCAAATGAAAGTTAAATACAAGCGCAATTAAAACGCGGCGCCGCCAGGGGGCGCTGTGGCGACAACCACTGTACAATAGTGTACAACTAGATGTACAAGTAGCTGTTTTGTACAGCGTAGTGTTTTGTAACTATTTGTTTTGTTTCTAGTGCATATGTGTATTGGAATACTCGAGGGATTCAGCGAATACAAACTGAAAGTGCGGACTTTTTAACAGTAAAAGTCAGTTCAGTTTAAAGGAATTCAGGAAGCTTGAATTTTATATTCCACTTGAGCGCACCAATAAAATTGAATACAATAATACATTTTTTTTAAACCCTTTTATTTGGTTGTACTTATCCATAACATTGTGTGTTGTAAATTACAGTTTTAACTTGATTCCGTTGGTTGATACGGCACATGTTCGGGTGTGCACATTCCAGTATAAACTGACCTCCTTATGCCATAATCTTAAGAACAGTTGTTTCGGATAATCTAAAAATCTTCTGATGAGACGTCATCGATCCGAAAATCGAGATTTACTGATTCAACCAGTTTTTTTGTATGCCACTGCTGAGCAAACCCTCCCCTTTCTCCTTTCAAACCTCTATCTTAAGCAATATCTAAATCAAATCAAATAAAATCAATATATTTGCTAAAAGTATTGGTACAATTTCGGTCTAGCCATGTTGGCCCTGTAAACAAGATCAGATCGTTACACCACCTTCAGAACCGCGGTCTGAGTCAACGGCATTTCTAATATTTATCACAATAAAAACCATCAAAAATCTTAAAGCCGACTTCAAAAACACAAAAAAGTGAGTAAAAATCTGCCTGCAGTCCGTGACTTTTGTTTGTTTTGGTTTTTTTTTTGCCACCGACTTCAGAACCTTAATTTTTTTCTGAAGTTTATCACTTTTTCCTCCTCCTCCTCCTTTTTTAAGTCGGTTAAGAACAACCACACGTCAATTATTCCGTCGCATCTGGTTTCCTGTATTCTTTCATCATCGGTATTTCACGAATAGTTCGGAATAAAAGCTTATGACAAATAATTGCTGGTCCTGTTGTCATTTGGTACGCATGGTTCTGCGAGGGGGAAAGTCCTGTTATTTGTACGTGCATTGACAGACAGGACGGCAAAACAATAATAACTGCGTTTTCATAATAATATAGTTTTGGAATTATTCGTGTGTTTGGTATTTGTGATGTTTTTTTTTTGCGGAATTTGAGCACAGAAATTCTGACTGTTTTTAATCAGTAGTTAGAATACAGAGTTGACGACACAGTTGGCGCAGTGGCTGAGCGATTGGACTGCTGCGTTGCGTGTCGCGGGTTCGATCCCCGCATGAAACAAATATTTGTATGGCCTACAGATAGTTGTTTCGGGTCTGGGTGTATTTGTGTATGTGAGTTTAAATGTTTGTAAACGCACCCACGATACAGGAGAAATTCCTAGTGTTTGCCCCACACTAGGAATTTATAAATATAAAAAAAAGAGTGACTGAGTGGTATGAATGTTGACTGCTTCGTTGGTCGAGTGTCTGCAAGCGCGACTGCTGAGGTCTTAGGTTTGATTCCCGGGTCAGGCAAAGCTTAAGGGAGCTTTTCCATTAATAAATTCTAAGTATCTACCACGGAATCTGGATATGTGCCCGGTTCGTGGCAATAAGCTGGTACACTCTGCCTTACCCTTCGCGGGGTACAAGCGTGATGTTTTGTTATGTGTTAGAATACAGCTGTAGTTCAGTTGCTGCATTAATAAATCAATACCCTAACTTAAGTATACATTTTTACAATTAAAGCCACAAGCTATGAAAAATAAGATTTAATTTCCACCATATTATGACTTTGAACCCACAGCACCTAAAACACAGTTAACACAAATTCGGCAGTCTGCAAACGAAATCTAGTTGTTTCGCCACAAACACGGGAGATAGGGACTCACAAACAGTCGCACACGGCACAAAGGCACAATGGGACTTCAAAAGCCGGAGGCAGTTCCCGTAATTAAAATCTGCCTTTTGGGTTCTGAAGCCGGTTGGGGTTTGGTATACTGATGTAGTGTAGACTGTGGCATGTTTGTGTGAAGAATGTAATGTTAATTAAGAAGGGTAAATTTTTTGAACATGATTATAACTTGTCTTTGTATTATGAATAGGAAAGAGTCTTGTACGGTTAATTTTAGTTTGTTTTGAAGTTGAAGGATAGGATAGGTAGATATTTCAGTAACGTAACATAACATCACGCTTGTAAATTCCGAAGGGTTATGCAGAGGTGCACATTTCTCTAGTAATATTAAAGTCCCATGTAATAATAGGGTTCGATTGCGGAGCATGAGCTTCTGTTTTCGGTTCGGCAGTGATATTTAATATTTCTATCAGAAATTCCTCAGTAGCGACCACGGAGTCGCAATGGGGTAGTTAACCAAAAAAATCTAATTAGTCCGTCATAGAGATCCAAAAAAAAAAATTGGACTCGCATTTTTTCTTTTTTCACGTAAACAAACAATAAAGACGATACAGTGCTTTAAAAACTCGTGTGACGTCATACTCGAAGACATTAGTATTAATTTTTTTAAGAGGTCAGTGACGTCACCAACCCCCACTCAAATCTTTGACGCGTTTTATCTTCGTAAATTTTTATTGATTGGATAAAACAAAAAACACGTATCCAATATTTCTCGATAATCTAACAGATGGACTAATTAGAATCACATTTTTCGAAGTCAGTAAACATCCCAAAGTATTTGTGTTCGGTTGATTGTTTTAAGCTCGCTCCGTTTAACATGGAACTTTACCATACATAGTGGAATATGGGTGTAAGTTTAGGTGCATTTATGCCACACCCGCCGGGGATTACAGGTCTGATGTTATATTTGTTACATGAATTTGTAAACGAGGCAATAAATAGCTCGAAAGTGGGTTAAGGTCGACATGAAATATTAATTGCCGGTAATAATGCATTGGAATGCAACGTGACCTCGTTTGTGCAAGTATATGCAAACGTATGAACGAGAATATCTTGTTTACGTTAAATGCATTTGTAGATCAGTATCTTTTGAGATATCGTATGCACGTACGAGTACCTAAGTATAAAGGGTGTAAAAGTACCCTTAACGCAAACGAAGGTCACTTGTTCTCCCCACCACTGCGATATTTTTTTGTTCTAGACCATACCTGGGAACCCCCCAGTTACGGAGATATTGGGGGTCAAAGTTCCAAATTTTGCACAGCTGTTTTTTTTCGTAAATCCTAGTTTTTCAGGTTATAACTTTACTTAAATTACCTCCATGACCCTTTTACTATTCAAAGCATCCACCAGCACAATGTTTTAAGAGTGCTACATTAAGTTTTACCGTAAAATGAGATTTTTGACCCCAAAAAAAAGTCGTTTCCCAGCAAAAAAAATTGCGTAGGGGTACTTGATGATTGATGTTAAATGTACAGATTGCTTGGTTGACGTATGTGTGAAGGGTTAATTTACACCCTGTATGCTATTTGGGCTCTACGCAATACACATACAGGTTGTAAACGAAACCTTCACGAAGCCGTCAACCAAGCATTATGTATATTAAACTAAGTACCCCTGCTCAAAAATTATTGCTGGGAAACGACTTGGGACTGTCGGTTGGGTGGGGCTTATATTTTTTGAGGTCCAAAATAATATTTTTCATATTCTTAATTATAATGAAAAAGATGATCTATAACTTTTTAAACCATATTTGAACGCCGAAAACGGCATTATGTTCGTAAAATATACACCTGCTAAACTTGTACAATATTCTGTCAAAAAAATGCACTATAATAAGTATGTTGGTCTATAAATTGTGCTGCAGTGATCTATATAAGTTGTGTTAAAAAATATTCAATGTATCTACTTGTATTTGCTTATTTACTTGTGTCTTTTGCATGCCTATTGGTAAAATATGGCTGAACCTACCTCTTATTTGTTAACCACCATGTACTGTACCCATATTTGCAAAATAAAATTTACTTACTTACTTAAAAAAAGGGATGTTAACTGACTTACAAAAATATGATTCTTATTAGTCCGTCTGTTAGATTATTGAAAAATATTGCACACGTATTTTTTGTTTTATTAAACCAATAAAAAATTACGAAGAAAAAGCGCGTCAAAGATTTGATTGGTGGGTTGTGACCTCACTCACCGTTAAAGAATGTTATACTAATGTCTTAGAAAATGACGTCACACGAGTTTTCAAAGCACTGTATCGTCTCCATTGTTTGTTTACGTGAAAAAATTAAAAATACGTGTCCAATATTTTTTTTGGAATTCTATCTGACGGACTAATTACATTTTTTTTGTTAACTACTCTATTGTGCTAATTAATGTTTCGAATAGTAAACGGGTCATGGAGGTAATGATTTATAATGTTTTTTTAGTATACATGCATTACTGTGTACAAGCCTACAAGGTGTTTATTATATATACCGGTAGGGTGTGAATGACACCATATCATAGAATCAACTGGCATTAGGAATTATTTTTAATTCACTATCATGCAATCAGTTTCATAATAATAGTTAGAAAAATATTGATTGATAAGTGATAGCTCTGTAAAAACAAGTGAGCAAAGACCAAACTTATTCTTTCTCACTGGGACTGGGAAATGATAATATTTTCTAAATCACTATCACCATGCAAGGCTCAAAGTTAAAGTAAGGGTAAGGGTGTTTATGTTTCGGCGGCGGCGACCTAAGCCAAAAAAAGTAAAAGTTTACGCCAAAAGAGTATTGGGATCCATCACTATCTAGAGCAGTGGCTGAACGTAGGTTAACTTTAGCCACATTTAGAAGAAATCCTACTCCTGACAATCTTACAAGATTAGAAGAGAAAGAGGAACATGCACATAATTTGATAAAGAAAGCCAAAGGCAGGAGCTTTAAAAAATTCTGTAGTAGTATAGATGAAACTTCCTCGGTTTCCGATATGTGGCGAAAGATGAGATGGCTTAAAGGTTATCGTCAAGCTAAATTAAGTGTGTCAGAGGAAAAACTAAAAGGCTTGTTACATTCACTCACACCGGATTCCGTAATAAATTTACCACTTGTATTCAAATCACAGAACGTTTTAATAGAATCAGCATTTACATTAGAAGAATTAGAGAATTCTTTAAAAAAGAAAGACACTGCTCCAGGTAATGATGGAATAACGTACTCTATGATTTATAATCTTCCGTTTGAGGCCAAGAAGTTCATTCTCCGGGTATATAATGACATTTTCAGATCTGGAGATATCCCAAAACAATGGCGTGTGATATCAGTTATTGCTATTCCTAAAGCCGGGCAGGACACGAATACGGAGACTAAACTTAGACCGATATCTCTTATATCTTGTGTCTGTAAGATATTCCATAATATGATCGGAAAAAGAGTAGAATGGTATATTGAGAAACATTCAATTTTGTCACCTAATACGGTTGGTTTTAGGAGAGCTCAATCATGTTTAGATTGCATTTCAAGATTATCTACTTATGTTCAATTGGGTTTCACTAGAAATGAGCCTACGTTGGCTTGCTTCCTGGACATTACAAATGCTTATAACAATGTCTTAGTGGAAAAGGTTGTTCAAACATTGGATGATTTGGGAATTGGCTCAAAGGTTTGTAGTTATTTAAATTCATTTCTATTGGAGCGATATTTGATGATAAGAAGTGGTAGCGATGGGCAAATTGTTGATATTAGACGAGCGAGCAGGGGGTTGGCACAGGGCGACCCATTATCACCGATGCTTTTTAATATTATTACATCAACAATTTGCCAACAGATTGAGACTGTAATTGTTTCACAGTACGCGGACGATTTCGTGTTTTACATAAGCCATAAAGATTTAAATCACGCGGAATCGGAAATGCAAGTTGCTCTTGACTCTATGGTTGTAATGCTGGATGATATGGGTCTAGATATGTCACCAGAAAAATCAAAAATGTGTCTGTTCAGTAGAGGTAGAAGAAGGCGACAGTTGCAGCTTAAAATTACCAACTTACCGATTTCCTCAGCAGATTGTGTGAAACACTTAGGTATCTGGTTAGATAGGTCGCTTTTATGGAAAAAGCACATTAATGAGATACAGGAAAAGGCGGCAAAGTTTTTAAATTTATTCAAAGTTTTAGCGGGGTCGACGTGGGGAATCCATCCGAAACATCTGAGATCTTTGTATATTTCTTTGGTACGCAGTAGGATTGACTTCGGTTGTTTTCTCTATGATAATAGTGCAAAGAGTCATTTAAGTAAATTAGACAAAATTCAGAATCAGTATTTGAGGGTTATAGGTGGTTTTATAAAAAGCTCTCCAATACATGTAATGGAGGCCGAAATGTGTGTTCCTCCTTTATACGTTAGGAGACTATACTTAGCTTACAAGTTCTGTATAAAGAGTATGTCATTTTCAAACAATGTAACTATTAAATTAATAGATGACCTGAATGATCTATCAGTCTCAAGATACTGGAACAATAAGAAAAAGCCGTTGCTTGTGTCCGTATACAATGAGTGCAAACTGCGTAATATACATTGTTCACGTATTTTAGACATGTACTCACTAGATAAATGGGTGACAGGTATAAACGTACGCGATAAAATTAGTTGTAAGTTACACTGTGTCAAAGTAGCAAAGCGCAGCCATGAGGTTACATCACTTAAATTTGACGTTATTAAAGAACTTAATGAAAAATACCAGGAGTGGACAAAGTACTTTACTGATGGGTCTAAGAGCAAAAGTGGATGCGGTGCCGCTTATTATAGTTTAAGTGACGGAACTTCGGCCATGTATAAATCTAGTGATGCAAACGTATCTGTAATGACGATGGAACTCGTAGCAATTTCAAAAACGCTAGAAAACATAATCAGTCGGGAACATAATCACAATATTGTTATATTTACGGATAGCAAAAGTGGTTTAATGCATTTAGCTCGATGCGCCTCTGGTTGCAGAGGTACACCGATAGCTTATGTTATTCTTCGACTATTGAATGAACTGAGTGACAGTAATTTGAGGTTGCAATGGATTCCATCTCACATTGGGATACAGGGAAACGAGAAGGCTGACATGCTTGCAAAAAAAGCAATTTTGGAAGGATTGGAAACTAACATCGCTCCATTCTACACAGAAATACTGAGCCACTACAAAAACTTATGCTACAATCGTTTTAAAGAATATTTCGACAGGAAGTCAAAAGAAAAAGGCATATGGTATAAGACGATGCAAAGTGAGCCTCCTCGAATCCCATGGTTCGCCGAAAGTCATACAAAGAGGTCGTATGTTGTTATGGCACATAGATTGCGTTCTGGTCATTTTCCATCCAGGAAGTTTGGATACCTAATGAAAAAAGTCGATTCCCCTAATTGTCAATTATGTAATCAAGTCGAAGATGTCCAACATTTGCTGGTGGAATGTGAAAAGAACAGAAGAGAGAGGGAGATAGTGATGCGGGAAATAAAAATTAATATGTATGATATTGGGGCTTTCATTAAAATACTATCTTCACCAAATTCGGGAGACGCGAAACTGATTTATGAAATGGTCGCTGCATCACAATCTTCCTCGCTCACGCAATAATATTTACTTTTTTGGACATTATATAATTACGGGTTTTGGAGTATATATTTAGTTAGGGTACGATGAGGCTGTCGTACCTTTGTAAGGTAAAAGCCTCTAAATAAATAAAGATGGGAAAAAAAAAAAAAAAATGTTTCGGCGGCGGCGACCTCTCGCGCCCGGCCCTGGTGCAAGCCATGGTCCGGGGCGAGGAGGAATGGGACGCCGTCGCCTCCTTCTGCGAAGGAGGCGGCGGAACGCGAGAGGGAGAGAACCTCTCGTCCCAGCCGCCGCGGGAGGCGCTCCGGGCGTCGGGGGTCTCGCGATGACCTCCGGCCACCGTAGACGCGGGCCTGTGGACGGTGAGTGATGGGCTAACTCGCCGTCCGTCCGTCTTACGACGAAAACAGGCCGTGTCGACGGCGCGTTCGTGTTCCACGCGCGCCTCAAAGAGATGTCAGCAACATGGGAGGGGCCCGAAAAGGCCGACGCCCGTCGGGGCCGCGGGTTGTCCACAGGTTATCGCGGCCTCGAAATAGAGGGCTAAGAAGGAACATGGGTGGTTTTTAGTCAGTAGAAGTCTGACACTCCCTTTCGCGCTGCCCAAGAGCGTAAGGGGTTATTCGATGATTTTCCACCCGCCAAAAAAAAAAAAGGGCTCAATGTATAAATGAAAATCGTGTCATAATTTCTTCAGGAGTTCTCATGTAAAAATCTAAAGATTTTATAGAAGACCACGTTTACTAACTTCAAAATCCAATCACCTCTCCTAATCCAAATATACCCAATATTTAATCATCTTAGACTTACAGTCCAAAACTTAATACTAATCATGTCATGCTAGCCTGGGTATAAGATTACGGTAAGGAAGTGTCGAAGTGTAAGACCTCGGGCACTGAGCCAAATCGATCGCTTCGTGCCAAGCTAGGTATTGGTAAAGATTTTGATAAGACACGCTAATTTAGGAGATACTGTTTATATTCCGTAAGAAAATTAATTTGGTATCATGTTCGCACTAGACTTGTTTAAAGTAGGTCGAGACTGCGGTGATGAAGTTTGGTGACCATTGTTGTAGTTATTTATTATTACATTATTTCACAAACAGAACCACTATGAGTCTTTGTTTAACTGGACCCACATGAACTGGACCCGCGAGATTATGCAACCAAAACACATTTTAACTTGGTGGACGTGCCGCCGGGTCCAGTTGACCAAAGACTCCTACTACTGACTGCCTGATTTCAACCACAAATTGTTAATGGTTAAGTTCGAAATCGAATGAAATAATGTGACGGTATATATGTGCTAACTTGGTGAGCTGGCAACTGTACTGACTGTGTGTGAGATTCTATAGAAATTATGTAACTGCAGCAGCTGTAAATATAAGCACGTCGTTAGAACAACTTCCAGGAGTAATTCATAACCAAACAACAAACAATACGAAGAATATTGATTTATGAAAACGGAAACATTTACAACCACAAGCCTACCTACCAATGCCATACCACACGCCCCCCTCCTTGCGGTTCAAAATCCACACATTCACTAATGTTTAATTCACCTAACATTCTGACCCTTTCAAATATTTAATTAAGGGTCAAACATAGAAAGATTCTTGCTTGACCCCTGTTGTTTGCTTTAGGCCACCGTCAGATTTGTTACATTTTATACATTCCAACATTGCTACAGGTATGCCATTCCTGAAGGGTTTCTTTAATTGAGAAAAGGTTGTTTACGTCTGCATAATGACCAGAGATCGGGATAGGTTAGGTAGTGTAAATTTACAGGAAGTAACAATCATAATTTCGTTCATTTAATTTAATATATTATTTAATAACATCACACATAACATTCAATAATATAGTAGCTTACCGTTACCGGAACAGAATCCGAGTTAAAGTCCGAGTTAAGAGCACTTAGCACCGGGCTAAGTGCTCTTGAGGAACCTAACAATACGCACCGTGTTCAGAAGTTCTGTTTTCATCAAATCAAATCAAACTATTTTTATTTCACATAGGCCTACATGGACACTTATAAAACGTCGACAAAAAGGTGCACGGTTCGGTGCATTGGTCGATTCCTAAGGAGAAGAACCGACACGAAACTCCAAAGGTTAACAATAAGTTAAAGGTCCAGACATAATCTTGGTATAATACACACATGAAGACTATACAAATTAATGTCTGAGATGGTCTTTTGAAGAAAGCACCACACAGATTTGAGTGGACCCGTCCAGTCAGTGCAGGCATTTGTCAGTTATCGTGGAGCTCAACGTCACGACGAACAATACCAAAGAAAGTACATTTGGGTGGGTTGCTTATACGAGTAGTACTCAAACTGCCAGAAAATCGTTAAAATTAAAGAAAGATCCACACGGTCCTCACATTCACAATATAAAAGTATAAGTAAATATTTATCATATTAAATGATCATGTCATCAATCATCTGAATCAAGTCGTTGAGGGTGCTGCCAAGTGAGAGTCTCCTCGCATATCTTAGGCTTTTTCTTCCATACTTGTCTATTACACGTCACCTCATCAGACAGTTCAGGCACCTCTTTCTTGGCATAACATCCTTCATATACTGCGGTACTCAGAGATTTTTAATGATTACTTAAGCCGTCACTTAGTAATGGTTTGACATACTTTTGTATGACAAAACTGTTAAAATCTTTACTAAGTGATGGCCTAAGTAATCATTAAAACTCTCTGAGTGCGGCAGTTAGTTGTTTTTTTTTCGATTTTTTAAATCGTCGATTATTTGATACCCTTGCCCCATATCGTTCAAAGAATACAAAAAAAAACTGGATTTATCGTGTTTATTGTTTGAATGATAGCCGTTTTGCCGTTTCCCCGATACGGAATCGTTTAAATTGCTTACGTCAGCTACAGACATCGGGACCTCGTCAATCTTGTTTTGGTATTTTCGTTTCCCCCTTTTTTTTCTAAACGATTTTGTGTTTTCCTCTTATTTCTTATCTGAGTGATTGTTTTTATTGTGCTTTTTAAAGCAAATGTTAAGTTTTTTTTAAAGAAAAAAATATATTTCAGGTAACGCTTCATCATTATCATCATTATCCTATCATCCTATTATACATCATTATATTATCCCAATAGGGAGGTTTACTGACTAAAAAAAATGTGATTCTAACTAGGCCGTCTGTTAGTTTATCGTAAAATATTGGATCCGTATTTTTTGTTTTATTAAATCAATAAAAATTGACGAAGATAAAACGCGTCAAAGATTTGAGTGGCGTTTGTGACGTCACTGACCGGTCAAAAATGCCATACTAATGTCTTAGAATATCACACGAGTCACACGAGTTTTCAAAGCACTGTATCGTCTTCAGTGTTTGTTTACATGAAAAAAGAAACAAAATATGTGTCCAATATTTTTGAAAATCCTGATGATCCTATCCTATGATCCTTTACACAGGGATTCCAGGCATTACGTAATCAAGGCAAATCATTTATTAAGCTTTTTATTTAAACTAGCTGATGCCCGCGGCTTCACCCGCGTCAATATATATGCTAAAACCTTCCTCGAGAACCACTCTATTAATTGGTGAAAACAGCAATCAAATCGGTGCAGTTTTTTTTGAGTATGTCGCGAACAGACAGACAGACGCGGTGGAGGACTTTGTTTTACAATATGTATGTAGGTATGTAGTGATAGTAATGATGTCACTTGTAAAGTGACAATTTCCTTACGATTTAAATTCTTTAACTGTTTTTGTACGTAAAAAATTATGATTACTTCTTAGGATAAGGATGAGGACAAGACAAATGAAGTATAAAGGATTGTAGCAGGTTTTAAATAAATAAATAATAAAATATAATATTCCACAACTATCACACAACGCCATCTAGTCCCAAGCTAAGCAGAGCTTGTGTTATGGGTACTAGACAACTGATAAACATACTTATATATTTCTAAATACATACATATTATAGATAAATTACACCCAGACACAGAACAAATGATCGTGCTCATCACACAAACATTTGTCCTGGGTGGGAATCGAACCCACGACCTCCAGCATAGCAGTTAGGGGCACTTACCACTAGACCAACAGGCCAGTCAGGCCAGTCAGTCAGTCAGGTGGTGTTCGGTTCTGTCTACCGCCATGGGTAAAAGGCTTCAGATAATGTATTTCTAGGAAAACAACAGCATAATTGAACAAAGTATAACCCTTAAAACATTAAGACGCTTTAGCTCCATAATAATAGATTATTATTTCCTCCCCAAGCCATATCTAACCTCATTTTATTTCTATGAAAAAACTCCTTGGTTCCGCACTTACGACAAGGTGGTGCACCATTAGAACCACTTGAAACGGCTTAAAAACCCCCGATAAAGCTATCAGCGCTCCCTTAATATTGTTCCTCATTTACCCCGCCAAGGATCGATTACCCTAATTTTAGGGGTGCCTAAATATCTCGCGATACGGTTAGCCTATTTATTCGGCCGTATCTCTGCTGCCGCCCCTGGGGCTCATTTACCTTTAAGTATGTTCACGATAACGTGATTGACCTTATCGATAGATGGTCCATTTCTTAAAGAAGTATTGGAAGTCATTTGCCCATGTGTAGGGGGCACACATGACCATCTCTGATATCATATTTTTAGTCATCAATAATTTGAGTCATCATTACTTAACTCGGAGTCTGTATTTTGTGCCCGTCTGATGGCAATAGGGTCGCCCCCAATTAGATACGATTTTAACATAACTGTCAATATCATCATCATCAACAGCCTATACTGGGCCACCGCTACTGTCAATATGTGGGTGTAATATTCTTTGCTCAGACAAAGACATGAGTGTGATGTTATGCCATGGTACTTAACACGATAAGTATTGACTCCCCGTAAATATTTCGCAGAATATTCTGAAGGCCTAGTTTGCATACCACCTTTATACCATTTCGTATTACTAGGATGACTTCCAATAGGCCAGTGCCAGACATAAGTGTTTAAGTATATCCTAGTAACTCACCGTGGGTTAATAACTACTAATAAAGTGACTAGTTACTAGGTAGTAATATGATGGGCTGAAATGAGAGCTCTTCTTGAGAATTGATATAATAGGCGTCCTGATTTGCGCTTTAAGGCGTAGTGCCAAGGTTTTCATTTGAGTCTTGATAGCTTGAGAGGATGTCGAGCACCTATAAAACGTTATTGCTATGTGTTGTTAAATCATAAGGGAAAAACATTTGAAAAATTAAGGTGGAGGCGCCGGTTGCTGTTTAATGGTATTAACAACACTGCAGTCCTGAAACAGGTTGGCTTTGTTGGTGAGGGACATAGAACAAACGAGATAGACTATAATTATGTCCATCGGGTGAGATTCATTTCCATCAATAGAGATGTTTACTGACTTAAAAAAATATGATTCTAATTAGTCCGTCTGTTAGATTATCGAAAAATATTGGATATGTATTTTTTTTTGTTTTATCAAATCAATAAAAATTGACGAAGATAAAACGCTTCAAAGATTTGAGTGGGAGGTTGTGACATCACTGACCGCTAAAGAATGTCATACTAATGTCTCAGAAAATGACGTCACACGACTTTCCAAAGCACTGTATCGTCCTCATTGTTTGTTTACGTGAAAAAATAAGAAATATGTGTCCAATATTTTTTGGAAATCTATCTGACATACTAATTAGTTTTTTTTTGTTAACTACCCTATTGTTAGAACGTTTTTTGTATACAGTGTTAAGTATCTAATCAACATACAACAAAAAAAGTAAGAAACTTTGAATTATGCGTACTATGGCGCTAAAAACCGCACGCTTATGAAAGATAAGAATAAACAAGGTTCAAAAACGAATGATAAGTTAAATAACATCACCACACAAGGAAACAAAACAAAACAATAACACATCCACAGACAACACTAAAATCACGTCACTTCTGCACAATCTCCCTCAAAAAAAGAAACATTTCCTAAAAATAGCCGCGAATTTCCTCGAACAAAACGTTACAAATTCCCCTTGCTACCTGAACAATCCATCTCTAACAGTTTGTGCATAAAAAGCGCTCGTCCGCCATTACGGACACAAAGACAGTAATGACGGCTAGCATTCAGACGGTCTAATGAGCGCTGTTAACGCGGACAAAAAGTGCTGGCGACACAATGGTGATATGGACGTGTTGTGTGTCACTTCTACTTTTTAAACGTCTATGGTAGCTTGTTATTAGCTTCTGTTACAGTTTTGTCATTTGTCTAGGAGTCATATAACAGTCAATTCGTTTTAATTGTTCTCTTATAATGGTGCAATTTTGACCGCCTGGATGGTGATTTTCACTTGTCGACTTTCTCAACCTTTTTCAGAGCGGTCTTGCTACTAAAGAGAGCGATTGCTAGTGTTGCTATTACTATGTCATATTATTATCTGTGGTGCTAGAATTATTTGTTGAGTCTAACTGTCGAATTCGGAGATATTTAATGATTACTTAAGCCGTCATTTAGTAAAGATTTGACAAACAAAACCTTCACAAAACTGTCAAAATCTTTACTAAGTGATGGCTTAAGTAGTCCTTAAATATCTCTGAGTACAGCAGTTAAGACTACCAAAATCAGCATTTCAGCACAGTCGCACAGGGCGCTGTTAACGCGCTCAAAAAGTGCAGGCGACACAATGGTGTTGTGGACGTATTGGTGTTGTTGTGTGTTACTTCTACTTTTTAAACGTCTGTGGAAGCTTGTGGTAGTGTGTTATTAGTTTTGTTTTGTCTAGGAATTATGGGACTGTCAATTTGTTTTCATTTCAGTTGGCGCAGTGCCTCAAGCAGTTGACTGATGCGCTACGTGTCGCGGGTTCAATCCCCGCGCGGAACAATTATTTGTATGGCCTGCAGATAGTTGTTTCGGGTCTGGGTATGTGTATGTGAATTTAAGTGTCTTTGAACGCACCCACGTTAAAGGAGAAAATCCAACTGTGGGTAAACGATAATTTAAAAAGAAATGCTTGTTTGTGTCTTATGTCTATAAATCAAACGCATCATATCCTTATTAGTGTTATGGTGATGAATTTTTGACTACTTATCTGGTGATTTTCTCAATCTTTTTCAAAGTTGTCTTGCCACCAAAAAGAGCAATTGCTAGCGTGTATTGTATCTGTTGCTGTGGTCATGGAACTGAATCCCTGTGATGACCAAGACCAACATTCAGACAGACAAAAATGAGCGCAGTTATCGTCCACAAAAAAGAACTTTCACAATGCTGACACAGACGAGTCTCTTCTGTACTTGTCACATCTATGGTAGCTCACAATTTTGTGTTATTAGTTGCTATTACTGCAGATCCGGTGAGCTTTAGTCTGCTTTACCTGTCTGTGCTTTTGAAGAATAAAACCCGGCAGATATAAGTGATAACTTTTTGCATTGCATTTTCGGAAGCGTAATACTGAATTCTCAATATTTTTTTTTTTTTTTTTTTTTTTTAAAAAAACGTTGCCCCACACATCAATTCCTCCTGTATCGTGGGTGCGTTTACAAACATTTAAACTTCACATACACAAATACCCAAACCCGGAACAACTATCTGTAGGTCATACAAATATGTGTTCCGTGCGGGAATCGAACCCGCGACACGCAGCGCAGCAGTCCATTGCTTGAGCAACTGCGCCAACAGTGCCGTCAAAAATTCGACTGTTAGATGAAAAACCAAAAGTTAAACTCCTAGGGTAGTGGTTTCTATAGGATTAAACACGTACAGTCAGTGTCCAGCATTACCTGACTCCTCTATTCTCACCATTTGCCATCTTCTTTATGAGATGGCTCAGGTAATGAATGGCACTGACTGTACGTAACAGAACTCATCCTAACCCCAGAACGATTATATCTATAGTACACCTCTCAGTTATTTTTAGATCATGTGATAGAAACTAGTACATATATTGTTATCAACCGGGCAGACTCCAGTTTTCTATTGACCCTCCATCCTCCTAATGGAAAACTCATAGAAAAAAATCTCATATTTTTCATAATATTAACCGAGACAATGGCGTGAGTATGTGTACCTATATATGTATGTAAAATGCTCCATCTTTTTTAAATCGGCACACCAGCCATCTCGACTTTGCAACAGAAGTCATCACAGCAAGTACCACAGGTTCACTAAACATTCCTCCACGGTTACCCAACAAAGCGCCGTAAAGTGTGCCACTAATGAGACGTCGCCCGCTCATCACTCATTAGTACCGTAGCACGCGACTGTACTATTTTATGTAGCTTTGTTCACGACTATACTGCCAAGATGGTACCGTTTTGGGAGATACTTAGACGTATGATAGACTACTCTTCTTATATCACACTACCAGATCAGAACGATAGGCTATTGGCTGTGAGTGTATAGAAAAAGAAAATGTGATGTCATACTATCAGTAAGTAAGTACGCGACTGTACTATTTTTATCAGGCTTTCGCTACGATACTGCTAGGATCAGATCGATTTGGGAGATATGAGAATGAATATGGACAAGTTTAATGTTTAGATGTCACTGTAACAGTCATACATCAATGACGTATTATATATAGACACGTCATGAACTAACATGGCGGCGGCGGCGCTTCAAAATGGCGAAAATATTATATAACTACTTTTACGCGTAAAGAAAGGGAAAGAAAATATGACACCGTACAGCGGGATGCCTGTTGATGCCTGTTGTCTTTATGTTTCGCCCAGGTTTACACACACGATTTAAATTAAGAACAAACGTAGCATCGCGCGAGAGGTTGGTAAGCGCGATGTGGCCAATTGGCTTCATTTCATGTTGTCATTTTTGAGGGCGGACAACGTATCTATAGTTTTAATATATCATTGTCATACGTAAATCATTTTAACAGACAAGCACACAGGACTCGGCTGTACTTTGATAATAATATTTTCTATTGTATGTATTGTAGGAGTGTACTGTGTGAAAAAGACTTGTTATGATCATTACCTCCATAGATGTAGGTTATTAGGTACACCAGTCATCACTGTCGCAGTGAAACAATAAACTGCACTTTTTACACGACTGACCAGAAAAGAAGTACGAACCGAACGGCGACGATGAATCATGCTACGCGATCTCTCATTGTACGCAAAATCTATACTAAGGGAGACCACACTATACTGTGTGTTGATGTGTCGCCTTGTGTACCTGTTATATTCTCGACGCTCCCAAACAATAACCCAGTAATCGACTACCAAAATTAAAAAAAAAAAGAAAAGATTTACTGTTAATTATTATCAATTCTTTTCAACGAGAGAATCGAAGTCATTGATGTATTAAATCAATGCTATTTTTTTTTCGACATATAATTGTGCCTTTAATATGAAATTCCGTTTACAGAAAACTTTAACTAGCAAAAAAAAATAGTTTTTTCGTAAAAAAAATATCTTTTTATATCTTTGTATCATTAGAAAAATCTGTAAAAAAATTGCCAAGGTGTATTCCAGCTCATAGATTTGACATAACATCATGAACCCCATAATAGCACATTACCGAGTTCTTGCTTGGGGGCATCGATCTATGTTTGTGTGTGAGATTTTTATATTGCGTTGCGTTTTCTCTTGAAATAATTGTTTATTAGAAAACGATGTGCTGTTTTGGTAGATGTACATGCTATCTAGAAAGATGTTTAAAATAGTTTCTGTTTGACGGGTCTTGTCTAATTTGTTTATCAGATCTTTGATCTTTGTGTAATTTTTTTCATCACCGCTGCTCTCAAAACGGTGAAGGAAAACATCGTGAGGAAACCGGCATTTAAAACCAAAAATTCGAAGACATGTGACATCTAACAATCCCCACTGGGCCCGCGTGGTAGATTATAGCCAATTTCCTCTCAAAGAGGGAGGAGGCCTGTGTCCCAGCAGTGGGAACATTAATAGGCTGTTGATTATGATGATGATGATGATGACGGAGATCAGAGGCATAATATTTATGGCATTTTAGCATTCATTCTACGGAGTGGATTTCCTTTGACTTTGCGTCGTTGGTCTGGTGGTCGCCATCGCGACTGCTGAGTATCATGGATGGATTCGATTCCCGGGTTTAACAATTTGGGTTATTTTTTAACAGGAGTTTCTCAGTGGCAGCCACGAGGTCCGGTTGATGGCCCTTCTTACATGGGGCTTAAGCACCCGTCAACCAAGCATTCTGTACATCAAACTAAGTACCCCTACGCAAATTTATTTGCTGGGAAACGACTTTTTATTTTGGGTTCGAAAACCACATTTTACGGTAAAACTCAATGTAGCACTCGTAAAACATTGTGCTAATGGATGCTTTGAATAAATAATAAATGGGTCATGGAGGTAATTTAAGTAAAGTTATAAACTGAAAAACTAGTATTTACAAAAACAGCTGTGAAAATTTTGGAACTTTGACCCCCAACATCTCTGTAACTAGGGGGTTTCCCAGGTATGGTCTAGAACAAAAAAAATATCGCAGTGGTGGGGAGAACCAGTGCCTTTTGTTTGCGTTAAGGGTACTTTTACACCCTTTATATTTAGCAAAACTTAAAAGTAATTTTCTTGGGAAATAACCATTCCTACATTGAGATAAGACCTATTTCATAATCTACGAAAATGCTATATTTTGTGAAAACGGAAAACGTCAATTAAAACAATAGCCGAAAATCATTCTCAAACGTTGCTTTGTGTGTAAACTTATTGGTGACTGCACCCAACACATCTTTCTAACCCTTTTTTTTTGGCGGTTGGAAAATCATCAAATAACCCCTCCCGCTCTTGGGCAGAGCGAAAGGGAGTATCAGACTTCTACTGACTAAAAACCACCCATGTTCCTTCTTCGCTCTATAGGTAAGTCGAGGCCGCGGTAACTTGTGAACAACCCGCAGCCCCGACGGACGTCGGCCCTTGCTCTTTCTAACCCTTCGGGAATATTATGTGATATCTTGATTCTCGCAATACTAATTACAGAAAATAAATCAGAACTCATAAAGCAAAAAGTACCTCCCAACAAAAGTAGGGTATCCACCACACTTAGCCCAGCGCTAAGCTTTTATACCCATACCCAAGTCCTGACTCAAAATTAATTATAACAAATATGCACAATGCACGAAGTCAAACAAGCTGCAGCAGGCTACACGACAAATCCGATGTAATCTGCCATGCTGCCATAAGCCACGCCGGTTGGCATTGGCATTTGTTGGCAAAGTACATCGAACGTCTCAGCCTCTGGCTTGACAAGTACATCGTAGGGCTTGCACGAGAATTAATCTGCACCAATAGGGACGTTTACTGACAAAAAAAAATATGATTCTAATTAGTCCGTCTGTTAGATTATCAAAAAATATTGGATACGTATTTATTGTTTTATCAAATCAAAAAAAAATTACGAAGATAAAACGCGTCTAAGATTTGAGTGGGGCGTTTTGACGTCACTCACCGGTAAAGAATGTCATACTAATGTCTTAGAAAATGACGTCACACGAGTTTTCAAAGCACTGTATCGTCTTCATTGTTTGTTTACGTAAAAAAAGAAAAAATACGTGTCTAATATTATTTGGAAATCTATCTGATGGACTAATTAGTCAGACATTCAGGCCACTGATTACATACATATTAACAACAGGTTAACGTCTTGAAATGACAGCCGGGACCAACGGCTTATCGTGCTTTCCGTAAATTAGTTTTTTTTTGTTAACTACCCTAATATGAGTTTACTTTTTCATTTTACTGCATCGTTCGAAATTTTAACTTTAGTGGATAGATTGAATAGTGACTAGTAAATGTACTCTAGTCTAAATGCTAAAATATTACAACGAATGGTGACTATTATGAAAACTTTATTTAATCTATGTTTCTGTCGTGTTATGTAAGTTGTTTCTAGCTGTAATAAACTACTTCAATGTCTGTTTATAACTGTTTTGTAACTAAAGTAATAACTCCACTAAAGTCTTTGTTACCTAGGCCGTAAGCCTGCAAAGTTTGACAACCAGGGATTTGACTGACACGTTTCAAAAGGAGAGACTAATTAGGTTTTAGGATTGAGCCGTTTGACATGTCAGTCTGGATTCAGTAATGAAATTGTTCGTTGTAACAATGATATAGGTTCTGAGAACGATGTGGCAGTTGGGAAACCCTGTGAGAAGTATAAAGACTCATTTTGAAAACTTATGATCACTTGGAAAACCATTGTCTGATCCTTCTTCTTAGCGCGTCGATGAGAATCTTCTCTTCCCATGACTTTCAATTCAAGGGCTAATGTGGACCACTGGTCGTTCGTTTTGTACAGCTCTTCTGCTTTTAAAGAAGATGTTCTGCGGGATCTGCCAGGACGCCTCTTTGTTTTATCAGATCTTCTCAGTGATTTTTTTGGCCCACAACTCATTGGGCATAATTATAGCATACGTGGCCAAGACACTTTACGTCTGAACGGCTTTTCTTGTCCTAATCTTGTTTAAACTTTATTAGTGAGATTCTTCAGAATGTACAGGTGCGTTGTAATAATAATAACAATAAAGTTTATTTTTTCCACACAAGTTACTTAATGGAGTACGAACACGGGATTAACTTTGTGAGAGACTGGTGCTTGACGTAGGACTCCAAGGAAAACCTGTATTACAAGTCACCAGGGTCCCCCGCAGTCATTTGCCTGCTGTGACTACTTAATCGAATGGTTTTGCAAAGTAAGAAGAGTGCAGGAAGTTGCGTTAAACACATAGAAAAAGAAAAAAAACAAAGAGAAAAGAAAATCAAACACAATAAAATAAAGTAAAAATACAACAAATACAATAAAATAAAGTAAAAATACAACAAATACAATAAAATAAAGTAAAAATACAAAATAATTGTGAAAATATTGATTGTTGTGCTCTCAACCAGCGTGCGTATATGAACGAGGAACAAGGCAAAAGGAGTAGATATGTAAGAATTGTAGTAGTTGGTGATCTGTATTTCTGCCTAGCTCCATTCGAAAAAGGCGAGAGTTTATATACCTTGTTTACTAAGAATCCAATCGAGGACTGACAACCCTAGTCTGCAGCTAATAAATTAATCTAAACATCCTGAACAGGCGGTAGTTTCAAGCCGTAACACTTGCAGCAGTCATGGATCGGAGCTTAGATGTGTTTCTTACAAATTGGAGCCTGGAGTTAGGGCAAGAAGATGCGGTTTTAGTCCTAAGATGTTGGCTGAAAAGCTTGTGTATTTTCAGTATACCGTTGCTTATGTTTTGTCGATACTTCAGTGCTGTTTTGGCCGCCCGTATTAACCAGTGTTTTGTGATCCAGATGTAGTGT
Organism: Diarsia rubi; assembly: GCA_932274075.1. Lineage (NCBI taxonomy): Eukaryota > Metazoa > Arthropoda > Insecta > Lepidoptera > Noctuidae > Diarsia > Diarsia rubi. Next base: position 15,153,587 of record OW026425.1, read on the forward strand.
CATCAAAATGAATACTAGTGTATTATTATAAGTTTAATCGTCTCACTGAGACTAACTCAAACTTGAACAAATGTAGTCATAACATAACGCCTTTAATTCACGAAGGGTTAAACAGAGGTGTTCTTAATAGTACACACACATTTCACCAATTATGTATAAGTGCCACATAATAGGGGTGCGCCTATTGCCATCAACCGAAAACAAATCCAGACTTCGAGTCAGTTAAAAATTCTAAATAGTACTCAATAGCACTTTGCCCGGGAATCGAACCCAGAATCGCAGTCGCGCTTGCGACCAAAAGAAAAACGATTCAGTCTTGAAGTAATTATGTTGGTAATGCAATTCTAAAGTTCCAGAAATCATGAGTATTTAATCCCATTTTGGGGGGTATAAGGAACAGGGTGTGAAGTTCCTCATCCCCCATGGAAAAGAGAGGAACATTCGGCCAGACCGGTGTTGTGTCTGGTGGGCTAACTGCCCGACATTTGTAAGTCGGGATTTTCTATATGAGCTAATGTCGCGGATAACTTTGATAGCGCGATGTAGGATTTGTCAATTAGTTCTCATGTGTTGACATAGATGTCGCTGTGGCCACACCATAATTAACACGAAAATAGGTAATTTTCCGGACATAAATGAACAAAGAAAAGTTTTATAACTTTCCTCAAAACAAAACAAAAACATTCTAAAATAAAATTAAAACAATCGTTAGCCCAGAATAACTCTATAGATAAAAATTTCCTCGGATGGCCCCAAAAAAGGGTTGACCCCAATATAAGGGGTGTCCCCAGATAACGCCTTGATAACATTAATCAAAGGACATAACTGTAGAGTTTTCGGGTTCCGTCGTCAATTTTCTGGTCAGTGCCCTTGTAATTTCAGTTTCCTTGGCAATTTTTCAGGTCAGCTGTTGATAAACATTATCGAGTTTCTTGTGAGCATGGTGCAGGTGGGGAAATAAATCTTGTCTTGACTTGTGGAGATTGTAAAATGCAATACTGAGGTTTTGGTGCAGATGGGATATTGCAAGGAACGTTTTCGTAGGTTTTTGTTCAGGAAAGTCATTTTCTTGTACATGGTTATTGCATGTTAACAATTATTGTTATTGCTAGCCTATGTTGTCTTACTGCTGAGCAAAGGTCCCTCCATTCCTTCCAATGGTCACGATTCTGTGCAACGTCTCTCCAATTCTCAAGGAAGACATTCAATTCGTTCCGCCATCTCCTTCGTGGTCTGCCGCTACCCCGTGTCACTCTTTCAGGGCACCAATCCCGAGCTTTACGTTCGGCATGCAACAGATATGTCCTGCCCAGTCCCATTTAAGTATGGCAGCCTTTTGAGCCACGTCAACGATTTGCGTTTTGGAGCGCAGTGTAGTGTTTCGAACCCGATCGTGAAATTTTACTTTATATCATCTGCCTAGCCTTTTCCCAACTATATTGGGGTCGGCTTCCAGTCTAACCGGATGCAGCTGAATACCAGTATTTTACATGGAGCGACTGCCTATCTGACCTCCACAACCCAGTTAATACTAGGTAATACGATACCCTTTGGTAAGACTGGATGTCAGACTATCAGGTCACTGACTACCCGTAACGACTGCCAAAGATCTATATATTGCACCCGGGACCAACAGCTTAACGTGCTTTCCGAGGCACGGAGGAAACTCGGTATGTAATGGGCGGTCACCCATCCACAGATCGACCTAGGCAAGCGCAGCTTAACCTAAAGATCGACCCGAGTGGCAGTTCTTATTAAGCCACGAGCTCCTCTGGAAATTTTACTTTATAAAATAATAATAATAATAGACATACTTACGTTTTTCATCATCTTTTCTTTTGTGTGTTGTTTGTGCCTAATGGGCCCACCACGCGCACAGGCATCACCACAGTCTTGCCTGCGCGATTACACGAGTAAAACTGTATTACCATTACCAACAATATGTGCGATGTACTGTGTGCACCGTGTAATCGCGCAGGTAAGACTGTGGTGAAGCTTGAGCGTGTGGTAGGCTCATTGCATGATGTCAGAGTTTTTATTCCGCCCGAGGGCCGCTGATTTCGCTTCTAATGCCGTCAAGAAATATCTCTCCGGCCATCCTGTTTTACTCAAGGCGTTTTTTGTCACCGAACTATGTTATAATTAAACATTACGCACATGAATCCTAAAATAAGAGGTGTGTTTTGGGTTCGAAGTCAAGACCTATGACTTGACAGTTCGACTACTACTTACCAAGCTAAACTCATGATTTACCAATAAACGTACACCTATTAATTTAAGATTTGCACAAAACATTAGAAATTAAGTCATCATCAGCCTATAATGTTCCCACTGCAGGGACTCAGGCCTCCTCTCTAGGAGAGGGATGGGCTATAATCCACCACGCGGGCCCAGTGCGGGTTGGTAGATGTCACATATTATCTTCGAATTTTTGTTTCTAAGATATGCCGGTTTCCTCACGATGTTTTCCTTCACCGTTTTGAGAGCAGTGGTGATGAAATAAATTACACAAAGTAATGCGCCTGCCCGGGTTCGAACCCACGACCAACTGTTCGTAAGCCGGGGCCGTAACCACTGGGCCACCACTGCTCTCTTTCCGTCTAAATTATGTTTAGGCCAGTATTTTGGTACCATATTCTATAAGTTTCTCAAGGCCAAACATTCTTGTAAATCACCCTAATCCTAAGCATTTCTTGATTCAATTTAAATTCAAAACTGCCATCTAAAAATTCAAATACGAAAACAGTCCTTCATAAACGGTAAGCGATAAAAATAAGATGAAAGGACCCTAGCAATACATACATAGTTCTCACATAATATACCATCTCAACATGAATGATGTAATGTACCAAGATTTTGTAACAATATTTTGATTTAAAAGAGTGTCCATGGAGTTTCTTGCCCGTTCTTCTCCATAGAGATCTACGCTAGGGAACTGGCAACTACAGTACTTTCACAAGTTATTATGCCTTGTGACTGTGACTGTAGCTTAGGAGTGCAATACGTTGTTTCGGGGGTTGCTGCGTCGGGTTGCGCGGCGCCGTATGTTACCGGCGGCGAGTGCTGTGGGTGCGGGGGCGCGCGGCGGCGCGTGCCGTGGTGGCTAGTGCGCGGGGCTCCGGGTCGCGGGGCGGCGGTTGCGCGTTGCGGCGTGCATTCGTTGTTCCGTGATTCGAGGTCTCGTGCATTCGTTGTTGCGGTGTGCGTCGCTGCGTGCTTTTTTGCTTGCAGTGTTCGTCGTTGCGGGCATTCGGCGGCGTGTGGTTCGGCGTGGTGGCTTTCGGAATGACGTATTGCACTCGTAGTTTTTCGTAGTTTTGTTTTATGAATTGTTCTTATGACATTCAAAAGTGCCAGTAATGGTTTAATTGAAATAAATGCTTTGAGTTTGAGTTTGAGTTTGAATATTTCACTATGGGTAACGTTACATAAATAAAAATCTTTTGTGTGAATTCTATACACATTTAATAGTTGTATAGTACGTCGTACGACGTGGTACGACAGTGACTGTCCTTGTTGATAGGGTGTTTTTTGTTGAAGAGCTCGGGGCTAGACAATATCAGCTGCTCGGATCAATCTATAGGTTAAGACCATCCATTACATAGTACATACCGAGTTTCTTCTGTGCCTCGGATAGCACGCTAAGCTGTTGGTTCCGGCTGTCATTTGAAGAGTTTTACCTGTCAATATAATTATGTAATCAAGTGGCCCGAATGTCTGACAACCAGTCTTTCCTAGGGGTAACGTACTACCCAACATAGTAAGGAAAGGGCTAGGCAGATGACGAACTGGGTTGTGGAGGATGCCACTCATACTTCTTCATAGCGTTCTCGTTAACGCAGAAGTCAGCTGTTAGTTGCCATTAGCAAGGTGGCATGCGACTAAGACTGTCCTCTATAATTTATCAAATAATCTACTTACGAGACGAATTTTCTTGTTTAAAACAAATATAATTAATATAAAACCGCAGTCTTAAAAAGACTGCGGTTTTATTAGTCTGCGTTTTTATTCGTAGTCAGGTTTTAGTTTTTAAACTTATTTTTTATTTGATTTTTTTTTTGTGTGTTATTCAATAAATTCGTAATAATATGTTACTTTCAAAATGTAATATTCTACTTAATGTTGATTTGTTATTTACATAATACGAGTAAATAATACAGACTAGACCGCGAGAACTGTTTGACCGCAATCTAAACGTATATTGACTTGAAATATAATTTAATATACATATTCGTAATGTACTCGCCAAGACCTTCCATTCGATACCAAACATGTTATGATTATCTCAATTAATTTTTTTTCGAGCTTAGAATTTGACATTTAAATTCCGTCTTAGAAAGAATTGTTAAAATTTATATAGCCTATGTCACCCGGGCTATTCTTATGAATCTATTGACCACTCATTTATTATAAGTTCAAAAGTCTATGCGCTACGGTGGCACATACAAACATACCTACATACATAGACTGCCAAAATCATTACCCTTCCTTTTGGCTTCGCTGTAGTCGGGTAAAAAGTACTGGTGTTCAACTGCATCTGGATAGACTGGAATCCGCTCCCAACATTGTGAGACTTGTGGATGTTTGGCATGTACTGTCTTGACACCACACCATACGATAAATTAATGACCGTGAGGTGTCATCAACCCGGTATGATATCTTTTCTGTTCATTTTACTTTTCAATGGAATAGTATATGCATTTTAACTGCGGAATATAGAGTAACCGATAACCTTTGAGTATTCGGTAATTATTTAGCAATTTTACTCGTTACAGCGAATCAGAATCATGATTTATTTGCATTATCCACAGTAATACTGTACCTATCAGTTTAAATAATATACATTCATTTTATTTGATTATTATGAATGCGAGGACAATGTGGGTCATATTTTTTTCCCTTCTGGCAGTTTGAATTCGTACTTTATGCGACTGAGTTCTTTTCTGGGTATTGCTCGTCGAGACGTTGAACTCCTTGAGTATAATAATAATTTTTTTAATAATAATAATTTTTATTTAGACACATTGGATGACACGTTAAGCACAACAATTAAATATAGTAAAAGTAGATAAAAATAAAAGAGTAAAGATAATAGTGCAATTTAGTAGCGCTAGACCCCACACTAGGGTACCCTGTGTCGTGGGATCTAGTTATACCTGCGTTAATGACACAATAATACTGTACCTATCAGTTAAAATAATAATATACATTCATTTTATTTGATTATTATGAATGCGAGGACAATGTGGGTCATATTTTTTTCCCTTCTGGCAGTTTGAATTCGTACTTTATGCGACTGAGTTCTTTTCTGGGTATTGCTCGTCGAGACGTTGAACTCCTTGAGTATAATAATATTTTTTTTAATAATAATAATTTTTATTTAGACACATTGGATGACACGTTAGGCACAACAATTAAATATAGTAAAAGTAGATAAAAATAAAAGAGTAAAGATAATAGTACAATTTAGTAGCGCTAGACCCCACACTAGGGTACCCTGTGTCGTGGGATCTAGTTATACCTGCGTTAATGACACAATAATACTGTACCTATCAGTTAAAATAATATACATTCATTTTATTTGATTATTATGAATGCGAGGACAATGTGGGTCATATTTTTTTTCCCTTCTGGCAGTTTGAATTCGTACTTTATGCGACTGAGTTCTTTTCTGGGTATTGCTCGTCGAGACGTTGAACTCCTTGAGTTATATTATAGGTCTCATTAGATAATAACATGACGCCCGTAATCGCCGAAAGATTTTGGCAGAGGTGGTCCTAATTGTACACCTACATTTTGCCAGCCATGTTTAAGTAACATGTAGCTTGCACTCGTATTGCCATCAAGTGAGCAAAAATCCAGACTGATTGAAAAACTTATAATGACTTAACTACATTCTAAACACCTTTTATAGTAAGAACATAACTTTATATGCCCTTTCATTCAAATGAGTCTGCACCAGTTAAGTCGACGGCCAGTATGCAGTGTGCAGAGGTTCCCCAAGCGTTTACACTTCAGAATAAAATATGTATATTTTAGTGAATGGAGTGTGAAATTTCAGCAGCCCGTTTACCACTTTATCTGAGTAGATTTTGTGAAAGGGAAAAGTTGTTGCACTTTTTGAAAGTAGACGAGATTTTGATTTAAGTGGTTTTTTGATAATTTCGCATTGAAATGATTCTGTTTTAAGATTGTATTTGAGGTAACAATACGTCTGAATTTATCAGGACATGTCATTCATTCGGTTTATTTTCAATGGGAGAGATTTTTTATAAATAATCACACTTACATTTTACTTTTTGCTTGATTTTAGTTTTTTAGGCTTTTTGCTTTTATCATCATCAACAGCCTATGAATGTTCCCACTGCTGGGACACAGACCTCCTCTCTTTTTGAGAGGGAATGGGCTATAATACATATACCAAGCGGGTCCAGTGCGGATTGGTAGATGTGTCGTTCACCGTTTTGAGAGCAGCGGTGATGAAATAAATTACACAAAGTTATGTGACTGCCTGGGTTCGAACCCACGAACTACTGTTCGTAAGTCGGGCCTTCACCACTGGGCCACCGCTGTTTCGCTTTTATATCAGGACCTTTTTAATTTTAGAAATGGTTACCCTGGTTGCTCTTAACTTTCCGTGCTGTCGTGGAGTGCATATTTTTTCAATATCCATGACATGATATCCATGCCATGATATCCATGCCATGCTGGGCAATGGCTGTCTCCCGATCTTACTAGACGTACATGATTAAATTATTTATTTAGACTTTACGACCCTAACCCACACAAATAAAAATAATGCATAACAGTGATGTTTACTGACTTAAAAAAATATGATTCTAATTAGTCTGTTAGATTATCGAAAAATATTGGATACGTATTTTTTATTTTATCAAATCAATAATAAATGACGAAGATAAAACGCATCCAAGATTGACTGACCGCTAAAGACTACTAATGTCACAGAAAATGACGTCACACGAGTTTTCAAAGCACTGTATTGTCTTCATTGTTTGTTTTGGTGAAAAAAGAATAAATACGTGTCCAATATTTTTTTGAAATCTATCTGACGGACTTATTACATTTTTTTTGTTAACTACTCTATTAAAACAAATAATGAGAGAGAAAATAATTTCTTCTGATTGTGAAGTTCGTATTGCAGTTCGGATAATGAGACAAACCAATTTAACAGACATTAACGAAATGAGCAATGTTTTTGCACGACTATTTCGTTCAGTTCCAATTTAATTAATTAAGCATTTAAACAACGCTGCCCGTAAAAGTGAGACAAATCAATTACTTCACAATTAACTCACGGTCATGTTTATAATGAAATATTCACTTACTGATGTGTAAATTTCGTTAATGTAGTTTCCCGCCCTGTCTGTGGACTTTTGGGCAGAAACTTCAGAATGTCTAATCTATACTTCTGTACAAGAAGTAAGTTTGTACATAGGGGGGGGGGGGGGTGATAAGGTGGAATAGTGTCATACCCAGATCAGCATCCACTCATTTCATTCAATCTACACCTATGAGTCGTACAGATATAACTATTTGAGATATGGAACCCGCGACAAGCAGCGTAGCAGCCAATCGCTCAGCCACTGCGGCGCCAGTCGTGCCGTCAATTTGGCCTTGCCTGCTCCTGTCTCAATATCTCAATCTCATTGTCCTCATTTTTTTGTTGACATTGTCGCTAGATGTAGGTACATCTTAGTCGACTTTAAAAAATAAATAAGAAGATTTTTATTCTTTAGTTATTGAGAATCACTGTACTCCAAAGGTGAGACGAAACTAATTTTGAATATAAAAGAGTTGTCGCGTTATTCATTTGTTTATTCATAGGCTAGTCTACAACTGCGTCTGGGATGAATAACACTTTGTACACAGTTCTGAATAACACCAGGTTTTACGTTGTGCAAAGTTCAACGTTCTGTGTACTAGCCGCAGATATGATTGTGAATATTTAATATCAATTTTAGTTTAGTATTCATAGTTTTATTTGAGAGTAAATTAAAAGCTGTGGTTGGTTAATTTTTTGTACTGTTTTACGTGTTGTGGTTTAACTTAGTGCAATAAATAAGTGTTGTTGATTTGATTTATGTTAACGTACTAGTCAGATAAAATAAACATGACTATATGATAAGAATTTCTGACATGTTATTATAAAAATATTTAGAGACTGAAACTTGCGTTGGTGACTGAACAGTTGTGTGGTAATTGGTTATTGTGGTGTGGACATGTGCTGCAGAGGAATGAGGAAAATGTGGTGGGGAAAGTGATGATTATGACTGTAGGTCATTATAAATACGAGTAGAGGAAAACCAAAGAAATTAGTCAGTCTGTTAGATTATCGAAAAATATTGGATACGTATTTTTGTTTTATCAAATCAATAAAAAATGACGAAGATAAAACGCATCAAGATTTGAGTGGGGGTTGTTACGTCACTGACCGCTAAATACCGACATATATAACTGACCGGAAAGTGATGATTATGACTGTAGGTAATTATAATATACGAGTAGAGGAAAACCAAAGAAACTGTGTGAAGGATAATATGGTTAAAAAGGATTTTCCTGGTAAGATAACGATTAATAGAGAAGTGCACTGAAAAAAATAAAGCATTGAACTGTACTGCTTGAACAGTAAAATATGAGCCTAACGTTCAAAGCAGTAACTTTTTATGAGTTGAGTTTTTTTAATTTTTAAAATATTTAATGAGCTGTCGTTAAAAAACATTTAACTGTTTTAAAACATTTTTTTAAATGTTTTAAACATTACAAAAAATTAAGTTTTAATTTTTTTCAAATAGGTATCCTTTTTTTTTAACATTAAAAATGTTAGGTACTGTTTAAAACTGTAAAAAAATATGATATTTACAGTTACATGTTTTTTAACGACAGCTCATTAAAAGTTACTGATTTGAACGTCAGGCTCATATTTTACTGTTTAAGCAGTACAGTTTGATGTCTTATTTTTTTTAAGTAATATGTAAGAAGACATGCTACGCCAACCCATAAGTTAATTAGTGGGATGAGGGTAGGAGAATGATGTTGGGGAAATCGTTGAATTGGTGAGCTAACTAGCACGGTATGGTGGAACCGTTCATGTCAAATTGCTGACTGTAGGTAGTATCCGTGAGTGTCCACTGTCGGACGTTCGGGTATAACCAAACGTTTCACATTGACTTCACATGACTGACTCACATTTCTGATCAAAATCAAAATCAAAACTCATTTATTCAAACTAGGCTGACAATCAGCACTTTTCGAACGTCAAAATTTACTTTACTTTACTTATTTACAAGAGACAGTCCCCCAAAACGCCCCCCCCCTTCGACACTTCCTAGTGTTTTTGCTGGAAAGAAGAAGTGGCGGAACAAACTCCCCAGCACACATCTGTCAGTTAGGTTGATTAGAAGAACCAGACTCGATACAATAGTAAGGCAAGTATAAAAAGTATATAATAATAATAAAAAAAGACATAACATATCAGTAAACTAATCTTGGAGAAAGAACATAAATAAATAACAAACATTGTCTTGTGTTCAACTCAGCGACCAACTGTTCTTATCATTTAAGTAGTCGTTAATGGAATAGTACGCTTTAAAACAAAGATTAGATAAAATGCTATTCTATACATACTCTCTTATATACTAATACATAATAGTAAGTAGATCGTAAAATGTCATGCGTAACGGAATTAAAGTACCAAAATATTAAAATTATACTACGTCGACGTCTTTACTCTCATAAAAGCGATTTACCGAATCAACATATCAAAGGTTTCCCTTTCCTCGTCTTATTCAAAGAAATCTTATATTTTCTTAATTACGTAACGTTAGCTTAGGATTATAATTTACGAGACTACATTAAAAAGAAAAATAAATAAAATATAAACTAAAAGGTATCATTTGCACAGTTTTATTCGATGTTAGTTAATGGACTCTGAAATAGTTTTATAGGAATCGTTAAAACCGGTCAACTGTGATTAAAACCGTTTTATTTTCTTTCTTTTTTATAGAGCTTTGACGGTGGATGTGTAAATGGCGTATATGTAACAGCATCTTTGATTCCAGCTTTTGGACTGAAGCGTGTGGTTGTCGTTCTTATATTTTTGGGTTTCATTTCCGCACAATTTCTTCCTTGTGACAACGTAGATGTAAAAATACACTTTTCCTATCAACGTCTTCTAATTAGGCACCTAATCCAAAGCACAACAAATTGAGTGTTGAAAACAATCTCAACTACAACTCGTTTAGTTAACGACAACCTGTCAACATTATTTTGTCACGGCTCCAAAATGTCGGCCAGAACCAATCTCTAATTGCATTAGCTTTCCTAATCTCCCGTCTAACCACCTAACGATGACACCTCAACTGATACTTATTATTTATTTTCCAGCGTTCTAAATACGGCAGCGGCGCAAAGGCAAATTAAACTGTGAAAAAGATCAGACGGACAAGATGGCGGCGGGGATTGCGCGCCAAATCCCGCGTCACCGGCAACGCCATCTGTTATCGCCCGGCGGCAACCACTTCCGTAGTTTGAATCATTCGGACCGTTCGAAATAGTCATTTGTGATAGTACAGTGACAGACGACAGTGCGGGGTCGAAATGTGATATAATAGTTTGTAATATTTTTAGTGTTGTGTTGTGTTTGTGTGTTTACGATGTCCGAGGAGAGGTCGCGGCGGCTGTCGCAGATCTTCGACCCTCTGGCTCGGTTTACGGACCTCAGTGGGGCTGGCCACTCGGCCAGTACTCCAAACAGTCCCCGACTGATGCCGAGGAGGTCGCGAGATCCGCCACCCCCGCCACCTAGGTGAGTTCAAATAGTTTAACACCTTTTTATCTTACGTATTCACACCTATGTTCAATCGTTCACTCGTTTTCTCCAATTTCATGTAGCTTGACACTTTTTGGGTCACAGTTTTTCCCACACCTTTCGCAAAATCACCTAGTCGAGGAAATACTTGATCAACAACACTATTGATCTCTTTGTATGGTTTAACTGAGAACATAGGTGTTAAATCGCTAATGACTCACTCTTGGACTATTTTTTTTGTTTCTTCAAAAATGCGGGTACAACAATACGGGCAATCCTTTTATCGGTGATGCTGTCATGACTAATGTTTATTTTCTGTCATCCGATTACGTTTGTAACCGTAACATTCTATTTCTGTGTCGTACTCCTGCGCAGATTGGAGATACAAAAGGCGATGTGCATGTAATTGTAACTGGAGCAGGTGTTGCTCAATTACATACTTTATTGTATTCGGCTAAGGTCAAGATTTAAAATCAATAGGGGATCGGACAAAAAAAAACTAATTAGTCCGTCAAATAGATCTCCAAAAGATATTGGAGACGTATTTTTTCTTTTTTCACATGAACAAAAATTGAAGTCAATACAGTGCTTCGAAAACTCGTTAACTCTTCGAAAACGTTATATGATAGTACATTTTTAACTACAAATGACGCCTTAACCACATCTTATCTTCGTCAATTTGGATTAATTTGATAAAACAAAAAACACGTATCCAATATTTTTCGATAATCTAACTGACGGACTAATTGGAATCATTGTTTTTTGACTCAGTCCGATCCCTTATTGTTGGTCTATTCTGCTGGTTGTATTTTTGATTCAGGCGTTCAGGCTGCAAATCAACGTTAACTATTTATTTATTTAAAAAATGGTCTGATGGTTTCTTTAGGCATTATCAGTTTTATTCCTTTATAAATGTTATTGAAGGTGTTTCTGTTTTTAATAATGCCAAACAAACACAATTTTCTTTCTTTTTTTCTGTGGTTGAGAATAGTGTAGCGGGCTTTTGTAGTTAAAACACTACCAATCCACAGACTAGTATCGATAAAACTAAAACCGAAACAAGATGGCTGCTGATAATAACACTAAAGCTAGGAATATCTTATCCCTTATAGATAGCTGGCACATTAATTAGTGTCTAAATCAACCGTGTTCTGTAAATTCTGTAATAATTAACATATTGGAATCAGATAACTTCTAGAAGTTATTGCTTTGAGTGCTTTACACTTACAAGGCAATTGTAGGCGTAATGTATTTAAACTGGATTTGTAAACTTTGTTGGTTGTTAAAATTCCATTAGTTGTTAATTGTCTTGTTGTGAGACAGATATCAAGTACCTATATATTCATTAATTGTAAAAGGGTAGATGAGTAATTAATTACTCTACTTTTATTTTAGACGCCATACGCGAACATTGTAACAAAGCCATTATGGTTTATTGCCATCGGCCTCAACCTAAGGCCTCCCGTTTGTCACAGTGGCTGAGCTATTGTACTGCTGCGTTGAGTGTCGCGGATTCGATCCCCGCATGGAACAAATATTTGTATGGCCTACAGATAGTTGTTCCGGGTCTGGGTGTTTGCTTTGTGTAAAATTCCTAGAGTGGGGCAATTTTTGTTTTAAAGTACCTTTTTCATGAATTGTACAGCAAAAGTATGCCTGAAAGAGCTTGAAAGGTTTCTCGAGAAACTTGACAACAGACTGTTGAAGTTTCTCACAATGCCTATGACATTAAATCTATAAGCTGTAGTCGACCTATATGCTTGTCTAGTTTAAAAAAATTACTTTACAAAAAGTTTTGCAAGTTCTTAAGTTTTATTTCACGAATGTATGACAGGTTACTCTGTAAGTCAAGATTAAAGGCTGAGATTAAAGGCTTCTTTCTGAACTGCTTCTTGCACGTAGTGGTGTCGCTGAAATCACACTGATATTATAAAGGCGAAAGTTTGTGTGTGAGTGTGTATGTTTGTTACTTCTTCACGCACAAACTACTGAATGGATTTAGATAAAATTTGGTAAACAGATAGTTTATAACCTGGATTAACACATAGGATAGTTTTTATCCCGATTTTATCTTCCCGTGGATAATTTTCGAGTTGTAGCGGGTGAAGCCGCTGGCAACAGCTAGTATAACATACCTTATGAAGACGTATACCTGATGTACACACACATTTTCCTCCACCTTATGGGTCAGTCCCATGAAATAGGTGGTGAGTATAGTCGTAAAAAGGGCACACATCCAGACTCCCTGGCTATGACATAAAAATCCTGAAAAAGATCCTGCATTATGTGTGTGTTAGGTTACACCTGTACTCCAAGTAATTTCGCTTTCAAACGACAGCTGACAGTGCCTAACCGTATATCTTCGTAAAAAGTGAATTTCACATCAACTTCAAACATGGCTCAACAAAAAGTTTCACACAAAGAGTTCCTTATCAATTCAAAAACAACAACACTAACAGTACAGGATCGAAACTCCGTTACCATTTCCATTGAGTGAATCCTATCAATTCAGTTGATCTCGTCAGATTATCCCGTTCGTTTCGACCCCTGCTAATTAATCATTTAATATTAATAATACCTCATTTGTTCGTATTAATCCTATGGAGCTTCCGACCTCGTTCAAGTATTTATAGTGAAGCGCAATATTGTGAATTTAAATTAATGAGTAGTCTGGAATATTTATGATACGTTTCTGCATATTTTTGAGGAAGATCGGGTATGTGTGTCGCATACAGAGTTAATATCGTGATGTATTATCATGTATTTCGGATTATCAACTGGGTTTGTTAACATCTATAAATAAGTAGTAACCTTTATAGGTAAAAACGGAACCCTTGTAGGATCACTCGTGTGTCTGTCTGTTCGACCACCCACCCCCCCTTTTTTAGGCCAGTATTTTGGTACCATATTGTATGAGTTATATATATATATTTTTAAAACGTTGCCCCACACAATTATATAAATTACCCTAAACCTTTTTTTTGTTAGATGGTAAATCATTCAATAACCCCTGCCGTTCTTGGGCAGAGCGAAAGGTGTCAGACTTCTACTGACTAAAAACCACCCATGTTCCTTCTTAGCCCTATATGTCCAGGCCGCGGTATCTCTTACAACATCCCGCAGCCCCGACGGGATCCCCCCCCCCAACTCAACACTTATAGATTTCATGTACAAGTCCGATTTGCATTTTGCCAGTTTTTCGTTAAGATCCATTTGACGAGCTACTGCTTATTTGACGAGCTACTGCTTATTTGACGGGCGACTGCTTATTTGACGGGCGACTGCTTATTTGACGGGCGACTGCTTATTTGACGGGCGACTGCTTATTTGACCTCCTCAACCCAGTTAGTACTGGGTAATAGTTGTATACATCCCTTTTTGACGATTGGTCTTTTTGTTCTGTCTTCTACGGCTATGGAGGGAAGTGGAAATTATATTTATCCTACTTCTACGCTATTTCTTTTTGATTGATTTCGTAACGGGAGCCAGGGCCTGCAGTCTCGACAAAGATAGCGATAGCTTTACGACAAAATTCGGTCGCAAAGCTATAACGATGCGGATTTAAGGTGGACGTGAGCCGGACGCGACCCGCCGGTATTAGCTACCAACTTAAATCCGCATCGTTATAGCTTTGCGACCGAATTTTGTCGTAAAGCGATCGCTATCTTTGTCGAGACTGCAGGCCCAGGACACTTCAATTAATTATCTGGAACTTCGGTTACCTTTATAGTGTGAGTAAATAGTGAATACTGGTTAGCGTTTAAATTGATTCTGCACTTAATGTATTTCTGATAATGTAACAGCCTGAGATTCAAGATAATTATGTAGTTTGTGAGCTGCACCCATAGATTGCAAATGAGTTAAGAATATGTTTAGGTTCGAACGTACAGCTGTATCTACTCCGAATTAACTTTAAGTGTGCTTACCTTTTTTTTTTTGGGTGTGGGTAATCATTAAATATCCCCCCTCCCGCTCTTGGGCAGAGCGAACGGGTGTGACAGACTTCTACTGACTAAAACCCATCCATGTTCCTTCTTAGCCCTATATGTCAAGGCCGTGGTATCTCTTACAACATCCCGCAGCCCCGAAGGGCAAGTGTACTTAGCTGTAGCTACGTTTTGGTGACCATCCATTGCATACTAGTGTCCTCCTTGCCTCGGAAAGCACGTTAAGGCGCTGGTACCGTCTGGCGTCTGGCTGGCTGGTGGCGTCTGTCATTTGGAGATCTGTATATGTGACCTTACTAGTGTCCTCCTTGCCTCGGAAAGCACGTTAAGGCGCTGGTACCGTCTGGCATCTGGCTGGCTGGTGGCGTCTGTCATTTGGAGATCTGTATATGTGACCCTACTAGTGTCCTCCTTGCCTCGGAAAGCACGTTAAGGCGTTGGTACCGTCTGGCGTCTGGCTGGCTGGTGGCGTCTGTCATTTGGAGATCTGTATATGTGACCTTACTAGTGTCCTCCTTGCCTCGGAAAGCACGTTAAGGCGCTGGTACCGTCTGGCGTCTGGCTGGCTGGTGGCGTCTGTCATTTGGAGATCTGTATAAGTGACCTTAAGTTGGGACACCCTTTAATAAGACTGGTTATCAAACTTTCAGACTACTGACTATCTGTTACGACTGTCAAAGATCTACAAAGACAACTGGGACCAACGACTTCATATGCTTTCCGAGGCAGGGAGGAAACTCGGACAGATTTTAAGACATCTGATAAAATCCTTCCATAATCGATCCCTTAACCCCGCAGGCCGATCGCTCACACCTCTCGCTTGGACCCCTTGGAGTACGAGTTGGCAGCCGCGGATGTGGGGTCCATCAACTGGCAGGAGAGGTGCCTAGAGTTGCAGTTGGAGCTGCACCGTAGCAGGCATCAGGCGACCAGGGTCCGGGATATGCTGCGAGATAAGGTAGGCTTATTTTTAAGTACAACAATCGTCTGGATAGTGACAAATTATTATTTTATGTAACTATCAAAGTAATGACGTTTATGACAATAATTATCATTTTTTATAGACACGTTTCCTGAATTTATTTTATTTTGTAAGTACCTATTACAACAAAACAATTTAACAACAGCAACAGCAAAATAAATAACAATTAATGTTAATTTAACAACAATTTACAATAATACATATTGTAATTTTTTGAGAATAACTCGATTGGATCTTTGTTGAACATTTTTAAAGGTAGATTTTTAAAAACTGTTCGATTTTGTGATTAATTCAGCTTTGTGAAATCTTCACTTACACTGATTTTAATTGTTTTTTGCCAGGCTATGATCTTGAGTGCTCTAACAGCGCCGGGATTTTGATAAGTTGCAGCTGGTGTAATTTTATAATTATTTAAGTGTAAACCATTAAACTTTTGATAAAATATAACTCCCTTAAATAATCAGGTACTTCATTACCAACCACAGACACCCAATTACATCAAAATCATCCTGAATCCAAATCACAGCTATCCGCTACAAACCAGTGATATGGCCAATATGTTCTAATTACCTCTCCGCAATTCATATCGAGTTAACAAGGAGATATCGATGACTTCATCGCGGTGACGTCGACTCGTGTCACCATACGTCACAATTACGCAGGACATGGTAATGTTGGTGTTGATGGATAGCAGATTGTGGACGTAGATTTGTCGGTTAGAGATTAACATGGGAGATGAATTTATTGACACTGATTAGTACAATATTATGTATGGGGCAATAGACATTTGTTGCAGAACTAGCGACCCGCCCCGGCTTCGTACGGATGCAATATTAGTAGGTACTACATTATAAACCTGCCTCTTGGATGACTATCTATTTTTGAAAATTGCATTAAAATCTGTTGCGTAGTTCTAAAGATCGAAGCGTACAAACAGCACGAGTGGCTTTTGTTTTATACTATGTAATGAAAAAATGTTCAAGGGATGTTCACTTGTAAAAAAAATAAACATATGACTAGTCTAGAAGTTTCTGTTTAAGTTTTTAAACTGACATGGTCATTAACATTATCATTATCACTGAATATCACACTATTACATTACACTAATGTTATAAAGGTGAAAGTTTGTGAGTGTGTGAGTGTGTATGTTTGTTACTTCTTCACGTTAAAACTACTGAACGGTTTTTGATAAAATTTGGTACACAGATAGTTTATAACCTGGATTGACACATAGGATAGATAGATAGATTTTTATCCCGATTTTATCTTTCCGTGGGATAATTTTCCAGTTGAAGCGGGTGAAGCCGCTGGCAACAGCTAGTTTACCATATTTACTGTTTATTTTGAGTTTCCAATATACTCGTATCAGCGCTATTCCAAGCACAATGATCACGGGCTTAATTTGTTGCTAATGTCTGCTAGTACCCGTTTCAAAAGTTTTGTTTGCCTGTCACCGTGTTAATCCACTGCCAATAATATCTGGATCTACTTCATTGTGTAGTATGTATTTGTGCCTTATCTGTTTTCAGAGTTTTTATGCCGCCCTTGGCTTCTGACTTTCTTGACTAGCCATCGAGAAATATCTCTCAGACATTTCCCTACGATGTTTTCCTCCACCGAAGCAAGTGATAATTATACAATACTAGATGTTGCCAGCGGCTTTACCCGCTACAACCCACGGGAATATAAAATCGAGATAAAAACTATCCTATTTGGTAATTCAGGTTATAAACTATCTGAGTACTAAATTTTTCCAAATCCGTGCAGTAGTTTTTGCGTAAAGAAGTAACAAACATACACATTCACACACTCACAAACTTTCGCCTTTATAATATTAGTGTGATGCACATGCTAGAAAAATCAGATGTGTGTCGTGTCTTTAGTTCGAACTCGAGACCGATTGAGTCTGGCTTAAGTGGCATTGTGAATTGTAAGCTGGAAATAAAGATTTTAAATTATTATTATTTATTAGTCCGACGGACTCGCTACCACATGAGTAGAAAAAAACACTGTTTTTTAATAATATCTAGGAACTAACTATTAAACATTACTAAATCATCAAAACAAAAAAGTACCGCAGCCTCTCTACCTATCTACATATTACCAGTAGCCCAAAGAAGTTAGCCACCCGTCATCTGTTCTTTATAGCCTACAGATTTCATTTGGTGCGACGTTACTCATGAACCCCCGAGTTTTTCTGTTCTGCTGACTATACCGCCGAGGAGTTTATGATATATGGCTGATACATTTTTCATTGGTCCACTGGATATTTTGTGGGATTCGAATGTTTTTTTTTTCAGACTTGGATACGTAGAGGGAATTTTATGTGTTTTGGTAATAGGAAATTAAAGTGCACGTTTTTGGAGTTTGTTTTTAGAATTCCTGTATTAGTTTAAATATGCTCCGGACATATTGAAATATTTATATTGAGCATGCTAAAAAAAGATATTATTAGAACAAGGAATTCCAAGTCATCTTTTAAAAACAAACAATAATTTTAGATAGACATCATCATAATCACACCTGCAATCCACGAATGCTTAGGCAGACGTGTACTTAACTACATCCTCACATATCGCCAGTTATTTTAAGGCCCATGTTTTAGAGGGCAAGCCTATGGACGTCAACACAACTGAGATAAGTCCAGACTCCGTGAAGCGACTTTCCTGTTGGCTTTGAGATCGTACATGTGATAGTACTCTAATCCTGAAACTTATTACAAGTATTACAATCGCTTAAACATAGGACTGCACACAGACAGCGATTTACTTCACCTTCAAACTATCCATATCTAAATTCCCTTTATAACTTACCATTTACCTTCCCAGACGACCAAATGTCCCGTTGAACTGTATCACAATACCTACGTAAACTCCTCCTATAATGGTTGGCTCACACCAGCCCAGTGACTTGTAAACAGTCCTTCATACGTCACTGGCCATGGAATGAAATGCCATAAAATCAGTCGGCTATGAGAGCCGATATGGACGTGAAACAAGGGGGATTTACACCGACGTCTATAGCCGTACGTATCAGTGTGAAAGTTGTTTAGGGCTAGTTCATATAAAAAAATGTTTTTGTTTTACACTAGTTTTATAAAGAAGCGTAGATTGTTAGCTTGAATGTCATCATCATCAGCATTCTCCCTCTCTTATCTCAATTTATTTGGGGTCGGCGCAGCATGCCTCATACTTCCATTTTTCTTTATAAATTACTCGGTGGTAATGTTCGGAACTATTCATCCGATTCGAAAAAAACTTTAAATAATAGAAAACTGAGAATAGTATATATAGCGAATGCCATAGGTAAGTGTCAAACAAAAAACCTTACGCGAACCGAACTAAAGACTCCAGAACGTGGAGTTGGCGTTTCATGACATGACTGACTGTACTGTGGTTTATATCAGTCACTCTGAACAGGTAACAAGTCCGAATACCAAGTCATGAAATAATTTAATTTACCTGGAAAAACTATAACAAATATTGCTTCGTATTTATCGAAGAGCAGATAATATTAGAAATAGAACACACACACAAGAAAAAAACTCGTCAAATAATATCCTAATATCTCCAGTAAAAAATAATAAGTGATCGAAGACAAGCTATCCTAAGTTCTTTCTAAAATTTGGTTGGTTTGGAAGCCGGTCCGGATCTGTACATGCCCTTATATTGTTGGTACACTGCTCTATTTATGAAATCAGTAAGCCCGGATAAAAAGCGCCGATACCCTGGATTTTTGTCATAACTCCCGGGCAAATTAGTTTTTTACAATCGTTTGTTTTAAAATCGTTTGAACTTCAAATGTGAAATCTGTATGAAATATTTATACTGATATATTGTTGCTGAATGTTTGGGGAGATACTGGTTAAATAATAACAACTGCTTCTGTCGGTTTTTATTACCTAATGCTAATTGGCCTATGGAGGTCAGATAAACAGTCGCTCCATCTAAAATACTGGTGCTCAGATGCACCCGGTTAAACTGAAAACCGACCCCAAAGTAGTTGGGAAAAGGCTAGGCAGATGATGCCTGTTTCTGAACGTTTCATAATTTAATAAGTTATTTAATCATAATTATAACATTTCAAAACTCGTTTTCAAACTTTTCCAAAATTTTTCGTAACAGATGTCGCAAAGAACCAATTTGCATTTAGTTCAGTACTCCGGAACAAAACAAACAATTATTTGCAACAAAATGACAATCAAACAATTCGAATTTGTTAGGCGACTTGTAAACTTATGGACTTCAGGCTAAAAAGTTTTAATTAAGTAAAGGGAATTTCAGTAAACGACGTTTCAGCCAATTTGTGAAAGTTTTAACGACTGTCAACATTGAGCGGCGCGGGACCGATTTAAGTCGACGGTGATCGATTTTGAAGTGGCAACATTGAAAAAATGGTGACGGGAGCCACTGTGACGTCAGAGGAAATGGGTTTCGATTAAAAATATTAGACTGCGTAAGCACCAAGTGGGATGAAGGAAATTGTTAATCTTTAGGAAGAATCTTTGATGTTAATGTTGTGTAGGTAGATTATAAATTACCAGGAAATCACAATATATGTATAGAAATATCTAATTTGGTTTTAGTGAAGTTGGAGCTCATAGAAGACAGTCTCTTTTTCAAATCTCGTAATCAAAATTTAATCGCTCGCAATTGTGCCTGTATTATTGCAATTTGTATGTATATCTTTTAATTTGTGATTAATAAACAATAAGACATATTAATAGGTTGTCGATCGAGTTTATGATTCTTGTCTTCTGAACACAAGTTTTGCTTGCTGTTACAACGATTCGTTTAGCCAGACAGGATAAATATTTCAGGTAAGTATCCTGCACACTGAATGCAGTGTAAAAAGGTGTTTTTTTTTAATATTTTTGTCTTTGACATGAACATAATTTGTACCTGCGTAAAGAAACGAAAAATCCAAGCAAATTTGCATATTCACAAAACATCGATGTCTCCCAAAACACCTCTAAAACTTGTACATTTCAAACCGAACTTGTACCAAACTTACACTCCAGCGCAAGATAAGTTCTCACCTCGCAAAACGTATCCTTCACTTTAAATCTGATACCGATGTAAGATCCCGGGAACATGGTGCATAGTTGTCGGCAAATCCCGGGAGGTTTCGTAGCAAGAAACTGCCATACATCTAGTGGTGCATAGTTTATAGTGAGGGCACTTAGTGCAGGGGAATGTTTCGTCGCCTTTTTGGTTGGCGTTGGTTTATTGTTTGGTTAAGTTTTCGAGATTTTGTGTGTTGAGGATTTTTTGGCGCATATGCATTAATTTATTCAAAATGTCCTCTGGTTAATTCAAAAAGGTTTATTTTAGGTGTTGGTTGAGAAAAAGTTTACAAAATCTTAAAGCTTATCAAGTTGTACTCGCTTGGAAACTGAATAGATGGCTAAATCACATTTTTATTCTTTCGTATAATATTAATTTTTACTGAAACTGTGTAAAGCTTATATGTATGTAACAATAGTTTTCTCTCGTGTGAGTATTTTGTGAGGCGCTGCAATGTTTTACAAATCGTATGCGCGCCTATGCACGTTCGGCGAATCGCGTAGAGTAGTGAACGACAGATACTACAGCGTTAGGAAATGTGAAAATACGAGTAAATCTTGAATGGATCTTCAAAAATCCAGTCATATTTCCAGTATATTTTACTATCTTATACTAAATATGTTATAACTTTATTTATTACTAGCGGACGTCATACGGCGGAGTTCCCGTTCCCATGGGAATACAGGGATAAAAAGTAGTCTATGTTAACGGTGAAAGAATTTTTCAAATCGGTCCAGTAGTTTCGTAGCCTATTCGTTACAAACAAATCTTTCCTCTTTATAATATTATATTTATTGTGTACAGTAATTAGCAAAAACATGTGAGGTAATCGGTTATCGTGGTGTAGACATGTGATGCGGAGAAATGAGAAATATGTTGAGTATGAATTTAAGACCAAAGAAACGATGGATGGACTGTGTGAAGGATGATATAGCAAGAAAAGAGGTGATTGCTGAGATGACGAGAAATAGAGGTGAAGTATGGAAGAAGAAAACATGCTGCTGACCCCAAATAAATTGAGATAATGGCAGGGGAATGATGCTGTTCAGTATTTAGCAAAAGTTATGACTCTCTCTTGTAATCCATCTCGCTCATAAGAAATCTCATTTAAATATGCGAAATGGTTCTAAAACAGCTTCACCATTCTTAGTACCCGTAAGCTCAAAATTAAAACTAAAGCCTAAAAATTTACATAACATCCCCAAAAAACCCGAACCACATTTGATTTACGAACTTACCCCGCCTCTGTACCCAAATTGCTCTGTGCAAATCTCTACAGAGTAATTCATCACGGCTCTCTCAGGTCGCAATAAATCAATCGACTAACAGTTGCCGAGTAAAACAGATATTTTACGTAAAAGACGATGACCATATCCCTATGTATTGCTTGTCTTGTTTGATTTATTTGAAACTGTATAAGCAATGGGTGATGGGATGTTTTGTAGGATAAACATGTTTGGGATTTTGAAAGATTGACTTTTGTTCTGTTTTTTGAATGACAAAACAGGCTGTGGGAATGTCTTATCTGTTTGGGAAACTTACTTCATACACTTATCGGCTTAAAACAATTTTATGTAAAGAAATGATAAGTTGTTGAAACAGTTGTAGTGAAGATAACAAAACGTTGACTAACTCTTATAACAATAACCCATAACTCTTTCAATACTTCTATAGCCACTCAGAAACGATCTGCCAATAATAAAGTCCATTCAACTATCTTGAAACCCTATTTAAGTAGCACCTGTCTTATCCATGATATCTCCAAAACAAGTACCAGGGTGTCATAACCCTACATTGTCTTACGGCGACAATCCACAGTCATAGTAGCACGCACCTCACAACCAAGTTCATTTAAAACACACCTGTTTTACCTACGATATCTTCCAAGTACCAAGGGGCCATAACCCAATAGAAGTCTGATGGATATAGCCAACTTTATTCACATTCATACTCGTTCTATATTATTATTCAAACCACCTTACACTTAAAACACACTTGTCTCACACACACTATCAACCAAGGCAAGTACCAGGGCGCTATAACCCTGCAGTAGTGTAACGGCCATAGCACGGACTGAGACTGCACTACGGTGCTCGCTCAAACCCACCTCGGCAGGGCTATCAAATCTCCGTCAATATACTGAAGATACTGCAAATGGAATAGATATCGCACCAATAGCGTTCTACGACGCTGAGGTGACCAAACGAGTCGCTTAAAGCGTCTTGTTTGTTTAGGATAGATTGGAATAGTCTATTTCAGGCTGTGTAAAGGAAAAATGTAGAAAACAAACATCAAAAAGGTGGCATTTTCAATGTGCACTTTTTGTGGCTTATACAAATATACACATCTCATCTGCATAGTATTTTCCCAAATATGATAGGGCCGCCTACCAATTCAACTGAAAAAGCTAAATACGGTGGGTTCTCAAGTCATCCATTGGTATTTTTGCCCATCGATTGACACTGTGACTTGTTGCAACTTTTTTTTCTCAACATGTCACACTGTTAAACGATTATTAACCCATCGTAATACCAGTTTTGTAGAAAAACATACTCAGTAAATCAAAGCTCTCTCAATGATTTCCACTTTTCTCCAAAACCCAGGTCAAACACACAAATCCACCACGATATCCCAAATAGCAGTAAACGCATGGCCACCACAGGCGTACTGTGTAGCGACCGACACGTCCGTCGAACGTCTGGACCGATATTATTGTCACACTACCGACAAAGATAATTTTGTGTCTATTCTTGAAAGTTTTAGTACCTACTTCTCAAACGTAGGGGGATTTAATCCATTATAGTATCGAAGTCGCCGGTCATATTTTATGTTAGGGACGATTTTCGGTTTGGTTTTTCGTTTTGGACAATTTATGGGGGGTTGTAAAGAATGGATAATATCTTTGGATGGCATGCTGACATTAGCCATGGATGAGAAGAGATACCTAGTACAATATTGCAACAACAGAGTAGATTCCTACTCTAAGTGAAAAAAGGTATTATATTAAACCCTAGTTCCTCAAACTTTCTTCTTCATTTAAAGCCAGATTTCTATCTTTTAGCGAGAACCTACAATGTTATGAAGTGGAAATGATTGCGCTACTATCACTGAGTAAAAATTGCACTTTTTTACGCCATGAAATAAAAGCTTTTTCAAAATAATTAGTCTACCTATTTCCTACCCATGTTTTGGTTCTAGAAATCCTTTTTGGGATACCTTTGGGTGACCACGGAAGAGTAAGTGGATTCTCTTTAGGTACCCAGAAAATATTTTAGTGTTGAATTCTGGCATTTCCCTGTGCATTTAGTACGTATACAAAATTCGAAGTATGGTAGTAAGTAAATAGCTACGTGTGTGGTCCAAGCCACAACAGAGTAGCGATTAATTTTTTGATAGTTATTTTTAAATAACTATCAACAAATTTCTTTAACCTGATAATGATTTTTTAAACATCTTATTTGATATACATATGTCTCATGCATGACACTGACGTCATTGATAGCATTTAGAAGCTACGATGACGTATCACATGACGTTAATTAAATTATAATTTTTATTATAACCTGTTCAGTGTCACTCCTGGGCCAAATCCTCTCTCCACTCCTTCGATTTCTCGCGAACCCGCGTGTCCTTCTTTCAGTTCTGATGGAAGCTGTCTAGTTATAATTTTTTTTTTATATTTGGATGGCCTCCTTAAAACACACATAAGGACTATAAACAGCTCCAAAAACACTGAGTGATAAAGGTTCTAACTCCGCAGATTCTTCTAACTTGTACCAATATTATGAGTGCAGACTGTTCCGCTGACCGCTGGGCATGCAAATTTATACGCTGAGCATGCTCTGTTAATTACAATGGATAATTATTTTATTTAAGCGCAATCCTTTACCGCCGCATGTGTCTGTAAGCATTTAACTGGCCTGGGAAAGTTTTAATGCTACGACCTGTGACTTTTATTAAGGCCTTACTATAGAAATATGGGTAGACTACCACTTCGCACGCGGCTTTGTCCGCAAAAATTGTTATAACTCAGCTAATATGCATGTTATACTTAAGTATACTTTATTTATAGCAACCACAAATAATGCATCTGATCGCTTAAGCAGTGAAAAAAAAATTTTGAACATTACTCATTAGTTGTACAATCAAATACCATTATAATTATGTTATATTAATTAACTTATTGTATTTTATTATGGAAATAAATTATTATTATTATAGTTCCAAAGGTCCTCTTTAAAATGTTGTTATTGATAAATATTTCTCGGAAGAAAATGTTTTTAGGGCCCTGTAGCCGAATGGCAAAAAACGGAACCCTACTAGATTTGTCATGTCTGTCTGTCCATACGTCACAGCCGCTTTATCCCGAAACTATGAAAACTACACAGTTGAAACTTGGGAAGTAGATAATATAATAAATAATAATAATAAATATCCTTGGACATTTCACACAACGCCATCTAGTCCCAAGCTAAGCAACCTAATGCTTGTGTTATGGTAACGAGATGGCTGATAAACTACTTATATACATTTTTTTTTTTGTAAATACATACATATTATAGATAGAAAAACACCCAGACTCGGAACAAATACTTGTAGGTCGTACAAATATTTGTTCCGTGCGGGAATCGAACCCGCGACATGCTGCGCAGCAGTCAATCGCTCAACCACTGCGCCAACCGTGTCAAACAAAGATGAACAACAATGTCTCTCAAACTCCATCTCCTATCACTTACACCTCCCACTACACCTAGACACAGTCCTCTGACCGCAGGCCATGCAAATTTATTCGCTGAGCACGCATGCTCTCTTAATTACTTCTTAATGCTTTTTCGATTACAGCTAACGTCTAATTGAAACACCGGTGTTTCGGGTTTGCGTTAGGGTTTAACCTATTAGGGTGTTTTCGTCGTCTTTCGAGGTGATTAAGGAATTTGGGTCGGTAGGTCGAGGATGGGATAAGGAACGTGTGTTGGTAATGTGATCTTGTCTTGAAGGGTGTGACTTTTGGAGGTAGGTGTATTTTTAAAATATGTAGTACGGAGAAAATAATACTGGTTGAAAATACCTTTCCAATTCGCTGTGCGATAGAAATCACAAAAAAAAATTGTTTCTGTAAATAAGCCATATTTATATTTGTATTTATAAATAAATAAATTACATATTTTCATTTTCTTTTAGTACAAAAAGACTTAGATACCTGATGAAACAGTAGGGGCAAATAGTACTCGTACGTCCTGAATTTGGTATGCCTTAGAATATGTCAATGAATATGTCGATTCAGAGTATCCACACATATTTCAGATAGCTAGTATTGAGAAATAAGACATGCTGCGACCCCTAATAAATGGGAATAAATGCAGGAAAATGGTGATAACCAGCAGTTTATCGCAGTCTTGACAAAAAGCTTGCAAACCCCATGTAAAAACGGACTCGTTGTAAAAGCAAGCATGATTCTATTTCTATTCTATTTATCTTCGGGGACGCCGGCAGACACCAGACGGGCGATCAGTCCTTTCGTTGTGGATTATTTCGCCCAGTTCCCCATTTTGGTGGATCCCCTTCATGGGTTACTGGTGGTCGGCATCGCGAATCTTCCTGTTGCCTTGCAGAAGCTCACCAGTTGTTCGGTGGAGATTTCTGCGAGCTTCTCTTCATTAATCTCATCTGTTCCTAGGATTTCCCATCTGAGTGGCCCATACATTGTGCATTCCGCCACAAGGTGGAAACTTGTTTCTTCTGCTTCTCCACATGCTGGGCATATGGGATCTTCCTTTACTTTCATAATCGTCAGATGTCTATTGAGTCCACAGTGTCCTGTTGCGACCCCTACTACTAGTCTTATGTTTCCCCTGCTCATTCTGAGTAACTTGTGGGATTTCTTTTCATCATATGACTTTAAGAAGATTTTTGATTGTCGACAACCTTCTGTTGCGTTCCATCTTCTATTTGACTCTCTTGTAGTTATTCTATGGATGATTCCTTTTGTTATATTATGTGGGATCGGTAACCTGGGCTCTGGTCCCACAAAGGTTTCATCTGCTCCTTTTCTGGCTAATTCATCTGCTATCTCATTCCCTTCGTGTCCTTGATGACCAGGGACCCATGCGACTGTTACTTCTGCTTTTTCCGCTAGTTGGTTGAGTGCTTCCTTGCACTCTTTAACCAGTGCAGATGTGACTTCCACTTTGTTCAGTGCTTTGAGTGCTGCTTGACTATCACTGTATATAACTATTTTGGAAAGATCACCTGTAAGGGCGTTTCCAATTATTCTGGTACATTCCATAATGGCATGTATTTCTGTCTGGAACACACTTGCGCCTGTTCCTAGTGAGAATGATCTATTTATTTCCAGTCTTGGTATGTGTATCCCAGAGCCGGATAGCTTAGTTGATTCTTTCCTTGATCCATCTGTATAGCAGACCGCTATAGATGGATCACTCTCGATTGTCCATTCTTCTCTTGAGCCTATATGTATTCTATACTTTTTGTCGAAGATCTTCTCTTTTTTGATTAAGTCATTGTTGGCCATAATCATTGATAGATTGTCTTCGTACAGATTTGCTATCTCCGAGTGACCTTTGTCCATAAAATTGCCTTTCCAGAGGTTCAAGCTTTTCAGTTTGAACCACTGCTCTAAGGCTCTTTTCTTGACTTGTAGACTAAGCGGTATCATTCCTAGTATGACATCCAGGGCCGCTGAGGGAGTCGTCCTCATTGCCCCAGAGATCATTAACCCGGCCATTCTTTGAACTTTTACTAGCTCTGTGCTGTTACTCTTGATTTGTGTTCTGTGCCACCATACTATTGCTCCGTGTATAACTCTGGGTATGATGATGGCATTGTATATCCAGGCTACTATAGCCGGTTTCATTCCCCAGGTTCGACCTATAGCTCTTCTGCATTGTAGTAATGCAATTTTTGCTTTCTCACATGTTTCTTTTATATGCGTCTTGTATGACATGGTTTTGTCTAAGATCACTCCTAAGTATTTTATTTCCTTAGTTACTTCTATCCGTTCACCGTCTATGTATATTGGTGATAACTCCGTGTATTTCTTTCTTTTTGTAAAAAGGACTAACTTCGTTTTGGTGGGGTTGAGGTTCAGTCCCCTTTCCCTACACCATTCGAGGGTAGCCCTAATTCCTTTCTTCATTACGTCACTCATGGTGCTAAGTACTTTTCCAGTAATTAATAGCACTCCATCGTCCGAGTATGCTTGTATATATATGTGCATCTTGTTTAGCTTCTTAAGCAAGTCGTCAAGTACCAAACACCATAGGAGCGGCGAGATGCAGCCTCCCTTGGGAAAGCCCCTCACCGCTCTCACTGTGATGGTATTGTTACCTAATTCGGCCTGAATTGCTCTGTGTCTTAGTACGTTTTCTATCCATCTTGACATGTAGCTTGCTATGCCTTCTCTTTGTAAAGCGGCCTTGATCGCTGTGGAGTTGGCTTTGTCAAAAGCTCCCTCCACGTCGAAAAAGCAGCCCAATGCAAAGTCTTTGTTTTCTAACGCTCTTTCGATTCTTACCGCTATGTTATGAAGAGCTGTCTCCGTGGACTTGCCCTCCATATATGCATGTTGATTCCTCTGTAGCGGCGTGTCACTTTTTTCCACTTTGTTTCTAATGTGTCTGTCTATTATTTTCTCTAGGGTTTTCAGCACGAAAGACGAGAGACTGATGCACCTAAAAGATTTTGCTTCCTGGTACGTCGTCCTCCCAGGCTTGGGGATGAAGACTACTCTAACTTTTCTCCAATTTTCAGGTATATAGCCTGTGGCCACACTACTTCTGAATAGAGCTAGTAGATCTTTGTTAATATACTCGTGTGCCTGCTGTAATATCTTCGGGAGTACACCGTCCGGGCCAGGTGCTTTGTATGGTTGGAAGGATGATATACTCCAATCTATTTGGTCTTCTGTAATGATTTCCTCGACCTCAGATTGTGTCACTTCGTCTTGGTTTTCGGTCATCATTGTTTCTTCTTGATAGGTTTCACATCCGGGGAAGTGACTTCCCATCATTTCGTTTAGTATCTTTTTTGGGTCGGATATGATCTCTTCCCCTATCTTTAGGCTTCCTAGTTTGCATGCTTTGTCTTTCGACAACACCTTGACTATTCGCGCAGTGTCAGTGTGTCTACTGATATTTTCACAGTAGGCGTTCCATCCTGATCTGCTTTCTTTCCTGCACATTTGTCCTAGTTTGTTCCTTAGTTCTCTATATTTGTCCCAGTTCTCATCGCCCCCTTTTCTGAGGGCAGTTCTAAGAGCTCGACGCGTGCTTTTTCTGATCTTCCTTAGTGTTTTGTTCCACCATGGTTGGCCTTTACCTAATTTTAGTTCCTTAAGAGGGCATGCGCAGTGGTAGGCTTCTATTAATGCCTCCTCTAGACGCTTGGCTTCCTTTTCGAGTTCCTCTGCTGTTTCGTAGCTTTGTTTTTGGCTAGGAGACCATGTCTTTATTTTTGAGTCAAAAATCTCCCAGGAGGCTTTCTTTGCGTTTCTGATCATTACCTTCTCCATCTCACAGTCAAGACTGAAGGTGATTCTACGGTGATCCGAGTAAGAATCCTCCTCGTCGACTCTCCAGTCTTTTATGTGTTTGCTTATCCTGCTGGATGCCATCGTAATATCCAGCACCTCAGTTCTTGACCTGGTTATAAAGGTGGGTATGTTACCTACATTTAGTATTTCTAAATTACTGCTTATAATAAAGTCTAGTAGCAAGTCACCTTTTTTGTTGCAGTCTGTGCTACCCCAAGCCACATGATGTGAGTTGGCGTCGCACCCCACAATAATCGGAATATTCTTACCTCCATACTTGTTTATCGCCCGTTCCAGTTCTGGTGTTGGCGGCTTGTAGTTGGTCTCACTTGGAATGTATGCTGACATTATGGCTGCTCTGCATTTCCCTCCACTTGATGGGGAAAAGTCAAATTCTGCCACAATCAGGTCTCTGTAACATTCCACTTCGATTAGTCCTAATGTTTTAGCTCTGCTACTGGCAAAAATGCATGTTCTGGGATTCGACTCACCTCCCTTAAGGTAGATGGTGTCTCCTCCCATACACCCCATGCCGACCACTCTTCCTTTATGGATGTATGGTTCTTGTAGCAGAGCTATATCTATATTATTCGCAGCCATGTATCGGCATAGTTCTGCCGTAGCCTCGCGGCAATGGTGCAAATTCAACTGAAGTACCCTGAGGTGTTGTGTGTTTTTGTTTTTTGTGTTCATGAGTGTGTGTTGTTTGAAGTGTGTGTGTATGTTTGTAGAGTTGTTTGTTTGTTTGTTTGTTGTTGTTGTTCGATCGAAGTTGTGTCTGTTTCTTTGTGTTGTGTGTTTGTGTGTGTGTTAGTCCGACTCGCTCCCCGAATGGTCAGTCCGCCTCGCCGCCTTGGTTCGAGTGCTTGTGCTCTCCCCTATGGTGGTCGTTGTTGGTACTGGCCTCGGCTCGCTAGTGGACTTATGCAGAGTGTTGGACGCCCCACCGATGTCCCTCTGGTCAGGCCCTAGAGATCTCGCTGAGAGCTCTTCGTCTCTGCACGAACTTCCAGGGCCCGTCCTTTCGGTCTGTGCGGCGTCCGTCTGAGTGGCCTTGTCTGTGTGTGTCGGGCTCTTCAGTATACTTTGTGGCTTCTGTTTTAGTAGCTTGGCTTGGACCTGAGTGGCTTGAAAATTGAGCCAGACGTACCCAGGTTCGTCGCCGATTACATCCTGCGGGACCCCCAGCACGAGGCGCATACCCAGGGGCTGCATTTCCCTGTGAAGGAGGGTCCACTCGGATATCCTCAGTTCCGTCCTGTAGTCGTTCTGGCACTTAATCAGCCTAAGGGGGTCCGCCGGCATCTTTCTGCTGGTAGGAACCCAGATGGCTACCCTACATCTGCTTAAAATTGTACACCTTATAGGGACTTCGTTGTATGTACCGAAGTCACAGCTCAGTATCCAGTCCCTTGCTTCCACCGTCATTGGTGTCACAAGGAAGAATCCTTCCGACACCAACCCCGAGGTCGCAAAGGACAGACACCTGCCCGGGACTCCTCAATACGCCGCCGCCTCTATAAGGTCCGCCATTTTGTCCTTAATTAGGGTCGCCGCAGCGTCGTCCAGCTTGACACCGTCCTCTCTGTGTACCGTAACAGCGAGCTCGTTCTGCTCCCTAGCGGAGCTTCGCGAGAACCCTGTTCGACTCTGACCAAGATTCGGTCGTTTTGCCGTTGGACGCTGAGACGGTCCTTCACTAGGATCTGTGCCTTGTCTTTTAACTTTTGGTGCTCGCGGCCTCGCCTCGTCTCCACCCGCTCCGGACGCCTTAGCGGCCGTGGCCAACGAAGGTTGTGGCGCTAGTTCGGAGCGCTTTTTGGCTTTCATCCTTCTCCACTTACTTTTGCTGTACCTGCCTTCTTCCGCACCAGCTGGCGCAGATGATGGCTGGCTCCCAGCAGCAGCGCCCGGGCTAATCTTGGTTAGCTCAGGCGTGGATGGACTACTCTCTTCTAAACTTAAGTTCTTTAACGATAAACCCGTTGACGGGTTGTGCGAGATATTGTCCCCCCCAGAATACGTGGGACAGCCCGGGCCGTGAAGCGGCGCGGGGAAGGATTCTCCGACGTTGTCGGTACCTTCCTGGGGTATTTCCTTTTTTTTATTCGCACTTGCCATTAGTGTCTGTAACCCTAGACTAGGGGATCTTTGTGGGAGCTTTGGACCGAAAGGAGAAAGGGAAAAAGGAGGGAGGGACAGGGCGTAGGATCATGGGAATGGGGTGTGGGACTACCCTAGGCCTGGTATCTGGCTTTCGGGAAAAACAATCGCCTGGGGGTTTTTGTTGCGTCTATTTCTTATGGAACTAGACCAAGAACAGGGTGGCAACCTCGTGAAGGTGAATCTCCCAGACTTGCCTTGAGGATCTACACGACCGTGGCGCTCTCCCTCAAGACCCCGCCACCCTACCGCCTCTGAGGGAGGCAGTAGGGTAGGCCTGGGTTTGTGCTACCAGGCCAAGCGTGCGCAAAGCATGTCGTTAAAATCGCAAAAGCATAAGCCCAGACCCTCCCCAAGCAAGCATGATAGTTCAAGCAATCTTTGATAAATCAAAAACTTTGCCATGGAATTATATAAAAAAAGAAAACCACGTAAACTTTGTGTATCCGTTTGTGGTACACTGTCGGCCACAATAAATTACTGCCCCGTGTCACCGATAAAGCTAATTTACTCGTAAGTGGTATTTTTGTAATTAATGTTACACTATCCGACCGTTACACTGTGCGTTATTGTTATTATACATTCGCGATTAGATTGTTTTATTATGTTAATTTTCTATTTGAGCTATTATTCGTGGCCTGGGTGGAAGTTTTGTAAAAATGTTACTGAGTAAGAAATGGTGAAGTAGCGACAATTGCCTGCCTTTAAGTCATAATATCTTATTCTTTATTCTGGAAAATTTGATCAAATTGTTTTGATCCCCTAAAGTTAAATTACTAACATGGAAAATAAACATTTTCTATTGTAAGAAAAACAAAACCGGCCAAGTACAAGTCGGACTTGCACATGAAGGGTTCCGTACCATTGCAGTAGATATTGAGAGATTTTCCATGTTATTTTAGCACCATTTTTTTTTTTTTTTTTTTTTCGGTACGGAACCCTAAAAACGTAGTTATACACATTATACGTGTGTTAAACTCACGCCTTTTTCTCATGATGGAAAATAAAAACTACGGAACATAGCCACCGTGGCACCTGCCACCGTGGTACTTAAGTATGAAGCATCCACCTGTTTTTTTTTTTTTTTTTTTTAAAAACGTTGCCCCACACTAGGAATTTCTCCTGTATCGTGGGTGCGTTTACAAACATTTAAACCTTACATACACAAATACACCCAGACCCGAAACAAATATCTGTAGGCCATACAAATATTTGTTCCGTGCGGGAATCGAACCCACGACACTCAGCGCAACAGTCCAATCGCTTAGCCACTGCGCCAACCGTGCCATATTTATACACAAGTACAGTACAAAAACACTAGAAAACTAACACATCCTTTCAAAATAAACCCTTCTCACACCAGCCTTCATACAAAATCATCGAAAAAACCTCCCCTACAACCGATACGAGCAAATTAACGAACTCATACTGAACTCAAAGAGTGAACTGATCAAAGGAAACAAGGAGTGAACTAGATGAACGAGTAGGTCATCGGTTCACACCGAGGCGTCTCATTCACTGGAAAGCAATTACGCCCAGAGGGATTATGTTCCAATCGGGATTCTGGATTCTGGGAGGTTTTAGACGATGTTTGTGTGAATCGGAGATCTAATACTTAGTGTGTTCTGTCTATTTTTATCATCTATTTTTATATAGTGTTAGTAACCTAAATGGTCTGGTTTTGAGAAAGGTAATAAAAGGGTAGTTTACAAAAAAAAATCGAATTAGTCCGTCAGATATTCTATTTTTTATTTGACTTGGATATGCCCTGGCGATTGAGAGTGTGTCATGCTCACTTAAATGTCTCGCTGATGGTGGCGGGTGTGTCGGGTCATTTCGTTCCCTTTAAAATAGTTGAGTGGAATGGTGGCTGATCCATGCGTCATGCTCGTGAACGGGTGCTGTCAGTTGTGACTGGTCACCTCTTAGTTGCCACGGCTTGTTTGAATTATTATATTATTTTTAAATCGTCGTTTTGGCTTTACTGTCGACACTTATCGTGCACAACTTGCTACATCGTTCTCACATGATAATATACCAATCTCGATATGAATGATGTAACCAAAGTTTTGTAACAATATTATGATTTAAAAGAGTATCCATGAAGTTTCTTGCCATTCTTCTCATGAGACCAACGCTTTGGAATCGGCAACTACAGTACACTGACAGTTATTATACCTTGTGAGTGGGACTGTAGCTTAGTTTATTAGCTTATTAAAATTTAGTATTTGTTCGACTATTCAAAAGAGCCTGTAACTTGCCAACTTGAAATAAATGATTTTGATTTGATTGATTGAGATAGATTAAAAAAAAATATTGGACACGTATTTTTTCTTTTTATGCTTCGAAAACACGTGTGACGTCACATCGCACTACATTTTTCACCATCTTCAAAAGCACCCAACTCATGATCTTTGACGCGTTTTATCTTCGTCAATTTTTATTCATCTGATAAAACAAAAAACACGTTAGTATCCAATATTTTTCTATAATCTAACTGACGGACTAAACGGAATAATATTTTTTTTACTCAGGACACATCCCTATATTTAAGAAAATGCTTTTATCGTAAAAAATTGATAATGATAGAGTGTGTATGAAAAAAATCACGAATGATTATGGTTTTTCTACATATTTCTACATGTAACGATGATTTTATTAAATAACAAAAAAAATGGTAAATAACAGCATGATTTCAAGTTAGGTATTTTAAGAATTTGGAAAGTTGTTGATTTCTAGAAAACATGTTATTGAACGACAGGAACTTACTTAAATTTAAATCCAATTTTGAAACTTGGCTTGGAAATATCACTTCAAAGGTTCATTGAATCGGAGAGCAACATAGTTCTTAACTACCTCGTGTTATTGTCAAAATGACTTCCAAAAGTAATTCTGAAGCTTTAACTCGACCCATAAAAACTTTATTAAAAATTCACTTACAGCAGCTGTTCGGACGAACAAACAAGTTGCAAAAGTGAAATAACAACTGTAACTGTTCTAATGTCGGTCAGAGTCGCGTCGGAGTCTTGTCGTGATGTCGTGTCGTGTTGCGTAATCACGTAATGATCATGACTTTGTACACACTGCTGTGAAATATCGCATGTAGATTGTACGACATCATTCCTATGTAGATTAGCTTTATTGGCAAGCAATTTTCCATAAGCTAGTTTTTTTGTTTTGTGAGTGAACAGCCGAATATTCAGCAT
This sequence comes from Diarsia rubi, assembly GCA_932274075.1. NCBI lineage: Eukaryota > Metazoa > Arthropoda > Insecta > Lepidoptera > Noctuidae > Diarsia > Diarsia rubi. The sequence continues at coordinate 15,188,330 of OW026425.1, forward strand.
AACTATTCGGTCTCTTTTACATACGGGTGAATATGCTGAATACCGAATAGTAACCTGGTATTCTTGGCAACTTAACATTTCAAATCAATTCAGTAACGGTTGCTGAAAGGTTTATAAAAAACCAGAGTGAAATCCATGTAAAACTTAACGAAAAATCCACGTTATAACGAAGCTGAAATTGTCTGTAAACAGTACCATTGAATGTCATACAACAAAGGTTACCGAAAGTTTTTTCCATAACCAGAGTGTAAACTAGAAAAGTACTGTAAACACTACAATTAAGCAGATCTGAAATTGTCATAAACTACAGGGCCGTTGAATGTAGCTACTTACCTGTACACGTTGCCATGTCATATTAATATCATGATGAGTAATTTCTACCTGAAATTTCAGGTTGCACATCGAAAATTTAGTCAGCACTGGGGCCGAAAGGCCGAATATTTGAACTAACTATTCGGCCTGATAAATCGCCGAATGTCTACAATTTAAAGTTGGAATAGTAACTAAATATTCTTCACTCTTCCATTAACCATTTAACAACGTTTACTAAAAGCTTGATTAAAAGCTTAAACCAAAGTAAAATCTATGCAAAACCTTAACCAAAATCCTACTTATAGCAGAGCTGAAATAGTCATAAATTATATTCTCGTAAACGTAGCTACTTATACGTCACCATGTCGTGTTCACGTCAGGTTGAGTAATCGCTACCTGAATATATCGGACTAACATCATGTTCCTCCAGATTGCTGTGAACATCAAAGCTTTGAAATTAATTCGTTATTTCATGCATTGCTGAAATTAAATGGGTACTGGAGGTATTTTATGAGAAATTGTGACTTTACCTCGATATACCTCGTTACCTCGTTGAGATAGGAAGGCAGATGATGTTGGTATATAATTATGGAGTCTATGCTACTTCTTTCTAGTAAAAACATTACGAAGTGTCAAACAACTGGCGATAAGTTAGTCGGGTTATTAGAATAAATGACTGATTTTGCACTTTACTTTGTTTGCGGTTTTTATTTTTATTTTTATTTTTATTCAAATGGAACAGCAAACAGCTACAATATAAAACATAAACATCATATAAATATACAAGACTTATTGACAATATTGCAGCCCACAACGCTGTTCACAGATTAATTAAAAGCATACATAAAGTGAAAATAACAATCATCGCTACGGTAACAAAACTAAGTACAAATAGTGTAGTGTGTGTAGTGTGTGTGTGTAGTGTATAAAGGTAATATTCACGAAAGTTCGTTTAGTATTAGACTTTTAAACTTATGGGGAGCATATGCAAAAATATCGATGTGTTCAAAAGTGCTGTTGTAGGAATCAACCATTCTGCGAACAGGCGAACGCAAGCCTGAGTTGGATTTGCAAATACCAACTGAAAATAATTTGCCAGCGCGGACGATTGATTTGCCGGATCGTCCTAGGAACCGCATAACATATCATATTGGACAGTTCCATGCAGACAAATGTATTTTTTACAATATTATATAGATTCAATGCTTCTAAGTACCTACGTCTACTTTCAAGTGTTGCGAGCTTATACTTCACAAGTAAATCTTGGTATGGTAAATAATGTCCGCAGCATCTATAATGCATAGTGCGCAAGAATTTGTATTGCACACACTCAATCATCTCAACGTACTTTTTGTAGTAGGGACTCCAGACGGACACGGCATACTCCAATTGGCCATGACTTGATTTTTTTTATATTTTTTTTTACAAAATATAGACCATTTCAAGGAACTAATTTGCTTATTTTATTTTTTTAGGGGTTGTACATTTTTTTAGGATTTTTTAAATTCGAGGTGCTCTCAATATCACTATGAGGCTGTATGTAGTGGCCGCGGGTAGTCCTCTGGTTATCGCGGCCTCGACATAGAGGGCGAAGAAGGAACATGGGTGGTTTTTAGTCAGTAGAAGTCTGACACTCCCTTTCGCTCTGCCCAAGAGCGGGAGGGGTTATTCGATGATTTTACACCCACCAAAAAAAAAAAAAAAAAAAAAAAGGCTGTATGTAGTGCGGTGTTGTGCCACAGACAAATTAAAAAAGAATACAATGTCAATCTAAATCCAGTGACATATCCTTGACAGTTGAGATTGATACAGTGATTCAAGAGGAAGGTTTTTAAGTATAATACATGCATAATACAGTAGAGAAAAACACCTGTGCGAAGCCGGGGCGGGTCGCTAGTATATAATAAGTTCATTGATGACAAGAGATAAACCAATCTTATATAAATCAAAACAATGATATAGAATACTTACATTAGAGCCTTTGCTCCTCGTATTTCCGCTATATTGTGTTGAGTGGACAACATCATATACTCAACAATCATAGCATTATTGACCGTAGGTATGTTACGGGAATCCGCCTTAGTATAATTTAAAGAAGCCATTACAACAATTCACAATATTTCACAAAAACAAACTTCAACAAAGCTGGCTAAACATAACTTACAAAATGTTGACATTGACAGCCTCGCAACCGAATGTTTTTTTTTTCAAGAATGATAGAATGACAAAGGAATGTTCTATTATGTTATATTGTTGGAGGGTCTGAAAGGTCAAATGAAAGTCATTCGTTAAAACACCTATAACTTTTGAAATAGTATGTATTTTTCAAATCTGGTAACAGGCATGAATTCACCTAAGCTAACCCTAAATGGTTTTAAGACAGCGCTTGAAAAAAAAAATTAGGCATGCCCAATTGAGAGCGTACGAGCGACTTATACAAGCAGATATAGGAAAATGGTTTTTTAAAATCAACTGTTGAATGCATTACAAATCCGTATAGTTGGTACGCTTTATTAACAATTTTTCCTATGTATAAGTCTAAGCAAAGCTTCGAATCAAAGATAACACCGAGGTCTCGAATAGAGTCCACTTTAAGTAGGGGGGCATTGCACAACGTGTATGTGTAGTTTATTATACTTTTATTTTTTGTAAAGCTTAAGAAGTTACATTTGGGTAAACTTAATTGCAATTTATTGTCCTGACAATAACTGGATAGTCGGTCCAAATCTTGTTGCAGCAGAAGGCTATCACTTGATTGTCGTATGGTTCTATATACCATTAGGTCGTCGGCATATAATAAAAATTTGGTATGTCTAAAGCATTTGCTGATGTCATTTATATATAAAATAAACAAAAGGGGACCAAGTATAGAGCCTTGAGGTACACCAGAGGTAACCTGTGCGATATTAGATTTGTGACCATTGATTACAACCACCTGACTGCGGTTGGTAATGTATGAGATGAACCACCTCAGAAGATTACCACGAATTCCGTTGAATGCTATTTTATTTAGTAGTATTTCATGGTCTACCTTGTCGAAAGCCTTACAGAAGTCCGTATAGACTGCATTCACTTGAACACGGCTGTCAACACAATCAAATAAGAAGCTTGAAAATAATAATAAATTTGTATTCGTAGACCGACGTTTAACAAAACCATGTTGTTGTTGAATTATGATGTTGTGGAGTACAGGATAGATTTCGTTATGAACTAACCTTTCAAAGAGTTTCGACAATGTAGACAAGATGGAAATGGGACGATAGTGTTCTACGCTGCGTTTGGATCCACCCTTGTGAACGGGCACAACATACGCATGCTTCCACAATTTAGGTACAACTCCTTCAGAAATGCATTTATTTTAAAGAATAAATAGAGGTTTGCAGATTGAAGTCGCAGTATTCCTAAGGAAGTAAGGTGAAAGTCCATCAGGACCTGGACCCTTCGCTGGGTCCAGGGTTTTAAGTTCCTTTAATATGATCTCTTCACTAAAAGAAAGGTCGCAAATAGAGACATCGTGGAGTGCGTTATTGTCCTGCGGAGGCTTCCATTGTGGCAGTGAAGTAGATGTTGGTTCATATACCGAGTAAAAAAAGTCCGTAAACATATTACACGCCATGTTAGGATCATTAGTTTCAGCATCTTTATATTGAAGCTTAGAAGCGGTTGGAAGTTAAAAATTAATATTATATTTACTTTTGTTTATTTTAAGATCAGTACTTTTGTATTCAAATCAATAACTAATAAGTATATATTACGCCACTGTTCGACATATTTATATCTGTTCCTTTTCTACTCAATCGTGTGTTTTGTAAGTACTATATCTTTTGCCAGGAGTCAACCTCGTCCCGCAGTCTCTTCCTTTTTTTTCTGGCGTGACATAAAGCAATAGACATATCATCGTCATCTTCATTCTACTTGGGGTAGTCGCAACATTTTTTATTTTTTTACCCGACTGCGGCGAAGCCCAAAAGGAGGGTTATGTGTTTGGCGTGTATATATGTCCGTTTCTTTGTTCCCTCATAACTCCTTAACGAATGAAGGGATTTGAATTTTAGATTCGTCTTGATGGCGCGAGTATCACTGGCTATATTATAATTAAAAAACAAAGAAATTTGCATTCTTCGTTCTCTTCTATTACCATCGAGAAGGGTATAAAAATGAAGGGTTCTAAAAGGAGATTACAAAAATATATGACACTTATATGTTTAAAAGAAATTTAAAGTCACAAATCCTATAAACAAACACAAAAGTTAAATCATCTGCGAACAATTTATGCAACCAACGAAAGAATAAACACAAAAAAACTAAAAAGTTGGAAATGAAAAAAAGTAATTAAAAAACGGTTAACGGTTTTTTTTGGTTTTTAACTACTTTTTTTATTCTCCTCTGTCTCGGCATCACATACTCTTTTCTCTGTCATGTCATTCTTCATACAATCCATCCATCTTTTCATTGGCCTTCCTCTCCCTCACCATCCATTAACTTTAATATCCATATTTTTTTTAGTCACATGCGTTTCATACCTCCTGTTATCATACCACATGTCTTCGAAAAACTCTATACAATATCTATATTTTTTATCTATGTCCATACAAATACCGCATCAAAACTCGCACAGACTTCCTTAAAATATTTGTTGTCATGTTTTCCAGCCCGTATGTCAGACATGCAAGGTTGCACGAGTTTTGAACGTGGCGTCCCTTTAATATTCCATAGCTGGCCCTTGAATACTAATTATTATTTAACTTATATTCTCTGCCTACGCCAGTAAATCATTAGCGTGATAGCGTGGAACTTCACAGTTAGACTTAACTTATAATTTATTGCACTTACTGAATTATGTTGTTCCAACAATTTTTATTGCGTTCTGTTTTATTTATTGGTTTGAATTAGAATAGTTGGTTTAAGGAAGTGAATTTCAGGGGTGGCAGTAAATCTTGAAGTTATTGCTTCTGAAATAATGTTAAATACACATTCACTAATGTATTTTGTCATGGAATAGGTAGAAACTGCAAAGACACTACTGCAACTCGAGCACATGGCTAGATAATAACCGCAGCTCGGATCAATCTTCAGTGACCACCCACTACATACTGAGATTCCTCCGTGCCTCAGAAACCACGTTAAACCGTTATTCCTGGCTGTCATTTGTACATCTTTGAAAATCGTAACAGATAGTCAGTGACCCGAATGTCACCAAGGGATTGTTATTTGCCCGTCGGGGCTGCGGGATGTTTTAAGAGATACCGCGGCCTCGACTTAAAGGGTTAACCAGGAACATGGTTGGTTTTTAGTCAGTAGAAGTCTGACACTCCCTTTCGCTCTGCCCAAGAGCGGGAGGGGTTATTTGATGATTTCCACCCCCCCCCCCCAAAAGGGAGTGTCATTTTACCTAGTACCTACTGAGTTGTAGAGATCAGAATAAGCAGTCGCTCCATGTTAAATACTGGTATGTAGCTGCATCCGGTAAGACAGGAAGCCAACCCGAACAAAGTAGGGAAAAACCTAGGCAGATAAATGATGCAACATAATTATAGTATATCACAATAACCAAAAGAAAATATCGCCAGTATTTAGCATTCTTAAAAATAAAAACCACATTTTAAAAAGATAAGTTTTTTTTTATCTTGACCTGGTTCAAAGTAGGACACAAGTCTCGTTATTTTTTTATGTTTCTGAAACATCTTTATTCCATTTCTGAACTTATCGGAACATCGAGTTTCGGAGCCTGTGCCAAGATCTTGTTGCCGAAACCATGTACCGATATAAATGTGCGAACAAGGCTTGAAATGGGTCACAGGATACATGTACTGTGACTATTTATGAAGTGTTATGTAACGAAATAGCAAGTGTAATAAGCTCACAAGGCTTACAGTTAAGTACCTAGATAGAACATCCACAATAGGGATTTGGACAAAAAAAAACTAATTAGTCCGTCAGATAGATTTTCAAAAAATATTTAAATCGTTTTTTTTTTTTCACCTAAACAAAAAATTAAGACGATACAGTGCTTCGAAAACTCGTGAACTTCTAACTTAATATCACGCCTTTATGCTCACGAGGCTTACAGTTCAATACAAAAAAGGTGCATCCAGATTACACCTCTTATTATTTTTTATTGGGACAAGCCCGATACACTATTTCTAAACCACAGCAACTCCTTAACTGCAGAATCAACAGTGGAGTGAACCACCAGAAAAGTGCTATGGATCCTGTAACAAAATTAAGCAGAAAATTATAGAAAGTAGTAGGAAATGCTTATATAATTTTCATTTCACCTATTAAGTCAGAGTCCCATGTAAAAGAAGGCGAGTGTTTCATTGGATGAGCGATTCTGACTAATATTGAAAGTTGTTAACGGTAAATCCCAATATGTTTTTGCCCCAATTGAAATGGAATCCAAGATGCTATACTCAGTGTAGCATCCTCTTGTAGCTGACCTAACAGGTTGATAACACAATTCACTAACTATATCACAGGCTCAATCACAGGTACCAATACGCACTGGGCCCACGTGGTGCATTATAGCCCATCCCTCTTCTAGAGAAGAGGCCTGAGTCCCTGCAGTGGGACTCAGCCAGAGGGCTCACACCAGACCACCAAGCCTTAGTCCAGGATCACTTCACTTCCAACTTCCCGCCATCATGTAACTGACAGATGTCATAAGTGACAGCTCTCGTGACTATTTGTGGTTGTGAGACAGTGTTTACAAAAAATATATGTATTATACAGGGTGTAAATTAACACTTCACACATACGTCAACCAAGCAATCTGTACATCAAACTAAGTACTCCTACGCAAAAAATTTTGCTGGGAAACGACTTTTGGGGTCAAAAAACTCATTTTACGGTAAAACTCAATGTAGCACTCCTAAAACATTGTGCTAGTGCATGCTTCGAATAGTAAAGTAAAAGGGTCATGGAGGTAATTTAAGTAGAGTTATAACCTGAAAAACTAGTATTTACAAAAACAGCTGTGCAAAATTAGGAACTTTGACCACCAATATCTCCGTAACTAGGGGGTTCCCAGGTATGGTCTAGAACAAAAAAATGTTCGCAGTGGTGAGGAGAACAAGTGCCCTTCGTTGGCGTTAAGGGTACTTTTACACCCTTTATAGATATACACTACACTTAGCAATGTCGCTTTCGTGACCACTGGACTGACTAAAAGTTCAAAAGAGAAAGAAAATTCACGAAGATAGACTCCGGTCTATCTTTCTAAATTTCCTGAAGTTTGCACAACAATAATAAAAGAAAACAATAATTTTCAAAAACATTCATCACACACAGATACGCCTCCCTTGCACCATCTTTGACAAAAAACATTCATTTGTTAGATTTTTTTAAACTTTTGATGTGCAAATTAACCATTCAAAGTCTATGAGACTTTTTTGAAAATGTACATTGCCATGGTGTTTACATTGAGGGTGGGCAGGACACAATAGAGGCTAATCAGCATTTCTCTTTATTATGTCGGCTAAGGCTCTGGTGATGGTGTCCCAAAATCATTAAAAGTTAAATTAGAAATTGGATGTAAAAAGTCACGTTGGTAGGTATTGTTTTGTTTTTAATATTTGACTTCTTTAATTTTAAGGTGATTGTTAAGTGCCAACCGACTTGCGTGCAACCAGATGTAAGTGGATGAGATAAAGGAGTATGTAAGGATTGTAGCAGGTAGCGTTCTGTGGTTTCTGTACCCCCCATTGGAAAAAGGTGTGAGGTTATATGTCCGTATTAAGTGCCAACTCAACGGCTTCCACAAAGTTATATCAATATCAAATGTTTTTCTTACAAACAAGTTATTTGGGACCAGTGTGGCTGGCTTGTCCAAAACAAGTTTATGTATTTTAGATTTTCACTAACTGAAAAAACTCGTTAGCATTTCTTTAAAAGAAACCAACCGATTACGTCCCCAAAGATTGCGTCGAGAATCAAATTGGATCGCAAAACCTTTCGTTGAGGGTAAATTAAAAAAAATACCACGTTAAAATGATTTTCTTTCATCAAATTTGAGCCAGCCAGGGCGTTTGATTGAATTAACGTGGAAGTTTTTGGCCCCGTCTGACAAATTTATCGCCATAGGATTTCTGCGACCATCCAACTCGTAAAAAAGGCAAGTTTAACTTTGAAATTACATTTTTATTTTATTGGGTTTCTGGGCGGTTTTATGTTTTTCGATTTGGTTGTTTTCTTTTTTTGCCAGATTGCTTGGACTATGATTATTGCTGTTGGATTGGGGAAAGTTTACAATGTTTCTGTTTTTCGTTATTTATGTGATGGATTCTTGAATAATATTAAACTTACGAGTATGTCTCCTGTAGAAAACATTGCTAACATAGCATTATCTTGTTATAGTCGTTCGAACAAACTGGCTGTATCATCTTACATGACAAATCTGCAAACTTTGAAGCATGGTATCACAATATTAATGTAGGTATCAGTTTGGTGATTTCCATTTTCACGACTTCAAATTACTAGAGTTAGCAACGAATTTAAGTATTGACGAAATCCAAATCAAGTTGACAAGAGCTCCCGTTGGGGCTGCGGGTTGTTCGAAAGAGATACCGCGGCCTCGACACAAAGGGCTAAGAAGAAACATGGGTGGTTTTTAGTTAGTTAAGTCTGACACTCCCTTTCGCTCTGCCCAGAGCGGGAGAGGTTATTTGATGATTTCCCAAACCCAAAAAAAAGTTGACAAGAGCTATGCCGAGAAGAACAGCCTGTCAGGATCCGTAGAACAATATTAGACTTTAAAACGTTTTCTTTCATTCCCTTTCCGCGTTATCCAAGAGATTTCCCAAAAGAGGTGAGCTCACCGAATATCTCCGCGTAAACAATTATGAAAATTTATCAATCTTTCCAAGACATTAAAACGTGGAATCACAATTTTTTCATTTAGGAAGAGAAGAAAAGGTTCGGTCGAATGGAGGGGTAGAAACGTTCTTGGCTATAAGAAGACGGCTATTAAACATGATCGCTATCATAATTGAATTAAAAATTCCGACACGACCGGCCCTAAGTGTAGGAGGGGACGTGGCAGTTAATGCTATTGCAGTTGCCATTTCGCGCCGAACTTGACATCATATATATATTTTTTTGTATCTGCGTTTTTTGGAGACTTCGATGGAATTGATGCGGAGTTTTTGTGTTGTTATAGCAGTTGTTTTGTTTGTAGCAGATTTGTGCAAAAAGTACCACTACATTAATGGTCGTTTAGCTTGTCTACTACTCTCCTCGATATGTAAGACGTTTGGAGGTTCAGTATTTCGGTATTTAGAGATACTTTGCCATTTATTTTGTTTTTACTCTTATCCATATTAGAATTTAAATGTAAAAGTAACTCGATCCGTCTTTCTGTTATCTTTAACGCCGGAATGGCTGAAGGAATTGTGATGATTAAATATTTGGCAAAGAAGTAGTCCATTACTAGGTTAGAACATAATAGTACTTCTTATAATAGTACTTCTTAGGATTATGTATATATATATATATATTATTTTAGGTTAAGTTAGTTAAGGCACTTATACACATTATTCTTTTCCTTTTCTCGCACACTATTGTCTACATTTCTTCTTCATTTCTCCTTTAGCAGGTCTGCTGGCAGAAATTTCGTGAGAAATAAGCAGTACCTTTGTACTCACATATTATTTTATGTTATATTCCTGTGCTGTCTACTGTGTGTACATAAATAGTAAATAAATAAATAAAAATAAATACTTTTTATACCAGGATTTCGTTTCCTTAGGCAAAACTGAAACGAGTACATTCCAGTTTATGTTAACACTCCTACCTGTACCTGCGGGGCGAGCACGGGCGTACCCAAGACGTTGGTGACAAGACGTTATAAATTATGTCATGTCTTAGAATTTGTCTTAAATGCTAGCACGGGTACCACATGTGATAAAATTTAAGACGCGACTTGTCTTTCTTGTTGCTGACTTCATAGTGTGACCTAGTATATTAAAAAAATAAAAATGTCTATGACCATCTGAATAGGCGACCAAATAAAATAATACGTATAAAAGAGCACAGTTCATACAGTTAAACAACTTTTTAATTTTTTTGGGTACTAATTCATTTTTGACATAACACGTACGCGGCACGTCTTTCATTTTCTTTTTTTATTTATTATTTGATAACTTGCTACTAACTAAAAGTTCTGTTTTTCTTTTAAAAGTTTGATGTGATTTGTTTTGAAATATATTTGTCAGGCGGAAAATCCGTTGGAACTCCCTGTCTGGCAACTCGAACGGATTAGAGGAGTCCCGAATGTTTCTTCGGAATATTTTCCTACTTTGGACCTCTTGCCTTCGGGCAAGAACATAATTATAATAATTTACTGCCATTTGATGCAGTAGTAAGCAGAAAAATATACTTATATTTTTAATTTACTTTTATCACCACCTCCGAACGAACGTGATATAAACGAGCATATTCATCTGTCAAAATGTGACATTTGTTACAAAATGGGTGCGCCCATATTAGCAAATAAGACATAGGAGTCCCAACTAAACGTCAAGAAGTTATATCACATATCAAGAAATTATCTTACGCCGCCGTGCTAGCATTTAAGACAAAACGGTTTTATCGCCCAAACTGTGATAAAATGTGTGGCTCATGCCATGTCACTGTAGGCCGTGCTCGCCGGGCTGTATGCCTAACTTATCTCAGTCGCTTTCGCTCTAATTTATATTCCTGCGTACCCTAAAACGCATCTTGATTATTCTCGCCCTCGTGGGGCTCTTTAGTTTGAACTATTTGAATGAAAGTTTTGGATATCTCGGCAGCCTCGGGGTGTCTGTCAACTTGACAGACAGACTCTGAATGCTCAAGATTACCACCATTCACTGAAGTTCAGTTTTGTATAGGCGTTATTGTTTGTTTGAAGTGCGGTCGTGAATATAGCTGGTATTGTTTAGACTTTCGTTTTATCGATCTTGACAGTCGTTACAGAGGTGGTCAGTGACTGGGAAGACTGACAACCAGTCTTGCCAAGGGGTTTTGTATTACTCAGTATGTACCAATAAGGTAGTTTACAAAAAAAAACTAATTAGTCCGTCAGATAGATTTCCTAAAAATATTGGACACGTATTTTTTCTTTTATCGCGATGAAACAAACTCAATAATGATTGAAAGCAATTAGGCGTCCTCGTAAAATGAAAATTGTGGAAAAAAACTACCCTCAATTGAAAATAAACACGTTTTTTGATCAAAAAAACTTTTTTTTTTCATAACTTTTTACATAAAATTGTTTCATCGCGATAGATAATTTAGTTTAAAAGTTACACCGTTTTGTTTACATTGGGGTCACAACAGCGGATAACATTTTTGAAAATTTCATAAAAAATATAAAAAAATATTTAGATTTTTTTAAATTTTTTTTCCATCGATAAAATTAAGCATAGATTCCCCCCTCATTTCGATATGTGCACATTATAAAGAATCACACTGTATTACCCCCCCCCTTCCCCCTAGTCTTCCTTATTGTGCAGTCAGTGCCGAACCTGGTGTCCAGAGTTTTTATGACCCCTTAGTAAAGTAATAAATAATAATATATTTTTTTAACCTTTGCCCCACACTGGGCCTTTCTCCTGTTCGTGGGTGCGTTTACAAACTTTTCATTTTATTTTATTTTCGGTTTTTTCGTCTTCTTTGCTAAGCTTTGAACATTTTGTCAATATCACACATGAGCATAGTAAATATCCCGTTGTCAGTGTTTATTATAGTGACCATGTCAGTTTAAAAAATTACTTTCTCAATAGCTAGTACAAGGTTCGACTTCTGTTACCTAACACTATTCTTAACTAAATAGTTACTTCTGTTAACTAAATAGTTTTTGAAATCTCCTTTGCTCGTATTCCTTTCGAGGCAAGATCCTAATTTACAATTAATACATAATCAATCTTTCAGCTGTTCTAAGTTATGAGTGCGTTAATACATACAAACTCCCAATTCATTGCCCACCTGTAGAACAATTTATTACGCGTATGACGTATAAGCACATTTTCTCTTTACAAATGTCCTCTTAATACCGCCAGTCACTGTACACTCAGCAGCACCAATATGTGTACACTTAGCAATGTTTATAAACGATTTTCCGCTACTGTACTGATTTCATTTGAATGTTGCGTAATAGGGTATTTCACCAGAAAAACCTAAATTTTCCGTCTGTTAGATTATCGAAAAATATTGGATAAGTACGTGTTTTAAGTTTTATCAAATTAATGAAAATTTTAGAAAATAAAACGTGTCGAAGATCATGAGTGGCTTTTGTCGTCACTTTGTAGGTAAAATATACTAACCTTGTGACGTCACACAACTTGACACGACTTTTCGAAGCACTGTATCGTCTTAGTCTTAGTTTAAGTGAAAAAAGAAAAAAAATACATGTCCATTATTTTTTTAAATTCTATCTGACAGATTAATTAGACTTTTTTGGTGATATACCCTATTAAACTAATATTTTGGAACCTATATTATCATAAAGTAAAAAAAAAGTAGTTGCATTATTTCTTTGTCTAATGAATACATATTAATGCAAGTAACTGCACAACATTGCTCCGTGTGTAAAGTCGTTAGTATCTGAGTGCCTGGGGCTGCTTTGTGCTGCTGTGACAAGGTGACATGCTCTCAAGTACTTTGTACACTTTAGAACTTATGTTTTGTTAAATTATGTCTTTGTGGGAGATAGGGAGCGATAGGGTTACGGGGTGAAAAATAGTAACTATTTGGTTATTATTGGTTTATGGTCGGAATGGTCTTGAATATGTTGTTTAGAAATCAGCATTATGTAAAATTCGGACGACTGAAAGCGAGGGTCTTATTAATTGACTTACTAATATGATTGATGGCGGACGGACTGGTTTTTGTCTTGGTCTGAATGGGTGACCACCCAGTTCATAGCAATTTTTCTCCGTGCCTCTGAAAGCACATGAAGCCGATGGTCTGGGATGTTAGTTGTAGAATTTGGACAGTTGTTACTGGTAATCAGTGACCGAAAGTTTGACAGTAAGTCTTACCAATAGGTATCTATCGTATCACTAACAGGGTTATGGAGGTCAGTTAGGAGGATACTGGTATTCAGCCGCCTCCGGTTACACTGGCCCCAACATAGTTGGGTAGGCATATGATGAAATGATGTTTAAATATTATTATTATTGTATTTTAAGCGCAGCCAGGAAAGTTACTACAAAGCTTTTTGAAGTAATCTCTTAATGACCTTTTAAAAAGAGTTTGAACATTTTATTATAACCATTTCTAAATGAAATCTTACTAATATTACCTATAAAAGGCATGTTTGTGAGGATGGATAATCGTTACTCTTTGACGCAAAAACTACGAAACGGATTTAGATGAAATTTGGCAAACAGATAGTTTATAACCTGGATCAAAACATAGAACCCTTTTAATACCGGTAGTATGATCCCGTGGGACAACTAACACCACGCGGGCGAACCCGCAGGCATAAGCTATACAGGCATATATTTATTCGACTAATTTAATGTACCTAATAGATGTTCAACAATTCTGGAGTTAGGCATAGCTGTCTGTAATCTCTGTAGCTGCGAGGCTTGTCTCCGATGTTTGACAACTTGACAGACGTCTGTCGTCTGAATTGTTGTAGTTGTTGTTGAGCAATAATGCCGTCTAAAGGCTGACAAAGCTCTGACGTCTCTGTGTGACAGGATTTCATACTGCAAGACTGCAATATGTTGTATAACTTCTATGTATGTGTATGTAGTTGTCAAATTATGGGTACGTCGTTAATCGGATTGTGAAATCTAATTGACATACCTGACTATTCAATTGGAATATTATGCCATCAAACATACTATTCTTAACGTAGTGTGTAGATACTAGGCAGGTGTAAAACTCAAAAATAATGAAACCCTATTTAGCAAAGGTGTAGAAAATTCTGTATGTCATGTAGAATGATCGATCTTAACAATATTTGTATTTTGTTCTTATATATATTTATAATCACGTTTTCGAAACCGGTTTATGGTGAAAGCGATCTAGCTCGTTCTCATATCCGGGAAAAGTTTTCCTTGTTTTCACATTAAGGGAGCTCGGTCGCCCCGGTATTTATGTTTTAACCTACTGATTCGTTTTTCAACTCATCCTCCTGCTCTTGGGCAGAGCAAAAGGGAGTGTCAGACTTCTACTGACTAAAAACCACCCATGTTCCTTCTTCGCCCTTTACATCGAGGCCGCGGTATCACTTACCATCCCGCAGCCCGACGGGCGGATCTAGCGACCTAACATTTCATCTCTCACACTTTACCTTTAACGTACTCGTAGGTACCTCAATCTTGGAGCTGAAGCATATACCTAGTTACCTACCTACTATCAGCTTAAACGAAATTATTTCCAGCAATATTTATTTGAGAAGAAAATTGTGTGATTTTACGGGCGTTGGGTTTCATTTTTAGGGTTCCGTACCTCAAAAGGAAAAAACGGAACCCTTATAGGATCACTCGTGTGTCTGTCTGTCTGTCTGTCCGTCTGTCACAGCCAATTTGCTCCGAATCTAATGGACCGATTAAGTTGGAATTTAGTATACATATGGATTTTTGTGACCCAAACATGTACGGCTAAAGTAAATAAATGAATTTTGAATATGGGGGTCGCTTTTACGGGGCAAATAAGAAAATTAAAAAAAAAGTTTTGCAAACTGTACCATGTGACACATCAAATGAAAGGGCTTACTATGAGGGTCTCAAATATATTTTTTTAATAATTTTAAAATAAATAGTTTTAAAGTTATTTAAGAAAATAGACGAAAATTGACCGTTCCCCCCCCCCCCTTATCTCCGAAACTACTGAGCCTAAAATTTTGAAAAAAATACAGAAAATAGTTCTATACCTGTAGATTACAGGAAAACCTATAAGAAGTCCATGGTCTAAAAAGGTAGATATATTATATTCATCGTACGGAACCCTCTTCACGCGAGTTCAACTCGCACTTGACCGGTTTTTAATTAGGATAAGATGCTAATAGGATAGAGGATTCATTTCCAGAGTATGTTTTTTTCATATGTAAGTAATGTTATGAGAACTAATAACTCTACAATTTAAATATTATAAAATAACTATCCTACTAACATTATAATTTTTGTAAGTATGTATAAATGGATGAAAGAAAGAAATAAAAAGTATTTATTGTTTCTCACAGGACAGAACAAATTGACCAAAAAATAATAAAAATTAAAAGCTTAAAACATAAAGAGAAACACTTAAAATCAAGACATACAAAAGTTTAAATGGACGAGGAATAAAGGAGGAGGAAGGATGGAGGTTATAGTTACTCTTTCACGAAAAAACTGCTGAACGGATTCGGATAAAATTTGGTACACAGATAGTTTATAACATGGATTAACACATAGGATAGATTTTTTCCCGATCTTTTCTTCCTATGGGATAGCTTTTGAGTTGTAGCGGGTGACGCCGCTGGCAACACCTAGTTAATCAGCACGGTTGGCGCAGTGGCTCAAGCAATGGACTGCTGCGTGTCGTGGGTTCGATCCCCGCACGGAACAAATATTTGTATGACCTACATATAGTTGTTCCGGGTCTGGGTATTTGTATATGTGATTTTAAATGTTTGTGAACGCACCCACCATACAGGAGAAATTCCTATTGTGGGGCAACGTTTTTTTAAAAAGAAAAATCAATATTTGACTGCGAGGTAATGACTACCGTTAAAATAACTTTACCGACAGACTTAATCTATTGATTTACTTTACTTTTTATTGGTTCATCATCATCATCCACACCCTGTATAGTGATGTTTCCTGACTAAAAAACATATAATAAGATTCTGTTTAGTCCGTCATTTAGATTATCGAAAAATATTGGATTCTTACGTGTTTTTTTATCATCATCAGCCTATAATGTTCCCACTGCAGGGACTCAGGCCTCCTCTCTTGGAGAGGGATGGGCTATAATCCACCACGCGTGCCCAGTGCGGGTTGGTAGATGTCACATGTCTTCGATTTTTTTTATTCTTAGACATGCCGGTTTCCTCACGATGTTTTCCTTCACCGTTTTGAGAGCAGCGGTAATGAAATAAATTACACAAAGTGATGCGCCTGCCTGGATTCGAACCCACGACCTACTGTTCGTAAGTCGGGGCCGACACCACTGGGCCACCGCTGCTGTTTTTTTATAGCAATTAATAAAAATAAAAATTGACTTAGATAAAACGCGTGAAAGATCATGAGTGGGGGTTGTGACGTCATCCTTTGGTAAAAAATGTACTGCGTTGTGACGTCATGCGAGTTTTCGAAGCACTGTGTAGTCTTCTCTTTTGGTCACGTAAAAATAGAACAAATAAGTGTCCAATATTAATAGAACAAATAGTTTTAATCAAATATAACAGCTCACAACTTAGGACCCAGTAATATTAATGACAATAATATCCGTGGTGCTAGGCAACTGGGCTTATCCCAGTTGTATACGTCCCTGTGTGCCTATTGGCCTTGTTCTGTTCTGTCTCCTGCTGATATGGAGGGAAGTGAAAATTATGTTTTTCCTACTCCTCCGCTATTCTTTTCTGATTAATTTCGTTGCGGGATCCAAGACAGTTAAATCGTTTCTCTGGGACTTCGTCGGGCTTCATTGTCTCGGCGCTTTTCTTGTGGTCGCCACTGTTGATTCTGGCTTACAGGAGTTACAGTGGTTTGGGAATAGTGCGGCGGGCTTGTCCCATTTTTTTTTTAAGTGTCCAATATTTTTTGGAAATCTATCTGACGGACTAATTCGTTTTTTAGTCCTCTCTTTTCTTGTATCAATCTCTACGGTCTTGTACTTGCCTAATCCAGGATGTCCCCCTATGGCAACTATGTCTTTCGTGTGGTTACTTAGGTACCCTAGATCAGGATTGTTGCGAACTTCAGTGTCAGAATCAGCATCCGCATTGATCGATGCTGATTATTAATGCTGAAGTTCGAGTCGTGACATGACGGCAGAGGAGGCGGGGCTCATATCGCGTGTAGTTTTTGTAGGATTCAAGAAACAACTTGTTGTAAATATAAGGAGATTATTTTATCAGAAAGCACGCACAAAAAGTCATCTGCCTAGCCTTTTCCCAACTATATTGGGGTCGGCTTCCAGTCTAACCGGATGCAGCTGAATACCAGTATTTTACATGGAGCGACTGCCTATCTGACCTCCACAACCCAGTTAATACTAGGTAATACGATACCCTTTGGTAAGACTGGATGTCAGACTTTCAGGTCACTGACTACCCGTAACGACTGCCAAAGATCTATAGGTATATGGCACCCGGGACCAACAGCTTAACGTGCTTTCCGAGGCACGGAGGAAACTCGGTATGTAATGGGCGGTCACCCATCCACCGATCGACCTAGGCAAACGCAGCTTAACCTAAAGATCGACCAGAGTGGCAGTTCTTATTAAGCCACGAGCTCCTCAAAAGCACGCACAAAAAGTATCAAAGAAAAATAATAGTTGACACAAGTACTTGTCTTAGAACGTACTACTTTTTAAATTCAAATTTACACCATAAACACATACACAGAAAGTTTGTATATCCAATAGTTTTTGCTTGCGAGTTTTGACCAATAAAAAGGTCGACCGCGGGCATTACGATTGCAAGCAAACGCAAGCTTGTCTCTTTACGTTATAATTTGTGTGCGTGAAAGTTTCTGTTTTTTTTGCAAAATGTTAAGAAATATGCAACTTTTAGATGTATATTACTAATGGTAACTACTTTTCTCCTGTTTTTTTTTTTTAAATAATTAAAATCAGCATCAGCATCCGTTGATGTGAAAAAAATATGCATCAGCAACAACTCTGCTCTAGATATATATTTTTTAAATCAATACTGTTAGTTAAAGCTGCATCTGCCCAACCTTTAAAAACAATTTTGCCGTACAAAAAATTAACCCTGTGCGTGCCCAACCACGTACAGTAACGTGCTAAAACCTAACTCCATCAAATAAAGCCGGAAACGTCAAAAATGTAACCAATTTAGTCGTGTCTGAACTTTAGTACGAATATCAAAAAAGGTATATCTTTTTTATAGAATCCAATGCAGCTTGCTGCGTTTTCATTTTACCCAGTGGAATACAAATCGGTATTGCATTGTATTCAATGCCTCGATAGAATTCAATGTGTTTAGCCGCAGGCGGTTCTGTTTTATTAAAATATTATCAAGATTCAACGATTGTTAAGTGTTACTCTATTGTTATTGTGTCTTTATTCAATAATACAAGAGAATAAGTGTTCGGAGTAATACTCGTGTATAGAATTTATTGCGGACTTTAGTACACAACGTACCTGCCAGTTCTAACCGGGTTTTGGCGGTAGTCGGTTTCTTATCATGATGAGTCCAATCAAGTGTTCAAGTATCTTTTAATAATAACCAGCCCTATATACAATAGCACGTATGCTAGCTTTTTATTTCGGAAGTACAATCCCGAAAGGAATTCCCGAGCTCCTTGTGACCGAAGCCGCGGCCATAAGCTAGTAACATTACGAAATTGCCCAGTATACACAAGACAACTAAATTCCACTCATATTTCCTATCTTTGCATCGTACCTATTTTCACAAGTTCCAAGTTTTCGTTTCAGAGTCGTTGCCTCGTGCAATATTTCTACGTTTCAAATGACTGAAAGCTTACAAATTCGCAGAATGAGTCTCCGAAGGAAATGTGAAAATATTCAGGTTTCACAGCATCGAAACAGGAATATATTGCTTCCAAGTAGTTGATAGGTTCGTTTTACGAAGCCATCCCACGTTTCTGATGTTAGTTTTCTTTGATATGAAACTTTGTAAGAAAGTTTTCCTGTTCGTTGAATATTATTATTTTGGTTTTCATAACCAGGCCCTGCAGTCTCTACAAAGATAGCGATCGCTTTACGACAAAATTCGGTCGCAAAGCTATAACGATGCGGATTTAAGTTGGTAGCTAATACCGGCGGGTCGCGTCCGGCTCACGTCCACCTTAAATCCGCATCGTTATAGCTTTGCGACCGAATTTTGTCGTAAAGCGATCGCTATCTTTGTCGAGACTGCAGGCCCTGCTGTATTCTTTCTTCCGAGTCGATATGATACTTCTATGAGTTGGGCCCAACTATTGTGATACTGCCGTATATTCATCATAGCAATAGGAATGTTTACTGACTTAGAAAAATATTATATGATTCTAATTAGTCCGTCTGTTAGATTATCGAAAAATATTGGATACTTACTTATTTTTTGTTTTAGCAAATCAATAAAAATTGACGAACCTAAAACGTGTCCAAGATTTGAGTGGGGGGTTGTGACGTCACTGACCGCTAAAGAATGTCATACTAATGTCTCAGAAAATGACGTCACACCAGTTTTCAAAGCACTGTATTGTCTTCATTGTTTGTTTACGTGAAAAAAGAAAAAAATACGTGTCCAATATTTTTTGAAAATCTATCTGACGGACTAATTAAAATCATATTTTTCTAAGTCAGTCATATTTTTCTAAATGCCAACTTTAGCAGAATAATTTGTGCCAAACTTGGCAATATATCTAAAATGATTGCCAGTCTACTCCGCTATGACACTTAATTTACACCCGGCAAAACCAGGACAGGATCCAGACTTTTACCCTTACAGCCCGACTTAAAAGAAGTGCATTCGTCTAACTCCATCGGTAAAACCATGGAGTCACACATTTTCCACTATGAGTTATAAACAATGAACATTTATACTCGTTTGAGAATCCCATCATTTCCTATACTTTCATGAAAACGCATCCTTTGTGCCAATTGGCCATGACTTGATTTTTTTTATATTTTTTTTATATTTTTTTTACAAAATATAGACCATTTCAAGGAACTAATTTGCTTATTTTATTTTTTTAGGGGTTGTAAATTTTTTTAGGATTTTTTAAATTCGAGGTGCTCTCAATATCACTATGAGGCTGTATGTAGTGCGGTGTTGTGCCACAGACAAATTAAAAAAGAATACAATGTCAATCTAAATCCAGTGACATATCCTTGACAGTTGAGATTGATACAGTGATTCAAGAGGAAGGTTTTTAAGTATAATACATGCATAATATAGTAAAGAAAAACACCTGTGCGAAGCCGGGGCGGGTCGCTAGTATATAATAAGTTCATTGATGACAAGAGATAAACCAATCTTATATAAATCAAAACAATGATATAGAATACTTACATTAGAGCCTTTGCTCCTCGTATTTCAACTATATTGTGTTGTGTACAACATCATATACTCAACAATCATAGCATTATTGACCGTAGGTATGTTACGGGAATCCGCCTTAGTATAATTTAAAGAAGCCATTACAACAATTCACAATATTTCACAAAAACAAATTTCAACAAAGCTGGCTAAACATAACTTACAAAATGTTGACATTGACAGCCTCGCAACCGAATGTTTTTTTTTTCAAGAATGATAGAATGACAAAGGAATGTTCTATTATGCCTAATGTTATATTGTTGGAGGGTCTGAAAGGTCAAATGAAAGTCATTCGTTAAAACACCTATAACTTTTGAAATAGTATGTATTTTTCAAATCTGGTAACAGGCATGAATTCACCTAAGCTAACCCTCGAAATGGTTTTAAGACAGCGCTTGAAAAAAAAAATTAGGCATGCCCAATTAGGGCTAATACGTGGTATTACGCCATTTCCGGCTTTCATCTCTGTTATAACAGTTTGACGTCACATCCGAAATACCTGTATCAGCGTAACGTTTAGATTTGGAATACTATTCCGGAATAAGCTCCACATTTTAGCTTTGGAATACGATCATTTGTTGGTATTGTTTAAGTCAACGTGAATTCAGGATTTTAGAGGATTTCGTTATTGTGCATGAGTGGTTTGACCTGGTTTTGTAATCAATGTAGGCAAGCTGGTTGAACGTTTGGGGTTTTGGAAGCCATAAACACACACTTCAACCAGCTTATCTCTGCAGGCGGGACGACAGAAATAAAATAAATGTAATTACTAAGTTCACATATCGATGCAATTTTTTTTTTACAAGCAACGTTACATTGAACTGCACACTTAAGTTGTCATACTTTAAATGTGCAGCCGCCAGCAGATTAAGCTACCCGTAGCTATAATTTTTTCTTGGAAAAAGCTTAAAAGTCTATTAAAGTAATTTGCTTGGGAAAATTAAGATGAAGTTGTCACACTAATAATATTATAAAGGCGAAAGTTTGTGAGTGTGTGAGTGTGTATGTTTGTTACTTCTTCACGCAAAAACTACTGCACGGATTTGGATGAAATTTGGTACACAGATAGTTCATAACCTGGATTAACAAATAGGATAGTTTTATCCCGATTTTATAGCTGGCAACAGCTAGTAAATCTATAAAAGTTTGTTTGGGAAAATTAAGATAAAGTTGTAAATCTATTACAGTAATTTGACCACAATTTGACAGATTATAGTAGCTTAATGTGTCTGTCGTTTGCAAGTAATACGTGACGTTTGAACGTCAAGTAATGCATAAGCACATTATAAAATAGATAATAGTCGCTACCTACTGTGTATCATATTAGCGTTGAAAAGCCGGAAAGATTCCCGGTTCTTTTCAATGTAACTTTCGAGAGATTCAAGAACATGGCCAGTATACATTTCATGTATTTATATCCAACAAAACGGGAAAAAAAACCGGAATCTTTCATGTTTTAATATTACTTCCAAACCTCAGTTTCGGCTCTCGGCACTTCCAACGCTAAGCAAGATTGAACTTGGTAAGACTGATTAGCTGCTTTCAAGCATCTTAATAAGTACCTGTAAAGAGACAGAAAATACATGAGGAAAAATAAAGCTTTGGGTATGTCATATCCGAGTTGTTTCTGCACAAGAAAGCACCTCCCATCTTGCTAGCTTTTCTTATGCATAATCGTCGCCTAAACTTAACAACTGATGTTACTTGATTTTAAGGTCAGTTTTACTGTCAGTAATTGTAATATTTACAACTATTTTAGCAGTGCTTCGTCGATTTAGTGGTCGTAAGAGCGACTTCTGAGCGCAAGGTCCTGTGTTTGATTCCTGGGTAGGCTAGGTATTGGGTTTTCCCATCATGAATTTGTAAGTAACTGCCACGGAGCCTGGATTTGTGCCCAGATGATGGCAATGGGCGGGCATTTGAGCGTACTTTTTTTTAATGAAAAACTTGTCCCCACCCCCACATTTAAACTCACATACATAACCACCCAGACTCGAAATAACTATCTGTAGGCTAAACAAACATTCGCGGGGATCGAACTGCGACACGTGGCGCAGCAGTCTACTGCTTGAGCCACTGCGCCAAACGTGCCGCCAACAACCGTACTGTCAGGTACACTTCTGCCTAACACTTCGGGGATAAGAGGCGTGATGTCATGTTATGCTATTATAGCAGTGTCAAGCTCAATAGTCACTATAATCATCATCATCATCATCATCAGCCTATACAGGGTGTAAATTAACCCTTCACACAAACGTCAACCAAGCATGGGTCAAAAATCACATTTTATATATTACATCTTACGGAGATATTGGGATACATACATGCTACATTGAGTTTTACCGTAAAATGTGATTTTTTACTCCAAAAAATAAAGTCGTTTCCCAGCAAATATTTTTGCGTAGTGGTGCTTAGTTTGTTGTACAGAATGCTTGGTTTATGTTTGTGTAAAGTGACCGTTGGAAGGAATGGAGGGAGGCCTTTGCTCAGCATTGGGACATCACAGGCTAGCTATAATAATAAAAGGGTTAATTTACACCCTGTATATGTCGTATTATGCGATTTAGTCAGCCTCGGCGGTCTAGTGGTCGCAAGCGACTGTAGAGTATGTGGTTGTGGGTTCGATTCCCGTTTCAGACAAAGTGGTTTTGCGTTTTTCTCTATGGAGTTTGGATTTGTGCCTGGTTGATAGGAATAGGCTCGAACGCTGTTAAATGGGACTCAAACATATCTGGCAAAATGTGGGTGTACTATTAGCTACACCTTACTCAGAGGTGTAGGTACCTTTACCTCCTCATGTCGCCTTGTCGGATTATAGGCGTGAAAATTATGCTATTCGATTTAGACCGTTTATTTGATGTATGTCGGTAATTTTAAGGATATTTTGACGCTGACAACTATTCACTTGGTTTATATCGTGAACAAATATATTTCAAGTTCCTTGATGACTGTTATGTGGAAATAATTATTCAAATGGTTTTTAAGAATAACTAAGGTTTCCTTCCTCTTGAAAATAAAAGATGGTAATGTCTATTGTATACGTTTAGCAAGAAGTGCATGCGTTGAAACAATAGGTATTAGCACAGTTTTTATGACTTACCCGTGTGGTCTAACCTAGAACGAGTCCACGCGATAACTTTCTACGGATGTGTGGGTACTTACGTTTATTCTTTTAAAAAACCTGTATTTTTCTTGACAATTTGAGGCATATTGCTAATAAAAAAGACGGTGTTTTGCTTTCTAAAGAAGCAAAAACTTTTACCCAAGACGATCGAGTTCGAAATACCAATCCGAGAAGGAAAACGTGAATTACAAATAGAATCCCACTTACCATTATCGATTGCATCGTTCAAAAATACAGAACAATTTTCAAACTCCATAACTTCTCAACAGATTTCGGTTAGCGAGTTAAAATGTTGGGAAAACCTAAAGCTTTCGGTTGAGTTTCAACAACATTTTTGAAGGAGTTTTGTTATACGCTGCGTACCTACGCAACATTTATTGAATCATGATCGATGTCTTACCTGCAGTTCGTATTCACCTGTATTTTTCAACAGTTCGCAAGTAATTTTTAAGAATTAATTTTTTTCCGTCGATCTTATCAATGAATGTCGTTTAATACCTTATTATTTACTTTAGCCTCTTGAGAAAAAAATTATGAACTAGACAGGTTTGTCGAATAACAGAAGAATAACCCCTTTGTTCAGGCAGGCGCATTACTTTGTGTAATTTATTTCATCACCGCTGCTCTCAAAACGGTGAAGGAAAACATCGTGAGGAAACCAGCATGTCTTGGAACCAAATTCGAAGACATGTGACATCTGCCAACCCACACTGGGCCCGCGTGGTGGATTATAGCCCATCCCTCTCCTAGAGAGGAGGTCTGAGTCCCTGCAGTGGGCACATTATAGTCTGATGATGATGAAAGGGGTTGAGACTTCATTAATTCGGTTTTTATTATCATAAAGCTGAATATTTTGTTCGAAGGCAAATCTTAACACGTCACGGAAACCCTTACCTATCAAAATTGCTATCCCAAAACCACTCTAGACAAACTCACCGAATCTATTCACCATAACAACTTAAAAAAAACATAACCACAAAATCTATGAAAACACTACCCCACCTTGAGCTGAGTTCACACCCTTCACCCTCGAGGCGTTTATCTTACAAAATTGAATTCCCCGCAACGTTCAGGGCGTAAACTATCCCACAAGACGGGATGGTTATGCAAAGATCGCGTATACGGCCGGCACGGTAATAATGACACGCGCGGTTTGAAATGGTAATGAGCGCGCCGCACCGTCTGTGTGTAACAGCCTTTATGTCATTGTAATTGCATTGATTAAATCGCAGAGCATTGAGGTGATAATTTTATTCAATTTAGGTTGCTTGTGAAAGCTTCGTTTATCTGATTATGTGCATGTTGTTGATCTTAGAAATTGCTGTTATGAGGTACAGTTATTAGAGTGTGGAAACCGGCATGTTTTAGAACCAAAAAATTCGAAGACATGTGACATCTACCAACCCGCACTGGGCCCGCGTGGTGGATTTTAGCCCATCCCTCTTCTAGAGAGGAGGCCGAGTCTCTGCTGTGGGAACAACAAAGGGTGTAAAAGTAACACAAACGAAAGGCACTTGTTCTCCCCACCACTGCGATCATTTTTTGGTTCTAGACCATACCTGGGAACCCCCTAGTTACGGAGATATTGGGGGTCATATAGCAGGTATGTGTCATGAAGGTAATTTAGCGCAATATTTCGCAGTGGTGGGAAGAACAAGTGCCTTTCGTTTGCGCTATGGGTACTTTTACACCCTTTATATCACATTCACCCGTCATTACCATCACATTAAAATTCACCGTCAGTCCATCGACTATTTTAGGTCTATTTACGACAGCTAAATTCAAATGTCATTACAGATACACAAATGTGCATACCATCACGATTCACGCGTATCGTTCGCCGCGCGATGTTTAATCGCTCGTGTGTGACCGCGCATTAATGAGGCGGCTTGCGCACGTGTGAGAGGACCCTTATGTCGGATTATGAATTATTATTTGAATTGTATGGTGATGGGTTCGGGGTGAGTTTTGAGTTTAGTTTTAAGTTGAAGTTTTTAGGTTTACAGTACTCAGTTGCTGGTAACTAATTTATGTTTATGGGAGACGGACGAAACATTCATATTTGATTATTATATTCTTATAACCGTAAATCGGCTGCTTGTTCTTTTGGAAGCAAGGGAGTACGATGATGATTATGTTGAAAAACCAAAGAGTAACCAAAGAGTAACCATGG
The DNA here is from genome assembly GCA_932274075.1 of Diarsia rubi. Classification (NCBI taxonomy): domain Eukaryota; kingdom Metazoa; phylum Arthropoda; class Insecta; order Lepidoptera; family Noctuidae; genus Diarsia; species Diarsia rubi. The sequence goes on from OW026425.1 coordinate 15,214,145, forward strand.
AGTTTCTTGGCAGTTCTTCTCCATATGAAACGACCGACCGTGCGCCTTTTAACGTCGTTTTATAAGTGCCAATGTAGGTGTGCCGAAGTATGTGATTTTTTTTTCTTGGCATTAAAGGCGTATTTGTCTTAATGGTTTTTTTTTCTAGATAGCTTTCCCAACCTCAACACTTTATAACCAAATGGCATCTTTAAAAAAAAAACACTGTTCACCCAGGGAGTAAGGGGCTGAATGAGTCGTGGCGGCGATCGGCGGTGGCGACCTCTCGCGCCCGGCCCTGGTGCAAGCCATGGTCCGGGGCGAGGAGGAATGGGACGCCGTCGCCTCCTTCTGCGAAGCAGTGATGCTGGCGAAGGAGGTGGCGGAACGCGAGAGGGAGAGAACCTCTCGTCCCAGCCGCCGCGGGAGGCGCTCCGGGCGTCGGGGGTCCCGCGATGACCTCCGGCCACCGTAGACGCGGGCCTGTGGACGGTGAGTGATGGGCTAACTCGCCGTCCGTCCGTCTCACGACGAAAACAGGCCGTGTCGACGGCGCGTTCGTGTTCCACGCGCGCCTCAAAGAGATGTCAGCAACATGGGAGGGGCCCGAAAGGGCCGACGCCTGTCGGGGCCGCGGGTAGTCCAACGGTTATCGCGGCCTCGACATAGAGGGCGAAGAAGGAACATGGGTGGTTTTTAGTCAGTAGAAGTCTGACACTCCCTTTCGCTCTGCCCAAGAGCGGGAGGGGTTATTCGATGATTTTACACCCACCAAAAAAAAAAAAAAAAAAAAAAAAAGGGGCTGAATGAGGTTTATAACTTAGGCTAAGGATAAATAAAACAAATGGTCTAATAGATAAATTTTGAATATAAACAATCCCACATTTTATCCCTATTCAATAAAACTCTTGGCAATATTGCCCAAGTATTAGCGTGCAATGCTGCAATAGCTGGAAGTCTGGAACTCCTGGAGTCTTGGGCAATGCTGGTCCGGTTCAAATGCGGCGCATACCACGGGCAGACGACCGGAATTCAATAAAGAAAGGATTATGGAAACCGTACACACGGATATATACTGAATAGCGTTTTGTTTTTGCGTTTAATATGGATTAAAATAGAGAAATCTATGAAATAATACTAAGTTACAAAATTAAATTAAAAAAATTAAAAAACCCCGACACATTCAATGTTTGTTTCCACTTTAATTTTGCCATAACTATTAAACGGCTGAACCGATTTCCACCAAATAAAGCTAAGAACACTCTCGATTAAATCACCCTTTAACAAAAAAAAAACGAATTAGAAATCGGTTCGTCCGTTTCGGAGCACGTCAAACTTATGACACCCCTCTATTTCGTCGGGGGTTAAAAAAAATAACAGACAATGTTTTTGGAACTTTTTGTGTAACCCCGCAAAAGTAACTGACTATTTTGCTATTTTACAAGTCATATCAAACATGCGCTCAAAGAGGTTCTGATTGTCGCTTTTCCGATTTTCGTTACGAATAGGTATAAATGGACCCTTCACGATGCCGACAACTAAGCATTATGTACACCAAACTAAAGTAAGTCTACGCACAAATAATTGTTGGGAAAAGACTTTTTGGGGTGAAATCTCGTTTTATGGTACTCAAAACATTGTGCTAGGATGCATTGATTAACTTCTAATACGATATGAATTACGATTACAAAAACTTGTTTGTTTAATAAACCCAACCTAGTCATTCGTACATTGCTATGGTTGCATTTTTCACGCAAACAAAATATACATCCAAACCAGCCCTAAAAAAAGACAAATCCACTTCAAACAAACGAAACAAACAACACCCCACACATCAATATACACCCCCACAATATATCTCAATCATTCCCTACAATAATCTCACCTGTAACACTTTATAAAACCCTGCATCCGTATTCCGGGGTGCAATCGAAAGTCCCAGACGATTTACACGGTACACAGTGAGTGATCGCCCCTATTAACGAAATCCATCTCTTCGGGACTGAATTATTTATCGGCAAAGATGCATTTAAGTGCAGCGTTCGACTTGCGAAAGCGATTGAATAGGGCTGATTTTCATTATTGAACGTAGTGTAGTTTGAAATTGGTGTTTAGGGTTTTTTTTTAAATAAAAGTTCTAGCAGTTACTTAGTATATTGACATCATATGATATTAAACTGTTTATATTAAGCATAGTTTGGTAAAAGCATGACCCTAATACAAAAGATTTTTCTGGCAAAAAAAGATTATTTTGAAGACATTCAACTAATTCCGATATTCCCCGGCTGACTTTACAGATTCATGTTATCAAGACTCAAATTTCTTATCAACAGACAAAATAACCAACGGATTAACGTTTATTGAACTATTAAAGATTACAAAAGAACTGATAAATAAATAACACTGAAGAAATGGAACAAACTCCCATACATTACTAAATGAACCTCATTTGCGGTTAATTCAGAGGGCGCAAACGTAGAACCTTTTATTTACCGTGAATTGATTCCTAAATGGAGCTGAAACAAGTACCCTAGTTAGCACCCTATTGCTAGAACCCTAACCACTTCGAATAAGGAGCATTCCTAATTGAATAACACAACGTGGTCTGCCGGTATTTAGTGGTGGATTGTGACTGGTGGGGGTTGGAGTGTTGCTATGAAACTTCCGCCATAAAAAGGTGATTTTATAAGTGGCTTTGACTATAATAATGAAGCATTTTCTGCACTACTTTAAAATATAATTTTGCCTTTTCAAAATATTTTTGAAATAATTCCAAAGATTTTTCGGTATTTGTTGGCATTACTGGTGAATTATTTTGGTATTATAGGTCTCTGCCTAAGGGCCGCGGGTAGTCCTCTGGTTATCGCGGCCTCGACATAGAGGGCGAAGAAGGAACATGGGTGGTTTTTAGTCAGTAGAAGTCTGACACTCCCTTTCGCTCTGCCCAAGAGCGGGAGGGGTTATTCGATGATTTTACACCCACCAAAAAAAAAAAAAAAAAAAAAAAAAAAAAAAAAAAAAAAAAAAAAAAAAAAAAAAAAAAAAGGTCTCTGCCTAACCCTAGAAGAGTCACAAACATCACGTTATGTTATGCGTGGAATAGGGGATCGGACAAAAAAAAAAACCGTCAGATAAAAATTTGCCCGCCAGATAGATTTTCAAAAAATATTGGACACGTATTTTTTCTTTTTTCACATAAACAAAAAGTGAAGACTCATGATCTTTGACGCGTCTTATCTTCGTCAATTTTTATTAATTTGATAAAACAAAAACACATATCAAAAAATTGATAATCTAACTAGATTATCGAAAAATACGTCGTCAGTTGACGGACTAATTAGAATCATATTTTGACCCAGTCCGATTAATTGTGCAGTATTATTTTTCCTATTTTTTGACTGTTCCACTCCTAGGCAAATGCCTCTTTTTACTTCTCACAAATCTGCTTGTCATCTTTCCAGTTCTGACGGAGATTTGTTGAATTTTATCATTGAATAAAATTACTTACTTTTGCATTCAATCATCATCAACAGCCTAATGCAATGAAAAACTTCAACAATATAATTGCTTACTCACAAAACAATATCCAACTTTTTGAATACACTTTAACGCCCCCAATATTAATTACAGTAATCAATCCGCCTTAGCACTGTTACCACAACCCTCACAGAGGGCTCTCAATCTAGAAACAATATCTGTAAAGTATTCATGACAAATCGGTGTCTAACGAAGAGAAATAACTGAGTAAATACTACGTGTCTTTAGTACGGGGGAGAGTTGGAACGGGGTGCTAGTGTTAGCGAGTTCTAGAGCGATATTTTCAAATACTTTACTATCAAATAGCATTATTGGTGTTCACAGATATAGATACGTCTTTCCTAGTCTATTAATAGAGATGTTTACTGACTTAAAAAAATATGATTCTAATTAGTCCGTCTTTTAGATTATCGAACAATATTGGATACATATTTTTTGTTTTATCAAATCAATAAAAAAATACGAAAATATAACGCGTCAAAGATTTGAGTGGGGTGTGACGTCACTCACCGGTATAAAGAATGTCATACTAATGTCTTAGAAAATGACGTCACACGAGTTTTTAAAGCACTGTATCGTTTTCATTGTTTGTTTACGTGTAAAAAAAAATACGTGTCCAATATTTTTTGGAAATCCATCTGACGGACTAATTAGATTTTTATTGTTAACTACCTTATTGATAGAAATATTTGATTAGGATTTTAGTTTGATAAGAATTTCAGTAATCTGAGATCTCAGTTAGTTTTCTTTGCAAATTCTGAAGGGCTATCATTTAATATGTGTACTTTATGCAACTGCAATTAAAAACGTTACTGTGGTTTATCATTTTTCATATAGTATAGTTTTTGCTACAATCTTTTATCTAAACTTAAACATCTTGGTTCATTATTAAGTCATTTTAGGAATATTAATTCGTGTCTAAGCCCAAAAGTACACTTAGATACACTAACACACATTCTGAAGTTTCTTTAATATCACGGTTGTAATATTCGAATGGGTTGGCAGAGTACAACTACAGTTTGACATTCATTTAATTCATTTTATAGCCTCAATTTTTTCCGCTTGCCTCTACCACTAATCCCACACCCAAATCCCGACAGTGGGGTCCCTAACTACATAACACCGTGTAGATGGATAGCTGACGCAATTTGCGACCGACTTGGATTTATTGGTACTGATAAAAGTACATCGCGGCCTGCTGATAATGTCTGCGTGATTCCCCTTCATTGTTTTGGATCAGGTGGTAGAATTCAGTACGGAATTGGGGAAGTATGGAGTTGAATAGGATTTTATGATGGCTTTCAAATTTGCGTAGTAATGATAAAAAGGTTTTCACAAACACTCCAACTCTTTTTAGGATTCCGTACCTCAAAAGGAAAAATCAGAACCCTTTTAGGATCACTCGTGTGTCTATCTGTCTGTCCGACTATCCCCCCCCCCTTATCTCTAAATCAACTGAGCCTAAAATTAAAAAAATCTGAATAAATACAGTAATTATTTCAACACTTTATAGGCCTCATTTACGGAGACGCGGGGCGTCGCGCGGCGCGTTGTGCGTTTTTAATTCAAGCACATGGTGATCTATGAAAACGTTAACGATTTTAAACGACGATTTTAAGAGAAGTGATTTTTCGCTCGTTCGTTTAAAATGCAGTGTTCGTTGCGGTGGACCCGCCAGTAAATGAATAAAAAAGCACGCGACGAGCCTTCTGCACGCGCTGCGCGACGCCCCGCGTCTCCGTAAACGAGCCCTTATAGATAACTGGAAAACCTCTAAGAAGTCATGGTATGGAACTCTTCACGTGCAAGTCCGACTTGCACGTTTTGATGTGTTGTGATTCTGAATACGTATCAATAACGAAATAACAAAACTAATGTTTTACATTGATAGGTGTTTCACTGCCTTTTTTTTTTGGCGGGTGGAAAATCATCAAATAACCCCTCTCGCTCTAGGGCAGAGCGAAACGGAGTGTCAGACTTTTACTGACTAAAAACCAACCATGTTCCTTCTTAGTCCTATATATCGAGACCGCGGTAACTTGTGAACAACCCGCAGACCCGACGGGCGTCGGCCCTTTTGGGCCCCTCCCATGTTATTGACATCTCTTTTAGGCGCGCGCGGAACACGAACGCGCCGTCGACACGTCCTGTCTCAGGAACTGCCTCAGGATTTTTTTAGTACTAGCCACGAAGTCTGGATTTGTTCCCGAATGATGGCAATAGGCTCGCTCCCTATTACATGGGACTTGAACTTAATAGGGTAGTTAACGAAAAAATATAATTAGTCCATCATAAAGATTTTATTTTTTCACGTAAACAAACAATGAAGACGACACAGTGCTTTGAAAACTCGTGTGACGTCATACTCTAAGATACGAGTATTAGTATGTCAATTTTAGCGGTCAGTGACGTCACCAACCCCTACTCAAATCTTTGACGCGTTTTATCTTCGTCAATTTTTATTGTGTTGATTAAACAAAAAATACGTATCCAATATTTTTCGATAATCTAACAGACGGAATAATTAGAATCACATTTTTTTGAGTCAGTAAACATTCCTATTGCCGTAATGTGTATGTACATACTATTTATTAAACGTCTGCCTTTCTGGGACTACGAGCGTGATGTTATATTTTGCGATATGAACGTAAGGTCAATTCGTCTAGGGCACGCCACGATAGTGGCGGTAAGTCCCCTCTTTGAGGAGTGGCTTGAGAGGCGCCACGGCGCCCTCACCTTCCGTCTGACGCAGGTCCTCACCGGACACGGTTGTTTCGGGAGGTACCTGCACCGAATCAGGCGGGAGGAAACGCCCGGATGCCACCATTGCGAGGATCGGCCGGAGGACACGGTGGAGCACACAGTGGAGGTGTGCCCCGCTTGGGCGGAGCCCCGCCGTGTTCTCGTAGCGGCGATCGGCGGCGGCGACCTCTCGCGCCCGGCCCTGGTGCAAGCCATGGTCCGGGGCGAGGAGGAATGGGACGCCGTCGCCTCCTTCTGCGAAGCAGTGATGCTGGCGAAGGAGGTGGCGGAACGCGAGAGGGAGAGAACCTCTCGTCCCAGCCGCCGCGGGAGGCGCTCCGGGCGTCGGGGGTCCCGCGATGACCTCCGGCCACCGTAGACGCGGGCCTGTGGACGGTGAGTGATGGGCTAACTCGCCGTCCGTCCGTCTCACGACGAAAACAGGCCGTGTCGACGGCGCGTTCGTGTTCCACGCGCGCCTCAAAGAGATGTCAGCAACATGGGAGGGGCCCGAAAGGGCCGACGCCTGTCGGGGCCGCGGGTAGTCCAACGGTTATCGCGGCCTCGACATAGAGGGCGAAGAAGGAACACGGGTGGTTTTTAGTCAGTAGAAGTCTGACACTCCCTTTCGCTCTGCCCAAGAGCGGGAGGGGTTATTAGGTTTAAAAAAAAAAAAAAAAAAAAGGTCAATTCGTCTCCTTTTGTACTAAAAATATCATAATTAAAAAGTAACAATTATACCTCCACGTAGGGCAATTAGTCAGTGGCTAGGATTAATTGCCATTGACGAAACTGCTGCGGTGTCCTATTTTGATAATACCCGCGTGTTTGGAAGTCATTTATAGTGAAACTTCGGACAAACATCACATCACGCTTTTAAATCAACGAAGGATTTAACAGAGGTGTACCGATAATTCACCCATATTTTGTCATTATGTGTAAACGGAGTTTTGACAAAAATAACACTAAAATAAACTATGTATTTTTTCACAAAAACTGTAGCTGGGAAAAGACTTTTTTTTTGAGAGACAATCATGGTTTGCTGTTGGACTGAATGTAACGCACTCAAAATATACAGGTATTGAGTTTATTGATGCATTCCTAACTTCACCGTTTTTTAAATGACATCTTTAACTTTTTTCAGTAACATAATAGTTATCTTAATAAATCCAATAAATCCAAAAACACCCTACCAATAAAAATACATTTGTAAGTCTTTCAAAATCCCATAAAAACTGCCTGACCACATCACTCTTCCCTTACCAGAAAATGGATTAATCTAATTTCCTAATGCACGTCTACCCGTCGGTTTCCTTTACCTTAAGACTGCAGGACAATTTCTTAATCGTCGGGAGGGTAGACAAATCACCGGGTACGCTGCACTGAGTTGCGGTTCGAATCCCGAGGGGGATACGGCGCTACACTGCAATTGAAGCGGTGTTAGGGAGAGGAGAGAGGCGGTTAATTATAATAGGTTTTGAGATACATACAGGGTGTAAATTAACCCTTCACACATACGTCAACCAAGCATTCTGTACATCAAACTAAGTACCCCTACGCAAAAACGTTTGCTGCGAAACGACTTTTTTTTGGGGTCAAAAATCACATTTTACGGTAAAACTCAATGTAGCACTCTTGATACATTGTGCTAGTGAATGCTTTGAATAGTAAAGGGGTCATGGAGTAGTGGAGAGAACAAGTGCCTTTCGTTTGTGTTAAGGGTACTTTTACACCCTTTATAGTTCAGTCTTAGAAAGTTTATGAGGCAATGTTGTAATGGATTAAGAGGTTTGATAAATCAGCACTAAATTCAGAGAAGTATGAAATAATATGTCTACAAGAGCGTAACTTTTAAAGTTGCACCATTTTCATGTAGTGACAGTCTTAACAGCTCTGGCTTTTTTTGGCGACTAAGAACCTATTGTTTTAGTTTTTGCTAAGAAAATATACCGAGAAAATACACCAAATATGATGTAACCAATGCATTAATCCTTATCGTTTTGGTCATTGGAAGATCCATCCCTCAGATATTAAACGACTCAATCACTTAAAACGCTTCCTCTCTCACCTTACACCACACCAGTTAGGGGACAACTGCAAATTGCGGTAAAATAGGTTGTAACCCTCCCGCTGCAGCGACTTTGACGGATGTACGGACGCTTGTGCACCTAATAAACTAATGTAATACGACTGTTTATTTACTAGGATGAGCCCTGTTTTGTCAGCTGTGACTGTGAACGGGGATTTTTGGGGATATGGGCTTTATTGACATACGTTTCGGAATGTCAACTTTATTGCAAGCGATTTAGTTTTCGTTAATGTTTAATGAGCTTGATGCTTTAGGCAGGATAGGTCGTCAGTTCGTCACTAGCTCAAAAGAGTAAGACAAACATTTACCCTGGACAAACGCGGTGAAAATAGAATGACTTTTCAAATATTGGTTGTTTAGTAAGTTGAGTATGGCCATACAGTGGAGATTTTAACCAAGCTACATTTGGCAACAAAGCTTGTTAAACCTTCCCTTAATTGTGTTTTTTTCTTTTGTTTGCTTTTTAGTGTGGATGCATGTTACTACGTTACTTTTCAGTAAGATTTAACTCTAACACCCTATGGTTTGATGCCTGACAGTAAAATTATTTTATTTTATTAGTAGGTAGTGTCAATGCTTCTGAACACATTTCTTCGAAAACCTAGCTTTCTTCGGGTACGGATCCACATTTATTCATAATTTCAGTAATAACTAGATACAATTATATTTGAATGTTATATTGTTATTGTTATATTCACGGTGACAAAATACTCGTTCAATGCCACCGTTGATTGGTGGAATATTAGCGTCAAATAGCATTGCATTTCGATAATGATGTGTCTATTTCAGTGCTCTCAAAATTAATACTCTATTGTGCCGTGGGGTATGATTACGCTATTCGTTTCTGCGAAATTGGTGTCCGAGCCGGTACAATACCGTATCACCTTATTTTTAGACCCGAGCAATATAATCCGTTACATTGCTGATAAATATACGTCGTAGTATGAAGTTGAAGTTCCATAGAAATATTGGTAAACGGCTAAAGATTGAGGCAACGTTTCCACCTTCTTTGCGTGACAATGGACTTAAATTATATCCGACCCTGAACTGAACTGCAAAGCGCTATCGACGTTGTCAATGAACTCCTGCAATGTTCCACGCGCGCCGGGCCGCCCGATGCCCGTCGAGGCTGCGGGTTGTTGTAAGAGATACCACGGCCTCGACATAAAGGGCTAAGAAGGGACTTGGGTGGTTTTTAGCCAGTAGAAGTCCGACACTCCCTTTCGTTCGCCCGAGAGAGGGAGGAGTTATTTGATGATTTTCCACACACCCAAAAAAAGGCAGGCTGGTTCGGTTTCCGCATGATGTTTTTCTTCACCGTAGCAAGTGAGAATGATTGTATAATACGCACTTGAATCCGACAAATCAGAGGCGCGTCTTGGGTTCGAAGTCGAGATCTACGACTCGGTAGTCCGACGGTCACACCACGAGGATACCACTGCTAACAACTACTACCTACTAATAACTTTTTACCAGATTACGGCGAACCCAAAAAGAAGGATAATGATTTTGGCAGTCTATGTATGTATGTATGTTTGTATGCTCCACCGTAGCGCCTAGACTACTGAACGTATTTTAATAAATGAGGTGTCAAGATTCGTAAAATAGCCCGGTGACATAGGCTATATAAATTTTAACAATTCTTTTTATGACGGAATTTAAATGTCAAATTGTGAGCTCGAAAGAAATTATAGATGACAGTCGTAGTCGCATGCCACCTTGCTAATGGCAACTAGCAGCTGACTTCTGTATCAATGAGAACGCCATGAAGGCATATCAGGTATCAGTGGCATGCGACTATGGCTGTACTCTATAATAATTATCAAATTATCTACTTACTAGACGATTTTTCTTGTTTAATACTTTTGAGACCACGGTTTTATTAGTCTGCGTTTTTATTCGTAGTCGGGTTTTAGTTTTAAACTATTTTTTTATATAATAAAAAGAAAACTCCAAAAACAAGTGACAAACGACTCCTACTTGTCTACCCATATTCCAGCAATCTACATGAGATGTAAAGGCTATGGCATATGGGGTGAGAATCAGGTGCCCTTGCGAATCTATTGATGGCAATAGTAATTGTGAGAAACGTTGATGTATAGTGTGTTCAGGAATACATGAGTACGTGAGGGTTGAAGTGATGGATGACGGGGTTTCTAAGGTGAATTGATTGTTGGTGTAGTCATAAAAATAGGGGTTTAAATTGGTGTGACAGTAATGGTTGTAATTGAGCCATTAGTATGAATGTTTGAACACAAACTGTATGGTTCTTTACTTCCAGCTATTGCTAATAGCAAGCTTTTTAAAACATTGAGTTACACTAGAAATACACAGTGTATCACTAGTTATTTGTAAAAATAAGAAAAGTCGAAATCATGTCAGACTTGTTAAATTCCGTGTCTCAAAGTATTCTTTTTAAACCTAATACGTAAATTTATCGTAGAAGTGTTTATGTTCTGATTAGAGGCATTTTCAAAGGGATTCAGTGCATGTAAGACGAAGAAAATAGAGGTCAATTTTCTTTGTGGTATATGCACTGAGCCCTCTTCAGAGTTTTCATCAAAATCGGCTAAGCAACAATCGATTGCGGGCTCACAAAATTGAGTGATCAGCGAAGATTTCTTCCAAAAATATAATAGTAATAGCTACTAAAACTCTTACCAAAACAATTTAGCTATGTCAAAAACCACAGCTTTCAAAGCGAAGCAAAAATATTACAACACTTAGTTCAACTTGAAACCCTGCCATGAAACACCATGCATCTTGTACCATGAAATATAGCCCAATATAGGGGCTGCAGGTACCTTTTTAAACAGGTTGATGGCTGAAATCGTTCACTCCTGATATATGACGGGTGGTGTCGGAAAAATGCGATGTTGGTTTAGTAGTAGCAGGGTTTATAGATAGATGAAGCGATGGAAAACAAAGATTGGTATAAGATGAGATGGAGCTGCTGATAGTGGTTTTTTTTAGTGAATTTAAATCTGCATTTTTGGCACAAATAAAACAAGATGCGTCAAACAAGCATTCTCTACAGCAAGCTAAGTAACTCTACGTAAATATGTTATTGCTCGGAAATTACTTTTTTTTTGGATGAAAAATCACGTTTTACGCTAAAACTCATTGTGAATCAATTAACACATCGTGCTGTTACATAATAAATGGGTCATGGAGGTATTTAAAGTAAAGTAATAATAATCTTCCCCTTCATAACGTCTAAGTAACTGGAATTAAAAAAAATCTTGTGAAAAAGTTGGAACAAGATGGTGCAGAACAAAAAAAAAATCGCGACGACGACGCGGCGTCGGACGTGGAGAACCTTTTGTCTATGGGTCTTTTTGAATCTTTTAAAGAAAAACCATGACTCATCGGTACATTCTTCCTACCCTATAACATCTGCTCCATAAAATTACAGCTCTGGATGTAGAAGCTTACTGTGACATAAACGCATTGCGAGCAAACTCAAACACAGAGCGACGCTAAATGATTCATTGTGAGGTCACACCGAAGCATCGTTGATATACATAGATATACGTATGTTTTGTTCGTCGCGGTCGAAGGCATGTATCCTGTGTATCTTGATGTTCCCGCGTAATGGAATACAGCAGGAATTGGGAGAATATGGCATGACGAAACGGTTTGTACAATCCAAAAAAAAGTAGTAAAAAACTAAAAAACTCGACTGAAAAAACTGAAAAGCAAAAAACAAGCACATTTTAAATTAAACAAAACTTGGAAGCAGGCGGGGTCCATTCTCTTTTCATTTCATAATTTAATATTCAAATAAACCCTTTTTTTTTAAACATATAAGTAAGTGATATATATTTTTGTAATCTCCTTTTAAAACCCTTCATTTTGATACTCTATACTCGATCGTAATGGATTTTTTTTTTCAAATCCGCGTAATGGCCCCCAAAATCCGCAATTTTTCTTTGTTTTTTAATTTTTATGTAGCCAGTGACACTCGAGCCATCAAGACGAATCTAACGACGTACAATTTATTCAAACCCCTTCATCCGCTTAGGAGATATAGGAGCAAATGAACAGACATACATACCTCCTTTCATTCATTTCATTCATACCCTCCTTTTGGGCTTCGCCGCAGTCGGGTAAAAATAAATGCAAACGAATTATCTAAATTCACGCCTTCAGATTTCATCTTGTAAATAACCCGATCTCCCTAGTTCTCCGGACAAATTACTAAAGAAAATCATAAAACACTGCCCGAACTGGGAATCTAACACTCGACTTCATGATCAGAAGCTTACTGTGACATAAACGCATTGCGAGCAAACTCAAACACAGAGCGACGCTAAATGATTCATTGTGAGGTCACACCGAAGCATCGTTGATATACATAGATATACGTATGTTTTGTTCGTCGCGGTCGAAGGCATGTATCCTGTGTATCTTGATGTTCCCGCGTAATGGAATACAGCAGGAATTGGGAGAATATGGCATGACGAAACGGTTTGTACAATCCAAAAAAAAGTAGTAAAAAACTAAAAAACTCGACTGAAAAAACTGAAAAGCAAAAAACAAGCACATTTTAAATTAAACAAAACTTGGAAGCAGGCGGGGTCCATTCTCTTTTCATTTCATAATTTAATATTCAAATAAACCCTTTTTTTTTAACATATAAGTAAGTGATATATATTTTTGTAATCTCCTTTTAAAACCCTTCATTTTGATACTCTATACTCGATCGTAATGGATTTTTTTTTTCAAATCCGCGTAATGGCCCCCAAAATCCGCAATTTTTCTTTGTTTTTTAATTTTTATGTAGCCAGTGACACTCGAGCCATCAAGACGAATCTAACGACGTACAATTTATTCAAACCCCTTCATCCGCTTAGGAGATATAGGAGCAAATGAACAGACATACATACCTCCTTTCATTCATTTCATTCATACCCTCCTTTTGGGCTTCGCCGCAGTCGGGTAAAAATAAATGCAAACGAATTATCTAAATTCACGCCTTCAGATTTCATCTTGTAAATAACCCGATCTCCCTAGTTCTCCGGACAAATTACTAAAGAAAATCATAAAACACTGCCCGAACTGGGAATCTAACACTCGACTTCATGATCAGCAGTCGCGCTTGTCATCACTAGACCAACGAGGCAGCCAATGCAATCGGGGCAAATTTGTTGGATTTCTTATAAAGTAAATCTTTAAAATACACGCTAAACACAAAATAAGCTTCTTTTCTTTCAAACTTTCAACTCCGGTACCTCACAGATGGATCCGGCAAATCAAGCATTAAACTAGAAAAAATCCTCGCTTGCGGAACAATATCTTTAACCTACTTTACTTCTTACCAATCCTACTCCCCTAGTACGCACTACATCATGGCCAAAATGTCGTCATCTCGTACAAGAACACCTGCATCCACTCAAACGCGTCGTTTTTCGCGACAACGTGCGCCTTCGAGGTAATCATTATGGTAAAGCTCACCTGGTTCTTGAGAGATACAATTTGAAGGTGAAATATTGCTGTTGCGGTTTTCTTGTCAGCATCATTTGTTTGGGTCTACTTTCTAACTTTTGCTGTACAATGTAGGCATTTTAATGCTTCCAAGTGCTATAAAATGTCTTAACGCAGGACATCAGAGATTTGACAGTCAACCGAGTTTGCTTTAACACAAGGATTCAAGTTTTATATTTTCGATCGGAGAACTAATACAAGTTTCCATACACACTAGTATGCACAGGACAGGTTTGCCTGACGTGTAATCGTAAAAAGTGAGCGTGTATGTTACAAAACTGCACAGTTTTGTCCTCTATGCAACTCAACCTGTACAGGTATTTCTGTCATGTACACCCTAATACTATGTACGTAAGTCTGTGAAAGCATTAACGAAAGCCATCACTAGTAATCAGTCTAGTCCAATAAACACCTCTCTCAATTGATTCACCAATGGAGATGGAAAACGGTGGGCCTAAATGTAATAAGTTGAGATATGATCTCAAAAATTAGTCATATTTTTTTATCTAAGAATATGAAAAATCACTTCAATTCTCAATCTGGAAGCGGAGAAATATGAAAAAGATAGTTTTCCTGAGATTGTCGATTCAGTAATCGATTACACGGTTACGAAAATAAAACTTTAGCACTAAACAATTAATTCAAAGTAGTTAAATGCACTGTATATACTTATATGCAACATATTGCATATAACTACAGTCATAATAATAAATCATATATCAATTAATTACTGAAAAACCAATTTTAATGATTATCGATTTCATATCCATTCAAATCTCCCTTAAATTTTTAGTCTATGTCACTGACATGACAGCTGACTGACCAATACACTAGACAGTGGCCGACTGTTCTTGTTTGTTTACTCGTTTCGTGTTTTCCGATGCGTTTTGAGTGCTTTCCCGATTATTCATCATTTTTCACGACCACTGCTTTGTATTTTATGGATTCTGACCCTGCCTACCTTGTACGACCCTTGCTTTCACCTTGGACACCGAAGATCGCTCAGGAATCAGCTGTTAGTTAAAGATTGTAACATAACCTTACTTTTACTTAATCTCTTATATCTCTGTTCTCAGATTGACTAAATCCGCAGAATTTTCAGTGAAAGGTTGATAATATATAAGCTATTAATTGACACCTCTTTCATCTTCTTACACCTAGGCCCAAGATTGTATGAAATCATCACAATCTATTAATCGCTTCTCTTGTTTGTAAGTAAAAACTTGTAAGGTACCAATCAAAGAGCTAAGCCAAGTAAGTATATTCGAATCCAATAAGAAAATCATAGATAAAACAATCACAAATCTAATAAAACCATCCTCACGTGCACCATAATATCAAGAGTCAGAGATTGTAAGTACAGACGGCTCGTTCCAACGTGCGAGCGTCTCGACAAATCGCATTTACGTCAGCCGCTATCAAGGTGGCGCTCTGGCAACATTAGGACGTTAGTGCCGGGAATTTTGTTACGAAAAACAGTCTGATTTGTCGGAACCAGTGGTTGTCTTACAGGATTTAAATTATAGTTTGTTTTTGGCCTAAAAATGTTTGCGATTCCTGTGTATCGTCAGAGGCGTGAAAATGCTGTCACCACGAGACTGATGGCATCGATCATCGAACAGGGTGACTTTTTTGAAAAAACTTCTCAGAATTGAACCAGGCACGTTAACATCTTACCCACGGTGGACACTAGTCTTACGAGGCAGTCAATTGAGTAAAAGAGAAGTATGGAAGAATAAGACATGTACTGACACGAGCCCAAATTAATTGGTATAAGGGAAGACAATGATGATAATGAATAAACTTTATGATGATCCATTCAATATCATGTAAATATCCAAATAATTATTTTAAATAGGTCATTTATTTATTTATTTATTATTACATTTAGTACAGCAAAAGCCATTAACACTAAATTAATTAATCCTTTTACTCGGTCTTCTCGCAGAACCACAAGCATTCTAACATTATCGTCTTCCATTCATCAGCAAACAAATCCAATGCAGGGTTGGTCTCCACGAGTGCGTTGAGCATAGTTAGCATACGTGGTATAGGAGAGGTGAACCGAGCTACAGTGCGACAAAATGGGACATTAAACAATTTATGTTTTCTGGAGCGATTATAATTATTTGGAACAAATAATTGATACAGCTCCGCATGTAAATCTGAGGCGTCGGTATGACCATGTATGATTTTATACGCTGTTGTTAACAGCCCGCCTAACTTGAAGGGAATTAAAATTTAAACATCCTAAAAGGAATTTAGTAGGATACATATAAGGATAGTATCCAAACACATGTTTGTAGAGGTACCTGAGGAAAGCTTTTTGTACCTTTTCCAACATGAGCATATAGGTAACCTCGTGAGGATTCTACACACAAGCGCTGGTTTCAAGCTTGCACCGAACTAAAGCGTTGAACAAAAGCCTAATAACTGCCTGATTATTAAAACCTTGACAGTTACGTAAAACAAAACTTAAGCGTCGGAAAGATTGTGTATATCGTATAATATCGTCATGACCTATTTAAAATAATTATTTAGCACAGTTGCATATTGATGACAATAACGCTATATTAGACCGCTTGTCAGCGCTTGCGGTCTCGGTGTAGCTGTAACCACAGTCTACAGCTAGCAAACGAGCAGCTAACATCAACGAATGCAGCAATATAGTAAATTATGACCACAAATAAGTAGCCACACACAGAAATCCAGCATTAAACTCTTAAATTTATTGAATCAACTACAGGATTACCAGACTACCAGACTAGATTCACTCCAGACTGCTGCTTAACATAGGCCTCAATTATTACATTCCCTTTATTAATTTATTTACAACATTTTTCTTATGATATTCGTTAAAAAAGAAAACATTACAAAACTAAAAAAAAAAACTAGCCCCCGGTATTGGGAAGAGTCCAAGCTACGCTGTCAGGGCTTCAGAGACAGGAACCTCCCAACAATACGAGCCGTGTCGTAGTGGTACTCCTGAGTACCGCTTTCTGTGTCAAGTCCTTGATCCAGCTGCCTAACGAGAGCCTCTTCAGGTATTGATCGTGCCTCTTGGCAATTAAGCCATTGGCGGATACGACTATCGGCACAATGATCGTTGAGTACAAACCTTATGTTGACAACCTCACGAGCAAAGTCAAGATTATTATTTATTTTCATTTTTACATAACATAAAGGGCTAGGCAGAGGTGTAGGTACCCATTAACAGTTAGGTATGTTTAAGTCTCATGTGAGCCAAATTCAGACTCCGTGGCTGTTACTGACAAAAGTTCCATTTTTATTACTGCAATATTTACTTTGACAAGACAAATCCAAAAGCCACACGAAAATATTATTTATTTCTCTCAACATAATTCCACTTTGTCCTAGCAAGCTGGCTTGAAAACCAATAACCGCGCGAAAAAGGCTAAAAGCCACCGAATTGAATCTGGAGCGGTTCAAAGGAGGTTTATGCTCCGGAAGGCGCTAGGCGTCGCTAGCATGCTTTGAAATTGCAATAAAGCTGCAATCACATGTGCATTCAAAGCGATCAAAGTGTTTTTATAAAAGACGACAGTCGTGAGAAGGATGTGAGAAAGTAGGGAGGTGGTATCGATTATTGTATCATTTTTCTACTGCTTTCCTGTGAGTAATCAGATTGGGGGAAAAGCAAAGATTTCCTGTGATTCTCATTCACTTCAGAGCACACTGTATCCATCATATACCACATCCATGGCTTTCCATCAGGTGTGATCGAGGTCAAGAGCAAACGAGAGGGCCTATGTAAAGTGACATTCTATTTATTAGTGATAAGAAATATGGATGAGCCTACGAGAAACTTTGAAAGTCGTTGTGGAAACACAAAACGCTGTGACATTGATTGCCATTATGTTAGACCCTACGTTGAGATAATAAAACTATACTGGCAAAAGACACGACTTTTTAAATATTTTACAAACATGAATATGAACGACCATTTTTTCATATAAAAACTAAAAATACTACACCGCCTTAAGGAACATGCGCTCCCAAAACACAACAAGAACGTGAGTCTTCAGCCCGCAAACTCAGGACACTGCTAGTCTCACAAAACTTTTCCTCTACCAAAGAGATTTCAGGAACATTATCAATAACTTTTCCCAACAAACAAACTGTGAGACTAACTTCATAATCCCACAAATTATGAAGAAGTAGGTCACCTAACTTTACTGCATCCAAAGTTGGAACTAGATTTAAGAGCGGCCCGAACCTTTTGCTATGGAAATATGGAGAAGATGCATGCTGGAACGGTGCATAGGAGATTGGATGTAAAATTTTGATTCAGCATATCCTTTGTGCTTCGGAGTGGTGGCAGACTTTGTGGATTTATTACTGTCGTGCGTTGTGTGGGGGTTAATTGATTTTACTTTTGAGAGTCTTTTTCGGTATTCGGTTGGACTCATGACCATTTTTATAAAGGGAGGTTCAAACTCCAATGACAATTAACAATGACAATGACTCAGGAATCGGACCGATGACTTTATGCTCAGTAGTTGCGATTGTGTCGACTAAGCCAATGAGTTAGTAGCTGTAAATACTATTTTTGGACCACCAAACCAATTGATTCTCAATACCACATTATCATCCTGTAGATGTACAGCCATTTATAAACTTTGCAGCCTGTTCGTGAAAACTATTCCATCGGTCGCACACACACTTGTCTCATTTCCCTGCATCCAATCCACTTTCCCCACTGCAACACCTGAAACAAATCCACCATAATACTTAAATTAAACCATCAAACGTCCATTAGTCACAATTAAACTGGAAACTAAACCAGGTGGGGAGCAAGGTACAGTCGAACAAGCTATTTGGTATACTCGCAGAAATATTTATAATTCTAGTACACTGACAATGCTGGGGCCGAAAAGTTATGGAGTGGCGACCGTAAACCTGAAGACGTGGCTTTGGAAGACCTCCCACTAGCTGAACCTGAGCGATGCCCTGGTGAAGGGTGCGGGGGTGCATCCGATCGATGCGAGACGCACGGATCGGTCAATGTGGCGACATTTAGGAGAGGCCTATGTCCAGCAGTGGATGTCTTTCGGCTGAAATAATGATGATGATACTAACAATATTGATTGCAATTTTGTTGTATATAGCGTTTGGTATTAAGCGACTGACATCAAACGCTGTACCGTGAAATCAGTCTCTAAATGTATCTGTTTAATTTTAAAAATAAATTCCAGTTACCTGCTGTGTACTAAATATCTTGTTCGACAGTACACAGAAAGCGAGGGCTGCAAATTCCCAAATCTTTCGGGCCCTATAACTCTGCCCTTCGGCAATTTCGATTTAAACTTGGCAAAGGCTAATAATTCCTGAAGTTTGGAATATGTTTGTTTCGCCTGACGTTCCGACGTGATTTCCTACTTGATTAATTGGGCTTCTTATTATTAGTTAAGTTGTTATTTGAGTTTTGGTGCGGGTAGGTTATTAAATTGTATTTTCCGGGGTGGTTTAGAAGGACCCTGTTTTTTGAGATCAATGGTAACCATTTTCTTATTATTTCTGTTTCTGATTGTTTGTCCTACGTTACTTTTCAAAAACTTTTGTCCTACGTTCTTTTTTACTTATTTTTTTATTTTTTATTTATTCAAAATCTGTTTTACAATAAAATATAAAAAGTCTGCCAAACAGCAAAACAGTTTGTGAGTTATTCTCGTTTCACAATAATATGATTATAACAAATTTCGATTTTAATTACAAAATAACTAACAAAAAACAAAAGAAGGTGGATGACAGGTAGTGTACTTCTTATGAAAAGGTCTACATCCAAACTAAAATAGTATTCAAAACCGGGATCCTATAATAACTTCCTGTTTTTCTCAAATCAATTAACAAAACATCTATTAGTGTGTCTTGTGTGTGTGTGCCTAATGAGTTTTAAGTTTGATTCCCAAGTCGAGCAAAGTGTTGTTGGGTTTTTTCCATCAGGAAGTTCTCAGTAGCAACCACAGAGTCCGAATTTTTTTAACTTTACTGGCGAAGTGTGGGTGTGCATTGGGTATTACAATCTGCGTAACCCTGCGGATATTACAGGTATTATGTTACTTATATGGCGATTTAGTTGTTCCAATGATATAAACCTAGTATTTCTATTTGCAAAGCACATTTGTGTTCCATTTTGTAATAATTCGATACGCAGCCAAATGCGCTCCAAAAACAAAGGAAGATATGAAATAACAAGCTAGTGTTGTGAAATGTCCCGGGATTCGCATGGAAACCGGGATTGTTTTCACTCAGTTTTATCCTAGGCGTATTATTATAGCAACATTTTAGGAAGCTCCTGCGAATTTCAATCATGCTTTAATTAACATTTCAAATGTGAGAAAACGTTTGCCGAACGGGTTTGTTAATGAGTTCTTAAATATATGCTTAGTTTCTAGTTATCCAAATAACAGTTTTCCTCCTACTGAAAACTTGCATGTGAACATCCGCGGAGTGTGGAAAAGATAAAAGAAGCATATTCATATACACCTTGATTAAAATTCTTAGTACCCATCGTTGCAGTGCTTTAGTAGCTTACGTCAAGCTTATACTTGTAAGGTCAACTTCGTTAAGTGGGGCTGCAACCTGCAACACAAACTCTGCTCAACCTTTTATCCTGCTCTCTTAGCCCAAAAATATGCAGCCGATGACGCGGTGAAAGTGGCGATGATCTAAGCTAACAAAATATAAAAAAAAACTGCAAGTCTGGCTTGCACGTAAAGGATTCCGTATCATTGTAGTAGATATTGAGAGATTTTCCAAGTTATTTTAGCACCAAAGACTTCTTATAGATTTTCTGGTTTCTTTATTTCTTTTCAAAATTTTAGGCTCCGTAGTTTCGGAGATAAGGGGGGGGGGGGGTCGGACAGACAGACGGACACACGAGTGATCCTTTAAGGGTATCGTTTTTTAAATTGTCATGCCAGAGATACGAATAAAGAAGAAGTTTATCAAAGCCTGCCCTGAAAAGAACTTAATCACTAATCTAAAAGAATATTTTACTCTACCACCGCTAACTTTCACAATTTTTTCCCATTATTGCGTACAGGCTTATCCTTTTCCTTTGCTCCTTACAATATTCAATATTTTGCAAGATCCCGTCTTCAACTTATGATAAGGTAGCAACACTACCCGTCGCCGGTGCAGTTTCCCACGGGCCACAAACATGGGCGCCCTTATTGAAAGCAAACACCATTAAACAGGAGCTTCGGGCGTTATTCTTTAGGTTGCTTTTTTTTTGTAGGAGGGCGCTAAGTTCACGGGTATGTGGGTCTTAGGGAAAAGGATTGGGATGTGCAACTTTGTTAGTAAATGTGTGGAAGAAATCTTTAGATATAAAGAGGTTCTCTTATTAAGATACTACGTTCTTCGAAAATATGATATAAAGGGTGTAAAAGTACCCTTAACGCAAATGAAGGGCACTTGTTCACCCCACCACTGCGATCATTTTTTGGTTCTAGACCATACCTGGGAACCCCCTAGTTTCGGAGATATTGGGGGTCAAAGTTCCAAATTTTGCACAGCTGTTTTTGTAAATACTGGTTTTTCAGGTTATAACTTTACCTTAATTACCTCCATTACCCGTTAACTATTCAAAGCATCCACTAGCACAATGTTTTAAGAGTGCTACATTGAGTTTTACCGTAAAATGTGATTTTTGACCCTAAAAAAAGTCGTCCCAGCAAAAATGTTACGTTAATTGCGTAATGGATCGAAATGACCCTCTGTAATGTGATTTTAGCGTCCCTTCTCTATCTAACGGTCTGACACGAGATAATATCAAGGCCAATTTTACCAAATTCATGATATAAGTACGTGATGAAAGGGACACCAAGATGGGAAATTGGTTACAACGCATTTAGTACAACATTCTTCACCCCCCCCCCCTCCTTCCATTAAGTATTGGTTATAAACAGTGGTTTTTTACAAAAGTGCAATTCATACACGGTCACCTACGGTGTTCTACCCATTTTGGAGGGTGGAAAATCATCAAATGAGACCTCAGAGAGCCAGAGCAGTAAGGAGTATCAAACTTCTACTGACTAGAAACCACCTATGTTCCTTCTTCACCCTTTGTCCCAAGGCCGCAGTATCTCTTTAGAACAACCCGCAGCCCCGACGCGACTCAGTCCGACCCCCTATGTCGTCGCTCAGCTAATAAGAAGAAGATATTCTCCTGGAACGTATAAGTTCAAAAGACCGAAATTGCAGACAATAGAATACTCGTATAACTAGGCCCTTACGAGCCCCGCAGTGTTCTCGTAGTGGCGATCGGCGACGGTGACATTTTGCGTCCGGCCCTGGTGCAAACCATGGTCCGGGGCGAGAGGGAATGGAACGCCGTCGCCTCCTTCTGCGAAGCAGTGGTGCTAGCGTAGGAGGTGGCGGAACGTGAAAGGGAGAGAACCTCGCGTCCCAGCCGCCGCGGGAGACGCTCCGTGCGTCGGGGGCCACGTGATGGCTTCCGGCCACCGTACGCGCTAGTAATGGGCTAGCTCGCCGTCCGTCAGTTTTACGACGACGACAGGCCGTGTCGACGGCGCGTTCGTGTTCCACGCGCGCCTTAAAGAGATGTCAGCAACATGGAAGGGGCCCAACAAACATGGAAGGGCAAGGGCCGACGCCCGTCGCGCGTCGGGGCTGCGGGTTGTTCTAAAGAGATACTGCGGCCTTGGGACAAAGGGTGAAGAAGGAACATAGGTGGTTTCTAGTCAGTAGAAGTTTGATACTCCTTACTGCTCTGGCTCTCTGAGGTCTCATTTGATGATTTTCCACCCTCCAAAATGGGTAGAACACCGTAGGTGACCGTGTATGAATTGCACTTTTGTAAAAAACCACTGTTTATAACCAATACTTAATGGAAGGAGGGGGGGGGGGTGAAGAATGTTGTACTAAATGCGTTGTAACCAATTTCCCATCTTGGTGTCCCTTTCATCACGTACTTATATCATGAATTTGGTAAAATTGGCCTTGATATTATCTCGTGTCAGACCGTTAGATAGAGAAGGGACGCTAAAATCACATTACAGAGGGTCATTTCGATCCATTACGCAATTAACGTAACATTTTTGCTGGGACGACTTTTTTTAGGGTCAAAAATCACATTTTACGGTAAAACTCAATGTAGCACTCTTAAAACATTGTGCTAGTGGATGCTTTGAATAGTTAACGGGTAATGGAGGTAATTAAGGTAAAGTTATAACCTGAAAAACCAGTATTTACAAAAACAGCTGTGCAAAATTTGGAACTTTGACCCCCAATATCTCCGAAACTAGGGGGTTCCCAGGTATGGTCTAGAACCAAAAAATGATCGCAGTGGTGGGGTGAACAAGTGCCCTTCATTTGCGTTAAGGGTACTTTTACACCCTTTATATCATATTTTCGAAGAACGTAGTATCTTAATAAGAGAACCTCTTTATATCTAAAGATTTCTTCCACACATTTACTAACAAAGTTGCACATCCCAATCCTTTTCCCTAAGACCCACATACCCGTGAACTTAGCGCCCTCCTACAAAAAAAAAGCAACCTAAAGAATAACGCCCGAAGCTCCTGTTTAATGGTGTTTGCTTTCAATAAGGGCGCCCATGTTTGTGGCCCGTGGGAAACTGCACCGGCGACGGGTAGTGTTGCTACCTTATCATAAGTTGAAGACGGGATCTTGCAAAATATTGAATATTGTAAGGAGCAAAGGAAAAGGATAAGCCTGTACGCAATAATGGGAAAAAATTGTGAAAGTTAGCGGTGGTAGAGTAAAATATTCTTTTAGATTAGTGATTAAGTTCTTTTCAGGGCAGGCTTTGATAAACTTCTTCTTTATTCGTATCTCTGGCATGACAATTTAAAAAACGATACCCTTAAAGGATCACTCGTGTGTCCGTCTGTCTGTCCGACCCCCCCCCCCCTTATCTCCGAAACTACGGAGCCTAAAATTTTGAAAAGAAATAAAGAAACCAGAAAATCTATAAGAAGTCTTTGGTGCTAAAATAACTTGGAAAATCTCTCAATATCTACTACAATGATACGGAATCCTTTACGTGCAAGCCAGACTTGCAGTTTTTTTTTATATTTTGTTAGCTTAGATCATCGCCACTTTCACCGCGTCATCGGCTGCATATTTTTGGGCTAAGATAGCAGGATAAAAGGTTGAGCAGAGTTTGTGTTGCAGGTTGCAGCCCCACTTAACGAAGTTGACCTTACAAGTATAAGCTTGACGTAAGCTACTAAAGCACTGCAACGATGGGTACTAAGAATTTTAATCAAGGTGTATATGAATATGCTTCTTTTATCTTTTCCACACTCCGCGGATGTTCACATGCAAGTTTTCAGTAGGAGGAAAACTGTTATTTGGATAACTAGAAACTAAGCATATATTTAAGAACTCATTAACAAACCCGTTCGGCAAACGTTTTCTCACATTTGAAATGTTAATTAAAGCATGATTGAAATTCGCAGGAGCTTCCTAAAATGTTGCTATAATAATACGCCTAGGATAAAACTGAGTGAAAACAATCCCGGTTTCCATGCGAATCCCGGGACATTTCACAACACTAGCTTGTTATTTCATATCTTCCTTTGTTTTTGGAGCGCATTTGGCTGCGTATCGAATTATTACAAAATGGAACACAAATGTGCTTTGCAAATAGAAATACTAGGTTTATATCATTGGAACAACTAAATCGCCATATAAGTAACATAATACCTGTAATATCCGCAGGGTTACGCAGATTGTAATACCCAATGCACACCCACACTTCGCCAGTAAAGTTAAAAAAATTCGGACTCTGTGGTTGCTACTGAGAACTTCCTGATGGAAAAAACCCAACAACACTTTGCTCGACTTGGGAATCAAACTTAAAACTCATTAGGCACACACACACAAGACACACTAATAGATGTTTTGTTAATTGATTTGAGAAAAACAGGAAGTTATTATAGGATCCCGGTTTTGAATACTATTTTAGTTTGGATGTAGACCTTTTCATAAGAAGTACACTACCTGTCATCCACCTTCTTTTGTTTTTTGTTAGTTATTTTGTAATTAAAATCGAAATTTGTTATAATCATATTATTGTGAAACGAGAATAACTCACAAACTGTTTTGCTGTTTGGCAGACTTTTTATATTTTATTGTAAAACAGATTTTGAATAAATAAAAAATAAAAAAATAAGTAAAAAAGAACGTAGGACAAAAGTTTTTGAAAAGTAACGTAGGACAAACAATCAGAAACAGAAATAATAAGAAAATGGTTACCATTGATCTCAAAAAACAGGGTCCTTCTAAACCACCCCGGAAAATACAATTTAATAACCTACCCGCACCAAAACTCAAATAACAACTTAACTAATAATAAGAAGCCCAATTAATCAAGTAGGAAATCACGTCGGAACGTCAGGCGAAACAAACAGATTTGTTTCAGGTGTTGCAGTGGGGAAAGTGGATTGGATGCAGGGAAATGAGACAAGTGTGTGTGCGACCGATGGAATAGTTTTCACGAACAGGCTGCAAAGTTTATAAATGGCTGTACATCTACAGGATGATAATGTGGTATTGAGAATCAATTGGTTTGGTGGTCCAAAAATAGTATTTACAGCTACTAACTCATTGGCTTAGTCGACACAATCGCAACTACTGAGCATAAAGTCATCGGTCCGATTCCTGAGTCATTGTCATTGTTAATTGTCATTGGAGTTTGAACCTCCCTTTATAAAAATGGTCATGAGTCCAACCGAATACCGAAAAAGACTCTCAAAAGTAAAATCAATTAACCCCCACACAACGCACGACAGTAATAAATCCACAAAGTCTGCCACCACTCCGAAGCACAAAGGATATGCTGAATCAAAATTTTACATCCAATCTCCTATGCACCGTTCCAGCATGCATCTTCTCCATATTTCCATAGCAAAAGGTTCGGGCCGCTCTTAAATCTAGTTCCAACTTTGGATGCAGTAAAGTTAGGTGACCTACTTCTTCATAATTTGTGGGATTATGAAGTTAGTCTCACAGTTTGTTTGTTGGGAAAAGTTATTGATAATGTTCCTGAAATCTCTTTGGTAGAGGAAAAGTTTTGTGAGACTAGCAGTGTCCTGAGTTTGCGGGCTGAAGACTCACGTTCTTGTTGTGTTTTGGGAGCGCATGTTCCTTAAGGCGGTGTAGTATTTTTAGTTTTTATATGAAAAAATGGTCGTTCATATTCATGTTTGTAAAATATTTAAAAAGTCGTGTCTTTTGCCAGTATAGTTTTATTATCTCAACGTAGGGTCTAACATAATGGCAATCAATGTCACAGCGTTTTGTGTTTCCACAACGACTTTCAAAGTTTCTCGTAGGCTCATCCATATTTCTTATCACTAATAAATAGAATGTCACTTTACATAGGCCCTCTCGTTTGCTCTTGACCTCGATCACACCTGATGGAAAGCCATGGATGTGGTATATGATGGATACAGTGTGCTCTGAAGTGAATGAGAATCACAGGAAATCTTTGCTTTTCCCCCAATCTGATTACTCACAGGAAAGCAGTAGAAAAATGATACAATAATCGATACCACCTCCCTACTTTCTCACATCCTTCTCACGACTGTCGTCTTTTATAAAAACACTTTGATCGCTTTGAATGCACATGTGATTGCAGCTTTATTGCAATTTCAAAGCATGCTAGCGACGCCTAGCGCCTTCCGGAGCATAAACCTCCTTTGAACCGCTCCAGATTCAATTCGGTGGCTTTTAGCCTTTTTCGCGCGGTTATTGGTTTTCAAGCCAGCTTGCTAGGACAAAGTGGAATTATGTTGAGAGAAATAAATAATATTTTCGTGTGGCTTTTGGATTTGTCTTGTCAAAGTAAATATTGCAGTAATAAAAATGGAACTTTTGTCAGTAACAGCCACGGAGTCTGAATTTGGCTCACATGAGACTTAAACATACCTAACTGTTAATGGGTACCTACACCTCTGCCTAGCCCTTTATGTTATGTAAAAATGAAAATAAATAATAATCTTGACTTTGCTCGTGAGGTTGTCAACATAAGCTACCTGGTCGCTCCAAATGTCCCAGTAAGATCTGTGTTTGCTAAGAGGCAGTATGAAAGACAATCTTCCCACTTATACAACCTCCTGAATAAAGAGCTAAACATTTATCCCATGAAACTCCGTGACTGTAAACTAGCTGTAACTGATTGGCTTACGAATAAATCCTACGACGACATTGAAACTTTGGCATCATCGCTGCCATAATCTGTGGGTAACTAACAGATCCACAATAACAAAATCGTTAGTGGAGGATGCTGCTTCTGGCTTCTTCCGATCCCAAGACAAAGTCGCAGGGCTAACCTAAACCTTAACAAAAATAACATACACAACATATTTACACACACGCACACACACACACATACAAGCACTCGCACTCATCACACACGTGCGCTACTTTTTTCTACTTTTTGTAATTTTGTAACTTCTCTTGTTTTTCAATTGCATACATTGTTTAATGTTAAGCGGAAGTGCGGATTCACCTAATACAAGCATCCCCTTGCTTAAAAGGTGACCTCCAAATCGTGTCTGTTAAAACTATGTAATTGAAATAAACATTTTATTATTTTATTATTATTATTTGAAAGAATCGTAGCAGGTCCTGTCGGGGCTGCGGGTTGTTCACAAGTTACCGCAGCCTAGACATATAGGGCTAAGAAGGAACACGAGTGGTTTTTAGTCAGTAGAAACCTAACACTTCGCTCTACTCAAGAGCGGGAGGGATTATTTGATGATTTTACACCCGCCAAATAAAAAAAAATTAAAAAATGATCGTAGCAGGTGGCGTTCTGTGGTTTTTGCCAACCCCCATGGGAACAAGGCGTAAGTTTATGTAGGTATGTTTATACTTGTCACCAATGTATACGTTTAGTTAGGAAAAGACTAGGTGGGTTATATTTTACGAGTATGTGATCTTTATCATATGGGTGTGCGGTTGAAATGTTCTTATTAAAAATACATGTTAAATACTAATTTTGAAAAAAAAAACGATGCGTAAAATTTTCATATTAAATAATTTTCTCGAAAGAGTAACCGCTCTCCGTGAAACGTTAAAACTTTGTGATGTGATATATCTCAATATTTTTGTATTGAGTGATACTAAAAGAAAAAAACACGTATTCAATGATTTTTGCCAAAGATCAGAATATCAGAATTTGGACGGTGACAAAAAATCGTCTCGTATATTAAAGAAAGAAAAATGTGATAAATTAATGATATTGTAGAAATATGCGGGATAGGAATAGATCCCGCATTTTTCCTGGCCCCAACAAAAAACGGGATGTTGATTTTGCAAAACGTGTGTACGTGATTTTTAAGAAAACTGTGTTTTTCCGTGTACGTTGCTTTTATCCTCAGACGTAAGTTTTTCTGTACTTATTATATTCCTGCGTGTCCTGTTGTTTGTTGACTACAGGACAGTTCCTGTAGCTACTAGTTTGGCGATTTCGGACGCTACCGAAATCGCCAAACTAGTAGCTCAGTTCTGAGCAAACACAATAGATCGGACAAAAAAAAACGAATTAGTCCGGCAGAAAGATTTCCAAAAAATTTTGAACACATTTTGTCTTTATTCACATAGACTAAAAATGAAAAGAATACAGTGCTTCGAAAACTCGTGAACTCCTCGAAAACGTCACAAGTTAGTACAATTTTTACCTACAAATGACGTCAGCCCCACTTATGATCTTTGACGCGATTTATCTTCGTAATTTTTTATTAATTTGATAAAAGAAAAAACACGTATCCAATATTTTTCGATAATCTAACTGACGGACTTATTAGAATCACTTTTTTTGACTCAGTCCGACCCCCTATGTCGTCGCTCAGCTAATAAGAAGAAGATATTCTCCTGGAACGTATAAGTTCAAAAGACCGAAATTGCAGACAATAGAATACTCGTATAACTAGGCCCTTACGAGCCCCGCAGTGTTCTCGTAGTGGCGATCGGCGACGGTGACATTTTGCGTCCGGCCCTGGTGCAAACCATGGTCCGGGGCGAGAGGGAATGGAACGCCGTCGCCTCCTTCTGCGAAGCAGTGGTGCTAGCGTAGGAGGTGGCGGAACGTGAAAGGGAGAGAACCTCGCGTCCCAGCCGCCGCGGGAGACGCTCCGTGCGTCGGGGGCCACGTGATGGCTTCCGGCCACCGTACGCGCTAGTAATGGGCTAGCTCGCCGTCCGTCAGTTTTACGACGACGACAGGCCGTGTCGACGGCGCGTTCGTGTTCCACGCGCGCCTTAAAGAGATGTCAGCAACATGGAAGGGGCCCAACAAACATGGAAGGGCAAGGGCCGACGCCCGTCGCGCGTCGGGGCTGCGGGTTGTTCTAAAGAGATACTGCGGCCTTGGGACAAAGGGTGAAGAAGGAACATAGGTGGTTTCTAGTCAGTAGAAGTTTGATACTCCTTACTGCTCTGGCTCTCTGAGGTCTCATTTGATGATTTTCCACCCTCCAAAATGGGTAGAACACCGTAGGTGACCGTGTATGAATTGCACTTTTGTAAAAAACCACTGTTTATAACCAATACTTAATGGAAGGAGGGGGGGGGGTGAAGAATGTTGTACTAAATGCGTTGTAACCAATTTCCCATCTTGGTGTCCCTTTCATCACGTACTTATATCATGAATTTGGTAAAATTGGCCTTGATATTATCTCGTGTCAGACCGTTAGATAGAGAAGGGACGCTAAAATCACATTACAGAGGGTCATTTCGATCCATTACGCAATTAACGTCCTTGAACTTTCTCTCCCAAAAAATAATCATCTTTAACTGAAAAAGGGAAATAAAGTAGATGTTCTCGTTCAGCGATACAAATAAATAAAGTGTTTGTACTTTGCCAATTTGGGTTCCTTTTCATTAATTTTTTTTAACCTTTTTTACACTGTTTTGCTAATTGTTATTAGTGTCTTTTTGGTATTGCTTTATTTAAATATTGTCTAACTACTTGTGAAAACCTGTCATTGGCCATATTGTTTTTATCAACCAAACTAATGTGTCTCTAGCTGTAAGTTTTCCAAAAATAAAAAAATCAAAACTGTCTGTTTGTCATACCAAAATAGCCGGTTATTACTAAATGGATTGTAAATAAACGGTAAACGGTACCTATATTAACAAAAAAAGAATATTTTTCTTTCTGTCAAAAGATTGGTTTGTCTGTTTGTTTGTTCCAGCTAATCTCCAAAAAACACAAAACTACAAAATTACTAAGCACAAAATTACTAGACCGATTTTGATGATTATAATGTTATAAGACCTATAAACTTAGGCTACTTTTATTTTAGCAAAATAATTAGGGTTCCGTGGAAAAAAATAATACCTTTGAAATTGTTAACCAAATCCTATTCAAATACGGAAGTAATATCTTTATAAAATTTTCACGCCGACGAATATCGCGGGACTCAGCTAGTTTGTAGAATACAACACGGACTAAAGTATTATTAAATTTTTCCGAGCCTAAAGTATAATGCGACCTTCTATAAAAAAGATAGGTATCGCAAATAATGAACGTGACTTTTTAAATTTTCACTATCTTTTGTGTTCATCTAGGTTCTGAAATACTTCTCCTGAACAGTTATTTCCTAATATTAGACACTTTTAAGTGATTAAATTAGAATTGTTACCTAAAAAGGAAAATTTTAATAACTAAACTTGAAACGTTTAGATCATTTTAGTTAAAAGGATTAGTTCAGAAGATTACTCTCTGAATGTATTCAATTTTTCTAATAAACTATTTCTAATCTTAATTATGATTAATACTTACTCTGTTAAAGATGTTTTTCACCCTTGGGAATTCATCTTGATGAAGTTTAATAAACCTTTTGTTTGCTTGAAACATTGAATAGTTATTTATTAATTTATTTTGAAGTAACTAACTTCCCTCTCAGTTATTGAACTATTTTACTTTTAAAAGGATTTTATTCAAATAAACTGACGAAAATAAAACGTGTCAAATATCATTAGTGTGAATATTCCACAATGTACCAAGCTGTGACGTCATACGACTTTTCGAACAAGATTTTTTGTTAACTTGAAAAAAGAAAAAAATATGTGTCCAATATTTTTTTGTAAATCTATCTGACGGTTTTATTAGTTATAATTTGGTCAACTATCTCAAACAATGGGGAATTTAATATCGTGCCCTGCCTGTCCTGGTGGTTGTTTACTACAGTAACTGATAGACGTTACCGAACTAGTAGCCCAATTCTGGGCAGACAAAATTTAGATTGCCATCGACACCCGAAAAAGAAGAAGTGATGTAAATTATCACACTAATATTATAAAGGCGAAAGTTTGTGAGTGTGTATGTTTGTTACTTCTGCACGTCTAAACGTCTGGAGCGATTTCATTAAAATTTGGTATGGCGTTAGCTGACAATCTGGATTAACACATAGGATAGTTTTTATCCCGATTTTATCTTCCAGTAGGATAGTTTTCGTGTTGTAACGGGTGAAGCCGCTGGCACAACTAGTAATAGATAAGAAGAAGAATCGTTTATTGGTCTTAATACCCCAATAAAACTTCAGGTCAGTCATGGCAACTCTTGGCCGTTACTTAATTACTACAAAACAAGACCCTACTTACCGAAAAAGCTCGTAATACGCACCTATTACTTGAATCACATCGTCATTAATATAGCGCAGGCCATTGTCCCCGGTCCCAGAAGGGCCGTTGTAAAAACGCGCGCATTATCAAATATGTAGCGGTCTTGCTAATGAGCGCTCAGGGTGACGTTAACTATGCTGTAGTGATGTCAGTCATGGCTGTTTCTTTTATTTGTATTCTTCACGCTTGGTTAGGGTAGAGGGGTAGGCGGATTAGTTACAGCGTATTTTGACCTATTTCGGCCACATAGTGCAAAGGGGAGAGAGCAGCTGAGAAAAGCTGACTATTGTTGACAATGCCGAAAGCAAGAAAGTACGGCGTCGGTCGCTAACACGATGGTCCAACCAACTAAATAAAGCTACGTAGTCAAGCTTCCAGCAGGTGGTGATGGTAACTTTCTCTCACTTCTGGGGGGGGGGGGGTATTATCAAATAACCCCTCCCGCTCTTGGGCAGAGTGAAAAGGAGTATCAGGCTTCTACTGACTAAAAACCACCCATGTGTCTTCTTAGCCCTTTTTGTCGAGGCCCCGGTATCTCTTGCGAACGACCCGCAGCCCCGACGGCAACAAAGGTATCCTCATTCTTCTCATCTTCGACAAGCGCGAGATTCCTTATTCCAGTTTTGCTGAAATTGACCAGTTGAGCCTCCTATTTCCTTCATGGTGTTATTTCTTATTGAACTCCGAGCTGCTTTGGCCCACAGTTTGTCCTAGTATGAAGTCATTACTGTGACACAATACACTTACTTCGGTACAGTATTTGATGTGCTTATATCTTATTCATGGCATGTATTATGGCGCTTCAAAGTGGTTTACGGGTTTATGACTTTGTTAAAAGGGAGTTGGATTAATTTATAAAGGATTATCGTAAAGTAACATAGTCATTTAAGTTTGTACTACAATGCAGGTTCTTCGCTTTAAGCGTGGAAACACAATCGTTTGAAATGAGGTGTAATTTATTCAGACGATTAATCAATAAAGGTTTATCTTAGATTTTGTATTCTCTAGTTCCTCATTTCTTTAATACGTCATTGCCATTTTCAACCAGGAATAGGGTTGTTAACAAAAAAAAAACTAATTAGTCCGTCAGATAGTTTTCCAAAAAATATTGGACACGTATTTTTTCGTTTTTCACGTAAACAAACAATGAAGACGATACAGTGCTTTGAAAACTCGTGTGACGTCATTTTCAAATACATTAGTATGACATTCTCTAGCGGTCAGTGACGTCACAACCCCCCACTCAAATCTTTGACGTGTCTTTTCTTCGTCAATTTTTATTGATTTGATAAAACAAAAAATACGTATCCAATATTTTTCGATAATCTAACAGACGGACTAATTAGAATCATGTTTTTATAAGTCAGTAAACATCCTTAATACTCAGGAGTAGCCCAGGGTCTCGATGATTGCCCGGTAGATAGCAGTAAGGCAACCCCGTGTTACGTAGTTGGGACGTAAACTTAAATGGCGAATTTTGGGGGTTTACTATACAATTTAGGTACACCTCTGCCTTACCCTTCGACGATAACAAGCTTATTGGTGTGTAATTTGTCTTCACCAACAATATTTTTTGTATAAAGAATGAAATGGTCCTTCGAGCCGGATACCGTTCAAAACTTAAAACAATAACAATTCCACTGTATGCAGGCCAGTAAAAATTTGTAATACTAAACGCATGTTACCACCGACAAGTCTATGTCCACTAACATCACCCATGGGGCCTATATGTCACCATGTTTGTAGTGGGTAGGTTAATATTATATTATAGTTGTGTACTACCCCCTTCGACATGTTACATAGTTGTTGTAGGGGTATATTTCTTTTAAAGTGTGTTAATTAGAGGGAGTGACCGCCTATTGTTAGTATGCTGTTGGTGAGAAAGATTTCGTTGGGTGATTTACTCTGACAATTCCTTTACTACCTTTAGTATTTTTACCGTTTGACCAAAACAAGGAAATCCTGCGTAGAAGTTAAAGTTACAAAGGAATTTCACCCGGAGTGTAAATTTGGTCTTATTCCATAAACCATGTGATACATGATATCGTGTCCTGTTGGCAATCGTTTACAGGATTTTATGAATGCTACTAAAGACGCCAAACTTATAGTTGTATTCTTGGCCGACTTAAATTAGGTTGCCATCGAAACGCTACCGCTGAGAAGAGGAAGTATGGATTTACAATGCATATATTGCTACATGCAAAACATACCTAATGGATTTATCCAAAATTCAGACAAAAACGTATATAAATTACCTTTTAATGAGTCATCATCATGCCTATGATGTTCCCACTGCAGGGACTCAGGCCTCCTCTCTAGGAGAGGGATAAACTATAATCTACCACGCGGGCCCAGTGCGGATTGGTAGATGTAACATGTCTTCGAATTTTTTGGTTCTAAAACCTGCTGGTTTCCTCACGATGTTTTCCTTGACCGTTTTGAGAGCAGCAATGGTGAAATAAATTACACGAAGTAATGCGCCTGCCTGAATTTGAACCCACGACTACTGTTTGTAAGCCGGGGCCACGACCACTGCCACCGCTGCGCTCCTTAATGAGTATTGTAGAAAAATAACTTAACATTGCGGCACACTGGAGTTTTTCATGGCTTTGATCGTAACCAAATATGAATTATGCATACAAATATTGCATACAAATATTGCATTTTAAACAATAAAAGGCGTCGCGAAGCTAGTTATTGTTGGGAACCCTTATATCGTCACGCCGCCGGTACTTTCGAAACTGTCGTCTCCCCGAATATTTAAACACACACTTTATTTCACTTAGCGCCTCAGAGTTATAGCTATAATAATTCGAACATAAACTGGGGGTGATGTGGAAATCTACAATTTTCACCCTAAGGCATGTGTCCCAGCGTCTACGGAAAAGCCGATAGTATCGACTGTTTTTTTTACACCAGATTGTTGAGCCCGAGCCAGTAAAAGAGACGAATTGTGGTAATAGTTAATCACTGATTGAACAATGCCGTCGTTTTCAGTGGCTAGCTCTACTTACACAAAAACCTGTCTTCCGCCTTTCCCATCCAGTCTGACCCAGCCCCGCTTTTAGTTCGACTGTTGAAAGCTACACAGTCTAGGACTCGTTTACTATCAGCCGTCAGTTCTTCGATAGAAATAGGCAGCCCTGTGCCACTTCAGCTTGCATACTCTATAAACGATATACATATGTTGACTGGCTTCTCGCTAATCGCTAGCGGTGGGACTAATGCCGCACAGGGCCTTACCGCGCGGACGGCGTTATGCAACGCTACACAATTGTGAATAATGAAGGCTGTCGCGTTCAACACACGTCACGACACGACGGCTATTCTGTCGTTTTCGTCGCGAATTTGTATAATTGCTGCCAATTAAATTTTAGGGAGCATTGTGGATTTAAACGGTGTGCTGATTCTGAGGATGGAGTTAAAATGTCAGTAGGTAGGGTTATTATTGACGAAAGAACTCTTCATATATGAAAAGTTTTTCACGAGTTTTTACGAGCCTGCACTAGTATTGTCGCGTTATTTTGGTCCACAAATTATATCATCAGAAATGAAATGTTAACTGTTAGGTGTCAATAGAAATTGTAATATAAGAAAAGCTTCTAGTTTCGACTATGGGAACTCGCCAAAAGCTTGAAAATTTACAAGGTGATTCTTTAGTCACCGTCCAAATTTTTTCTAGGCATTAGGTATCATTCACCGACACCATTTTTGAAAAAAAGAAACGATATAAAATTCCGCTACGTACGTTACGTAAATTACGCTCTCCGTGACACGTTAAAACTTTGTGATGTGATATCTCAATATTTTTGTATTGAGTGATACTAAATGAAAAAACAAGTATTCAATGATTTTCGCCAAAGATGACCTATATTGACAAAAAACAAGTATGAGTTACATTTATTAAATAACGCTATTTTAAAAAGATGCATACCATCAATTAGCTCTTCTACCCTCCACAATAGGGTGGTTAACAAAAACGGACTAATGGTCCGTCATATATATTAGATTACCAAAAAATTTTGGACACGTATTTTTTCTTTTTTCACATACACAAACAATAAAGGCGATACGGTGCTTTAAAAACTCGTGTGACGTCATACTATAAGACATTAGAATGACATTTTTTAGCGATAAGTGACGTCACCAACCCCCACCTAAATCTTTGACGTGTTTTATCTTCGTCAATATTTATTGTTTTGATAAAACAAAAAATACGTATCTGAAGGCAGAGGGTCCAACATCTTAAATGAAACTACGAAATATAGCGGTAATAAACTTTTACTCCAATAGCACGTTATTTAAAATAAACCACTGTATAATTCAGATATAATTTAAAAACTCTAAGCGCTACAGCATGTGCACCGGGCCAAGCCTGCGACAAGAATGATCTCCTCCATGCCGAGCGCTCGTTTAAATAGACCGGCCCGAGCAGTGGGGAGAGTGTTGCGGCCTTAGCGACACCTTGCGACGCGCACCTGGCCCGCTGCACGTGCTGTTTACAACGGCGACGCCGTCATATCCAATATTTTTCGATAATCTAACAGACGGATCAATTAGAATCACATTTTTTGAAGTCAGTAAACATTCCTATTGAGGCAAGGTTTTGCAGTAGTCACATGAGAGCAGCTGTCCCATTTAACATAATATAACCTAGGTCCCGGGACGCAATTCTATTTCCGTTTTAACACGGTGAGCGACTAATTTATGCAACTGCTAAAATGTATGTATAACACAATGCATGCAATGCATGTATGTAGTGTGGTAGACTGCAAAATAGTATACGGTGAACTATTTAGTTGCGTTGCTTTGTTTTACGAAAATTACACAGAAATAAGCGTAATAGGGATGTTTACTGACTTAAAAAAATATGATTATTATTAGTCCGTCTGTTAGATTATCGAAAAAGATTGAATACGTATTTTTAGTTTTATCAAATCAATAAAAATTGACGAAGATAAAACGCGTCAAAGATTTGAGGGTTGTG
Organism: Diarsia rubi; assembly: GCA_932274075.1. Classification (NCBI taxonomy): domain Eukaryota; kingdom Metazoa; phylum Arthropoda; class Insecta; order Lepidoptera; family Noctuidae; genus Diarsia; species Diarsia rubi. The sequence continues at coordinate 15,250,615 of OW026425.1, forward strand.
ACGTCAATGACCGCTAAAATATGGCATACTAATGTCTCAGAAAATTACATCACACGAGTTTACAAACCACTGTAAGTATCGTCTTCATTGTTTGTTTACGTAGAAAAAGAAAAAATACGTGTCCAATATTTTTTGAAAATCTATGTGACAAACTAATTAGATTTTTTTGTTAACTACCTGTACCTACCTACATCAAAACGCACCCTGTAAACAATCAACACAAAACGCAATATTTGCTACTAATTTCCTAAAGGCAGGTACACAAAAGCCTAACAAATACCGTGAATACCTCATACCACATCGTGCAGAATAACATACCTAACCGAACGCCCAACCGCTCGCCCGCTGTTGCTCGTAAAACCGAATTGACAATTTAAATTTAATCTACTTTATGGAGCCAGTGGAGTAACGCCTTACATGCACTATTACACTGTTATGCCATTATATTATACTTTTATTTTGATTATGTGGATATGCGAGTGAGGTATAAAGTGGCGTGGTTTGGGGGTGTTTCGTCTGTGTGTACTTTGCTTAAGACGTCTTAAGTTTTGAAGTACATGTCAGGTTCTAGGTTTACATCACTAGGTACTAGGTTCATGGAAAGAAAGAGAAAGACAGAAAATTTATTTATTTGTCGCAGAAACACACCGAGCATACAGGAAAAAAAACATCACACAAACTACGCTTAACAGATACAAAAAAAAAATACAACAAGCAGGGATTACAAAAAAAAAAGAAAATGTTGCACGTTGCATGGCGTTCTGAAAGGTTTACAGTACGGCCTGTTAGCCTTGTGTAGTAAATACAGACACTTTATCTTCCCAATCAACGACATCTGGAAGCCTAGACATAAAGACAATGGAATAAAACGAACTGCTAAAGTAATTTCCCAAAAGCTTCGAACGTTTTGAAAGCCATTGCTTGTCTCTTACTTATGTCCTCTGGTGGCATGTACAGCCAGTGCTCAGCATTGCCTGGACCCCTTTTCTCACACAAAGTCAAGAAGATGATGTTTCTGAAAAATTAAACGGCATCTAGAGTACTACTGGATACTCCAAAGTTCTAATTCTATGAAAATCCCGTAAAGGATGTTTAATCGTACATTCAGTTTAAGATTTTTTACTGAAACTTATGATTTAAATTTTCTTCATAACACAAATAAAACCGATTCCTGTAAGTACCCAAATAGAAACTTGGTTCCATTCTACCGAAGTAAGACCAAGTACCTATTACAATTATTTGTTTTGTATGACTTGTTAACTCGTTATGGAGTATCAAGTAGACAATTCTATCAGTTATCAAATGAAGTTAACAAAGGAAGATGAAGTGTTTATTCGTTGAAGGTAAATGTTAATGTTGTTCCGAATTCATTTACAAGTTTGTTTATTTGTTTCAGGTACGTAATGACTACGAGGTGTTGCTTAATTAAAAAATACATTTTTCATTGAAGAGGATAATGGGTAAGTTTTATTGAATGAAAGTCTTTATTGCTATATTTTTATCCGACTGCGGTGAAACCCAAAAGGAGGGTTATGTGTTTCCCGTCGGGGCCGCGGGTAGTACACTAGTTATCGCGGCCTCGACATAGAGGGCGAAGAAGGATCATGGGTGGTTTTTAGTCAGTAGAAATCTGACACTCCCTTTCGCTCTGCCCAAGAGCGGGAGGGGTTATTCGATGATTTTCCACCCGCCAAAAAAAAAAGGGTTATGTGTTTGGCGTGTATATGTATGTCCTTTTCTTTGTTCCCTCATAACTCCTAAACGAATGAAGGGATTTGAATAAAATATACGTCGTTAGATTCGTCTTGCAAGCTGCTCAGGCCCCCTTGGCTAGTGGTGCTAAGAGAAGGAATAGGCCGAACAAAAAACAACGGCTAGCAGCTCAAGGGAAGGGTAAGTCCCGTCAACTAATGCTGGCGAATGCCGCAGGTCAGGCACAACCGACCGTAGCTAACGTCAACTTTTCCGCAGGCAAGCGGTTGCAGGCAGAGGACGGCAATAGCCAACCAGGACCTAGTCAACCACCAGCCGGCGCAGTGGAAGGACCAGCTAAGGCGGTTACGGAGCGACCTGTTCGGAATGATCAGGCCGCGGCTAAGCGAGCTCTCAACGAGACCTCGTCGCCTCGAGGGGAGCGCAAGCGGCCGCGGCTTGATAAGTCCAAGCGGGTCGCTAATCGGAGCTATGCCCAAGCTGCAGGATCTGACCTAGACGTCGCAGTCACATGCGGCCAGACAGGTCAGATCAACAAGGAGGTGGCGGACCAGATCCTCGAAGCTCTTCAGAGGAAGATGCTCGCCGAAGCTTGTTCTCCTGACGCGGAGGAATTGCCGGTGCCCGTCTTCAATGCGAGGCCAGCGTTTGCAGATGGGGCCCTCAGGCTGTGGTGTGATAGCGAGGTCACCCTAAACTGGCTGAGAACGCTCATCGCCGAGATGCCTCCTCCCACTGGTGCTTCACTCGTGATCAGGAGGCAGGCTGATATAAGGCGCCGCGTACGTTGCGGCATACTCATCCCGGACGACCAGGGTGTTTTTACGGACCCGCACAACATCGGGCGCCTCCTATGCCACCAGAATCGGTGGCTGGACATAAGGAGGTGGACTATGCTGCAAGCCAAGAAGCAGGAGAAGGCTTGCTTCATGGTAGTTGGGGTCCCTGAAGACCAGATCCCAACATTAATGGACGCCGGACGACGACTCTCTTTCTGTGCCGGGAGGGTTTACGTCATGTTCCAGACGCCGAACGGCAAGTTTGTCCATGTCCCTCAGGGATATCCGGCTGCAGAAGCTACCACATCGGGGGTAACACGGGTGGAGGAGGCAGCTCCCTCCACGAGCACAACGGTGCTACCTACGGACGTGCCTGCGGGAGCAGCGCCAGTGGCCCCAACAGTTGCCGGTGTGGAGACCGTCCTTTCGTCGGGTGGGGAGCTCGATGACAATATATTGTCATCGGCTTCTGACCTGGAGGAGGGCGGCTTCGACCCCGACTTTCTGTTTGCTGGGCTGCGGCTCGAGGGAGACGAGGAAGGATCGACCAGTGATGGCGTCCCCTTCGCTAACCTGTAAAGTCCTGCAGGCAAACCTCCACCACAGTCAGACCGCAACGGCTCAGCTACGGAAGTGGCTGGAGGTTCAACACACGGCCATAGTCCTGATCCAGGAGCCGTGGATCAGGGCGGGACGAATACAAGGACTTTCCAATCTTGGGGGTAAGCTTCTATTTAGCTCAGAGCACGATAATCCAAGATCGTGCATCTATACGACGCGTAACATAAAAGCACAGCCACTTACGGAATTCTGTTGCAGGGATATCTCTGCAGCCAGGCTGCTATTACAGCGCGGGGACACGGAAGTAGAGGTGGCCTTCGTCTCGGCATATATGCCTGAGGCTGAGGAGCCACCCCCGCATGACCTCGCCCGCCTCGTAAGACACTGTGAGTGCACACGCTTGGAGGTGGTCATAGGGGCCGACGCAAACGCTCATCACCCTCTGTGGGGCATGAACACGCAGAACGAAAGAGGTAAGGCTTTAGTTGACTATATGTTTACGACAAACCTAACCCTACTAAATACAGGTTCCGAACCAACCTTCGTCACCAGACGCAGTCGAACGATTATTGATCTAACTCTGGCATCGGAAGGCGCAGCGGCCATCATAACCGGGTGGCAGGTCTCGAAAGAGGCCTCCTGCTCTGATCACAGGTGGATCCGCTTTGACATCCCAGTCTGTGTGACACCTGTACTGCCACGCCGCAACCCACGCAACACGGACCGAGCTGCCTACACTCGTATCCTTGAAACCAAGCTTGCGCCAACAAAGCACTGGTCGACCCTTGAGAACTCGAGCCAGATCGAAGAACAGGTAAGTTACCTGTCGAAATCACTGTTAGACAGTTATCATTCATCCTGCCCTGAAACCACTGCGCCCACAACACCAGGCAAGCAACCATGGTGGGGACCTGAGTTGGAACGCAAGCGCAGGAAGGTAAGGTCAGCCCTAAACAGAGCCATGAACACCTGTGCTGACGAGGATTGGGACGTCTACAGGGCGGCCAAATCCAGCTACAAAAAATGCATCCGGCAGAAAAAATCTACTGGCTGGAGGAAATTCTGCGGGAAAATAGAATCCTGCCAACAAGCAAACAGGGTAAGGAAAATACTAGCACAGCAGAACTCTGCTGGACCTGTAGTGCTCCGAAAACCTGACAACACGCTTACCACTACTCCAGAAGAGGCGATGCGCGTCCTCACTGAAACTCACTTCCCAGGTTGCGTCTTCACGCCCACAATTGACTGGACTGAGGTAAACCAAACTCCAACAGGAAACGACTGGAAATATGCTCACATGATGATCACGCTGGAGAAAATCCAGTGGGCGATCGGGTGCTTCCATCCTTTCAAGGCGTCCGGTCCGGACGGGGTGTTCCCTGCACTACTGCAATGGGGTGGACCCTCCATAGCTGAAAGACTGGTGCCCATATTACGGGCGTGCTTAGCCTTTCGGTACATCCCAAAAGGATGGAGGGAAGTGAAAGTCATATTTATCCCTAAGCCAGGTAAGAGTGACTATAGTAACGCCAAATCCTACCGGCCGATCAGCCTGACCTCCTTTCTCCTGAAAACCATGGAGAAGATATGCGAGAGAGAGCTGAGGGATGGCGTTCTAAAAGCAATACCTCTTCACGCAAATCAACACGCATACAGCGCGGGTAAGTCCACTGAATCCGCTCTGCATCTAGTGGTTGGCCGGATAGAGGAAGCGATCCATCAGAAGGGTATCTGCCTGGGTACTTTCATAGATATCGAAGGAGCCTTCGACAAAACAAACTTCTCCAGCATCAGCGCCGCTCTTTCCCGACACGGGGTGGAACAGGTACTGATAGACTGGATTACCAATATGCTTAGCAAACGAGTCGTCCGCCTTGGTGCAGAGCAGCAGTCAGCAGTGATAGCCAGGGGCTGTCCCCAAGGAGGAGTACTGTCGCCCCTCCTCTGGAATCTGGTGATTAATGACCTCATCGCGAAGCTCAATGCTAACCACTTTTACACTATTGGGTACGCAGACGATCTCGCCATCCTCATCTCGGGGAAGGTGACAGGGACAATCTGCAACCTCACTCAGCAGGCATTACGCATAGTTGAGCGATGGTGTGCTGAGTTCGACCTCTCAGTGAACCCCACAAAAACTGAACTTATCATGTTTACCCAAAAACAAACGCTAGGCCCTCATCGCCTACCTAAGCTATTCGATACTGAGCTCCAGGTAACCAACGAGGTCAAATACCTGGGAGTTATCCTGGACAGTAAGTTAAATTGGAGCAGTCATCTTGACAACAAGCTTAACAGGGCCTGCATCACCTTTTGGCAATGCAGGAGGATGATAGGTAAGAAGTGGGGCCTATCCCCTAAAATTATACTTTGGCTTTACTGCGCGGTAATCCGACCCATGATCACCTACGGGGCAGTGGTCTGGTGGCCCCGAACCAAATTAATCACAGCGATAAGCAAGCTGCAACGTATGCAAAGGCTCGCCTGCATGGCGATCACAGGCTGCATGAGGACAACTCCGACCGCAGCTCTCGAAGCGATACTGGGGCTTCCGCCGCTCCACCTGTTCATTCAGCAGGAAGCAACGATGACGGCGTTGCGCCTCAATACGCTACAACTCTGGGGTAAGAAGTGCACGCAGCATACTGCGGCACTAGAGGGAATCCAAAGTGAGTTCCCCCTGGTGAAAGCTGTTAACGATCGAGTACCCAAACAGTACGTATTCGATAAGAAATACAAAATCCAACTCCATGAGGACCACCGCTGCGAGGGACTTAACCCTGCAGAATTAAGGATCTTCACGGACGGATCTAAAACAGGTACTGGTACTGGAGCCGGTGTCTTCTCGGAGGACCTCAACATCCACATAGCCGTACCTTTGGGGGCCCACAACACTGTCTTTCAGGCAGAATGCATGGGCATCTCCCTGGCGGCATCTGCCATCTTGGCTCGGGAGGTAAAGGAACACTCCATCCGCATACTCTCAGACAGCATGGCAGTGCTGCTGGCATTAAGGAGCCACACGGTGAATTCCGGGCTAATACACGAGTGCCACCAACGCCTGAACCAGGTTGGTAACCTCAATAATATAACCATTCAATGGATCAAAGGACATAGCGACTCCCGAGGCAACGATGCAGCGGACGAACTCGCTCGAAGGGGCTCGAGCATGGCGGCGGTGGGCCCAGAACCCATCGTGCCGCTACCTTTCGGCTATCTTCGCACGCTGGTAAGGAAACGTACCAAAGAACTTCACGCCAAGCTGTGGCTAGACCACGGCGAGTGTAGGCAGGCCAAGAAGGCGCTTCCCGCCATCGACGCTCGCCTCACCAAACAAGCGCTCCGGCTAACTAAACTGCAGCTACGCACAGTAACGGCTGCCATCACTGGACACGGTACTTTTAACAAGCACCTCTTTGTTATAGGAGTCACAGATAGTCCTCTGTGTCGAGCCTGCATGGAGGAAGAAGAAACAGCAGCCCACGTGCTCCTGCACTGTCCGGGGGTTGCCCCATACAGGGCCAAATACTTCGGTGACCCAGGTACTCTCCGCGAGATTGCCAGTAACACCAAGGGGTTGCTGGCTTTTCTCGGGGAGCTGGGGTGGATCGAGTGATATTCCCACCCGCACGTAAAATACGCGCATTGAGCGTGGAGTTGCGGACACCAGCCCGTTATACTTATACTTATACTTATAGATTCGTCTTGATGGCGCGAGTATCACTGGCGTTTTATTAAAATTAAAAAACAAAGAAATTTGCGGAATTTGGGACATATCGCGGATTTCAAATAACAAAAAAATCCATTACACTCAAGTAGGGTATCGAAATAAAGGGTTTTAAAAGGATATTACAAAAATATATGCCACTTAAATGTTTAAAAGAAATTCAAAGTCACAAAACCTATAAACAAACACAAAAGTTAAATCGTCTGCGAAAAATATTACGCGACGAACGAAAGAACAAACACAAAATAACTAAAAAGTTGGAAATAAAAAATATGTAGTTAATATATACAAAAAAATCCGACTGAAAAAAGTGAAACGCAAAAAACAAGCACATTTTAAATTAAACAAAATTTGGAAGCAGGCGGGGGTCCATTTGAATATTAGATTATGAAATGAAAATGTGCTTGTTTTTTGCTTTTCAGATTTTTCAGTCGGGTTTTTTAGTTTTTTATCTACTTTTTTTATTTAAAACAATCTTTATTGTTTTAAAATAAGTAGATTATAGGTTTGCAGGTGAACATTCAGCAAATGGCTACCTAACCTCCAATGTCACAGATCTACTTTAAATGACAGCTGGGACCGACGGCTTAATGTGCTTTCCGATATTCGGAGGAAACTCGGTATATAATGGGTGGTCACCCATCCACGGATCAACCTAGGCAAGCGTGCCTAACTCGAGCATCGACCCGAGCGGTTGTTGTTATTTAGCCAAAATTCGAATTGCTCAATTTATAAACCCAACATATCAAGCTTATCTCCTAAATCATCACGTCATCTAAAACAAAATAGTATATCTGTTATTCCCAGACTATGTCTAGGTTTCAGTCTAAGTCTGTCGGTGATAAATGTGGCGCCGGCGTACTGTTTGATTCACCACTCTTGTCTGTTAACTTGCAACGTTTTGATACTAAATCACTAACGATATTTACAGTAGCAAATGTCTGTACTTTATTTTGTTATGAAAAAGTATTTGGATGTTATTCCTTTATAAATGTGGTCGACATTCGTCGATAGTCTGTTGAGTTCATTAGTCTGAGAAGGGATGACATTGGGGATAGCTGGCTTTTATAAATCAATGTGCTATAAGTACAAATATCTTTGTTACATTTACAATAGCGGATCGGATAAAAAAAAAACTAATTAGTCCGTCAGATAGATTTCCAAAAAACATTGAACACATATTTTTTAATTACATAAACAAAAAGTGAAGACGATAATACTGTGCTTCGAAAACACGTGAACTGCTCGAAAACGTCACATGTCAGTACATTTTTTAACTTCGTCAATTTTTATCTTCGTCAATTTTTATTTATTTCATAAAACAAACACTTGTCCAATATTTTTAATAATCTAACTGAAGGACTAATTGGAATCATATTTTTTTTACTCACACCGTTACTCCGAAACTTTCGGAGTAACGTACATAGCAGTAACGACCATTCTGAATACCGTACTTCGTCATAGCGTACATTCTGACTCACGTAATTCGGACTCACAAACTTTAATTATTATTATTATTATTATCTATAGGCTATATTACACAGCTCTTCATCGTTAGCCTACATACAGCATTCCACTGCTGGACTCAGGCCTCCACAATAGCACCCGCGATGACCTCCGGCCACCGTAGACGCGGGCCTGTGGACGGTGAGTGATGGGCTAGCTCGCCGTCCGTCCGTCTCACGACGAAAACAGGCCGTGTCGACGGCGCGTTCGTGTTCCACGCGCGCCTCAAAGAGATGTCAGCAACATGGGAGGGGCCCGAAAGGGCCGACGCCTGTCGGGGCCGCGGGTAGTCCAACGGTTATCGCGGCCTCGACATAGAGGGCGAAGAAGGAACATGGGTGGTTTTTAGTCAGTAGAAGTCTGACACTCCCTTTCGCTCTGCCCAAGAGCGGGACCCCTTCATGTGCAAATCCGACTTGCACTTGGGCAGTCGTTTTGGTTTTTCGTTATAGCCTTTAATTAAAGCTACGCTAGAAAATATAAAAAAAAATAATATGAGTACTCCAACATGTATTTTGGTGTATGTTTTTTTTTGGCTGTCCTTAAATATATAATAATATCATTTTTCTAAGAAAACTTGACATGAATGTCATGTGTTTGTATCAAATGACCGTTCATGCCCTTTTCTCCGAAAATAAGGACCAATTTTCTTTCAAGAAAACCATCGGCGTTCCCATTATAACATTTACCTACAAACCGATACATAAAACGACATCCAAAGGAATCTTGTAAATGACATGACCTAAAAGACTTTTTGGCGAAGGAATCTTCGAAATGACAAATGTTACAACCTTTTCCTATTGATCAAATTCGTTCAGTATTGCCAACATTTTTGTTCAGTTGACATTTGAACAATGTTGACCCAATTTTTTAAAAATGGAATGATGAAGGACTGCTAAAAAGCTGATATTGTTTTTAACAGCATTATCATGGTACCTACTATAAAAGGAGGTGATATTTTACTTGTTTATTTGGGTTATTTATAGTAGTATTTGGATCATCTTACTTCGCTGAGTTCTCGAGGGAATGTTTCTGTTCTTGTCCTTTATTTTATTTTAAGATATTTCCAAAATATTCCTGGCCTTCTTCCGAAGGGATGCCATTTAAAAATCCCATTAGGTTGACATCGAAGTGGTCTGTGTACATCACTAGCAATCAGGGTCCTTTACATTCGACATGGAAATACACGATTTGGACTAGAAGAGGCTTTGTTTTAATTTCTAGCTACAGAATTGGGAGATTTAATTAATCACTTTTTCACCATTATTTTTTTTCTTTTCTTTTTCTTTTAATCTTTTTTCATCATCTTTTTCAACCATGTTGGGGTCGGCTTGCAGTCTAATTGAATGCAGCTGAATACCAGAATTTTATATGGAGCGTCTGCCTATCTAACCTCCACTGCTCAGTTAGTACTGGGAAATACTACTGGTTTTCAAACTTTCAAGACACTGACAACCTGTATCGACTGTCAAAAATCTATAATATGGCAGCGAGAAACGGAGAATGGGTGGTCACCCATCCCCGGACCAGCCTAGTAAGCACGACTTAACTTAAAGGTCGACCAGAGGGACATTAAAATTTATTATTAAGCCAAGAGCTCCTCTAGAAGTACGAGTATATTTTATTTAAATACTTTTTTAGAGACCCAAGACCCTACCCATTTTCCTCATATTTTAATTCCGTGTAGCGCGATCCTGTTTTATAGCATCGGACTTCATTATGGTAATAGGGGTTCGATTTCATCCGCCCCTCGCCTGTCACTGATCACTACTGATTTTTGAGTCTACCCAGCGTTTTGGGGGATGACATATAGGTAGGTATTTGATGATTCTTGGGAATTGTTAATTGTTAAACCTGCGGGCCACACCCGTAGGGTATATTGTTAGGAGGATATGAAATCGTGCTATATTAGTTTATTTGGGACAGGTACCGTATGCAAGAAACATATTTTAACAACATCGAGTAACAGTCTAAATATTTTTTAACAGTGATTAAAATTTTATTTTAATGGATGGATAGAAAGAGAACGCCAAAAAAAATATGGAGTGATTGTGTGAGGAATGATAATATAAAAGTCATCATCATCATCAGCCAATAACGATCCCACAGGTCTCAGGTCTCGATGCAGGGTCTCAGGCGTCCTCTCTAGGAGGGGGATGGGCTATAATCCACCACGCGGACCCAGTGCGGAAAGGTAGACGTCACATGTCTTCGAATTGTTGGTTCTAAGACACCGGTTTCCTCACGATATTTTCCTTCAAAGTTTTGTAAGCAGTGGTGATGAAATAAATTACACAAAGTAATGCGCCTGACTGGGTTTATTAAATCCGCGACACACTGTTCGTAAGTCGGGGCCGCCACCACTAGGCCACCACTGCTATGAAGGGTGTAAATTAACTCTTCATGCATCCGTCAACCAAGCATTCTGTACATCAAACTAAGTACCCCTACGCAACATTTTTTGTTGGGAAACCACTTTTTTTTGGGGCCAAAAATCACATTTTACGGTAAATCTCAATGTAGCACTCTTAAAACATTGTGCTAGCGGTTGCTTTGAATAGTAAACGGTCATGGAGGTAATTTAAGTAAAGTTATAACCTGAAAAACGAGTATTTACAAAAACAGCTTTGAAAAATTTGGAACTTTGACCCCCAACAGCTCCGTAACTAGGGGGTTCCCAGGTATGGTCTAAAACAGAAAAATGATCGCTGTGGTGGGGAGAACATTAAGTGCCCTTCGGTTGCGTTAAGGGTAGTTTTACACCCTTATGCATATGAAAGTAAAAGCAGTAGTATGACTTGTCGTTTGATAATAGGACAATAGCACCATTGTCCGAAATTCTTCCAAAATGTTTAGTTAAATAGTAACCGTTAATATAATATTCAGTATGAATGAATGAAAGTTAACGAATAAAAAAGTTAACGAGTTATTACCATAAACCGAAAAAAAGAACCGAAAACCGAAAAGATAAAGATTGTTGTGAAGTTCAACAATCTTTATCTTTTAGTATTTTATTCTTGAACTGAAATCCATTAAAATGTATTCTATAAAAGCTGTTACATTTAATTTTAATACAATAAACATTTCTGAATTCGAGGAATGCAGACAACTGCAGCAATAACTTTATTAAATCTTGTTTGAAATGGAAAATTCATCTGAGATATTTGAAAAATCTTAATAGTTTTACGGGCATTATCATATTTAATTTCTGCTATGGTTTCCAAAACTCATTTCTGAACAAATACGAGTAAATTAAAATGGTGTCTAGACATAGAGGTATTGCGTGTTCAACGTATGTTATTGAGTTTTATATCAAAATGGTATGTCAAAGTTGGCGAATCAAAAAAACCTTTTCTCTTATTACTACTCGGTTTATGGTGAAAATATGATATTTGAGAACAGTAAGTGGATACTTTACTGGTATATATTGTATCTGTTAATGGGCAGGTTTATATAGAACCCAACCAGCAGGGCTATTGCGTATCTTTTAAATGACAGTGGCTATCATATTGTCCATGGATTGAGGTTCAAATTGGTTATGGTTTAGTACAAAATGGGACCATTTGACAGTTAATTGATAGACACTATAGGTTAGCCACTGTCATTTAAAAGATACGCAATAGCCCTGCTGTTCTATGAAATTATTACAATAACAAATCACCACGCTTGTACTCCCCGAAGGTTTTAGCAGCAGTGTACCTAATGATAAGTACATGCACATTTCTTGTTCATGTCCCATGTAATAGGGAGCGAGCCAATTACCGCCAGACGTGCACAAATCCAGTCTACTGAGAAATTCGTCATGGACCCAATACATTTAGCCCGATCTGGGACTGGACTCTAACAATAACATAAAACTAAATATAATTTCACGAACTTTCAGACCCATTACTTGTTACAATAGCATCGTAGCCAAATAAATAAATTGTCCAATATTTATGCTATGCTGCCTTACTTTTCCTGACACAATTACATTTTATGGTCTATTGAGTTTAGTAATAAGAAAAAGTTTTCGTATATCTAGGGTTACCATTAATTCAGATATGTCTGAATTTTCGGCCTTTCGTCCAAACTTAACCCCGGCCTTGTCATTTGTCCGGACTGTTGATTTAAGGAGATTCCTGATAATAATAAAAAAAAATCTATGAACAATTATATGACGACAGATGAGACATGTCTATGTTGATTTGTTGGTCGGTCATGATGGCACGTGGAGTCCGACGTGAAGTAATATACAGGCACTGTTCGGTACACTTAACTTTACTGTCCAAAACGCTTTACATTGAAAAATAACAAAGGATTTAAGATCTATTTTCAGATTTAAATGAAATAAAATTTAATGTAGTGAGGTTAGCCAAGTCAACCGTTCGTCACCACGATTTCAATTCGAATGTGTCAACTGCACAAGTCTACCGTCTTTTAATACCATCAAAAATGACCAACGATAACTTTATTCGACAACACACTCTTGCATTGCCAGACCAAAAATTAAATTAAACTAAATCAGAATTATGATAAATGCTTGACATTCCATTATCGATCTGCGACATATATTAAAAGAAACAAAATCCGCACGTAAAATGTCTTGTGCTACTTGTTATAAAAAATTTAAAAAAGCTTTTATTTCGGACAAAAAACTTTCAGAATTACAACTTTTTTGTTTATTGAAATACAAAGTTGTTCGAGATGCATTACCTACCTACGTACCTACCTTCCTACTAGAGTCAATGATATTTCCAAATTTTAAATGGTTACCCTACAAATGGCTAGCTTAGTTTTCGGGATATTTTAATACAACCTTCCAACAGTTTTTTCTTGGAGTTTATAGAGTATTCACACGCATTGGTGTGATTTGCTACTGTTTGTCATTTTTGGGTTGAACCGCGGCGGGTACAAGTTGTCCAATAATGTCTCATTTTGGTGTTGAATTTAGTACGATTATAACTTACACGCTTTTGTAATTTTTGGGACACGCATGGGTCTATGGAATGTTAGGAATTTGGAACAAACAGAAAAGATGGGAAGGTTTTTACCATGTTTTAACAGTAGTTGAGCTCTTTTTAAAATGGTCAGCCTAGCTATACAGGATGGAATTTTGTAATGCCACCTGGAGGGAAAGTACTCTTAATACTGCAGACAGAAAATTTTACATTGTGAGATTTTCTGGATCATAAGATCCAGAAAATCGATTTAAAGCAAAAAATCGGGCATCGCTAGTAAGAAATTAGTTGTCTGATGACATGGCAGATTCCGAGTAAGAGATGAAAGAGAAAGAAGAAAATACATAAAAATGACAACATGTGACAAACACGACTACACGACTGCTGAGCATAAGGTCTTAGGTTCGATTCGCAGTTCGGGCAAAGTGCGATTTGGGTTTATAATTTCTCAGCAGAGCCACGGAGTCTGGATCTCGGCCATGTTGATGTCAAATGGTCGCGCCCTTAAAAATAACGTTAGCCTTAAAAATAACTGGCTAAAACGGGGTTCTCTGGCTTACCCTTCCGGGACTGCAGGTGTGATGTTATGAAATACCACTATCCATCAGGTGCAACATCATCATCTGCCTAGCCTTTTCCCAACTATATTGGGGTCGGCTTCCAGTCTAACCGGATGCAGCTGAATACCAGTATTTTACATGGAGCGACTGCCTATCTGACCTCCACAACCCAGTTAATACTAGGTAATACGATACCCTTTGGTAAGACTGGATGTCAGACTTTCAGGTCACTGACTACCCGTAACGACTGCCAAAGATCTATATATGGCACCCGGGACCAACAGCTTAACGTGCTTTCCGAGGCACGGAGGAAACTCGGTATGTAATGGGCGGTCACCCATCCACCGATCGACCTAGGCAAGCGCAGCTTAACCTAAAGATCGACCAGAGTGGCAGTTCTTATTAAGCCACGAGTTCCTCCATCAGGTGCAACATACTTGATTGCAATTAAGGTGTACTAAGGCAGAGTTCCAGTTACAAAATATAATGGAGGTAGAATTCAGCAACATGGAGGGGCCGACGCCCGTCGGGGCTGTGGGTTGTTCGAAAGAGATACCGCGGCCTCGACACGAAGGGTTAAGAAGGAACATGGGTGGTTTTTAGTCAGTAGATGTCTGACACTCCCTACCGCTCTGACCAGAGCGGGAGGAGTCAGTTGATGATTTACCACCCCCAAAAAAAAAAAGGTCGTACTTACTACTTCTTTTTTAAGAAAACGTTGCCCCACACTAGGAATTTCTCCTGTATCGTGGGTGCGTTCACAAACATTTAAACTCACATACACAAATACCCAGACCCGGAACAACTATCTGTAGGTCATACAAATATTTGTTCCGTGCGGGAATCGAACCCGCGACATGCAGCGCAGCAGTCCATTGCTTGAGCCACTACGCCAACCGTGCCGTCAACTACTTACTTACTTATGCCTTTGTCAAACCCAAACTTAGGACCTTACGATGAACAGGACAGTCAACATACCTACGCATAAGCAAGTTCTTACAGTACCATGTTGAACATGCATGTATAATGGTGTCACAGTGCCTACATAAAATACATGGCATAGCTCTTTGTCAACATTGGTTAATTTACTCGCAGGCGCTGTTGCTCTGAAAACACGGAAATATTTCAGGGTCTCACATTAAATGGTTCAGACACGCAGTAGTACAAGGGCTGTACATTATATAGACATGAGATCACAGCTTTACATCATTACTTTCATCAGAATTTTGCCAAAATCATGCAAGACTTTTAAAAATGGCAATTATTTCAAACTAGCTGTTGCCAGCGGCTTGACCCGCTACAACCCACGGGAATATAAAAATCGGGATAAAAGCTAATCTATTTGTTAATCCGGATTATAAACTATCTTCGGAGCCGCTGTTTGTACACTAGTTATCGCGACCTCGACATAGAGGGCTAAGAAGGAACATGGGTGGTTTTTAGTCAGTAGAAGTCGGACACTCCCTTTCGCTCTGCCCAAGAGCGGGAGGGGTTATTTGATGATTTTCCACCCGCCAAAAAAAAGAAAACAAAAAATAGGTTATAAACTATCTGTGTACTAAATATCATCCAAATCCGTACAGTAGTTTTTGCGTGAAGAAGTAACAAACATACACACTCACACACTCACAAACTTTCGCCTTTATAATATTAGTGTGAAGTGTGATGTAATGCCGTGGTCATTGTGAAACGAAAATACGTGTTGAAGAAGTTTTATTTCGGTACCTATCTATTAATATTTTTGTTGTACATCCGGATTCATAATTATTTTCTTCGTTTGGTACTGATTTTTTTTTATAGATACGTTGACAGCTTAACCGAGAAACGGCGGAAATTGATGACGTTTCTTGCGTTCCATTTCTTGCACTTCATATATGAGGTAGAGTGACCACGATCACACCCCAAAAAATTATTGCTACGACAATGCTCCTGGAAAACTCACCCCAACAATCATTCTGACACAAGCAGACACAGCTTTTTTCATCAAACAGGATTAAAATATCTTTTATCTCTGTCACTCAATCCTGTCTCAAATCCTTCTACTTGGTGTGCTGTCGCCTTCCTCTATTAATAAAGATTTTCTTAGCAGAGGCCCCTGTAATGCCCCGAGCTTGGGGCTAGCTGCCTCCAGTGGCATAAATATTGGTAGGATTTTGGGTAGTTCGGGTTTTAGAGGCTTTTGGAGTAGGTACTTAAGTGGATTTTGGAATCTTTCTTGGGCTAGCATGTTTGTCTGCTAGTTTGAAGATTCAAGATGACAATATTAGTAGGATATTAGTAAAATAAAGTATAGTTTCTGCAAAACATGCTGTTTGATAACCGTTGATAACTGGAGAACATTATCAGTAACTATCAAATAATTGTGCCAAGCTCTACGCTCTTGTCGCAGCCTGATCCACAATATTCCCACGATGACAACATTGTCGTCTACCCATCTCAGCGCCGAATGACCAACGCTTCTTCATTCCTTACCATACCGCTTATAGGGTAAAACGCCAAGTTTACTATCAATTTACTATCTTAAATTGCCTTTAAACTCCCAAAAAAGCGCAATATTTCGGACTCAAAATACATAAAAAAAAACAAACCCAAAAATATACCACCATCCATTCGATATACCGTCACTATATCCCAACGTCAATTACGTCTCACTCCAAATATACCGGCACATAAAGCATGTTCCACATCATTGGCTATACAATTGGCGATACAAATGCCTCCGTGTGTCCTGGCCGTAAGCTAGGCCCACTTATCTGATTGTGACAGCGTTATGGTTATTTACTTTATGGTATGGGGTTCCCGTGCTGGACCGTGGCTGGTTAGGTATATGGGGAACGGTTTGTCTAAAGTCAAGCTATATGCTTGTAATATTTTGTGTGTAGCTTGAGTGTTGATGTGTGGTTGTAGATTTTGTTTTACATTAATTTATTTATGCACTAAGTACCGTGGCGAAGGCATTTTACCCGTCAAGTTTCAGGTGATGCAGAAACCAACAGACACAACATCATTATACTATACATTTGTATATAAAGGTAATTGTGACGTTTCGAAGATTAACCGGAACCGGACCGACAGACAAGCATGAAAAGATAAAAGTTTCTTTCTTGTTTTTGTTCCGTTTGTACTTTCATAATTCTGATTTCAGTAATAACCTGTTATTTTTAAATTATTTTTTTTTACACATCAAACAGGTTTGCAGATCTAGACAATCTTGTAACACAAACCAACAATAACACTTCCTACACAACAATACATCGGAACATGCACTCAGTCGTTCCCAATTTTCCAGCTCATCGCTCGCCACTCCACTAGAACTTTTCATTAACATTTCGCATTTGCTCCATCACGCCATTAAGGTGTCCATAAAGAGAGACACTCTACTGTGAGTACTGGAGAACGTAATACCTATCTTCTTAAATCTCGACCGAAGTGAGCGCAGGGAGGGATTGGGGACTTAAGGCGCTAACAGCCCGTAGCCGTAGTTTCCCGTCGGGGCTGCGGAATGTTGTAAGAGATCCCGCAGCCTTGACATATAGGGCTAAGAAGAAACATGGGTGGTTTTTAGTCAGTAGAAGTCTGACACTCCCTTTCGCTCTGTCCAAGAGCGGGTAACATCACCTAAACTAGCGCCACCCATATCTTATTTCTTTTATTCTTAAATCACATTGAAACATCCATAACACTATCATGTATCATGATTTTCTAAGAAGAGTAGTGGTTGACTTTTCTCTTGACCAGAAGGCTGGCCAAGAATGAGCATTACCATGAATCCTGTCCGATGCTGTCGCCAGCAATCTGGGTCCTTTACCCGTGGAAAGTGACGCGGACGAGTTTATTGACGCCTTTAAATTCTTTTCATTTTTTTATTGATATTTTCAGCCTGTTATAATTAGTCATTTATCTTTTGCTTCTATTTGTTATAATTATGCGCTAAATGCTCTCAAGAGATATTAATGTTAGTGTATTAGTTAGTTACGTACGACACATAATCACAGAATTCTTTTCCGCTTCTCACACACTATAGTCTACATTTCTTTTTTCATTTCTCCTTTTGCAGGTCTGCTGGCAGAAATTTCTTGAGAAATAAGCAGTACCTTTGTACTATAATGTTATATTTTATAATTTTCCTGTGTTGTCTACTGTGTGTACATAAATAGTTAAATAAATAAAAATAAATAATGTAAGATAGTTTAAAAGTGAAACATGTGGAATGCAATAAAGTATTGAGCAAAAGACTGTACTACTACAAAAAGCGTTTTAAGTCCCACCGACCGAAAATGTACAAAGAACTTATTACACTCAATTTACCGAACTCAATGCAACATTCAGTCCGAGACAAGTTCTTTCATTCATTCCACCTCAACCTCCTAGTCCATCCCTGTGTAGCATTCCCTCAAGACGCTTTACTGTTATTGCCGCTCAGTGAAAGCTTAAATATATGGTCAGAGGTAGATTTCTTCTCCTCACGTGATGTCGGCGAATCTCACAGGAAGAAATTCACTTTAATTAAATTGTCTTGTTCAACGCTCTTGTAACTTAGAAGAAAATATCTAAGGATTTGAGTAGGATTACAAATAAGGTTTTGACAAAATATTATGAGTATGACAGAATAGGGATGTTTACTGACTTAAAAAAATATGATTCTAATCAGTCCGTCTGTTAGATTATTGAAAAATATTAGATACGTATTTATTGTTTTATCAAATCAATAAAAAAATACGAAAATAAAACGCGAAATGCCATACTAATGTCTTAGAATAATTCGTCACACGAGTTTTCAAAGCACTGTATCGTCTTCATTGTATGGGTACTGTGTGGTGCCTGCCTCGTTGGTCTAGTGGCCGCAATCGAGACTGCAGAGCATGAGGTCCTGGGTCCGATTCCCGGATCGGGCAAACTGTTATTCTATTAGAAACCTCTAAGTAGCAGCCACGAAGTCTTGTGCTCGGTTAAAAGCAATAGGGTCGCCCCCGATTATATTATGCTACTTAGACATAAGTGCAGAAATGTGTGCAGGTACTATTGGTACACGTCTGCCTAACTAACCCTTCGGGGATAACAGGCGTGATGTTATGTTTGTTTTATAAGGACAGCAAGATTTAAAAAGGCTTATTGTGTTGGTTTGTTGCAAAATGTTTAAAGATTCTAAATTAGCCAAAACTTAATTTTAACTTTTTTTTAAAAGCTAATCTCAGCTCTGATCTGCGAAATTATTTAGTAATCTTTTGAGCCTGTCTCAGGCCGATTTAAATTAGGTCTAAGATCTTTAAGCTCGAAATAAAAAGCTTTGTCCTTATCTTTAGATAAAGATGAGACTTATTTGCTGAAATATGAAAAGATTGTTTCTTTTTGACCCAATCAGCAATCGGGCCTTATTTATTATAACTTTATAAGTCAACTATCTTCAATCATTGCTAATACAGTAAAGCTCCCTAAATAAGGAATCTCTGTACTATGAGACAGAAATTCTCAAATCGCCGTTACATATTGACAGGGCGATCGAAAATCTATATTAATGGTGGCTTCGGAATCCGGACCTGTCCAACGTAACTTGAACTTAAACCGGTCAAATTTTCAGGCATTCTAGGGGTCGAAGTTCCTGGTGGTTGGTCACTGTTCATGTAGCTGACGATGCATCGGGAAGATTATTGTCCTGGGCGAAATTTACCGGCGGAAATCTGGCGGCAGTTCTCTTGAGGAGGTTAATTTAGATATAAACGGTATTTTGGTAATGGAACGGAATTATTGGCGATATCATCTTAGTATTTAGTGGGGCTTCCTTATTGGTTGGTGGTTTTGATTTTGAGGGTATTTGGTATTTAGATTTAAAGAATTTATTGTTATTTTGTCTAAGATTGACTACTAATATGGTTTACGAGAAGGATTACATATATAATGGCTTTTGCTGTACTAAATGTAATAAAAAAAAAAAAAATACAGTTGCGGTACATACTTACGCATTGCCACTCGTTTTATTGTTCACATGTAATACTGCTCAAATACAGATTTAACCACGAAACGTAGTGTGCAGTTTAAAAGCTTTTGTGACATTCAAAATCAAAAGTAATTTATTCAAACAAGGCTTATAAACAGCACTTTTCGAACGTCAAAATTTATTTTACAAGAGACAGTCCCTCAAAACGCCCACCCGTCGACAAGATAAGAGATACCGCGGTCTCGACATAAAGGGCTGAGAAGGAACATGGGTGGTTTTTAGTCAGTAGAAGTCTGACACTCCCTTTCGCTATGCCCAAGAGCGGGAGGAGTTATTTGATGATTCCCCCCCCCCCCCCAAAGAAAAAGATTCTAGGAAGTAGAGGAATGCAATGAATTTATAATATTAAAAAATTACGAGTATTTTAATAATTGTGTTGTTGTATTAGGAAATCATTCCCATTATGGGTGAGACTATAAATTATAGTCTTCTATATCGTATAGGACCTATCTTAGGTAGAACTTGAAAACGAAAATACATTCAAGGTGCTAATAAATCTTGATTTGTTAATCCTGGCCCTAAAGAGCTAGCTTACATAAATACCATTTAACCGACTCCCATTGTGATTTACTAACCCACCTACTTCCATCAACATTCCCAATCAAAACCCATTCTTAACCACTACCCAATAAAACACACAATTGCATAATGCATGACCACATTGAATCTTAAGTATTCTATAATAATAAGATCCTGGAGATTTTGTAAGGAATCAAGAAGACCATTTAAAGTAGACCTTCCACGTCCCTCAAAGTTGGCGTTTTTGATGATGTTTCCGGGGTGTTTACGCAGTGGTTCAAGGGCCAAGTTTGGTAGGTGATAATGTACATCGGTAGTGAATCCCTATAGGACATTTAACACGGTATTTCGGCCTTAACACTTAACCCTAGTAATTGTTGGGGCAGTGTGTTGATGCGTGCTTCGATGTACAGAAATAGGTTAGCTTAGGACCGGGTCGGGAATTATTTAGATAGTGATCGTTAAGAGTTACTGGCTAAGCTTTTGTTGGGAACGGGGTGGGTAGAGTAGAAGCTGGAATTTTTGCAATACATGGAAAGTATTGTCTTTATTTTTCTGGGTCAATCTTCAGTTTATGCCGCGCTTGCTTAGTCCGTGGATGGGTGCCGGTGATGAGTGGCCTTGGAAATCTTTGACCATCCTCACAGGCAGTCATTGGTCCAAAAGTCTGACAACCAGGTTACTAATTGGGAAATTCATTATACTGAAATGCGCACCGTAAGCATCGTGACATAAGATTTTACTCAGAAAATGATGATGATTCCAGAATATCAGGATTAAAATCATTAGTGGAATAAGACCCGAAATTCCTTTTAGGATTATTACGTTATTCCTCATAAT
Organism: Diarsia rubi; assembly: GCA_932274075.1. Taxonomy (NCBI): domain Eukaryota; kingdom Metazoa; phylum Arthropoda; class Insecta; order Lepidoptera; family Noctuidae; genus Diarsia; species Diarsia rubi. The sequence goes on from OW026425.1 coordinate 15,271,755, forward strand.
TCGGATTCGACCATCCGCACCTACTTGATAAACTCACCCTGTAATAACAAACGTATTTTTATCACCCAGTGAACAGAACCATACAAACACCAAATCCGTCTATTATTACGTACGTAAGTTATTAAGGCAATGAAAAGGTGCAGCCATGGGTGTTTGGTAAATGAGAGAAGCTTTTCATCTTGCTGACAATGACGTCAAGACGTCGAATTGGACACAAACTTATAATTTGTAAGCGTTTTGTGAGAGCCCACTTTGTATAGAAGAATTAGGATGGCTTGGTGGCACACTGGGAGGAAATTATTATTGTATTTTAATTAAAAAATATTATTTTGTTATATCTTAAGAGATATGTTGACTTGCTGCACGCGTTGGTGCAAACTGGTGAAGCAAGTACCTGCTTAAATAAATAAATAATAATAATTGTAAAATAATGGTGTTCAGTTGCATCAGGTTAGACTGGAAGCCGACCCCAACTTAGTCGGGATGAGAAGGCTAAGCAAATAACGATATCTTAAGTTTTTAGGTGTAATTAAATGTTTTCATTTAGTAGCTACCTACATGATACAAATAATGTTGTCTGAAAAACTGATGGAAGCTGATTTTGTATTTCTACCCATTTTCAATAAGTATCGGCCAGTGAACTAAAAAGAATCAAATCCTCAATCATTCTGCATGTGGTTTGCATATTACTGTGGAGATTAGCACAAGCGAAGTCGGTTAAAAAGAGAGACCTTTACCCAACAATAGGTGAATTTATGCTGTAGATGATTATAATGATAAAATAATTAATTTGATAAATTGTGGTACATTCGAAAGTAGCGTGTCGGTCTTTATAACATAGGTATGACTTGCGTAATTCCCGGGATACACGAGGTAAGTTTTTCAAGACTGGACAGCCAGCTAGTTATCTACTAAACTGTCCAGTCTTACTGCCTTGGCTTGGAACATGCTATAAATGAAGCTAGTTTTGTCTACACGAAGCCAGAAGTACTAGCATACTGACACTAGCTTGCTATCCTGGCCTCGTGTATCGCGGCCATTAGGGCATAAAATAGCTTCTTATTCCAGTATTATTACAGAGATAACCCTCCTTTTGGGCTTCGCCGCAGTCAGGTAAATAAAAAGCTAATATTCTGTGTGTCAGAAATTGTTTGTGTGAACTTATGTTCTCGAGTGCAATTTCCTGACACACAGTCGGACACAAGTTTTTACTCCCAGCTTTGAGCCGCCAGCAAAAGCTAGTGTAGACTTTAATCTCAAAGCCACTTCAACTATCAAACATTGCACAGGCTTTAGCCAAAAACTTCCCTTTCAGCAGAACAGGGTGTCTAAAATGGCCACTTTAGCAGAATCATAATATAAATAATGCTTTAAAAAACGTAAAATGGACCTTTTATTATAGTAACTGCGTCTGTGACCATTTAGGAAAATATATAATAATAGGAAAATAATATATTTGGGGGGTATGAGGAACAGGGTGTGAAGTTCCTCATCCCCCATAGAAAAGGGAGGATCCTCCGACCAGACAGGTGTTGTGTCTGGTGGGCTAACTGCCCGACATAATTATGTAAGTCGGGGTTTTCTATGTACCTTAATGTCGCGGATAACTTTAATAGCGCGAAGTAGGATTTGGCCGATTTAGTTCGCCTGGGTTGCGATAGATGACGCTGTCGCCATATATGAGTTGCGTCAAAATTCGTAAAATGGTCTCATATTATGATCTGCTAAAGTGGCCATTTTAGACCCCCTGTTCCCATTAAATACTTATTACTAACTTTCTTACCCTTTTGATGTACAACTCATTGTACCTCAGACGTGCACTAAGCGGATTGCAGGCTTACTGGATGTTTATTGTTTTCACAACAATCGTCCGGAGATTACTGGGAAATTCTATTTTTAGTTAATACCCTCCTCCTCCTTCTGACAATCTTTCTTTTGTTTTCCTATTTAGGTATGGAATGGTAGATTGCACATGAATATGTTGGTGTGATTGGTTAAATGTTACTAAAGATTAAATGTTTATTTTCTACGTAGGTACCGTCTTTTTATATTTATCTGCAATGCATTTTGATGTGAAATAAGATATGAAAAGTATACTGTCAATTTATCAAAATGAAAAGCGAGGACGTCCCTAAACTATTCATATCTAAATATTACTGACGCATTTAATAAAATTGAATGAAACTTATTGTGAATAAATGTGGATCCTGAATTCAAAAGTTAAAAAAAGCTTTTACCACTGAAAAAGGAAAAATACTACATCTTATCAGCCAGTACATCCCATTTCATTTCCATCATAAAACCGTTAAATATTGTACTATGCAAATATGATAATGTCCAAGGCACAGATAAAGCAAATCTCTGCCAAAAAGTACATCTCTATCTACCCTCATTCTCTGTTAATCATTTGCAGTCGACGCTTACTCAGAAGTTATTTGAATTTTATACGGAACATCCCTGCTTCCTTGTTTTAAGGGATATTTTACTTTTTTACGTCATGTATGTTTTGTTGTGTTGGTAATAACAGTTTGTACAATTTTGTAAATGACAGTGTTTTTGTGATATTGTTTACGTTTATTTGCCGTGTGAATTATAATCTGCCTAACCGTTTCGCAACTTTGCAAAATAAAATTGACTTACTTACTTACTAACTACACATGTTGGGGTTGGCTTCCAGTCCAACCGGATACAGATCCAACCGGATGCATTTAATATGAAGCGACTGCTTATCTCACCTCCTTTACATGTTAGTACTGGATAATGCGGTGTCCTTTGGTAAGACTGGTTGACAGACTTCCGAACTTCTTTCTGTCATCATCATCAGCCTACAATGTTCCCACTGCAGGGACTCAGGCCTCCTCTCTAGGAGAGGGATGGGCTATAATCCACCACGCGGGCCCAGTGCGGGTTGGGGGGCGTCCATAAATTACGTGAGGTGTTTTTTTTAATTTTCTGCCCCTCCCTCCCCCCCTGGTGAGATGTTGTGAGATTTTATTCAACCCCCTCCCCCATCTCCCAATCTCACGTGAGATTTTTCAAAATGTGAGTTTCTTACGTAAACGTGTTGGATTGTTATTGTAAAAAGAAAAAAACAAATTTGCTTCGTGCTTTTATTTACGACTAGTTATGACTAGTATTACGATTACGCTTAAGATTAAATCTTATGCATGTACAATCTGGATTAAATGGACCAAAATAGTATATTTTTTTTTTTGTTTCAATCAGAAAAAAAATTGCGTGATATTTGCCGAGACCCCCCCTCTCTCCAACGTAAGATTAGATGAGATTTGACTCGACCCCCTCCCCCCCTTAAACACCTCACGTAATTTATGGACGCCCCCTTGGTAGATGTCACATATCTTCGAATTTTTGGTTCTAAGATATGCCGGTTTCCTCACGATGTTTTCCTTCACCGTTTTGAGAGCAGTGGTGATGAAATAAATTACACAAAGTAATGCGCCTGCCCGGGTTCGAACCCACGACCAACTGTTCGTAAGTCGGGGCCGCAACCACTGGGCTTCTTTCTGTAACGACTGTTAAATATCAACAAAATCCTTTTTTTTTTTTGGCTTCACCTTCGGGAAAAAATATAGTCGGGACCAACACAAAATTGTCAGCAATATTTTTTTAATAAAAAAAAGAAAAAAAAACTACGACCTTGATCCATATGATGTTAGCAATACACACTGCTCATAAACTATGTTAGTAAAAAATGGAATAAAAGATTTTAAAATATAAAATAAAAATAAATAAAATAATATAATGACGTCTCGCGAACGAAAGTCGCGGGTAACAGCTAGTTTATAATATCAGAAAGGCCACTTCATTGTGTTTAATGATTATACTGGCACCCCATGATAAACATTTATTTACCTGTAAACACCTAAAATGTCGGCCCAAACACAAATACCGTTCGAAATCTCAACATAATCACGGATCTAAGAAAGTTAGTGCCCACTTCCACGACACTAGAACACCCGTAGCCCCGTATCGTAAGTGCCCCTCCGAAATCCTTAGCACGTAGTTAAATTAAAATACCTTGTGACCCTTTTTCATTAATAAGAGATCTTCGCCCCCACACTGAATATTTATGTTGCTCGTGTGTGGTGCAAACATGTGTGCTTTTGAATATGGCTAGTAAATAATATGGGTTTTAGTTAATTTGGAAGTGTTTTCTTAGATGGATGGGTGTAAGATTGTGCATGATACATAAAATCACTCCTGTAATCCCCAAACGGTTAAGCAAAGATGTCCCTAATATTATACACTAAAAAAAGCTATACTGCTTAAACAGTACAATATAAGCACGTTCAAAGCAGAAACTTTTAATGAGCTGTCGTTAAAAAACATTTAACTATTTAAACATTTTTTTTTTGTTTTAAGCATTTAAAAAATAAGTTTTTTGTTTTAAACATAGTTTTTTTAAATGTTTTAAACAAAAAAAATTACATTAAAAATGTTAAAAAAAATATTTCAAACAGTAACAACCTACAACCTACATGTTTTTTTAACGACGGCTCATTAAAGTTACTGCTATGAACGTTAGGCTTATATTTTACTGTTAAAGCAGTACAATTTAATATTTTATATTTTTCAGAGTAGAACACATAATAAATCTGAAAAGTTACTTGCTCATTACTCGGCTTTAGATTAACTAAAAAAAATTGTAATAAAAACCTATGACCAGTCGAGATTTAGAACATTGCTTGCTAGCAGTCTTTTAGACATCTTAAAACAAGCCAATCTCTCCCACATTACACCACACACGACTGCAAGAGATGGGGAAGCGGTTACTTGATTTTTCTGATACATTTTCATGAGGATACCCTCACCCAGTAAGGTGGTCCTCGGGCTGTGATTGGGACCGTAAACGGATTAACTCTATCTTAGCTAGTGTCAATATTGTCCGCTCCTTATCTTGTCTCCGAGGGAAAGTTCGTCAAATGTTTCTAACTTGTTGATTTGGTAGGTGTCTGTATGTTTGTGCGTAAACTTTTGCTTAGGTATATGAAGTTTCCCTATAAGTGAGTCTTTATCGTCAAATCTGGTCTTTTCTTGCGGATTTATCATTGACTAAGCTTTGATTCCAAAAAGGAAAAAATATAAAAATGATTAATTCTAAGTGAATTATTCAATTGGAAAATATTTATAAGTAGATTTTCTAGATTTATTTTCTGAACGGGGTAGGCCTTTTTTCCAAGAGTGGGAAATCTAGGCTAGCTACAAAAAATAGTTCCACTTCCAAGTTATGTTTTTAAAGCAAGGGTTTCTCCTCACACAGTAAGAAAGTACATTGTCGAAAGACCGCAAAAAAACAAAGAAATGCATGACAAGTGTGTGTTGTGTGTGAACTGTACGTGGCTAATATTACCAAAAAAACTTTTTATCACTAACTGCAGCACTCAACGCTTTAATTATTACTTAGGCCATCACTTAGTAAAGGTTTTGACAGTTTTGTCATACAAAAGTCTGTCAAATTTTACTAAGTGACGGCTTAAGTAATCATTTAATATCTCTGAGTACCGCAGTTATACACATAAAAATATTCAATAAAAGTCGACCAAATGGAACAACTTTTACCCAAAACGATCCTTCAACATAAGAGGAGCTCTCACCAGCCTGTCTAATAAAAACTAAATAACGACGTTTATTTTGTCTTAGTTACCGACATAGTTACACGATATAAGAATGTTTACCTTTCTAACTATGCGTGTTACTTGAGACTAAGCTTTGAGTATGAATTAGATGAGGTATTACAGGTATTTCCATACCTCTGATATCTGATAAAATCGCATAAGCAGTGATAGCCTATTGGGGAGACCGACCGACTACCAAGGCGCACTTCATCACCACTGCTGCCCAAACGGTGAAGGAAAACATCGTGAGGAAACCGGCATGTCTTAGAAAAAGAACACGACATGTGGCATCTACCAACCCACACTGGGCCCGCGTGGTGGATGGGCCATTCCTCTCCTAGAGACAATATACCTGACAATATAGGCTAATTATGATGTGCGTATTGCATAATTTTCTCTTGTTTTGGTGTAGACAAACATCGTGTTGAAACCAGCTTGCCCGAAGGATATTACTTGACGGTTAATTTAGTATTGAAATAAGAACGAACAGTATTAAATATTGACTGTCGTATAACTATCTATATAATTATAATATCATACCTGAGTATTTTTTACCGCATTGCTGCTATCTTATCACTGTCGTATTTCATAAATGATATCTGCCTTTACCGCGGTCTGAGCTTCGGGATTCTGTGAATGTTCGCTACCAAATACCAGCATCTTGGCAAATTATATGCGATCAGTTAACATTGATCAAGTTTTTTTGATCACATAATATATCATCATTTACTTTGAATACCCACAAAGTCAACTAGAAATAACCCCTCCCCCCATACCTTGTCTTATCAATACTCTGAGAACAGACAGTAATAACAACAGCCTAAGGCAGTCTCGTTCAAATTGCTAGCATTATAGTCCAATTAAAGGCAAGAGTCCTAGAATTTTGGCAGACGGAACAGAAAGCCTTTATTTTTCCTTTTTTTCTTGTCTAGACGAAAACGTCTGTTGTCGAGATGTCGAGAGGGCTAGATAGTAAATTTTTGTAGCGATGTTAGGTCTAAATGTTATGGCTGTACTAAGGTAGTCAGAGTCAGTTTGTATGTGTTTATTGAGACATAGGCAGGGTAATGAAGAGGTCTAAGCTCAAATGATGTTAGATTTTTTACTCGCATTCACTTGCACTTGCACGGCAGCAGCGGAGGCGGCCCCAACTTAAGAACAGTAAGTAAGTCGTAGGTTTGTACCCAGACAGACGCATTATTTTGTGTAATTTATTTCATCACCGCTGTTCTCAAAACGGTGAAGGAAAAGATCGTGAGGAAACCGGGATGTCTTAGAACTAACAAAATCGAAGATATAGGTATGACATCTGGCAATCCGCTCAGGGCTCGCGTGGTGCATTATTATAGCACTTGAGAGGAGGCCTTTTTTTTTTTGGCGGGTGGAAAATCATCGAATAACCCCTCCCGCTCTTGGGCAGAGCGAAAGGGAGTGTCAGACTTCTACTGACTAAAAACCACCCATGTTCCTTCTTCGCCCTCTATGTCGAGGCCGCGATAACTAGTGTAACCAATGTATGTCCCAATAGTGGGAGATTATTCACTTGCATAGTGAAACACAATTAAAAGTGTTCTCATGTGGGTGTTCAATTATGTTACAAACTTACTGCTTAATAAAATATGATAACATAATTGAATGTTATCATATTTTATTAAGCAGTAAGTTTCAGTAAGAATTGAAGATTCACGAATTTACGTGAAGAACTACACCATGTACAGAAGTGGAAAAAACCTAAAGCCTACTCCATTATTACGGGCTTACTAAAATGAAAAAAAAAAACAATATAATTGCGACGGATGAATTTTCAATTCAAAGTATTTTATTCACGCTCACAATACCCATTTATTCTTAAACTATAATATAATGAAACTGAAACTTAGCTAGTTTTATCATCATATCAAAACTAAAATTCAATACAAAATAACCAAGCGCCAAATTAAAACATACACCACAAACAAAATCGGTATCGACAGTACAGAAGGCACGAATATAAATAGGTTACCACTGGCAACGCAGTTAGTTCCAATAGTTCGCAAGTTCGCACGGGTAACACTGTTACTTTATGTGTATTCGACTCCATGTATGCTTCCAATTTGCCGCGTTATTGCATAACTAAAATGAAGTATTTTACGTTCCCTAACTTCACAGAAATTCTCTAAAACGTTCTCAAAATACATCCCTTCGGCCACCATCGAAACTGGAGGTTCGTATATAACCAGTTGAGATTATATAATCTTTGTTTGAAACCAGCTTCGGCCGAAGAATTATATTTCTTTTTACGAAACCACGGCTACGAAGATGTATACAAAGAAGGCCATACTTAAATAAAAAAAGACGTGTGGCACTCGGAGACTGCCGCGGTAAAGCTATTGCATAGCATTTTTTATCAACATAAATGTAATTATAATTATTTATATCATTATTATTATTTTTCCTTTATTCATTTTATTACATATTAAATACATTTTTAAATATTAATTACAAAAAGGTATATTAAAAACATTTAAAAATATAAAAAAATAGTGGTCCACTAGTATTGGGAACAGAGTCCGAACTACCGGTGGTCAAGGCTCTTGAGAGAGAAACCTCCTGACAATGCGCGCCGTGTCCAGAAGTACTGCCTTCTGAATCAAGCCCTTGATCCAGCTACCAAGCGAGAGCCTCCTTAGATGTTATATTAATAATTATTATTATTAAAACGAGAGCCTCCTCCTCCTCCTCCTCCTCCTCATTATTATACATTATTATTATTATTATTAATTTGCGTAATAAATAGGTGTTAGGTTATTTTCGTTACGGAATTTCTGGATTCGGTCTCCACGCTCAAGGCCTGCGATAGAAGCTATGCAATAGCTTAAAAAAAACAAACAGCACGTCAAATGTGCTTACTCATTCAAACAGCTGCACTCTATTCACGACATGTTTATTTTTCCAAGAAAGGCATTCTTCTTTCCCGTCGGGGCAGCGACTAGTTCCAAAGAGATACCGCAGCCTCGGCACAAGGGCTTAAGAAGGAACATGGGTGGTTTTTAGTCAGTAGAAGTCTGACACTCCCTTCTTTCCTACCCAAGAGCGGGAGGAGTTATTTGATGATTTTCCACCCCCCAAAAAAAGGCATTCTTCGTTAGCTTTCATGCGGATAGTCTCTAACTCTTACCTGATCTCTTGGCCGTCCGACAACGGTCCCGCCACTAGGCTATATAAATAGTAATGGGCTAGCTCACCGTCTGAGCGTCCTATGACGTTGACAGGCCGTGCGACCGCGCGGCGCGCTCGTGTTCCACGCGCGCCTCAAAGAGATGTCAGCAACATTGCTGGTGCCCGCAAAGGCCGACGCTTATCGGGGTTGCGGGTTATTCGAAAGAGATACCGCGGACTCGGACACAAAGGACGCTAAGAAGGAAATTGAGTGGTTTTTAGTCAGTAGAAGTCTGACACTCTCTTCCGCTCCGCCCAGAGAAGGAGGAGTCATTTGATGATATCTTACATTCCCGAAAAAAAGGCGATCACTGCTGGAAAACACACCAGATACAGACAGATTCCCGAATCTCTAACCTTTGTTAACTTAAAAAAAGGTTACAGTTCACCGCTTGTGTCGAAGAAGTTCACAAAAAAGCAGCATAAATTCTATGAATCGACACGACAAAAAAGTCACGTAGATCGATTAAATGTGAGCCTCAGCCTTTAAGCCCTTGTCATCACGTCTAACCTAAAAACAAAATATCGATCGCAGTTGAAAAACTATCCATATTGAAATACACAGCCTAGCCTAGACACGTAATCTCAGGACGGGAGAAGGGCAAACTCTCAAAGTGGCACTGAAAGGACCATTAATATTCACATTTCAGGCTCACAAGTTTCACAATAACAACTTCTACTATTCTAGATACCCTTTACACTTATTCTTTGAGTATGATAGCGGGGTTCGTAATGCTTTCTTTTACATATCATTTGTCTAGATAAATCTTTGAAGTGTGACCTGCATTCTTTATAAACGCTGAATTATTCAAAGGTACATAACATCACGCCTAAAAATACCCGAAGGGTTTAAGAGTCATCGCCCGTCGAGGCTGCGGGTTGTTCGCAAGAGATACCGCAGCCTCGACATAAAGGGCTAAGAAGGAACATGGGTGGTTTTTAGTCAGTAGAAAGGGAGCGTCAGAGTCCCTTTCGCTCTACCCAATAGCGGGAGCGTTATTTGATAATTTCCCACCCCCAAAAAAATTGGCTGTTATTCCTACTACTAAAATTATAATTGTACCGTACCGTATGTAAATAAAGTAGTGTGAAGTGCTCTATTAAAACAATGTAAGAAAAAATCATCCCCGTCGGGGCTGCAAGTTGTTTCCAAGTTACCGCGGCCTCGACATATGGGGCGAAGAAGGAACATGGGTGGTTTTTAGTCCGAAGAAGTCTGACACTCCCTTTCGCTCTGCCTAAGAGCGGGAGGGGTTATTTGATGATTACCCACCCCCTCAAAAAAAAAATGTAGAAATCATTCATCGCCCAAGAGCGGGAGGGGTTATTCGATAATTCCCCCCCCCCCCCCCAAAGGGTTTCGAAGTCCAATCCGGGTTTGTGACCGCTTGATGGCAATAGGCTTGCCGCCCTATTACGTACATGGGACTTAACTAGTGATAGCGAAATGTGGGTGCACTAGTAGGTAAGTAGGCATTCGCTCTACCTAAGTATTTAGGATTTACAACGGCTTCACCTGCTACAACTCGAAAATTGTCCCACGGGAAGATAAAATCGGGATAACAACTATGTTACTTATGTGTTAATCCAGGTATCTGTGTACCAAATTTTATCTAAATCCGTTCTGTAGTTTTTGCGTGAAGAAGTAACACACACATGCACTCACAAACTTTCGCCTTTATAATATTAGTGTGATGTTATTTGTTAAAAAAATTAACATAGTATAACAAAAACAAAAACACCCAAACATCGATCTAAACGTTAAAACTCCGAAATGAATACAAAATGTAAACCGAGATATACCACATGGATTTGATACTGTATTAGTTTCTTTAAAACTTCTCGTATTACTTGAAGTACGCGAACGTAACCTAGATAAAATTCTCGGCTACGTTTCGAACTAAGCCGGGTTTTACCGTCAGTTCTCATAATTTTCGCACGAAATTATAATGACTTTTTACCTTTTTTTTTTTTGGCGGGTGGAAATTCATCAAATAACCCCTTCCGCTCTTGGGCAGAGCGAAAGGGAGTGTCAGACTTTTACTGACCAAAAACCACCCATGTTTCTTCTTAGACCTTTATGTCGAGGCCACGGTATCTCTTACAACACCCCGCAGCCCCGACGGGCGTCGGCCCTTGCGGGCCCTTCCCATGTTGCTGAAATCTCTTTGAGGCGCGCTTAAAACAAGAACGCGACGTCGACACGGCCTGTCGTCGTCGTAAGACGGACGGACGGCGAGCTAGCCCATCACTCACCGTCTACAGGCCCGCGTCTACGGTGGCCGGAAGCCATCACGTGGTCCCCAACGCCCGGAGCGCCTACCGCGGCGGCTGGGACGAGAGGTTCTCTCCCTCTCGCGTTCCGCCACCTCCTATGATTTTTTAACTTATAGTGTTTTAATAGAGCACTTCACACTACTTTATTTACATACGGTACGGTACAATTATAATTTCAGTAGTAGAAATAACAGCCTTTTTTTTTGGCTGGGTGGGAAATCATCAAGTGACTCCTCACGCTCTGGGCAAAGCGGTAGGGAGTGTCAGACTTCTACTGACTAAAAGCCACCCATATTCCGTCTTAGCCCTTAGTGTCGAGGCCGCGGTATCTCTTTCGAACAACCGGTAGCCCCGAGAGATAACAGCCTCCCTTTTTTACAGGGTAACGTAATAAAACCAAGAACTGACACAGTGACACGATTTATGAATAAAAATCTTTTATGTTTATTCATTAATTGTGTCAGTATTGCAATTTCCAATTATTAATCGAACAATACTGTTCTCTCGATGAATCAGGAATTCTGAAGACAATGCATAACAACAACGCCACTTACACCTTGTTTATATAACGAATAATAATAAATATAAAACACGATCCGAACGTAATTGCGACAAAGTACCACTCCAAACATTATATTGTATTTCGAGTATCTACGGCTTTTATCTAAAGCCCATCGAACTTCCGTTTTCTTGGCAACAAACGTTACAAGTACAACGCTGAACAAACAACATTCAGACATTTTTGTCCTCAAAAGATCAATTTTTCAAGAAAACTGGCCAAGTGCGAGTCGGACTCGCGCGTGAAAGGTTCCGTATCATCGTTGTACAGCGACAACAGAATTACTTATTCTGAGATAAAAACTAATCCTCCAGCCCTTATCCCAATACTAGCTGTTGCCAGCGGCTTCGTCCGCTACAATTCTAAAATTATCAACGGGAATATAAAATCGAGATAAAACATTTATTATGTGTTAATCCAGGCTATAAACTATCTGTGTACCAAATTTTATCCAAATCCGTTTAATAGTTTTTGCGTGAAAGAGTAAAATATTACGGAATATTTGGGGTCGGCGCAGTGTGTCTTCTTCCATGCTATTTCTTGCCATCTCAGCAGTACACATTTTTTTTAGTCAGTCACCTTTTTTCTGGCCACAGCCCAAATCATCCTTCACATCGTTTCTGTGGTCGTCCTCCTCTTACAACCATTTACATTCAAACTCAACATTTTCACAATTCCTCCGCATTACAAAATTTCAACTGTCTTTCTATTACGGATCATGAGATACAGCCTGTTGACAGACAGACAGACGGGCAGCAGAATCTTAGCAATAGGGATCCGTTGGTTACCCTTCAGGTACGGAACCCTGAAAACATCCTGCTTAAAAGGCTCGAGTTACATTTCACTATTTCATTCGCTGTTACCAAGGGAGAGCATTTCTTTGTTCAATAAGAGAAATGACAAAGTCTCCTTTTCGTGGGATACGAAAGTCTTGGCGAAGCAAACTCTTGAAAAGCACGTCTGTCCAGTGAAATCCAGTGTCCAGATTTCAAGTAGACTTCTTTGTTAAAAAGTCTTATTTCCTCGGCATTCACGGTCCTTTAAAAAGCTTAAAAAGTTTACGTAAGTAAGGTAGAAATGTAGAGATTGTTAGTAAATGATGTGATGTAGATTTCAAATGGTTCCGCCGTAGTATTACAAAGTATCGAGTAGCTTTTGGTTTACTACTGTGTTCATACAATGTTGGTATCATTTTATTACTGGCAACACTAATTGGTACGTTGGTTAAGCGTGATTAAGCGCAGACGGTGCAGTCTTGGTTGATTTGTACTTTCTAATTGTAGCATCTATTATTTCGGGAAAGTGGGAATTCAGGAGTATTTAATGATCTAAGGATACTGAGAGTGAAATAAGTGTCTTGTTTATTAATATTTGCATATTTAACATGATTATTGTCTACTATCAATAAATTAACGCATGAGGTCCTGGGGTCCATTCCCAGGTCAGCCAAAGTCTTATTGGGCTGCGGGATGTTGTAAGAGATACCGCAGCCTCGACATAAAGGGTTAAAATGGAACATGGGTGGTTTTTAGTCAGTAGAAGTCTGAGACTCCTTTTCGCTCTGCCCAAGAGCGGGAGGGGTTATTTGATTATTTCGCACCCCCAAAAAAAAAGGCAAAGTGTTATTGGGTTTTTCAATCAGGAATTTTGCAGTAGCAGCCACGAAGTCTGGTGGGTAGCAAGAGGCTTGCCTCCTTTTACATAGCATTTAAAACTCACTTGTAAAATTTTGGTGTACTTTTTGGTACACCGTAACTTTAGACTTGGGGGATTACAGGCATTATGTCATAAATAAATAAATTGAAGCATCTTTGAAGTTAAAACTTTAAAATATTAATACTAGAAAAATATTTATACAAGTTGTATTTGCCACGCATCTATTGAGCAGCATTTTAGATTCTGCATTAGTACTTAGCCATACAGTGACTCAAAACTCTCCACATTTTTTGCAAACTCATTCGCAGAAAATCGTAATAAGGGCAACTAAAGTCGACATTTCGGTCGCATATCACTTCTTACTTCGCTAGACCCGATGTTTAAAGACTTCTTCAAAAGAGTATGCGGGTATATTGAGAGAGTGTTCAAACTGGGCCAGGCTGGCACGCAGCTAGACTGAGTCTGAATGCTACTCCAGTTGATTGTACGCGCCTTTCTTCGCATTTGGGTCAGGCTTTTTAGTAGGTGGTTTGTTTGTTGGTAGACAATAGGCTTTTTCTTGAAGAAGGCGTGTGGTGTGGAGGTTTTTATGAAAATGTGAATTCTGCTGATTAAATGGATGTTTTAGCGTTACTTGAGGTAGATTTCAGTTTTTAGGTTAAGGCTATTTTAAAAAAGTCTTTGCACTGACAATTTCAAGGATATATGATAAAAATATCATACTTATTGTAAAATAGCGTGGAAGCATCAAGGCACAAAACGACTACCACCTATACAGTTGATGGTCGAGAAGGGTGCAATTAGTTGTGCACGACGCTCGACGGACAGGAGAGAAGTATGGTACCGTATTTCCTGCATTTGGGCTCTAAATCCGCATTGTTTTCAATATGGGTCGATTATATCATATATACTGCATCCAGTAAGACTGGAATTCGACCCTAACAAGGTGATCCTGATGATGGCTCGATTACACCCCATTTAGCAGAATCGAATCTGCAGCAACTTCAGTCCCAGTCGGTTCAAAGATTTTGATTAGACCGATACGATAAAGTGTGGAGTTGGGAGATATTTGTTACAAAACAGTCAAATAGCAAAGAGTAAAAGAAAAAAAAAGAAAAATAGAGTCTTTGACCAACTGGACCTGCTTGTTACGAGACCTGCGTTAAACAGTGATCAAATCGGCCAAGTCAAAATGTTATTAAAATTTGTTCGAAAGGTCAGGTGGGTCCATTTCGAGTGGGCCCAGTTGACCAAAGACTCAAAACAGAAACAAGTCTGACTGTCGAATTTTAGTTCGTAGTATTAATTTTCTCAATATCCCTTTATCTTTAGTTATAATCACAGATCATTATTTAAAGGGCTAACAAAATGTCTTGCTTAAAATAACATCATTTTGGAACGAGACTAGAACTAACAGGACATTCTATACGCTTGCGGAAATAATTAAGTTAGCTCATTATTTCAGGGCGATGACCTTTTGCGGTAACTAAAATTATAGTATCACTGTTTTAAATCCCGGCAGAAAGAGTTTTGTTTTGTATTTCTTCCTTGAAAGAAGAAAATAAAGTTTTATAAAGAAGTTGCACAGAATCGTGACCGTTGAAAAGAAATCTAACGGCTATGCCTCGGAAAACATATTAAGGCATGGCATGTTAAGGCATGATATACGTGAATTGCCCTTTTTAGGATACATTAGAACTTTATTTTTCCGCAACCACCACTGGTTTTTTTTTCAAATAAATATATATTAATCTACACAATCTAAAGCATGTCCTCTTCACTTCAAAAAGATTTAAAAATTTTAAACATCATTAATAAATATGCAAAGCAGCCTCTGTTTTTGTAACTTACTACCATTTTTCTCCTAATTTATCAATCATAGGATCTTTTAATTGCCATACATTTATTATATAAAATCATGCCTAGGGAACCTTCAGCTTATTTTTGCCAATAACTTTCTTAATTCTTTTTATGGATCTTTTTTACGTAATTGCTACACGCAAATCGCGTAGTTTACTACCCCTCTGGCGCCCATCGGTTGCGGGAGGGTGAAATGTCAGTGGCGTGTATCCAGCTCTTAAGCCGTTGGTCTCGGCTGTCATTAGAAGATCTTTGATAATCGTTACCCGTAGTTAGTGGCTTGAAAGTCTGACTAACAGATCTGTCAAATGTCAGCCTTACCAAGTGATGTCATATTACTCAATATTCTGTTGTGGAGGTCAAATATGTAGTCGCTCCGTGTAAAATACTGATATTCAGATGTTTTAGGTTAGACTATAAGCCGACCCTAACATACCTGGGCAGAGGATGATGATGACGAAGCTTTGTAATGCTTAACAGAACACAATCAAGCGCTGAATATTATAAAGACCTTATTTATGACCAAAAAGCTACTAAGCACCGTCTTTCCTGTGCACGTAGTACGTCCTCATACATTAAACATAGTACAAACCTCATCACTTTTACTTATGTACAAAAACACGTAATATAGTCCGTATAAACACGTATATACATATTCAAGACCCACATTAGCCAGTAATGAAAAAGCGGCGGTTAATTCAAATTCAAGGGAGGTAAGGAGGTATGACGCAACCTTGTAATGAGGAGAGGTAATGAAGTATGAGATTGTTTGAGACAGGCCTTTGCGCATTTAATAGAAAAAAAAAGAAGAAAGGTCGTCGGTCGTTAAACTATGATGGGGCCAGGTTCTATGCTCTATTCTCATCTGCCTTTCAGAATATACTTAGGTGCTAAAAATATTGTAACTTGTAATTTAAAGTTTTAATATAATTATGATTTGACCATTAAATGATCAGTCATTGTGATTTTTAAAACCCGATAATTATTACCGGCATATTTTTTAATTTGATAACCGGGATGTAAAATGGTACATTTGGACGTACAAGTTATGGTTTACTAATTATTTTTACTAGTATTATTACAATTTTTTTACTCTAATCTTAAAGTAAAAATCATTTTCATCCTTGCAGCAGAAACCAATAAATATACATACCTAGTTATGTTTATGCATTTATTGTCCAACTATCACTACCATTAAACGCTCACTTTGCACTGAAAAAAAAACATACAGACGAATTAAGAACCTCCTTCTTTTTGAAAGTCGGTTAAAAAGTGTCATACTTTTTATAATTTAGAAACATAGGGCAGTTTCATTACTTCATAGCTGCAAATCTGTAACTCAGAAAACTAGATGGCGCCACATAGGCAATATGGCGACCGTTTCCTCTATATCGCTTGCGTCACTTCCTCTGCACCAGTTTCCGGTGGCGCAAAACTAGATGGTATAATGTATTAATTTTAACCAGTTGGCAGACGGTTAAACTGTATGTTTTGAGAGGCTCATTTGATACAAAATTCAAATGATTACGTACCTAATATTACGATACAAATTGAAAAAGTCAAGACGGATTGTAGGTATCCGTTAATCTGTTGATTTGCAAGAATTCATGGAATCCAGGGCCAATGTGGTATTATACATATTCTAAAACTCAAAATATGTAAATATAAGCAGTAAAGAAGGTGCAATTTGTGTGTGCGCGTAATGTGTATTAGCAAATATAAGTACACACACTTCATAGTTTAACAAATGCAAATTAAAACACTAAATACACAGTTTACACACTCCATAAAACCAAACAATAAGTACCAAATGCCCGCAAAAAATCGTGTGATTCGTATATTTACCCCGCATTTTTTTCGTATATGTAATAAAAATATTTTTCGTACAGACACCTTGTTGAACCGTTAACATCAGGCGATATGTTGAACACGCTAACATATTTAACGAGCAAACTTATTCCAAGTTTCGCTGAACATTTTCGCTTGCGAAACATGTTCGATACTTCAATATTTTGTATTTCGAAAGTGGGTGATGATATCTATGTATAATATTGGTCTGGTTTTATTTATGAAATCACATCATTTTATAGTATACAAGCGGACGTCACGCGGTTTTACCCGTGTAGTTTCCGTTCCCGTGGGAATACAGGTTAACATAAAAGTTAGCCTATGTCACCCAGGGATAGTTTGGCTTCCCAACGGTGAAAGAATTTTTCAAATCGGTCCAGTAGTTTCGGAGCCTATTCCTTACAAACAAACAAACACATCTTTCCTCTTTATAATATTTGTGTAGATGACTTTACTTGAACTTTTAAGGGTGTTTGGTGCATCGTATGTCGATGAAGATGGTCGACTGGAGGAGTCATCTGCTATCCTTTCAGACCCCTGTGGATTTTTTAAAATTTGTTTCCAAACTAGATGCCTTAATATGTCACTAATTTTGAAGTACTCTCATACAATACACATTTAAATAAAATTAAAATTCAGTGTCTACGCCAGCTTTTTTTTTAATTTGTATTATAAAATCTGGGTAATTAAAAAAAAATATCCCCATGGCAAAGTGTTTAGGAGGTTTAGATGCACGATTTACCAAACACCCTGTAGAAATGTCTACTATTAAATTCAAAGTATTGTCCGATTATCGGCTGTCGTTATGTCGGTCACCAATACCGAAAAAAATATTATAGGGAATTCTACGTATCTCTGCCCTCACGAAATATTTTTTTTTTTTTTTTTTTTTTTTAATTTATAAAATAATTTTAAAGTCAAGTATTTTCTTCTTCATCGTGCGGTTAGTGCCTAACCAAAATCAGCAGGTTAACACCTTTGAAGAAAAAAGGAGGTCGCAGTTAGATCAAAAGCGCGATGACCTAACAGCTAGATCACCTACAGCTATACCTTATAATGTCATTAATGGTGTTCCGATTCTGAATTTTCCGCTTTGTGCTCGTAGTTTTTCGACCAAAGTTGGATACGCTAGCCAAATAAGACCACACGAAAGAGCAGCATAACAAAGCTCTTGACAATCTATAGATAGTCAGCGATTGCAGTCGCTGTGGCCGAAATCGGCTAGATGTCATCATCATCATCATCAGTGCCTACCAGAGAGATTCGGCTTTACATGCCGTTGATATCTCTCAGGCATGATAAAGCGGGCTGCGGGATGTTGTAAGAGATACCGCGGCCTCGACATAAAGGGCTAAGAAGGAACATGGGTGGTTTTTAGTCAGTAGAAGTCTGACACTCCCTTTCGCTCTGCCCAAGAGCGGAAGGGATTATTCGATGATTCTCCACCCGCCAAAAAAAATAATAATAAAAGGCATGAGGCATGCTGGTTTCCTCACGATGTTTTTAAGACACCTCTGATTTTCGGCGTATTGTTTACATATCACTTGCTTCGGTGAAGTTTAGAATAGATAAAATTTAAGATATTCAACCAGTTTCAATAACAAATAATCAAATTATCTGCAGAACTAGATACTCGTATATTCTCAACGTCTCTTGTACTAGCATCCAATACGAAAACAAATTAATTTTCTTCATCACAAAGTTCCCGTGTAATAACAACCGCGACGGTTGAATGAAAGAACATCATCGATGCATTCAATTAACTACGTCTGTACCGCAATGAGAATGAAATTCTACTTGGAATCTACTGCGTTGGATAAGAAAGATATGATTTGATGGAAAAAATAAGAAATAATTTGATCATTTATTTTATGTATGTTAAATGATTAGGTACTCTTTGTAAGTGGGAAATAAACTGATCAAATGTAGTAAAATGTTTTGAATATGGATCTAGGCGTATTAGAGTAAGCCAGAACCAAAGAAAAATATACTATCTAAATAATTAAGGCTGAAAGAATTGTCAGTATTGGATGAATTGCTGGACACATTGCGCGCAGAACTTTTGGCCGATGGGCCCGAAAGCTAACCGAAATACGTTGCGTTGGAAGGCATCCCTTCCACTAGGTGGACATAAAACTAATATAAGTATTATATAAATTACTCAAAACATTCGCTGTCGACCACATTATCATCATAAATAACAATTTTCAATATGAGTATGCTAACATCAAAATAATAATTAATTTTAACGTATTTATTTTACCGTTAATAAGCGAAGTATGTAATAATAACGTACCGCATGCAGTGAATAATTTAATTAACTCGCTGAACTAGCGTTTCATTAAACTGTTGTTTGTTTTAACTTTAATTATGTTTAAGCGTCTATTTTGTTTGAACCCTTCGGCAGTTTATTAAACTGAGTTTATGAGATGCAGGCTTTGATGTTGGTTGCTGTCTTTGCTTAGTTGG
The DNA here is from genome assembly GCA_932274075.1 of Diarsia rubi. Classification (NCBI taxonomy): domain Eukaryota; kingdom Metazoa; phylum Arthropoda; class Insecta; order Lepidoptera; family Noctuidae; genus Diarsia; species Diarsia rubi. Next base: position 15,291,258 of record OW026425.1, read on the forward strand.
AGTGAAAATTTTACAGAGCTAACCAACTGTTCTGACTCCGAAACCAGACGTTAGTCAAGCTTGGTTTCCAAAACGATAACTCTTGTATTTTAGTTATAGTTTGGTATAAAGTAGTCCGTTGTAAAGATCTTACGTTACAAAATTGTTATTCGTTGAACATTGATTGGTTCAATGCTTGTTTCTTTATTGGCTTAATAATAATATTTGATTATTTACATATTCGTGTGGGATTTGCAATATTTTGGTTCATTAACATAAGTAACTGATACTGTCAGAATGTTTGAATTTTGGTGAGAAGATTGCATGACTTAGTTGAATAAATTATAGCTTAAATAGTGTAATTGGCTTTGGCCGTTCTATTTTAATAAATAAATAAGTAACAAATAATATTTTTTTACTGACCTACCGACATTTGCATGTTCCTTATAAGAGAGAAAGCGTAATATAAGGAAGCATAATTCTTTACCAAAAGCAGAAACTTCTTGAATGTCCACATCAACATATTCCAAGAGAAAAACCAATTATCTGGGGAAACTCGCCTCAGTTAGACCACAGTTCTTTCACAAGTTGTGCTATTAACGCTTGACATTTGTTATGAATTGCTTGCAAGGTGCAACAATAGTCGGCTTAATTAAGAATCATTGAGGGGAGATGGGGGAACTTCGGTATTGGGTGGCGTGTTTTCTTATCATAATTTTTGTATTCTTTGGAAGCTTATTTATCTATGGTACAGCCAATACCATTAGTTTGAGTATTGTAGCGTGTTAATGGACTAATATTTTATTATTTTAGGGTGTTGTTTGTTCTTAAGTGGTCACTTTGTAAATGGTGTAAATAATGTGTTATGATGTTTGGTAATGTTAAGACTTGTGATTTATTCAGACTGCTATGTTAAGGAGCAGCGGTGGCCCAGTGGTGTCAGCCGCGACTCACGAACGTGAGGTTGAAAAAAAAAAAGGTGAACTCACTTCGTGGGTTCGAAACCAGGCAGGTGTAATTTATTTCATAATCGCTGCTTTCAAAACGGTGAAGGAAAACATCGTGAGAAAACTGGCATGTCGAAGAACTAAAAAAAAAATATTCGAAGACACACATCTACCAACCCGCACAGGGCTCGCGTGGTAGATTATAACCCATGCCTTTCCTAAAGAGGAGGCTTGAATCCCTGCAGTGGGAACATTATAAGCTGATGATGATGATGATGCATGAATTTTTGTTTGTCTTGTTTGTGATTAAAAACTTATTAGTGTTAAATTTCTAATATTATAATCTCGTAATAAGACAATTTAACTTTTAAATTAAATACTTACAAAAACTAATTTAAGTAATATAAACGAACTTTCTAAATAAACAACGGGGCGCTTAGACTGTCATACAGAAACGGGCCCAGAAGACTGACAGCATGGGTCAAATAATAATGTTACCGCTCTCTTCCTTTCGATAAAGCTCAACACTTCATTCAGAATGAATAGCTACTTTTAAAGAAAACACCAATTCCAGAATCATCCCTCTGTATGTTACAACTATGTCTAAAATATAAGCAAAGGGATATTGTTACGGACCAAAAAATCGTAGACAGACTTTTTTTGTAAGTTTCTAGTATCGTTACAACCTCTTTTCTTTTACAAAACTTTATTTTCTTTTACTAACTTTATACATTTTTCCTATTTCAGGTAAAAACAGTTTTTTCTTTCGACGCAAAAAAGGAAAAAAATGTAAGTACGGTATTACGTTTTTCTTTTACTTTAAAAAGGTTACTCTATTTGTAAGCACAATTCTATTGTAAAACAAAGCTCGCTTGTGCTCATGTTTTTTCAGTGAATTTTCTAGAATAGATATAGTTTAAAATAAATACCTTAAAATGTTTTGCATATTCTACGTAAATTGAAACTAAATACCTACTCATAATGTTGGACTATTTTAGGCAAAATAATTCAGTTTCGCTAAACTGAATATTTGTATAGTTAACTAAAGTAAAACAAAACATGATGCACCAAAGGTTACCATGTATTCAGTCAGTACCTACATCATTCCAAAGAATTTCAATGATTCGAAAATTTTCAATTCCAAAGGTTCACATTCAAAATTTTCATCGGTTAATTGAAACAATACATTTTGACGTGTGATAAAGAAAGGTAAGAAGAAAGAAAACATGTTACCATGTTGTCGTTTGTTGTTGTTGTGTTGTTTGTTTGTTGTTGATACTTACACAGTCAAGTTAAAACGGAATCGACCGTCGTGGTATGGGCATGTGCTGAAGAGGAATGAATCCCATGTGACTAAAAAATTGATGAATATAAATGTAGATGGATGGAGAGGGAGAGGAAGACCAAAGAAAAGATGAATTGAGTGTGTGAGGAGTGATATGAAGGAATAAGAAATAAATGATAACGTGACGACTGACAGGGCAGAATGGAAGAAAAACATGTGTTGCGCCGACCCCAAATGACATGATATAATAGCAAGAATATTTATTTATTTACCTACCACTAAGTATGGGTTTTTTTTTGGGGGGGTGGGAAATGATCAAATAACTCCTCCCGCTCTTGGGCAGAGCGAAAGGGAGTGTCAGACTTCTCCTGACTAAAAACTACTCATGTTCCTTCTTAGCCCTTTATGTCGAGGCCGCGGTATCTTTTACAATACCCGGAAGCCCGGACGGGCATAAGATGAGACCTACACTCAGCATTTGGTGGTAAAAGGTTGAAAAAGACGAAGATATTATCATTACAGACAATACATCCAATATGATGCTATAAGGAGGATCTCCTGAGTGATAAATTGCGGACTGAGGTTATACGAGAACGGGGCTGCGGGTTGTTCAGAAGTTACCGTGGCCTCGACATATAGGGCTAAGAAGGAACATGGGTGGTTTTTAGTCAGTAGAAGTCTGACACTCCCTCTCGCTCTGCTAAAGAGCGGGAGGGGTTACTAAATTGAAAAGAGTATGCTAAGGTGGTTCGGTCATGTGGAGAGGATGAATGAAAGTCGATTAACCAAAGGTATTTACAAGGCAGATGTGATTGGCAATGCCGGGAGGGGACGCCCTAGACAGACATACACTGATCTTATTGGTGCCGTTCTTCAGAAAGGACAGGTGCGTAGTTCTCGTAAGCGGCGTGCGTGTATGACCAGATGTATCAATGGGATGGATAAAGCAAAAGGAGTATGTAAGGATCTTAGCAAGTGGCGTTCTTTGGTTTCTGCCTATCTCCATGGGAAGAGGGCGTGAGTTAATGTATGTATGTAAGACACAATGATAAGATGATGATACCTACATAGTCAAACGGGCAGTTTGTTAGGAAACATCTGTTTATTCTTTTGTTCGGAATCATGTACGACTTTTTTTTTTTTTTTGGTGGGTGTAAAATCATCGAATAACCCCTCCCGCTCTTGGGCAGAGCGAAAGGGAGTGTCAGACTTCTACTGACTAAAAACCACCCATGTTCCTTCTTCACCCTCTATGTCGAGGCCGCGATAACCAGAGGACTACCCGCAGCCCCGACAGGCATCATGTACGACTTGACACGACGAGGTAGTTGTCCATGCGTCGATGTCCCTTTCACTTCACCCCGTGTCTCTTATATAGGAAAACTATACTACAATAAAAAATGTATCAAGAATAAACATTGTACGTCTATAGTTTATTTTGAGCTTGGAAATTATATTTATAACATCCGTGAAACATAAAAACTCGATTAAAGATTTTCGCAGTGCTACTAGACAAGATTTGTCCCTGTACTTAATTTTAGACACATTCTACTTATAAATAGCACATAATCCGAATGTCTAAGTTTGCTTGCGTTATTGTTAAAACTAGTGACCCGCCTCGGCTTTGCACGGGTGCAAAAAAGATACTAAAACTTTCCTCTTGAATCATTCTATCTATATAAAAAAACCGCATCAAAATCTGTTGCATAGTTTTAAAGATTTGCATACATTGGGATATAGGGACAGAGAAAGCCACTTTGTTTGATACTATGTAGTGGAAACAATAATGTATACAAATGTATTAAAATAATGAAATCAACTATATCTGTAACAAAAACTATAACTCCAATAGCTCGATAGTAATTTTGGTATTTATGAAAAAAAACAGCGACAACCTTTATCGTTGCAATTACAGTCTGGATAGCTTTTCAAACTATCTTGAGGGCGACTAGCAAATAAAAACGTAAAACTGAATGTAGGTCAATATCAGGATCTTATCATCATCATCAACAGCTTATTAATGTTCCCACTACTTGGACACAGGCCTCCTATCTTTGAGAGGGAATGTACTATAATCTGCCACGCAGGTAGGTACGCACTAGCGTATTGGTAGAATCTTATACTTATTAATAAAAACGACTGTCTATTTGACCGCCGCGTCGGGGCTGCTGGTCCCGTCGGGGCTGCGGGTTGTGGTAACAGATACCGCGGCCTAGACATAAATGGCTAAGAAGGAACATGGGTGGTTTTTAGTCAGTAGACGTCTGACACCCTTTCGTTCTGCCCAAGAGCGGGACTATTTGATGATTTCCCAACCCAAAAAAAAAACTGGGAATTCTGACTACATTTCCCACTTTCACTTTCTGACTACTTTTTAATAATTGTTTTTTTTACAAAATCATAATTCTCTCACTTATCCTAAATTCCCAATTAATTTGGGGTCGGCGCAGTATGTCAGCTTCATCCATACTTCTGTTTTACTCTTCATCTGACAGAATCATTCCTTTAGTCTGCCTCTGCTGGTTACCCATCCACGTTCATACAGAAAACTTTCCTCACGATATTTCCCTCGCATCACATGCTCTTACCACGACAAACTTATTTTTGCAACAACTTATTAAAGCATAAAATATATGCGAATTTCAACATGATTACGTCTCACCATAGTACACAGTTTTCCATATAAACCCCGACAAGTCACCACAGTACACAAAGCTTCAAAAACGTCTTCTTTGAAGGGACACCGTTCCTCGCCCCGTGCGTTGCTAGGCAGCGCAGTCTTACCTTTAATTTCGTTCAACAAAGGCTCGCCGTGCCTGTTATTATACATCATGCTCCAATTATTGTCGTCTCGCAAGAATAGAGTAGCCTGTAGCGTGGTGTGCGCTGTATAGTTTTGTTTGCTGTGATTTTTTGCGTTTTTTGCACTTGTTTTTAAAGCAAATTGAGGGAAAGAGATGGGCAGGTAATTTTGGTTTCCGAGTTAGGTTTCAAAGAGTAGTGTTTATTTTCTGTGGGGAAGCGGCATTTTACAAGGAATGTTTGTTTGAAGTTAACTAAGATTTTAGTTTACAGGATGATCTTTGACTGCTTGAAGTAACAATAAATATTTTGTCAGTCAGTTTTGATTCAGTTTCTTGAAAAACGATAATGTGAATCGGATATTAATAGGCACAAAATTAATATTATGTATCTGTATGGGATTGACATTTAATTTAACTGTTGTCAACCTCTATCTTGTATCCTGTCTAAAGTTTGGCTTAACTAATTACCTCATGGTAAATAGTTGCGACATCTCGTAACATATATCTGTGTTATAGTAATATGTATAATTCGCTATACCACACTCATTTTGACTTATAAATTATTTTGGCACACTTACCATCTTATCGAAGAATGATTTTTCATCCAAAAATACAGCTCCTATTGTATTTTTATATAATTTTTAATATCCATAAATAAGACGATAATTTGTGAGATAAAATTGTTTATGAACAATTTATTTTCTATGGCAGACAATTTGGCAGCTCTCTCTTGTAATTTTTCGTGTAATGTATTATGTCTTATGAATGTGAAGATAACAGAAATTCTGTAAAAACATTATTTCATGAATTTCTATTATTTTGTCCACCAACTTTTTCAAAAAGAAAAATTACCCCTTTTGTAGTTAGTGTTAGTGTAGTGGTTTATAGGACCACTTTGTTGTCCGTGGCTGCCTCGCTGGCCCTGGGTTCGATCCTCGGATCAGGCAACTAACTACTAAGTTTTTCTATCAGAAATTTCTCAGTACCTAGTACAGAGTTAAGGTTTGTGCTCGGTTAATGGAAATATTAGAGTGTACTACATGAGCTCGACAAATGGAGCTCAGTTCGTTACAGACACTTACTGCTGCGCTCTGAGAGCTTTAATGATTACATAGACCATCACTTAGTAAAGGTTTTGACAGTTTTGTCATACAAAAGTATGTCATACCTTAACTAAGTGACGGCTTAAGTAATCATTAAATATTTCTGAGTACCGCAGTTAGTAAAGTTCCCAGATAAATTTTCGAGTTACAAAACTTGTTCTCAAGTTATGGCTTGACCAAGAGAAATAGGGGCTAATTTCAATATACGAGATGATTTTTTAGTTACCGTCCAAATTCTGATAAATTAATCTTTGGCGAAAATCATTGAATACGTGTTTTTTTCTTTTAGTATCACTCAATACAAAAATATTGAGATATCACAACACAAAGTTTTAACGTGTCACGGAGAGCGAATAATTCTTTCGAGAAAATGATTTAATATTAAAATTTTACGTATCGTTTTTTTTTTAAATGTTGTTAGTGAATGATACTTAGTGACTAAAAAATCATCTACACTAATATTATAAAGAGGAAAGATTTGTTTGTTAGTTTGTAACGAATAGGCTCCGAAACTGAAAAGGCTTGAAAATCTGTCACCATTGGGAAGCTACACTACTATCCCCGGGTGACATAGGCTACTTTTTATCCCTGTGTTCCCACGGGAATGGGAACTACGCGGGTGAAACCGCGTGACGTCTGCTAGTATCTGATATAGTCGTTTCTGGCCAATGACGTATAATAATATAGACACGTCATGAACTATCATGGGAGCGCTTCAAAACGGCGAAAATATTATATAACTACTTTTACGCGTAAAGAATGGAAAAGAAAATAATGACAGCGTACAGCGGGATGCCTGTTGATGCCTGTTTCCTTTATGTTTCGCGCAGGTTTACACACACGATTGAAATTAAGAACAAACGTAGCGTCGCGCTAGAGGTTGGTGCGTAACTAAGCGCGATGTGGCCAATTGGCTTCATTAATTTCATGTTGTTATTTTTGAGGGCGGACAACGTATCTAATGTTTTAATATATCATTGTCTCTGGCCTACAGTTTTAACATAACCTAACCAATAGACATTTGGTCAAATGATTTGTTATGACGAGGTTATTTTAAGAACATGGTTAGGTTAGGTTAAAACTGTGTGTGCGACACAGTTTACCTAACCTAACCATGTTCCGTTCCACCGTAGTGTCAAACTACTGCCGCACTCGTTTGTCGCACTAGCGTGATGTCGAGCTTCAGTGTGTCGCAAAAACGGCCATTCGATTTATGGTGAGTCGCAGTACAGTAGAGTTTTGTCGCACAAGTGTGAGCTCACGTAGTACACTACTTAAATTTAACTGGAGAAACGGGCACTACTACAGGCACACCCTTCGGGAGTACAGGCGTAGTGTTATGATTTTTTGCTGTAAATGTGTTAATACTAGTACTTCAACTCACTCCTGGCACGGGCTTTAAGTTACCAACATTGTTGTTTGACATTTACAATTCGTAAAAAACAAAAAAAAAACCATTAGATAGCCGTTTTCCTTCCCGTTAAAAATAATCAATTTACTGGCCCATAAAAATTAAGAAATTACGATGTAAACAACGTTGACCATTAAATTAGTTTACCGAATAGCGTGTTGCATGCAAACTTTGTGCTAGGGAATGTTGAAAAACGTCCAAAATAAAACTCATCTAGACGATTTATTTAGACGTCGCGTCGTCGTGCAAAATGTCGTTTTGAAAGAACAACAAAACTTTAAACGTTTTGCTTTGATTCGAAATATTGTTTTCATTTATTAGTGGTTGTTATGACAATGTTATTTCCAGGAAAGTATTTTACTGTATGTATATTGTATACATTCTCTTTTTAACAATATTATTACTTTTCGGTTTCAAAATTAAGAACAATTTTAAATAAATCACTAAAGATATAAATTACTTGTCATATTACTATACTAGCTTTTGCCCGCGGCTTCGCTCGAGTGGATGTCGAAAAATATCCCAACAAACTTTCATCCCCTATTTAACTCCCTCAGGGGTTGAAATTCGAAAAATCATTCCTTATTCCTTGTCTACATTATAAAGGAAACCTCTGTGCAAAATTTCAGCTTTCTAGGTTCAAGGGTTTGGGCTGGGCGTTGAAGAGTCAGTCAGTCAGGACTTTATCTTTTATTTATATAGATGGTGGCACCCCATATAATTGTCTTCCTAGCCTTTTCTACTCTGACTGACTCTGCTTCCAGTCTAACCGGATGGAGCTAAATTTCGGATCCGGATGGAGCGAATTCGAGTTGAACAACTGTCAAGGATCTTCAATTTACAGCCGGGACCAACGGCTTTACGGCGCTCCCGGCTTTTAGGGACCCATGTTTGATCCGTGGATGTATCCTTTGTAGTTGTGGTCTGTAAGCATGCGCGACTCAACCCGAAGCGCAATCTGAGCGACTGTTGTTATGAATCCACAAGCTCCAAGTTGGCACCCCATATACCAATCTGATTTTCACTGAACCTAGCTTTCAAGATGGCGATCAAGTGTTACGCTTTCTCAAGTGCTACGCTTTCTCAAGTGCTACGCTTTCTCAAGTGCTACGCGTCCACATGTGCTTCAATTTTTCCAGTGCTACGACTGTCTTTATACTAAACTTCCTCTTTGCTACGCCGTAGCCCAATTCCTTGAGAGAGAAAAAATACTATCCCACTTCTGAAAACGGTATAGTATTTTATGTTTCAGCTGACTATAACTTACTAAACCTCCTTCTCATGTCCATTATCAGCTCAGTATCAGTAAAACGTAGCACTAAAACACTTTATTAATACACAATACAATTTGGATGCCACAAGCACGTCTGCAGTATGAAATTACAGAGTACTGTGGGCCAATATGGCGTCGTTTACAAGTCGTTGTCGCAAGGTATTCCGATGCAGTATTATAAGAGTGGTGTAGTTTTTAGTATGTCTGAATAAGTGGGAAGGATATTGTTGTCCCCGTCGGGGCTGCGGGTTGTCCCGTCAGGGCTGCGGGTTTTTCACAAGTTACCGCGGCTAAGAAGGAACATGGGTGGTTTTTAGTCAGTAGAAGTCTGACACTCCCTTTCGCTCTGCCACCCGCCAAAAAAAAAGAGATATTGTTGTCGAAACTGTAGGTACCCGATTCATTGTAACTAGTGTTAGTGTTAAATTGTAATCAGACTAATATTATAAAGGCGAAAGTTTGTGAGTGTGTGAGTGTGTATGTTTGTTACTTCTTCACACAAAAACTACTAAACAGATTTAGATAAAATTTGGTACACAGATAGTTTATAACCTGGATTAACACATAGGACTTTTATTTTCTTCTAGGAATTTTTACCCGATTTTATGTTTCCGTGGGATAATTTTCGAGTTGTAACAGGTGAAACCGCTGGCAACAGCTAGTTTAAAATAATCTCTTAGTTTAATTTAACTGCCTTGTTGGTCTAGTGGTTGCAAGCGTGACTGCTGTGCATGAGGTCCAGACTTCGATTCCCGGACTGGTCTGTTATTGAGGTTTCCTTTTAGGAATTTGTCAGTAACAGCAACAGAGTTTGACATATGCCTAGTTGAGGTACATCTCTGCCTAACTCTTCAAGGTTTACAGGCGTGACTATCAGAATGCTCTACTCTATTCACAAACGGCGATCGTATCAACCGTGCCCGTTCAAAGCAATAAAAATAATAAAAGTTATGCTTTTGTATTCAAATTGTATTTGTTTTTCGTTCAGTTTGATGTTGTTGCGAAAGCTGTTAGCTCTATATGTATCTTAATAATCGTGTAAAAACTAGTTTAGTTCGATTTTTAGGTGAGATCTTGATACCAACTTTCAACTCATGGTATAGCGATAAGACAAAGGTAAGTAAGTAAGTAGTAATAAGTAATAATAATAAGTCTTCTCACATGTAGAAAATAATAGTTTTATATCTAGTTGTGGCCACTAAAGATTCAAATAAGAGCACTACCAGATAATAGATATTGTTGATATTCCGCATTTATCTTAATTTTTGACCGACTTCTAAAGAAGCAGGAGGTTGTCTTGTAGATACCTAATATTCCATTACATCTAAACAGTGTTCGGTACATTGTACATTGAACCTTGCAATTCTATTATTCCCATCATAAAGCACAAATTCAACCGTACATTAAAAGTTACTATTGAAAACCCAGTTTTCAACGAAACTCAATAACATTTGCCATGCAAGCAAATCAACAAGCAAGAGCAACTTTAATGCAATAGCCACACACTCATATAACGTAAACATGTTATGTCCAGCCGACGTTATTCCAGCGTGGTCGAAGTTCATCAGAATTGGAACCCGGGAGCAATGCAATTTTGATGGAATAATTCCATTTGTTTCGGCGAATTGGGAATTAAAGAAATTGGATTGAGAAGTAGCTCGTGAACTGTGGGAATCTGATTTTCAAGTGACTACGGTTAAGTTTGTGTATGTATGTGTTAATTTCAGTGTGAGGATTTACTTGTTTAATCAGAATATCATAGCCAGACTGTTAATTATATTATTCATGATAAGGCTGGACAGTGTCATATAATCTGAAGACTTACATCTAAATACATAAACTCAAGCCTTTTTAACCGACTTTAAAAAAATGAAAGTTCCATGTTCGGCTATGTGTATTTTTTAAATATATTTTCATTGTTATTTCTAATTATATACCTACCGATTTACAAGATTCTTGTCAATTGTTAGAACAAGCTCGCGCCTTTCGGAGCTGCGGGTTGTACACTAGTTACCGCGGCCTCAACATATAGGGCTAAGAAAGAACATGGGTGGTTTTTAGTCAGTAGAAGTCTGACACTCCCTTTCGTTCTGCCCAAGAGCGGTAGGGGTTATTTGAAAATTTACCACCCCCCCAAAAAAAAAGAACAAGCTCGCGCATTAGTCTTTTATAAATTATTTACTTTGCTTGGGTGGTTTATGAGTTAGCTTCCATAATATGTATTATTTTAAAATAAAATATTTTAAAATGAACACATGACAAGAATTTGTGTACAATGCTTCAACTAAACGGGATAAAATAAAACCAAAAAACAACTACTTACTAATAAAAACGAACAAAGACTAAAATAACAAAATAAAAACGCCAGATTTAAACCTTTTAATACCTTCGTTACGCCAGCCTCTGTGAGGCAGACTGCACCATTACACAAAATGGCACGTAATGAACAACTTAACCTGTCAAAGTGCGAAGAGGATATCCAATTACAAAGTGGCAAATGTAAAGTGCCGCTCTAAGGTGTTTCAAGTTATGTCTACAAGATTATTATTTTAGACTCTTTAGAGGATAAGTTGGGAATATGTAGTAGGATATTATGCTATTATAACATTAAGGGGATGTGGAGGATATATAAATATTTTGAGTAAACCGTTATTTTTGGTAATGATCTTGATAAAACATTTACCTTATTAAAATTAAGCTTCAATCAATTTTAAGATTAAGCGATGTGTGTTTAACCAAAATCAATGAAATGTTTTTTGAAATAAAAAGTTTAATTTTTTTTTTTTGCAAAATTTTAGAAAAATCAACAAATATTGTGACAATAAGCATCTGAGGATTATACACCAGTATTTTATTCCTATTTTGACGTTTTGTCTACAAAGAAAGTAACAAAAGCATCACAATATACCTCTTTAATTTGCGAAATCAGATAGCCTTAGACAGTTAACTTATTAATAAGGTACCTACCATTATCATGCTTTTACTTAAACAGCTTATTCAGAATAGCTTTCATGTAGGAATAACAGAAAGTTTTCACATTGCATTAAAATGCCCGTTAAGTGCAGCAGTTTCGGAGTGTGTTTTTCCTCTAAAGTTAGCCTTTTAGTTCATTATAACTAAAAGTTACATTAACAAACACGGAAGTTATTTCAAATACTATTAAACATATTTAATTAAAGTGGTTTCACTTATCAATTACTTATAATTAATCTTCACAATAACAAAAGAGAATATTTATAAAACTTGTCATAGAGCAATGTCGTGTCGCACTACGTGATTACGTCCTATTTGTTCAAGCATGTAAACAAAATTAATCAACAAAATTCTATTATATTTCACTTTGTGTAGATAAACTTGTTGAAATGTTGTCTAATGAGCCTATTTATAATAGTCTATTAAAAAAACACCCGAGTAACTAGCCCAACATTTTTTCTTAAACGAATTTAATAAGTATTACTGAGTTGTGAAGGTCGGGTGGGCAGTCAGTAGTCACTTACTGTCATCATCATCATCATCGTTTCAGCCAAAAGACGTCCACTGCTGGACATAGACCTCCCCCAGGTGTCGCCACATTGAGCGGTCCCGTGCGAGTCTCACTGTAAAATACTGATATTCAGGCAACTACAGATCCGGAAGCCGACCCCAATATAGTTGAAGAAAGGCTAGCGATTATTATTGAAATTTTGACTCACTACTCCAGAATGCGTGCGAATTATAATTTAATCTAATTTAGTCTATTTTGCTGACTAGGAAAAAGAATTTACTTCTAGGTCTACCTAACATATTCAAGATATTATTCTGTTTCTATTAAGTAGTTGTTAGCAGATAACGGTGTTTGAGGTATTCACATGAACGTTTTTAAGCTATTGCATAGCTTCTATCGCGGGCCTTGAGCGTGGAGACCGAATCTAGAAATTCCGTAACGAAAATAACCTAACACCTATTGGAGCTGTCTTTGTAAACACAAAGTCCTATATTAAACGATGGTATTAATACATGAAATGGGTATATATAATAATGCATAATGCTCACTTGTAACCAGTGGCGTGCAGTGGTCCCCCACGATGGGTAGGCTACGAATAAATGACAGCAAAAAAAATAATAAAAGTAAGCCAAAAACTTTTAAATACCATTCAAAAACTCACCACATTATTCAAGGTTTAACTCACGATTTTCTAATGACGATGCAAACAGAAGCAAGATTCGGCCACCTCAAATATCTCATCCAAGTGAGTGGGTGATAGTTACAGAACACGTAACTTGCAAGATTTTGGATAAATTTTCGTAATTCGGGTACATGCCTTTAGATACAACTTGAATCTTATCATTATACGATCCGCCCCTAAGACGACCCACTGACCGATAATTGAGAACACTTATTACCTTTAACATATTGTAATAAACACACATTATCAGCACAAACTTCACAAGTAAATACCATTGTTATTTGTTACGTGAATAAACAAGTAATACACAACAAAATTAATATTTACACTACTGTTAATAACGTTAACTGTACGTTTTCGGTTTCAAAACAAAATCGCATTATATATTGCTTGTCACAACAATGAAACAGTAATGTCTTCCTCTTACGTAAAAAATAATTTCTAGGTTATTATTGTCGATAGAAAAATACTAGCAAATAAAATTGCATCATTTTCATATCGAGTTTGTTCACAACAGCGGTCAACATTTTTTGCAGGATTATACGAAATCCAATGAATGTGACAAGTTGACAATATTGCGAACATCGAACTAAACAGGTGCTGCGCTCTATGCACGGAAGCCCGAAGTTCGCGAAGCGCGAAATTAAAATTTCCTTACGTTTTTGTAATTTACAGGCCAGTGCTAGGTTGTATGTTCATTAAAATATGATTCCCGGTTTTAAGACGTATGTAGTCATATTTTATTCAACATACAACCTAGCACTGGCCTACAAATTGCAAAAAAATGCAAATTTTGAACTTCGCGGGTTATAGATTGGTTGTGTTGTTGCAGCCAATCACAGCCCACTCAGCTACAGTCGTAGGAGCTGCTGCGTTAAAATTGCGAAAATCTATGTATGTGTGCGGTTCATAGACACGGCCATAAGTACCGATGTGACGCTGTGTGCATACAATTATGAATGGGTTTTAGACAAGTCGAGTGTTTGTCTATAAGATTCGTACTAATCGTAATCCTTGTCAATGAGTTTTAGTGGGACGCGAAAAATTGCTATAAGTATTTTAACAGGAGTTTGAACTTTTTTATGATTAATTTGTACATAGTGTTATTTTATTGCATCGTTAATTAGTTATAAGAAATGCTCAGTTGGTAAGGTAGGCTAAGCCTAAGAGCCTATATAGGGCGCACGCCCCTGCTTGTAACTCACCTTGTAAATAGATTTTAAGTAATTGGGTCTTGAAAAATAACCTTGCTGTCACTTTGATTTTTTCTCTTCTCTGCGATACTGTATGTGCTCGAACGTGTTAAAATATATCTCTGATAATCTAATTGGTGTTTGCATTTCCGCTCATAATCCATCAACACCCTCCACTCCGACCGGCACAGCGGTGATACTTTTTAGTTTTTAGTTTTGCCATGTATCGATGAATAGCAGAACTTTTAATGACTTTTTGTTATATTTATTATGCAAAATAATAATTAAAATAATAATATAAATAATTATAATTACATATGTTGATAAAAAATGCTATGCAATAGCTTTACCGCGGCAGTCTCAGAGTGCCACGTCTTTTTTTTTTTTTATTTGCTTGTGTTCACTGCTGGACAAATGCTCTCTCTCAATGATTTCTTTATCTTATGCGATCTCTAGCCATGTTTGGTCTAAACGTTTAACATATTGAGTAACAAACTAGGTCAAACTTGTGTCAAATAAAATAAATAAATATCGTAGAAAGTTTCGCGATGTCGGGACCGTTTACAAGATCGTCGATATTTCAGCAATGTCCGCACAAACACGTGCTTCAGATCATTTATCATCTCACAAATATCAATAACTTGGTCGGCGACGAGGCCGACAGTAACTAATGGCGGACCAGTAGGAACCTACTATTCGCGTGTTGTAGGCGCGGCGTTAGGCAGAATAGTTGGCATTATATTTTTACCCGACTGCAAAGAAAGGGTTATGCTTTTTGCAGGGTTTCTCCCTAAATATATTTGGGTGAAGCGTGTTTGTAAAATCAGACTATTGATTTAATATTAAATTTAAATCGATTTACAGCACTTGCTTGTTATATAACAGCATACAGTGATACTTATCAGATTTTTTCACGTAGTGGGTGCTAGAAAACAGGCGTCATCGCCGAGGGAGGCTTAGAATACGTTGGCGTGACGATTCAGAGGCGTTTGTGAGATCGAAGCAGTGATGCTAGCGAACGAGGCGGCGGAACGTAAGAGGGAGAGAACCCCCAGCCGCAGCGTGAGACGCTCCGGGCGTCGGCTTCCGGCCACCGTCGACGGTGGTGGATGGTGAGTGATGGGCTAGCTCGCCGTCCGTCCGTCTTATGACGACGACAGGCCTTGTCGACGGTGCGTTCGTGTACCACGCGCGCCTCAAAGAGATTTTAGCAACATGGAAGGGGCCCACGTCCGTCGGGGCTGTTGTAAGAGATACCGCGTTCTCGACATAAGGGGCTAAGAAGGAGCATGGGTGGTTTTTAGTCAGTAGAAGTTTGACACTCTCTTTCGCTCTGCCCAAGAGCGGGGGGGGGGGGGGGGTTATTTGATGATTTCCCACGCCCCAAAAAAAAAAGCTTTATCACGTCTATAATTAACCTAATTATTGTACCACCGCGTTACCGTTATCTCTGCGATATGGATGTGGAGTTTTGTTTCGACACTTCCTCAGATGAAACTTTGAATGATTTACGAGACAAACTTTAACGAGGCGAAGATCCGCTGAAGATTTTGGACGTAGATTGTCGAAATTAGGTTAGAGCATTAAGCTGTATTTAATCGTGTTTTAGGCGTGATTAATATGTCAAGAAGTAGTCAGGAAACCGACAAAGAGGTGCTTTTGTTACGAAACCTCCTAACAAGTAAAACCCAATAAAAGCTTAATAAAAGAAAAAATAAACGTTGGTATGGATGGTACGGAGTATTGGTGTTTTCGATTAATTCTGTAATCAAATCAGCCCATCAAATTATAAAAATGTATGGTCCAGTACAAAGCAGTGGGTAACCAGCATCATCATCAACAGCCTATTAATGTTCCCACTGCTGGGACACAGACCTCCTCTCTCTTTAAGAGGGAATGGGCTATAATCTACCACGCGGGCCCAGTGCGGATTGGTAGATGTCACATGTCTTTGAATGTTTGGTTCTAAGCCATGCCGGTTTCCTCACGATGTTTTCCTTCACAGTTTGGAGATTAGCGGTGATGAAATACATTACACAAAGTAATGTGCCTGCCTGGGTTCGAACCCACGACCTACTGTTCGTAAGCCACCACTGGGCCACCGCTGCTCTCAACCAACCAGCATATTCTAAATCTATTCATAGCAACAGTGGTTGGGCCACACCGAAACAACGTACGAGTTTACTTTTTCAGTGTTGACACAAAAATAAATCCATAAACAAAAAAAAAATTGAACTTGTTTAAAAAAAATTTTTTTGTTACATTACATCATAACATCACGCTTGGAATCCCGAATAGTTAGGCAGAGGTGTATAGTAGTGCACCCATATTTCGCAAGTTATGGTTCCCATAAGATTGAATTATAAACTTCATTGTGTTCCAAAACGAAATGATTCCATACACAGAAAGTTTTAATGATTACTTAAGCCATCACTTAGAGAGGACACTTAGAGGTTTTGACAGTTTTTCCATACAAAAGATATGTCAAATCTTAACTAAGTAACGGCTTAAGCAATCATTAAATATCTCTGAGTACCTCGACATAAGCCAGTCTTCTTCTAAACTCTTCAAGCCTCCCCTCGCTCTAATGCATCTTCAGGAATACCTACTTAATCAGAACAGAGATTTACCTCAAATAGGGGACCACATAGGAGCTGTTTACTTTGTGACTCGTTTAGAAAAGGTATTATTTTCTATTATTCATTTGTTTAGTTTATGTCGTTCTTCATCCAGAATTATTTTTCCTTCTTAGCCCTTTGTGTCGAGGCCGCAGTATCTCTTTCGAACAAACCGCTGCCAGCCCATCGGGACTTTGGAACCACTGACTTACTGTAAAAAGATCTGTAAATGACAGCCGAGAACAACGGGTTAATGTGCTTTCCGAGGCACGGAGGGTACTCAGTATAATACAGGTTATAGATGGTTACCCATCTACGTTCATAATCTTGGCAAGCGTTGCATTACCTGACCCGTGCCTCTGTAATTATTTAACCACGAGTTAATGCATCATGTGTAATCTATATTTTTAGCACGAAGCTACGCATAATACCGCGAACACACCGAGTGCAATACAAACCTCATTGAAAATTCAATAAATGAGTAACTCACTGCAATTTAGAACTAAATAGGATTTGATGCTAATTGTACAGGAAAGCATTTGTTTGAAATGATACTGTTAATTAGTGTTCGTTTTGCGGGCATTTGATAGTGGTCATTATATTCAGGTATAGTTTGTATAGGTTTATTTGCAGTGAATGTAATAGTTTCATAACTAAAATATAATGCATGATCGGAATTATTTTTAACAACGAGTCTGTAGATTTGTATATTTTGTAAAATTAGTAACACTAACTGCCGCACTCAGAGAGCTTTAATGATTACTTAGGCCATCACGTAGTAAAGATTTTGACAGTTTTGTCATACAAAAGTATGTCAAATCCCTACTAAGTGACGGCTTAAGTAATCGTTAAATATCTCCGACTACTGCAGCTAGTAAACTTAGGTCGCCCTAAGTTGCCTTTCACCTTGGAAAACTGAGTGAAACCTGCATTTAATACATAACACAAATTACGTTATCGTTTCAGACAGGTCTTGAACGCGACTTGGATGTGCTTTGTTTTTGGGACAAGCCCGGTACACTATCCCCAAACCACTGTAATAGTGACAAGTGCGGCCACCAAAAAAACGCCGTGACAATGATGCTCGAAGAACTTCGTTACAAACAATTTAAGTGTCGTATACACTTACATATAGGTAATTTGATGTGCAGATTGTTCATATTCGAAGTCAGAGTAGAACTATACTCAATAACTCCCTAATTTTCTCCTACCGAGTGAAGCAGCGGCAAAGACTTGTTTCAAAATACCCCATTACCTCCAGCATCCTAACACGTACCTCTAAATCACACCTACTCAATAACTGCCTCTATACGTCGAAGGGTTTATTTACAAACAGTGGGCAGTAAATCCCTTGCTGCGGGGGATATCTCATTACCGAACTTTTGTTAGCCTGGCCAGTTAAGGAGTTGCCGTTACCCGCTTGTTATAACTTTACTTATTTAGTTTTGTTCTGTTACTTTTACTGTAACTTGTAGGAGTACATATTTTTCGTGTGTTACGTTTCGATTGGGTGTGTTGGGTTCATTTTGGCGAGTTTTTCTTAAGGTCCTGTTTTGTTTGGCATCATTTTGCTTGTGAATTGTCTTTTTGTTCAGTATCTTTGGTAATCTGTTCAATATGTCGCTGTCCACTAGTTGTGCCTAAGAGGAAAATAAATAAATTCTCGTGTCACTGTCCACCTCCTGGTGGGTAGCAAGTTTTTTTTAATAATGTCTCTGTCCGCTGTCTTTCAGAGAGCTATGTCAAAGACATTGGTTTGAATGAAATGTTTCTAGAAATATTGTACTTTTACTTAGCTCTTACAAAACGCTTTATTGTGTACAAACACCTACACTAGTAGCAATAGTTCAAACTCAGAATTTCACTACGGCAAAACGAGTAAATGTTTAACATGCGCGGCTCGATGAAACACACAGCCTCCGGATATCCTATATAACACACAAGTCCACATCCCACACAAACTCTCATCACAAAACTAATAGTTAGAAACAATAACAATTGGCTAGAACACATAGCAGTTAACGAATAGCAACAGGTACAAACCAAAGGTTCTGTACAAACTGAACCGTTTTCATTAAGCACTGGAACTAGTCAAGCCATTGAAAACTGACCGTGGGCTGCTCAACCGGCCTTATTAACAGACCTTAAAATTGGATAACTAGTACTCAAACTTGCACTCTATTTTGTAAAAGATAAGGTTGGAAATGTGAGTAGGGAAGGAGGTAGGCTTCGTGATATTGGAATGAAGCTTTATACGGAATATTCCAGTAATGTATTGTTGAATATGAGTTCGTCTCATGCTTATATGAACTTTTGTTGCGTACCAGCGTTTATACTTTTGCGTTTTGTGCAGTTTTCGTCCGTTTTCCCTTTGTTATGGCTTTATTTTGTATAGGTAGGTGGTTGTATTGTCGATTGGGGAAATGAAAGTAATATAGCAAGTATTGTAATGAAAATTGTTGCCGTGGAAACTGCCGAAATCTATTACGATTGCTATTGAAATGATTTGAGGCAAGTAAGTCGTGGGCTGCGGGATATTGTAAGAGATACCGCGGCCTTAACATATAGGGCTAAGAAACATGGGTGGTTTTTAGTCAGTAGAAGTCTGATACTCCCTTTCGCTCTGCCCAAGAGCGGGAGGGGTTATTTGATGATTTCCCAACCCAAAAAAAAAGGCAAGTAAGTTGCACAGGTCTCGGATCAATCTTCAGGTTAATCAGCGCTTGCCTAGTGTATGGATAGGTGACCACTGACCACCCGTTACATCTCGAGTTTCCTCCTTGCCTCGCTAGGCAAGTTAGACCAGCCTTTCATTTGTAGATACAGGTAGTTGCTATAGGTCAGTGACCTGAAAGTCTGACGGCCTGTCTTACCAAGAGGTATCTCCTTAAACAGTATTAACTGGGTTGTGGAGGTCAGATAAGCAGTTTCTCCATGTAATATACTAGTATCGCTAAGGCATCCGGTGGAGACAAGAATATGCAGATCATGACTGAATCTAAAATGAAATCTCTTGCATTTAAAAGTTAGAAGATATGACGTTAAACTTTCTCTTATCCGTCAAATGTCAACTGGCTACCGAACAACGGTCCAGCTTTCACATTTCAAAGTTTTTGCCAATTTTCTTTGTTTTAACTTACAAGTTATTTAGCATAAAAATGTAACTTAACAACTGTGTTGTTTTAAGTTATAATGTCGTCAAATATGCTACGGTTTCTTACTAAACGTTTTGGACGAGGGTTTATGCTAATATTTGAGAAAATTAAACTCTTAGGAGTTGAAGTTTTGTTTCAGTTTTTTGTAGGTGGGCTAAGTGTTTCTTGGATGAAGTAGTTAAAACTCTTGGGTGCTTGGGATAATATAAACTATAGGGTTTTTAAACTGGCTAGTTTTCGTTTTACATGTTCCATTATTTGTGAATTTGTTATGATCTTATTCTTTTTTAAATTAATTTAATTAAAACAGAAGGGCTTCCAATGTACCTAATAGGACAGTTAACAAAAAAATCGAATCAATCCGTCTGATAGATTAAAAAAAAATATTGGACACATTTTTTTTTTCACGTAAACAAACAATGTAGACGATACAGTGCTTTGAAAACTCGTGTGACGTCATATTCTTAGACATTAGTACCTATGTCATTTTCGTCAAATTTTATTGATTTGATAAAACAAAAAATACGTATTCAATATTTTTCGGTAATGTAATAGACGGAGTAATTAGTATCATATTTTTTCTAGTAAGGAAATTTCCCTATTTTTTATCTAAGGAAATTTCCCTATTTTACTCTTATTTGTATGTTTTGTGAATAAATTAAGGAAGTTCATAAACAGTAAAATTTCGTAGCACAAGTTTTTACAACTGTTAATCATTACATGTTACCGATACAAACGTTATTCAATACGATTTCGAAATATCTAATGGAGAACTAGAAAACCCTCTCCTACGTAGCTACAACCTTGTACAATAATCTCCTTTGCCCCAATATATGCATTACGTAGAAAATAACGGTATATCTAGAACGTAAGAACAGAGACCAGGCTGGCTGCAGCGTCCGGTGCTAAAAGGGGGTTGGTCGGATTATTTCATGCAATCCCGCCATCCTACCGCCATCCGCCATCCTATTCCGCTCTCAGCGAGATATACACACACCGTAGTTTCTAAAAAGTCTTCTGCTTTTCGGAGTGAAATACCGGGAACTGGATATTATTTTAGAAAATCTGTAATAAATGGATAAATATATGACGGGAATACGTACGTTTTGGCCTAGTAAGATTTTCACTTTTTTCATGAAACAACGAAAACGGTGTTTGCTCGGGGTCTGGTATTATGTATAATCATGCAGTAAATCCATAGTATAAAGTTGTGTCACGTTACACGTATGTTTGTCCAATCGTGAATCGGGTTACGCAGAGGTGTATCTAATAGTGCACCCACATTTCGCCAGTTTTGTTTAAGTCTCATGTAATAGGGAGCGAGCCTATTGCCATCAAACGGGCACAAATCCAGACTCCGTGGCTGTTACTAATAAATTCCTGATGGAAAAAGCCATTAACACTTTGCCCGACCCGGGAATCGCACCCAGGACCTCATGCTCAGCAGTCGCTCTTACGACCACTAGACCAACGAGGCAGTCTGACAAAAAATAACTTTAGATTTATTCATATAATATCATATCGACTGCAGGGACTCAGGCCTCCTGTCTAGGAGAGGGATTAGATTTATTCACTTCGATTTAATCCGTTCAAAACTTACTTTATTCGCTTTTTGACGTCTATTCCGAAGAAGAATCCCAAAAGTCAAAAGTTATTCCGAAAATATTAATACTTATTACAAAAATTCGTCAGATGTTTTTTGACTTTGGGAATTCACAGAAATACGAATTGAAGTTTTCTAATTTCGTTTGAAAGTCCCGGTGAAACGTCCCCAATTTAATTATAATCGTTTGAAAGAAATCTTTGTTCTTTGACTGTGACAGGCGGAAAAGGGGTTATAAGCGTTTTTCGTAAAAAAATTATACCACCTCAGTCGAATTAATTTGTTAAGGGTTATCTTTGTTTTTTTTTACTTCAAATTACAGGGCGATGATGGATGACCTGAATTTCCTATTATTTAAAACAATATTCAAATCGGATATATTTAGTAAATCGTAATTTTTTTATCTTATTGACGTTCTTATGTACTGAAATAGTTCTGAAAATATTTTTTCTTTAATTCTACACTGCCTACCGTAACGTTATATTTAACTCCTTTTTCTTTTAAATCATTTAAAACACAATTCTTCCATCGTTTTTTGGTTTTAATATAAACACAGTGAAACAGTGGTGTTTAGTCCGAAATCAATTAGAAATCCCATACCTCAAATATTCTACCAAATCCTGCCTCCCACCATAAATTCCACACATTCCAATCCGCTTGAAATCTGGAAATCAGCACGCGTCGCTGCATTGCCATCACTTTTTCTTTCGCTCGAGTAATGCGAAAAATATGTCGAAGTCCAAGCCGGCTGGCATCCATCATAAATCACGGGGGCCCGGCCTGCAATGCGCCCACCGGCCCTCCCTTAATCCGGCCCTGTGTAAAGCCTCCAGTCATTGTGCTTTGTAGTGACTATGTGCTGTAGATTAGGCTTTATGGCTGAGTGCGAAGGATTTGTAGGTTTTAGCATTCTGTTCTGATGATGTGGGTGTTGAGATTTATCTGGCAGGAGTGTGAAAAATAAATATGTCTAAGTTCTAAAGCGGCCTCTCGGTTGGTGACTGTATTTTATCATATGCCACTTTCGTGACATTCTGGTACTTACTTACGCAAGTTATTGCAATTTCTTTCACTTCAACAAATATGTCACAGAAACATAATAATTGGCAAAATTTCTATTTTCCTGTATCAAGTTGAGTTTTCGCTAATGTATTGTTGTACACTATGCATCCTCTAATCCCATCGGACTTCAAAACCTTTCTATTTTGAGATTAATTTGCGAAATAATTATGTCAAAATCCAAGACCGGCCGCAGATTAATAAATCACTAGGAGCCACAATGGACTATGCGCACGCTGACCTACACTTAATCCGGCCCTGTTTTTCTGAAATTATACATAATAATATAACATGCCTGTGATCCCCGAAGGGTTAGGCAGAGGTGTACTTAATTGTACATCCACCTTTCCCGGGTCGTGTCTGAGTCGCCATTATCCGAGCACAAATCCAGACTCCGTGGCTGCTAATGAGAAATTCCAGATGGAATGACCCAATAACTCTTAGGGCTCGTTTACGGAGACGCGGCGGGTTGCGCGGCGGGTGCAGAAGGCTTGTCGCGTACTATTTTATTAATTTACCGGGTCCACCGCAACGAACGCTGCATTTTAAACTAACGAGCGAAAAATCGCTTCTTGTAAAAAGTCGTTACCGTTTTCATACATCGCCTTGTGCTTGAATTAAAAACGCACAAAGCGCCGAGCGACGCCTCGCGTTTCCGTAAATGATGCCTTAGCCCGTCCTGGCAATCGAACCCAAGCTGGCAATCGAACAGAACCTGGCACTAAACCAATGAGGCAGTTAGGACATTGTGTGATGTGTGCCTAACAATAACGTAACGTAATTCAAATTCAAATTTATTTATTTTAGCACAACTCAAAATCCAAAGGTTAGTATACAAAAACTTAAAAACTATTGTTAGCTCATGCAATTACAAAAAGACAATCACATACATCCTTTCACAAATAAATGAATAAGTAATGTAGCAATACTTCCTTGTTATACATATATTCTTATACAATTTAACTGTACCTACGTGTGTTTGTCACTGAACTCCTCCTAACCGACTGGACCAATTTCTATGAATTTTTTTGTGCAGCATGTTTTTTTGCAGGCAGGACGACGTCTGCCAGGTCCGCTAGTATAATATATAGAATTAAAATTAAATCAAATTTATTGTACTTATAACAAAACTAAAAACACAACGTAGAAATACAACTTGCTTTTCCTTTACCTAACATACATTCAAAATGTGTAAAATAATGAGTACCAAGTTTATCCAAACAAAATATAACAGACATATACATAATGTAGAAAACTCAAGAGGATTCGTACATTTCAGATTATTGGAAATTCTTACCCTCTTACTTTTAGCAAATGGGATTCTCTGGATAAAAGGTGACGATCCGTAATCTTAAGCCTAATGGCGTCACCTCATGAAAATTTCAATATTTTAGGCCCATTGGCAGTGGCATGACATTTTTAAAAATAAAGTAGACCTGAACTGTTAGAATCAATTAATTAAAATAATCTCTAGAGTAGAGTAGAAAATCCTACCATTACTCAGCTATGCAAAATTTTGAAAAAAGAAACACGAACTCCCCTAAACGCACAAATTCATAAAAATGTGCTAAACCAACAATTTTTTTCAACCGCTTTATAGCCTCATAGTTTTTCCACGCCATTCAAAATGAATTGCGCGCACAATCTCCACACAATTCAGGAGCATTCAAAAATTCCACCAACATCTTATGTTAACACCACCATAAAATAAACTCTCGTTTACAGTCCAAAAAATAACATTCTCCACAACACATATCTTGTACAACATTTATTCGGAGAACCACCTTTAGACGCGACCAGAATCTTAAGGACTCCCTCACCCTTCTTTCATCTTCATATCTGTCTTTAAAAGGAGTTTTGGTGAAGGTATGTAAAGGTCTGGTTCCTCTGGTGGTGTTTCTTCAAAAGCAGTACCATATCTAACCATCAAGCGCCCTCGCGTACTTAGAATAAATTTTCAATACTCTGGTACATGGATCGTTAGTTCCATTCAAAGGTTTTAGGTAACGCACAGCTTATCTCAAGATGTGCGTGCCACAGAGTAGTCGGGTGTCAGAGAGTTCTGCAAAAAGTTTTTGTTCCTAATGTCTTTTTAATACTTTATTTAGGCCTAGTCTCGGGGGATTGGCGCATGATTGATTGAAGGGGTGATGTGCGGAATCTGAATTGTGGGTTCGACTGATTACTTATTGATATGGTTTGCCGGTTTAGGAGTTTTAAGGAAGTTTTTTAGGGAAATTTTATTCTTGTATTCTTTTAGATAATCGAGCTATGAAAGTCTATAAAAGGATAATCTTTTTAAACTAATCTGACAATATTGATTTTGGGTTCGGAGGACATAATATTTATGAGACTGTTGTATTTAAGTTTACAAATAATAACAATGTGGAAGAATAACGAAAGAGTGCATATAAATAATTGAATTTGTTTGTTGAAAGTTAAGTTACACTTCTTCACGATAAAATATTCCTATGCAGTGTGCTCCTTTTAGTGAGATTAAATTAAATAGTTTGAAACAAATTAATAATGGCCTAGCTATTCTAAAACCATCAAAATTGACACGCATAGATCTTTTATGACACTAACAGCCTGTTATAATTATTAATCAATTTCCATATTTACCGGCAACAGTCACCTGTCATCTCTTACCCACACACTACTCTGTGCCTTGACAGGCAAGTCATACACCATAGCGCTTCACAAAATGACGGCCATATTTCGAAGCAGGTGCGCAGCAACCGGGTTGCTACGATGAGGTAATGAGGTGTACTTGAGAGCGCTAATGCATGACTACGGAAGTGGCGGCTTGAGAGGACGTCTTGTAAGACTAGATGGTAGTAACGCTTAAGTAATTTTGTTAAGGCTTGTGTTAAAAGCGGCTTACTATGTAAAGCCTGAGTGTAAAGATGGAGCCAGTCGATTATCTACATGTTATGCATGTGTCCTAAAATATGGGTGTAAAAGTACCCTTAAAGAAAGCGACAGCCTCTTATCCTGTGCTATTGTTTTCCCCGGCATTGCAATTTCTTTTTTCGCTTCAAATAGTCTCTAAGAACACCTTCTAGTTACGTCGTTATAAGGAATCCACCAAATCTAGTGCTACTGTGAGTGTGTTTTGCCGTCACTTTGTGTCGAGTTCCAGTAGTGCGCGTAGCAAAAATCTAAGAAAGGTGGATAGACAGATTTGACTGCATCTAACATTATATTTACCACACACGCACATCCCGTGATCCTGGCGCTATATCTCAAATATCTCAGCTCATTTTAAAGGATAATCACGGAAGATATCTCGTAAGTGAAAGTTTAAGTTTTATAGGAAAGCTTCATCATCATCATCAGCCTATAATGTTCCAACTAGAAGGGCTCATGCCTCTTCTCTAGGAGTGGGATGGGCTATAATAATCCACCACGCGGGCCCAGTGCGGTTTGGTAGATGTCACATGTCTTCGTTTATTTGAGATAAGATATGTCGGTATCCTCAAGATGTTTTCTTCACCTTGGAGAGCAGCGGTGATGAAATAAATTACACACAAACTAATATGTACGCCAGCCTGGATTCGTACCCACGACTTACTGTTCATAAGTCGGGGCCGCTACCTCTGTGGGCCGCCGCTGCTCTTGAAGTAACTATTTGGTAACTCGCGGTTTACACACACATGTCACATAAGTCTAAACTAGTTCGAAATACCCTACTGACAGACTATAATTTAAATGTCGATCTAAACTACCTTACCTGCTTTATAAATAGAACGAGCCCATTCAACTGACAAAATATTGTGTCTCAAACTTTATCTCCCATCAAAGCGAAACATTAAATAAAACACCATTCAAACCTGAACACGAGTAGACGATAAACTTCCTCTACCGAGCATGGAACCCGATACACTTCGTCCACAAACTATACCATCAATTGAAAGCTATCCGCCCGTGATTTCTCCTCCATACCCTTCATTGTGTAGGTACCCTTTAAAACTCTCATAATCACTTAACCATACACCAATCAAATATTAATCATAATTTGTAACCAATAAAGTTGATTTTGAATTGGGTAGGGTTGGAAGTTAAGTCGTTTTGAAATTATGTTCAGTAACTTGCAACGTTCAATATTGCTTGGTTCGTTAGCGCATTGTTTTGATATTAATTGTGTTGAATGAATGAGTAAGTGAACTATACTGTTGAAAACATCTTGTTCATATTGGAGCTCCAAATCGGATAATGATCGGGTATTTGAACATTCACAGAAGTGAAGATAATTTTCAGTTGAATGAATTTGCAGTTTGAGTAATGTAGTGAGATTAAAACTATTAGGCTTATCATTTGGGACTGTAATTCTTAATAGTTTATCTTGATGGGAATTTCTACTGTTTCGTGGGTTCTTTTACAAACATTTAAACTCACAAACAGCTAGACCCGGAACAACTTCTGTAGGCCATACAAATATTTGTTCTAAGCGGGAATCAAACCCGCGATGCGAAGCGCGGCAGTCAGTCGCTCAGCTACTACGCCAACGGTGACGTCAAACAGATGATTTTGAGTTATTTATCGTTTTCGCTGAATGATTATCATTTTCTTGACGTTCCTTAGAGATCACTTTTTCTGCATAAACGAAGATCCCCCTTGCCTCAAGTTCAATAACCTTATCAAACCATCTGATACAGTCTACTAAACCCAACATTCCAATTAAGCCATTCCCATAAACCATATACAATAAACTACGCCAATAAGCCATGATTTGGTGCTTCAATAAACTGGCGTTCCTGCTAAGTCATAGATATTATCATAAGTGTGGGTGCATAACTAGCACTGCAGTGTAATAATGCAGCGCATTAGCTATCGCTTTACAGCGCTGTTTATGCGTTTCTGTGCAATATGTAGGTACTTGGGAGTTGTGAGGTTTTGCGCTTCGCGGAAAATGGGGTCGGGTGACTAGATGTGTTATGGAAAATTATATCTTGGGTTTTTATGGGTGACTGGCTCGTTGGTCTAGTGGTGGCAAGCCTGACTCCTGAGCATGAGGTCGTCAGTTCGATTACCAGTTCTGGAAAATGTTATTGGGTTTTTCCGGCAAGAATTTCAATATCTAGCAGTCACAGAGTTTGAGTTTGTGCCCGGTTGATGCCAATAGGTCCTTATGTAATAGGGTCGGGTCGCTCCAATTATATGGAACTTTTTTAAAAGTAACAAACAAAAGTGTGCCTAACCCCTCGGAGATTATAGTTGTGATGTTATGAGTGTAAGTCTAAGCCGTTTGTCTGCCTTCTGCCACAGAGCTGTATCTTGAGACCCTTACAGTCCCGCCGCGGGAGGCGCTCCGGGCGTCGGGGGTCCCGCGATGACCTCCGGCCACCGTAGACGCGGGCCTGTGGACGGTGAGTGATGGGCTAACTCGCCGTCCGTCCGTCTCACGACGAAAACAGGCCGTGTCGACGGCGCGTTCGTGTTCCACGCGCGCCTCAAAGAGATGTCAGCAACATGGGAGGGGCCCGAAAGGGCCGACGCCTGTCGGAGCCGCGGGTAGTCCAACGGTTAACGTTACTATTGTATCGAGTCTGGTTCTTCTAACCAACCTAACAGACAGATGTGTGCTGGGGAGTTTGTTCCGCCACTTCTTCTTTCCAGCAAAAACACTAGGAAGTGTCGAAGGGGGGGCGTTTTGGGGGACTGTCTCTTGTAAATAAGTAAAGTAAAGTAAAGTAAATTTTGACGTTCGAAAAGTGCTGACTATCAGCCTAGTTTGAATAAATGAGTTTTGATTTTGATTTTTGATTTTGGTTATCGCGGCCTCGACATAGAGGGCGAAGAAGGAACATGGGTGGTTTTTAGTCAGTAGAAGTCTGACACTCCCTTTCGCTCTGCCCAAGAGCGGGAGGGGTTATTCGATGATTTTACACCCACCAAAAAAAAAAAAAAAAAAAAAAAAAAAAAAAAAAAAAAAAAAAAAAAAAAAAAAAAAAAGACCCTTACAGTCGTACTCAGAGATATACACTCTTTTGCAAAAAAACAGGCACCTAAGGAATTTACGTTCTAAGGTCGATTTGAATTAATTAAATGAAATTTATTTCTTTGACGTAGTGTGTATACTTATAATCGTGTAAATTAATGCGCGTGAAGTAAATTCGGGCAATTAAAAGAAATAAAACGATAGATTCTTTAAAACCGATGTACACGCCCAAACAGAAATGGTCGGCAATAAAGACAAGATTTTTTTATTACTTTTTTTAATTAACTATAGTTACAAATGTAAAAACCTAATAACGAGTGTGACCTCCTCTTGCCAAAATCACAGCTTAAATCCTTCTGGGCATGCTTTCTACGATGTTTTTAATAACGTTTTGACGAATACGTTCCCATGCACTCTTCTGCAATGACTCTTTTTAGCTCCCTGATGTTTTGTGGAGCAGGTTGCACTGATCTTACCCGTCTCTTTAGAACATCCCAGACATGCTCAATTGGATTGAGGTCAGGACTTCGAGCTGGCCAATCTAAACGACGGATCCCAACTTCTTGCATGTACGCTTCCACGTCGCCAGAACGGTGCGGGCGAGCATTGTCGTCCATAAAAATGGAATCTTCCCCAAGTGCAGTCAATGTGGGTTGTGCATATGGAATTAGGACATCCATTATGTACCGGTGTGCATTTAATGTTCCATTTTCTATGAAAACTAACTCCGTACGCTCCGTCGAATTAATTGCTGCCTAAAACATAACGGAGCCTCCGCCATAAGGAGTGATTTCTTCGAAACACACTTCCGCATAGCGTTCCTGTGGTCTTCGCAGCACTCGCCGGCGTCGTCGGTCCTCTCCACACAAAGAGATTCTAGCTTCATCAGAAAACAATACTTTATTCCAGTCCTCCAGAGTCCATGAAGCACAGTTCCGAGGAAACTGAAGTCGAGCAACACGGTGCTCACGGAGTAATTTAGGGCCCCTAGCTGGGCGGTAACTCCTGATATTGGCAGCCAAAAGCCTCCTCCTGACCGTCCACAAGCTAACTTCTACTCCTCTTACTTCTTCAAGGCTCTTCTTCAGGTCCACACTTGACGCCTTACGATTCCGCAACGCCTGATTCACCAAAAAGCGGTCATCTCTTGGTTCTGTGCATCGTTTTCTTCCCGAACCGGGTCTTCTTTTGACCGAACCGGTTTCTTGATACCGTTGCCAAGTCCTCTGCACAGTTGAACGACTCATATTTAGCCGCTGAGACACGTAAGTTTGCGAACAACCTTCTTCAAGTAGGGCTATAATTTTACCGGCCCTTATCACTTTATCACTCATATCAAAAAGTGGTATTTAATGTAAAAAGAAAGATTAAATTGTTTAATTTGCAGAAAATATCGAAAAAGTTTTAAAATATCGTAATCAGTTAAAAATCGTTTCAGCAATTCGCGCCATTAGTAAAGCAATTTTAGAATAATCCACAATAATCATTATTTTTCTTTTATTAATTTCAAATTTTAAATTTGGAACGTAAAGATTCATGCCAGGATGCTTCAAATAACATGCCAATGCATCGTCAAATTAATAAAACCTATTTCTTGTTCTTCTTCATTGAAGTAGAGAAAAAAAACTAAAGTGCCCGTTTTTTTTGCAATAGAGTTTAGAACGATTACAGCCATCACTTAGTAAATATTTGACACACAAAACTTTCGCTAAAGTGTCAAAATCTTTAAAAAGTGATGACTTAAGTAATCATTTATCGTTTCTGAGTGCGGCAGTTAGGATTTTGGAAGTGGAATTCGACTGTATGCAAAAAAACCAATAAGAATTTTCATTTCTTAGTTTCGTCAATCCACTTAAATATCCTTCAAAGTACCTAAACTTAACTGCTACTGATGATTGCAGCGTGACCACCATCGACCATTGTGTGAAGGAGCTAATGAGATCGCATGCATATATTGTGCTTAGGGCGTGTTAGAGTTAGACTGGTTGCTCCAGACTGGTTAGCGATTGGGGTTAGTTGCTATAGATTGGCAAAAAGATAGAAATGGCTCGAACTCAAACTCAAAGCATTTATTTCAATTAGACCATGACAAGCACTTTTTGATCAAAAATATACTTGCAGTGTTCGATATAATTACTTTTCGGATTAGCTACTTGATCTGAGAAAAATATGATGTTTGGCGAGATTTCAATACCTGCAGGGCTATTGCGTATCTTTTAAATGACAGTGGCTAACCTATAGTGCCTTTCAATTACTGTCAAATGGTTCCATTTTGTACTAAACCATTACCAATTTGACGGTTAATCCATAGTCAATATGATAGCCACTGTCATTTAAAAGATACGCAATAGCCCTGCTGACCTGTAGTCTTCCTGACAAAATAATTGTATAATTATTTTCTATTTATTCTTCAAAACTCTGTAAAACTATCATTGAAAGACTCTGTAAAATCATTACAAGAACATCACATAGTCTGCATCGGACGATCATAGTGAACATATTTCAAGAAAAAGGGAATAAATATAAAATATTTTTTTATATCGGTTCTGTTCGAGCATTTGTGCTCGAAACATTTAACACAACGCAAAAACGATACGTAGGTACTGGCTAGTGTTCCTCTGTACAGACTACACGGCATTTAGCGCCCGATTTTTGCTTGTCGAGAACAGACCATGTAAAGGACACACAATACAATACAATACAATTGTATTGTATTGTACACTTCAATTGGTGCTTTTCGAGGCGATAGACGCTCGAGTATTCGAGCAACTGCATACCCGCACACTCCGACACTTTATTTTCGCCCATGTGTCACCCTAAATACGCAAGCATAGCCACACATAGACAACATGTCCGAGACGACCCTTTTTTTTTTGTGAAAAATCATCAAATAACCCCTCCCGCTCTTGGGCAGAGCGAAAGGCAATGTCAGACTTCTATTGACAAAAACTACCCATGTTCCTTCTTAGCCCTATATGTCGAGGCCGCGGTAACTTCTGAACAACCCGCAACCCCAACGGGGCCGTGACGACCCGTAAATGTCTACGTGTATAATTTATCAGTAATTTTATTGTGCGTGCGTGCAGTGCATTCAATGCACGGTAAGGTAAATACCTGTAGACCGTCCTTTCTTTTAGGTGATAAAGACTTCGATCATAATCTGCCCAATCGTTTCCCAACACTATGTTATATAGCCGGCTTCCAGTCTTACCTGATGCAGCTAGAATACTAGTATTTTACATGGAACGACTGCCTATCTGACATTCACAACCCTTTTAGACGTAATACGATAAGCCTTGGTAAGACTAGTTGTCAGACTGTCATGCCACTGACTACTTACCTGTAGTGACTGTCAAAGATCTATAAGTGACAGCCGGGAACAACGGCTTAACGTGGAAACTCGGTATGAAATAGGTGATCCATGGGGCAAACGCAAGATCAACCACAGCGACTGTTGTTGTTAAGCCTTTCAATAGAATCTTTTACCTACTTACTTAGGGTTTCGAAGTATCCAAACCCTAACCTAACCAACAGCAATTTTATTCAATTTCATATTGAATCAATTCAACTTCAGAATATTTTGAGCGAGGTAACTCGAAACGAAGTATACGTAACTAGTTTAGCGTCCATTTGAATATTATTCCAGTGTTTGTGGGTAGGAAATAATTTAGGCTAAGCTGCGGTTGTGTGGTTGTTTATAGACGTTAATACTGCTAACAAAATGTCAAGGACTTGGTAACTGCGGCCTTATCTGCTGTAATCAGTTTTTCTTTGTAGTGTGTACTTGAATTGGTGGGGTATATTTCGAGGTTTCTTATGGGTTGGCATTTCCTTTGTAAATACGGTTGATTTCCGATGTAATTCTGGGTTTCTGTATGCCTCCTTTGGTCTGTAAATCGCCAACTGAAATGAGATATTTAAGCTCATTATGCTATGCTACGCTGACTCGCACTTAACCGGATTTTTTAAGTTAACCCATGAAAATTTTAGTAGGTACTTAGATTCCAACCATATCCTAAAGCGCATCAACACTACTCTCCGCTTAAAGTACAAACACCACAATAGATCACTGCACAGTCTGCACAGCGCATAGATCGCAACGCGCGATAAAACTGCAATTTGGGTTTATCAAACCTTTATCGTGCATCCATTGTACAAGTGCATGCTAGAGGTACCTAATGTTGCCGTTTTGTGTGTTTATGTGTATCTGTGTGTTGTTTATTTGTTGTGATAGCGTTTTGGTATTAGTATTCTATGCAATGTAAAAAAACTAGTTGAAAAATCATCGAGTTACTTTTATCTGGGATTGTATAGCTATAATTACTTATTACCACCGTGATCAAATCTGAAAATGGTACGAGTATTCCTAAAACGCCGTAATAGTGGCAATAGGGTATTTCAATAAAAAAATGTAATAAGTCCGTCTGTTAGATTATTGAAAAATATTGTTTTATCAAATTAATATAAATTGACAAAAATAAAACGTGTCAAAGATCATGATTTTTGACTTTTGATGTCACACGACTTGACATGACATTTCGAAGCACTGTATCGTCTTCATCTTTTGTTTACGTGAAAAAGGAAAAACCGGCCAAGTGCGAGTCAGACTCGCCCATGAAGGGTTCCGTAGCAGCAAGTAACATAATGTTAACATAATTTTTATAATTGAGTTGATTGAATGAACGGTAAATTGCGATTTACGATTTATGACGTATTAAAAAAAAATACTTACTAGATCTCGTTCAAACCAATTTTGGTTGGTAGTTTTTGTTGAGATCTACATTATATATTTTTTTAGAATTGTCACTCTCTTACTTTAAAAGTTAGATGGGGGGCCCCATTTTACCACTTTGGATGTGTCTATCTTTGAAACGATTGACTTTGAGAAAAAATGATTTTAAGAACCTCAATGTCATTTTTGAAGACCTATCCATAGATACCCCTCATGTGTAGGTTTGATGAAAAAAAAAATTTTCAGTTTTAATTCCATGTATGGAGAGCCCCCTCTTAATCTTATATATTTTTTTTTTATATAAAAATCAAAAAGCGGTTTACAGAATACATCTACGTGCCAAATTTCAACTGTGTAATCCTTATAGTCTCGGAATAAAATGGCTGTGACATACGGACGGACAGACGGACAGACGGACAGACAGACCGACAGACAGACATGACGAATCTATAATGGTTCCGTTTTTTGCCATTTGGCTACGGAACCCTAAAAAATACGTGTCCATTATATTTTGAAAATCTATCTGACGGACTAATTAGATTTTTTTTGTCGAATACCCTATTGGCCGAGAGCCATACCGCGACCGTCCAGCTCAATAACCTTTTGATTCAGCATAGCAGACGATCTGAATAGTACCTTTGCCGCTGCAATAAACGTGGCCACCTACTAGGCCCAAACAGTGTAATGTGGAAGTAACATCGATACGAAAAGAGGAAGCTTAGCAATTACAAAAATTATAAACTTAGTCCAGTTTATAACTGGGTTTCTCATTGGAGAAGTAATTTAAAAAATGCTCAAAACACTTATCGATATAAAAAAATCCTTGATATAAATAACATTTTCAAAATGAAACTAGATACTAAGGTCGACATTCCCGTGGCCACACGACACTACTTAGAAATTTATCACATTTCTGTTCTTTTCGTAAATATATTCCCGAATCACGACACTGCTGACCGTTTCTCAGCTTCCATTCGACATTCGTGAAATATTTCATTCGTTCGCCGGTTACCACGGTCCCACCTGATTTCCATTGAAAACTTTTTGGCTCCGCATAGTTTCTGAAGTCTCTTTTGACCACTAAACGTATGTATTGTTTGATAAAATAGGCAGTTTGTGGGGACTTTAGCATTGGTTACTGTTCTATGAAAGGGTAAAGGATTTGAGCAGGATTTATTTTAAAAACTGGTTGTGGGTAAACATGATTAGTAATCCTATTCATAGTTTTAAGCTTTTCGATGACAACTAAAATTTAGTCAGCTTAAAATTTGGCGACGAGTTTGGCGCTTTCAGTAGCCTCCATCAGCTCCTGTGATGTGCAAGTAACAGGACAGGTATTACACGATATCAAATGCCCCATCGTTTGTGGGGCAAAATCACATTAACAGCCCAGGGCAGAGACATCTATCAAGCCACCTGAACAGATTTCCCTTGCTTCGTTCAAACTGTGTCCGGGGCCTATTCAAAGACTTTGCGATCAGCCGTGGCAACTCGTGTCCAGGTGGGAGATTTTGATCCTTCCCACTGAGCTATTGTTAGTGTACAAAGCGAAGACAGCTTGTATGAGAATTATTATCATCCCAGTCCTAACCAAAGTCCTTAACTAAAGCCTTTCATACATCTGGCGGTATTACGGCACCAGCAAGTTTAATCCTTAATGCCATTTTTTTTTGGCGGGTGTTTAATCATTAAATAACCCGTTCCGCTCTTGGGCAGAGCGAAAGGGAGTGTCAGACTCCTACTAACTAAAAACCATCTATGTTCCTTCTTAGCCCTTTATTTCGAGGCCGCGGTATCTCTTACAACATCCTGCAGCCCCGACGGCCGCCACCCATTCCATTATTCTTCGATAGCTTAATATCAGAAAAATTTATAATGAAACAAAATAAATTACTGCAATCTCGAAATTCCACGATTGGGTTCCGGAAATTCGTTGTGCATTCATTCGATTCGGTTCCCTGCTATAAAACAAAAAACAAAAGTACAGTCACCGCTTCTCATTAAAACTTTTTACATGATGTAGCTCGAAAAACGAGCATGACGTACTCAATCGAACATGGATTGTTCAGTTTTCACATTAAAACAGTTTTGAATAAACCATTGATGCGTCTCGACGCCGCGACGATTATATGGTAGCATGTAGCAAAGCGCGCAGAAGGTCAATTCCATATTTTAATAGTCAAAGATAAGTCTGAATAACTGCTGTCGCTGCTACTAAAGCCACTGACCTATGGCTGCGGGTTGTTCGACAGATACCGCGGACAAAGGGCTAAGAAGGAACATGGGTGGTTTTTAGTCAGCAGAAGTCGGACACTTCCTTTCGCTCCACCCAGAGTGGAAGGAGTAATTTGATGATAAAATGGGATTCGAGGCAGTAAGAATTGTCTATTTACTGAGTAATAATGATTAAAACTACCAAAACAACTGTCTCAGTTCATCATACAAGTGTCAATTATTTGATTAAAAAGGCATTCTTGACACTTGTATGAACTGAGGCGGTAGTTTTGTTCGTTTTAATCATTATTGACTTACGACTTGATACTGACCGGGAAATTGCAAAAAACGTAACGTAATTCTAATTTCGAAGGCTATCTCGTCGCCTTCATCTTATGAGCTAATAAGAGTTTAATGCAAATATTCGTAAGAAACACCTTCTGTAAGTTCATAAAGCTCCGTGCTTTTAGTGCTAAGCCATCTTTTCCTCTACTTCTCGTCTTCTTGGGTGGGTCCACCTTCTGTTTAGTAGCCCTATTTCAATTCTGTGGTTATTGCGTCTGGGTTGCCCCACGTTGCCCCACGTTAGGCGATAACTCAACAGTAGAAACGCAATTAGCTGGCTAGGTGATAACACCTCCCCCATATATCACCTTCTGAATAAAACCTGTACTAGTTTGTAATTAATGAATGATTTATTTTGTGTGGACGCGGGTTTTGTTGCATGTGGGTAGTCTGAACGGCTGCGGCTTTTGAGTCTTGGGTTTGCATAAGCAGCTTTTATTTTTTCGCTTTGGGGTATGTCTGCGTAGACTGGTTGTAAATGAGAATGACTTCACCAGAAATAAGAATAATGGTTCGATTAAAATAAATAGAGACTTCCTACTCCTATATATTTTACAAACCATGACATGAGGCCTCTTTCCCCGAAGGTTTAGAGACCGTTGACGTATAATTCTGTCATATTTTGCCAGTTATATATAAGGCAGCATACCTATGTCATGCTTCGCTGTAAACATGATTACTAATTCATTGGCCACACATTACCGGCTTCTTATACAGGCTGTAAATCAACCCTTCACACATACGTCAACCAAGCATTCTGTACATCAAACTAAGTACCCATAAGCAATTTTTTTGCTGGGAAACGACTTTTTTTTTGGGGTCAAAAATCAGATTGTAGGTACGGTAAAACTCAATGTAGCACTCTTAAAACATTGTGCTAGTGGATGCTTTGAATACTAAAAGGGTCATGGAAGTAATTTAAGTAAAGTAACGACCTGAAAAACAAGTATTTACAAAAACAGCTATGCAAAATTTGGAAATTTGACCCCCAATATCTCCGTAACTAGGGGGTTCCCAGGTATGGTCTAGAACTAAAAAATGATCGCAGTGGTGGGGAGAACAAGTGCCCTTCGTTTGCGTTAAAGGTACTTTTACACCCTTTATAAAAAAAAAAACAATAATTATAGATGTTAAGATCCATAAAATGATCTTAATATATAGATATTCGTCGTTCGTCTTTTAATTGTAGTGAGTACGCCAATATTTTCTATAAGTAAGCGTTTCTGAGCCGTAGAGGAATGGTCAACTGTACAATATTTAGCCTGAATTACCTACAACAAGTCGCAAAAAGATAAAAAATTCACCGACCTAATATTAAAATTTTCCCTATAAAAAGTATTATTTACTACAAGGGCCTTGAACATCAAGTTCCGAACAAGAAAGTAAGTGGGACGACATTATTCGAGAAGGTAACATGACACCTCCATTAGAGCAACTTGTTATAGGTGGCGCTTAAAACGCCACTGACAAGATAATGGCGCCGACTTTACTGGAGTATTCCCGGGAAAAATTGATCAGGAGAATGGGATCATGCGAAAAGATATTTTTTTGTCCGAATAAGAATGCAAGAAAAATAATAATAAGAAATGGATTATGTGTATAAAACCGGCCAAGTGCATGTCGGACCACGCACTATGTAGGGTTCCGTAGTTGCCCAACAAAATATGTGAACTTACTAAACTGATTACCCGCCTACCTGCCTCCGAACGATGATTTTATTGTAAAAATAAAACATACTTGTATTTGCAGTTTTGAGACCTACGCGCTCCCATACATTATGTATAGGAAAATATTTCATACAAGTACATTTTATAAGTTGGTCGACTCGTTAACTTGTAAAGCCTACTAACTTGTGATAGTTTTTCTTTTATTTTTTACTGCCATGAATTTTTTCACCAGGCCAAACACAACCCGTATATAATAGGTGCTTTAGGTTGGCACACTTAAATTTAAAACAAAAATTTGCACTTTATAGCTTACTATTTCACAAACGAATTCCTTAATCGAAAAAGTGTTTAAGCAAACTTGTAATATTTTTTAAAGGCCTATCCAGCGACATCCCACACAATGGACTGTGCGAGAAACATCCCCACTTTAATGTGTCAAACTCAAAGCATTTATTTCAATTAAACCATTACTGGCACTTTTGAATGTCATAAGAACAATTCATAAAACAAAACGACGAGAAACTACGAGTACAATACGTCATTCCGAAAGCCACCACGCCGAACCACACGCCGCCGAATGCCCGCAACGACGAACACTGCAAGCAAAAAAAGCACGCAGCGACGCACACCGCAACAACGAATGCACGAGACCTCGAATCACGGAACAACGAATGCACGCCGCCTCGCGACCCGGAGCCCCGCGCACCCACAGCACTCGCCGCCGGTAACATCCGGCGCCGCGCAACCCGACGCAGCAACCCCCGAAACAACGTATTGCACTCCTAAGCTACAGTCACAGTCACAAGGCATAATAACTTGTGAAAGTACTGTAGTTGCCAGTTCCCTGGCGTAGATCTCTATGGAGAAGAACGGACAAGAAACTCCATGGACACTCTTTTAAATCAAAATATTGTACAAAATCTTGGTACATTACATCATTCATGTTGAAATGGTATATTATGTGAGAACTATGTAGCAAGACGTGCAAGTTAAGAGCGTCCGGAGTAAAAAGGTATAATAAACAAATCAAAAAAATATGTATATATTTATAAACCATGGCAACTAAGAGATGACCAGTCTCCACTGACAGCGCCCGTTCACGATCATGACGCATGGATCAGCAAAATTCAACTCAACCATTGTGAAGGGAACTAAATGATCCGACACACGCGCCACAATCAGCGAGACATTTGAGTGAGCATGACATTCTCTCAGCCACCAGGGCATCGTCATTAAAAATAATAAAACTAAATGTAAAAAGTGGCTTTATAGTACATAGTACTCACACATGTGCCATGCAATTATTTAATATTAAGATATTGAATCTATACAATGCAAAGAAATAATTGCAATCTTCTGCAGCCTCTACAATAACTTCACATGAGATATTCTAATAAAATAAGGTAGTTAATAATAATAATAATATTCCACAACTATCACACAACGCCATCTAGTCCCAAGCTAAGCAGAGCTTGTGTTAAAGTAGTTAGTTAGATCGGATAGTCGATTTATCGAGAAAGGTCATAAGCTATATTTATGTAACGCAGACGAAGTTGCGTGTACTGGAGATACCCTAAAAAATATTTTTCAATATTTTACTTTAGCACTTTGTCGGCGTAACTCATTTTTATATTCATGACGAATTAAAACTTTCTAGTACTAAGAGTCTGTGATATACTGTGGACGGACAGTCAGACAGACAGACGGACATGGTGAAACTATAAGGGTTTCATATTGACTACGGAACCTTAAAAATTTGTATGTTTATAGGTAGGAGTTTATTGTGAATTATATTTCGAGAATGTGGCCGTGGGAAATATACTGGTCAGGCATTATAGTCGGTATAGATACCTATAGATCATCGTCCTAAATATGGGTAACTAAATTGTCTTTTTATTTTCCAATTTAAGTATACCAAGAATTTCGAGAACGCGTATCCTGGTGAATTGTTTCAACAACCAAAATATAAAAAAGAAAGCCCTACAAAAACAATATTTTAGACAACATTCATCCAATTTCATCTTCCAAATACCATTCTTAAACCCACATTCCGTCTGCTCACCGATCGGCCATTTATTCCGTTTTCACAAAATACCAAATCCCGAAATTCTGCGCAAATGGTAAACAGGCTGACCGAGCCGCATTTACATAACTCTCAATTACATTTGGATTTAAAATGGCCGCCGCGTGCGTGAAATAGAAATAAAAAAAAATATTGGTGCGATGCGTGCGGGGAACGACCACACAGGATATAAAGTTTTATGATTTTTGTGCATTCCTGTACATCGCGGTTAGGTGTGTATTGTGAAATGAGTAGCGGCCGTTGATGATACTTTTTGTACCGCGTTACTAAGTTTACCAAACTTTTTATGTAATCGTGTTTTTAGCAGGGCTCGCAACCGGTTATAAAAGACCGGCTAATTTTGGTTAAATACCGGTAAATATATCATTCCTTCATTTACTAAACAAGTGAACTATTTTTTGTAACCTAAATGATAAAGGTTACCGGTTACATAACCACAAACGATTTTAAAACCGTAGTTATCCGGTTAATTCCGTAATTCGTTATTTTTTTCGTTAACATTTTTAACACTTCTAACAAGTTTTAGTGACATTATTGGTAAAATGTAACCGGAGAACATAAATGGTGTGGGTAGATTCATGTTTCGACTTTGGCGGGGGCCGGGGACCCTATCAAAACTGGATTTAAACCGGTTAATTTTCATTAACAAAATCAAAATTTTTGAAATACGGGTTTTCGCATAAACCGGTAAAAACCGGTGAAGTACAAACTTTAACCTAAATAGATTTCGGTTTAGGGTCAATGACCGTAACCGGTTTCGGCAGCGACAATCTGGATATATGGGTGGCAATAGGCTCGTCTTCTCTTACATGGGACTAAAACAAAGCTGGCGAAATGTGGGTATACTAATGGACACCCTTTGCAAAAAACTGGCCCAGTGCAAGTCGGACTTGCACATGAAGGGTTCCGTACCATTGTAGTCGGGTCCCTTTAATTTGTATTATTTCTAGTTAGAGCAGAAACAAAAAACATATTTTGTGATAAGATTTGTTTTTTAAAGTGTTAGTATGAATGACAAAGTTATATTTGCGGTTTTTTAAATGTGCTATATTTCAAAAACTGTTGATAGATATCGTTCATACCAATTATGGTTGAAAGTTTACGTTGCGATCTACACCATATATTTTTTTTAGATTTTTCACTCTCTTAGTTTAAAAGTTAGAGAGGGGACAAATTTTACCTCTTTGGAAGTGTCTATCTTCCAAAAGATTGGCTTAGAGAAAAAAATGTTTTAGGAACCTCAATGTTTTTTTAATGACCTGCCTATAGACACCCCACGTATAAGTTTGATGAAGGGTTCCGTTTATTTCCATTCGGCTACGGAACCCAAATAATTGGGTGATTTCAAGCGTGAAGTTATTGCGTTATCTACAATGAAGTTACAGCTTGAAAATGTCTACAACATCGTCAAAACATGGTCCAAAAGATCATTCCCTCTCTGATCATTAACGCAATCACACGTAAAACTCATGAATGGATCAATAAACCAATTCTGTCACCATTATTTACCAACAAATTGTCATCGAATTTCCCCTTAATTTCACTCTACGCGTTGACCAGTATTTACAAATGTCCGGCCTGAATAGGCACTAAATCAGGCCGCATACAATGGTTTGGAGCGTCCAAATTTGTATGTACCCGCGTGGCTTAACATAGCCCAGCGTACAGTCGAACAAGATATTCGGTACACAACCAGCTACCTGTTTTTGGGAGGATTGGAAATCATCAAATTACTCATCCAGCTCTGCGTGAAGCGGAAGGGAGTGTCAGTCTTCTACTGACTAAAAACCACCCATGTTTCTTCTTAGGACTTTGTGCCAGAGGTCGCGGTATCTCTTTCGAACAACCTGCATTAAGACACTTATGTCAAACGACACACGTTGAAAAAAACAAAATTGCAATCAAAATTGCCAGCGTACAGTCAAACAAGCTGTTAAGTATACAGGCAGCTAACTGCCTGATGTCAAACGATACAGCGTTTGACGTCAGTTTCTTAATGCCAAACGTTTAATAAAACAAAAATTGCAATCAAAATGGTCAGTGTATTAGAAAGGGTTGCGGGTTCCGGACACAAAGGGCTAAGAAGGAACATGGGTGAATTTTAGTCAGAATAAGTCTGACACTCCCTTCCGCTCCGCCCAGAGCGGGATGAGTCATTTAACGATTTCCCACCCTCCATATTTTTTTCGTTCATTATAAATATTTCTGCACGTATACTTATTAGCTTGTTCGACTATACAGTAGCCACCTGAGGGCTGGCAACTTAATTAGCATATTGATTGTTTACAGACGTGTTGGTGGTCGCTCCGTCCTCGGAGACTAACCTGAGGCTACAAATATGATCTACAGCGCTTAAGACAATGTAGCATTCAATAATTTGGGACTGGAATCTTGGGGGGAGTTAATTGTTGTTCATTGTTTGTCTATGCAACAAAGCTGTCGAAGTAGTATTAGTTAAACAATTTTTGGTAGAATTTAGTTTCGATTCCTTAGTGATACTTTACTGGCCAGGCAGCTCAAAAGTCTGATTGTGTGCTCGACGGGTAGTGACAATTATAGGGCTGCGGGTTGTTCGAAAGCGATACCGCGGCCGGGGCACAAAGGGCTAAGAAGGAACATGGGTGGTTTTTAGTCAGTAGAAGTCTGACACTCCCTACCCAAAGCGGGAAGAGTAATTTGATGATTTTCCAAACATTAAAAAACGTTTATCGGTATGGTCATGTAATGAAGAGGATTGAATCGCTTGTGACTAAAAAAGTGATGGATATAACTATTGATGGATGGAGAGGGAGAGGAAGGCCAAAGAAAAGATGGATGAATTGGGTATCGGACAAAAAAAAAATAATTAGTCCGTCAGATAGATTTTCAAAAAATATTGAACACATATTTTTTCTTTTTTCACACGAACAAAAAATTAAGACGATGCAGTGCTTCGAAAACTTGTGAACTCCTCGAAAACGTCACATGTCAGTACATTTTTACCTACAAATGACGTCACAAACCCCACTCATGATCTTTGAGGAGTTTTATCTCCGTCAATTTTTATTAATTTGATAAAACAGTAAACACGTATCCAATATTTTTGATAATCTAACTGACGGACTAATTTGACCCAGTCCGATCCCCTATTGTGTGAGGAATGAATGAAAGAATGAGGAAGAAGTAAATGCCACAGTGACGTCTAACAGGGAAGAATGGAAAAGAAAACGTGTTGCACCGACCCCAATGGTATATGGCAGGAAAATGCTGATGAAGAAAAAAGAAAAAGGGTCTATTTGCATTTGACTTAAACATAACTGAATGTTGGTCTAGTGATCGAAATCGTGACTGCAGAGTATGACAAAGACAAAAACATATATTCGTAGGATACGGTATTCACAAAGTTGTTACATAAATGTTATGGTTCTTGACATATCCACCGCTAGACGCGGCATACAAATATGTATTTACATTAGTAAGTAATAAATAACAATGAATTGACACTAAATTTTTATAGTTTAGTAACACCATTTTAGTTTATTTTTAACACAAATACCTATACCTAACACTAATGAGGTTCTTGGGTTCGATTACTAGGCCAGGCAAAGTTTTACTGGGTTTTTCCATCAGAAAATGGCAATAGGCTTGTCCTCTATTCTAAGGGGCTCATCAAGTAATAAGTACTTATAACAGACTAAATGTGGGTGTACTATTAAGTAGGCTGCTTCACCCTTGTGGATCATAGACGTAATGTTATGTTATGTTAATGATACAATATCGGTAGACGGTCAAATTATTAGTACGTGGAATGTTAGGCGCACATTTTCTAGGAAAATCAGAAATCCATTTCCTACTCGAATTTAAATTGCAGACCATCCATTTCTCATGAAACAATGAACATTAAATTATTTCTCATTGCAAAACCATGTAATGAAATATCAAACTGGAAGAAATTAACTTCGAGATCTGAAATCCATAATTCAGCTACATTATCTCGAGTTTCCGAACGGGTGGCTAACGGCTAACGTAACCAATTTACCTAGAACCTCAGCATATTCTTTAACAACGTTGTTTCAATACAATCGCAACTTCCACTGAGTCCAAGATACATCA
Organism: Diarsia rubi; assembly: GCA_932274075.1. Lineage (NCBI taxonomy): Eukaryota > Metazoa > Arthropoda > Insecta > Lepidoptera > Noctuidae > Diarsia > Diarsia rubi. The sequence goes on from OW026425.1 coordinate 15,334,928, forward strand.
GTCTATTCTTCTTAAAATCCAAAATGAAAAGACCTTCAATGACCCTACGTAAATGCTCTAATAAAGGAAAATTTAGTTAGGGGAATGGAAACTGGAGGATCAAATTAGGCTGGTTCTTTCAGTTATGGTTGGGAATGACAGTAGAAATGAAGTGGAAATGATGACATGTCGAATGTATATCGCATGTCCATATTCTGTTGGACATTAGTGCGGGTTCAGTAGGTGCAATGTAATGGACAAAACTAGAGACCGGGTTATATGGCTGTTCTATGGTATATTTTTTTTTATTGGGACAAGCCCGCCACACTATTCCCATACCACTGTAACTTCTGAAAGCCAGAAACAACAGTGGCAACCACAAGAAAAGCGCCGAGACAATGAAGCTCGACGAAGTCATAGAGAAACGATTTAACTGTCTTGGATCCCGCAACGAAATTAATCAGAAAAGAATAGCGGAGGAGTAGGAAAAACATTATTTCCACTTCCCTCTATATCAGCAGGAGACAGAACAGAACAAGGCCAATAGGCACACGGGGACGTATACAACTGGGATAAGCCCAGTTGCCTAGCACCACGGATATTATTGTCATTAATATTACTGGGTCCTAAGTTGTGAGCTGTTATATTTGATTCCATTATTAGGTATGACAAAAATGCTTGAACGCACGGAAATTTGTTCTCGTTTCTACAAGGTCCGTATAGTAAATAACTCCGGATGTGACCTGTACACTATTTAACGTAATATTACGTTCATTCTGTCAAAGGCTACGCTCCCATAAAATGTGATGTGCAGATTGTTCAAATTCGCAGTCAAATGTAGAACATTGACAAAAAGGAGAGGCAACAAGCTTGAAGGAAAACAATTTACTCCTAAAGTTGCTTAGTTACCTCACCTTTTTGTCAATGTTCTACACATTGATAAAAAGGCGAGGCAACAAGCTTGAAGGAAAAGGCGTGTTTTATGGTATAGCATAACGTGCATTTTTGGGTATTTTTCCTGTAATTTTAACTGCATCATCATCACCATAATTTTTATCCGATCTCCTGCTCTTATCCCAATTTATTTGGGGTCGGCGCAGCATGTCTTCGTCTTCCATAATTGGGTATTTCACCAAAAAAATCTAATTACTCCGTCAGATTAATGAATGATTAATGATGAATTTTCAAAAAATAATGGTTTTTTTTTTTTTTTTTTTTTTTTTTCTAAATGGCATCTCGCAGTTCAGTCTAGGAGACTGTCTTCTGCTTAACCGGGCAAATCCCTGTGGGTGCCTTGAGTTTAAGGCCTCCAGCCAGGGCAAAAACTTACAAACTAAGTGACAAATCGCTAAGGGCACCCCCTGTGGGGTACGGACCTCGGCTTAGGACGTCACTGGGGGAGGGCAGCAAGGGGACAGGCTGGATCTGAGTGATGTTATTTAAGGGCTGGTTTAAAACTACTGGCTCAGCATCGCGGGCTGGCTCTGGCGAGGGTCGGGGGGGGCTTGAAATGGGATTCCGCGACGACGGACCGCGGCGGCGCGGTCGGAATGACGGATATTTATGTCTGTTCTTCCTAAGAGTACTGGTTTCCCTACTGCTTTCTTGAAGAATAGTAATAGGGTCATCAGGAGTGATAAGAGTATGCCGCGGACGGCGGGTCTTGCTAATACGCGATGGTTCGTATCGGGCGGCCGATGTGACCAGAGGGTTCCTATGCTTGACTGCAGAATCAAAGAAGCGCTTGGAAAGGCGTTTCATGAATTGAAGAAGGGTGGGCATTTTAAGATCTAAATGAAGACTGGAATTACGGATGAACCACGGGGCTCCGGTGATCCTACGGAGAAGTCGGTTTTGTAGAGTTTGCATCGTGTGGATGTGACGCGAATGAGAGTGAGCAAATACGACACAAGCGTATGTCATAATTGGTCGGATCACTGAGGTGTAAAGCCGCAACTTGCACTTGAGTGACAATTTGCTCTTTGTTTGAAGAATGTAGTGGAGCCTACTCATGGCAAAGGCCGCTTTGTTACGAGCTGCTCTTATATGCTTCCCGAAGGAAAGGTGATGGTCGAGTATGACTCCCAAGTACTTGGCTTGCTTCTCCCAGTGGATAGGCTTACCATACATTGTGATCGGACGTGGTGGGGGACGCGAAAGTCGAGGTTTGGTGAAAAGTACCGCCTGACTTTTGTCCGGATTTACTTCGATCCTCCACTTTCGGAACCACGCGCTAAGCGCATTGGCTGCCGACTGTAGAGATCGCGCGATAGCGCCTTGTTCGCGACCGGAATAGAAAATAGCCGTGTCATCAGCGAATAGGGCTATTTGAGCCTTCTTGATCTTTGGGATATCGCTAGTAAACAGCGTGAAAACTAAAGGGGAAAGTACGGAGCCCTGAGGGACTCCAGCACGAATCGGATGCGGGGAAGACAGAGCTTCTCCTATGCGATAGCGGAAAGTGCGATTCGACAAAAAGTCCCGTAAGATGAGCACGAGACGGTCAGGCACTCCCATTTGGTACAGCTTGTATATTAAGCCGTTGTGCCAGACTTTGTCGAATGCTTTCGCTATATCGAAAAATAACGCGCCTGTCATCAGGCCACGCTGAAAACCAGCGCTGACGTGTTCGACGATGCGATGAACCTGATGAATACACGAGTGCTCGGTCCTGAATCCGAACTGCTCGTCCGGAATGAGGCTCTTTGCTTCGACATAATCTTTGAGCCGCTTATAAATAAGCCTTTCATAGATTTTGCCGAGCGTGGTCAGGAGACTGATTGGCCGGTAGCTCGACGGCTCGGCCTTAGGTTTGCCTGGCTTGGGAAAACCTATTACAGTGGCCTCTTTCCAAATTTGCGGAAAAATATTATTAGCTAGGGCAGCATTGAAGATGCCAGCCAGTAGCACTATGAGTTGAGGAGGTAAAAGTTTAATCACCCTGTTGGTGATGCCGTCGAAGCCCGGTGCTTTCCGAGGCAGAAGCCTGTTAACGATCTCTTGCACTTCAGTGGGAGTCACTTCAGGCAGAGGGTTATCAGGGTCTTCCACAGGTGGTAGGTTAGTTTTGTGATCGACTACTGCGTTCACCTTATCAAGATGACGCTTGTCGACCGGTTGAGAACTATCGGTGCACTGAGCTTCCAGGCTGTCTGCCAGGCATTCAGCCTTCTCGGAGTCGTCAAAGGCGACGCTCTTGTCTGGTCGATTGAGAGGGGGCATCGAAGCCTCATCGGTGGCACGCAACTTGCGTTGCAGTTGCCAGAAAGCCTGATGGGTTGGCTCGAGGTCGCTGAGCATGTTGTCCCACTGAGTGTTACGAAACTCACTAGTGCGTTTCTTTACAGCAAGCTGCAAGTTACGCATGTGGGTTTTGTTTGACTCATTTGGCCAACTACTGTAGGCACGTATGGCCGCGTTCTTCTCGGTTATCAGATCGCGTATGTCCGCGGGTAGTTTCCAGCGATGATCACTCATCTCCGGTACCTCCCGCGAGCACTCCGTAATAACGGACTGAACGTGAGCTGTAAACGAGTTGATGGCGGCCGTCGTGTCTGCGACTGAGACAATATGATCGGGGATCTCGTCCAGGTGCGGCGACGTGGTCGATTTCAGCTTTTCGCCTAATTTCTTCCAGTCGGTGATCGTAATGGTCGCAGGAGGCTGGCTGGGGTCAGAAGGACCCGACCGAGGAACCAAGTGCATTAACACTGGACGATGATCAGAGTGGAGCTCATGTAGCGTCTCGATGGAACGCAACCTGAGGTTGATGTTCTTGAGCAGCGCTATATCGAGCACGTCTGGACGATGGTCAATGGTACCCGGGTAGTGGGTAGGCTCCATGGGAGCGATAGTGTCGAAGTGAAGCTTCTCGCCAAGGCTAAACACGACTTTCCCCCTAGGGTTCGTGGTCGCGCTGTTCCAGGCAGGATGTTTGGCATTGAGATCACCCGCTAAGATAACGGCATCACTCAAGCCGAAGAGGACTGTGAGGTCCTTGTCCAGAAGACCGTGATCTTCAGGAGTGAGAGTAGGGGGCATATAAGCCGAGATAATATGAACCGGTGGATGGCCGGTCATACCGAGCCGACAGACTGAAACCTCTAGTAGAGAAACAAGTGGTGGGGCATCGATGGGGATGCAGTGTAATTCTTTGCGGTAGTAAATGAGCGTACCGCCCTTATGGCAGCGAACCCGATCATTGCGTACCATGCGAAAGTTTGCAATTTTTGGGTCGCGGTGACTCGGCTTGAGGAAAGTCTCTTGCACGAGGAAAACATCGATGAGATGGTCGCGAAGAAAGGCGGCGATCTCATCGCGCTGTGTTTTAATGCCACCGTTGGCATTAAAGAAACCTAACTTGAGGGATCTGGGTAGGCCGCAGGATAATTTTGTGGTACCCATTATTGTTTTTTGTAATTGATTCCACGGAGTGACTCCTTGAGGTTGTACTTGAGGAAAATCTTCCCAAGCTTTTCTCCATCAAAGTTCGCCTCCCTGATTTCAGCCGCGCAACGGTCGGCTTCGTCAGTGGCGAACCAGTGGAAGGCTCCCAAAATCGTCTCATAGTTCGACTGATTTTGGGGGGCTGTCGTGTTCACGGGCCTGAAGGGCTCCGAGCGACGAGGATTGGCTGGTGCTGAGAAGGCCTCCCTTGGAGGGGGCACAGTTTCGGAAACTGCAGAATTGACGGGAATAACAGGCTGATCCATTAATCCCGGAAGAGGGGTGGGTTGCTTTTTGCCGAGAGGGGGAAACTCTTTTTGGCTGTTGAGAGCATCCCAGTGGAAGGGTCGCTGAGGACCAAGACGATCTGGCATCTGGGAAGATGGTACTTTGTAAGAGCCCTCTCTGATTTGGCGAGCGTTGGCGCGCTTTGCCAGCTTCGCGGACGAAACTTTGGGAGCTTTAGGGCAGCCACGGTAGTTAGCCGGGTGACCCGATTGGCCGCAGAGAACGCAACTAGGCGGCTCTGTGCACTGTGAGATGTCCTTAGGACGAGGAAAAAAAAAAAAAAAAAAAAAAAAAAAAAAAAAAAAAAAAAAAAAAAAAAAAAAAAAAAATAATGGACACGTATTTTTCTTTTTCACTTGAACAAGAGATGAAGACGATACAGTGCTTCGAAAAGTCGTGTTAAGTCGTGTGACGTCACAAGGTTAGTACTCTTTACCCACAAAGTGACGTCAAAAGCCCCCACTCATGATCTTTGACATGTTTTATTTGCGACATTTTTTATTAATTTGATAATACAAAAAAAAAAAACGTATTCTATATTTTTTGATAATCTAACAGACGGACTAATTCGATTTTTTTGGTGAAGTACCCTAATCTCTATTAGTGTCATCTCAGCCTTCAGCAGTCACCTCCTCTTTACCAATACCATCTATCTATCACCCATTCACTCTATCATTTCTAGATCTTCCTCTACTCTTTTAGCCATCCACGTTTATACTTGTAATTTTAACTGCATCTTGCACTTGCATCTTACTTAAAATACCTATGTAAAAATGTCCCAAAGGTTATAATATTAACTTATCTATCACACACACACCACTGCCTGAATTCAAATAGTGGCCTCAGTGTTACATGTAGAACGACAGTTTTCAAGTTATACTACAAATATTAGGTATAATGAATAGATGGCGCAAATTATTCTTTCTCTATTTAGTACAATATACGGTTTTCAAGAAAAAAAGATAATGTTAATTATTTCGCCGAAAGTAAATAAAAAAAAATAGTACACATTTGTCAAATATTTGGGGAATAACATTTATGTTGCATACACATTTCAACAAGTTTAAGTTCCATATAACCCGGCCCCCAGCCATAAACCTGGACATGACGGACACAAGATTAATAATTCTGTTGCGTTACGTTGAATTGCTTTCACGTTTGGAAATTCTGCGTATTATTTTCAACTGAATAGAATAGTATGGTCGTGTATTTTAGCGTTGGTCACATTATTACATAAACAAATAAAAAATCAAAAGTTATTTATTCAAACTAGGCTGATAATTAGCACTTTTCGAACGTCAAAATTTATTTTATTTATTTACAACTATTTGTTGCCAGTGGCTTCACCCGCTACGACTCGAAAATTATCCCGGGGGTAGATAAAATCGGGATAAAACCTATCCTATTTGTAAACTATCTGTGTACCTGAATAAAATCGGGATAAGAACTATCCTATGTGTTAATCCAGCTTATAAACTATCTGTATGCCAATTTTTTTCCAAATCCGTTCAGTAGTTTTTGCGTGAAGAAGTAACAAACATACACACTCACACACTCACAAACTTTCGCCTTTATAATATTAGTGTGAAGTGTGATTGACAGTACCCCAAAACGCCCACCCTTCGACACTTCCTAATGTTTTAGCTGGAAAGAGACGTGGCGGAACAAACTCCCCTAGCAACACTGTCTGACATACGAATTGTGTAGTATTTTATGTTTTTTTAATGTTGGACAAAACTACGATGCTTCATCATCATCATAATCTTAGCCTATAATGTCCCCAGTTCCCCACTGCCGAGACTCAGAGTGTACGAATAGGAAAGGGATGGAATAATTCATCACGCGGGCCATATGCAGGCTAGATGTCACATGTCTTCGATTTTTTTGGTTCCATGTTTCCCTTCACCGTTTTGAGAGCAGCGGTTGAAATAAATTAAATTAAGTAATGCGCCTGGGTTCGAACCTATGACTTACTGTTTGTAAGTAGGGGCCGCCAGGCACCACAGGGCTACCCCTGCTCCACATCCGATAATTAACCATAACATAAACATCACGCATGTTATTCTCAAAGGGATAGGCAAATGTTTAGCCAAGAGTACGCCCACAGTTTACCAATTACAGTTTTTAGTTTTGGGAAAGCTGTTTATTATTAGTACCTCTATTTGATCTGAGATTAGTACAAGCACGTGTTCTATAATAGGGTATTACACCAAAAAAATCTAATTAGTCCTTCAGATAGATTTTCAAAAAAGAATGGACATATTTTGATGATATGATTGTACCTTGAGGGCCGAGAGTGGATTTAATTAAGTTTATTATGTACTACTTTTTATAAATACATCAAAAACATACCTCTCAACCAGTCAGAAAAACTGCTCAACCAACAAAACCTAATGAAACCAGAAACCATAGTCTTTGACAGAAACCCATTATTGTCCCATTTCTTCTCATGACCTTTTCCATACACATGACATTAAAATTCCATGTAGGAGAAGATAAATTTTCACGCCATTACCCGCCAGAGGGCGCTTATGGGACAGGTGTTGTTATTTTTATCCGGAAATTGGAGGGCCACTTTAATTTTGGATACATTACTTTGATGCATGCATCCTATGGTGTGTGGATGGTGGTGTTAGGTAAGGAACCACGAATTTTATGATTTGTTATTTGAATTAGTTCTAAACGAAAATACAAAATAACAAACCACCATATTTCTTTTGCGTTAGGCTTTTGCAGTTGTAATATCTATGAGTGAATGATAGAAAATGTAACACGAAAACTTATTGCTCGATCCCAAGTAACGTGGTATAAGAGCAGGCAGACGATGATGATGTTTGATGAATCGAAATATATTTAGACATGAAAAACGCTTTAAGGAAGGAAGAAAAAAGCGCTTTAATGTGCATTGTGTGCTGTGTTTTTTTTCTGTTGACTTAAACAAAAGCAACAAAAAATGCCCCCGCGCCCATCTATTCATGTGCGCCTCCTTGACCGCGCTCCACTGTTTATTGATAAAATTTCAAAATCGAATTACTTGTTACAAAATTAAAACTAGGTACTCGCGTCGCCTACATTAAAATGAAAAAAAATATTGTGTGTCTTACGACTGCGCCAATTATGCCCAATAAAATAATTCATAATCATAATCCAAAAAAAAATGTGCATTATCACTATACAAAAACTGTAAGATCCTAAAATTCATGGCGTCCACATAAGCGGACTAAACCCATTCAAAATGAAAGCAGCCGTGTCCGCAGTCCGGCACGACATGACTCTCATGCTCTTAAAACCATGTTTGTACCTCGTTAACTAAACTAACGCATAATTTTTCAAGTATCTTTTCAAATATTATCAAAAGAAGTTAACGGTCTTCCACTTTTCTTGATCGCGCAAATTTAAAGCAAGTAAGAAGGCTTTTGCTCAGCACAAAGCCTGCTACTAACTAAACAAAAAAAGCAAGAACAATATTATTTCAAATCAAATCAATTTATTCGCCATAAAGCAATGGTACAATTTCGGTCTTTTCATAAATAATAATCTAGATCCATTCATTAATTCATTCCATTCATTTGTCTCACGACTGCGTCATAAATGCCCTATAAAGCAATAAAAATAATCTTAATCCGACGAAAAATATTTATTATCTAATTTTCTATGCAAAAACAGTCCATGAATTCATGGCGCCGTTTCACATAACCTAGCCTAACCCGTTAAAAATGACGGTAGCCGTGTCCGCAGTCCGGCACGACAACAAAACGACATGTCACGGTCTCTACTTAACCCTCACTTGCTCTGTTTGTGTTTACGGCTGTGTCCGACACAGGGTTATATGTGCCGAGCCGGAGGTATGTGTTTGTTTGGTTTAGGGCTTTGGAAGATATTTTGCGAGAGTTGAAAACTTTTTTGCAAAATACGACTTCAAATACAAAATAAGTGAAAAATGAATCTGATGAGAAAGTCAGTAAAAAATAAGTTCAAAGTCAAAGCATTTATTTCAATAAAATTAGACTATTACAGACACTTTTGAATGTCAGAATGTTTCACACTTATAGCACAATAAACTTTAACATGTTCCCACTGTTAGGCTGGCGGGAATGACAAGTTTCCTTATAGGTTAAAATAGAAATTTGGTAGGTATTACATAATGAATTTTAGTTTCTTACGTTACGTATGAAAACGGTATATTTCCTGAAAATAACAAACTTTCCGTGTTAATATTCACTAAAATACAAAAACTACTAAACATAGCACGTGTAAAAGATAATCATCTGAAAAAGACGTACTGACCTATACATATATGTAGAACAAATAAACCTCACACTTCTAAAGATATCGCAAAGCGTAGGTTTTTCCTTACAGTAATGTCAGCTAAAAATAGAACAACAAAGTTACATTATTGATACAGTAGATAACATTACGGAACAAGTTCTAATAATAAACGTTCTAAATCGATGAGCTGTAAAGTTCAATATCGCTTGTCAGCTGTTGCAATAGACGAGCCACGGCATGACGTCACCAGCATGCGCACTCGAGATATTTGTGGCGGCTAGTCAACGCTAATTTCGACTTGTTATTGCAAGAGCAGAGTGGCGCAGTGGAAGCGTGCTGGGCCCATAACCCAGAGGTCCGTGGATCGAAACCACGCTCTGCTAGAAACACTTTTTGTTTTTTTTTAATGTATTTTGTTCAGATTTTCTTTTTGATAAAGTTTATTATATTTTTCTAAGTTTTTATGTATGTTTTTATATTATTTTTTACAAGCAAGAATAAAACAAAATTTTTTGTTCATTAAAATTTTAACGCAACATTGTGTGTAAGATTTAATATTATTTTCACACCTATATTGGCCTGTGAAAGTAATGTTAAATCTACCCTAAAATACGTAATTATAATTAATAAACATCATTTAAAGTGCACAGTTATATTGATATCAGAACATAAACGTTCTGAAGTCCTCGAAAGCTAAACATTACCGCGGCATTGCCAATTAAAAGTTCATCACGGTATTTGAATCTGTCCATACAAAATGAACCAAGTAAACTACTTACTAACGACTGCTAATTGGTTGTACTACTAACTATGTAGTTTAAAATACTGCCCGTCAGGGTTACAGTCAGCAGCATTAATATACAGGGTAGAATTTTGGAATGCCACAAGCAGGGCTATTGCGTATCTTTTAAATCACAGTGGCTATCATATTGTCTATAGATTAACTGTCAAATTGGTTATGGTTTAGTACAAAATGGAACCATTTGACAGTAATTGAAAGGCACTATAGGTTAGCCACTGTCATTTAAAATATACGCAATAGCCCTGCTGGAGGGAAAGTACTCTTAATACTGCAGATAGAAAATTTTACTCAAAGGAAACATTCCTTTATTTTTGAATAGAAAGCAAACTGCATTCGAAGATTTTCGAAAATTCTCTTCTCCCACACCCGAAAATCGAACTAAAATCTGAAAAAAATATACCCTGTACTTTTATTGTATCGATCGTTAGGGTCAATTATAAGGATGAAATCTCTCTAACAAACATGATAAATGAAATGAAAGGAAAACTATGAAATCTTGAATTAATTTAATTATATACAAAAAATGGTACACTAATTACTAACAAGTTGCTCGAAATAAGTGTATGTCGCAAAGGAGTCTGCATTACAAAAGATGGATGTTAGTTAAAGAGCTTTAACTTGACTCATTGAATTTGTAACTTCAGATTTCCTGGTTTTCCTTTCATTTAATTTATCATGTTCGTTGGAGAGATTTCATCCATATATTATGGAACCCATCATTATTATGACAAAGTAGGTCATATTTGAAAGTATCACTCGTAATTTACAAGAAATTGGCGTATAAACATTGGCAATAGAGTAGGTAGTTAACAAAAAAAAACAAATTTGTCTGTCATATATATGTAGATAACTAAAAAATATTGGACACGTATTTTGTCTTTTTTCTAACATCTATGTGTAGGATGCGGTAAAATTGTAGAAACTATATCTTAATAATGATTGATGACGACCGCATCGCGTAAACGTCGAAGAAAAAGAAATTCCCGTGGAATAACGATTGTTACATGAAAAATTAATTACCTGTTTCATTATAAATTCGGGATCCAAAATAGTATGTTTGTAACTACATAAAATAAAAATATTATCAGACACTTTTATATTATGTTGCTACGTGTATATTTATATGCGCTCGTGACTGTACATGATAGTAGGTGTTTTTTTTGGAGGGTGAGAAATCATCAAATGACTCCTCTTGCTCTGGGCGGAGCGGAAGGGAGTGTCAGACTTCTACTGACTAAAAACCACCCATATTCCATCTTAGCTCTTTGTATCTGAGGCCGTGGTATCTCTTTCGAACAACCCGCAGCCCCAGCAGGCATGATAGTAGGCCTAAAAAAACAGCTGTTTCATACAAAAGTACCTACAATACTTACACTGTCAACAGACCTTTTTTACCCGACTGCGGCGAAGCCGGAAGCAGGGTTATGTGTTGTGTATGTATGTATAAATAATAAATAAATATCCTTGGACATTTCACACAACGCCATCTAGTCCCAAGCTAAGCAACCTAATGCTTGTGTTATGGTAACGAGATGGCTGATAAACTACTTATATACATTTTTTTTTGTAAAAACATACATATTATACCTAGATAGAAAAACACCCAGACTCGGAACAAATACTTGTAGGTCGTACAAATATTTGTTCCGTGCGGGAATCGAACCCGCGACATGCTGCGCAGCAGTCAATCGCTCAACCACTGCGCCAACCGTGTCGTCAAATGTATGTCCGTTTCTTTGTTCCCTCAAAACTCCTAAACGGATGAAGGGATTTGAATGAAATATACGTCGTTAGATTCGGCTTGATAGAGCGAGTGTCACTGGCTACATTAAAATTAAAAAACAAAGAAAAATTGCTAGTTTTAGGGGCCAAATCGTGAAAAGCAAATAACAAGCACATTTTTAATTAAACAAAACTTGGAAGCAGGCGGGTTTCATTTGAATATTAAATTATGAAATGAAAATAGAATGGACCCCGCCTGCTTCCAAGTTTTCTTTAATTTAAAATGTGCTTGTTATTTGCTTTTCAGTCTTTTCAGTCTGGTTTTTTAGTTTTTTAACTACTTTTTTTTAACCGTCGTGTTTTAATTCTGATGTTTAGAATAATTTACAGGTCTTATAGTTTCTGTAGTAGTTTTTTTTTTTCTTTAAAAAAACGTTGCACCACACTAGGAATTTCTCCTGTATCGTGGGTGCGTTCACAAACATTTAAACTCACATACACAAATACCCAGACCCGAAGCAACTATCTGTAGGCCAAACAAATGTTTACGCGACACGTAGCGTAGCAATCCAATCGCTCAGCCACTGCGCCAACTGTGCCGTCGTCAAGTCGGAGGACTATGTCCGGCCGTGGACGTCGTTCACCTGAAATGATGACAACAATTATAGATTCTGTAACGAACCACCGTGCTTAACTTTTATCCTTCTGAAATTAAAATTAATCAACAAAATGAAGACATTTTTGCCTACTATCCTCATTAAAATACAACGTTGGCAACCGATACATTTTGCGGCCTACCTATTTACACAAATCTTTATCAAGGGGTAAAATTAGAAATTCAGTTGTTCGTGCGGTATCCTAGCAACCATTTTGATACCCAAGCTCTAAGGACCGAAGAAGCTTTTGTCGGAAATATTTTTGAAAATTGGGATATTATTAAAAACGAACTGGTGTAAAAGATAAAAGGGAGGAGTATCCACTTATTTCAATAGGGGATGACGGGAATTTGCGCCAAAAATGGAATAGGAAACGCGCTTTGACAGCATCGTTTCCTGTTGTTTATGAATTTTCTTTTGTGAAACGTTTTTTGTGTTAATAGAAAAACAATATTGTAATAATATATATTTTACCACGCATTATTAAGAAAACAAGAATGAATAGGGGATCGGACAAAAAAATAATAAATAGTCCGTCAGATATATTTTCAAAAAATATTGGACACGTACTTTTTTCACATAAACAAAAAATGAAGACGATACAATGCTTCGAAAACTCGTGAATTTCTCGAAAACGTCACATGGTAGTACATTTTTCACCAACAGATGACGTCACAACCCGCCCACTCATGATCTTTGACGCGTCTTATCTTCGTAAATTTTTATTAATTTGATAAAACAAAAAACACGTATCCAATATTTTTCGATAATCTAACTGACTGACTAATTAGAATCATATTTTTTTGACCCAGTCCGATCCTCTATTCCACATTCCTTAGTTAAAATCCTACCCCAAAATAATTATGTGTGGTATTTGTTAGACGAACACGTTTTTAAGTAAGAAAAGATTCGAGTAATTAGCCAAGTTGTATAAGAATCAAATCAAATAATAATGTGTCTGTAAACAACACTGTCCATAATTATGGGTTAGTGAATAAGTAGGTACTTACTTAAGAACTTTATTAGTAGTAAGTTTGGTAATTAATATAATTACATTAATTAACTATTTCACTTTATTTTAATTCTTTGCTTTGCTCTCCGTTGACTCCATTTTTCCTTTAAAAATTACAACAACCAATAAACATTAAACACAGCCCTTCCAAGACGGTTGCCATTTAATTTCCTCAAAGAGTATCACAATAAAAATATAGTATTTACTTCGTAAGCGCTAATAGTCCAAGTAATGGGTATGTCGCGGTGTTTTTCACTATTTCTCTAACTGGAATAGCTAGGTTTTGTGGCTAGCCAAGCTGTGTTGATAAAAACAAACTGCTTTACACTTGCAATTATCGTTATTGCTAGTTGCATAAGGGTGATTTTCGTGTGGTTCTAGTGACGGTTAAGTTTGTTGACGGTTTATGTATGATGCTGTAAATATGGAAGGAAGAGACGTTATTAATTAAATTAATGGATCGTGTATGAGTGGTGGGCGGTATCCTGTTTACGATTTTGGATCTATAGGCGTAGTATAATTAAGATCGTTTTTGAATTAAATGTCCAGTAGTACACTGAAAATATTGATTGCATTTTTTTTTTTATAAAGCGTTTCTTAAGCGACTGATGTCAACGCTGTATCGTTTGACATCACTATCTGAATGTTTCTGTAATCTAATCTTATAAGTAAATGTAAGTTAACTGGCTGTTTACTTATAAGCTTGTTAGACGCTGGTTATGTACTATTGGACATGTTGAAAATGTTATGTATGATTTGAAGATTGATGACTAATTTTTTTTTTTATTGTTTCAGGTACAAAATGGATTATGTTCAACTCTTCTAAACGGTTTTGTATAATGGAATAGTGATTTAATGGATCAACAGACTGTTTTATTTTCGTAACTTTTAGAATCGTCTTGTTGAAAAACTTTTTTGCGAAAAAAAAAACCGACTTCAAAAACACAATAGGTGAAAAAAACTAAATCACAAAAAAAGTGAAAAATAACCCTCCTTTTGGGCTTCACCGTAGTCGGGTAATAAACTTCACAAGAAAAATCAGCTTCTATAGTCGGTGACCGTTTTTTGTTTGGTTATTTTTTTAGCCACCGACTTCAGAAGCTGCGAAGAACATTCGAATTGAGAACCTCCTCCTTTTTGGAAGTCGGTTAAAAAGTGATTTAGTTTAGTTTGAATGACAATGCATGACTATCTAAGTGATTTTAAATATGGCGCATTAGTTTATTTTATGAATTTCCATGATATGGATATTTAATGAAAGGGTATGCTAAGAAAAATACAAGAAAAAAAGTTTTAATCTATTTATTTAATAATATTAATTGTGTATTCATTTATTCGAGTTCTTAATATTACCTTAGCAAAGTAATTCCAAACATGTTCTTGGCTTAGACAAGTCTGTCTGAGGTACTGTTCAAATATTTCTCTAAAACGGTCCATTTGCATGCTACACTCAAGGCCTCCGCCTAACAACCGGTATGCGTAGGCGCCTGCGCACGTTCATTCATAGTTTACTCTCTTTACACACGTCCAATTGAATATCAACCTTATTCAAAATTTCATAGAGCATAAATTACCTTGTCTATAGTTAGAGGTTAACGTCTTATTTTCGTTTTATCATTACAGTCTAATTTTGAACTTCTGTGTTGGTGTTAGGGTTTAAATTAGCATGTGTTAGTTTAGAGGTTAATATGCCAGCGTGGTTATTGGATAATCGTGTTGTAGGCGCTAGACACTTGCATTATTGCGTGAGTCACATCAATGGGAATGTACTTAAAAATTGCGTAGCCGTGAACTTATGTGGGAATCTTTTTGACAAGAAGAGGGATGCGTAGTTACCTTAATACTATTAATCATCATCAACAGCATATTAATGTTCCCACTGCTGGGACACAGGCCTCCTCTCTTTGAGAGGGAATGGGCTATAATCTACCACACGGGCCCAGTACGGATTGGTAGATGTCACTTGTCTTCGATTATTTAACTTCTAAGACTTGCCGGTTTCCTCACGATGTTTTCCTTCACCGTTTTGAGAGGAGCGGTGATAAAATAAATTACACAAAGTAATGTGCCTGCCTGGGTTCGAACCCACTAAGTACCTACTGTTCGTAAGTCGGAGACGCCACCACTGGGCCACCGCTACAAATACTATTTATCAAGGTGTAATATAATAGGACTTTCTATAGTACCTAACTGACGCTATCATGACGCGATCAACATGGATGTCGTAAATACTAAACAAATAAATAAAATTGAAGTGTATATTACTAAAAAATAATAGCTGTTTACTATTTATGCTTCTACATATATGCGGTACTTCCATAAAAATAACAAAAAAAAAAAGTTTTTTTTATTTTCTTGTCTTTCTATCTGTTTGTTCCCGCTAATCTTCAAAATGGCTGAACCTATTGCGACATTATATTTGGCCTAGACCTTACCACATGTTTTTTTTTTAAAACAAGCCCCGCACTATTCAATAATCCATCAGCACAGTGTTTTGACTAACTCTGAGTCCTACCGTAAAATGTGATTATTCACCCCAATACATAAAGTCGTTTCCCAACAATATTTTTTGCTTAAAGTTACTCTTTATTTGCTGTACAGAATGTTTGCTTGACAGCATAATGAAGGATACGTTAATTCACAACTTGTATAATAACACCAACATTTGACCAAACACTGTCGCCAACATTGGCCCACCATCACCATAACTAAAGCCCCTCGCCTTCTATTCATCTCAACCCTTTTGCTTCGCTAATGAATTTGGCAGCAAATTCGTCGTGATTGGGTGATTGGTACCGAACACTATTAGTGTATGATGTGCTAAGGTTAATGTTATGCCCAGCTGTGTATTAGAGTCTAAAGATATTGTGCAGTTAACTAGCAGTAGTATAGGTTAATTAATTCATTTAAATTGAAGAGATGATGAATCAGTATGGCATTTATTGAAGTGAAAGACATTACTATGAAGCTTAAAATAATTGCGTCTCTTATATTCCTGAACGCCTTTATAATACACGATTTTTTTTGTCACTTTATAATTTTAAAATATCAGTTTTTTGTTGAATATAAACACACTTAAATATTTATTTATATACAGTGACAGTTTTTTACAACAAAAAGCATTTCTTATTTTCAATTCAATTCAATTTATTTATATTTTATTTTAATTGTGTATATTCCGACTAACATGTGAAACGGCTGGACCGTTTGACGGGACCTTTACTGGCACATTGATGTTACAAGGAGTAACATGTATACTTTCCGTAGGGCTCCGTGCAAAACACCCTTGAAGAAATTTTTATTTAAATAGGAAGTAATATTTTCATAACAATTTCATGTGGCAACGGCTCTTTTATCATAAGCTAAGTGACCATCTACTCAAAAGTCCATTCAAAACTAACCTACTGTTAACCAAAGTACCAGGCACTCATGATTAATGCAGAGCCAATCTGTCACCACATCTGAGCGTATTACCCCAAGATTGAAGGTTTTCTGCCCGACTGGTGAATCGTGGTGTATTGCTACTTGATGGTTCTCGCATAAATTCAGATGATTTTGAGTACCGAGTTAATATTCTGTGAAATGGCGTGACGTGTGCTGAATATTTGTGGGTACGTGTACGAATTTAGATTTTACTCTACTCTACTCTCTTCTACACTATGTAGAATCTAAATTCGTCGAAAAATTAATGAATATTATTTACTTCTACTCTCTGTTCTCTCTCGTCTCTTCTGGATATCTCCAGTTTTGGTGGTTTTGTGTCTTAGCTTTACAGTTTCTACAGGCCACTTTAATTACTACTATCGTTACATATTATAAAACAAAGTCCTCTGCCGCGTCTGTCAGTCTGTCTACTCATTATAAATTCAAAAACTTCTGAAACAATTTTAATACTGTTTTCACAAATGGATCATGAGTGGAGTGGTTTTCGAAGAAGGTTTTAATATATAATTTCACAAGTTTCGACATCCACGCGGGCGAAGACGCGGGCAAAAGCTAGTGTATTATTTATATATGTGAAAGTTTCTGAGGGAAAACTATTTAACTTTGGATGCAATTTGACACATAAATAGTTTAAAGAGTGGCCTGCTGTACGATTTCGTGGGACAATTACCGAACTCCATGCGGGCGAAACCGCGTGCATAAGCTAGTGAAGAAATGATTGCCATTATCATCAGAGAATAACGAAAGATATACTAGCTGGCATTCAGCTAAACTAGACAATGACTCTAAATAGTTAGGAAACGTTAAGGCAGATAGATTTAAAGGCACCAGATCGTACCTATGTATATCTATTAATCTAAATTATCCAAACAAAAATAAAAATCACTTTTCATATAAATGTATACGCTCTTCACCCTTCTAAACTTAACTGTGAAATTTTGACCTTTAAGTTAAGTTTTGTATGGTCTCTTATTGTAACTTAAAACAATGGGGTATCATACAAAATCAAACTTGAACTTGTACAGTTGCCCTCAAGTTGTTACTAGGTGTAAATACGTTGAGAATTATTTAAGTAAACACATCTGGAACATTCTGTTATGTCTGGATATTGATTTGTTTGAGTTTATAGAATGCCTAAACTTATCTTTCTATTTGAGTCTAGATCCAGACCGAATACCGGTTTACATTTGAGCTAGACTTAAATGAAACATTTTATCCTTTTATTTTTGTAGCTATTTGTGATGCCTTCTATTAATATTTTACTTAAGGTATACGTGTAAAATGTGATTTAAAAAAAAAATGCATAAAAGTATCAATTAAAATCAGAATTACCACAAGCACCACAACAAAAACCCTTAACCCTTCCAATTCAGAATTCAATTTCCAAAATGCAAATTCCTTAAACCGGCAATATGCATATTAACGGACAATGTATCAACTTTTAGCATAAACCTTGCATTGTAAACGAAACATGACTTTGCACGTCCGCAGCAATCATACTCGTACATATAGGCACGGCGTAGCGCTACGTAGCTAGCTACGCCGTAGCCGGCGGGTGCTATAGTAACGGGTCTACGGGAGGTTCAGTTTGCGACGCGGCCGCGGACCGCGTAGACGCCTGTCCGTGCTACGAAAGCGTATTAGGGATACTCCCGATTCAGTGTACAATTTTTTTTTCGCAAGTGTTTCCCCCTTTTTCAGAAAATTCAAAGGTGAATTTTAATTAATGGTGTCGTGTTTCGGCTCGAATGTGATTCTTGTGTGGTGTTAGCCGTGAATATTTGAGTGTCAACGGTTTTTTCGAAGGAATTTTCGTGTGTTTACGCGTAGTGTAATTATGTTAGTGTAACTGTGAGATGTGAGTACAGCTTGTAGGGCATGCTATAAACACGGGCTTATGCAAAAATTCTTTTGAAAAAATGCGGATTGTTTTTATGACGGAAACAGACGTCTCTTTGTAATGATCGCTTGTGATGTTTTGATAAATGAAAACAGTCATTACGAAATATGTTCGGCTATTGTTTAGCTTATGAATCTGTTCCTGACATACGTTTGCATTTGAAATTATCTATCGTTTTATTTTCAAGTAAAATTTTAGAGTATGTAAACGATGACAAATAATAAAGGCTATGATTATTTACATAGCTTTTTGGTTAAAAATCAACGTTTGATTGCAGATTAAATTAAAAAATATGACTTCCCCTTATTGCAGTTTCGAAGGACTCTGCAGCTTTAGAGCCTACGTTCTTAATGTTAGACGAAATTGACTAAGTTATGAACAGTAACTTAAATTGAGACTATGAGTAGGCACAAACATAGGACAAGCACTAACTGCAGTTTTCATTATGACCGTCGAAATAACCAGTAAAAATTAAATCTTTATTTGTAAACATAGTTTTTACAGGGGTGTTACAAATAAATACTATATAACAACTATTGCACTAAACAGTTCAAATGAAATCTGCAAGTTTTCAAGAAAAATTTTTATTACTAAAGAGTACACAATGTCAGAATGATAAAATAAATTACATTATGTACCGTGTTAGAGCTGTGCAGGTGCCTGCCTACATTCTGGTCAAACACAATTTGAGTTCATTGACACGTGAATAAGAAGAATAATTACATGTTACATATATAATGGGGTAATATAACAATTTTATTTTAATATTAAAATAGGGTAGTGTGCAAAAAAAGCAAATTAGTATGTCAGATAGATTTCCAAAAATTTTGGACACGTATTTTTTTTCTTTTTTTCACGTAAATAATAAATGAAGACGGTACAGTGCTTCGAAAAGACGCACGACGTCATGGTTTGGTACATTTTTACCAGAAAGTGACGTCACCACCTAGTAATGCGTAACTGCGTATATAACACCTAAAAATTAATAATTAGAGTAAGGTCTTTTAAATGAAACCGCAACTCAGTGGGTAAGCCGCAAACAAAGTCTATGAATACATGATAACAAGTTACAATTTTATGAGTAGAATCAGTACTTTGTTGTTCGAAATAAACATTTTTCTTTGTTTGGATTGTTTTTGTTCTTTTTTTGTACTTTTATTAAAACTGCTGCCAATGCTGCCAGCCTTCTGTGCACTATTCCTGTTGACAGCGAATGTGGACAATATTTTGCAGTGTGACATTATATGACTTAAACAAAATATTGAAAAAAAAACCTGGGTTATAGAAATATATAATCATTTACCAAATGTTTAGATATTTTCACGAAAATTTTAATTTTGCACATAATGATATAGTTTTGTTTTCCAACAAAATAGTTCCGAATGATTATGTGGAAATTGAGTTTCTTACGACGTGATAGTGAGATTTGCTTTGTTGCCATCATAATTTTCTTCAATGAATCTGTTGGAATGAGAGCATTTAATTATATAAATTTTGTGCTTAAGTGATTTCACACTAAGGTAGACCGAAAATGTAGTGTGTTTTGTTCAGACTATGACGGCAAAATTTAATTTGAAAATTGATAGATTAACCATGTCAACAAAAAAAAAGGTATTTAGAAAATCCACGTTACAATAATTAATCTTAAGTTCCATTAATCGACCAATTAATCCGTCTAGGTAACAGACGATTCTCAAATATTATACAAAAACAATGAATCAATGTAAGTACCACAATTTTGTCATAAAAAATGGAGTGTTATCGTAATTATTTAGTTATCTTTATTTACTTCGAAAGATCTATTCACAAAAACATTAAAAGATTGACCTTTGGACCAATTATCATATTTTTTCATTTCACCGGTTGTTTCGTTACAACAATTAAGTTGACCATTTATTAAATCCTAGTAACTTACCCTTTTTTTTTTGGCGTGTGGAAAATCATCAAATAACCCCCCTCCCGCTTTTGGGCAGAGCGGCAGGGAGTGTCAGACTTCTACTGACTAAAAACCACCCATGTTACTTCTGAGCCCTAAATGTCGAGGCCGCGGTAACTTGTGAACAACCCTTACCCTAACAAAACTTACCCTTAGCTCCATTAATCGACCAATAAAAGTATTTATAAATAAAACACCAATACGCTTCTAACTTAATCATCATTGCTTAGCCACTAGCTTTTTCTCAACTATATTATATGTATGACATGGAGTGACTGCCTATCTGACCTCCACAACCCAGGATATTTCGATACCCGTTAGTAAAGTCTTATTAACGGGTATAATATCCAGTACTAACTGGGTTGTGGAACTTGTGGAGGTCGGATTTTCGAGCACCTGACTACCTGTAACGACCTCAAAGATCTACAAATGACGGCCAGGACCAACGTCATTACTCGGTACGTAAGGGGTAGTCATCCATCCACGTACCAACCTAGGCAAGCGCAGCTTATCTTAAAGATCGACACAAGCGGGTGCAGTAATAGGGATGTTTACTGACTTACAACAATATGATTCTAATTAGTCCGTCTTTTAGATTATCGAAAAATATTGAATACGTATTTTTTTTTATCGAATAAATAAAAATAGATTGTGACGTCACTGACCGCTAAAGAATGTCATAAGTATTACTGTCTCAGAAAATGACGTCGCATAAGTTTTCAAAGCACTGTATCGTCTTCATTGTTAATTTACGTGAAAAATTAAAAAATACGTATCCAATATTTTTTGGAAATCTATCTGACGTAATAATTAGATATTTTTTGTATCCTACCCTATTATTTAGTCACGAGCTCCTTCCCAGTTAGTACACACTTTAACCATACAAAATATCGACTACCACCACAATGTTAAAATATAAAGCGGAGTACATAACGTCTGCCTTTGACACGGACGGCCTCGCAATACAATGGATGTACCTGTGCGCTCATAGGTTTATCGTGTCACTTGCACGAATGTGCCACGGACTTAATTGATTGCTCTTTTGTGTTGAATTAATTTTGTTGGTGATCGATTTGTGTATGTGTTACGATGTGTAAAGATAACTGTGGTTTATGAAGTAATTTAGTTAAAGCCCGCGACTTCGTCCGCGTTTATTTTGAAAATAGAATATAGCATTTTACTCTAAGACACGAAGTAATGCCTTTGCCTTTGATCAAACCCACGACTTACTGTTTGTAAATCGGGGCCGCTACCACTGGGCCACCGCTCTAAAATTTCGAAATCATGTGACATCTGCCAACGCACTTGGCCCTTGTGGTGGAGCCCATCTCTGCGCTAGAGAAGAGGCCTGAGTTCCTGCAGTGGGAACATTATAGGCTGATGATGATGAATCTATGTTACTCGGTGAAAATGTAGTTTTCTAACGGTAAAAAGATTTTTGAAATTAGTCTAGAAGTTTTTAAGTTTATTCCTTACATACAAAAATACAAATCTTTGCTCTTCATAATATTAGTGTAGATTTAGTATTTAACTTTAAAACATATTAATACCAGCGCATCTAGTTCGTACAGTCCATCCAGATAGGTTGTATGGAAGAAATTGTATATTGCAATCAGCGATGATACAGCCATTTTTATCCATACAAACAATGTGAATGTTCTTTTCTCATTTGTTAAAATGTTCGTTAACGATAAAGTGTATTTCATCTCATATTAAACACAATAGCTCATAACATCATACCTGTAATCCCCGGAAGGGTTAGGTTAGTACATGCATTTCAGCAAAAAAATCGAATTAAATTATCGAAAAATATTGGATACCTACGTGTTTTATCAAATTAATAAAAATGTACGAAAATAAAACGTGTCAAAGATCATGAGTGGCTTTTGACGTCACTTTGTGGGTAAAAAAGTACTAACCTTATGACGTCACACGACTTGCACGTTTTTTCAAAGCACTGTATCGTCTTCATCTTAACTTTAAGTGAAAAAAGAAAAAATACGTGTCCAATCTTTTTTGGAAATCTATCTGACGGACTAATTAGATTTTTTTTTGGTGAAATACCCTATACATTTAGCCAGTTATGTTGTTGTTATTTTCAAAATTGCTTTATAACATAATTAAATAATATACTTAAACCTTCCTCGAGAATCACTCTATCAATTAATGAAAACAACATGAAAATCGGTGCAGCAATTTTTGAGTTTATCGCGAGCAGACAGACAGCTGTACGCGGTGCAGGACTTTGTCTTAAAATATCATACGTATTTTTTTTCTTTCTATTTTACAGCTGTAACAAATTCGGAATATTTGTAATCTGAACACTGTTCGAGTCTTAAGGCAATTTGTGCTGTGTTTTATGTTTCGCCGGAGATTAAAAACAAACAATACCAAAATAATCAACGGTATAGACTATGCATCAATCTTTTTTGCTGTAAGTAAACATTATTGTGGAACTGGGCCAATATTTCTATCTAAAAATTAATCTTATAATGCCTAGACTAAGAACAAATGTAAAGTTAAACTAACTAATTTAATATCGGCTCGAACTATACTTATTAAATAATACTAGCTGTTGTCAGCGACTTCACCCGCTACAACTCAAAAATCATCCCACGGGAAGATAAAATCGGGATAAAAACTATCCTATGTGTTAATCCAGGTTATAAACTATCTGTTTACTAAATTTTACCCAAATCCGGTCAGTAGTTTTTACGCGAAGAAGTAACAAACATACACACTCACATACTCACAAACTTTCGCCTTTATAATATTAGTGTGATAACTATTCAATATTAGTTGACATATAAGTGGATAAATTAACATAACAACATCACGCCAGTAATCCCCGAAGGGTTTCGTAGAGGTGTGCCTAATAGTACAGTACACCCACAGCTAGGTTTAAGTCCCATCATGTAATAGGGGGCGAGCCTATTGCCACCAACCGGGTATCAGAAATGGATTAATTACTAAAATCTTAAAAAAACAAAGACAGCTGACAAAAACAAAGAAAACGAGAATCGATAAATCACTCCCCTGAAGAACTCTAACAAACCGATTACTATAGTTCACACCGATATCATAAAATCAGTCTTCTCGTAAACAACTACATATGTACATTTATCATATGTATATCACACACATGAATACAGTCAACATGTACATCGAATACAAATAAATATAATATGTACATGGTAAACATCCCAGACTATACAGTTTCACCGATCAGTATGATAATTAGCAATGATTCGATAATTCGAACCAGTGATTTAGTCGTAAGTTGGTTGCTATTAGGACATTACGTCGCCATTACCGTGTACTGAGTTAAGTTAATTAATTAATATTATGTAATGGGAGTCAGTTTATGTTGTACTTATGTATTTTTCACGCTGGAGTGAACAGTCTTGAGATAGAGATATTGCGTACGCGAATTTCAGTATCTCTGTTAGCAGGTTCATATTACGCACAGAAATATAGATTTTTCATCTTTTTAATGTTTTCTACTCTTGATTACGATGAAAAAAACCCGGACAATGATCTGCATCATCTGTCTATCCGTATTCCAAGGATATTAGGGTTGGTTTTTGTCTAATCAGATTTAGTACAGACTGTACGGGTCCACTCAAATCTGCGTGGTGCTTTCTTCAAAAGGCCTAATTCTTAAAATGCCTAAATGCTTGAAAACCGACGCACGCTTTGGACGGCACGGTTGGCGCAGTGGCTTAAGCAGCCGACTGCTGCACTACGTGTCGCGGGTTCGATCCCCGCACGGCACAATTAATATTTGTATGGCCTGAAGATAGTAGTTTCGGGTCTGGGTCTTTGTGCATGTGAGTTTTAATGTTTGTTGTGTTTGTGAATTTTAAATTCCTAGTGTGGGTTACCCACACTACGAATTTCTTCGCTTTAAAAAAAGGACTGATTCTCAAAATGCCCAATTCTTAAAAAGACCAATAAGACCATCTCAGACACTGATCTACATAGTCTTCATGTGTGTATACCAGGATTATGTCTTGTAAGGAAGTAAGGATTCGGGCAAGCGCAGCGCGTGCCCTGTGACCTACAATCTCTGTGCTCGGACCTCATCGGAAACACATATGCGTTTTTAAAAACTTTTTCTTACTCTATGGTTTTTTCATTTTTCGATCGAATTATCAATTTCTCTGTATTGTTCCCAAGTAAATTAATATTACAGATATACTTAAAAGTTTATCCAAGTTTAGTTTCTCCCATAATTAAGTTCCCTTTTAGTCTTGACCTTAAAAGA
Organism: Diarsia rubi; assembly: GCA_932274075.1. NCBI lineage: Eukaryota > Metazoa > Arthropoda > Insecta > Lepidoptera > Noctuidae > Diarsia > Diarsia rubi. The sequence goes on from OW026425.1 coordinate 15,359,649, forward strand.
GACTATGATCTCTGAGTCTTTATTCGGATGTTTCTTCTCAAAGTAGTCAGGTACGAACACAGGCGCAATCTAGTTTAAAAAAAATTACTTGTGAAAGTGTTTGTAAAAACCTATTTGCAAAATAAACATAATTTATCATAATTATGCTTTCCACTGTATGGAGCACAAGCATGTTTAAAAAAAACTTGGCGTGTAAACAAAATTAGTCGTTCTTATAAAGTGAGAGATAGCTCCAAACATAATAGGGTAGTTAACAAAAAAAAATTAATTAGGCCGTCTTTTTAAAATTTTCTTTTTTCACGCAAACAAACAATGAAGGCGATACAGTGCTTTGAAAACTCGTGTGACGTCATATTCTAAGACATTAGTTTGGCATTTTTAGCGGTCAGTCACAAACCCCCACTCACATCTTTTGACGCGTTTTATCTTCGTGAATGCAGTATATTGATTTGATAAAACACAAAATACGTATCCGATATTCTTCGATAATCTAACAGACGGACTAATTAGAATCACATTTTTTGAAGTCAGTAAACATCTCTATTGTTATTTTAGAAGCAAACCCTACCTCTCAGCCAACAATGCCTGAAACTTCAGCTCACCCAGGCCGTACACACAACTTGTAGGTACCCGGATATAACCAGAAACCATTGCTGTTAGCTAACGACCGCTCGACCGGCTAACCGGTTCGTAAGCGTACCGGACCGTGCCGTTGTGCCGTATGGCTTGCGGCATATTGCTTGAAACGGGCGAAGAGGTTAGAAGGACGGGGTTTAGAGGGGGAGGGGATTCTAGGAGGGCTGAATTGAAAGGTGTGATTTGTGTGAACTGAATGTTCCTACTCATATAAAATTGACTCACAATGCAATGACAATAATCATTCTAAGGTGATAACTAAGTGGTCACAAGTCATCATCTGGCTAGCCTTGCATCAACAGCTTAACGTGCTTTCCGAGGCATGGATGAAACTCAGTATAAAGGGTGTAAAAGTATCCTTAACTCAAACGAAGAGCACTTGTTCTCCCCACCACTGCGATCATTTTTTTGTTCTTGACCTTGCCTGGGAACCCCCTAGTTACGGAGATATTAGGGGTCAAAGTTCAAAAATTTTCACAGCTGTTTTTGTAAATACCAATTTTCAGGTTATAACTGTACTTAAATATACTTCCATGGCTCCTTTGCTATTTAAAGCACCCACTAGCAGAATGTTTCAAGTGCAACATTGAGTTTTACCGTATTTTAGACCCAAAAAAAAAAATCGTTTGCCAGCAAAAAAATTTGCGTAGGGTTACTTAGTTTGATGTACAGCTTGGTTCACGGATGTGTGAAGGGGTAATTAACACCCTGTATAATGGACGGTGACCTATCCGCGGACCGACTTAGGCAAACAGGGCTTAATACCTTTTTCCATTAGGCCAGTCTCACTTACAATCTAAGAGTCTGGATTTTCCCTGTTATAATGACAACTATCGGACCGTTTCAACATAGAACTTAACAACGTATTGGGCATTATAATAACACACATAGCTACAACTGGCCAAATGTTCTACCCAACTTGGTAAATATAGGCGTAGTGTTATGTAATTATCAAGATAAATATAAAACCCCATATTAAAACCGCTCAAATAGACAAACACCTACATTAAGGTACGTTTCCATGAAATATTCTTTATTCAGGATATCCATTTTCCACAAAGCGGTCTAGACTTGGTCGTTAGGTTTGAAAGTAATTAATCAGTTGCTTACAATGTTTATTGTTACTGGTTTTTATAGGGCGTGATGTAATTTGTATTGAAAAGTTTTCAGTGTTTTGTCTGGTAAAGGGAATGGGGTTTTACTTTTGTGGTATTGATTTAATGGCCGTGGGTCTCGATCGAGAAGGTTTTAGTTCAATTCTTAGGATGTTTGATTTTTTTGTTTAGTTGCTGTTTTTTTTTGAAAATCACATCTTAGTGATTTGAGTCGGGGCTGCGGGATGATGTAAGAGATATCGCGGTCTCGACATAAAGGGCTAAGAAGGAACATGGGTGGTTTCTAGTTAGTAGAAGTCTGACACTCCCTTTCGCTCTGCCCAAGAGCGGGAGGGGTTATTTGATGACTTCTCAACCCTAAAAAAAAAAGGTCTGTAGTTTTGGGAAAAGTCTAACTGAGATTTTAACTGACATCCAAAAGGTTCTCCTTTTGGTTATCAATTTGTATGTTTTTCTTATTAAAAAATAAATTATAATTCTCCTAATAAATTATAAACATATTCAATTAAAATCTAGTGGAGATAATCTGTCTATATTCATGAGTATTGTGTTAGGATATAAGATACAACGCGAAATTACCCTGACCTCCATATTGAGTATCGTTTTAGTCTCAGTGTAGAATTCACAGTTCTACTAAAGATCTACATACTATTTAGTTAGAAGATACATGAATACTCGTATTTTATTACAAAACATCTACACTACATTACTTTGTAGCATATTTATTTTATATGAATATATTTTCTCTCACAAATTAAATGCGTGGACAATTCTAGGACAAACATATGGATTTGATTGGTAATATAATTTGCATCCTTTCCTACTTAAAGTCGGTTAAAAAAAGCCGGGAATAACAGTGCTAGTTTGTTGGTGTGATCGTCGGACTGCCAAGTCTTAGGTCTCGAGTTTGAACCCAAACAAGACACCTTTGATTTTTTGGGGTTCATGTACGTATAGTATAATTGTTAAATGTCTTATAATTATTATTATTCTCACTTGGTTGGATGATGGAAAACATCGTGATGAAACGAGCATGCTTGAGAGATATTTCTCAAAGGCATGTAAAGCCAAGTCAGACGCCTATAAAATCTGTGACACCAGGTTAGGCCCTTTTATATTTTTTTTTTTAGCTGGATAATCATCAAATTTTAATAACCCCTCCCGCTCTTGGACAGAGCGAATGGGATTGTCAGACTTCTACTGACTAAAAACCACCCATGTTCCATCTTAGCCCTTTATGTCAAGGCTGCGGCATCTCTAACAACAACCCGCAGCCCCGACGGGACTAGGTTCGGCCCTAACCACATGATTCGGGATTTATATTATACCAAATAGCTTTTGAACTTTCAAAGAGATAACAACAAAAATAAATTAATTCCCTTCATAGAAAAAAAGACGAAGAGTCGAACAACTTGAAAATTTATCTAAACATTTTTGAAGAGAATTGTTTATCTTTGATTCAATTTAAAAATCTTTTTATCCATTTTTGAAGAGCCTTGTTTATATTAAATCGAATGACTTATGCCTGTCCTCTAGAAAATAGGAAGAAGGGATGAAGATAACAATGAATTGTAAGAATTTAATAATTTATTCGTCTACCGCCCTCAGGCTACGACTGACCTTTTCAAAGTTTATATTTAATCATATCAGCCATTCTTTGATGTAAGCTAAATATTTTACCCTATCATTTTTTCCAAGATAGTCGCCTGAAACTGAAAGATTTTCTGGGTTATCAACTACCTACGCATTATCATGACGTCAATAGTGTAGGAGGATGCTTTTATTATAGTTTCTTTAGCGTCATCTTCCAATAAAAACTGCTTCGAATAATCTCATTAATGTTAGTCAAAAAATTATAACATGTCTTTAGGTAGTTTTTATAAATCAAAATCACTTTAAGTGCTTGTGTCCGTGACAAGCCAAAATGCAATGGCGATTAGAACAGTGTTAAATAGTAAAACTAGACTGCAGATTTACTGCATAAAAAATTTTACACGAATTCGAAAACTAGTCAACCAGTAACCACAACACAAAATCACGCCTCACTACACACAATAACAAAGAATACTCTGTTTAATCAGTTTCACTAATTAAATTACAACAACATTTACCAAATGAAATGTCAACCGAAATTAAAACGATTTGCCGAACTACAGAGTTCGCCGTCATCTTTGTTCCTTTTTCTTTGAAAATACCGACATTTTGCGTTCGACGATTTCAGGAATGGCGACCGCTATTGTGTGCCGCCTTTTGTTTCAGTCAATCTGAAAATGAGGGACTGTCAAATTGAAATGTCTGGGATTTCAGAGGCCGGAGTAATCTGCTGAGAATTAAAGGAGCTTGTCTCATTGTATTTAGGTAGCTTTATTCGATTCATTTATTGAATACTAGCTGTTGCCAGCGGCTTCACCCGCTGCAACTCGAAAATTATCCCACGGGACGATAAAATCGGGATAAAAACTATCCTATGTGTTAATCCAGCTTATAAACTATCTGTACGCCAATTTTTTTCCAAATCCGTTCAGTAGTTTTTACGTGAAGAAGAAACAAACATACACACTCACACACTTACAAACTTTCGGCTTTATAATATTAGTGTGATAGTTAACATAGGTACCTACCCACTATCAAGAAAATTTATTAACTAACTTAAAAAAGGATGTTTTTAGGGGCGGTTAAATTTAAACTAAAACACGGTTTTACATCCATGACATTGGATTTTTTTTATCATTTTTGATGTTTGGGACACCCGTCACAACTGTCAAGAAACCAAGCTGTGAGTTGAACATAACGCAACTTTACACCTGTAATCCCCGATGAGTTAGGCAGAGGTATACCCATTAGTCATCATCATCAACAGCCTATTAATGTTCCCACTGCTGGGTCACAGGTCTCCTCTCTTTTGAGAGGTAATGGGCTATAATCTACCACGCGGGCCCAGTGCGGATTGGTAGGTGTCACATGTCTTCGAATTTTTTGGTTCTAAGACATGCCGGTTTCCTCACGATGTTTTCCTTCACCGTTTTGACAGCAGCGGTGATGAAATAAATTACACAAAGTAAGTAATGTGCCTACCTGGGTTCGAAACCACGACCTACTTAAGTACTTCGGAAGTCGAGGCCGCCACCACTGGGCCACCACTACTCTCAACCAACCCATTAGTACACACACATAAATGAGAGTTGGTCGTTATTTTCCTGAATTAGCATAGCTTATACAAACATGTCAAAGAAGTACGAGTATGTATTCCATTACTAACTATTACCTTTATAAATGAAGTACCGTCTCTTAGTGAAGTTCTTAAAGTTCAAGTCATATTAAACTCCACCTAACCTTTACGAATAGGTCAGACTAACATCTTGAACGAATCTAATTCAGTATAGACTAGACCATAGGTTCCCAAACTTTTTTCTGATAGAACCGTTTAAAAATTTTCCCTCAGTAGACACCTGCTGCATTTTTTTCAAGCCCGTGGACCAAAAACGACAAGCAAAAAATTTGGAATAATTTTTTCGCGCTATTGGACGTGGACCCCTGGAGGTACGGTCAGCATCAGAAGTAGCTTAACATTGCCGAACTTTTATTATTTAATGTACAGAATTCCAGCTATTATTTTTAATGGTTCAGATGATTATTCTTTAAAATATTCCTTACTCTTCAATGACTTGTTAGTAACGAGTAATTTCTAACAAGTTTTCCATCGATCACTAATAAAAAAGTGATCGATGAAGTTTTCATTAAAAAACCTGCTTCCTAAGTTTGTGTAGTGTTAATCTATTTCTGATGCTGACTGTACACCAGCAGGGCTATTGCGTGTCTTTTAAATGACAGTGGCTATCATATAGTGTACATCAAATAATGTCAAATGGTTCCATTTTGTACTAAACCATAACCAATTTGACAGTTAATCCATGGACAATATGATAGCCACTGTCATTTAAAAGATACGCATAGCCCTGCTGTACAACTTTGAAAATCACTGGACTAGACAAACGTTCTCAATTCCAATTCTTGGTTTTCATTTCCATAACGATGTTTCTCTTCCATTTCATTTAGTTCGGCATATCTATTAACGTTTCTGTAGTCTGTGGCTGAATCATGTTAATTGCTGTTAGTTTTCTTCTTCAGTGATTTGATTTTCTTTGAAGTTTATTCATGGCTTTTAATGTTCGTTGTTTTTAAAATAATTGACTTCACTGGCTCGTTAACTTAGTGCCAATCAGAAAGTGCATCAGAATTTTCAAAACATAAAAAATACATCCGAATTCAGAACCTCCTCGGTTTTTAAGTCGGTTATAAATATCGTTTAGGACCTACATAAACCTTAACATCGTGAGGTTACTATACTCGGCCGCGGGTTGTACGCTAGTTATCGCGGCCTCGACATAGAGGGCGAAGAAGGAATATGGGTGGTTTTTAGTCAGTAGAAGTCTGACACTCCCTTTCGCTCTGCCCAAAAGCGGGAGGGGTTATTCGATGATTTTCCACCCGCCAAAAAAAAATAAAAAACAAAAGAAAAAGGTTACTATACTCAGTTTCTCAGTAGTGTTACTTGTATAACGAGGTTGTATTATTTCGTAAGTAGCAGGTACGGAACTCGCAACAAACTTCTCCTTACATTAATTGCTGCAAGTTTCTTTAGCTGCAAGTTTACTGCTTGCCTATTTATTGTGATTTTCAGACGATTTTATTGGATTTCAACTTGTCTTTAATACAATTTTTTATTAGATTATTTAGAATTAAATTAATTTCATAATAATAATGTAATAATTTGTATGTATTCAAATTAAATTAAGATAAGTATAAGTTTATCTGAATTAAATACAATATTTAATACGGCCGTCACAGAAGGCTCTGTATTCTGTAAAAAAAATACCACAGTCTGTTAATTCTTTTGTTAAGACGTGGATATTGGTGTGGGTTACATGTTTGTTAGCTTTAGTTTTTAAGGATTTTTGTATTTTCTATAGCATGTAACTGTTTTATGTCCCTAATAATTAAAATAAAATTTATCTAGGAGTTAATCAAACCTTTTATCTTCTACCAAATTTCCAAAAAGGTTTTTAGATGTGCTGAAAATTAGTGTGACTAGCTGGTTTTTACTTACCTTTCAAATTTTTCAGTTATGATGTGCTAAATAAACATAATTGTTTTCCATCTTATGCGAAAAATCCGATATTTTAAAAATCATAAAAAAACAAAAATAGGACCAGTTTCACACTAGCGATCTTTAATAGTAAGTAAGTAAAATCTTAGTGTGCTAATTCCTCCTGCTATAAAAAAGAGCGTCTTATCTCCTGTATTTATTATTTCAAGACTTCTCCTAAAGTCGTCAACATAACTTCCGTAGCAGTTGGTTGGATACTCGCTATTACGAGGTTCTTCCTCAAGAAATTCACTGTTTACTTCGTATAACAGAGTTAGCTGTGTAAACTACACGCTGTTATGGTAGACTAAGTTTTTAATTGAAATAATAAATAAGCATTTTTTCTTAGAGATACTTGAGTATTTTCGCTTGACTGTGGCGATCTTTCAAGACCCACATTGTATGCAATAGCTTCAAGTGTTCTTATGTTGGGAATTGGACGATTCTTTTACGGTAAGATTTGTGGGCCATTACAATAGAGCAAACTATTATACATAGCCTTTTTTTTGGCGGGTGGAAAATCAACAAATAACCCCTTCCGCTTTTGGGCAGAGCGAAAGGGAGTGTCAGACTTCTACTGACTAAAAACCACCCATGTTCCTTCTTAGTCCTATATGTCGAGGCCGCGGTAACTTGTGTACGTACAACCCGCAGCCCCGACGGGCGTCGGCACTTTCGGCCCCTCCCATGTTGCTGACATCTCTTTGAGGCGCGCGAGGAACACAAACGTGCCGTCGACACGGCCTGTCGTCGTCGTAAGACGGACGGACGGCGAGCTAGCCCATCACTCACCGTCCACAGGCCCGCGTCTACGGTGGCCGGAAGCCATCACGTGGCCCCCTACGCCTGGAGCGCCTCCCGCGGCGGCTGGGACGAGAGGTTCTCTCCCTCTCGCGTTCTGCCACCTACTTCGCTAGCATCACTGCTTCGCAGAAGGAGGCGACAGCGTCCCATTCCTCCGCCCCGACTATACATAGCCTTTCATTGACTTACTTACAACTACTTAGTCTATATCATATTACCTAGTACCAACCGAGTAACTGGTTATTGTCAAACTGGAAGCTGACGAAAATATAGTTGGAAAAAAAGCTAGGCAGATTATGATGATGATGATTGACTTAATGACACCTTACTATAATTCAAGATTCTTTATTTGCATGGAATATGGAACAATATGGTCTTATAAATAAAAGGTTTCACATATTTCGCTTACTACATTTAGCATGCAAACTTAAAATTAAATTAAAACACCTAGTTCTCGTAGTGTTACCTTGTTACATAAAACATTTAAGATAAATCATACCAATCTTAAGAATTAACAAAAATTAAGAAGAAAAATAAAATATCGTTATTGACAATAATATTCTGGGTATTTTAAATGAATAGAGTGATAAAATTGAAAAAACAAATAACACAACTAATGAAAATTAAAAATAAAACACCTATCAAAAACAAATAAAAAAAACATCATATACTTCATAATTATGTCAAAAACTCAGGGCCATTTCTTTAGTTTCTTTTTGGAAAAATTAATTGGTAGTTGTCTAATTACTTTGGGTATTTTATTAAATATTTTGACCGCCATGCTATAGCAATTATTAAAATTGTTAATGCCACTAAATAAGATTATTTACAATACAGTCAAGTAAAAATTTTTGCTTTAATCCTTCCGATTTGTCTTTTCTAAATTCTTTACAACCCTGCAATTCACAAAACACTACCTCTAAGTATCTCATAACATTGTTCTTCTCATAATAAAGATAAACTCACACCAGAGCGTCGACCCAATCAATGAATAATGCTAATACGGTGCAACGGAAGCGGCCACATAATATCCTGCGTCCGATGTGACTGCTAAACAGATCGTACGCGATGTGAGAAGAGCAGAAGGTTCGTTTACTATGTGTGGGAAGCTGATTTAGGTGACACTATTTATGGTTACAACTATTGTCTCTGTAATCTGTAATCTACAGTGTGATTCTTTATAATGTGCACATATCGAAATGGGGGAATCTGTGCTTAATTTTATCGACGGAAAAATTATTAAAAAAAATCTAAATATTTTTTAATATTTTATATGGAATTTTTAAAAATTTTGTCTGCTACTGTGACCCCAGTGTAAACAAAACGGTGTAACTTTTAAACTAAATTATCTATCGCGATGAAACAAATGATTCGACTCCATAATGATTGGAAGCAATTAGGCGTCCTCGTAAAATGAAAATTGTGGAAAAAAACTACCCTCAATTGAAAATAAACACGTTTTTTGATCAAAAAAACTTTTTTTTTTCATAACTTTTTACATAAAATTGTTTCATCGCGATAGATAATTTAGTTTAAAAGTTACACCGTTTTGTTTACATTGGGGTCACAACAGCGGACAACATTTTTGAAAATTTCATAAAAAATATTAAAAAATATTTAGATTCCATCGATAAAATTAAGCATAGATTCCCTCATTTCGATATGTGCACATTATAAAGAATCACACTGTATGGTTAGCTTTTGTAATTGTCTACATTTACGTATAACTAGCTGCAGTTGCCCTCGAACTTCGTCTGCGCTTTCATATGCACCATATTCACCTAAAAGGTTTGTGCTGTTTTTCTCAAAGAGACAATATTTTTTTAAGGACTGGACTGCGACTAAATATGTTTAACAACATATCAAATACATCAACATTAAATTTCTTTGGTTACGACTTTCGATCTTTTATTAGTTAAAGAAACCTTTTCAAGCATTACGCTAAAGTGGCCTTCTAGTCTTGTCTGTCTGATGGTCGTTGCATCGCAGTTGTCCAGCGACTGATTAGCAATCCACTAACATACTACACGTGGAAGATATTAATATAAATTAGTTTATTAATATACACTCATTTGAGTTATATTTGGCTTGATTGGCCGTTTAGTAGTGGGCGAGGGTTCTTTGAAGGCTGTATCTATTAATTATAGAGTTGCTCAAGTGAAAAGTGGAGTGAAGGTAATATTCTTATATTACTTTATTTATCACGCGGACGTCACGCGGCTTTACCCGCGTAGTTCCCGTTCCCGTGGGAATACAGGGATAAAAAGTAGCCTATGTTACTCAGGGTGAATGTAGCTTTCCAATAGTGAGAGAATTTTAGAAATCGGCGCAGTAGTTTTTGAGTTTATTCATTACAAACATACATACACCCACACACACAAAAATACAAATCTTTCCTCTTTATAATATTAGTTTAGATTTATTTACAAAAAATATTATTCGGACCTATTTTGACGGCAGATAGCTAACGTTACAAGGATTTAAATAAGGCTACTTATATTTAAAAAAATTATTAGTGTTTTTGCAAAAAAAAATAAAAGCCATGAAATTGTTAACAAAATCCAAATCAGAAATGTAAGTAACTTTTTTTATAACCATTTCACGTGACGAGCTGAGACTGGGATCGTATGGGGTTCGAAAATGTATTGTCTTCTGTATGTCTGGATTAACGTCCAGTTTAAAAACTATGTGTGTGCTAAATCCAAATCTTTTCAGTGGTTTTTGCGTGCAAGATTAACAAACATTAACATACGTCCTCACAAACGTTCGTAGTAGGATGAATTATTAATACTTATAAACAAACGGAGACACGGTTACTCATTAGTATATTCTGCATCTCAAAACTAACATAAATAAAAACAGGATTACTTAATACTATCAGACATACAATGGGCTAAGAGAAAATCAATCGAAAGTGCGTTCGATGCCCGACCGTGACGGCCTCGACAACCATGTGTCAGGCCTCCAATGGACGCTACACTTTCGCTTAGCTTTGTTTGTGTAAAAGCGAACATTGGTGCTTTATTTGATGCAGTTAGAATGTATTTGACAGAGAGGTGCCCGTTTAAGACTTATTAATTATTTTTACCCGACTACGGCGAAGCCAAAAGGAAGGGTAATGATTTTGGCAGTCTATGTATGTATGTAAGAATGTATGTATGTTTGTATGTTCCACTGTAGCGCCTAGACTACTGAACGTATTTTAATAAATGAGGTGTCCTTGCTAACGGCAACATCAGCTGACATCTGTATCAATGAAAACGCCATGAAGGAGCATCAGGTATCAGTGGCGGTCCTCTATAATAATTTTACTTACATTTAAATTGAAATATACAAATTCAGTATATGAATATCAGACAAGAATTATTATCTCGTTTTCTACTTTTAAGACCGCGGTTTGTAGTCGGGTTTTAGTTTTTAAACTTATATTTTTATTAAGAGTTCATAACTTAGTCGAAATTCAAATGATAACAAATCTTATGAATTTCGTCTAAACCTGTCTCTAAAAAAACATTGTCGGTTTCGGTTTTCGTATGGGCATTATTACTTTTAGATATTAATTAGAAAAACAATTAAACCCAGCATGTTTAACAATATCTACCGAAATTATTTAGTCAAACAGAACTTTTTACGAAATTTTCGTCTTGTGACCCAACAATTTCTATATTATTTTGCACCTGCAAGCATGGTTTTAAAACAATACGGACTTGTGATCAGGCTAACCTTAAAACAAAGCAAGTTTACGTCACAATGTCGTACCTACACGTGCAAGCTATTTACATTACTCGCCTCGCTTTCAATAAACGTGGGAGTTGACGAATGGATCGAACCGCCTCTGAATGGGCTACTCCGATAGTTGACTAACAGTCGGTTGCAATACCTGCTTACCATAATGCGTGGTACGGAGTGAAGCCTTGTCCTAGTGCCTGATATTAAGTTTGTGCTTAATTGCATTATGTTTTGCATATTTTGCATATAAATGACGTTTAGCGCGTTTGGTTGAGCGGTTGGATTGTTTATTATGGGTACTACTATTAACTAGTTTTATTCTCTTAGGGATATTGGAATAACGTAATGAAGTCACCGTCGTAATGCCAATTTATAGGTCTCGAGTTCGAACCCAAGACCACTGACTAATTTATTCAACGTGAGACAAGGCTAGGCATTGTATTTGTCTGGATATTTGCGAATACGCTTTTCGTATAAGTAAAAGCAACTACATACTATAAAGGGTGTAAAAGTACCCTTAACGCAAACGAAGGGCACTGGTTCTCCCAAGCACTGCGACCATTTTTTTGTTCTAGATATAGGGGGTCAAAGTTCCAAATTTTGCACAGCGGTTTTTGAAAATACTAGTTTTTCAGGTTAAAACTTTACTTAAATTGCCTCCTTGACCCTTTTACTATTCGGAGTATCCACTAGCACAATGTTTTAAAAGTGCTACATTGAGTACCGTAAAATGAGCTTTTTGACCCCAAGAAAGAAAGTCGTTTCCCAGCAACATTTTTTGCGTTTGGGTACTTAGTTTGATGTACAGAATGCTTTGTTGACGTATGTGTGAAGGGTTAATTTACGCCCTGTATGTTACGAAAGGAATTATGATGATTTGCAACTAATTTGGACGATGAAGGTCAATTCATGAAAAGCTTACTTAAGGACGTATTTGCAAAAATTATAGGCATAGAATTGACCTACTACATAGACACGAGTCACACACACAGGCGTTGGCTTTTTAGCTGCGGGAATAAATAGTCAAGTGCACTAACTTTGATACGTTGAAAATTTATGTTTTTTTTATGTAATACGTACTTGTTAGCTAAGTTGAAACCTCACGTGCGAATTTGGTAGAGTGACCTGAAGGTCTACTTCGGTGACTGCTACTGGAACTCCTCGACGGATCGAACTTGATGTGCCGAGGTTGTTCACAAGTTACCGGGGCCTCGACATATAGGGCTAAGAAGGAACATGGGTGGTTTTTAGTTAGTAGAAGTCTGGCACTCCCTTTCGCTCTGCCCAAGAGCGGGAGGGGTTATGTAAGCGGTTGGTTAAAAAAAATGTGCAGAGTTTGGGCTCGTTTTGTTAATAATTAGTAATAATTTTTCATATTTTAATACTAATATTTTGTTTTTTAGATTTAGAATAGACTATATTTGCCTACATACAGTATTTTTAGAAATCACAAAATGTTATTAGTAGAACAAAAAATGTACCTGCACACGGTATCGAAAACATGGCAACGGCAGATCGTTTTTACAGTATCAAAAACTATTATTTTCAAGAGAATCATTTCTTGCATTTGAAGATAAAGAACCAATTTATTTTTTGTTAGTTCTAAGTTTTATTTGATTTGTTTCAGTTTAGTCAGAAAATGTACTGAAAACCTTTCTTCCCCATCGGTTGTTGGTTCTTCGAGTGATGTGGCCGGCTCATTGCCACGTCAACTTGCTTGCTATGTCGCATGTCGGTGACCCTGGTTCTTCGGCGAATTTCCTCATTTCGGATTTTGTCGCACAAAGAAACTCCGAGCTCTCTCCATGGCTCGTTGCGTGAGCCATGATGAGCCAACTTAATACACATAATAATTGATTAAATATCTAATAAATAGATCTAGACGTAAACAGACTTCAACAGAATGACTTGTAAAATATGTAAATTGAGCTGCGCTGTGTTATCATAGACTATCGTCGAACTTAGCCTGAATCTCAGGTGTTTACCTAGGATAATTGTGTTTGCTCTCCCTCTAGCTGTAGGTACTTCGACGTTTGAGCTGGATAGGTTATACTTAGGTATTAATATTATATCGTGTATCACGGTCTGCCGCGACGCCTTTTGTCAGGGCTTCAAAAAGTGATTATTGTAGCCGATAGCTCATTGGACATCGGTTCACGTTGGTTTAGGATCGAAACAGCTGGAAGTTAGGAGAGGAATTTGCTCAGCATTGGGACAATACAGGCTAAAAGTAGCAGCATCAAAGCAAAAGCTAAATAGTTAGGAATTTTTAAAACTTTGTAATACTATTAAAAAAAATTCAACGTTTGTTGTAGACTCGCATTATTGTAATGATTTTTAAATACATTATTATTTGGACTTAATTGATCACTTGGAGGCCTTTGCCCAGCAGTGGGACAGTACAGGCTATTAAAAAAAAATTGATCACTTGCTAGGCTTGCCTAGACAAGTGATGATGAATTTCTCCAACTTTATAGAGCGACTGCCTATCTGACTTTCACAAAGTACTGAAAAATACGTTACTCTTTTTAATTAATCAATAATAAGGGATCGGACTGAGTCAAAAAGTTATGATTCTAATTAGTCCGTCACTCAGATTATCGAAAAATATTGGATATGTGTTTTTTGTTTTTATTAAATTAATAAAAAATTACAAAGATAAGACGCGTCAAAGATCATGAGTCGTTGTGACGTAATTTGTAGGTAAAGAATGTACTAATATGTGACGTTTTCGAGGAGTTCACAAGTTTTCAAAGCACTGTATCGTCATCAATTTTTAATTATGAGAAAAAACAATAAAATACGTGACCAATATTTTTTGGAAATCTATCTGACGGACTAGTTTTTTTTTGTCCGATCCCCTATTACACTAAGGTAACTTAAACTAGTCTCGAATGAATAGAACACTGTTCTTTCTGTTGTGTACAGAACCATGAACCGAAAAACCTATCAATGGAGTATTTACTGTTTTCTCGACTGACACATACCGTCTTCACTCCACTCTCTCCTAGGTGTGTATACCTACCTACATGATATAATTGAACTCTGTCCATTGTAACTTAAAAATCAATTTAGTCTGTCGTCTGCGATGTGGCTCCATCGTAAGTAGATTAAGTTAAAGTTGCTTGTATTGACGGAGAGGAGCTCACAGCTTTCTTATTAACTTTAATAGTTTCAAGAAGGTTCTTTGGGGAGGATTCTTAAGAGCTGGTTCTTAGGATGTGATCTTTTAGGAATAACGATAATATTTATTCACGGCGTAAGTGACAGCGTGTCATAAACGTCTTACCAAGAAATTAATAGACCATTGGACACCCTTCAGGAGCTCATCATCATCATCATCAACAGCCTATTAATGTTCCCACTGGTGGGACACGGGCCTCCTCACTTTTTGAGAGGGAATGGGCTATAATCTACCACGCGGGCCCAGTGCGGATTGGTAGATGTCACATGTCTTCGATTATTTTTTGTTCGAAGACATGTGACTGTTTCTTCACCGTTTTGAGAGCAGCGGTGACGAAATAAATTACACAAAGTATTGTGCCTGCCTGAGTTCGAAGCCACGACCTACAGTTTTTACCTGTAAATCTTGCCTGGTTTTCTCTTTTCAACCCATTACAGAATATCACTTACAAAAAACACATGCGGTACCAGAGCCGCATGCCCGCCCGTACAGGAGTTGTTATACAGTATGTTAGTCTAAACGAGGGACATATTGAAACCCACAATATGATACACACAGGGCATGCTTACATGATACTAATAAAAATATGAACAAAAAACGCTGATAAATAACAGACAGAACCATACCAAATACTTCGGAAAAGTCTCGACACCCTTGCGTTTGTCACAGAAAAATTGAGCGGAACAATGACTTTTAGGTATAATCCATTTTCCATAAATATTTTAAAACTGGCGTAGGACTTTGACGAAAAAAATACATCTAATAAAGTGAGAGTGTGGCCATGGCCAATTACGTCACAAATTAAGGTAACAGCTTTTTTACCTACATATTTGAGACGAGAATCGAATACTGATTCCCGATCCTTCAATATGTCTCTCGTTTAACTTAACACCCTGTATAATGTTCTATACTTCTATGTATTTATTAGTTTTATTTTTTATTCTGGAAATTGAAATCTAAGTTATACGATATCAAGGTTTCATTCAATCTGTAAATCTTGCCTGGTTTTCTCTATTCAACCCATTACAGAATCTAATTTACAAAAGGCACACACGCGGTACCAGGATCGCATGCCCGTACAGGAGTTGTTATATAATGTTCTATACGTCTATGTATTAGTTCAGTGCGAGTCCCGCTGGGCTGCAATCTAGTGCCAAGTGTCAATGACCTCGCACTATTGCTGCTTATATTGAAACCATTGCCGTGGAATGTGTGGATATTATAGTTAGGGAATGTGCTGAATATGAGGTGTATATTTTTGTGAATTTTGATGAGATTGTGTGAAGAGGATAGCTTGGATTTTTTTAAATTGATGGGTAACTTTGATGAATAAAAACAAACTGCCTCGTTAATGTAGTGTTTGCAAACACAAGCTGGTGAATATGAGATCCTGGCTTTGGTTACCGGGACGGGCTAAGTGTTATTGGGTTTTTCAACAGATATTTCTCTGTTGCAGTTGGGGTCAAAAGTGCCTGGTTGACGGAAATAGGATCGCCTCCTAGTACCTATATGGAACTTTAATAAAACTTGTGAAATGTGGGTGTACCTTTAGGTACTTACATCTTGACCTTTCCACAAACCGACAAACTCACAGATGAACTTACTCACTTAAACGTACCTCAAGAGCCAACAAAACGTCAATTATAACACTTGAATTACGAAAACCTACTCTACTGCTACGACATAAGAACACTGTCAATTTGTTGTGTACTTTACAACGCCTACGTTCGTGCCGAATTCCGGTACAGTGTCGAATAACGAGGAACGTGACACTTAGCTATTGTCTAACCGTTCTTGGTTGAAGTAGTGGCTTTTATAATGTACAATGTTGAATGGAGGTCATTTTGTAGGAATTTTGTGGCATAGTCACTAATATCAGGCTAAAGGTAGATTAGGTAGAGCTAGTCACTCAATCCATCTTTGAAAATTAAAGCTTCCTAGCTTAGCTGTTACCCGCGACGTTCGATCGCTTGAAATAATATTTCCCTATTTGAATATGACTTTGATAAAAAAAAAAAATATTTTAAATTTCCTGAGGTACCCTTACAATTTCCGTCAAAATCGATCCAGCTGTTTCGAGGTCTTATCTAAAAACTGTTATAAAACTAAAATAATTTGTGTGTGTATTTTCCATGTTCAACAAGATCAGAAAATTTCAAACAGCTAATTAGTATACAGTATATATTGTGGGCTCACACAAAAACGACAATAAGTTAAGAATGATTCCAATGACTGTTGCTATCTTTTCCTTGATGATAAACTTTAAATGCCTTGCAGCAATCTTAAAATACTTAAAATTATGCACGCCCAAGCACAACCAAGAAAATTGACATTCCGACCCAGTCCCTATTATTATAATAAACGAACTCTATTAATATAATAAGCCCTTTTTCTATGAAACTCCTACAGCAAACTGACCCCTATTACCAAGAGATAAATCTTCAGCCATATTTCAAGCTAAGCTGCTTGCCTCATTACGTTAACAGCTTATTTACAGTGGCAATTAGCTCGGGTTTAGCTTAGCTTACTTCATTAGAGCTGCGTGTGATACATCGGTGAAATCTGCAGCTTAACACTTATGTTAGCTGCATTGGGTTACTTAGTTTTTAGGTTAATTTAGGAGACAATATGGTGTTTATCTATTTTAGCTTGTTTAAATCAAGCGTAATAATATGGTAAATATCTAACAAACATGTTTCTGTAAGTAAATTCATAACAATATTTATATATTAAAATAACCTAAAGTATCTAACTTAAACTAGAACCTCCTTAAAGCTGTCAACTGGTATTGTCACCAGGTGCCTGGCGGCGGCGTTGCCACATTGTTAGACAACGAATTCATCATTTAGCAATAATATCTCGGCAGAATTAAAATTAAGCACACCATAGGGATAACTGGTCATTCTTTGTTTGTTTCAAAAAGAAAGAAAGAAAATGCATTGCAATGCAAATCAATTTCAATAAGTGCTTTGATTTTGAAGACAAACCAAAATGGCGATGACTTGATGTTGCACTTCCCAATTGGCAGTATAACCCATACCTACATTGTACCACTTTCTGCTTCCTAAGTTTAATTCCCGGGTCAAGCAAAGTGTTATCAAACCCAATAACAATT
The DNA here is from genome assembly GCA_932274075.1 of Diarsia rubi. Classification (NCBI taxonomy): domain Eukaryota; kingdom Metazoa; phylum Arthropoda; class Insecta; order Lepidoptera; family Noctuidae; genus Diarsia; species Diarsia rubi. Next base: position 15,377,378 of record OW026425.1, read on the forward strand.
TACCCGACCTGTGAATTGAACTGAGGCCACCATGCTCAGCACTCGCATAAAATTTGCGACCTCTGAACGAAAGACCCAGTCCAAAATATTTACCTATCGTTAAACCCTCCAGCTTCATTTTCACCCATAATTACAACTTGCAATCCCTGTGGCTAATTTTTGTCCAATTTCGATGCGAGAAGCGCTTTTCAAGGGGGAGATTTAAACCGCTAAACGTATGCGTAGTCACACACTGTCGCCCCAGTCCCAGTTGTGGGATACTATCTCTGTTTGCACAGTAACCTGAGTAGGGGTTGAGGGATGGGATGGAACGTTTGATTGTCATTTGTTTAGCTTTGCAGATTCGTAATGAAGGGGAGTGATTGTTTCTTCTAAAAGTTGTGAATCATTTTCTGATTGGATTTTGATGATTATTTTACTTTGAATTCTATTTCACGCAGATACTGCCTAAAATGGTTAAGCTATTCGGCATTTATTTTTTTAAACTATGTACGTTTTACAAAGTGAAATAGGGAGAGTCTTGACAGGAACTTGGCTAACTATTACATACATTATTAGTCTAAGTTCAATAAATAATTAAATACATATATCCATTTCTCGGCATGTATAATAAGGCCATCACTCACCGTCCACAGACGAGAGTCTACGGTGGCCAGAATATATTAGGTAGGTTCAAACCGACATAAATCGACCATAAAATAACAAAATACATACTAACTTACGTTTAAATCAACAAACGCTAAAATCACAGCTACAAAATACGATTTATTTAGTAACGAGTAGGTACTCCCAATGTTTGTCCGACACTACACTACATTGAGTAGGACTTGTTGGCCAAGGGCAAAGCTCTAAATTATTTAGTAACTGTTTGATTTTATACAATATCGAGTAAAGGAAATATTTAAGATATACATAGTGTAAATAACACAATAAACTCACAACCTCTTCTGTGTTGTGACTGCTGCGATGACGAGTGATAAAGAAATATATCCTACATCCTACTAATCACACTTCACACTAATATTATAAAGGCGAAAGTTTGTGAGTGTGTGAGTGCGTATGTTTGTTAATTCTTCACGCAAAATCTACTAAACGGATTTGGAGATAATTTGGTACACAGATCGTTTATAACCTGGATTAAGACATAGGATTTTTATACCGATTTTATCTTCCTGTGGGATATTTTTCGAGTTGTAGCGGGCGAAGCTGCTGGCAACACCTAGTGAAAAAATAAAAACACATTGAAGAAAGTTCATAGAGTTAACTCTATAAAATCTAAATCTCTCTTTTTATAATCTTGTTTCATACATTTTCAGCGACGTTTCTTTTTGTCGTTGTCGGGTTTTAGTTTTTAACTTTTTTTTATTTCACCAATTTTGGTATTTAATATTTTTTTAACACATGACTTTTTGTCCGATATAATGCGTCACTTTACATTTGAGCAATATTTTGGAAATGTACAAGCCCTTTCAAATGATACCAAACACGACGTATTTATACAGTATGTTAACTAACAGAGGGCGTTTCCGTTAACACGCAATAGTATAGCATCCATACATGCTAAAAAAAAATTACCAAAACCCCTTGGTTACGGAGATATTGGGGGTCAGAGTTCCAAATTTTTCACAGCTGTTTTCGTAAATTCTAGTTTTTCAGGCTATAACGTTACTTAAATTACCTCCATGACCCATTAATTATTTAAAGCATCCACTAGCACAATGTTTTAAGAGTGGTACTTTGAGTTTTACCGTAAAATGTGATTTTTGACACCAAAAAAAAAAGTTGTTTCCCAGCAAAAAGTTTTGAGTAGGGGTACTTAGTTTGATGTACAGAATGCTTGGTTGACGGGAACGCCCTCTGTTAGTTAACATACTATATATCCCCATATCAATATCGATTTTTGTGACACGTCACGTAGCCTATGTTCACCGGACAATTAAAACGGTTCTAATTATACCTCATCTGTCTAGTTCCGATAAGTAGATTAGGAGCTATGAGGGAACAGATGGTCATACTCACATACATACATAGCCGTAGGAAGGATTAATCAATTTTAGCTAGCTATAAGACTAGATGAAGACCAAAGAAACGATGGATGGACTATGCGAAGGTTGATATGGCTTTAAACCAGGTGACTACTAAAATGACAAGTTATAGAGAAGTATGGAGCGCTGCCAAATAAATTACAATAAAGGCAAGAGATTGATGATGAAGTATAGAAGTTTCAGAGCATAGACAAAAAACTAGAGCATGCCAAATGGAGTATGAAAAAAGTTGCATTTATTTTCATAAAAGCTGAAATAGACGTCCGTCGAAACGATCGTCCTAATCGTTTTTAATACCCTAAATCTAGAATCGTTAGCATTTTTCATTAGTTAGTAAAACTATTAATCTTGCCAAATCCATTGAACCTTCTGTAATCAATCAGAATAAAGCGTGACCTTATAGTTACGTGATATTCTGTCTTTGATAACTGACAGGTTAGGTCACTAAAATTTTCTTTTGAATTAATTAGTTAATTTCAATTGCGTAGTTTATAAAAAAATGAATTTGTCCGTCAGAGAGATTTAAAAAAAATATTGGACAAATAATATTGTTTCTTTTTTCACATAAACAAAAAATGAAGAAGAGACAGTGCTTTGAAAACTCGTGTGACATGACATGACTCGTGTGATATTGCATGACATTTTTTACCAAAAAGAGGTCACAAGCTCACATCTCATGATCTTTGACTCGTTTTACCTTCGTATTTTATTATTAATTTGATAAAACAAAAAACTCGTATCTAATATTTGTCGATAATCAAACTGACGTACTAAACAGAATCATATTTTTTTTATTTAGGTAACATCCCTATTCAGATTTCATGATTTGTTTTTGTTGTATTAGACCTTCAATAAATACTACCCACTACGAGGTTATGCTTTGTTTCAACTGCAGACGTTATTGTCAGGAACAAAAACCATAATATATGAAAAATATTGGACTTAATTTACAAAATAAAATTCCTACAGAAAAACACTGTCTTCCGAACCCATTCTAGTCTAAAACTAGTACAATTTATATAAACCAGAAATAAACTAAATAAAAAAAAATCTAAAAACGTGAAAATTATATCGAAAACATAAAGTGCGAACTATATGTGACGAATATAAAAAAGTGGACAAGAAAATTCAGCAATAAAGTGGCGGTCTACCTAAGTGTAATTCACATGTGCCGGTGTGTTGTTGCGCGGGGGGGTGCGGCTCACCTATGACGAACAACAATAACGGTGTGAACGGCAGCGCGGGCGGCGAGCCTGCCGCCTACGACATGGATTCGCTCGAGGAAATGCTTCGTAAGGTAAGGAAACTTATGTTAACTGCACGTTTCGCCTAGTTTTCCGTTCCAGCACATTCAAAAATTCTCGTACTAAGATATTACGTGAACATTTCGGTACGGTTCGGACGGTACGAGGCAAGAAGCAAAGGTTCATGCTTTTGAAATTTTGTCTACTTAAAATTGCAGTGGATTTTTTTGGTTTGTTGTTTATTAGTTACATATTCCTTTTGTGAGTGCTCATATCACAGCTTTTTGTTTGTGTTATGAAATATTTATTTGCAAGCGACACTACTCACTTTGAGGGTCTGGGTAGCTAAATAGTCGTCTAACATGCAAAAATTGAAAGCATATTCTAAAGGCTTTGTTGAAAGAATAAAAGAGAAAAATGGAAAAAAGGAGAAAAGATAAACAAGCCGAAGCATAAATAAAAGCTGCAAACTTTTGACAAAATAGATATTTTTAAATGGTTTTATGTGACCCCTTTTTTAGATAAAATTATAACAAATATTTAAAAGTCTCTTCTTGCAGAAAAAGGCCTGCATCCCAGCCGTGGAAAGTCTTAAGCTGATTACCTGAACAAAAATTAAATTGCAAACGTTTTAATACAGTCATTGAATCGAATGACTGATAGCCGTTAGGGTTAACGGAATAATAGCGTCGACGAACGCCTTAGGAGGCTCTCATAGCGCGGCTGGGTCAAGGGCTTGTTTCAAAAACCAGTACTTAGTTTACTCGTCTCGGACATAATTAGTAGGTTCCTCTCAGTGGAGCTTGTCGTGTGTGTGAGCCCACCGGTAGCTTGGACATTGTTCATAACGTTCATTGTTCGCGACTGTCATCGAGACGTCAAATAGTACGGTCACGTTATTTCTGCTCCGTAGCTTAAAATCTAAAATCGTAGTAAAAAGTTATTTAACGACTGCGTGCTGTCTAAACACTCAGAAACGGAACCCCATGGGGTGCAATCACATAATTCTCTAAACTATTAAAGTGTTTTTAGAGGTGTAAATAGTGAAAACCAAAGTGTACTGTGGCGGTGATCTAACAAAAAATATTTTATTGAAAGTTGTCATAAGAAAATAATTCTCAATCTACCGCCTGTTGTGGTAACTTCGTGTTGTCACCACACAAGATCCATAATTTCAAGCATCACATTAAAGTCTTGCTGGCTGTGGGCGCTAACGCTTGCCATACGTACGCAAGGCGTCGTGAGTTCGAATCCGACCATTCGCACTTTGTCTTTTTGGATTTACTGTACTGTTTGGGAGATTGTTTGTTCTCAGAAAATGTCTAACTGTGATACTTGTGGATTACCAGTTAAACAAAATGAAAAAATAACTTGCACTAATAATTGCGATAAAGTCTATCATCACTTATGCGTTAACCTGAGTGCTACCGCGTTTAAAAGGCTCAGTAAAACTGCACGTTCCAAGTGGAATTGTCCGAGCTGTTTATCTCATCATGAGCCTGATAAATCGACGTCTGAGACAATTGAAGACAGCTCAGAAGGCGAGGATGAAAAGGTCAGCGATATACGACTTGTTATACGGGAGGAAATTCGGAATACATTGCGTATTGAAGTAAAGAATATGATTAGTGAGCTTAGATTCGAAATGGATGATTTAAAGAAACAGATTGAGGAGTTGAAGTTATCTGGATCCTTTGATATCTCCCAAGTTAACGACTTAAAAACTGAACTCGAGGGTGTGCAACGTGAGAATACTGTACTTCGTTCACAGAACTCCGATATGCAAAAGACTATGGCACAGTTGATAACGCAAATAAATACCCTTGATCAGAATATGCGTGAGGCAAATCTGGAAATTCATGGCTTACCTGAAAATAAGAACGAAGTATTACCGTCCATCGTTACACAACTGGCTAATGTTGTGTCATATACGATAAAAGACTGCGATATTATGAAATGTGTTAGAGTGGCCAGTATAAACAACAACAAGACTCGCCCGCGCTCTGTAATAGTGAAGCTGCGTAGTCCTAGATGTCGCGACGAATTGTATTCTGCAATAACTAGATACAATAAATCTCACACGGATGATAAATTGAACACAAGTCTTTTGGGTTATGGCGGTAACAAGGAGCCAGTTTATGTATCCGAACACCTTTCTCCGACATATAAATCTTTACATGCTGCTGCACGACTTAGGGCCAAAGAAAAATCCTATAAGTTTGTTTGGGTTCGCTACGGTAAAATTTTTGTATGTAAAAGTGAAAATTCGGGTACCATTTTAATTAAAGATGAGCAGTGTTTAGACAAAATTGTTTAAATTATTTAAATTGTTAATTTGGTTTCTATCAGTCATGATTACTTTTTTTTTTTTTAGTCTAATGGATGGTATTTCGATTTTTTATCAGAATTTGAGGGGCATGAAAACGAAGTCACATGAAATTCTAATGTCAATTTTAAGTTCTGACTATGACATAATATGTCTAACAGAAACATGGTTAGATGACTCGTTCTTATCTTCTGAATACTTTGATCAAAGATATACTGTTGTACGCCGTGATCGTAGTGCACAGTTTAAAGATTTGTACTCTAAAGGTTATGGTGGTGGGATATTGGTAGCTATTAAGAATAAATATAATTTTGTTAATAAAACAGAATGGCAAACCTCCGTTGAGGATATGTGGTTATGTGTAAGTGCTGGTGGCGTCTGTATGAATGTTTGTGTTGTTTATTTACCGTCTTATATACCTTGCCATATCTATGTTCAATTCTTAGCCAGGGCTGAAGAAATTTGCTTGCGTTACACGGATTGCACCACTTTGATTCTTGGTGATTTTAATCTTCCTAATGTGAAATGGCTTCAGTCTAATGATCCCTTTCTAGGAATTAGTGACCCTAAGTCTTTAGCGTTGAGGGACTTCCTAAACATCACTGGCTATCTTCAAAGGAATAACGTGTGCAATGGAAATGATAATATCTTAGACCTCATCTTGGTGGATGAGAACTCTAGTCTTTCGGTTTCTTCTGCACCCCCCCTCAGTAAACCAGATGTACATCATCCGCCATTAGAGTTAACCCTTACTAAAATTTCAATTTCTAATTTAAATTATAATATTTTTCAGTCTAAATATAATTTCATTAAAACAGACTATGAGGCATGTGTTCGTGATATACGTAAAGTCAATTGGGAAGATTATTGTCATTTGAGTTGTAATGATTATGTTCTGAAATTTTATAATATACTGTGGGAAAATATAGATAAATACACTCCGAAGGGTAAACCTAAGAATAATTGCTATCCAGTTTGGTTCTCAGCTTCGTTGATCAAACTTCTTAAAGAAAAGCATAAATACAGGACTCGGTTCAAACGGTACAAAAACCCTCGGGACCACGATACTTTTGTTACCCTACGGATGCGTGCTGGGAGAGCTATGGATAACTGTTTTAAAGATTATATAGAAAGAATTGAGAGTGAATTAAAAACAAATGTAAAAGCTTTTTGGCGTTACACCAAGTCTAAAAAATCTTATAGAGGTGTCCCGGATCAAGTTGCGTGGGGTGATCGTGTTGGTGAGGGTGGTAGAGGTGTGGCTGATCTATTTGCAGACTATTTTGCATCTGTGTATGGTGTTAATCAACAGCCTACTGACTTGTCTCCAGGTTACTCCCCGTCTAATTACAGTATGTCCTCAATTAGCATTACTGAAAATGACGTTAGAGATAGCATCAAAAAGTTAGATCTTAATAAAGGAGCTGGTCCAGATGGACTTCCTCCTATTTTTATTCGTCTCTGCATTGATGCTCTTGTTATACCACTGCAGATTATACAGGGTGTCCAAGAACCTGGCGTCCAACTGGATTCCCACGATGCCCCAAGTTCTAACAGTACTCAGAAAAATATTTTAAAAAATCCACCCCATGTACTTACAGAATTATACTGATTTCAAAAAAAAAGGGGAAATGAGCACCCTGTGACATACTTTTGAATGCTGTGACTGCTAATGCTGATAATTTCGATATTTCTTGGAGGTTTTGTAATCTAGGGTATTGCTGTGTCTAAATAGAATGTAAAAATAAAGTACTTATTGTACCATTTTAAAATAAAATATTATTTTAACTAAAGGTGATATGGAAAACTATTGAATTTCGCAACTTTGACCGACTGTAGTGTAAAAAAAATGTACCAAAATAGTATGGCAAGTGACGTCAAATTTTGACGCGTTTATTCCTCTTTTTAAAAAGGTATAATACTTACACATTAATTTGAAAAAAAAAATTTTTGATAATATTTTTACTCAACAACCCAATTTTTACGAAGTGCCTACCTACTAACGGTAACTGTCGGACCCTTTCTTATCTTAGAAACTGTTATGTTACTACTATTATTTACTTCGGTTCCAAGAGTGAGCAAGAAGGAAATACACACAGGTAGATGGGTTCCCAGTAGAATAAAAGCAAAGAATGTTAGTTTAAAGATATTTTATTACAATAAATGTTCAAAATGTTGACCACCCGCGGCAATACAAGCTCTCACTCTCCTTAAAAAGGACCGCTTTATGTTTCGCGAGTAACTTTTTTGACGTATCACCTGCACTGCTTGTGTTATCTTCTCACGAAGGTCAGCGATGTCATTAATGGGCTTCGCATAAACGAGCTCCTTCATAGTTCCCCAGAAAAAAAAATCCAGCGGATTTAAGTCAGGTGAGCGGGCTGGCCACGGGATTGTTCCTGATCGCCCAATCCACCTGTTCGGGTATTGCTCGTCCAAAAACTCTCTAACGGATACGCGAAAATGTGCTGGACAGCCGTCGTGTTGGAACCACATATCTGGTGGGGTCTCTTCTAGTAAGTTTGGCAAATCATTTTGAAGAAAATTTAAATATGATTCGCCAGTCAAATTCTCGGGCATCTCAAATGGACCAATAATATTCCCACAGAGAATACCGGTCCACATGTTCACTTTGAACCGGTACTGGGATCTATCTTCTCGCATCAAGTGCGGATTTTCCACATGCCACTCGTGCAAGTTGTGTAGGTTCATGTAGCCATCCTTCTTAAATGTTGATTCATCTGACCACAAAATTTTGTCGATAAAGTTTTCGTCTTCTCGATGTTTTTGCAGGATTGTTTCACAAAACGCGACTCGGCTCGGATAGTCTCGAGGTAAAAGACTTTGCACTCGCTGTACGTGGTACGGATGATATTCTTCTTTTTGGAGAATACTGTGTGCTGTGCTCTTCGGTATCCCCGTATCAGCTTCTATTCCTCGCACAGAGATGCTTGGATTTGCCGACACCGCCTCTAAAACTTCATCGCGTATGAAGTCATTTACGGGTCGTCCTTCACCAGCTACTTGATTGGGGAACCGCCCGTCACATAGTGATCTGTGCACATTAATGAAAACTCGATGGTCGGGATATCGCGTAGCCCTCGGATACCTTTCTCTGTAAAGTCTCGCTGCAGCTCGTCCATTACCTCTACATTCTCCATAAATGTAGTGCATATTTGCGTATTCTTGCGGAGTGTAGGTCGCCATGGTAGCACACACAAAACACAAACTGTCCAAACACAGGCAAAGGTCGTCGTAAAGAGTTCGTTTCAAAGTCCAGAGCACAAAGAGTAATCGAGTCCAATAAACAAAGCTTTAAATCGTAGTACGTGATCAATGGTAACAATAAGAGAGAGGTGCGTAGTAACGGCAGGAGGCAGTGACGCGTACTGACCGTACTGTTATCCTAAATAGCACGATCCCAGATAGCGTCACTATCTATCTCACTCGCACCTCTAACCTTTTTCTCCCTCACTCTTACCTGAATAATGGGGTACCATAAAGAAGAACCAGCAAATCGCAAAGATAGTTTCTGTCTTGCTCCCTCCTGTTGTAATAACGAATCACTATGGTGAGATGCATGCACATACCGTCCCTTACGGTCTAACCTGTTTTTTGAGAGGCCTGTTGTTATTTTTATGAGCATACAATAGTAATTCTTTAGAGGTTAGATTCAATTCGTCGTAAATTTTTCTTTCTAAGAATTCTGTAAGACATCGTAAAAATTGGGTTGTTGAGTAAAAATATTATCAAAAATTTTTTTTTTCAAATTAATGTGTAAGTATTATACCTTTTTAAAAAGAGGAATAAACGCGTCAAAATTTGACGTCACTTGCCATACTATTTTGGTACATTTTTGTTACACTACAGTCGGTCAAAGTTGCGAAATTCAATAGTTTTCCATATCACCTTTAGTTAAAATAATATTTTATTTTAAAATGGTACAATAAGTACTTTATTTTTACATTCTATTTAGACACAGCAATACCCTAGATTACAAAACCTCCAAGAAATATCGAAATTATCAGCATTAGCAGTCACAGCATTCAAAAGTATGTCACAGGGTGCTCATTTCCCCTTTTTTTTTGAAATCAGTATAATTCTGTAAGTACATGGGGTGGATTTTTTAAAATATTTTTCTGAGTACTGTTAGAACTTGGGGCATCGTGGGAATCCAGTTGGACGCCAGGTTCTTGGACACCCTGTATACAATAAATCCCTTAAGGAAGGTACATTTCCTGATTTATGGAAAATATCACACATTATCCCTATACATAAATCTGGTAGTATGAATGATGTAACTAACTATAGACCAATCTCTATTATATCACAATTTGCAAAGATCTTTGAGGGTCTCATATACAATGTTGTTTATTCCCACCTCCGCCATATAATTAGTTCGAAGCAACATGGTTTTGTGTCTAACCGTTCTACCATGTCTAACTTACTTATTTACACCACTTTCATTAGTAACACCTTTGAAGCTAGGGGTCAGGTTGATGCTGTTTACACAGATTTTGCTAAAGCTTTCGACCGCGTTGATCACTCAATTCTTTCTATGAAATTGAATTGCGCTGGTATACATGGCTCTCTGTTGCGGTGGTTCGAGAGTTATTTAATTAATCGTTCTCAAATAGTTGCCTTGGCGGGTTATGAATCTGTACCTTTTTCTCCTGGGTCTGGTGTTCCACAGGGCTCTAAATTGGGCCCTTTGCTTTTTTTGGTATTTTTGAATGATCTTTTGGACTTAATAAATTGTAATTGTTTAGCTTACGCTGATGATTTAAAAATATACTGTAGGATATCGGACCTGAGTGATTGTGCGAGGCTTCAGAAAGATCTTGATGTCCTTCAACAATGGTGTTTGAACAACAGAATGACTCTCAATGTTAAAAAATGCCAGACTATTACATTCACTAATAAAGTGAATTACATTAAATTTGATTATCATATTGACGGATCAGTACTGACCAGAGTTTCGGTCATACGTGACCTAGGGGTACTCTTCGATACATCACTATCTTTCCGCAATCATATCGAAAATATAGTTAATAAGGCTAAAAGAATGCTTGGCTTTATTATTCGAATGTCAAAACCTTTTCGTAATAATAGTAGTATTATTTTACTTTATAACGCACTAGTAAGGAGCTCCTTGGAATATTGTTCATCTATTTGGTCCCCCTATTATTCAAGTTATACTAATAATGTGGAATCTGTTCAGGCCCGTTTTGTTAGGTATTTATGTGTGAAGAATGGGATTCGAAAAGCTATACCTGATTACGATGACAGGTTAAGGCACTTTAAAATGTTTAGCTTAAAAGAAAGACGTAACCATTCTGACTTACTAATACTTCATAAAATTATTAACGGTTCCATAGATGCACATTTGGTAAACTATTTTAACTTTCGGTCTAGCCAACGTAGTAAGCGTCATCATCGTATTTTTGAATTGACTACATCTACATTAAATACCACATTTAATAGCCCTCTAACACGTATGGCAAGGCAATATAATGAAAGGTCCAAACAGACAGATTACCCTGTTGATATTTTCTCCATGAATTTCGCTTCATACAGACGTGCCGTATGCATGTCTAAGTAGCTCAAATTGGTTTGTTTTGTAGTGTTCTAGATAAATTTAGTGTTCTACTAGACACACTTTTTATTATTGTTCTCCTTTGTCTCTGATATTCATATTTAAATGTTATGCATTCCTGTTATTTGCATGATTACTGAAATGCCATTATTAGATGTTGTTTGATTTGAATTGTAAGTGATTGTGCTGTTGGTGTGCTTATTATAAATAAATAAATAAATAAATAAATAAATAATGCCGACGGACCATCTGATTTCTAGATTTTTGAACAATTTGTATACTTTTGTTTTTACAGTAGTTACAAATGTATTTTAAATAAGAGCAAAAAATTATAGAAAACTAATATATACGAATCCTGTGTAAATTAGGTGCAATCACTAACCCCGCTTCAGTGTCGTCCTACCTACGTCGAATTAACTAAAACCAGTGTATTTACACGTTAATTAATTAGCGACACGCCAACTAAGGGTGTTTGCGTTCTCGCAGAGTCCAACCTTGACTTATTTACCTAGGTCTTAGCTTAGCTAGATAGAGCACGTCAGGTTACCTAACCTAGTAACCTTTGCACTTCTTAATTAGTGCTAAATGTGCGAGAAGATTTGTTAGGAAAGAAAGAAAAAAATATATATTTTTACGAATAAAATTTTTACGAATCGCTAAAGCAATTTTTATAATTTAGTCAATGAAGATATGGTATTTTTATAACCTGATGAACGGAAGGTTATTATAGTATTGGTTATTTTTTTTATTATAAAATAGTAAGATACTATAAACCTCGACCTTATATCCTTTACTTCTTCCTTATCCTTAAGTTATCGTCAAGAATGCGACCTTTCATTATTATAAACAGAAACAATACCCACAATTTATGATTAACTGTATCAAAATATAATAATTGTTAGATTAAACTTCACGAATAAATTGCCCTGACCGTTAAATAATAAAACAGCAAAAAACTTTCAACGAAAATCATACTGCTCGTAATCTACAACCGCGTTCCATATTCAATTTATTCGAAACCCACAGACACAAAAAGCAGTTTTCCTTTTTTGTTAATTTCAGATTTCGAACCGTACGACCAAACTTCCCGAATATTTTACCCCGAAAACTGGGCCCGACAATCTGGAGTTGTACATATCTATCGATAAATCCTTCATAAAACTCAGTTGAAATGAAAAACTACACAGTGGGAAATGGAAAATATCGTACGGTGACGAAAAGCGCTGTAGGCGTCGAATCGCGTTTTTTTTTTATTCGTCTCTATAAAATCATGTCGTGCACTGCACTGTCTGGTGCACTCGCAGACGGATTACTAGGTATTCCTTTTTCAAAAGTTTAGTTATAGATCGTCGTTAGTTATTGTCGTTGGAAGATCGAACGGTGTGGAGGTGGTATACGATTTTGTGCAAAGTACTTATATATGATTAAACGCGACGTTAACTTATTTTATGATCTCAAAGTTTAAAAAGTCTAAGTAACTGTTGTTAGACCAGTAAAATCTTAATGTAAATACATAGGTGTTAGTGACTATGTCAGTTTAAAAACTTTATATCGAAAAGTCAAAAAAGCCAGAATCCCAAGAAACATCTTCACCATCAGAAAATAAAGTCAAAAGAAAAAATCTAGCTTGAAACAAAAGTATCTAGATCTAGTGCTCAAGTTTTTTTTATTATTTATTTAATTAATGCTTTAAAGGTTTTACCATCAGGCTCTTAGCTGATGAGAGTTCGTCTTTGTTTTTTCTACTGCAATAGTTTTCTTCATAAACTCTGTTACGGAACGCCTTTCATTTGCGTCCAACGTGGTTTTTTAAATAAATATTTTCTTGAAAGGATGGTCGTTTGTGTTTTTATTGCTTTTGTTTTTGTAATTAGTGGGACTGCAGGTGGAGGGGGGGTTAAAGCTTGTGGTAGTAAAAAAGCAAAACGGTTAGAGTAAATACTTTCTCCTACGTCTTTGCTTATGTATACACCGTGAAATCTAAATCGTTGTTTTTCCGCGGCTGAGCAATTTGCCTTAAGTAGTACTTTCGAAGTATGGAGTTAAAGTAAAAAAATAAGGATGTTTTTGTTTTAAAATAATGAAAAAAATATTCATGAACTCGAATACGTGAGAATCAATAGTACCGCTAAACGTAACTTGTAGATCGTATTCGAATCGCACGTAAAAGTATGACGGGAAAGTTTGAATAACTTGTGGGGTTAAAGCTTATTATTATCAAGAATAAGTTATCAGCTGATTGAAAAGCACGCGGGACAACGGCCGCGCGGCCGGTAGGTAGGTATCGGGTTGTACCTACTATTGGTTCGTGGTAGCTTTCGAGTTTTATTTTTCACAATGGTTAATCTGCCATTTTTGTTTTCTAATATTTTATTTGTTTATAAAACGATTTTTTTTTTATTTTGTGACAGCCCGCCTTACTATTCCCAAACCACTGTAACTCCTGTTAGCCAGAATCCACAGTGGCGACCACAAGAAAAGCACCGAGACGATGAAGCTCGACGAAGTCCCAGAGAAATGATTAAACTGTCTTAGATCCCGCAACGAAATTAATCAGAAAAGAATAGCGGAGGAGTAGGAAAAACAAAAATTTCTACACAGGGACGAAGTTGTGAGCTGTTATATTTGATTCCAAAAATAGTTATGACAAAAATGCTTGAACGCACGGAAATTTGTTCTAGTTTCTACAAGGTCCGTATAGTAAATAACTCTGAATGTGACCTGTACACTATTTAACATAATATTACGTTAATTCTGCTAAAGACTACACTCCCATAAAATGTGATGTGCAGATTGGAACCGATTGTATTACCCAGACAAAACTATTTCGCTGTTGGAAAACAACGATTTATATTTCACGGTGTATAACATACCATCATGCCTATTATACCCGAAGAGTAAGGCAAAGGGGTACCTAATAGACACCCACTATTCGCCAGTTATGTTTAAGTCTCGTGTAATAGGAGCCCTCTACCAGTTACAAATCAAGACTCCGGGGCTGCTATTGAATAATTCCAAACATCCTTCCCATCCAGGCAAATTAACTACCCAATAATCGAGCCGGGGGAAATTGAGCGTCTTACAGAACGCTCCTCATCTTCTATCTGCCCATCATGTACAACCAACTGCACATTTCAGGATTTCATCGACGAGCTGTTTAGGTGGCAAGTTATTGGCCGGAAGGTATTGACAGAATAGCAAAATTTTCTTTCCTACATAGAATCCTAGATCCAGTCCCTACCTTCTTAAGGTTAACATACCTAACAACATCAATTGAAAAATTACTAAAAGCAAATCCGTATCGTAGGTAGGTATAAAAAAATTAAAACAAAATGCGGACGCCATTAAAAAAAAGTCGTAAAAAGGAAATTAAAAATTAATAGCGGGGTGTTTTTAACGTATGAAAGCTATGGCGGTGCCATGGGGTATTTTGGGGACAGAGTCTACTTATGAAAAAGCAGAAGTTAGGGGGTAAAGGCGTAAATAGGCACACGTCGCGTCGGTACATTTTTGGTGAATTAATGTGGTGTCTTTATTGACTTGAGTGTGTATAAAATGTTGCAAGAGTGGATGAAATAGAGGTGCACCTAATATACACATTTCGCCGATTATGGCTTAAGTCCCATGTAATAGAAGAAGCCTATTACCATCAACCTACTACATACTGAGAAATTCCTGATGGAAAATCTGACTGTATTACGTTACTCCGAAGTTCGAAACACCGATGTACGGTATACAGAAAGTTTGTGAATCCGAATCACGTGAGTCAGAATGTACGCTATGATGAAGTACGGTATTCAGAATGTTCGTTACTCCGATGTACGTTACTCCGAAAGTTTGCTACTACGAAGTACTGTATTCAGAATGTTCATTATCGCGAAGTACGGAACTTCGAAAGTTTGCTATGACCAATCACACAATAATAATTGAGAATATTCCTCATCCAGATTCATATGACAATTAGACCGATCTGGGAATTAAACGCAGGACTTCATATTCATTAGCCACCTTTGGTCTAGTAGTCCATTGAGTACTACCAATAGAGCGGCCACTATAATGAGGCAGTCAGGCAGTGAGTTCTACTTTTGCTGTCTTATTAAAGTTCATGGATATAGGGAATCCCATACCAAACTGCATCAACGTCAAACTTGTTGTTACTTTGAAGATTTTATATATCCTATACATTTAACTTTATAAAACAAAATTGTAATCAATATTTTCAGTGTACCTGATTTATAAAAAACTCTACCTGTATAATTATTAGCTTGTTCGACTGTACTTAACTCACTCACTTCACAGATTGTATCCTCAAGCATGTTTGATTCACAAAAATCGGAAAACCAATCGCATACATGTTTTCTGTTTATGCGTACAGCAATAATTTCTCAATTTTCGCCAATGCACCAACACTACAATTTTATCAGTCAGCCAAAATATTAAAATATCCATTAAATTACCATAAATCAGGACATTTATTACAATCAATTTCAACGCAGGTGACTAACGCCCAGCACGGCCGATTTAAATATTCAATTTATTCGTTGACTAAACCTATTATATCTTTGTTAATTAATAATTTCAATCCATGCGGTTGGATTGTCGCCTCATTTATAATGTCACTTGTTAATTAACATTTGGATCGAATTGATATTATGGTAATCATTTTGTAAAACTATTTAGCCCGTGGCTTTAATCTTTAAGATTAAGCCGTGCTTGTTTCCGAGAATGGTCTCTTAATGAGTGACAATGTACTCGAATGTTTTCCAAATCCAATTTGCGCCCCAAAGATGGTGGACCAGTCATTTGCTACCGAATGCTTTACTACCCTCCACAACTTAAATAGGTACGTACTAGGTAATCCGATATCCTTTGACAATGCTGGTTTTACCCTTTCTGGCCATGGACAACCTGTAACGACTTTTAAAGATCTATAAACAACAACCGAAATAACCGCCTTAAAGCAATTTTCGAGGCACTAAGGAAACTCGTTATGTAATATTGGTTTGTTACCCATTCACGGATCAATCTAGGAAAGCATAGCTTTAACTCAAGATCGACCCGAGCGGCTATATTGGTCTACATTCAGTGTAGACAGTGAATACACTGTTAAACCTACGTAGATAAGTCAAGAATAGAAAATGTGAACAAACCTCACACGAGTAAAAAACATTTCGGTATACTATTTACCGCAAAAATAGAACATCCTTCATAAATTATCATCTAAATAAATATACAAATACCTGATCAAGGGCATCAATACGCGTGGTTTCTTTGAATACAATATACAACGACAACAAATCATAGCTATTTATTACGTAAACATTCTCCTTGTGTCGACACGTGTTACAAAATAAACAGTAGGGCAAATCTGAACCGAATTTGAAATAATTCCCTAAAAAAATATAATAAGATGAATGCTTTTGGAAAATAATCTGAACTGATTTTGAAACAAGAGAATTTGATAGAAAAGAAGAGTCATGTTTTATTGTAAGTTTAGATTTGGTATGATTTTCTAGATACATCTTTTGAAAAGGAGACTATGTGAATTGTTAATGTCTGAATAAGTTTAGCAATGACGTTATATTTATTTAATACTTCCAGTAACTAAGTGTAGCGTGTACACTTAGCTACGAGCACCAATAAGTAAAAACGCAGCAAAACTGTAACCCTATTTTCTCATAATAGTATGTATTTGAAAATGCTATGTCGAGATCACAAAAGATAACAATTAACACAGTGGTAGTAAATTACTTCTAAAAGTTGCAAAGTGGTTACATATCATAAGTCGTGACTGTACTCCTAAAAATAAAAAAAGGAAACATAAATCAGTGTGCTCCAGATACGAGTATTTCACAAAATACCGCGCAGTCAATATTGCCAGCGGAAATAATGAGTCCAATTAAATATTCATACATTTATGTAGGACACACGAGGCACATAAGCACAATGACCCTCATTCCGCGTTCACACACAGGAGGCCTCTCAGCTGGTCGAAACACAACACTTCCCTTTCATCCGGTCCCGGTCATGTAAAAACTGGCCAAGTGCAAGTCGGATTGCACATGAAGGGTTCTGTACTATTGTAAATTGTCATTCCATGTTATTTTAAGACCATAGACTTCTTATAGGGTTTTCTGTATTTTATAAGTGTTGAATTAATTTCTGAATTTTTTCATAAAATTGGCTCAGTAGTTCGGTCAAGATAAGGGGGGGAGATGGTCGGACAGACAGACAGACAGACACGCGAGTGATCCTATGAGGGTTCAGTTTTTTTCTTTTGAAGTACGGAACCTTAAAAACAAACAAACATCACCCTAAACTGCACTGTTCTACTGAACCATACACATTTGTATTAAAAGTTGGCAACCCCAAGAGTAAACCCGCTATATTATTTATTGCCAGCATAATAAGTTTCACCAACCGGCCTTTATTTGTTTTCTCAACTCGTTACGCCAAAGATTTGGACGAAATTCGAAAAGTCTATTATTTATTCATTTGTGTAACGTCTGTTTTGCTAAATATCACCTGTTATGTCGCGTTTTGGGGTGAGCTTTGAATTTTTAATGTTATTCTGATGAAATGGACGTTTTAAGGGTTATCGTTGATGGATTTCATTTGTCTTTTATGGTTGTTTGTGGTGGTTGATAAATTTAAACATTGTATATTTGCTGATGACACCTTTTTTTGGAACTAGCCCGCCGCACCATTCCTAAACCACTTCAGTTTTAGAAATCCAGAATCGACAGTAACTACCACTGGAAAAGCGCACAGACAATGAAGCTCGTTGATTTCTTATAAAAACATTGTAACTGTCCTGCCGCAATGAAATAAATTAGAAAAAATCTGTCTCAACTGTGTGGTGCTAAGAATCTCGGCGCAAAATGGCTGTGACATACACACGTACAGAAAGGCAGCTGTAATTTCGTTACGGAACCATAATAAGTAATCATGTTTGACGAATATTGCATACGTAACTAAATTGCATCGTACTATTCGCATAACACCAAGTTGCTCCGTTTTTATTTAAAAGGCTAACGAAGATTTTAAGCTGGAAGGTTGTAAAAACTTAAGACAACACCTTCGGAGCCACTTTGGGGTTTAACTTTAAGCTTGGTGCTGAAGTTGGGCTTAGTATTAAACATTACTTTCCGTGCTTACTTCATAGGATCATAGATTTTGCCTTAAATAGCTTGGTATAGTAAAGGAAGATGGTTATTTTTAGTTGTTTCAGTACATTTTGTGGTTATAGTTATGTAGGAAAGCTTATATTTGAGTTGGTTCACTTAGTAGATAGCTTAGGGAACCTTTCTTTTTAGCGGCTATCACGAGACTTTTGTCTGTAAATAAGCTGCAGAAGTATATTGCAGTAGTTCCCACCATTAAATATAATGCAATAGTAGTTATATTGGGTACTAATTGTTAACATAAGATCACGCCAGTATTTTCTTGAATAGTAAGACAGAGGTCCCACATATTGTAAATTTTAAAGCCTTTGCACTCTGAACTGTTGAAATCATTTTACTAGCTGTTTCCCGCAGCTTTTCACGCGTGGATGTCGACGTGAAATTATAAACTTAAACCTTCCTCGAGAACCAATTAACGCATTGGTGAAAACAGCATCAAAATCGGTGCAGTAGTTTTTGAGTTAATCGTGAACACACACAGACGCGGCAAAAGACTTTGTGTTATTATATGTAGTAAAGTGGTTCAGCTATATCCATAGATACAGCATGCATACAAGCTATATTTAGACATCCAAGCCATCCGGCGGTTCTTAAATTGTGTAACATACAACCCTGCAATGCAGTTCTTAGAGGGGGATGTTTAAATCGGCTGAAATGCGCGGCTGGCGTTAAAACCGATTAATGTCTTCTTAACACGCAACATTGCAGTTAGAAAGAAAAATATATAACCCCTTAAACAGCATAAAACTACGTAACTCCATAATGCTTATTATATAGTTTTACTCAGGAAGTTTTTTCCCGGTTTTTTACTTGGGGTTTTCTGTAAAGAATGCATTTGTCCTGTAGGGGAATTGCGTTGAACGTAGAAATTAAGCGTTTCGTCGCCCGGTATTTGTAACTGTGGATGTTGCTTTAGGAATTTCGGGACCTATAGAACTAGGAGAAATCGAGCTAAGAATTTGTTTCAGTATTTATTCAAAGCAAAAGGGCCTCGTCGATCATTCTCAGGTTAAACCGCGCTTGCCCAGGTTGGTCACTTACCGAAATTCTTCAAAAAGCACGTTAAGCTATTGGTCCCGGCTGTCAATTGTAACCTTTTAGCAGTCGTTACAGTTAATCAGTGGCCTGATAGGTCTGACAACCAGACTTACTAAGGGGTAACGCATTACCCAGTTATAACTGGGATGAGGATGTCAGTTAGGTAGTCGCTACATGTAAAATACTGGTAAGTACAAGCATCAAGCTAGACTGAAAACTGACTTACTGGAAATAAACCCGTGAAAGGAAATTATTGACGGTCAAATACTGGTTCGTTAGTCTAGTGATTGCAACAAGCGCGTTCGATCCCCGGGTTGAGAAAGGTGTTATTGGGTTTTCCATCATTTCTCAGTAGCAGCCAAGGCCTCTGGATTCGTGCCCATTTGATGGCAATAGGCTATCCCCTTTTGCATGGGACATAAAAAAAAAAGAAATGTAGGTGTACAAATGGCTACCCCTTTGGTAAATCTTGGACGATTACAGGCGTGATGTTATATTAAAAACAAGCTAATTACAGTCCAGCCACCGGCAAAATAACTAGGAATGGACTATAGGTGCCAACTGAATATCAATACATTGACCAATACAGTACCTCTACCATGAGTTTACACAGCCAAATCTCGCAAGCGTCTACGTAAATTATTTGTATGAAATATCGTACAGCGCCTCTAGCGGTCACGGAAAGAATTACAATCCGTAACATGAGCACTATAGATGACGATAGGTTAAAAACCTAACGTAATCTATTCTATAGTTTCTAACGTTTTTCAGCTGTCACCATACAAAACGGTACCATGAGTCACTAATTTCACTGAACCTATCGAATAATTCGCTTACTATAGTGGTTACGTAGCTCACTAGCATTTTGGCGTGTGAAACATATGTTTACAACAAAATTTTGACGACACGGTTGGCGCAGTGGTTGAGCGATTGACTGCTGCGCAGCATGTCGCGGGTTCGATTCCCGCACGGAACAAATATTTGTACGACCTACAAGTATTTGTTCCGAGTCTGGGTGTTTTTCTATCTATAATATGTATGTATTTACAAAAAAAAATTATATAAGTAGTTTATCAGCCATCTCGTTACCATAACACAAGCATTAGGTTGCTTAGCTTGGGACTAGATGGCGTTGTGTGAAATGTCCAAGGATATTTATTTATTATTTATTTATAATTATGTACGTTTTTGAGTCTAATGCAGTCAAAATAATGTCTGCAAAGCTTATTTGGTATGAAATATGTTAGTGGCCGCTGAATTTGAAGACCAACGACGTGATTAACGTGAATTTCGAGAAATGATTTCGAAATGAGAATTCATGTTAGACACCAATTGCAAAATATAAATGAATGAAAGTTTATTAAACATTATAGAGAATACTTTAAAGGATTGTGCATATGTATGAATAATGTTACGGATTTGATGTCAACACAACGAGTTTCAATAGAACTAAAGATACTAAAGTGTTACGACAGTGGTAAAGAATAGACAGGAACTGATTCATTATTTTATTCGGACAGAGTCTCGACTTACAGGTTTCACAATCGAGCGCGACAAGACCTCGAAACTAAGCTTACAGGGCATTATATAGACTGATATCCCCACCGGAGGCATCCGGTAGTTATGGCGGTGTCTTCGCTTGACTGTGATTGGCTCGCGAGTCGTTGCCCGTCATTGGCTGGCTAGAGTGGCATGGCTATGGTATGCTAGAGTGGCATGGCTATGGTTAGCTGTCATTGGCTGGCTAGGGTGGCACGCTGCGAGCAGGCTGTTGTAACATTCGGCCGTCCTGGAACAATTGCTCCCGCAATGGAAACAAGAAAACAGTGATTACAAGTCAGCTCAGAAAAACCAAGTTAAAATGGGGCAATAGACCTCTCAGGAGATTTATGAAATCTTCGGTTTTCAATTGTTCTTTCACACTACTGGTGCTATCAGACAAAAGCACTGCTACGATATGTGACAGCGGATACTAAACCTGTAAACCCGTTGTATCATATAATATGACCTTTCATACTTCTTAGTTTACGTCAATCATTACCTAACTCCTCAATATCACATAATATGGCCAGAAAACAAATCCTCTAACAAACAAGAGTAAACCTGGCTCGCCCCCTATAGCATGGAACTTTAAGCTGAAGGAAAAGGAATAAATGCATAAGAAAATTTGTAATAGGTACCCACTTGTACTAATTATTATGGACAAAGATGTAGGAAATGCTTAGTGCCAACAATTTTTAACGACATACCTTACGATTTAGAAAATAGCTGTACCACGAAAATGTCTTTTAAAAATAAATTAGGGAAGTTTGTTTTTAACACCTATGTAAAAACCTCATTACAAGAGATGTGTAGATTCCATTTATGATTATTTATTGTTGCATAAGTATATATTTATGCCATACTACCTTATGTTTGCGGCTTCACCGCTATTAATTGAAGTGTTTTAACGCAACTTAAATGTTATAGCATTACGTTATAGTCAACTTTTGTGTTCAATAAATGTGTTTAGTTGTAGGTAAAAGTGTCGTTGTTATTGATGGAAACGTACTAACAAGTTGTTACATTTAAATTAAATATAACTGTTTTACAGTATGGCAGAAGTAATATACCTTGTAACACGGATGTAACCATAAATAAGCACTTTTTAATTCATTTCAATTTACTAGCGAAATGTGTGTGTACTCATGAGTATACCTCTGCCTAACCCATTGGGTATTACATGCGTGATGTTAAAAGCATTACCTTGTTGCCACCAGTAGTCATCGCCTGGCGCCAAAGTACATAATCATAGTTTTTTTTTTTGTAAATCACACTATTAACATATTTCCTTTCCTTTTTTTTTTTTTGTCTTTTGCCATAACTCTATGTTTACTAACCCTAGTCGTTAAGTTATTTTGTTGTTACTAACACTATGAACACTTGTCTGAATTAAAGAGTTTGAATTTGAATTATCATTTTTCACCTTGTATCTAAGTTACGTCCCATTTCTGAGATAACCCTACCGCACCTAGATTGCCCTGGTTGCCTGGAGCAACCCGATCTGGGATAAATCGTAAGGCTTATAGGTACCCGGTTGTAATATTAACAGTATTATAAGAACTCCATATTATCTGCGACATTAAAAACATGAAACATTTTTCATGTAAGAAAATATAAATAAACTGTTTTGCCAAACTATCGTTTGAAGAAACGGAAGAAACAATTTAAGTTAATTACATCATACCATTAAGACGCACGCATACATACATGTACATACTCACACACATAATTCTTAGCGTGTCGATGGCAAAACTTCATTACTTATACACACCAATACACAAGAATACGTTTTTCTATTTTTCCAATATATTAATTTTATGTGTTTAAAGCTTTTAAGTACTAATGTTAAGTTAATGCAACTCTGGCCCCCAAGATACCCACCCACAGGCGCAGCCTCGTTTCAGGACATCAGTTTTATCACCATTTTAAAATTAAAATTTAGCTTGCTACTGTCATGTATTATCAGAGCTAAGTTAGATTTAGAATTGGATGTCGTTAACCCTCTTTCCTACATTATCCCCTTTACAGTACGCACAATGTAAACATGACGTCACATAATAATATTTACTTATAAATCGGGTTATTTTTGGAAATCAGAAATTTTGTTGATATTTATAAAATTCAGAACTTCGTTTTACTCCTTGTTATTGTCATGATGCATTTTGTAATATCTTCCATCGCGCGAAGTTTGACACAACTCACACAACTAATCTGGTACCGTAAAGGTTTGTTTACGTTATAGCCTACCATCAACGATTACACAATTACTCACTATTTATAGGTATCTGTACATCCACTTCGCAGTAAAACAATACTACTTTTCGGCTTTTCATCTTGTCATTGCACAGTACTGAACAAATCGTTCACGTCTAAATGGTACACAATAAACGGCATCTATCGAACGATCTACTTACCTAAGATAGGCATAGACTTTGACTTTGGCTTTTCGTTTTAGCTTGCTTGGGCTTTGGCTCATCGGTCACCATAGTGAAAAGTAATATCGGGCAATACATGGCATAAGACCATGATTAGTCATTGTATAGCTTACTGCAGTACAGTCCGAATTACATGGACATTTTTACATAACACGTCATAATACGAAATCTTAGCAACAATTTTATCACTGCAAGGGATTCAAGCCCAAAATCATGATAAACACTCTATCTGACTTGTAACGCGACTAAACTAAAAGACAGGGCGCAAACTACCGTCAATCTACTTTATAAAAGATACGTGCAATACCTGCAATACGTGTGAATTTCTGTTGGAAAACTAGGATCGTACCTACATAATCACTAATACCGACCTATAACATTTTTTTTGTTTTTTCATAACAAGATCTATGTGACTTGCCTCATACCCACATCGTAATTTTTTTTTTTTAAGTTTGATAAACGGGCGAGCTATTATTGCTAAGTTATGAATGGACTTTCTTTAGTAACTAGATAGAACTAGATAGAATAAACTGACGCACTTCGTTTACATTACTCGGGATGAGAAATTAAGACGATCAACTTAAATTCACCTGGTTGAATGCCATCGCGTCATGATGTTTTATACCCTAATTAAGAAATATGTAAAAATTAGCAGTTCCTCATATTTAATTTTAAGTTCCTCGTTTTCAATCTGTCAAGAACTTTATCCAATAAGTCTAAAACTGTTTGAATATCGGCTGGCGGTAGCAAGAGGTCGCCCAGGAATGCTATCTATATCTCTGATAATAGTTTAATAAAATTATTGTAGCTATTTATAAGTATGTGATCTACATGATTTACTTTGGAATTGTTATTGTTGGATAATCTAATGCGCACTTGAACTAAATATGTACATTTTAAGTTCTCAACTCTTTAGTAAACAACTAGTACCTACTCGTAAAACATATTTTTTTCGTACCGGGATAATATTAAACAGATTAACTGACTATGATTAGATTTACTTATCGGGCTTACCAAATTATTTTGTCTACGATTCGCATAATTATCAACTCATGGGGCACTCCATGGTAAAACACATTTGGCTTATATATTTGGCTAATGGCATTTGGCTAATTTGGCAAATATTGGCATGTTTACTGACCTTGTTATTTATGCATGGTTCCTGGCAGCTCTCAGCGTGAAGTAGGTCGGTTCCTTCCTTCCATGTCCTTGGTTGCTGTTGACAACCTTTAGGTAGTCTTAATTTACCGTAGAACCGTTGCTGGCAGAGAGATGGATACTTCTTGTAACTCAAAGTGTCTCACAGGTGGTTACTGGCCGCAGTCTTCTTTTTCAAGGTCAAATTATGGGATGAGCGATGCGATACTGAGGGTAGTCGCTTCGTGTTCCATCCAGATTGTCACCCGCTTTTTCAATTTGTGCCTTGTGATACTGGGATGGGAGACAATATTTTCCTTGCAGGCGGTGTGCATCGACGTACGTTCTTCGTTTGAATTTTTGACCTCGTCCTCCACAGTAGGTGACCGTTGACTTTTAAGTAGCAGAGAGTCGTTTTATCGTAGGTTTTTTTTTTATTCGATCCCACTTCTGACTGTTACGACAGTGGTAAAGAATAGACAGGAACTGATTCATTATTTTATTCGGACAGAGTCTCGACTTACAGGTTTCACAATCGAGCGCGACAAGACCTCGAAACTAAGCTTACAGGGCATTATATAGACTGATATCCCCACCGGAGGCATCCGGTAGTTATGGCGGTGTCTTCGCTTGACTGTGATTGGCTCGCGAGTCGTTGCCCGTCATTGGCTGGCTAGAGTGGCATGGCTATGGTATGCTAGAGTGGCATGGCTATGGTTAGCTGTCATTGGCTGGCTAGGGTGGCACGCTGCGAGCAGGCTGTTGTAACAAAAGAGAACGAAAGTTGAAACATACCTTTCTATGAACTCTACCAAGAATTGAAGCTGAGGCACAGGGTCCTCATTGTTTTAAATAATCTGTTTGAATCTACTAATGTAAACTTAAACAACACAACACAGCTCTGTGACACAATGTCAACAAACAAAATTACAAATTGAATACACGACAGTGACGTATTATAAGGAATAAAAATTCAAAAACCACTAAATACTATAAGTAGTCTAATAACCGTCAACTTTTCTATTTTGTCGGTTTATTTGTGTATATATCGATCTCTCCTCTTATTAGTGGGAAAGAAAGAGACAAAACATGAGTAGAGTGAAGTTACCTAGACGACACAATCTATCGAGCTTACATTAGCGCCTGCGTAAGACTCCGTAAATCTCATGGTGCAAGCATTATCGAAATCTATTTGATACACGTTAGCACGCTAGCGAGTTCAACGTTAGCGAGTAAGTTTTCTATGAGAACTCATGGTAGAGCTACAGGCCTATTACCAAAAGATGAACTTAACCACAACATACAATGTAATAAAACAAGTACCCTATCTGTGCCAACAGTACCTACCCATACACTAAGTTATTTGTTTGTACACTAAACATTTGGAGCCGGTCCAAACCGACAATTTGATATTGTACGACGGACATCAAAATTGCGTTGATAACTATTATTTACGTTAACGATTGGAACACCAATCATCGTGTAAATGAGTTAAGTAAATATTGAGGGGAGTTTTGTAGACGAATTGGTAATAAGTATTTGGATATTTAATGCAATTTGTTTTTGTAATACACCACACCACATTTGTTTTAGTCACCGTCTAAATTCTGATATAAGTATTAATCTTTGACGAAAATCATTAAATACGTGTTTTTTTCTTATCACATCATAAAGCTTTAACTTTTCATGGAGAACGGATAATTCTTTTGCTTAATTGGTTACTAAAAATTCAGGCTTCTAGTTTTCCACAACAAAGTTATGGGAGGTCGATAATAGCCTGAACTGGTTCGAGAAAAGGATGGTGCGGCCGTGCCGCTTTATTGTTCGACTTGGCGGAGGCACTGCCGTGCCCCCAGATATGAAAATTTTACGAATCGTTTTTTTTTTAAAAATGGTGTTAGTGAATGATACCTAATGCCTAGAAAAAATTGGACGATGACTAAAAAGTCATCTTGTAAGTGGGATGTTTTAATTTTTACCCGACTGCGGCGAAGCCCAAAAGGACGGTTATGTGTTTGATTAGGTTTTTGTAGCTTCAATTGAAGTGTTAAAATTGTGTGTGGAATTAAATGAAAGAGAAAGAGTAAATGACGCCGTAACGTCTAACAAGGGACAATGGAAGAACAAAACGTATCGCACCGACCCCAAGTAGAATTGGACAAGGCCAGGAAGATGGTGATGAATTAAAGTGTTTAGGGTATTTCACCAAAAAAATCTAATTGGTCCGTCTGTTAGATTATCGAAAAATATTGGATACGTGTTTTTTTGTTTTATCAAATTAATAAAAATTGTCGAAAATAATATGATAAAATAAGTGGGGGCTTTTGACATCACTTAAAAAAGTCCCTTGTGACGTCACACGACTTGACACGACTTTTCGAAGCATTTTTTCTTTTTAAAAATACGTGTCCACTATTTTTTGGAAATCTATTCGACGGACTAATTAGATTTTTTTGGTGTAATAACCTATTGACAGATCCTGCGATCATAGAGAAGCTAAATAATAAAAGACAGGTCGCTCTTCAGGTTAAGTCGCACTTAACAGCTTCGCTGCCAACTGGAATTTGGTGACGTCATGAGAAAATCCAATGTATTTTTTTTTGTAAAATATGCATGGGGGACGTTTCAATATTTTTATTTTGGAAATATTTAAATAGTTTTAGGAGTTTTTGGTAAGAAAAAGCTAAATAAAAAAAATCCGCGAATTTGCGGACCTGGCACTCAGATTGACAGTTTCAACCTCAGTGCCAAGTCCGCAATTTTGCGGAGTAGTTTATTTTATGTATTATGGTTCATTTAAAACTATCTATGATATTTTAACAGTGCCGGGCGCGTACTAATTCATAGAAACCGAGTGGCGCTACTCCGCATATTAGCGGGGCCGGCACCCCGCGCTCACCCCGCACCCCGCTAATTTGCGGAGCTGGCAGCGAAGTTGTTAAAGGCCATTGGTCCTGGCTGTAATTTGTATTGTAGATATTTGACAGTCCATTATAGGTAGCCAGTGCATCAGCACCTGCATAGCATTTTCCAGTGCAATGGCCTAGTACTGGCTGGGTTGTGGAGGTCAGATAGGCAGTCGCTCCATGTAACATACTGGTATTTAATTAAGCTACATCCAATTAGGCTGGAAACTAAATGTGATAGATTCGTATTTGCAAAATAGATTCCAATGTGTAGACGTAAATGGCGCGAAATCTTCCGGGCTACCGGTTCGGCTAGGTGTACCACAAGGTTCAATACTGGGTCCGTTTTTATTCTTGGTTTATATTAATGATCTACCATACTATTTAAAGGGTTTTTGTGACGTTGTACTATTTGCAGATGATACCTCTCTTATCTTTAAAGTAGATAGGAATAGACACGATTTTGACGACGTAAACAGCACGCTATCAATGGTCACGGATTGGTTCACAATAAACAACCTTGTTCTTAATGCCAAGAAAACTAAAATAGTTAAGTTCGCTTTACCCAATGTTAGAAATCTAGGTCCCAATATTATCCTCGCCAATCAGGAGCTGGAAACTGCCAACTCTGCTGTATTTCTGGGCATAACAGTAGATCCAAAATTACAATGGGGTTTTCATATATATCAAGCCTAGCGGGAAGGCTAAGTTCAGCCGCATACGCCGTCAGAAAAGTAAGACAATTCACTGACGTTGATACAGCACGGTTAGTCTACTTTAGTTATTTTCACAGCGTTATGTCATACGGTATTCTGCTGTGGGGCAAAGCTGCTGATATTCAAAATATATTTGTTCTGCAGAAGCGAGCGGTTCGTGCAATTTATCAGCTGGGTGCTCGAGTTTCTCTTAGAGATTTTTTTAAGGAGATTGGTATCCTCACTGTTGCTTCTCAGTTCATCTTTGCCAACATTTTATATATTAAACAAAACTTTAACACTAGAAATAAGCATAAACTACGCGCTCCTTTTCACCGGCTTCACAAAGTTCATAATTCATTCGTCGGGCTTGGTATAACATTTTATAACAAACTGCCATCTTCTTTTCTAGACTTGCCATTTGATGCGTTTAAAGCCAAAGTAAAATCTAATCTTTGTTTAAAAGCGTACTATTCCATTAACGACTACTTAAATGATAAGAACAGTTGGTCGCTGAGTTGAACACAAGACAATGTTTGTTATTTATTTATGTTCTTTCTCCAAGATTAGTTTACTGATATGTTATGTCTTTTTTTTTATTATTATTATATACTTTTTTATACTTGCCTTACTATTGTATCGAGTCTGGTTCTTCTAACCAACCTAACAGACAGATGTGTGCTGGGGAGTTTGTTCCGCCACTTCTTCTTTCCAGCAAAAACACTAGGAAGTGTCGAAGGGGGGGCGTTTTGGGGGACTGTCTCTTGTAAATAAGTAAAGTAAAGTAAATTATGACGTTCGAAAAGTGCTGATTATCAGCCTAGTTTGAATAAATGAGTTTTGATTTTGATTTTGATTTTGAAACCAACCCCTTTTTTTTGTTTTTGTGGGGGTGGGAAATCATTAAATGACTCCTCCCGCTCTGCCCAGAGCGTTAGGGAGTGTCAGACTTCTACTGACTAAAAACCATTCATGTTCCTTCCTAGTCCTTTGTGTCGAAGCAGCGGTATCTGTCGAACAACCCGACGGGCTTCGGCCCTTTCCATGTTGCTGACAGAAAAACAGACCTTTTTTTTTGGCGGGTGGAAAATTATCAAATAACCCCTCCCGCTCTTGGGCAGAGCGAAAGGGAGTGTCAGACTTCTACTGACTAAAAACCACCCATGTTCCTTCTTAGCCCTCTATGTCGAGGCCACGATAACTAGTGTACAACCCGCGGCCCCGACGGGCGTCGGCCCTTTCGGGCCCCTCCCATGTTGATGATATCTCTTTGAGGTGCGCGTGGAACACGAACGCGCCGTCGACATAGCCTGTTTTCTTCGTAAGATGGACGGACGGCGAGCTAGCCCATCACTCACCGTCCACAGGCCCGCGTCTACGGTGGCCGGAAGCCGTCACGTGGCTGGTACGAGAGGTGCTCTCCCTCTCGCGTTTCGCCACCTCCTTCGCTAGCATCACTGCTTCGCAGAAGGAGGCGACGGCGTCCCATTCTGCCTCGCCCCGGACCATGGCTGACAGAAAACCGACCTCTGATGTACTTTTACACCAACTGCTTCTTTTAGTTACAAATCATCCTCTAGACAATAAAAAGTCCAAAGTACTAGTGCAATCTAACATTTTATCGTTGCGAGTATCGCGTGAAATGATTGCTGGTGGAATTGCGCTCTCATGTCGTCAGTAGTAAGCTTCTCTCGTAAACATTTAATAGGCACATCGATTTGTTACTCTGCTGGAGAAACGGAACAATTGCATCCTTAGTAAGTGTTCTATGAAGTTTTAGGAAGAAAGTATGTAAGTGATGGTAAAAGAAAAGGTTATAGATAAGGAGGTTTTTCCCACTCCGATGTAAAAAAAATTGCTTCGTGAAATAAAGAAAATTAAAAGTATCAATGTAATTAAGCTTTACGAAATTCTTTGAGTTTATAGATCCCAGTAGTTTATAGTTCCTGCCACATGACACACGGGATGGCCGAAGCAAGGAAAACCTATTCAGGTTATAAGGCGATCTGATTCAGGACACCAGTTTTCTGCTGTTTTGTCTCACGGTTTGTCATGCGGCATATATGTCCTGCCTAGTGTCATTCGAGTTGGGATCGTCAGCTATTGAGTGCCACAATTAGATAGTTTTAATTTTAGTACAGTTTTTTATATACTGAGTATCAAAATAGGTAAAGCAATTAAGAGATCAACTTCACAACACCGTGTGTAACTTACTGTCTAACTTACTAAAGAATATTCAAAGTCTAATCCTACCTACCCATATTCTTCTACACCATTAAGTTCACGAATGAAACTGTCCTATTCCGTTTTAACACGGGACGCTATTTCCAACTCTATTCCATTCTGGAAACTGTAGGCTAGTCTAGTTTTAGACTACCTAACCCAATTTCTTGCTTACTTAAGGGAATACCTGGAATACCTCGTTTGTTTCAAAGTGGTAAGGTACACCTGAAATTTAGGTTAGTTCTTAACTTTTCTTGGGTGTTTAAAAAGTCACACATATTACCTGTACCTATAATATGACTTTTATCATCGGAATAGTTTTAGAAATTTGTAAAGCTTATTTTACGAATAGGGATGTGGGACACATCATCATCATTATCCTATAATGTTCCCAGTGCCCTGGTCTCCTGTCTAGGAGAGGGATGGGCTATAATCCACAGAGCGGGTAGCTCGAGCGGGGGGCTCGTACATGTCACATGTCTTCGAATTTTTCTAAGAAAGGTTCTAAGATTTGCCGATTTTGCACAATGTTTTTCTTTACGGTTTTGAGAGCCAGTGGTGATAAAATAAACTACTCAAAGGAATGCGCCTGCCTGAGTTCGAACCCACGACTCCCTGTTCGTAAGGTCTAGGCCACCACTGCTGGGACACAACAGGCTCATAATAATAATAATAGGGAGAGAGCCTATTGTCTTCAAACGTGCACAAATCCAGAAAAAAGGCATACAATCGTTGTGTTTGACAGCACGGTTGGCGTAGTATCTGAGCGATTGGGTACTACGCTACGTGTCGTGGCTTCGATTCCCATATGGATCAATTATTTTTATGGCCTACAGGTAGTTGTTGCATGTCTAGCCAGTTGTTGTATGTGAGTTTAAATGTTTGTAAACGCACTCATGATACAGGAGAAATTCCTAGAGGGAGGCAACGTTGTCTAAATAAAAAAGTTTGTCTTCAGTATCTGAGCGATTGGGTACTACGCTACGTGTCGTGGCTTCGATTCCCATACGGATCAATTATTTTTATGGCCTACAGGTAGTTGTGGCATGTCTAGCCAGTTGGTGTATGTGAGTTTAAATGTTTGTAAACGCACTCATGAAACAGGAGAAATTCCTAGAGGGAGGCAACGTTGTCTAAATAAAAAAGTTTGTCTTCAAGTTCGCCATTTTAAACCATCTACTATCGACATCCACCTTTATTTACGTCTTCAGGAATCCAATCTCCTATTTTATAAATCCCATACACGCAAGACACTAAACTCTTAACCGGCATTAAAAATTAAATCTTAATATACAGCCAGTGAGCTATCTAACTTAAAAAGTAAGACATTCCACTTAAGACTTAAGTAGTTAATTTAATACCAGGAGACGTGAGCTTGAAGCTAAGATCTTAATCTTGGTTTAACGACATCAACAGTTATTGCTGTGTACATATAAAATGAATGATATCTCATATATGTGTTAGCTCTGGAGTGAGGTATAAACTGTGTGCTGTTAATTTATTTTTCTTTTGGAAAATGTTCTTGGCAATAGACTTAGAATATAACAAAGATAGATTTAGGGAAATTTAAATGCTTTTCCCCACACTTTCCCACTAGCTTGAACGTACGAAGGGTTCCATACCATTATCTTTAAAAATCGCGTTTGTTGTATGGGAGCCCAACTTAAATATTGATTTTATTTTGTTTTTAGTACTTATTTGTTGGTATAGCGGCAACAGAAATACATACCTTATTTGTGAAACCAACGATCTAGCTATCGCGGTTCGTGATATACAACCTGGTGACAGACAGACTGACGGACAACGAAGTCTTAGTAATTCTGTTTTTTTTTGGTACGAAACCAAAAATAGCAAAATATCTACCGATTGCAGTTCAAATCCATGATCAAATTAAATCTTGAATCGGCCAATAACAAAGTTTACCACGAGCACAAGCACAAAGCAAGCATTTCCAACAATTTCACACACTCAATAATAAAGCCATGAAACACGGCACGAACTCCACACGTACCAAATCAAAGACAAAAGAATCAGAATCAACAGTTCTACCAACTTCAACGTTGCACCAATCGTAGTGCAGCAAAGTATTTACCATACAAAACTATTTTATCTACTTCCGATGGGGCAGTAAAACGTTTTCGAGTTAAATTTTACACTTGTCGACGAAGGAACACATATAAATCGGCCGATTTAGACGCTCTAGTCGGTGCTAGCCGGCGAAAGGCGCACCTTGGGAAAGCGCGTGGTGTGAAACATGGGAGGATGGCGGTTTTAGGAGGAACCTTGTTTATGGTGGCATTTAGAGTTTTGAAGACTCAGAAGAACCTTGTTTTTTCCTTTGGTGCAAGATTAAGCTGTGTTGACGTGATGCATAGCGGGAAAAATTTTGTTATAATGGAAGATTAAGCTCTGCTTAATTTGTCCTGAAAATGTAATAATCACATAACAGGCGCACATGGAATTCCTGGCGAGTAAGGCAGAGATATTTTTAATAGTACACTCACATTTCGGAAGTCATATTTAAGTCCGTGTAATAAGGAGTGAGCTTATTATCATCAATCGGGCACAAATTCAGACTACTAAGAAATTCGTAATGGAAAAACCCAATCCTACTTTGCCCGACAGAGGAGGGATCGATTCCTTGGTTCTGTTCTGCAGTCGCTCTTGCGAACACTACACCAAAGAGGCAGTTAGTTACCTATAAAATACAACAATGTTAAATTAATTTAAAAACAGACCACATCACAGAACAAATCCTCAAAATCAGACCACACCTTGGACCCTCTGCCCAGCTCAGTCCAGGCATCCCTAGCAATATTTCACAGCTACTACCTAACCTACCTTCCGCACAGTAAACGTTAGCTCCAAGACTACCCTGATTGCTGGCTTTAACAGCTATCATTTAGATGGAAGAATACCCGGATTGCCCGGTTTAAGAGTTTATTTTGTGTTAGTTGTATATTTCGACTTTTTGTTAAGTACAAGTTAAGTAATTAAAGGATTGTGATTGGGTAGATGCAAGGCTACCTTTCGTTCTGGCGTTCTATGGGGGAGGGCTTGATCCACCAGTGGACGTGTTTTGGCTGGTGATGAATGAAAGAATTTATTAATAAAGTGATTTGGTAATTTGTAAGAATTTTGGTAATTTGTGATAGTTTTTTGTTTCTTTGTCTTGTGGAGTTATTGTATTATTGATGGGATTAGGAAACGCTATAGGTCTACGATTTTAAATTTTCCTGTCATTTCGAGTACAAAATTCCGTATGAAAGGTGTTGACTAAGAGTAAAACATCTGCTATTGGTTTTAATTAGTAAAATATGAATTGGAACGTCTTGTATGCCTTTTTTAATCTTCCTGCTACGTTCCATATGGGACAACAAATCTATCTATTCATAACATAACGCTTATAATGTTCGAAGAATTAGGCAGAGGTGTAACCGTTAGTAACCCCAACCTTTTCGCCAACGAATTATTTTTGTTAATAACGGATGACTGTAGAAAGTAACAAATATTCTTACTTACATTTATCATGTTAGCCACATATGTTGCCTTTCACCCGCAGAACATCCACTTTCCCATCATATCTATTGTCACAAGCAGATTTATGTACAAAAGCGATCACAGTCACTCTGTACATAATAGATCAATTCAATACATTTAAGCAAATACAATCCAAGGTAAACAAACTCAGACCAAGCCTGATTCGATGTTGGTACATAACAAGTCATATATAATGTACTGTATTATGTATGTGTATTATCGATACTCCTGCCGTGCGTTACGCAGAACTGTACGTGACTGTACGAGACACTTTTGCTCGCGAGTGTACGTTGAGGCTCTGATTTTGCTTGGAGTGTACTCGTGTGTACCTATAGCCGCCAGTGCAGGTAGGCTAAGAAGCCTCCGGGTTGTATTGTACTCCAATTCAGTAATTGTCTATCTCGGGTATGAGAAATCCAACAATTTTATGCGGTTTTGCACTTAAAATCCCCATCCCATTCCCATCTCAGTGTGCAGAAAACGAGTATAAATCTTATGATTGTTTTTTAAAAATGAACCGTAATTTATGTTTTCATAACTACTATCACAAAACTTTGACATAATAAACAGAAATGAAGCTCTAATATTATAAGGAGGCGTTTCAAAAAAAACGATGTACCATTTTCACGGCTGCGTCTATCCATTGTATTTTTTTTTTCGGTGTTTGAAACACCTGTGTCCGCAAGCGTACACTGATTTACATTACTATCAGAGAGTGTCGATTTCACGAGGAGTGAATTTTGTCTAGTGTTAGATATACGCAAATGTTTACGGAGTGGTATGCATGTATTGATGAGTACCTACATATTTACTTTAATGTACCTTTGTATTTTATGTGATTGTTATTGTGTTTGTAAGTGTATGCAGTTTCAGTTTCAAGGTTTTCTGTCTCCTTGTCTCTGATTTCCATTAGAAATTTTCAGTAATATGTAACCCGGAGTTTGGGAGTTGGTTGTAGACAACCCCTAGCCTCGCAAAGCATGTTTAGCCGTTGGTCTTTGGCCTGATCTATCTCCAGTCGTGTTGGATTGCCCTCCCATCGGACTTAGACATTAAAGGAACTGAGAAGTGCACCTTTGCCTGCACACTAACTTATGATCCTCTGTGACTGTAGCTATGGTTTCTTTATTTTTCTGACAGTCAAAAGTGCCTGTAAAGATCTAATTGCTTAAATATATGCTTTGAGTTTTAGTTCATATACCTATAAATTCTGAGTTACGTAATTCTACGTAACCCTTACAAACAAATCTTATTTTGTTCTAACAGACCTCGGCATTAAATGACAGATCCAAACACCTAGTCCAAAACGTTCTCCATTTACGGTAAATGACAGATCGAAACAGCTAGCAGTCTCGATTCAAATTGAACCAAACGCCTCCTGTGAAGTGTTAACACTACCTAAATGTCCGGGGAATGTCCAATTAACGCCCTCTAGGTCAGTTTCACTAGTTTTTGGAGAAAATCCTGATCGGTATTTGCGTGATCGTTTGTGTCAAAGAGCTAGCGTTTTTGTTTCTTTCTGAATTTGAGTGCACTTTTTGGGTTGCGGTTTATATTTAATCGAATCATGCATGTGGTACGAATATGTGAACTTTTTTTTTTTAAGAACCTTGCCCCACACTAGAAATTCCACTTGTATCGTGGGTGCGTTTACAAACATTGAAACTCACATACACAAACACACCCAGACCCGAAACAACTATCTGTAGGCCATACAAATATTTGTTCCGTGCGGGATGAACCCGCGACATGCAGCGCAGCAGTCCAATCGCTCAGCCACTGCGCCAACCCATGCCATCGAAAAGACTTTGTGGAGGTTTTTATATTCAATGGACCTACTCTTGACTTCAATCCTGGTCTGAGGTCAAAGATGAGGTCGACGATAAAATGAGCTACCGAAAAAAAAACCTTTTTACTCGCGACTCAAATAGAACCTTAAGCTATACGTTGCTTCAAGTTTAAAGCTAATCATATTCATTAAAACCTGTTATTTTCATGTTGGTTAAATTATTACCTAATCCAAAATTGCCTGGCTCCACGTTTCCCTGAAAATTCACCGTAGGTACCCAAACCGATTGATCAATCAAAAAGATTAAAAACGTTACGCGATCAAATTACGAAGTAACCGTCAAACACGGATGATCATGCTCGCGGATATCCGGATGAAACTCGGCCCGGAAGCGGAAACAGCCGCTAATGTATTCGTCGCACGTCGAACGACACCCGGTTAAATCCGGTTAAGGTGAAGATATGCCCGGGTTAATCTTTCCACCGTTTAATTTATGACCGTGACATTCTTTTGTTATATTTTAAGATAATAATTAATTTTGGTGATTAATCATTTGGGTGCTAAATTAAAATGTGAGGCACATCCCTCGTTGATCTAAAGGCTTCATTCCCTAAAGGGTCGTACTTTGATAACCCCGTCACATTCGACTGTTTAATTAATTTTCCCAATTAGTATTGAAGCCGTAATTAAGGATTTATGAGGAAAATACTCATTTCGTTGAAGAGGCTTAATGTTATGTGTGTGTATTGACAGAGTAACTGATAAATACATTTATACAGAGCAGCGGTGGCTCAGTGGTTGCGGCCCCGACTTACGAACAGTGAGTCGTGGGTTCTAATCCAGTCAGGCGCATTACTTTGTGTAATTTTTATTTCAACACCACTGCTCAAACCAGCATGTCTTAGAACCAAAAAAATCGAAGACATGTGACATCTACCAATCCGCACTGGGCCCGCGTGGTGGATTATATATAGCCCATCCCTCTCCTAGGGAAGAGGCCCTGTAGTGGGAACCTCATATGAAAAGCAAAAACTCCTTCTAATGTATTCGTTAGAGACCATAAAAACACCTTTAGTAACTTCTTCGTGTAAGAAACTAAACAAACAAAGAGACGCAAGAAACCACAACAAAATAACCCCCCCCCCCCCAACCCCCCTTGAATCCCACCCGAATATTGACTAAACGAGGGAATCAAAACACGCTTCGAGGATAGTTGTAAACAAAATAACACATGTTGAACCGTCGATCCTATGACTTTGGCCTCGCTTTGGCCTACTTTTAGCGCGGCCTGACGGGGCCCGCCTTACGTCACGAATACATCCCTGATTTACATATTGCAATTAAGTCTTGGGACACGTTTTGTGTGTTCAGGAATATGTTTTATTTTGGAGAATTAGTTTTTAACATAAACTCGTGGCTTAATATTAACTGCCTCTCGGGTCGATCTTTAGGTTAAGCTGTGCTTGCCCAGGTTGGATTGTGGATGGGTGAGTTGTTGGCAAGGCTGTAATTTGTAGATCTAGTCTCGTAACAGGTAGTCAATGTTCTGAAAGTCTGACTACCACTTTTACCATATTATCCTACCCATATTACTCTACCCAGTACTAGATGGGTTGTGTAGGTCAGATAGGCAGTCGCTCCATGTAAAATACTGGTATTCAGCTGCAACCGGTTAGACTGGAAGCCGACCCCAATATAAAAGGGATGTTTACTGACTTCAAAAAATATGATTCTAATTAGTCCGTCTGTTAAAAATCAATAAAAATTGACGAAGATAAAAAGCGTCCAAGAATTGAGTGGGAGGTTGTGACGTCACTGACTAAAATGTCTCAAAAAATGACGTCACACGAGTTTTCAAAGCACTGTATCGTCTTCATTGTTTGTTTACATTATAAAAAAAAAAATACGTGTCCAATATTTTTTGGAAATCTATCTGACGGACTAATTAGATTTTTTTTTACTACCCCATTGTTATGTTAAGAAAAAAAGCGCTCTAAACACAGCCTGTTCATTTTCTTGATTTATTTTTGTACAGTGCTTTGATCGAAACTCGCAATACATCAAGATATTAAACGAGGAAAGCAAAGTAATCTTTTCTTTATCCTCAATGCTTCATGTGCTGACAAATAAGTCTTTTCCTGTGTTTATTTTCAAGGAGTTCTGCCTCATTGGTCTAATTGTAGCAAACGCTACTGTAGCGCGTGTGGTCCTAGATTCGATTCCTAGATCGACCACAGTGGTACTGAGTTTTATGTTAGGAATGTCTTGATTTCAGTCTGCGAGGAGAGTCAAACGCCATAAATTGGGCACAAATGTGCCCAATTTATTTAACTCTCCCTACATTACATGAGACTTTATTATAAATTGGGACAAGCCCGCCACACTATTTTCAAACCACACACCTGTCATGAGACTTTAAAAAAACTTGCGAAATATGTTGACACTATAATTTTGCCTAACCCGTCAGGGAATATTATGTTTCGGTAACTAAACTAAACAATGCCTACATAATTATCATCAAAATACCCAACATCAGCATTCCATTTAATTCTACAGCCAGATATTTTATCACAATTCCAACATTTGCGGGTACATACATCAGGGTATACCCGGATCACACCCGGGTGCCGTAATGACCGGGAGTATTGATTTATTGGCGTTTAGCTCGTATTAGTGGCATGCCATTTATCTTTGTTGGCAGTCAACGCCTAAACTGATGCAGCTTGCTAAATACCATAGAGAATACGATTTTTTTCTATTGCTAAATAATAACGCTTTGTAAATTGCTATTTTAATGATAATCGCGTCCATCTTCATTATCAACATTAAAGTTAATTTAGGGATCCAAAAACTGGAAACTCGAGATCGTGACGAACTGCCCTTGTACTACAGCACCATGGCCAATAAATGGTAGGAGAAGTGTTCTTCTTACATAAATTGAAAGTTAAAAATATTTTTAAGTATACTTGAAGTTCCAAAACAGGCAATTATTTATTTTTAATTCATAGATGTCATAAAAAGGGACAAATGCTCAACTAAACTGGCAGCAACTTTCAAATCCACATACAACCAATACATCCATTATACCGTCAAAATACGGGTAAAACATCAAACGCAAGATGCAAAGCTTAACCGGTTACAAGGTAAGCTGGGTACCCTGGTAGGTGGGAACCGGGTCGCCGGCGGCGTGCCACGCATAATATTAGCTATGCCCGGATTAAAGACTTAGGTAACGTTTTGCAGTGCTGTTGGGGGCGTATTATTTGTCATCAACGTTAGCAGGTTTTTTTTATACTTGTGTTGTAGCGGAGGGTATATTTCTATTTTGCCTCTTGTTGTGTGGTGATTTTGTTATTTTTGTAGTATAAAAGGTACGTGGTAACCATGGTAACCGGGAGACTGATGCTTAAATGGTTACCACGTATTGAGTATGTCATTCTGAACACACTTAGAAATTTTTCATCGTTCATTTCCAAAATTACTTGGCCAAAATAGCCACTTTCCGGAGCTCTGACACAGCCAGAAGACATCGTGATAGAAGATGGCAGGATAAGTGGGCCAAAATCAACGACCACAATAGCCCTGGGTTGAAACAACTGGGATTCATGAGGAGAAGCCTTTGCCCAGTTGTGGGATGACACGGCCAATATCAGTAATTAAGGCGAGGTTGCAGTACTTTTAAAGATTTTTGAATGTGTGAAAATCTAACTAAATATGTGTTTTTTAATAAATGAAAATCACAACATTAAAATTGTACATACCTTCATAGTCCGGTGACTATGAGGGTATGTGCAATTTTACACTAATTCCAACCCGGCTGAAAATTTGTAGGATTGTTCAAAACACCATGATAAATGACCATTTAAAATGTGCCTTTGTAGATTTGTAGAAGCGTAGGTAAACGCTAAACGTTAAACGCCTACAGTCTCCAACTACCCCGCCTTAAAGCAAAGTCGTTTCTGCGTCGGTGTTCCTTCCACTCTATATAAAGTTATTAATTAATCTGTAGTAAGTAGTAAGATGTCCTGTTAAAAAGCTCGCTACCTCATCGAACGCTAATAATTTTGTTGCGACTACACTCTTGATCCAAAGTTGTTAAAATTAAAGATCAATACCACACTCTAAAATATGCCTGACACATGTCAGTAACCCCCTTTAATAGAATCACAATTCAACCCATCGTAAGTTTATAATTCGGTTATCATGAAAGTCAAACTTTTCATCAATCTTCTTGTCAGACTCGATCATAATTTAAAACTTACGAATATAATGTTTTATTTACGCTTTTGTTATAAGATTTTTATTTTTTTTTGTTTTGGGGAGTAATTTTGTCGAAGTAAATAACTTGACTTAAAGTTAAAGGTCTGGATTCGATACCACTACTTACGGCTGCACCGAGCCACCAAAGTTCTTTTATTCTCAAAAGCAGTGGTAACCCAGACTGGCTTCATTATAATATCTTAATTTTAGCCTACGAATATTACTTCGCACCACAAAGGACCACTATAATACTTACAATTTAGGCACATAGACTAACGGATGCTTTGGACATAGCCCGGCCCTTAGGGACATCCTTGTGTGCCTAAACCGGGACTTAAATCTATTAACGGAAGGGATAATGGATTTAGGAAGCAATTTAAAAAGGCACTAGTAAAAGTATATGGTTTTGGAGATGGTCATGAAGCTACTCCAGAGGTAGACTAATCTGAAAAGGCTCTTACACTGACAATATAAAACTTATTATTTTCACTATTTCTAGGATTACCCAGTACTGACTTGTTTGTGGAGGTCAGATAGACCGATAGTCGCAACATGTATGGTACTAGTATTCAGTGAACTACTGTATTATAATAACCTTGAATGATGCTCATGCAGAAATCTCAACCCTGGTTTAGATAGAAATTTTCAAAGTAACTTTGTATTCAGTAGAAATACTCAATTTAAGAATACGGGTCCTAGGGTATTAATAAGCGAGCAAAGCCGAAACCTACACGCTCCCACGATACAGAAAGATATAAACGTAACATATAAAAACTAGTGAGGCTTATAAATCAGTCGATTCACCCCCCATTTGCTACATTTATTCCCATTGTCCTATTTGTGACATTTCGCATGACTACACATAAGCCGGCTCACAATAAGTGGGTCACAGTACTACTGATAAAAACAAATGGAAAGTAAGGCACAAGCTATTTATTTTTATGTAAAACAATGCTATTCAGGTTAATCCATAGGGCTACTGAGTCAAATGGCATTTTAATCCGGCATGAAGAAAAGTCTGACAAAAAATTAAAGCGTAAATTCCCGCCTGAAATTACTTTTGACCAATTTAACAAGTTAGAACTTGTTTCAAACCAGATTTAACCGGTTACGAACCGGATCAGGGAACATCAGTCAACGTAAAGAATTTCCTGGAAGAAATAAGACACTTTATTAAAGCTTTGAAGACGCAAATGGAATAATACATAATGAAGTAAAAAGAAAAAATAAAATAATTTAAGTTTTCGCCTGCAGGAGAAGATTCAATTTCGTCCCTCCCAAGTTCTTTGATCATGAAATTGGCTTATGTTTGAAAAGTGAATGTTTACTTTAAACTTAGAAAATTGCAGGAGATTTTTTTATACATGTATCTTTGATCTCATTCGGTTTTTTATTTCCTTATTAATATTGAGCTGAATTTGAAGTTGTATTTTTATTAAACCCTAGCGGCCCGTCTCGGTTCGCACTACTTAGTGAACATATTTTTCAAACTTTTAATAGATATAGCCTATTTACTCAGAGATAATGTAGCATCCCCATGATGAAAGAATTTTAAAAATTGTTCCAGTAGTGTTTTAGTTTATACCTACATATCATAAATATCGTACATACAAATCTTTCCTTTTTATTATAAAATATTATATTAATATTAATTAAACTTTTTATTTACAATATTTACAAACTACAATTTACGGAAATAAGATAATAATAATAAATCATATAACTCTTTTTATTGCCGAGGAAACGTTTAAATATTTCGCTACGTCCGTCCTCCGAAAGAAAATTCTATCATCATTCGCCTGGCCTTAGCCCCAAATCGTAGAACAAGTAGAAAAAAAACCCACTAGATCTATCGTAGAACTGTGCAGTAGAACTAGTGAGAATGATCCATTTATTTATTTATTCATCCATTTTCCCTTTACTACTCATCACAGCAGTCACTTCCTTGCTAACCATATCATCTTTCAAACAGTACATCCATCGTTCTTCGGTCTCCCTCTACTCTTATATCTGCATAATGATTGGAATCTCATAATTAATCTTTTCAATAGGGTAGTTAACAAAAAAAACTAATTAGTCCGTCAGATAGATTTTCAAAAAATATTGGACACGTATTTTTCTTTTGTCACGTAAACAAACAATGAAGACGATACAGTGCTTTGAAAACTCGTGTGACGTCATATTCTAAGATATTAGTATGATTTTTTTTACCGGTGAGTGACGTCACAAACCCCCACTCAAATCTTTGACACGTTTATCTTTGTAATTTTTTATTGATTTGTTAAACCAAAAAATACGTATCCAACATTTTGGAAACGTAGTTTTTAACTAACAGACGTACTAATTAGAATTATATATTTTTTTGTCAGTACACATCCCTATTAACCCAAAAATCCAACTCGTAAAACTTCGACACATAATGAATCTGAAACTTTTCATTAAATTAATCCTTTATTCATACGAATCCTGCTACATGTATATAATCAGCTTGCAGGACGTTTAAGGGCTGCCACGCGGAGATTTTTGTAAAAATGTATAATTTAATTTTTACGTAACGGTCTTTGAAAGGTAGATTATATCTGTAGGCCTATGAACGTTTTATGTTGTAATGAAAATTGGAAGTAATGAATACAGTAGAGTATCTAAAAGTCTTCATCATCATCATCTGCATCTGCCTAGCCTTTTCCCAACTATATTGGGGTCGGCTTGCAGTCTAACCGGATGCAGCTGAATACCAGTATTTTACATGGAGCGACTGCCTATCTGACCTCCACAACCCAGTTAATACTAGGTAATACGATACCCTTTGGTAAGACTGGATGTCAGACTTTCAGGTCACTGACTACCCGTAACGACTGCCAAAGATCTATATATGGCACCCGGGACCAACAGCTTAACGTGCTTTCCGAGGCACGGAGGAAACTCGGTATGTAATGGGCGGTCACCCATCCACCGATCGACCTAGGCAAGCGCAGCTTAACCTAAAGATCGACCCGAGTGGCAGTTCTTATTAAGCCACGAGCTCCTCATCGTCCTCATCATCATCCGCAGCGAATTCACCCACTGCTGGCTGTAGGCCTCACCTTTTTGTGTTTAACTCCACGTTCCTGAACCAGTTTCATCCAGGTTTTTTGCCCCGATGACAACTATACATATAAGGCGATATTGATGTCATACATTTGTCAAGAGAATAACCTACCTCGTTGCCGGACGAACAACATTTTGTTTCAAGCTAAGTCTTTTGAATGCCACAGTCCTCTTCTGTCTGAGAAGAAATGGGCTCAAGCTAAACCCACCACGCGGGGCCAATGCAGGTTGGTTGATGTCACATTGATGTCTTCGATTTTTTGGTTCTAGGACATGCCGATTTTCTCGTTTTTTTTCTTCATTGTTTTGAGACCTGTTTTTGTTGAAATAAATTGTACAAAGTAAAGACTTACTGCTCGTAAGTCAAGGCAGCTGCCGCTTGTTCACAAGTTACCGCGGCCTCGACATATAGGGCTAAGAAGGAACATGGGTGGTTTTTATTCAGTAGAAGTCTGACACTCCCTTTCGCTCTGCCCAAGAGCGGAATTTGCCACTCCCCAATAAAATAAAAAAGCAGCCACCATCGGGCCACCGCTGCTCAAAGAGGTAACAAACACTTCACCTTTATTCACCTATATTTTGTCTCAATCGACAAAGAAAAGATCTAAGAAAAAAAAGGGAATTTGAAGCAGGACCAAGCCAACCCTGTCCTCGTCTAACTCCGCGGAGATTATAGCGGAAATTGCACCGGGAACATGTGTCCCCGTGTACTGTCAGGATTAATTAACTGAGCACCTCGTATTAAAACTGCACTATTCGTTCTAGAATAGTATATGTATAACTATAATTGTTTTGTTTGTGAACGGGTTAATATTTTGCCTTGAAATTGTTGAGTTTTTTGTCTGATAGTTTAATGGGTACATTTCTCTTCGACACAGCCGTGTATGCTCGGAATCCTGAAGGTCTGACAATCAGTCTCAACAGAGGGTATTGTAATACCGAAATAAACTGTACTAATTAAAGTAAATGTATTTGCTATCTTACGATTTTCGGAAGAATATACCCAATGATTTCAGCAGACATGTTTCAATTGTACATAATTAAGTATTTTCATGAAGACAATAAATATTATTTTATTTACTTCTCTCTCTCTCTTTTTTGTCTTCGTTATTAATTTACTTGTATTAACGAGAAATATAATTATCTCATTGGTTCACAAGTCTATTGGTTAATGCTATCTTCACTGCTGAGTGTAAGAATGGTGTCGAACAGTATTTTTCGAATTATAGGGTCTTAGTAGTAGCTTGAAGTTTAGATATTTGTCTATGGATATTTGATGACTCTGTAATACAGCCAGGGAGATGACTCATAGACATCCAATGTCAAAGTTGGCACTGTAAAGCAGTGGCTAAGCGATTGGCTGCTGAGTGCGTGTCGCGGGTTCTAGCCGCTGGATCAAATATTTTTATGACACACAGGTAGTTGTTTCCGGTCTGGCTGTTTCCGTATATTATGAGTTTTAATATTTGTAAACGCACTCACGATACAGAAGAAATACCTAGTGTGAGGCACCGTTTAACAAACAACAAATACCTACTGTTTACTTTTAATTTACGAAAATAAAACGTGTCATAGTTCATGAGTTACGGGTCTTGTGACGTCACTTTCTGGTAAAAAATGTACCAAATAGTGACGTCACACGACTTTTCAAAGCTCTGTATCGTCTTCATACTTTGTTTGCGTGAAAAAAAGAAAAAATATAATATGTCCAATTTTTTTTGGAAATCTATCTGACGGTCTCATAAGATTTTTTTTGTCAACTACTCTATTTATAATTAATTAGTCAGGACACTCG
This sequence comes from Diarsia rubi, assembly GCA_932274075.1. Classification (NCBI taxonomy): domain Eukaryota; kingdom Metazoa; phylum Arthropoda; class Insecta; order Lepidoptera; family Noctuidae; genus Diarsia; species Diarsia rubi. The sequence goes on from OW026425.1 coordinate 15,422,220, forward strand.
TAACGTTGTTACATTGATGAATGGCCATCTGTACCCAGGTGCTCGAATAAAGTTGTATAATTAGCTCATACTGGATAGTGCTGTCAAACTTAATTATAACAAGTTAGGAAGAAAATTAATTTGAGGATTCAGTGGCGCAGCTGTTTTAAAATGTTTTAACTATTACAAACTGGGTAACAAGTTTGGTTTAGTCTTTTTGCGACTGCAAATTGAATGTCGTAATAACATAAGAAACAATCGGTACATCATCATCATCATCAGCCTATATTGTTCCCTCTGCAGGGACCCAGGCCTCCTCTCTAGGAGTGGGATGGGTATGGATGGATCCACCACGCTGGCCCAGTGCGGATTGCTAGATGTCAAATATATTCGAATTTTGGTTCTGAGATATACCGGTTTCCTCACGATGTTTTCCTTAACCGTTTTGAGAGCAGTGGTGATGAAATAAATTACACAAAGTAATGCGCCTGCCTGGGTTCGAACCTACGACCAACTGTGCGTAAGTCGGGGCCGCCACCACTGGGCCACCACTGCTGGCACAACAAGGTAGTTAACTAAAAAAATCTAATGAGTCCGTCAGATAGATTTCCAAAAAATATTGGACACTTATTTTTTCTTATTTCACGTAAGCAAACAATAAAGACGATACAGTGCTTTGAAAACTCGTGTGACGTCATATTCTAAGACATTAGTATGACATTTTTAGCGTTTAGTGACGTCACAAACCCCACTTAAATCTTTGACGCGTTTTATTTTCGTAAATTTTTATTGATTTGATAAAACAAAAATACGTATACAATATTTTTCGATAATCTTACAGACGGACTAATTAGAATCATATTTTTTTAAATCAGTAAATATCCCTATCGGTACAATAGGATTAAATCATGTTTATAAGTTAGAGTTGCTCGTAGACTGTACATTACTGATGCGTATACACTTATTGACCTTTTATGTAGGCACACCTTTTTTTTTTTTTTGGTTGGTGTAAAATCATCGAATAACCCCTCCCGCTCTTGGGCAGAGCGAAAGGGAGTGTCAGACTTCTACTGACTAAAATCCACCCATGTTCCTTCTTCGCCCTCTATGTCGAGGCCGCGATAACCAGAGGACTACCCGCGGCCCATGTAGGCACACCTTGCTTCTTATAACAAATCCTCTTATTTCTTATAATACCTTTAGTATGACTTGTTATGAGATATTACGAGCCCTCTAATATACTTCTCGGCAAAATACTTACTTAATATTTGTCGACATCAACAATTTCATACAACACAATACAGTTACCTACGCGTCCTTTGATCTCCAGCCAACCATCAAACTTGTTCAACCACATTAACCATTACCCAACAGATCATTAGGCGCAGCCCAATAAACTTAGGACTACCCGCCAAACAACAATACAATCAATTCCTTTGAATTACGCAAAAGATTGCTGACTTCAAGTTAGAAAGTTATGAAACTTCAGCTTTACTTAATAATAAAGTTTGTCGACGGGAAATTCAATTAATTTATCGACGACCAACGAATAATGGAGCTTTAATAAAGTTTTTAATGGCTGCCGTCACAAAGCTTCGGTGATTGAAAATTGAGCTTAAGACCGTGTATGCGTTTTTTGTTATAATTTTATTTTACGTGAGTGATGAGAAAAATTGCAGCAAATCCGGAGCGGTTCGCTAGTTTAATATAAATTAAACTAGCGAACCGCTCCGGCTTTGCGGCTCTCTCTTAAATAATTATATCTATTGCTGAAAACCAAGGTTACCGACATAGCCCGAGAATTTCCAAACTTAAGTGGCAGTGGGCAGGGCACATTTCTCGTAAAGCGGATGGGGTCGGAAAGTTCTGGAGTGGCGACCGCGAACCGGAAGACGTTGCGTTGGAAGGCCTCCCACTAGGTGGACCGATGACCTGGTGAAGGTTGCGGGGATCCGCTGGATGCGAGACGCACGGGATCAGTCAATGTGGCAACACTTATGGGAGGCCTATGTCCAGCAGTGGACGTCTTTCGGCTGAAATGATGATGATGATGATTGCTGAAAACTGCATTTAAATCCGTTGCGAAGTTTAAAAGACCTAGCGTATTACAGTGGGAGTGACTATGTTTTATACTTATAAGTATGTAAATATTTATATATGTAAAGAAAACATTGAAACTATACGTTCTCATTTCAGTATTCTCAAGCTGAAAAGCAGACCATTAAAGCCACTGCTACTGAAAAAATGCTGATGTAAAAATAAAATTATACTTTACCCAACCTTGGAATAGTACCCAGGTCCCCCACAATGCTTTATTTACTTATTCATATTTAACATATATAAACACTTCCTAAGTTGCCAAAGGAAAACAGTCCATAATTTTCTTTCCCATGACTTTTATTCTCCCCTCTTCCAAGATAGTCTGGCTCCAGATTTCTCATAAAAAATGAAGTAGGACCGTTCGTGACCCACATACTTAGTCAAAGTTTTGAGCTGACCAAGAGAATAAAAATTATACCTTCTACCGCTTGCGGAGTTACAGAGTAAGTTTTCCGTACTTTTGCGAACATATGACGATATGAATGCTTTTAGTTAGTGGCAAACTGTGATTTTCATAAAAAATGTTTTATGTATGTTAGTAGGTAGTAGATGTAATAAAAATGTTTTTTTTTATGAATGCTTCGTCGGCCAGTGATTGCTGGGTCCTGGGTCGGGCAAATCGTTATTGGGTTTTACCATCAGGAATTTTTCAGTAGCATCGATGGAGTTTGGATTTGTGCCCAGTTGAGGGCAATAGGCTCGCCCCCTATTGCATGGGACTTAAACAAATATAACTGGCAAAATGTGGTCGATGTACCCAATAGTAGTTATATTGGGTACGTCCTTTGCCCGTCACGTCGGGAATTACTGGCGTGATGTGATTGTTATGATTCTGTCTCAGTCGTAATAAGACTTGGAAATAGACAAAGTTTTAAGATTACCATAACAAATTAGATCACGTTTTACTTTTCTATTTATCTAGTAGCTCTTAATCACTTTTGACCTACTGCACACACCGTTTAATTGCTAAAACAGCCATTACAGCACACATCACAGACTCAAAGCATGTCCAATTACAAACTTCCACATTGTCACTGAGCAAACACAGTGCACGCACATTAAATCACAGGCCATCCGAAAATCTAACTTCAGTCCAAACAAGGTTCGCATAGAGATGCCACGAACCCACTAAATATTCGGCTACAATCGGTATTCGGCCTATTTTGTAATTAAATCTTCGGCGAACGACCAGTGACTTTTTTGTCATAAAAACTATTTGTGTGTTACTAAAAAGTGACTGCTAATAATGCTGATGGATAGAGAAGCGGAAGGTCAGAAAATATGGATAAGATTGCGTGAGGAGTGATATGTAAGACGAAAACATTGTGCCGACTCCAACTAGAATGGGCCAAGGGCAGGAAAATTATTATGATGATTATTATAAATCTACCAGTATACAATAATGCAGATCGCTTTAGTACTCGCATACTGCTGCATCCGGGTAGACTAGAAGCGGACCCCAACTTTGCTGGGAAACGACTAGGCAACAAATAATGAGGGGTTTGACACGATCTACTCGAAAGTTTAACAAAGTGCTACAGCACGCACGTCATTGAAACAGGTACACCTATGTTTACCTACCTGTCGCTCGCTAATATATATGTCGCAGAGATATGAAAAATCCGAGATTTGGTAAATTCCTTAAGTGATTTGATCAAATCACGGTGGATGTTAAAATGACAACACGATTTTATCATTTCTCTGAACAAATACCAATACTGATTCCACGATATCACAAAACATCCTATATAGTTATGGTTTTTTTAAACGTTTATTTGTAATTACATACGTAAAATTATAATTCACATTAAACATTCAGCCGCTGACTATTCGGTGCTTAAACTGAGAGTGTGGCCAAATATTCGGTATTCGGCCAAATCACTATTCGTAGCTTGTCTAGTTTCACAGTTAAACGAAAGCGGCCGCGTCAGTCGAATCACATTATGTCTCCAATTACATGTTATAACGGAATAGCCTCTATTATGCTATCGTGCCTGCATTACGTGTTTTGTAATCGCCATCGCTATAACATTGTTAAATTGCTGATAATTCCGTATTGCTTCTCTTTTATGAGTGGTTATTGTAGGTTTTATTCATGGCTTTTATGGGGTTGTTATCCTAGATAAAGTTGTTAGTAATCAGAGGTATTTTATCAAGTTTAATGGTAAAGTGAATGTTATGTCACAATATTAAGTAAATATAATATATAAATATCTTGTGTCACGGTATTTATGGCCAAACTCTTCTGAAATTACTCGACCGACTATTCTTTTTTTTGTGTGTTTGGTAGAGAAAAGATCGTTAAACAAAAAAAAAAAAGTACACTTGCAATATATAATTTTAATATTTTATAATAACCACACAATACAATATATTTTTCTTAAATCAATGCCTATGTAAAAGGTTTTATTTGAATTTTTAATTCTATCAAGCGGTTCCATTTTATCACCTAAATAAATTTCATTTGGGCTCGACGATAGACGTTCACATCGGGCGGCCGCTATATTTCAAATGACACTGACTGCATGGGATATTGGAACGGAAATTGACCACGTGACACGACCGGACATGGCGTCATCGAACGTGATATGAACTAGCCAATCAGAACACATTCAATTACAGGGCCGTCTGCAAGTCCATTTTGAAATAAGGACTTCAAATATTGTGAAACAGTTTTAGAAAATTCCACGACACAGTCATGTCTTTTTTTCGTTGTTTATTTTAATTAGAATTTTTTACTAACTTAATTTTTATTATTTTGCAGGTACGATCCAAAATGGCAGTTTGGCTTCTGTTGGTAAGATTTCGACTTAAGATGACTAAAATGTAAATGTTTTTGTTCTAATTGTGACATAAATTCGATTCGATTTCAAAGACTTATTACTATTACTTAGGCCATCACTTAGTAATGGTTTTGACAGTTTTGTCATACAAAAATATGTCAAACCTTTACTAAGTGACGGCTTAAGTAGTCATTAAATATTTCCAATATAAATCAAGGCCGTCGGGAATAGAAATTAGAAATATTCCACAGACTGACGACGAAACTACGACTGGCCTGATAAAAACGGTCTGCAACATAGGCCAGCTTGCTGGAATCTCCATATCGGTTAACGAAGTTCGTGATATATATCGCTTACCGGGAAAAAACACGAAAGGAATGATGACCCCCACTACACGCCCAATCATTGCTGAGTTCACAACAGTGCAAACAAAGCAAAAGATACTGTCTGGCATCCGTTCTTACAATAATAAGGAAAAAAAGGAGAACAAATTAAACACCGAGCTGATTGGTATACCGGGGAAGCGGCAGGCTGTATATGTTGCTGAACAGCTACCTTCTGCCTCCAAAAAGCTGTTTTACTTAGCGCGGGAATTCGCGAAGAAGAATGCCTATTCTTTCTGTTGGGTTAGTAATGGAAACATCTTTCTTCGTAAGCAAACGGGCGATAAACAGCTGTTGATAAATTCTGAGGAATGTTTACAAGAGCTCACCAACAAGTGACTAGTTGAACCAGCGCCTAGTCATTACTTAGAAATCTTGGGTTATTTATTATTATTGTTCTTGTATCACTTTTTGTTTAAACTGTTATCTTCCACTGTAAATCTCACACTTTGTTACAATTTAGGTACTAACAATCACATTTTACACAGAATACACTCTACTTACACACTAAAATTGAATAAAAACACATGTACATATTTTCCCCTGCCATTACATTATATTCATCAGAAAAGCGATGTTATAATCAAATACCGACAAAACACTCTCAATGTTTCTCTTTTGTCCATTATTAAAAAGCACAAATGGCTAACATAAATAATATAAATCAGGACCTCGATAATCTCAACCTTGAGCACTCCTTCTCTTGTGACCCGCATCAGTGTATTAAATATATAGATACTGCCGACAGTAGTATAAAATTATTCCATGTAAATATTCGTAGTGTTAACAAAAATTTTGATAGCCTCCTTGCATTGATGTGTTTAATAAATATTGATTTTGATGTAATTGTTTTGACTGAGTGTTGGCTGAGTAAAGTGACTAACGCCCCAGCTCTAAACGGATACCAGTCGCACTCAACTAAAAACATAACAAACCAGAACGATGGGGTTATAGTCTACACTAAAATTGGGTTGAACGTTAAGGTATGGGAGCCAGACATAAATTATGCAAACAGCCTGGTATGTCAAATTGATAATAAGTTCACGGTAGTAGCTATATATCGCTCTCCATCAAATAGTACCAAGGATCGCTTTGATAGCTTTTTGAGTAGTTTAAACAACATTTATAATCAAATATCATACTCGCCTAATATCTCGACAGTGGGAGATCTGAATATTGACATTAGGATGGACAATAGGAATGACCGTGGGCTCGAATACCTAATACTAAACGCGTCCCATGGGCTACTACCTACCCACCTCCTACCAACTAGATTGGAAAATTGCCTAGATCACATCTTATTAAAAACAAAGTCAATGGCCACCACGCTGGTATTGGAGGCGCATATTACTGACCACAAACCAATTATTCTTTCGATCTCAAATTCAAACCCGACACGTTACAAAAGTTTCACTATATCTCGACTAAATCACGAAGCCATTAAGACAGAATTAGAAAACACAGATTTTTCAAATATCTACTCAATTAGAGACGCCAATACTGCTATGACTACACTGATTACAAAGATATCAACAGTAATAAATAAACATACAAAACATATCAATGTTCCGAGAAAGCAAAGAACATTAAAACCATGGATAACAACAGGGCTTCTGAAATGTATCAAGCATAGAGATAAACTCCATGTAAAATCTAAGAAGTCACCTGACAATTTAATACTACATGTAACCTATACGCGTTACCGAAACTTTTGCAATTTGCTACTGCGTAAGTTAAAGAGGACTTATGAGAAGGGTGAGCTCGAAAAATCTAGCAATAATCCTAAAGCACTGTGGAGAACCATTAAGGAAATAACCAATACTGGAAAAATACACTCCAGTCCTGAAGAACTGCTGAAAATTTGTGACAGTCCTGCATCTTCCCTCAACAATGTCTGTTCTTTCTTTAGCAATATAGGCAAAAACATGGCTGCAAAGATAATTAACGATCCGCAAAAGACGCCCTTAATCCGCCAGACCGTTCATACTACTAGCAAAACACTGAATCCGCCTGTCAATTCACTTGCTATCCAAAAAGTTGATGAAAGTGACATAGATACAATTATATTGCAGATGCGCCATGACTGTGCTGTGGGCTGGGATGGAATATCTTCCTCGCTCCTAAAAACATGCCGTCACATTCTGGTCGCGCCGATAACATACATCTGCAATCTTTGCATTGAGACAGGAGTTTTTCCAGATTCTCTGAAGAGGGCCATAGTCCATCCAATTTTTAAGGGTGGGAACAGAGACTGTGTCAATAATTACAGGCCAATATCAGTACTGTCGTCACTCTCTAAAATTCTCGAGAAGATTCTTAACCAAAATCTTAGAAGCTTTCTCGCAAAATACAAAAGTATAGCGGATAATCAATACGGATTCAGGTCTGGAGTCTCCACTGAAGACGCAGTATTAGACTTAACGCAATCTATTGCTAAGACTCTGGATAGTAAAACAAAATGCCTTGGTATATTTCTGGACCTGTCTAAGGCCTTCGACACAGTCTCTGTACCCAAACTAATTTCCAAGCTAGAGTGTTTGGGTGTACGTGGCATAGCTTTGGAAATTTTCAAAGATTACCTGAGGAATCGCACCCAGATGGTAAAGATTGGATCTAACTACAGTGATGAAGAAGTTGTGCTATATGGTGTCCCCCAAGGAAGCATTCTGGGCCCCACACTTTTTCAAATATATATTGATGACCTTTGTAGAATGTCAATACCAGCTTGTAAGATCTATGCATACGCGGATGACACAGCGATCTTGGTTGATGGGTCCTCGTGGGAAGACGTGAAACGAAAGGCGGAGTTTGGACTGTCCTCAGTGATACACTGGCTTGACCTAAATTTGCTTACACTAAACTTAAAGAAAACTTATTTTGTACCCTTTGCTATCCGGTCAAACACCAAACCAACAAGTAGTTTCACGTTAGCGGCTCATTCATGCCACGATCAGCCTATATCGTGCTCATGCCCCTCCATTGCCAGAGCCAACAGTGTCAAATACTTGGGTGTTCATATAGACGATGGGCTGAAATGGGATAAGCAACTCGAGACACTTACTACCCGAATACTTCGTCTTATTCACATCTTCAAATCTCTCCGAGATTCCGCCGGTATTGACATTCTCAAAATGGTGTATTTCACTTTATGCCAATCGATCATTGGGTACTGTATAACTGTATGGGGTGGAGCAGCGAAGACTTATCTTCTGAGAGCAGAAAGGTCTCAAAGGGCTGTTCTTAAAGTTATGTTAAGGAAACCCTACAGATATCCCACAACACAGCTTTACGATGATTGCAAGGTACTATCGGTTCGGCAGCTCTTTATTCTGCAAGCTGTCCTGAGGATTCACGCTCGCTTACCTCCATCTGACCCAAAGAAGCGTACATATGTTCCCCCAGGCGTACAGTACAAAACCTCATTTGCAAGACGGCAATACTATGTCCTAAGCCATCAGGTTTTCAAAAAAGTTCAAAAAGAACTAGACATAATTGACCTAAATAAATTTAATGTCAAATCAAAAACTTCAGAATGGCTCTTACTGCAGGATTATATCAAAACAGAGTCTTTACTAACAAACATCGCTTGACATCTCAAACATCTCTTTAAAAAAAAAAACAAACACTACATACACACGCACACACACATACACATACCCACACACACACACACACACACACACACACACATACCCATATTGATTAATACTAAAAATAATATTAATATACATTTAAATGATGGATCGACACACTTTCACTCTTGTAAAGCTCATTTTTATTAAATACCAATTTTGACCGATCACTGTCTCTTAAAATACAGGTCTCCTAGTTTAAGAGGCAGGGTTCATTATTATTTTGTATACATAGACTATTATTGTGGATTCAAACACTTTTTGCTCAAAGCCACTCAAAGCTATATTATTATTATGTTCATTGAATTTCTGTCACTTTATTGTTATATTGTGTCTGTGTGCATTATTGGGATAAATAAACATATATTATATTATATTATATTATTTCGTAGTAAGACAGTTAGAGTTTACACGTTCGTTACAAACGTTTCGACGGCGTGTTAACTTTCAAACTCTAACTGCAAGAAAGAGACGAGAACATGTGTAGTTTACAGCACGTGCGTGAGTAATATTTCGCGGACATAGGCAAATAATAAACCAAAACTTTACATAATAATATATTAAATATCTACTATCAATTAAATCTTTAACCCACAATAGGGGATCGGACTGAGTCAAAAAACAACGATTCTAATTAGTCCGTCAGTTAGACTATCGAAAACTATTGGATACATGTTTTTTGTTTTATCAAATTAATCAAAATTGACGAAGATAAGATGTGGTTGTGACGTCATTTGTAGTTAAAAAATGTACTATCATATAATGTTTTCGAAGAGTTAACGAGTTTTCGAAGCACTGTATGGACTTCATTTTTTGTTTATGTGAAAAAAGAAAAAATACGTCTCCAATATTTTTTGGAGATCTATCTGACGGACTAATTAGTTTTTTTTTGTCCGATCCCCTATTATGTACCTATGCATGAACCTGAAAAATAATACATTTTGTTTGTCCTTTGTAACCATCATCATCTTCCTGCCCTTTTTTTAAAGGGGTGGGAAATCATCAAATATCCCCTCCCGCTCTTGGGCAGAGCGAGAGGGAGTGTCAGACTTCTACTGACTAAAAATCACCCATGATCCTTCTTAGCCCTTTATGTCGCGGCCGCTTTATCTCTTTCAACATCTCGCAGCCCCGTCGCTTGGCCCTTGCGGGCCCCTCCCATGTTACTAATCTCTCTTAGCGCGCCGCTTGGAACACGAACGCGCCGTCGACACGGCCTATCGTCGTCATAAGACGGACGGACGGCGAGCTAGCCCATCAGTCACCGTCCACAAGCCCGCGTCTACGGTGGCCGGAAGCCATCACGTGGCTCCCGACGCCCGGAGCGCTTCCCGCGGCTGCTTAGACGAGAGGTTCTCTCCCTCTCGCCCCTGCCCTTGGCCCATGTAGTTGGGGTCTGCGCAATACGTTTTTCTCCTATTTTGTCCTGCATGAGACCAATAAATACTTTTTTTTTTCACCATTCTTCCGTGACAACCCTAACCTACTCCCTTCATTCGCTTATTTAATTAGGGACACTTTAGAAGCACTTTTTCAGGGAGGAAAGGTATTGAGTTATTATTGAATTTACACCCACACACGTTCCGCTGAGTGGTACAATTGACTCTCTTACGTCATTTCCTGTTCCTTTCGGGGATTATTTTTTACTTCATAGGTTATATTTTTGGCGAACATTTTGAGAGTTGGCTCGATGGGATACGAATGAAAGGATCCATTAGTGATATGGGTTTTTCCCGTTAAAGTAGTTTGGTTTTATAAAGGTTTAATATGGATTGGGAACGAGATAGTAATAAAATCCAGTGGAAATTATGCTTTTCCTACTCCGCTATTTATTTCTGATTAATTTCGTTGCGGGATCCAAGACAGTTAAAGTATTTCTCAGGGAGTTCGTCGAACTTCGTTGTCTCGGCACTCTGGTGGTCGCCACTGTTGATTCTGGCTTCCAGGAGTTGCAGTAGGTTTGGGAATAGTTACTTGTCCCATAAAAAAGTGGTTGTAAACGTTAATTACTGGTATGGCTGCCGTGTTTGGATTTTACGGATTTTTGAATGGGAGGGTTTTTCAGTTTTTAATTTGATTAAGAGATATAAAGTTGTAAGTTAAAGCGACTGTTTTTTACCCGACTACGGCGAAGCCAAAAGGAAGGGTAATGATTTTCGCAGTCTATGTATGTATGTATGTATGTATGTATAGACTACTGAACGTATTTTAATAAATGAGGTGTCAATCGATTCGTAAGAATAGCCCGAGTGACATAGGCTATATAAATTTTAACAATTCTTTTTATGATGGAATTTAAATGTCAAATTCTAAGCTCCAGAAAAATTAAATTGAGATAATCATAACATGTTTGATATCAAATGAGAGGTCTTGGCGAGCACATTACAAATATGTATATTATATTATAGTTTTAGTCAACATACACGTTTAGAATGCGGTCGAAAAGTCCTCGCGGTCTAGTCTGTTATTTACTCGTACTATTTAAATAGCAAACCAACATTCAGTAGAATTTTACATCATGAAAGTAATATACTCGTATTATAACGGATTTATTGAATAACACTAAAATAAAATTCAAATAAAAATATAAGTTATAAACTAAAACGTATCCATAACGAAACATCACGCCTTTTATCCCCGAAGGATTAGGCAGATGTGTTCCTAAAAGAAAACGCCAGTGCGTCTTTCACAATCTCACTGAATTTGGATGACGTCGTTTCTTTTATTTGGTCGGTCCATCTAGTTTGCGAACGACCGCGCCTTCTCCTTCAGTATTCCCAACCATAATCAACTTTTCCAAATTGTCGTCGCCCCGTCAGACTGTGTGGCCGAAGTATGACAAGATTCGTTGCCTGCATATAGTGGACAAGCCAGTTTTTAAAACGGAGCTGGCTCAGTATTGATGCATTTGTGCGTTTCGCAGTCCAAGGTGTTCTCAGCATTCGCCTCCAGCACCACATCTCGAATGCGTCAATCCTTTGCCATTCTCGGGCTAAAATAGTCCATGTCTCTACTCCGTATAGAAAGATAAGGAATACCAAGGCTCGAATCAGTCTGATCTTGGTTTTGATACCAATTCCTCTTTTCTTCCAAATGATATTTAGTCGGGACATCGCATATTTAGCGATACCGATTCTCCTCTTAACATGTTACATGGGCCGTTGCATGGGCATGTTGCTGATGGCAAAACTGAATAGCATTTTTGTCGACCCAGGAATCGATCCATTAATTAGAGTTCGTGCTAGCGACCACTCGACCAACGCGGCAACGATGCATCTATATCCCTTACAAATTCCAAAAATGCAATATAACCCCATAATGACCAGTAAACTTATCCACAAATGGTCCAGTAAGTACCCGAACGTTGTTTGTCTTCAGGACTCGCTTGAAAAATCTATTTCCTAGAAAATGGATGAAAATTTTCAAGCGTTGGGTGTGTTTTGAATCCACAATCGGCCGGGGTTTGTTTATTAGCAAAGTTACTGGACCTGAGAGGTTTTTAAGTTCCACGTTTTCAGGGAATGTTGAATACGTTTTTTTTTGGAAAGGATTAGATGGGATTTGTGTTTTAAATGGTGTGGGAATTGTGATTTTAAAGATTAATGTGACAAAATGTTACATGAGGGACGTGATAAATCCCGTCGAGGCTGCGGGTTTTTCGGATGAGATACCGCGGCCTTTTAGTCAGTAGAAGTCTGACACTCCCTACCGCTCATTTCATGGAGCCATTTGATGATTTCCCACTATCCAAAAAAAAAAGGAGTGATAAAAGATGTTTATTTTGCAAACAGAACCTTTCAGGGTAAACAACGGAACCCTGTTACTAAGCCTCTGCGTCCGTCCGTCTGTCTGCCATCGGACTGTATCTCAGAATCCAAAATAGGTAGAGATTTGAAATTTTCGTCATGCTGATTCTTGATTCTTAAAGCGTTCAATTTTCACATTTATTCTTGACCTTGTTATGTGAATACCTAATTGTATCCTTTACATAGGTATTATACACAGTCATAGTAAGGTGAAGATTAAACAACATAAAACTCACATACAACGATTAGCTGCTATTTTTTTTTAATTAATTACCTCCTTTCTAGACACATCCGTCACACAGTTAATTCATCGATTCATTGGTCCTTTTTTTTTTTTTTTTGGTGGGTGTAAAATTATCGAATAACCCCTCCCGCTCTTGGGCAGAGCGAAAGGGAGTGTCAGACTTCTACTGACTAAAAACCACCCATGATCCTTCTTAGCCCTTTATGTCGCGGCCGCTTTATCTCTTTCGGGATGTTGAAAGACATAAAGCGGCCGCGACGGGCGTCGCTCGGCCCTTTCGGGCCCCTCCCATGTTACTAACCTCTCTTAGAGGCGCGCGTGGAACACGAACGTGCCGTCGACGGACGGCGAGCTAACCCATCACTCATCGTCCACAAGCCCGCGTCTACGGTGGCCCGACGCGACGCCCGGAGCGCCTCCCGCGGCGGCTGGGATTAGAGGTTCTCTCCCTCTAGCCCCTGCCCTTAGCCCATGTAGTTGGGGTCGGCGCAACACGTTTTTTCCCTATTTTGTCCTGCATGAGACCTATAAATACTTTTTAATAATTCTTTGGTCCTCCTCTACTCTTCTAGCCCTGTACGTTTATACTTAAATGCCTGTTCATATTGATTTTTTTCAATGGATCATCTGTTTAAATCCAAGTATTACATCTTCATCTAGAACTTTAAAATAGTCTTCAAAACATCCATCAAGCTGAAAAACATCTAGAATTTTCTTTGGAAATTAATTCTTAATGCATTCCGTCGTCACTTAAAAACTTTTGAACCCTAGAGAACCGACCATCGGGCAAACGTATCTAAGCAAATCCTGAGAGATACCAACTTATAACTTAATGTAGTTGAAGTTAGGGTTACCATATTTGGTCTAGGTTTGACGAGCTTTAAAACCTGTGACCACATTTTGTTCGTATTTTACAATTTATACTTCCATACTTGAATACCTACCCCTTTATTTTTTTAATAATATTTACTTATTCAGTAAAAATTCAAATATCTACCTATTACTTACGTATCATGAAATACTTACAGCCCACTGACGGACAGAACGGACGGGCGGACGGTCAGCGCAGAATCAGTACTAGGGTCCCGATTGTTACCCATCGAGAATTTGCTGCTAATGTCCAAGTTGTTGGTCAAGGCCTTATAAAATTTCGTAATGGTAACCCTACTTGCAGTTGAACTTGAATCTAAGCTAAGTGGCTATCGAGAGTTTGATAAAAGTGCATTAGAGCCGTGAAACGCCTGGTCGAACCCACTTACTGTTAGATTGGTAGTTCATTACGTTAAATACTGAGCATCGTCTGGGTTTGGTGTAGACGATAGACTGTTGAAATTGAGTTGAAATTGAATTGAAATACAAAAATAATTACACTATGGTCTTAAAGAGTATAGGCATACAATGTAGTGGATTCTACCCGAACTAGGAGTAAACCTGAGTTATTTATGTTATCTATGCTTATCAAATCGTTGGTCCTGCAGTGTTTTAGCGTATCTTTAAACGTATCTATCATATTGTTCATAGATTAACTGTCAAATTGGTTATGGTTTAGTACAAAATGGAACCATTTTATAGTTAATTGATGAACACTATATGATAGCCACTGTCATTTAAAAGATACGCAATAGCCCTGCTGATTGTCTTTATCAATGCACGCCAAATCACTGGACGGATCGGTTTATTGACATGTATATAGATAGCTGAGGCATAGCATGAGGTTTTAAGATGGCTATCTTGATATGGACATGTAATCCAATGAGGAGTTATGAAACGCATGTCAATGTCGAAGGGGAGCGTTTTGCTGTCTCTTGTAAATAAGTAAAGTAAATTTTGACGTTCGAAAAGTGCTGATTATCAGCCTAGTTTGAATAAAATGAGTTTTGATTTTGAGTTATTGGCTGATAAAATTGATGATTGAGTGCTGATGTTGATGGATAAAGTAGGGGAAAAGAAGGCCAAAGAAAAGATGGATGTATTGTAAGGAATGACAAGAAAGGGAATAGTGTCGTGTTCGTCTGACAGAGGAGAATATTCTTCTACCAACTAAGTTAGAAGAATCTTAAAATTTACCGTTTTAAAGTGAAGAAAAACATCGTGAAGAAACCGGCATGTCTTACAACCAAGAATATCGAAGAAATTTAACATCTACCAACCCGCACTTGGCCCGTGTGGTGGATTATAGCGGGTCCTTCTCCTAGAGAGGACGCTTGAGTCCCTGTAGTGGGAACATTATAGGCTGATGATGATTATAAATCACCTACAGTGACCATTCAAGAAAGCCGAATTATTACGATTCCTGGACAATTCGGCCTGTAATCCGGGCACTAATGCAATATCCATGCCGAATGTTCAATGCCGATGTTATCACCAACATAAAAGGTGTTTTATCGCACTTGGTTATAAAAATACGCCGTTATTCTATGCTTTATGCTATCATAAAGTTTATAATAAACGAGCGATAGTAAAAAGTGCAGTAAAACCTTCATATCGCGTGTTGGTAAATGCCACTTATGATTTTTATCCTAGATGATTTTTTACGCGATTTTTCCAAGTTTGGATCAGCGGTAATTATTTTTGTGGTATGGTTATTAATTGGCTTTGAATTAATTGTGGAGTTTGTTGGGGTTTTAGCTGTTTTCTATTAAGATTGTGAACCGTTGCATTGAAAATTCTTTAGGGGGATGTAAACTTTTTTTCAACGAAATGCTGAAAATGGTATTAAATAATTTGGCCTCAATGATACAGTCGCAACCTCATTTGGGACGTCTATTTTCTAACCAGAACAAACAGACGGACAGACAAACAAAAAAAATAACTAATGCGTTTTTTTATATGTTCTGTACATACTTTTATATTATTTTGGTTGATATTACAAACATACACTTTTTTGTTTATTTGTAAGTGTGTTATTTACTTGTATGATTAAATCCTAAGTCAATATGGTTTAACCTTTTCCCAAATCAATTTCCAAAAAAGTTTTTTTATATCGCTAGTCAACACAAAGAAACAACTTAACCCTGCTTAATTCGCACCAATTCACATTCAAAATCAAAGTTCACAACCATGGCAGAATTATAATAAAAAAATATATAAATCCAAACAAATAAAATATTTCAAAGAGCCCTTTTTATAAACCCATCGCAAAAGCAAATGTATATAAAAGGTTTACATGTCCCGCTTGAGTTGAGATGAAAAATTCATAGGTGAATAATCTTCAGGTCCCCGGACTTGTACCGATGCAAACTCTCCGAGGATTATAACCCGGTCTACAGATTTTTGTATCACAGCTAACGGTTTAATGTTAGATTTCTATTGTTTGGAGATTTTATATATTTGGGTTGTGTTGATTTTTGGGTGTACTGTGGGTGGTATCAAATGAATTGATCGTTCGCTTGTGAACAAAGAAGACGGGTCTACTTAACATCGGATTCATACTTTTCTAAATTATATTTATTCCATTATTTTGTTCCTCGTTGGTCTAGTGTTAGCAAGCGCGAATGCTGAGCATGAGGTCGTGGGTTCTATTTCCGGGTCAAACAAAGTGTTATTGGGGTTTTCCATCAGGAATTTATCAGTACCTACCTAACAGCCACGGAGTCTGGATTTGTGCCCGATTGATGGCAATAACTGGCAAAATTTGAGTGTACTATTAGGTACACCTCTGCCTAACCCTTCCGGAATTACAGGCGTGATGTTGTGTTATTTTGTTATAAAAACAGAGGAGCTTGTCACTTGTGACTAAATAAAAACAGTCGCTCGGGTCGATATTAAGGTAAAGCCATGCTTGCCTAGGTGAGTCCGTGACATACGGAATTTTCTGCGTGCTTCCGCAAAAGCACGTTAAGCTGTTGGGCTGGGCTGACCACAACACAGCGTTTTTTAAAATTAATTAAGTGTTTACATTAAAAGTCCAAATAGTTGTATTGTCCCGATTAAAAGCAAGCATACAAAAAAAAATACAAAAAAGAAAGCAAACAAAAAAAAAACAAAAAAGCAAAAAAACTACAAAAGCAAAAAAAGAAAAAGCAAAAGCATACTAGTTTTTAAATTGCCAATCGTACATGAATGAAACACTCCATGAATTAAAATTAAGCAGACTTTTGACAATACAATAGTAGGTACATACTTAACACGTTTAATGCGAACAATACCTACTCAAGCATCGCTTATTCCAAGTATTCAGTACGCATTGTGCATTATAAAATATTTTTATGTTTGAACGGTTACGCAAGCAAAGCAAGTCTATATCGTGAAGTAAATTAAAAAGGTAGTACTATAAAAAGGATAATACGTAGGTACATTACAGTGCTAGTAAGAAGGTATTTTTTTAAGGAATGACACGATATGAGAGTCCAACTCGACCTTGACTGATTTTTTCCTTTACCACACCACACAAACCACACAAATTTGTAGCTAGTTCCAAATTTAAAATTAAAATACTGACCCTACCCTATAAAAATGAACAAAGTACTCTGGATGTCCTACCAATAAATTCACAGAGCACTTACATAATATAAAATCACATTCTCCAAAAATTCAGCCGAAAAGCTATCATTTTTATACGTCTAATATAACTCGTGACACCTATGCATTAAAAATATGTCCGCAATAAAAGCGGCAGCTAAGACGTTATTAAAATGCATATCCTATTCCAAGGCACACGGCCACGTTCCCCGTATAAATCTAAGAAGCTCTAATTCCTTGTACCGCTTCAAAGAATATACCGCCATTTTAAAAGAAAGATTTGTAACTGTGAAAATTAGACGAGTAGAGAAATAGGTTAAAATTTTATGCGAAAAATTATTTAGTATTTTTGCACTGTAGCGGTGAAAGGGTTAAGTTCGGTTTTTTTTTAATGTTGAAGGTGAAGTGAAGCGTGGTTCTTTTACTTGAACCAAAGATTTTTATTTACAGGTTGCGTAAATAATGTCAGCCCTCCGCAGATTGATGAAGATGACCGGTACAAGATATTATTTTAGGAACGTCATGGGAATCACATTAATTTGTTTTTTTACCTCATATGGCATGGAATGGCAAGTGCGTTGAAGAGTTCGATGAACTCTGTAGCTAGGCAAGAAGATAAGAATATATTTTACCCGCATTATTTATACGGGGTGTAAATTAACCCTTCACACATACGTCAACCAAGCATTCTGTACATCAAAAGTACCCCTTCGTAAAAAATTTTTGCTAGGAAACGACTTTTTTTTTGGGTTCAAAAATCACATTTTACGGTAAAACTCAATGTAGCACTATTAAAACATTGTGCTAGTGGGTGCTTTGAATAGTAAACGGGTCATGCAGGTAATTTAAGTAAAGTTATAACCTGAAAAACTAGTAGGTATTTATAAAAACAGCTGTGCAATATTTAGAACTTTGACCCCCAATATAACTAAGGGGTTTCCAGGTATGGTCTAGAACCAAAAAATAATCGCAGTGGTGGGAAGAACAAGTGCCCTTCGTTTGTGTTAAGGGTACTTTTACACCCTTTATAAATACTGTACAGCAATTGTAATTTTACACTGATAAAGTAATATTAATTGAGAGAAAACGTTGAAAAAGTATTAAAAATAAAGTTATATTATCGTGTGTAACTCACAAACGCGAATCGAATACACTCCACTTATATTCACGATTTACAATCATACGAAGATCTGATCAGCGCATTCACAGAGAATGTACACAAATTCGACATTCATTGCTGAATCTTCTACAATAATACCAAATTGACGAGACGGGGCAATCTAATTTTGTTTTCAGGAGTACACTTTTCTGTAATGTACTACTTATTCTCGCACCGCACACAGACTGTCGTTGTGCATCATCTTCATGTGCCTCGCCTTTTCCAAACTATGTCGGGGTCGGCTTCCAGTCTAACTTGATATAGTTGAAGTACTTTTTTACATGGAGCGACTGCCAATCTGAGCCCACAACCCAGTTAATACTGGGTAACGATACTCTTTTGATAAGACTGGTTCTCCACACCAATCAATAATAAAAGTTAGGATTTTTTGTTCTTATAACCGGAAATCGGTAAGTGTGAAACGCCTTTGTTAAAACGTAACCCGTCTGATTCTCGCATTATAACTGCGCTTCCACACACACACATAAACAAAAGCTAAGGGCACAGAAGATATAATAGTACTACTAAGGGGTTTATAATAGTGAACAAGAAACGAATCGAACGTTCGGGGGTTATTCTGTTTGCGTATTTAAATTAACGACCAGGTACCTTAATTACCCGACTGCGACTGAAAAGATTGAAAAGCAAAAAAAAGCATATTTTTTATTAAACAAAACCTGGAAGCAGGCGGGGTTCATTTGAATATTAAATTATGAAATGAAAATAGAATGGACCCCGCCTGCTTCCAAGTTTTGTTTAATATAAAATGTGTTTTTTTTTGCTTTTCAGTCTTTTCAGTTGGGTTTTATAGTTTTTTAACTACTTTTTTTTTAAATTGATTAATTACTTGTCTTTTATGAAAATTTCCTGAAATTTGACACTACGTAAAACCATATGCACCTTGTATACATTCATTCATAAACTATGTTTTAATTGGGGTAACCAAAAATGGCAGTACTCGATGCAAGCCTTCTACTTCGACTACCAAGATCTAAACTTATGCCTGCTAGGTAGTAAAACTCACACTCCTGCGTATTCAAAGTTAGTATTTGTACTCGTATGTCCAAATCATCATCAGCATATAATGTTCCCACTGCAGGGACTCAGGCCTCCTCCCTAGGAGATGGATGGGCTATTATCCACCACGCGTGCCCAGTGAAGGTTGGTAGATGTCACATGTCTTCGAATATTTGGTTCCCTCACGATGTTTTCCCTTACCGTTTTGAGAGCAGTGGTGATGAAATAAATTGTATGTCGTAAGTAGTACTCACATAAATTTTATCTAAACCTATAGATACACAGCACCTGTACAATCAATTTGGCAGAGCTTAAAACCCTATCCAATTTGGATTTGTTTTAACGTATCAGCTATAGCGATCATTGTAAATTTAAATCGGAGATTATGTACGGAACCGTTTGCTATTTGCATGTATTGTGCTGATCCCTGGTTTTAGTATTGATTAATTAAAGTTTATGGCATTGTTTACTGTTAGAGGTACCCCACTGTCGAATAATGAATAAGTATGGCTGGGGGATTTGTGGTTAGGTTTTGGCTATGTATGAATCCGTTGTGTTCTAATCCCCTAACCTAACTTAACCATAGGGCTGATGATGACTACCCCTATTATACCCCTACATCACTAGACATTTCCACTGTACCGTGGGTGCGTTCACAGACATTTAAACTCACATACACACCCGAAATAACTATCTGTAGGCCATATAAATAATTGTTCCGTGCGGGGATCGAACCCGCGACACGTAGCGCGGCAGTAAACTGCTTGAGCTTGTTCCCAACTATGTTGGGGTCAGGTTGTAGTGTAACCGGATGCTGCTGAATACTAGTATTCTTCATTGAGCTACTGTCTGATCTCCACATTCCAATTAAACAGACTTTTGGGACACTGACTACCTGTAACTTGACGACACGGTTGGCGCAGTGGTTCAAGCAATTGACTGCTGCGCTGCGTGTCGCGGGTTCCATCCCCACACGGGACAAATATTTGTATGGCCTACAGATAGTTATTCCGGGTTTGGGTATTTGTATATGTTTATATGTTTGTGAACGCTCCCACGAAACAGGAGAAAATACCTAATTAAAAACGTCTATCGTTATGATACAACGATGTTGAAAAATAAACATCATGTTTGAACCCACTGCAGTCAAAGGTTTGCCAAGCAGATATTAGATAACATCACGCATGTAATTTCCGAAAGGTTAAGCAGTGTACTACCTAATGGGTAACGCCCCCACCCATTAGTACAATGAGCAGCACCAATATGTATACACTAAGCAAAGTAAAGAAGCAAGTTTCGCCTACTGTACTGATTTCATTTTCATGTTTATAACGAAACTAATATTTTGGAACACATATTATCATAAAGTAGGTTAAAATAAATCTCAAAGCTGTAATCGTTATTTTACGCGATATTCGCGTTTGAACTTTTCTAAATGTAAACATATTATTGCTCGTGACGGTGTGTTTTTTCCACTTGTAATTTTTCCGACGAGAAATCCCACGATTCGAAAATAAATACTACAGGCTCTTTCAGAGGTCAAAATAAATAAATTAAATGCAAAACGCCTCGCAATTCCATCAGCTTATGGATTAAACCGAAAAACTGCTCCAGGCTACAAACATTTTCAGCAGACTGGCTAAGTAATTGGGTTTCCTCTGATCGAAAAATGGTCGCTCAAAACTGTCGCCAATAGCCTGCCCCTTTGCTGCGAGGACCTAATTGCGTTTTCAGCTGTATTTATACATCCATATGTAAGATGAACACATCTCCCGTTATCCATTTAATTTTGGATTGTACGTCTGAAAAAAATAAGGTAGTTAACAAAAAAATCTAATTAGTCCGTCAGATAGATTTCCAAAAAATATTGGACACGTATTTTTTCTTTTTTCACGTAAACAAACAATGAAGACGATACAGTGCTTTGAAAACTCGTGTGACGTCATTTTCTGAGATATTAGTATGACATACTTTAGCGGTCAGTGACGTCACAACCCCCCACTCAAATCTTTGACGCGTTTTATTTTCGTCAATTATTATTAATAATTAGAATCATATTTTTTAAAATCAGTAAACATCCCTCCACTCGGATCTATATTTAGGTTAAGCCGCGCTTGCCTGGGTCATACGGTACCCCTTGGTAAGACTGGTTGTCAGACTTTCAAGTCACTGTAGACTGTCACTGGCTACTGTCAAAGATCTACAAATGGCAGCCGGGAACAACGGGTTATCGCACTTTCCGGGAATCGCAGCAAACTCGTTACTGGCCTGTTGGTCTAGTGGTTAGTGACCCTAACTGCTATGCCGGAGGTCGTGGGTTCGATTCCCACCCAGGACAAATGTTTGTGTGATGAGCACGATCATTTGTTCTGTGTCTGGGTGTAATTTATCTATAATATGTATGTATTTAGAAATATATAAGTATGTTTATCAGTTGTCTAGTACCCATAACACAAGCTCTGCTTAGCTTGGGACTAGATGGCGTTGTGTGATAGTTGTGGAATATTATTATTATTATTATTATTATGATGTTATGATGTTCACCGATCGTCGGACCAACCGTTAGATAATGATTGACTGGTAGAGAATGCGTTGTGGTATTCAGTTCGCCGATGTACCACTATTGTATAAAAAGTTTATAAAAAAAAATTGTGAAGCAGGTGTGTAAGTTATACGTATACAATAAGTTATGATACATTTCAATATTCCACACTAACCTGTTCAAACTGCTAAACCTTTCGTATGAACGTAGATCGAAGCGAGACATAATGGCTTTATAATTGTGTCTAAATACTCGGCATTCGAAAGGTTAAACACTTTAAAGTAGTAAAACACCATTCCAACAACCATTCAACACATCTAAAATTGAATCTGAACACCTATCTCAAAATAGTGCACAATAATTCAGTTGAATTTCGCAGTAGTGGCAATAAACGAGTACATTTGAATCGCCGTAAGGTAGGGTAGTTTGTTAATATTTGATCGCGGAGCGTCTCGTTGCACCGGAGGGATCATTTATCGCTCGGCCACCGCGCTGGGCGGACGTCTTGCGGTCGTTGCGAGCGTTTATTGCGGGCAGTAAGATGTTTGGAGGTAAATTGTTGAGAATGGCTATTTGGCTTATAGTTGTTGAGATTGTCTATATAAATTAGCCTTTGTAGGGATGTGGTGACTTTAAGCTTCTGCATAGATTGAATTGAATCATAATGGCTATTTCCCAGTGCAGACACTGTAATTAATAACGTCTCCTAGTACAGAGTAAACTAGTCTTTCTAAAATATTTATAACATTTAAAACAAATGACAATCGGTTCAAAATCGTCAATTTATATTTCTAAAAATCAAGGAGAGCAAGCCCTAGAGTGACACACCGATTTGTGAGGTTCTTCAGAAAGAACAGGTGTATGACCAGGTGTATAAACGTGAACGAGGCAAAATAAGTAATTAGTAGTTTCTGTCTACCCCCATGAAACAAGGTGTGAGTTTATAGATGTATATTTATAAAACTGCTTTTTTAAACCTTATGTCAACCTTGGGTGAGTAAGGTTTTTGGTTATTTATGTTTTATATATATAACGGAGTACCGGGACCATTCAGGTCCTTAGAAATTGTAGCATCAGCAGTACTAACGCTACCATTTCCATTTCCTCACTCATTGCAAAATGATAATGCAAGTCTAATATCTGCACACTGTTTTATTGCTTTAGTTATTTAAAATAACTCTAAATCCTGTTTTTAAACAATAAAAATTATACTCACAAGATTCCTTGTTGACATTCACGAGTTCTCTCTTTAAAAATGTGACTTCACAGCGTCTCGCCCTTTCTATATCAGGAAAACTGCGACGTCGTTGCGAAGTCTTATTTTACAAATCACAGATAACTTTGATTGGAGTAACAAACTATGATTTGCTAATTAATTTTACTATTTTTATCACTAGATTTTAACATTGCATTAATTCTTTATCGTCTAAAACATTTTCCTAAACAATTTAAAAGCGTACAATTATTTCCGCTTGATACGTAGTTCAATCGACTATTTATTAACCCTAGAAAGATAACCATACCGCGGCAGACGTTAAAGATAACCATACGCTTCAGAGGCGCAACTTTTTGTTATACGTGTTTTTAAATGATTTAATAAATAATATTTATAATTTATGATATTCTGTTATTCTTTTATAGTATACATTTTAAATACATGTTTGTCTTTATTTGTTTATTTAAAATAATTTAAAGCTAAATGAGTAGACCTCTAACAAAAATCAACAGCCTTATGCTTCAGGAACAAAAACATTTATAATCATCTTATAAAAATTTAGATTTTTCTAACAAGCTGTTTGACTACAAATTAATAAGTATAAAAAACATATCTGTCATCAAAAAAAATAATTTCAACATCACTACCAGTACAAATTAATCAATTCTTAAAAGTTTCACAAAAGATAACCATTGGTCATTTAGACAAAACTATAGAATTTACAGCATTGAAACAGCTATCCCTTGAAAGGGCTAACCGACGACTGAGTTGGTTCAGAAGGACAAATAAAATACACGCGTCGGATAAAAAGCTATAGCAATATGTTTCCCGCGCAGGCGCCTCTGCGACGTAGGTTATCTCTCTAGGGTTAAACAATAATGAAACAGAAATTATTGGAAAACTAGCGCATATCGCTTATTAATTAATAAATGAGTTTTTGCAATACATAACTTGTATTTTTAAACCTTTGTTTTAATAAACCTTTAGATAAGGTTTTGTAAATAAGGTTAACAGTAACCACAAATCATAACAGGACTTTTTGTATTGAAAAGTAAGAAACTTAGTACAATAATCAAATCGAACTAATTTAAACCTATCCAGTTATATTTAACTGTTAAATTTGAGGTTAATGTTAATATTTTTAAGTTTACATTAGTCTTGCGCCGACATATATGTATTATTATGGCCCTAAAACTTTATCTATAGTACAGATACCAAACACCAAAGCACTATTATTAGAGACAATAATTAGACGCTCTGTTAAGCATTATGATTGATACATACAACCTTAATTGGCGTGCAGAAGGCGTTAATTACTTTATCAACGGTACGCCACGCAGCTGCGCTAATTTGACTGTTTAATGAGATTAAATAACGTTTAATGATAGGTTTGCTTCAAATTGTTTTAGTATCGCGTTGTATACTACAATTATGGTGGTTGTGGTAGTGACAGAGAGGGTCATTGTGAAATGGCTGAGAAAAACGACGACTAATAAGACGATTAAAATCCACCTACCTACGGAACAATCTAAGCAAGCACAGCTTAACCTAATCGGCCCGAGTGACTGTAATAATCTTTAAAATTGTAAAGAAAATTATAAATTCAAAAGTAACTATCTGTCAGTTACTTTTTCATACTTTAGCTGAATACTGGTTAGATTGATTTCGATAAAATTAAGCACACAATTTTGACGTTTAATTAGCATTAGCAAAATCTTTCTAGTATCTTCGAATATAAGCGTACAAGATAAGAGATTCAGCGACCGAAACGAAAATTTTAAAATAGACAGCTCATCTTTAAATAAGCAAAGATCGATTTTCTTATAGTCTCGTAAAAAGTAGTTTGGTCCTCCGAGCCGGCAAGTTTGACTAAAACGAGGTTTAAACGACGACCAACTTTCTATTTTAAAGTCCATCTAAATCTTAGTAGACTTCGAAAGTTTTGATGGGAATTGACTTCTTGAAAGTTGACCGTAACGTTAGCTATAACGTTTGGCTATAAAAGTTTGAACCCACTCCATACCTATTGTCACCAGGTTTTCGAAACCAATACCGTGTTTCAAAACGCAGTAAACAAGTATTGTTCCAACAAAAATATACAGTAAATTTCCATACTAGAATACTGTTAACTAAATAACAAACCAGAAAGGGGTTTTCCACAACACAATAAAGTTACTCCACACTGTCTATGAAACTACAATACACACATTTTCCCCAGATCGTTTAGATCTCAAAACTAGATTTTAGAAGTTAGGAGCCGCTGTGTGAAACTCAGTCTAGTCACAAAGGGTTCTACTTTTCTGGAAAAAAATCTAGCTATATAGGTATTTAAACAACAGTGTCGGGACTGAAACTTTTTATACAGTGTCTCCAAAACGATTTTATTTTTATTTTACGCGTACAGCGAGACCAAGTTCCACAAACTTTTAAAGTTGGCAAACTTCTTTGTGATTAAGTTACAAAAAGAAATGGATCTATTTCCTAAGTTGGAACTTGCGAGCGGAATTCCTGGTTTTTTGGTTATTCGACGATTTTAAAAGAGCAATTTGTGACGAAACGGTTTTCGCTAACTTAGTTCAGTTGGTAATAGAATTTAATTTATGGTTCTCCTTCGGGCACTTTCGTGTCACAGTGAACCTGCTGATGTCGTAACAATTTGTTAAATAAATTGCTGTTTCTGTGTTTTTGTTTTAACGGTGTATTTTTGCGGAAGAAGGGTCGTGGCTTGTGACCTTTTGTAGGTTCTTTGTTCCTGTACTATGTATATTTTATGACGGGGTTTAGCTGGACCGTGGCAACAGCTCGGATTATTCACACCGGGCAGCGCATGCAGGATTAAGTCTCCGAGAGTGGGTCTTATGCAACTAGCAACAATGGTAAAGAAGAGAAGATACTAAGGAAATATTTTTCCATTCATCCGAGAGCTTTATTTTTGAATACTGCTGCAGTTCAGTGTTGCCCGACTGTTCGCCTATTAGGCGAGTCTTTTTCCATTAATTAGTCAACATTTTACCAAATTAAAATTTTCTCCATGTAAAATACTGCAAATGCTAGGTATTCACCAGCATTCGGTAAGACTGGAAGTCGCCCTAATATAGTTGGGTGAAGGCTAGTTAGATGTTGATAATTTTACGAAATTAAAACCGATTATGACTATCAACGTTTGGTATGAAGTGGGTTTCTGCCTACCCCCTGGAACAAGACGTGAATATATGTGTATAAATACAACTATCCCAGCCCAACAAAATAGTCATGAGATCTTAATCAACTATAACAGTACCGCACACCGAAAGTTCAGCAAATTAAATTCAACTACCGACCGAACTCGAAATGAGTTACATCTGTAGCTGT
This sequence comes from Diarsia rubi, assembly GCA_932274075.1. Classification (NCBI taxonomy): domain Eukaryota; kingdom Metazoa; phylum Arthropoda; class Insecta; order Lepidoptera; family Noctuidae; genus Diarsia; species Diarsia rubi. The sequence goes on from OW026425.1 coordinate 15,448,893, forward strand.
TCCAGCAGCTAAATGCACCTAAACAGAGTACCACAGGGAAATGAAGCGCGATTCGTAGTCGTCAGTGCACACATAACGTATGTAATTAGACGTAACAAAGAGCGCTTCGCTCGCTCCGCTCACCCCGCTCGCCTTACTCCGCTCCGCTAGAGTGTCGGACTGCGCTAAATGGAATTTACTTTTTGAATTTATAAAGTTGGTATTTCGAGTTGAAAATATACGTATTGTGTTTCACTGGGTAATTGAAACGTCGCGTTTATTTAGAATTGTGTTTTTTGGAACCTGGTTTGTTATTTTTTCTTGTTTATTTATTTTCTTCCGCTAAGGTACAGAATTAGCAGCCTTACTAAAACGGAAAACATTAAAAGATATTTTTTATCCTTTGCTTATTGAAGCACGCTCATTAAACGGACCTATTGCGTACCTTTTTAAATATCTGTGACTATCATAGTGTATATCGATTAACTGTCAAATTGATTATGGTTTAGTACAAAATGAAACCATTTGACAGTTAAATGATGGACACTGATAGCCACTGACATTTAAAAAAGATACGCAATAGCCCTGCTGAATGGAACTTTTTAAAGTGAAACGTCAGCTGTCGGGTTGACATGAAGACCTACGTAGGGGAAGAAGTTTTCTAATTCATTTTACAAAGAATTTGTATTTAATAAGCTGTGGACTTAATATTATAGGGTAGTTGACAAAAAAAATCTAATTATTCCGTCAGATAGATTCCCAAAAAATATTAGACACATATTTTTTTCTTTCTTCACGTCAACAAAAAATGAAGACGATACAGTGCTTCGAAAAATCGTGTGACGTCACAGTTTGGTACATTTTTTATCAGAAAGTGACGTCACAAGCTCCCACTCATGATCTTTGATACGTTTGATAAAACAAAAAACACGTAGGTATAATCTAACTGACGGACTAAACAGAATCATATTCTTTTTAATCGTGAAACTACCCAATTGTAAAATAAGTAAATTAGATTAATTAATAAGATTCTTTGGATTCATATGGATATTGTATTATGTCCCTTGATTCGGTGAAAGAAAGCGAGATACATCTCGAAGGCATGTAAAGCTGGCTGCGGGATGTTCTAAGAGATATCGTGGCGTCGACATATAGGGCTAAGAAGGAACATGGGTGGTTTTTAGTCAGTAGAAGTTTTAAAATACGTTGCCCCACACTAGGAATTTCTCCTGTATCGTGGGTGCGTTTACAAACATTTAAACTTCACCTACACAAATACCCAAACCCGGAACAACTATCTGTAGGTCATACAAATATTTGTTCCGTGCGGGAACCCGCGACACGCAGCGCAGCAGTCCATTGCTTGAGCAACTGCGCCAACCGTGCCGTCGTGCGATGAGAGGCCCATCAAAATTCAGACAATAGATTAGGCGCTTACCACACGGTACAGGAGGGTAACCTAGTTTCTCGATGCTCTTTGTAAGCAACTTGCCTAAGTTATGGTTTAATTTAATAATGATTTTCTTGTTTTCTACTTTTTAGACCGCGTTTTTATTCGTAGTCGGGTTTTTCTCAAGCGGGCTGAAACTATAGAACACTATTTTTTATGTTATTACTTATATCAAATAACCTCTATACCCAAACACAATCAACCACACATTACCCCACCCAATTCCAAAATCGCTGCGCCTGACACTACCCAACTTTACCCAAAACTTATACTTAAGCGCAACGATATGTATGTATGTATATGTATCAACGGATGCAGCTGACATTATAACCCGACTAAGTTCAAAACCCGAGGTTATATTAGGAACAGTATTAACTGTACCCCCTCCTGAAATCGGTAAGTTAAAGGTCTGAAGATAATCTTATGAAATTGGTTCTGAAACTATCAAATAAAAAACCCCTTGACTATAAAATTTCAACAAAAGTATGTACGTTACTATTGGGTTAGGTATTAGCGTTTAGTTTTTAGTTACGTGTTGGTTTAGTGGACGCGATCGTGGGTTCGATTCCTGTGTAGCAAATGGTTTAATTGGGTTTATCCATTAGTAATTTCTCAGTAAGCAGTCACGGAGTCTGGATTTGTGTCCAGTTGATGGCAATAGGCTTGCCCCCTATAACATGGGACTTAAATGTAACTGGCAAAATCTGGTTTAAGGTACACTTCTGCCTAATCCTTCGGGGATTACTAGCGTGATGTTATGTTTATTTGAGAAGGTATAGCTGTGGTTAGGCTTCATAAGCATGTTTCCTAGTGTAATTACAGGCCTGGTTTCGAAATGATATAAATAACGTGGTTCATTTGTCACACTTCATCATCATCTGCCTAGCCTTTTCCCAACTATATTGGGGTCGGCTTCCAATCTAACCGGATGCAGCTGAATACCAGTATTTTACATGGAGCGACTGCCTATCTGACCTCCACAACCCAGTTAATACTAGGTAATACGATACCCTTTGGTAAGACTGGATGTCAGACTTTCAGGTCACTGACTACCCGAAACGACTGCCAAAGATCTATATATAACAGCTTAACGTGCTTTCCGAGGCACGGAGGAAACTCGGTATGTAATGGGCGGTCACCCATCCACAGATCGACCTAGGCAAGCGCAGCTTAACCTAAAGATCGACCCGAGTGGCAGTTCTTATTAAGCCACGAGCTCCTCATTTTTCACACTTAAGAGTAAAAAAAAAGAGTAAAACAATTATAAAGTCTTTGGCCAGACAGGCCGTCGATACCGAAAGTGTCAATAAAAAAAATAAAAGAAAAAAGTAAGTTAGCATTCATTCGGTATTCCGCTCTTTCAAAATAGTGTAAACTTTCGATCACAATCCGAAACATGGTGAAGACCGTTGCTTCTCGGCGGCGGCGACCTCTCGCGTCCGGCCCTGGTGCAAGCCATGAGGAATGGGACGCCGTCGCCTCCTGCGAAACAGTGATGCTAGCGAAGGAGGTGGCGGAACGTGACAGGGAGAGAACCTCTCGTCCCAGTCGCTGCGGGAGACGCTCCGGGCGTCGGAGGCCACGTGACGCGGGCCTGTGGGCGGTGAGTAATGGGCTAGCTCGCCGTCCGTCTGTCTTATGACGACGATAGGCCGTCTCAACAGCGCGATCGTGTTTCACGCGCGCCTCAAAGCGATGTCAGCAACATGGAAGGGGCGACGCCCGTTGGGGCTGCGGGATGTTATAAGAGATACCGCGGCCACGACGTAAAGTGCTAAGAAGGAACATGGGTAGTTTTTAGTCAGTAGAAGTCTGACCCTCCCTTTTGCTCTGTCCAAGAGCGGGAGGGGTTACCTGATAATTTTTCACTACCCAAAAAAAAGGCCGTTGCTTCTTGTTTCATGTATTTTGTGAAGTCTACGTCTACGACATAGATAACGCAATAAATGTGGTTGAACTGTCAAAATGCATGGCATTGCTATTGTGTGTGAGTTTTACAACTATCCTGCAGATGTTATATAAAATCTGCCAGAATATGAGAATGGAACTTATCCGGATATACTAACAGTCAGCTCGTTCGGAAATAGCATGGAGTGAACTTTCTGTAACTCCACAGCTCCACTGTGTCCCAGTTGCCAGAATCAGCCAGCGCTATCACAAAGTTTATAAAATCAGTTTAGTTTCCTTTACACCTGTATCGAGGTAGTTTGGCCACAGAATAGTTTAGTCAGTAGGTAACACTCCATACACCAGCGAAAACGCACGCACAGAATCCACAGAAGAGATACCTCTTTTATCTGTTATGTGCATAAATCAATGCTGATTTAAAATAAATTATATCTCTTAAACCGAAAACCGGATTTTATAAAATAAAACACCACGTTTGTGGCCGGTTATTACTAATGCAAGAAAAAGACGGGAACAAGTGACGTTTAAATATCTCAGTCTGAGATCAGCTTCTGCTTAGTTAGTGACTGCACTCATCAAAATGGACTTAGCTTTAGTGGATCAACGTTTAGTTCCCATGTAGTAAGTGCAAAAAAGAAGTCGATTGCCGCGTATTCTGACCACAAAAGTTAGCACCGCGTACAAATATGATTAAACGCATCGGCTCATGTCGATTCCACGTTAATAAGTGTATTGAGTTCTCCATTCCTTTATTCATGCTTGCCCCTGTTTTCGCTTGTTGTTTGAAGTAAATTCTCTGTACTATTCTGTACCATAATAGTGCAGGTTATATCCGTTTGAAGGCTCCTTTGTTAATACTTGTATTCAGGTTAAACGGGGTTATGTTGAACTCCGGGTTAAGTGTTAATTTTCCAGTTTTCATCGTGCTTGTTACACATATTATAGCCTTGAGTTAAGCTTGATAATTAGTGTTACATTATAATGCTTTATAGGGTTGCCACGTGAGATAAAATAGTTCATAAAGTGTATCTTTTAATTATGTAAATCCCACGTGGACACGAATTGCCTTGGCTGACCTGGATGGATATATTTGAAATGACTATATTTGACCAGACACAGGTTGGCCGAAGAAAGAAAAACCTGTTCAGTTGGGGATTCATATATGACTCGGCCCTTTTCTTTATTAGTTGATGGGACATCATCAAATGACTTCTGTCGCTTTGGGTGAAGCGAAAGGAAGTGTCAGACTTCTACTGACAAAAAACCAGCAGCCCTGCCGGTATCCCTTAGGCATACCAAATACAACACTTTCCCGATCATCAAATTTCGTTAAAACACATCAGTATCTTTACAAATCCTTTGGTGATTACTGTAATTTTAATACCCGATATTCTAATAGCTTACCCTTGCCGAACATAATCTCTGATCTTTATAGAAGAAATTGTTACCCGATGTCAATTAAATTATTTAACAAATTGCCTAATGAACTGCCATTCCATTTTTCCAGAAAAAATTGTACGCCTGGTAAGTCAATAAATGTTTCTACACGACCCAGGAATACCTTAGAAGAATAGAAATTTAGTGTAGCGGCGTACTATGTTCCTATAAGTGCAATAATATTCTGTGGTAGTCCAAAATGTAAATGTGTACCTACGTCTGTATTTGTTAGACGTAGGTACCCAATACACTTTTTTATAAACTTTTATTTTAAGTTTTAAGTTTTGCATACCAGAAATGGTTAATATGAGGATCTTTACTGTTGTAATATGTAATGCATTATGTACCTGTATGTATTTACCCATATTATGCGAATAAATGATTTGTTTTGATTTGAAATAAAGTTTTAACCAAGCAAACGGATCAAAGTATGTCAGTTAGATTAAAGATTAAACGTGTTGTGCCCGTAATTCATACATGAAAGAGGTTCCCAATCTGCTAAGCAACAAAGAAGGTATACACCTATATACCAACATGTACGTATACATACAGAGATAATGTATGGTTTTCATTCGGCCGGAACATTAGCGCGAAATATGTTTATGACAGTTGTTCTAGCTCCACGGATGTGTAATGTGCCTGCTAACTTGATTTAGAACATAGTTTAGTTTTGGTATACCATTGAGTTAGTTTTGGCGTATTTTGGAATTCTCATGGGGTCTTAGTTTTGAGGTCTTGGCTTTGAACGCAGACAAGCTGTCTACTTGTGTAATTTATAACAACACCACTGCTTTTAAAATGGTGTAGGAAAACATTCTGACTTATGGATCCCAGACTTGGTCTTTGACAAAGATTCAGAAGTTATACTCAAGGTCTGCCAACGTGCAATGGAGCGCAGCATTCTAGGCTTCAAACTAACCGATCGTGTACGCAACACAACACTGCGCTCCAAAACACAAATTGCTGACGTTGCTCAAAAATCCGCTAAGCTTAAGGCTTAAGTGGGACTGGACAGGGCACGTCTGCCGCATGCCCAATGAGCTGTGGGCCAAAATAGCCAGTTTCTGGAGCCCTGACACAGTCAAAAGGCGTCGCGGTAGACCTCGTCGAAGATGGCGAGATGATCTGGACAAGACCAACGACCAGTGGTCCACATTGGCCTTGGATCGAAATAACTGGAACTCATGGGGAGAAGCCTTTGCCCTGCAGTGGGATGACACAGGCTAACAGTATCAGTATCAGGAAAACAGCGATCGTTAGGAAACAAGCATGTCTCAACATCGTCATCGTTCACAGCCCGACTTCACCCCCTTGCTAGCCTTTCTTTAATAGGGTATGTATTTCACCAAAAAAATCTAATTATTCCGTCTGTTATATTATCGAAAAATATTGAATACGTGTTTTTTGTTTTATCAAATGAATAAAAAATTACGAAAATAAAGTGTATCAAAGATCAGGAGTGGGGCGAAACCTACTAATCTATGAAATCACACGACTTTTCGAAGCATTGTATCGTCTTCATCTTTTGTTTACGTGAAAAAAGAGAAAATATGTATCCATAATTATTTTGGAAGTCTCTGACGGACTAATTAGTTTTTTTTTTTTTGGTAAAATTTCCTATTGTGTGAAACTCCACGTTCTTGTGCCAGCTTCAACCAAGATATTTCAGTGATGGCAACAATGTCGTCTGCACGTTTCAACATTTCTCTTTTAGCCCTTGGACACCACTCGGCAACAGCTTTACTACACTAGTTTCTAAGAGCCAAGTCTTCGTTCGCGTGGTAGATTATGCATTTATGCTGCACTTCTTTTCTAAGTAAATAGACCTGTGAGCCAGCAGTGTAAACGTTATTTGCTGATTATGCTACTAAAATGGGCGGTGTGTACATAAAACTTTTTACGAATGAAAAATCACCATAATACTCTTAGGCGTAGGCCACACATAAATGGCATCGGGCGCGGACATGGCGCGGGCGGCTTTCTATTCCACTCAAAGACTGGCTCTGACAGGGATATGACGAGCCATTTCCCGCGTATCCTAAATTGCCCTTTATTTCTATGTACTTGGTATAAAATTTGAGTGGAATACGAAGCCGCCTGCGCCATGTCCGCGTCCGACGTCATTTATGTATGGCCTGCGCCTTAAGGCTTTGCTAATGGCGATTATTATAAATAGATTACGGTCGATGATCATTTAATTTAGCAGTCATGACCATGTATGAAAGTGAACGTTTATAAATTGATGAGCTTATAGTAATAATATTGTACCAGCCAGCTATAAGATACTTACGGTTTTATCAATTAATTTCCATAAGAAATTTCTTAGAAGCAGTCACGGAGTCATGGATAAAGGCTTACTCACTATTATATGGCACTGAAAAACATTACTGTCAAATTGTGGGTGTACTAATAAGTACTCATCTTTACAGAGATTACAAGCGTGATGTTATGTAAGTATGTAGGTACGGTCTTTATGATTTCTACTGCGTCGTGGGTGTGTTTACATACGTCTAACATGTGAAATTTTATTAAATCGAATAGAAAATATTGATAAATATTTACCTAAAACGAGCATGTTTACATACCATCTATCAGTAGGTACTAACACAATGAATAATGTATAATGTATTCAAATAAATATACAATCTCACAACATCTCTTATATCTATCTAGAAGGTTGAGAGTTTGAGAGCGAGATATTCGAAATCGAGTTATTTCCTCTAGAAGTGGAAAAAACATCTTTTATATTTTCAATGCGTTTGCAGTACTTGAAATACTCATGTCAAGTATGTATGTCTGTAAAAGTGTGCATGAATTAAGGGTAAATATGGTCCTGAAAAAATATTATAGGTTCCCAAAAATGGAACGAGTTGTGAAAAGATCTTGAGGTGTTGATTTTCTTGATAGCATTTTAAGGTAAAACGTTTGATCCACATATTCCATCATCTATTACGTAGAATTTGAATCCAGATTTGTATCACCATCCAGAGACCGACTTCACCTAAGGCTGGGCTTATCTTTGATTGTGTCAAGCTCGACACTTCGTGCCAGCCTCATCCAGGATGTTCTAGCGATTTCAACGTGTGGTTAGTGCGTAACCTGCAGGGCTATTGCCTATCTTTGACAATGTCAGTGGCTATCTTAGTGTCCATTGATTAACTGTCAAATGCTTATGGTTTGATTTACCAAACTAACCATTTGACAGGTAATTTATGGACACTATGATAGCCACTGACATTTGAAAAGATATGCAAAAGCCCTGCTGGTGTCTGAGTTTTGGCCTCTGACTTGGCTTTGCATGACATGCATACTGGTTTCCTCACAATGTTCTCCATTACCGAAGTAAGCGAATTATACAATGTACATGACCCCGAAAAAATCGAAATGCATGTGGTTTGAACTTAACACTAAATAAATACATTAAAACCACTTAAACAGGCCGTTTGATAATGATGAAGGATGATTATGCCGGGTATTGTGGCGCAACGGGTGTTGTTAGCAGCGTATGTCGTCGGCGGTTCCGCCGCCATCTTTGCATGATTGATGCTTCGTGACACGCCGGCCAGGCAGGGCTGGTAACTTTGCCGTTCAGATTATTTACAACTGTACCTCATCAACTTCAGCCAGGGTGCTGTACTACTTAAACCCCAACTTCCTTTCTGTTTTTATACACAAGTTGTTTTTTATATCCCATAACTACATATTTTTATAAGTAAAAATATGTCTTAGAATAAAATTGATGGTACTCCAAAGTTCCGAAGATATCATCAATCATAATTAATTTAGTAGTGTCTAAGTTTCATTGATAATGCGAGTAATTTATATTCATTTACGCCCGTACAATATGATGATAACGGTGATATGATTAACCTTTAAAACAGTTCAGTAAATTTTTTGATATGGTCTTATTCATACGCTTGAAAAACACCTTGTATAAGAGGGATCAAATAATACAGAGCACTGACCTATCTACATTCACTGATAGACCACCAAATAAGAACAAACCATATTATGTAAAACAATGTTTTCTTATGAGGCTAATTGTTATAATATCGTCCGTTCTGTTTTGTATTCTGCTTTTTTTTAATACATTTTTGTAACTATAATTTTACAAATAGTTCATGATTCTTCGTTATATTTACCTTATTTAACTATAACATGTTTGTGAATGGATAACATATTTCTTTCGGATGCCTACGCTGCTATAAAAGTTATATAAATAAATAAAACCTTCTATTTCCAACGAACAACCTCTACACCGACACACAATACGAAGTCAAAAATGCTCGTACCCCTGAAGAAGCAACCCTAACGGGCGGCATTCAACAAAAGCAGCTACGGGCTTTTTAATAAATTATTCCGAGGAACCCACTGCAGCTTTCAGAGCGGGTTTGAGCGAATTTAGCTCCGTAACCATTTATTACGGGACCCTTTCGAGATTCATCCGGCACAACTGATTTTTGACGAAAATACTAAAGTTGATCGCTTTGACGTTTTTCAAGAGTTGATTAAACGAATAGCTTGATCGTTCCGATCAAAAAGCTGATTGTTTTCGGTTTTTTCTCAATATTTTAAATTGGCGTTTTTTGAATTACGATTTTCGGGGATCTGGGTGTGAATTTGTTATGGGGTGTTTAAAATGATGGATATTTTTTCCACCGTATAAATGAGAAAAAAAATGTTATAAGGAAAAAATATCGTTTAATTTTGTAAACTTCGGCGTAGGGCGAATTGTGAATCTTACGTCCCAATTACGTACCATAAATGTTGACAAATCGAATAAATTGTTAATCACTTTAGGTTATGCCTGTTTGAAAATGACTAATTTACTGATAAATGTAGTATTATATTATTCCACATATACACTTATGTGCACTTTCCATTACCTAATATCCAATATTACTTCAATATTGAAAATATTTCGCATTATTGTTCGCACTTCCCGCCCGTTCAAAAACAAGAAGAAAAAAAAGTCTTGCAGGCTTGCTTACATAGCAATCTGCATTCGGAGGGAGATGCAGTTATATTCCTCGTTTCTTTTACATTTGTATTCGCATCATAGATAAATATGTCGGTAATGTAATATCTCAATAAGAGTTTTAGATAATTATGACTGCTAACTGCTATGCCGGAGGTCGTGGGTTCGATTCCCACCCAGGACAAATGTTTGTGTGATGAGCACGATCATTTGTTCTGTGTCTGGGTGTAATTTATCTATAATATGTATGTATTTAGAAATATATAAGTATGTTTATCAGTTGTCTAGTACCCATAACACAAGCTCTGCTTAGCTTGGGACTAGATGCCGTTGTGTGATAGTTGTGGAATATTTTATATTATTGAGTGATTAATTTTAGAATTAAAGTATTGCATTCCCATAAAATGCTTTAATTCGTATACAATTCATTTTAGAATTTAAGTAAGGATGCGAATCTATGCTAGAATGTTCTAACTTTTTGAGACGTATATCAAGTCATACCGTACTAAAAATATCATTCGATTCGTGACTATTTACTGCAAACATAAAACATTGTGTTAAAAAAATCGCCCCAAAAAGACCAACCACACACTGAAACACTATTCCTCAAACCATATTTTCGATTCAAAACATCCCAGCAAAGCCTTTGATTCGAACTCACATAGCAATTCCCTCCATTTCAAACTGCATTTCATCGCACTGACCACATTCCTAATAAAAAAGTTCCGATGGCCGACCGCCAATCAACTGGATGACGAACATCCATTCATCCATCATGGCGACCGCCTCCAATTTCAGCAGAACGTCTCTATTCGACGTCGCGTTTTTTTTCTAACAGTTAAAATTGTTGGATTCATTCATCATCTACCTTTTGTTGGGACTTCGGTTAAAGATTGATTGGGAGTTTCAGGGAAGTGAATTTGCAGTTGAGCGGTTAAAAAGTTAAGTACTTAGGTATTGTTGGTATTTCTTTAATACTTAAAATGAACGGCTTGAAACTTTGACACCAGCGGGTCTAAAATGGCCGCTTTAGCAGAATCGTAATATGAATCATGTTAAAAATTTAAAATTCTTAAAATGGACTTTATAGTTTTAGACAGTCCATTTTAAGAATTTTAAATTTTAACGTGTTTCATATTACGATTCTGCGTGGATTCTGTTAAAGCGGCCATTTTAGACCCGCAGATCAGCTACTAACTACACAACAAAAAAACTTAATATCAACCTGCTAGGTAATTATTTAAAACAGTAATAATGCGAATGGCTTTTATTGTAACATTGCAAAATTATCCATTGTGTTAAGTTGACGATTTGTTCTCAAAAACCTTTGCATTGTCGTAAAAAAAATGAACTGGTGATATTGACTATTAACGTAATAGAAGTAAGTCATTAATTGTTTTTGATCCCTGAGGTTATTCTTCAGTTTCGGAAAAAGTGTGCTAACAACTTCACAAACAATGATGAAACTGGTAATAAAACTGTTTTAAAGTAAAGGGGGATTAAACAAAATACGAGCCGGAACAAGCCATAATTACGTCCAAACGCGCAACAAGAACAATAACTTTCTGCAGGGGGCTTTAAAATTCTTCTTGTAACCACCATTGCCATATATTGTGGCCCCTTGGGCGTAGTGCGGCAATTCTCAAGAAATACTGATAAGTGTCGTTTTATCTTGGAAGTTAAACGATTTAAACGTACTATGTGCTGTAGAAAGGGTGAGAAGGTTTACAACCTTACGTTCAAAGACGGGTTAACGTAACTATTTAGTTGATCTGACTGTCAATCTTTAGACGTTTCAAAATTACAAGTATTTGGGGGCTCACACAAAAACAGTTGATGCAAATATTTGTTTTTTTTTTGTGTTGGTTGTCAGTTTTGTATGAAATAGCAGATTATTTTAATGAAGGACGACAAATATGTATGTTGAATATAAAATAAGTTTATATAATCTGAGAATATTACGAGTAATAATATGTATACGGTCCTCAAACTTAAAATGCAAACTCGTGAAATATCGATTGCAACTTTGAAATATGACCTGCATTATGATAGTATGGGTTCCAAAATATTAGTTTTTAACGTAACATGAAATGAAATCAAACCAGTAAGCGACAATTGCTTCTAAACGTCGATAAGTGTATACATATTGGCACTGCTGACTGTACAGACACGAGGAGCTATAATATGTAAACACTTTGGAAAAATCAAAAGCTATAAATATAAGCTCATTATTGTCTGTTCGTAATAGGGTATTTCACAAAAAAAGTCCGTCTGTTAGATTATCGAAAAATATTGGATACGTGTTTTTTGTTTTATCAAATAAGGAAAAACAATACGAAAATAAAACGTGTCGAAGATTACGAGTGGGTGCTTTTGTCGTCACTTTGTGGGTAAAAAACTACTAACCTTGTGACGTAACACGACTTGACACAACTTTTTAAAGCACTGCATCGTCTTCATCTTTTGTTTACGGGAAAAAAAGAAAAAATACGTGTCCATTATTTTTTTTGTTTCACCAAAAATATCTAATACTCGCAATAGGGTATTTCAATACCCTATTGCAAGTGTACCTTCTCCTCCTTATTCGTGTTGTATCCCAGTGCACGGGTGGCTCATTCAGAAGACGTACTTCTGCGTAATGACGCTTGAAGTTAAGCAAGTGAACGAACCGGTAGTTTTGACGCTAGCTCTCTGTACTTCGTGTATTTGGTGCAAGAGGTAGGTGGAGTTAGTAACTGTCGAAAAATTTTAAACTCGGGATTGACACTCCGAACTTACGGCCTAAGTCTCGAAGTTAGAAATTGAGCCTATCATAAATTTCAGTCAGCTGAAAAGCATAGAGACATAAGTCAGCTATTGGTTACGTGCCTAATAGCTGACTTGTGTATTGTGATAAATGTTTTCTAAATAAATATATATCATAAGAGCTATTAGCAAAGACTGAATTCATCAAAACTTGCTACCCGCTAGCGTTTATGACTTGACAATGCAGATCAAACTATTCTTTTAGGTTCCTAGGATCTGTAGGTATTTTATTTTTATAGAGGAACATATGTTTTGTTCAAAATGATATTATTTACTTACTAAGAGACTAGAATGCTGAGATTTGAGATATATGCGAGTCGGAATCTCAATATGAAGAATGAAGAATGTCGCATGCGCCATGGAATTTGTAATAACTTATGCTCCAGGGTATTTTTTCTCTCTATAAAATTATTTGTTTCTTCAAGTTATAAAACTTAATTTGTTTTTGTCATATAAAATAATTGTATTTACAGACATACTGTCACGAACACCGATACACGAAGCAACTTCTAAAAGTGTTTTTCAGCTATAGTGTTACTAACCTTTTACGTTTTCATTGAACATAGCATTTTAGAAGCCATTGTTTTACGAAATAAATCTTATCTCAAACTAAAACCCGTTTAAAAAAATGCAAATACAAATTAGGCACATAACAAAATTTGTATTATTTAAATTGAGGCAGTTTGAATGAATCCCTAGCTAAACTGCCTTCATACATTTCAATAGAATAACTAAGCTCTGAAAATATCCAGAAACAGTACTACCCATACAGTATTAAAACGTTAACTAATCCACTAAAATACGTCAGTTTTAACTATATAGTGTGCTACGACCCATAAAATCTTGCTACGTCGTAGACTTCGTAGAGCATCTACGAGATTTCGTAGCACACTAGATGTTAATGTCAGAACTGCTTCATTTTAATACTGTTATGAAGGAGGATATCAAACGATATGTGAAGTTAGCTTTAGAGAATGGGATAGTTGGATTTTCTAGGGAAAATCGGTCTGGCTGACAATACCATTGATTCAGCAGATTTTAGTTTGATTTTAGTTTTAGTGCTTTTGTGTGCCAGTATTATAATTATAGAGAGATATACTGCCTATCTGACTTTCGCAGCCCAGTAAGAAATAGGATACTGTTTAGTAAGACCGACTGTCAAAGATCTACAAAAAACAGTCGGGACTAACGGCTTAACGTGCGTTCCGAGACACGAAGGAAATTGGGCAAGTAATGGGTGGTCACCCATCCGTGGACCAACCTAGGCAAGCGTAGCTCAACCTGAAAATCGTCCAACAGCTGTTATTATTTATCCACGATACCCTTAAATAAATAACAGAAATAAAACTTACGCCATCTCCAGTACTTTACCAAAACATTCATACCCACTCCAGCAGACAGGAAAGCTTCCTGAAAAAAATACAGGAACGCATATTAAACCACAATTAGGCGAGCTGAAAAACGTTTTCAAGTTTAGTGCGGCGGGCATACGTTTTGCACTTATTTTAATCTGCAACAACAATGCGCGCTTAAATAACAGGAGGGTGAAATGTACTGGTGCGGTGGGAAGGTAAAACAGAAGGTTCAGTGGGGAAAAGAAGTAAAATTTTTAATTGAGTAGGTATGTCCTTTCTCTTATTTTTACTTTTTAATTTTTTTGTCAATTTGTTTTGTCCTGTGTGAATCCAATTAATACTTTTTCTTTCTTTCTTCTATATCTTACAAAAAACACGAGCAATTTTATCTTTGACAGCCTTTTCAAAACAACACACACAACAATTTTGACAGCTTTGAAAAAGCTCAAAATCCAGACAGCCTTAGTTATCTTATCATTATCATCATCATCACCTACCTGTCTCAGGACGGGTAGGACCAACAGTCCCATTCTATTTGGGGTCGGCGCAACACGTTTATTTATTCCATTTTCCCCTGTCAGTCGTCATGGCATCATTTACCTCGTATCGTAGTATTAAAGTGTGTAGTGTTGTTTTCAAATTATTTTCTGCAAAGGTCATGATGACCTGATGAAGATTGGATCTGCTGGATGCGAAACGCACGGGACCGGTTTACATGTGATTTTTTTACTGCATGTTACTGCCCTCACTTTGTCCTTCTGTGAAATTTTATATGATGGTCCTCCTGTGCAAATACCAAAATTTAACACGGAAATTCAGTGGAGCGAGGAATCTGCCCTAGCCTTTGGTGTAGCTTCGAGTGTGAATCGGGTTATCTTTGCCAACTATATTGAGTGTTATGCAAAGCGCTAGGTTTTTTAAATTAGACACTGCATTGTTTTTGCCAAAATATGTTTGGAGAATTAACTGATGATGAGATTTCACATTCATAAACACCCCCAAGTGTTTATGAATATGAAAACTTAGTTTAATTTATTGGTAAAAAGACAGCCTAAACCAATGGGTCTGGATAAGCATGCACTCTTGCGCAAAAAGTCCTTATACATATATCGAAGGTGATCCAAGACAGAATTTTAGGTTTATGTGAATAAAAGACTGCCTATGGGATAGTTTATCGGGCGCATGGCTTGTTTAGAAATAAAAAAATACTTCTTTTTTTGGGACTAGCCCGCCATACTATTTCTATTCCGCTACAACTCCTATGCGCTAGAAACAACTGTGGTGACCACCAGAAAAGCGCTGAGTCAATGAAGCTCGACGAAGCCCCAAAAAAACAATTTAACTGTCTCCAGAAAAGAATAGCGGAGGAGTAAGGAAAACCTTATTTCCATTTCCGTCCATATTAGCTGGTGAGAGAATAGAACAAAGCCAGTGCATTGGCCTTGTTCTATTCATGGAAAAGGGAACTGTCCAAAAGGAAGTTTTAAATTGAGATAAGCCCAGTCACCTAGCACCACGGATAAATACTAATATTAATGGATCCTAAGTTTTGAGCTGTTATATTTGATTCCAGTTATAGGTATAGCAAAATCAAATATGCACCTTATTCATAAGAATATTATTATTTCTATTGCCATCTAGAACAGAAATATTTCTGCTAAAGTATGTTGCAAAGGCTAGCTCCTGCCTACGTCATTAGGGATAATGTCGTCATCAACAAACAGTAGTCCGTGGGTGTACGACAAAACCCGCGACGTAATCTTAAAGGATAACCAAGAATGACGTCACGGTTCTAGCTATTACGAAGGACAGTTTAACATACGCTATGTTGTCAATTTGTCTTTGTGTGAAAGAAGTAAATTCTTTCTTTATTTGTGTCATTTAGTACAGACCAGTTATATAAAACAAATGAAGGATATAAGGAATGTACGTGGTGGAGATACTACAGAAGTTTCTGCATAGCCAGTTAGAAAAGGGCGCCGCGTGACTGAATCATCATCTTCCTAGCCATTTCCCTACTATTTTAGGGTCGGCTTCCAGCCTACCCGCAAACAGCTGAATATAAACTTTCTAAATGGAGCGACTGCCTGTCTGACCGCCGCAAGCCAGTTGGAACTGTGTAAAACGAGATCTCTTGGTAAAACTGGTTGTGAGAATTTTAATCGGCTGACTATCTGTAACTACTGTCAAGGCTGTCTGTGATTGACAGCCTTACCGTGATTTTCGAGTTAGGGAGGAAAAAAAAGGTTGGTCCGTGCCTAAATACCGAGTGGTATTTAGGCACGGACCAACCTTTTTTTTTTGTTGGGGGTGAAAAATGCCTAACGTATACCGCACCGCATACTGGGCTTGCACCCACTAAAACACCTACTGTCGCCTTGTTAGATGGGCCACGAGAATGTTGCGAGAATGTTGCCTGCGCTGAATGGGTCGCGAACGTCATGCGTGGCAGACGCATGACGTTCGCGACCCATTCAGCGCAGCCTGCCTTCGGGCTCCAAGCTCCTTTGGCGATGTCCGGGCTCACCTGAGACATCGCCATCACTCAAGGCGACTCGTGCGATGCGACGACAAAACTAGGCTAGCACGGCTTAACCTGAACATCGACTTGAGCGGTTATTATTATCCACGCCATGTATCATTTATGTTCCACGCCAAGTGTTAACTGCCAGACCAAAACTTTAACTATCAAATCCATTTAACAAAACGAATCAGACAGCTTTTGTCCAATACGTTATTTGCTGTAACCACTGATGCCCTAACAGAATAAAGCTTCGTCTCCCAAAAAATCGACAAAAAGCCCTCTGAAAACAATCCATCCCGGAATTTAAAATTCCGTTTTTTAATCCAGACACAAATGGGTTTTTAACCAGTCGGCGCAAACACTGGATCGCATATGTATGTGTCCCAACATTTTTGAATGCCATTTGTGTGTGGGGCTCATATGGTGCGATTTTTTTTGCGACAATTTTTCCCCGTTTTTGGGTACGACCACGACAATTTATTCTCTGAGACATATCTTGCCCCTGCCGGGTTTGCCCTAAAGCTGTGTTAAATAATCGCTTGTTCTTTGTTTTTTTTTTGTGTTGAACGCTGCATTTTTGTCAGTTGTGATAACGTGACGTTTTTGGGTATATCCTGAGTATGATTCCTAGATCGGGCAATTGTTATTTCTCTTTTCATCAGGAATATCTCAGTAGCACACACGAAATTTGGATTTTAGCCCGGTTCGGCCTCGCTCCCTATTACTTGGAACTGAAATTGAACTAATTTAAAATTATAACTGTCTTACTTTAACTTTTTTATAATGATAAAAAACTGTCGAAATGATTGTGTACTATTAAGTACACCTACCGAAACGATGTCATGTTATGATTGTGTTTTAACATCAAATTCAACTGTTGAATATGAAAAAGGGGTGAAATACAAAAAAGTCAGCTGGTTGAAATCCCACATAATTTGAGCGCTGCGGAGGGAATCGGGGTCATGAAAAAAAACGCGTTTTGTTATCTCAATCAATGTTTAGATAACTCCCTTTGAGTACTTACCATCTTTGCTCCTTAGTTTATTTATTTTCAATTTATTAGTAAAAAGAATCTACAACTTATTACTCTTTTTTTTTTTTTTACTGTCAGACTGCTTGATGTGCCAAGTCTGTACATAGCAAAATATTTTGCCTACCAACATAAAATGGGAAAAAAATCCCCAAAATAAAAAAAAAACACCTAAAAAATTATCCAAAACACAAAACGTCATAAGTCCAAAAATAAACACGGAGGTAACACTTTATTTTTCAAAAAAGGTTTACCTTCCAACAGAATGAATTAGTTGAGAAGTGGGTCAAAGAGTGTCGTCTACCCTCGTTTCCCAACTAAATATTTTTGGCATAACGTAATTTTTATCATGAAGTTTGAAGACGATATTAAGTTGTTTTCGAGGTAATCTCGTTTATATTTTAGACGTTCGCAGGTTGTGGCTGTTTATTTTTGGGACGGTGACGTATACAGGTTCATTAGTTTTGTTTTTGGTCTATAATAAGAGTTTTATTTATAGGAACTGGGTCGTTGTGATAATTCTTTGTTTGTTTCTTCAGGATGCGATGTATTTTATTGATGAATGTAACACCCAGAGACTTCTTCCCAAGCATTCGAAAATTAAGACATTATCTTTTTTATGGGAATGTTATAAAATACCAAAATCTCCTTAGGTCGTAGATGAACTAGTTATAATAATCTTATCTCACTGCGGTACTCAGATAGATTTAATGATTACTTAAACCGTCACTTAGTAAAGACTTGACATACTTTTGTAAGACAAAACTGTCAAAACATTTACTAAGTGATGGCCTAAGTAATTATTAAAGCTCTCTGAGTGCGGCAATTAGAGAATATACAGGGTGTTAGGTTAAACGAGGGACATATTGATGGAGGGTATTTAGTATTCGATTCTCGTCCCTAATATGTAAAAAAAATATTACCTTAATTTGTGATATAATTGTCCCGCTCTCCAGATCTCACTAATAAAGTGAAACGTTTCTGTTTCGTCATTGTCCTACGCCAGTTTTAAAATATGAAGCTAAAATGGATTATACCTAAAAGTCATTGATCCGCGCACATTTTCAGTGATATAGCAAGGGCGGCGAGACTTTTCCGAAATGTTTGGTATGGTTCTGTCTCTTTTTTATCAGTGTTTTTTTTGTTCATATTTAAATTAATATAATTTAAGCATATTGCGGGTTACACTATGTCGATCATTTAAACTAACATACTGAATAATCCCCTATCCCCTTCCCCTATCCCTGTGTCTCTCCTAGAGAGGAGGCCTGAGTCCCTGCAGTGGGAACATTATAGGCTGATGATGATGATGACTGTATAATAAACAAGCTGATGCCCACGGCTTCGTCCGCGTGGATGTCGGAACTTGACAAATTATGTACTAAAACCTTCCTCAAGACCCAAACTTATGATAAAAACAGCATAAAAATTAATGCAGTAGTAAAAAAAACAGTTCATCGCGAACAGACAGATAGACAGACGCGACAGAGGACTTTGTTTTATAATATGTAGTGATAGTTCTTTTATAGTGCTAGTGATGTAGTGATATTATTTACACTGATAGGCTATTTCATCCTCATAGCGAATTTACTGATGAAAAAGTGCGTAGCCTTTAGCCTTTCACATATCATCATCATCATCATTTCAGCCGAAAGACGTCCACTGTTAGACAAAGGTCTCCCCTAAGTGTCGCCACATTGACCGGTCCCATGCGTCTCGCATCCAGCGGATCTAGTGGGAGGCCTTCCAACGCAACGTCACTTTACATATCTAGTGGGCGAAAACGTGGGCACAGCTGCTGAATAAATAAATACGACTAAGTCTTAGAAAAACTACACATCTTACTTATTCACAGAAGCAAAAATGTCACACTTCCAAACCACATTTCCTTTATCAGATTATTCAAAAAACTTCTCACAAAATCCGCCCGAAAGCGGTTTAATCCGGTCGAATCCAGAAAATGCGGACATGGCAGAGGCGTGGCGACCGCCGGTGACAAATGGTCAGCCGGGATGATGGTATTGACAGTAATAGGGCTTAATGGGCACGTTACGTTCTTGCCTTCCACTATGGAATAGTTGTTGGGGACATCTTATTGGTTAAAATGGGTTGGGTAATCTTGATACGTCCACTACGTATCAAGATCACATTTATATACCAATAAAAAGTACAAACCTTTCTTTATGGGCACCATTTTTTTCGATTCACAGTATTCTCTGAATACTTAGTTAACTTCACTTGAATAGAAGCGCAAAACATCGATAAATCAGTCTTGTTACAATAATTTAGCATTCGAGACAACTTTGAAATGACATATGTATTGAACCACTGTCTGCATAGTGTTCATGTTTTAGAATAATGTGCAACACTTACCCTCTAGTCTGAAAAAAATGTTTCTCGAAATTTCGACACTGACCAAAAATCATTTTGAGACCCCAACCCGCGGGTAGTCCACCGGTTTTCGCGGCCTCGACATAGAGGGCGAAGAAGGAACATGGGTGGTTTTTAGTCAGTAGAAGTCTGACACTCCCTTTCGCTCTGCCCAAGAGCGGGAGCGGTTATTCGATGATTTTACACCCACCAAAAAAAAAAAAAAAAGACCCCAACCTTTAAGAATTGATAACTGTGCGTCGTGAGGAAACTAAAATGCTTGACTTTACATGACGCCGAGAAATATTTCTCGGCGTCATGTAAAGTCAAGTCCCATGGGGAGCGTAAACTCTCACACCAGGTTAGAACCTGGTGTGAGAGTTTTTCTGTCTCCTTCGTCATCGTGTGGTACTAACCACACGATGACGTAGGAGACGAATACTACAGTTCTAGGATCATTTATAGTCTATCTACCATATTTCACACAGAATCACCCTATTTGTACCTACATGGGACCCCTTTCAGAGTGGAACAGTTGTGTTAAAACAATTCAATTTAATTTAGAGCTGCAATAAATTGCATCGGGCCATTTTGGAGTACAG
The DNA here is from genome assembly GCA_932274075.1 of Diarsia rubi. Classification (NCBI taxonomy): domain Eukaryota; kingdom Metazoa; phylum Arthropoda; class Insecta; order Lepidoptera; family Noctuidae; genus Diarsia; species Diarsia rubi. The sequence continues at coordinate 15,469,331 of OW026425.1, forward strand.
TCAACAGCAGAAGTAGATGAACACTATTTAAAGTTTCAAAGCAGGTTTTAAAAAAAATACTTTGTAGAAATAACACGTTACTAACAATTTATTGACGAGTTAGGAATATTTGATTGAATAATCTTCTGAAAAATTAAAAAATATTGCTGGAGTTCTGTACATACAATAATATAAAATACAAAATATTAACCTACTTCTGCTGTTGACTGTACATACTGGTGTGGTACTTTAAAATAAGTCGATGCAATTTCAAAAACACAATAGACATAGTTACGTTTTTTGAAATTTGTAACACCGACAGAAACTAAAATCATTATATATTATGTTGAAAGTAGATACCAAACAAACAAAAAAAGAAAAAGTTGCTTTTTAATTGTGGTAAGACGAACAAGCCAAAACTAATCCCAAAATTACTCAAGGATAACATGATTATTTAGTGTACCTATTGTTAGATTTAAATAGAGCATTACAGACACTTTTAAATATCAAAAACAAACTAAACGAAACTCGACTCGAAACTCTGTGGATAACTGGACAGTCTCTTAAATCTAAACCAAAACACATTACTTATTTTACCTTAGTTACTACACACATTCTTAAAACATGTAAAAAGCGATAAAGTATGTAAAAAAAAGAAAGATAGTAAATGTGATACCGTACACAATTGATATGCGCAAAAAAACTGAAGTCTCCTCTTTTTACCCGACTGCGGCGAAGCCCAAAAGGAGGGTTTTGTGTTTGGCGTGTATGTATGTATGTTTGTCCGTTTCTTTGTTCCCTCATAACTCGTTAACGTATGAAGGGATTTGAATAAAATATACGTCGTTTATATATGCTACATTAAAATTAAAAAACAAAGAAAAATTGCGGATTTTGGGGGCCATATTGCGGATTTGAAAAAAAATATATTATCCATTACCATCGAATAGGGTAGCAAAATGAAGGGTTTTAAAAGGAGATTACAAAAATATATGACACTTATAAGTTTAAAAGAAATTCAAATCCACAAATCCTATAAACAAACACAAAAGTTAAGTTAGCACGCGAAAAATTTATCGCGACTAACGAAAGAACCAACACAAAAGAACTAAACAGTTGGAAATGAAAAATAATAGTTAAAAAACTAAAAAACCCGACTAAACAAACTGATAAGCAAAAAACAAGCACATTTTAAATTTTAACTATTATTTTTTTAGTTTTATTTTTACATGTCACTTCTTTTGTTCTTGAGCGTAGTGATATCTAAAAATAACTTAATTCAATGATTCAAAGCTCTGTTTTAAACGTGATAAAAATCTGCTTGCCTCTCCGAGCCGGGCGGTGTGAACGGACCCTTAGTGGATAAACTACTAGTTCCGCAAATACCAAAGTAAGATAAGGTAAATCTATTGATCCAACGAGTCATAAATAGCTAGAACTAACGATAATAGCAAGCTAAAGAGAATCTGAAAAGTGGCCAGTAAGCTAGCTACTTCAGTCTTTCCTTAATTCGACAGGAAATGCCACCTGAGTCTAAGTTTCGTAGCTATTACTTTTTTCTACGATAATTTATACCAAATAAAGTTTGAGCTACTGTTTTATAAACTAGGAATATTTTACTGTAGCCTGCGGCTTTGCCCATGTGGTTAAATAAGTATTAGCTCGGGAGAACGATCGAATAGGGATAAAAGTCTTAAGTCTATCATACACGCGTGATGTCATGTTATCTATAAAGAGGAAAGATTTGTTTGTTTGTTTGTAACGAATAGGCTCCGAAACTACTGGACCGATTTGAAAAATTCTTTCACCGTTGGGAAGCTACATTATTCCCGGGTGACATAAGTTACTTTTTATCCTTGTATTCCCACGGGAACGGGAACTACGCGGGTGGAACCGCGTGACGTCCGCTAGTGATATATATAGGTATATCTGGGGGCACGGGAGTGCCTTCGCCAAGTCGAGCAATAAAGCGGCACGGCCGTACCAATATTTTCTCGAACCAGTTCAGGCCATGTTCGACCTCCTATAACTTCGTTGTGGATAAAACTAGAAACCTGAAGTTTTAGTAACCAATAAGGCATTGTATAATGCCAGCTATTACAATGACCTGTTTAACATTGACGAATGCGTTGCGATGGCCAGGTCAATCCATTTATTTAAAACATCAAAGGTTTTTAAGTTGGGATTTACTGACTTGGTATTACATGAATCTCACTGCTTTTTACGGTAAAAGAACTGAGTTACGCGGCTTGGTTTTTTTTACAAGTTTTGTTTTTGGTGGGATATAACATAACGTGACATCACGCGTGTAATCCCCGAAGGGTTAGGCAGAGGTCTATATGAATAAAGAAATGTGTGTGTACTAATACCTAATAGTACACCCACATTTCGCGAGTTATATTTAGATTGATAGGACTACTAGGCATGAAGTCCTAGATTGGATTCCCGGGTCTGGCAAAGTGTTTTTGGGTTTTTTCATCAAGCATCTTTTCAGTCGCCTGGATTTGTACCTGGTTGATTGCAATTAGCTCGCCTGGTTGATTGCAATGAGACATTAAATGAAAATAAAAATATGCCAATAAATTAGCAATTATGTAAGAATCTACTAACTCAGATGACAAGTAGTAGAACGTCCACAAAAATATGCAACGTATACATTACTCGTCTCGAAACTCTGTCGGGTGTGAAAGAATAATCGGCCCTTGTTTTTATCGGGTACGTCGACGAAGATTTCCAGAAGAAAATTGAAAAGTACATACATTGTTAAGACTTTATAACGAACATCAATTTAAAGTTTTGTTGTTGATTGTCCCTCTTAAAAATATAAGTTGAAAGCGATGGAACACTTTGTTCTTAAACTTATTGGTACATAAACAATGAGTACCTACATTAACTTTAAAAAACTGTGTTGCTCTATAAAGTGAGACAGTGTACTAAATAATTGAACTCTTTGAGTAAGTAAATAAATACTCGTATGTACAAAAAAAATGGTATTGTTGTTATATTAAGTGAGAAGGCACTAAATATTCTAATTAATTTATCTTTCTGAGTACCTAAGCAAATAAATAAGTCCTCGATTTTAATACTATTACAAATGTAAAAGTTTGTAGATATGGATGGAGGTCTGTTACTTAATCACGCCAGAAAGGCTAAATCAGGCCAGTTTTCATTCAGATGGATGAAACTGGCACAGATATAGATTTTAGTCTGGAATACCACATAGGCTTCTATTTTTTCATCAGACATACCTACGCATTTATAAATTGCAGGCGAACGACGTCGTCGGCAACAGCTAGTGTAGTATGAAAGTAAATAAATTTTCTCTCATTTTTTTTCTAACTTTTTGTAACTTTTTTCAAATGTAAAAAGTTACGTTTCATTTACTCTGCAAGTTCGTGCTAGGCTCACGAGCCTCCCTGAAAAACTACTAAAATATTGTTTTTATGAGATCATACTATGATAACATCATTCTCTGAAAAAAGATAAAATAAATATTTAACGAAATTGATTTCCTGGAGGGTAAGAGTCACCCTCCTACTGCATGATTGAGTTTATTTTGTTGGATCATAACAAAAATATGTTTTTCAAAAGCAAGTGGGGTAAGAGAGGGTAGTCTTCAGCATTTTGTCGGCGATTTACAAAGTACTGGCGAGGTAAAAATTATGAATGGAAATTCGTTTAAGGCAAGTGGAAACGGCGAGGGATATTTTCTTTAACGTTTCGTCTTTGGTGTTGGCCTTACTTCTTTCATTATTATTTTTGATACAGTGTATTGGCGACATAGGTCTTAAGGAAAAAACCTCTGTTTATACAATGATCTACACTAATATTAAAAAGAGGAAAGATTTGTATTTTTGTGTGTGTGTATGTATGTTTGTAATGAATAGACTCAAAAACTACTGCGCCGATTTCTAAAATTCTGTCGCCATTGGAAAGCTACATTCACCCTGAGTAACATAGGCTACTTTTTATCTATGTATTCCCACGGGAACGGGAACTACGCGGATGAAACCGCGTGACGTCCGCTAGTCTTAGATAAACATGAACATAACCATCTCAAAAATGTCTAAGTAACCTAAAGTTCTTGATTTTATTTGTGGAGGGCTCAAAGAAAATAATGTTGGTATTTCTTTGTTTAATTCAATGTAATTTATTGCAAACTCGATGAGAAGTAAATCACTCTGAAAGCGTGTTGTATTTTTACAATGACACTTTAAAAACACTGCCTAACCTGGGAAAGAACCCAGGACCTTTTACTTGCGACACTAGCCGACTTGACCTAGTAATAATACTGCCCTAGCTCTGATTTACATCTACACTAATATTATAAAGAGGAAAGATTTGTTTGTTTGTTTGTAACGAATAGGCTCCGAAACTACTGGACCGATTTGAAAAATTCTTTCACCATTGGGAAGCTACACTATCCCCGGGTGACATAGGCTACTTTTTATCCCTGTATTCCTACGGGAACGGGAACTACTCGAGTGAAACCGCGTGACGTCCGCTGGCGTCTATAAATAGTAGCTGGCCTCTTTGACTGAATTAATTAATTATTCTGTTTCTAACACGATGTGTGTTAGAATCAGAATAATGATCTCACCAACAAACTACAAACACACTTCAAAAGCATTCAAAACCACGTTCAACAGTAACTGTTCATAATTATACTAAACACACAACCAAAAACTATGAAACCACCCGGAGTAAAGCGTACCGTCCGTACCAAATAACATCAAAGGTTCTCAAGTCCGGCGGAAAATTTCACAATTCACAGTTGAAATCTTTAGCAAGTGATGCGATGCAGAAAATTGGTACGGCTTCCAGTTTTACTTGAAGAGAACTGGTTGGGTTTGGTATAAGGGAGGGAGAAATAGCGGTGGACAGAAATTTTGAAACAAGTTACGTTATTTTCTGGCTGATGTTATGTCAGTTGATGTGATCAATAATGTAAAAGATTATATGATTCCAAGAGAAATTGTGATTAAAAGCGTTGAAAGTTTAAGTACCGCGAGAAAACCAGAACTATAGTAAATAAATATTTTTATTGCTATTTGTTTTGAGTTCCCAATATTTCGACGCTGTCGCCTGCGATACCGTCCGTTTTTTTTAAAAAGCAGATATTTGTAAAATCAAAATAAGAATAAGGAATAAAATATGGTACAATTTTAAGAAGAAAATTTTTCATACTATTTAACTAAAAATGCTTTTAATATCTTTAACTTTCATTTAAAGTTAACTTGACATTTGTTATTTTCAAATTTTCCACATCGAAACATACACAAAATCACGTCTAAACAGACAAACATCTAATTCCCCTAAGAGCTCTTAAGGCCCCACTCTCAAACTTCGATTTGGAACATAACGTCACTTTGATTTGATGCATCAGTGGTCGCCTTAACATACCATTTGATGTTAAAGCTCATAAGTTTGCAGCCAAGACTTCCTTTTGGACGCCTTCGAGCAAGAAATTGCTTGATATGAACCAAATATGAACTTGTATTTTGTGAAATATGAAATTGGAGGTTACTTGTTTGGGATGCTCCTTTGACTTGAAGTTTTTGGGTGTATGCTTCGTAAATATACGTTTTCGACTGCCTGAACATCAGTTTCTTCAACTTCAAAGCTTCAAACTTGTAGGTTTTGATGTTAATTAACGAATAGCTACTACCGTGCTCCCTGACTGTCGACCGCTTTTCATCCTTTTTTTTTTTTTTTTTGGGATGGGATATCATCAAATAACCCCTCCCGCTCTTAAGCAGAGCGAAAGGGAGTGTCAGACTTTACTGACTAAAAACCAGCCATGTTCCTTCTTAGCCCTCTATGTCGAGGCCGCGATAACTAGTGTACAGCCCGCGGCCCCGTCGGGCGTCGGCCCTTTCGGGCCCCTCCCATGTTGCTGACATCTCTTTGAGACGCGCGTGGAACACGAACGCGCCGTTGGCACGGCCTGTTTTCGTCGTAGGACGGACGGAGGGCGAGTTAGCCCATCACTCACCGTCCACAGGCCCGCGTCTACGGTGGCCGGAAGTCATCACGTAGCCCCCGACGTCCGGAGCGCCTCCCGCGGCGGCTGGGACGAGAGGTTCTCTCCCTGTCACCGCTTTTCATCCTTACGCCTTGACAAATAAGGTTGAAAAGTGGTCGACTGTCAATGTTATGTTGCAAAGGTTAGGCTTCAATCGCTTGTTCATATTGAGTTGATGAATGAAATGCAACTGACAAATATTTACAAAGCCGGAACCTCGGAGACTAAGATATCTTAGGGTTTGTTTGGATGGTACTAAGACCCAGGTGTGTTGGACTTGCCCGGCGACGCTACCAGCACCACAAGCCCTTCATTGGATTTGGCGCGTTCTTCAGAAAGGCTGGTGTGTAGTACTCGCAGCGTTTATAGCCAGATTTATGAATATGAACGAACAAAAATAGTGTATAATGTGCTGTACGTGGCGTTCTATAGTCTCCAGAATAGGAGAAACGCCTGAATTTATCTAAGAAAATGTTACACAGAAGAAAAAGATACCTAAATGAAAACAATAACTTAAAACCCCACACACAGACACAAATGATTAATGTCTCCCAAACAAAATCAATTAGTAACACCCTCGTAACTTCCCAAACTCACAAACACATTTCAGCGAGATACCAAGACGAGGCCGAAAGCCGAAAGTCAGAACTCACATAAACACTCCGTTACGTCGAGATACGAAGCATACGTCAATAAAATTGACATTACTGTTCAAGAGGACTTGTCAGAAGTCTGACCCAAATGTGTCATATTATTGAGCTATAAATACTCAAAGCCCAAATTAATAAGACCTCTCAGTTGTTTATGAGATGAGGTATTTAGAGTTCTATGTTGTCTGGTGGTGGGTAAGCGCGGTACACTATTATGTCGATTTAGTAGTGATATGTGACCCCGGGCAGAGGCACGTGCTATGCCTAGTGTTGGAGTCATAAAGCTTATGATAGTTGAGTTGATGGAGAAAGTCGATGCGTATTGATGTAATTTCTACCTTTGTTCCAGGAGTTTGAGATTGACATTGTTTAAGCATTTCAAGTACACCGTGCTGTTACTGATGAGTAACTCATTCTAGACCAAAGCAGCTGTTTCATGCAAGATTGCTATATCTACACGTGGTAAAAAGTATGGGAAAAACTGATTTATTGAATACCCCTGAATATGTGTTGAATCCATGGCAATAATTTGTTTATCGATGTTCCCTTTCACCGAGTTTATTTGACTTCCGTAATCAAAATCACTAAGAAGTCGCTCCTTTTAAATTACTGGTATTCAGCTGTATCCGGTTAGACTGGAAGCCGACCCCAACATAATTGGGAAACGGAAGTTTTAATACTTTTTTTTTTTGCGCGTTGAAAATCATCAAATAACCCCTTCCGCCCTTGGGCAGAGTGAAAGAGAGTGTCAGACTTCTACTGACTAAAAACCACCCATGTTCCTTCTTAGCCCTTTATGTCGAGGGCGCGGTATCTCTTACAACACAACTAATCTTGCAAACTTCTTGCGCTCGCGAAGCGCATTCTGCGGGAGTACCGTTGCTAAATCACCTTCCAAATTCCAGTAGCATATACCAACATTGCTTCGGCGAATCTCGTAGCATGGCAAAATGCATGGAAAAATCTGATAACACTTGTGACCTTGTTCGTAATTAATTCACTTATACATTGAGCAGCGGTGGCCAAGAGGTGTCGGCCCCGACTTACGAACAGTTGGTCGTGGGTTCGAATCCGGGCAGGCGCATTACTTTGTGTAATCTATTTCATCTCTCAAAACTGTATAGGAAAATATCGTGAGGAAACGATGTCTTAGAATCAAAAAAATCGAAGACATGTGACATCTACCAACCCACACTGGGCCTGCGTGGTGGATTATGGGTCATTCCTCTCCTAGAGAGGAGGCCTGAGTCCCTGCAGTGGGAACATTATAGGCTGATGATGATGATGATGATGAAGGTCATTATTGAACAAAAATTAGAAAAAGCTGTGGAACATGTCTAACGCAAGGTCTTATAACGCCATTGGCCATACGTTTTGCGAACAATGTGCCCTGCCCTTTGCACTTTAGTTTAGCAATTGTTCTGGCTACATCGGTGTCCTTTGTTTTCTTTGCGAATGTTTTAATTCCTGTTTAAATGTATGAATACTTGAAATTTACAAAAGATGAAGACTCTGCAATCGGTTTCTGGACAGCTTTAATCTCAACAGACGATAAAGTACATACATAAGGTCTAATGTATAGGTACCTACATTTTTTGAGAAGTGGGAACTGGCGACATGATTAAAAAGCATAATAACAATATACCTGCAACTCTCGCATACCCAGTAGTAACTACATGCATTTCTAATTTCCAAAGCAAACACAATCAAAGCGAAATATCCTTTATTTCGTTCTCTATATAAACAGAAATTTAGTCCCAGTAACGAAGGGGCAAATAAAAATGTGTGTGCATTGAGATTGCGAGCGCAACTCGGCTGTCAAAGGAAAGAGCTTGCGAATATCCAATAAATCAAATTAGAACCAAACTTTTAGCTTTTCAAAGGACATTTTGCGCTACCGCCATTATTTTGTGTTTTCAAAATATTGTCGTGATAACTTCACTTTAGAAATATTAATGTTTTTCTTGAATATGATGGGTTGCATTTCTGGAAGGTTTGTGGTATTCTGAAACTTTTGTAGTTGAAGTAGGGTTACTTATTTAACAGATAATGCACACACTAAATACAAAAAAAATAAAGGAACAAAAACAATGAAGCATTCAGCGAAAGTAGAGTAAATAAAAAAGACATGTAAATCCAACATTGTATATTGTATTGCAATGCAATTTTATATGGAGTAAAACACGATAATGCTAAACAGCAAGCTTTTTCAATAGTAATTTCTCACCATCAGCCTGGAGTTACGATTCGTGCCCGATAGGTTTCGTGGCTATCTTCCCGATAGCATAAAACACCTCGAAAAGTATAATGTAATCTAAACTATATTTTTTTATGGCAAAACTACTAGAGTATCTTGCGAAAAACCATTTAAAAATTACCCAACCGCATCCCGGTTAGAAATATTGCCGCTTTTACTACACTACACACAACAAAAAAAACTATATGATGAATGACACAAGTTACGTTTATCCTTTGTCCTCATTAAGTTAGGACAATACAACAATGGTAGTACCCAAATTACATATATGTGCGCAGCTGTGAGCATGTAAGTCGGATTAGAGATAACATCTCGACTAATCTCGCTAGGTAGTCAGATATTACAACGCTTATGCTTGTAAATGTCTGAGAAGCTCTGAAGTTAGAAGCCAAATGCAAATACATTAAATGCAGCTAAATATGATGTTTTTGTAATGCTCTTGCTCAATTCGGTAGGATTTGTATGTGATTCTGGGTGTTTCGTCAAGACATAAAAATATGAGAATAAAGATAAAACTCGTTGTGTCAACACCTGAATTAAGGACGTTCAGAACCAAGGATTTGGGCAGAACGAAAGGGAGGCCTGTACCCTGTAGTTGGTGATTTCAGGCTGTTAAAATGATTTTGATAGTGAATCATCAGACTCTGTAATATTTGTTGCCCCACACTAGAAATTTCTCCTGTATCGTGGGTATATTGTAAATTGCGTCCATTATTTAAACTCAAAAAACCTGTTTTCAGCTGATGATCAGTTGTCATCATCTTTCTACTCTTATCGCATTCTTCATTCATTCATACATTTATGCATTCATTCATTCCCATTCACTCTTCATGATCGATGCATCATTTACTCCTTTCTCTTTCATGTCATACCTTACACAATCTATCCATCTCTTTCTTTTTTCTAGCTGATCACCAATATTTCTATGACACTCGATATTGCAACGCAAATACGCTTTTAAGTGAGCTATTGGCATTGTAACGGCATCGTAAAAAGTTGGTGAAATAACTCCGGACCGGTGCAGTGTCGAACTGCTTAAACGTATGCTATAAGCTTTTACAATGTTTCGCCATCTATAACAGTCTACCTGAAGTCTGATGCAAAGGCCACTCCCAAACATATCCATAAAGTAGCTACTCGAGCATTGGCTTAAGTGGCAAAATCAACTTCATAATCAGTCAGCATTCTAGTCATGACAAGATCTTTTGCAGTAATTGTTTTTAAAACACTTTAAAATGCTACTCGATAGTATTGTGTGAAGAGTCATAATTCAGGCACAACGCGACATAAGTCAACTTTATAATTATCGAAATCCGATATACATCCGAATCCCAGTACACATAAAAGGGATTACCCGTCGTCATACTGAAATAAACCTTTCAAATACAATCTAACTCGTGTCTTACGGACATATATCACTGCTATAACATTTTGCAAGTAACATACACCCTTTCACGAGCCGATTCCGCCCCCCGCCTCAGAAACCGCACGAATACTCGCTCTTACATAACAATAATACCTTTTCTACAGCCTCCCTGATAAATAGCTGGATGTACGAACTTATATTTCGCAACCTACTACACCACGTGGTTCAATAAAGTAGTTTTGTTGCGACAGCGCCATCTAGCGGGTGGTGCTTGCACTACGTAGGAAGCGAGCGCTCTAAAATGGTTGAGGAATAGTTCTCCATTCTCCCGGGGCGCTGTTTCAGGAGAGTTAACGTATACTTGAGCATAGATAGCGCTACGAGTTGCGTTTGAGAACATCTTTGGTGTTATATTTTTCTTACTTACACGAGTGTCTCTGTCTAATGTTACGTTTTTCGTTGTTTCAGCTCTCAGAGCTCGAGCAGCGAGTCCTGGAAGCCGAAGGCAGAGCGGAGGAAGCGGAAGACAAGGTAATTTATATATTTTTATTTTATTTATTTTTTAAACCATGGGTTCTAAGTTCTAAGCTTCAATTTTAAATACTACATTATTATTTTAAACAAAACCGGTCTCAAAAATCTCCGGTTACTTTAATCAATTTAAGTAACTTGATATAAAACTAATTTCAATTGAATACAGCACAATAAATCTTACAAACCGTTTCATTCAATCACGCACAAATTGCAATTCCTTTACAAATCCTAGCTCTCAGATTTCCAATAACACCGTTTTTTTTCCCGCCAATAGATTTTCCCGCGTGCATACAATGTGCAAGTCAGTACGGTCAGCAAAAAGGTTTCATTAACACCCTCACGGACTGGCAGCTTTTGTTTGACAGATACCTTCGTCACTGTTTTGGATGCCATTAGGGTCTAAAGATTAATAAAGTTTGCTTTTGATTTTGAGTTTAGCGTTGATTTTGTTTTGGGGAGAAAATAGTTTGAGACATTGCTAAGTTTCAGCTTTTTATAGCATTATTACGGACTCATGTAGATAAAATATTTGAAGATTACTCTACAGCGAGTTCTCTGGCATTTGTTACAGTTAAGTAGTGAGTGGCCTGAAAGTCTGACAACCGGTCTTACCAAAGGGTATCGTATTACTCAGTAGGCACTAACTGGGTTGTGGAGGTCAGATGCACAGTCGCTCCGTGTAAACTACTGGTATTATCCATCTGCATTCGGTTAGACTGGGAACGGACACCAACATTGTATTTTGGAAGAGGTTAGGTAGACTATAATAAAGGAAAACTCAAGTATGGAATTTGCAAACATGCTTATTTGCATGTATGCTAATGGCGAAGTTTTAAACTAAATTAATCGCTACTTAATCCTTAATTTAATGAGACAGTCATACGTACAAATACCCTATTACCACCTACTAATGATGAAATAAGTAGGACAGCTGCATTAATCCATCAATCCAAATCGTCAATGACATACATTAGGGGATCACCGTCAATCCAGATATTATCGATGGTATCTATTACGTAATCTAACGTGGATTGAATTTCAATATGATGGGATCTGAAGCCATATAAATGACTTATATCCAAACTATGAAGAAACTACAATCAATAGCGACCATACAAATACCTATACTATTATATTACTATATAAAGTAATTGATTTACTCATACGGATAAAATCCACAGCTATTCCCCATGTGGATAAAAGGAAACTGCAGAACGTAGGTTGCTACGATCCTCACAAATTATTATTTTTATAATCATCTGCCTAGCCTTTTCCCAACTATGTTAGAATTCGCTTCCAGTCTAACTGAATGCAACTGAATACCAGTATTTTATAGAAAGCGACTGCTTCTCTCACCTTCACAACTTAATTAGTATTGTGACGATATTCCTTGGTAAGACTTGTTGTTGTTCGGGTCACTGACTACATGTACCGACTGTCAAAGATTTACAAATGACAGCCGCGGCCAATGGCTCAACGTCCTTTCCGAGGCAAGGGAGAAACTCGGTATTTAATGATTGATCACCCATCTACGGACCAACCTAGGCCAGCACGGCTTAACTTGAAGACCGACCCTATTAACAGGTGTTATTTTTTAACCACGAGCTCCTCAATCTTTACAACAAACATTCCCTACATAATAATATTATACATAAATTAATCGATGCACGTCTGTGGTACCTATATCTGTGGGAGATTTAATGTAATGTCGCTGGAACTCTATAAATTAATTAATATTGGGTGCGAGCCGACACATTACGGACCCCGACTGTAATTGCGTTGCGCTGTTGCGTTAATTCAATAAATGGGTTATTGTCTATTAATATTTCGAGTATTTATACTATAGGGTAAAATCTTAAAATGGTTTTTATTATCCAAAAGTAATTAATGTACTGCGCCTTTATCATATTATTAATTTGGTTTGGCTAATACTTTTTATGCCTTTGAAAAACCTTCTGACCCGCAGCAATCGCATTTCAAAAACCTTTGAATTTAAATGTTTTGGATGACGTTTAAATAATAGTAAATTCTTCCTAATGAATCCTTTAATTTATTTTGGTTTGTTTATTCAAAATTAAGCTCAACGCATGGCCACATCTGCTATTTCAGTCAACACACAAAATCATATTACCATCCTTCTTGGGCAATCGGGTAAAAAGAGATATAGTACGTGCGTGAGTGTACTATCTATCCAAGTTAATGCGATTTATATCGCACATATCATAAAATCTAACACACACACTAATCTTGACCAATCATTTTCAAACAACGCCTTTATCTATATAAAAGACCATTACATAAAAACTGAGAGTTATAACGATAGATACCTTCTTTAGAAGACCATAATATAATGAAAAATACGACCTTTCAAGCTACATAAAGCCAGTCTATGCGGATATTTCATTGTAAGGCTAATCTTTACAAAGCAAGTCCATTTTATACTGGATGTATAGCTTGATGTGTCACCATGTGTACCTTTACTTCTTTCCATAGCCCTTATTCCCCAATCTTTTTGCCCAGGGCTAATATAAAATGGTTAAATGACGTCATTTGATGTAACAAGTGAGTGGTTTCGTCATAAAATGGCTCCCCCTGTCCGGGACATTTGTCCGGATACTTGCTGACAACTGAGGGATGGGGTAGCGCCAGATTGTTTGGGGGATGTGTACTGTGAGCATGGTAGGAGCTTATGGGTTTATTGAATATGGGATGGGGTTTTATGTTATACAATTAATAAATTAGTTTACCAAACTCTTAAAAATAGCTTAAAAATGAAAAACGTAATATTTTTATTTTAAGTAAGTAAAGTTCTAAGTACAGCAATGAAAGAGCTGCAGCTTATTTCGGCTTATCATAATTCAAATTAATGTACCTACAGTATTCCTAAATTAATTATTATTATAAAGAATTATAAATATGAATTATACTCATAAAGACTAATCACATACGAAGCCTAACCTATCAATTTATTATTGAATATAAAATGTCCGTACACTTGTGCAGGTTACGTATCTATTTAAAAAAGAAACTCGCTCTCTTCAATTAATTTCGTTAGAAAAATTTACTTACGCAAAACCATTAATTACATTTAATACTTTTAAAGAATTTGGTATTAAAAGGTTGCGTTACAATGAACTTAAAATAAATCAGTTAAAGAAGTTGCTTACTTTTTTTTTATTCTAATCATGAGAAAAATAACACGCAATTAAACAATTTATTTTTGTTATTTTTTTTTTCTTTTTTTTCTCGGTTCCGACGTTTTTGCCAACGCTACGTCCAATACGCTAGCTTTGTACACAAGCGAGTACAGATCGTCCCGCGCGGCGTGGGGGATGGACGCTATTGATTTTTACAATTGCAGGATTATGACTCACCCCCGCTTTGTTTGTCCTACATACTGTTTACATACGTATTGCGTAAGGTTTTAATTAATTCTGGATTTAAAATGACGAAAGGGACTTTTGAATAAGGTTTTAAAAAAGGTGCGGAATTTGGGACGGCTTTTTTGTTTGATGAATAAATGCTATAAAAAACATCATGTATTCTGCTAATTGTAAACATTGTTCCTTTTACCGTTACTCTTACCTATGACAGCCGGAACCATAGATATAATAAATATTTCTACTGTCGAGATCAACGGCTTATAGATATTTGACGGCTTTAAGTATTTTTGCGATAATCAATGATTTATTATTGTGTTTAATTATTTATTATTTTGTGATTTTTAACGGATTTGATATGTATATGTCCTGATTGTTAATTCGATTTTTGACATTGGTGAATATCTGTTTTATGACGAATATATATTTCTATTTTTGTAACACATTCAGATACAATGTAAATTATTATTGAATAAATCAAATGAAATGACAGTCGTTACGGGTACTCAAAAGACCGAAAGTCCGACAACCAGGTTACCCAATACTTTGTTAGGTAACAATGTAGATATTGGGTTCCCAGACAATAGGGGAGTTGACAGAAAAAATCTAATTAGGCCGTTAGATAGATTTCCTAAAGATATTGGACATATTTTTTCTTTTTTCACATTAACAATAAATAAAGACGATACAGTGTTTCGAAAAGTCGCGTGACGTCACAGTTTGGTACATTTTTAACAGACTGTCACGTCACCAGCCTCCTCACCTTACGATTTTTGACACGTTTTATTTTCGTCTATTTTTATTAATTTTATAAAATAAAAAACACCAATATTTTTCGATAATTTAACAGACTCGACTGACTAAAAAATAAAAAATATGTTAGCCTGAGTTAGTCAGTCAAATACCCCAATTGTGTTGTGAAGGTCAAATAAACTGTCGCTCCATATAAAATACTGGTGTTCATCTGCAAGACAACCCCAATATATTTGCTGGAATAAAAGGGCTTGACAGATGGTTTTTTTTTCATCATGATCAAAGCAACGAGTACCTACAACAGTGTTCTGTAACTTCTGTTCCAAAACCTATCCTAAAAGCAACAGATATAACATAAAAATGTCATTAAAAGTAAAGACGACAACAAACCTTACGGCATAATGAAAATAATAATTAAATATATCCTCATTCTGAACGCAACTGAATTCCAAGCGGGATTAAATTCCACTTTACTGTGTGAGTTTTCCATTACAGCCAACAGTTCCCGCGTTTTCCACGACGCCATTTTCTGTTTTCCATTTCAAATATGGAATTAAAGAAACAAAAGTCTCTTTATATGAAACTGTTTTTTTTTTATTTTCATTGCATTTGCATGTTGGTCCTTAAAATGCATAATTTAAAAAGGAACGTAAATGGGTTTGTAAATTCAAGGCATTACATTTAATAACTAGTGTTCTTAAAAACATAAAGCAAGATAAATCACCTCATTACCTATTGATGCGATGTATCTTGCTGTATGTTTGAATGTTGGTAAATCGCAACAAAATATAGACGTGAAGATAAGTATTACACAGTTCCAACAATGTTACATACAACGGGTCGAATCTCTAACCTCCCTTTTTCAAGTAGGCTAAAATGCAACCCTAAAAATATAGGGTAAAAATAATAATTTATTCTTCTTCATCCGACCAAAGGGTCGAAATAGATCAATCACAACAGTTCGTAATCCACCATTACAGTTTAAAGTGTAACTAACATATGTCGCGGTGTACAAAACTTATCTTCTAAAATAGCAGCACCTTTAGCAGGTCTGCTGGCAGAAATTTTGTGAGAAAAAAGCAGTACCTTTG
This sequence comes from Diarsia rubi, assembly GCA_932274075.1. Classification (NCBI taxonomy): domain Eukaryota; kingdom Metazoa; phylum Arthropoda; class Insecta; order Lepidoptera; family Noctuidae; genus Diarsia; species Diarsia rubi. Next base: position 15,485,366 of record OW026425.1, read on the forward strand.
TACTCACATATTATTTTATGTTATTTTCCTGTGCTGTCTACTGTGTGTACATAAATAGTAAATAAATAAATAAATAGGGTAGTTGACAAAAAAATCTATAAATAATACTTCATTTTTAAAAAAATATTGGACACATATTTTTTCTTTTTTCACATAAACAAAAAGTTAAGACGATACAGTGCTTCAAAAACTCGTGTGACGTCACATCACACTGCATTTTTACCACGTAGTGACGTCAAAAGCTCCCACTGATCTTTGATGCGTGTTATCTTATTCATTTTTTTTTAATTTGTTAAAACAAAAAACACGAATCCAATATTTTTCGAACAGAATCATAAACAGAATCATATTTTGTTTAGTCAGGAAACATTCCTATTATGATAGATCATCATCTGCCTGACTTTCCCCAACTATGTTGAGGTAAGCTTTCAGTCTTATCAAATGCTGCTGAATACCAGTCTGTAACATGGAGTGACTACCTATCTGACCTCCACAACCCAGTTAGTACTGGGTAATACGTTACCCCTTGGTAAGACTCGTTGTCAGATTTTACTATTTATTCTGTCTAAAAACAACAAGGAAAGCTTTAAAAGCCCTAATATCAAAGCTTTTTGTCCTAAAAACAAAGCTACAAAATTTCCTCAATTTCGCTACAACAAAGAATCCATAGGGAAAACCCTTCATCGCAAATTCATTCAAAAGCCATAAAATGTTGCACCATGATTTATATATCATGCTAAAACCGTGTCAACAACTAAGCTTACTGCAGAAACGTGATCACAATTTAGAAGGAAGAAGTTCGCGAATGACGAGAGCCATGGGACCTTGCAACGTTCACAGTGGCATTTTATCGCTCCACCATAGTATTGCATAGTCGCACACTCGAGTAATAAAAGATGGAGGAGTATGTTGGTACTGCTGAGTTCACCGACACTATTACCCTTATTGCTTAGGACATAAGGGTGAAAGCCGGCAGACTATCAGTGAACTTGGTTGTACGTATTTTCCCTTTGATGGCCTCTTTCTGGTTTATTTCGATTGTCTTACAATGGAGAGGCTGGGGATTTTATTAAGCGATGAAGTTTATGATGTGGATAAAATATATGGTGTTTTTTGGGCAAGCAAACAGAAACAAAAAAAAAGGAAGGAAAGGAACTAAGCCTTGCGATATCAGAGTTAAAAGTTCTCTCAGAATATTAAAATGCATCGTTTTGTACCACACGGCCATAGCGTCATTAGATATTAAACTTACATAGACATTGTGGATGGGTGACCGGCCATTAAATACCAAGTTCCTTCCATGCTTCTGAAAGAACGATAAGCCATTGACGCCCACAAGTGGTCAGTGGCAGTGCCTCCCAGTCTTAAGCGGGTTGTGGAGGTCAAGCAGGCCTGCTTACTTGACCTCCACAACCGGCTTAAGACCTCCATGTAAAATACTGGTATTCTATAGCTTCATTCGGTTATACTGGAAGCGGTGAGGTCAGCTAAATCACAGGTGGGAAAAGCCTACGCAGATGATGATGATGAAACTTACGAAGACAATTGATTTCAAAACATAGATTGTTTCTGTAGCATTTCATGTACAAATCAGTCTCTCCAGTTTATTTGTAGTACAAGCTCCACTATTTTATTTACCAGTAACAGATTGTACAGTCAACCGCAAATCTCTGGTAACAACTGGCTACAATGCCAGCACCTTTATGATGCAGCAGTAAGAGCGCGTTTTGTAGTTGAAGTAACCCCTGAGAACGCGACATAAAGCGTGTTCCTCCGTTGTTCTTTTTATTTTACTGAAGTTAAGTTAGGTTTAATAGGTAACGATCGTCTGACAAAATACTCGTTATCTAGACAGTAGGGTAGTTGACCAAAAAAAAAAACTAATTAGTCCATCAGATAGATTTCCAAAAAATTTTGGACACATATTTTTTTTTGTACATCAACAAAAAATAAAGACAGAAATTTTGATTGATTTGATAAAACAAAAAACCACGTATCTAATATTATGTTTCGATAATCTAACTGACGGACTAAACAGAATCATATTTGTTTAGTCATCAAACATCCCTATTATTAGGAATATTTGCGTCAACGAACTTTATCGGAGGATACAGACGTGTCTTACATTGTTGCTAGGTGATGATGTTCATTTTACGCAATATTTGTCTGAGTGGTCTATTATCCAATAGCAAGCGCGACTTCCTAAATGTAATCCTCGGTTCTTTTCCTGGGTCGAGCAAATTGGGGTTTTCCTTTAGGATTTTTTAGTAGCAGCCTTTTCTGCCCAGTTGATGGCAATAGACTTAGATGGGACTAATCTTATCATAACTGGCGACATGTAGGTGAACTATTAGGTACACGTATGCCTACCCCCTCGGGAATTACAGGCGTGATTTTATGTTATTGTCTGAAACCATGAAGTAGGAATATCTACTTGGGTATTACACAATACCAATACATAGAAACACAGGTTTAGTGACCTACGCACAAACTGTAGTCCACCTTTTCATACCTCTCGAGTAAGAAAAGAAAGTTTGTAATCAATCGATTTCTTGGTCCTTCGAACCTGAGATGTTTTAAATCTCATTGAGAGTTTTGCCGTAATGCAATTTATAACCGACCTTTTCATTCTTAAGAAAAGGAAGTTTGCAATCAATCGATTTCTTGGTCCTTCGAGCTAGGGAAATTTTAAATCCCATTGATAGTTTTGCCGCGTTATGCAATTTATAACCGTCAATCCATCAAAACCTTATCCAAAGAATTATCAAATAAGTTCGAAACGAATCTCTATACTTGTGTAGAACATGAGCTGTGACATAATAACCCTACCGATAGCCACCCCATGCGGTCCGCACCCCAATAACATTAGCTTTCTAACTGCGCGCCCTATAAAGTAAAATTAAACTTTATACCTATCGCTATAAAATACACATTGATACACAACATACATTTATCAATCCCATAGAACATTTTTTATATCGAAAGTCTGGCTATGGCAACAATAGAAAAGTCTTCAATGGCGACCCTTCCGCGCATGCGCCCTTAAAAGCAGCTAACTTCACTACAATACACCAAGCCACGGATCTCCACAACTTCGTCCCGATACCTGTATATACATCATAACAATTTCTCCTTATTATTTAACAGTTAAATAATACCTAAACGTAAATTAAATCCGTCTTGAAACCGCGACTTTTCAGTCAACGTCTTATTTATAAGACACGGTAACCGCATTTCAGTAACGCGCGCGTTAACGTTACGATAGCGTATAGAAAATACTTTTGATCAATAGGAGCTCTTTATTAATTTATTTGTGTTCTAGATAAGAGAGCATCGCTTTTCGCTACTGAAATGTGTTCTTGTTTATCGTATTAATTGTGATAAATACGTATTCGAGCCTAAGTGTGACAACGAACGTGTAAATAAGCTTTACTGTGTATATTTTAAGTAAAAGTGTTTATTTTTGAAGTCAAGCGTCAATTTTGATTGGAGCTCCGTGTTTTGTCGGCTAAGTGAATAGTGAAATATGTCGAAACCAAACACGTTGAAGGCTCACAGACTAAGTGCTGAGTTCGCGGAGAAACGAGCACAGTCGATGAAGAAAACAGATCCATCGAATTCATAGCAACCACCCGTAAGTAACGCATGTTATTGTCACCAGAATCGATCCTATAACCTCTCAACCTATGAACCAAAATCCCTACAACTACTCATTTCTAAGTATCTTGCCTTGAAAGTAGCCAGATTTCCCTTGCCTGTACTATATACAACGATTCTATGTTTCCATTTCATTTAATTCTTGCTGTGCTAATACTACTTCTAAAGAAGTCATAGATAAGTCGAACGATAACATGTATACAGCCACAAGTAGGCAGTCTGGCCACTTATACAAATTAGATATCGAAAATCGATTGTTCTTCAATTTATAATGAGGTTGAGCCTTGCCTATATTTCGGCCTATTAGTCGAGTGGATTAGGACAGTCATTCGAATAATTTATTTCGTTTTATTTTAGTGTAGAGATTTAAATGTTTTGTTTTTTCTACATGTATTTAACTCATGATAGACCTAAACAGATTTATAACGTTTTTGATAGATTAGTGGGGATACATGACTTAAAGTAAAGTCATTTTCAAATGTAATGGTAACTAAAAGAATCTCTTATATTATTCTATTTCGATACGGTTGAAAAGACCAAAAAACGTGTAATAAAAAAGGTCAGTTGTAAGCAATACTATGCCAAGCACATGATGTCTACAAACCAATATGGCTGCCACTCAGCTGTTCACGGTACGCATGCGCGATGGGTTTCCCGCCATCTTTGAACTTTGCCCTACTATGCCAGACGCCAGTAAAATGCTGCTTGAGGAATGTAATAAAAATCGGCCGGATTTCCGGAGAATTGTTGTTAAGAACGGAGTAATAGTTTAAAGTGTATACGTTTACTGATTTAACCTAAATACCACTACATTCTGAGTTAAATAATTGGTAAAGGTTTCACCTGTTGCTATGCAAATGGGATTTTTTAATTTCCCCATTACTTTGTGCCCAATGTACCTTTTAGTTAATGAATGAACAAAGTCCTGCCAGAAGATGTAATATTGCGAAATATTCAATTGGCTAACATATTCCCGCCTATGTTGCCAATTTCAAAGTGGCAAAATGATTGCCCCCCCCCCTCTAAATTTTAAAGTAAGAGAGTGAAAAATCTAAAAAAAAATTATGGTGTACATCACAATAAAAACTTTCACCCAAAATTGGTTTGAACAATATATTAGTAAATAGTTTATAGTATACCACATTTAAAAACCGTGTAATAAATGTAACTGTAATAAATGTAACTTTGTCATTCATACAAACACTATGAAAAACAAACTTATCACAAAATATGTTTTTCTGTCGCCGCAAGTCCGCAAGTGCAGCAAGTCCGACTTGCACTTGGCCATTTTTTTTATTTCGTAATTATACAGAAAAAACATGGGGCCTGATTCAATTAGCCAATTCTGTCGTAATGGGTTTTCTCTGGGATTGTCTCGTAAGTCTAGTGGTCGCAACCACTGCTGACTACTAAGCATGAGGAAAATTTTAATTAGGTATTTCCATCAGGAATTTCTCAATAGTAGTCACGGTGACTAGATCTGGTTGAAAGGCTGGTTGTTGGCAATTGGCTCGCCGTCTATTACATGGGACTTAAATAAATTTCTAATTATAAATAAGTAGTGATCCGCCTCGGCTTCGCACGGGTGCAAAAAAGATACTAATACCTTCCTCTTGAATCACTCTATCTATTAAAAAAAACTGCATCAAAATCCGTTGCGTTTAAAGGGACAGATTAAGCGACTTTGTTTTATACTAAGTATTATATAAAAATGTAGTGATTTAAAAAATGAGATGTCATTTTAATTTTGATTGTTATTTTTGACATTACTCAATTTATAGTTTTTAATTTTTGTGTTTTTTTTTTTTCATTTTTGACAATATCTTTTCTTCTTTACATTCATTTTTGACTTTAAGTTTTTTTACATTAATTTGATAATTGCTGACTCTAATTGTTACATTTAGTTTTGATTTGATTTTTTTTTATTTTATTTAATTTTTATAATTTTTAATTGGTACTGTATAGCTCTGTTAGTTTAGATTTTAATTTTATTGTGCATGCTGTGGTCTCCAGTAAGTGAAGGAGTACACTTACTTGATATTTTAGTCGTCCACTATGTATTTAACATGATCTGTGTATATTTTTTGTTGGATATTCTAAATAAATAAATATCCTGCGAAATGTAGGTGTACTACTTATGTACACCGTTGCTCAACCCTTTGGGGATTACAAAGTCTTATCAAAGACAACCGATACATTTACTAATTAATAATTATTTTTTTTTGCGATCATTTTATAATGTCTTGGATTTTGAACATTTTATAAAAAATCGAGATCATTATAGTTTAGTAACTTTGCCTGTCTGCGCATAACTGAGTAAATATGCAAATTAATTGTTAAAACACGCTGAATTTCGGTCACGCAATGTCACCAGGTTTTTTGGAAGTTTTTACTAAAATGTTAGCCCTTTTATGTAAAACAATTCCTACCATTTGATAAGGCTGATGAATACGATACCATTTAAGTAATTAATTAAAAAACAAATCACCCTTAACTGTAATGCCCGTTTACACCAGAATAATGTTCAAAAATTAAAACAATTTCAGAAAAACTATTCTCGGCGTTGGATCGCATTTATTGGCCATAATCGAAATTACGACTACACCGTGATTGGACAAACTGATGTTAATATAAGTCCCTAAAGCAACTTTTAAAAATAAAGTTGATAATTTTCTTTTCAAAACCGTAACTGTCGTTACGTGAATATTTACATATACAAAACATGTAGGCTAAAAATAGAAGAATACATGGACAAACAACCATTGTCGGTTAGAATTATAGGCAATCCTTCTATGCCAGACTTATACCTACCTATCGCACAAAAAATGGAAAAAGTACACACGACTCGAAAGTGATATTGGAAAAACTCGAATGAGGAAATGTCGAGAATACCCATTTGTTTCTATTTTTCTTCTTCGGCTACTAAATCAAATTTTAGTTTCCAAGTTTCCTTGTCTATGGCGTAAACTTTGGTGTTGTTGTCTGAGTAAACTCTTTGTTTATGGCTGTAATTTTGCTATGCAATTTAATTTTTGACCTAAGTTCAGATAGCGTCCTGAAAAACTTATGGGAATTACAGATAATTTGTTGTTCAATGATAGGCTCATTGAGTCCGTCAGTTAGATTACCGAAAAATATTGGATAGGTACGTGTTTTACTAAATTAATGAAAATTGACGAAGATAAAACGCGTCAAAGATCATGAGGTGGGGCTTTTGACGTCCTTACGTGGTAAAAGATCACAGAACAGATAAAATATTTGTTCTGTGTAAAAGATGTAGTGCGATGTGACGTCACACGAGTCTTCGAAGCACTGTATGGTCTTCATCTCGATCGATTTTTTGTTTACGTGAAAAAGAAAAAATATGTGTACAATATTTTTTGGAAATTTATCTGACGGACTTATTAGATTTTTTTTGTCAAATACCCTATTCAATAATATTGATGAACATGGAATTAGTCCAGTTTTGGTGTCACTTGACATACTGTTACATATTTCTTCCACTAATAGGTTATATTTATATTGATCGCATTTCATACTCATAGGCCTGGCGCTATACAAGCTTTTCAAGCTATTAATCATAGAATTTTATCGATGTTACTCCAAAACAGCCTAACCCCAATTACCTTTAGGTATCGTGAGAAATCTGTGGTATTAAACCGTGAGTTATGTGTGTTTACGGACCACATGTGTAAATCTCAACTCAACCCATAAACTCGCAAGCAAATCACATACGCGAAAACCATAACGTGAGTCCATAGTAGTTGCAAACGACCGTGAGTCAGAGGGTGCAATAACCCCGCCCAGACTTACTGGATCCGTCGCTAGATTAGTCCGCGGATCTAAGCCGTAAAGAAAGCGCTGTAGGAACGATAAAAGAATTTTATTTAGCGCTTTAGCCTGCTTTAGCTCACAAATCTAATTGAGGCGGGTGTAGCTTTGATTTTTATAGCGGGTTGAAGCGATTGAAGCGGATGAATAGTTCATTGTTCGCTAAGAAAGCCGGCTTGAATTTCAAAGGTTAGGGTTAATTGGATTAGTTTTTTTGTCTGGTGTTACAGTTAGTTTATGGAATGAATTTGCGTTTATTGACGGTTTTTTAGTAATGGTAGGTAAAGCACACGGATAAGTGTCTAGTTTTTTTCTATGCATGATAAGTATATTCGAAACTCTTCTGCCTGTGTTTTCCAAACTAAGTAAGGCTGGACTTCCAGTCCAACCGAGTGCAGCCGAATAAAAATATTTTACGTTGAGTTTCGGGCCACTGGCTACCTTTAACGACTGTCAAAAACTATAAATGGCAGCCGGAACCAACGTCAAGTAAAGGGTGGTCACTCATCCAGAGACCAACCTGAAGATCGACCTGAGCGGCTGCTAATATTTAGCCACGAGGTCCTTGAAAGGATGGTAAATGCATACCCGATATTAACAGAAAAGCACGACTGATGCATGAGCACTGTACACTCAAAACAAGCCTTCCACAAGGAAAAATATCCACGTGTCGTACATCCCATAACATATCCCATAAGCGACGTTCAGTGTTCGAAGGCTTGAGGCACTTTTGAGGAAGTTATCCCTGGTGACTTAATATGTCTCCACACGCTTAGCACAATAAATTGGTCCTGTAGGGCTATAAAAGTTTGTGAGGGTAAGTCCGGGTGACCGGGTCAGTAGGGCAAGTCTTTGTTCAATATTTCTCAAGTGATGTTTGTGAATTTATTTATTTATTTTATTTCGAATACTACAGCTAGGCTACAAAAAGTGAAAGACGACCAAATAAAACTTTTCATTGACAATATTAGAGTAGCACATGAAACAGTGGACAGGCGATAGAGCTTAGAGTATGAATATTTGGAGTGAATTGAGAAAAGACTGAAAAAGTTACAGTATTTTTTTAGTTTAGGAATACTGGTGGAAAACAAATCAACAGTCTCATCAGTTCAATCAGACAGAAACATGGAGTTGTACCCTACTTTTAGGTACCTACATAATATTTTGAATTGAGTAGTATGTTGGTGTACTATTAGTACACGTCTTTGCCTTTTGATAATTACAGGCGTGATTATATTATGGTTTGTTGGATTTCAATGCACTTTTTCGTTTAAAAACGTGAACTAGTTGAAAAACACTGCCGTCAGCAATCAAGTCCACTACAATACAAATTTTACAACTTCAAAACAAAAAAATACTGATATATCGTAGAGCCATACACATTTCAATAATTCGCTAATTAAAAGCCATAACTCATTTCAACAACAAAACCCTGATAAAATTATTATTTATGCATTTAAAACATGCAACAATGCACACACAACATAATACCGTGTATAAATAGCCAAGCCACATTCTCGTATGAACATAATTAACATCAACCTGAAAATTGTATTACGGTTTACGCGTTCCGTAGCGTAACGTTGAGCCGATAAAGCTTTCCCACCACAAAGCGAAATAGCGTACATTTTGACACAAGCACTAACTTAGCTGGTGTTACATAACATAACATCACGCATGTAATACCCGAAGGGTAGGTAGAGGTGTATACCTACGCACATTTCGCTAGTTAAGTTTATGCCCGATGTAATAGGGGGCGTGCTTATTACTACTTATCAACTGGGCACAACTCCAGACTCCGTGACTACTTTTGAGAAATTCCAGATGTAAAAACCCAATTATACTTTGCTCGACGCTTGCGACCACATCAACAATGAAGCAGTCCGTTACCTTTCTTAATTTAAAACCCACGAACAAAATCCAAACTGATTTTGTCACAACTACTCGTACAAACTTTCTATCACTTTTTAATTGTTATGGTAACTCTGAAATCAATTTTAATTTTACTGACATGTAGGTATTTAATAAATTAGATATAATACTAGTTAGGAACGGATTTGAATCATCATCATCATTAAAGCCGAAAGACGTCCACTGCTGGACATAGGCCCCCAACATTTCATTCAATCATTCATTAATTTCATTCATTTCATTAATTTCATTCATTTCATTCATTTCATTCATTTCGTTCATTTCGTTCATTTCGTTCATTTCGTTCATTTCATTCATTTCATTCTTTTCCTTCGTTTCATTCATTTTTTGCTACACTTACCGGTCGCGAATATGGATGAAGTATAAGCAGTCTCCTTCAACAGAACTGACTGTAATCTCCTAAAGCCTTAGGACCAAAACTATGTGTTCCTCTCGAGTATTATCGAGAGAGACATTAATCATAGAGTTTGGCCATTATCTAAGGCCTAACTCCGACCTACCATAATGCATTATGCATTCGAAATCGCACCCACCTGGATTAATCAGTCCTTTATTATCTAAGTTTCGTGTTAATTTAATGTGATATTCTAATGGTAAGCCCATTAGAATCCTTTGGGTTATTAATCTAAATCTACTACAGAGACTGAGCCCTACTTTCTGAAAGGCAAATTTTATTGAGTTGTATCTGTCGTCAAATCTCATTTCAATTGATTTGATTGGGTGTTTAAAGTTGGTAATTAATAGTATAGTATCAAGCTCTGTATAAGGATCTAGTCTGCCTCGTTCGTCTAGTGATCAAAAGCGCGACTACTGAGCATGAAATCCTGGATTCAAAGTGTTATTGAGTTTTTCCATTAGGAATTTCTCAGTAACAGTCACGAAGTCGAGATTTGTGCCCGGGTGATGGTAATAGGCTCGACCCCCTTTTTTGAGGGGGGGGGGGGTGAAATAATCAAATAACCCCACCCGCTCTTGGGCAGAGCGAAAGGAAGTGTCAGACTTCTACTGACTAAAAACCACCCACGTTCCATGTCAAGGCCGCGGTATCTCTTACAACATCCCGCAGCCAAGCTCGACCCCCTTAAAAAGACAACATGTCACATTAATCTATATTTCGGAAACCTAATACCCATCTGTACATAGACTGGAATAAGCCAAAACCCTAGTTTCCATCATTAAAAAAACAGTCCACCAGGTCACCTAACATTCTACAAACTACTAGAAAACCTATTCCTTTAAGCATAAACCGATCATGAGTAAGCACAAAGATGTAGGTGAACTGTATCCTGAACAGATCCTTTCAACGGCAGGGTTGTCGACTTCTGATCGAAGTTTTAACCTGAGGTCAAAGGACGAGACGATACACACACGTGCTGACTTAGTGATTTTTTGCGTGAATATCAATGGTAAAACGTAATTAATAAAGCGCATTTGTCAATAGCATAATCCGCCTATAAAGTTCTCACAGTTGGGACACAGGTCCTGTCTCGGTGAGAGGAACTTGATAAAATGTCGTTGATCCCTTACCGTAATGACCAACCACAAAATTAAATTGTAGATGTCAAGTCGTCCACAAATATTATCGGCCACCTTATTTAATGGGATAGGTGGCCCTTCAGCTTAGGGTGTAAGTAGGTGAACTGATATATAGGTTGCATATTTCCAGTTCTTGCATGGAACTTCTGCAACAACGGCCAAGCAGTGTAAATAAGATGTATATGCGGATTTGCTCAAGTCTAAATCATCTATACGTCAACTGTTCTATTAAGTTACTACGTACTCCGCACATCGTTTGAGACTGAACATTCTCAAGAAACTTTTATTATTCAAGATAATCTTGGGCAAATATTCGCAGCATATAAACGAATCTGTTCGTCCGTATATCTCTCATCGTTTCATATTTATCGCTACAATTTCGATACTGACGTAAAATATTTATATGAAAATTCTTTATTGTGTCGAAGATGTGCAGCCCTGAGGTGGAATCTCCATAATTCATGAGTCTGCATGGTATGACGCATTGCGCATTTACATAGATTCCCAAACACAACCCACCCATTGGCCACAGCTGTGCCAGTAATACATTTTTTATTATTTTCTCTTTTACTGAAAATAGTTTTTGCATTAAAAGAGGTTCTAAACCGATATCCAAGTGTCTGGCTTCTTGAAATATCTCTCGTGCGGATCTGAAAATGGAATATTGATAACACCCATTTTCGTTCGGCCGGACTAGAGGTCCTTGTTCCATAAAAGCTGGTAAGGCAACACGTTTGCTTCAAAAGTTGGCTCGTGCTTACTACGCTAAACTCTTTTTCAATAAGATAGTAAAAAATCTGCCAACATGAGGATCAAGGCTGATCATTCCTGATGAAATATTTTTGCTCCATGAAGATTTTGTAGAAGCTGTAGAACGTACGCACAGACTTTAAAAGTTTCCCCTCAATAATTACAAGGTTTAAATTAAATACAACCGAGATTTTCTAATATCCCTGTTACCCTCAAGCAAACATTACAAACTGAAGCATTACCCATCCTTGTAACAAGTTCTTGTTTCCATAACAAGCTGAGTTTAGCCGTCAATTACCCGGTTCTCTTGACGAGGGTTACCACGTTGAGGTAAAGTTGTGATGATAGCTGGCAGGTTGAAACAAATACCTGACATACCAGTCTGGCGAGGGAGGTACTGTCTGGGTTTATTGTTACAGTGAGATGCTTAGGATTTCTTACTGATATTGGGTGTTATTTCTCTTTTTTGTTGCTGTTTAGCGCGTTTAGATGTAATAAGAGATTGGTACTTAAGATTCAGTTTAAATCAGACTCTAATAACTGTCTTCTGAAAGTAAACTCTTCCTTGAAATGTCAAACTTACGATTATTGGTGTCTAACCATAAGAAAAACTAACCTAAACGAAATATAATTCTGCAAAGCGATTCTAGCTAGGTTGTGGAGGTCTGATTGGCTGCAGGCACTCCTTGTAAAATACTGGTATTGCGGTTAGACTAGAAGCAGACCAAAATAAAGTTGGGACACTGCAGGTGATTATGATGATGAAGCACATCTATCTGTACACATGTATCTTACTTCGACGAATATCTTCTCTGTTAAAACAGATACAATATTATATAAGTATATCCAAAATAAGCTAGTTGATTCACAATCAAAAATCAAAATCAAAATATTTTTATTTCACATAGACCTACACAGACACTTATAAAACGTCGTCAAAAAGAGGCACGGTTCGGTGCATTGGTCGATTCCTAAGGAGAAGAACCGGCAAGAAACTCCAAAGGTTACTCTTCTAATCTTTTAAAATCGTTTGGGTTAACAATAAGTTTAACAATAAGGTCCAGACATAATACACACATGAAGACCATGCAGATTAATGTCTGAGATGGTCTTTTGAAGAAAGCACCACACAGTTTTAAGTGGACCCGTCCAGTCAGTGCAAGCATATGTCGGTTATCTTGGAGCTCGACTTTAACTCAAGGAGCTCACTCAACGTCATTCTTAACAAAGACTTAAAATATCCATCATTTGTTGATGTAACTAAACAAAACATACCATAAAATCCTAATAAGTATCTAAACTAAAACTTACACAACGTTAACAGGAAATCACGTCCAAAAATGTCACAGGAAGTTGTTCGTACAGTTTCCTTTATAGTGGCAACCCAGCCACAACGCTGGCAACATCGACAGTCTATTTATTATGCACCGGTCGTACGTCCATCAGTCGTGTCTTGTAGATACGGCTGTAATAGACAAGACGACTTGTCCTGTCCAAATATTGGTGTAAAGGTTTAGACATCATGGTGTACTCACATTAACTACGGATTTAATTACTTGTTACAGTATCAGTCCGATATTCATAATGATGAATCAAACTCTCATCATCATCACTTTAGCCGAAATATGTCCACTACTGGGTATAGGCCTCCCATAAGTGTCGCCACATTGGCCAGCCCCATGTGTCCCAACCTTCACCAGGTCATCGGTCCTCCTAGTGAGAGCTCTTCCAACGCAACGTATTCAGCTATTATTAATATTGAAAACGGGTAGCAACCATGTCAGTTAAAAAAGTTCGGTTTGCATCATCGGCCATCATTTCTGCAAGCAATATGCCCTGCCCACTGCAGTTCAGTTTGACGACTCTTCGAACCAAACGTCTGCTGTTACCAGTTTGCACATCTTTACATTGGCACCAAACTCGTTGAACAAAAACTCTTTGGTTACGTCCTTGTAGAGACTGATTGGACAAAACACATGTGATTGCCGTCCTTATGTGGTACAATGGATTTTGGACAGATCGTTAATTACATATTGACAGACTAAACGTATGTTCTTTAGGTAGGGACAGGTAAACGGTTGTCGATCAGTGAAAGTGGCACTTACAAAATTGTGGGAGTTAATAATTGGGGCCAAAAACAAATAAGTAAGTGATCCTTGATTGCTTGATAAACAAAGTTTGGAAAAAAAAATACAGTATTTTTGTAATGTTGCTTTAAAAAGCGAACTATTCACGTTACCTTCGGTATACGTGCGGTTCAAATATTTTGAAGCTGTTTCCCAGAAGAATTTAAATCAAAAAGTAATTTTCGTACGAAACTTGGTACATACTTACTTACTAGCCAATAAGCCACCTCATGATATTTCTGTACAACCGTCTTGTATCCTTTAAAACGTGTTCAGGCTTTTCTCCGAAATGAAGCGGAACAATCAACTCATCATCTGTCTAGCCCTTTTCCAACAATGTTGGCGTCAGCTTCCAGTCTTACGACTGCCTATCTGACCTCCACAACCTAGTTAATACTAGGTAATACGATACCCTTTGGTAAGACCGGTTGTCAGACTTTCAGGTCACTGACTACCAGTAACGACTGCCAAAGATCTATATATGGCAGCCGGGACACCCAAAAAGATGATTAAATCAAAAGGTATTACGATTTATTTTATAAATTATATTTGCTTGAAAATAAAAAAAAAGTAAAAAAGATTCATTTATTTCGTTCACCGAAAGCTTTATAAAGCGATACTAAAGTACCCAATGCCATTTTTCATTTCGTTTTAAACTTTTTATCCATTTTGACAAATGAGGTGTCATGGCGTCTTTGGAATTTCCCGCGCTGTCACTGTAGTGTTGTTATCGATGCGGAAAGATGAATGGAGTGTTTTTCTTATTAAAGCCGTGGATAGGAAAATTCATTTATCGTACTCATTATTTGTTGTACCAAAATAATTACTTGGCTGTCTTTTTACTTTACTATGAGTACCACCTTTTAATGTTTATTGATGACGAAGATTATGAATTAGTGAACTAAGATTTACACTTCATAATATTTACATACTGACGTTCTACGCTAGACGAATAAACAATTACTTGATCCTATTGTTTTTGTTTGTACACGATTCTATTGTCTAGATTTCAATTCAATCACGATTTCGCCTAGGCATTCGAGTTAAATCAATCATTCAATGTGGACTACTATTACCGATGTTATATGGAGCACGATTTTGTATAGCCGCAATCAAGTGATATTACGATTGCAGGTTATTCATTTAGTGATTAACATGTTATATAGTGCTTATAGTTTTGCATTATGCTTCAAAGACCAGGTAAGTGCTGAATCTTCGTAAATAATTGTCACGGTAAACATAAAAAATACCTCAACTGCCTAGTATGGTGTTGCCATTTCTGGAAAACTGGCCTTTATTCTATGAGAGACAATAGGCCATAATCAGCCAAACCCAGTGTGGATGTTACGTACGTGTCTTCGAATTTTTGACACAGGTTTACTATCGACTAGAATGCAGTGCTGACATGTTAATAAAAAGTCAAAAACAAAACCTTCCTCAACAACTTAGATGCAGCTTACCACTAATGACTTTATAACTGTTATCTTGCGTTTAAATCCCACAAGAACCGCCAGCAATATAATATTGCAACATACCAGTACAATATACACATAGTTCATACATATATCTCTCTCGGTATCTGGCTGTGAACTATGACTGTATTTGGACACGCGCCAGACCATAGCGCCGGTCGCCACTTGCGTTTTTTTGTTCGTTTTAACACTAGTACACACTGTTCTTTTTGTTTGTCGAGATATCCGTAATGGTAGCTGTGTTCGGGAGATTTATACGTAAGATGTGAGTTTGAAATTAATTTTAAAGAGTGAATAAGATGGGGGATATGTCTTGCTCGTAAAGAGTTTGTTGAGATAGTTGTGGAATGACGTATCAACGTTTGATGATATCATAATATTATGAGTTAAAATAATGTCATCCTCCTTGAGCTTATTTCCTGAAGTGCCTATCTGACCTCCACAATCCTGTTAGAACTGTATAAAACTGTACTCCTTGGTAAGACTGGTTGTTAAACTTTGTGCCCACTTTTTACCTTTAACGGTTGTCAAAGATCTTCAAATGATAGCCGGGACCAGCGGCCTTGTTTTCGGATCTATCTGTTGTTGATAGGAGTGTTTGATGAAAGCCCGCTCCATCTCCGCAGGTTTTAATGGATTCCACTGGACTCAGTGCAGGTTGTCGCATAAATTTTTGTTTTTAAGACATCACGATGTTTACCCGTCTTATAATATATGCTATAAAGTTTATTAAGATTCACGGAGGTCGAATGACTTATATTAAACGTTAACGACTAGTTTAAAACGAACCAAAATGATATACATAAGTTGATGCACTACGCAAAGCGAATCGCTGTAACTTGCGTTGCGTTGTGCGGTGTTAAAGTTAGTGCTGGTTGTAAAAACAGACGCTTTGCACTTAAATAGGTGTCCCGTTAAGTAGGAGCTTGTTTATGTTAATTATAATGTATTATGTACCTACTTCTATCGGCTAATATTTTTTGATTTTGCTTGCGTAATGTAAGCAAAATCATTTCAGCTTTTAATACAACCAAAAACTCGAAAAACGTGAATAAGACTAGAATTAGCTACTGTGACCATTCACAGTGTAATAATAATTATAATTTAACATTTTAATTTAATATTGAGGGTCATTCCTCAATATTAACAACAATTGTTATTCACCAAACAACGGTTACATGAGTTTAAACAGGCGGCCGGTACTGACCTAACTGTTGGCAGAGTGCCAATAACCATTATGTTTTTTTTTTTTTATCTGATTTTACCTGTTGTCGTGTGTCCCGGCCCTTAGTGTCACGTTGATAGTTTTATTTGTCAATTAAAGGTAACTATAGTCATTACTTATCGAGTCGGCTGTCATTTCTTAGTTTATTTTCGGTATTCATATTTTAGAAGGATAGTCGGACTAAATTAATCTTGATTGATGTCATAGATTGAAATATCTGTGTGAAGGATGATGTAGCTAGAAAGGAGGTGACTGCTGACATGACGAGTAATAGACAAGTATGGAAGAAAAAGACGTGCCGCGCCGACCCCAAATATATTGGGATAAGGGCAGGAGGATTTTGTAAGAGATACCGCGGCCCCGACATATAGGGCTAAGAAGGAACATGGGTGGTTTTTAGTCAGTAGAAGTCTGACACTCCCTTGGGGAGGAAGGGGTTATTTGATGACTTTCCAACCGCCAAAAAAAAAAAAAGAGCAGGAGATTCATGCAATAACGATGATGATACAATATATATGCTGGCCAAAGTTTGTACGTTGTAACATTTCAGTATATAACTGCAAAACGTCAACTGAATCAGAACAAGGATTAATGGCCAATTCCCCAGAGTACCGTAAAGTATCTACATTGACAAGCCTGGTATAATTTCCTTTCTTTAGTTATCATCATCCAATAAATGAAGTAGGCTTAAAAGAAAATTTTGGAGGCAATTAAAAACAAAAATAAAAACCACAGGTTGGTCACAGGCCTGCCTTCTGTGGCAAGGATCTATACGGCTCCAATAAAATACAATTTTGCTGGATTTCATGTATCTTCGAGTTATTGGTTCAAGAGCATGCTCACACTATTTTCTCTTCTAAAGACCGAGATTACAGTTACTAATAATGTTTGAAGAACCACACCATACCGTTTTCATTTAAAACGAATTAAAAAAAGGGCAAAACGTAATACGACAATCGTAAACACTTCATTCTTTGTCTATAGAGGATAAAATCCTCAGACCGTAGAGCACCTAAAATAAACTCTTAACAAAAATCTTTTATCCCTCAATTTATTAGAACTAATAACTAAACTAAGCTGAAACTCAAGCAGTCGTGAAGTGAAGGGACGTGTCCCGAAGTTTGCCAAACGTGTGTTTACCCGGCGGCGAAATATTTCATAGTCAGCTGTGTGAAGGGTGGTGTGGAGATGAGCTGAGACAATCATAATTTTGAGATACAGCTGCTGAACGCAAGCCTGTAGTCGTGTTGAGTATTAACCCGGGTAAAGAAAAGAAAAAAAGAAAATATTTATTTGACACTAATAACAAAAACAAAATACAAAATAAATGAACAAACAAAAGGTCAAAGTGCCTCAGCTAAGCATTTTCCCAAACGGCAACACAGTGGGTACCACCTGACGCTGATCATATACAAATTAATCGGTTCCAGTATGATCTACCATATTGATTTTAATTTCATAATCTCATACTTACAGTCTGTCTCACGAATCCCATCCTTAACATAAGGTAGGTAATAATTGAATGTATTTAAAATGCACTAGTCTGTGTACCTTAAGATCGCCATCGAGCACATCTTCGTAATTATTTTTACCTGTAATTCCTTTTAATGACAGGAAAGGTGTTTCGTGTTTAAGTGTTGTGTGTACTCAAAATTATAGCTACCAAGGAACATACTAGATTAGTCCTGGCACAAACAACACACCAAGAACTTAATAACTTCTAAAACCCCGACTGTAGCGACGTGCCTGTAAAGTTAGAAAACGTGTTTATCCCTTCCGTTAAAAGTTTAGAATCGTCTAGTGTTTTGTAATGTAATTTTAGTCCTGTTTGTGGAAGCATTTAAGTAGGAGTAGTATGACCATTTTTTTTTTTTTTTTTTTTTTTTTTAATTGTGTCTCGTGTTCCTCCGACAGTGTTCCTCGTAGACCATTACAATCAGCCTGTGTAGTATGACCATTACAATCAGCCTGTAGTGATCCCACTGCTGGGACACAAGGACCCTGTATGTCAGAGGTAGTGGATCGTAATCTTAATCATGGGCGGAGTGAAAGGAAGTCACATCTAATATAAAAAAACAGTAATCTAGCCAATGACGTAAAATATAAACACGTCATGAACTAACATGACGGCGCTTTAAAACGGCGAAAATATTATATAACTACTTTTACGCGTAAAGAAAGGGAAAGAAAATATGACACCGTACAGCGGGATGCCTGTTGATGCTTGTTGTCTTTATGTTTCGCGCAGGTTTACACACACGATTTAAATTAAGAACAAACGTAGCTTCGCGCGAGAGGTTGGTGCGTAACTAAGCGCGATGTGGCCAAATGGCTTCATTTCATGTTGTCATTTTTGAGGGCGGACAACGTATCTATAGTTTTAATATATCATTGAATCTAGCCATCAATATCCAGAAGGTGAAAGCTAAGCCTTACCTACATGTTGCCCAACTAACACTAAAGACTACGCTTGTATGGCCAACAACAATGAACTCGCTGCGTTATGGGTCATCTGGCAATGCAGCACGGTGTTGTGCAACTTGTCAAATATTCGAAGCATCATGTGTTAAACAGTTACTAAAAACGTAAACTTTCAGGCCTATAAAAAAGGTACTAAAAACAAATCCATACTTGTAGGACCATACTTTCAATGAATATGATAGAAGCAGTCCATGTAAACTACTTATATTCAACTAAATAAAGACAAGAAGCTGATGCTAATATAGTTAGGAAAACGCTAGTCAGATGATGATACTCAATGAACGTGACTACTATTGCAAAACCATCACCTTTTAAAGTACAAAAAGTAGGTTGAAGTCAAGAGTTACCCGGCTTCCATTCAAGACAAGACGATTATGTAAAGTTCTACTTCTATCTATAGCATTTTTATCCGTCCAGTACGCAGCTACCTGCACAGCTCTATCATTGGCTTCGTCTAAATCCTGAAATATGCAGGAGCTTGTGCGGGAAAGGAAGTGGGGCGTATCCTGCAATGAGGACCACACTGGCATTGTGTTTTCAATGGATCGATAATACTGCTCAAAACTTTTTTTTTTGGGGGTGTGGGAAATCATCAAATAAGGGGTCCCGCTCTTGGACAGAGCGAAAGGGAGACTTCTACTGACTAAAAACCACCCATGTTCCGTCTTAGTCCTATACGTCAAGGCCGCAGAATCTCTTACAACATTCCGCAGCCCCGACGGGCGTCGGCCCTTGCGTTGCGCCCGCTTCTATGTTGCTGACATCTCTTTGAGGCGCGCGTGGAACACGATCGCGCCGTCGACACGGCCTGTCGTCGTCGTAAGACGGACGGACGGCGAGTTAGCCCATCACTCACCGTCCACAGCCGTCACGTGGCCCCCGACGTCCGGAGCGTCTCCCGCGGCGGCTGGGACGTGAGGTTCTCTCCCTCTCACGTTCCGCTACCTCCTCGTACTGCACAAAGCTTCAGTTTAAAAAACACAGCTTCCCAACATGTTTTCAAGTACCAGCCTACTCAGCCAAACGTGTCTCTAAACTTGGAGCAACATGTTTATCCCTCGTTAGCTCCCGTTTGTTATCCACAAACGCGATATTATTTACGACGCTACTGAATGACCGCCTGGCCGCCGAGACATAATTTGAGGATGTACGCTTCTGCCTGAAGTTTGGGTAATCAAATAAATATGAGCTCAAAGGAATGACGTGGAAGCTAAGTTTTAGTAGTGTGATTTGAGTGTGTGTTTGTTTATTTGCAGACTGTAGTTTTCAGTAATAGTTGAGGTCAGATAGGCAGTCGCTTCATGTAAAAACTGGTATTCCAGTATTGCCATTCTAACTGGATGCCGAACCCTAGGTACATAGTCAAGAAAAGGCATGATGAGTATTCAATAATAGTACAGTTTACTGTAAAAATTTTTTTCATGAACATATCTTTAACTATTGGACACGTATTTTTTCTTTTTTCACGTAAACAAACAATGAAGACAGTATGATATTTTTTTGCGGTCAGTGACGTCACCAATCCCCAATCAAATCTTCGACGCGTTTTATCATCGTCAATTTTTATTGATTTGATAAAACAAAAAATACGTACCTAATATTTTTCGATAATTTAACAGACGGACTAATTAAAATCCATTTTTTTTAAATTAGTAAACATCCCTATTACATCAAAGTGGGCAGACTTGGATGAGGTAGAATATCTCGTTCTCGTGGAGTCGCTTTCTTCCTATCCTATTTTACTGATTCCATCAAGCATCTGTCAAGTCATTCCTGTTGAACATGTATGGACAATAAAATACCAGATTAATTCGATCGATTCCAAAGAACAATCGATTGGTCCCCAGCATGTCAAACGATTAAAGATCGATTCAGCATCGCAGCACATCGATTTGAAAGCACTCGGCGTTACATTCGCATTGAATGGGACTGCATGACATATTTTCGCTCTAAAAGGCCAAGATTAAATCCAGCTAGGCAGAATGGCTTTAGAATTGAACGAGTTTGAATAGTTCGTACTTTTTAGCAGGAATATTTGATTTTCGAATATAGTTTTCACTGTTGTCAGCTATTGGCAATTTTTATAAGAATTTTGAAATCATGGCCACTAATAACTAAAAAAAGAAAACACAGTGTTTAAAATTAGAATTCTGTCTTGAAGCTCCAGTTAGCTTCAGTCACGACGAAACTAAACGAACTATCCAAATGACTGTTCCTCGTCAGGTCAACCCATAAAAAGAAAAGACGGTCGCATCCGCGATTTTAAGTCCAGATAATCTTTCCCTCAATCTCAAAGATGATCCATAAAGGGAAAACGAAACATAACACATTAAACTCTTTCTAATATTAAAAGCGGTTCGCCTAGCCGGCGCCACGGACGCGTGGGTTAAAGGACGCGTAATGTCTTCGCAAACGCTGCTCATGCGTGCAACCAGGGCTGTCAGAGTGTGGAGGAAGAACTGGCGTGTTTTGTTTCGAAGGTATTGTGAGGTGGTGAGGTTCTTTTGTTGTTGGAGACTACAATGAAGCTTTTGATGCGCTGTTTAAAGTTTTGTCTTGATTTTTGTACGGTACTGTTTTTGTTGTGGCTTTTGCTTACGTGAGGAAAGGTTTGAGCGTATTTGTGGAAGAGTAGGGTTAGATCAAATAAGTGATGGATAGACTGTAACGATGGCTTTGATAGGAAAGAGATGACTATTATGGTGACAAGCAATAAAGAAGTAAGTATGGAAGAAGACCGCTCCTCTACATCCACCTTAAATACATAGTCATCATTCCCTGGCCCTAAACCAATTTCTTTAAGGTTGGCGCAGCATGTCTTCCTTTTTACCCGACTGCGGCGAAGCCCAAAAGGAGGGTTATGTGTTTGACGTGTTTGTATGTATGTATGTACCTTTCTTTGTTCCCTAATAACTCCTGAACGGACAAAGGGATTTGAATAAAATATACGTCGTGGATTGGCCTTGATGGCGCGATTGTCACTGGTTACATTAAAATTTAAAAAAAAAACGAATATTGAGGGACATTTTGCGGATTCAAAAAATAACCAGTACCGTCGAGTAAAGTATCAAAATGAAGGGTTTTAAAAGGAGATTACAAAAATATAACACTTATATGTTTAAAAGAAATTCAAAGTGACAAATCATATAAACAAACACAAAAGTTAAATCATCTGCGAAGAATTTTACGCGACCAAGGAAAGAGCAAACACAAAAAACTAAATAGGTGGGAATAAAAAACTAAAAACCCGACTGATAAAACTTGTGCTGTGCTTGTTTCCATATTTCTACATTACTTGTCACGTCAACAGCCATATCATCCTTCACACAGTCCATCCATCGCATCTTTAGGAGAACTATGGCAACATTCCATTTTATTTCTACTGCTTATTATTTTGATTGGCCTTTTGCAAACCAAGGTCTCCCATTGTCGCCGTGAGTCATTTAGTACAATGGCCACTTTAGTATCCATAGAAAGAACTGGAAATTGGTTTTATATTGGAGTACAACCACAATATTTGGAAATAATGTAAGAATGATGGCGTGAAGGTTGATACGGAATTTGAAGAAATGAGAAAGTTGTGATGGTTCTCTCTCTACTTATGCTTATTAAATGAACAGAATTATAAAGTTCTGTGCTATTTTCCTCTCTGGTGTCTTGTTTTCCGTTCCTCTGTTTTCGATACCCTATTTTGTCTCAAATTATTTCGTCGTTTTTCTCATAATTTCTGTGGTTTCTTCTTTTTGTATTGCAAAATGGGCATGCTCTTGACCTCAATCACGCCTGATGAAAAGCGATGGACGGGGTCTATGATGGAATGAGCGTGCCCACGAGATGTCTGTTCTTTCTTGCTATGAAGGCAGACGGGTGAAACATATTGCCAGCCCTACTCATCAGCCGGGTGTCGCCGTACGGCAGTTTGTCTTCATACGGCTCTTTTGACTTCAACGTCAAGATTGTGTTGATTACACGCGTTTTAATAAACAAGGAAACCATCTTTTATTATTTGCCCTCACTTAATCAATACCGAACTTGCATTAATTATCAAGTGTCGCGAAATATGTGTTTCCTATGAGAATCATGTAATGAAACAAAAGTGATCGTTTAGGAAACTGCTTAAGTTCATTATCGTGTGGTTAGTGTCTAGCTTGGAGTCAGAATTTTTATATTGTACCCACGGGCCTCTTGTTTTTTTTTTTGGGAGGATGGGAAATCATCGAATCCACCTCTCTCCTCCTCCCGCCCGACTCCTCCCGCTCTGGGCGGAGTGAAAAGGTGTTTCAGAATTCTACTGACTAAAAACCACCCATGTTCCACGAGGTGGTTGAAGATTAACCACGACAACGTCCTACCAAGATAGAATCTACCCTATGTCCTAAATCAAGCATGGTCTTTTCGTATGCCAAATTTTATCGAAAACTGTACATGTGTTGCGGCGTAAGGCGCGATACAGACACTTTAATATTTTAAAATATGACTCTAAGGATGCCCACCAGTCTTTAGGTGTCCGTGTATAGAAACTAATAGAAAGGGCTCCTCCCTTGCGTGTAATTTTCGTCAATAATTTATTAACAGGTGACCAATTCGCACGGTAGTTATGTGTCACGTTTCGGTTTTTTTTCTTGTTAGGGATGGAATATTGAATTCGTCTTTATATAATTTGTTGCGTTTTCTTTGGTCTCGTGGTTTCAAGCGCGACTGCTGTCCTGCGGTCGTGGGTTCGATTCCCACGTTACTAAAGAACAGTATAGGTATCCAACCAAGTTTTTCAAAAGTCAACTTCAATATGTCAATTTACTATTTGCAAGTATTTTTCTGTGTCATGGAGTATTAATGAAAAATCTACATGCTCCTGCTTCATCAGTTGAATATTTCAACCTCCACATGTTATTCCAAACCTGCTAAAATGTCAGCTTAGCGACATGTAGGTAACCTATTTACATGCGACCTTATCAAACTACATGACTTGATATAGTTAGAGTATATTAATCGGCTTCCAATCTTTATAGTAGGGCTTTAAAAGAAGCGGAATTAGTTGCGAAATTTGTTCGAAAGAGTCACCGCAGCCCCGCATAGCTATTCACAAACATTCGAATCGAAGTCGAATCGATCGTGACAATTTTTCGAGTATCAAATTTTTGAATCGAACGATTGTCAAATGCTATTCACAGATTTGATCGACATGGTAGTACATAAACACACGTGGTGAAAATTTTATGTACCTAGCCAATTATCTATAATAAGTATTTATAAAAGTTTTACTGTAGATTATACTAAATATCCGTCGAGTAACAAAAAATATAATCAAAAACAATTTAGAAATGATATTTATTTTAAATGGATACGCAACGACTCTTGCTTATGGTATAGTTCAAAAGGGCGTCATAATTCGGATTGGATTGCGCTTCCGATAGCAAATAAGTAGTTGTCGGCAGGATTGATATCTTGGGCTGCGGGTTGTCCACAGGTTATCGCGGCCTCGACATAGAGGGCGAAGAAAGAACATGGGTGGTTTTTAGTCAGTAGAAGTCTGACACTCCCTTTCGCTCTGCCCAAGAGCGGAAGGGGTTATTCGATGATTTTACACCCGCCAAAAAAAAAAAAAGTATTGATATCTTCATCTCGAATCAGAATCGATGCTTCGGTTTTGTGAATAGCGATTTTCAATAGTACGATGGATCGATTGGATACTACGGATCGAGTATTTGTGAATAGTTATACTGGAACGCTAACACGAATGGTTTTTAGTCAGTAAGAGTCTGACACTCCCTACTGCTACGTTAAGTGCGAGAGTAATTTAATGATTTCATATCCTTAAAAAAACCCTGCGAAAGTAAATCTGCGTGGCTAAAGGTTGAGCTACTGTTAACCGATGATCTGAGATGATTATAACGATTCTTTAATTAGATTTTTCTTTTATGAAGAATAAAAAAAGATTTAATTACTATTCAATTTGATGTTATTTTATTTCAAATTCAATAAATATGCTACAGAAAAAAAATCGCGCACTTATTTTAAGTGTCCTAATTCTTTTCCACGCTATTGTTGAAGCTTTATACATTTAGCGCCCTCAAGGGAACAACTATATTAAGTAATTGCCGCATATTTAGTCAATTTAGTAAATTGCCAAGATAATTTGCACTAGTACTACACAAACCAGACAAAAGCGAAGGAAACACGTGGAACCACTCTAACTACTTACTAAAATGACTCTCTCTTATTTTCTAGAGCATGAAAATTATTTTCAATTTTCACAAAAAGGACTTCTAAGAAAACATTTTTACTTGTTTTCTTCCACATTTTCCGTTACTGTAGCATTTCGTAGCCACACCTTAGCATGCGCGATGGACAGGAGTACACAGAGTAAGTAGGTTCAGAAGATTAACTCCGCACATCGAGCGAAAACGCACACATACGTGGGCTATACGATGTGAGTTGCGATGCGATTGGCATGCAACATTGGTTTCCTTCGCGCGAGTATGCCCACACCCTAAGTTGCGTCGCAGTGATGCGTGGTATGCACTAAACGACTTCACCCCCAAGACACCAAGAGGTTGTACTCGGGTATACGTACATTCAGTTCATGTGCACTCATGAATGGCACTCGTTTGACTTAGTCCAAGTCTTTGCGATCGCTAAAGCATTCCAAGCATTAACTTGTGATGAGCGAATGGAACATACGTTTAAAATACTTCGATGCTAGGTCGTCGAAGAACACTTGCGGCCTTATTACAAAAGTGGTAAAACCTGGGTTTAACTTAGACTTGGTTTATCTCTTTTTCATATATATCTTTTTCTCTCGTTTATCTCTCTTTATCTCTCACTTAGATAATATTCAAAAGAAAGTGACGGCATGCGAGATAAAACAAAGTCTAAGTTAAATCCAGGTTTAACCACTTTTGTAATAAGGCCGTAGTTGTTTTGATACTAGAGAACACTCAAGTTTGTCTGCAGCTTTCATACATGAATATATATCATTGTGTGCGTGCGCCAGTTGTCGCTCTATGAACTTAGCTAGCCTTCTGTACCTGCACTATCTACTCTGTGACCAGTGCGCCGTAAAGGCGGTAGTTTTAATTAAATTTCTCCGGTGGTCGCCCCAGGGTTGTTTACTGAAGGTTTGCAAACACGTCTTTGTGAAACTTGACCACTCCACCAGGTGGTGTTATTTGGTTTTAATCTAGAGTTTTCCAAGAGGTATTTGAACATGAACGGTAGATGCTTAGAAATGAAGATGCTCTTTTAAGCTCGTATCTTTTTCTCCACTTAGATCTATGTTGTGGAAAAGTCAATTACAGATACTGTCTCAAGTTATTATTCCTGTATTACTGTGACTGTAGCTTAACTTTCTTTGTTTTTCTGACATTCGAGTGCCTGCAATGGTCTAATTGAAATAAATGCTTTTGAGTCTGAGTTGGAGCTAATGCCACAGTTGATATTGAAACTAAAAGCTTCGGTTTTTTCCTTGCTCTTTCATTTTATATAAACGATGAACAAGTTTCGTTCATGAAGTTTATTTGGCAGATATTATACGGTGGAAGTAATGTAAGTTCTGATTCCTGTATATTTATTTTCCCAGTTTCATTAACCTGGCCGTTTTCCTTGGACATTAATTACTTAGCCGTCGCCGGTAATGAAATCACAAGAACATTTTATTTCATCAAGCTAATGGACAAATATTTGGCTTTGGCTATAATAAAACAGCATGCATTCGCATAGCCCTTACGAAAATCTAACACCATAGGCATAAAGTTCAAAATCCTATATCAAAATATTTACAGTTTTAATAAGATCCCTTCACATGAGTCAGCTTCGTAACAGAGGGTGCAACATCTACCCTCTTTTAAGGGTTGATTTTGACTCACTAATCGATATTTTTGCCCCAAATATTATAATGAGTTGGTCCTATTTGGGTCGTGGATAAAAACTGAAGCCAAATATGGTTTTGGAAATAGTCCAGGGTAACCGTGACCTTAGTTTTATGGTAATGTTGGCAGCCATTTCGTCGGTGAACAAGAAATATCTAACGGATGCTTACGAAATCAGTTCTTTTAGTTTTGTTCCTGTAATATGGCACAGTCTGTGTTATAGTTTCTACAGACCACTTTGTTTTGTAATATTGTTTCCGAAAGTGATTTGTGTAAGAATCTTTGACGTCGAGATCCTTATGTGCGCAATATAATCTTATATATCTTATATATAATCATTGGCAGTTCTGGCGTCACATTTCTCTCGTCTGCGTCTGACTCAACCAGGTCTTACGTCTTGATCTTCAGAATAACATCCATCCATCTGGCTCTGGTTGGTCTGCCCACACGTCTCCTACCATATTGTCTTGCATCCATATTTTAAATATAAAGCATATCTGCCTTCGCGACTTATTTTACGAGAAATATTCAGTTGTATAAAACGCTATAGTAATAGATTGTGTCTGTTCAATCTCAATCCTGTTCTCAATTGCATTTGTGGTAAATTAAAATGGTAATAGGTTCGTCCCTAACACATGGGTCCTAATGTCGCCGTCGGTGAAATGTTGCATGGCATTTTACCTTCACCCTTTTGTGAGCAGCTATGGTGTTTATTTTTATTACTAGCCTTTCGTCACGGGTTCGCCCGCCCCGAAATCGATTATCAGCCCACGATCACGCGGTAACGGGATAAAAAGTATCCTATGCCCTAACCCATGTCAGGGTCTACCTGTATGGGCTGCGGGTTGGACACAAGTTACCGCGGCCTCGACATATAGGGCTAAGAAGTAACATGGTTGGTTTTTAGTCAGTAGAAGTCTGACACTCCCTTTCGCTCTGCCCAAGAGCGGGAGGGGTTATTTGATGATTTTCCACTCGCAAAAAAAAGGGTCTACCAGTAAGTCAAATTTCATCGAAATCGCGAGAAAAGGCACATTCTAATATTAGCATGGATTTTCTGCCAGTACTACGTACTGGTTAGCAAAAGCTTTCTTTGTATTTTGTGGTTGCACAAATATCCTTTCATCCTATTTCATCCTCTTTGCATTCAACTGGTCATGTCCATTGCCCATTCATTCGAATTAATCCTACAACCCTTTATAGTCGGTTCACGACTATTTTACCCGTTATAATTTTAACCTAATAACGACTTTATTGCAACAAGAATAAAGATCAGTCATCTGGACAGGCTTTCCTGTGGAAGCAACATAAGAATCAACCTCATAATTACAGCAAGAAAGGTCACTATGATTTTGGATGTCAAAGTACTATGTAAATCAACTTTGAAAGGACTGTAGTATTGATTTGAATACGACCCACTCGCTCTTCACTAATTACCGGTTTCATTATTGTTTAGTGGTTAAAATGTTACCATTAGTGTCTTTGATAGTTAGTTATTAAGTAGTAATTATTATAAAATATGGTCATTGCCCGTTAGCTTGTGGTAGACGTTTGTTTTGACTGTCTGTATTTCACTTAATACGAGGTTTAATGTCATCAGTTTCGTCCGGAACTTCTAGTTGTACATACAATTTAATTTTTAATAGCGGATTGTGTGATAAGATCAGTCTCATAATCCAACAACAACAAAGTAAAGCCTAAATAATTAACAACCGTCTACAAAGTCACAATCTCGATAGCTAACACGCCAATCACGACACTACAAGCAAGAGCTTTACAACACCCATAAAAGTAAAAATTTAAAATTCAAAAGACTGGAAAATAAACAGCACCCTAAATCTCTATGCATCGAAGAAACTGTGTCGCAATAACGACGTGCTCCAGATTAGCCATTCTGGAAACTTTCCAACAAGCAATTGATATCGACTGGAACTCTGGAATATACCTTACATCGTGGTTTCTTTTAATCTACCAACTTTGTGCTCCGAGATATTCAATTTGAGTTGGGAGGGAGTTTGTGGTTGTGCAATGGTGAATAGTTAGATCATTGTAGAATTACGTTATGTTGGTATTACTTCTTCATCTGAGAAGTTTTTGAAAGGTTTGTATAAACTCCTAAGCTCTAATCTATAGCTCATCAACATCACTATCATTCTTCTGCCCTTATTCCAATTTATTTGAAGTCCGGACATTCTTCTTCCTTATTTTATAATTATTCGTCATCTTAAAAGTCGTTGCATCTACTCTAATCCTTATCTTGTCTATAGCTTCATTACAAATTTCATTACCGCAGGCCTTTTGTATATTTCTTCTCTAGAACCATTCAGAAAGGGACGAGCGAGCAGTTCTACATTATTTACAGGTTTAATGTTTACATTATTTCTACATCAAATTACACCCGATACAATTTCAAAGCCGGTAAATTGCTGATCAGTCTCGCCGGAAACATAAAGACACAATCCCATCTAACATATTGTTACGAAACGAACAACAAACAAGGGCATGCTCTTCCCAATTCCATGTTTGGCACGAATTCTATTGGTGTTTTCAAGGCATCTTTAGCCTTGAAGACTTGTCCTCGAGATTCTGGATCAAATCCAAGATTCGTCATGGTGTTCCTATGTAGGTATTCTAGCTTTTATACCATCTATAGTTTCTTAGTCTAGTCTAGTTTTATATCCGGGATATATGCTGGCGCGACGCAGTCCAATAAAAATCGTTGTACTTTTGTTGTGGCCATTCTTGTCTTCCTTTTTTTAATCTTCTTTGATTTATGATGTTGGAACGTTTAGCTTATTGAGTTTTGTCTTTATGGGGTACTATAAAATGATAGTACTTTCTCATATTACACTTTTAAATTGAGAATTTCGAGGATTAAAACTAAGGAATCTGCAAAAACCGATCAAGCAAATATTATTATGTCCATTCCTGATGTTATTTACTAGCAAAACGCTTTTGTTTTCAGACCATCCATAAACACAGGGTTTTTATACTGTCTACGGTGACAGCTTACAGCATAGCTAGTGATTTATGTGTCTCCATAATAATAACTCCCTAGCATACATGAAATTTGATTCCAATTAAGTGAAGACATGTGCAATGAATGATTCATGTCCTTATTTAAGTCCATATCTACTATAAGACTTATAAAGTCAAAGACGTTGTTTATTTCACATACATATTACCGTATTTACATAAAATGGCGTGCGAAGAGTTAGCAGTCGCGAAACAGCTTGTACTTTATAATTTATGACATCATTAACAGTGATGAAATGATAACGCTTTGTTAATGTTAATAAGCTTGTTTGAGGTAATTGGGACATGTTTGTCATTTGTTTGTAAGGGGACCAAATGTTGCGATTACAATTTTGGCTAGAGAAGCGGTCCAATTTAGTCTAGAGCAAAATATTTTGTTTTTGTTTTGATTTTGTCAAACAGAGTTTAACTATTTATTTTTAAATTTCGGATTTCTTTGAGTGCCAGTAATATTTTTAGTTATTTGCTAAAGTTACTGCGCTCCGAATGAAGGCTGATAAAAAATCTTTTTGCTAAATTGAAAATGATGTCTTATTTTTATCAAACATCATTGTCTCTTCTCATTTCATGTCCAATCTACTCCCCATCGATAACATTTGAACTCAATTGCCCACGGTTCACGTCACCTCACCAATTTCATTCATTGTTTGAACGTCAGCCAATTGGGTTGATTGCCGGTGCCCCATTACTTACACAGAATGTAATTATCTTGTTATAATTGATCTTGAAACTATCTCTTTAGTTACTCTCTCTCTCTATATTTCTCCCAAAAAATGGTCTCTTTGTTGAATTTGTAATGTCATCGAAACTTTTGAAATTTTACGATGTTCTGCTTCGTTTGGCTTCAGCAATAAATGTAAATCGTATACACACGTGTAACTACATGCCCAAGTATATACCTGAACGAAATTGCGTTCCGTTCGAATCGTTCTTCTCTGATCTATGAACCGAAACATTTCAGATTTATAACCCATCTATATGTAAGCGTTGATACACAATCTCTTGTGTAAATCGTAAAGCTGAAATACACTATTTCGTGCGAATCGTGCGATATACGCGGAATAATATTATTTAAATTAGGAATTCATAGGACGCGGATTACGATTCACTGGCGGGAGTTATTGGTATGCAAGTTCGCTCGCTCACCGTCTAACTTGGGACTTCTTTGACGGACTTACTCACTTGATTCAGGCGAGTATTTATAAATGGCGTAAAAATAGAGCGGGGACATTGATGCTTGACATTATTTGACACTGGTATCGAGTAAACAAAAGGCTAATGGGAAAACTGAGCTATTTTGTTACCTTTTTGTTTAGGATATATTTTTTTAGAAACCGTAAAGTTTTTAATGTAGTTACTTTTACTGTTATTAGGGGAAGCACACTATTAAATAAGTAGTTTCATTTTAAAACTTTTATACTTAAAACTTAAAGTAAAATGAGCCTTATTATAATAAAAAAATATGCTAAAATATTTTTAATACTCGATATTTTAACGTTGCACCTACTTACAAGTTAATTAATATTTCACTGACATACCGCACCGGATACACAGTAGGTACATCCAATAATTACTAGTTAGTTAAACAACTTGACATTTGAATATTAAAAGCACTATGTAAATATCGATCCTCATAACGTAAACGCGGCACGTCCTGTAGGATATCCTCGCCTCAGTTAGTTCTCTTCCGCGCCGCGTGGAGCGCGCACGCCACGTTCCAAATACCAATTATAAAATAAACCGTAAATGAGCATTCCGCGCGGCCAGTCCGTGAATGTGAACTTACCTTTATAATTCGTTTTAATATTGTGAATTTGTGTGTGCGTGAATTTTAAATATTACTTGATCTAATAATTGTGATTTTTTTGAATATGAAGAATTTTGTTGGAATGTTTTTCGACGAATTCATCATGCTTTGTGGTGGGTTTAGTTTATTTTAATACTTACTAGTTTCTTTTAAGTGACTAAGTAGAAAAAATATTTTTCAGTTTTTTTTATTTACAAATGTACCTAAGTAGTTTCCTTTTATTTTTTACGTCTTGTTTATGATGTTTAACTATAGAGGTCTCAATTAAAACTAAAACTATCGTTTCTAGGTTACTTAGAGTTTGATAGACTATATTTCAGTTAATAACTGGATTGGTTATTTAAATACCATAAAA
The DNA here is from genome assembly GCA_932274075.1 of Diarsia rubi. Taxonomy (NCBI): domain Eukaryota; kingdom Metazoa; phylum Arthropoda; class Insecta; order Lepidoptera; family Noctuidae; genus Diarsia; species Diarsia rubi. The sequence continues at coordinate 15,517,442 of OW026425.1, forward strand.
TTGTGGAACATTTTCAAAACCACTAGTTAACTGTAGGTAAGTATATGGTCTAGTTATTTAATTATTGGTTTTGTAAATTTCGACGAAAAGTAAGACAGTCAATACGTTAAACCATAAATTTTAAAACCAGCACAGAGTATAACCTCCTTCCTTCCTTTAAGTTTTAGTCGTAGACTTACTTTAATAGTAAAGTGAGGCTCTCTTTACTGTCTAAGTGCCCGTCCACACCCACTCTATCAATTACAGTGTAAGTGATACGATTATCTACTGGCTAACGAGTATCTACTAGCAGCCAGTACTAGCCAGCTAGCAGGATGTACTATCGACAACTTTATTAAATATACACCTACTCTCTTCCTGACTTTCAAGGAATAGTTAAGTGATGTGGTGTGGATGGCGCTGACCGCGATTTTGTAATTTTAGTGTGATGTGTCCCTTTATACGTTACTTATACTTTTGTCTATAGTGGGATTGTGTTTTGTTTTGCGAAGGGTTTTCGGACAGATTTCGGTTCATATGGGTTTTTACCATTGTTGATTACTTAAGCGTTTGGCGCTAGCTCTCACCCCATGTAACTAATTAATAAATTTGGCCATGTTGTAATCTTCAGTTTTTAGAATTCCGTGTAGAGTACAAAAGTTTAATCATTTTAAAATGCTTAAAAATGCATATGCAATAATTACTCATTATTAGTAAAAATATTTTTTCATTGACTTTTTTTTAATCTATGGAAGCCCCGTTCAGCAACAATGACAGTGGCTATCATATACTGTACATCAAATAATGTCAAATGGTTCCAATTTGTACTAAACCATAACCAAATTGACAGTTAATCCATGGACAATAGCCACTGTCATTTAAAAGATACGCAATAGCCCTGCTGAACGAAATACTAAAATGTGGTAACCATTTTAGCATCGGTTTTCCTACCACCCTACACAAACAGGTACAGGTAAATGTTCGGATACGTAGGTGAAATAAGGTTCAATATTCCACGCCAAACTTTGCATCAAGTACACTGAACACTTACATGCATCCTTACGTCGTACCTTATTAATTTCTACCCTCAGTTTAATTTCCAACGTCAAAGCTTACTAAACTAAGTCCTAAGCACGAGTTCCAAGTAATTTCCCGTCTCTTCCTAATGCAGAAATCCTGTCATGCCGTTAGATTTATGTGGGCAGTATCGCTAATTTATTATTAGACTGCAGTGCAGTGTCGCGGTACACCACACGTTTATACACGCTGCTAATTAGCTCAGCCAAGACGTGAGGTGTCGAGTGTGGTGAGAATGTGAGAGCAAGATTCTTAAAAGGTTTCTGTGATTATTTTGTAGGTAGATCTTACTTCATGTTACTCGAAATTGTAAAGTTTTCCCAATCAACGTTGAACCTAATGCGATATACACTCGCGAGCAACCAAATCGACTCAAGCCTTGTCGGCGCACACATACATTGATACAACTAAAATCATGAATGGAAATTATTAAAATGATATGTCATTCGAAAGCTTAAGATGTCAGCTTTAATTTGATATCATTATCATTGAAATCCATCCATCATTTTTGAAATAAATGATGTCTGAATGCAAGAGTAGGAAAAACGGGAATTTAGGAAAAAGGGTATGTGTCTCGTATTTGACAAATTAAACAAACAAAATTAAAAATAAAATTATTTTATTTAAATCAGTATTTCGTATTGCCCCCTCTAGCCCTAATTACATCCCGCAGTCTGTTTTTCATGGACCTTATCAATTTTTTGACATTTTCTTGAGGAATGCCGTCCCACTCCTCTAATAATGCTGTCTTTAGCTCGTCTACGCTTGAAGGGACTGGATTTCTGGCCCGAACTCTTCTTTTAAGCTCGTCCCATAAGTGCTCGATGGGATTCATGTCAGGACTGAGCGCAGGCCAGTCCATCGTGCGTAATTCGACCTCTTGCAGAAACTGTCGAGTGACTCGTGCCGTGTGGCAGCGGGCATTGTCGTGCATTAACACGAAGTCTTCACCGACAAACCCTGCGTAGGGCACAACATGATCCAGTAGAATGTCGGTGATGTACCGATCAGCTGTTAGCCCGCCTCCTCGGCCGCCCCCAGGCACGAAAACAAGTTCGGTTTTTCCCTCTAAAGAGATACCAGCCCACATCATGCAGGAACCGCCGCCATATGCCACTGTTTCAGCGAAACAACATTGGGCAAATCGTTCTCCCGGACGCCTGTAGACTCGGCCTCTCCTGTCACTGCCATGCAGACACATTCTGCACTCATCAGTAAACAGGACCGATCGCCATTGCGCAACGCTCCAATTGAGATGCTCTCGAGCAAATTGAAGGCGCGCTTGTCGGTGGCCTGCAGTCAACTTAGGGCCCGTCGCAGGTCTTTTTGGCGTCAAGTTGGCTTCCTTCAAGCGTCTTCTCACTGTCCACTCGCTGACAGCCACTTGTCGTACACGTCTCAGTTCTTGCTGCACATCAACGCCCGTAAGGTGTCGATTGCGCAGCGAGGTTGAGACAATGAAGCGGTCGTCTCTCTCTGAAGTGCACCGGTGGCGGCTCGTTCTTGGTCTCCGATTGAAGGCACCAGTCTCTTGGAACCGTCTGTATACTCGGGATACAGAAGACTGGCTCAAGTGGAGCTGGGCAGCGATTGCTCGCTGACTTAACCCTTGTTGCAACAAGGCAACAACTTGAGCGGCTTCTTCTGGTGTGGTATCCATGGGTTAGCGAAAACAAGGAATGCAATTTACGGAGATGTGTACCGGTCAACTTGTAACAAGCAACTGATAAGATAAACCGGAAGTGGGGGGGTTTTATAGCGGGAGCAGGTAGCGCAAGTCGTGGATTCCTAAAGAGGTAATTTACGCTGACTGTTGGGGATATTCTGGGACTCTTCAAGGAAACTCAAAAATTCTGTTCCTTAATAAAAACTGTATTGCCTTAGTGACGGTCAGAGGTATAATAAAAAAAAAGACATACAAAATTTGTAAATCTAAATGACCTTATAATTAACTTAACCTAATGAGACGCACGTTGGTTTGCTCATAGTAAACGAGCAGGCGTTACGCTCGAACATGCCCCCGGACGTTGAAAGCATCAGGTAAGCTTTCAACCAGACGAAGGCCAATTAAAATGTGTCAATAAATCAGCGCTTAGTTTTTTTTTAAGGTATTGATGTTAATTGAAAGCCTAATTCTTCAGCTTTCGAATGACATATCACTTTTGTAATTACCATTTATCGTTTTAGGAAAATCAATGTATATGTGCGCCGTCTAGGCTTGAGTCGATTTGGTTGCTCGCGAGTGTAGTTATAGACGTTTGACAAATTGTATAAGCCAAGTATGTACAATGAAGTAAAATATTCTATCTATCTACAAAATAATCACAGAAACCAAAAAAAAAAAAAATTGTACACCAATATATTGACTGGCCTGTTGGTCTAGTGGTTAGTGACCCTAACTGCTATGCCGGAGGTCGTGGGTTCGATTCCCACCCAGGACAAATGTTTGTGTGATGAGCACGATCATTTGTTCTGTGTCTGGGTGTAATTTATCTATAATATGTATGTATTTAGAAATATATAAGTATGTTTATCAGTTGTCTAGTACCCATAACACAAGCTCTGCTTAGCTTGGGACTAGATGGCGTTGTGTGATAGTTGTGGAATATTATTATTATTATTATTATTATTATAATATTGTCAAAGTTGTTTTTACAATATTTATAGATAACTAGCTGTTGCCAGCGGCTTCACCCGCTACAACTCGAAAATTATCCGACGAGAAGATAAAATCGGGATAAAAACTCTCAAAAACGATCAAAAATCTTATGTGTTAATCCAGATTATAAACTATAACCAAATTTTATCCGAATCCGTTCAGTAGTTTTTGCGTGAAGAAGTAACAAACTTACACACTCACAAACTTTCGCCTTTATAATATTAGTGTGATTTTTACGGTGCAATGGCGGAACACGTTGCTAAATAATAACAGCCACTCGGGTCGATCTTTAGGCTAAGCCGCTCTTGCTTCGTCAGTGTATGGGTGATCATCACCCATTTACTACCAAGTATCCTCCGTGTCTCGGAAAGCACGTTAAGCCGTTTGTCCCGACTGTAATTTGTAGATTTTTAACAGTAGACAGTGTATCGACTTATAGAATGCTATTGTTAGAGGTAACGCGTATTTCGGGTTCGAAGAAAAAAAATAAGTTTATTACTTTTAAAAATACCTCATCAAGCCAAACCTTATTTATTTGGTTTCTAGAGTAAGCAAAACATCAAAACCCTTTGTTTGAGATGTAAACAAAATTCTCGTATAAAATATGCAAAAAATACAAGCGAATAATACAAATAGTGCATTATCTTCTAGCCCAATTTCCCTTGAGGTCTAAATACAAACTACGAACAACCCTTGTCTTATATTTATCATGACGTATCCATCTGATATTAACCGGTCTACTTACCAATGCTACACAGAGACAGTTTTGCCAAAATTGCAACAGTGAAGAAAGAGCTGGCAAGCAAGCAAGCAAGCAAGCAGCAAGTATTTTTCTTCCATACTTACTTCTCTATTAATCGTCATCTCAGCAGACACCTCCTTCCTAGCCATATCATCCTTCACACAGTCCATCCATCGTTTCTTTGGTCTTCCTCTACTCTTATAGCAATTCATACCGACCATTTCCCTCACTAGATTGACTATTGATCTTAAATTGTAAAAACTGGCCAAGTGTAAGTCGGACTTGCACATGAAGGGTAGGTCTTCCGTGCCATCGTAATAGGGAAACCCTCTTTAATTTGTATTATTTCTTATTAAAACCGCAACAGAAAAACATATTTTGTGATAAGTTTGTTTTTCATAGTGTTTGTATGAATGACAAAGTTATAAATAAATCTCAAAATCTATTTACTACTAGCGGACTTGGCAGATGTCGTCCTGCCCAAACAGTAGCACCAACGCCTGGCTCCAATTTTGAATCTCGAATCCACTGGAACACACACAACAAACATCCAAATCGTCGTTTAGGAGAAGTTCGTCGTTTAGGATACGCACGTACAGTAGAATGAGTGCCAGTAAACAAATTAAATCTAAATGAGCAGTCACACAGTATACAGTATTCGAAGACATGTGACATCTACCAATCCGCACTGGGCCCGCGTGGTAGATTATAGCCCATTCCCTCTCAAAGAGAGAGGAGACCTGTGTCCCAGCAGTGGGAACATTAATAGGCTGTTGATGATGTTGATGGAGCAGCCACATTTTGTAGTACAAGACTTAACCAAAAACGTCCAGATGGAATTAAAATTATCCTAAACGCCAATCAGAGGCAGATTGTCCAAAATTAGTGATTGAAGAGGGACGAACCCACTTTCACGGTTCACGAGTCGTGGAATAAAATGTAGCCGACAGAGTGATTTAGATTTCGGAAGGAGCCTTATGTAGGTAGGTGGTTAGGATTAGCATAACGAAATAGTACTTTGGTCTTGAAACGACCAAGCTAAAGGGAGAAAATAAATCGATTACTCGATGTTCTGGAAAGGAATTTACTGATACTGAATTTACTGTGATTTGTGGAAAGTACTTGGTAAAGAGTATGATAAAATGGAGTCCTATAGGTAGCTACGTTTAAAACCATCGAATCCACTTATTAATTTACTGACAGTCAATGCTACAGCCTCAACTAATAAGTCTAGATCTTTATCTCTTTCAGAATTCTCTCTAAAAAGACTGTTTAACGCTAAATAAGGAATTTTCAAAAATTCATCCCCTAAAAGTGTTTTTTGTGCAGAATTAACAATTTTGCTTCATTTCTTAAATGACGGACGAAAGTTCTTATAGTGTATCCTCTTCATCATATAGTGTATGTATGGTATATATAATTATGGGAAATCCCACGCATCGGATCGCAAGGTTGTGTTGCGATTAAACATTTGGATAGCAAACTTGGCAATCACTTCTTGAAACAATCCGATGCACAGAAAGCAAGACTAACAGAAGTTCTTGCGTCCTATCTCTGTTCCAGCAACATGAGCACTAGACCAAGTGTCGCCAATATTTAGCAAAACAAAACATAGAAACAAAGTAAACTGAACAAAGTTAGATTAGATCTTGTGCCAGAGGCTTCCTACAAGTTAAACTTGTTAAAGAATCTAGATTCTATTTAGCTAGGTTCCATTTAAGCTCTGTGAGACAAACATTTACTAATATTTCTGGATAAGTAATTGATTTTGCTCATTCACGCTTAAACATTGCTTCATCTTTGACAGCTGCTTCAGAAGAAGTGACTTAATTACTGGTACTTAGTGTCGAAAAATTAAGGTAAAAATTGTAGCTCCTCTCTTCTTTCTCTCCTATCTTCTTCTTACTCTGTATCATTTGTGGTTCGTGCGGTTCGTGCCTTGACTTTACATGATCTGAAATATTATAGGTGCGTGTCTTGGGCTCCAACTTGAGAGCTATGATCAGTTCCATAAGTACGTTTACAAGAGAGCATTACATGAATATCATTCTTCGAATAAAATATCTCTGCCAGTTTTTCGAGAATGATAAAATCGCTTTCCAATCAAATAGCAATAAATAAATGGTTTCAATTCGAATTAAAAATCATTTATGAGAGTAACAAGTCATCGAATTCGAACAGCAGGCTATTCCTTCTACATTCCCAAAAACGAAACAAAAACACTATGAACTGTCAAACTAACCACCCACTTAGTTCCCAAACCCAAATACCAAGAAGTAAGGATGTCTCACGTCCGAGTCACAAGGCGCAACCGATTACGATACGTATTCGAAACAATCTTTGATCTATTCTTAGCGCCAAATGGATCGCCTCAGTAGTTAGAAGTACGGATTGATTGCGGTAGTGAAGAAAAAAACATGGCAGTGTCGTGAATCATTTGTCTGTGGTCACAGTGAATCAAACGTGCTGTACCATTCAATTTTCGTCGCTGAGTCTAACTAATAAGCAAATCTAAAACTGCGCTCATTGTCCCTTACTTTGATAAGGTAGTTATTTTGTTTAGGTTTTAACTTCTTGGTTTGATAAGAAGATAATTTCCGGTAAGTAGGTACCTACTTACCGGAAATTATCTACAAGATTGGAAAACGAAAACGTTGGTGTGACGACTTGGAAACTTTTGTTACAAATTGTACATAGAAAACCGCACAGAGAGAAGAGTGGCAGGCTATGGGGGAGGCTTTTGCCCAGATCTGTGGGACAATATAGGCTATATTAGAGGGTGGCTCGTGTCTACGGTGGCCGGAAGCCATCTCGTGGCCCCCGATGCCCGGAGCGTCTCCCGCGGCGGCTGGGACGAGCGGTTCTCTCCCTCTCACATTCCACCTACTTCGCTAGCATCGGCGTCCCATTCCCACTCGCCCTGGACTATGGCTTGCACCAGGGCCGCCACCGCCGAACCCCGCTACCGATCTCATTCTCTTGGATCTTATAGGACTCTGTAGTTTGTGTTGTAGTTCTAATTCTCTACGGGGAATTTACATCTCTCTCAAAAATAAATTCTCACTGGAGTATTGCTACTCACAGAAAATGCAATTAAAAAAAAAACTAAGCGTTGCATTTTTCAATTTCATTTTCTTATCTAGCAAAACTACGCAAGACCTATAAATACTTACTGGATATATAGTTTGCACTCTACCTACCGAGATGGGGCAGCAGTAATCGTAATCAGTAGGTAATGGGAGTACAGTACCTTTACCATTTTTGATTGCTAATCTTTAGTGGTTATCGGCCCCTAATAAAACCTCCCGAAACCTCATTGGTATAAAGTCAAATCCATTTTTTTTTGGCGGGTGGATAATCATCAAATAACCCCTCCCGCTCTTGGGCAGAGCGAAAGGGAGTGTCAGACTTCTACTGACTAAAAACCACCCATGTTCCTTCTTAGCCCAATATGTCGAGGCCGCGGTAATTTGTGAACAACCCGCAGCTCCGACGGGAAAGTCAAATCCCTTCTTTGTTATTTTCTCTACAAAATGAATCAAAATTAATTTATAAGTAGATTCAAACCATTTTATGACCAACACTCCAATAGGGATGTTTTCTGATTAATCAAAATATGATTCTGTTTATTCCGTCAGAACTTAGATTATCGAAAAATTGGATAAGTATGTGTTTTTTTATTTTATCACATTAATTAAAGTTGAATAAGATACGCGTCAAAGATCATGAGTGGGGGCTTTTGACGTCACTACGTGGTAAATTTGCAGTGCGATGTGACGTGACACGAGTTTTCGAAGCACTGTACTGTAAAAAATATGTGTTCAATATTTTTTGGAGATTTTTTTTGTCAACTACCTGCATAACATATTTTTTAACGAGAAACATTGCTTCATGGAATTCTTTCGAATGTCTCGTAAAGAATGTTGTTGAACTGTTGAAATTAAAGGTAATTGCCATTGCTACTCAGCCTACTTTCTAACAAATCATCAATGTGATTAAAACCTCGCGCTTTTATCTACCTTACCCTATTAACCACCTACCCATCATAATAAAACTAAAAACAGATACTCATCTAGCCTCAACTTAGAACTTCATTATTGTGACCATCGGCACCCGTGCAATGTGCAATCAGACAACCGATGCAATGACAGTCCATTTCTAGGTATGTGGTACTTGTTACCGTTATGAAACGGGTGATTACACGAGGGAATGTTTGCATCCTGTGCTTTTTCAATGGAAAAATATCTAGGAACTACCTATTTAAAGTACTTCTTAAGTGTATTGATTAAATCCTACTCATACTCGTAATCTAAACGAGTAAGTTTGTAAGTATGGATGGATGGATGGATGAATGTTTATACTGTTTGTTACTCTTTCACGCAAAAACCACGGAACGGATTTGGATAAAATTTGGTGCACAGATAGTTTATAACCAGGATTAACACATAGGATAGTTTTTATCCCGATTTTATCTTCCCGTGGGATAATTTTCAAGCTGTAGCGGGCAAAGCCGCTGGCAACAGCTAGTAGGATAATAATTGAATTGTCATTCTGAAATCGGGGCACCCATTTCCTACCGTCTAAACTCGTTATCCATAATTTCTTGAAGATAACTCCGGATACGGCGACGTGCTGTCGTAGATTGATTTCGTATGTTAAGTGACTTACCAGGATTAGGTTACCCTCCATGTATGCCCAAGGACAACGTTTTCCAGCTTTCAGCACATGAGATGTGGCAACAAAGAGTAATGAACAGATAAAAGAGAATGTAGCATTAATTTATACAGCGTGAAAAGCCCGTTTTAAACTTGTAATTGCCTCCGCCTCAGCCATTTACATTTTTATTTTAGTAGTCTACAATATTTATTACGATCCAAGTTCTGAAAAAAGAAAATGTTTCTGATCAGACCCGTGTGTAGTTGTTCACAAAACAGTGAAACATTCAAATACAATACTCATTGTTTTATTTTGTTAGCTGAATGTAAAAATAATAACAGAAACAGGAAATAATAATTAATTAATTATAATAAAAAGTAATAAAACTGTTTCGGCTTATCCGGTGGCGCTTACCGATGCGTTCAGTAGCGACTTATTTTTAGACCATAAATAACAGAGTGGTGACATCTGATTTTAAACCGTGAAATACTCTTGTTTTTTCCGAAAGTAGGTAAGTACCCATAACAACTTTTAAAAGTAGTGCTAAAATAAATGTCTACGTGGTGGGTGACAATAAAATAAAAGGTTACTGAATGCACAGTAATTGACACTAATTCAACACCTCATCTTTATTACTTGTTTCCTAACAAAGTCATTACGGAATTAACTACCTACCGGTTGAAGCTGAATAAACAAGGAAGTTTGTAACTCTACAATTAATCGCTGCTAAGTTTAATTATTAATTAGACAGTGCGAAATGAACTTACTGGCCGTATGTTTGTTACTTGTTTACAGTTACAGTTAACCGCAAATCAATTTGAGTGATAGTAAGTGAGAGCGTGTATTATAATTTATGTATTGATCATTGTAGATTTATTTTCGACCTCTTTTTTTGAGTTATTTACAGATTTTATTTCAGTACCATTCTATTTTCAAACATTAACTTCTTTTGATTTTGGACAACACTTCAATCAGCACTCAGAATCCTCTCAACAGGCAAGTGCTAACTACTGATTATTTTTCATCGCGCCGCCTGTCTGAGTGTTACCCGATTTAGAAAGTTCCCGATATTCGTAGCGTCCCCTCTTGTCGTGAGTCAGGCAAATTATAGCGTTTGTGATTAATGCGCGCTATTCCTGGGCGTATCCTTCACCCGACGATTCACCTTTCTTTGTTCTTCATGCGCCTATTGTGAAACTAGGCATAGTCGAGGTACGGGCTGACTTTCACATGGTAGACAATACAATGCATGCAGCTTAGAGAAACTACGTTTCCATCCCATTAACCCATCTACAAGTTTTCGAGTTGATGTAAACTTCAGAGACTAACATAAAACTTCGGTTTACGCATCAGGGTCAAAGAACTTATTTACTAGGTTGTAAAAAGCATCTCACGTCTTGTTTTATATCAGCGGAAATTGTGTAGCTACGTCGGCGGCATGTGTTTTATAAGGATTATGGACTGTAAAGTGTAAGTTGCGATGATTCAGCGACGAGCCATCGAAATTCTGAGACGTGAAGCCGTTGGTATGCTGTTTACTATTATGCTTGAACGATTTTCAGTAACTATATAAGATGTGTATTACCTTTAAGTAATTGACATACCTACAAACTTCTTAATTCAATGGTTTCCTTTTCATTAGTATTTAACAGAACGAAAATATTTGTAACTTCAAACAGACGGACAAGAGTCTTGGGATAAAAGCATAGAATAAACAAATAAATAAATAAACAAACACGCTTTCGTAATTATTTTTTTAAACCTTTTGAGGTGACAAAAACGATTGGAAATAAGAATTTGTCAAAAATGCAATGCATTCCAAGTTTTAAACAACATAGGACACGCGATAGTGAGGTTTAGATACAAAACTGCTTTATTGGAAGATCACGTAAGTAGCTTTGTTTCCAGAAACTTAATCAGTATCAATATCGGTATCGGTAGCGGTTAAATAGGGCGGAGGTGACGATAATCCTTCCCGTATCGGATAACCGTTGTTTCAATTCAAAGGAATACTAGTTAATCCCCATTTCGTGATTGGATTAATCTGCTCAACATGTTTGAATGCGTGTGCTTCCTAATCTACGCATTTTAATAAACAAACACGACCAGATTCACATTGTTTGGATTGATAGAATAAATATTGGTTTTATTTTGATTGGATTTAGTTTTGTTTGTACCTACCTAAGATTAAATAAGTATTGTGGTTATAGAAGATTGCTCAAGAGATGGAAAGTTGGCTAAGGCCTCAAATAATGGGCCGCGGGTTGTACACTAGTTATCGCGGCCTCGACTTAGAGGGCTAAGAAGGAACATGGGTGGTTTTTAGTCAGTAGAAGTCTGACACTCACTTTCGCTCTGCCCAAGAGCGGGAGGGGTTATTCGATGATTTTCCACCCGCCAAAAAAAAAGGCCTCAAATAATAATTGTACCTAGATCATCACCATTTAGCATGCCCTTATCCCAATTTTAGGGTCGGCGGCGCTGTATGTCTTCCTAAGTAATAAAAAAAAACTTGTAATTGTATTCTGTAATTATTACAGAATACAAATTCAATTCAAAGTGAAGTGTATTATGGTAAAAAACAAGCCCCTATTATTTTGTGAGTAGAACGGCTGCTGCATTACAATGAAATTATTAAAATAATGCAAGTTAAAAATGTAGTTTCCAGGTTTTGTGCTATATTATATCAACAATATCAGGCATAATGCGGTTAGCCACGCTTGAAACTAGTCACCACAACGTTTTGATATTTATCTATCCCAACAAAACAAGACAACATTATTGCAACATCGCGGCTTGGTTTTTAAATCTCGTGGTTTTGTCCCAGCCCTGTATTCTTCGGTTGGTTTTATTGCGACAGCTCATAGGTACTTAAGCTACGTTGAAATGCTATTTTAAGCTGTAGTCTGGCAATTAGTATGAATTTCACACGTCACGTTTTATAAGGCTATCAAGCCTATCTATCTCTTGAAATAATATCTATCTTTTGAAAGTAGGTATATCGTCTTTGTATTATCGGATAGGCTACTTTCCAGTAATAAACTTATCTTTTATTGTGTTTATTTATAATGTTATTTCCTCTTGTTACAGGTCCGCGCCATGGAGCAGCGGCTGTGCGATTGGCCAGCGGGCACTGATGGTGCACCCCGGGCCATTACGCGGCTTGAAGGCCAAATAGAAGAGCAGGTACGACTTAATCCTACTCCGATGTTTTACTTACAGTTAATAATGTGTGTGTGTGTTGTAAATGTGCGTGAAACTAAAAATTGTTAGTACCAACCTCAGACCAAGAAAAAAAGATAGACGGCGCGCCGCGACCAACTTGGTATAATTTTAAGGTGGAAGCTCACATCCGGCCCGCGAAATTCTAATTTTCTTACGTTTTTGGCAATTTGCAGGCCAGTGCTTGGTTGTATGTTTATGAAAATTTGATTTGCGACTGTAAGACGTATGAAGTTACCGAATTATAACCATCAAAATTATCAATACAACCCTCCAAGTTCATTTTCATGTCAAGATTGATTTTTGCATGTAAAAGTCATTCTTTAGTAATTTAGTCGTCGTTCTTTAGTAGTTAGTAATTTTGATGGTTATAATTCGGTAACTTCATACGTCTTACAGTCGCAAATCAAATTTTCATAAACATACAACCAAGCACTGGCCTGCAAATTGCCAAAAACGTAAGAAAATTAGAATTTCGCGGGCCAGATGTGAGCTTCCACCTTAACTTAAAACAGTTCCTTATCTCATTGTAAATTAAATTTTTAATTAACAAAGCCACAAAACCATAGAACCTAAACATTAAAAATATTTTAAAGAAAGCTACGAACGCGCCCAAACATTTTGTTATTGCTATATTGTCGTCATATAACCGGTTTTCTAACTTGAACCGAACCATAGCCCTATAAACTTGAACTTAGAAATGTCATCATGACGTTCAAAAAACAAAGCGATGTAAACAATTTCTTTTTCGGAGATAAAATTAAAATAATGAATGAAATAGTGTGATTAAATTATGTTATTATCATCAGTGTTAAATATAGTGTTACTTTAAATAACTTTACACGTTTTACAAATCAATGAAAGGTGTGAGAAAAAGACATGCATTTGGAAAGTGCAAACATTATAGATAATGCAGGTATTTAAAGAAAACAACTGTTTTAAATAGATGTAGAAATGCGAAAAATACCTACTTACCTTCAACTCCACGAAAGTTCTTAATTAAACTTTGTAAACCATTTAATTTTTTCATTCTATTTCCAACAACTTTCTATTAAAATAGTTTTTTTAAATTATGCAACTGTCATAAGAAAGGTAGGTGGTAAGGTACTGTTTAAAATCCATAAATCTTAATATATTCACAATTTGGAGGTAAAAATATCTTTGTTGTTTTTGTTTTTCCTTAGCTACCCTGTACCATAGTTGCTACCCTCATACCTACTTACTTTGTGTACTTTTCCTTAAATAACATTTAAAGCAATGAAGACTCCATAGCACTTTTATAACATTCTTTTTACAGAATTGGTATGTGAAGATATTGTACAGAAATCTATTAGCCAATATCTAACTCAAAATTCCAACTAAAGTACCTTATGACACTGCAAAACTAACTCTAAACATTATTAAAAAAAATCTGATTATACATCATACCACAATATATACCATATACTACAACTTATGGCATACTGTCCTCAGAAGCAGCTAAGACTCCAGGACGCGAAACAGGTGGAAGCAAAAGCAGCCCGGATTAAGGAGTGGGTGACCAACAAGCTACGGGAGCTGGAGCACCAGAACCAGCAACTGCGGGAACAGAACGATCGTTGCAACCAGCAACTTGAACTGCTCAGGAACCATATTGCGGCTTCAGGGAGCAGAAATAGTACTGTAAGTATTATAATTAATATTACAGTAAATAAGTAACAAATTAATCCCATTTGTTTAACAGGTCACTCCTTTGATGAAATAAATATCCTCATACATACACTTTATAATTAAAAATAGTGTGGAAAATTCGTTAACATTTAAATTCGTAGTAGATAACATATTATTGCCGTAGAATTTGTTTAATGAAACTTGAGTCATTAATTATCGGAAAAAGGCTTACTCTCCATTGATTTCTTAAAATATGTTACACAATCAGAGCTTACAAACATCTCATGATGCTTTGCAGATGAAGCTAAAAAGAAACCTTCATATTGATAATATATCAAACAGAATTAGGATAGTTAATAGCAATGCCTTAAGTTATCATACTTATCTTGTTGACTTAATTGATCTATATGGTATTAAAAGTTTATGGTCAAACTTTATGAGGGTTAGTTAAATGATACATTTTAATCCATTTCATTGTTGAATCGTAATTTACGAATAGTAAAAAACACATTATCTGGGCTTCAATGGGGATAAGGACTTATCACTTTAATTTATTAAAATAAGGAGACTGACTGATGTACAACAAAATGGTCAATAAGACGCCTGGGATGTCCTCATATGTGGTACAGAAACCTAAAACCTTTGCTAATCCTCCTGTAAGCCTGCAATTCTCGACTCCTGTTAAAATAGAGCAGTAATATTATAATTTATAAACCTAGACTATGAACCTTAAAATCCTAATCTAATCCTAAAACCTTTTCATGTTACTTCCCACTTCTCCAGTTCATACCAACTCGTGCAAGCCTCTCTCTAGAGGTGAGGACCGATGAAGGGTCTCCTCGGGCCACTTCCAGCCTATTAGCCGCAAACAGACGACGATCAGAAAGCCTAGAAGGGCCCCAGGTAGTTCGATGTTGCCTTTAGGGCTAGAATTTTGTTGCGATAAAACACACTATGCTAATTTATAAATGTTACTTTTTTATTGCACTATTTTATGTGAAATATAAGTTTTACTGATTAATTTCATAGATGTTGCACTTCAAATAATTTTTCTATAATTTTCTATGTTCCTCTGCTGGTAATGGTGTTATGTTGCCCTTGGGGAGATGAATTATACCAAAATAAAAAAAATAAACTTCATCCATAGTGCTAGGCAGATGATCATAGCTTTAATACTTTACTACTGTTATGTCACAGGCCAGAGCTTTTTATTTTATTATGCCGTTTCAACTTTGAATTAATTTGCTAATTACTAGATCAATTATTTTGTTCTAGGCTATATTTTTATTGCACAATGTTGTCATGTCTCATTTTTATATTATTAGATAATAAAATTGTTTCTTCTTTAGGATATAATATTTTCAATTCAGGTAGTTCTGATGATAATCTTTCAGAATTTCAGAAATAATGCAACACATTACTAATGCAATTCATTTTCTAACATGAACATTTATAACATTATTTTCTCCTCATATTTTGAATAGAATGACAAATATTGAAAACCTTTTTTTCAATAGACTTTTGAAGACTCCTGATACAATGTTTGATTGATGTCAATATTTTATTTCAATTTACTACCTATTGATCCATCCGTATTTTTTTTTTGCGGAGTGGGAAATCCTGCAATAACCCCTCCAGCTCTTGGGTAGAGCGAAAGGGAGTTTCAGACTTCTACTGACTAAAAACCACCCATGTTCCTTCTTAGCCCTTGTGCTGATGCCGCGGTATCTCTTGCGAACAACCCACAGCCCCGACAGGGCCAGTTTTCACCCTTATGCTGCATTTCCACCAGAAATGTACGAGGATTTGCAGCGAGAGATGTGCATTAAACTAACCAATCACAGATGTAGCTTAGCTCAAAATGTGAGAAACATACTATACTTTTGTTTATATTGACACACATCCCTCTTTACGCAAACTTGCTTATATTATGTGAAAATCAGTGAAAAACGCAGCTATATGCTCGCTGCAAAGGTTGAAAAGTGGTCAACCGTCAGTGAACTCGTACCTACTTTTTCATAGATGCTTTAAATTTTCTAAAATCACCTCTTTCAACGTCCACAGTTACCAGTAAACTCATCAGAACCCCACTACAGTACACCGGTCCGACATAGAAGGAACCTATCGATCGGTACTACCAACATTGCGAATACCGTGAACCCTGCCAACCCTCCCGCACTAAACACCATGAACAGGACGATGGATGAGAGGACCACTGCCAGCTTATTGGCTGATGATTTGGCTGTAAGTTTTTTTATGTGCTTTTCTTTAGTTTTTTCAATATTCAAATCAAGACTTCCTCATTGAAACATGAGGTCCTAGCTTCGATTCCTGAGTTAGGAAAAAAAATATTGGGTTTTGCTACTAGAAAATTCTCAATAGCACCCACGAGTCTAGACTTGTGCCTGTTTAGTGGCAATAGGGTCGCCCCCTATTACATGGCCTTACATAATTATAAATGGCGAAATGTGGGTGTGCTATTAGGTACACCTCTGCCCAACTCTTCCGCGACTACAGGCGCGTGATGTTTTGTTGACTCCAATTAATATATTTTTACTCATTTTGCTTCATTCTATTTCAGTCTGCTGTTGAAAACTTAGTGGTTCTACCAACGACGCCAAATACTTCCACTGATGGTGACACTACACACGACTATGCTGAAATTTATACACCCAGCAGAGGTTAGTTACCAAGATATTCCAAAGCTTAGATTTCAATTTTATAAAGATTTACCAAATGTGTTTTTTTTTAAGTTTTCAATTTTAATTCCTTGTTTTTTAAACTTAGACATTCATTTATGAATTTTAATATA
The DNA here is from genome assembly GCA_932274075.1 of Diarsia rubi. Classification (NCBI taxonomy): domain Eukaryota; kingdom Metazoa; phylum Arthropoda; class Insecta; order Lepidoptera; family Noctuidae; genus Diarsia; species Diarsia rubi. The sequence continues at coordinate 15,534,239 of OW026425.1, forward strand.
TCATAATTTTTACTGGTAGCGCTGTTAGCTTAATTTTTTCTTTGTGTAATTATTTAGATTATAAGATACGTAAATGATAAGTAAAAATCTTCATATTATACATATATATTTCTATTTGATTGTCACTTTTTTGAAAAATGTTAACCACCTAAGCCTACATTGTGGAATGCAATAAAGAATTGAGTATTGAGTATATTTTGGTTTATAGATACTCTGTTCAGACTGCCTCGTTGGTCTAGTGGTTGCAAGCGCGACTATTGATCATGAGGTCCTGGGTTCAATTCCTGGGACGGGCTAAGTGTTAGCGGGTTGTACCATCAGGAAATTCTCAATAACTGCCACAGAGCCTGGAATTGTGCACGGTTGATGGCAATAGGCTCACCCCATATTACTTGGTTTATAAACTGGTGAAATGTGGGTGTACTATTAGGTTCACCTCTGCCTTGCCCTTTGGAGATTACAGGCGTGATGTTATGTTTTCTATGACTTAGAAGCCGCTAAAGACTTGTTAAAGTGCATGTAGTATGTAGGTACTTTATACCTACCAATCATAGTATACTATACCAGTTTATGCGGAGCTCCCACTGTGCGGAAAATGTATACAAAACAAGGCCATGTTATACTGGAAATTATTAGCTGGATGTGTAACCTGTATGCTTCCAGCAGGGCTATTGCGTATCTTTTAAATGACAGTGGCTAACCTATAGTGCCTATCAATTACTGTCAAATGGTTCCATTTTGTACTAAACCATAATCAATTTGACAGTTAATCCATAGACAAATTATGATAGCCACTGTCATTTAGAAGATACGCAATAGCCCTGCTGAACCGTTAAACTAGAAGTTGGTGCCCTGTTGCAATAGGAAAGGATACAATCTTACGCTTTATAATCTCATTATTCATAAGAGGGGTCTGAATGTACTAGCTAGTGAGGTGGACAAACAAATTTAAACTCTTTCTACCATATTCCAGAGCGCACTCCAGCGTGGCAAGGCGCGGTGAACGTGATAGTGCAAGGCAACAGTCGCGGCGGCTCGTCCACTGGCGACAGCTCCGCGTCAGAGCAACCTCGCCCGCCCACGCCGCCGCTGCACAGGTTCCCTAGCTGGGAGGCTAAGATCTACCAGGTAACTATCCTGAAGAATAACCAAACCAACCAGTTCTACAGTTTGTAGATCACTGAGTGACATACGCACTTCTGTTAATTAGGTTTCATGTGCGTATTGTTTATTACTGGCTTCGGTGGAGGGAAAATTGTGAGGAAAGCAGCATGTCTGAGAGATATTTGTCGATGGCATTTAAGACCAAGTCAGAAGCCCATGCATGGCGTAAAATTTCTGACACCACGTTTGTCAATAACCACAAGTTATAGAATAAGTGATTTTCTAAAAACGATGTAGTGACAATGGCAATCTGCAGTGGAAATTATGTTTTTCCTACTCCTCCGCTATTCTTTTCTGATTAATTTCGATGCGGCATTCAAAAGTCGAGGTTCTTTGTCTCGGCGTTCTGTTCTGGTGGTCGCCACTGTTGATTCTGACGCACAGGATTTGCAGTTCTATGTGAATAGCGTGACGGGCTTATACGACAAGACAATGCACAAAGAGACGATATTGTTGCAATCGCATCTACAAAACCACATACCTAATGTCACACAAAATCATACAAACCCGATAACATCCGGGCGTAGCACACCAGACATGTCGAGCTTAACATTTTGTTCGTCATATCTTTAAAAGCCTAAATGATTTTCATTTATTCCCTACATAGCTTAATCAGCCTGTGACCTGCCCAGTGCTGATAAACATACCTCCTTAAGTGGGGGTTTCACACATGTTATCTACAAAAAGGTTAGGCCAAAGAAACCTGCAGGGCTATTGTGTATCCTTTTGAATGTCAGTGGCTATCATAGTGTCCATCAATTAATTGTCAAATGGTTCCATGTTGTACCAAACCATAACCGTTTGACAGTTAATTGATGGACACTATGATAGCCACTGACATTTAAAAAGATACTCAATAGCCCTGAAGATCGTTAAGTTGCCGATATGTCAAAGTCGAGGGTAACACCTGGATAAGGAAGCCACAGGACCAGTAAGTGCGGTGGAAAAAAGGCTAACCTATAACCATCAGTGGCCCGATGATAACCAAAACGATTATAATTAATCTTTCCCCACAGGTGGCAGATGACGGTCTACAGCAATCGGTAGAAGAAGAGTTAAGTCCGCCGCCATGTCCGCGACCCATGCACGAGTCTACCAGCTACCAGGATATATCCGTCCCCGTCTACGCCACTGTTAAAGGGGTATGCACTGTTTCTGGTACCTAAGTAGTGGAGGAATTCTGATAAAGCAATATTTTGAAAGACGTTTAAGCACGAGAATGTTGTGTACACCTTTTATCGGCTACTTGAGTACTGTTAAAAATTCACGAAAATGTTATGCTGTTGGCGGCGCGGTGTTTTGGACGTGCACGCTCGATTACTGAACGTATGGATTTCTCTCTAGGTGTATTAGTAGCAGCGTTTTTAAGCGTTTAGTTAAGCGGCGTAATCAGTGTTTCGGGGTTTTAACGAGCGTTTACACAGTGCTGCAAATCCCCGATTTGCGGGGAATTCCCGATTTGCGGGGAATTCAGGGTAAGGCAGTTCTATTGGTTAATATTTGTTCGTTTCTCCGCTCCGCAGCCTCGCTCCGCTTCTGTGGACGGGCAGCCTAAGCGCAGGTAGAGCTCGGGGAATTACATAAATCGGGGAATTTCGGGGAATTGGAAACACTGACGTGGGGGAATCGAGAAAGTTTTATTGGCATCACTCACGGGATAACATTTGGCCTTAAATGGCTGCCTCCGATTGGTCAACATACTTGAACGCCCCGCTCGTACGCACGCTCTAGCGAAAACTAGTAGCGTGCACGCTGCACGCCCCGCCGTTCCGAATTTGCGGCCTTACTCTTCGGGAACCGACCAATCACATTGGTCGGTTCCTGATTCTCCTCTCAGTTCCGGTTATCTCCGCCTTGGTGCAAATCGGGCCTAAACGTGACCTGATGCTATCAGCAGTCGTACTTGCGACCACTACACCAATAAAACCAAAACTATTAATTTTGTTTTGTTCCAGCGTGCTAGTCAGATAAGATCGATGCCGTTCACCGGAGACTCGTCAGACGACTCGTCAGACGGCGAGGAGTCCATGGGCGTCACCGTCCATAATACACCGCATCATCAGCTCGTCACCGTCAATCCTATATTCAGTAAGTTTTTACTTTGACCCAATCATTATTTATGAAATCAAACCTCAAATAGTACATTGTTATCCAATAGTTACTTATTTAGTCCCGAGACGTGGTTTGGAGCCCGTATCGTGGTGAAGGCGCTAATAGTTAGAGGGACTAAATAAGTAATTTACCCGAGGTAAAGGCTGTGCTTTTCATTACGAATACGAGGAAAGTAAAAATAAGAACATAAATGATTAACTAAACAAAAAATGAGTTTTGATCGGATTGTTTGCTTTCCCATTTATTTTGTTTTTTTTTGTTCTCTGGTCGTCCAGCTATACAGCCAGTATTTTTCAGGCAAAGATTTTGCCGAAATCTATCTTATTTTAGAGAAATATTTCAAACTAAATTATATTAAACTCATAAAATAATTATATTCTTAGTTAAATTTATGTTATTTTAATTTTAAATCGCGCTGTAATTGAGTGGCAGTATAAAAAGTTGGAACATGGTTCAATAAAAATAAATAAATATATTTTTTTAAATAAAATATGTTAATGGAGAAAAAGACATCTTGTACGGACCCGAAATAAATTTGGATAAGAGCAGGACAATGATGATATTCAACCCAACAGTTCAAAACTAACATAAAGCTTAAGTATTCAAAAAGGCATAACCATTAAATACACTAATAACTATATTCTCTTCTTTACCTCCACCAGATGCCCAAACATCAAACCAGATACCGATCAACAACGTGAATCTCACCAGCGTCCTCCCAGCCTCAATACAACAGACTTCCAACGGCCTCGTCCTAACCAACACTGCGAACGGACAGTGTAGCTCATCTGACACAAGCCTAAGCGCCAGCAGTCCGTCTAAGAGTGTGAAGACCAGTTCTAGTTTGAGTCCTGCGAAGAGATCGAGCAGTGGCTCGCCTAGCAAGCAGAGTAAGACTCGAGGTATGTGTAAGTACTAAGTTTTATTTGAATATTTTGGTTCATTTCACTGTAACGCAAAACATATTTATAGCATCATCATCATCTACAGCCCGACTTCACCCACTGCAGGGTATACAGGGTGAAAATCAACCCATCACACAGCCGACAACCAAGCATTCTGTACATCAAACTAAGTATCCCTACGCAAAAATGTATGCTGGGAAACGACTTTTTTTTTGGGGTCAAAAATCACATTTTACGGTAAAACTCAAAGTAGCACTCTTAAAGCACTGGATGCGACTACACACTGCGGGTGGTCGCGTCCAGGGCTTGCCATAAACTAGCATTCCTGTGCGGTGCCACTTTGTGATTTTATTTATTATTGTGGCCTTTTTGTTGTTGTTGTATGTACTAACAATAGTTTTATAAGGTTTTTTGTGTTACTAACAGTATATGGACCTACGTCTGAAATAAATGTCTTATTATTATTATTATTATTAAAACATTGTGCTAGTGAATGCTTTGAATGATAAACGGGTCATGGAGGTAATTTAAGTAAAGTTTTAACCTGAAAAACTAGTATTACGTATGTGAAAAATTTTGGAATTTTGACTCCCAATATATCCGTAACTAGGAGGTTCCCAGGCATGGTCTAGAACAAAAAAATGATCGCAGTGGTGGGGAGAACAAGTGCCCTTCGTTTGCGTTAAGGGTACTTTTACACCCTTTATAGGCCTCTCTTTGCTTGTGCCAAGCTCCACACTCTTGTGCCAGCCTCATCCAGGATATTTCCCCAAGGGTAACAATGTCGTTTGTCCGTCTCGCTGGTTGAGATATGTTTCGTAAAACATCATACTCTCTTTAATTTGTCGTTGGTTACGGTTGTGATTCGTAGATCTTTTACAGAGTATTCTATTACCCAGTACTAATTGGGTTGTGAAGGTCTTATAGGCAGTCGTCCCATGTACAATTCTGGTATTAAGCTGCATCTGGTTGGACTGGCAGCGGACCCCCAGATAATGGGTTAGGTCATATTGGGAATAGCCCTTCTTTTTTGTTTTCGAACCCGCAGAAATAGTTTGATTTCTTAATTATGTTTTAAAAATGTTTATTGACTGATGGTGCTAGCAGCAGGGCCTATGGCGTATCTTTTTAAATGTCAGTGGCTATCATAGTGTCCATCGATTAACTGTCAAATCGGTTATGGTTTAGTACAAAATGGAACCATAATATTTTTATTTAAAAAAATGTGAGGTTACTTACTATTTTGTATTTAATATACATCGGTAGTTTTACATGGATTAAATCAGAATATCTAAAACAGAAATAAAACAAAAAGAAAATACTTCAGTGTTCTACTACTTATTTAATTGTTAAAGCGTATTCGATTGTACAACTCAGTTGATTACTAAAATTCACACATGAAAGTAAATTACAACATCACACAAAAATATCAGTGCTCATAATATTTTTTTCAACGAAAACTTATCTTCTTTCACAAGCCTACTTTAACATTACCCCATTATCACAAACATAATCAACCCCAGTAATACTACTGGCCTTATCACCAGCTAGAAACAGCACCAGGTTTCCAATATCCTCAGCTTCGCAGACCTTTCCCAGAGGCATAGCTGGCGAGAAACACTCCCAAGGAGTTTCATCACCTGCATTCTGCAATATATCAGTTTTCACTGGTCCTGGACTTACTGCATTTACTCTTACTCCATATTTTGACAGCTCTAAAGCTAAGCCTCTGGTGAAATTGTCGACGCCAGCTTTCGATACTCCGTAAGCTACCAGTCTCGAATCAGGAACGATTTTCCCGGCAATGCTTGAGATATTGATAATGTTGCCCTTAGTTTCGATAAGGTGTGGTACAGCTAACCTAGTGATATTGAAGAGCGATCGTAAGTTCGTATTGATCAAAGCATCGAACGTTTCAAGGACATTCTCATCCAAAATACTTTCGTATCGAACTATTCCAGCATTGTTCACGAGGATGTCAATCTTTCCATGATGGTCAATTGTTTCTTCAATAATCCTCTTTGCTTCTTCCTCTTCAGTGATGTCAGCTCTGATAACGAGTGGGTTTTCGCATTGTTTAGCTACTTCAGCTAGCTTCATCTCGTTCCTTCCCACTAAAACTACAAAAGCGCCTTCTTGAGAGAAAAGGACGGCAGTGGCTGCTCCGATTCCTGAACTAGCTCCTGTTATTACTACGACTTTGTCTGCGAAACTCATGGTTGTGGTACAAAGTGTTTTTTTAGAGCTCTTAAAGGACGATGTGTTCTGTTCAATGTTTCGATTCGAACTGAGGGCAATACAGGCCCCTTTACCTATTTATACTATGTCCATTCGCCCTGAATATGACCTTAAAAACACCATAATTATTTGTCCTGAGTGATTGATGTGAACGAAAGGTGTTATTAGCGAAAAAATATGTAATTTACCGAAATGGTAGTCCATTTCAATGAAGTGATTTCATGTTTTCTATTTAACACATGAAAGGTTCAAGGGCGATGTTAGTAGTAGATATTATTGTTTGAAGAGCATTTGTAGGTGATTTTTTATGTACTAATGACATTTTACCTAGAACTTGGAAGATTTTAGTGTAGATAAAAGTGAATACTTTTTATGTTTGTTTTAATTGTCAAGTTTTTATGGTTTAGTATTTGAATATGTTATAAAAGTTTATTTCGATTTCTAATATCACGTTTTAAAATTGTTTTACTACATTGAAATTTTCTCTTTCTACATAGAAAAAGAGTACATTGCAAAAATGCTTAAATAAAAGAAAAAATAATCCTAACTCCCTTCGGGACAGATTTGTCACTGCATTCACAACATGATTCATTATGTAGCATTACAAAAGAATAACGTTTACCTGCCTATACTATAAATCCCAATACACTCGAGAGTATTTGCCCACTGTTTCCAATTTAGGTCCAAGAAAGGACATCCTGAACTTACCCAATTCCGAACAAAACATAAAAAATAACCGCTTTATTTATGCATTCAAAATAAAATCTAATTATGAACGCATGGAATTCGAATCCCGCGCACAGTCGTGTCGTATTTGCGGACAGTATGAACCTTTATTACGGTTTGAATATGGAACGCAAACGCACTCTGCGATACCATAAAAAAAAAACAAAACAAAAACGTATGTCTCATTTACTCAGACACATCATTCGAGTCGGGCATGTCGGACGACTACGCGATCCCGCCAGACGCAGTGTCTTGCGACAGTACTGCGTCGCCGTCGCTCGCGTCGTTGTGTCGCGCGCCTCCGACCACAGACTCGCCGAGAAGACATGACGCACTGGAGAAGAGCGGACATCTGGCTAAGTTGGGAGGGAAGCTGAAGACTTGGAGGAAACGATGGTAAGTGAAGTGTGGTATATTTTCCTTAGGAATTCGATTAGGATTTCGTGGATTTTTATCATGGCAATAGAGATCATGAACCGCTGAAACATTAAAAAATGGAATTAAAGTTCACATTCACTGTTCACTTTTTCAAATAATAAGAATCGATTCATCATTTCTTTCGAGTTTTCTCTAAACGAATATTGGGAAAAAGTCAATGACTGCTATTGCCATGCTCTTGTGTATCAATTATAGTCCATGACAGAGCCATTTTTAAAGCGATCGGGCTCAGTCAGCACCCAAAAATTATTAAACAGCCGATTTAAATGAACTATTGTCTGGTTCGGTAATAGTTATAGATGCCCAATCGTTAGCTATTGTCTGGTCCCTTATTTGATTTCTTATGATCGAGTCGATCAAACTTATTTTGTAATTTTTAACTGATCCTTTGAATACAAACTGTTACCAAAACCCAATCGACTTACACTAAAAAGTGAATCAATTGCGCATAAGTGGAATAAGTTTTTGGCCTACTAGACAAAGCAAAGCTGTACATCATGTGGCAAAGTTTGAAGTAGACAACCTATCAATTTTCATTACCTCCAGGACAAATCGACTCCGTGACAGCTAAACTGTCAGGGTGGTGTTGCCACGGGGTCAAGGCTGTCGTGATGTCTTTTTATTTAAAATTAATATCACTTGCGGACTGCTCCATTAATCTAGTGGTTGCTAGCGCGACTGCTGAGCATTAGGTCCTGCTGGGTTCGAAAACCGGGTCGGGTAAAGTGTCATTGGGTTTTGCCATCAGGAATTTCTCAGTTGCAGCCACGGAGTCTAGATTTGTGCCCGGTTGTGGCAAAAGGCTGACCCCCACTTAAATAACTGCTGAAATGTGGGGGTTCTATTAGGTACACCTCTGCCTAACCTTGCGTGGATTACAGGCGTGATGTTATGATATCACTTACTCCATATCACCAGGTTCGTCCTTAAAAACGGCACCCTATCCTACTGGAAGTCGCAGTCCGAAGTGAACCGGAAGCCGCAAGGTCAGATAGGGCTGGGCGAGGCCTGCAAGATCTCCAGGAACGAAGGGGCGGCCACCTTCGAGATATTCACCGGCAGCAGGACTTATTACCTGACGGCTGATAGCATTGCTACTATGGAAGATTGGATTAGAGTTTTACAGGTTAGTAAAATCTATATTGATATTGTAGATGCTAAAGTAACTGCCTGTGTGCTTTTTATACCTTAATGGCAGGACGGAGTTTGATGATATTTGGCACCCTAGACCATAACCTGGATACGAATCTCTTCTTGGATTCTTACGTAGATTCCTGTGGAGTATAAGTACATACATATACCTTCCGGTCGCCGCGCGAGCGAAGTCACAGGAAGTAGTTTAAGTTTAGTTAAAATAAAACGAACAACCAACTCAACTCAACTTGCCAAATAAACATCATGATTCTGATTTATTGCCATCAATTTAAATTCCTGAACCAATGACCAATTACTAATAAAATAGGTTAGTATTTAAATTTACTTTTAATAGTTTTCAGTGGCAATTTTCGAGCATACATCAAAATGTTATTTAAATAATAAACTTCAAGCTTAATTATGAATTGTAGACTTCGCATAAATATTAATGTAGCGGTCTTTACCAGGCCTATTATGATAATAACCTCTGGCCAAAGGTTAAACGAGTGTAAGGTGATTTAAGGTCATTAATGATTCATCGTAGACCTAACGCAAGTACACCGGCTAGGGTCTACTAATAGTGTTTCTACTACTCACATAACGATTGGGGCAAGTATGATTGTTGTTTGACCAGTCATCCGATAAAATGGATAAGTTTACCTGTAATTTTTGCGTGTTAAAAGCTCGGAACCGTCGTTCCGAGCTTGGTTTTTGACTAGAAAGTTCTGCAAGTGGTGATGAAGCATAGTGAAGACACCGTCCTAAAAAAAAAATTCTGCCTTTTTTTGGGTATTACGAGAGCGAGCGAGATAGACACGTACGTTTCGATTCGATTGTTTGTGGATAGCTATGTTGGAACGAATACGAATTTTTCGTTTTAGCTGGTTTTTTGTTGTAAGCTTCCACGTGGGCCCCATGTGATGGATTACCAACCCACACGCGGTAATTTACAGACAGGCTGCCTGTAATCCCGTCGGGGCTGCGGGTTGTTCGAAAGAAATACCGTGGTCTCGACACAAAGGGCTCATTTAATGGGGGTTATTTAATAATTCCCCCCACGCCCCCAAATAGTCTGCCAGTAATCTGCACTTCTTCTCACAGCGGATGGCCTGTATCCAAGAACTTGCAATGTTATACTGAGTAGGCTTACCACAGTTTGCATCCAGATATTCCAGAGGCTACGTATGTAGCCTGTGTTACTTATGTAGAGTAAACCTGAAACACATAATATAGCGAAATATCTCTCCATTTTCAGAACGTCCAAAGGCGAAACGCGACGAAGCTCCTCCTTAGCAAAGAAGACAATAAGCCCACAATACAAGGCTGGCTCACCAAGGTGAAGAACGGACATGCCAAGAAGAGCTGGTGTGTTCTTATTGGCAAGATGTTCCTCTACTTCAAGTCACCTGGGGATCAGGTATGTTATCATCCGCCTGCAGCCGTCCACTGCTGGACGTAAGCCGCTCCAATCTCACACCACTCCAATTTCACGGCACTCTCGGCAAGTGTCATCTTGTTGATACTAGACCTTGTCGCTCCACGTCCTAACGTATGGATGCTGATGCTGCCGTCCTATGTGTTGGTGATCTTTGTGTAAACTAATGGCTCAGCTGACGTACTATTTCATAAAGGCCGAAGGGGGGACTTAGTTCAGCAACGTATTCTAAAGCTTTATAATTATGTTTTCGTTACTACACAAAAGCGGTAATGATTTCTACTGCAATTTGTGTTCGGGTCGGCTTATCTATTCGGCAAAACTTGTTCTACACATGTTTTAGGTATTTATTAGGCACACATTTTTTTTTCATTTGTCTCGTGTCAAACAAAAACTCCATTCAGCCTCATTCCATAGCTGAATCATGTTCAAATCAGGTCTACACAATTTGAGCTAAGCTCGGAGTGGTTTTTTCCCAAAAGTAATGAAAAAAACTATTTGATGTCGCTGATTGATAACCATACCATCAGTCATCTGTCTATGAAAAAAGCATGACTTTATTTCATCTAAAACTCTTGTCCCCAGAACCCTACCGGTCAGATCAACATGCGCGACGCCCGTGTGGAGGACGTGGAACACGTGTCTGACTCCGACTCTGAAGAGAAGAACGACGACACACGCAACCACCTCACCGTCGCCATCTATCCGCAGCACCAAGTTACTGGGGTTAGTGGCTACTTTTTTTTGAGGGTGTTTTTTTGTGGGTGTTTTTTTTGCGTGGCTCTTCACGAACCTGTCAACCATACATTATGAACACCAAACTAAGTAATCCTTCGTAAAAATATTGTTGCACACTCAAAACATTGTGATGATGGTTGTGAACGGGTCAATGAGATAATTAACCTCTCGCGTGTCGGAAGTACAGCATATGTACATGAAAAAATGGCTTTTTAATTGTGACTATAAACTAAACATGCGATGGGTTAAAGTAAAGTTTAAAACCTTGTGAATATTGGAGCTTTGACACTAATATCTCAGTAACTATAAAGTATGGTCCAGAACATTAAAAATATCGTAAAGACAAATGTCTTTCGGCTTTTTCAAGGGTATTTACACCCTTAATTAAATTTTACTGTTGTTTGTGAAGTTGTAGTGATATAGTTGAAGTTGCAGTAGTAAATTAATGCAAAGTTGTAATAGCAAACATTTTTAAATATTGAATTTGAATAAATGCAGACATGTAATGTGAGAATTCTTCACTATGGTTGTCGAGTTTACAAATAAACGTAGATCTTTCATACACCTATTTATATTTCGATTAAAGATTTATTTATTAAACTTACTAAGATATCATACAGGTACTGAACCTTCATAAAATATCACAAAATACGGTTTCACATAAACCACAGGGCACTCTTATTAAAAAATATTCGTCTTTTACAATTCTTGTAATAACATTGATCAGAATGCCCAGAAAATCTTTCCAAAAATGGCAGTCTTTTCCCCGCATAGATAAAAAAACATGCTATTGATCCATCCCTATTTTTTTTGCGGGGTGGGATATCATCAAATAACCCCTCCCGCTCTTGGGCAGAGCGAAAGGGAGTGTGAGACTTCTACTGTCTAAAAACCACCTATGTTCCTTCTTAGCCCTTTATGTCGAGACCGCGGTATCTCTTGCGAACAGGCCCCTTCCATGTTGCTGACATCTCTTTGAGGCGCGCGTGGAACATGAACGCGCCGTCGACACGGCCTGTCGACATCATAAGACGGACGGACGGCGAGCTCGCATTGATTCATCCCTCACTTTCAGGGCCCAACATATCTTCTATTCGAGTGCAAAGCCGACAAGGACTCGTGGTTGTATCACCTCACTGTAGTCAGCGGCGGTGGACTGAGCCAAGGCACGCACTTCGAACAGCTGGTGCAGAAGCTCATGGAGACTGATGGCGATCCTAGTAAGTAGATTTTAATAGTTTAGGATTCATCTGACGCAGTACGGTAGTAGAATTAGTACAATAAAAGACAAGGACCAAAACTCATACCACGAATTTTCAAGTTTCAAAATCAAAATGTTATAGTAATTATTTTAATATTTTTTTACGACATTATGCGGCTGGGATTTGATTTTTGAATCGGGAATTTTATTTAAAGAATAAAAGTATGAATATTGTTTTACTCTTTATACATGGCGTTCACACAACCAGTTCAAAAGTCGTTCTGTTAGATCTGTCAGTTGATTTTGACAGTTCGGCTGACTTCACGTCGTAGAGGTTTCCCTACAATATCTGCTTGCCTGGTTTTGTGTTTATTTTGGATTTTATAAAATTACTCCGAAACTCGAATTTAGTTTACAAAAAGAACTTTTGTAGGAGTTAATATGATAAATGTAGACAATAAAAAACAAAGTTTGATGTTGATGCAGTTTGGTACGGGATTCCATATATCCATGAACATGATCCTTTATTTAGATTATGTTCGTTACTGTACAGAATGACAGGTGTAACAAGGGATATTATACTCATGTACGCCTAAATCGATACAAGGTGGGGGATTAACTGTTTTGTTTTTCACAATGATAGATGTGGTGCCGCAGTAAAAGTGGTTTATTGTATTCATGAGTATGAGTAAGCTTGCCTAAAGTATGTTCTTCGCTTAACTTGTCATATAGCCCCTTTTACGACTGAAAATTAAGTAAAAAAAGGAATAATTGAGACCTATTTTGATTCTTATCTAAAAAAACCACAAACCCACTTAATTTTAGTAGGTATTGCAGTCTCTTTATTTGAACCGCTAGTACCCTATTTCGAACCGCTTGTAACCTATTTTGAACCGCTAGTACCCTATTTTGAACCGCTAGTACCCTATTTTGAACCGCTAGTACCCTATTTTGAACCGCTGGTACCCTATTTTTTATATTTTCAATCTTCGAGGATTTTGTGTGGTTACTGAAATATGTTTACTTTTCATTTCAGATTGTGTTCTATGGAGGCATCCAACGCTCCTCTACTCGAAGGAAAACCTGACATCTCCACTTACCTCCCTTAATTCAGAGGCACTACAGGCCGAAGCTTTAAAGTTATTCAAGGTGAGGTTTTATAATTTTGTTCATAATATTAGGTACCTACTTGTCAACACTTAAAGTGATAACCAGTTATTAATCTTTGGGCGTTTTGTTGGTATTGTCTGGTATTGATGAATCTTTATGTTCTTGAGTCTATCCAACTTATCGTTTGTTTTATATTTTAATTTATTGGAGCTTGGACATTTGCCCTGTTGATGGCAATAGGCAAATTTCCTATAAGATGAGACTTCAACATGTTGAGATATTAGTGTCCATGTTATTTACCTGTCTAGTCTGTCAGGCATTATACGCTTGAGGTTCTCATTTCGTTCAATCCAAATGCCAATCTAAACCATCATCAACAGCCTATTAATGTTCCCACTGCTGAGACACAGGCCTACTCTCTTTTGAGAGGGAATGGGCTATAATCTACCACGCGGGCCCAGTGCGGATTGGTAGATGTCACATGTCTGCGAATGTTTTGGTTCTAAGACATGTCGGTTTCCTCACGATGTTTTCATTCACCGTTTTGAGAGCAGCGGTGATGAAATAAATTACACAAAGTAATGTGCCTGCCTCGGTTCGAACCCACGATCTAGTTATACGTTACGTAAGTCGGGACCGCCACCACTGGGCCACCGCTGCTCTCGATCTAAACCAATACATTAGATTAATTCCCGTCCACAGTGCGTCCAGCTATTCATGTCAGTAGCCGTGGAGCAAGCCGGCATCGACTACCACGTGGTGCTGGCGCAGAACGCGCTGGCGCAGTGCCTGGACGTGGCGGAGCTGCAGGACGAGCTGGCGTCGGTGCTGGCGCGCCAGACCACGCCGCACTCGCACACCAAGCACGGCGTGCAGGTACCCGCGCATGCGTCGCCCGCCTCCGCTAGGCGCACGCCCAAGCTAAACGTTAAGGCCGCAAAGCTTAAGAATGTAAGTTAAGTTACTTTTTTTTTGTTTTGTTGGTTTTTTTTTATACATTGGTTGGCAGTTTGATTAATAAGCGGGTTTTCTTGGTCTGTTCAGTGAAAGTCGTTTTTATTGTGTATGCATAAAGTCATTTATTCAAATTAGGCTGATAATCAGCCGTTTTGGACGTCAATGTTTACAAGAGACAGTCCCCTAATGCGATCGGCCTTTGAGTGTCAATACACAGTATTCCTATAATAAAAATAACATCGATATAAAAAAAATGTTCCGCTTAAAAAATACTTCCATGCTCACACAAGTATCAGTTAATTACCTTTTGGTAACGCGTCTTAGCAAAAAATAATGATTTTAAAAATCGTGTAAATTCCATCAAGTACAATATTGTCATCATATTCCAAAAAAAATATTAACGAAAAGGTCTCTCTCGCAATATCCCACAGCTGGCCTGCATTAACGTCTTAAACAGAATTGTTTTAATCTTATTCCAGTGAATATGAGATGGTGCTAGACGTCTATAGCTGTCTCTTTCCCACGGTAAATAAATTTAGACTAATAAAGTAATAAAAAGCACAAAATACTAATACTTCGTTCAAAAATAAAAACGAGACTAAACCTTATCCCGTAAAATTCAACCGCGAAACAAGGCCAAATATACAACAACGCTAAAATCGCACTTTTATCTTACGAGGAAGGCCACATTTCACACAAGGCCGAGGTCAGATACTAACACTGAAAATACTCGATTTCACGGTCAATATCATACTATCATGGCCAAGGTGACTATCAAGGTAAAGGTCATAAATTTCAAAGTCATATCAATATATACAATGCCGGGATTACATGGCCAAGGTTACTATTCAAGGCAAGGATTACTTTTGCGGCCGTGTTCGTGAAAATCATGGCCGTTTTGGAGGCCATTTTTAATCTAGTTTGTTGATTAATGTATGAAAATTGTGGCATGTTTGATAATGGTTTGACGTTTCATGATGTAATTTTAGGTGTCTATTAAATAAATGTTTTATTCAGACTGTAACGCCCTATCGCTTAGCCAAAACCTTTTGATTATTTATCTAAAGTTTAGTTAACAATTCTTTTAATTAATATGTATGTGGTATTCATATTGAAAATGTGTGTTATTGAGGGTCAGTTGGTAAATTAACGTGAAAACTAAATTATAGTCCAAACGAAATTATATGTTTGTAACTTCAATTAAATATAACTTGATAGGTACTTCCAGCAATTTGTACTTAGCAAAGTAACACTTTCAGTGGGTAGAATAAAGTTAATTCCATAATTACTATTCTTATCTCTTTATTTAAGTCGAGTTTCGTATGACGCATAATATTTACCATACTTTTGCTGTTTATTATACAGACTTCCGCATTTTAAATAAGTTATCCGTCAAACTGTTAATCATTAATCTGACTTCTTTGTGGGTTTAAAATGGATGGTAGGTACGAACTAACTCATCTGTTTTAATTCTACTTTATGAGAACAATAATATTGAAAATCATAAAATTGATGAAAGAGCGCCTAGTTAGTATTTTTATTTCAACACCATATTTTTTTTATGAGTTCGCTACTGTCTAAAAAGTCTAATTCGGTATTTAAAAAGTTCCTATAGACGCTTTTTAACACACTACAAAGTAAATTATTGTTCTCATTTCCACGTAATCTTTTGGTGTACTCTTTGCTAGATTAATGCCAAGATTTTGAGCATTAAGTTCTATTTTTAGACAAAAGAGTACACCTACATGTTACGTTTTTTACTCTTATAAAAACGGGTGTTTAGCATGGCTTTAAATGTTTCAAACATAGCAGTCATCGGAAATCCAACAATAAAACTTCAAAAAAAAAACACTTGGAAATTAAACAAGCCTACATGGAATATAAAGCTTACTGGTATTCAGTTTGACATTGTGTTCTTTATTTATTAATACTTCTTGTAAAAGAGTGGTACAAAGGCGGACTTAACGCCATGAGGCATTCTCTAACAGTCAGCCTCTGGGTCAAATTTGACTGCATTGTGATAGAGTACAAACTAAATATAACAAAGAAATTTCAGAAAGAAAAATATCAAAACGTATAAATGGTATGAAAATTGTTGAGTAAACATTTAATGAACAGTTTTAAACATAAACCTTTAAGATATATAAGTTTAATATCTTAGAACAACTCAAAAGTACGTTCTTTTAAACCTCTCTGTATTTTTATTCTTTTTCGTTTAATCTAGTATAAAGTCTCACAGTATACCTTTTCTTGTAAAAATATGATGTCAAATTGAACGCCAATTTATTAACAAAATCGTAGGTACGTCTATACCGCTTTATATTCGCAACGGCTTGGCTTACGGGCGAACGCTTCAATGCTTTTCTCATATGTTTTCATCATATAATCATATTCATAACAATTCATAGTATTATGTACCACTCAAAGGTTGTATATACGAGTGTTTTAAGATTAAATCTCGCTTGAATCTAGTAGATTCTTCTAGAATATTGTGCTCTATGGTTTGTTTAAATTTTGCTTTTGGGTTATGAGACAATTGTGCACTTTCACAGAATTTACACCAAAATATATTAAATGTTAATACTTGGAAATAGTCACTTACCCAGAAATTATTTTCACCATCATTATGGCAATTTGTATGGGATTATAAAACTGTAAAACCTTGGGTTAGTAGATGATTTAGCACAAATAATGTTTTTGTGCACACCAATAGAATATTGTTCTTGTACCTATAAATATACAAGCAAAAGCAATGCACATATATAGAACATCTTTAAAAATATCAGTTGTAAGCTTCATAGAAAAGAGCACAATATATTTATACAAAGCTTTAAAAGTCTTCTACTTTATTTGCTTTAAATACTGTAAATATACACTAACAAACCATTATTGTTATAGTATAAGCTTTGAGTGTCGCTTCGTCTTGTGGTTGATCAATTTGGAATTGTTTATTGTGAATACCAATTATTTGGCTTCAATGGAATATATGCTATCATATGCGTTAGCATATGCGACAAAATATTATAACAAGGAATTGAAACGAAAAGAGTTTTTATTCCAATTTGATCCGTCCTCGTTCTGGCAACATGTTACGAAAAAAAAATATGTTCGAATTTCGAAAATCAAAAAGATGTTGCCACAACTTAAAAAAATAATGTTACGTTGCAAAATTTCAAATGGAATGTTGGTGTAAATTTTTTCCCCGATTTTCTTTTGTTTTTCATCCGAGAATGTTTGTTCCTCCCCTATAGACCTAGGGAATGTTATTTTTTTTTTTCGTTTACCTATGTATCATTCATATACTCTGTCATAGCTAGTGTTCCTTCGCACTGTTTCGATCTCCTTTGTAATGAAAGGTTGATGTTGCAAGTTTTTTAGACTGTTACCTATAGCCCGTTACATTATATTTATTTTATATATAAGTACCCACATTTTTAGATTGGTAAGTATCTAGGAACAATTCGTATTATATTCTTTTGATGTGATTGCATAATGTGTCAATATGATGTTTGCTTTTCAATGTGAGCTCAATTCGTGATATTATATATTTTGATTATACTATAAAGCTCGAATTTACCTTCTATATCACAGAAAAAAGTATAATCTGTAGCTTTTTATGTTGTTTGTGAAACGGCCGCTGCTCTATTGAGTGGCTTTTTAAATAAAAGAAATTACTTAATTGTTGAATTAAAAACAAAGTTTTAAGACTCAAACAACGAATCGTTTGCCTCACTCAAGTCCTCGAGGGTGCAAATTAAATTAAGATATAAATTACAAATAAAAAAACTAAATTACTGATTAGCCCTGTTTATTTTAGTCTCAGTTAAAATCACCATAGACTTCCAAAATAAAATTGTAGTAAGCTAAATGTTTAAAACATGTTATGCAATCTATCACAGTAAATAAGCACACTGTTCAATTTATCACTAAAACTAAACCAAGTACTGTACATAACAGAACACTGGGTGACACTCACTGAAATTAAGTATTAATTTTATGGGAAATTGGTTTCTAAGAGCACAGAACACATTGGCAAAAACGCACTGGCACTAACTTTTAAAATAAATTGTACATTAAACATAAAACATTGTACATAGTAAATACTCTTTGAACTCACGAATTTGTTCATAAAAACAAAGTTTTTAAAAATATGTAAAAAAGTTCTAATAAAAATGTTACATACCCACTGTCACGTCCGCGTTACTATCGCGACGTTTTTCTCTAAATAGTCTAACGTCCACGTCGCGATCGCGACGTTTCTGTCAACTACACTTCAATCGCGTTTTTATCTAAAAAATAGTTCAAAAGTCTCTACACGGTTTTAGTATCGATTAAAGTCGACTAAATTACGCGTCCATTGGTACTAGCAACACTATTGAACGAACCAGAAAGGAATTGAAAAAAAAATAAACAAAAGTCGTGTCAAACAGTCGATGGCGTCACCGAAATTGTAAGGGGATCCAAATTTATAATGTAAGTATTTTATGGTATTTATTGCCCAAATGTAATAGTGTAATATCTTAATATAATGCCGAAGAATCATTGTTTCCGAATATCTACAAATTCTTTGCATCCGAAGTATCTCAAGTTGATTTTACATGTGTTGAAAGTAGAAAAGCAAAAATTTCGCCATTTTTTTGCCGCTTTTCCATTAAATTATTACATGATTTATGTAATATTTTAGTGAAATACGTTCTGTAATTGAAAGAACAGTTAATTAACAATATTTAGGTAGACTGAATCCAAAACAACATGATGAAAATCGCTATGATTATACGTTTTTGTTTTTTCTTCCGCGTGTTTTAGAAAAGTCACCCCGTACCCTCATGAAAAGTATCGAAATAAGGATTCATTTAAACGAAGAATCATGCTTTATTACCCAACATATGTCAATCTTTTCTTTTGTCTTATGTCTTTGACCTGTGTTTATTTATTATTTTCTCATAACCCATAAACGTATGAACGGATTTGGATTAAATAAACGTTGTTAGATTTGCCTTGGTAACGCGAGTGTCACTGGCTATATTTAAATTAAAATACAATGAAAATTGCGTATTTTGGGGGCCATATTGTTGTCAAGTTCGAAAAACTGTTTTGTTCCATTACCAATGGTCCAATTTGTGTTTCTAAACCATCCAAGAACACATTGAAATATCCCCAGAAAGTTTCATCCAAATCGGTCCAGCCGTTAACAGTGGAATTAAATATTTAAAGAAAGACTAGCGGACCTGGCAGATGTTGTCCTTTTCGTACAGCAGCGCCACCTACCGGGTCCAATTGTGTTTCTAAACCATCCAAGAACACATTGAAATATCCCCAGAAAGTTTCATCCAAATCGGTCCAGCCGTTAACAGTGGAATTAAATATTTAAAGAAAGACTAGCGGACCTGGCAGATGTTGTCCTTCCCATACAGCAGCACCACCTACCGATTCCAATTGTGTTTCCAAACCATCCAGGAACCCATTGAAATATCCCCAGAAAGTTTCATCCTTATTGGTCATGCCGTTTAGGATCAATAATGATGATGCTTGTTTTTTGTTTTTACTGAAAAACAAAAAACAAGCATCATCATTATTGATCCTAAACGGCCTGACCAATAAGGATGAAACTTTCTGGGGATATTTCAATGGGTTCCTGGATGGTGGCCAGAAAGTTTCATCCAAATCGGTCCAGCCGTTAACAGTGGAATTAAATATTTAAAGAAAGACTAGCGGACCTGGCAGATGTTGTCCTTTTCGTACAGCAGCGCCACCTACCGGGTCCAATTGTGTTTCTAAACCATCCAAGAACACATTGAAATATCCCCAGAAAGTTTCATCCTTATTGGTCATGCCGTTTAGGATCAATAATGATGATGCTTGTTTTTTGTTTTTACTGAAAAACAAAAAACAAGCATCATCATTATTGATCCTAAACGGCCTGGCCAATAAGGATGAAACTTTCTGGGGATATTTCAATGGGTTCCTGGATGGTGGCCAGAAAGTTTCATCCAAATCGGTCCAGCCGTTAACAGTGGAATTAAATATTTAAAGAAAGCCTAGCGGACCTGGCAGATGTTGTCCTTTTCGTACAGCAGCGCCACCTACCGGGTCCAATTGTGTTTCTAAACCATCCAAGAACACATTGAAATATCCCCAGAAAGTTTCATCCAAATCGGTCCAGCCGTTAACAGTGGAATTAAATATTTAAAGAAAGACTAGCGGACCTGGCAGATGTTGGCCTTTTCGTACAGCAGCGCCACCCACCGGGTCCAATTGTGTTTCTAAACCATCCAAGAATACAATGAAATATCCCCAGAAAGTTTCATCCAAATCGGTCCAGCCGTTAACAGTGGAATTAAATATTTAAAGAAAGCCTAGCGGACCTGGCAGATGTTGTCCTTTTCGTACAGCAGCGCCACCTACCGGGTCCAATTGTGTTTCTAAACCATCCAAGAACACATTGAAATATCCCCAGAAAGTTTCATCCAAATCGGTCCAGCCGTTAACAGTGGAATTAAATATTTAAAGAAAGACTAGCGGACCTGGCAGATGTTGTCCTTTTCGTACAGCAGCGCCACCTACCGGGTCCAATTGTGTTTCTAAACCATCCAAGAACACATTGAAATATCCCCAGAAAGTTTCATCCAAATCGGTCCAGCCGTTTAGGATCAATAATGATGATGCTTGTTTTTTGTTTTTCAGTTTTTGTTTAGCCGGGTTTTTTAGTTTTTTGTTATTTTATTTGTCATCATCTGCCTACTATGGTGGCCCGGACGTTTGAGTGGAAGAATCTATAGTCTGTGCAAATTTGAGCGACATGCGGACTTATAAGTCCACGCCACAGACAAGCGCCTCGGACTTAAAAGTCCGCTCCACAGAGACACTATGGCTACCCGGACGTTTGAGTGGGAGCGACATGCGGACTTATAAGTCCACGCCACAGACAAGGGCCTCGGACTTAAAAGTCCGCTCCACAGAGACACTATGGCTACCCGGACGTTTGAGTGGATGTCGGCGGACTATGGTGGCCCGGACGTTTGGGTGGATGTCGGGCTACTAAAAATATTATTTAGTTCATATTAATAAATAAAAAACAATCTAATCATAAAACAAAATAATCCGAAAGTTGTGCGGGAGAAGCCTTATGTCGGCCATCTTGGCACAATTTCGTCATCGGAGCGATACCGAATTGATAGAGGGAATGGGTAGATTGTTTTGATTTATTGTGCTACACTGTATGTTCCAAGTAATAGTTTATTGGTATCAAAAAAAAGCTCATATAATCTATTTTAATACTACGTACTGTGACATTAAGATATGTTTCAAATAATTCGTAAAAACTTGTTATAACAAATATTTTACTCAAATTTAACCCATATTGTCAGGTTCAACATTTTTTTGTACATTTCACAATAAGAGTTGTTTTCCAGTATGCACATTTATCGATTCCTTATAATGTTAGCTGTTTAACAGTATTTTTTCATTTCCTATTACTGGAGTAGTTTGGTTGCAAATACACTTTTAATAAGTAATGGCATCGTGCGCTCGACGTGACCTTGGCCGCTCTAGTCACCCGGACGCTTGCGGTATGACAGCTGTCAAAAAAAGGACGTTTCAGTGGATACAGCCAGCTATATCAATACTTATTGTTTTACCTATAGCACTTTCTCCACAAAATAGTAATTAACAATTTGTTGATTGCCATGAAAATACTGTTGACTGCCAATAACGCGATGATCAGCCTATAACTTTTCCTACTGCTCACACACACACAAGCTTCCTTTTTATGTGATAGAGTGTGTCGTACATATACACCACGCAGGCCAAATCGAGTTGGTAGTTGACATAAACCGTGGACCTTTTAATATCATATCATTTCCTCACAATGTTAATAACATAAAGGGTGTAAAAGTACCCTTAACGCAAACGAAGGACACTTGTTCTCCCCACCACTGCGATGTTCTAGACCATACCTGGGAACCCCCTAGTTACGGAGATATTGGGGGTCAAAGTTCCAAATTTTGCACAGCTGTTTTTGTAAATACTAGTTTTTCAGGTTATAACTTTACTCAAATTACCTCCATGACCCTTTTATTATTCAAAGCATCATCCAGCACAATGTTTTAAGAGTGCTACATTGAGTTTTACCGTAAAATGAAATTTTTGACCCCAAAAAGAAGTCGTTTCCCAGCAAAAATTTCATTTTTGCGTAGGGGTACTTAGTTTGATGTACAGAATGCTTGGTTGACGTATG
The DNA here is from genome assembly GCA_932274075.1 of Diarsia rubi. Taxonomy (NCBI): domain Eukaryota; kingdom Metazoa; phylum Arthropoda; class Insecta; order Lepidoptera; family Noctuidae; genus Diarsia; species Diarsia rubi. Next base: position 15,556,633 of record OW026425.1, read on the forward strand.
TGTGAAGGGTTGATTTACACCCTGTATATGTGGTATAAACTCTGTATACTTCGTCCCTTTTTACGCATTAAGACTACCGGGTAACCGACGCTACACGGATATAGTCTAGTGTTGTAAACAATATCCGTTTTTAGCTGGAAGACACATATATATATTCGCTTCTTCTTCTTAGCGTTTCGATGGCAAGTTTTCACTAAATATACTTGGCTAAAATTCAGCTATACGAACTCCACTCGCTGAGTCATAATATCGTTAAGTGCGTAGGTGTCAGGCATGCAGCGCAACATGGAAGGTGGGTCATTGTTTGTAGAGACCACACCTCCATCTGAAGACATTGTCTTTGCTGCGACCGCCTTTGGTTCGGAGTCTGTTTAGAAATTTCCAAGTCGGCCACGGCTAAGCATTCCCAGGCAGGCTTTCAATCAGCTCGATGAAATCGTCATGGGGCTTAAGTAGCGCCCGCCAGAGTGTCACTAACTGCTATTAACTGGACTAGCTGGGCGAACGGATCCAAAAAAACGTTTACGGCTTTTCAGCCTCTACATTTGTATTAATCACACTTTTAGTCCATTTTTGAAAAGTTCAAGTATAGTCCATTTGCAAAATACTTTAATATGAATAAAAGAGTTGGTATTCGTCTCCGGTGTGTTTATGGCTATCAACAATTGTATTTAACTGAAACTATGACAAAAGGAGCGGGTTTTCGGGGCCAAAAAGAGCGTTCACAGCAATACTTAAAGGTTATGGTTAACTTACAACACAAGTCGCTAACAAGTGCAATTATGTATTATGGTCTATGTGTATATTTATATTCTTGAATTAAATGTATGTTTGATAAACCATGCATTATAATTTGCAAGGAAATTATTTTATATGCTCACTACTCTAATAAACAGCAACACAACACAAGCAACATTAGACAAACAAACAATACTGATAAATTATATATTTCTACACCCATAAACAGTATACATGTATTGTATATCCACACACACAATTTTAACCACCGAAATATGACTACCCAGAGATACCCTTAGTCTATCTCACCTGTACCACTACGCTGTTACAAAACTTTTCAACATGGACACAAATATATTATATTTCCACGACACACAGAACAACAACCCCCAAAACAGACCTACCCCACACAAGCCCCCAAACTTTACAACCCCTAGTCACAACAAACAGATCTCACTTAACCCTCAATAGCTCACAGCTATAAGCCTAGCCCCTATCGCCAACATTTCATTTGTTCAGCAACTGCTACTGTGCGCGACTCAGTCGCTGTTCACGTGCGACACTGGCGCCTCTTCTGTCGGCGGCGACAACAAGAGCGACGTACCGCCCAACGCCGCCGGATCGCCTAGCTCGATACAGGTAAACGGAGCATAGCACATAGGAGAATAAGTGTTATTACAAGTAAGATAGAGTAGATTATCTTTCGCGTATAGTGTTGATACAGTGTAGACGTAGCGTAGACTAGCTCGATACTGGTAAACGGAGCGTACATAGGAGAATATGTGTACTAAAAGTATGGATAGAGTACATTGCCTTCGCTTCTGGCGTTGGTACAGCGTAGTCGTAGCGTAGACGTTGCGCCGACTTAGTGTAGTTTCGAATCTCGCTCGAAACAGGTAAACGTGTGGAAAATACAGAAGAGTAGATACGAATAGTTAAATTTTGAGTGCCTTCGTATTTGGCGGTGGTCTAGCGTAGACACTTCGCTAACCGCTCAATGACAAGTCTACACACGCTGTGGCTCGACTACGGTACTCACTCGAAGGAAACAAGCGTGTGTCAAGGCTTAATGTAGTCATAAGTTTAGATCAATGACACTTACTTTGTGACCTTGATTAGGGCACAACAAAGTTGTGTTTTTAAATTACAAAGTTCCATTTAAATGTAAGAAAGGATAAGATTTGCAAACTGATGTAAACCAACATACGTAAAATATATGTGTTTGTCGGATCATTATAGTTGCATTGAATAATTTGAAATGTTTCTCGCATGACAGGAAGATTCAGCAATCAGTGCACTTATAGTTAAAACATTCCCGAAGCCAGTAATAAGTTTCACAATCTGTAGACGTGTTTGTCCTGTATTTGTCTTCTTAGGGAATCATATGAGAAAAGCAAAATGATAAGAATAAATAACTTCAAAATAATCTTTTACTCTTAAGATCCAATCGGATGCGACTCATAGTCAACTTCTTGTTGATAGAAATCGACGCAAGGCAATACTGTCAGTTCCGATAAATAAAAAATAGAAATTAAAGAAACAGAGAGCCTCTAAAAAGGGTCAATAAGTATTTAAAGAGAAATCACTTCGTCTTCCTAGAGACCATAAAATAAACAATCAGGGGTTTTTTAAATTCACGGTTAAACTGGAACTTGACGTGAAAATAGTTGGGAAAAAGCTAACCAAACATAATCGGGAGAACTCTAGACAGAACTTCTGAAGTTTCCTATGAGTCACATCCGACGACAACCCTACACTATAAAGTGTACAAACAATTAACACAATTTTTATCATTTTCTACCATCCAAGGAATGTTTCCAGGCCCCGTTGTTATCAGTGGACTGCAAGAGCAACCCGCCTACGTATAGTTTTGTCCAAGGATGGCAGTTGTTAGCGTTGGCTGTCAGTCTGTTTGTGCCAAGAAATAATAGGCTGCTGTGGTATTTGAAGCTGCATCTTAGCAGGCATGCGGATTCTAAGTGAGTATTGTTGGTCTTTTTTTGTTTTAGAGTCATAGTATGAGAGGAGAAGGCAATTCCTGTGATTTTTTTAAAGGGAATCAAAATCAAAAAAAATCAAAAAAATCAAAAAACAATCTTATTTCAGTGACAATCAATGTAAAATAATCTCATGAGATTGATTTATTAAATTGAAACTGAAATTAGACGATGATAGTTCTTAAAAACATATGGGAATTTCGGATATTTAATGCTGAAATATTCAACAAACAATTGTACTGTGTAACAAAATTTTAAGTTGCCTTTTAAGATAATCCCCATCATAGTAAAATTTTGCTAGGTTTTTGAAAAAAAAAGTCTGTCATATTTTACTTGAATTTTAGAATCACATAGTTATTATCCCAATTTTCAATTGGCTGCTTGATTACTGTTAAAAATTCACGAAAATGTTATGTTATTTTAAAGAAGTAACAGAAATAACACGACGTGTGAAAATATAATAATATCGATCAAAAAATGGAGTAGTTACATGCTTTTGAAATTTTTGGTGGGGGCACTTTCTATCCTTGTCGCACGAAACGGCCATGTACTACGTAAACGTGACGTTAATATGGCGGTATGAAATATGACGTCTAGTTTATATAGCGCTGTCTTTGTCTAACACGTGATTTAAAATCGGTTAAAACTAAGCCATTTTCTGGCCAACTTAATTACTTTTTACACTTCGTGTTATTTCTGTTATAACATAACATTTTCGTGAATTTTTAATAGTAGTCAAGTAGCCAATTCTTTCAAGCAATATAACATCAAAGTGAACAATCGAAAAATAAAATAATACCTCAACAGTATACACCACGGGTCATAAACTAATTTTTCCTCAGAACGGAGTGTGGTAAATACGCGGCGTACTGTGCACGCGCGCTCGAGCGTACCATACGCAACGGCGGGCGAGAAGACAAGCCGTCTAGAATGGAAGTACTCTCTATACTGCTGAAAAACCCCTACCACCACTGCCTACCCCACGCTATACCTGTTCACATGCTCAATAATACGTATCAGGTATGTACTGTTTTACCTACTTCTACGAACTCGGCCTATTGTAGACAGTTAAACCGGTTCGTTTTCTTCCAGAAGAAACAATCAAAATTCGCCATAAATATTAACATGATTATCTCAGTCAGAAAAACATGACAAATGACGTTCACCGGAACCTAATTGTTGTGTTTCTTGTAATATTCTGAGAGAGTTTAAATTCTTAGTAAGAATAGGACCTAGATTCTGGACGATAAACAAAAGCCCAACGACTAACGTCTGGCCTCATTTTTATTAAGGGGACCTACACCCTATTTCTCATTCCTCCAAAGTTCAAAGAAACTCCAGGTTCCACTACTTCATTTGATGATTTGAAAGAAAGAAAGAAAGAAAAAGTATTACCACGGGAAAAAAAATCCACTGGTTAAAGCGATCCGGTAAACATAGTAAGCCTAGCACTAATGGCTCATAATTATTTCTCCACCAGGTAATAAGTTTCGACGGTTCAACAACAGTAGAAGAGTTCCTATCAACGTTAAGCACGGAGCTAGGGTGCCGAGAGTCGGTCGCCTCAGGCTTCGCACTGTTCAGCGACGACCCCATCGAGAAGGACTTGGAACACCATATCAAGCCTGATAAGAAGGTATGGAACATTCATACTTAAGCTTACGTTTTATTCCCATGGCGGTAGGCAGAAGCCAAACAATGCCACCGCCCACCGGGTACGATCCGTTCATATATCTGGTATGAATTATTCCAAACTATTTCCACTTTTAGTTTCGCTGACACGCTCCGCTTGATTCATCCTTCACATTGTAGAATAATTACGCAATTTAACGTTGCTTTTTGAGGTGGATATTAAAATTAAATTAAATTAACTTTGTAATGGCAATGAAACTGTTACAATATTGACTCATTACTGGTAAAAAGTTAACGTTTCCTTATCATTAGGAAAGTTATGTCCGACTCATTAAAAACAAATTCTTCTTCAACTGTTATTTAAGCCCTACTTCGCACTAAATAAAAAATTAGATAACCCCTGGCTCTTAAGAAAAAAACGATGTTTTTTTTGAATCAACGAAACAATGTCACAATCGTCATAATTTTCTCGCGTTCATATAAAAACATACTCACGCATTTAGAGGTAATAATAAACTACAGGAGGCCACTTTTTACGATCCTTACAACTAACAACATTTCGATTATTTTGCTTCATACACAATTTCAAAAGCCTTCAATTTTCTCTTTTAATTCCAGTTATGTGACGTCATATCAAAATGGGAGACGGCCCTCCGAGAGAAAGGTTCGGGAAAGTTCGAGAACTCTCGGGTCATCCGACTGACGTATAGAAACAGGCTTTACTTCAAGAACTCCATCAGAACTGAGACCGATAAAGAGCGACTGCTATTGTGCTATCAAATTAATCAACAAGGTAGGTTACATACCATTTCTTGCTTAAGAAACTTTCTTTAGTCTGAACGATTGTCTGGCAGTTTGAGTACTATAAGCGACCCACCCAAATGTCCTTTCTTTGGGATTGTTCGTCATGACGTTTAGCTCATTGAGTTATAAATCGAGCTCCACGATAACTGACAAATGCTTGCACTGACTGGACGGGTCCACTCCAATCTGTGTGGTGCTTTCTTCAAAAGACCATCTTACTGCCGTACTCAGAGAGCTTTAATGATTACTTAGTAAAGGTTTTGACAGTTTTGTCATACAAAAGAATATCAAACCTTTACTAAGTGACGGCTTAAGTAATCATTAAATATCTCCGAGTACCGCAGTCAGACACTAATCTGCGTAGTCTACATGTGTGTGTACCAAGATTATGTCTGGACCTTAACAGAGACTATGACCTCTAAGTTTGTTTCGGATGTTTCTTCTCAGAGTAGTCAAGTACGAAACACCGGCTCCAACTAGTTTTCAAAATAAAAACATATTTGCAAAATAAACATCATTAATATCAAGATATTTAAGGTCGCGTGTGAGTAACATACTTACAACATACATACAGGTCAAAGAAACGACTAGTTGTTACTCGTAGTTAGGTACTTATGTTCTTCGCACTTTCTAATCGTCACTGACGATGGAATAGGTGCCTTAAGTAGAGTTTGTTTAAGATAGAAAGAAAGAAAATAATATTTTATTTGACGTAGAAACATGACAAGCATACAAAAAGACCCAAAGAAACGACATGATGATGGGTCTTTCACCATTCTTTTTTTGGCGGGTGGGAAATCATCAAATGTCTCCTCCTGCTCTGGGCGGAGCGGTAGGGAGTGTCAGACTTCTACTGACCAAAAACCACCCATTTTCCTTCTTAGCTCATTGTGCCGAAGCCGCGGTATCTCTTTCAAACAACCCGCAGCATGGGTCTTTTAGCCTGCGTCCATACCAAAGTGATCTGTCGCGCGTATACGCGATCGTCACTTTCATATGAAACACATTTGTTCAGAAAAACTCAGGCGGTAATTGTAGGCCTGATCACGCGTTTAGTTTATCGTAACAAATTAAATGTGATGGTCGATGATCGCTTTTGTTTATGCCTAGAATTTTAAATTGCTACACGCACGGCTAAGTTTTACTGTGCCACTGTAAAATTTTATTTGGTTCTTTTATATGTGAGTAAAACACCCTTGTTCTTTCCTCTCAGTGGTAGCAGGCCGGTTCCCAGTGACCCGGGAGCTGGCAGCGGAATTAGGCGCACTAATGGCCCAGTTGGACATGGGCGACTACTCACCAGCCAACACCACTCACAACCAGCCGCGAGCGCATCGGTTCTACCCCTACAGATATAGAGCCGGACTTAGTAATGATGAACTTAGGTAAGGGATGAACTAAATAGAAAAAAAATATGGGCACAATAGGGATGTGTCCTGAGTAAAAAAAAAATGATTCCCTTTAGTCCGTCAGTTAGATTATCGGAAAACATTGGTTAGGTGTTTTTTTGTTTTATCAATTGAATAAAAAATTACGAAGATAAAACACATCAAAGATCATGGGCGTTTGGCGTCACTTCTTGTGGTAAAAAATGGTTTACGTGCTAAAAGAAAATATATATGTGTCCAGTATATTTTGGAAATCCATCTGACGGACTAATTTGTCTTTTTTTTGTCAACTACCCTATTCCGAACAGCGACGCATCTTGTTTCTATGTCGTCATCTGCCTAGCTTTTTCCAACTATGAGTGAACTATGAATGCAGCAGAATACCAACTCTTTTATTATTATTTTTCCTTAGCCTATATTTTCGCACTGTTGGGCAAATACCAGTCTTCCTCTCTTCACTCTTCTCTCTGTGCTTTGTTTTCCGGCCAATATCAGTCTGTTCACGTATTCACAAATGCTTCGATTCAAAAAGTCATGTCTATCCTTTTTTGACGTTACGCAACCGAGCGAAATAGACATACCTGTCAAATCGAAGCATTCGTGAAAACGGGGGCTGGTTGGGCTGGGCTGTCCAACAGTCCAAGATCTGCAAATGATCATCCGCGGACGGACATCGGCATACGTTACCTAACCTAGAAGATCAACCTGTGTAGCTATTATTATGTAGCCTTTTTTTTTTGGTGGGTGAAAAATCATCGAATAACCCCTCCCGCTTTTGGGCAGAGCGAAAGGGTGGGTCAGACTTCTACTGACTAAAAACCACCCATGTTCCTTCTTATCCCCCGTTTATGTAAAATTTTGAACAGCTACAGTGATCTCGTGGATGTGCACTCTGACTCACATAAGTTAATTCAAAAGTTTTATTAAGAAAGCTTATAAAATAATTTTAGTGTTATGGATTGTATGTAAATTAAGTTTTGTATGTAATTAAGTTTTAAGATTTAGTTAGTTTAAATTATACGTTAAAAATCATGTATCTAAGTAGGCACTCAACGACAAATTAGTTGTGCATGATGTGCTCAACTGTAAGAGGTTGAAACACTTGCCTGTGACTCTTATGTATGTTTCTCTTTTCCTTGTGCAGTGTAATCAATTGTTGGTAAGCCAAATAAATAAAATAAATAGCCTTATGTAGCCTCTTAAACCTTAAATAAACTGACTGATTAGACACTGTATGTTTACTACAGAGACGTCGAAGAGAAGCTACGATCAAAGTGGGTGGCGCTGAAAGGTCGCAGCACAGCGGACTGCGTGCGTATCTACCTCAACTGTACGCGGAAGTGGCCTTTCTTTGGTGCTACGCTGTTCCAAGCTAGGGTGAGTCTTTATATGAGTTTTGTGATGGAAAACAGACTAATTGGGACAGTCGTTGGAATACGTGGCCTTTTATGCGCCAATTCATACATGAAGTCTTGTAGAAACCATATCAGATACTAATCTAAATAGTCCCCTCTGCTCTAAAATTATGTCTTGATCTTCAAACAGATCTTTGAATTTTTTCAGCTGTTTCTTCTCTGCGTAGAACACGTTCTATTAATTCTTTGAAATAACATAATATTTTCGTGAATTTTTAACAGTATCTAGTCAAAAAGTCGATTTTAGTGATGCTGCTTTTCAGTTTTCGTCCGCATTCGTCTCAATCATACTTTACTTTATTTCCAGATAAAACAACCAGATTTGTCCATGGTGTGGCTAGCAGTATCAGAAGAGGGTGTGACGGTGTTGGAGCTGGCGTCTATGGCCGTCATAGGGCGGTATGCTCTCAGCTCCATAGGACTGTTTGGTGGCTTGCAGGTAAGGCAGATTTAACAATTACTTGTGTTTTTTACGTGCCGTTACTGCTGAAAGAGTTTAAAAGAATACACTAACACTGAATGGAAAAAAAACGTAAGGAATCCGGCGTGTCCCAGAACCAAAAAAATCCAAGACTTATTATCGTCGCCGTGTCGGATTAATTATCAGACTTCGTATCACCAAAAACGCAATTTTTCTGCGTAATCTGTTTTAACGCCATTTTTTTATTTCCTAGCCAAAAAAACGAAGTAGAATAAATCAATGTTCTAAACTCTTGGAACGCAATTTTAAAAACCTCTGAAAATTTGATAGAAAAATAAGTTTTTTGTTGCTCCTGTTAAAATTTGCCGAAATGGACTTACGGATTCTGAAAATTAGACCAATGATAATTATGTGACATCTACCAACCCGCACTGGACCCGCGTGGTGTATTATATCTCATTTTACCTCTCATAGATAGGAGGCCTTGAGTCCCAGCACAATAATGAATATTATTCCAATAGAAATACTTATACTTACATGATATTCGTTCCAGGATGACCTGATGATGTTGATCGATGCCGAAGACGCAGCAAGTCCAGTGCACAAGATGTTGATTAGTCTCAATAAGCCTAAAGTAAGTTTCCTAGTATATAATACTAATCATAAACATTATTGTATTTTGTGGTCTGTCTTATGTGTGGTTTTTAGCTCCTATGATTTCCAAAATTAAAGGATGATATGATAGACAAATGAGTAAATGATGCCGTGATCTCTGACAGGGGAGGTATCAAAGAAGACAAGCAAGATTTTTCTTCCATTCTCCCTTGTCCATCGCTACACACATTTATCATTTTTATCCGGCTCGAAGGACCATGAGCAAGACTTCGTGGGTTTTCGAGTTTATCTATACTCACTCTACCATTTGTATATTTACGCTGACGTTATTAGTCTAATAGATAGCTATAAGAGTAGAATAATCCCAAAGAAACTATGGATGGACTGTGTGAAGGATAATATGGCTAGAAAGGAGGGGACGGCTGTGATCACAAGTAATTAAGATGTAAAGAGAAAAAAGACTGCTGTGCTGGCCCAAATAAATAGGTCTAATAAAAAATGCTAATTTCCCCCAGATGGCAGAGCTAACACATCTAATAGCGGACTACAAGAACGCGATGCAGCGGCCGTGCGCGCCGGGCACCCCGCACGTGGGCTCCCTGCCCCGCGCCGCCTCCCCGCGCCGCGCGCACCCCTCCCCCTCCACGCTCCCGCACGCGCTGCGCCACTCCACGCACACGCACCACACGGGACACAACACGCTAAACTCGCACGCCACTACTATGACATTAGGTTCAGATCGCAATGCGACGCTCACCCTCAGCTCGCACACGTCCACGTTCAACCAGCATGTAGAGGCGAGGGTATTGTCGCACGGACAACCAGACATTCTGAAGTCGACGCCGGATCATCACAGGAATGAGAAGAAACGGAGCCATACGCAGGACAGTGGGGTCGCGTGATCCCGAGTGTGGTGATGGACTGTACATGGATTGTTTAGTGAATGTGCTGAACGAGTTTGGAGCGACCGTTTTTGGGGAATCTGAAGTATTGTTTCAAGGTAGTTTGTTGTATTCTTTTTTGGAATTTGTTGTAGAATTTTGGCTGATTTAGCCATGCATTGTATTTGTGCATCTGGATGTAATATTTACCTAAATATTGGATACACCTAAAAAATACTCCAATGCAGTACTTATGTATCATCAATATTATTATAGACTACCCAAATAATGATGGAATTACATTACATTTGCCTTTTTATATACAGTTATATACTTCAAAGTCTCGAAACGGTCGTATCATTGATTCAAGGATAGAAAATGGCCCCGCACACAGAAAATAATAGCATTCCACCAAATATAGTACGATGAGAAATAAACGAAATAATAATATACCTCATATTTTGTAGCAAACGATTCAGCCTATTTTAATTGGCTTTTTAATGATAGATTTAAAATGAATAGTTTATAATTTATTTTTTCAGCGTAATGTTATTATTTACATGTTACATGCTACTTTTAAAGAATTTGGCTTGAAGTGTATGAAAAGGTATGATTCGTATGAATGTGTCGATGTTTATACGCAGCATAAATGCCAATTTTATACATGTAGTTATATGTGTATGTGTACAGGGCGTGATAAAATGATACCCGGGTATTATCCATGTTATATCAACTATTTTCGGGATCCTTTAAACACATCCTGCAAAAAAATCCTGTTAATAATCTCGAAAAAGTTCATAATAATCTCAGATATGATAGCACAAAGCAGACCCAATATGATTAAGATGTAGTTTAATGATAAATAATAAATAAAGGCAATCCGATACATTTGTCTACCCCTGTACTAGTTAGATCGAAGTCCATTTTTAGCATAATAAAGCGGGTTTAGGAAGACCCTTACTATCTAATGTTTTATACTAACTGTGCTAGTTCGGGTAGATCTGTCTTTCAATCGACTGATATGCAGGTATCGTTGGGCTTGCGTTTACTACGAGAGACCAACTATATATCCATAGGTTAATGCATGGTCCTTACATGACCAGCTGGGCTATTGCGTATCTTTTAAATCACAGTGGCTATCATATTGTCTATGGATTAACTGTCAAATTGGTTATGGTTTAGTACAAAATGGAACCATTTGACAGTAATTGAAAGGCACTATAGGTTAGCCACTGTCATTTAAAAGATACGCAATAGCCCTGCTGATCAGGTTAAAGGTTTTTAAAGAGACATCTCACTGGTATTGGCTGTTTCTTCTTTAAGAAAGTCGCTTCTTAAATGTAAGGTAAACAAAGTTGTTAATAATTTACCTACCTAACCTACATACAAAGAATAAAACCTCGGCAAGAAAAGAATATTCTCTTCCATTTACAAAATATTAAAAAAACGTAGTATACGCAAGTGCAACCCCAGCCTTATAAATAATTAAAAAGTATGACGTCGTTGTGCGCTAGTGTGTATGTAGAAAGGACGTGTGTAGACTGGCTTTACTTATTTTGTATACTTTTTTATTGTCTTTATATTATTACGATCATCACATATATTTAACTTTAAATATCAGAAATAGTGCCAATGGTTATGAGCTTGATTATATCGTTTGTTAACCAGACATTATTTTTGAGTGATTGGTGTATTGGAATGTTTTTAACCGGTTATAGTTTTACGAGACCGATGTTTGGGATTCTTTGAACTTTTCATGTAGCTTTCTTTGAGAACAATTCATACAAAATTTTGAAATAAACGTATCTAACTACACGATAAACAAAAATTAATTTAAAAAAGAAACACAAAACTAAAATTATTTGGACATATTACTTAAAAAAATGTTTTTGTTTATTCAGAAGAATCGACTGCGAAAAATTTTAAAAATGAAATAAAATAAACATATAATTATATTCTTTATAAACCGAATGTAATGTAACTGTAATCTGCGTGAAACATGTAAAGCCACTTTAGCTCGAAACAACGGTATTGTAAAAAGCTAATTCCTATAAAAAGTTCTAATACAACAACTTTAATAATATTCATTGAGCTTAGTTGTAAAGATCTACCATAATATACCTACATAATAAGCAAAATGTCGTAATTGGTAACTCTGAGTGTCTGTAGAGGTGATAAAAACTAATGGACTGAATTATATTTAAGATCTTCAACGAATCTGAACGCATTATTTATATTTTTGATTGACCAATGACATCAGAACGCAGTAGGTTCAAACAGGTTGACGTGTCTGCGAAATCTCACGCATATTCGCATATTATATTATTATATATTATATTATTTGCATATTCTCTCGTCAATGTGTTCAAAACTTAACTTTAAATAAGTTTAATTTTATTTTTAAGTCTGTACTTTAAGCTATTCGAATCTCAGCAATTTGAAATTTTTATGTAGTGTTCATCAGTTTAATAAGGAACCCTGACATTGGTATGGTATAATGTGGAATCAATGTGTTCTGTTATTATTGGTCTAATAACTATATTTTATAAACCATACTATTAGTAAAACCACACTGTCAGAAAATATAAAATTAAAATGTATTTAAATGAAAATACTCAGTTGAAATGTCTTAGACTGAAATTACTCAAATGAAAATTTTGTCAGTGTTTTATTACAAAAATGGGAACTACCCATCCATATAATATGTATGAAGTTACATTTTGTGGGCATTTTTAAAATCACTATTGTAATGTTCATAGGGTATATTTTTGGCATCTATTATTTCAGGGTTCCGTGCCTAATAAAAAAAGTATATAATCACGTTCAAAATTATAAATAATAATATATAAGTATGACTAAAAATATCATACTGCTATGCAAGATTTTTTAAAGATACAAACAGTAGTTGTAGCAACGATTTTAACAAGGAAACAGGGCCCCAAAATATCTAGAAATAATAAAAATGCAGCTTAATGCTACACACCAAGTATTTTAGCTTTTCATCTAGTCTCACGGAACTCTGAAGCGATATAATTTTATACTCAATTAGCTTTCATAGATATTTCTACCAATTTTTATAATAATTCAAAGATTTTTCGTTACCAGCTTATTATGATTATTTGCTGTGATATGCAATAAAGAAGATTTTATGTAGAAAGGAAACATAAATAATATATTTCCTTTATTTAATCACTTGTAGATACTTAGAAAACAATATTAGTTCTGCTTCAAATTATTTTTGTCATAATCTTCTTTATTGCAATTTCGCAATGACGGACGGGCTAATTGTAAACAGCTACGAAAACAAAATGGCGACTAAATAGAGGTAGTTTTATAAATCGTAGACATAAATAGACCATAGAAGCTAATGTCAACGGTAATCATGTAATTATGACCAATTCGCTTCCATGGCCAATCTATCCGGGCGGACTTGAACAGGCCAGTACTTGGAGAACTTAACCTTTTTACAGCAGAGAAGAGGCCTTTAAAGCACAAATATTTCTCGTTTTGGCAAATTGGCCACTAGTTCTCCAAACCCTGACCTGCCTTACGCGATTATAGCCCTTATTAGTTCACAACTAGATTTAAAAATTGCATAATAAAACGATACCCACAATAAGGGCTAAAATCGCGTGTCCTGTAGTCAGCTATTTAGTAAATAAAATTATTAAATAAACCAACATTTCGATTGCACTTTTTGCATAACACTTAACTGTTGATATAATTATGTATAGAATATTAAAATGTATATTTTACATTAGAACTTATTTTTTTTTTTATTGTCTGAAGAATTTATTTTGTAAGTATTTATTTTAATTTGTTTTACAATTGATTGTTTAATTTTTTTGTATTATTTTTGACGTGTCCATCTATTTTTTGTTAGTGATGGCCTAACTCGAAGACTAACCATTTGAGGCCTAAAATTGGATTATTTGTGAATTTATTTAGACAATTTTTTTTTTTTATTTGATGATGCAAGAATAAACTTGTATTACTGAACCAGGGTATTTTACTTAGCATACCTTTAAATAACAGACAAAGTTAGTAGATTATTTAACTATTGAAAGTACAAAGCTTTCTTAAACTGTGCACTAATTTGAGTCAAGAAAATGGCGTTCTGAGAAACCTATGTGCGATTAACAAAATCATATTTACTGTGATTTACAGATTAAGCTTAAATTGACGGGATTTACTCTAAAATCACACATCTTCAAACTAAAACAAAAATAACCGAAACATGTTATAAGTACACTCCTTATTTAGAAAGAAGGAACTCTTCTGGCTTCACATCCAATGCTTTCAGTATTGCTTCGGTATCATATGGCGCCGCTGTCAAACAAAATAAGTCTTTATTACTATTTTATCTATGGGTACTAATTGAGACATTCCACGAACGTGTGAGCTTTATAACACCAACTACATTTATGGTTAAAATTGCAATAATACTACGATTTGGTGCGTTTTAGATGTCACATTGAAGTACAGTCCTTCGCAGATAATTTACACCTCAATAAAACGTTAGCTAACCTTTTTTTTTTGGCGGGTGGAAAATCATCAAATAACCCCTTCCGCTCTTGAGCAGAGCGAAAGGGAGTGTCAGACTTCTACTAACCAAAAACCACCCATGTTCCTTCTTAGCCCTATATGTCGAGGCCGCGGTAACTTGTGATCAACCCGCAGCCCCGACGGGAACGTTAGCTAACCTTGGCTCTGAGAAAACAAATGTTAAGCTAAATTATTGAAGAACTATAGTTAAAAAGAAAAAAGTTCAACGCACTATACATTATAATGCATAGTGCACCACCATCACCATCATCTGCCTAGCCTTTTCTGAACTATGTAGGGGTCGGCTTCCAGTCCTCACGAGATTCAGCAATATTTTACATGGGCCTACTGCCTTTCTGACCACCGCTATCCGGATATTACTGGGTAATACGATACACACGGACAACCTGTTACGACTGTTAAATAGAAATCGGCACCAACGACTTAACGTGGTTTCCGAGGCACGGGGGAAACTGGTCATGTAATATGGTCACCCATTCACAGACCGATCTTGACAAATTCAGCTTAGAATTGAAGATTGACCCGTGCCGCTGGAATTATTCAAATAAAAATAAAATCTGTTTATTTCAGACTAGGTAATGTCCATAATTTTGTTAGTAACAAATTAATTAAACTTAAGACTACGTATGTAGTACTGTAGGTGGTCCAGATGTCATTCTAATTAGAAAAAAATGATTGAAAAAATTTAGCCACGAGTTCCATCGCAGTAGGTCACCAACAACATCATCAATCAAGTTTTTTGTTAATCTACATTTGCCATACACAAACGGCGATACAATAAGATGTAGTTTTCCGGCATAATACATGTATAACCACGCTTTGTAAAGATTTACCGTACCATGAGGGATCCGCCTAAACTGGTTTTGTATAGCATGATTAGTCGCCAGGCGTACATACTGTGCACAATTTAAAAACTGTGGAAAGCTGCAGGTGTTGCAACACCTTTATAAAGTACAAGCAGAATACTCACGTATATAAATGAATTCATTCGGGTCGTAGCCTGAGTCCTTGCGGGACTCCATGATACACATTCGCAGTGCGTGCAGCACACTGTGAGATAGACCGACTCCCATCTCGCCACAAGCTGGAATGGACAACATTAACTTAAATATATGCAGAATATTATATTACCATATCACGGCAGAGTTATAACTATAAAGTAAATCACGTAAATGAGCGGGCAACAATTCTCCTTCATGGCCTACATTTTACATAAACCAACGGAAGGTCCAAGGTGGGCCGTACCACGCTCCAAAAAAATATATGCGGGAAGAAACTTGATTTAATTAGATAATGAACTGTCAGTTACTGGCAAAGTGTGGGGTTTAGCCCCAATCAGACGAATCAGGTAATGTAGGATGTAGGGCACTAGATCAGGGACAAGCCCTACACTCCATTTCCAGACCACTGTAACTCTTGTAAGCCAGAATGAATAGTTGCAGTAGCCAAAAAAGCACCGGATGTCAATGAAGCTCGATGAACCTAGAATTAAAACAACACCAAAAGATTTCACTACTCACTTTTAGATCCCAGAACTCCCTTCGAATTCTTTGAGTTGAACCTCAACTTGACGCCATATTTGATCGGTATGTCTAGAGCGAGGGGGACATGGTACTTCAATGATCGGTTAGTCTCCAGTTTGCCTGTAGCCTTGTCATATGCCAGCTTTTCGCAGGTGAAGTAGCCGACACCTTGGACGTACGCACCTTGCACCTTGAAAAATACGAGATAAAAATATAATCTGTTTCATTAAAGCTTAGACATTTTACCACAAGAAGAAGGAATATCATCTGCCTAGCCTTTTCGTAATTATGCTAGGGTCGGATTTCAGTCTAACTGGATGCAGATGAATACATGGAGCAAATGCCTAACCGACCTCCACAACCCAGTTAGTATTGGGTAATACGATACCCTTTGGTAAGACTGGTTGTCAGACTTTCAGGCCACTGACTGCCTGTAACGACCGTCAAAGATCTATATAATGGCAGCCGAAACCGGAGCAGCATTTCGAAGCACGGAGGAAACTCTGTGTACTGGGTGGTCGGTGGACAAACTAGGCAAGCATGATCGACCTGAGTGGCAGTAATTATAAAGCCAAAAAGAAATATAATAGATCCTCATTTTGCTCGACTGCATCGCGTCGATTTTCTAACTCCTCCCGTTTTCTATCGGCATTTCGACCAGTTATTACTCTCTGAAACTCACCTGTCCAACGTCCAGCTTAGGGTTGACACTAACACCGACATCCTCCAAAATATCCGCACGATTGATTTGGAACCTTCCAGTAATAACATCTAGTTGCGTCTCGACAATGCACACACCGAACGCACTATACGCATGCAGATTCTCATCTGTATCATTCATCATGTATGCAGAAGTCAAGTCTACTTGGTCCTTGCCTGCTTGATTGATGGTTTCTTTCCAAGTTGCTCCTGGCATTTTTTTCCTTATCGGGGCCAACCTCTCCTTCAAAACTTCGCATGCCCTTATGATAGAGTAGCAAACACTTTCAGTTGTAATACTTGACCCAGAAAACACATTGTTTGAAGCCACGAAAGTGTAATTTGGAACAATATTGATGTATTCAAGAGGCACTCCTAGTTCGTATGCGCAAACTTGAGCAGCTTTCGTGTTAAGCCCTTGTCCCATCTCTACACCTCCTGTGCAAAGTGTTACCGTACCGTCACCTCTATAAATGCTGACGAGAGCTGAATAGTTTCCGTAATAGATGACGGGCCAAGCCATAACGTTGGTGGAAATAGACTTTTTCATCCATCTGTTTGTTTTATTGAATTGTTGGATCTCTTTAACTCGTTTGTCATAGTTGACGTCATTTTTGAGTACGTCAATTAGCTTTGGAAGGTCATTGTCGTCTGTTCTCATATTTGCTATGCGGACAGCAGTGGGGTCCTTTTCAACGGCGAATGCGACGTGTTGCATGATGTGTTCTATGCAGGTGAGGCCCTCGACAGTCCCTGAAAGATTAGGAAGATAGGATCAAAATATATAGGTCCGAACTAATATCTTCATGAAAGGCAAGCACCAATGCATTAATTAAACTTACCAGGTCCTCTAACCCAGGAATTAGACGGAGTATCAGTATTAACTGTGGCAGTCTTCAAAGACCAAGTGCTGGTGTCGTAGCAGTTGGGGAATGAGGAGGCGACGTAAGGGAGCATGTCTTCGTTGTTAGAGCAGCCATTGTCTTGGATGATTGATGCGTTTAGATACTGGATTTTGCCGATAGCATCGATTCCTACCTGAGAATTTAAAGATTTTTTTTATTAAAGATGAAAATACAGGTGAAAACAATAGTTCAGTGCACTGAATAGTTAATTTTGAATTTATTGAGTAGGTTTACTCAGTTGCCACTACGGAGTTTGGATTTGTCCCAGGTTAGCAATAGATTCGCCCCCTATTAAACATGTGGACCTAAACACATACATACATCCTAGATACATGTCTACCTAAACCTACGGGTATTACAGGCGTCATGTTGTGTTATTGTGTGTTTTCTTAAAGTCATGAATTTTCAAAACCTTTCAGATTTTTTTCTGATAATAGAACTACGTTTTTAACGACTGTAAGAGCTAATTGAAACTGGAGAATACTCCAATAAATATTACCCAGCAAAAATGAAGAGAAGTTCTTAAAATCCAAGTTCACTAATGTACCTCATATTCACACTGGGTCGGCAGTCTCCTCCCAGTAGTAATCAAGTTGGTCTGCAGCGGCAGAATGAACCTGCAAGGCCGGTCCATCTTCTTGGCGACCAGAGCACAGGCCGTTGCTGCCTGCACATTACGACTGACCTTGCCGCCGAACCCGCCGCCTATGCGACGAACCTTTACTATGACACTGGAAGAAAAATAATAAAAATCAAATCAAAGCCATATGGCTTTGATTTGATTTTTATTATTCAAATTAGGCTGATAATCAGCACTTTTCG
Source organism: Diarsia rubi (assembly GCA_932274075.1). Classification (NCBI taxonomy): domain Eukaryota; kingdom Metazoa; phylum Arthropoda; class Insecta; order Lepidoptera; family Noctuidae; genus Diarsia; species Diarsia rubi. The sequence continues at coordinate 15,575,039 of OW026425.1, forward strand.
AACGTCAAAATTTACATTACATTTACGTCAATTTACGCACCCTTATTTGACCCACTTGCACTGTTGGGTTGGAACCTCCTTAAAAGTTGGAACAGTCTTATAATGAAAGTTGTGGAACCCAACAAGTTCAACAACTATCATTCTAAGACATACTTTGATATTTTCCCAAACATATTTTTGTTTAAAGTGCAAACTTGCCTAAGGGTTCCATTGCGCCCACGATAGTGGCGGTAAGTCCCCTCTTTGAGGAGTGGCTAGAGAGGCGCCACGGCGCCCTCACCTTCCGTCTGACGCAGGTCCTCACCGGACACGGTTGTTTCGGGAGGTACCTGCACCGAATCAGGCGGGAGGAAACGCCCGGATGCCTGCATGCATTGTGAGGATCGGCCAGACGACACGGTGGAGCACATGGTGGAGGTGTGCCCCGCTTAAGCGGAGCCCCACCGTGTTCTCGTAGCGGCGATCGGCGGCGGCGACCTCTTGCGTCCGGCCCTGGTGTAAGCCATGGTCCGGGGCGAGGAGGAATGGGACGCCGTCGCCTCCTTCTGCGGAGCAGTGATGCTAGCGAAGTAGGTGGCGGAACGCTAGAGGGAGAGAACCTCTCGTCCCAGCCGCTGCGGGAGGCGCTCCGGGCGTCGGGGGCCACGTGATGGCTTCCGGCCACCGTAGACGCGGGCCTGTGGACGGTGAGTGATGGGCTAGCTCGCCGTTCGTCCGTCTTACGACAACGACAGGCCGTGTCGACGGCGCGATCGTGTTCCACGCGCGCCTCAATGAGTTGTCAGCAACATGGGAGGGGCCCGCAAGGGCCATGCCGGTCTGAGCTGCGGGTTGTTCACAAGTTACCGCAGCCTCGACATATAGGGCTCAGAAGGAACATGGGTGGTTTTTAGTCAGTAGAAGTCTGACACTCCCTTCCGCTCTGCCCAAGAGCGGAAGGGTTTATTTGATGACATTCCACCCGCCAAAAAAAAAGGGTTCGCAAAAGATACCGCAGCCTCGACACAAAGGGCTTAGACTCCCGTCTAAGCCCGCTACCGCTCTGCCCAGAGCGGGAGGAGTCATTTGATGATTTCCACACCCACAAAAAAGGGTTCTAATGCGTAAAATAAACTCATTGCGTTTCGACCATCACAATAACATAGGAGTAACATATGGTGCGTATTTTTATCCGACTGCGGCGAAGTCCAAAAGGAGGTTATATTCTCTTAGTGCTCGGTAGGATGATTCTTTCTTATTTTATTGCATCTATTATACTTGGAATTCGATAGTATTTTATTTGTACCGTTATGTTTATTAAACTTAAGTACAAAAAAGTCACCACTTACTCATTCTGACTGATCCCCAAAGACCTCGAAATCGCACATTGGGTCAAATCCATCCACTGCGTCGAATCGTAGACCTCGAGCTTATCATCAACTGGCACCACAACACAAGTTATAGGCTCCAAGTAATAAGGATACTGGGCTTCCATGTCATAAACTCCTTTAATGACCTTCGCTACATTTTTCCCTCTTCTTTTCGGATCTATAGTTGGTCCTCCACCCACATATCTCTTGCTATCTTTCTTTGCGTCATCGATGGTCAATACAGGAGTTGCTGTGCTTACATTTTTATACGTAACTTTCACCATTTTGGCTGCTCTTTCGGCCAGTTTTTCAGTGACTGCTACTACTATAGCGATGGGTTGACCATGAAACTTGACTTTATCTGTAATAATCTCTTCATCTTCGATTTGCGTGGGAAGGCCAGGAAAGATGAAAGAATTAACGCCAGGGATGTCTTTTGGTGTGAAAAGTCCTACAACGCCTTTTATAGCCTAAAATATTGAAAATAGATAAACGAAGTAATGTCTTTGTCGGTGAAGATCATTAAAATAATTATCATGTAACAGGGGATCGGACAAAAATAAGAATTAGTCCGTCAGATTGATTTTCAAAAAATAGGGTATCATTTAAGCTATCGCCAATTTAATAAGTATTGTGTTTCTTAAGTAATAGGGTTTGTCCCCAAAATAGTAGGTTTGTCATCAAAACGTAGTCTCCAAACAGTATAAAATCAATTGCACAATAAATCACCTAAAATCATGGAGATATAGGCTCTAGTAGCAAATAAATATTTTTGTATGTATTATAATAGTTTTGTCCTAATAAGTATATAAGCAAACTAATTTAAAAATATCACTAATATATCATAATAATATATTATGTCACCAGAAAATTTCATTAAGTTTCAAAAAAACTTAACTTTCCGTCAGCAGGTCGAAGGAGCCCCGCTGCACGGGGCTCCTATTTCTGTCTGCAGGGATTAAAGGAACCTAACTAACCGAACCTCGGGGTGGCCTTGACGTCGACCCTCTAGGGTTAGGGTTTCTTTCAGCATTATTTGGTGACAGATCTACCATTCTGGGCACAAAACTATTGTTTATGTAATAAAACTATTATTATAAGAACGAAGTTTATATTCATCTAATGAACTAGGTACCTTTTTGTTGCTCTTATTTTACACATAATTATATTAACATTAATTTGATAATTCATTTCTGGAAACACTTTTTGTTTATCTGAGAACGAAAATATTTAGTGGTGACGTTTCTATATATTAGGTGATACAACTTGGTGACAAGAAATATAGTCTCCCAAAAAATATTGGACACGTATTTTTTTTCTTTTTTCACATAAACAAAAAATGAAGACGATACAATGCTTCGAAAACTCGTGAATTCCTCAAAAACGTCACATGGTAGTTTTTTCTCAAAATTCATGATCTTTGACGCGTCTTATCTTCGTAATTTTTTATTAATTTGATAAAACAAAAAACACGTATCCAATATTTTTCGATAATCTAACTGACGGACTAATTAGAATCATATTTTTTTGACCCAGTCCGATCCCCTATTGGTTAGATGTAACTATGACTTTAGCTTTTCCGTCTCAATCATTTAATCCATAAAAAGTGTTATATAGGGCCATTTGTTTTTAGTTAGGGTTAAAATAGTGTAGATCAGATACCAATGTGTACCTAAACTTAAGTTCCTTAGGGTATGAATCAAGTCAAGCATTTACAGACTCCATGATAATTTTATTTGTAAAGTTGTTTCTAAAACAATCAAACGAAAAGGAACATGACTTGCATTTTTCCAATTAAACATTTTTAGTTTTGTTGTTGAAAGAAAGGAAACACTTGTTTCAACAAGGTTTTCCTTTCTTGCGTCAATTATTATTGGGCGTTCAAATTAATGATTATGAAATAATCGTGAAAAACATGTTTATTATTTATTCATGAATCATGTTTTTCCGTGACAGTAATAACCATTTCATCAAAAATTTGAATAAATTTACGTTACACATGTGTCTTGGAATTGGAACTATGCAAACCTAAAAGTGAATTCTATTATAGGTACCTTTCATAATTATTAGGGTTGTACTGTGTGGCTGCGGTAGTGTTCGACAGAAATACCACGGTCCCGGAACACAACGGGCTAAGAAGGAACATGGGTGGGTTTTAGTCAGCAGAAAACGTGTGACATTCCCTTCTGCTCCGCCCAGAGCGGTCATTTGATGATTTCCCATCCGAAATAAAAGGTTGTAAGGAGCCAAATAGTATGGGCTGCGGGTTGTTGTAAGAGATACCGCGGCCTCGACATAAAGGGCTAAGAAGGAACATGGGTGTTTTCTCCCCAAAAAATAAAATAAAAAGGAGCCAAAAGGTATGGATCATTCCCACTAGTTCTACTTCACAGGTTCTACGATGCCATAGTATTAAAATAATTAAGTTTTCATAAAGTAGACCGGTACTCCCTAAGTATCTACTCAAGAACCTGCATTTTAATTTTAATTTTGGATATTAAAGTAAGTACCTAAATCATTTTTGCATTTGTTTGAGTAAATGAGTAAAACTCAATATTATCTTGAAGAACAATGAACAGTGCCATGCCGATTTAGCAAAAGTACTCGGTACAAGTTGGTATCAATAGTCTGTTATGCATGACTTGCACAAATAATCCAGTTGGTATAAGTAGGTACACTGTGTTATTCAAAAGAGCGTTGCTTTGTTAACGTATTATACATTACCAAATCAACGCTCTTTTAAAGAATGTTGCGAATAAGGTGTCTTCACGTTAGGAATGGGACGCCGCGCGCCGTCGCCTACTTCTGCGAAGCAGTGATGCTGGCGAATTAGGTGGCGGAACGCGAGAGGTAGAGAACCTCTCGTCCCAGCCGCCGCGGGAGGCGCTCCAGCTTCCGGCCACCGTAGACGCGGGCCTATGGACGGTGAGTGATGGGCTAGCTCGCCGTCTGTCCGTCTTACGACGACGACAGGCCGTGTCGACGGCGCGTTCGTGTTCCACGCGCGCCTCAAAGTGATGTCAGCCCCCGTCGGGGCTACGGGTTGTTCACAAATTACTGCGGGCTCGACATATAGGGCTCAGAAGGAACATGGGTGGTTTTTAGTCAATAGAAGTCTGACACTCCCTTTCGCTCTGCCCAAGAGCGGAAGGGGTTATTTGATGATTTTCCACCCAAAGAAAAAAAACGTGTCTTCACTTTTCAAAGAAAAAATACTAACCATGGCAGCATCGACATCAATAGTGTCAACTTCTCCCATAAACACTGTGGAGAGTACAAAGGCCCCAAACACCTCCCTCGCCATCGGAGGCAGGTCGTTAACATAAGTAGCTTCCCCGCTAGCCTGGATTAACCCTTCCAGCTTGTCCACGGGCTGGTTCAACGGGAACAAGGAATGGTCAGTCTGGTAGACTTCCGTCCCGTCAGATAGTTGTCTGTTGAATAGTTCTGCTCCAGAAGAGTATCTCTGAATAGCTCTGCCGGCTGGAGCGATGTTTAAGACGAACTGTAAAAATATAATATTAGCTAATAAGAAGTCGGTTAATAAATAAAGATGCCTCAACCAGCATCTAAGAAGGCTCTCTGTATGCAAGTTGATCAAGAGCTTGATACAGTAAGTGGTACTCTTGGACACGGATCGTATTGTTAGGAGGTTGCGTTTCAATCCTAAGTAAAAGTACTAAGAGAACAGAAAATGCCATCAACTGAGAACGAATACAGACCGTAGGCTACTTTTGAGAAAAACCTAGTGAAAACCTAGTAACAACCACAAAAGTAGATCGTAGACTATAAAAAGCAGTAGTGACTAGAGATAGTTTACAAAATAATTCAGTTTAAAAAATAACAATTTGGCCTTGCACATGAAGGGTTCCGTACCATTGTAGTAGATATTGAGAGATTGTTTCGTGTTATTTTAGCACCCTAGACTTTTTGTAAGTTTTCCTGCAATTTGTAATTATCAATCATAATGTCATGTAATGTGTGTAATGTGTGTGTGTTGTAATGTTTGTCATTATTAATTTGTTATTATTTTTCTAATTTATGTATTTTTTTTAATATTTTAGGTTCAGTGGTTGCGGGGGGGGGGGACGGTCGGACAGACAGACACACGAGTGATCCTATAAGAGTTCCGTTTTTTCCTTTTGAGGTACGGAACCCTAACAACAGCGTTGGAAATTAAAAGAAAGCATCACATTTAGCTTATAAAATCATTAGTCAAAGGACCGACAATTATACTAGCGATTGCAAATGATCAACTAAACTCTTTTAAAATAATTTTACCCACTGGACTACATACAGTGTTTGTCTTACCTTATAAAACAGTCCAAGAGCCAGCTTCTTTCGGCACTGAATGGATGGTTCTCCAGGTATATCCACTGGTAACAGTTCACTGATCAACGCCTTCAGAGCTCCTTGCAACGTCTGATCAGTAAATATGTTCTTTCTAACCAGATACCTTTCAGTTTTAGAGGCATGAACAAAATTTGGATCTATATTCCCGTAGACTATCCTGGCACTTTCTATAAGGTTCTTTCTTCCTATTTTGACGAGGAAGGCTGCGTTTACTATGGCTAGAGCGTTCTGGTTTCGGGGCATGATCTAGAATAAATAGATAATTATGTTGAGGTGAAGGCGACAGGGTGGCCCGCACGTTTCCCGGTCAGTGTCAAGTGGTATGTATGTAAATCGCGTTAGCTACTACCCCTCTGGCTCCCAATAATTCGGTTGCGGGAGGGTGAAATGTCAGTGACGTATATCCAGCTCTTAAGCGACTGATGTCAAACGCTGTATCGTTAAAAGTAAATGCAAGTTAGCTTGTTCGACTGTACCTATAATTATCATTTGCTTCGGTGAAAAAGAACGTTGAGGGAAATTGTAATCAATGTGTCTGAGAGATATACCTTTCACAATCTTACTTATTTATTACGTATTTTACAATCTTACTTTATAACTTCTGTAGATGTGAGAGTTGCTCAAAGGAGGCAGTTCTATGTTTAGCATCAGCACACCTTGCATGTCGAACTTCAAGAACTGAGTCGGTGTCAGTATCTCAGTTCTGTCATTGCAATCACCTGAGAACCAAACACAACTGCAAAACACACACTGCTTATGGTTAAAGTAAATAATTAAGTAATAACTAGAAATGGTAGGAACGTTTTAATTAAAGATTCTGGTTTCTGGTTGCGCTCGTCATCATTATTTGAACCTATTTTTTTTTCTACCATTACAGGTAAACACAATGTGATGATTGCGCATTATTAAATCTTAACTTAATGTGTACTAATAACAAACAATGCATTCCTTGTGAATTCACTCAGATAAAATGGAACAAGTCCGTTTCACTCGCTATTAGAGTAAGCGTTGAAAATAGTTTCACATAAAACAAGATAGCATCAAAAATGCAATCCCCGAGGGCTATTGGTATACTCATTGATGCAATGGGTAGGTATACTTATAATAACCCAATATTTCGCCAGGATATTTGAGATCTATGACAAGTCCATAAGCAACCTGGCCCAAATTCAAATTCTGGACAACTGATAACTTGCTGTTCCTGAAAAACGGAATAATCCTGCCAACAAAGTAGCCCTTGTAACTGAAAACTTAATGACACTCCAGCAAAGAAGCGCTTGCGACCGTTGAGATAGTTGTAAGTACATCACACACTTATTGAAAATCATTCCTAAGTAGATACACTTACGGACTGTAATCCTTGCACCAATGCATTCGAGGATCACGAACAAGTCTGACTGATAGGTGGGAACTGCTCGCTTGTACATCAAATTACCCGCTAAGGAGCCAATCTGAAATCAAACAGTTTGTTGGAGTCTAGGCAGCTGTTGCTTCAACGTGAAGGGTTCGTTTACATCCTGTATAATATTATGTTCGAGTTAAATCTTTTAAAAGTTCGAGTGAATCGGTTTCTCGCAACATAGTTTCATAGGTATCAGGTGAGTTGCAGACAGAATTGCAGTGATAGCCTTGGTGGTGTGACCGTCGGACTGCCAAATCATAGGTCTCGAGATCGAACCCAAGGCACCTCTGAATTTCCAGATTTAAAAGCTATCTACATCTACATCTGTACTTATATTATAAAGAGGAAAAATTTGTATTTTGTACATGTTTGTAACGAATAAACTTAAAAACTACTGGACCGATTTCAAAAATTCTTTCACCCTTGGAAAGCTACACTATCCCCGGGTAGCATATGCTACTTATTATTCCTGTATTTCTGGGAACGGGAACTACGCGGGTGAAACCGCGTGACGTCCGCTAGTCTATAATAAAATTTCACTTTACTTCACATTATCACTTAGCAGCTCCTAATGTTTAGGTCTTAAATTAAATAAAAAAATCTTTGGTGCGCGTACCTTCCGTACAGGTATATGAGCAACCAGCTCCAAATGCTTAACAACCTCCAATAAGTACGCAAAACCGCTGTTATTGCCAGCAGCTTTTTTAAAAATTGTAATACAGTCCTGTAAAGACACATTGGCTCCAAGGACCATATTCTGGTCGAAGGTACACTTCTTAAGGGAAGCCACTTCGCTTATGTCTATGATAACGTCAGGATACTCAAAGTGTTCGACAATACCTGAAAAGAATAAGTTTATTTTACTGTGTAACATCACGCATCTAATCCCTGAAAGCTTAGGTAGAGATGTACCTAAATAATACAAGGTGTAAATTAACCCTTCACACATACGTCAACCAAGCATTCTGTACATCAAACTAAGTACCTGTATTACGCAAAAATTTTTGCTGGGAAACGACTTTTTTTTGGGGTCAAAAATCACATTTAACAGTAAAACTCAATGTAGCACTCTTCAATATTCAAAGCACCCACTAGCACAATGTTTTAACATTGTGCTTGTGGGTGCTTTGAATAGCAAAATGGTCATGGAGGTAATTTAAGTAAAGTTATAACCGGAAAAACTAGTATTTACAAAAACAGCTGTGCCACCCCCAATATCTCCGTAACTAGGGGGTTCCCAGGTATGGTCTAGAACAAAAAAAATAATCGCAGTGGTAGGGAGAGCAAGTGCCCTTCGTTTGCGTAAAGGGTACTTTTACACCCTTTATACCCACATTTGGCCAGATAGGTTTAAGTCCCATGTAATAAGGGCGAGCCTATTGCCATCAAGCGGGCACAAATTCATACTTCGTAGCTGCTATTCAGAAATTCGTCGTGGAAAAACCTAATAACTTTACCCGACCTAGGAACAGAATCCAGGACCCCATGAACAGCAGTCGTGCTTGCAACTACTAGATTTGAGGCAGTGGATGTTAACATATAATATTGCCTTATCAAGACGCTCTTACTAAAAGGACATTTAGTCGTGCCATAACAAGACGCTCTAACTAAAAGGACAATAGTCGTGCCTTATCAAGACGCTCTTACTAAAAGGACATTTAGTCGTGCCTTATCAAGACGCTCTAACTAAAAGGACAATAGTCGTGCCTTTTCAAGACGCTCTTACTAAAAGGACATATAGTCGTACCTTATCAAGATGCTCTAACTAAAAGGACATATAGTCGTGCCTTATCAAGACGCTCTAACTAAAAGGACATTATAGTCGTGCCTTATCAATATGCTCTAACTTAAAGGACATCATAATCGTGGCTTATCAAGGTGCTCTAACTAAAAGGACATATAGTCGTGCCTTATCAAGATGCTCTAACTAAAAGGACAATAGTCGTGCCTTATCAAGACGCTCTAACTAAAAGGACATATAGTCGTGCCTTATTAAGACGCTCTAACTAAAAGGACATATAGTCGTGCCTTATCAAGACGCTCTAACTAAAAGGACATATAGTCGTGCCTTATCAAGACGCTCTAACTAAAAGGACAATAGTCGTGCCTTTTCAAGACGCTCTAACTAAAATGACATATCGTCGTGCCTTATCAAGATGCTCTAACTAAAAGGACAATAGTCGTGCCTTATCAAGACGCTCTAACTAAAAGGACATTATAGTCGTGCCTTATCAATATGCTCTAACTTAAAGGACATCATAATCGTGGCTTATCAAGGTGCTCTAACTAAAAGGACATATAGTCGTGCCTTATCAAGATGCTCTAACTAAAAGGACAATAGTCGTGCCTTATCAAGACGCTCTAACTAAAAGGACATATAGTCGTGCCTTATTAAGACGCTCTAACTAAAAGGACATATAGTCGTGCCTTATCAAGACGCTCTAACTAAAAGGACAATAGTCGTGCCTTTTCAAGACGCTCTAACTAAAAGGACATTTAGTCGTGCCTTATCAAGATGCTCTAACTAAAAGGACAATAGTCGTGCCTTATCAAGACGCTCTTACTAAAAGGACAATAGCCGTGCCTTATCAAGACGCTCTAACTAAAAGGACATATAGTCGTGCCTTATCAATATGCTCTTACTTAAAGGACATCATAATCGTGGCTTATCAAGGTGCTCTAACTAAAAGGACATATAGTCGTGTCTTATCAAGATGCTCTAACTAAAAGGACAATAGTCGTGCCTTATCATGACGCTTTAACTAAAAGGACTTAGTCGCATCTCGTAAGAATCTTTGGTCAACTGGACCCACTCGAAATGAGTTATTCACCAATTCAACACAAGATACCAGACACGTCTGTCCAGTTGGTGAAAATCGTTTGTTATGGCGTTTTATGGGGGAGGCCTTTGTCCAGCAGTGGACGTCTTATGGCTGATGATGATGATGTGGACACGCGTATTTAATTTAAGTTTACTCTATGTGGACACGCGTAAAACCTTTTCGAGTCCAGCAAACGAAATAATAAATGATCCTAATTTTGAGTTTCACGAACTGGACACACCTGCGTCCTGGTTTCTTGTATCGAGTTGGTGAATAACCCGCGGGATTAGTCAACCAAGTCATATTTTAACTTGGTCGACGGTCCGCGGGTGCAATAGAGGCAAGCGGATCCGGTTGACCAAAGACTTAGTCAGTAGTTTTGATGGAAACCGGTAAATTGAAACTTTATCTAGGTTGTATCTGGGATTCAAGTTTGGTTTACCTTAGGCTTTGTTTTACTTACCGTAAAGCAATTATAAGCTATGAATATAATTTACCAGTAATTCTTTCTTATTGCAGAATTAGATAGGACAGTCGTTTAAAATACAAAAAAAAACAGGTAACAGCTATTTGAAGTTATATCAACAACATGAAAAGCAATTAAAACTTGTAAATGATAAGCGAAGTGGAGTTCACACCACTTTAATGTATGTTAAATAACGCCAGCATCACCCCACCCATGTTCCCAATGTTCCCTTTATTGGGGTCGACATCCATTCTAACGGGATGCAGCTGAATACCAGAAATTTACTCGGATGACTGCCGATCTGACCTTTATAACCTAGTTAGAACTGGCTGGCTGGTTAGAACCTAGTTAGTACTAAGTAGTTATCAGACTTTCGGACCATTAAGTATCTAGCTGCAACGACTGCCTAAGAACTAAATATGGCAATGTCCCGGCTGCTGTGGCTATCATAGTGTCCATCGATTAACTGTCAAATGGTTCCATTTTGTATTAGACCATAACCAATTTGACAGTTAATCGATGGACACTATGATAGCCGCTGGTATTTAAAAGATACGCAATGGCCCTGCTGGAAGTCTGACAACCAGTCTTACCAAAAGGTATCGTATTACCTAGTATTAACTGGGTTGTTGAGGTCAGATAGGCAGTCGCTCCATGTAAAATAATGGTATTCAGCTGCATTCGGTAAGACTGGAAGCCGACCCCAACATAGTTGGGAAAAGGCTAGGCAGATGATGTTTTAGCCGCATCAGGAAAAAATTACGCTTATGATAAGATTAGAATAAGAAATTATAACATGAAGAAGACTCACCCTTCCCAGTGTTTCCATCGACAAACATATAAGAATGCACTCCATACTTTCTCAAGGTCGCAAATATATCTTCCTCATTGTACACCTTGAAGAACTTCGAGTCTCCGAAGTCCAAACAGATGATCCGACCGTTATCAATATCTTTGACATCAGCTACAACGCTCCAGTCACTGCAATCACTCTTCTCACTAACCGAACCCTTCCTCTGGCAGCAGTTCCCAGAGTTTTTGGAACAGGTATTGAGCTCCTCAATATCCCTGACTCTCTGGCATATTTCAGGAGATGCGTCTATGCCAAACGATTTGATAGTGTCCAAGATTGGCCTGAATCCTGTACACCTGCACGTATTGCTGCCGAAAGACTTTTCTAATTCTGCCATAGTGAGGTTTTTGTCCATTAAGCTAGAAGAACACAATACAACATCACTCCTGTAATTAGTACACGAAGGGTTAGTCAGCGGTATACCTAATAGTACACCCAAATTTTGCCAGTTTTGTTTAAAAGTCGCATGTAATAGGGGGCGACCCTATTGCCATCAACCGGGCTCGACTACTCAGAAATTCCTTATGGAAAAACCCAAATAAATTTTGCCCAACCGGGAATCGAACCCAGGAGTCCATGCTCAGCAGTCGCTAGACCAACGAGGAAGCAGGAATGATGAAAAACCTTTTTTTTTATTTTGGCGGGTGGATAATCATCAAATAACACCTCCCCGCTCTTGGGCAGAGCGAGAGGGAGTGTCAGACTTCTACTGACTATAAACCACCCATGGTCCTTATTAGTCCTACATGTCGAGGCCGTGGTAACTTCTGAACAACCCGCAGCCGTGATGAAAATCTCTCACCTGGTCAAGTGCATTATCCATCCCGGTGTGCAGTACCCACACTGAGTGCCATTAAACGCCACAAGACGTTTCTGCGCTTCGCTGTATCCATTCAAGCGGTTGCCGACACCTTCGACGGTCGTCACCTCCCAACCATTACAAGAAAACACCAGCACCAGACACTGGGGGCAAATTTAAAGGTTTGTTGGAGGAATGGTGGCAAGAGTTTTTCACTCGCGGGAAGGTCCTAGCTTGAACTCATCCGTGACAGGTTGAGTGACTACGTAGACGTAACTTGGAATACTACTGGTTCATCAAGACAAATAAATAAAATTGAAGTGTCTGTTTGTTCAGGGGCCACGTGATGCCTTGAGGCCACCGTACCGGGCCTGTGGACGGTGAGTAATGGGCTAGCTCACCGTCCGTCCATCCTATGATAATGACAGGCCGTGTCGACGAGGCGTTCGTGTTCCACGCCCGCCTCAAAGAGATGTCAGCAACATTGGCGGAGCCCGCACAGGCCGACGCCTGTCGGCTGTCTGACTGTCTGTGTGTCGCACAACACACAGGACCTGATGGAACGTTCTAAAGGCGGCAAGCTTATAGCTCTGTTCCTGGCCAAATCAATAAAAAATGGAGATTTAACAGTAGCTTACAGAGTTAACAGAGAAGGTTTCGACCAGTCCGCTGGGGAAGCGCCTCGCTCGCACCATGACGATGCAGGATCCGCAGCCTCCCTCGTGGCACATCGCTTTGGTACCCGGCAGAGCCAGCACATAGCGGAGGTACGCGTTCAGCGTTGTTTCGCGGGGAAGGTTTTCGTTCACTGGTAATTATTTTGGAACAGGTAAGTAATCAATGGGTTGTATTAGTGTCTGTCTAGTAAATAAATCACCTATATAAATATCCCCCTGATCATTTGTGTATGTAGGACCATATTCCTCCTGACCGTTTTGAGTAATGGTCAATCTTAAGATATAAGTGCACAGGTAGGTGAGCGTGCGCAAACACCGGTGCACTCTTTGTTCCTTTACTCTCCTAGTCCGATGGGACGGTAATTTGATACGACCGGAGACAGATCAGGTGCAGTACCAACGGCTGATATAAATTTATTATCATATATCAGATTTATAACATACACAGACTGTTAACAAAAAAAAAACTGTAAACGTAAAACTTAAAAAGTTAAAAACCAAAACCCGACAACGCCATAGGTACCAACCTAAACACTTGAATAACGTGTGACTGCGGCTTTTCTTTTTCAGCATCCTAAAAATCTAGTTTCATACTTTTTCAGCGTCGTTTATTTTTGTCGTTGTCGGGTTTTTTTATTTAAACAATTTTGGTGTTAAAAATTTTGTTAACACATGACTTTGTCCGCTAGAGGGCATCACTTTAAATTTGAGGAATATTTTGGAAATGTACAAGTGAAGCTCTTTTAAATGATACCAAACACGAGTTATTTATGTCCATTTTTATTTTTAACACATTACGTTTTGTCCGCTAGAGGGCGCCATATCGATTTTTGTGACACGTCACGTAGCCTATGTTCCGGTTCTAATGATATCTCCATTAAGTAGATTAGGAGCTATGAGTGAACAGATGAACATACTCACAAACTCACAATAGGTACATACGAGTACATCATCATTTCAGCCAAATGACGTCCACTGCTGGACATAGCTCTCCGCATACATACATAGCCAGTCAAAATCATAACCCTCTTTTGGCTTTGCCATAGTCGGGTAAAAACAAACCTGCACCCCCACCCTTAAGCTGCTTTCCGACGTACAGGGATGTCATCCACCAACTTCCAAACTCCAGCCTAACTACCAAGAAATTTCTTAAGGAAAACCTAATAACTCGATCAGGGAATCGAACCTAAGACCACGAGACCAACGAGGCAGTTACACCCCTCGGGGTGCGAAAATATAAATGTATAAAGTAAATAGTTTACAAACGTAAAACAGATTTTTTTAACGTAAAACAGCCCTGCAATCGTGTAAACAAAGTAAATAGGTAATTAACAAAAAACTTACCAACACATTTTTTCCCGTTCACAGTAAATTGTACAGAAGACATGATAGCGTTCGGTTTGCTGATAACACACGAATAAGACTGTTGTGTCAGTAACGCTAGCGTTCGCAGGTGTGTCTATATTCATACTAGGTATATTAATTACCTACCTTACTTATGTGATATACTTTTAATTGTAAGCACTTCATGATCGCGCGACTGTGGAGCATGAGGTTCTATTCCCGAGGAGGGGAATTGATTTGGGTGCTCAAGTTTGCCGCTGCCGATCTAACTTGGCTAGATGGAGTAGGTACAATCGACTTATCTCGGATACAATCTGAGTGTGAAGCCCTAAACACAAGATATGCCACGCCTCCTCTTTTGCCCGTTTAGCACACCTAACCGCACTCTCCAGGAGTTAAATGAAGCAAACATCAGAGCTGACCAGGTTGCTACGTACTGATCGTACAAACTCTGAGTCATCAATTCGAGTAGATCAGGATTTCTCAGTACAAGCCACGTAGTCTGAGGACTACAGCAAAGATTGTTGTCATCCGAAACGCCAAATATTGATTAGGTTTTCGTTGTTCCATTCATACGAGAAGTTTTCAACTTTTCATTTTCATCATTCCTCCGCAGGCAGCCGATTACCACACAAAAACTCACCGGTGCCACTTTCAGGCTTCCTCTTATGTACCCATTTCTTATTTTATATATTCGTGTAATACCACAATTCCCAAATATTTTGTGGTCCAACATTCTGATCCATACAAAACAATGCGTACCAGATATTGACACCCTTATTTTAACGAGTGGAAGTTAGGCAAGCCAGACTTTCCCCAAAAAAAATCCAAACCATGAAGTATCGAAGCATTCTGTAGTCTGCCTACCTCTCACATTTTTGTTTTGTGTTTTGTTTATGTGTGCATGGAAGCGTGGTTAATCTTTATCTTCTTTATATAATATATAATTGTACCGTTAGTGTACAGTAGAATTACTTTGGCTTTCACCCTTCTCTGACTGTTGTTTTGGTCCAAATTTTATGTATTTTCTTCGTTCTCTCCTCTTTGGAAGAAACCAAAACTTTTGGACAAAATTGACCAAATTATTCACCACACTTTAACACCGACCGTGGCAGCAAGCCACCCTTTCCAATTCGTTTTGGTGGCCCCGGCGTCCGCAAAATTTCTAGTGTAAGCTTACACGTCCGGCGTTCTTGTCGTCTATCCACAGCACTGAAAAGCTAACCAGGAAAATTTTAACCCTCTCCCTGATTGACTCGGAAGTGCCGTGCTTGACCGATGCAGAGAGCGCCTGGAAAATGGCTTGCCCGAATACAGATCGGCCCGAGAACCCATTTTCCCAGAGACAGTGGGATGAGCCGCTGTGCAGGTTGGTACGGAATAACCTTATTAATACGTCTACCAATACTGCTGCTGAGCGTGCCTCCGGCTGTGGGTGAGTGGGAGTCTGGCCTCTGACTTCAGGCACTACCGTCGCACTATGCTAGGTGATACAACCTTCCGGCTCGCTATATGTTTGCGATTGGGTGCTCCGTAAGGGGCTCAACATCGCTGTCAATGTGGTGAAGTAGTCGACAGCCTAGGGCACCGTGGCCTTTCCTGTAGTAAGAGCGCAGGTCGGATTGCGCGGCACGCCAGCATTATTTATCTCATTCGTCGTGCTCCGGTCACCCCGCCGGGACCAGATGATATGACCATAATGCCATGGAAGTTATAGTAAAGAATATTTCTATTTAAAGAATATGAGATAATAAAACTGGAGAATAACTCATAAAAAAATATTTATTAAAAAAACAGTTTACACGAGTGAAACGTAGAAAAACTGGTTACACAACAAAAAAAATATTTTAACTTATTCACTTAACTGCGTGAAAATAACAAAATAAAAACCGATAACAGGAATGGATTTAGGCAAACGACACTTCATTGTATCACAAAAATTAAGTAGGTACAAACAAAAAAAAGTTAAAAACTATTTGGTAAGAAGGAATTCTTCAGGTTTCACGTTCAGCGCCTTCAACATAGATTCGGAATCATACGGCAACGCTGCGAAAGAAAAAAACAAGAACATTAGCATTACATTCTTAGACTTCAATCATCAAATGACTCCTCCAGCGCGGTGCGGAAGGGAGAGGCAGACTTCTACTGACATAAAACCACCTATGTTCTTTTGTTAAAGAGATACCGCGGGCGGCGGCATCTCTTTCGAACAATCCGCAGCAGAATTTAGACCCTATATAAAGTGACGTGGTTGTACCCGTGTAGTGCACGAGCCCCGTTGTTGGCTTGCCCCGACCACGATTAGATAGTTTTTCTTAGAAATCGTTAAATCACCCGTTAGCAGGATGATTGATGATGATTTAAGACTTCTCTCTCGTCTTGTGATCTTATTTTTTGTCTTGGAAAATTAAAACAAATATACTTACAAATTGTAATCCATTCATTAGGATCGTATCCCGAGTCCTTGCGGGACTCCATGATACACTGTCTCAGCGCGTGCGTGACCCCGTGAGCCGAACATATACCCATCTCACCACAAGCTGGAATATACCAAAATAAAGCCATTAAAATCAAAAGGAAGGAAGTAAGGTTAAACAGGAAGTAACTGGAGATTCTAATATTATCATTGCTGAAAATAATTCAAGAAATCCTTCATTGACCTTTTGTCAAGAAGACTCAAAAGACATTTCTCCCTAAAATCAGGGTCATAATGGATAACTCACTTTTTGATCCAAGAACTCCATTCGGATTCTTGTAGTTGTACCTCAGCTTCACGTTGTATTCGACCGGTATATCCAAGCCGAGGGGTACATGGTACGTCAAAGATCGATTAGTCAGCAGTTTCCCTGTCTCCTTATCATAAATCAGCTTCTCGCAGGTGAAGTAACCGATACCTTGAATGTAGGCTCCTTGCACCTTGGCAGAATACACAAGAATTTAAAAAAAATGGTGTTTGTCCTATTTGTTCTTAATAGACTTTACTCGCAAAAATTTGCGGTTGCAAGCATAGCAACGACAACAGTAACATTACTAGACTACTTGTTATGGTTTACACACACACGCCTCCAGAGCATTCAAGAATGTTTCAGAGCAGTCTTTGAAAAGCATTCATAATCTTAGTTCACTCACCTGCCCAACGTCCAGCTTAGGATTGGCACTAACACCGACATCCTCCAAAATATCGGCACGAACAATTTGGAACTGCCCAGTCATTATATCTAGTTGTGTCTCAATAATGGATACAGCGAACGCGCTATACCCCTTCAAATTTGGATCTGAATCTTTCATCATGTATATAGAAGTCAACTCCACTTGGTCTGCGCCTGCTTTCGTGATGATTTCTTTCCAGGTGGCGTCTGGCATACTTTCTCTTATTGGAGCCAATCGCGCCCTTAACGTTTCGCATGCTTTTATGATAGAATAGCAGACGCTTTCAGTAGTGATACTGGATCCAGAAAACACATTGTTTGCAGCCACGAAAGAGTAATGAGGAATAATATTCACATATTCGAGAGGCACCCCCAACTCGTATGCGCAAACTTGAGCAGCTTTAGTGTTAATCCCTTGTCCCATCTCTATACCTCCTGTGGAGACTGTAACTGTCCCATCACCTCTATAAATGCTGACAAGTGCTGAATAGTTTCCGTAGTAAATGACTGGGAAGCACATAACATTGACTGAGATAGACTTCTTCATCCATCTGTTTGCTTTATTGAACTGTTCAATCTCTTTTACTCGTTGGTCGTAATTGGCATCTTTCTTTAGAACATCGATCAGTTCTGGAAGATCATTGTCCTCCGTTCTCATATTAACCTTGCGGACGCTAGTTGGGTCCTTCTTGACGGCAAATGCAATGTGCTGCATTATATTTTCTATGCTGGTCATACCTTCGCAAGTACCTGGACAATTACAATTGCTAAATTATTGTTAGGTACATAGTTTTTGTATCATTATAAAATTAATGTAATCGGTAAAAGAACTTTTCTTGTCAATGTTTTTTGTAGCCTAACCAAAAAACCTATAAAATAACTGAAAAATCGGCGTTTATAGCCCTTATCACCTTTACTGAAATTCAAATTAAAAAAAAAAACACACACACAGAACTGATAATTTAACTGGTCGAACTGTGGTGCCACACTTCAAATAAGTAAATAAGCAGAACCGGTCGACAAACTGGTTCAAATTCCATGGAAACATCGTTAATGAAATTACACTGTCTAAATATTTAGAATCGGACAGATATCCGATTGCCGTATTAGCACAGATATGTCATTAAAAAAAGAATAAAGAAGAGAAGAACTAACCTGGCGCTCTAGCAAACGAATTAGAAGGAGTATCAGTAGTGACTGTAGCAGTCTTCAAAGACCAGTACGTAGTATTGTAGCAGTTGGGAAAGCCACCGACGACAAAGTCTAGAAGGGCTTCATTGTTACTACAGCCATTGTCTTCAACAATTGACGCGATTAGATACTGGATTTTACCATCGTCGTCAACTCCAACCTATTAAAAAGAATTTGTTTTATGATCAAAATCAATAACAAACTTGGAAAGCCCGATGGCGTTCTTTAAGGCGTTTGCCCTGAATGAAAAAAAAACACGTTACAATGATTTAGACTTTTCTTATGGGGAGCCCGCCACAACCCCCCCCCCCCCCTCCACAACGTTCCCACGGTAACTCCTGTAAGCCAGAATCAACAGTGGCGACCACAAGAAAAGATCCGAGAGATTTAACTATCTTGGATCCCGCAACGAAATTAATCAGAAAAGAATAGCAGAGGAGTAGGAAAAACATTATTATTTCCACTTCAATGTTAATGATTGTTAAATCAACGGTACTAAAATATATTACCTCATATTCACACTGACACGGCAGTCTCTTTCCAGCTATGGTCATATTTGTCTGTATCGGCAGAATGAACCTACTAGGTCGATCCAGCTTCTTCGCTACTAAAGCGCAAGCAGCGGCCGACTGGACGTTGCGACTAATCTTGCCTCCAAAACCACCACCAACACGACGAACTTTTACCATGACTCTGGAAAGGTATACTTATTTTTATTAACGTAGGGCATAACAATGAATATTCATGAAAATGATGATCTTCTCTAGATCCTATTTATCCCATTTAGAGGATACATTTTCAAAATTCTTGCCTCACTTTTGCAATTTAATCATCACGCAAGAAATTTTCCAGCAATATTTCATGCTTTTAGATCCAAAAGTTTAGGCTATCCGTTGAATGTCGGCGAGTCACACAATCTAAAAGTTAACAGTAACATTTTTATAAAAAGACATTTTTCATAGCCTAATAAGGCGTTAAAGACGATATTCTCTAGATTCTAATTTTAAGTCCGTATTATCAAATTAGCTGGAGCATACTTAATTAAACTTTGAAACAAGGTTTGTTTTTGGGATCCTGAGCACTTTCAAAATATTCTAATTACAACAACAATAACACACAACAAACAACAACAACAATGGTTAGACTAGAGACCATTATGTAAAAAAAAAGTAGTAGGTTAATTATATTAACAGCACTTTATAGGTTATAATAAAAACATACTTTGGCAGACAAGTTAAATAAAAAAAATCCTATAAAAATTAACAAAAGGTTTCATATTTGAATTCATCTAAGATCTAAACGACTACCAAGATGACCGACCGAAATTGATGTGAACTTACTCGCTCTCGCTGATCCCCAAGGACCTTGCAATAACAATTTGCGTTATATCCATCCATTGACTCGAATCGTATACTTCTAGCATCTTGTCAACCGGCACAACAACGCATGTTATGGGTTCTATATAATAATGATATTGAGCTTCCATGTCGAAAACTCCTTTTATGACTTTTTTAACGTTGTCGCCTTTCCCATCTGGTTCGATAGATGCGGTCCCGGCCACGTATCTCTTACTATCTTTCTTTGCATCATCAATGGTCAATACTGGAGCTTCAGTGCTTACATTTTTGTATGTTACTTTTACCATTTTTGCTACTTTCTCAGCCAATTTCTCAGTTTCTGCTACTACTATGGCAATCGGTTGACCATAGAACTTTATTTTAGTTGCGAGAATTTCTTCTTCTTCAGTTTGCAGTTGAATGCCCGGAAAGCCGAAGGAATTAACGCCAGGTATGTCTTTGGGTGTATAGAGTGCTACAACACCTTCCATTGCCTAAAATTATACAAGGCGAAATTATATTGTTTCATCAATTAAAATATTATCTTTAGCAACTTTAACTTTTGAAAGGTCATTTGCTTCTTCGGGGGTTCCTAAATTTATAAGGTTTCCGTTTTTTGCCATTCGGCTACGGAACTCTAAAAAAGGTGCCTGTGACGTCGTCGTCATCATTCTTTCCTCGATAGCCACGCGTGGTGTAAGGATTATTATATTAAATGAATGATGCCCGAATAGCCACGACTTACTGAATAAATTCAAAAATGTAACACAATGATCTGATTTCTCAGAAATTTTATAGGCACACTTGAAGTGATTTGAGTAGTTTTTGGAAGAGTACCTTCTCGGAGTGATCCCATTTCAATTTGGTGAAGATCTCATGAAGAACTTGCGGAAACTTAATCGTAGGTGGTAAGCAGTTTACAGGGTCTTACCAAAACTTCTTCAGCATCAATGGTATCCACTTCTCCGATATGTACTTTCGAGAGTACGAAGGCACAAAACACCTCTCTTGGCATCGGAGGGATATCATTCGCGAACCTAGCTTCACCGCCGACTTGAATCTTCGCTTCAAGTTTATCCACGGGCTGGTTCAACGGGAACAGCGAGGAATCCGTCTGATAGTCTTCTTTGCCTTTAGATACAGGCCTTGCCAGAAGTTGTCCACCGGAAGTATATTTTGAAAGAGCTGTGCCAGCCGGACTGATGTTAAGAATGAACTGAAAATGAATCATTTGATTAAATTATTCTGCATGAAACTGAGATCAGAGTAAAGACATAATATGTAATGTAGTTAAGTGTTTAAGAAATACCCATTTGCAATACAAATCACTAAACACGGTCAACCGTTCGAAGATGGACGGGACAGAATGACCTTTAAACACTATTCTGTCCCATTCATGTTCAAACAATTTTCAAAATAAGATATAGTTTGATTAAATTGAAGTAAAAGGTCAGTGGTCTTTATTTTTCTGTGTCTAAAGGTCAACATCATTTCCGTACCTTATAAAACAGCCCCAAAGCCAATTTCTTCCTGAACGGTATAGATGGTTCCCCAAGTATTTCAACAGGCACGAGTTCTTTGCTCAGCACCTTCAATGCTTCTTGCAAGTTCTTATCATTAAATATGTTCTTCCCAATCAGATATTTTTCTGTTTTTGTGGCGTGATAAAATTTCGGGTCTATATTACCATAAACTATACTTGCAGATTCTATTACGTTCCTTTTTCCCAATTTTATGAGGAATGCTGAGTGCACGAGGGCAAGAGAGTTCTGGTTCCTGGGCATAATCTGAAATTATTTGGATGTTAAAAGTGTCATGTTTCTTCTCCATGTATATCATGATCTACGTTTGAAAGAACAAAAAGCTACCAATATTAAACATTACACCAGATTAAAAATTGCATTTACTTATACGAATTTTTATTTACCTTATAACTCCTGAAGACGTGTGAGCTGCTCAGTGGAGGTAATTCCACATTGGTCATCAGCGCACCTTGCATGTCGAACTTAAGGAATTGTTGCATTGACAGCGTCTTCGTTTTGCCATCATTTGAACCTTAGGATCAAACGCGTCGCTAGCTTAATAATTTCTTAAGATATTGTTGTTTTGATGTTTGCTTATTGCAAAGCGTGTATTGCTCACAAATGAACATCATCTATTTCCTATTTTGATATAGCTATTCGGTTTCGGCCGTCTACGAAACCGTAGTTTCGTAACTGGTTTCGATGAAGGAATGATTTGTCCTTGTAACTTGTGTTCATCGAAACTACGGTTTCGTAGACGGCCGAAGCCGCTATTCTGCACTCGCAGCGTACACAGACGTGCTCATTAGCAATATTTTAAGAAATCTATTGGCCAAATACTTAATTAGTGGAAATATGACGCCGGTGATACAGGCATTCAATTTTGTTGTACCTACATTATTTTTAAGATTGAAATTGTAATAATTTGTGCCAATTCTAATTTTGAATAAATATATTATACTATTATTTAATCGTTATTATTTTATTATATTATTTAATCGCTTCGTAAAGACGAATGCTGCTGTTCCTTTTTAACCCATTAAAAGAAATGAAATGCACTAATATTTGCATTACTATAGGTTATTATTTACTATAGGTATGCACTATAGGGATATATTTCTAGGATACTTACGAACAGTGACCTTGGCGCCAATGCATTCAAACAGTAAAAACAGATCTGACTTGTATGTTGGTATCTGACGCTTGTACATCAAATTGCCAGCTATGGAGCCGATCTAAAAAATTGAAACTTATAAAAACATCGTTGACGTGAATCTAAGCAGCTTTTCTAATTTTGTATTGCCACAATACAAAAAGGATGCTAGAATAGAAGACAAATTTAAAATGTCTCGTTTCGTGGCAAATTATTACAAAATTAAAACTAAAACAAAGTAATTTACTCAATCGTATTGTATATCTTTTGTTAAGTACGGCCTGCAGTCTCTACAAAGATAGCGATCGCTTTACGACAAAATTCGGTCGCAAAGCTATAACGATGCGGATTTAAGTTGGTAGCTAATACCGGCGGGTCGCGTCCGGCTCACGTCCACCTTAAATCCGCATCGTTATAGCTTTGCGACCGAATTTTGTCGTAAAGCGATCGCTATCTTTGTACAGACTGCAGGCCCGACCAGTGAAACCACTGCTTGCTAGAACGCACACTGATGTTTATTGCCACGTACTTATCGGAACGTTGGCACACGCAAACATACTCAACATTCCCCCCCTCCCCATTTTTTTTTGATGGGTGGTATATGATCAAATGACTCCTCCCGAAATTTCGTACAGACCATGGTGTACCTGGGGTTGTGGCCATTGATGTGACTTCACCACCTTCACCTGTGTCTGGTTGCAGCATCAGATCAATAGTAGCGTCTCTGTCGTTGGACCACTTAACTCCTCGAGCTCTATATCCACTTCTTAATCGTCATAGCAATACCTTTATACTTTATTATTGGTTTTTGTTGAAATTTTTTCAATTTTGTGAACTGCTGTCCCCCATACATTTTTACAAACAATTCTGTTACCGTATTCAAAGGATATTAAAACCGATAAATAACTGTTTGTGTACACCGGTAGGAAAATAGGCGCATAATACGTGTATAGAACCATTTTGCTGCAACACCGGCACGAACGGTGAAGCGCCTGATCAACAGGCTTCATTAACATTTTCATTAATTCCTAACCCTACTAAACGATCTATCTCTTTAGCTACGTTACTTTTCAAAGCAAAAGCTACCGGTCGAGCCCTAACGAACACTGGCTTCGCATCTTCCTTTAATTGCAATTCGACTTTAAATTTCTTGAATAATCTTATTTTATTCGAAAAGATTTTTTCGATCGAAATTCGAAAGAAACGGCATTGCAATGTATCACACAAATCATTTCTATCTGATTGGTCGCAATATTGTAAAATCGTGACCGAGCGGCGGACCTCCGTTTCGCACGACATAATAATATACACACAGTACATGCAAAGTGTTCGCATAAATTACTTGTAACTGCGCCATACCCTCGCATACAATTGTATCACCCGTATATGGACACAATCGTTTACTGGTTACTTATCACACATTACTAAAAATGTCTTGTCTTTTTTTTTAGTTTCTTCAGAAATTGCTGTAACTGCAGAACCGATATCTATCAAGATTTTTTTGATAAATTCCAGAGAACGTTACCGTTCCTATCACAATTACCCTTTTAGCTGATCGAATGTTAAAACACTTAACATCATCGTCACAGTCGTCCACAAATCTCGATTTGACACAATTTATCTTCTTTCACGTCCTACAGAGATGTCCCGTAACATTGCATTTTCTACATTTAACCTTTCCAAAACGACACCTGGAGTGACTCGTGATTCTGATAGCCGCACCCTTGACACTGCTTCTGAACTAGGCGTGGCCTATCGATGCCAATCTTGCACATCTGGTCGTGCGGCGCGGCCTGCGTCAAGGCGCCCGCTGATGCATGTGCACTCTACGTATTCTGCGCCAACTCCATCTCCATTAGGTAATATTCCCATAATAAAGTCCCGAAGAGCTTCTTCCACGTTAGAGAACCCGCATAGTACCGTCAGATCTCGTAACTTCACGGCCTATTGTGCATACGTCCCCTTTCCTTGTTTAAGCGCGCAAAACTTATACCGTGTGCCAAAACCACACCGCTTTGAAGTGAAATGCTCGTCCAACAGCTTATGAATGTAATCGTACGATACGTTCTGGAGCTGCTTTGGCAACGCGAGATCCGTTGCCAACTTGTGTGTGCTATCCGATGATAGCTCGTCGCTTTGATACTGTAGGATGGCTCGTCCCAGTGATGTCGTCAGCACTTGTAGGTCTCCCAAGACTGAGAGATTGTGGTTAAACGCTAATAAAATTCTGCCGTAAATTTTACTTTTACTTTATGTAGGTAAGTTTTCGTCGGCAAAGTTAAGTACAAAAACAGACGACAAAAAATAATGCTCACTAGTAACGCACTGACTTTTATTGTTCTTATCGGTGCGTAGACATATTTGAATACACACTAATACTCAACACCTGTACTCATACTGTCTGCCTGGTATATATATTGGTGTGGTAGAAGTAAAATACCGAATTACATTACCAAAATCGGGACTTACCTTTCTAACGGGTATATGAGCAATAAGCTTTAGATGTTTCACCAACTCTGCCAAATACGCAAAGCCGCTCTTATTGCTTGCAGCTTCCGTGAATATCTTGATACAGTCCTCTAATGACACGTTAGCTCCAAGGACCAGATTTTGGTCGAAATCACATGTTTTAAGTGACTTTACATCGCTTATGTCTATCAAATTATTGGGATAAACAAATGTCTCAACAATACCTGAAATGTTACATTACTCTTATCATTGGCTATTTTTATCTTAACCAAATCTTGTACATTTAATATCAGTATTATGCAATATGTATCGCCAGGGTAAACTACAATAATACGAAAAACGTTATTCCGACATTCACAAATACAAATTTCAAAATACTGATTTTCATAATTCCGAATGATTTAAAAATTCCAACGCGGATTATTTACACTCTCGGAGTAGGGCTGACAAGGCTACGTGGAGTCGGTTATGCAGCGATTCGTTTCTGTCACTAATATCCTTTATCTATCCTATTTATAGAGTCAAAATATTACCAGTTTATTCGGAATACTGGGAATTGGAAAGTCGTTTTTCGGACAGACATCTCGTCGGGCACTTGATTCTTCGGACATATAAACATCGGAAAACAAACAAATCTCATTTTAAATGAATTTCGGTAAAATAAACTTCGTGATTTTGAATATTTTAATTTTTAGGTAAATATATTATGACTTTTGAACATTGGAAAATTTAAATTAGGAATAAAATATTTCGGAGTATTTGGGGGTTACCATATCGTCAGTATTTGCATATAAGTCTCATTTCTGCTGACATTGTTTCGCAATCAAGTGGAGTAGGTACCACTTTATTTACTTTTACTTATCTAAAAGTAAATAAGGTGGTACCTACTCCACTTTTTTGGAAAAATATAACGCAATATATTTTTAACATACATACTAATCTAACTTATGCAGATTAAATGAAGTTCAATTGTGTTTTTTTTAATTACTACTTAAATATCTAAATAATTTAACATACATATAATAGTCCTCCTGACCGTTATTTCGGTCACGCCGGCCAATCTTTTAATCACCTTCGATTTTACAGTGCGCAAGTATTTAAGCTACTCTGAACTCTCTGTTCCTTTACTCTCATAGTCTCATCAAGTCCCATGGAATGGCAATCCGACACGACCGGAGAGAGATCAGCATGGGGATATAACTTAGGACTACTACTGAGAAATTTCTAATGGAAAAACCCAATAGCACTTTTTTTGCCCGACCCAGGCTTAACAGTTGCACTTCCAACCACGAGACCAACAGGGTAGTTAACTTAACCATAGTTTATATTAAGTGAAAACTCACCCTTCCCTGTGTTTCCATCAACAAGCATATACGAATCCACGCCATGCTGGTTGAAAACTTCAAAAATTGCATCTTCATCATATACCTTAAAGAACTTGTACTTTCCAAAGTTGAAAACAAGAGTACTTTCACTTTGAACATTAGCTACGACAGTCCAATCACTACAGTCACTCACTGTCGATGTTTTTCTTTGGCAGCAGTTTCCAGGGTTTTTGGAGCATGTATTGAGCTCCTCAATGTCTCTGACTTTCTGGCATATTTCTGGGGAGGCATCAATCCCAAACGACTGGATTGTGTCTAAAATAGGTCTAAATCCTGTACACCTGCACGTATTGCTGCCGAAAGAATTCTCTAGTTCTTCCATTGTGAGGTTTTTGTCCATTAAACTGAAAGCAAATAGTATCATTAAAAATACTGAATGATTGCCGGTCATTATTCTATTTGCTAAATCTTAAATTGTATCAAAATAAACTTGGTAAAATCTCTTACCTGGTCAGTTGCATAATCCACCCCGGTGTACAGTACCCACATTGGGAGCCATTGAAGGCGGCAAGTCGCTTCTGTGCTTCGCTGTAGCCGTCCTTGCGATTGCCGACACCTTCGATGGTCGTCACCTCCCAACCATTACAGGAAAACACCAGCACCAAACACTAGGGGCGAGATAATTAGCTGCTTTTACAATTCTGTTGTTTTGTTCTAAATGGGGCGTGGTTTAAAAATCTACTTAACTCGCCAAAAAGTTAGGTGGGGTTTTGGAGTGCTATCCCTTGGCAGGCAAAAGTGCGAGTTGGAGCAATGCACCGAGGATTCAGTATTTACTTGTACGTAATTTATTTATTAATCTACATACTTATTACAGTATTCAGAGTTTTTCCTTTACATGTGCCGTAAGACGTCGTTTCTTGCCAAATTTTGCGATTCTAGGTCAACGGGAAGTACCCTACATATAGGGTGTTGATTACCCACAGTGAAATCACAAAATTGTCTTGTGAGATCTTTTGATCGCGTTGATTTACAAGTTTTTCACTGCTCCAAGGGGTAGCAGCCCTGAGCATTCGATATTAATTACGTTGAATGAAACAAAACATTGAAATCAGCAGCTTAGTTGATGATAAAAACCGGCCAAGTGCATGTCGGACCACACAATCGGTGCACAATGTAGGGTTCCGTAACTTCCGTAGTTGCCCATCAAAATGTTATGTGAACTTACTAAACTGATTAACCACCCTGCCTGTTTAGGCAGGGTGGTTAATCATTTTTAGAATAAAAGTAAACACAATAACAACAAAACAACAATAAATTACGTTTGCAGTCTTGAGATCTTGCGCTCCAAAATATTTCATACAAGTACATTTTATAAGTTAGTCGACTATTAATAGTAAACTTCTAAAGCCTACTTTGCTGTGATACTTTTCCTTTTATTTTCGTTAGATATGCTACTACCATGAGCTTTTTCACACGCCCAAACACAACCCGTATAGGTTTTCGTAGGGGTTTAGGTTGGCACATTTGAGTCTAACAATTCAGCACAAACGTATCCCCTAATCGAAAAACTGTTTAAGAAAACTCCTAATATCTTTTAAAGACCTATCCAACGACACCCCACACAATGGACTTTGGGAGACAAAAAAAATCATCCCCACTTTTATGTGTACTGGAGTCACTGGAGATTAGTGGAGATACCCTAAAAAAATATGTTCAATATTTTGCTTTAGCACTTTGTCGGCGTAACTTATTTGTACATTCATGCCAAAGTACAGCTTTCTAGTACTAAGCTACTTTGGGATATAGTGCGGTCGGACGGACGGACGGACAGACAGACGGACATGGCGAAACTATAAGGGTTCCATATTGACTACGGAACCCTAAAAAGGGACAGAAACACGAATAACAAAGTGATCATATAAGGGTTCCGTTTTTGCCGACTGAGGTACAAGACCATAAAAAGTTCCTTTCTAGCCAGTTATCTCGAGGCCTCGTCTGCCGACAACCTATGCACTAAGACACATTGATTACAATAGAAAGCTACTCACAGAGTTAACAGAGAAGGTCTCAACTACGCAGCTGGGGTAGCGTCTCGCTCGCACCATGACGATGCAGGACCCGCAGCCGCCCTCGTGGCACATCGCTTTGGTACCCGGCAGAGCCAGCACATAGCGGAGGTACGCGTTCAGCGTTGTTTCTCGAGGAGTACATTCGTCCACTGTAAAACAATTAAAATTATGTAGCCAATCTCGTTCCTCGGGAAAAAAATGTTTACGGTGCTTTTCCACCAGAGATGTGCTATGCTATGTTGCTATGAATGCGCTTGATTTCCAGCAATCATATTCATTGGTGCACATAGGTTAGCACTGGTGGAAACGGATTCAACTAAGATATGTTTTTTTTTATATGGAAGGATGCGTGCTTTGAATGTGTGCTATGGATGCGTGCTATGGATGGTATGGGTCGTCGCGAGTGGTGTAGCTATGTGCAGAGCAGAGTATCTACAGTATGACCGACCTCACCGCTTACCTACCATCGACACATCGCATAGCCCGAGCTGCGCATCTTCCTCGCGCAGCTACTTTGCAGCGGCGCATCTTCATAGCACGTCTAAACTTGCACCGCTACATAGCTTAGTATCAGTGGAAACGGTCACATAATTTCACAGCTTAGTTATTACATCCTCGCAGCATAGCTGCATAGCACATCCTAGTGGCAAAGCAGCTTTACTCATGCTCAATGGCCCTCGGCTTTACTAAAACCCTTCACAAAACCGAAAGGCGCTTGTTCTAATTCTTATTTTATTTTGTTCTGGACAGCAAGTTACAACTGCAAGCTTTTTTTTTGTTATTTGAATTTATGAAATATTATATTTTAATGATATTATAACTTTTGACTTTTTTTTTTAACTTTTTTTTTTCGTGACTAATATGACTAATTGTGCTTTAACTTCTGATTTGTATTTTATTATTGTATGCCTCAACGGCGGGACATGGCTGAACTTATTTTAATTATTTAAGACCTGTTTTTATGATGTATACCTATAGTCCACAATAAGGATGATTTGATTTGATTTGATTTGACTTTTAATACCTCAATGACTCTGGTACTATTCAATGGTTTCATCAGCACGTCTCATTGAGTTCTACCGTGATTTTTCACCCAAAACACAAGTCGTTTCCCACCATCATCTTTGCATAGAGCTACTGAGTTTGAAGTACAGAAAACTTTGTGTTGACGGCTTCATGAAAAATCCGTTTATACCATTTACACTCTTTTGCAAAAAAAAAGGGCACCTAAGGAAATTTACGTTCTAAGTTCGATTTGAGTTAATTAATTGAAATTTATTTCTTTGACGTAGTCTGTATACTTATAATCGTGTAAATTAATGCGCGTGAAGTGAATTCGGGCAATTAAAAGAAAAAAAAACGATGGATTCTTTAAAACCGATGTACACGCCCATACAATAAGAAGTGGTCGGCAATAAAGACAAGATTTTTTTTACTTTTTTAATGAAATAAAGTTACAAATGTAAAAACCTAATAACGAGTGTGACCTCCTCTTGCCAAAATCACAGCTTGAATCCTTCTGGGCATGCTTTCCACGATGTTTTTAATAACGTTTTGAGGAATAAGTTCCCACTCTTCTGCAATGACTCTTTTTAGCTCCCTGATGTTTTGTGGAGTAGGTTGCACTGATCTTACCCGTCTCTTTAGAACATCCCAGACATGCTCAATTGGATTGAGGTCAGGACTTCGAGCTGGCCAATCTGAACGACGGATCCCAACTTCTTGCATGTACGCTTCCACGTCGCCAGAACGGTGCGGGCGAGCATTGTCGTCCATAAAAATGGAATCTTCCCCAAGTGCAGTCAATGTGGGTTGTGCATATGGAATTAGGACTTCCATTTTGTACCGGTGTGCATTTAATGTTCCATTTTCTATGAAAACTAACTCCGTACGCTCCGTCGAATTAATTGCTGCCCAAAACATAACGGAGCCTCCGCCATAAGGAGTGATTTCTTCGAAACACACTTCCGCATAGCGTTCCCGTGGTCTTTGCAGCACTCGCCGGCGTCGGTCCTCTCCACACAAAGAGATTCTAGCTTCATCAGAAAACAATACTTTATTCCAGTCCTCCAGAGTCCATGAAGCACAGTTCCGAGCAAACTGAAGTCGAGCAACACGGTGCTCACGGAGTAATTTAGGGCCCCGAGCTGGGCGGTAACTCCTGATATTGGCAGGCAAAAGCCTCCTCCTGACCGTCCACAAAACTTCTACTCCTCTTACTTCTTCAAGGCTCTTCTTCAGGTCCACACATGACGCCTTACGATTCCGCAACGCCTGACTCACCAAAAAGCGGTCATCTCTTGGTTCTGTGCATCGTTTTCTTCCCGAACCGGGTCTTCTTTTGACCGAACCGGCTTCTTGATACCGTTGCCAAGTCCTCTGGACAGTTGAACGACTCACATTTAGCCGCTGAGACCAATGATATATTAAACTATACGTCATTGGCTGAGACTCGTAAGTTTGCGAACAACCTTCTTCAAGTAGGGCTATAATTTTACCGGCCCTTATCGCTTTATCACTCATATCAAAAAGTGGTATTTAATGTAAAAAGAAAGATTAAATTGTTTAATTTGCAGAAAATATCCAAAAAGTTTAAAAATATCGTAATCAGTTAAAAATCGTTTCAGCAATTCGCGCCATTAGTAAAGCAATTTTAGAATAATCCACAATAATATATATTTTTTTATTAATTTCAAATTTTAAATTTGTAACGTAAAGAATCATGCCAGGATGCTTCAAATAACATGCCAATACATCGTCAAATAGGTTTTATTAACCTATTTCTTGTTCCGTGCCGAAGGGTGGGCGTTTTGGGGGACTGTCTCTTGTAAATAAGTAGAGTAAAGTAAATTTTGACGTTCGAAAAGTGCTGATTATCAGCCTAATTTGAATAAATGACTTTTGATTTTGATTTAGTTCTTCTTCATTGAAGTAGAGAAAAAAATCTAAAGTTTCTTTGCAAAAGAGTTTATTTTCCTATTTTTGTTTTGCTGATAACATTGAATTGCTAATTATTTCGTGACGTTTGTTTCACAGTTAAGACATCCACATATTCAAAACTTGTTTTTGGAATAAAAGCGACAGACAGTAAAACCGGTACCTACCGGTAACGGTAACCGGTTAAAGGTACGACGAGAATCTATCATAAACAATGACGAATCTTCACACTTTTTGCCAATTAGATAGCTAGTTCAAGCGCGTGTAAGAGTAAGTTTGTAATGTAGCGCCATTACAAACTTACTCTTACACGCGCTTGAACTAGTTGGTGATGGAAGTGGGCCTTTTCATCGGAGTGTGGGAAAACATCAAATGACTCCGCTTGCTGTGGGTGGAGTGGAAGGGATAGACTTCTACTTATAAATAAAATCCACCCATGTTCCTTGTTAGCCCTTTGTGTCCGGGGCCACGGTATCTCTTTCAAACAATCCGCAGCCCAGACAGGCGTGTAAGTGGGTCTTAGTATCTAAAAGCGTTTAATACCTCTGGTTATTAAATCCGCCAACATACATTCCATGTTCGCTTGTTCTTGATTGATTGCTTGTTCAAGATTGACATACTTTCAATTTAAAACGATGTAAACTGGTTCTGATTTTAAATTTATTTTTTATTTTTTACTCTACTCTCAAACCTACATATAAATTGCCGGCCATGTCGTAATGTTTACTAGTTCAGAGGAAACTGCTATTCATTATGTCGTAACCGCCATGAGACATAGTTCTCAGTACATTATTACGGACCTACTTACTACATAATAATAGGGAGATAACTGAAGCATTACCATAGTTTTGTCATCATTATAAAATGAGGTTGGGGTTAGATAAAGCATGATATTCAATGAATTTCTGAAGTATGGAATTGTAAGGCAATTCGTATTGTGCCAGCAGAAAATTCATATTACGATTTGCAGATTAATCACTATACTTCGTCTACACTAATATTATGAAGAGGAAAGATTTGTTTGTTTGTAACGAATAGGCTCCGAAACTACTGGACCGATTTGAAAAATTATTTCACCGTTGGGAAGCTACACTATCCCCGGGTGACGTAGGCTGCTTTTATCCCTGTATTACCACGGGAACGGGAACTACGCGGGTGAAACCGCGTGGTGGAAACGGAGAAGAGGACTGGTTACAAACGTCAAGACAAAATTAGAAACAAGGACTTCAGATAACTAACCAAACTCACCGACATACTCACACGAATTGACCAGCAAACATGGAGGTGGTCAGAGCTTATATGTTGCGTGACACAGTTGGAAAGTGGAGCAGGAAAGTCACAGAATGGTATCCTAGAGACAGTAAACGAAATCGAGGAAAAGAAAGGGAAGACAGCACAAAATTGACAGCTGGCCCTAAATGGTAGCCCAAGACAGGCTGCAGCAATGAAAATCGTTGGAGGAGACCTTTGCCAAAGGCACGCCGAGCTTTTATATAAAATGTTTAAATTAAGTGAGAAATATGTTAGGTACTCGGTTCGGAATAAAGGGCTTATTATTATTATTATTCCCTTTATTTGTTTTTTCACAAACTTATTATATTTTTAAATATTCTTTACAAAAAACAATGAAAAAAATAAAAATATACAAAATTGTAGCCAATCGGTATCGGGAACTGGGTCCAAGCTACCGGGTCAGGGTTCCAGAGAAAGGAACCTTCTAACAATACGAGCCGTGTCCAGGAGTACCGCTTTCTGTATCAAACCCCTGATCCAGCTGCCTAACGAGAGCCTCCTCAGGTGTTGGTCGAGGCTCTTGGCAATTAAGCCATTGGCTGTAACGACTATCGACACAATGATCGCTGAGTATTATTATTATTATAACACAGGTTAAAATGCCGACTGAAAAAATAAACGTTGGTAATACAGCAGCGCCCAGGGAAGACGAAGCTGTTGCTGTCGCACAAGCACTTGGAAATTGACACACACAAAGAGAGGCCCATAGTCCTGTACACAGTGTGTATGAAGTTAGGTTATTGATTTTTTTTAATGATAGTCTCAATAATATAATAATTATCCAGATTTTACATATTTATTACACTTATTTTGTTACATACACTACCTTTCTAATTAAATATACAATATTCTAATCTTACCTGTACATTGCTTCCCATTCACGGTAAATTCTATTTTAGGCATAACTGTAGCGTTCAGTACAAACGCGCGGGTAAGACTGCCTGCGTTTGAAAGCAATAGTATTTTATATCACGTAGGTACATATCATTTCAGGCCATCACGTAACCACGAATTTTATCTGCGCATTGGTCACAGTTTTTTTTAAATTAAATAAAGCTGTTATTTCATTACAATATTCATTGAATTGTGTGGAAGTGTGTGTACAGATGTTCATGTAACTAGTAAGTACCTACGTGATTTAGACGGATCACGCGCTTAAAGGCTGGATATACACTTCTGGACACATCTATCCCACCTTAGAGTTTAGGTTTCGATGGCCCCTACCGAAATATGATTGCTAGATTGAACAAAAACTGTTGATGCAGTTTTAAACCTGATACATTTTACCATCTTTTTCGATCGTATTGTTTTAAATTTGAATTCAGAATACCATACGACATGGAGCTACGCCTAACAAGTCGGATATGCGCCTTGTTAAAGGCAATTGATTTCTGAATAAAAAACATGTTTTATCAAATAAAGGTTTAATTTAATAACGCGTGTTGCTTCCATGGGCATCTACCACAGCTCTCATACGATTAGGCATAGAGTTTATCAACCGCTCTATGAAATTTTGAGGGATCATCTCCCATTCCTTTTCTATGGCAGTTTTTAACTCCTGCATCGTCTGGGCAACTGGCTGACGAGCCCTAACACGTCTTTTTAGCTCGTCCCACATGTGCTCAATGGGGTTCATGTCTGGGCTTCTGGCTGGCCAGTCCATAACTGTGATGTTCACATCCCGAAGATATTCCCTGACGATGCCGGCCGCATGGGCTCTTGCATTATCATGCATAAAAAGGAAATTTGGGCCCAGATAGTCCGCGTATGGTATCACGAGAGGTTCTAAGCACTCACGAATGTACCTTTCAGCATTTAATGTTGGCAGCCGTGGTCCTGTAACAACCTCAAGTTGAGTTTTGCCGCTCGCGGATATACCGCCCCAGACAGTCCATGAGCCACCGCCATAAGCAACCCTCTCTTCAAAGCAGCATTGTGCGAAACGCTCTCCCTTACGACCTTCTTCCCTTGAGACCTTCTTCCTTCCATCATTGCCATGTAACACAATTTTAGACTCATCAGAAAAGAGTACACGGCTCCAATCTTGCTGTGTCCAATTTAAATGACTGCGTGCGAAATGTGGCGCGCTGTTCGGTGGGCTCGCGTTAGTTTGGGCCCATTAGCTGGCTTGTGTGGTACCATATCGCGTTCTTTTAACCTTCTCCGAACAGTTCGAGCGCTCACAGATACTCCGTGGAAGTCGCGAAGTTGGTTTTGTATCTCAATGGAGGTAAGGTGACGATTTCTCAAGCTGGTCGTCACGATGAATCGATCCTGCCTTTCAGTTGTGACCCGAGATCGTGGCCTTCCTTGGCGACGAACAAAGCCGCCAGTCTCTAGGTACCTCCGATAAACATTTCAGATCGCCTTAAATTAAGTTGAGCACTCACGTTTCTTTGGCTGTGTCCGGCCTGAATAAGTGCCACAGCTTGGGCGGCGACTTCAGGTGAAGTATCCATAGATTATTGATAGAACCTCACCTTAATGTTAAGAATAAGTATGTTTGTTGCAAAACCAAAGATATCAATCACTTTTTCAAGAATTAAATCCAAGTAAACCAATAAAACCAAGTTTTCTTAGTATTCGATTGTTTGATATCAACAAACAGGCTCCAAATTGTCTTTTGTTTCTTTAAATTCTGTGTTCGAAATTCAAAAAAAGACTTGAATGAAATTGTGAATGTGCCATATAAAATTTTAGCTAGCACCAAACGAAACTGAAAATACGAGGTGGGCCAATAGATGTGTCCAGAAGTGTATATACAACATGTAAATACATACATATCTACATAAAACTAATCATTCATATTTAAAGCTAAGAAAATGCGACGTATTATATTTCACGTAAAAATGTTTTACAATAATAATATGTCGTATTCTGAAAACAAAAAAAAAAGATAATTGAAAAATTATTCATAAGCCAGTTGATTCTTTGATATACTTAGTCTCATTCACAACCTAGAAAAAAAACTCCTTGTATGCATCAAGTCTGTAAAAGGACCATGGGCAATGTTCTATGAAATCTGGGCAAGATCAAGTGATCAACAGAATTGAAATGTATTTCAAATTAACTTATAATATTTACTTGAATGAAAAAGCGGGTTGATTGTGTGAGGACAAAGGAATGACAAGAAAGAGAAATGGTAGAGGGGTTGCATCGTCCCGAGATAAAGCCATCATGATGATAGAGGAAAGTCACCAAATATGAAATAGTATCTTAATATGGAATACCTTCATTTCTCTAAGACTATAAGTATGAAACGCAACACTCGACCATCTTCTGTTCCATTCGGTCTATTGCACCACGTACGTGTTAGTAGACCGAATGGAACAGAAGATGGTCGAGTGTTGCGTTTCATACTTATAGTCTTAGAGAAATGAAGGTATTCCATATTAAGATACTATTTCATATTTGGTGACTTTCCTCTAATAATTATGCATTAGTATCTCACTTCATAGTTCATACGAAGACAACAAGAACCAAGAACAGCTTGCGAACGGAGTTTTATATCAGTTCTCCGGTAATTTATCGTAGGACTCACTTGAAATATGATGTTTTTTCTGTATTTTTGCAAATATTCGATACGATTTAAAGTTTGATCCAGTACAAAAGACATTGTCAATTCAATTCAATTCAATCATTTATTGCATATCACATGTGTTTTACAAGATCTTAATAATAATAAAATAGTTCACATGGACCCTGTCGGGCACAACAATTTTATTTTATTTTTTTTTACAATAGCGATAGTAGCATTTAAGGTACATTAGTTAAAATTTAATAAACAGTAAATTAAGAAATTTTTGAATTCATTTAAATAAGCAAGCATATGCAGTCATAGGAAAAAAAAATTAAGACAATTAAGTAAAATAATGAAAGTCGGTAAATAGAATACAATAGTCAAATGCATCACGTCAAAATAAAATAATAATCAAATACTTAAAGTCGGCAAATAGAATACAATAGTCAAAATAAAATAATTCAAATAATTAAAGTCGGCAAGTAGGGTACAATTATAGGCAAATGCATCATGTCAATAAAATAAAGTAATAATCAAAATACAATCACAATAAAATGTCAAAGATGTGGTACAAAATGTCAATAAATAAAAACTAAAATTCAATAAATAAGCAGTCAAAGTTAGTCCATTATGATGTCATCATTAAAAAAATCATTCAATGTGTAATAACAATTGTCATTTAATAATTTTCTAACTCGTTTTATAAATATTTTGTCATTTTGTTCCATTCTTATCGCATTTGGAATTCTGTTGTAAATTTTAATTGATGTAACGTGAGGGCTAGTGCTGTGTAATTTAAGCTTCGATTGGGGTACTAAGAGGGTATTTTCAAATCGTGAACGCGGTGCATATCGGCGAGGCTGGTCAGAGATTTTAACGTAGAAGTTCGGATACTGTCTAACAAATTTGCAGATTTCTAGAATATAAATTGATGTCAGAGTTAAAATGTCCAGTTTCTTGAAATGAGGTCTACAACTTTCGTCGTTTTCAATATGGACCAATATCCTGATACATTTTTTTTGCAGTATGAACAACTCGTTGATGTCAACACTATTTCCCCAAAGGATTATTCCGTATTTTAGCCACGCGTATGCATAAGCATAATAAGTGGATAGGGCAGTTTTTAAATCTGTTGTTTTTTTTAGCTCACGTAGCGCATATATGAAACTAGATAGTTTTGATTTAATTTTCTGAATGTGTGCTTTCCACGTCATATGAGTATCTAGCTCCACGCAATGACCAAAAGGACACATACCTTTCGCGTTACTTGAAGGAGTTTTTACACCTTTTATAATCTCCTTATTACAATACATTTGTTTAACTACATCTGCGTGGCTAGGGCATGCAGCATGCATGAAACTGGGTTTCAGTCTGATAGTCAAACCGGTTTTTCCCCGGGACTGAAACCAGGTTCCGTTCTTAGTCCTACGTCTACTAGAGAGATCCGCTTGAACTGGATTTGTATAGCCTGATTGGTAGTACTTGTGCGCACCTAATTATGTGACATGTATTATTCAACATTATTCTACTTACCAGCGTTCTTGAAATTGATCTTCATGTTTTATGGTATACTCGCTCTCCATTTTGCAGTTCAGTCATAAGGTATTAAGCAGGTCCTAGATATATTAATTTTAAGGACGAACAAAACAGTTTATAACCTTGACATTCATTGCGTGGTTTTATTAATAGACGAACCACTAACTGTTGAAACTTGAAAACGTATTTAGGTAAGTGTTTTCTGTTATTACATTACAAACAGCTTTGCATAAATTATACGATAAGTACATGATATCTTCGTAAACATGGTGAGGTTTTGTGATCCCATATAAAATTGGGCCGTAATGGAAAGTCTGTAAGTCGGTTTTTGGTACTGAAATGAAGTCATATAACATTCACAAACATACACTACCCTGAACAAAACATTGACAGTACACAAACACCCCGCGCACCTGGGTACAGCGAATTAAATGATTCCGTGGTATGACTAACAGCTTATATGGATCAGTGTGGTTCCAATTTCGAACCGCGGCTAACAAGGGTAAGAATAGGCCGATCAATGGCTGGCGGTGCGTACGGCGCACAGTGGAACGACCAGAGGGCGGACAAATAATATTAAATTGAAAAGCCGTCTTCAAAACTAATAAGTGAAAAAAAACAACCATGCGTATGTAGACAATAAGATAGCTCAAGGGCAATTCTGTTTACCATACGGGACTCAAAACAAAAAAAGGAGTTCCCAGGTATGGTCTAGAACAAAAAAATGTTCGCAGTGGTGGGGAGAACAAGTGCCCTTCGTTTGCGTTAAGGGTACTTTTACACCATATGACATTTGTTTGTTTTGTTTTTTTTTGCCACCGACTTCAGAAGCGTATGTTTCTGAAGTTTATTTTTGACTTTTTTGTGATTTTGTTTTGAGTCCCTTTTTGTTTTTAAAGTTGGTTTACTTTTTGCAAAAAAGTTTTTTTATTTTTCCATTTTTAGTTGTAATAGGTATCCTAAAGGGTGTAAAAGTACCCTTAACGCAAACGAAGGGCATTTGTTCTCCCCACCACTGCGAACATTTTTTTTGTTCTAGACCATACCTGGGAACCCCCTAGTTACGGAGATATTGGGGGTCAAAGTTCAAAATTTTTCACAGCTGTTTTTGTAATTACTAGTTCTTCAAGTATAGTATAAATTTACTTAAATTACCTCCATGACCCGTTTACTATTCAAAGCTTCCACTAGCACAATGTTTAAAGAATGCTAAATTGAGTTTTACCATACCTAATTTGTGATTTTTGACCCCAAAAAAAAAGTCGTTTCCCAGCAAAAATTTTTGCATAGGGGTAAGTACTTAGTTTGATGTACAGAATGCTTGGTTAACGTTTGTGTGAAGGGTTAGTTTACACCCTACATATAAATATTTGCTCCTAACTATTGAGGAGTAGGACATTCCATAACCAGCTCATCTAGATAACTTTAACAATACATTTACAACCATGAAGGGTGTAAAAGTACCCTTAACGCAAACAAAGGGCACTTGTTCTCCTCACCACTGCGATAACTTTTGTGATTGACTACGGGCGGTCCTCTATAATAATTTTACTTACATTTGGATAGAAATATACAAATTAAATAAATGAAAGTAAAAAAAAGAACTTTTAAGACCGCGGTTTGTAGTCGGGTTTTAGTTTTTATACCATTTTTTTAACTATAATGTCCTTAACACAGACTAGCGGAGTCAGTAAACCAGAATTTTAAACCTTTCATGGAAATATTCACCTCTACGATACGTCATTATTTTTACATAATAACTGACGATCCGAATGGCGCAGCGGTAGTGAGGCTGCTTAATTAAATTAATTCGTTTCCGAGTCATGCATGTTTATACATAATAAATATCTATGTATTTAAAAAAAATACTGGTATTCAGCTGTATTCGGTTAGACTGGAAGCCGACCCCAACATAGTTGGGAAAAGTCTAGACAGATGATGTATTTACAAAAAAAGTATGTCGAGAAATAATGGTAGTCTATCCGTAGCAAAATATTTATGGTCTTGGTAAGTTAATCGTTTACTAAACAAATTTAATATAAGAAATTTTCTGAATTAGATACCTAACAACGTATTTGATAGCAAGCGGGCTCGCAGTTTCGTTTGTAATAGGGTACCTATTTCATCGAAAAAATCTAATTAGTCCGTCAGATAGATTTCCAAAAAATTATGAACACGTATTTTATCTTTTTTCACGTAAACAATAGATGAAGACGATAGGTACAGTGCTTCGAAAAGTCGTGTCAAGTCGTGTGATGTCACAAAGTTAGTACTTTTTTACCCACAAAGGGACGTCAAAAGCCCCACCTCATGACCATTGACACGTTTTTTATTTCGTCAATTTTCATTAATTTGATGAAACAAAAAACACGTATCCAATATGTTTTGATGATCTAACAGACGGACTAATTAGATTTTTTTGGTGAAATACCCTATCGTTGCGCGCGGGCTAGTTTATGTCGTATTACTACACGCGAGAGCTTATTTTGCCTTGAACATTTATAAATCGGTCTTTCCTTTGTCGGCTTCGCGGCTGTTTTATATTGACGCGTCCAAACTAGTTTATGCCATTTCACCACGAACGAGACCTTATTTTATTTTTAAAATTTACGTCTGTTTTACCAAATCCAGGGCTAATTGCATGTGCAAAAGAGCCAGTCCACATCGAAATACACACATCAAAAGTGTCTAGGGATCAACATATATTTTTGCAATAACTTTTCTCCTGATTGATATTAATTAAAATTTTCTTTAAGGATTCATCAAATAAAGTGTTTTCGTTTGTCACAGTAACGATAAACCAAGTCACCTTTGCATTAATAAAGAAATTTGCCATTTTCCTAATAAAGGGATTTTTGACATTTGAACCACTAACATTAAAGTTCGAAAAAAAGACTGAAATAACAGTTTTCTTTAAAATTGTATTGGGTAACTTAAACAATTAATAATCCGTGTTTCTACCGCGAACACTAACAACACAAGAACATCGGTTTGGCATACTCAAAATGAGTTCATCCAAATCACGCTGTGGAATGGCCGCCCATGTTCGTTGCAACAACAAAAAAAGGTCTTCTTGCGACTGGATACCCTCCATATTCGGCAGAGCTCTTCTCTGTAGCATATCCCATGCATGCTCAATCGGGTTCAAGTCTGGCGACTGAGCAGGCCAGGGCAGGACATTGATGTTAGCTGCGGCGAGAGTCTGTCTTACAACTCTTGCGGTGTGCGGTCGTGCATTATCATGCATTAACTGAAATAAGGGACCGATTTGCACTTGTAGAGGAACGATGACGTCTGATACAATCGTCTCAGCATAAATTTGAGCGTTAAGTTTGCCTCTGATCCAAATCAACTCAGTTCTTCCGCCGATCCAAATACCCGCCCATACCATGATGGTTCCACCACTATAAGGATGGACTTCCTGGCAGGATTTTAATCGCTGTTGGCGTCCAGGGGTTCTCCAGTGTCGTATACGTCTTGTATCCGGTCTCATACCAAAACGAGACTCATCAGAAAAGCACACGAAACGCCATTGTTCTTCTGCCCAATTTCTGTGTTCAAGAGCCCATTGATATCGAATCCTACGATTGTGCATTGCTATAGGTGGTACCCGTAGCGGTCTTCGGGAATGAAGGTTCACTTCATGCAAGCGGTTTCTGACTGTTTGGTCGCTAATTAAGTTCCCTGAAGAGTGATGAAGCCTCACGGCTAACATCATGGCGGTTATTGTTGGAGCTCTTCGAGTTAAGATTTGAATGTATCGGTCTTGTCTCCGTGTGGTGCAGCGATACCGTCCTCCATGGCGCTCAGCCACGGTACCAGTGCTTCGGTAACGTGTCCAAAGTCGACTGATAACACTCTGACTTGTATTCAGAGCTAAAGCCACAGTACGTTGCCGGGAACCAGCTTCTATCATTCCCACGGCTCTGAGCATTTCTTCCCTGCTTAAATGACGTCGCCGCTCCATAATAACGTTGGTTTTAATCAGTAGTAGGGAAACAGTAGCACTAATAAAGTCTTCAATGCGTTGTATGTTTTTATAGGGAAAATATTGACAGCTGATTTTCATCTTTTACTCGAATTTGATTCACAGTTCCTGATTCAAATTATGAAATGCACCAAAAAGGATCCATATAAATTTATAAAATCATAAATTTATTACAAAGCCACATCTCAATCTCAAGAAATCCGCATAAAAATGCTTGATCCCTAGACACTTTTGATGTGTGTAGTTGAAAAAGATAACGTCTTTGTTTAATATTCTCTAAAGTTTATGATGATTCTAAAATTCAAGTATCTTTAAGTAATAAGCGAAAAAATAAACCCTGGATTACAAAAAATCTTAAACACATGATTAGTACCAGGGACAAGTTATTTAGATATTGGAAAAGTAAACCGAAAGATATGAACTTGCGTATTCAATATACTAGGTACAGAAACAGGGTAAATAAATGTATTAATAAAGCAAAAAATAAATACCGTCAGGAAGAAATAAAAAAGTGTAACAAAAATATTAGAAAGATTTGGGCTAAAATTAATGCATGGATAGGAAAAGAAAAAAGTAGTGTAGATTCTGTTATTTTAAAATATCTAGGAAAAACGGAAAGTACCATTAATATTTGTAATAACTTCTCTAAAACTTTTGGATATAAGGCATGTTTGTAGTCATAAGTTTTTAGATAGGTCTAGCTATATCCGGAGCAGTAACGTGTCATTAAGATTTCAAAAAGCTTGCCCAAGGGATGTAGATAAAATAATAAATAATTTAAGTAGTGATAAGTCTGAAGGTATAGATAAAATTAGAGTTAAGGAAATAAAAATGTTAAAATCTAAACTAAGCCCTGTATTAGCTTTATTTATTAATTTGTGTGTTGAAACGGGCTTATATCCTGATCAGTTAAAAACGGCATTAATAAGACCCATATTTAAACAGGGTGTGCATAGTGAGTACTCAAATTATAGGCCAATAGCTATACTGTCTGTAATAAATAAAATTGTGGAAAAGTATATTATGAACCAGGTTAGTGTTTTCCTAGAGAGCAACAATATATTGTCAGATGCACAGCATGGCTTCCGACGTGGACGGAGCACGGCGACGGCTTTGGCACAGTTTGCCGACGACGTCAATGATTGTTTGGATCAGAGGAAGCAGGTGGTGGTGGTCTACATTGATTTCAAAAAAGCATTTGATACTCTGGAACACCACCAGCTGCTTCAAGCTATGGAGGAATGTGGAGTCGCGGGACCACTGAACCGGTGGTTCCGTGCCTACCTTACAGACCGGACACTGCGAACTGTCATTGACGGCGTCGTGGGAGAGCCCAGATGCATCACGTGCGGTGTGCCGACCGGTTCCGTGTTTGGTCCCGTCGGACACATCATGCATGTCAACAGCATGTGCCATGTGGTTCGCAACTGTCGTATATACATGTATGCTG
Organism: Diarsia rubi; assembly: GCA_932274075.1. Taxonomy (NCBI): domain Eukaryota; kingdom Metazoa; phylum Arthropoda; class Insecta; order Lepidoptera; family Noctuidae; genus Diarsia; species Diarsia rubi. The sequence continues at coordinate 15,618,047 of OW026425.1, forward strand.
ACGATACCTGTTTAGTGTTTGCAGATAAAGAATTAGATGTAATTGAAAAGAATATTCAGGAGGATTTAACCAATATAATTAAATGGGCTCATATATGATAATGGGATCATAATAAATATTAATAAAACTAAGTGTATGCGTATACGGTCCCCTTATCTTAAAAATAGTGAACGACTCCCGCGCGTAGTGGGGCACAGTTATGAGTGCCTACACGACGACGGCATGACGAAGTGTGAGTGTGCAGATATTGAGGTTGTGGAGCAATACAAGTACTTGGGTCTAACCATTGATAAAAGCTTCTCGTGGAAAACACACATAACACACCTATGTGACAAAATCCGACTAGTGCTTGTAAAGTTCCACCACCTCAGTTCTGTACTGGAGAGGGCCACTTTGTATACGGTCTACTATGCGCTGGTAGACTCGCTACTTTCTTATGGACTGGCATGCTACGGTAATACATTTAAAACATATTTAGACAAGATAAAATTATTACAAATCAGATTTATGAAATTATTAGTTGATAAAAATACAAAAAAACGTTGTAAAGATAGTGAATATATACGAAGAATTATTTTTGGAATGTAAGATGTTGCCGGTTCATCGAAAGGTGATGTTTTTATTAGCTATAGATAATTATTGTAAGGATGAGTTTAAAATCAGGACGGTATGCATAAGACCCCAAAGAAATAAATGTTTTAAAAGATATGTGGTACCCACGTGTAACAACTATTATGGACGAAGAGGGAGAAAGTACTTAGTCCCAACAATTTATAACGATATACCATCAGAGTAAGAAAGTAGCTGTACCACAAAAGTGGCTTTTAGGAATAAAGTGGAAAAGTTTTTATTTTCCACTTTTTGTCAAAACCTCGTGGATGGAGATGTATAACTGCCGTGCTGTTCTGTAAACATCTCACATGTGTCACATCATTCATTCACTCATTTTAGATCCTAGATATCCTTATGGAAAAGTAATTTTTTAAGTACCTAATTAAGATTAAGTATAAATGGGAGCTGCATCTGCCAGCAAACTGTTTTACAGTTTGGCGGAAGTATTATTTGTGAAAATGACTTTTTGCCATGAATAAACGCTTTATTATTATTATTATTATTTATTTTGATAATCGAAAATGGAGTCCAAATTAATACTGTTTGACCATAAATGCCTACTAGCTAAAATTGTGAATCCCAGACATACGCGTGGTATGGGCATAAGAAATCTGACACTTGAAGGGAACAAATCATCGAAAAAAAGGGAAATGAGACATCTCTAACGCAAACAGCTTACTGTTACATGGTTATTGCGTATCTTTTAAATGTCAGTGGCTATCGTAGTGTCCATCGATTAAATGACAAATGGTTACGGTTTTGTATACTAAAACTATCTATTTGACAGCTAACAGATCGTGCATGAAAATTAACCTGGATTTAGCTAGATGTAGAAGTCTGACACTCCCTTTCGCTCTGCCCAAGAGCGGGAGGGGTATCCGATTTCCCACCCCCAAAAAAAAAAACTGGCCAAGTGCATGTCGGACCACGCACAATGTAGGGTTCCGTAGTTGCTCATCTAAATATGTGAACTTACTAAACTGATTACCACCCTACCTACCTGCATCCGAACGATGATTTTTATTGTAAAATAAAACAAACTTACCTTTGCAGTTTTGAGACCCGCGCTCCCATACATTATGACGTATAGGAAAATGTTTCAAACAAGTACATTTTATAAGTTGGTCGACTATTACCCGTAATCTTGTAAAGCTTACTAAGCTGTGATAGCTTTCCTTTTATTTTTGTTATACATAAATGCTACTACCATATTTTTTTTCAAACACAACCCGTCTATATACCTGAGTCTAACAAGAATTTGCACTTGAAAGCTTAAAATTTCACAAACGAATCCCTTAATCGAAAAACTGTTTGAAAAATCTCGCAATGTTTTTTAAAGACCTATCCAACGACATCCCACACAATGGACTTTGCGAGGAAAAAAAAATATCCCCACTTTAATGTGTACTGGAGAAAACCTAAATTTTATTTCTTTTAGATTTAACTTTACCACTTTGTCGGCGTAACTCATTTATATATTCATGCCAAATTACAGCTTTCTAGTACTAAGAGTCTTTGAGATATAGTGCCGATGGACGGACGAACAGACAGACGGACATGGCGAAACTATAAGGGTTCCATATTGACTATGGAACCCAGCAAAGCTGGTTCTGTCAGAATTAAATATGTCATGACAAGTTCAACTGTCGCTCAAAAAAGTTTTATTGAACAGAAAAAAATTGGATGGTCTCGATAATCGATATATTTGTGAATTTGACTCCATGACAATTTTTTCGCCTGTATACCTAAACAAAGAAAAAGATTCAAATTGTCACTTTTTAAAATAGTCTGGATGAACTTTATTAACAGGGCCCAGATTAGATCCTAACTCCACAAAAAAGAAAAAGGTGAAGGTAAGCCTTGGCATGCTTTTATTATTTAATTTCGAAACTAAATAGTAACATTTTTACTGGTTAGTGACGTGTGTTTTTATTGCAAAAAGTCACATTCCACTCATAAATAAATGTAACAGTTGAAAGATATTTAAGTAAATGAATTGAAACTATTGAACACATCAGACTTCATTACGAAATGGAAGAAAGTAACAAAAAAAAACAAGATATTCACTAAACAATATATAGTTTTAATATATCTAAAATTAATTTACATAAAAATTAAGAAAAAAATACACAATAGGATCTACAAAATCACTCTATTGTTTTACATACCAAAATATTAGATGGGTGGAAACTAGACGCACAAACGATTAGCACAAAAGGAATTACGTATATTCATTACAAACAAGAAGCTTGAAAATGAAGAAAATGTTCATCAATAATTTAAAAAACAACAACTCTGTTCTACAATATCTACAGAGTCGAAATGTATGTAAATTGATATTATCTATCGTGGTGCGTCAATGTCCTTTCCACTTTGTACAGAAAAAATACGTAATTATCAGGAACATACTGGCACCAGCAGAATACAGGAATGGGCTAACTCATTTTTAAGAAAAACTACTTCACAAAAACAAACAAATTTCACAAAAACAAACAAATTACGGTTTCAATTAAAAATCACTACTTCACAAAATATTAAAGAGACCTAACAAATTATTGACAAAGGAGGAATTCTTCTGGCTTCACATCCAGCGCCTTCAATATCACTTCGGCTTCATAAGGGACAGCTAAAACAAAAAGAAACCAATAACTTTGTTTATATCTATAAGGAGCACTTAGAATCCCGTCGGGGCTGCGGGTTGTACACTAGTCATCGCGGCCTCGACATATAGGGCTAAGAAGGAACATGGGTGGTTTTTAGTCAGTACAAGTCTGACACTCCCTTTCGCTCTGCCCAAGAGCGGGAGGGGTTACTTGATGATTTTCCGCGCGCCAAAAAAAAAAAATTAGAAATAATAAATAAGCTATAATAATTAATCACGCGGGCCCAGTGCGGGTTGGTAGATGTCATCGATTTTCGGAATTTTGGATTCCAAGTCATGCCGGTTTTCTAACGATGTTTTCCTTTACCGTTTTGGGAGCAGCGGTGATGAAATAAATTACACAGAGTAATGCGCCTGCCTGGGTTCAAACCCACGACTTACTGTTCGTAAATCGGAGCCGCCATCACTGGGCCACCGCTGCTCTGAAGCTGCTAAAATGGGCCCATCGAAGCGTAATTAGGGTAATAATACTAGCAGTACCGATCGATCAAAGGTAAGACTAAACATGGTGAAATCAAGACGAATTAGTCGATACGATAGTGACAAGTTACCTAGGGCTGCATTGTAAGATTATGGAATACTCACGAATAGAAATCCATTCATTAGGATCGTATCCTGAGTCCTTGCGTGACTCCATGATACACAATCGCAGCGCGTGCGTGACCCCGTGAGACAAGCAGATGCCCATCTCACCACAAGCTGAAATATATTACGTCAAATCAAGAAAGGAAATCAATTGACAACAAGCTGACAGTTGTATCGCAGAAAGTTCCTGGTCTTCCTCCACAATAACACAGGAGGAGAGGGAAAATTAAAGGGAAAATTAATTTGTAGCAATCCTAAGTACTCATCAATGTCTTACCCTTATCCCAATTCAGTCGGGGTTGGCGCACTATGACTTTTTCTTACACACTTTTCTTCACTCGTAATAGCATTAGACATGTGTCCTTTCTTGCCATATGATCCTCTACACATTCCATTCATCGTTTATTTGGTCTTTCTGTATTTTATACCCATCAACATTCATACTAGAATCTTTCATCAAGATATTTTTCTCATTCCTTCGTATCACATGCCATCAATCACTCATGATCAATCTTAAGTAACCAAAAGTAGTTATATTTATAAGTTAGGTTAGTTTTAGTTTAATAACTAAAGTCTCGAACGGCTTATGTAGCAATAGACTGACTAGAAGACGACAGTAGACTGACGGCGGTGTTTTTCAGTGGGTGCAACTCGGTGCAAGCCCCACATAACCAAATAGCCTACCCGGACGGTGCGGTTACTTACTTTTCGCTCCAAGTACTCCATTCGGGTTGGTGCTGTTGGGCCTGAACTTCACGCCGAAATTGACCGGTATATCCATAGAGAGGGGGACATGATACAACAGTGAACGATTACTCTCCAGTTTGCCTGTCTCTTTTTCATAATTCAGCTTCTCACAAGTGAAGTAACCGAGACCCTGGACGTAGCCGCCTTGCACCTTCAATTAATAATATTGGAGTTATACTTTTATCCTTACTTAAGAATCTAAAGTAAAATCCACAGAATCACTATTATACCTACACACCTACAGTACCACCTACCTTCCTAGTTTCCTACAGTAGGTATAATAGTGATTCTGTGGATTTAAAAGATTTTATAGATACCAGCGGGGCTAAAATGGCCGCTTTATCAGAATCCACGCAGAATCTTAGTATGAATCACGTTAAAATTTCAAATTCCTAAAATGGACTTAATGTCTATAACTACAAAGTTCATTTTAAGAATTTTAAATTTTTAACATGATTCATATTACGATTCTGCTAAAGCGGCCATTTTAGATACCCTGTTTAGTCGTTAAGATAATTAGAAACTTAAACAGCCATAATAAGGCAAAAAATTCTACGTAAATGTCCAACCAACGAAACGAATTAACACAAGCTGAGAGAACCATCTATTGCGATGGTATCTTAGGATTGTTTGGTGAACAAGATAGAGGCCTGTTGTTCACTCACCTGTCCCATGTCTAGCTTAGGGTTGGCACTAACACCAACATCCTCCAAAATATCAGCACGAATGACTTGGAAAAGCCCAGTCGTTACGTCAAGTAGTGTTTCAACAATGCACACACCGAAAGCACTATACCCCTTCAAATCTTCGTCTGTATCTTTCATCATGAATAAGGAAGTCAACTCCACTTGGTTATCGCCTGCTTTTTTGACGATTTCTTGCCAGGTAGCGCCTGGCATACTTTCTCGTATAGGAGCCAAATTATTCTTCAAACTGTCGCATGCCCTTATAATAGCGTGGCAAACGCTTTCAGTGGTGATACTTGACCCAGAAAACACATTGTTTGGCGCCACAAAAGAGTAATTGGGAACAATATTGACATATTCGAGAGGCACCCCCAACTCGTATGCGCAAACTTGGGCAGCTTTAGTGTTGAGCCCTTGTCCCATCTCTACACCACCTGCAGTGACAGTAACTGTACCGTCACCTCTATAAATGCTCACAAGTGCTGAATAGTTTCCGTAATAGATGACTGGGTAGCACATAACATTGATTGAAATTGCCTTTTTCATCCATCTGTTTGTTTTATTAAACTGTTCAATCTCTTTAACTCGTTGGTTATAGTTGACATCTATTTTAAGATCTTCGATCAGTTCTGGAAGGTCATTGTCTTCTGACCGCATGTTAATTTTGCGGACGCTAGTCGGGTCTTTCTGAACGGCAAATGCAATGTGTTGCATTATGTGTTCTATGCTTGCCTTGCCTTCGAGATTACCTGTCAGAATAACAAATTATTAGCATTTTCCACAAAAAAACTACATTGCTCGCCCAAATATTGTTGGTAAGAAATTATATGATTATAATGCACGCATATAGGCGACGCTTTAAAATAAATAGAAAAACAGAATAAAACCAAGAAAGTACCTGGTGCTCTACAAAAACTAGTAGAAGCTATATCCGTAGTGACTGTAGCAAGCTTCACAGACCAGAAGCTAGTATCGTAGCCGTTAGGGAAGCCACCGACGGTGAAGTCGAGAATATTTTCGTTATTAGAACAGCCACTGTCTTCAATTAATGTCGCATCTAGATACTGGATCTTACCATCGTCGTCGACTCCAACCTATTAACAGCAATATCTATTTTACCAACCGACCCGAGAAATACTTCAAAGTCAAAATCTAAGAACTGTTGTAGTGTTATTGTTACCTCATATTCACACTGACACGGTATTCTCTTCCCACCCATTGACATGTTAGTCTGCAACGGCAGTATGAACCTACAAGTTCGATTCAGTTTCTTGGCTACTAAAGCACATGCCGTGGCAACCTGGGCGTTGCGAGAAATTTTGCCTCCAAAACCACCGCCAACACGACTTACTTTCACCACGACCCTAAAATAATCGTTTATAGTATTATAACAGAAAAATTACAAATATGAGTCTTGAGTCTGGCATTCGATACAGTTCATATTTTTATAGTATTGCAGCTACTAAATAAACTCTCAACTGGTGAAATCCCTTAGCATTATTCAACACTGATAAAATGATCAAAAGTCAGGGTAAAATAGTCAATAATTTATCAGGCACAACAGCGCAAATGATATAAATCTTACTACATAGTTACTTTATGGGTTCCACAAGATTCAAGTTTGGGCCTTGTACTGTTGAAATGGCCAATAATATTCCTGTTTGTTTTCTAGCAAGTATATATATTTTTAAGCGGATGTGCCCACTCATCCCAATAACAATAGGCAACACCCTCAACAAATTCTTGAACGAAAGTTATTACGAAATAGACCCCTCTATTTCATAAGTCTGAGTCTTGTTTATTGTCTATATTATTAATTTAAATGTATATATTCAAGAAAAAGATATTTAAGGCACGAGACTTGGGTTTCATATTCAACACCTACTTACTACTATGCAACTTACTCGCTTTCTTTGATCCCTAAAGATCTCGCAATACCATTATGCGTTATGTCCATCCATTGCGCCGAATCGTGTACTTCTAGTCTTTTGTCAACAGGCACAACAACACACGACAAAGGTTCTATGAAATAATGATATTGAGATTCCAGTTCATAAACACCTTTTATGATTTTGGTTACGTTATCGCCTCTCCCAACCGGCTCTATTGTTGGATTTCCAGGCACGTATCGATTGCTATCTTTCTTTGCTTCATCAATAGTCAGTACTGGAGGGGCAGTGCTAACATTTTTGTATGTTACTTTGACCATTTTTGCTACTTTCTCAGCCAATTTCTCAGTGTCTGCTACCACTATGGCAATCGGCTGACCATAGAACTTAATTTTAGTTGCAAGAATCTCTTCATCGTGTGTTTGCAGTTGCAAAACGCCCGGGTAAGTAAACGAATTGACACCAGGTATGTCATTGGCTGTGTACAAGGCTACAACACCTTCCATTGCCTAAAAACAAGAGACAGTATTTTATGTTTATTTATCCAAATATATTTTTAACAACTAAACATTTTTAATGGTGGCGCTAGATACAATAATGATGAACCTAATGTAGAAATAGGAGTTGTTCCACAGTCGTAACTTGACATACTTCCGAACGATTATCCTTACTAATGAACCCTATGATTGAACCTATTCCGACAAGTGAAGCCTACGGTAACTTTATGCTCACACGAAAATATATTTTAATCTGGAGCGTATTAATGTTATTTTAGTGTTGTAATGATTCGACTGTACCAATAAATACCCTTTAGTGAGAATAATATATAGGTATTTCAGAAGTAATTTTGATATTAAAAAAAAAACAATATTATTAGGAACATCTAAAAATAAAACAAAATATAATTTCCCTAAAACTGCTGGAACAAATATGATTTAGGCGTTATAACATAACCACGCAGAAGGTGCTGTATGACGCTCTAGTCAGAAGCCATCTTGGACACTGTACAGTAGCGAAATATAGTGTCAGGTTAAAACGCGTTCAAAATTAGATCAGTAGGGCTATTGCGTATCTTTTAAATGACAGTGGCTAACCTATAGTGCCTATCAATTACTGTCAAATTCAGTCAAATGGTTCCATTTTGTTCTAAACCATAACCAATTTGATAGTTTATCCATGGACAATATGATAGCCACTGTCATTTAAAAGATACGCAATAGCCCTGCTGAACGCACTTATATTTAAACTGTTTCCGTTTTACCCATTAATGTACCCCACAGTTCACACTATTCGTATTGGGTGTAATGACCTCAGGGTGCGCCGGAAATTTCCGCTAGCCGCGATGTAGTAAAGCTACTGGGTGGAGTGTTGAGGCATCTAAATCTGTGTGTGCCTGGACCAATACGTGTGAAGGAGACCGCGCCCGCTATCATTGCTACCAATCTCTTAGCTAAGACCCCTCTCACCCAAACGATCCGCAATTTACACGAGATTCATGAAAGAATCGATGTTTTTCGTGCAATTTAAGAGAATTCGGAATGGTACTGTTACGAGTACACTTATGGGCCTACCACACGCACAGGCTTCCGCAGTCTTGCCTGCGCAATTACAGTACGGTGCACATGGTACATCGCTCGTGTGATTGATAAAACTGTATTACCATTCCCAACCACACGCGCGATGTACTGTGTGCACCGTGTAATCGCGCAGGCAAAAATGTGGTGAAGCTTGAGTGTGTGGTAAATCCATTAGTCTAGTATGTTATTGTTATACTTAGTTTATGTTAATTTAAAGAACTCGTTCAATGATGTGTTAGAATAGTCGACTTTGTAGAAACCTGTTTAATGGAGAAAATGTTTTTGTTTTAGCTGTAAAATAATTTACATGGGTAAAGTAATGAGTCGCCACACAATCAAAATATAAGGTTAAACCCGTAATGGTAGTTGTAAGTTGATAAATAAATAAACATCTGTCTACCTTTTTTCCAGCTATGTTGGCGTCGGCTTCCAGACTAACCGGACGTAGCTGAATATCAGTGTTATTTATGGAGTGATTGTCAAATATTTCCAAATGACAGCCGCGGTGAACGGTTAGAAGGCATGAAAGGAACTTGGTATATGTATATTGAATGGTCATTCTACCACAGACCGACTTTGGAAAGCGCGGCTTAGCCTGAACACCCGTGCGCTTGTTATTATTTAGCCATAAAATTACGTAAAAATCGCATTTTACTTAATGTCTTTTTGGAACCTATTGCAACGTAATATTTTATCTTACCAAAACTTCTTCAACGTTGAGAGTATCAACTTCTCCAATATGTACTGTGGATTGTACGAAGGCACCAAACACTTCTCCGCACGACGGAGGCAAGTCATTCGCAAACCTAGCTTCTCCTCCAGCTTGGATCAGCGCTTCAAGCTTATCCACGGGCTGGTTCAGCGGGTATAATGAAGGGTCAGTCTGATAATCCTCTGTGCCAGAAGATACGGGCCTTTGAAGATGCAGAAGTTGCCCACCAGAAGTGTATTTGGAAAGGGCTGTGCCAGCCGGACTGATGTTAAGGATGAACTGCAAGTAAATTTTTCGATTATTAGATGTTACTGCATTGACAACATAGGTATACCATGGAAAGGTCTTTCAAAACATTTGTGTTAAACGGCCATAAAGAAAAATAACATTAGTTACCTTATAAAACAGCCCCAGAGCCAACTTCTTCCTGAACTGTATAGATGGTTCCCCTGGTATTACTACTGGTACCAGCTCATTGCTCAGCACCTTTAATGCTTCTTGCAAGTTCTTATCATTAAATATGTTCTTTCCGATTAGATACTCTTCCGTTTTCGTGGCGTGATACTGATAAGAGTTCGGATCTATATTACCGTACACTATACTTGCGCTTTCTATTTTGTTCTTCCTTCCTATTTTCAGAAGAAATGCTGAGTGCACGAGTGCTAGGGAATTTTGGCTCCTGGGCATAATCTGAAATAAATAAATTATTTAAACCTGAAAAGTTTCTAGTACGGAGATAAATTCGGTAAAAAGATCCATTTGACAATTTTCAACAACATCTTACAAACATAATAAAAAATATTAACTTTTTTTTATTAGCCGTTCAACTGATTCAACATTCAATATAAATTAATTTATAATATTTCACCTTGTAACTTCTGAACACATGTGAGCTACTCAAAGGCGGTAGTTCCACGTTGATCAACAGCACACCTTGCATGTCAAACTTTAAGAAATCCGCAATTGTTAACGTCTTTGTCGTGCCATTAAGTAAACCTAAGGATAAAGATGCGTTGAATTACTAAAATACGCGTAAGTTTTCAGTTAAATGCTACACAATTGGTGGCTTATCTTTACTAGTTTTAATTTTACCGTCAATTATACTACCATCGCCTATTCAAAACATCAAAAGCATTACATGGGCATTTTAAAACAAAGATACTTACGAACAGTTAGCCTGGCTCCAACGCATTCCAAGAGTAGGTGCATATCTGACTTGTATGTTGGTATCTGGCGCTTGTACATCAAATTGCCAGCTATGGAGCCAATCTAAAAATTACACGCTACAAATATTATCTAAACCAGAATTGCACTTGTTATGAACCAAAGAAGTATTATGTATTAAACTTACGTTCCTAACGGGAATATGAGCAATAAGATTAAGATGTTTGACAAACTCTCCCAAATACGCAAATCCACTCTTACTGCTAGCAGCTTCTTTGAATATCTTAATACAGTCCTCTAAACACACGTTGGCTCCAAGGACCATATTCTGATCGAATTTGCACGTTTTAAGAGAAGTCACTTCGCTTATGTCTATGATATCTTTAGGATAGTTAAATGTGTCGATGATACCTGAAATGCAACATTATATTTTCGTAAATCGATAAACCAATCACTAACTTCCTCCTGCGGAGACTATCCTGACTCGACTGGTATTCGGGCTATCTCTAATGCCGTTACGATAGTCTATAACGATCGGATGGTACAGTTTAAACTGCACAGTTTTCGTGGTGCTAAAATCGGACAAACTGTACAGTTTTTCTCATACACATGAAGATTTAACGTTGCAGTTTGAACTGTACCATCCAATCGTAAAGATTTATCGTAACGTGTGTAGCAGGCATTAGAGAAGGCCCCGATATCAATCGAGTCAGGATAGTCTGAAAACAATGTTTCGGACAATACAAGTATACGATTATCCATCCCGACTTTGTTTCTTAACTTCAAATCTATCTATACAGGGTGTAAATCAACCTTTCACACATACGTCAACCAAGCATTCTGTACATCAAACTAAGTATACCTACGCAAAATTTTTTGCTAGTAAACGAAATTTTTTTTTGGGTCAAAAATTTCATTTTAGGTACGTTAAGAAGACCCAATGTAGCACTCTAAAACATTGTGCTAGTGGATGCTTTGAATAGTAAAAGGGTCATGGAGGTAATTTAAGTAAAGTTATAACCTAAAAAACTAGTATTTACAAAAACATCTGTGCAAAATTTGGAACTTGACCCCCAATATCTCCGTAACTAGGGGTTTCCCAGGTATGGTCTAGAACAAAAAAAAATATCGCAGTGGTGAGGAGAAGTTTGTTACTTCTTAACGCAGAAACTACTGAACGGATTTGGATAAAATTTGGTACACATAGTATATCCCGATTTTATCTTCCCGTGGGATAATTTTCGTGTTGTGTTAGTGTACAATAAAATAGACGCAAAACTACAATTTCACCCTGAAATCTTGTATGAATATAAGAAGGGTATAATTGAATGGCTAAAAACTTTAACGTATGGGGAAACTGAGCACATTCTAGTAATATATAAAAGATAAAGTTAACTAACTGAGGATCAACACACAGGCCAAACCCTTCACTAAGGGTTTGGCCTGTGTGTTGATCCTCAGTTAGTCAAACTGAGCTAGAAACTCAAAAAAATCGCATACGTATTTCTCATGACGCAGGCATCTACTAAGAAAGGATTTTTCAAAATTCAACCCCCAAGTTGGTGAAACGGGGAATGACAGTTTGTATGGAAAATTGTAATTTTTGATATTTTCAACATAAACGCGGGCGAAGCCGCAGGCAAAAGCCAGTTAATAAATAAAGCAAAACTCACCCTTTCCAGTGTTACCATCAACAAGTATGTATGAATCTACGCCATGCTTATTGAGAACTTCAAAAATTGCATCCTGGTCATATACCTTGAAGAACTTGTACTTCCCAAAGTTAAAACAAAGAGTCTTTTCATTTTTAACATCAGCAACAATGGCCCAATCACTGCAGTCGCTGTTTATCGAATCCTTTCTCTGGCAGCAGGTGCCAGGGTTTTTGGAACACGTACTGAGCTCCTTAATTTCGCTAACTTTTTGGCGTATTTCTGGAGAGGCGTCAATGGCAAACGACTTTATGGTGTCCAAAATAGGTCTGAATCCTGTACACCTGCACGTATTGCTGCCAAAAGAATGCTCTAGTTCTTCCATTGTGAGGTTTTTGTCGAGTAAACTAAAAGAAAATTCGCAATTTTCAGTATTATTATGTAAATTTACTGTGCGAGAAACTCCTTATATTTGTTAACAAGCACACGTACCTAGTTAACTGCATAATCCACCCTGGTGTGCAGTACCCACACTGTGTGCCATTAAACGCGGCAAGTCGCTCCTGTGCCTCACTGTATCCATCCAAACGGTTGCCGACACCTTCGACGGTCGTCACCTCCCAACCATTACAGGAAAACACCAGCACCAGACACTGGGGGTGAGAAATTCAGCTTACATGGCTATACGGTATACCTACACTGTACAATTAAATGATTAATGTTGGTCTAGTGGTTAGTGACCCTAACTGCTATGCCGGAGGTCGTGGGTTCGATTTCCACCCAGGACAAATGTTTGTGTGATGAGCACGATAATTTGTTCTGTGTCTGGGTGTAATTTATCAAAATCAAAATCAAAAAATCAAAACTCATTTATTCAAACTAAGCTAATAATCAGCACTTTTCGAACGTCAAAATTTACTTTACTTTACTTATTTACAAGAGACAGTCCCCCAAAACGCCCCCCCTTCGACACTTCCTAGTGTTTTTGCTGGAAAGAAGAAGTGGCGGAACAAACTCCCCAGCACACATCTGTCTGTTAGGTTGGTTAGAAGAGCCAGACTCGATACAATAGTAAGGCAAGTATAAAAAAGAATATAATAATAATAAAAAAAGACATATCTATAATATGTATGTATTTAGAAATATACAGGGTGTTTGGAAGGGAGCTGTACATACGCCTAGGGTAGAAACTAGGGATAGTCTGCTACCTACCCCCGCCCATTATATTGACCTTGGCCTCAAGGTTTTTTTTAAATTTATTATTATTTTTTATTTGACTTTTTGACTAAAACTACCTGTAGCTCAAAATCTATCCATGGGACCGGTCGGCTAATGGTCTTGAATTATTTTACACCAGAAAATTGTGGAGAAGAAAAGTTATGGGGCCTGAAGTACCGTAGTAAGGTAAAGAAATAATTTTAAATTAAAAAAAAACCTTGAGGCCAAGGTCAATATAATGGGCGGGGGTAGGTAGCAGACTATCCCTAGTTTCTACCCTAGGCGTATGTACAGCTCCCTTCCAAACACCCTGTATAAGTATGTTTATCAGTTGTCTAGTACCCATAACACAAGCTCTGCTTAGGGACTAGATGGCGTTGTGTGATAGTTGTGGAATATTATTATATTATTATTATTATTGAATCGCGCATCGGGCTAGTTATAGCCACATCGACTCGATGTGGTGTACTCGTATTGTTCAATAGGGTATTTCTCCAAAAAAATAGAATTAGTCCGTCTGTTAGATTATCGAAAAACATTGAACACGTGTTTTTTGTTTTATCAAGCTCAAGTGAGGGAAGTCGAAAGGCGTTTTGCGGTTCAGAAAGTACGCACCCGTCTATGATTTCGGTTTTTTTATTAACTGACGATAAAAGATGACAGAAATGATAATAGCCACTTACAGAGTTAACAGAGAAGGTCTCGATCAGCCCGCTGGGGAAGCGTCTCGCTCGAACCATAACGATGCAGGACCCGCAGCCTCCCTCGTGACACATCGCTTTGGTACCCGGCAGAGCCAGCACATAGCGGAGGTACGCGTTCAGCGTTGTTTCTCGAGGAGTACTTTCGTCCACTGTGAAATAAAAACATTAACGATTTGTTTGAAATGCGGCAATGATTTCTACCTACCTTGAACTAAAGTGCTAGGAACTAGTAATTTGTAGCACCCTGTGGAATGGATTTGGATGGCGCACGAGTACATTTTGTCCATCACTGAAGTAGGTAATATTAGTAAAATACTGTTTTTAGAAGTGAATCCTGGATTAGTTAACCGTCCTGGATTACTCTTATTCCCAATTAATAAAGTAGACGTTTTTCCAAATATTCGTCAAGCGCGTAAAGTTTCCGCCGCAGTAGTTACAATTTGTTTTATTTAGGTACCTAGGTTAATTAATATACTGTTCCTCTTACCTGTACATTTTTTCCCATTCACAGTAAATTCAATTTTAGCCATGACACGTTCGGTTTTGTCTTGCGATTAAGACTGTCTTGTTTCTAGTAGGCAACCGTTTTAATATCCAATAATATTTTGAAGATGTCTTTTATGTTTGTCTTCGATTCGTCACAAGGTATTTTGAATAAGTTGTAAAGAGCGATGCAGACTTGATCGTGCGAATGGGCAACATTTATGTTTCTTCTTCTGTGTGTCCCTGGCACGGCATTTTATTTTATTAGCCCAAAAGTTCCAAAACATTGCCACTTTCACGTTTTCTGCGACGGCAGCGCCATCGAGTGGCCAGTACCTATCCATACGATTCGCAGTGAGATCCTTTCGTGCCTGTCTTCCGTAGGTCTTTGAAGAGACACGTTATTGATAGATCAGAAGCCAGAAATCCGAGCCAGTCTTACCAGAGGTGTATCATGTTACCCGGTAGGTAACATTAGATTCGCAGTCGCCAGGCACACCCATGAAAAGTGGTAATAAGCTGCATTAAGCGGAAGCACTTAATTAAGTACTTACCACTTTTCATGGGAGTGTCTTAATTGAGTGTATTAAAGGAAATGAAAATCTCAGACTACTGCAGATGATGAACTAAATTTTCTTTATTGAATAGTCAAACCCAAATGAACTTCGATGATCTCCGTCAAGTGTGAATTCTACTTAAGGCGGTGCAGGCAAATGACAAAACTGGAAAAAACAGTTTTTCGAGTAGGTACATCTTAACTTTATAAGCATATTAGTGCAGAATCAACAATGTAAATTATTATTCATTTACTCTCAGTTATTACATCCATAGAAAATGTAAATGTATAACTTGTAAATTTTCTGCTGAGTCATTTCACATCATTAAATATTTATATTGAATTGTCATAAATTATTCTTAAAAGTTACTTTGCCTTCTCACCATGAAGGCAAAGTATGTGCTGGGTACAGAATGATGTTATAGTTGCTTGTGATAGGGAGAGAGTTGACTGCTAACTGCGCGTGATTTTCGACACCGAGGTGTTAAATCGATAGGTATCACAAAAACATCCTGATGGACTTGAAAAACTCAAAACAACTGAGCCCGTCCTAAACCCACGGCCTCCTAGTCAGCACAATAGAACACTACAGTGTTAAGGCTTACAACCCACGATCATGTGTTATCTATGGAATAATTAATAAGCTACCTTTAGAGATATGGTTCTGGATTTGTTTCTGGCAGTGATGAGAAAATTTTTGCATATTTATTTGTTTTGCTCTTGCTATAAGTAGCTTGTGTTCTTATTTCGTTGGTGGGAAATCATCATGACTCCTCCCGGTCTGGGCGAAGCGGAAGGGAGTGTCAGACTTCTACAGACTGACTAAAAACCACCCATGTCACCACGGGTCATCACGTGGCCCCCGACGCCCGGAGCGTCTCCCGCGGCATCTGGGACGAGTGGTTCCCTCCCTCTCACGTTCCGCCACCTCCATCGCTCGCATAACTGCTTCGCAAAAGTAGGTGACGGCATCCCATACTCTCTCGGTCCGGATCATGGATGAAACAGAGCCGGACGAGAGAGGTCGTCGCCGCCAATCGCCGCTATGATTTTTGCTCTATCTGAGCTGTCATCCTAGAATTAGGTAAACATGTTTGCAAGTTTTGCAACCTGAAAAAATATTCGTCATACATCAGTCAACTGCAAGTCATTATGAAAACACTTGAAATTAACATCGACAACCGTGACTTTACTGCAAACAGATGAAACAGACGCCTCATATTATGGTATGTATGGTAGGCATCTGTAAGAATTGTATAGATAGATACCTATTTATATCATCTGCAAGTGTCTTCTACTATAGAAGGAGACAAGAAAACATTCGGAAACTACTGTAGGTACACGACGTATTTTTCTTTCGGACAGTCTCAGAGCAATTTGGCCGATCAAATATTAAACTGGAAATAAAAAGTTGCGTTGAATCTTGTATAAAACGAACACTATGTAGGCAAGCATACTAAAAGTTGGGGATTACATTGATGATAAAAATGCTTGGCTCAATGCTGGTCATCCTCCACAACCACAGAACAGATAAAAGAGGTACCGGTAAAAAGAAATCCCTTCTCGAGGCACACTACACACCTGGTTTCTTTTCCGACACAAAGCTTACCCCACTAGACTCCTGATGCAGTTCTTTGTCGAGCGGTGGAGCTATGACGAAAGTAATTATAACTTTAATGAAGTAGTTACTTGCGAGTTGTGTGTTTTGGATCTTGATGTGATTGGTCCTGCAAATCGAACCGAGGACCACTTCTCCATTGCGTCAGTAGCTATGGATACAGCGCAAGACGTCAAAACTCTTTTTTTTCGCGTAGCTTCGTACGTTGTCACAATATGAGCGCAATTGTTGGCCAGTAAATCAAATTTTGGGCACATATGAGCGTCTGCATAAAAGCGCGGCGCGCCTGCCCCGCCCACAAGGCCCTTCTAACCTCTTTTATTTGTTCTGTACCCACAACCATCGGGGTACCTAGTTAAATGGATTATCATATGAAGTTATTGTAGAGGCTGCAGACATTTGTAAAAATAGCTTTGCATTGTATAGATTCAATATCTTAATCATACTAATCACACTATCACACTAATATTATATAGGCGAAGGTTTGTGAGTGTGTATGTTTGTTACTTCTTGACGCAAAAACTACGGCACGGATTTGGATGAAATTTAGTACACAGATAGTTTATAAGCTGGAATAAAAAATATGATAGTTTTTATCCCGATTTTATATTTCCGTTGGTTGCAGCGGGTGAAGCCGCTGGCAACAGCTAGTATTATAAAGGCGAAAGTTTGTGAGTGTGTATGTTTGTTACTTCTTCACGCAAAAACTTATGAATGGATTTGGATCAAATTTGGTACACAGATAGTTTATAACCTGGATTAAGACATAGGATAGTTTTTATCTTCCCTTGGAATAATTTCCGTTTGTAAATGGCGAAGCCGCTGCACTGGCAGCAGCTAGTTTATATAATTGCATAGCACATGTGTGAGTACTATGTACTTTATAGCCAATTTTTTACATTTAGTTACTTATTGTTTTGGCAATGAAGTCTAAGAATGCCCCCTGGGGCAGGCAGGGCTTCTTCAATAATGCTCCAAGTTGAGAATTACAAATGGTCGTTTACTCGAATTTTACAATAAAAAAGGTTTTAATAATAAGACGCACTGGTCACGTACGCACCGTCCTGTGTTGCAAAGCACACTCGCGCCACGGGCGGCACTTTTGGTTATCTCGCCCGCCATAGATTTCCGATCATCTACTTCAAATTTCGATAGATGGCGTTACTTGACCCAACAGTTATTTTTTTGTGACTTTGCCCTAGTGGCTGAGAGAATGTCATGCTCACTCAAATGTCTCAAAATGCTTGAGTTGAATGGTGTTGATCCATGCGTCATGTTCCGCAAATCAAATCCGCCCCTAAGACGACCCACTGACCGAATGATGTAATGTACAAAGATTTTGTAACAATAATAAATAAAATAAAATGTTTATTTCAATTACATAGTTTTAACAGACACGATTTGGAGGTCACCTTTTAAGCAAGGGGATGCTTGTGATTTTATATGGTGATTAATAATTATTGGTGAACAATATTCTGATATAGAAGAGTGTCCATGGAGTTTCTTGCCCGTTCTTCTCCATAGGGCTCTACGCTAGGGAATGGGCAACTACAGTACTTTCACAAGTTATTATGCCTTTTGACTGTAGCTTTAGAGTGCAATGCGTCGTTTCGGAGGTTGCTGCGTCGGGTTGCGCGGCGCCGGATGTTACGGTGGCGAGTGCTGTGGGTGTGGGGGCGCACGGCGGCGCGTGCCGTGGTGGTGGGTGCGCGGGACTCCGGGTCGCGTGGCGGCGGTTGCGCGTTGTGGCGTGCATTCGTTGTTCCTTGATTCGGAGTCTCGTGCATTCGTTGCTGCGGTGTGCGTCGCTGCGTGCCTGCGTGCTTTCGTGCTCGCAGTGTTCGTTGTTGCGGGCATTCGGCGACGTGTGGTTCGTCGTGGTAGCTTTCGGAATGACGTATTCACTCGTAGTTTTTTTTTATATATATCTAAGAATGGTCCTTCTGACATTCAAAAGTGCCTGTAATGGCTTAATTGAAATAAATGCTTTGAGTTTGAGTTCTCATAATTATTCTAGATACCAGATATGGATAGTATTGGATAGTTGGTAGGTTCTAGTCCCGCTTCACTAATCTTCCTCTAAAATATATATTTTCCGGGTTAAATGAAAAACATAAATAAACAGAGTATTTTCAAACTTTATTTCATTTTAAATTAAATATTATCAAACACACTAGACGGACTTGAAAAAATATTTACAGGAACTTACATAGGTATCATGTACCTACCTACATTATAAATAATAATTTTATTGAATTTCTTAATAAATTACGTAGGTACTTTAACTACTATTTAACACAAAACACTAATTACTAAGCCTAAGCCCATAGGTTAAATAATAATAAAAAAGTTAACAAACAAAAAAGGATCAATGACTTAAAAAAAAACGAATTTTCGTTCTTGTTTCTGTCTAGATCCTGTATTCTTGACGCCTTTCATTATTTAGCTTGCTCCTCATCTTCAGACAAATCGAAATTGATGCGCCTACTCCTTGGGAAGTCTACCCCTTTTGTGCGACGTCGTCTTGGTGTCATCCACGTATCTTTATATGGCTTTTCTTCCTGAGAACTCATTTCTTGGTCTGTGGTGTCGGATGTCTCCGAATCCGGTGTAAATATGTAGTTTTCCAGTTTCACATACGGCGTCGCTTTGTTACCTGGAGAAGGGTAGAAATCAATTAATATTTTTGTACTAAATACTTAATTAGCAGCTACAGATTTATAGGTCTCTACTTAAAATATTAGGTAGGTCTTTAAATTGTCCTCAAAATGAGATGTTGAACAAAAAATATCATAAATTCCTAATGAGCAGACCAACAAAGGTTTTTTTATGATACTTAAATTTAACAACGTAAAAAACTAAAAAACCCGACTGAAAAAACTAAAAAGTAAAAAACAAGCGCATTTTAAATTAATCAAAACTTGGAAGCAAGCGGGGTCCATTCTATTTTCATTTCATAATTTAATATTCAAATGAACCCCGCCTGCTTATAAGATTTTTATTTTTTTATTGTTATATTTAAAAAACTAATCTAATGCATGCACCACATAGATTTCAAAAACAAAATTATTTATACAAACAGCCTACTGGTTGTTAATATTATTTTATTTACTTAGTCTTTTTAACACGGTACATAGCGAGGTTTGAATTAAAAAATAAGATGTATTTTAAAAACAGAAACTATGTTTAGATAGAAATGGTAGGTATCCAAAACTCTAATACCTATATTATTTATCCTATTGCAATACCTACGTAGGTACATTAAAAAAATTAATAGTAAAATGTTTAACTTACCTCTGCGATTTTCTTTCATTTGTTTGCCGTTCACCAAATTTATGAGCTCAACTGAGATAAAATATACAACTTCTTCCATTTTCTTTTTTTTTTAATTGTTATATTAAGGTCAAGCTAAATTCACTAGAGCCTAGAGGTAGGTACGTACCTACTGAGACTATCACTCATGGAGATCCAAAAGGGATATGATTAAAAAAATCAAAATTGCCCCTTTTTAAAGGAAGAATAATTTATAATTAGCTAAAAAGTGATTATTAATTAGTCATAATTAACAACTTCATCGCTCTATAAATCGCGATTAATTAGTAGGTATTGTCATACTATTAGCTACCTGCTTTTTCAATATAATATGGCAATTAACTAATTATTCAATCAGCGTAGCCTAATGTAATTTATCGAGAATAATAAACATGTTATTCTCGATAAATTCGAAAGTAGGTAAGTACAACTTATGGAATGGAGGCAAGAAATGACTAATCATCATCATCATTCTCCTGCTTCCCAATTTAGTTGGTGTCGGCGCAACATGGCATCTTCTTCCATACTTCTCTATTTCTCGTCATGTCAGCAGTCATCTCCTTCCTAGCCATGTCATCCTTCACACAGTCCATCCATCGTTTCTTTGGTCTTCCTCTACTGTTAAAGCCATCTACATTCATACTCAACATTTTCCTGACAACATATTCTTAATTCGTTCGCATCACAATCATGTCGACTCCAGTACCTACACATCAAAGAGGGGATGATTTTTTTTTCTCCAAAAGTCTATTGTGTAGGCTGTCGTTGGATAGTTGAAACATTGCCGGCCTTATTACAAAAGTGGTTAAACCTGGGTTTAACTTAGACTTGGTTTATCTCGCATGCCGTCTCTATTCGATAATATTCAAAAGAAAGTGACGGCATGCAAGATAAACCAAGTCTAAGTTTAAAACAAACTCGCACGAGTTTGTTTTAAACTTCGTTTGTGAAATATTAAGCTTTAAGGTGGAAGCTCACATCTGGCCCGCGAAATTCTAATTTTCTTACGTTTTTGGCAATTTGCAGGCCAGTGCTTGGTTGTATGTTTATGAAAATTTGATTTGCGACTGTAAGACGTATGAAGTTACCGAATTATAACCATCAAAATTATCAATACAACCCTCCAAGTTCATTTTCATGTCAAGATTGATTTTTGCATGTAAAAGTCATTCTTTAGTAATTTAGTCGTCGTTCTTTAGTAGTTAGTAATTTTGATGGTTATAATTCGGTATAACTTCATACGTCTTACAGTCGCAAATCAAATTTTCATAAACATACAACCAAGCACTGGCCTGCAAATTGCCAAAAACGTAAGAAAATTAGAATTTCGCGGGCCAGATGTGAGCTTCCACCTTAAAGTGCAAATTTTTGTTAGCCTCAAGTGTGCCAACCTAAACCACTTAAACGGGTTGTGTTTGGGCGTCTGAAAAAATTCGTGGTAGTAGCATAAATATTATTATAACGAAAATAAAAGGACAACTGTCACAGCTATGTAGGCTTTACAAGTTTACGAGTAATAGTCGACCAACTTATAAAATGTAGGTACTTGTATGAAATATTTTCCTATACTTACATAATGTATGGGAGGATCGTTCGGAGTCAGGTAGGCAGGGTGATTAATCAGTTTAGTAAGTTCACATAATAATTTGATTGGCAACTACGGAACCGTACATGTGCTTGGTCCGACTTGCACTTGGCCGGTTTTTAATTTCTCCGAAAGCGTAGCAGAAGACGTCGTTTGATACACGTAAGAATTTGTGATTGCCCTTCTCGGCCCCATAACACCCTCGACATACGGCTCGAGTATTCATTCCGCCTCGAGTGCAATAACAAACTTTTCTCACTTGTATCAAAATGGATGTATGGAATGGAATGGATTTTGGACTAACGTGTTTCTAGTTAAGGGACGTTTATAGGTTCAGAACCGGTGTTCATGGCAGTAGGCTAAGTAGAAAACGAAGACTAAAACTAGGGTCGAATTTCCCGCGCAAGCATGCGCGCGCGCGGAGGCGCTACACAGGGGGGTCACACCGTTGCCGCGGCAAATTTAAAAGACCTCCGGTGCGATCTCATGGCGACATGAGAGAGCGACTGTCGCAACCCCGTGCAGGGCACGCATAGTGGCGGTAAGTCGAGGGGACTTTGAGGAGTGGCTTGCAAGGCGTCACGGCACCCTCACCTTCCATCTGACGCAGGTCCTCATCGGACACGGTTGTTTCGGAAGGTACCTGAACCGAATCTGGCTGGAGCAACGCCCGGATGCCACCATTGTTAGGATCGTTAGGACACGGTGGACACACCGTGGAGGTCTGCCCCGCTTGGGCGGAGCCCCGCCGTGTTCTCGTAGCGGCCTGAGAACTAATTTCTTGGTCTGTGGAGTCGGATGTGTCCGAATCCCGTAGGTGAGTATATGTTCTGTGCTCCGAATCCGGTGTAAATATGTAGTTTTCCATTTTCACATACGGCGTCGCTTTTTTACCTGGAGAAGGATAGAAATTTATGAATATTTTTGTACTAAATACATAGTTAGTAGTTAGAGATAATACCTACTTAAAATATTATGTAGGTTTTTAAATTGTCCTCAGAATGAGATTATGAACAAAAAAATATCATACATTCATAATGAACAGACCAACAAAAGGTTTGTTTATGATAGGTACAAATATAACAACTTAGATATAACAACGAAAAAAGGTTATTTCTTCGATTCAATCAAACTAATCTCACGCATGCATCAGATAGATTTTAAGAACTTATTGTTTTTCGAACAATGCGCGATGGCGCCATCGCCATTCGAATTTAACAATGAAATGCATTTTAAAAACTGAGTTGTTTTAATGCAATTTGAATTACAAAAAAATAAATTTAAAATTATAAGGTGCATAAAATTTAACTTACCTCTGCGATTTTCTCCCTTTTGTTCGCCGTTAACAAAATTTAGGAGCTCAACTGATATAAAATATACAACTTCTACCATTTTCTTTTTCTTAAATAGGTATTTTTAGGACAAGGTAAACTCACTAGGTATGTACTGCGACTATCACCTAGAGAGATCCACAAGGTTTATGATTAAAAAATTAAATTGTGTCCCTTTTTATAATCCTAATTTGTAAAAAGTTGCCCCTCCTATGAACATTCATAAAAAAGGTACCTAATTAGCCATAATTAGTACCTTCATCGCTCTGTAAATTGTAATTAGTAGGTATTGTCATACTAATATCTAGCTGCCGTTTTAATATAATACGGCAATTAACTAATTATGAAATTAGCGTAGCCTAACGGGGTCGGTAATAAACATTTTATTCTCGATAAATAACCATCTAGAGGCAAGTGATGATTAAATACTAGTATGTACTCTTTGGAGCTCAATTAGAAACTTCGTGAAGCGAGCAATCATCGAATGTGCAGTCTATTACCTAATTGGAAGACAGTTCATTTCTTTAGTACCTGGGCGTAATGATGTTTTAATAATTTTATTATTGATGGTTTTATTGTATGAAGGTTTCCTAACAATATTTTGATTGAAAAGAGTGTCTATGGATTTCCTTCCTGTTCTTCTCCTTAAAGACCTACGCGTTGGAATGGGCCACTACCAGTACCTGCAGTTCTCCCTTCTATAATATTATTGTAGTTGTACTATTCGCTTCAGTTTGTATACCTTGTGACGGAGACTCAAGCTACATTTCCTTGTCGTTTTCGTTTCCACAATGCAAAAGTGCCTGTAACTGGCCTTCATGAAATAATATGCATTGTTTAGTTTTTTTTTAATTCGATTTAAATATGGAACGTCTCGTTTTGGAATCTATTACAGAGATTTTTCTGTGAGGAATCGCTATATTATGTAGAAGATAAGTCTCTCTCTCTTTGTGTAGGAGATAACGTTGTACAGAGTTCAAAGTTAGTGTCAGCCACATACTTAACAATAATTAAAAAGTCAAATTTTTTAAAAATGCAGTTTATTTAATTAAGCTTAAACATAATTATATAAACTAACAATATCATGTGTGATATTTTGTCAATCAATTGCGAGAATAAGGCACAACATTAAACTTTTATTTAGCCAAACCGAAAACATTGTACCTAGTAACTTATCAGAAAACACTTCAATCTAAAACATATTATGTATCATTTCAATACACACTTTTGTCCCAACGATTAAGTAGGAATGTCATATAAATTCCATACTTTTAGAATACATCAAAAAAACTATAGGTACTGTATCCAGATTACTGCTGGTTTTTCAATTACTATGGTTCTGACAAAATATTTCAATAAGTATAATTATTTAAACTTATACACTAAATATAACTATAGTAAGAACACTTTGGTTTTTTCACAGCTTTATTGAAAAGAATCAAAATCGAGTGTCCATAAAAAATATGGAAGACAAACATTTGTTTAAAATATTACTTAAAATAATTTTTGATTCCTTTCAACTCTACCAAAGTCATTACACTTATGCTAAACTAATTTAAAAGATTTCACATAGAAAAAAATTGATATTAAAAATATTATAATTTTTTAAATGCAATGAAAGGCACATTTTTCTTACTGGGAATAGGAATAGGTACATAAAAACAAACATCGATTTATAATTAAAATGATACTTTCAATTAATTTATAATTGAAATTTAATTAAAATGGCAATGATTTCATTTATGTGAGATGAGTTCAACAAAACAAGTTGTGAAATACGTCCTGCTACATAATATGGGACTACACACTTAACACTTACAAGGATGTCAAATACATTATTTAGAGATTTATTAAAGAAATGGTCACAAAAATATTCTCAAAAATCATTTGTCAAAGTGGTACAGTAATAGGACCCATATTTTGTAATAGGAACAAAAAGGATACACAATAAAATAATAACAGAATAATAAAAATACGATTGCATCTACAATCTTGAATGAGGTAATAATGAACTAAAAATAAATCAGATTCCATAATTGTTTAAACATTATCTTTAGAAAAAAATATGAAGAAGAAAAGATAAAATATATTTTATATGCCACATCAATTTAAAGTAGTGATTGAAGCCCCAAGAAAATCAAGCATGTGTTTATGATATAACCAGTTTTATTGTTTATAACAGGGTTGGGTAATTATATCAGTTACAAACAGTAATTCAAAGTGTAAGGCCACAAAGGTACTGTTTTATTTATACTATATGGTACGATATCAATTATTTGCTCATTGATGTGGACATAATTTTTATCAGTCTTATATGAACAATTATAGAATCTGTTACATGGTACACCATTTTTCGTTAAAAACATCTTATAGAGTAGAAATTACAAGAAATCTTGTAATTGACCTTGTACATATTTCAAGCACGACGATATTTCCTCACTGTCTGCAACCATTCCTTGCAATTTGTCTTGCACATCAACCAGCATTTCTTTGTGCATACTACCCTTTTTTAGCGCCGTCATGCAGAAAGTTGTAAGGGCTTTGAAACATTGTTTTCTTTGAGCATTATGTGGCTGGTTGTCCCAAACAGGAGTAGCTTTTACATAGTTCCAAGCTAGAAAAACATACTGGAGTACTGACTCCCAGTGTTGTGATTCAACCAAGACCTTCCCTTGTTCAACAACACACTTTTTGAAAGCAGCCAAATGCGTAGAAACTCGTGAGTATGCTGGAGAATCAGTTTTAGAGGTAAGTCGCGATGAAGGAAGACTTTTGAAGATATTGCTCTTTAAATAGCTCAGTCTCTCTTCAAGAGGCGCTAGGTCCGGAACCGGCATATCACTCCTGATCTCCTGTTCAATCTCAGGGTGCTTGTATGTGATAGTTTTGATCATGTGAATGAGTTGGGTAGGGCTCAAGCCTTTAAGAGCAGTATCAATAGGTCCTTTAAACTCGGTATTCAATGTTCTTTCCAGTCGACATCTTTTCATGGGTGGAGTACTTTTAATAGGGCTGGTTATCTTGAATTTCTGTGGAGTGCTTATGTCGGTAAAGTCAATTTTTTCAGGAGTTAGTGGTATGCGTTCGTTGTCGAGTAATAGGCGCTTTCGTGGTGTAGAGCGAAGGGTGACGCCCAGTTTCAGTGGGGATAAGTGGTTGTCTTTTGGTGGTGTGCGTATCAAGGAGTGGAATGAGGAGTTTCGCTTCAGCTCGATGTCCGGCGACCATGTCACTGGCAGACGTTTGCGGCCTGTAAAATAATATTTGCTTGAAAGAATTTAAGTTTTATACTATACTGCATCAAAGCTCTGCAGTGGCATTCTGATTTTGGAGCTTTTAAGAAATAAATCGCAAAGCAAAGCTTGTGGATAAATAACAACCATCCGGAAGACCATTCACTACGTATTATTGACTTAGTGTTTGCAACTAATAAAATAAGTTTAAATATATTTTCGCAACTATTATGTTAACTAAGCTTCAAAAATAAGGGTGTTATAAACACTATAAACTGTTAAGTTAGCAATTAAACTGAACAAGGCAGTGGAAATATTAGGCGAGGTGCTAGACTGGGCGAGTAAAATAATGACTTGGCGACTAATACCAACTTTTTTTTTATAACTAGTTTTATTGCAGTATCGAGTTAACCTTGGCCATAAAAACCATTTAGGTTATGAGAAGTATGGTCCTACGATGCACCGTTTCCGAGTTGTGGGCATTCAAAACGTTTGTTCCATAAAAAATGAAATTGCAGTATCACGAAAATTGAGCGCCCTAGGCAATAAATTACCGAAAATGTGGGTACATTTTCTTTTCAGGGGAGGTCCCCTGTGTAACTCCCGTGACATTCACGTGAGATTTTTATACGACCTATCTGATCCTTTATGAATTATCCTTTAACGCCTACCGTTAGGAACCGTTTAGGAGTAAAACCCATCCATCATCAGTTCCTAACTTGACCTAAGCTAGATAACAGTGTTCTTTTCAAATCCAGACTTTGGAGAGTTAAAGTAGCCTGAGCTGAAGTTGTTGTTGTCACATGTTTGTGTTTACTGTTTGTGCATGTTTTTTGTTATTCACAATACCTACGAGTAGTTGTTTTGCCTAATTAACTGATGAGAATACATACTTTTTTTGGTGATTCTATTACAAATTATGTTAAAATGTTTCTATTTTAAAATATGCTAGGAGTTTATAATCCAAATATCTGGTATGTTTGACAATCTTGAAAGGTAGTTAGAAAACCAAAACTGTCAAGTAGTCTAACAACCAGTCTAGCCAGGGAGGCCTTCATTGTGACACCTAGTTACTAGATTGTGAACCTCAATGTAAATTACTGGTAAGACTGTAGGGCAACTTCAACATTTTTATTTGCAATTAGCCCTAAGACTATGAGCAAATCTGTTCTGCAGTGCTCTCATGCGTGGCTTACCATTGGAAGTATCAACTCATCTGCTGCGCAAAGTTACTGCCCGTTTTCTAGCTCTACAGCTAGTATATGATGACATTTTAGTCGTCTCACATAGTAGTTCATGGTGAGTTAGCAAGCAAGCTAAGGCGATAGATTAACCGTTATTTGTATTTAGCAGCTGTCCGAATTTCCTCTTTGTAAACATACACAGAGCTGGGAAAGACTAGGCAGGCGATGATGATGTGGTAGAGTTACCAATGACGAACTTAAAATAGGAAATTTCACCAAAAAAAAAAGTCTAATTAGTCCATCAGATAGATTTCCAAAAAATAATGGACACATCTTTTTTCACGTAAACAAAAGATAAAGACGATACATTGCCTCGAAAAGTCGTGTCAAGTCGTGTGACGTCCCGTCGGGTGTGCGGGATGTTTTAAGAGATAAGAAGGAACATGGGTGGTTTTTAGACAGTAGAAGTCTGACACTCTGGTTATTCGGAGTCTCGTTATTCGATGATTTGCACCCGCCAAAAGTCTTGTGACGTCCCAAGGTAAGTACTTTTTTACCCAGAAAGTGTCGTCAAAAGCCCCGACTCATGATCTTTGACGTTTTATTTTCGTCAATTTTCATTAATTTGAAAAACAAAAACACATTTCCAATATTTTTCAATAATCTAACAGAAGGACTAATCAGATTTGGGCCGCGGGTTGTACACTAGTTACCGCGGCCTCAACATAGAGGGCTAAGAAGGAATATGGGGTGGTTTTTAGTCAGTAGAAGTCTGACACTCCCTTTCGCTCTGCCCAAGAGCGGGAGGGGTTATTCGATGATTTTCCACCCGCCAAAAAAAAAAAAGGACTAATCAGATTTTTATTACCTACATGCAATGAAATGTTATTAACGTTGAAAATGTTATTTAATAATTATTTAATACCTCTCTGCTGTATCAGCAGTTCGTCAGGCGATGGCGCCGGACTAAGGTACCCAGAAGGAAGGGCTGGGGAGCGCTCTCGGATGTTAGTGACAGGCTGCAGCGGGGTGACACGGAGACGATCAAGCCGGACCGGGATCTCGGCGAGTGCCGCGCGAGTGCGACGCCCTCCGTCTGGTGTCACCGCGCCCTCCATTGGCGCTGGAATACAAATATTAAATTATATACCTAAGAAGTTAATAAAAACAGGACATGAGTACACAGGGCAACCAAGTTAATAAATACATGCCATGTGGTAATCTCACATTTAAGTATGATATAACAATAAAATATGTCTAGTTAACGATAGCTGATATCTGTTTTAACAAACCTTATGATGTTCCTCTGATCCCACCACTTTAATTGAGGTCAAAATGAGTTTTGAATGTATATTTGGTCTAAGTATTATGACGAAAATAAATTGTAATATCAATTAATTAAAAGATGGGCCATTTGGAGATCACATCTGCGAAAAATAATCTATCTATCGAGACGCTTGCGGTTGATTTTACCGACATAAATGGTTAAGCAAGAAATTACCGAATCTTGCACTAAGGTTCCGGAAATTACTGTAACGTCTCCATATTCGTATCGGTTACTAGTTAAAACACTCAAATCTGCATTTAATACATATTTAATAGGCAAAAACGATATCTGAAAATAGCGTCCACAACGACGCCAGTTATAACGGTAGAACGTAAAAATCTCAAAATTAACTTTGTTTTCAATACATTACCTATCTATAATATCGATAGATGTTATCCTTAAACACAAATTCACGTGCAAAACAGAAAGTGAGAGCTAAATAACAAAATAAAAATAATAATGAAATTGGCGCAAAAATTGACAACCAACTTTGCTCAGCACCACCACAACGGTTTTTTCTTTTTTAATTGACGTTCCAGGTGCGACCAATAATAATGTTGGATTACCAAGCATAGACTTTGTTGTTAAGGTAGCCAAAGACGCCCAAGTTCAGTTTAGTTTTTATCGTATGTATCTCAATACTCAATCGTATAAATCTCAGAGCTGGGACATAATTATAAAGCTAGATTTCTACGCAGAGGTAACTTCTTAAAAGCTAAATTTGTACATACCGCGGCAGCGGCGACTTAAAAATTTACGTCCAAACGTAGTCGAGTTTAGCTGTTGAGGATTGACAAATCAAATCTTGGAGTTTTTGAAACCACCACTCATTTCATTCCTACGAGCTTGGAGCACAGAGGAGTCGCTGTTGCAAGTTGCATTATACTATCTGTTTTATATTGTACTATATCTGTGGTCTATCTGAGTAATTAATTCCATTCATTCATCGAATGTCGTGAACGTCGTGATGTGATATATTTATTATTTTTTTGTCAAAATCATGCACGGCAAAAAATTCGAAAGAAAGTGGATGTTATTAATTTTAATTGACTGAAATTCTGTTTCATATATGTGACTGCAGAAAGTGTGCTTGATGTTCGTGCATATTAATATTAAAAATAAACATTCCGTTAGATTTGGGAAGACATACGAAAAGTACACTTTTGTTGTGGTCCCTTGTGAAATGTTGCTGTTTTGATTGAGTTATTTGGCTTTTTGAGTTGATAGTGTCACTTTGTCTTGGAATTTGTGAAAGGGCAGGCGGGAAGTAGGTCATGAAAGTTGCGGTGGAGTAAACAAAGTGAGCCGGTGCATCGTATGTTCTAGATTTTAATGGCACGATATGGATTTGCTTGAGGGTCATTAGGGACGATGGAGAGGTTGTCTCATGACCTTAACCTGGCACTGGAGGAGAGTAACTGCGGCCGGCAGGAGCGGAGGAAGCTAGGCCTCCGCCGACGGACCCGATCTGCTGGAAATCTACGTAAGTTTATACCTTGTTTCTAATCTTCATTCAAGGCTTTATTCGTTGATATTTTATTTATCATTATACATAAACTTTGTTATCCTGGTATTTGTGTTTGTATTATATTGGACATTAAAAAAATATACCAAGGATATTCATGTTAAATACCATAGTATCATCATTTTAAAAATAAAGTTCTTAATATAACATGTAACCTAAGAAAATTTTCGCCAAAGCTATTAATGTTGGACCAATAAAATGATTTTAAAATTATGCCTAGCATTTGAAATCTTGCCAAGCTATTGTGCAAATTCTAACTTTTGCATTGTGAATGAATATACGGAACTTAGTTTTCATTAATATTGTTGACACAAAAACATTTTAGTTTATTCAACTTTAATTAGAATTAATTAGAAGGTATTAAAATACCTGTTGCCAATGGATGATAAAATGTAGTAAACTATTTTGTTCTGTATTTTAATGATAGCAATATTAAATTATTCTTTTAGCTACCTAATTAGCTCACAAATGAGTCACTGCAAATAATAAATTCCAACAGGTAGAGAGACGTGACTGTACTATAAGGAATAATCTTGTCTGTAATTTATTAATGAATCAGTATTCCCCAGAATCACATTTATGGACACTGCTTCATAAATGTGATTCTGGGGAATGACGTCCTGGGTTTCATTCATTCAGGTTGGGGTTTTCCATCCATAATTTCTTAAAAGCAGCGCAGCACAGTGCCTGAATTTTGCCCGGTTGATGGCAATAGGCTCTCCCCCTATTACATGGACCTTAATCATAACTGGTGAAATGCAGATGTACTATTAGACCTCTGCCTAACCCTCCAGAGATTACAGGTGTAATGTCATGTTGTAAACTCACTCCTCAAGTTAATTAAATCTTTACAGCAGCCGCAGTAACAGTGAGTCTTGTTGAAGATGGAAGCTCCAGTAGCCCCCCACAGGCTCCTCTCATCACCCAGCCTTTATCAGACTCAGATGACCCCCATCTCAGTTTGCACAAATCCAGCCTAAAATCCAGACATTACTGTCAGATTGGGAACTTTGAATCTGATTCGTTCAATGAGAACTTTTCACCAACGAGACCGGCCAATGCTCGCAGGAAACGAAAGTACAAGAAAATGCCTGTCGAGTATACAGATGGGAAGAGGTCACCCCCTATTGAGATTTTGAGTGTGACTACAGAGGTGAGTTTTGTTGTTTTTCATGCAATATCAACTTATATTTTGCCATAGTATTTTTCAATAGAATATTAGTAAAAGGTAAATTTGTCAAACTTTTTATTGAAAATCCCTCGAAGGTATATATTCTGCAACATAGTAAATATAACATCATAAAATTACCTCATACAAACTAACAAAATAAAATTACCTTATAGTAACTCACTCTTTTATCATCCAAGCACAATAGTTTTTCCTAATATGCTAAGTTATTTAACCTTGTGTAAAAACATATTTAAAAAAACAATTTCAGTATGAGTGTTTACACTATGTGATTATTTTGTGACCTCTACAATCTATTGGGTATAGGCATAGCTTAAAATAAAAATTGTAGTCTTCATGAAAATATCTCAATCCATTTGAAATTGGTGGCAAAATGCTTGTCCATTATTATATATTATATTTTCAGCAGACACCTATGGTCACAAGCACTAATATTATACATGCAGCAAAATGAAAACCCGATTTTCTCTGAAATCAACAGTGTCTTTCTACTTAAAGATAAGACCTATTTCATAATAGTATTATAAGTTTGATAATGCTATCTCTGTCACAACATAAGATATAAATCATACAGTAGCAGAAAATCACTTTTAAAAGTTACTGTGTTTATAAATATTCATGAAGTCATGACTGTATGTACAGCCAATACCTAACATTTTCTGACCCCTCTTCGCACACCACTTGCCCTCCTTTAAGGGATTCCATACCCAAAGGGTAAAAACGGGACCCTATTACTAAGACTTCGCTAACTGTCTGTCACCAGGCGTTATCTCAACAACCGCGTCAGCTAGACAGTTCACAAATTATGTATTTCTGTTGCCGATATAATAACAAATACTAAAAACAAAATAAAATAAATATTTAAGGTGGGCTCCTATACAAGAAACGCGATTTTTATAGGTAAATTTTTAATGGTACGGAACCGTGCGCGAGTCCGACTCGCATTTAGCCGGTTCTATATACGAGGGTTCAGGTAATGCTGGGTACTGATTGTACTATAAGTCACCTCTGCTTAAAAACCCCTCGGGGAATACAGGTGAGAAATCAAAATGAAAATCAAAATCAAAACTCATTTATTCAAACTAGGATAATCAGCACTTTTCGAACGTCAAAATTTAACATGTATAAATCAATCAACGTCTGTTTTTCAGCCCAACGCACTGCCGGCTACTATAATTCTCCAGAGCCAAGTGCTGTCTCCGGCAATACAAGTCAATAAGCATAAGACACTCACGAAACCTGAAAGGTAACTCTTATCCATTACCTGAACACAGTTTGATTCATTCATACATAAACAGTAGAACCCCGATTATTCAAATCTCGATTATCCGGAATCATTGTTGATGGCTCTAATTACCGTAATTTTGTATCCTATTGTTTAAATAACGTACGTTAAACACTATCGATGATAAAAGTTATTAATATCACAAAAAATATTTTTTTCGAAATTGATTATCAGGATGTTCGATTAGCCAGAATGTCCCTGATTTGAATTGATCCGGATAATCGGGATTTTACTGTAATAAAATTGTTGACTATTATCAATAAAAAACTATGGATGGACTGTGTGAAGTATAATATGGCTGGGAAGGAGCTGACTGCTGGGATGACAAGTATTATAGAAGTGTGAAAAAAACATGGCTGTGATGACCCAAAATAAATTGGGGTAATGGTAGACGGGATGATAACAATGAACTACCCTAGTAGTTGACAAAAAAAACTCTAATTAGTCCGTCAGATAGATTTAAAAAAAAAAGAAAGTCTTTTTACACGTAAAGCAACAATGAAGACTATACGGTGCTTCGAAAACTTGTGTGACGTCACATCGCACTACATTTTTACCACGTAGTGACGTCAAAAGCGTGATTCGCGAAGCGTGTTTCGTTAATTTTCGATAATCTAACTGACGAACTAAACGTAATCATATTTTTTTATTCAGGACACATCCCTATTATCGTCTTTTACATGTTTTATATACGGTACTTACAAGGCAGAGTGATACGCTTCTTCTTTTTAATAACTTGTACGAAAAATGACAATAAATATTTAGTAGGGTCCACTTTAGTTAATAAAATTACTGTTGTTGAATCTTGCTTCAATAATAAAGTTTAAAAATATCCACCTCATGAATAACATTACTGTTTTGAATTGAAGAAATTTTGCTAAAACTGAACGAAATAATAAATTGCTCTACTTAGCAAGTAATTACAGTTAATGCATAAAATCTGAAAAAAATAATGCAGTAATATCATGAATGTAAGAATTAATTAGCAACTAATGAGTAGTTATAATAATTTAATTGATTATTCCTATAATAAGTGTACGCTTATTCAAATGATTAATAGTCGTCCACGAAGAAATTGCATGGAAATAAAATAATAATAATAATGATGTTTTCCTTGTATATCTTGCAACAGAAAAAGCTATTTAGTTAGGTTACGTAAATTTCAAATTAGTTGACATTATGGTATTTGTATCCAATCTGCACTAATACTATATATAGGTAACATTTGTTTGTAAATTTGTATGTAGGCGGTAATCACCGGAGTATTTATATTAATACAAGGTGTCTCAAAAGAAAGTTCACATTTAAATCTTTTTTTAAAAGAAAAGTCTTAGCTTTATTGAAAAAATGTTTATTTTATATTGAAGTACACTGTTTGGGAATTTATTTTTTAAAAATAACATCGTCCAAATGTAAACCGTTGCGCTCTCGGCATTCATTTAGTCGGGCACTAAAATTGCCTATGACAGCTCGGCAGGTAGTCTCCGTGATGGCTGCCATTTCATGACGGATATTTTCTTTTAATTGTGCCAGGGAAGTCGGTTTATTAGCGTAAACTTTTGATTTGACATAACCCCACAGGAAAAAATCCATAGGCGTTAAATCGGGACTCCGTGTGAATTTTCTACGCGCTACAGTCGCCGAATTACCGTTTTTGTAAAACTCACGTACGCACAACGCACGGTCCGCACCAGAGAAACGCTCCATAGCGACTAAATTCCCAAGAGCCAGACTACCGACTGACATACCCCCCGCGCCCCTCAGAATAGTTGCTTTCGCGTAATAAGATAAGCAAATGTGAACTTACTTTTGAGACACCTTGTATCATGCATTTTAGCCGAGCTATCACAATTTTATCAGAAAAAGTCGCGGGCGAAATGCTAGTTTACAATATAACTATTCACTCACAAGGAATTTCGTAACTAATACACAATGTGTTGGCTTGTTAGCTGTTTTTTCAGAAACGCGTTCTGCGGCAAGAGGAAGTGGTCTCATCGCGATAAAGGAGATATCTGTGAAATGAGGGAACGGTCCTTCAGTGGAGGATGCTCGTCCAAATCCGCTTTTTTCTCTAAAACCGACTTTAAATCAAGAAAATACGATACAGACGTCCCTAAAAAAGACCCCGTGTTACAGCCAGGCAAAATTGTACTCAAATCTCAGAATGCAGATGGCACAAAACCGGCCCTCACAAACACTCCTTCATTGCCAGGCAGTTCCAGCTTTAACTTCGTGTATAAGAATTCCTCCAAAAACGGGACGCCAACATTGTCCAAATTGACAGGGTACAAAATAACGACGGACCTACCACCTTTCTTTAATCCGACAACCAGCTCAGGAAAAAACAGCTTCGATGGAAAGTATCATCGAAAGTTTAAGATGTTGAATAAAACCCATCCTCCCTCCCTAAGAAATCCTTTGATGTTTGATGATTCTATCAGCGGGATGGATTGCGCAGGGAATGAATCCAGCTCGTTAAGCAGCAGCGATTCTGATGGAGTTGTAACAAACGATAGCGATAGAGAAGGAGACGATGAACTCACCGACTGGCCAGGCATTGAAGAACTGAAAGTCTTCAACAAAAGCCTCACGTTCAAAACTTCTAAATCGGTCAACAACAATTCTCCCAAATCAGCCAGCAACATGCCACCGCCAAAAAGGTTGAAAAAGGAAAAGTTGCTAGTCAAGGGTGGGTGGGCCAGTTGCAAAAATAGGTTTAAAAAGAAACGAGCTAAAGTAGATTCGGGTAACGACGATGATGCGATGATGTCTGATTCCAAAACGGTCGTCGATTTAGAAGACGAAGTTATCTCAAAGGAGAACAGGGACATACTCCAACCGCATTCCTCCTTTAGCAGTTTCAGTGACATAAAGAACGCTGGTGTATCTGGTCTAAACGCGAACGAGACGTTTTTTCATTCCTTTCAGGCCTTTCAAGAGAAATCAGGGCAGCAGGATGAATCGTTTAACCAGACGCCACGAACGAATTTTTCGCTACAGAAAACATCGTCGAGTGACTTGAATTTGAGCGAGAAATCTCCGCAAAGCGATCATTATTATAGTGAACATTCAATGGGTAATGCTGTGGTGACTGAAGTGAGGGAAATAAGGGCTGGTTGTCGGAGAATAAGGGATGAACGGCCTGGTTTTCTTATCCTGAGTGCTGCTAACGAACAGCTTTCCAAGTTCCTTCAAGACTCTTGCCAGACTGAACTGAAGTTACCAAGTCTTAATGATCCAGAAGAGAAGGAGAAACTAGAATCCTTAGCTAAGCTATACTCTTTGGAACTGCAAGTGGAAATGGGACGACCGGTTCTGAGGAAAACCAGGTGACTATAATCCGTCTGTTTGTATAACAGGTAAAAGTAATTTTCTGAATGTATGAATGGTATTTTTCTAGCCTTTTTCAATGTTAAAATATTTGATGTCTTTTTAATTAAAAATTAGTTAAATTATTTTTATGTTCAAGACCTGAATAGTTTGTAATCTCATGTAGCCTTGATACATTTAATATATAATATCATTAGCATGTTTTGTCATTGAGGTGATAAGATAAAATATGGAATAGGTATGAAATATGAAAGCAGAGAAACAAATTTCCACATATTAGGGATTTAGGGCAAGTAACATCATCAACACGAAATACTGAAACATGCTTTTCTCTTTACAGCAACACAATGCAAGCGATTCGAGTCGAACATTCCTACCACAACTTTCCTTCAGACCACAAGCGCCGTTGCTATGGCGACGACACAGACACGAGCCTGTCTCTAAGCGACCCCAACTCTGTGAACTCCATAAATGACCTCGAGGACACACAGGACATACCGCAAAGACTATGCGACATGACCCCACAAGATTTGGTAGATACATTCTCTCATACTATTGATAAGTCACTTTTGCACCCCGGTGAAATAGATTGAGTTAACTCAGTTTTTCACGGATTTAGGAGTTGTTGAAATTGAATCAACTATACTTACTTACATGGGCTGAAATTGACTTTACGCGTTGGTAATAGAATTCATCGTAATCAGAGAATTGTAAGTGCTAATTTGAATGAAGAAGAGCTTTGTCCTCCGTGCCTCGGAAAGCACAATAAGTCGTTGGTACCGAAAGTTGGTCCTGACAACCATTCTTACCAAAGGGTATCGTATACCCCAGGTCGGGTTGTAGGTCAGATAGGTAGTCGATCCATATATAATACTTGTAGTCAGCTGCATACGGTTAGACTGGAAGCCGACCCCAACATGGTTGGTAATAGTCTAGGCAGATGATGATGAACTGCTTTTCCAAAAAATCATCAGACATGCATACATTGTTAGGTAACATAGGCCAGCACCCCAGTTCCGTAATACACTTGCAATCAGATTCCTGCATAGCTATTCACAAACAAGCGAATCGAAACCGAGTCGACCTCGACAATTTATCGAGTATCGGATTTCCGGATCGAATGATTGGCAAATGCTATTCACAGATTCAATCGCCATTGTACAAACACTCGTGG
The DNA here is from genome assembly GCA_932274075.1 of Diarsia rubi. Lineage (NCBI taxonomy): Eukaryota > Metazoa > Arthropoda > Insecta > Lepidoptera > Noctuidae > Diarsia > Diarsia rubi. Next base: position 15,655,387 of record OW026425.1, read on the forward strand.
CGAAAATTTTATGGAGCCAGTAAATTTTCCTTAATGAGTATTTCTACAAGTTAAGCTGTAGATTGTACTGAATATTCGTCGAATAACAAAAAATATAATTAAAAACAATTTAAAAGAGGTTTTTTTTTTAAATGGATAGGTACACAACGACTCTTGCTTATACAAAATGGGTCGCAATTCTGATTGGATTGCGCATCCGATAGCAAATAACTGTCGGCAATGATAATCGAATCTATTACTCGGCTTCGGTTTTGTGAATAGCGATTTTCGATAGTACGATGGATCGATTGGATACGATTGACAATAGAGTGGTTGTGAATAGCTATGCTGAAGATAGATTATCAAGAATTTTTAACCAATAGCGATTTTTTTAATACGTAAAGTTAATTTCAATTCCTGTAATCATCGTAGGACGTAGACCTTGCTATGTTTATTAGAAGTCATATTTTTTTGACAATATTTTGTATACCAAGATTAAATTATGTCGATTACTCGTTAACTTAAAAGGTGATTACCAGTTCGTAATGACCTCAATGCTACTTTCGTAACAGAGATTTTGTAAAATGTCTAGGTGTAAGGTATGTATCAACGCAGGGTGTGATACTATACAGATTTTATCTATATTCTCTTATTTTTACGACTGTGTATTTGAGTTAATTCTTTCCTTAGTTTCAATAAATATTGCATGAACTTCGAGCGAACTACCCCAATGGAATTGATCGGGATCAGCACAACTAAACCGGTTTAAAGAGCTGATAGTGTCCATCTGCTGATCGTGTTCAGTTTTTTTGGTGGAATTTACCCTTAGTCACGGTATATCAGCAGATAAAAAACAAACGTTTTTTTTTGGCGAAATTATAAGGTTTTTACAAGGGATGAGCCAAGAGATGGCTTCTTGGTGTAACAAAAGATTTGGGGGCTATCAAACACAAACAAAAACAACTTTGCTCTAAACTTAGAGCAATAAAGATCTTTTAAGAAACCTTAAATTAAATAAAAGAGACGAAAAGTAACGGGTCACGTGTCTCAGAACTTTCTCGAAATTCACTTTTATTTTTTTAAACACTGGGACGTGAGTTTTTCAACCCTCTGGCAGTCACGTAGTCCTGAATGACGAAAGCAAAAGTTATCTTTTCAGACTGCAACGTGATTTCTTTATTTTATTTTTTAGTTTGTAACATTGTGACATATCTTTCTTATTTGCTCATTCCTTTTGTCTATAATTTAGTTGTATGGCTTTAATGTTTCCTTTGTCTCTAATAATGTAGCATTATTTTCTCGACTTTTAGTTTTTAATTTTAGTTTAGGAACCAACATTTATGCTTGTTGGCAATATTTTTCTGAAAACCTTCTATAACTCAATGTTTTCGTTAAAAACAACTTCAATTACTTAAATACTTTAATGCATCATTGGATATATGGGCAACTTTAAACTAATTTTTCAATTATGAGTCCGAGGCTAATTTTCCATTTGATTAGCTTAGTTGTATGCACACGATATTAGTCTTTATGTTTATAACGTTACTGTATATTTTGGTATAACGAATTTTGCTATAGTAATTTAGCTAAAATTGTAATTGAGTCAAAAATTATTATATTTTTTGCCTGTCCGATCTAATTTTATGTGGTCTATCGATTCTGATGATATTCATGTTCGGGATTTTTAAAGGTCAATTAAAGTTTTCTAAAGAGATTTCAGTTGCATTTAAAATACTGATGTGAATATGATCACTTTGGACTTCCGTAAAAACCTTAAATAAGCCATTCTGTGCAGGAACTACTAGGTAGTTCCTGCACAGAATGGCTTATTTTGTTATTTTTCGGCGTATTCTTGAGCTTAAAACATTGTGTATGTATGTAGTCACGAGCAATAAATATTTATACACTTGGCAACGTTCAAATGCGAATTTCTCGTGAAATACGATTGCAACTTTGAGATATGACCTACTTTTTTGATAATATGGTTTTCAAAATACTAGTTTCGTTACGTAACATAAAAATGAAAGCAATACAGTAGGCGAAAATTGCTTCTAAACGTTGCTAAGTGAAATTATATATTGGTGCTGCTGATTGTGCAGCCATGGAATTTGAATGCAATATAAGGTCAGTTTATACTGGTTTTGTACAACTGCTGTCCAGTCAAAAAGGCCAAAATAAGTCATTTTTAAAAGGACAATTAATATAATTATTGAAGGACATTTTATTTTACAAATTTCACCCGCTGGCACGGGGTAGTCTCTATGAGTACAAATTCTTCGTAGAGCGTTTTCGATGTATATTCTATTTTATAATTAACATATTAAGGGGCGTTTCCACTCACGCAGACAAAACCCAAAAGTCGTAATGTGAGTCGCTGAAAGCTTCACCTTGAAGCGTGTGACAGTTGTCAGCCAACCAATCGGCGAGAAGATAAAATATGCGCCATCTTGCGGCTAGGGATTGCAATTACACAGCTTTCGGGATCCCTAAAATAAAATAAAATTCATGAATGAAGGAAAAGAAGAAAAAAAGGATTGCAATCCCTACTTGCAGTAAAGTTTTTAGTAAGGAACTCTAGACCTTTTTAATGAAAATTATGCGAAAATTGTTTTTCTTCATCGAAACTGTTGGATTATGTCTCGATAGTTCTGCATATCTCATTCAGTGGAAACGCAGTCTTAATTTAAATGGAAAATTAAATTTGGTAATTCGTTGCGCTTTTTGGTCATCCGATTTATATTAATAGCATTTATATCGCACGTTGTTGAGTCCTAGATTCTATTGTGATACCTTTCAGAGATATATGAATCGTTAAACATTATTATGGCTTGGGTGGGAAAATCTAGCTAAGTTTTGACATCCTGTACTCTAGAAAAATTTATCGAATTCAAGTAAGGCCCACTTCCATTATAAAACTATTAAGGTGGAAGCGTCTGTGTAGCCCGCAAAACTCAAGTTTTCTTAGGTGTGACGCTTTTAATACATCGTTCTGTTTTTTGTCAAAAATGTGAAGATTAAAAGACACACAATGATCGAAACGCTTTTAGTAAATAATGGTGCAAGTGGGCCAAAATGCTTTAGGTTGACTAAGTGCCGATTAAAACTTACTATTACAAAAATACAAATATATAAAGTATTTTTTTATTAAAATTAATAATTAATTAATATACTTATTAATTACTTTAAATGAAAAAGAAGCAACTGTGAAAAAGATTATTAATTAAAAGTTTAAAATAGGTAATATAACTGTTGAAAACGTTCTTAACTTTATAATGATGTATATTGATCAGATTTTCTGGTTGAGCTTAGCTACTCACTGTAGATGTGTTAAGGGATTATTGTAATAATAATTATGAAAATGTTTACAAGGGGATGTCTCTTAAAATCGCTAAAATATTTGTTGACAAATGTTTTTATTATCGGTTTCAAGATTGATAGCCCTAAAAGTTAACTGTAATCCCCAGAAAACTCTTTTACGAAGTTAAGGGTAGTAAAAACTTAGCTTGTATAGACAAGGCACCTAAATTAGTTTGGTACCTACCATACACAGATACACACCATACACAGATATACCTAATAGATAATGGAAGTGTATCCGAATGAAAACCAAGCATGCTTAAAACCCGTCGGGGCTGCGTGTTGTCCGAAAGAAATACCGCGGCCTCGACACAAAGGGCTAAGAAGGAATATGGGTGGTTTTTAGTCAGTAAAAGTCTGACTCTCGCTACCGCTCTGCCTAGAGCGGGAGGATTCATTTGATGATTACCACCCTACACAAAAAGGCATGCTAAAGATTGCTGTCAAAATATAGCCTGCCATAAGGTCATAAAAACTATTTTGTTACTAAGTATTAAAAAAATGGACTACGTTTTTGTTCTTTAATTGACAACTTCATGTAGTAGACAAAGCCACGTTAAGCATAAAATGCTTAAGCCGTGCACGCAAAGTAATTCGGTAACTTCATACATCTTACAGTCGCAAATCAAATTTTCATAAACATACAACCAAGCACTGGCCTGCAAATTGCCAAAAACGTAAGAAAATTAGAATTTCGCGGGCCAGATGTGAGCTTCCACCTTAAGACTATAAAATATTTGTAAGCACAGAACTGTCATTTTTTACAATCAACCTTGAACCTATTGATTTAACGAAAAGTTGAAAATATATTGATGAAATTTGACAGATTGTAGAGATACTTAAGAACTTTTTGTAAAGAAAGCAGTTTCAAGCAAATCAAGTTGGTCATTATTGCAATGGTAATTTATTAGTTATATCATAAGAGACTGTAGTCTTAACCTATTGTCATTAAGTGGGCCCGAGTCCCGCTTTAATAACTAAAAAGGCGCTACGCGTAGAGGAATTTTCCATGACATTGAATAATATACTTTGTAACAGTGTCATAAAGTGCAAAGCTTCTACGTACTTCACCGTATGTATACATAGACATTAAGACTCCTCGTTTGCTCTGTAAAGGACTGAATAAGGATTATTATTGAATGCCATAAAAAGTTGCGGTCTACTATAAAAATACTTATAAACTTGGTTCTTTCGTCCGCAAGTCACGCATGTTTGTATTGTATGTATATTAAATGGCGGTTCGTCAGCCCGAAATGTAATTTAATCGAAGTGTAAAGACTATTTAGTTGTAAACTCTTTTGTCGTAAATGTTTTAACAATCCATATACATTGGTTTACACTAACATCGTATAAGTATTTGTAGTTGTATATGAATCAATGTTACGATTGGGATGGAAAATATTGTATTATGGAATTAATACAGAAATATACTTTTGAATTATATATTTCTTGTTTTATTTATTTATAAACTATGGTTATAATTATGGCTTATAGCTTAAATGATCTAAGCGATATCAAAATGATTGTGTAGGGCCAGATTCAGCAGGCAATAATCTTTGTTACGGCCCGCATTTTGAGGTTCCTGTCTCTGGAGCCCTAAACACCTTGCTTGAACCTTATTTTCATCAAATAACCCCTCCCGCTTTTCGGCAGAGCGAAAGGGAGTGAGACTTCTACTGACTAGGTACTGCCCCCGACATCGACCAAACACTATTTTTTTTTTAATATTTTTAAACGTTTTAATGTTTTTTGGCGTTCTCGTTTTATCTGCTTTCGGCTTTCAAGCCATAATCAAATAATGTGATATTCCATTAACAAATTACATTATGAGGTTCAGTAAGTATTAATATTTTGTCCAAGTTTAGGATTTACCATCTCCTTCCTTAGTTGGATAAGATTAGAAACATTTAAAATGTAATTAATGCGTTTGAAAAATGAATTAAACACAGTGTTAAATATTGCATTGTTGGGTATTTCAACTCACAGCGCTGAACTGTTTGTTAAAACTTAAGCAGAGTGGTTTGCTCAAATAAAAAAAATATGTTCATTAAATAAAAATCATTTAATTAAATTATAACAATGTGATGCTAGGAATTTAACAAATAATGAATAACAAATGAGCACCGGAACTCGAATTCGTCATACGATAACCAATTAATAACAATAACTTAACAAGTACAGAGAGGTCACATGTATTTATACATGGTCGATTTAAATGACCTAGCAAAACTTCACAAACGTGACGGATGCCAATAGTCCAACCATAATAAAATAAAATAAAAAAGTGTTTGTGGACAGTTTTACTAAATAGTCCCATCTCGCATATAAAATAGCACGATGCAGGAATTCGCATCATAGATGTAATACATACTTTTTGTATGTTTTGTTGATACCGCTACAATATCGCCCCAACACGTCTGTCAAGTCTTCCTAATTTAATTCGACCCTATAAAAATAATTTATAACCAATAGGAATAAAGTATTGTGACTTTTCTATACTCTTCTAATGCCTCACAGACTGAATTCTATAAGATGTAAACTAAACTGTACCTTAAATAAATCTATGTAAATGGTAATTAATAGGTTAAATGCTCTCAGAGATTCAACCTTAAGACCTTTGTAAGGTTTTTTTAAAATTCTGTACTAGTTTGAAATAAGGTCGTTTTTCCTGCAAATTATTTCAAAAAAACAGCGTCTGTGTTTTAGCAACTTGCAAGAGTGTTGCGTAGCAAATATATATCTTATATACTTGCCAAGTTGCTTTCGGGCAGTCTTGCAAAAATTTTGTATGTGGAAATACGGCCTTATATAAAATAAAATTATCTTTAAGTTCTACCCTTTAAAGTTGAATTCGGCCTGTGAGGCGCCTAACATTACACCCTGGTTTCGCGCTCCGTGTTCCACTACATCCTTATACATTTCACTCTTAACAGTAACTATTCGATATTCCAAGATATTTTGCATTTTATATTAAAAACAAATTTCCATTCACTTTTGTACTGTGATGCTTCGAGTAACTGTAAATTGACACTATTAAATAGTGTGGTAATATCACATTTATATACAAAAATGTAAACCCATTCATGATCATTCTTTATAATATAAAAAAATGTCTTTTTCGATAAATTTCAAAAATTAATTCAACGGAACATTCATAATATAAAAACACTCTTAAAATAACTATTAAAATGCTAAATAATTCTATATAAAATCATTTTCAGGTTTTATTCTTGGAAGAAAATGATTTTGTGCCGGATTAAGTCTTGTCGCTATCAAACGAAGATGGACTTGTTTAGTCGTCAATGGTGCAGATTAGGTCGTCTCCTTCTAGTTTTTGTCCGTTGGTGATGGATACTGATTTGACTGTTCCTGCCCTAGGTGCTTGAACTATCATCTCCATTTTCATGGCGGAGAGGACAGCGATGGGTTGACCTTTCTCGACCTTGTCGCCTTCTTTCACCTTGATTGCTGTAAGGAATTTAGAAGGTTAGTATCTTGTTCATCTATGTTTGGCAAATATTTGGCTGAGTTAAGGTAATACTTACTGAGTACTGTTCCTGGCATGGGCGCTCCAACTTGGTTCTTGTCTCCCTTGATTGCCTTGGGGTGGATTTTCATTTCCTGTTAAAAGAAAAACGGTTTAAATGTGTTAATAATTGTGTCTCCTTCAGCTGTCATCTACACGGTGTCTAACTGTCTGACGTCTTACTTTGCTCGCATTCTCGTCTCTAATGAACACTGAGCGCAGCTGTCCGTTGAGCTCGAAGAACATCTCCCTTTCTCCCGCCGCTGTCATCTCGTCTGACACGGCGACTGTCTAACCGTCTGAAGTCTTACCTTGATCGCATTCTCGCCTCTAATGAACACGGAGCGCAGCTGTCCGTTGAGCTCGAAGAACATCTCCCTCTCCCGCCGCTGTCATCTCGTCTGACACGGCGACTGTCTAACCGTCTGACGTCTTACCTTGCTCGCATTCTCGTCTCTAATGAACACAGAGCGCAGCTGTCCGTTGAGCTCGAAGAACACTTCCCTCTCTCCCGCCGCTGTCATCTCGTCTGACACGGCGACTGTCTTGATGTCTAACGTCTTTCCGCGCTCGATCTTGACTTCTATCGTTTCGCCAACCTGTTGCAAGAGAAACGTTTAATATTCTGTTCAGAAATGTCAGTATTATTATTAGTAGCTAGTGTTCATAGGGATACTTGCAGTTGGCCCGGTTAAGAAAGTCTTGGTGTCCAAATGCTTGACGGGTCCGTACTTGTCACGGATGCGGAAGAAGTCATTCGCCACTTGTGGGTACATGGCCGCAGACATAACGTCTTGGTCGGTCACCTGAAAACATTAGAAAATTAAGATAGGTTTTAACTTAAAGTTAAACTTTAAATCTTGCTCAATTTTCATCTAAATTTAAATCTAAAGAAAACATTTTGTGTTGTTTTTTGAAAAAAAAAACAAACAGACATAAAGTACCTACACGCTAAAAGGACACGCAAAACATCCTATAATGTTTAACCCGATCCGCGATTTGACCTAGGATCTCATATTATTCACATATTCTTTTTATATTACCTCAGGATACGTTTCTTTGAGGTCTGATTTCAGTTTTTCGAAGTCCAGAGGCGCCAACTCCTTGCCGGGCCTGTCCGCAATCCTTGGCATATCCTTGAGCACTTGAGATCTAAAACGAACAATACAGGGATTTTATAATCAAAAATAACTTAGTGTTGGTCCGATGACCTGGTAAAGGTTGCGGGGATCCGCTGTATGCGAGACGCACGGGACCGGTCATTGTGGCGACACTTGACAAAGACTTCTACTGCTGGACATAGCAGTAGACGTCTTTCGGCTGAAATTATATGGTACTGGATGGCACAATTTCAATGCCGATGTGGCGTGAACTCCTTGGCTTTGGGAATCCATTTAAATGATACAGCACACCAAATTTAAAGTCTAAGAAATATCAAGTTTGGCAACAATAGTTACTGTGCTTCAAGTACTAAAAGTTTTTAAAAGGTTAAAATTTTGTTACCTTCACTGTAGACATATGCCTTTTTAACTTGGCAATGGTTAATAAAAATCACGTGAAACCTACCTGAGTGGTTCAGGGAATCCTCCATGAGGGATACCGATGGCTCCCTGCAAGTACTCCACAACCGACTTGGGGAAGGAAAGCTCTTCAGCCTTCGCCCTGATCTCGTCGGCTGTCAACTTGTTTTGTACCATGAACTGGGCCAGGTCTCCCACTACCTTGGAGGATGGAGTGACCTTGATGATGTCTCCTAGAAGGAGGTTGGCTTCCCTGGAAAGAAAAACAGTTTTTAAGAGGTTTCGAGGAAGTTTCTGGCGTAATTGAAAATCTACTTGCCCAAATCTGGTTGTTTTTATGGATACCTAATTATCTACTTGTGAAAAGACCGGTCTATTTGATATAGACTTGATATAAAGAAATAGACTCCCTCTAACACATAGGCGTGATTGGTCCATAATAGGCAAATTAAATATTTTGTTCACTTATTAAATATCCAATATGCATCGGTTATGTTCTAGTTTTTGCAACTGGTGATAACCACTTTGCACAACTGCGGCCATCCATTTCATGGAAAACCGCCATTCCTGTCGTATATTTTTAGCTTTTAAATGAAAGAATTACCTGTAAGCCTTCTTAACCTCTTCAAACTGGCTGCCAAGACCGAGCGAGAAGGCCTGGAACTGCAAGTTGGTGTACTGTCCTCCGGGGATTTCGTTGAGGTACACATCGGCGTTGCCAGACTTCATCGTGGCCGTAGCTTCGAAGGGTCCGTACAGGGTTCGCGCCTGCTCCCAGTATGCTGAGTATTCCGAGACGGTTTGGAGAGCGATGTCTATTGGGAGCAAGATTAATTTGATTGAGGGTGAAGAACATAAGCTGGTTTTGCGATTATCATTGTTGTATGTGGATCGAGATTGTGCTATTACTAAAGCATGGTAGGACAATACTTTCAAGGACTAAATTGCGTAGAAAATAAATAATTTTTGTACGTTTGGCTCACCCCTACGCAGTTGGTTCAAATTTTGTACGCTGTGCGGTAAAAAATGTATTGGATGACTTTACTTTTCGTCTGGTTCTGTCGTTAGATGACAGGCGATTAGGCTGTCATCTAACGACAGAACCATGTCATGTCATTAATGAATTTAATGTCATTAAGCAAAATTCGGTGATCTTCCACGTGGCCTTTTTCCTTCCACTTTCATTAAGATTAAACTTAGGACCTCAAGTCAAGTAGGAAGGGCTAATAAATATTAGATTACTAGATGGCTACTCACTAGTATCCAGTTTAGTTCCCTGCAGCGAGGCAACAAGAGCGCCCATGCTGGGCTGGCTGGTGAGGCCGGACATGGAGTCCACGGCGACGTCCACGACGTCAGCGCCCGCGTCCGCGCACGCCAGCATGGCGGCCACGCCTGCGCCTGACGTGTCGTGTGTGTGCACGTGGATGGGTACGTCTGGGTGCTTGTCGCGGATCGCGCCGATTAGCATTCTAGCGAAGATTTAGATTGGTAAGTTCGTTATTTATTTATTAGTTAACAAGTTGCATGTTAACACCAAAAATTTAAGACACTGTGCAGTAGCAGCGATATTGATTTACCTAATAAAAATAAAAGTTAGTAAAAAAATTGTGGCTATCAAAATCAATAAGGTAAGTGTACGAGTAAGTCTTACTGAATAACTGTTCTGTGTTCAGTGATACATTTTAAAAGAAATGCCCGTTTGTAATTACACTACTAATTATACATTTAGTATAGTTACATACATACATTGCACTCTCCGTACTGATCATAGCGTTGGAAACTCAACAGCACGATTTAATTTGGGAAATAAGATGTCACAAGAGTTTGCAAACTTCATTAACAAAGTACCAATAAAAATACTCACTTAGCAGCCTGAGGCTTCAACAAGCCAGCCATGTCCTTAATCGCCAGCACATGAGTACCAGCCCTCACCAGCTCATCAGCCAAGTTCAGGTAGTACTTGAGGTCGTACTTCTTCTTGTTGGGGTCTGACACGTCACCGGTGTAGGAGATGGCAGCTTCTACGACCCCACCGGCTTTGCCTGCGGCTTCCATACCCAGGATCAAGTTGGGAAGGTAGTTGAGGGAATCGAAGACTCTGAAGATGTCCATGCCGTTTTTGACCTTGGGGTTGAATGATAGTTAATATTTTTTAATTATTTCTCCTTTGTAGATTAAGCTGTCTGTGTAATATTATAACGTAATTTATGTGACAGTGAGGAATCAGACAGTTGAATAAATTGGGGGTAGATTTGGAAGTCCAGAGTTTCGTATTTTAAAAGTTTCTTATGGCAACGAAAGAGCTTACCATTATATTTGTTTCTTAAAATAATACTTCTCTTTGGCCCTGGATCGAAAGATTTGGAGGTCATGATGGGAGGCCTTTGCCCAGCACTGGGGTGACACATACTTACAGTCATCATCTGCCTAGTCTTTTCCTAACTATATTGAGGTGGGCTAATGACACATGCTAACAGTATCATTTTTTTTTGGGGGGTGGGATTTCATCAAATAACCCCTCCCGCTCTTGGGTAGAGCGAAAAGGAGTGTCAGACTTCTACTGACTAAAAACCACCCATGTTCCTTCTTAGCCCTATATGTCAAGGCCGCGGTATCTCTTACAACGACCCCTTCCATGTTGCTGACATCTCTTTGAGGCGCGCGTGGAACACGTACGCGCCGTCGACACGGCCTGTCGTCGTCGTAAGACGGACGGACGGCGAGCTAGCCTATCACTTACCGTCCACAGGCCCGCAACAGTAACACTTTAATTTGTTTTCACTAGTTAAAATCTTCACTACACTTTTTTACACAACCTTTCATCGCCTTCTCCTAAAAAGTTCTTCGCATTGCCTTTATGAGAACATTAAAATAAAAATAAATTAAACTAGTATGAACTAACAGCCATATCACAGAACTGGTAGACCACGTTGTCGGGATAGTTGGTGTAGCCGACGGCGTTGGCGCCACGTAACAACATCTGGAACGGGATGTTGGGAATCATCTGGCGCATGTCGCGCAGGCGCTCCCACGGGCACTCGTGTAAGAACCTGAAAGTAGATTCATTTATTAAAGTAATCCAGTTTTCGTTTTTTGCTGTATAAAAGTCTGCATCTTTTCGTTAACTTAGAAGTTTGATTTTTTCGCAGCTCCAACGGACTGTAGACCGGAGTATATGCTTTTTATTTCAACTCGATGTAGATGGGTCTATGAGTAGAGGAAGACCAAAGAAACGATGGATGGACTGTGTGAAGGATGATATGGCTAGGAAGGAGGCGACTACTGACATGACGAGAAATAGAGAAGAATGGAAGAAAAAGACATGTTGGGCCGACCCCAAATAAATTGGGATAAGGGCAGGAGAATGATGACTTCCATGCAAAGGTTCTTGACAGACAGACGGACAACAAATTCATATTAGAAAGAAAGAAAACATTTATATTAGGGTTCCATTTTTTTTTGCCGTGTCGATGGCGCGTTCGTGTTCCACGCGCGCTCATAGAGATGTCGGCAACATGGAAGGGGCCCCCCCGCAAGGGCCGACGCCCGTCGGGGCTGCGGGATGTTGTTATAGATACCGCGGCCTTGACATATAGGGCTAAGATGGAACATGGGTGGTTTTTAGTTAGTAGAAGTCTGACAGTCCCTTTGGCTCTGCCCAAGAGCGGAAGGGGTTATTTGATGATTTTCCACCCGCCAAAAAAAAAAAATGGTTCGATTTTTTCCTATTGGGGTGCAGAACCCTGGAAAAGTAGGTATATTTATTAACATTAAACTAGCTCACCTCAAAGCGACATCAAAGGTAGCTCCACCCCAATTCTCAAGCGAGTACAGGTTGCTAAAGTTATGCGCCACATACGGCGACACGGCCAACAGGTCATGTGTGCGCACACGTGTCGCCAGCAGGGACTGGTGAGCGTCTCTGTATGTCGTGTCCATGAGGAGCAGGCCCTTGTTCTTACGGACAGCCTTTGCAAAGGCTTCCGGACCTCCTTCGTTGAGGATCTGCTTGTAACCTTTCGGTGGTTGGATGGCTGGAAGGTTTTGGTAAGGAATGTTTAGTTGGGGTTTTTAAAGATGCATTGAAGCCAACCAGACGAGACTGGGTGGGGACAATCGGGCTTTGAAAGATAATTCAGTTCATTATCTAACCAAATCCGGTATCCGGTATGCGATTCGGTCGAATTAGCCAATTGTTTAACTTAATTTCGGTTGTCGTAGCCGCAAGAAGATGCTGTTGGACCATTAGACCTTTCTTGCCTATTCTAGAAAATCCAGGTTTGCTTGCTTTGGAGATACTCATATAAGATCCTGCTGTTTCAAAAATACTCAATGAAACGAAGAATTGTAACTAAAAGCAACTTTAAGTTATATCGCTTTCTAAACACACAATGATAAAATACCCTGATTTTGGTATTTGATGGATAAAAACCGTATTTTTTTATTTTGATGCCCATGCTATAAGTAAGTAGGCGAAATCAAACACTATTTAAAACAGTTGATATTTCGTCGTATTTTTAAACATGCAGATGTAAGGATAGTCTCTTTTATTCATTTACACCTACCTTAGAGTTCACTTTTGAGAGTTATCTTTGTCTAATTTCTTGTTGCTCCTTACTTTATCATCGCAAATTATAATATAATAAGTAAGTAATAAAAGCGCAATAAATAAACTACATATAAGAAACATCGAATATATTAATTAGGTACAAGGCATGTTCCATTCTGGAACATGTATAGAAAAGTAAAGCTTTAACACCACAACCAAGAAAATGATCGGGCGAAGCTTAAATATAACAAAAACCTATAAAACGGGTTCGAAGTAGTAATGGAGAATTCAGCTATTATTAGATAAAATCAGTTCCGATTCTGATTTGGAATTGCGATGACAAATTTACACAAATATTTAAGGAAATCAACCAACAATATTATGCTATAATCTACCAACCCGCAGTGGGCCCACACGGTGGATTATTTAGGGCTGTATGCCATTCCCTCTCACAGATAGGAAGCTTGTGTCCTAGCAGTGGGAACACTATTGGGTGATAATAATTTAAGAAAAATCAGAATTAAATCCCTCTCTTCGGTGCTTCGAATTATATAGTCTTTTTTTTACAGAAAATAAAGTCTAATAATAAACTATTGTGCTATGGAATAAATTCTAGCAATAATTGTCTCTAGCAGCTACAACAAAAATAAAACTGCTTGATTCCATCACTAGTTCGAGTCTAAATCTAGAACATAAAGTAGGCTCACCTGTATTTTCCCCTGTTAGTTCTTGTCTTTTAATAGCCTCAGGGGATAGGTCTGAAAAACATGTTAACTGAAATAATGATTGTGCGGGAATGTGTGACGTGCAAATTAAAAATAAATGGCTATGAATTCCAAGTACAGATTTACAGAAATACAATATCGATAGTATATTTTTTTTTTGTGATTGGTAAAGTTTTGTAACACTTGGTATAAAATAGCAGTGTGAAGCTTTGTGTATGTGTTGCTTTATTAAAAAATGGTAAAAGGTTTGCTTGTAACTGTGTACCTATTGTATAACTCTGGCTTTCCTTCGGAGATACAAGCTTGATGTTATAGATATTAGCTGTGTCCAGTAATGCAATGCAGGTCTGTGTCTATATATTGAATTAACAATGAAAGCTGGAATATTTTGGCTTTGGTTTTGGTATAATAAAACAAGTGTCAAGCAAGCTTTTTCACACATAAGTGGTGCAAAACTTTTAAAATCAGTATACCTCCTGTGAGTTCACAAACAGGATTAAAGACAAAAATAAATGGCAATATAAAAATAAATCATAACATTTTATATTAAAAATAAAATAATGAAGCATGAAATTTTAGTCATAAAAACGTATATAACAAAAAATAACGTTCTTATTAATATTAATAGCCCGTGCTCCAATGGCATGACTTTGTGTCCCAAATATAATTATTATTAATATTTGCTAAATAAAAGGCAAAGCTTTAGGTTATACATTGCTCATATAATAGTAGGTATAATATCGCAAAATATAGCTTATTTATAAAATTTAACTTGAAACCTACCATAACCTTTGCGTAAAACTGGAAAAAATCGTTCAAGTCGTTTAGATATTTTCAAAACTTCATCCTCTATTGATGACCATTATTTTTGTTAATGGGGATAAAACCGTTTAATTTCATGTTAAATGTTGCATGATGTTAATTATCGCCAGATTTAATAATGGCAGCTTTATTGCTTTATTGTTTTATTTTTTTAAATGCGGCATAATCCAAGTTAATATTTTTAATCTTTGCCCTGTTAAATCTTTCCCTTTTGGGGCTCAAAACCCAATTATTTAAATAAAAAATAATGCTAAATTAATTCCAAATATTAGACATCTAACACCCAACTACACCATTGAACATCAAACATATTATATTTGCAAAAACACCTTTTAAATCTCACCTTTAGAACTTAGACCTTCGGGGCACCTAAAATGGAGCACGACGCATTTTAATTTTCCCAACATTTTGAGAAGGACTTACCCAGGGGTACCGTTGGGATGTATGGCTTGACGACTGCAGGCGGGATCTTAGTGGCCAGAGGAGTTGCTGGGCCGTTGACGATGACTTGGCCGAGATAGTTGAGGATCTTTTGGGCTCTGTTCTGAGAGGCTTTAAACATGAAGAGCTGGGGGTTCTCGTCGATGAAATATGTGTCTAAAGCGCCTGTAGCAAAAAATACGATGTTCAGGTATATTCGGATAAGCTATTTTATGATGTTTTATAGTGAACAATAAATATATGCAAGCTGGAAAGCATCTCTAGGAAATACTTCTAAGGTCTTCTAAAGCCCGATCTGAATTTATCAACACTGCCTTTTCATTGCTACATAATATTTATACGAATAAGGTAGCCCGCGAAATTCGAACTTTCTTACGTTTTTTGAAATTTGCCGGTCAGTTATTTGAATGCCTTTTTTTCATCAATAACAATTGAAAATACCTTGTCGCATTCACCTTTACGGAAGATCCTCCCATTTTTAGAGAGGATGAGCAACATTCTTTCTTTCCTACCCTGCCCTACCTGTATATACCTTACTAGCGGACCTGGCAGACGTCGTCCTGCCCGGATAGCAGCGCCACCTACCGGGTCCAATTGTGTTTTTAAACCATCCCAGAAATGCCCATTAACAAAGTGATCCGCCATTTATTGAATTCATTTAATACAAAAAATGTGATAAATGAAGAACCGCAAACTTCACATAGACCATCTACTAAATAGTCCGAACAAAGCCTAAACATTTGGTTTGAATAGGTGAGTCCGTTCTTGAGTTATAAAACTACAACGAAAAGTGGCATTGATTTTTATATACAGGGTGTTTGGAAGGGAGCTGTACATACGCCTAGGGTAGAAACTAGGGATAGTCTGCTACCTACCCCCGCCCATTATATTGACCTTGGCCTCAAGGTTTTTTTTTAATTTAAAATTATTTCTTTACCTTACTACGGTACTTCAGGCCCCATAACTTTTCTTCTCCACAATTTTCTGGTGTAAAATAATTTTTTGCAGGACCCTAAGACTCTAACGATTAAAACAAGACCATTAGCCGACCGGTCCCATGGATAGATTTTGAGCTACAGGTAGTTTTAGTCAAAAAATCAAATAAAAAATAATAATAAATTAAAAAAAAACCTTGAGGCCAAGGTCAATATAATGGGCGGGGGTAGGTAGCAGACTATCCCTAGTTTCTACCCTAGGCGTATGTACAGCTCCCTACCAAACACCCTGTATATTGATGTAAATGGTCCATTCAAACTTACCATTCAAGAACTTCTGGTTCTCGAGGACGTTGAGTAAGAAGGGTATGTTGGTCTTGACGCCTCTGATACGGAACTCGCGAAGTGCGCGGTTCATCTTAGCAGCGGATGATGGTAGGTCGTGGGCGTGCGAGATTACCTGTGGACGGAGTATTTTGTTATAAATAGGATGTAATCGTATGTATGTATTAATGAGTGCAAAGTACTCTCAACTAAACCGAATGGCACTTTTTCTCCCCGTCAGTGCCATATTTTTTTTTGTTTTAGAGCATATCTACCTGAAAACCTTGTAGTTGCGGAGATATTGGAGACCAAAGGTCCAACATTTGTAATGTTTTTCCTTTATCTTTTGAGAAGTCGGTTAAAAATAGATATAGCCTTTAAAATACTCGCCTTGACGAGAAGTGAGTCGTAGTAGGGAGAGATAACGGCACCAGCGTATGTGGAAGCGGAGTCCAGACGGATACCCATACCCTCACCAGACCTGAGAGGGAAATGGACTTTATTAGGAGTTAATGTTAAAAATTGTTCTTTTCTTGTATACAGCATGTTTACCTCATATGGACAGTTAAACACCACAACGGCACTGTATGGCATGTCCTTGAGCTTTCAGATCTGCCTTACACCCAAAAACCAACCCTTATTTCTATAACCACAAAGTCCACCTCACTAACTTCACCATTCTCACAATGACTTGATATGGGGCAGCCCTTATTTTCATTCAAAATTCAACCCTATTTCAATAGACATAAAGTTTTACCCAAACACCTTAATCCTGCCGATGCTAAGTTGGAACTTGTTAGCGGGGTCCTCAGTAGTGACGCGGCACTGTATGACAATCTTGAGCTCACAGATCTCCTTTACATCCAAAACCCAACCTTATTTCTATAGACACAAAGTTCACCTCACTAATTTCACCGTTCTCACATATGACACACCTCCTTTTCATTCAAAATGCAATCTTATTTATATAAACATAAAGTCTTACCTAAACACTTCAATTCTGCCAGTGCTAGGCTGGAAGTTGTTAGCAGGATCCTCAGTAGTAACTCGGCACTGTATGGCGTATCCTTGCGCGCTGATCTTGTCCTGGGTCAGACCCATCTCAGGGAGTGTCATACCTTCCGCCACCCTGATCTGGGATTGTACTAAGTCGATGCCTGTTACTTCTTCTGTGATCGTGTGTTCTACTTGTAACCTGGAAAAGAAGGGAATCGTTGGATTTCAAAATGGCATGTGCCAAACTAAAATACTAGTAGGTGGCGAAAACGGGGTTAAGTAGTACTGATTTTAGTTAAACTTTTTGTTCAAAGAAGAAGATTATAAAGAAGTTTGGTAACATTTGTTGGTTAGTTTGTATTTAGGGGACAATCATCGGAACTGATAATCAAATTTAAAAAATGATATCACTGATAGAAAGACACATTATTCGTGGGTGATGAATTATATTTATATCATGCAATTTTTGTGAACGAAGTCGCAGGCAGATTTAAATAAATGAATTTTGTTTTGATTCGAATGCGAGTATATCTCTTTTTCCGTCTGCGGGAACTCAAGAAACAAACTTAACTCTCTAACTCTCAACATTAGGATTTACGTAGGTACTTGTCAACATCAGCAGCTGAACAAATTAATTAATAATTCCAAAGTGACGAGGGGGTTCTAAACCCTAAGACGGAGAGAAGATAGAGTATATTACCTAGCGTTGACCTCAATGAAATAGAAGTTGCCCTTATCATCGAGCAGGAACTCCACGGTACCCGCGTTCTCGTAGCCCACCGAGCGAGCCAAGTGCGTGGCGCAGTCTGTCATCTTGTTTCGCGTCTGGAACGATATTCGAAAATTATGAATAGGTTGGTAATTTAGAAAGAGACAACGCTATGTAAAGTCGTCCAAAAACTGACTAGATCAGCGATTTTTTTTTTTGTAGTTGACTTTTAGTTATCTAAACTCACATGCTGTTCGTAGGGATCTTTCGTTCAAAGGCATACAGTTGCGCACTTAAGACCCAGTAGTACTCCAAGACCATAAGGCAGCTGTTCTTAGTATTTCACGTGGCAACACTGACTCAAATCATCTGCTGTACTTTACCTCAGGGGGAGCTCGTGGCTTAATAAGAACTGCCACTCGGGTCGATCTTTAGGTTAAGCTGCGCTTGCCTAGGTCGATCGGTGGATGGGTGACCGCACATTTCATACCGAGTTTCCTCCGTGCCTCGGAAAGCACGTTAAGCTGTTGGTCCCGGGTGCCATATATAGATCTTTGGCAGTCGTTACGGGTAGTCAGTGACCTGAAAGTCTGACATCCGGTCTTACCAAAGGGCATCGTATTACCTAGTATTAACTGGGTTGTGGAGGTCAGATAGCCAGTCGCTCCATGTAAAATACTGGTATTCAGCTGCATCCGGTTAGACTGGAAGCCGACCCCAATATAGTTGGGAAAAGGCTAGGCAGATGATGATGACTTTACCTCAGGGTCCAATCCGGGTGCAGGTGCAATTTCTACTACTTTCTGATGCCTTCTCTGTACGGAGCAATCACGCTCGTATAAGTGAACGACGTTGCCGGCCTTGTCACCTGAAAGCAAGGAATATTACTGTTATTATATCTACGGTATTTTTTTTATTATGATTTAGCCAAAACTGATCAACTCTGCATCAAGTAAAAATAACTTTAATGGAGTTTTTAGAAATTCTTTTCCCTGTTTTTTTTTTGTTCTGTTCTATATCTGGGTACCTTCCAGTTACGGAGGATATCAGAGGACAAAGTTCCAAATTTCCACAAGTTTAAAAAATCTAGTTTTATAGCTTTTAATTTACTTTAACTACTTTGTTGACCCATTTACTATTCAAAGCATCCATCAGCATAATGTTTTAAGTGTGTATTACGTAAAATTTTACCGCAAAACTTGATATTTCACCCCAAACAAAAAAGTACTTTCCCAGTAATCATTTTTGGGTAGAGTTACTGATACTACTGACAGTATCTACATAATGCATACGGATTCGTAAAGGGTCCATTCACACCCTGTATAGATCTGTGCGATATTTAAAGCGGGAATACACATTTTCTAGATAAAATATTTCCGAAAAAAAAAACCATTTTAAAAGAGTAACCATAGATCTTCTTGCCGGTTCTTCTCCATAGGAAACGACCAACGCGAATCGTGCACCATTTTTCGACGTTTTATAAATGCCCATAGAGTTAAAATAAAATATTTTGATGAATCATGTCATGTCTCCCGTATTCCAACAGGAGAAACCAACATCTAAAAATATATAAGTAGCTAGATCCTCACCCAACAGCTGCACTTCAATATGTCTAGGCCTCTCGATGAACCTCTCAATGAACATGGAACCGTTGCCGAAGGCCCCCAGCGCTTCAGACGACGCTCGCTCGAAGGACGACTCCACCTCGTGCATCTCTTTGACGACGCGCATGCCTCGCCCGCCTCCACCGAATGCGGCCTGGAAGGAGATTGGTGAATCGTTTAGCAGATACTTTGGTATTAGTTAAGAATAGAATTATCCTAAGGGCTTGAGAAAATCTTATTGTTTTTTGGTAGTCTTTAGAAGTACGAAGGCGGTTATTATTGCCCCATCATTGTTTTTCATGTATAATTATTTTTACCGATTTCTCCGTGATTTTTTCATTTGGTAGAAGCTGGCTTGGTGGTGCCAAATTAATGTCATTAACTTTGCTTTGGGACTTAGTTATCCTTCATAATATGCATTTTTCTTTTTAGTCTACTAACTATGCTAATAACTTCTAGTCACAATGTAAAGTTATATCCATACTTCGTAAGGATTTGTGTGGACTTAACTAGAATATGTTTTAGCTATTGATCTGCCTTGTTTATGGAAACGTATGGTATTCTGTTAATCGGCGTGATTAATTTTCTAGTTAGCAGACATCGATATTCGATCACACATTCCGTATTTTTGTCAACATATTTAATCACTAGCTTGTGCCAGCGGCTTCGCCCACGTGGAGTTCGATAATTGTTCCCCGGGATCATACTACCGGGATGAAAAGTATCCTATGTGTTAATCCAGGTTATAACCCATCTGTGTTCTCAATTTCATTCACACCCGTTTAGTAGTTTTTGCGTGAAAGAGTAACAAACATCCATTCATACATAGGTACATACATACTCACAAACTTTCGCATTTATAATATTAGTACAATAAGAACACTATTGATGACTTTAATCTTAAGTTAAATAACAACTTTATCAACATCATACAGAACATTTTTTTACTTTTAATTCGTACTTTGGTCAGCAAGTTTTTTCAATGTTAAGCTACTCGTATTTACGTTGCCATACCCACAAAAATTGACGTAAATAAGATGACCAAGCATTATAATTACTTATCGGCCATGATTACAAAAATATGTGTCTACTAATTAATTTAATCAGTCAAGTAATTTCAGATTTACCTATATGTATTAGGGACACACCCACGACATGACGTAACAAAACGAAAGGAGGATCAACTAAAAATGTTTATTTTTTTTAATTGTTCTGAGATATGATGCACGAAAGGCGACTTTTATTGTTATTTTTGTGTATTTCATTTAATATTTTTTGTTATTCCTGTACATTAGCTTTGAGTTTTCTGTCACATTGTACCTACTTACTAGTGGAAGGCTATGGTCCCGAGGCTTTCAACATCACGCCTGTAGAGCCCAAAGGGTTACATAGAGGTGTAACTAACCTAGTACATTCACATTTCGCCAAGTATGTTTAAGTAGTCCCATTTAATAGGACGTAAGTGTATTGGCATCAACAAATTCAGAATAATTAAATATGTTAATAAGTTACCTTAAATATAACTGGAAGACCATGTTGTTGGCAAAATGCTAATGCTTCTTCCTTTGTGGTCACCGGACCATCAGTACCAGGGACAATTGGCACCTCTGAAAACAAAAATGATGGTGTTTAGGTAATGTGTTTCTGTTTATAACGGAAATGCTGCGGTTTTCTGACTGTCGTTCTGCGATAAAACTGTTATTTCTATCAGTTCAATTTACAGAACTAAAATTATATTAAATTAAATACAAATATCAAAAAGAGAAGATTTACAGGGCGTCAAAAAATTCGTCCACATTGCTGTCAACAGGAAAAGTGCCCAGAAGGCTGGCAGCATTCCCACGTTGGATGGCAATGCTTATTCTTTGGCCAAAGAATAGGCCAGCCCTATCAGTTCATAAAATAATGTTTTTTGAAACCTTTTGTAGTTTTCTACTTAGTAACTTTATAAGAAGGAGTAATCCTTATCTCAGCTTTATAGCTAAGTTGGGGCAAACGCCAGGGTATCCAGCGAGATTTAAATTTTCTTACGTTTTTTGCAATTCAGCCAGTCAGAATCAGGCCGTTTGTTTAATAAAATATGGTTTGCGACCGTAACCTGTCATGTATTTATTTTGTCATGTTTTGACATCAACACAACCGTCTCTGTTAATTGAATTACTATTTTGTAAGAAAATTAGCTACATTATCACCAAGTACTCATCATTAGCTATTTTTACGACTATAAGACGAGTAAAGTCGCGAGCAAAACCTATTACAACAAGAACTTACTGGCATCAATGGCAGCTTTCCTGGCGGCTACCTTGTCACCCATCTGCTGCACCACGAAGGGGGAGGGTCCGATAAACCGGAGACCAGCGTCGAGGATTGCTTGCGCAAAGTCTGCCCTGTAATGCAATAGTGAATGTGTGTTTATATAGTGTCATCATACTTATATTTTGACACTGGCCACTATAGCAGTATTGGACCTGCGGGTCTAAAATGGCCGCTTTAACAGAATCCACGCAGAATCGTAATATGAATCACGTTAAAATTGTAAAGCGGCGATTTTAGACCCGCTGATAGGTTAACCATATTCGTTGCAGTACTGATTAACCGGACTATCCTAATGTGGTCTTAGAGGACGTTA
Source organism: Diarsia rubi (assembly GCA_932274075.1). Taxonomy (NCBI): domain Eukaryota; kingdom Metazoa; phylum Arthropoda; class Insecta; order Lepidoptera; family Noctuidae; genus Diarsia; species Diarsia rubi. Next base: position 15,677,506 of record OW026425.1, read on the forward strand.
AAATGCCCAGCCAGAGGGCAGCCAAAACTACTTGAATATAAATAACCGCTCGGTAAGAGGGTCCCCTTAGCGAGCGGTCACAGGGGGTGCCCTGTAGAGGTCGGTCCTCGGCTTAGAGCGTCATGAAGGCAGCTAGAGACAGGCCGGGTTGAATGTAAAGGTACTGGCGCAGCAGTTTGGGTTGGTTCGTCGAGCAAGGTCCGGGCGGTATTTCATCATACTTAGCCATAATGCAATAATATTTATGTCCCGTGACAGGCAGTGATTGCTTCGGGACGGCTTTGTTTTTTTATCAAACACTCCCTAATCGAATATATTGCCTCAAATAAGCGTGTAGCACCGATAATATTTTCAATTATTCACATAATTATAGTGAATTTCCCAGTCATATTCATGTAATTTTCTGTTTTTGCTGCGTCATTGAACAATTCCAATGACCAATCAAGATAATACAAATCCAGTTTATGCGGATCTCGCATTGTACTGGAAGTCTATACAAAGCGAGGTCATGTTAGACTGAAACTATTGTAAAGCAAAACCATTTCGAATGAGTAACCATGGAGTTTCTTGTCGGTTCTTCTCCATAGGAAACGCGAGCATCCCGAACTGTGCCACTTTGCTCGACGTATAAGTGCCCATGTAGGTCTATGTGAAATAAAATATTTTGATTTTGACTGGTAATGTATTGCTTGATGGCACCAAGTGATCCGAAATGTTGCAATATAAGTAGAGAAAATTAAGAAGAACGTTACCTCTCAGACAACAGTCCGTAACCGGGATGTACGGCATCAACATCATTCTCCTTGGCTACCCTGATGATCTCCGGAATGCTGAGGTAAGCTTCTACGGGTGGCAGACCTTTACCAACGATGTAGGACTCGTCAGCTTTTTGTCTGTAAACAATTTATAATATCTTAGGTTAATTTAAGTTAGGGAAGTGTAAAGGTCCGAGCAGTTGCCAGCGGTCGATCCATCGGGGAATCTATCGTTGTCGCATTCAAGTGATCCCGAACATGGACAAAGGGGTTTGGTGCCCGAAGGCGGGCTGGATGGGTCGCTATAATGATTGTCTGTGTGGCAATTCTTGTGGCCCATCCGCCAAGGCGATAGTGGGGTCCCTTTTTTGTTGGTGCAAGCCCCACACTACTTTCACTAGTACTATTATTGAGACATTTTGAACTGCTTAGTAAAAAAATGTGGTAGGTACGAATACATCTAAAAACCAAATTCACCATTGAAACAGAAAGATCTCAGTCAGACTTTGAACGCGACCTAAATGTTAAAATCAGCTCTAATTATTTAATTTTAATTCTTAAGACTGAAATACATTCATAGGTACGATGTAATATTACTAAAAATGTTTTATCGGCAATTAGCTACCGACCTATATTTTTATCATGTTGTAATAAAATAATATAGGACTAATTAATTATTTTAATAACTGGGTTTTACTCAATGAAAAATTCCTCGAAGCCAACTGTAAATAACAACCATCAACACTTACCGCGTGTGCGAAGTGATTAATCAAGTAACAAGGATACTCGTAGTAATGAATAGTTCTATGAATAAAAATGTGTGGTGTATGTATCTATCCGTGCATAACGTACGATACAACGTATAGTAGGTATGTATATAGGAATTAGTCACCGGCTAAAATCTACGTTGATTCTCAGTGTCTACTTAGTATAAAGTTTTCTATGTTGGAACGTTGGGCAAGTACCTAGATGGTGGCGTCAGCCTAATAGCTTAGTTTTTGGCCCGAATTTCTGCGGTTGCTACCTATCAATACGGATGTTACTTATACCGACTAAAAATAAATTTGATTCTAATTAGTCCGTCCCGTAGATTATCGATACTTAAATATTTTTAGTTTTATCAAATCAATCAAAATTTACGAAGATAAAACGCGTTAAAGATTTGAGGGGTTTGTGACGTCACTCGCCGGTAAAAAATGTCTTAGAATATGACGTCGCACGAGTTTTTAAAGCACTGTATCGTCTTCATTGTTTGTTTACGTGACTGAATGCGGAAGGCGGAGGACAGGGTTTGGGGTGGTACTACAGCTTGGGAAAAGGCTATGCCTACTTATATAGTAGTGGCTTAATTGAAGCAATCCCCATGCATGTCTAGTTTCAATATAAGTACATGTAGACCCTTACCTGTGCATCTGCAGCTTATCCTGCTCGCTGTAGATGGCGACGGACCGAATGCCCAGCTCGGTACATGCTCTGAACACTCGGATGGCGATCTCGCCTCTGTTGGCCACCAGGACACTTCTGATTGGCTTGTATTCCACATTCTTCGCGTCCTGGAATAAGGAGATATTGAAATGGATTATGGTTAGTTAAAACTGTGTAGGCCCGGTAAGATTTTCACTCGCGCAGACCCCTTTAGCATGGGAGGAGATGTAAATCTTCCCAAAAATTTGGTCACTGCTGACTACCGCAGTAGCTACGAACGCGTGGAGGTCCAAAATAATCTGACACGAATATACTACCTATAGGGATATAAATTATTCTATCTCCAATCCCAGGATCAGTCCATCGAAATCTGTTCAGCTGCGCACTTTCACATTTATAATGTTAGTAAGGATTAAGTTTGACAAGAATATGAATTCTGTCGTAGTATTTCTATGATCGTAGCTCTCCTACTTAGCGTTTCGTTTGTAAACTGATATCGATGATATGAAAACCGTTAGGAGTGAATAGCTGATTGTTTATCTTAACGCTCAAAGTACACCGATGCGTCTTCGATTCGAGGACGGATGTTTTGGAGCCAACCAAGCCTGGTTAGGCTTTATTCCACACCAAGGCTGACTTGTTTTGTTTTTCATGAATTATGTAAATTTACTTCATAAGTACGCTGTGCGTACGATACGCTGTGTGTAAAGATATGGCTAATAGCCATGAACAAAGTTCACCGTAATCCGGGTAGGGAAGGGCAGAACATTTTATTTTAAGGACCCAACGTAGAGATGAAGGCATCAAAGGGGATTTCCTGGGATTGAACATTGGAATCTATATCTTGTTATCATTAGTTACGTACGTTGAGTAATCATAAAATGCTCTTTCCTGCTGTTCCAAGTATACACTGGTCTTATGATGGAGTGAAGCGTGGGAAGTCATTGCTAGATCCAACCTGTGTATCTCATTGTCATTATGTCAACTAACGATCCTGATACTCAAAATTATCTTTTCGACAAAAGCTGAGTCAATATCGTTATCATTCAAAAGTTAAATATTGTTGAGATCGAAGTGCAATAATTAAATGGACAGCTGACTCAAAGTAATTAGGTATCATTTAAAAATTAAATAACATTGAGATCGAAGTGCTTTAATTTTACGAACAGCTGATGTAATGTAACTCTTAACTACCAATAATAAGATTTAAGATTCAAATGACATCAATAATGAGAAATACTACATAGTCAAAGATCACATCTTTCTCAATGCGTCATAAGCACAATCAACTCAAACTATCAAACAAACAAATCCTTATCAAAATATAAATACACAAAATCTTGGCATTTACGAGTGCTGTAAATTTTCGTGGTCGCAAGCATAACCTCAGATAAAGACATAAGTGCAATAAACACATAAACTTTACGCTCAACTGCTGTAGATAACGATAATGCTGAACAGTTAATGATTGTCATGGCAGCTGGCCGTGGAATTAGTACTTAGGTACTGTAAGAGATACCGCGGCCTGGACATAAAGGGCTAAGAAGGAACATGGGTGGTTTTTAGTCAGTAGAAGTCTGACACTCCCTTTCGCTCTGCCCAAGAGCGGGAGGGGTTATTTGATGACTTCCCACCCCCAAAAAAAAAAAGATGTTATACCTAGAGAAAATACTATAGCAAATGTTGCTAAGAAAGGAACTGATAACGTATTAAATAATTTTAGTATAAGTTAAATAATTTTAGTATAAATACAAATCACTTAATCTTGGCCCACCCATTAGATAAATTCATTATTGTGGGTGATTTTAATTTTGGTAGCAATGTTGACTGGATAAATTCTGACGGTAATGAACTGACGCCGCAAAATGTATCATGTAATTACTTAATCGAATTTTTTGATGGTGTCCTCACTTCTAACCTGTCTCAATATAACGGTGAGAGAAACAACAACGGTAGATTGTTAGACTTGGTTTTTTCTAATGACTCGGTCAGTGTTACTGAATGTCACGATCCTTTAGCATTACCTGTAGATCTACATCATAAGCCATTGAGGATAACTGCCGACTTTGTTGAGATTCACAAATTGACAGATAAATTGACTAGGAAGTATATGTTTTCTAGGGGCGATTACACCGCAATTAAATCTGAACTCGACCTGATCAATTGGAATAAATTTCTACTTGCTGATTCGTTAGATCGTGCTGTGAAAATCTTTTATAATAAATTATATGAGCTTAACAAATATGTTCCAATGAAACTTTGATCAAAGTACTGAAGGAGAAATATAAATATCATCGCAAGTTTAAGACGTACGGCAACATGTCCGACTTTCACTCTTTTTCCCTTTTACGGAATAGAGCAGTTAACTTGGAAAAAACTTGTTTTAATACATATATGGATAAAATTGAATCCTCAATCATTGAGAACCCAAAATCCTTTTGGACATATGTTAAGAGCAAAAGAAACTCTGGCTCTTTTCCAAAAGTAATGCATTATGGTGATAGCACTGCGAGTACAGGTGAAGAAATCAGTAACTTATTCGCAACCTATTTCCACTCAACTTTCCAGGAGCCGGACCCTGCGCTCACCACTTCCGGTGGCATTATCGTTGAAGATAGTGTGTCATGCATCGGTTCGATTAGTGTATCTCCTTCTCAGGTTTTAAATTTATTAAAGACCTTGGACCTCTCGAAGTCTGGCGGTCCTGACCTTATGCCTCCAGTATTTATTGTTAATTGTGCCGACAGCCTTGTTGTACCACTGTGTATTTTATTCAGGCGGTCGCTTTATGAAGGTATAGTTCCAAAAATTTGAAAATCGGCTTTCGTTACTCCAGTCTTTAAAAAAGGTAATAAGTCTGATGTCTCTAATTATCGACCAATATCCAAGATATGTCTGTTCTCCAAAATCCTGGAACGCATTGTATTTACTGACGTGTACGCTGCTATGAAATGTAACTTTGGTGATGAACAGCACGGCTTTCTTAGGCAGCGTTCCACTACATCTCATTTAATCCTATCCCATGAATTTATATCCGAAGGTATGGAACAGCGTACACAAGTTGACGTTATTTATACTGATTACAGTAAATGCTTTGATCGTATTGACCATAGACTGCTCTTAGAGAAGCTATTAAAAGCCGGAATACATGGAGATCTGTATCGTTGGTTCTCGTCTTATATTGATAATAGAACGCAAGCTGTGGTGCTTCAGGGGTACACATCTGGATGGAATTCTGTCCCCTCTGGAGTTCCTCAAGGGTCAATTTTGGGATCCCTTTTATTTACTCTCTTTATTGCTGACGTAAAACACTGTTTTGAGAATTCTTATATATTACTTTATGCTGACGATATGAAAGTTCATAAAATCATCCGAAACGTATCTGATACAAACCTGTTACAAAGTGATTTGAATAGATTTGAAGAATACTGTAGGCGTAACAGGCTTGAGCTGAATGTCACAAAATGTTTCCACATGACTTTTACTCGTCAGAAGTCTATAAAATTGATTCCACATACAAGCTTTACAATATTAATATTAGCAAAGTCAATAGCATTAGAGATCTTGGTATTATACAAGACAGCAAGTTACTCTTTGATCATCATATTGAGAGTATAGTGAATAAGGCGTCAAGAGCGCTAGGTTTCATAATGAGAACCTCAGCATGTTTCCGATCACTAAAACCGATCAAAGTGTTATATTGTTCGTTCGTACGCAGCCACCTTGAGTATGCATCACAAGTCTGGAACCCTCAATACGGGATCTACAAGTCTCGTATTGAGGGCATCCAGAGAAAATTTCTAAGGTATCTTGATTATAGGGCAAAGCAGGTATCAGTCAATTATACTCACCGATGCCGAAGGTATCATTTTCTACCACTTGACCGTAGACGCCATATTAATGACGTATGCTACTTGGTTAATGTCGCTAATAATACTATCGACTGTCCTGAACTTGTCTCGAAATTAACGTTACGTACTAACCAGATGGGATTGCGTCAGCGACCACTTCTACATATTCTTTATGCAATCACAAATTATAGGCGTAATGCATACTTTTCGAGGGCCAGTCGCAGCTTTAACGAAATTTCTTGCGAACCTGACATTGATCTTTTCTGCACCAAAGCAAGCACAGTGAGGAAACTATTAGCATAGCCATTTTTTGAACAGGAGGCACCTACTAACACGTAAATCTTGTTGTGTTAAAAGTTGGTAGTTTTTATATTGTTTTATATATTGTAATTTTGGAAGTATATATTTTTGTAGTTATCTGTGGAAGCTTGTTATTAGCAATTTAGAATTATATTGTTGTTATAATTATAGTTATTAGACTGTAAGCTTTCCTAAAAATAAATAAATAAATAAATAAATTAGTAAAAAGGGCATAAGTAAGAGAAGAACGAAAGATTGAAGTGATAGAACCTTCAGTAGGAGCTTCATTAAGGTAAAATAATGGAAGTTAATGAAAGAACAAACAAGGACTTGGTTGTACAAAATTAAATGAGTGGTACCAACTCATTGATTTATCGCTTGGAGCGGAAATAGAACATTACGGATAAATCATGGCTAGAAAATACATAAAACTGAGGTAGAGAATTCGATTAAAGAACAATATTGTAGCTGCTCTGAGCTACCAGAAACTTCATCAGTAACTTGACAGACATATTGTTTCACTATTATCTACTTGCTTCAATGAGAAACAATATCGTGAAGAAACCAGTATACCTACGAGATAAACTCAAATCTCTGACACCAAGTTATAAGCGATGTAGTTTTTTATATGTCACCGAAAGAACTACGGTAAACCAAGGTAGTTGCTGCAGTAAAACCCAAAACAGATACCCTCAAAGATGGCCTAGCAGATTAAGATACTGCTAATGGGAAGATAATATATAAAGTTGAACGGCCGGTAAACAATGATCGTCAAATACATATCTACTTATGTAATTACTAATTAAGCATGCTTAATTACGAAGCATGAATAATTGATCAAGCATCATGCATTAAATAATTTCATGTGTTCAATAGTTCTTGAAATAACTGCACTAAACAAAAACACTGAGGAAGATTGACATAATTATATAATATTAAATAAAAAAAACATTCCGATCGAATTGAAAACCTCTTCATTTTGGGAAGTCGGTTAATTATGTTAACTGATAAGGTAGGTAGTAGGTATAAGTTGTATACAGTATCATTGTATCAAAGACCGTGGGTTAATAATATCAATTCCCCGCTTGTATTTTTTATAAAATTTACTAAAATTCTTAATTATTTTTCAATGATGGTCTTAAGATTCAGTTAATTTAAAAAAGAATAACTGTAAAATCATACAGAGTGTTTGGAAGGGAGCTGTACATACGCCTAGGGTAGAAACTAGGGATAGTCTGCTACCTACCCCCGCCCATTATATTGACCTTGGCCTCAAGGTTTTTTTTTAATTTATTATTATTTTTTATTTGACTTTTTGACTAAAACTACCTGTAGCTCAAAATCTATCCATGGGACCGGTCGGCTAATGGTCTTGTTTTAATCGTTAGAGTCTTAGGGTCCTGCAAAAAATTATTTTACACCAGAAAATTGTGGAGAAGAAAAGTTATGGGGCCTGAAGTACCGTAGTAAGGTAAAGAAATAATTTTAAATTAAAAAAAAACCTTGAGGCCAAGGTCAATATAATGGGCGGGGGTAGGTAGCAGACTATCCCTAGTTTCTACCCTAGGCGTATGTACAGCTCCCTTCCAAACACCCTGTATAATGAAGCTTTGAATCTAGTTTGTTGATTTGATCTAGCCAATTGGCTACTTGACTACTGTTATAAATTCATGAAAATGTTATGTAATTGAAAGAACTAACAGATATAACACCATGTGTGAAAAAAGCAATAAAATCGGTTAAAACATGCTTTAGAAGTTTTTAGTGGGGGTACTTTCTATCCTAGTCAAGTGAAACGGCCATTTGTACTACGTAACTATGGCGTATGAGTTATGACGTCACATTTCTGTCACGCTTCTAGTAAAATAGCACCCGACGAGCCTTTTGCACGCGCCGCGCGACGCCCCTTCGTCTTCGTAAACGAGCCCTTAGCCATTTTTTGATCGATTTTATTTCTTTTCTCACACATCGTGTTATTTCTGTTAGGTAGTTCTTTGAAATAAGATATCATTTTCGTGAATTTTTAGCAGTACTCAAATAGTCAATTATTATTATATTATGCATGTTAGGACGTCATCATTATATTAGCTTGCAATGGTCCACTGCACATGAATGAGCTTTCTATTCAATCGCATTTATTTAGAATAACATCATTCTCTTGCCCTGGTTTTTTGTTTAGGGAGTGCAGCATATTCAGCCTCTTTTTCAGCGAATCATCTTTCGCACAATTTATCAATTCTTTCGTGTTGTCTCATGCGCGGATTCAATTTTTCCTATTCTGTAGATGTAGCTTAATTATAAGGTGTTTAATTTTATTGGTGATTCTTTTGTGAGTGCCAAACAAGCAGGATTTTATTGATATACTTATTTCCTTGATTGCATTATCTGTTCACATGTCGAATAGTCGATAATATCAGGTTTGGTAATACGCTAAAGGTTTACGTTATATCCCAAACCTAAGATAACTATGTAGTAAGATATGTTTACATTCTTAAATTCTTATGAACCTATCGTTTATTTATTTCCTTACCTAAATTTTTTATTCTGTACTTATCACAATTTATTTGGCGTGGTTCTGCACGTCTTTCTTCCGTACTTGTACTAATTAGTCGTCTGCATCTCATGATTCTCCTTTTTAGCCATTATACCAACCATCTTTCACACATACTATTCATCATAATTAGATAATGAACTAATGTGCCCTTACATAATATGTTACCTTACATAAACAAAGTAATTGTGATCCGTAGGGTGAATGCGACAAGGGAGCCCGCGAAATTCGAATTTTCTTACGTTTTTTTCAATTTATCGATCAGTGTCAGTTTTTGTGTTAAATAAAATAGGATTCGCGACCATAACAAATGTAACTTCACTGAGTAATAATGTTTAAAATCATCAATACCACCGTGTCAGCTCACATAACTTACTTGAATGCTTTGAGTAACTATTTGATGACAAAATTAAACCACAGCACCTGATCTGACGGTCCCCGGATCCCTTCTTCATACCTTAGATACAACTAATATGATAATGTTTAAGCCATTTAATTTTTCCGATAAGATAGCAGAAGCATGGGCTATATGGGCACAAACAACAATTATTATGAATCTAATCAATCTATATAACAACACAACAACAGGACAAAGGCTAATCAGATACTCCTCGGATAAAAGTTTAGCTGGGCGTTTTTCCATATCAACCAAGTCATGTTCGGAGACAGCTAATTAGGCAGCAGAAAATCTCTAATACCTATGTGTAAAATGCTTCAACTAAAATGGATTTATCCATTTTCTTTATTTTATAAAATAAAGAAGACTGAAGAGCTACTATTTTATGGAAGTCCGTTGTGTTTGCATAAAAGTATTTCATTATTTATTTATTATTAGCCATTTATGTCCCACTGCAGGGCAAAGGCCTTCCTTCCCTCCTTCCCCTTATCGTATCCAATGATGTTGTTTGCCAAAGTATTTCATTAACAGTCAAAATATATTTGTCCAATCTTTGGACTGTGAGTGTGCTGGACATTGCTCCATCAATTTTATCCTTGATGCATTTGGATAAAAACAACATGTTTGAAACGGCATAACTGAAAAACATTATCGTTTCAGTAAGTCGTTTATAAGTGCGGTTGATAATATTGTACCTAGCTATCTGTTTATATACGTAAATATTTATTACGCAAGCGTCTTGTCGTGGTTCATTTTTATTATTTACTATTGTCTGCTGTGAAGATATATTGTTTGACTTGAACTTTGATAAGGGATGTGTGCGCGAGACACGAATATAAATATCATTTGGAAGAGTTATTCGAAATTGAGAGCAGCGGTGGCCCAGTGGTGGCGGCCCCGACTTACGAACAGTAGGTCGTGGGTTCGAATCCAGGCAGGCACATTACTTTGTGTAATTTATTTCATCACCGCTGCTCTCAAAACGGTGAAGGAAAACATCGTGAGGAAACCGGCATGTCTTAGAACCAAAAAAAAATCGAAGACATGTGACATCTACCAATCCGCACTGGGCCCGCGTGGTAGATTATAGCCCATTCCCTCTCAAAGAGAGGAGGCCTGTATCCCAGCAGTGGGAACATTTATAGGCTGTTGATGATTCGAAATTGTGGCTTGTGAAATTAACTAATTACTGAAGATGGAGCAGTAGAGGAAGGAAGCCTATGTTAGATAGTTTAGATACACAAATATTAGGGCCAAGGTCCTTTGATATCTAATTATTTCCTGTCTGGATGATAAACGGAACGTAATCAAATAAACCACGCGATTTATAAATAATGTGCTAAACCTTATAAATTCAAAAATCCAGCCGTCAGCATCGGAAAGTTTTCTACACTTGGTCTGTAAGTATACACAATATGTAGAACTCACCGAAGAAGCAGTTCGTCCTCTCGCAGAGCTCCATGCTTGAAACTGTGAAGCAGTCGCTCTCAGAGCGAAACGTGCTTTTAGAATCTGCATATTTACACTTACTAATTAAACTTACTACCGAATAAAATAAGTACAAATCTTATAGTACTTTAATAACACAGTGGCTTATCTCATTTTTCAAGTTTTGTAAATAAAACGTGATTATGTATTGACTAGATTTTTTTAAATTTCGTGTCGAGTCGTGCCTTCGGCGTGTTTCGGTTTCAAATCTGGAACAAAAAACAAGTAAATTAGATTAGAAGAAAGGGGGGGGGGGGTTGGATTAGTAGAATTTACGATCAATGAATCTCAGGCACAGTCATCGTCATTCAGCCTAAAATTAATGCTAATCATAAAAAATACTATGATTAACCACAAACACAAAACTAGACAAACCTCGAACCATTTGGTCTACTTGCTCGGCAAATTCGGACTAAAAGTATCTAATGTTTGACTCTCCCTGAACAAATAGGTAGGTATCATGATGAATTTTATCTTGCTATTGAATAGTCATGGCAGCGTCGATGGCAGTGGTCGACGCAACAATTATTAAAGCTCTTCGAACACAGAACATACTAAAAGAATCACCGCAAACATGTTTGACGAACAGTGTTCTATGTTCGTTAGTGGTAGTTGTTGCGAATCATGCTGGCAACAAGGTTCGTAAGTGTACACGGCTTAATATAAATTTAACTAAAAAGCTGCTATCCATCGTCATCTTTCGAAGGCTGTTCTAAATGAATTCGACAATAATTCATCATCACTCGCTTGCCTTTATCACAATTTATTTAGGGTCAGCGCAGCATGTATTCCTCCCAACTTCTCTTAGGTACTCGTCATCTCATCAGACACCTCATTTCTTGCCAAACCATCCTTTACAAATTCCATCCACTGTTTTTTCCTCTATTCTACCCCTATACATAATATAAGCAGACTTTACGAAATCTAAATAATCGCTTCTTACTTTGTAACCGAAGAGATTGTTTGGTCCACTTTCTGTAGACAGCTTGGCGAGGTATCGCAAATGTGAGCATATTATTATCATACCGTTCCATATAAATTGAACTGCATAAACAGCAATGTCAACTTGTGCAACAAGAGTTAATTGGCTATAAACGCTATAAATTTACACTGATACGCTGGATACGCATGTACAATGAATGATGCATCTATTTACGTACTATGTATAGACATTTAAAAAATATGCCCATATTCATGTCATAAAACCAGTCCTACTTTTTTCTTTTTAGTTACCGTGTTCGTGTCCATGGCCACCAATAACATCGTGTCCTAGTTTCTATATATTTTTTAATTTGAACAAAGAACGACACTTGTTTTCCTTTTTTTTCCTTAAGCCCCTAAGTGGACAGTGCAGTGTTTTGTTTTATTTACTAGACATTTATAGTAGGTTGTAGGTACTACATTTGGCTGTCCTAGACTATATTGTGCGTCATGGATCATATCTGCCAGTATCTGCTTATCTTGTAGTTATATCTATCTCGCCATTTGCAACACACAGCGTTTTAGTTCGTTATGCAGCAACGCATCATTTTTATTGTGGACTAGTGGCTGTGTTCGGCTATGCGTTGCAATGCCTTTTTTTCGGATTCTTCCTCTGGTGTATATAGAACCTATGTGCAAAATTTCATCAAAGTTGTTTCAGTAATTAAAGTGTGAAGGATGATATGGCTAGGAAGGAGGTGACTACTGACATGACGAGAAATAGAGAAGTATGGAAGAAAAAGACATGTTGCGCCGACCCCAAATAAATTGGGATAAGGGCAGGAGAATGATGATGATGATGATGAAAGTGTTAGTGTGAACAGAAATTGAATTTCATATGTAGGTATATACATAGATAATGCTTAAATTAGATAGATAGGACATCTCATGCCGAGAAAACTGGGCCTTTTAATGCTTCACTCCTTATTGAAAGCAGCAGCGTTCATGGAAATACTTCTCTATACATCTAGTGCAGTGCATCTGGTGCATTATTTTGAATTAATTGAATATGGATTTCGATTTATATGATTTATAACCTAAACTCTCGCACAGGCACCCAAAGCACACATACACACGCACGCACACACGTACGCAAGCACACACTGTCTCACCAACACACACACATTGTTTGCTTAAAAGAAGGCTCCAATCACAAATATTTTTTTGTAATCTTGTTAAAGAAATAAACAATTTAGATGTTTTAAAATTTGAATTTTGAATATCTTTTACACCAGAAGATCGATCATCTTAAATGCATCCTCCAGCGTTGGGCTACTGTGTGGATTATTGCCCACTTTCTTTCACATGTACAGTCAGCATCAGAAGTAGATTAACACTACACAAACTTACTAAGCAGGTTTATTAATGAAAACTTGTTTGATATTACTCGTTACTAACAAGTCATTGAAGAGTAAGGAATATTTTAAATATAAATCATCTGAACCATTAGAAATAATAGCTGGAATCCTGTACATCAAATAATAAAAGTTCCAAAATGTTAAGCTACTTCTGATGCTGACCGTACTCTTCCTATATCCCAGCATAAAGGACATAGGCTGAAGCCAATCAAAATCGTATATACAGTCTCCGAATACTTACAGCATTTTTTTACGAGTAAAAGAAACCTGATAAATAAATGACAAAGATAATCGCTTCAAATATGCAATTATAAAGTTAACCTATTGCTTACAAGTTCCTATTGGCGACACAAATGACCGAAACGCCCTGAATGACATTGCGATGTGCAAATCACCTTTGGATAACGTTCTATTAAGTTTATTTTATTCTATTATAAACATGTTGATCTTGTACTCTAGTATTGATAGGGTTTCCCCGCACACAATGAGGAAATTAATTAGCAAAGTTACACAAAGTAAACTGTCAAAAAGGATAAGAAAGTGGGTTTTATTATTTTCAGTCAGTATTTAAGTAGGTAAGTACCTAGTCGAAGTCACATTGTTACAGTTAGTCTATGTATTATTGTTGCCGGCTGTGTTTTGCCCTGAACGTTGAACTACTATTTATGGCACTTTAAAAATCAACATGACGGGTGACCGCATTGCTGCAGGAAGAAGTTAACCAGAAAGAAGTAATGCAAGGTAATCATCTGTCTGCCCCTTTTTTTTTGACGGGTGGAAAATCATCAAATAACCCCTCCCGTTCTTGGGCAGAGCGAGAGGGAGTGTACTGACTAAAAACCACTCATGTTCCCTTTTAGCCCTATATGTCGAGGCCGCGGTTCTTCTTCATAAATCATCACTCACACTAAACATCCATATATTCTTTGGTATTCTTCTTCCATGCATCAACATTTGTATAAGAAGTAATTATTGATTAGTACAACAACAAACTTATCAACGAATGTAATGTAAGGTAAGCACTAGATAGGTGAAAGGTAATAAACAACAAAGGTGATTTGCATAATCTCATTATTATTAGCGTTATATCAGTTCACATAGATATACCTACTTGTGCAGATAACAATTTAAAAAGTAACGATAGAGAAATAAACAAACACCAAGATAGGAGTGCTAAGGTGTATGAACTTATCGAATTCCACATATATGTGATAAGCACCGGGCAAAAAAGTTTAGCACTGAAAAATGTTATGACTAAAGCGATAATTGAAGGTGATTTGCAATAATTAGAGCTAAGTTTAAATGCTTATACGATTTTTACATTTTTCCATAAATCGTCAGCGAAATACCATAAAGCGGCAGCACGGAAAGTTGAAAATTGAACAACAGGCTCGGTGTCCAATATGATACAATAAAATAAATGTGAAAATAACGAAATACTATTTATAGCATAAATTAGCATAGCAGCTCGTGTAACATTTGTTGAAATGTAAAAGTCAATGAGTGAAAGAGGTTATCACGGTACCTATTACATAGCGACGTGAATATTATGCAGTTGCGATCTTCGACCTTAAAGCGTGCGTGACTTTAGGACCTAGTGGCGCTATGCTGACGTATTTACTTAGGCGAATCATGCACTAGTGCAGTTGGAGCCATGAACGTGATTGGTAGCTGCATGCGATGTTTGAATAAAGAGTGCCGCAGGGGACTACACTCTGTCCTCGCTTGCGCAGTAGGATACGTTTTTTTATGCATTCTTTAGAATGCCTTTGAGAATTATTAAAGCCAACGAATAAAGTTGTGGTTCAGTTTTTAATAGCCAAACTAAATAAGTACCTAGGTACCTAAAAGCATGTATCCAAAGCTTTATAGGTTGAAAGATGGCTAGGATGGTAAGGACATAGGTACGGAGATCAAGTTCTGTTTGATTTTTAAACTTTTACAACACCTATAGAGATAAGCACGATTCATTATATCGTGGTGATTACTGCCATAAGTGCCATGACAAGCCGTTGAGTGTTGGTCATTGCCATAGGAGGACATGTAAGTAGGCTGTTGTAGTGCGCATTTATCCAAGTATAGAATGAAACACGACCATAATGCACAGTACAAAATCGTCGACTGAATGTTTCAAGCAAAACGTGATGGAAATTGAGCAATTTACTCCTAATGGCAGAAGAAAAAATGACCTTCAGTGTGTGTATGTATTATTTTAGCAACAACTTCCACATTTATTTAAGTGTTGAATATTGGTTCAATAGGATACGCAGACGACTTCTAATAGTGTATAGAAAATTACAAAATCAAAGCAACAGAAAATTATTTGTAAGTAATGCAAAGTTTCTTTTTTAAGAAACACGTTTTATTATCAATGCCTACAGAATAGAATAATAACCGAGCTCATTTCATACGTACTAAAATGTTAATAAGTTAATTAGTTAATTTACAGTTTTTTCCGCTGCTTTGCAGTTATTTTTCACGGTCCAATGCGTTCCAAACAAAGATTTTGAAAAGGTTCTTGAACATTCGTTCCAAGGCCTTTTGGCGCCTAATTATTTTTGATGACATTTCTTTTTTCTATTTTGACATCTGTCACTAGAGTGGCGCCGTAAAATACCGTAACTAACCAACATTGGTGGCTAACCAACCAAATAGGTTTTACATATATCATTGGCTGTTTTCTAGTAAGTATTTGAGTCACGTATACATAGACAGCAGACATTCATTATGTTTTTGTATTCGCACATAATTATGTAGATAAAAGACATGATACAAGTGAGAAACCTACTATTTGATTATGTACGAGTATATGGACCTACCTACTTGCAAAACAAAACGACGTTATATTGCTTAAAATAGTTCAAATTTATGGTAACGTTATAAACGTTTGGCAGACGAGATAAATTAGTAATATTCCCTTCGCAACAAGCAAAGGCCGTATATTTTGTACTTTAGGGATTCGAAAAAACAGTGTATCTATTTAAAATGAATTCGTCCACGACAGTCACTGTGGTACTCAGAGATATTTAATGATTACTTAAGCTGTCACTTAGTGAAGGTTTGACATTCTTATGTATGACAAAATTGTCAAAACCTTTACTAAGTAATGTCCTAAGTAATCATTAAAGCTCTCTGAGTGCGGCAGTCAGTGTCATTTCCAGTCCGGAGCAATAGCACAGTCCAAACTTAGAGCCACGGTCCAATAACGTCCTAAACATTAGGAAAATTACTGTGGTGTATACTTCTGAGACCGTTTTTATCGTTATGATGTCAGCAGGATAAAGGCTGATATAACATCGATAGAAAGAGAAATGCTCCACTATCGGCTTCATATACTATTTATTGGGTATACAAGCACGACTTGATCATAAGTGCATAAGCACTGAATTATGTCACAATTATTAGTTTTTAGTTAGTTATTGTAGCGCCCCTTACCAAGAGACGGCTGATTGACAGTCAATCATGTAATATTAATTAATGAGTGCAATTTAATTAGCTGCTTGATGTATACAGTTGCACCCGGTAGTGCCCGGTGCGCACCATCCGCCAGGACAGGACGGCAAGTAGGTACCTATTTCGTTTTATTTTTTTATTATAGACCTATTTAACGTGCAGTTGGTCGGAACTGATGTCTAAGTACAAAGTAGTGTTATTCAAACGAAATCATAATTAGTGCTCTCGGTATGGTTCTACATAATCACGTCTTTAAATTTTATAAAAATTAAGTAGCTAAGTAATTTCGAATACATAAAAAAAACTGTTCTTTAACAGTTTCTTATTTTACAGGTGTTTAATGGTTACCTACTACGGCTTAAGTTTTGCTTTAAAATAGCCACAAATATTATAGAGCAAGACTATAAAAATACTACTAAAACACAAGACTGAGATTTTGTGAGATCAAAATAGCAAAAACCGGAAAATTCAGTCTATCTGGTTCCGCTTTTATTTTGCAAAAAATAATCAAACAAAAAGGTAATAGTCAACACCAATTAGTTGACTGCAGGTATCGCCAGACAGGGCAAAAACAAAACAAACGCGGATAAAAATAAGAATCTGCGTTTTTGCGGTCTTTAGTGTTTATTACATGGGAAGTTCTTTATCTCTGAGAGCACTATATAAAGGTAGACAGAAAACAGAAATCTAGATGTAAAAGACACCTCATTTCAGCCAAAAGACGTCCACTGCTGGACATAGGCAAACATACACCTACGTATAGTTCAACTGAGAGGTTTATTTACAAAAGGTCAAAGATGTTATAAAGTTTCACTTCAAAAATGTTTCAACATTACTTCTCTATCACTGCAGATGCATTACCTACTTTAGACTGCATTTCTGCAATAAGCAATCGTCTATCGGATAATTTAATTAGTGAAATTTAACTTTATTAACCAGGTGTTCAAATCGCAAACGATAGAACGGTCCCTGTTCTAGCCGGTAATTACGATATTTTATGAAATTTTAAAGCTTAGTGGTAGCGCCATCCATTAAAATGTGATGTCTGATTAATGCCTCACTATTGGATAATAATCAGTGCATCATTTTTTTCTAAGCCTGACGTCTCAACAACGTACCTATTTTATTTCGTGGTGATCTTCAAATAATTATTGTTTACATAGGTAGTAATTCCCTTACGACGTATTAACACCGCGATTTTTAGATAAAAATATTAAAAAATATTTTTTAAATATTGCAACATTTGCATCGTCCTTTCCCGTTTGACACACGAAACGTCACTTTTCTTTTTCGCGCGTTATTGACACCGCAAGAAAAAAGTTCTTTCTCGTCCAATTATTCGTTTTAATTATGATTACTCTAGAATTCTATCGAAATAACAAAATACACTCAGTATTTTGTTGACAGGAAGTGTATTAAGCGCATCGTTAGTGAAAATCGTAACCTGAGACGCAGAAATCTGAGCAAATACCTACGGACGACGCTCACGCAGCCGACCACAGCAGTGAACTTGTAACCCTTGTAGCCCTACCATTAGGCGTAAGAATGCCTGGCCCTAACTGACCCCAGGATAAGTGACATCTACAGTGCTTATTCAAGCGTTACGAGGGCCATTAACACTGTAAACCACATGTGTGCTGTAAGCTTCTCAAAGTATTTTCCAGTGGGTGCGCGACACCCCAGTAACATATATTTCCTATGTACTAGCTGGAACTTGAACGATCAGTGCGTGACACGAGATGTCCTTAGCAAAGTCATTGGACAATGCTAACACTGTAAATGGTACCTATACTCAGCATAGCAGGTGAGTTCCATGCCCATGTATATTTAAAACATAAGTACCCTATGTTACTTGCTGTAAAGCAAACTATCAGTGCGTGACACGAGATGTCCTTAGCAAAGTCATTGGACAATGCTAACACTGAAAATATGTATAATCGGCATAGCGGGGGAGTTTCATTTCTATGTAAATTTAAAACATGTATTCTATGCTAGTAGCTGCATTGCAAACTATCAGTGTGTGACACGAGATGTTCTTAGCAGTCATTGGACAATGCTAACACTGAAAATATCTTTAATCGGCATAGCAGGTGAGTTCCATGTCCATGTGAATTTAAAACATGTTTCCTATGTTAGTAGCTGCATCGCAAACTATCAGTGTGTGACATGAGATGTTCTTAGCAGTCATTGGACAATGCTAACACTGAAAATATCTATAATCGGCATAGCGGGTGAGTTCCATTTCCATGTAAATTTAAAACATGTATTGTATGTTAGTAGCTGCATAGCAAAATATC
The DNA here is from genome assembly GCA_932274075.1 of Diarsia rubi. Taxonomy (NCBI): domain Eukaryota; kingdom Metazoa; phylum Arthropoda; class Insecta; order Lepidoptera; family Noctuidae; genus Diarsia; species Diarsia rubi. The sequence continues at coordinate 15,696,362 of OW026425.1, forward strand.
AGTGTGTGGCACGAGATGTCCTTAGCAAAGTCATTGGACAATGCTAACACTAAAAATACCTATAATAGACCTCACAGTCGAACCCTAAATCCTGACCCTGGTCAGATAAATTTATAAACATGTTTTTAATCTATGAGCACAATGGTTGCGAGACAACCTTGCATATCAAATGTGCATTATAGTCTTGCTAATGTATATAATATTGCAGTGAATGCGAGACCATACTTTGCCACCTGAAATCTTATCAGCGAATACAAGTTACTCGACAGCCCTATTTGCATTCTGCTGGCTGACACAGAGTTATCATGATTGCACATGCTCTATTATGAGATTCTCTCAGCATGTCATGGCCACAATTAGTGAAATCTCTTTCACAGCTTCTTCATTAAGTATGATATTATGGAAGCATCATTGGTTATAAATTAAAGTTACCTAAGCACAGAACCAACCAAATGCAAACAATATTAAATGTATAACCATTTATTTTCTGGATAAATTAAATGAAACATGGTTGAAAATACTATGCAGTGTAATGTCCCAATACTCAAAACAATTAGTATTGAGAGGGAAAAGGTTTATAGACTGACAGAATTTCGAGGTCTTAACAGCCTGTCAATGACTATCAACCAAACCTTTTTTAGTTCCAGTTCAAATTATTTTAACTCTGAAACCCCACCCCCCCCTTTTAGGAGAAGATAATACATATTACCATTATATTGTATAGGCCCAATCTAAAATAACATCCCCAATAGTAACTTGTTGCTTTACCTAGCAATCTATTGGTACAATATTAAATTAATCATGTTGTAATTTAAAATGCTATTAAAATTTAACTATGCCTTAAAGTATTTTCAGGGAAAATCACTTAGACCCTACCTAATAATAACAGACAGGTAACTTGTTGTGTCTGATTAATACATCATAGACGTGCAAACCACTCATTTATATGTAGTAAGCATGTAACCTCACACAGACTAAAGAAGAATTTTAACTTTTCATCTGGGCATTTGTTTTCTTTACTACTTTTACTCAATGACAGTATGAGTAAGTACTAAAGTGAAACAATATAGAAAACAAAAGGGGGGGGGGGAGTGTACACGAGTGCTGACATGAAGGATTGTGGTTAGAACATTGAGATATTAGGTGCCACATATTTCAAGTATCAAATCTGGAGCTTTGATTAATAAGGATGTGTCATGGAGAACTCAAATAGACAATTATTTAGGAAACTTTGTAAGTTTTCCTATGTTCTTTACCCATATGCTGAGTAAAATTATAAATAAGACCGTACTGCTGGTGGCTTACCACCGTTAGGTTGTTTTTACCTTGCAGTATACACTTATATTTTGAGGTAATACCTTCATGGGTAACATTTTGAAAATATACAAGTACCTTTACACTGTATATTTATGAATCATGTATTTTTGACAAAAACAATAATAATATTATTGTCGAAAGCCTGCATTGCTCAGGTAAACTACACTGAAACAGAGTTTATGTACACTAAAGTGTGTATTTTGCAATCGCCCAGATGGTACACTAAAATATCTAAACAAATGAAAGAGTAAAAGCCTAAATGAATTTAAAAACAGACCTTCACAATTATTGATATACAAAGTAGTGAAAACTGATATAATAATGACCAATGTCATTTTATTTGCATTGTTGGTCTGCTGCCTCGTTGACCTATTGGCTGCAGGCGCCGCTGGGAATGGGGTCCTGGGTTCGATTCCTGGATCATGCATAGCAGAGCACCAGTATTGGTGCGCGGAGCATTTTTTTCCATTAAGAATTTCTCAGTATCGGGCATAGAGTCTGGATTTGTGAGAAATGTGCCCCAGAACGGGCATAATGAAACTTGTAAATATTGTCCTGGAAATGGGTCATTATTGTTGGTGTATTTAAACTGCAAAAATGAACGTGAATATAACATAACATCTCGCCTGACATCCCTGAAGGGTTAGGCAGTGGTGCACCCATGTAATAGGGCTGTAAAAAGAAATAAATAAATGACATTTGACATAATCTTAACAATTTCAATCAAATCAATTTTATTTGCTCTATATTTTGTAGGACATTTAATAACTATTGTTTTAGTGTCGATGGATCGCCATGGTATTCAATACTTGACAATAAAATTTGCAGTCACCATTTTCATAGAAAAACATTTCAATTTGATGCTCAAGCAAGTCCGAGTTATGTTTCCAGTTTACAACGGTACACCCTAAAGTAAATTGAAAGGAGAATGTTTACGAGTCAGATGCTCTAGCTAGATATTAGAAATACATGCTTAATCAAACTAAGAACCACAAAAAGCTTGAAAATACCACAGAAGTCTTGGATACCACAACAAATAAAATAATAATGGAAGAAGGAAATTAATAACATCAATCTCAATCTCGTCTGGTCAATCAACTACCTATTATTTTCAAAACTTTTATTTATACTAATCACTGTGATGACGAAACATAAATATCTTAAAAGTACCTCCATTTGAAAAATTTACAATGAACAAATAGAATAATGCTGGGATTTCCCCATTGTTATTCACAGCTTGTTTTTGAATGATTAGCTATATTGTTGATGTAACATAATGCCGCTCGGATCATAAATGCAGCTGCATTTTACTCCAGTGACAACCTGAGAATTATTTATCTGTAATAAATTAAAAGATGCACTTTTTTCTACAGTACAATACTAAAATGTACGTTTGGCTAGCAGAAAAGTTACGTTTAAACTCGTTTTATAGGGTGTTAAGGTCACCAATGTTCGACGAATGATGTTGGCTCGTATTAGATAACGATTGCCATTAGTTCTTAGCTCTTCAACATTCCTTACGTGATCAGATAAAATCAATTTATCTTTTTTCAGCATAGTTTGCGACTGGAAACTTATTTCGTGTTATACACTCTCAAAACCAGTTTTTATAAAACCGTAACGTCCATTTTTCCGTATACTGTTTTTAACAGATGCCTCAAAAAACACTAACTATTGTCTTTCTAAACCATTTTTATTCACTTTATTTTATACAAAACGTGAGGCTAGACTGTGACCTTACAGTTTTCTGGCACCTACCAGGAAAAAGTAACATTACAGTCTAAATAATAAGCAAATGCCATGCAATATTTGACATAATAATATGGCCCTTGTAGGTAGTTCGTTTGCGAAATGGTGCTGATGTCGTGCACGCTCCCAATATGTGTGCACCTGTCTAGTTACCTAAACAATAACGTTTTTTACTTACATCGTCAAAACTTTGACATTTTGATGCACGTAATTTTAATATCAAATGAACCAGATTCTATTGTTATGCTTTTAAATAATTTACCTTTTTAAAGCAATTCAATTTTATGTAAGTAGGTACCTAATTGGAGAGACATTTTGTATGTATACCTACTTTTTACTTATACAAATCACAAAATAAATTAATTTGATTCCGATAAAATCTATCAAAATCTCATTTCAGGGTCAAAAACTGATAATATAGGTACTTAGAACAAAATTTAAAACAAAGATATTTGTTGTTCTGCAAGCTCTTTATTTTAACCCATTGGAGTAATGAAGCAGTTGTTAGGAATATCAACCCCTATTATTTCAAAGTTTGTTATATTAAATTGAAGTGAAACTGATTTTTTTTTAACTCCATGTCTAACTTCTCACAGTACAACACAAACAGCAGATCAAATCAGAGCTGGCATCAATTGAATCAGAAATTGTTGATTTTTTTATTTGCGCGGCGGCTGGGAAGCCAGCCGAAGTAACCAATTTACTGAGGCTATAATATTCCATAAGTAAGGAAGTCACAAGTCATGTTCACAAATTGACATCCAGAATTATTTGTATTTTATTCAATTACTTAATAATTATTGCAGCCAACTCTAAACATCTACCTATGTAAACAATAATTATTTGAAGATCACCACGAAATAAAATTGGGAATCAAACGAGCTTACCTGTTAAGCGAAGTCTTGATTCAAATTTTATGAGTGGTGATCTGAAAAATAATTATTACCCACCCACCACTAGCTAACAACCCCAAAGCTGCAATAATTAGTATACCTAATTAAATGTTAACCTTTCAGGAAAACTAAGTTAATGTAGGCATTTGGAACTACTCTGTATGGGAAACAGAGATCGTTCCTAACGCTATGATCTCTAAAATAAGTGACGTTTCGTGTGTCAAACGGGAAAGGACGATGCAAATGTTGCAATATTTAAAAAATATTTTTTAATATTTTTATCTAAAAATCGCGGTGTTAATACGTCGTAAGGGAATTACTACCTATGTAAACAATAATTATTTTTCAGATCACCACTCATAAAATTTGAATCAAGACTTCGCTTAACAGGTAAGCTCGTTTGATTCCCAATTCTACTGAGTTTATTGACGGAAGACCAAAATGATTAATGTGGCGCCGCGCGCCGTGTGTACGTTTCCAGTACAACTCTCAACCGCGTTATCCAGTTACTTATCTTGTTTAATTCATTTTATCAGATAGCAATATCACGCTAAAGATAAAATCAGATCAAATCACTAAGTATTACTGATAGCTACAGGTATGTCTAGAATCTAGATCTAACGGTCGGCTGACTGCGAAAGTGCGAACAGTCAGTCTTATCTCATAGGATAAATAAACTCAGTTTTAGTCTAATCTAACTCCTGCCGCGACATCAAGAAGCCTATACTAGACCAATAGAGAGGGATAGGAAGAGATCTAATTTCATAGATATTCGTTGCCTAGGTACGCCCAAACTTAGCCATATGTTTTTAAGTTCCGTGTAAAAAATAACATTAGACTACCGATATTTTTAGACTCTGAACTACTATTCAAATAGAAAAGGCACAGTTTTTCTTTTTAAAATCGAAAGATTAGACTACACCATCTCCAAGCACTAGGTATGCCAACAACGCAATAAAAACAGGAAAATCATACAAGTTTATAAACACTTGATACGAGAATGAATGCTATTTGAAGTGAACCTACAATCCTGTATTCAAGAGCATAATATGAACAAATAATATTAGGACATACTATAGAACGAAAACACTTCCTGCATATCCTACAATTTGATCATAGAATCCAACCCTTTCTATTATAAAATATATTAGTCTCTCTCTGACCTTAAAGTTTCAATCGTTATTTCACGAGAAAATCAAACTTTGACTAAGTGAATCAGTAGAATACATATTTATCCTCGTGACATGTATACATAGTACATTATATGTGTAGGAACGACGTATTACATGCATACATTATAGCACTGTTCAGGCTTCTGATTGTTTCAGCCGAGATTGCGGAGAAATAAATTAATCGACAATCATTGTTCTGAAGGATTCTTCTGCATGGCTTCAATTATTTCGCATTTTATAATATACTTCTATACTTGTGTTTGTATCTATTTCAGTGTTCCGTATGGAACCGTCTAGACAGATTTATTTCTAGCCACGACTGTCTTCAAAAACGAGTATTATGAGTGACTGATAACAAAGTATAGGGTTATCATCGGTACGGATTAGGTTTTGGCCCTCCTCTGTACTTTGTACGGATTTGGCATTTGTCCGAACTACGAAATCACACTTCACACTAATATTATAAAGGCCAAGGTTTGTAAGTGTGTGAGTGTGTATGTTTGTTACTTCTTCACGTAAAAACTACTGAACCAGGTTATAAACTATCTGTGTACCAAATTTTATCTAAATCCGTTCAGTAGTCACACATAGGAGTTCAACTTTAAATTAAAATTTTGCATGCTAGTTTTAGCGAATTGTGTGAGCTACAGCAACAAAACCTGACCATCAACATTGTACTACAATTCTAGCAAATAAATTTCATTTTATTTAATTTCATTTCATTTTATTTCTTATCCCGATTTTATTTTCCCGTGGGATAATTTTTGAGTTGTAGTGGATGAAGCCGCTGGCAACAGCTAGTAAAGAATAAAATATGAGATCTAAAAAGAAATAATATTGAAAACGATAATGTCCCGACATTTTTTGTTATGTCATGTCATTTTCTCAGAAATTAAAAATTTTGAATTGGTAACAGCTGTTGAGCTTCTTTTATTTTCTGAGTTCTTCATTTTCAAAGCAAAACACAATATAGAAAGGTTTGAAGGTTTCATAGTAACTACCTAATTAGGGTTCCTTACTTAGGATTTTAGTATGTTTGGTTTATAAAATCTAAACCCTACAGCTAGTATGAAATATCTGGGTCATAAGACTCATAACCTCATAACAAGCTTTTCCGGGTTATCATAAGCCTAGCTATCTGATTCTAGATCTAGTAAGTCAGTGAAAAGCGTGGAATACATAACACATACCCGAAACCTACGTAAAAGTTTACAAGTTTCAGGTAGGTGTACTTGCGGCATCAATTAACCTTAATATTCAGTTCACCAGTGCAGTAGGCAACAGCTTACGATCAACATCAAACCTATTAAGTAGATAAAGCATGCTTGCAGTATATTTTTGCTCTAGTCGCCGTGTAGGTAGTTATATTTTTTCAACTGGATTACTCAAAGAGCATAAACATTACCGAAATAACAAGTTGTTGCGCCACATATTGATAAATATTTGGTGATATAAACACGCCCGAAGACAAAGTACACAAATCTGACTGATTTGTGGACCTACTGAATACACAAGGCTCGGCCAATCGATCGATACTACTTGGCATAAATCATAAGTCGGTAAGTATCGGTTTTCTTTCCTCTAATAAGGTTAATGCCTTGTCTAGACTTAAGCTTGGTAAATCAAGGACGGATAAAGACCCTAATAGGTTTAAAAGTACGGTATTCGTTATTTATGATGACGTGCCTATGACACATAGGTAAGTGTAATTAAAATGAACTAGTTAAGTCTACATCTAGTTACTTATGCATTCATTGTTACTTTGTAGTTACTTTTACACGGATTTGCACTTTTTAATTAATTAACATACAATAATGATAATAATTATGTAATTGTCTATCTATCAAGATTAAGTAATAAATAAATACACAAAAAATACTTAATAAAAATAAAAACTGATTGTTTTTTACCAGCGACAAATAACAGAGTAGAGTCCGTACTAAATCTACATTTCATCAGTACATGATGCAAAAGTGCCAACAGTTTTATTCTGTCTGGTATCCGTGAAGAGATAAGCAAAATTAAATGTAAAACAAAAATCTAAGTACCTATCTAGCTACCACTTTGTGATACTAAGTCTAACGTATGCAGTATTACCATTCCAACTATTACCATTTTTATTATGACAGTTAAATGCCTGTGGTTTAGAGTTTAGCCATCAGGAAAGAAAAAAAAAAAAACTTAAGGAAGTGGGGCGAACAATCCAGGAAGATTAGAATCTTTGAATTTATTCATAAGGTGTCACTTGCATTAAAAAAAAGTTCCATCAGTACATACAGTGTATAATAGTGTAGGTTTGTATAGATATATCAACCCACCACGTTTATTCTTCAAAATAATCAGCTCTTATATACTAACACATTAAGGTGGAAGCTCACATCTGGCCCGCGAAATTCTAATTTTCTTACGTTTTTGGCAATTTGCAGGCCAGTGCTTGGTTGTATGTTTATGAAAATTTGATTTGCGACTGTAAGACGTATGAAGTTACCGAATTATAACCATCAAAATTACTAACTACTAAAGAACGACGACTAAATTACTAAAGAATGACTTTTACATGCAAAAATCAATCTTGACATGAAAATGAACTTAGAGGGTTGTATTGATAATTTTGATGGTTATAATTCGGTAACTTCATACGTCTTATAGTCGCAAATCAAATTTTCATAAACATACAACCAAGCACTGGCCTGCAAATTGCCAAAAACGTAAGAAAATTAGAATTTCGCGGGCCAGATGTGAGCTTCCACCTTAAGTTACTTAATTTTTACTCTAACTGCGGTACTCAGACAATGATTATTTAAGCTGTTACTTAGTAAAGATTTGACATACTTTTGTATGGCAAAACTGTCAAAACCTTTATAAGCGATGGCCTAAGTAATCACTAAAGCTCTCTGAGTGCGGCAGTAAGAGTAAAATTGACTAAACATTCACACCAAGTTTATTCCACAATATTTTAAAGTTTTGATAGTATTCCATTTAAAACCTGCCAGATTTCAATTTAACAGATTAAACATACCGGCGCTTTTTTCTTACGGTTATCCAGATTTCCACTAGACTTTAGTGCTCATTTCTTTTTCGAATTAAAAGCTATGTTCTAGAAAGCTTGTAACAACTCTTTTTTGATACTCTCGCGGAATGAACGTACAGTTGTTTGGCAACACTCGAGTGCCAAGCCGGTCATTGGCCCCATACCTGTTTGTTGTCGTTATGCAAATTAGACATTAACGAACGAGTCACATGACTGGGTCATAATTTTTAATTGATTTGCACAGTGCGACCTACGCGGTTTTTGTTTTGTTTTTAGTTTTCTTTGATGTACATTTTTTTTCTACTCAAAAATACTATATTATTATATTCTACCGATGAATAATCATAAATCTTTATATTCAAATTGATAGTGATCATAGTTGATTCGACGACATTTAATTTGTCATTGAATATTTTTTTTTGCAAAAATAAATTAATTTGTAGTGAATAAGTACTAAAAGTATCATTTCAATCCAACAATGAATTTAAATACATAAACCACGATTCGATTTTAAGTAGGTATAATATGTATAGTGAATTCATTAATTCACCATCTTAAAAACCGAAATTTCTCTTAAAAACCTGTAATTTCATAAAAAAACCGGTTACTCGGACTTTGACCCCTCTAGTCATTGACGTGATGACGCGGTTATTATCAAATAGCGATAACTACATAAATTGCCAGTAATCTTCAATAAACTGACGATAATCCTTCGAAGTTATCAATATGCACAAACAAATTGTTTAAAGGGTCCAAGGGACAACGATGACCCTTGATAAGCAGATCTAGAAATAATAAACTAAAGTCTTTTTATTTATTTGATGTATTTTTATTATTAAGGTTAGCTTTAAAAAACGCTCCCAAAATTCAAACTTAGCCAGAGATCATCACATTTATTTACATATCGGTCAAAGGTTGAAACTTGAATTTGTAACTTTTATATCCGATAAAATTAAATTATCCTCCGTTCGTGGTATTACGAGTTACGACAAGAACCTTCACAGTTAAATTGAATTCCGTGTAATACACAGATTTTCTAATTTAATCTCCAATAATATACTAAACTTGTACTTGAGACTTTACAATGATGGGCCGCGGGTTGTACACTAGTTATCGCGGCCTCAACATAGAGGGCGAAGAAGGAACATGGGTGGTTTTTAGTCAGTAGAAGTCTGACACTCCCTTTCGCTCTGCCCAAGAGCGGGAGGGGTTATTCGATGATTTTCCACCCACCAAAAAAAAAAGACTTTACAATGATACATTTAATTAGAAGAGCAATTACTATGTTCCGACTCTCGTGTATAAGATAATTTTGAATGATAAACGTTACTAACGAGTAGAAGGTCGTCAATATGTATTGTAAATAACATATGGTTCCCTTTTCACACACTTCCAATACAAATGAAGAAATTTTCCGAACAGACTTAACAAAAAAGACACAGAAGTTAGTATAATTTACCTACCTTAAAAAACTCGCACCCGAATATAAACAAAGATGGCGAAAACAAAACACGTCCACACGGTCCGGCTGCCGGCACGCAACTAAATATTTGTGGGGTTTTGTAAAACTATACACTATACAGGTCACAGCGACCTCTAATGAGGCTTATCGGCTAGGTTCAATGGCAAGAAACGGCTGGTGATATCTGTTACGTAATTAGGATACTGGAAACGTGATCGTACTCGGCCCAGTCAATGAAAATGTCGTGTCTGCATCTGGATTTCTTGGACTCTGGATTACACCGTTAACTCTGAAGATTTTAAATAACAATGAAAGTAACTTTTCCCATGAGTTGTAGAAAATATTTTTTACTTCACGTTTGTTACGGAAGGGCTGGGAAGCAAATGCCCCATCGACGCAAAAATCTCATCAGATCACTCCCGGTGATTTGGCTAGTTGAGCATATTTGCAAGGATAATTAAATAAATAATGAATAATAAATAACTAAATGTATTTTGTTTTTGCTACAACATCGTATGCAAGGATACATGTAGGTACATTAAATTCACGAGCGAGAATTATATCACACTTGTGATTCAAAAGGTTGTAAATAATAACCACGTTAAAAAGCAAACAATACAAGACTTATGTACTCATTTACCGGAACATTGTTTGTAATGGCATTCATTCAGAAAATAATAAGGGAACCATTAAAAGAGTATTACGTGAGAAGACAGTGCCAAGATAATGTTGTACAGAAATAGCATATCGTACACGTAGGGGACACATGGGAATGCACGAATATATTTTAGTGCGGACATGTGTAAACGTTGGCACTGGAGCTTTCTCTGATGGCACAACAATAGGTTACAAACATTACATATTGGTACTTATAGTCATTTCAGCAGGTAGCAACGTCTTTCCACGTACAGGAATATGGGACAAAATTTTTATGGTCATAAATTGCCTGATGACATTAAACAATTACCAATCCTCCAGTTTAAAAAGAAACTACATTCATTATTAAGGTGGAAGCTCACATCCGGCCCGCGAAATTCTAATTTTCTTACGTTTTTGGCAATTTGCAGGCCAGTGCTTGGTTGTATGTTTATGAAAATTTGATTTGCGACTGTAAGACGTATGAAGTTACCGAATTATAACCATCAAAATTACTAACTACTAAAGAACGACGACTAAATTACTAAAGAATGACTTTTACATGCAAAAATCAATCTTGACATGAAAATGAACTTGGTGGGTTGTATTGATAATTTTGATGGTTATAATTCGGTAACTTCATACGTCTTACAGTCGCAAATCAAATTTTCATAAACATACAACCAAGCACTGGCCTGCAAATTGCCAAAAACGTAAGAAAATTAGAATTTCGCGGGCCAGATGTGAGCTTCCACCTTAATAGACAAATGTTATTATGATGTCAAAGATTACTTGTGTGACAAAAATATTGTATTCCAATGACAAGAAAGGAAAAATAAGTATCATTTTCTCCCACATAATTACCTATGTTGTTGTTGTTTAATATTTATGAAAGAATATAATTTGCAATGTTGTAATAATGAATTATGACTAATAGGGCTTGGAATTGAATTTGTATGTATTTATAATTTGGAATATTTTAATAATGTATCGAGAATAATATGACTAATTGTGCTTTAACTTCTGATTTGTATTTTATTATTGTATGCCTCAACGGCGGGACATGGCTGAACTTATTTTAATTATTTAAGACCTGTATTTATGATGTATACCTATAGACCACAATAAAGATGATTTGATTTGATTTGATTTGAAACTCTATTCAACATCTACGCCATCTGCGACCAGATGTACCGGTCTACCTCAGTTTGTCAGATTCGCTATTTGTCTAATAAGTACTTAGTTTGCTACGATCGCGATTCGTAAATGATGATGATGATGAGGGGATGAGGGGGTTGTGTCAGACAATGAACATAATGTAGGTACTTGAACACTAGCCTATTATAACCTATAGACACAATGTTCAAGGATATCAATCTAAAACCAGGCACTTTAAGATTGACATCATTGGACATTGTGTCTTAACTTACGAACCTTTTAGCAGATATTTTATGAATGTTCATAACTTATCCAAGTGATGCCAAAACAGCCTGGCAAAGACAGAAGTTGGGTTTGACGAAGGGGTCGAAGGGTGCTCCGGGCTTCACTCTAACTGCGGTACTCAGAGATATTTAATGATTACTCTGAAGCTGTCACTTAGTAAAGATTTGACACAATTTTGTATGACAAAACTGCTAAAACCTTTACTAAGTGATGGCCTAAGTAATCATTAAAGCTCTCTGAGTGCGGCAGTTATAGTCCTAAAAATTATTTCAGAAGTTTATAAGCAGGTAAGATTGATTTCGAGTGTGTAATCATTGAAAAATAAAAGGCTTGCAGCTACATTCTCAAATAGATCGATCGATTTAGACAAAAACGCATGTTGTAAATTATCGAAGTTGACGTAACGTCTACTGGATTTACACAGCATTGGTTAGTTTTAAAAAACTTTTAATCATCATAATCTGGCAATGTGCCGAAAATAGATCACGAGGAAAGAAGATGTTATGCGCTTGGCGCCAGAATTTGATATGGCATAGCACACACATAAATTCCTGAGCCCTTTAAAAGCATTGTTAGCTTAATTACTTAGCATGCTAATCAAACATTGGACTTCAAATAGGATTTGATTACGAATTATGCGACACTTAACTGGAGTGCCCTGAACTCAAATAAAATTCTGTTTCAGAAGTTTCGGGTACTAAGTATGTTAATTGGTACCTAGAAATATTAGTTCCAGGTTCTAAGTTTATAGTAACAATCATGTTGCTGTTTATTCTTACGAGATATCGGGAGTTGTTTCTCAAAGGATTCGCCTACAGTCGCGCTATATCGCGAAAAGTGCAAAGAGTGAATTGAGGCTTTTGTTCTGCAGTGGGGTAATAATAAAACGGGAGTGTTCGGGAGGAATGCTACATGGAAATGAGAAATTAACAGTGCTGAAAAGACGAAAAATTTATAAGTGATTGTGTGACGCAAAACATGCAAATGTCCATCAGTTTCTGCATTAACTTATGATTAAATAGTGTGTGTACACAGTTAGATTACATATATTATTATGTATAACGCGCTTGCGAACGAATAGGTACCTTCACGAATACCTATCTACATAACTATTACGCGGGAAATCCCGAAGAGACGTTTAGGTACCTAGATAAATTAAAATATTGTAAAGGCGAGCATTTGTTTTGGTACCTAATAAATAACTTGCGATAAATAATTGTTTACGTAGGTAATCAATTTTAAATAAATTGAATAGCTGAACCTACCTACTACTAAGTTTCATAGAATTGAATAGTAGGTATTTTCATGAATCTTCATAGTATTTTCTGTATCATACGTGTGATACGTACGATACAGAAAATACTATGAAGATTTTAATTTGACACCATGAAAGGCTGATTTGTTATAATTTGTTTGCTACCTACTATTTGTTTACTTTTTCTTTCTCTCTTTCTACTACTGTTAGTATTTCTTCTGTCTCCTCTTTTTTTAGATGAAAACACAAAAATTCAATAAGTATAGGTATTTAAACATGAAATTTGTGTCTTTTAGGTCAGTAGTTTGTGAAGAAAGTAAGTAGGTATAATAGTAGGCCTAAAAAATAGTAGACCTTTAAAATTATATGGATACCTAAGCCCTCATAATGGCAAACTTACTAAAAACATAATAATCACCTTCTTACTACACTAAGTTAAAGGTTAATAAAGCCAACATGTGAAACTTACAGACCTTGATCTGCTTTCAATAAATAAAATAAGAACCTTCATACACAATCTTCACTCATGTTTTAAACCATGCTACCTATGCTTAAAGTTAAATCAGTGCATTTGGAATGTCAACTTTATATTTTTTACAGCTAAGCTATAAATTAAGTGCATGAAAATTAAAGAGATACCTCTTTATCTCAAGGATTTCAAGTTATCAAGGATATTTTTTAAATTAATAATTTAGGTGGTATAAACCACTTATTAAATTATTAACCACAGGACTTTCACCTGATAATGTGAAAAAAAACTTACAAAAAAACAAAAAGTAGTTAGCTAGGTACCTACCTACATAACATAAGTCATCATCATCATCACTAAAAACATAAAATATGAGGTGTTGAAAATAATAAATTAAAAATTGAGGTGTCACAATAAAAAACCGTAACAAAATATTTTTCAAAAGTACGGTATTTATAAAATTTTATAAAATAAAAATACGAACAGGTAGGTAGGTTCTTTTTATTTCACGTAAAATTAGTAAGTACGTTGTAGTGTACCAATCTCAATCAAAAATTAAAATTGATTAATTACTTAGTTTTTTTTTTATTATTGCGCAGGTATTAAATTACTTACACAGCTCATTTTAATTTACAATAATTGACAGGCACAAACATTTGTAACAAAGCTTAAAGGGCTTTCAACTTACCGGTAAAGTAGGAAAACAAAATAATGTAATATGTAAGTCTATTTCGTGTTCTAATTTTAAAATAATGCACGCGTGATTTTAAATGATTACACAAGTTGAACTTGGTAGAGTGACAGCTGAACTGAATGAAATGTATAGTGGTGTTGGGTAGGATTCGATTCTAGCATTCGATTGAATTGCAATCGATCTTGAATCAAATTTTATGGCATTGCATGCCTTTAATAAATTGCATTTGATGACCTTGTTTCATAACTATTTGATGTCTACTGAGCAGCTCAATATTCTCAAAAAGGCATTAAAGTATAAAATTAAACTCTAAATATTTTTTTTTTATCTAATCGATGTTCTAGCAGTTTCGAAATACTTATTTTCGATTTCAATACTCGCTTCACTATTACTCCAAATTTTGACGTTTGATTAGTTTGACTGTTCAGTTGTTGACATAACGGGAAAATATTTTGCTAAACCAATATGCCTGTAAATCTTAGATTGTTTGAAAAGTAATTTTAATGCATTTTTAACGTGAATTTCACTTTAGTCTCATGTGGGAAAAATAATTACTGAGAAAGCATAAATATACACACACATAAATATTGCAGTAATTGCATTCAGTAACGATGAATTTGAACTCCAAAAATCTTGATATGTGTTGTCGTACTTGTTTGCGAGATGATTCCAAAGAATTGTATGAAATATTTCAAGAAGAAGCAAGCGGTTTGGAAGATATTGCTGAATTAATAACATCATATACTTCAATACGGGTAAGATATTCGACATTTCTCTTTTATCTGCATAAATAGTTCCTAGTATCTTTCATTGACAGTAGGTTGTTGTGGGCATGTAAAGCCAAGTCAGAGGCCCATGGGCGGTATAAAAATCCTGATACCAGGTTAAGCTCTAAAGGTTAAAGATTAAGAAGAATAAGTAATGTTTCCGATACGTAACGAACCCGCTTAGGGTGCTGTTGCGTCTGCCTCGGTTCTGTAGCGCGTCATGTATATTCGCTGAGGCACGCACCGACTGCTTTAACGCGGTACGGCTTAAGAAAGTGGCCTTGCTGCTGAACAGAATCTGTGGCAGCCGCAACAGCATTCTCAGAGCCATAGTTGGGAGGCATGACAGCCCATTGGTGAGGTCATTAATTACCTGTACTCTGTCTTTGTTTTAGTTAAGTACTAACATAGGTTAAGAATGCAAAGAAATTTAATGATTACTTAAGCCGTCACTTAGTACAGATTTTACAAACTTTTGTATGACAAAACTGTCAAAACCTTTACTAAGTGAAGGCCTTAGTAATCATTAAAGCTCTCTGAGTGCGGCAGTTAGTTGTCTAAATAAATAAATGATTATTATTCCTTTATTTAACTTTTTACATATAAATTATGTTTTTAAATATTCCTATACAAAATAATATAAAAAACATTTAAAAATATAAAAAATAGTAGCCCACCGGTATCGGGAACAGGGTCCAAGCCAGTCAGGGCTCCAAAGGAACCTCCTAACAATGCGAGCCGTGTCCAGGAGTACCGCTTTCTGTATCAAGTCCCTGGACTTGATACAGAAAGCGGTACTCCTCCAGCTGCCTAACGAGAGCCTCTTCAGATGTTGGTTAAGGCTCTTGGCAATTAAGCCATTGGCTGAAACGACTATCGGCACAATGATCGCTGAGTTCACACCCCACATGTTGACAACCTCACGAGCCAAGTCAAGATATTTGGTTTAAATAAATGATTATTATTATTGTTACAAAAAAAAAAAAAACAAATATTTCATATTGAATTTACATTTTTCAGGTCAACATGGAGGATAGATTACCTAAGAAGATTTGTAACAGTTGCTACAGTTGTTTATTAAACATTATTGAATTTAAGCGCACTGCACTCAATGCTGATGCGGAGTTAAGAGAACATTTTGCCAAAACCACTATTGGTGATAAAAAAGATGTTGTAAGCATAAAGCAAAATAACAATCTAATAGAAATTAAACTCGAAGAGGAATACAAAGAATATCAAATTGAAAATAACTTTGATGACAGTGTTGATTCTGAAATGGCAACTAGAGGAATTAAACAGGAAATCTATCCATATAATACAACTACAATGTATTCAGATATATCAGATGCAAGTTTGCTTGAAGACCCTCAAGCTAAACATAAAAAAACTGAACTAAACATGGAACATTTTGTAACATACAGATCAGGTTCGAAAAGTAAACATTTCATGGGCGAAATTAACCACAAAACAGACCAAAGAAGAAAATGTGATGTTTGTTCAAAGATTTTCAACTCCATAAACTCTTTATCAGCTCATAAAAGAAAACATACACCAAAAGACAGGGTTCTCTCATGTTCAGTATGCAGTAAAATATTCAAAAAACTATCCCATTTAAAAAGACATGAACTTTGTCACGAGATCAATCGCCTGTTCAAATGTTCTAAATGCGCAAAATCATTTACTACAGAAGCCACTTTAACAGATCATGAGAATAAGCATAACGGAATAAAACCTCATCACTGTCCGTTATGTACAAAGTCTTTTGCTCATCGTTCCACATTAAATAGTCATATAAAGATTCATAAAAGGGACAAGCTTTATCTATGTCCTACTTGTGGAAAGAGGTTTGATTCTAGTACTAACTTGAATCAGCATATGAAGAGGCATTCAGGACTGAAGTTATTTGCCTGCAAATTGTGTCCAAGGAAGTTTGTAAGTAAAGGTAAGTTTTTATACATTTTTGACACATGTAATTTGTATAAATTTAGATTAAATAAAATAAAGCTGATAGGTTCTGATAGGTCTTAATAGGTTTGTTTGTTTAGTTAGTTGCTCTTGCTAGTCTTTCATTAGGCATTTGATTGCTAAATTCTTGAGGAAGGTTATAGGCAGCTGGTGAAATCTCGTGGCACAGCCAGTTTATTTTTGTAGAAATATTCAGTCTTATCACATTATGAATACTTACTTATCTCTTCTCTGTTAATATAAAACGAGTGTTTGTCGTGGTTAATATTCCACTTTGAGCTCTTTTATGTCTTCTTCAAAAATTCTATTAATTTCTGTAATTTCTTGACATTCCAAAGCCTCTTAAACTTTGGGTATATTCTCATTTGTCCCCTTTGAGCTTGCCACCAAGGTGGTGGCTGGCTGTCTTGATCCTTGAAAAATGCAGTGTTTCGTGGTGTGAGCAAGTAACTCAAAAATGATTTTAACCCAATTACACTTATGCGTAAAAAAAATATTTATGTTTACCGAAGTGCTAAACGCCGCTAGTTAGTGCCAGCCACCACCCCAGTGGCAAACTCGAAGGGTCAAATGAGAATAAACTAACCTTTGGTATCACAATGTGAATCTGTGCACTGCCATTAAACTGCTGGAACGCGGATCCACTACTAAATTACAATATCTATTTTTACCAGGTCCAACCTGAATTTTATGATTCCACAAAAATTCCATGGAGCAAAACCTAAATTATTTTTTAAAATTTAAATATGAATCAACATGCTAAGTGGGTTCTAAAACAAACAATTCCCAAATTTCAGGCGAATTAAAATCCCATGGAGTGACCCACACCGGTGAGAAGTCATACAAATGCGACCAATGTGCTGCAACATTCACAAAGTGCAGTTCTATGACCAAACACAAGCTGAGACACCTCGGTCTCAAGCCTTATCTGTGTGATGCTTGTCCTATGAAGTAAGTAGTAGCAAGTATGCCATTGTTTTGTATTTTGTGTGTGTTGGAAATCAGCAAATGACTCCTCCCCCTCTGGGCAGAGCGGTAGAAAGTGTCAGACTTCTACTGATTAAAAACTACCCATGTTCCTTCTTAGCCCTTTGTGTCGAGGCCGCGGTAATTTCTGAACAACCCGCAGCCCCAACGGGAAACAGCTAAGACAGGCATCATGAATGTTTGCGATAAGTTTGCGAGGGTAAAATAGGACTGGGTGGGTCACATTTCCATGATGAGCAGTGGGTGTCTGAACACAGTCATTGTCACTAGAGCAGGGCCAAGAAAGTTTTTTATTTTTCAGACTTCTACTGACTAAAAACCACCCATTTTCCTTCTTAGCCCTATATGTCGAGGCCGCGGTATCTCTTACAACATCCCGCAGCTCCGAAGGGCGTCGGCTCTTGCGGGGGCCCTTTTCATGTTGCTGACAACTTTTCAGGCGCGCGTGGAACACGAACGCGCCTTCGACACGGCCTGTCGTCGTCATATGACGGACGGACGGCGAGCTAGCCTATTACTCACCGTCCACAGGCCCGCGTCTACGGTAGCCGGCATCCGTCACGTGGCCTCCGACGCCCGGAACGTCTCCCGCGGCTGCCGGGACGAGAGGTTCTCTCCCTCTCACGTTCCACCACCTCTTTCGCTAGCATCACTGCTTCGCAGTAGGAGGTGACGGCGTCCCATTCCATCTTGCCCTGGACCATGCACCAGGCTTGCACCAGGGCCGGACGCGAGAGGTCGCCGCACACGCCGAACACGGCGGAGCCCGGCCCAAGCGGGGCAAGCCGCCACGGTGTGCCCCACCCTGTCCCCCGACCGATCCTTACAGTGTATGGTCCTTGTTCTCCCTCCGCCTACTCGCTGCCCTCACAGCACGTCTGATAAGCAGACGCGAACCAGAGAGCAGCAAGAAGGGTTGCTTCCTCCAACAAGCACACCGCCCGAGACCCAAATACTGTTCTCGTCTCCGAGCGGTGTGCCCCTCGCGTGTCCCTCTTTGTCTGGTCTCTCACACTTGGACCTGCATGCATATACTTGCACGGCATGAGTATATCTACCGGCAGAGCTCCAAGGATCATTGAGATGCGCAAATTTGATTACTTAGAAACTCATGTAATATTGTGCAGCGAGATGGCGCTGTTTTCAATAATAATAAAACCATAACTGCCTATTAATTTTTTTACTGTTTCCTGTCACAGGTTTACGTGCAAAGATCACCTGAAGCGACACAACAGAATACATACGGGTGAAAGACCGTATCGTTGTGAACTATGTGACCGTGCGTTTATACAAAGCGCTGACTTGGTCAAGCATACACGCTCTCATTTAGGAAATAATTTATATAAGTGAGTATTATATTCCTTAATGTGTTGCCCCACAAACGTTGAGACACTTGTTCATTCAGCGTGTCCTGCCTGTCCTGTTGCTTGCAAATCACAGTAGCTGATGGACACTACGAAACTTGTCGCCAAGTTTTGGGCTGTCTCAATTTGTAGCTTCCTGAATTTTGAACATTTTAATTAATTTGGGTCGCCTATTACCGGCAAGAGTGTTTAAGATTTTTAGTAGGAGTTGACTGCTACTCCAAGAGATGGCGCTGTTAAAACAATGTCTTTGGAGTTTTTTGCCCGTTTTCCAACTATACATCTTACAGATTGTTTAATATCCGATATTATCCATAAGATTATGAAAATAAAGATCGCACGTGTACTGTAAAATCACAGGGTAAAATTATATGTTAGAAGCTCCGCAACATTCTGACTAACTAATCAGAATGTTGAGGCGACTTTACTGTACTGAACTGACCGAGTTCTTGATAATTCGAAACTGCAAAAAGTTTAATTGTCAAAAATGCTTGAGTTTAGCTATTACTATCAAAATTTTATTTTATCAAAATCAAAATATTTTTTTTTCACATAGGCCTACATGGGCACTTATAAAACGTCGGTAAAAAGGGGCATGGTTCAGTACATTGGTCGATTCCGAAGGAGAAGAACCGGCAAGAAACTCGAAAGGTTACTCTTTTAATCTTTTAAAATCGTTTGGGTTAACAATAAGGTATACACACATGAAGACCATGCAGATTAATGTCTGAATGAGTCAATTCAAATTGGAGCAGTTCAATCCCAAGCTTTTTTGTCCTCTACATAATCTTTAACTGTATAAAATCCTTTCTGGCAAAGTTTACGTTTTTTATAGGATTTGAATTTATTAAGACTTAAATTTTTAATGTGGCTTGGTAGTATATTATAAAAGCGAATACATTGGCCTCTGAATGATCCACCTATTTTCTTGAGCCTTGTTGTGGGTACAATATACAGGGTGTCCAAGAACCTGGCGTCCAACTGGATTCCCACGATGCCCCAAGTTCTAACAGTACTCAGAAAAATATTTTAAAAAATCCACCCCATGTACTTACAGAATTATACTGATTTCAAAAAAAAAGGGGAAATGAGCACCCTGTGACATACTTTTGAATGCTGTGACTGCTAATGCTGATAATTTCGATATTTCTTGGAGGTTTTGTAATCTAGGGTATTGCTGTGTCTAAATAGAATGTAAAAATAATGTACTTATTGTACCATTTTAAAATAAAATATTATTTTAACTAAAGGTGATATGGAAAACTATTGAATTTCGCAACTTTGACCGACTGTAGTGTAAAAAAAATGTACCAAAATAGTATGGCAAGTGACGTCAAATTTTGACGCGTTTATTCCTCTTTTTAAAAAGGTATAATACTTACACATTAATTTGAAAAAAAAAATTTTTGATAATATTTTTACTCAACAACCCAATTTTTACGAAGTGCCTACCTACTAACGGTAACTGTCGGACCCTTTCTTATCTTAGAAACTGTTATGTTACTACTATTATTTACTTCGGTTCCAAGAGTGAGCAAGAAGGAAATACACACAGGTAGATGGGTTCCCAGTAGAATAAAAGCAAAGAATGTTAGTTTAAAGATATTTTATTACAATAAATGTTCAAAATGTTGACCACCCGCGGCAATACAAGCTCTCACTCTCCTTAAAAAGGACCGCTTTATGTTTCGCGAGTAACTTTTTTGACGTATCACCTGCACTGCTTGTGTTATCTTCTCACGAAGGTCAGCGATGTCATTAATGGGCTTCGCATAAACGAGCTCCTTCATAGTTCCCCAGAAAAAAAAAATCCAGCGGATTTAAGTCAGGTGAGCGGGCTGGCCACGGGATTGTTCCTGATCGCCCAATCCACCTGTTCGGGTATTGCTCGTCCAAAAACTCTCTAACGGATACGCGAAAATGTGCTGGACAGCCGTCGTGTTGGAACCACATATCTGGTGGGGTCTCTTCTAGTAAGTTTGGCAAATCATTTTGAAGAAAATTTAAATATGATTCGCCAGTCAAATTCTCGGGCATCTCAAATGGACCAATAATATTCCCACAGAGAATACCGGTCCACATGTTCACTTTGAACCGGTACTGGGATCTATCTTCTCGCATCAAGTGCGGATTTTCCACATGCCACTCGTGCAAGTTGTGTAGGTTCATGTAGCCATCCTTCTTAAATGTTGATTCATCTGACCACAAAATTTTGTCGATAAAGTTTTCGTCTTCTCGATGTTTTTGCAGGATTGTTTCACAAAACGCGACTCGGCTCGGATAGTCTCGAGGTAAAAGACTTTGCACTCGCTGTACGTGGTACGGATGATATTCTTCTTTTTGGAGAATACTGTGTGCTGTGCTCTTCGGTATCCCCGTATCAGCTTCTATTCCTCGCACAGAGATGCTTGGATTTGCCGACACCGCCTCTAAAACTTCATCGCGTATGAAGTCATTTACGGGTCGTCCTTCACCAGCTACTTGATTGGGGAACCGCCCGTCACATAGTGATCTGTGCACATTAATGAAAACTCGATGGTCGGGATATCGCGTAGCCCTCGGATACCTTTCTCTGTAAAGTCTCGCTGCAGCTCGTCCATTACCTCTACATTCTCCATAAATGTAGTGCATATTTGCGTATTCTTGCGGAGTGTAGGTCGCCATGGTAGCACACACAAAACACAAACTGTCCAAACACAGGCAAAGGTCGTCGTAAAGAGTTCGTTTCAAAGTCCAGAGCACAAAGAGTAATCGAGTCCAATAAACAAAGCTTTAAATCGTAGTACGTGATCAATGGTAACAATAAGAGAGAGGTGCGTAGTAACGGCAGGAGGCAGTGACGCGTACTGACCGTACTGTTATCCTAAATAGCACGATCCCAGATAGCGTCACTATCTATCTCACTCGCACCTCTAACCTTTTTCTCCCTCACTCTTACCTGAATAATGGGGTACCATAAAGAAGAACCAGCAAATCGCAAAGATAGTTTCTGTCTTGCTCCCTCCTGTTGTAATAACGAATCACTATGGTGAGATGCATGCACATTCCGTCCCTTACGGTCTAACCTGTTTTTTGAGAGGCCTGTTGTTATTTTTATGAGCATACAATAGTAATTCTTTAGAGGTTAGATTCAATTCGTCGTAAATTTTTCTTTCTAAGAATTCTGTAAGACATCGTAAAAATTGGGTTGTTGAGTAAAAATATTATCAAAATTTTTTTTTTTCAAATTAATGTGTAAGTATTATACCTTTTTAAAAAGAGGAATAAACGCGTCAAAATTTGACGTCACTTGCCATACTATTTTGGTACATTTTTTTTACACTACAGTCGGTCAAAGTTGCGAAATTCAATAGTTTTCCATATCACCTTTAGTTAAAATAATATTTTATTTTAAAATGGTACAATAAGTACTTTATTTTTACATTCTATTTAGACACAGCAATACCCTAGATTACAAAACCTCCAAGAAATATCGAAATTATCAGCATTAGCAGTCACAGCATTCAAAAGTATGTCACAGGGTGCTCATTTCCCCTTTTTTTTTGAAATCAGTATAATTCTGTAAGTACATGGGGTGGATTTTTTAAAATATTTTTCTGAGTACTGTTAGAACTTGGGGCATCGTGGGAATCCAGTTGGACGCCAGGTTCTTGGACACCCTGTATTTATGTCTATTTCTTGTATTTATATTGTGAATGTTCTAACATACTATAAATATTATTTGAACAGATGCAACCAATGCAGCCAAAGCTTCAGACTAAAGATGGAACTCCGCCAGCATATATCGGAACACTTCATATCTTCACAATTGGAAGCATTGAAGATGACTGGTTCGGACAAACCTCAAATATTGATTAACAGTAATGCTGAAATGATGGGGGTGACTCAAGAAAATGCAGTAGATCAAGGCAGTAATGACAAGGTGATACAGTAAATTATGTTAAAGAAACAAAACTATTTCTCGCAAGCAATCCAGAATTTGGAATAGATTTAAATATTACCAGTTTGGAGAAATACGTCTTTGAGGGTTTTAAATCTGCCTACTTGGGAACTCCCAGTCTAAGCAGATAAAACTAAATACAAGGCTTTTGTAAGTAACGGCCCATCTGACTTCCACAACCGTGGGTATTTTGATACCTTTAAAATTGTGGTGAATATTCTATTTTCTTATTTACTTTTAACCTACGGTCCAAGAGAAGCCATTAAATATAATGCATTTACACTTTCTACAAGTCTGTAAAGTGGAAGTGGTGGTTATAGTCTTAGGAACCACTTTATTATGTGGTAATATAGTAATCTCTGGTGTAACTAAAGATCTACAAATGAAATGGTAGTTGATTGTGCATTCTAATGTGTTCCTAATAGCTATGTCAACAGAAAGCAATATCTATTGTGCCTTGAACGGGCTATGTCAACTGAAAGCAATATATGTTTTCATGTTTTGTGCCTCAAACGGACTATTTTGTTAGTTATTAAGGTTGTGCTTTTAAGTAATAAAAGTGTTTAATTTTAAATTGGTGGTTATAGTCGAAGGCACCACTTTATTAGAAGGTAAATAATAGATGAATATAATAAATAATCTGTATTGTAACTAAAGATCTACAAATCAAATGGATTGTGGACCCTAATGTGTTCTTAACAGCTATGTCAACGGAAAGCAATATTTATTCTCATGCTCTGTGCCTTGAACAGGCTATGTTACCGGTAAGCAATATCTATTTTCATGTTCAGTGCCTTGAACTGGCTATGTAAACGGAATGCAATATCTATTATCATGTTCAGTGCCTTGAGCTGGCTATGTTAACGGAAAGCAATATCTATTTTCATGTTCAGTGCCTTGAGCTGGCTATGTTAACGGAAAGCAATATCTATTTTCATGTTCAGTGCCTTGAACTGGCTATGTTAACGGAAAGCAATATCTATTTTCATGTTCAGTGCCTTGAACTGGCTATGTTAACGGAAAGCAATATCTATTTTCATGTTCAGTGCCTTGAGCTGGCTATGTTAACGGAAAGCAATATCTATTTTCATGTTCAGTGCCTTGAACAGGCTATGTTAACGGAAAGCTATATCTATTTTCATGTTCAGTGCCTTGAACAGGCTATGTTAACGGACAGCAATATCTATTTTCATGCTCTGTGCCTTGAACAGGCTATGTTTTTAGATAATAAGGTTGTGTTTTTATGCAATTAAAGTGTTTGATTTATGTAATGTTAAATAAAAATACACCTGTGAATAAACGAAGTTATTTAACGACTAGTCTTTATTTTTGTGCGTGTATCGAGGTGTTTCCGTGTGGTTTATCTGATCTCTATCTTCAATACTCTTTGGTATGTTGGTATGTATCGATAATACGTAGAAGATCTGCTAGCTTTTGCCTACGACTTTCATCCCCTATTTAACTCCTTTAGGGGTTGAATTTCAGAAAAGCCTTCCTTATTCCTTGTCTACATTATGAAGGGCACCTCTGTGCAAAATTTCAGATTTCTAGGTTCAAGGCTTTGGGATGGGCGTTGATATTTTAAATTTATATAAGTACATAGACTAGCTGTTGCCTTGGACCTAGAAATCACCATAGCAACACTTTAACCCTCGACACAAAGGGCTTAAAAGTCTGACACTCTCTTCCGGAGCGGGAAGAGTCATTTGATAATTTTCCAACCCCCCAAACAAAAAAGGCAACGCTTTAAGAAACCACAGACTCAAGTAAAACTGTTTTCATTCACACACTCGTAGATGTACCTACCTACGTAACTAAACTACCTACCAAGCCAAAGAGCATGCAATCGTTGTGAACTTGCGGTAAGGAGTTTAGGACTTGATGATTACCTACCTTTATGATTACTGTACTGCGAAGTGGGGGTATGACCCTTTGACATAAGATTTACCTAAGTGAGATTTCGAGTGACATTCAATCTTATGTGTAGGCTTAAAGGTTCAGAAGAAAAGCGCGGAAAGATGAACTAGGTTCCTACATGTTTTTGAGACTAACCCACGAGCTTGAACTGCCTGCGAAAATACAAAGGAAAAGGAGAGGATCCTGGAAAATGAGCTACAGATGGGGAAGTGCAACGACAGACAGTGATTTTTGCATCTAGTAGTTTAGTGGTTTACCCAAAACAGCTGAAAAGATATTTTATGAAAAACTGGAAGGAAGGAGGGATGTATTCTCTATGTAGGTATGGATTATTTATTATTATTCAATTATCTTTATTCCAGAAAGGTAAGTAACCTATAAGCTAAGCCCCACAAAACCGTTGCAATGGTTTGACTGTGGGGTCGATAAGTCTCTTGTCATGATGAGATACTTAAATGTACCTACTTAAAACTAAATAGATTTAACACGTTCAGTGCCACCGACTCGCCCGGAGAGTCCACGTAAATTTTATTCCAGCGCCGTAAACTCGCCCGTCGAGTTCAATGTGTTTGCTATTTTTTTTGTTTGTATTTTCTGGTTAAAATGATACTGAAGACTCAATATACCCTAATCTAAAGAATTACGTGGTGGGCCGGGTGTGCAGACCCAGTTTATAATCGAAAGAAAATAAACTATTCTGCAATGCCTTGAACTCGTTAGGCGAGTTCACTGACATAGATTCTCAAACTTTTATTAATGAAATATCTAATGTACGGTTGATACTTTTATTTTCATTTTACCAAAAGTCACATTCACTCGTAAAACAACGGCGGATTGTGTTCTACACCTTGTAGGGGCTCGAATTTGGTGTTATTATATAGGCAAAGGTTACCTTACACGCTACTTTATCACGCAATTGCCGACCTTATGTAAACACAATAAGGATAATAAATTGCATAGGTAGTTATTATTATGAAAAGCATTCCCAACCAATTCACATACTAACACGCAATTATCGAACTTATGTCAAAGTAATAAGGATTATGTAATAGTGACTTAACACTTGTGGAATATAATGTGCAAATAGTTGTATATGAGCTATTTTATATTTATTATACTCGTACCAAGTTTATAAGATTGACAGCCACTGCATAAATTACGAAACAAACTTACCTTTTCTTTTATCTATAGTGTTTCTTGCCATTTTAATATGTTAAATTACACCGTATATTAGTTAAACTCTTTTTAATTGCGTTAAACACGTAACGTACACTGTCACGGCCACAAAAATAACAAAACATTGTTTTTACCCTAACGCGATGCCACTGAACTCGCGTGGCGAGTGATTCAATTCGTGTTGCAGCGCCGGGGACTCGCCTAGCGAGTCCAACGTAAAATGTAGGCGGCATCCGAGAAAACATCGTGAAAATCGTAGTGGTAATGAAAGTGTCTACGGTAGTCGGAGACATTTAATGATTACTTAAGCCGTCACTTAGTAAGGATTTGACATACTTTTGTATGACAAAACTGTCAACACCTTTACTAAGTGATGGCCTAAGAAATCATTAAAGCTCTCTGAGTGCGGCAGTAAGAGTAATTATATTTGATGGCCATGTTTTGAACTTTGTGTGCTGACTGCTGCGCCACTAGCTCATATAGCTTAAAAGATTACCTACATTGCCTATGGACATGGAACACCGAACATGGAGTAGATAGCCCAGAGATTGCCCCACCCATATGTTACGAACCACACGGAAAGCGTAAAGAAACTCAATACTACCTAGTTTTCCACTTATGTGTGCATTAGGCAATAATCATAGTAATGCAACCGTCAGCTTCACAACTGCGCAACGCATGCTTTCTTGCCGGAGAGTTGGATCTGTTTCCGCAGGTATTTGTGATCCTATTGGTTCGTTACTATTTACCTATGTATTAAGGGTGTAAAAGCACCTTTAACGCAAACGAAAGGCACTTGTTCTCCCCACCACTACGATATTTTTTTTGTTCTAGACCATACCTGGGAACCCCGTAGTTACGGAGATCCGTAACTAGGGGGGGGGGGGGGTCTTGGGTGCTGTTTTTTGTAAATACTAGTTTTTGAGGATATAACTTTACTTAAATTACCTCCATGACCCTTTTACTATTCAAAGCATCCACTAGCACAATGTTTTAAGAGTGCTACATTGAGTTTTACCGTAAAAAGAGATTTTTGACCCAAAAAAAAGTCGTTTCCCTGCAAAAAATTTTGCGTAGGGGTACTTAGTTTGATGTACAGAATGCTTGGTGGGTTAATTTGCACCCTGTATACACTACTACATATTACGGTTTCATACGTCCGAATGAAAAAATGGAACCCTCATAGGATCGACTCGAATGTCTGCACGTCTGTTCGTCTGTCTCAATACGCTCAAAAACTGGAATTAATGATAAATGGGCAATAAGACTGCTGCATTGAAGTGGAATTGGGCGGCCATGTCGCTAGGATGCATCAGGACCGATGGCATAGAGTCGTCGTTACGTAAAAGCTGGCGTGATGACTTTAGAAGCGTTTGTAATAAATTGTACTGAGAAAACCGCATAGAGAAGAGCGGGGCTTATGGACGAGCCGTAAACAACATGATATTTATTTTGGTAATTTTAAAAACAAAATCAACAGGAGTTATCTTGTAGTAAAAGAAAAATGAAATAATTGTACTTAAACTACTATAATTATTCCGACGTAGGTATATAATGTATCTAGTCCAACGATTAGACTTAGCCTTCAAATAGCAAAATAGCGATTTATTATGTAATTTACCTAAGAGTTAATGCGAACAAAATTATTAGTATGTCATTGCATGTATAGGTCTGAGTTAAACTTGGGTAATGGCACTTAAGGGGTCGTCCATTAATTACGTGAGGGGTCAAGCCAAATCTCACCTAACTTCATGAGGGAGAGAGAAACCCCTTCCTCTCTCTGGTCCCGGGAAATATCAAGTATTTTTTTCCGCAAGAAATAATGTAAAATTGCGTTAAAATTGGGTTTAATTTACTAAGGTAAAATGCTTGTCTACTAAAGTATAGCTCATCCGACACAATTTTCTACAGAAAATACCCAATGAAAATAAAATTTAAAAAATCCAACGCAATCAAGCACAGATTGATCTATTTAAACTTTTTTTTTTGGGTGTGGGAATTCATCAAATAATCCCGCTCTTGGGCAGCGAAAGGGAGTGTCAGACTTCTTCTGACTAAAAAACAACCCATGTTCCTTCTTAGCCCTCTATGTCAAGGCCGCGGTATCTATCACAACATCCCGCAGCCGCGACGGGCGTCGGCCCTTGCGGGCCCCTTCCAAGCTATTTACGCATGACTCTGCGATTTGATAAATCTCACGAAAGATGGAGGGGGAGGTGAAGGGGTCAAGTCAAATGTCACGACATCTCAGCCAGGAGGGAAGGGGGTCGAAAAATGCTAAAAATGCCACACGTAATTAATGGATGCCACCTAAGCTATTAGCTTAATTAAGATTAGGCCTATAAATACACACATCAAAAGTGTCTAGGGATCAACATATATTTTTGCAATAACTTTTCTCCTGATTGATATTAATTAAAATTTTCTTTAAGGATTCATCAAATAAAGTGTTTTCGTTTGTCACAGTAACGATAAACCAAGTCACCTTTGCATTAATAAAGAAATTTGCCATTTTCCTAATAAAGGGATTTTTGACATTTGAACCACTAACATTAAAGTTCGAAAAAAAGACTGAAATAACAGTTTTCTTTAAAATTTTATTGGGTAACTTAAACAATTAATAATCCGTGTTTCTAACGCGAACACTAACAACACAAGAACATCGGTATGGCATACTCAAAATGAGTTCATCCAAATCACGCTGTGGAATGGCCGCCCATGTTCGTTGCAACAACAAAAAAAGGTCTTCTTGCGACTGGATACCCTCCATATTCGGCAGAGCTCTTCTCTGTAGCATATCCCATGCATGCTCAATCGGGTTCAAGTCTGGCGACTGAGCAGGCCAGGGCAGGACATTGATGTTAGCTGCGGCGAGAGTCTGTCTTACAACTCTTGCGGTGTGCGGTCGTGCATTATCATGCATTAACTGAAATAAGGGACCGATTTGCACTTGTAGAGGAACGATGACGTCTGATACAATCGTCTCAGCATAAATTTGAGCGTTGAGGTTCTGCCTCTGATCCAAATCAACTCAGTTCTTCCGCCGATCCAAATACCCGCCCATACCATGATGGTTCCACCACTATAAGGATGGACTTCCTGGCAGGATTTTAATCGCTGTTGGCGTCCAGGGGTTCTCCAGTGTCGTATACGTCTTGTATCCGGTCTCATACCAAAACGAGACTCATCAGAAAAGCACACGAAACGCCATTGTTCTTCTGCCCAATTTCCGTGTTCAAGAGCCCATTGATATCGAATCCTACGATTGTGCATTGCTATAGGTGGTACCCGTAGCGGTCTTCGGGAATGAAGGTTCACTTCATGCAAGCGGTTTCTGACTGTTTGGTCGCTAATTAAGTTCCCTGAAGAGTGATGAAGCCTCACGGCTAACATCATGGCGGTTATTGTTGGAGCTCTTCGAGTTAAGATTTGAATGTATCGGTCTTGTCTCCGTGTGGTGCAGCGATACCGTCCTCCATGGCGCTCAGCCACGGTACCAGTGCTTCGGTAACGTGTCCAAAGTCGACTGATAACACTCTGACTTGTATTCAGAGCTAAAGCCACAGTACGTTGCCGGGAACCAGCTTCTATCATTCCCACGGCTCTGAGCATTTCTTCCCTGCTTAAATGACGTCGCCGCTCCCTAATAACGTTGGTTTTAATCAGTAGTAGGGAAACAGTAGCACTAATAATGTCTTCAATGCGTTGTATGTTTTTATAGGGAAAATATTGACAGCTGATTTTCATCTTTTACTCGAATTTGATTCACAGTTCCTGATTCAAATTATGAAATGCACCAAAAAGGATCCATATAAATTTATAAAATCATGAATTTATTACAAAGCCACATCTCAATCTCAAGAAATCCGCATAAAAATGCTTGATCCCTAGACACTTTTGATGTGTGTATTTATAGCGTAATTAAATAAAAACTTAATAGTTGTAATGCAAATCTTTCTGTGAAATAATTATAAAAGCACTATAATATAGCCCTTTTACAAAACGTCAGGAATGCATAAAAAATGACTTATTATGGATCTGGTAATACGTCCATAATACTGAACAGCTTGTAATTAGATGTTATCTTAAACGTAAGGGTCATAGACTATGGCCGCGGGTTGTCCACAGGTTATCGCGGCCTCGACATAGAGGGCGAAGAAGGAACATGGGTGGTTTTTAGTCAGTAGAAGTCTGACACTCCCTTTCGCTCTGCCCAAGAGCGGAAGGGGGGTTATTCGATGATTGTACACCCGCCAAAAAAAAAAAAAATGGTCATAGACTTTCGTCATTGAGCAGTGCGTAATTCGCAGACCAGTTAGGGCTGCTACGTAACCAATTATGAAATGAATGACGTTAGGCTGTTGGATGGGGTTTTAATATTAGCTAAACAATCACATAATAGGGATGTTTACTGACTTAAAAAAATATGATTATAATTAGTCCGTCTGTTAGATTATCGAAAAATAATGGATACGTATTTTTTGTTTCATCAATTCAATAAAAATTTACGAAGATAAAACGCGTCAAAGATTTGAGTGGGGGGTTGTGACGTCACTGACCGCTAAAGAATGTCATACTAATGTCTCAGAAAATGACGTTACACGAGTTTTCGAAGCACTGTATCGTCTTCATTGTTTGTTTACGTCAAAAAATAAAAAATATACGTGTCCAATATTTTTTGGTAATCTATATGACGGACTAATTGATTTTTATTAGTTAACTACCCTATATTTGCATAGTTCAATCGCTCAACATGAGGTTCTGGGTTAGATTCCCGGGTCGGGCAGTGCTGTTTCAGCTGTTTTTTATTTCCTTTAGGAACTTCTCAGTAGCAGTAACGGGGTTTGGATTTAATGTGCCCGGTTGGTGGCAATAAACGCGCCATGGATTAAATGGGAGTTGGGACTCACATAAGCTGGCAAAACGGTGGGTGTTTTTTTGAGAGCACCTCTGTCTTACCTTTCGGGATTACAAGCGTAATTTTGTGGAATTGACAACATTTCATATTTTTAACTTGTGAGTATTATTAAGTAATATAAAAGCAAATCCAAAACTAGGACACCCATATTTTTTTGTTTTTCGAAATTATATACTTTTCATTCCTAATTTTAAGTTTCAAATTCGGCGCGTTCTAAAAAGACGTAAGCACCAAATGACGTCATTCTTACGGTGGAATGGCGATATAACCTTTGCTTTACTGTGACACGACAAAACAAAATTGAAAAGTGTCACACTTGTCTTGTCGTTGTCACTTTGGCAGCTTGTCATACTCGTTGGCGCAGGCTGGTACAAAACAATATTTTGGTTCCTTTATTGGCGTATATGTTTCTTTGGGATCCATTTTATTGGGGAAATATCAATCAAAAGTTGATAATACTAACAGTACCTAAGCGTGTCGAGTTTGAAAAATAAATTGTTCAATTTTATGAAAAATTTAAACTTCAGTGACATTCAACATTGACAAATTGACGTCTTGTTTGACATTATTGTTTTCATAAAAAATATTGAATGCTTAGGCAAAGATAACTACATCATTCTGCCGTATATATGACGTCATCACATGTTTTTTGGTTTTCATTTTTTTTCTCAGAAATAAAGGAATCAAAAAATAAATAAAATACATGTATGAACTCAGGATACGAAAATAAAGAAATGGTATTTTTATTTTAAGGTGGTGTCAGTTTTGAAATGTTGTGAAATTCAAATAAACAACAAATCCCAAGACACAATTTCTTTTTCCACCATCACCCCCAGTGGCATTTAGAAAACCTTCCTGAATATAATTACTGTATGATGAATTTTAATTAAGTATTTAATACTGCAAAATATTTAACACATTACGTACCTAAGTCAAAACAAAACTTTGCCCTAATACATATTCAATATCAAGAAAATTGGCGCGAAATTGTTAATAATAGATACAAGGAAAACTTCTATAATTTTCCAGTGCCCTGAATAAATCTATGGGCTGGCACTCGAAGGCTTTGCAATATACTTACTAGTATGTACGTGCTCTTAAGGTTGATTGATATACGATTCCTATAGATGCGAGTGTGTAGAGTTCTTTATTGATGTCCATCTTCTGACCAAGGAGTTGTCGTTACTGTTGAAGTGTTTATGAATACTAAGATTGACAAATTCAGACATAATATCAAGTTTTTATTGGAGATAACAGCCTCCGTGGTCGGGTTGTTTTGGCGTTTGCCTTGTGACCCGGTGGTCGTGGGTTCGATTCCCTCGGGAAGCATACCATTGCAAAAGTTGTTTCCAGTTTGGCTAGGACATTGCAGGCTTGAATCACCTGATTGTCTGATAATAAAAAAAGTAGTTAAAAACTAAAACACCCGACAAAAAAAACTGAAAAGCTAAAAACAAGCACATTTTAAATTAAACAAAACTTGGAAGCAGGCGGGGTGCATTTGAAATGAAAATAGAATGGACCCCAACTTCCAACTTTTTAGTTCTTTTGTGTTTGTTCTTTCGTTGGTCGCGAAAAATTCTTTGCCGATGATTTAACTTTTGTGTTTGTTTATAGGATTTGTGACTTTGAATTTATTTTAAACTTAAAAGTGTTGTATATTTTTTTTTCTAATCCGCGATATGACCCCTAAAATCCCTTCATCCGTTTAGGAACTCCTAAAAGCAGGCGGGTGATGATTCCGTGCTTTGGAAGGCACGTATAAGCCAAGCTGGTGGTCCCGGCCGCCAAATAGCGGTCGTCAAACCATGGCAGAGGTCCTTTTTTTTTTTTTTTTTGGTGGGTTTAAAATCACCGAATAACCCCTCCCGCTCTTGGGCAGAGCGAAAGGGAGTGTGACTTCTACTGACTAAAAACCACCCATGTTCCTTCTTCGCCCTCTATGTCGAGGCCGCGATAACCAGAGGACTACCCGCAGCCCCGACAGGATGGCAGAGGTCCTTGAGTCGGTTTAGAAACCCTGACACTAGGATGTAGGTATAGAGTCGTTAGACTATACTGCACACACGATAAGACGAAGATAGGATTTAGAAAAATAAATAAAATAAAATAATAATCTTTATTTACCCAACAGACAGAAACAGGCAGGCAGAAATTGGAACTGATTGTCGTTGTTTTAGGTTCTCGCAGTTCGACTCGATAAGATTGCAAGACTGCTCAGCTGCACTTTCATGTGGTGACCTCAAATGAATTTAAGGCCAAGTTTTAAAAACTAGGTACAATTAAATGATAGCTCCCAAAGGGTATCCTCCTGACTCCTTTGGGTTCGTACCTCGGGTGTCATTGAGGGGCAGCACGACACAAGCTGCGTCGAACTTGAATTATTGAATTTAACACTAACTATAGAACGTCAGCAGATACGGTCCTTAGCTTTGTAGACGTACCTCTGACCACCCCAGTGGCGAGTTCATAATCACGAGACCTAAAGTTACACACTACATAAACAGAAGTGTAATTTCGTTTTCGCTAATTAGAGAAGTAGACCATTATTAGCACATCATTAGTTGACGTGTTACGTACTGTAAACGTACCTTTGTTAAATTGTTACGTACATTTTAATTGTGCAAATAAGCACAATTGGATATCCTATATAGTCCTGTATAGTCTGGCACTGTTTATTTTTTTATCAGGATTTTTTAAGTAGCGCCCCTATGACTAAATCCTTGCCTGTTTGATGCAATATACTCCAATAATAGTACTTTTGACCGTTTTCAGTCACGGCACCCAATCCCAGCGGAGACTAGTCATCGGTGTGAAAGATGTTGGAGTGTGTCCATAGGCACAGCTGCACTCTCTTCCTTTACCCTCATAGTCCGATGGGATGGCAATTCGATATGACCGGAAAATATCAGCCTTGGAGGACCACCGGCTTAAACTAATAAAAAGTTACAAATTAAAATTAACGTTTTTAAATGAGAACACCAAAAAATGTTTCATCATGAACAGCCTATTAATGTTTCCACTCTGGGACACAGGCATGCCGGTTTCCTCACGATGTTTTCCTTCACCGTTTTGAGAGCGTGTGAAAAGGGTTTACTTGTTCATAAAAGTATTTGTACAACAAAATAAATAGAACCTTGTCAATTTACTCTCTACCTATTAAGCATTTAAAAATTAAAGTGGCAACCTGGCTACAAAAATTAGACTATGACAGTACAGAGCAGTTGCTTCTAGTACCCTCGTAATATTGATTGAATTTAGTTCACGACTGTATCACCCGACGCTTTTACATCACTCACACCATCATCCTACCTCTCCTCACACACTACATTTGCACACATCACTTACACACTAGTCACTGAGTCACTGCACACTTTACTTCACACGCATTATACACGCATACACATAATTATATATACTTAGTACATTATCTAGTTTTAAAATATATTTTTTTTAACGTTCATTAATTAAATTTTAAATAATTATGTTTGTTTTCCCTCTGAAAACATAATGGCTGTTTATAGTTTGTAAACGTTATTTTATTTTATTCGAGGTGAGAGCCTGGGGAGCCGTCACACAGGGTATCCTAGTATGGACGCCAGTCTCTCACAAAGGAACATAATTATTATAATATGTTGCACCTTGTTAAAAAGTTAGTCTTGCAATTATATTCCTTATAACTATGTATGTAAACCTTTGTGAAGAGAGAAAATAAAGATATATTGTATAATATATTGTATTGTATATTTTTTAATTATCATGGTTATTTATTGTAAGTATTCTTTTTACAAACACAATTTAACATTCAAAAATGATTTATGTTTTAGAGACACAAATCAAAACCGCGAAATAAAAAAAAAAAAACACCGCCAACTCTATAGTCGGTGGTGTTTTGTTTAATTTCCTATGTTTTAATCGATTTGGACTAAGTTTATAGTATAGTTATCTGTGGTAATTTTCTTTCCCGCCCTTGGTTGCGGAAAAATAAAAAAGCGCACGCGTGCGAAACACGAACACACGAGGTAAGAGGGACACATCGTGAGGATACCGGTATGTCCTAGGATCAAAAATTCGAAGCCATGTGGCACCTTATTGCGCGCCCGTACGCCGCGTGGCCCCCATATAGAGAGGAGGCCTGTGTCCCAGCAGTGTCAACATTTATAGATGGTGATAATGAGGTACTGGCTCAACGTATGTCCCAATTTAGGTGATTGACCATGAATTACTAGATTTTGATGGTGACAAATAGCAAGAGCAACCCCAGGTTTAGTGGTCATCCCTGATGACCACTAAACCTCTTGCTATTTGTTCGTATTTCGTACCAACCAGCGAGTACCAATCATTCTATTATTGAATCTTCATTTTATTTTCTTAATCAAAATCAACATTCTGTTCAACAAACACGATATTAATATCCTGTTCGATATCAGACAAAAGTTGAGTTTACTAGAAACAACTGAGTTTAATAACAGTCAATAAAATGTCAGCCATTTTCTTGTTTAATTAATTTTATAGGTCCTATTTTAGTTCTATAGTGTGTTCAGCATTAAAGATATCTCATCATCGGCCTAGCATTTTCATAACGGTGTTGGGGTCGGCTTCCAGTCTAACCACATGCAGCTGAATACAAGTATTTTCTGTGGAATGGATAGGCTGGGTTGGGTCCCTACTCAACCCAACCTATTCATGTTTCCAAGCATGTATCCAAGCACTGTCTCGCGACAGAAACAGAATATTATAAAGCATAAAGTATGCTAAGCTCTTCAACAAACACGCTATGTGCATTGTACATACATTCCATTGGGATTTACGTAATCTAGCTTCAAGTTTGGCTCCCTAATCTGGCGTTGTGCTTTAATTAATGCATTCTCCCATCAGTTTGCTGCTGGAGCATATTAGATTAGGTTCTGAAAGGATTTTGAACTGTGATTTGTGTGCAGTCATGTCATATTTATCTGAAAAAGAGTTTCAGGATCTAGTTCTTTACATTGTACCCGTCTTTCTTTCTTCTTTGTCGTATAGTTAGCGCGTAACCTTGTGCATGAGTTTTTATGGCAACCATGGGCTTCTGACTTGCAATTAAAGACCCACAGATGTACAAGAATATAGTAATTGGAATTCAAATTAAACCGTGGGTTTTCTATGATTATTGTATCAAAAAACCCTTGGTATCCGATTACAGATAAGGCATAGATACAACTAGCAGATCGTAGTTAACCGACTGTTGGTCTAATTTTTGAATTTGACCGTTGAAAATCTTCAATCAGACGGAAGTCTTTAATAAATAATTATAATCTACTTTCCCGACACAAACCACTTGAATAGTTAATTATCTTCATGAGATTCTCAGACTAGTTAGCAACATAACAAAAACTTATCACTTATTAGATTTTTAAATGCATCATCGATGTCTAAGCGCAGTAAATGTGACATGGTTTTTTTCATTAGAAAAGGGAGTTTCACTGTATTCAAAATCGTGTCCGTGTTATTCAACAACAACTTAACCATGGCCTGACCTGAAGAAATGTCTGATTCTCCAAACCCTACACTCTACCCTCTCTGAAGGGTTAGGCAGAGGTGTACAGGGCCTAATAGTACGCCCACAATTCGTCAGTTTTATTCAGTTCATTCAAGTCCCATAATTATAATAGAGCAGTGGTGGGCGAGTGGTGGCGCCCCGACTTACAAATAGTAAGTTGTGGGTTCGAATCCGGGTAAGCGCATTACTTTGCGTAAATTATTTCATCACCACTGCTCTCAAAACGGTGAAGGAAAACATCGTGAGGAAACCGTCATGTCTTAAAACCAAAATATTCGAAGACATGTGACATCAACCAACCCGCACTGGGCCTGCGTGGTGGATTATAGCCCATCCCTCTCCTATAGAGGAGGCCCTGCAGTGGAAACATTATAGACTGATGATGATGATGATAATAGGGGGTAAGACTATTACCTTCAACCGGGTACAAACTCCGTGTCTGTTGATGAGAAATTTCTGATTAAAAATCCTAGTAACACTTTGCCTGACCAGGGAATTGAAAGCCTGTGAATATGGTATTTCATCAAAAAAACTAATGAGTCTGTCGGATAGTTATCCAAAAAATAATGGACACGTATTTTTTCTTTTTTCACGTACCTAAACAAAAGACGAAGATGATACAGTGCTTCGAAAAGTCGTGTAAAGTTGTGTGACGTCACAAGGTTAGTACTTTTTAACCTACAAAGTGACGTCAAAAGCCCTTACTCATTATTTTTGACGCGTTTTATTTTCGTATTTTTTTTAAATTAATTTTATAAAACAAAAAACACGTATCCAATATTTATTGATAACCTAACAGACGGACTAATTCGATTTTTTTGGTGAAATACCCGTGCTCAGCAGCCGTTCTTCTACTATATCGACGAGGCACTCCTTATTTTAACTTTTACAAAAAAAAACAATATGCAGAGCGCAAACATCTCAGCTTTTCAGGCATATGAAGCACAGCCAATCAGTCACTAAAGCTATCAAGTGAATCGTTTTTCTAGGTTCTACGGATATTTTTTCTCAAATTTCGACGATCTACACTTAACGACCCAAGTCAATAAAGACAAATTGTTTTAATCAGACTTTCGCTTCGACACTGTAATTAGGAAATAAAACAGAGGCTGTGGAGATTTTGACATAAGACATGATTAATTACAGCTACTTTAATGGTAAAGGTTGTGTGATGCCCTGAATTATTTTGCTCTTTATGGTTTTAAGCCAAATGGTTCTGACAAGCGTTCCAGATTTTAATGTTACGTGTAGGTTAGTGAACAATTTCTTAGTCGTAGCACTGAGTCTGGATTTGTGTCCAAGTGATGTCAATAGGCTTACCCTCAATTAAATAGGTCTTAATCATTTGATGAAATGTTTGTGTATTGTGTAGGCTACACTGCCTTCAAAGAGATGTCAGCAATACAGAAGGGGTCTGCAAGAGTCGAAACCAGCCGGGGCTGCGAGACTGTTCTAAAGGGAATCCCACGGCGCCGGAACACAAAAGGCTAAGACGGAACGTGGATGAATTTTGATGATGTTCCATACACAAAAAGCTCACAACTTAGGACCCAGTAATATTAATGACAATAATATCCGTGGTGCTAGGCAACTGGGCTAATCCCAGTTGTATACGTCCCTGTGTGCCTATTGGCCTTGTTCTATTCTGTCTCCTCCTGCTGATATGGAGGGAAGTGGAAATTATGTTTTTCCTACTCCTCCGCTATTCTTTTCTAATTCATTTCATTGTGGGATTCAAGACAGTTAAATCGTTTCCCTGGGACTTCGTCGGGCTTCATTGTCTCGGCGCTTTTCTTGTGGTCGCCACAGTTGATTCTGTCTTACAGGAGTTACTGTGGTTTGGGAACAGTGAGGCAGGCGTGTCCCATTAAAAACAAAACAAAAAAGGCAGTGTACCCTACACTGCCTTTTCATTCGGGGATTGCTGACAATTATTATCCCTTTTTTTTTTTTTTTGGCGGGTGTAAAATCATCGAATAACCCCTTCCGCTCTGCGGGCAGAGCGAAAGGGAGTGTCAGACTTCTACTGACTAAAAACCACCCATGTTCCTTCTTCGCCCTCTATGTCGAGGCCGCGATAACCTGTGGACAACCCGCGGCCCCGACGGGCGTCGGCCCTTTCGGGCCCCTCCCATGTTGCTGACATCTCTTTGAGGCACGCGTGGAACACGAACGCGCCGTCGATACGGCCTGTTTTCGTCGTAAGACGGACGGACGGCGAGTTAGCCCATCACTCACCGTCCACAGGCCCGCATCTACGGTGGCCGGAGGTCATCGCGAGACCCCCGACGCCCGGAGCGCCTCCCGCGGCGGCTGGGACGAGAGGTTCTCTCCCTCTCGCGTTCCACCACCTCCTTCGCTAGCATCACTGCTTCGCAGAAGGAGGCGACGGCGTCCCATTCCTCCTCGCCCAGGACCATGGCTTGCACTAGGGCCGGGATCCGTTTACCTTCAATAAGATATTCTCTGTAGGGTGAGCTGCTCGGTGAATGCTGCTTTCGAACTGCTTCTAGCACTTTTCACCAGCATCAATATTACCATAAGCCGTTGCATTCTATTGCTTGAAACATCTCCCAAGTTACGTAACAACTCAACGTCTGGCTTAGCCAAGAGTTCGTTCCGAAGAATGACTATTACATAAATATCACGCTTTTAATCCCCACACAATAGTACACCCACATTTCGCCGTTCATATTTAAGTCCTATGCAATAGGGGTCGAGCCTATTACTATAACCAAAGCACAAATACAGACTCCAAAACTGCTACAGATTTTCCGGATGGAAAAACTAATACCAATTTGGCCGATCCGGAAATCAGACCCAGCATGTCGATTCTGTAAAATTCAGACAACAACATCAACAGCATCATCATCGCATCGCAACAAATCAACTCGCTGACACGCTTGCATGTGTGGCGCAAGTGTAAATTCGAGCTATCAAACGAGTTTTTAGAATGCCAATCAAGAAACTCACGGCGGATTCACTTGCGAAGTCTAGAGCGAGGTCTTACAGAATATCACTGCAGGTCCTCATGCTCTGCAGTCGCGATCAGCGACCACGAGACAGTTAATTACTATCTACATACGTGTAATTACTCGATCACATAGTGTATGGCAAAGCGATTGTTGTACTCGTAGTAGGGGCAACCCTGTATTTCGCGAGTGCCGTGGTAGGGCACTGTTAGTTGTGGTACCGCGCGTACAACGCACGCGCATTGAATACTTATCGATTTTATTCGCAGTTCGAACGATCTTGTTTACGTTGCTACTGTTTTGGTTTTGGATTTTTTTTATTTTATAGGTAAGTTTTTATTTTGTATTTGTTATTTTTTTGCTTTTATTTTATGGGTTCATTATTTTAATTTATTAGGCCTTTCCAATAAATTTAACTAAAACAGTGACAGAAATACAACAAAAAAAAAACTGAAGATTATTTTGTGGACAAAACGCTAAAACGAAAGTAGGTAAAAAAACCTACAAAAAAATTGTTTTGAACTCCCAAAATTTAACTAAAAATTTGCAACAAATCAACTTTTACTCCAATAATAAACTAAGGTCACTTTCAAGAGACAGGGTTCAAGTGAACTCAGGTTGTCGCAATAAAAGCTAATTGATTTGGTTCGTTTTGACAATTAAACAAAGCGAAAGTTTGTACTCTTAGGTAAACTCGTAAGACCTAACTCTTAGTTAGCCTTACCTAACCTTCGATTTGGTTGTGACATTTTTGTTTGGTTTGGACATTTCTTAGTAAATAATTTTAGTTGAAATGATACTTTTCATCTTTCGTCAGTTTCATTGTTTCTTAAGATCTTAGAATTAATTAACTACTTAATTAAGCTATAGCTTTTAATCAATTGCATACCTATGTCACTTAAGAAAAAAAAAACAACCGAACCAATTTGATTAATTATTTCCTTCCATACAAAAAATATATAAAACAATAGATTTAAAAATTACGGAGTTATGAGGTATCAAACATAAAAAACCACCGAATTAAGAACCTCCTCCTTTTTTAAATAAATTTAATGATTCAATAAAAAAATCAAGCAACCTTATACCTAGCGTGTTACCTATCCATAACTAAGCTATTTCCCTAATCATATTTAACCTCAAAATAGATTTCTAGTTCAACACACTAAACCACAACCACACTGTAACAACTTAAACAAGAATCTTATCCCAGTTGTTTACACATTTTCATTGCGGAATCTGACAGTTGCATCATTAAAACTATTTGTATAAAAGTTAGATCTGCATTCAGTGATATATGGCTACTTAACTCACAGAAACACGCGAATTTAGTAATTATTTGTTAATAATCTAGTAGTATGTGTGCCACTTACATTACATAATTGTGCACATGTTCTTGAAACTTGAAAGTGATTATCCGGTTGGGAGAGCTAAATGAGGTGATATTTAAATGTGTTTGGATATTTGTTAAGTTACATTTGAGATGAAAGATTTAGGGATAGAATCGTGTATTGAATCCTTTTTTATTTTTATTTTGGTGGTGCGAAATCATCAAATGACTCCTCCCGCTCCCATGTTCTTTTTTAGCCCTTTGTGTCGACGCCACGGTATCTTTTTCAAACAACCCGCAGCCCCGACGGGATGTATTGAATCCTTCGATTATATCATCTGCTTAGTCTAACCGGCTGCAGCGAAATATTAGTGTTTTACATGGAGCGTTTGCCTATCTGACCTAAACAACGCAGCTATCTTCTCATCTTTATCATGCTGTTAGTGCCTAACCTAAGTGCTTGCTCTGGAATATAATTCCGATAGATCGACATTGGTCAAACGTCAGTTGGTTGAGTTAAAAATCAAAAAATCAAAATCAATTTTTTTTTATTTCACATGGGCACTTATAAAACGTCGGTAAAAAGGGGCACGGTTCGGTGCATTGGTCGATTCCTAAGGAGAAGAACCGGCAAGAAACTCCAAAGGTTACTCTTTTAATCTTTTAAAATCGTTTGGGTTAACAATAAGGTATAATACACACATGAAGACCATGCAGATTAATGTCTGAGATGGTCTTTTGAAGAAAGCACCACACAGTGGACCCGTTCAGTCAGTGCAAGTATTTGTCAGTTATCGTGGAGCTCGACTTAAAACTCAAGGAGCTCAACGTCACGACGAACAATACCAAAGAAAGGACATTTGGGTGGGTCACTTAAAGTACTCAAACTGCCAGACAATCACAACAATTAAAATTTAAGAAAGACCCACTTGTCCTCACATTCACAATATCATTTTTTTAAATATTTAAACGTCAGGGATTGGCTGGACTCAAGTCTATCCAATCCCTGACGTTTGGATCCCGGATTTTTGCGGTACAAAAGTGCATTCCATATTAGACAACAC
This sequence comes from Diarsia rubi, assembly GCA_932274075.1. Classification (NCBI taxonomy): domain Eukaryota; kingdom Metazoa; phylum Arthropoda; class Insecta; order Lepidoptera; family Noctuidae; genus Diarsia; species Diarsia rubi. The sequence continues at coordinate 15,738,419 of OW026425.1, forward strand.
ATTACTAAGTAAATAGGTACTCGTACACCCGATTTGACTCTAAAGGGTGTAAAAGTACCCTTACCGCAAACGAAGGGCACTTGTTCTCCCCACCACTGCGATAATTTTTTTGACCATACTTAGGACCCCCTAGTTACGGAGATATTGGGGGTCAAAGTTCCTAATTTTGCACAGCTGTTTTTGTAAATACTAGTTTTTCAGGTTATAACTTTACTTAAATTACCTCCCTGACCCGTTCACTATTCAAAGCATCCAATAGCACAATGTTTTAACCCCTTACTGCATAGCATGACATATCGGGCATCAAGGATTTTTTATTTCCATTTTATCATTTTAATCCAATAAGACCTATGCCGCCAAGTCGTGGTGGTATTCGATTAAGTCCTACGATTAGATTGTACAAGACTTGCGCTTATAGTGGAATAAGCGCGGTAAGAATGCATTTCTGTCCGTTAGGCGGTATGGAATTTAATAATAATGAAGGTGGATACGGACTTGGCGGAAATTAAGCATCAGCGCGGGAGATTATTATAGTGCTCAAGTGCGTGCCTTGGAATAGATGCACGCTTTGTAACTTTTTTTTTGGGGTTTGGGAACTCATCAAATAACCCCATCAATCATCAAATCTCCTCCCGCTCTTGAACAGAGCGAAAGGGAGTGTCAGACTTCTACTGACTAAAAACCACCCATGTTCCTTCTTAGCCCATTATGTCGAGGCCGCGGTATCTCTTACAACATCCCGGAGCCTCCACGGGCGTTGGCCCTTCCATGTTGCTGACATCTCTTTAAACACAACGCGCCGTCGACACGGCCTGTCGTCGTCATAAGACGGACGGATGGCGAGCTAGCCCATCACTCACCGTCCACTGGCCCGCGTCTACGGTGGCCGGAAGCCGTCACGTGGCCACTCTTTGTACCCTTAATATCATAGTTCGACGACGACATTGTCGTAAGAGCTCCTGCAGAGCATGAGATCCTAAGTTGCGCAAAGTGTTATTGAGTTTTCCCACCAGGAATTCTATGCCCAGTGGATGGCAATAGGAAATGGCGAAATGTGGATATTAGAGACACCTCTGTCGAACCCTTCAGGGACTATAGACGTGATATTGTTATGTAATGTGAAATACAAGAACCGCTATAAGCTTTTGTTTCCCAGAGCATCTCTTGCTTTCATGGCCACAGTTTTAGTCTGAATCCAAATTAACGACTCTATTATCCGTTTTCTCTCACCTTTGAGGAAACTTAACTTGTAATACCTATATGTATATCGCACGTTGGATTTTCAACACTAGGCTCTGTGCCTATTGTTGAAATTTCAACTACAGAGAGTGTGCTTTTGTCAACACATTACTAGGTTATTGTTTTAAATGGGCAGTTGTCTCGATGTAAAGATTGTTTGGTGATTTTACAGCGTGTCTCTTTTATGGTAAACTGCCTTGAGTTCTAAGCGATAAGATCGTTTAAGGTTGTACCTACAACACGTGTCATAATGTGGTCTATAAAATGATACCTTTCAAGCAGTTTTCTTAAAACTTCGCCTTACCCAGCCGTTTCCCTGGTTTCGCAAAGTGTTATTGGGATTAGCGTCACGAAATTTTCAGCATCACGAAGTTTTCAACGATGACCACCTTATGCTAGGTTATGGATATAGCACCTTATGATAGGTTAATGGAATGGATGAGACATGGAGCACAGCTTGACTTGCTAAAGGTGATTAACCTTTGCCCTTAGATAATTTTTTGGTCCTTGAACTACATTATAACGATTACCCGAGCCTGTTGATCCTAAGATATTTATTTTAAACAAGACTTTTTGGGGGCGATCGGTAAAAATAATGATCGGTGTCAAACTCTCTAATTTATAGGTGAAATATGTGAAGGCTGTTCACTTTATATAATTATATAGGTACTGGCTTTGCCTGCTGCTTTGCTGTCGTTAATTTAGAATGAATATGTAACCAACAAACAGACAAGCTTACTTTCGTATTAATAATTTTAGTTAGGATTAGTAACACGGTTTATCTGGAGTAAGAGATTTATCTCTGGGTGGAGGTCAGATAGGCTGTCCCTCCATGTAAAGTACACTGGTTTTCAGCTGTGGTTAGACTGGAAGGCTACTTCAGCATAGTTGGGAGAAAGCTAGACAGGTGATGAAGTTTGCGTAGCGATTCTTACTTTTATAGTAAGAATAGCCACTAAAGTAGGAGTTCATTAAAAAAATCATACGGAGTACTTTATCACCGCTTTATCAGAGCAGCGGTGGCCCAGTGGTGGCGCCCCCGACTTACGAACAGTAGGTCGTGGGCTCAAACCCAGGCAGGCATTACTTTATGTAATTTATTTCATCACCGCTGCTCTCAAAACGGTGAAGGAAAACATCGTGAGGAAACCGGCATGTCTAGAACCAAAAAAATCTAAGACATGTGACATCTACCAATAGATACGCACTGGGCCCGCGTGGTGGGTTATAGCCCATTCCCTCCTAAAGGAGAGGAGGCCTGTATCCCAGCAATGGGAACATTATTTCAGCCGACAGACGTCTACTGTTGGACATAGGCATCCTTTTTTTTATTTTTTTATTTTTGGCGGTTGGAAAATCATCAAATAACCCCTCCCGCTCTTGGGCAGAGCGAAAGGGAGTGTCAGACTTCTACTGACTAAAAACCACCCATTTTCCTTCTTAGCCCTCTATGTCGAGGCCGCGATAACTAGTGTACAACTCGCGGCCCCGACGGGACCCGCGGCCTCGACGGGGGGAGACATAGACATACTTGTGTGTCGTCACATTGACTAGTCCCGTGTGTCTCGCATACAGCGGATCTGCCTAAGGCCTAACCTTCTAACGCATCGTCCTTCTTCACCATTGGCCACGTCTTAAATATGTGGGCTTTTGTCTTTGTATAGGCTTACATGATAACCAAGATTGACGGTTACAATAGTGCGGCTTCTTCTTCTTTATGGGGTTCAGGTTTCCGCACTTAGTCCTTGAAGTGGACCATTGTGCGTGATAGTGCGGCTTTGCGTTTTTGCTTGGTCGGAGCTACTACAATACTACGGTCGTCGGATCCCTAAACTATTTAACGCAAGGACCATCATCTGCTCAGCCGCTAGTTTGGGTTGGCTTCTAGTCTAACCGGATGCAACTGAGTACTAGTATTTTACATGGAGCGCCTACTTAACTGACCTTCACAACCCAGTTAGAGGATACCTTTTGGTAAGACTGATTATCAGACTTATGAGCTACTGACCAGTGACAGTGCAGAGCAGTGGTGGCCCAGTGGTGGCGGCCTCGACTTACGAACTGTGAGTCGTGGGTTCGAATCCAGTCAGGCGCATTACTTTGTGTAATTTATTTCAACACCACTGTTCTCAAAACGGTGAAGGAAAACATCGTGAGGAAACCGGCATGTCTTAGAACCAAAAAATTCGAAGACATGTGACATCTACCAATCCGCACTGGGCACGCGTGGTGGATTATAGCCCATCCCTCTCCTAGAGAGGAGGCCTGAGTCCCTGCAGTGGGAACATTATAGGCTGATGATGATGAGCTACTGACTCCTGTAACGACTGCCAAAGATGTACAAATAGCAGCCTGCACGGAGGACACTCTGTGTGTAACGGCTGGTCACCCACGGCTTAGCCTGAAGATCGTCTCGAGTAACTGCTATTACTCAGCCACGAGCTGTTCGCTTAGCGCAAGGATCACCTACCACAAAAACCACACTAGGTGTGATCTCAACATAACAATCAAAGTAATACAATGAACTTACAACATTGAAGACCTGCTATACAAATGACTCTTTATTAGTAACGGTCGTACTAAAACTGCCTACAGGACGATTTATGAGTAATTTTTAAAGTAAAACCCATTGTTTTCAAGACTTTGAAACAGCCAAGTATGATGGTATGCTGATGAGGTGTTCATCGTAAATCTTTACGATACTTGTTACAAGTTATATATGCAAACATTTTGTTAGGATTCTAAGATTTATCGTTAAAATATTATTTTGTATGTAGGTACGTGTTTGTAGCCTTCGACAAAAAATATTTCTAGGATCTTTGTCTATAAGCTTGAGATAGTCTTTTGTGTTTTAGATTTTACTACCTTATATCTCTTTGGAAACTGTGACACCTTTAGGTAGAATAATACTCAAGGAAAACAACAAAATCTGAACATTTTCAAGGAAAGCCGGCTCATTACAATCTTCGTAAACGTTTGTATCAGTAACAACACCGATGAGCCCCTATTTGTTGGCTTATTGCACTGTATCCTCAAATCTTCACAAATATTCATTGGGACTGCCTTGTAGGTGTAGTGGTCGAAACGCGGCTCCTGAGCATGATCCCGGTTCGGACTTGTTTTTTTTTATAGAAAACTTTGCCCCGATAGTCGATAAGTGTTAATTGATTTGTTTGAAGTCTAGATTTAAACATAATTGGCAAAATGTGGATTGTATTATTAGGTACACCTCTCCCTAAACCCTTCGGGGATAGCAGGTGTGATGTTATGTAACGTTATTAATTAGGACATGATATCCAATATCCCTTTTTTTTAGGGTGGAAAATCATCAAATAACCCCTCCCGCTCCTGGGCAGAGCGAAAGGGAGTGTCAGACTTCTACTGCCTAAATACCACCCATGTTCCTTAGCCCTTTATGTCGAGGCCGCGGTATCTCTTGCGAACAATCCTCTACTTGTCATGTTACAACCCGTTTCGCAACTCAATGATAAGGTTCTGATAACTTAAGCCAAGCTTGTCAGACAGAAAGGTAATAATATCCTGTATTAAAATAACATTTTGTCTGTCAGCAGCCATATTGCTATCAGAAACTATGATTGGAAAGTGGTGAAATTCGTTGATAACATTTATAAAAGGTATGACAGAATAGATAACAGAGCTCAACCAACAAATTAAGTATTCTTTTTCCAAATACTGGTCAATCTATATTGCTAATGAAACGCTACGAGTATAACGTACTAACTTAATTTTCTTTAACAAGAGATTTAGGTAGTTAAAAACAGAGCAATGCTCGTACTAACACTTTATTAGTCAAGTGATTTTTGGCAATCAAAGTTCGTTAGACCTTTTTTTTTTTTTTTTTTTTTTTGGTGGGTGTAAAATCATCGAATAACCCCTCCCGCTCTAGGGCAGAGCGAAAGGGAGTGTCAGACTTCTACTGACTAAAAACCACCCATGTTCCTTCTTCGCCCTCTATGTCGAGGCCGCGATAACCGTTGGACTACCCGCGGCCCCGACAGGCGTCGGCCCTTTCGGGCCCCTCCCATGTTGATGACATCTCTTTGAGGCGCGCGTGGAACACGAACGCGCCGTCGACACGGCCTGTTTTCGTCGTGAGACGGACGGACGGCGAGTTAGCCCATCACTCACCGTCCACAGGCCCGCGTCTACGGTGGCCGGAGGTCATCGCGGGACCCCCGACGCCCGGAGCGCCTCCCGAGGCGGCTGGGACGAGAGGTTCTCACCCTCTCGCGTTCCGCCACCTCCTTCGCCAGCATCACTGCTTCGCAGAAGGAGGCGACGGCGTCCCATTCCTCCTCGCCCCGGACCATGGCTTGCACCAGGGCCGGGCGCGAGAGGTCGCCGCCGCCGAAGTTCGTTAGACCTTAAGTAGTGATGAGCGTCTGGCCTTCTGCCTACTCATGACAATGCAGCCATGAACTTAGAAAAAAAGCAACGGAAAATCAAGAGAACTATGTTGCTATTGTCTCTCGTTTGATTTAAAAATTCTATGCAACATTATGGCTCTGAGAATTGTTTTTATAGCTAAGTTCAGTAACGCCTAACTGAGCATAGACAAAAATTCTTCCCAATCTTAGACAAAGACAAAAGGCAAACGGTTTGATGAAAAACAGTGAAAGTCTAATTTGAAAATACCATTTCAGTCCCAGAGGCTCTAAAACTTTAAGCCTGATCTTAAAGAGACGAACATATAATATCTTTTTCAGCCAATTCGGAACATTTTACGAGAAAAGCAATAGTCGCCTTGTGTGGCATCAGTTTCTATCTCAAATACGATAAGTTCTAGATTTTTAATCCAGTGTTGCCAATCTGTGGTGGTCTTCGTAGGTCTACGTTTATTTAAGGGACTGATTTTGAAGTACGTGTTTTCCAAATCTGATTTCGAAGCTTTTTTCTATTATTGCTGGCATTAAAATTTATTTAACGCGCTAATCTCAGGAACTACGGTAACTACGGTCCTGAGATTAGCGCGTTCAAATAAACAAACTCTTCAGCTTTATAATATTAGTATAGATTAATAGACGCTTAATATCTTCGACTTTTCTAAGCAAATTTTGCGTAATCTACGTGTTATTACCTTCTCTACGTCTTTCCAAGTATAAACTGGCAACACAGTTTAAAACATTGCAATATTAAACTGTACAATAGACGGTAATATCCCGATATGATTTCCGTTTCCGTTCGCATTTCGATCCAGTCTGCATCAGCAGTTTTCTTCAATAAGGAAATATTTGCGGCGGCCATTTACAATGCTTGATATTTATTTCTCTTCCTTTTAGCTGTTAATGCTGGTGCAGATTGAATTTCTACACAGATTAAATCGCAACGTCGCACGGTTGTGAAGGCCTTTTTTTTTTTTTTTTTTTTTTTGTGGGTGGGTTGTGAAGGCCTTGGATTTGTATCAAGTAATACTTGGATTTCTACGAATAGTTTCTTGGTTCGACTGATTTCTTGGCTTCGACTCATTTAGGAGAACGGAAAGGCTTTTGGTAAGCCACATATTGCAGTACCTAGTACTAAAAGCCTTTATGGATATCTTCAGGGTATTTCACCCTAAAAAATCCAATTAGTCCGTCTTTTACATTGAAAAATATTGAAAACGTGTTTTTTGTATTATAAAATTAATAAAAATTTACGAAAATAAAACGTGTCAAAGATCATGAGTGACGTCACACGACTTTTCAAAGCACTGTATCGTCTTCATTTTTTGTTTAAGTGAAAAAAGAAAAAATACTTGTCGATAAGTTTAAATTTGAAAATCTATCTGACGGACTTATTAGACTTTTTTGGTGAAATACCCTGTTATAACAGCCACTCGGTTAATCTTTGCTTACCTAGCCAAGCAAAGATTAACCGAGTGGCTGTTATAATTAAGCCCGTGGATGGGTGACCATCGATTATATACTGAGTTTCTTTCATGTTTCGGGAAGCATGCCGTTGGTCCCGTTTGACATTTACAGATCTTTGACAGTCGAAACAGTAGCCCGTAAGTCTGACAATCAGTCTTATCAAGGGGTATCCTATTACCCCGTACTAACTGGGTTGTTGAAGTCAGACAGACTGTTCCTCCATGTAAAATTCTGGTGTAGCTGTATCCGGTTCGGCTAGAAGCTGAAAGCTAGGCAGATGGTGACTCCTCAGAGTATCTTAGCACACCGGACATCTATCACAATAGTTTTGAGCATGATTTTTTTGGAACTTACGTAAAATGATGTTTTTATTTAAGTACCTATGTTAAGTGGGCCTAGGTAATCTTATACTCAATCTTGTTTAAAGACAGAGATGCGGACGATGATGGAACGACCTAACCCAATAGAAGCCCAGTTTTCCGGGGTGGATAAATGCTTTTAGACTTATTGTAGGATAAAATACTCTTCAGATAATCTGTGATTTCCAGTTTAAAGCCGGCTTTTATATATATTACATCTTGAGCTATACAGGGTTATTTGTAAAACACCGTTAACCTCTCGTCCTGAGAGTAAGTTGCTAACATCATAATCAACAACTTTTGTTCTATGACTTTTAAAAATTCATCATATTTTAGTTCATCAGATTTACTTACAAAAATAAAAATATTTAAATTGTACGCTCTAAATGTTACCAAGTCTGCGAAGCAAAAGAAAACGATAGTACAATAGCGAGGGGAGCGGGGTAAGGGCGGCGGGGTAATCGTAGCGCAGCGGGATACGACAGTGCGCGACAGGCGTAGGTAGGTTACAGCAAAATACAACACATTATGTTTTGTAAAAAGTCATAGAACAAAAGTTGTTGTTTATGATGATAGTAATACAGTCTTGCAAGGTTAACGGTGTTTTAGAAATAACCCTGTATATCACATCCCAATATGTAATATGTATCCCATCCCAAGATGTAATATGTATCCCATGGTCAAAAGCCGGCTTTATACTTAGTGACGCGCGAATTCTATTCTGGAATAATATTAAAATCAATTTTAGTTTTAAATATTTGCTTTCGGTCTACATAACAATTATAGTGGATCCTGTTCCTTTTCATGTTTCGCTCATGGTTTTAATAAAAATTTGGTAGTCTTAATTTAATTATGTGCAAAAACTGGCAATGTCAATAATTACACAATTTTTGTGTATGACCACTGAATAAGAGTGCAAAGAAGGCCCATTCGTATGATTTTCCGGCGTGTGTTCAGATTTCTTCTCTCCTATGTGGTTTGATATTGATGGTATTTTTTGTAGTGCTTCTTCGGTGGTTTTTAGCTATAGTTAGACCGAGTAAGTATGTAGTTCTGTTGATAATCCAGAGAAGAACAAGCTAACGCATGGGAATAGCTAGTCTTAATATACAGGGTGGAAAGAACTGGGATGCACAAACGGTATCCACGTGTTCAGTACCTATACCATTCTGAAACACAAACCCCACCCGCAAATGCATTGATAATTTCCATTTCCTTTTGATGTCGCGAAAGCAATTCCTTTTTGAAACAATTTGTGATTGATCTGTAAAATTGTAACTATGACTTAACAGAAGAGTCTGTAATAGACAGAAAGCTTTCAAGTTTTTTCATTTTATTATTACAACAGGATTAATATTATAAGCTTTTCGTTAACTGGTGTCAGGCACACAATTTTAAATTGACATTAGCTACCGAAATCCATTATAGTTAACGAAAACAATATAGTTTTGGATTGACATTAGCTACTGAAACCAATCTCCGTTAGCGCTAATCGAAATGTCATGTTTTCTGATCCCCAAGTCTAGAATAAACTAATCCAAGGGCACAATAAAAGTTACCTGTAAACATAAATAGAATAGACGAATTTCTGAGAAATAGCCTAATATCGCAGAAATTTGTAGAATCAGGGAGACATAAACGGACCTTTTACATGTTTATTTCTTTCGGATTATAATTATTATTATATCAATATTATACATGGTAGTCAATTAGCTCTCGTCTACAGAATATTTGTTGTATAATATTATTATTAATAATGCCGACAAAACTTGGCAAACTGCTTCGTTCTAATAACATAGTTAAACGAAAATTAACGAGCTCTAGATAATAATAATAATAATAATAATAATAATATTCCACAACTATCACACAACGCCATCTAGTCCCAAGCTAAGCAGAGCTTGTGTTATGGGTACTAGACAACTGATAAACATACTTATATATTTCTAAATACATACATATTATAGATAAATTACACCCAGACACAGAACAAATGATCGTGCTCATCACACAAACATTTGTCCTGGGTGGGAATCGAACCCACGACCTCCGGCATAGCAGTTAGGGTCACTAACCACTAGACCAACAGGCCAGGATACATGAATAATAATAATTATAGATTTATTAAAACATTAACTTGATTCGTGTTATTAATAATAATGACTTAACACCATAAATGAAATAAAATCTTGACCTGACTAAGCCGACTTGTTGTCGTTTGCATAAGTACCTGAACTCAGCAATAATCACGATAATTTTACTTGATGATCGAATAAAATTATTTATATGCAAGAATACGGGCCGTATGGTGTTTTTTTTGGTAGAACTTGTCGGGCAAAAGGCTAGGCAGATGATTATGATAATATAATGTGATATTTTATAAAAACTTATTCATAATATTAATGCTCCTATTAGGATTCCAATTTATAGGAGTCGGTACAATACCCCCTTTTATTCACTCACGCAACGTCACCGTGTCACTACCATATTTGTTTTGGATGCCTTCTTAGTCGTCTCATCATCCACACGATACTTACATATTTAGTTCGTACTGAAAAATCATTCCCTCTGTGTCGATTCGAGAAATAAATGACAACTTTTAAAAAACCTTACCAAGTGACCCCAAGTTGGCCCAGTACACGCTGATGATGCTATCTAGCCTATTTCGGCCACAGTGGCTTCATTTAAAAGCTTTTTAGGGTGCTTGTCGAGAGCTTCGGTATGTTGCTTATGAAATACCACTCAAAGTTAAAAAATTGTGCTCAAAAGTGGCACAATTTTTTAACTTTGAGTGAAAAACTCCGAGCATAAAGCGGATATGTCAGAAAATGATTAGCGATATTTCAAGGTATAGATATAGGATTCTGCCAGAATTGCGGAATTTGTTTGAAAGAATCACCGCGGCTCTGGAACGCAAAAGGCATTGTGAGTGGCACGGATGGGTTTTAGAAGAGCACGCCGCCAAAAAAAACAAAATAAAAAGTCGTAAAATATAAAATAATAAAAGGGTAAAACACGTAGCAAACAGCAGCTTTAAGGTCTGCGACCTTGTTCTGTTCGTAACATACATTCACATTCTGTTCGTCTGTTTATAACAGAGTTGGGATATAGAGGACGCAGCAACTTGTTTTAAAAGATTTTACAATAACCAACCACCTTTAAAATGTGAATTGATAAGTATAGCATTTAAAATGCACATGCCGTGACCTTATCAAACTCGCCCTATCACGTCTGCTTGGTGAACTTTAAACTGTTATACCATATTCTGCCATTTACTTCACAATAAGTTTTGTGATATAAGAAAGGAATGAAGATGAAACAATAAAAACAAGAAGTCTCTCTTACTTGTTGTTATTTTGTAGTATTCTTCTTATCAAAAAATATTATTTTGTTGTTTAAAAATTGTTGGTTTTAGCATAGTTTTGTTTTTATTCTGTGACTCTATACTTTTTTACCGATAATGAGTCAGCCCAGACTGACAGGGGTGTTCGTGCCTTAATAATTATCTGCCACTCAGTTCGATCTTTAGGTTAAACCGCTATTGCCTAGGTTAGTCTGTGGATGGGTGACCGCCCATTACATACTGAGTTTCCTACGTGCGGAAAGCACGTTTAGCTGTTGGTACCGGCTGCCATATACAGGGTGTTTGGAAGGGAGCTGTACATACGCCTAGGGTAGAAACTAGGGATAGTCTGCTACCTACCCCCGCCCATTATATTGACCTTGGCCTCAAGGATTTTTTTTAATTTAAAATTATTTCTTTACCTTACTACGGTACTTCAGGCCCCATAACTTTTCTTCTCCACAATTTTCTGGTGTAAAATAATTTTTTGCAGGACCCTAAGACTCTAACGATTAAAACAAGACCATTAGCCGACCGGTCCCATGGATAGATTTTGAGCTACAGGTAGTTTTAGTCAAAAAGTCAAATAAAAAATAATAATAAATTAAAAAAAAACCTTGAGGCCAAGGTCAATATAATGGGCGGGGGTAGGTAGCAGACTATCCCTAGTTTCTACCCTAGGCGTATGTACAGCTCCCTTCCAAACACCCTGTAGATCTTTGGCAGTCGCTACAGGTAGACAGTGACCTGAAAGTCTGAAAACCAGTCCTATGAGTACCAAAGGGTATCGTATTACCCAGTATTAACTAGGTTGTGGAGGTCAGATTAGCAGCCTGGTTAGACTGGAAGTCGACCCGAAAAGACTAAGCAGGTCAGCCCAGACCACTAGTGTCCATCACTTCCTAAAATATGCATGCATTAGAGTACGCAGGACACGTTGTCATGTGTCCCATTGTTCTTCTTCAGCACAACTATATTTCATCGATGGGAAGTTAGGTTATGCTCGAATGTAATAGCCTACATTTCAAATGTTCATTTGAGACAAGTTCTGACTCTTTTTTTATATTTTGGGGTGGGGAAATCATCCATTAACCCCTCCCGCTTTTGGGCAGAGCGAAATTAGATATCTGACATTCCCGTGTCAGACTTCTACTGACTTAAAACCACCCATGTTCCTTCTTAGCCCTTTATGTCGATGCCGCGGCATCTCTTACAACATCCCGTAGCCCAAGTTCTGACTCTTACGCGAGTAAAGCCGCAGGCACAGTACTTGTCTATAAATCTCTATAAGAGCAGTTTTATCTTGCTTCCACACCAACATATTGTATCAAAATCTTGACGCCACTAATATCAAGCCGACATACTGACCTAAAGAAAGTTACGTATGCGCCAAATGTAAGGAAAATAATAAATTATGCGTCGTGGATACAATCTTTTGACGTAATATTAAGTGGTTCATGTTCGTCAAAAGTTCCGCGGGCTTTTCAAGTTTAATTACCTGCTGACATCTCTGTAGAAGCTTGTGGCTGAATAATAACACGGCCACACGGCCCTGGGCGATGTTCAAGATTAAGCCGCTCTTGCCTATAAGTAAGGGGTGTAAAAGTACCTTTAACGCAAACGAAAGGCACTTGTTCTCCCCACCACTGCGATCATTTTTTGTGTTCTAGACCATGCCTGGGAACCCCCTAGTTACGGAGATATACGGGTTTAAAATTCCAAATTTTTCACAGTTGTTTTTATAAATACTAGTTTTTCAGGTTATTCATCATCATCATCATCATCATCATCATCATCATCATCATCAGCCTATAATGTTCCCACTGCAAGGACTCAGGCCGCCTCTCTAGGAGAGGGATGGGCTATAATCCACCACGCGTGCCCAGTGCGGATTGATAGATGTCACATGTCTTCGAATACATGATGATTTTCTTCAGGTTATTACTTTACTTAAATTACTTCCATGACCCGGTTTCTAGTCAAAGCATCCACTAGCACAATGTTGTATGTTGTTTAAAAGTGCTACATTGAGTTTTACCGTAAAATGTGAATTTTTACCCAAAAAAAAAAAGTTTTCCAGCAAAAAATTTTGCGTAGGGGTACTTAGTTTGATGTACAGAATGCTTGGTTGACGGCTGTGCGATGGGTTAATTTACACCCTATATTGGTTGGTCCTATAGTAAATTCGATTTCACAAACCCTAACATCGAGTCTCCTCCAGTTCGGAAAGCACGCTTAGAAGTTAGTCCTGGCTGCCATTTATAGAACTTTGACAGTCGTTATTGGTTAGTGATCAGAGATGGACAAAAAGAGTGACTGCATGGGTAGGTCCATAAGGCAAAATAAAAAGAGGCAGACCTGCAGCTAGCTGGGATGACGAAGTTAAAGAAACAGCCGGCCCCAACTGGATCAAGTAGCCCAATCCAGAGGGGACTGGCTATCTTTGGAGGAGGCCTTTACCTGCAGAGGTGTTCTTGCAGACAACTAAAAATATTTTTATACACAAACTAAACTAACAACTAAATTTAAGAACGAAACCTAATTTTGCTAACAAAAATATAAAACTAGAATTTAAATTGCCTACTGTTCGTATTGTATGTTAGAAATAAAAAGCTTTTTATTTCTATCATTCATTTTCTTCCTGATGAATGATTATTTATCAGGAATTGCTTAATAGTAGACGCAGTCATGATTTGTGTCCGGTTGATGGCAATAGGCTCACCCTCAATAGGTATGTTTACCGACTTAAAAAAAAGTGATTGTAATTAGTCCGTCTGTTAGATTATCGAAAAATATTGGATACGTATTTTTTGTTTCATCAAATCAATAAAAAATTACTAAGATAAAACGCTTCAAAGATTTGGGTGGGGGTAGTAATTTCTTAGAGTATGACGTCACACGAGTTTTCAAAGCACTGTATTGTCTACGTTGTTTGCTTACGTGAAAAAAGCAAAAATACGTGTCCAATATTTTTTGGTAATCTATATGACGGACTAATTAGTTTTTTTTTGTTAACATTCCTATTGGATTTAAACATTACGAAATGTAGCTGTACTAATGGGTACTTCCCTGCTTAAACTTTCGAGGATTACAGCGTAATGTTATGCTACATATTTCTTACTTATGTCAATATTTCTCCAATCTATCTGCCCCATGCAATAATAAAGGTGATGAATCGTATATCGAAAATTTTCGGAAGGCTGCATTACACTTTCATGCAGGCAGCTAGGGATGAACATCAATTTCCAACACCTTCAGACCTCTCAGGGGAACAGGTTCAACCAAGTTATTATACCTTTCAATAATGTATGGTTTATTTTAGTATGTTATTCAATATTTCGTTGTTTTCGACATGTTTTGGAGGAGAATCAAGCATGAGGCAAAAAAGCATTACAAGAACAGTCTGAAGTTAACTGGCATTTTACAGGTGTGGTGATCAGTGATCGGATATTTGGATGCATATTTACCTAAAGTGTAGGTGTTGGCTATTATGGAATGCACTTTTGTATCGAAAAAATCCCGGGAATTCAGAATAGAATTTTTTTTTTTACTATAGAATCAAATCGAGTGTATATACGAGTATTTACTTAGTTTAAGGTGTTGTCTAATATTATGGAATGCACTTTTGTACCTAAAAAATCCCGGGATTTCGGAATCAACAGTGACCAAAGCACAGTCATATAGTGATTAAAGTTGTAGTTACCGAGGTACTATTTACGCACAATCAGGATATCAATAGGGCTGGTTAGAAGGTATCTCTTACTCACCTTTGTACACTTCAATAAAGGATATTTACAGTAGGTACTTTATATGTTTTGTATCGTGTACTTATGTGGACAAATTATAGTCTATCATAGATGTTTTTGATGTGTAACAATCACGGTAAAGATAAGAACAGGAAAAGGTTATGGAAGCCAGTTAAACGGCGGATTTTATGGTTTAGTTGATAAATTACGAACGGATTTAGCTAACTACAGGATTTAGTGCGTTTACTTGTTCCACTGGGACAAACAATTGCACCACTGTGCATTGTAGTCTTCTCATTCGATTTTGAGCCTAACAGTCAACATTTTATGATTTAAAATTTGACAGTTTCTGGTAAATTTTGTCGGGGTCGGACACTCTTCCTCCATCGCTTATTTGGTTTAGGGAAGGGATTCCCTCCGGAGCGTGTGTTTAATCGATTTCCACATTCTACGCTAAATCTACCTATCTATTGGGTTAGCTAACTCCATACCAAATTTTATTGAAATCGCTCCAGCCGTTTAGACTTGAAGAAGTAACAAACATACACACTCACAAACATTCGTCTTTATAATATTAGTGTGATTGTTGCCTACCTTATAATGTTCTACTCTCTATATTTTTTACATTATACGTTCATTTATAGGCTTAATGTTAAACCAATTCCTGCTGAATTGTAAAACATGTCCGAAGGGAAAGGTACGGTTAATGTGTACCGTCGAACAAGCTTATAAGTATACAGGTAGAGCTTTTTTATAGTTCTAGTCTCAGACCAAGAAAAAAGGCACGCTCAAAAACCACGCTACTACAAGTAAAAATGTGTATGTTTACTTGTAGTTTTTTTCTTGGTCTGAGGTTCTAGTACACTGAAAATATTGATTGTAATTTTGTTTTATAAAGCGTTTCGTAATAAACAACTGATGTCAAACGCTGCATCGTTTGGCATCAGTCTCTAAATGAACTCGTATCTGTATAATCTTAAAAGTAAATGCAAGTTAGCTGGCTGTTTACTTATTAGCTTGTTCGACTGTACGTACTTTTGGTGTTTAAATGTACTTTGAGGTAACTAAAGCTAGGTGTTAGGTATTAAGTTACCTACGTGTAGCTTGTAGAGAGTACTTGCTAGCTTTCAGTATTTTATCTTTGTTTTGGGGGAAAAATATGGATGGCAAATAATTATGTATGGTCCCGGCTGTCGTTATAGGTAGTCAGTGGCCTCACAACGAGTATTATCAAAGGGTATTGTATTATATTATACAGTACTAATTAGGTTGTGGAGGTCAGATAGGCAGACAAAATCAGCTGCATCCGGTTAGATTGGAAGCCGACATCAAAGTTGGGAAGAGGTAGTTAATGATGCTTAGGTGCTTGAAGTCTTTTCTAAAAAGGATGTGACGCAGGAGGTGTGAATATCATAAGTCTTTTATGAAGTAAATACGCACGTTTTCGTCTATTTTTATAGCTTCCAAAAACCGGTATGTGTTCACAAAGTAAAGTAAACGTTACCTGAAGTAAGAAAGTCTGTTTGTTCAACGTTTTAACAAGCATTTAGAGGTTGGCATACCCGGTCAACCAGGTGTCAAGGTTTTTAGATAACCGACGTATTAACTCATAGTTATGTAAAGGTTTATATTT
The DNA here is from genome assembly GCA_932274075.1 of Diarsia rubi. Classification (NCBI taxonomy): domain Eukaryota; kingdom Metazoa; phylum Arthropoda; class Insecta; order Lepidoptera; family Noctuidae; genus Diarsia; species Diarsia rubi. The sequence goes on from OW026425.1 coordinate 15,754,609, forward strand.
GTTTGGTGGTGTGTTGCCGTTTTGAGGTTTGACAAGCGGTGTTGACTTTGTAAGATTTTACTTGGAATTGGTAGTTCTTTTGCGCGGCAATCTTTGTTTTGTGAGATAACATCACACATGTAATCACCAAAGGGTTTAGCAGAGTATTCACAATCCACTAGATAGGTTTAAGTACAGTGCTATCATCATAGTTAGCCTATAGCTATCATCATCATCATTTCAGCCGAAAGACGTCCACTGTTGGACATAGGCCTACCCAAACTGTCGCCACATTGACCAGTCCTGTGCGTCTCTCATCCAACGGATCCCCGCAATCTTCACCAGGTAATCGGTCCACCTAATGGGAGGCCTTCCAACGCAATGTATGGCATCTTGTATTGCTATATACCGAGCACAATTTCAGACTCCCTGGCTTACTAATAAGAAATTTCTGAAGAATCCCGTCCTGGGAAAGAAAACCAGAACCACATGTTCAGCAGTCACGCTTACGACCACTAGATCTACGAGGCAGTCACTTGAATAGAAAAATGATCCTTTATATTATTTTGAAGGTCTCTGAGCTACAAAAGGCAGCTGTAAATATGTGAATCACTTTTTAGTATGAAGAAAGGCATGTTGGCCACTACTAGTACTGTCGAACAAGCTAATAAGTATACAGCCAGCTAGCTTGCATTTACTTTCAAGATTAAACAGATACTAATAAAATACGTTGGTGGTTTCAAACAGACTGATTTATTCATCACGTTCCATAGACAATTAGACAATAGACATAAGTTTCATAGACATAGGCCTTTAGATGACGCTACGTGTATTAAATTAACATTATATTTTGATAACATTTTAACACCCCCACTTTATCAAAATAACATACAGTGGAGAGGTAAAACTACACATTTCAAAAATGCCTTTTAAATTCAACACACAATAATAAATAAAAGTATACAGTTCTACCTTGGCTATTCTAAATTAACAATTCCAAGATCTTTCATGAATTTATAATGTTTAACACCTGGCAGACCTTTAGTTAGCAAGTCAGCGGGCATGTTAGCTGTTGACAAATATCTAGCTTCAACTATTTCATTTCTCAAAACTTCTCTAATGAAATGGTACCTGACATCAATGTGTTTGGACCGTTTATGTGACTGATAGTTATTTGACAACTTTAATGCACTGTGACTGTCATTGTACATAACAATTTTATTACAAGAACCAATTATTTCAAGTTCTAATTTCTGTAAATATATCGCTTCTCGACATGCTTCCGACAAAGCCATATATTCTGCCTCACAGCTACTAAGAGCAACGGTTCTTTGTTTCTTGCTCTCCCAAGAAATTGCAGCGCCTGATTTAGTAAAACAAAAACCAGTATATGAGCGTCTGTCAGTGGCATCACTAGCCCAATCAGCATCCACAAAACCTACAAGCTCTGGAATATTTTTTCTACTTTCTTTGGAATATTTTAAACAATATGTCTTGGTCTGTGACAAATATTTCAAAATTCTTTTTGCATAATTCCAGTGCACATAAGAATAACAGTTGTTAAACTGGCTCAAATAACTGACTGAATAAGCAATATCAGGACGAGTTAGGACAGCTAAATACATTAAACTTCCTATTAGTTTCTGATAAGGCAGTTTTTGTTCACATACATTAGACTTATCAACATTTAATTTACATTCTATAGGAGTTTCTACTGTATTACATTCAGACATATCAAACTTTTCCAGTAACTGGTTGATATACTGTTCTTGATCTAGAGTAATTACATTATTACTTTTGTGAATGTCAACTCTCATGCCCAAATAATTTCTCACTTGACCTAGGTTCTTTATTTTAAATTTTTGACTCAAAATTTCTATCAAATCATTAGATTCTGACCTACAATTTGAGAATACTAGAAAATCATTGACATACAGTCCAACTATGGTTTTCTTATTATCACTATGGTTTTTAACAAATACACAGGGTTCTAATTTACATTTTTTAAATCCAGATTTACATAATGTCTGCTCAACCTTTTTATACCATGCTAGTGATGATTGTTTTAGTCCATAAACAGCTTTTCTTAACTTTAACACTTTATTTGAATTATTTATTGGATAACCTTCAGGTAAATGCATAAATATGCTTTCTTTTAGGTGACCATTAAGGAAAGCTGTTTTCACGTCTAGATGAGTGATGTCCATGCCTAACTGGACACTTATAGCAAACAACAAACGCAGCGTTGAATGCCTAATCACTGGACTGAAGGTCTCTTGGTAATCGATACCAGCCTTCTGGGTAAAACCCTTGGCCACAAGCCGTGCACGATATTTCACTTTATTGTCTGAGTCTAATTTCTTTTTAAACACCCACTTACACTGCACTACATTCGCGTTGCTGGGAGTATCGACAACTTCCCACACTTGATTGTCTTGGAATGATTGCAGCTCCTCTGCCATAGCCTGCAACCACATCAGTCGCTCTGGCCCACTGATGGCCTCTGCATATGTCAGTCCATCTTCACCTGCTATAGCGCACATTGTAGTGAAACCATATCTATCTGGCTTTCTTCTGTGCCGCTTCTCTGCTACTTCTTGAACTGGTGTAGTAGATATATCTGAAGCTTTTTCTGTATTCTGTGGAGCTGAACTGGTGTATATTATGTTCAGGTCTTTTCTACAAGCTTCTGGCTCTATGTTTTCTTCTTCAACATCCAAGTAATCTGACTCAGAAGAACTTGACTTATTCAGGGGTTCAAGTTTCAACACAGATTCCTCTACTAACTCCCCCACTGAATCTGTGTTCTCTAAAAAAACAGTTACAGTCTCTGGACGCTTGGGTTTCTCTTGGATAATAACATCCCTACTTGTAGAAACTTGATTTTTTACTGGGTCATATATTCGGTAACCTTTGACATTGTCACAATAACCAACAAGTATATGTTTCATGGATTTCCTATCCCATTTTGCTCTTTTTTCTTTTGGTATATGCACCATCACCGGACTCCCAAATATACGCAAATGTTGCAAATCTGGTTTCCTACCAAACCACATCTCATATGGAGTCTTTTCAATACCTGAAGCTATAGACCTGTTCTTGAGGTATACTGCAGTGTTTGCAGCCTCTGCCCAAAACCTCTTGTCCAACTCTGCTTCAAAAAGTAAGCATCTAGCTCTTTCCACAATGGTCCGGTTGCTTCTTTCGCAGAGTCCGTTCTGCTCCGGTGTATAAGGATTAGTTTTTTGGTGAATAATCCCTTCATGCTTCAAGTAATCTCGAAAAACATTGCTACAATACTCACACCCGTTGTCTGTGCGCAATATTTTTATTCTTGTGTTTTGATAATTCTCCACCATTGACTTAAACTCTTTGAAACAAGTCAGTGTTTCACTTTTGCATTTTAAGAAGTATATAAAGGTCATTCTGGTGAAGTCGTCTACAAACAGCAAAAAATATCTTACACCACCTATTGATTTGCACTTCATCGGTCCACAGATGTCTGAATGCACAATCTGTAAGATTTCTGTAGCTCGTGTGCCCGTTGAGAATTGTAATCTTGACTGTTTTCCTTCACAGCAAACTTGACAGCTAGTCTTACTTGTCACGAATTTGTCTGAGTAATTCATTCCATTGACTAAACCTTGCTTCATTTTGTTCATGTCTGTGTTGTTTAAGTGTTCAAGCCGTCTATGCCATGTTTGTCCATCTGCTGTTGATGATGATAACAAACAGGTCTCATTTTGCACAATTAACTTGTATACATTATTGACAAGTTCCGCCTCAGCAACTAAATTGCCTAATTTGTTTTTATAAGGCATCGGCCGGGTTCAAATACAACACTATTTCCATTTTTTATCAATGTCACTAACTGATAACAGGTTAGTCGCAAGTGTCGGTACGCACAATACGTTCTTCACTGTGATCTCGTAACCGTGACTCGTCGTGACTTCTACGTCGCCGGCACATAATACAGGCACTGTTGTATTGTTTGCTACTGTGATTTCAGGTAAACTTGACGGATTCATTCTGTTTGTCAACCAACTTTCGTTTGCAGTCATGTGTGTACTGGCTCCAGAATCAACGTACCAATTGCACTTATTAAAGTTACCGCTGAGAAAAACAATACTGAATGCATTTGTTTGCTTTTTCTTTGATTTATCGTTTCTAAATGGACATTGAGAAATGTAATGTCCAGATTGTTTACATTTGTAGCATGTTATTGTTTTGATAGTTCTGTCATGTGAGTTTGACATTGACGTACTCGGGGCATAGATATTCGGTGTCGGTCCGCCATGTTTGCTATTGCTGCCAACTTTACCAAGTTTCTTCTTCTGCCAACTTCGGGCAATAAATGCTGAGTTGTCATTTTCGTTCACTGAGTCGCCATTTTCCATATCTAACAACTTAGTTTTTATGGAATCTGCCGTGATTTGGATCCCGGAATGCTCTATTGCCATAATCATTGGCATAAACTTATCTGGTAAACCGGCTAGTAACAATGACCCAACCCATTCATCGTTTATTATGAATCCAGTACCACTCAATCGTTGCGAACTTTCCACAATTTGCGTAACGT